>OU611992.1:6787500-11787500 GCA_914767915.1 Agriopis aurantiaria | reverse complement strand
CACAATTTATGAAACATAAACATTAAAATTTATAGTTAAAATCGAATAATCTATACATAATTAGTAATAAGTAAGTATCTGCTTGACGCAGTATTAATATTGCCTATACGTTGTCTATATTGTTGGATTCCTGCGTAAAGCCTTCGGAAGTATTTTCCTTATCAATCTTCCTTATGCGCGTACATTGTGACGTCAGAGTGCATAATCTGCTTAAGAATTCTTATATTTTAGGCGTGTCTTCTTCTATTTTTAACACGCTTTTATCAGTTTCACTTGTAACCAATTTGTAAATTGAATGCCAGCCAGCGTGGTAATGCTGCCAGCATTCTGGCCACTTTTCCCTCCACTTTTAAAGAATGGTTTTAAATAAGTCCTTTTTTTATATGTATATAGGTAGTATAATACACATAATATAATAGTTAAGTAGTAATAGTTTAAGGTTGTTTAAGGTTTGTGTTTTAAATATTTTTCGTGTTTATAAATATACTAGCTGCGCCCCGCGGTTTCACCCGCGTAGTGGTGAAAAATGGTGATGGTGATGATGATTATGAAAAGTCGCCTATATAGCACTCAGTAGCACTCTCTGGTTCTTGAATTATACCCATGCAAAAAATCAGGTCGATCCATTTTTCCGTTGCAGCGTGAAAGAGGAACAAACAAACCAACAAACAAACACACTTTCACATTTATATTATTAGTATGATAGTATAATTCCCACTTGTAACTATGTAAAAAAAATATTGGTAGTCGATTTTAACCTACTTATAATTGTCGTGTCGATTTGAAACTTTGCGAGTATATAATTACGTAATCCGTATGACAATAAAATAACTAAGTACCATCGAACTAATCTGATGATGAAGCCAGGAGGTGGATAGTGGAACTTTTCATTGTTTACTAGAAAACTCCTCAAGTTTGGGGACATTTGGTTTCTTGTCAGAAAAAAGTGAATGTACCGTTTAAAGTTATTCGAGGTTAAGATTAACAGAGATTAAAGTGTTTCAGTAGTGTTACTGAATCCATATTTACAGTTGAATGTTAGTATATCCTGTCGTCCGGGAGGCGCTAGCGCAGTTGCTTGTTTCCATTGTCTACAGTCATCATTTTAAATATAAGATCACTCCGAACTGTAACCTCAAGACCTCTTAATTCTCACAACCACTCTACATAATATTTTTCTTATTTAAACTTAAAATTGTATTGAAATTAATTACTTGCTCACAAATTTTTGTGTAGATTTAATTAACAGTACGCAAGTTATCGTCGAACAAATATACAAACTCACAGACATACATAAAATAAAATCTGTTCCGTAGACTCCGAGACGTTCGCTTCGCTTGATCAAAAAATGTTTAAAAAATGTTTCACACTTATCAGTCTCCAGAAGCAAATCACCATCATCATCATCTTCATCATAATTTCAGCTATAGGACGTAGACTGCGGCTTCTCCTATCGATCTCCTAAAGGGCCGGTCGGAAACAGCCTATAATAAACGTTTCCCTGCGGTCTTTTTGCGTCGTCTGTCCATCTTGTGGGTGGACGTACTACACTGCACTTACCGGCAAAGGCAGATGTAAATAATTAGTTTTAAAAGTACACTGAAAACGATGAGATTGCATTAATTCTCATATGTTGTTGAACAATTATTACATGTTGTATTTTGTTGAAGGCTAGACAGGGGTCGGGGTCTCATTTAGCCAAATGGAATTGTGGGACACGGTGTCACCCCTCACCGACGACTCACTATAAAGCTGCGTATACACACATTTATTATTATTGTATTTATTGACAAATAACTTTCAGTATTAGATTTTAAAAACACTTCATAAATAAAACTTTAAAAAAAGATAATAGTGTGAGTAGAGTAGTGGGTTGTTCAAGTTGTTACTTGTTTTTTAATTTAACAAAAATCGTGTCGTTTATAACAACGGAGTACGAACACAGACCTGCTACTAAGGAAGCGGAGTAAGTTCCCGTGAATCCCGACAACCACCTACCGCAGTATAATCCGGGATTTGGGACTCACGTTTATCCCGGATTATAGACTTCAAAGAGCTGTCGTATCGCGATGCTTAGTTTGTGGACTCGGTAAGATTTTGCGTTATCTACGCTTAATTCGTTTACGAGAGTTGAAGTCAGGTGTTATTTAAATAGATTTCTTTGTTTCAACAATAAAGCCGCACTCGCCATGCAGAGCTATCTCTTTCACACATTTTAAACATTAGCCATTCTCGCGTTGATCTTTACTAATATTGTAAAGAGGAAATATTTGATTGTTTGTTTGTTTGTTTGCATTGAATAGGCTCCGAAACTACTGAACCGATTTGAAAAATTATTTCACTGTTGGGAAGCTACACTATCCCCGGGTAACATAGGCTATATTATATTTTCAAAAAAAAATAGGGATCCTTACTAAAACTCCAATAATGTAACCCAAGGTGTAAAAAAATAAGATTTGCAATTTTGACTTAGCGTGTTTGTCATTTCTAAGACAGGACAACGTCTGTCAGGTCAGCTAGTGTTTTATAAGATGGCGTAGTAGATAGAAAAAAAACTCGAAACAATACCTTTCAATCTCTGCGATGGTGATTTGAAGAACTCGATGCCGAATCATTCTTCTAATTAAGAAAAAAAAACATTATGTGCCAAAAAGGCTTTGCGATAAAACAATACTTTCAGCACATATTTATCAAAATGTGGTAAAACAGCATTTAATAGAGCAAAATAAATTATCTTATCACTACTTATCACATTAACTAAGCACACCTAAATCTATCACTAACGTATTTATTTACAAAATAGAGTTATCTTTCAAGATCCAGTTTTATCAAGTGAATATGACGTGAATTGCGTGAAAACCGCTAATATTATGTGTCCTGTCATTAAACTTGCAAGGTTATGTGATAATTAAACAGATAAACATGTTTAATTTTCACTCAGTTAATGCGAGAGACATGCAGAAAACATCTTATGGGAATCATAGATTCTCCAAACTGCACTGAGTGCGACATCGTGGAAGATGTGCATCACGTGCTGATGGAGTGTGTCCGGAACGAGGCTCTGAGACGGGATTTATTATATTACAAAATGTATGATGTCGGTCTATGTAACGGCATTTTGGCTTCGCCAGTTTCTGAGGAAGCCAAAGTGCTGTTAAAATTGTATAAGCGTCTAATTTAAGTGTATACCTAATTTGTTTATATTTGTGTTTGTCTTACAGGGGTGGCATAGTCACTGCGTGACAAAACCCCTTTACAACCAATAAAGATAAAAAAAAAAAAAAGAGACATGCAGACTGCGACATTTCTAAATAGTTTCCAAGATAAGTGTTTGTTGAGAGAAGTTATTTGGCGGAAACATTCTAGAAAAACCTGGACTCGGGTATGTCCTAAAACTACGACCAGAACCACCGGAGGATGAGCATCAGCGTCCTATTAGTACACGGTGAATGTACTGCGATCGATGCGACGATGGCAACACCTCTCTCTAAGAGGGAGGCCTGAGTTTTGGCGCCAACGCGGAAAAAACATGTCGGCTCGTTGGATTATTTTACTAAACTTGTGTATTTTCGAGTGTTAATGTGTACTAAATGGTGAATTATTATTCATTAAGTGCTCGTAAACGTGCTCGAGTGTGGGCAAGTGATATAACGAGGTGAAACGTGTCTTTTCGTGTTGTTTCCAAAACTCCATAGGAGCCTCTTGTAAAGTCTCCACCACTTTACAGGGGCATGAGTTCGACTTGACCGTGACTTACTTAGCTTGACTCTGACTGTGACTATGACTTGTTTGACGCTATTAAGACAAAGTAAACTGTTTAATATTACGAGTAAAGGACATTGAATCCACGCTCATGAAGATTTTAACAAAAAAAAAAAAAAAAAAGAGGGAGGCCTTTGTTCAGCAGTGGAAGTTTACTGGCTTATGATGTGTGATTTATGATTTTAGAAAAACGAATAGGTTCCAAAATATAAGGAGATGACTGCATTTTTAATGAAAGCCCGGCCTGTCAAATTTCGTCAAGTGATCGTAGAGATCGTGAGGCGGACAAAATTTTTACAGGTCCAAATTGGTTGTCAATAAAAATATTGATACATATAATATTTGACTTTGACTTTGTTATAGACATTTTTATTATTTGTTAAATACTCGAAGATAAATAACATGCTAATGGAGTGTCATGATTTCTATCTTATTTCAATTGTTTCTTTGTAATAATTAATTCTTTGTAATTTCTTGGTTTTAAATTATTTGGTATCTAATTTGACTAACAGTCTTTTTATTTAAAATGGCGGTCGGAAACGTGTTGATTCGGGAGTCTCAGCAATAGTGCAAATAGTGGGGGTAGGAGAAAGATAATGCGGTAGGAGGTTGGCAAGAAGCACTTTAGTCTTTGGTCTTTTCTGGCTTGAGCGTTGTTAGTGAAAGCATATTTGTTTAAAAACTGTAATAAGTATTGAATAGTAATAATTATGAATAAAGAATAAGAATATGAATAAAGTTATATAAAAGTGAGAACTGGATTATGATTAACAACAGGAGGCTTTGTAAAATGTTTTAAGATATGTTATTGGGACGGTTTTTCCCCGGCTGTCTTTACGTAACGTACGTACTTTATGTAACGTGCGTACTTTACGTACGTATCGTTCGTATCGTGATGAATTGATTTTAGGCAATAAAATCGAGTTTTCCGTAAAATTATGCTGTGTAATTGTTTTTCTTATAAAAGTATGTACAAAGCTATTTTTATATTCGTTAACTGATAAAAAACAAACGAGTGATTATTTTAGCTAAGTTCTTAAGTACGTATAAAATGTGCTTCACAATTACTATTTTTTACTCTGACGGGTATTTTTAAGTATACGTGTAATTTGTATAAATCCTATATTAAATATTCGAAATAATCATTTTACAGGTTTACGCATAACGGTGGCCGAAAGGAGCTAATTGTAGTCTTCTTGTTGTAGTTACTATGGGAACTGCCCTAAAATAAACAGCTGTTCCATTGAAAAATTGCATTTCCACTTAACGAAATCATATCATACTGATATTATAAATAGGAAAAGTTTGTTGATTTGTTAGTTTGTTCCTCTTTCACGTAGCAACAGATCGACCTGATTTTTTGCATGGTTCACTGAACGGAGAGTGGCATAGGCTTTTCATCATCGTCGTCATTATCAACATTTTTCATCACTACGCGGGTGAAACCGCGGGGTACAGCTAGTATATTATAATAAATTGTAGGTCCTTGTTGTTTGTTTTTAAGGTTACGTACCTAAAGGTTGTAAAAGGGACTCCTACGCTGTCTGTCTGTCTGTCTGTCCGGTATTGAATAAATTGCTTACATATGTAAATGTCTAAATACTATGCAATTTTTTAATTAAATAGAAGTCTAAGTAATGTCGGGTCAATGACTTGCTATCGTTGGTGATAACGCCATATCGGTAATAATCTTTGTACTTATTACTTTAACTTTCTCAACAAAATCAAAATGTCTGAATTGCAGTAAATTACAAAATAATTTGTCGATATCTATACTTTCAGGAGTTTACATACAGGGATGCACACAACGTTGGTACTAAGCCAACAAGAGATCAATATACTCATCAATGTGATCAACTTTGACAGTGGTTTTGAAATCGCGATAAAAAAACAGCTTCCATACATTAATATCGGCAGAATGGCTAGCCAGTGGCTAGCGTTTTCAACATTTTACATTAAAGCTAATACAAAAATACATACGTTTAAAAATAATTTATTGTATAGAATTCCTAGTTTAGTTTTAAATTTTTGACTTTATTATTATTTCTTATCTTTTAGTCCGCCGTAACTTTACATATTTTTTGAAAATTTCAACTGGTTCTCTATTACGGTTCGAAGGATACAGCCGTTAAAATGTAGGACGAACGACGGAAGGCCAGAAAGACAGCGTAACCTTAACATCCTTTGGGTATGGAACCCTAAAAATAATAAGTATTGCAAAATTAATAAGCAATTATTATGTGCTTTGGTCATAATACTAAAACAAAAATTTGTTCTACGTTTTGAAATATTAACTTCACGATATGACTGAAGCACATTTTTCAAAAGAAGACACAATTTTGATGTAAAAAAAATAATTAAAATAGCGCGCCATATTCTGGACCAAATATTTAATGACCAAAGTGAGGAAATCTTCAATATAAAAAATATTTTTGAAGAAGCACTCAAGTTATCTTAGAAGTTTGTACATCATATCCATGATATTATTATTGACCCCCAGTAGTGGCAGTAGTGGAACGTTCAATAACAGTACCTGAAGAATTTTGTTTCGAAACTAACGACCCGTGTAAACATTGCCCAACCTCCGTAATAGACGCGGGCTAATTTTGTCAAGACAACATAATCTCGAGTCGCCAAAGCAAACAGCTTTTGAAGTTACGCCGCCGTGAACATTTCACTTTCTTTCGAAATTTTTTTTAAGTTACTGCGGTTAGTGGTTACCTAATTATAGCTAATACTCGCCTACTAAGGTAGATGTAAGTATTGTGATTTGTTTAAGTTGTAAGATTCAGCTAAGACCGCATACAGAAGAACGGCAATGCGCTGTCCATTTTCATTTCATTTCAAATAAGTTTTTATTACTAATATATGGTTGGATTGCTGAATTTATTCATTCATTCAACATTAAAAAGCGTAGCTCTTGCCGGTGGAGTAACATCCAAGCTTGACGGTCTTCTGCCAGTGTTTTCGCCTCTCTGTATGACGTGACATCTTATTTCTCTTTTATTTGGTCTAAGAATACTCTCCTTGGTATTCCCGGTCCTCTCTTTCCTTCTACCTTTCCCTATGATAGTTTTCATTAATTTTTCATGTCGTACAAGGTGGCCAAACATATTTTCCTTTCTTATACGAGTAAAAATACAATTTTACTAGAAGATATAATTATAAGCTCAAAGTTTTTTTTTTAATATTTTTTCTGATATGGTTTTATGTTTTTTAAAAGACTTGCTGAAAATGTTGTCACTAAAGGAGGTGGCCTTACGGATAGACGACTTGATACAAATACATATATCAAAACTTAAAACAAGTAACATAGGCAAAAACTGGAGCGAAGCACGTTTTACAAACGACAGTCTTGTCTGTATGTCTAGAGAAAAAGTAAAATATATTGTTCAAACAATGTGCAGCAAACAATATTCTAGTAGCCTTGTTTTCACACACTTTATACAATATCATCTAAAAATATTTAAACACGCCTCCAAGCAACATACAGCACGTGATAAGAACAAATATTATTTCAATATAATAAAACAGTGTTATCACTGTCTGTAAACGTGTTAGTCGATAAATTATAAAAATATTTGAAAACATAATGTGGCTCAAAGAGGTATACAGGGTTACGTGGAAAGGGTGCACTAACCCGAGAGGGGTCCGTAGTAGGTACCCATAATTATGACCAACTTTTACTACGGGAGTAACTCTGAAATCGCGAATAAAATATCAGCTGTTTCATTTTTGTCGAGTGTGAGTGACCGTATTCTGGAACAGGTTTTTTTCCCCCGCGATTTTAGAGTTACTCCCATAGTAAAAGTTGTTCTTAATTATGGGTACTATGGACTCCTTTCGGCTGAATCCTTTCTGCTTTTGTTTTTGTGTATTTTAGTTTTGTCGGTAAAAGTCGGCAGCTATTAGATTAAAAAATATATATATATACTTGCATAGATCTGATATGGACACCTTTTATAGGCGTATACAATATTCGCCAAAAAAGTGGTTAGACACTAAAACTATAAAATCGAATAACATTGTGATATATTTTATTTTATTCTTAATATTATTTGTCTCTAGATAGAGACTTTACTATTTTGTTTTTAAAAACACATAAAGAATCACATTAGGTCATTGGTGTCGCTACAAGTTTCTTTGGGTGTGTATAAAATTAGTGAGTGTTTAGCGGTATAGTGTTTTAGACATTTTGTATTCGAACGATAATTGTACTAAGGCATATCTCCCTAGTTGTTCGTATGATCTTAGGCTATTTCAATGTAATTACATTAACTACTTAACCCTGGAGAATCCATATTTTAAAATTATTCAATCCATTTTCGTGGTGATAATTGAAAAGACATCGGTGTCAATGGCGTACGACGCCTAGTTTTATTTCGGTTAATTCTTTTTATCGACTCGGTTGAAGCGACGAATTCCTTACAACTTTCTTCTTACCCTTTGAGTGGTTAGATTACATGGTGGTCAAACGTGTCCTTTTTGTGGGATAGTCATGACTGAACATGTCATGCGTTATTATTAAATGTAATATAGGACATTGGCTTGAAAATTTGGTATTCTCAGTTGGTGCTCTTTTACTGTAATTAAACATTTCTGCCTTTTTTTACCAAATTCCTAAAATATATATTTTACCATGATTATTTTTAACTACATATAACTATCCATAGTTTGCTAATAAATAAAATGATATATAATAAATTTATTTTCATTTCAATTTATTAGACAAGCATTGCGTACACACACCACTTTGAGATCTTTGAAATGTAGTTTATTTTATTTGAAAATTAGATTTGGCAGATGTAGGTAATTCTTGAATCAAAGAAAAAGCGTTTTCTTTACTTTTAACGTTATAACACAATCTGACTAATGCTTACTAAATTCCGCAATCAATAATACTGATACCAATCAGAATATTTTTATCTATTTATAGCTACGAATAATGTCATGACTGTAAACTCGAATAACTCTATGAAATGACGCCATGTGAGTCTTTACTAACCAAAAAGTATTGAATATCCGTCCTCTCATAGATTAATGTTTATCGACGTTTTATTCCTGTAGTTTATTGGCGTTCGGATGTCATTAACGACTAGTACATTGCACCTGACTTGGTTTACTACGTACGCACTATGAAAACAGTATGGGACTTTATAGCTACGATTTTCAAAGTTGTATTATAAAATAAAAAACAATGCTGGCACAGAATCCAGAATTTCATAAGTGAAATTCTGAAAACTTTGAAACAGTCTTTATTTATCGAAAATAATAATTTTATTTCAAGGAATAAATTTGACGTATTGACAGATTTTTACGTATAAACACTGACCTAATCTCAAAGTTAGGAAGTATTCCTTTGCTACAAAGGTTTGTTAAAAATTGAGTGGTGGTAGAAAGGTTACAAAAACTTGCGCTTTAAAAGCTTAGCTTCTTTCGGCAAAGTAGCCTTCAGCCTTATTGGTCTTTTGTCACCAATTTGACTTAGGAGATTTGCGGTTTTCTTTGCGTGATTTTTCGCGGTGTTTTAGGGAAGCTACAACATGGGGTACTTCAAAAGACGAGTTAATAAAGTTATTTTTTTTGACATTTTTTTTTTTTTTTTACTGGGCAAGTGCCTTTAGTAACTAAACAAAATACAAAATATAAAGTATTAAAGGGTCGGCATATTTTGGCGTGTATAATGTTTAAAGGAATAAATGATTTGATTTGAAAATGATTTGATTTGATATTTTGGCGTATTGGTGATGCCTCTGGTGTTACAAGTATCCACTTACCATCTCCATCATTTTGACATTGACTGCTTACCACCAGGCGAACCGTCTGCTTGTTGGCCACCTATGGTATACATTACATTTTCATCTGCTGTCTTGATTAAAATTTTACCCACAGTAACTATATTGCTCATACTGAGTTTAAGCCTACATTACTATGGCCATGTGTTTCTCTGAAATATTTTTATATTTAAAAATTGAATTTATTATGTGTCCAAAACCCGCTGCGTTGATTCGAATCGAATATTACACACCTGGGGCGTTGTAATTATTCATGAAATAAAAATAGGGAATTCCTTAAGTATTTACGTTTTTATTTTCTTAATAATGTTATGGGTCAATTAATATGTGTTGTAACATTTGTTTTTAGAAAGTTACATTATAAATATAGAAATGCACTGCCGGAGTCTGTGTTAACAAATGCTGGGTATCATCTAATCACGAATCAGTTTGTTCTAGCAAACGTGATTCATGGAAAACAACATCAGCAATGCTGTAAAATAAAAGTCTGGTGTAAAAAAATAACTAATAAAATAATTTGCTTTGCAGAATTGATCAAAATATCGGAATGTCAGAATTAGTATTGTCTTAAAATTAAAAAACGCCAAATTGTGACGAATCATAAGAAATAAGAAGTGTTCCTTCCAGCCCTTTTGTTGTAAAAAAAATGTACAGAAAATATTTACTAACAACATTTTTTCTTGTTCCAGCGAATCTCACCATCAGCACGCGTGGTTACAGCCTGGACCTGCTCATCCACTCACCCGTTCAGGACATGTACCTCTGCTTCAACCGTTCGCGACTTGTTGGCAGGCGGCTGGTGAGTATTGTACCTTATTTATGAGGAGATGAGTTCTAATTTTGGAAGAACGCATTTGAGCATTGCGTAAATCTGATTTAGTTGTATGTTCGGAGTCACTCTCTTTTTTCTTTTTTATCAATACAATATCGTAATACAAATACAAATACAAATAGTTTATTGATCGAAAATTAAAAGACAACAATATTGTTAAAAAGCAATCGAACTGGGGCCCAAGTCTGCTAATTTATGAATGTTTCAATGGAGTGTCGATAGAGTGTCGTCGGAATAGTTTTACACATTTGGTATTCTGCTAGTTATTTAAGACCAGTGGATTTCTAATGACCTTCCATCGAACTGCCATTGTAATATTTGGTATTCTGTTCTTCAGTGGCGTATCAGTGTAAATTCAATAGTTGAACATTTGGTATTCTGCTCGTTATTTGACGTTTGTTTCAATGGCCTTCCAATGGACTTTTTGACATCGAACTACGATTGAGTTGCTATTGGACAGACACACCTTTTTTGTGAAAGTGCATGTGGTGGAGAAGTGTTTATTGAGCGCTCTAAACAAACACAGGAGCCCTAAAAAGCAAAACAAAGTTGTTTTTTAAAATGAGGCCTGCAGTACCAACATTACGTTGGCGTATTTTATCTTTAGCCAACGCCAGTGACCGCCGACGCCAACTGCTGCTCCAGCGCCGGAAATCCCGCGCTTTATTGAGGATAACTATAGATCCTTTTCGAGATCTACCTGAGGCAGAGTTTGTAAAAACTTTCCGTCTTGGGAAGGCGCTGGTAAGGCAACTGATCGAGGACCTGACGCCCTTTCTGGGGACACAGCGGCGTAGTGATGCAATATCACCTACCTTGAAGGTAACTATATAGAATCTGACGAGTCTTATCACTTGTCTTTTATAGTGACTTTGTAATACATATTAGAATTACCTATCAATTTCAGATATTGGTAGCACTCGGATTCTACGCGACTGGATCTTACCAGACACTAGTTGGCCAGAGTGTGTTTCACAACGTCTCACAGACCACGGTTTCGAGGGTTGTGAGACAAGTCACAGAAGCATTGAACCACCCCTCTGTCTACAAAAAATATGTAGTATGGCCAATGCAGCGTCAAGAAAGGAATAAAATTAAGGCAAGGTGAGTACCTACATAGGATTACTTATGCTATGGTAACTACTATATTTGTATGTGCTTGAAGCATGCTTTTAATTTGATTTTTTTTTGCTTAGTAAGTACATACATAGTCAAATAATAAATCTTGTTATAGATTCTATCGATTCGGAATTCCTGGCGTACTAGGCTGCATCGACGGCACACATGTGGCAATAATAAGACCGTCTATTCATGAAGAGCGGTATTATAACCGGAAGGGATTCCATTCCCTGAATGTTATGATTGTAAGCAAATAATGTTATCCTTTATTATTCTGTTAATAAACAATATTATAACTAAGCCTACTATATAATTTTATTACAGATATGCGATTCAGATCTAAACATAATGTGTGTGGACGCTAGCAGCCCTGGTTCAGCCCATGATTCCATGGTATGGCAGAGTCATCCACTGCATCGCCATTTAATGGAGTTGTCAAGTGCTGGAGAGCAAGTGTTTTTGTTAGGTAATTTATCAAAATTATATATACAGATAGAGAAATAAATTTTGGATACATATTGTAACTATTTATGTTTTCTAGGTGATAGTGGTTATCCTTTGCGGACAACCATAATGACACCTATACTAAACACAATGGAAGGAACTCCAGATCATCTCTACTACAATTTACATGTAACTGCACGTAATTTAGTGGAGCGCTGCATTGGAGTATTGAAGGCTCGTTTCAGGTGATGTATTTAAATAATCTATTGACTGATAACAAATAAAACTAGGGAGGTTAATTAATATTTTTTCAGGTGTTTTAATAAGATATTTACTTTTACAGATGTTTGCTAGCAGCACGTGCTTTGCACTACAATCCCATCACTGCAGGGAAAATAGTGAATGCCTGCAGTGTGTTGCATAACATAGCCAACAGCAACAGAGTGCCCCTGACGCCACTCACGCCTGAAGAAGAGGACACGGAGAGGCAGCGACAGCACCAGGTAACTTTTATCACAATGTCAGTTTGTCACAACGTGCTGCGTCCAAATGTAACAAACATATTGTATTGTGTGATGTCTTATTATTATGTATCTACAGCTTACAATCAGTCAGTAATAATTTAACATTATATTAATTTGGTGTTAAAAAAGTCTCTTGTTTAATCATTTTCTGCTTCATATAGGTTGAAGATCAATTAAGATCAGAAGCGGAGAGCTTAATCGACACCGAGAATCCGCGTAACCGCCGTGTCAACCCGGAACTTCAACGAGGCCGGGCATTGCAACAGGCTCTCGTCGACAGGCTGTGGAGAGAAAGAAGACTTTAAAAATATGTAAGTATACTTATACAGTCACGTCATGGGTTAAAACGTACATACGTTTCTATTTACTTTATAGGTCTTTGCATGACAGTGTAGGAGATATTTAATAATTTGTATCTAAATCAATTATAATTAAAAAATAATATCTTTGTTACAGATTCCAGATGCACATTGGAGATGCGGTGATTATACAGCAATAAAAAAATGCTGTTATTTAAAACAGTTTTATTTTTAATTTCATGATAGATTAGAGTCCATGTCACTTTATTTAATCTTCCCATTAGCCATGACTTCATGTTAATGTTTTTCAACAGATGAAAGACCTAAGATAATAAACTTCATAGTTCATAGCCTGAAGTCAATAAAAGCAGCATCTTGAAAACAACAGAAACTATTGGTATATTAGGTTAATAATTATGAGCATTACTTACTGTTTTTGTCTGATCCAAAACTTGGGAGGTATCTCTTTAGGTTAGGTTACTCGCTATCCGAAGAATACAATATTCTGCTGTACCTTCTCTAAAAAAAAAGTTTTCATGAAGTTTGGTATGATGTACAGTGTACACCTTGGAAACAACCCTTCAAACCAAATGCTATAAATATATGCATGTATTTTAAAAGGTTATTGCAATGGATGTACTTATTGAAAATTAATAATTGAAATTAAAACAAAAATAACAAAAAAAACAATTTACTCTAGTTCGTGGCGGGCTTTGCGTCGCGAATGTAATGGCCTCCCGCAGTCTTTCACCAGCAAATCTAATTGATGCTGCCAGCATGCGGGTGGCTTCAGCTTGCTCCCGGGTGGCTTTTGCATGCTCGCGGGTGGCTTCGGCGCTTATCTGCTCCATGGCCTCCAGCCTCTCCGATGCCTCTTGCATAGAATGATCTTGCTCTGAAAATTATTCATATTCATATTCATTTAGTTTAGCATTCCACAATGTTTCTTAGGTGGTAGAAAAGTATTTTAGTTACAATTGTGGACCCCGTCGGGCTCAGCTAAATGATATGGAAGAGAGAACGACAGCTATAAATATTTAAAAAAAAAAAAACTTAAGTATTCGTCAATCGAATAATAAGATTTATTTATCAGGAAATGTTTTAATGATTTATAGAGGTGTCGGTCTCTTCTTTAATTTTTGATTGAGTTTGGTAATTTATTATATATTTTGATGGTCATCACGAAGGGATATATTTTTAGTAACTAATTATTCTACATTGGAATAAACATGTAGTATAGCAAATACGCACGGGTGGCTGGCTGAGGACTTGTACGACGTCGGCGGCGTCGTCGCCGCGGTTCGGTGGGGAGGCTCTCCCTCACGGGCGGCTGGCCAGTGTGCTCCACAGTTTCTGCAGTGTGCTGACCCATGTGGTCCGCAAGGTCTGACTGCTGGCCGGTGCAGTTCATAGCCACTAACTGCTGGCCAGTGTAGTCCTCAGGGTCCAATACCAAATAAGATTCTGGTCTGAAACATACAATATTATGTTTTAAACATCAGCCTTTAAATTATTTCAAAACGTAATTATGACCTATTAGAATTAAACATAATTTACCTAAAAACACAGTGTTCATTCTCTTGTGGCACTTCTATAATATAACTATTGTTTTCATCCGGAATGCTGAGGAATAATAAATAAAGTAAGACATAAATCATAGTACAGTATAATACTTCATATGGAAATTTTATGTGCATGTGCAAGCAGCTAATAAGATAAAAATATAGGTACTGTTCCACCAAAAAAGAATGTACAACCCTTCCTAGTGCATACAGGCTCACAGCCCTTACATGGATAAAACCGACACCAACATTAAAAAAACCGGACAAGTACGAGTAGGACTCGTGCTCTGAGGGTTCCCTTGGACTGTACCTACAGAGAGCGAGTCCAAAAAAAAAACGAAAGTTGAAATATTGAAAGACAAACTTAACTTTGTAGTTGACTATAAGGTTCTTCTTTACATTCCAACTACAAAATGTAAGTTTGTAATAGCAAAATAATTGTTTTTAAATGATATAACTTCAAATTTGTAACTTAAAAATTAAAAACATCACACACATCAGCAGCCCTTAAACATCCACTGCTGAATAAAGACCTCCCTCTTAGAGATGGGTGTTGCCATAATCCCCACGCTTGGCAGGCGGCTTGAGGATCACAGTATGTTTATCATGTATTAATAGGATGGAGAATCCTCCGGTGGTTAAAAAACATGTGTAAATAGGAGTAGCAGTACCTAGTTAACAAAAACCATGCTTTATAAAATTGAAGCCATACACTCACATAGAGCAGTTAGTGCTCGGCCGCTGAAACGCATCTTCAACTTGCTGTTAATAAAACAAAAAACAAGCAGTGCAATAAACAAAGGAATACAAAATAAAAATAACGCAGACATTCAGACATTGTTAATAACTCTCAACCAAAAAAAGTATGTTAAGTAAAGCCCATTCCATTGAAAAATAAAGTAAAACAATTATATTAATAGGAGAAAAAGCTTACAGATAATGGATTGTGGCGAACTCCTGGCAGTGGTTCGCCAATATCTCGCCCCAAGATAGTGTAAAGCCGCTCTTGAAGAGCTGTCAGCGAAATTTTTTTTGCTGGTCCTCCTCCTACAACGAAGAATGTTATTTAAGATACTGTAAAATAAGCGAGAAAGATGCAGAGGGCTAATTTATCGGATTGACAAAGAAGAAAATTAAATGATATAAATTACCTGTAGCCCCAATTTCACCTTTCTCGGCTTTGATTTTTTTCAAAAGTTTGCTTTTGTACTCGTTGTAGTACTGAAAAAATAGTGCATTGAATTCATCAAGCTATGAATACTACACAATTTTGAAATAAAAATGATTATAAATGTATCATCCTCACCATTCGCCATAATTCTGGTGTTTTTTGGGCGCACTCTGACGATACGCTATTAAGTAGAACTGAGCATTCTGTCCAAAGTCGTTTCGCCAGACTACGCCCCTCTTTAGTTCTTGTACAGCGGCCAAGCGCCAGTTCTGGGTTAGCTTCGAGAAAATCGAGGAGAGCCGATACTTGTTCTAAGCTCACCATCTAAAGACCCGAAAAATAAAATAGCATTATTTAACGAGGTTCAAACTACACAATTTATTGAACATAAATCCCAAATAGATACTTACGCTTCTAGCTCTCTTAACACAGCGATCAGATGCTTTTATTTACACTAATAAATTATTATAATATAGGAATAACGATTATGAATATTAATTTTATTTGCTGCACTTTGTGTTGCTCAAAGAGAATTGAGAAATAACGCTAGAGAACTGAGAAATATACGGTGGTATTATTTAATGCTTGTGTAAGTAATTAAACGTACTTAGTTGATATAATAATATTCTCTGTTGAGTGTTGTAAGTAATTAGTAATGTTATGTCTGTCACAGACAGGATACTTTTTTTGCTCTTTGGGCAAGCTAAAGCTTTTAAGGCCACACCGCCTCGTCATCGGTATTTTTACTGTTTATTTCCTTTAAATGCATTTTATAATTATAATTGGTTTGTTTTATTGATGAGGAAGTTTTGTACAATCAATACAATCTATAATATAGCAATTTCATTAACAAAAAAGGAGATAATAGTTTGGTATTAAATAATACAACTTGTGGTAGGTTTTGACAGGCAACATCGATCGCAGTTGGGCTGACACTCCCACGCCATTCCGTTGAAAGGCCACTGAAGTTTTAGCAGAATACCCTTTTTGTCACTTTCATAATGGGATCACAGTGGAGTGTCGTGGGAGTGGCAGGCCAATGGGATTTTAAATAAATTAGCAGACTTGACGCCCTGGACATAATGATAACATTTAAAATTTACAATGTTGTTTGTGTGTGGAACTGGGCAGTGAGTCGTGTAAAAAAATATGAGTAGCCTACTAATATAGTTCTATGGTTATATACGGGATATATACCCTGGTACGGTTGTGGATTGAGCTCCCCAACCTTACCACGGTAAATATCCCGTAAATAATCATAATAACTTTAGTGAACAACCATTATAGTTTAAAACAGCCTACCAATAGTTCAATCTTGGAAGACCAAACTAGAATAAGCCTAGAAGTTATGTCCTAATATTTGTTGTGGTTGTCCACAGACACGGTTCCAAGCGGAGAGACAACCCAGCTGCCTGTTCAAAGAGGAGTTCACACTGGACGGCTACAACAGATACCACCTGGTGAAGAACGAAGACCGCTACATCGGGTTCAACCGGCGTGGCGTGCAGCTGCGCCGTGGCAAGAGTCGCCTGTCCGAGCGGCTGCACAAGTGCTTCTCCTTCATGAAAGAGGCCCACGACTTCGACATCAACAGGCACAACACCTTGCTCGCCGGAGAGCTGCCCAAGTGGCGCTCCTACCCGCAGCGTAGGCTCCGCCCACCGTCGCAAAACGCCATCAAGCCGCCCTGCCACGGCGTGCGCCATCACCACGGCAGGCATCAAAGGAGAAGGAACTGCGATGGCACGTAGATCCCGACCTACATTAGCACCAAATTACGCTTCGACGCTTCGCGCGTTCCGTTGCCAGCTGTCGATGGACATTGTGTGTGGACAGAGTATTAGTCAATCGCAGTATTATTACAGTGACGTGGACTGGATAGCGTTAGGTTAGCTCGGCCGCGGTGTTCCGCAGCATCAATGGCTGAAGCGAGAGAGCAAACATTGGAGGAAAGGGCCCGAGACGTCCGGAGCTGTGAAATTCCTTAAGGTCGTGCAACATCGTGGCGTTTGCTCTGTGCCAGTCGGACTCGTGCTCTAAAAGGAAAAAAAAGGTTTCTTTGGGGAGAGCAAATAGTAGTTTCACCGGTCACGAGTCTTCCGAAAGACCACCGCTGAAGGAGGCGGCCCGCGGCGTCTTCGAGCTAAAAGGGGCACCATCTCGTCGGTAGTCAACAGTCAGTTTGATCGATCGTTCCGGCTGGCTTGCCATAACTGTAGCAAAAACGCCTTTACGTCAATTCTCAGTGTGTTATTATTTAAAACGCTTTATTATTAAGTACGGATCGTGTTATCTGCTTGTAAATATAATAAAACGATTATGTTCACTTATTTATCGAAAATCTTAATCCAGAATATGTAAACGTAGGTGTTAGATGTAAAATTGTATTAAAATGTTTTGTATTTAATTACTTATGGGTATTTAATCTATCCAACCGACCGCTCTCTTGTGATTAGCCGCACTTGTGGCCTAGTTCTTTACTAACTCCGCGTACTGAACAACTTTCTTACTAATTCATTTTGAATGTTTCCGTATGGTTCCGTGAATTTGTTTGTATGATTTTGAGCGCTTTGTAAATATTGTTTTAAGTTTGTATGAGAGTGTTAGGTTTATCTGAATCTCTGTTTGTCGAAATGTTTCTTCTCGACATCTTGTGATGCTTAAAATTTTCAAAGTTTTGCGTGGATCCTTCGACAATTGGTTTAGTTTAATGCATTTAACATATTAATATTCTGTTGTTAAATTATTATGTTCTTCTGCAATACATTGTCAGTACATACTAAATAGAGATATATAATTTAATGAGATCTGTGCCATAGCGTGGTGGCAGTGTATAACTACAAGTGTGTTCCCCGTATAACTATAGAGTGTTACTTTATGTCTGTAAACTTGAAGTAGAAAATATTTAACTTAGGAAAAGACCTGAATGAAAATGTATTTACCGTTTTCAAGTTAAAACTCAAACAAATACCAATATTTTTAATAGTCACAGGGGGATACGTAAAATGTTTTTAATTTTATTTTTCGGTACCTGCTAGAAAATGGTAAATATATTTTTATTTGAAAATTTTAATGTCGTATACTTATTGATTCATGCCTAGCCCAGTGTCTATTATTCAAGGTCTGTTCCAAAACCTGAAGCAGCGGATGGCTTAGTCAAATTTAAAATAGTACGAAGACTTTACCAACTTAGAAATAAATGTAGGTATTGTTTACCTAGTTTATTTAAACAAATAGATTCATTGTATGTGAAAAATTAGGGCATGCCTTATTTGGTTTGAACACTCATACCTACAATAGGCTATCGGACTGATTATTTTTGTCATAAAAAATTTGACCATAAATAGAGCCGATCAACAATAACAAAATCAAAATGTGTTCAACATTAAAGAAGATATAAGCATTTTAATGTCTTGCTAGAGAGAGAAAGAGAGCGCCAAATGACATCACGTGTAAATATGTCATACAAACTCCATACTGACACTCACTTTTCGGAAAAGAAGACAGAGCATCCCTTTTTAATCCGGTAAAAAAAAACTCTAATATCTCTGAACTATTACCCGATTCAAATAATCTCTTCATAATTATTACATTTGATTATATTTATCCCAAAGCCAGTTTTTTTTTTATTCAACGCCTGTCCGATAACCTATAAAAGGAAGTTTCAATCACCTCTTTATATCCTTTTTTGAAAACCATTTCTGTTAATATACACGAAGATGATTTTTACAGACGTAGTCGTCATGGTTGCCATTCTAAATCTTAAAATGTTATACATTCCTCCATATTCCATAGAATAGTATAAAATAAAATATTAAAGACATGAGACATTCCAAACAATAATGTAAAAATAGTTAAAAAAATATGCGCTTATTGTATTTGTTATTGACACCATATTATATTGTATTATAACTAAATTTTTATAAAGAGTCTCTTGAAGATGTCAAAACCTCCCCTCAGTTGTTCCTTTACGCGGGACAGCAGTAAGGGGATGGCGGGTGAAATTTTGACAGTTCCAAGTTATTCATTACTTAAATCGAGTTATATTGTGTCGTTATTATAATTATTCCAATGCTGAGAACGAAATAATTGCTAAGAAAAATTACGAAATTAAATCATATTATTTAACTTGCAGTTTTGTTTATTTTGTTACCTCGTCTTTTCATAACCAAAACATAAATAACTTTAAGACACCGAATACTTCATCTAAATACAAGTAGGTATAAAAACCCGCAGTAAATCAACTAATCAATCGTGTTTGTATGTTTATCGAAATAACCATTAAAAATGTCATCAACCTACTAATATATAATACGAGGCAAATAACATAACCTCTAAGACTAGGAATTCAAAAACCATTGCCCTATAATAGTATTTGTCACCTTTAGATACAACGTTAAAATTGTATGGATACAGCATTTAGGCAAAATAAACACATTCTCAAAATGTTATAGAAAAATCCTGTTTTCAATACCTGTTACATTCATATAATCATGTTTGCTCGAGGTAGCCGGTCGGGTGCGGCAACAAAAAGGCGAGATTTCCACTAAACTTGCCGGAAGAGGGTGTTTGTGGGTGAAACGTAACGTTTAGAACAAACAGGGTAAAGTGGGGCTAACTGGTCGTCGCGTCGCAGGCGCGCGCTGTGTACTGCCTGCTGCGATTAGCACCTTTTTGAATAGAGTAGGGCTGGACAGAGGTTACGGCATATTAAGTTCTCCTAAGTTTATAGTGCCTATGTCTTTTGGTTAGCGTATAGTTTTAAACATCAAAATATGTCAAATATTGCACTTGAACACGACCGAGGCCAACAAGCCGGGGTTTTTGATTTTTTGTCGTGTTTTAATGGCTTTAAGGTTTCATATAACTCTGATATTTGCTTGATCATGGAACTGAGTCGGAAGACCTTCCTGTTGTGTTAAGGTTATTTAATGTTTAGTTCAACGAGTTTTTATTTGCCATGCGACGCAGTTTTAGCCCAAATTTTACGAGCACGCGAATAGATAACGCACGTCGCGATTTTAGCGCAAATATACACACACTCAGAAAGTACACTTAAAGGGATTATTTAGTCACCTATTTATATATAAACTACACAAAGTGTACAAAATATTGATCATCTACGTAAGAAATAAAAGAAAAACTGAACTACTGAAATAAACGTTTTATTAAAACGTAAATAAACATACTCGGACACACATGTCCCTCTATTGACTGATGTAGGTAAATTGATCGTGGTTATTAGTATTGAACTACAAGTGAAACGTATTAGGTATAGTAAGTAGGCAGAGTTTGCCTATTTATAGAAAACTAGCTGAAACCCGCTACTTCGTACGCGTAGAGCTCGGCCTTCGGCCTCGCTACTACAACCCGTTATAGCCTATGTGTTATTCTAATGTATAGTATTGTAAACTTTCATTAAAATCCATTCGGTAGTTTTTGCGTGAAAGAGGAACAACATCCATACATACATCCATACATACAAACTTTCACGTTTATAATATTAGTAGGATTGTTCGCTATGCCTACATTCAGGTTCGCACACACAGCGTTTTTACCAAACAAATGAAAACATGCAAGTTGAGTGTGTTTAATTTGAATGTTTGTGGATAATAGCTCAAGTTGAGGTGTGCCAACTATTGCCGTGTTCATAATTGCATGGCATAGCGCCGGTCTGACAAAATTCGGTACACAGGTGTGTTTGGACAACAAACTGGAGAGGTTTTCAAACAACATGTGCTAAGAAAAATAATGAACATCCTTTACATGAGCAGTGTGATCTCTTTTATTGATTTGGCAAACATATTGCGGACATTACTGGATAGAGTCTGGTCAATACACGAAGTTGCTTGATGAAGATGATTACTTATTATACTGGCTGCCTCAGAAGGAGGGTAATGTTTTTCAGGTAAGTACGTAAGTATGTATTTACGCTTTTATTCTTGTTTGTGACCCATAGTAAACAGCTTGACAGGTAGGAAGAGTTTCTTTTTTCTCTTTTTGTGCTGAACGTATCTTAGATTCGATTTTGTGTCTGGGATGTTATAGGCTACACAAAGCTGCGATGTTTGATATTTTAATAGTTTATAAGTTCACCTTTGCCATTTTTTGCTAGTAGGTTAGTCATATCGTTGGCTCTGTGTGTATGTAATAGCTAAGAGCACACACACTAAAATAAAAGTGCTAATCACGAACTTAATCATTGCACATTTGCACTACAAGCGATTATGTAAAAGGATTGTAATGGTCCTGAGAAACCATACAATACTTGATTTCTTTCTTTTACTAATATTGTAAAACAATTAATTAAGCAAATGTTGATTTTGATCTCCGACAATAAAATAGGCTACTCTGGCGATGACGACTGTGTGTGACCTCATGCCAATCAGGCAGCTGGAGCTCACATAATATGTATATCAGTTTCCACGGCGTCAGCCCACCGGTACTTAGGACGCTCTAACATTACAGAAGACATCCTATCGTCAGTCGTCCCAAATACGAGCGTATTTGAGACGGCACAAAACGTCCCAAATCTTCACAACCTGGGGGGTTAGACAAGACCCACTTTCTGTTAGCGTTAACGCCTGCAGAAAGATGAAATTGTATGAAAATTACATTGACAATGACATTAGATTGAGAGATGTGATCTTGAGACGCTAACAGAAGTTTGACAGTCTATCTATGGGCCATTGGCGGAGTTGAAGAATCTTCATTCTTCACGGGAGCCACAAACTAAGAGTTGAAGTTGAACGCTAACAGAATATGGCTCTTGTCTAACCCCCCTGATCCTCTTTCACGCGACATGGCCGAGCTACTGCACCCTGTGTATTTTCACCTGCCTTTTTAATATAGATTAGTGAACTAAAATAAAATTATGTATCATCATCATCAGCCTTTTATGTTGCCACTGTTGGGACACAGGCCTTCTCTCTGTGCTGGCCCAGTGCATGCTAGTGAATGTCATAATTATGTCCTTGAAGTATAAATACTGTTATTCTGATATAATGTTTATCCTGTTTCAAGTGATTCGTATCTTTTCTATTCTTCTTTTTCTATTATACGTAAGTACGTAAGAATAGAAAAAGAAGATAATAGAAGATGTATATGTAGAGCGTAGATCGTGGATCGACAAAAGCTGAAATGGTCACTAATATAGTGGAATGTTATTCTGTTATATTTTCCCCATTTCATGTGATTCGTACTTTACGTACGTAAGAACAGAGGAAGCATATGTCGGGCGTGGATCGATAAAGGCTAATATGATGAGGCTGATATAATGTTTAAATTGTTATTCTGTTATATTTATCCTATTTCAAGTAATTTGTACCTTGCTAGGTACAGATGTATAAGAATATTGTGTCGTCATATCACAGATACAATGAGTTACGTGAGCAGCGTAGGTGTACCTATAATGTCAATAAAGCATTCAATTTTATGATTATAAGCAAAGGAATTTTCAAGTAAGTACGTCAATATAATGATAGGTAAGTATGTACACGGTAAATGGTCAAATTCCTAGAATATTACATAAATACTGACGTAACAATTCTTTGTCGTCCATGCACTACAGTTTGTCAACATTGTTTGTGATTCGACACAGTCTCGTCAGCATATTGCAAAATTATATTTCTTTACCTTATTGTCAATTGTTAAGTGAATATACTTTTGTATTGAATAAAGTATCATACTGGCATTGTTTGTGACACGTGGTTTAAATAATATTATTTGTAATATCTATACTCAATTGAACATAAAAAAAAATCTAATGAACTCTAATTTACAATTAGTCAAGTACAGAGATCGTGTTTTTAAATGTACATCAACAGATCGTTTTAATGATAATTATTTAAATTGTCATTACTCAATTATTGTTTCCAGAATTATAAAATAATTAGTAATGTTTCAACTCAACTCTGAACTAGGTGTCGTGCATTTGGCGTTAATACGTCAAAATGCGGCAGTAGACCAAAATGTATTATGCATTATGTTAACTGAACCCGCGGGATCAGTTAACGTAAGAACCATTTTACCACCCAGCAGCTACGCATACCGTAGAACTAAACTCAATAATAATTCTTAATCTTTAAAATAGTTATTCAATAGGGTATTCAATACATTCGAAAACACTATCATTTCCTGTGCCAGCATTTTATCGTTTAGATAATAATTTGCGCAACAAGACAGCATTCTTCATTTTTTTATTATCGTATAATCATGTTGCTAAGTATTGCACATCCTGTAAATAATAATAAAAGAATAATCGTTTCTAGTAAATATATGGATAGCAGTCTCTGTTCCTTAACTACTCTATGCATCGAAGAAATGTAAGAAACCCTGCACCGTGTGCGTACTTACGTTCCTTATGCATTGATTAATATGTTTGAAGATACTAACATACATTTGTATGTGTTAACTACGTAGTCTACTCACATGTTACGGAGTCTACTCACATGTTACGGAGCAGACAAGTAACATTTCCTATGTTTTCCTTGAACTATACTATTGAATGAATTATTTTGTGCCTTAATTGAGCAAATGCCTCTAAATATTTTATATTTTGTTTTCGTTTCGTAAGTCTCCATATTAAAGGCCCCGAGCCTACCCTAATGTTTTTTTATTTATTTTATTTATTCTTCAGTATTAAACCAATGTGTTGCCAGTGATGACATATGACACAGAGACGTGGTCCTTAACTAATAGCCTTTTGGAAAACTCACAGTCACGCAGTGGGCAATGGAGAGAGCTATTCTCGGAGTTTCTTTACGCGACAAAATACGAAACGAAGATGTTCGGCAAAGAACCACAGCCAACCCATGTGGGTTACCAGTACATAACAGTGTTATCATACATAGCTACAAAGAATTGCAAGATGCGTAGTGGCAATGAGCAGGCTCGCTCGAAGAACCAATAGCCGATGGGGAGGAAAGCTTGTTGAGTGGAGACCACGAATCGGAAGACGCAGCGTATTAGGTAAGCCTCCCACTAGATGATCTGATAACATCGTGAGAGTCGCAGGCATCCAGTGGATGCAGATGGCAGGCTGTCGTTCAATGTGGTGTTCTAAGGGGAAGGCCTATGTTCAGTAGTGGGCTTCTGGCTGATCATAATGAACCCCAAAGTTCAGAACATGTTCTTACAGTTAAAAAGTACGAATCAGACGTTATGCTGTGCAACTGAACCTGTATTAAAGAAAATGCAAGGGACCAGGCTATTTTTCTTATTAATTGAAAAAGATATACTTATCTTGATTTTTTTCCCTAAATTGGTATCAACCTAAAAATAATGAAGAGGACCAAAATGTGGAGCCGAGACAATCAGTCAGAAAAATTGACTTTTCTTGTTAAGGTATGGAATAAACGGCCTTAATATTTTCTTGACTGAATAGTAACAAAAAACTAGGCGACCTATACGTACGTATATCTACCGCTTTTTGAAGTCAGTAGACTCATTTTAACTTTTCAAGCACTACCTGCTCACAGCGGCTTGAATGAAACGAAAAACGCTATATTAGAAAAACAAATTTTAATCAAACCTCATGATGCCCAGTTGAGGGTACTCGTTAATTATTTAACCAAACATTTGCACCGGAGCCGGTTATAAGCAGTACCAACTGGTTAAATTTTAAGGAACGACTCGTTTTACACTTCGTGTTAAAACGTTGTTGAGTGCATTTGAAAGTGTCTGAAGATGCTGCGCCGAATACTAAAGTGTTGAAGAGCTTCATCAAAACTCGCGTGAGGATTCATTATCAATTATTATTATAACACCGGCTTGCACTCACGATTATGTTTCTATACAACCCCCATATCGGTCGACCGATAGAAACATAATCGTGAGTGCAAGCCGGTGTTATAATAATAATTGTTGAAGAACTTTTTAATTTACTGCAAGTGGCTGGAAATAATAATGATATTAAGGAAACGCTTCAATGATTTTTTAGTAAGCAGGCATCTTTAATGCTACAATTTATCTTTGACTACAATAGATAATTAAACAACCTAGTTGTATAAAACGATAATTGTATACGGACTAGCAAAGGCTTTCGGGTAGCCTCAAAAAATTCTGACGCCTTTTTTTTGTTTTCATGGGGGCAATCTTCCAAAAATACCCGGTTGCATTGAGGTGCAGCCAGGTTATGCGGGATTATACCCACTATAAAACCCCCCCGGTGACCAGTGTTGGGCTCCGGGATCTCCAGAGGAACGCACCGGAGCCCTTGGCACTGATGTTTAGTTTAATTAATTAGCAATTAGTTTCTTTAATATAAAATCGAATATGTAGCTTACAATCCTACCTATCTACAATTTAATATATGAACTTGAAATTGTAGAGAAGATAAAAAAGCTATACTGAAGTTGATACCATTGACGTATACCTACCTACTGCAGTACCTCCGGTACATATAGGGACGTCAAAAGCCAAAGTACTCGACTACCAATTCATAATATTGAAAAATAACGGACAAAGTCTATGAAATCTTATAGACAAATACCTACCCTAGTGATCATCGTCGGATTATGGCCCGACTACAAGTGAGGTGGAGAGCTCCGCAAACAATCCGTGTGCAAAGTGCCTACTGTTGTCGGGGTAAATGTATCGCGGAATCTGGATTTCTGCCGCTAGAAAGTGCGTTTTACACAGAGACCTATACATTAATAATAAAAAAAAAAAACTTTCCATCTTGGAAAGAGTATTTTTGCTCTTCGATAACTGAGTGCAAAAGCCGTTTTTATCCGCTAGAGGATAAAGTAAATTGAATTTAGAACATCGTGTGCACTGAGTTTGTGAATTCATAACATCATTAAACCTATTTACTGCTACCTCCATGTGCCGAATTTATCATACAACCTTTTTTAATTTGTTAAAAACTCAGACTCAGAACCTTCTTGGTGTACTTTTTTTTATTTGCTTTGCGCTCGCCATTTTCTTTTCACGTCATATTGTTAAAACCTTAGGTTAAAAAGTGGTTAAAAACAAGAAACTTGAAAACAAGTGAAAAACCTTAAATTAGTGATTTTAGCGACGAGGAAGTTTATTTGACGTCAACAGAATTGACTGAAACTGCAAATGTTTTTTTTGCATTTAGTCATTTCCTCGCTGAGGTGGGATGAAAGTAACGACTTGCATTCGACTGCAAAGATTTCTCACCTCGTGCTCTTTTGATTCTCTCGCTAACGCTCAGGATTCTAATTTTTGAATCACTTGCTACGCTCTTGATTCAATTTTTCAATCCTTCGCTTGCTCGGTCATCAAAATTGAGCACGCGGTTAAAAAGCAACTTTGTACTCTTGTATAACAAATAACTATTGTACTTCACTATTAAACTGTTTTATTTTATGTATCCCATCGCGATACAATGTTCCTTTTACTAAACTGAACAAAATTATACAGATCCAATTTTTTTCAAATCCTTATCTCACACTTTGAATTGAAAATAGATGCAGATAATTTCAGTCGGTCAGATTGGGTTAGTTTTAATGATGATATTATTTTTGGTTAGTTTAGTCATTGGTACAATCAAACCTAATCGATGGTCCACGCCATTATTCCGTAAGTTTTAATTTAAATTGTTAGAAAAATTGTATTTTCACCAAGCTACTCACTCGTTGGTAACGTTCAGCTGACTTTATGACTGAAAGCAATATAATTAAACTAATATTCATGTGTTTTTTACTTGAGACCAGCAGAAGATAAGCAAGAAAACAATCGCATGTCTATGCTGTCTCAATACGAATAGTAGGTAAGTACATAGAGGTATAGAATGTGACGACATGTCCTGTAAATATGTTTCACCTTTTAAGTTACATTTTGATAGAAAAATTATAATATCAACTAATAACTAACTTGAGAATCTTTTTAAAAACAAACTATAAACTGAAGATACCTAACAAAATTAAATAAATAGCAATGTTGAAAGAAAATTCACACTCACTAGAGCCACCGCTAGGGTTGGCCATGCACTCAGAACAATATGACCTCAATTTTATCGATGAAATGGCAGCAAAGATACAATCGCAAGGAAACTACACCACAAGCAATTTGGACCCAATATCAGATCCAAGCAGCCTCTCCAAAAACCACCATTCAACCCTTCTATTCGTGCTTGACAAAAATACTCCGCTTTGTCAATATTGGGCGGCCAGTTCCTGCGAATGGTGTAGAGGATTAGTGGTAGCGATAATAAAATAATGTTAAAATAAGGAAAAAGCGATGTACTTCTGTAATTATCAATTAAATTAAAAATGCGTATCATTTTTGCAGTTTTTCTTCATCGTATGTTTGGCCCGGCTTTGATTATGTGACTCTAGCGAAGTGAAATAAAAAAAAGATTACCTACTTTCAAGGTTTGATCATATTGGTGTTATATGAAAATTAGACGCCGGGGTCCTAGGTCCTATTTACATTTCTTCGTAAAGATGTTTAAATAGGCGAGTTAGTGATCTAAAGGGAACTTAAAGCGATAAAAATTTATTTTTTTAAAGGTTCGCTTTCCTTATATTGTCAAAATCCGTAACGACAAAATTTTTGAAATAACTCAGGGACAGTAACTTGAACTTAAGTTCAAAGTTTAGTTTTTACATATTACATTCTCGGCCATATCGTCGCACTATTAGACGAGGTGGATTAACGTTAATCTATTTTCCAATATGTACAATATTTGAGGTTACGTAGGTATTCTCATTTAATTTGTGCCTATATATTTTGTACGGTCCAAATCTCACTTCTGGTAATGCCGATGGTACTAAGAAAGGTAGCAGGCGGAGGATATTTTTGTCTTCTTGAAGTTTACACATACGCATGCGTGCTATTTTTATTAAATAGAAGCAGAAGCTATGATGTTATCACCATCGTCGATTATGATTATCGTATAGATTAATTATAAATAAAATGTAGATAGCGGTCAGATCAGATATAAACGCGCTAAAAAAGTTGTCGTGGAATTTAACTGTGTTTTATCAATGAAAAACATGTCAATAGCAATTACTAGCTTGTGATAAAATCATTATAATTGTTTGGTATATTTCCAGCTATTTTAATAATACTTTTTGGCAGTGTAATGTACCTAGAAGTATTTTTTCTGTACTATTACGTTTATACAATCAAAAAATTATGAAAATGACATAACCTAACCATAACCAGGCCTCGGCTAGGGTTTTTCTTATCTTAGTTTCTTGCGTAACGCATTTATCCATTTTATTGACTCATTCATTTTCCTTGTTTGCAATGTCAAAATTACATCGTAGTCCTTTAAATTCTATTTATTTACGAAAAAGTAAGAAAAATTGAACTTGCATTACTGCATCGGTCGGCAACAGAAGTATATTTATGGAAAAGGGTTAAGGTACGTGAGTCCATAAATGTTCAGTTGCCGTGAAGCGAGTTCTTTAACAAATAGATACATTAAATAACAAGTGTGAGAAAAACTGATTAAAGCCAAAACATACTAAATGTGTAACAAATAAAACAAACCAGTAAATCGTTGACATCAAAGCTACAACAGCGAGGGTGAAGTAAAAAAAATCGGTTTGAATCCATCACGATTTGATGATTCGTCTAGCTAGGATACATTCATTCATTTTTCTATCTGTGTGTTCATTTCTGGTGTTTACAATTATGACTTTATATCTATCCATCCATCCGTCCGTCCATCCGTCCGAAATATCTGAGTATTGATCGGCGTTTGTAACTTGGGCTACAGGCTATGTAGGTACTTATTATGTCGAGTCCTTGTCCTTTTAACGCCACTTTCGTGTTTGAACATTCGGGTATTACAAGTCCATTAGTTCACTTGCGGATGTCTTTCTTGTGACTTTCTACATCGTCGTCGCAGAGACTAAAAGTAGGTATGCAATGTTCTGCATTTGTTAGGTGTTACAAACTAATCTGTGATAAATGCACACTAAAATACTCGTAGATTGGCATCAATCCAAGTAAAAGGTCGTAAGTTTGCAGATTGAACACATTTCTGTGACGTCACATTTAAATACTAAGTGTCACAGAAAAAAAATGAGGTGAAAACATATATAGCTAAGCTTCTACGAAAACTACTAAAACGAACGTCAAAAGATACAAGAAATAGGATGAAAATGATTAGGTAGCATATAAAACACTTATCAATAAAATAAAAATAAACACGATTCCATTCGGTTGATTTGATTAGATTTCGATTTTGCTATGTCCAGCAGTGGACGTCGTATGAAATGATGATGATGATGATTAAATATGATTTATTGTTCAGTGACGTTCTGTTACCGATCATTACGTCGTTATAATATTGTTAGATACTTGCGTAATTATTAAAGTTAAACCAAATTCATATGAAATATAAAGTTCATTATGATATAAAAAAAAAATTATGTGTTTCGTATGAAATAAAATAATTTAAATAAAGTATAATAATCGAATAATAACTCATTTGGACCAGTAAGCGCAGCGTAGGACGTCCACCCACAAGATGGACAGACGACCTAAAAGAGACCGCAGGGAAACGCTGGAAGCAGGCCGCTTCTAATCCGGCCTTTTGGAGATCGGCGGGGGAGACCTATGTCCAGCAGTGGACGTCCTATGGCTGAAATGATGATGATGATGAACTAATTAGACTGTGATTTGTCTAGGGTATAAAACATCCTTGGATTTGTCAGATACTCAGATGACAACGAAAGCTCCGATGACGATGTAGCATGTATATTTTTCCAAAATATTTCATACTATACTACGTTGCTTAACAGTATAATACATTGCTTTTTATTTCCCTAGAGTCCTTCTAAATTTGCATTATTATTGTGTTGCGAGGTTATTTCGCCATGTACCGAGTCAGCTGGAACTTTTTTTTTAAATTGCCGCCCTGAAAAGTTCCAGTTAAATTATCACTCGCTAATGATGTGTAAGACTTCAGTGTAAGAGTCAGTGTCGGATTATATTACTACTGTTGCCCGTGAATTTAAACGCGTAGACTTTCATGTAAACTTTCAACCTCCTATGCTTTTGCTCTCTCTAGTTAGGCTCTTCGCAAAATCCTTTTTTAGCGGACTTCTACCCCCATAAGGAATCTACCTGCTAATTTCAGCTTTGTAAGTTAAGTAGTTTTATTTCGTGATGAGTCAGTCAGTTATCAGTGAGTGAGTCACAAAATATTTATCTTTTATAATAGAATATTAATTTGCAAGATATTATTTATGAATTAAAGTAAATCAACATGTAGTATATAGTGAAATTGTTTTGGTAAATACCAGCCTTATACCTAACGTCAGTTTTTCTCTATCTCTAATTTCTACACCAATATGAAATCCAACCCCTCAATTTAAATAATACGTTTGCCGTCACGTCCTCGAGGTCTAGCGCCAGTCCCATTGAGGTCCTTCTATTTTTATTTATCTATACCCATTACGTTTTCTGACAAAAGACTTGGAGTGTTTGGTCGTCGGGGCTTGGAGAACAAATGTAGCGGGTAAACAGATGGCTTTCCCACGGCGAGCCTGCTTTGTGTGGACAATCTGGCATTCTGGACGCTGTCGTGTTGTTTGATCGTTGTTTGAGTGATGCAATTTTGGGAATGAACTTTTATGTAATAAAGGAGTTGAATGTATTTTAGTTATTAAGTCACATATGTTTTGGTAGCTAGGTTAAGTTTTACCAACCTGGTTTTCTAATAGTAATTCAAATTCAAATAAAGTGTCTCGAGGATAAGATAATTTGCATTTTGAACGAAGTCTATCATAATTAGTAAATTTATTAATTTTATAATACCTACATTTCTTCATCAAATTTAATTTTTTGTAATTGCGCTTTAGAAAACGATTCTAACAATTTCGATACTCACAGTACATTGAACATTAATAGAACGACTGTGATTTTTAGGTTGTTAAGTTTTATTTTATTGATTTTGTAGTTATAAGTAACTATTAATCAAACTACTCCGATTTTTTTTTATTTAGTTCTATTTTGTTTATTTTTATATTAATAAAATACTATTGTGTTTTTTGGATTATTTCGTTTTACTTAATAATAATTAGAAGTAAATATTAATCAAAAACTCTGATTTTTAAATACATGACACATCATCAAGTTCTAGTGTATTATTTTTATTCATCCTGATAATTATCTACACGTCTGTAGGTACATAGATTTGAAATTATAACTGTTTTTTTTTTCAATTTCAATTTGCATTCGACAAAAGAAAAATAATAATATTAAGTCAACTCATCCCACGGGATCAGTATGGCGTGGGACCAGATGACGTAACAGCAAAAGTTACTCGGGAACAAAAAAATCATCTGGCTAGAGAAATCCCCGGCGATGTAATTTTTTGTAGCGTTTACTGCATAGTATAGTTATCAGTGCACAATTATAATTAAGTAGGTGAGTTCTATATTTAATCAAATTAGCACACACACACAATGCATTGATTAATGTGTGATCGACATGTATGATATTGTCATAAAACGAATTCAATAAACTTAAAGAAAGAAACCAACGCATCGGAACCTCGCCGCCTTCTACAAGACAATCAAATCAAAATATCTAAGCAGATATACGTTTAAAAGTAAATCGTTCATCCGATAGTATACTAATGAGTCGTTGAAAACAAACTTATCTTGATGAGACAGTTGAAACGAACGCACACCATTAATAACCTCATATAAATAATAACATCATTACTTTAAAGTCAGACCACCCAAAATCATCACCTTCACAATATGTACATTATTATGTGATCGTAAACTATAGAGATAAGAGGAAATTAAGGAAAATGGGAGACGAAAATTAAGAGAAACGCCGCTCAGTCGCCGTAATTGTAGGCTGAACTCGTCAGCAATTTGCATATTGTATGAGGCGTTAATGGATGTAAAATACGATTTTTTAACTAAATATTCTGTGCATGAACATGCGCAATCATTATTAGCATAGATAACAGCCAAAGAAAAATTTGACGTTGCATTTCAAACGAGTTTTAAGGCCGGAATACACATGCATGTATTTTCTCGATAGCATTACCAGCTCTTGCTAGCAACTTCGAGTTTCATAAAAACTTTCAAGCCAATTTCCTTTCCCCTCTATCTTAAATTCAGCCCTTTTGCAAAATCTTTTCTTAGTTGTTTTTTTCACCCTACAAGACATCTGCCTACCAAATTTCAGCGTCGTAGATTAAATAGTTTTCGATATTTCGTGTTATGTCGGTCAGTCGGTCATATTTCAATTTGATGTACATATATTGATTGATAGATAGCTGGCTATGTAATTTTTTTTACATGCTGTGATGTCACATGGTTTGAATGAAACCAAATGAAAATGAAAACAGTATGTCAAACATTCGTGTTATGACGTCCTCGAAGTAAATTGCATACAAATTTATTTGTATTAATCTACCATTTGGGGCATCTCATCGATGAACAGAAATGAAAAATGTGTCCAGTGAAAATGTGTCCAGTGTTCTGCTGGACACATTTTTGAATTGGCAAAACTTAAAAAGTTTACTCTATTTTATGAACCGACTTCAAAAAGAAGGTAGCTTCTAAATTTTTTTTAGTTTTATTAGTAGCCCGTTTTTTTTGTTGTTATCGAAAATGCCGGTAACCAAATATCAAACAGTTTTAGAGTGTTTTTATGCGTTATTTTAATTATTTTGTGAAACAAGTAGTTTTAATAATAATTAAGGATACACAATAAGACAAGGCATTCAAAAAGGAGCCTGTTTTGTTTTATTTTGTTAGTTTTGCTGGGTCGTAGTTGCGTAAAAATTTGATGTTGTAAAGTTAGACGTCCTTCATGCCATTTTGGCATGCGAAGTCCATTGCACATATGTGTATCGCCGGCTTTAGTCTGCATCTCGTAAATTTATCATAGAAAAAACATGTTATAATGGACAATCACAGATACGGTACGTGTAAGGTTATCTTAAATTGAATTAAGATAATGATTGCACTTTGAATTTTGATAAAAGTCAATTGAAATTAACAATTCTTACTGGGGAGCTGTTGCATTTATCACTCGTTTATCTGATTAGGATGAGTTTATCTGTATTTCTAATAATGTATCTACCTTACCATCAGTAGGCGAAGTTAGTACCAATATTCACGCGCGTCAAATACGGGTTTTAATTCCATACCAAATTTGGAAATTGGCTTGGAAATTGATATGTATTTACGTTCGTCAATATTCGAATTTCCCCGACAGTTACCAAAGCTATGACATTTCTGCCAATTTTTACAAATCCCCATTTTGCCATTTTTTCCCCTAAATACTAATATTATAAAGAGGAAAGATTTATATGTAAGTATGTTTGTAACGAATTGTCTCAAAAACAATGGACCGATTTGAAAAATTCTTTCACTATTGGGAAGGTACACTATCTCCGGGTGACATAGGCTATAATCTATACCCGTGCGAAGCTGGGGCGGACCGCTAGTATCATATATAATAATTTTTGTGACTTCCATCATGAGGCTCAGATATCTAAAATTATGGAAAGTCCTATTTAACTGTCTTCTCAGAAGCTAAACTAAGTAGGTATATCTCGCTCCCATCTCTCCGTGCATAATCTATGGCTAACTGTACTTGGATGCTACTAAAATATGCATCGAGAGTTTCGGTAGGCGTTCCATCATGTAATGAGCATATTTAACAGCCATTATTTAAAAAATAATTTATTGGTTGAACACTTTCTTAAGGTGGTATTTAGAGGGAAATACCAATTTTCGTGCCGACGCCGCCGCGGCATGATATCAATCAGACTTTAGGTCAGGAGTGCTTATCAATTAGTTCCTACCTGGAAAAGCATGCAATGTAAATCCTGGTTAAATTGAGAGAACTTCCAATTCATCATCATCAACCTGCAACAGTGTACTGCTGGACACATTTTTGGAGAGCTGGAGTTTTTCTTACATAACTATTCAATTTGCGAATGCAAAATGCACCCGGTAAGGTCCTCATATATTGCGTGCCTGAAGACGAGTACATACGATACCCCAAAGAAAGCCTTTCAGCCGCATACGAAACCGGAGGTTCATAACCAGTTGTTAATGAAACAATTATGTTTTGTACGATACTAGTTGCGTACGACGGCTTTATGCTTGCATGAAACCGTATTTTTCATTCGTAACTGGTTACGAAAAAAACATGATAAAGTTTCAACAGCGCCGTCTTGACTGGCCCAATAGGAGGAAATCATCATCATCATCATCATCATCATTTCAGCCGTAGGACGTCCACTGCTGGACATAGGCCTCCCCCATCGATCTCCAAAAGGGCCGGTTGGAAGCGGCCTGCATCCAGCGTTTCCCTGCGGTCAGGAAAGGATAGGAGGAAATGGATTATACTTTTTTTGCCAACACGGATCTGATAAGTATATAAAAAAATCATTCAGCAACTGTCATTGCAATACTGTAAAAGAAAAGTCAACCTTGTGACGTAGTAGCGTACCTTGGAAGAGACCTAACGCTGAACTTTATATCATAAACAGGAGATAATATAACAAATATATATTGAATCTAAAACGTAAGATACGTACAGCTTTGCTTAGTTTGAGGTCAGATGACCGTGTGTGAATAAATGTCCCGAATATTTATTATTATTTATTTATTTTAGCTCTTTGGTAAAAAATAAATTTTGTTAGTCACTGCAATATTGCAAAAGAAAAGCCTAGCTTATGATGTAGTGGCGTACCTTGGGAGATACCTAACGTTGAATATTTATATTATAAATAGGAGATAATATAACAAGTTATATATTATATTAAGTCCGAAAACGTGAGATACGGCTTTTTCATTGCCGATTGTATGATAGACTGATAGTATCTTAAATCTAAGTTAAGGTCTTTCGATTTAGTTAATACTTCGGCCTTCTTATCTGCTTTAAAGACTTTAAAGACTTTTTAAGATACGTAGAGAAAACTTATGCTATTTCTTTACCTGAATCTCATTCCTGTTATCTTGACAGATTTGGAAAGGTATACATCATTAATACATCATGAAAACCCTTGAACCTAAATGACCCTGTTCTAATTCTTTAACAATGAACACATAAATAATTCATATGATAATAAAACGTTCAAGGTAAGTTTACTTCCTTCGATAACTTTAAACTTCGTGTCATAAATTGTTAGCTGTCATAAATTCATAACTTTATTTCCACTTTATTTCTTAATCATGACAAAACATGAACTTGGGGAAAACTCCGAACGGAAACAGATTTGGAAGGTCTTGTATAGATTCGCCTTGAACCATCAACTGTAAGTAACAAGTATACTTACATTGTTTTTTTAAATCAAAACACTTGTATTTGATTTATTGTGATAACTTAACTAACCAATGTGAAAGGGCAAAAATGACTATGATGACAATTTTATGTACATATTATGTATATGTAATATTTGTATGTACATTTTATGTATATGGAATACTTATAGTACTTATACAGCAATTTGTTGCATTCATTATTTTAGATTTAAAATTGTAATCTTGTATGCACTAGGTGGTCGATTATAGTGTGAGATAAATGTTAATGGAATTAGCAGTAAAAAAAATTATTGAATTGTCTATTATTGTATTTTCTTATAACTAAGTTGAGAAAAGCCTGTATTGTAAAAGTTGCAGAGCCACGATAGAAACTTCTCAAAATAAAACTCAAGTACTTACCTATTACTTAAGAATCAGAAGTACAGTTAGCTACCACATTTCAGTGTCGAACCGGTACCGTCTTAAATAGGTTTTTCATTAAAATAAGAAGCATTATTAAGAACCCGTTTCGGCGCCCTTATGAGCAGCTAACAAATTATTTTTTGTATTAATTACTGTTCGAAATCTGTGATATTAGCATACAATATAACTTGTTTAGAGCATTGGCGCCGGAACTCCTACGCATTTTGTAACTGGAGTTCAAGAACTGGAGTTGATAGAGTTGAGCTTTTTGTTTCGACAAGATGCAGTAAATAATAGTGGGGGCAACTGGTGACCAAAATACTGGTGCCTACTATGGCCAAAACGAAGCTTTTTTATAGAATAAGGGACAAACAAGCTCCGGGCCACCTGATGGTAAGTGGTCACCGCTGCTTATAAACACCTACTATACCCGGGGAATTGCCAGTGCGTTGCCTACCTTTGCTTCAGTGACATGCAATATTTTAAGTTTGCCATAATTTTATTATTTTTATTTATTTTGTGACCATGGATACAAACTCATACAGTCGGAATTATAATGTTAACACAACAAGGTATTAATTAACTTTAAACAAGCCATAGTCACAGTTATAGACAAGCAATGTAAATCACGGTCAAGCCCAAGTCATATCCACAGAACTATAGGTCTGTGGTCATACCCTAGTAAAGTGGTGGAGACTTCTGTGGAGTCTTGGAAACATGGAAACACAAAATAATAAACCTCATTAAAATCGGTCTTGTAGCTTGGATTTTAAATCGAAATAACTGGAAAAAACTGTGATGGGGTCAAACGCAAGCCTATTAATTATAAAAAATAAAAAAAAAAAAAAAAATGTCATCCAGTTAAACGAAATTGCGTTACCTAAGTTGATAATTATTTTTGTAAAAATGTAATACGAAATACCAAACTTTACTTTGTAGTATATTTTACTTTATTCACTAACTTTTTCTTGGCATGCCTAATTGTAAACAATTAATACACTCACTAACTTTACATACATACTTAAATGTAAGGGTAGAGTCTTTAATTACCTATTTGTAGAGTAAATGTAGAACGTAAACGCTTAGTTCACTTAATAGCGAGCGTTTAGCCACGAAGTCTTCAGAAATACTTTAAGCCTGAGAAAAAGTAAAGAAGCTTCCACCTTAGAAAACTTACCACCGTAAACTTTTTTTTTTTTTTTTAAGTTGCACGTGCCCCTTAATTTAATTACAATCTAGCCGTCGAAATACAATACCTATAGAGTCACAAACATGCCAAAAAAAATGTCCGAATAAAAACTCTGCGCAGGCTAATCATTGCGCCGACTTTTTAGTTGTAAGGCAACCGCGATCCAACTACAACGCTGCCCAATGCCAGTGCTGCGATGAAATAGCAGATTAGCGACTTTGAACACTGTGCAAGTGACATAACGTCTAAATTGGAGTAAATGTGGCATTATGAATTATATAATTGATTTTATTATAGAAACTGACGTGGTTTTCACACATTTTATTTATATTACACGGGAATTACTCACGTAAGCCGCCAAGCGAGACGCAGCCGCGCGCGCATTCACCTTGAAAAAGACTGCCTAATGCGGTTGAAACTATTATAGTCGGAGTGACCGGCTTAATCTTAAATAAAATATATAATTGATGTCACGACGCTCGAGCATTTTTTGACTGTTTTCACCCAAAGATTGTGACTCTATAGGTATTGTATCTCGTTAATCTAGCCTAATGTTAGACTAATAAGTAATTTAATTCTAACTTAAACATAGGCAATAGAATGTGACAGTATGTTTTTTTAGCTAGGTCACAGAGCTAATTTCAGCGGATCCTACAAGATACAGCTTCGCCGAATATGTTGCTTCTCTCTGTTTGTAATGATAAGCCCCTACAATAAGCGAAAAATAGAGAGTGGATTATATATTTAAGAAAGAAAGAGAAAGCATAATACTGGTAACATATTTTGGTGAGCGTCATAGAGTTTGAAGCTAAAACGTCATAGTCCAATACTAGGTTCACCATCATCATTGTCAGCCTATTATGTCTGTATTGCTAGGACACAGACCCTGTCTCAGAAAGAAAGGATGGGCCCTAAGCCACTATGGTGGCCCAGAGTTACCAAGAACTTACTATTCAATTAACCTGGGCTTGTCCTTTCTTTTTAAAATACGTCTCCTCAAACTCCAGTGTGACCCTACCTGAGCACTTTAAACAGCGGCCCGCCGTCAAAAATAATCGATACACATCCAAGAATGAAAATAATTACGCACTATCATCGACCATTACCTCGTATATTACACGCGTAACGTAATGTATCTGATAATTGAGGCTTGCCAGTTGTAATTGTGGGGTTAAATATAATAATAAATTTACCTACTTGCCGCCAATTACGAGTGTGGCAGGGCCAGGTTCAATGTTTATAGGTGGTTAGGCAGCACGATTTATGTGTGATGATTAGCACTGGTAAGATTGTAAGTAGGTAAATGTGGTAAATATAAAGATCTATTATATTTTTTTACCTATACTATCCCATTCCTGGGCAAAGGTTTCGCTTATCTCTTTCCAGACAGTACGATCACCCCAGTGAGGTATACATTTATTTAGTAGCTAACAGACAGACTTGGTTGACGGACGCCGTCCAACCAAAGAAAAAAGGGAGAGAAGGAAAAAATTTACTCTTTCTGTCCCGTTGTTCAGAGCAGCGGACCAAATCATACGTCACCACGTACCATACGTCTGTAAGCACTATTAGAATCACCCGCCATATTTGACCACTGTACGCGTCGAGATCATCGCGCCAGCGTTTTCTCGGCCTGCCTTGTCTCCTTCGTCCATTTTCAGGCACCCACTGTGTGATCCTCTGGATCCATCTAACAGGATGCATCCTGGTGGTGTAATCCAATATCAAAAAGTTTAACACAAAATCATGACACTGCATGGCTAAATTGCCAAGATGTCTATAAACAAAACTAAAAAAAATACCTAGGTCTATCACCATTTCACTGGACAGGAGCAATCTACCGAAAGCCGACTAATTCAGCTTTAGTACATCGTGTTCGCTATGCATCTGACTGCCAGAAATGCGAAATGTTAGTTTTGGCAACAACGCGCAAAAAACTAAGCTTCTACATTATGTCTTCTGTGCTTCTACTTAGAAATGTCAGATAAGTTATTACATCCTTAAAATTATTTAATTATTGGTATTTTATTTGTCGTAGGTATAATTTATTTTACCAAATTTTTCTTGAAGGCCGTTAGTGCTTAAGTAGATAGTAAGTACCTAACGATATTTTCCTCATGCCGATTAAAATTCCGTAGGCAACAATGATTATATCAATGAAATGGAATTCATTCATGAAACAAACAATGATTAGATAGATATGATTACATTTAATATTTCCTGTCACGCGAACAAAGAAACACATAGAATATATGGGTAGGTACATGGACACACCTTATGATAATGGAAAAAACCTAGATTATGCTAATTAAAGGGGATAATACTGTTACGTAAAACGTCACGCCAGTTGTTACTCGATAATCCCGTCCTAATAACAATAATATGAGCTATCGAATTCATAATCGCAATGTACCGATGACAATGGAAGGTAATGTTACTTAAGTATTTATGTATCAGTTTATTGGTAGAATTACGAATCAGAATAATTTATTGCCAAACTGTGTAATAGGATCTTTAAATATGTGTCTCAACAGTTTCGTCAATATATCGGACAAATAATATTTTAAGGTAGAAGTACATACTTAATTTCTCAATAATAATATTTTTCCCCTTCACCATCATCAGCCAGAAGACGTCCACTGCTGAACATTCCTTCCCAAAGGGGGCCTCCCCCTTTAACGTCCACACTGAACGACAACCTGCTTTTTGTATCCACTGGATGCCAGCGACTTTTACAATGTCGTCGGTCCATCTAGTGGGAGGCCTACCTACGCTGCGTCTTCCGGTTCGTGGTCTCCACTCAAGAACCTTTATTCCATCCCATCCCATCCATCCCATCGGTTATCGGTTCTTCGAGCGATGTAGCCTGCCCATAGTGCCCATTGCCACTTCAACTTGCTAATTTGAATAGCTATGTCGGTGACTCTGGTTCTTTGGCGAATATCCACGTTTCTGATTCTATCGCGCAAAGTAACTCCGAGCATAGCTCTCTCCATTGCTCGCTGTGTGACTCTGAGTTTTTCCAAAAGGCCAACAGTTAAGGACCACGTCTTCGCGTTCAAACTCTTACACAACGATTTGGTTTCATATTTAAAATGCGTACTGTTCAAGAACGGAATGCCTGCCGTCCTCCTTGTTTCCTGAGAACTACAATCTAAGTAGGAATCTTCAAGAAATAGATTTCTTCTAGATCAAGTTGCTTCATTTTCGGCAACACCGTCGTTTACCATCAGGTGAGTTGTTGGTATGATACGTTTGTAAAAGACGTTCACTACTGAACATAGGTCTCCCCTATTAGGGAGTCATTAATTACAATTAATAAAATTCACATAGGTACGTTATTTTATATTGCTAACAATCCTCCTGAACTAATTGCATTCATTAAAGACGCTCAGGCTTGCAGCTCTTTTGCAGAGACCATTTGGTGAAGTTTTGCCAGTTATATATCAACTTTAAAAACGCTTCCAGGGAAATTACTTAGAGATTACTTATAGATTATAGTTATAGATTGAACATCTTGGTGACGCGCGCGCAGTGCATTGTCGCGCAACTCTTAAAGATGTAAATTCTGAGTGACACTAAAATGTTATGCAAGTGACGCTTACTATCAGCCAAGCAACGTGCTCGTCTTATCACTTAGTAATATAAGAAAGTACAGTAGCAGAATTCAAAGACATAAACTCCAATAGCCAAGTCAATAAAGGCGAAGCTGGGTGGTTACATTTACGACCGACCTGTGTGTTCCCATAACTTCAGTTTTTGTGCCTAGTCGTTATGGGCACTCCGGTAGATTATATGCCATAACTGATTATTAGACGTCTACGAGCATGAACTAACAGATATTTTGATACACATTTGAACAATTTTGATGATTAATGCATGCTGTCTTCACCTGTAACTATTGTGACATGTTTGTGCATTGTTTTGGACAGTATATTAACACAGTGTCATCAGTATCAGGTTATCATGTTCCCCCACTGCTGGGACACAGGCCTTCTCTCAGAGATAGAGGATGGGTCGTAATCTACCATACTGGCCCAGTGCATTTGGTGAATATCATAATACACGTCTTTGAACTTTGGAGATTCTTGGACATACCGGTTTCCTCGCGTTGTTTTCCTACACCGTCGTTGAGTGATGGCGTCGAGCTCAGCGTATAGGAACTTACTTTTTACGGAAAAGCTAATAAGCACGCACAATCACCAACAGTAACAAATTCAACAAGTAGTTTTTCGTCTAAAAACGATCTTGTTCAGGCTACTATTGGATATTTGATTGCTTAAACTACAGAATGACATTTTGTAAGCTAAAAGGACCTGTGATAAAAATGAACCTTGGGGTAATCACGCTGAACAAAAAAAAACTATGACTATTTTCATAATGATTACACGTAGCGAAGGATGTCTAGAAACTCGATAGAGTGACGATATACGTAAGGCACCAGCCAGTAGCTGGAGCAAAAAACCGAAGCTCGGTCCAACTGGCGAGCTTTGGTAGAAGGCTATGTCCAGTGGACCAAAGGCCGCTGTTTGTGATGCTGATTTTAGGTGTTTGATGAATTTAAATCAAGCGTCCTTTAAGTTTAGATATAAAAATAATAATCACTTTATTTGACACTAGCAGACCTGACAGACGTTGTCCTGTCTTTGAAATGTCAAACACGCAAAGTCATAATTGAAAATCTTATTTTCTTACACCTTGGGTTACATCATTGGAGTTTTAGTAAAGATCCCTATTTTTTTGAAAATATAATATAGCCTATGTTACCCGGGGATAGTGTAGCTTACCAACAGTGAAATAATTTTTCAAATCAGTTCAGTAGTTTCGGAGCCTATTCAATGCAAACAAACAAACAAACAAACAAACAATCAAATCTTTCCTCTTTATAATATTAGTATAGATAACGGAAAGTACAAACGAATAATTGAATCCGCTAGCGCCGAGCTAGTACTAGGGCCTTACGGACAACTGCTATTACAGATACCTAATCCGCTCAGTTGGAAAATCACGCGACCGCAAACCTTATCGCGCCCAGATACGGTTTGCGGTCGCATGATTTTCCAACTGAGCGGATTAGGTGACTGTAATAGCAGTTGTCCGTAAGGCCCCAAAACAGCGTTTCGGAAGCCAGTGGCTTCTCTCAGACTTTATGAACTAAATATTTCTAAAACAAATATTTTAATTTAATTTGGTTTACAACTTAGAAAACTAAGAACAAACAAAAGAAGAAAAAAATAATGGATTAATATTAGTTATTATAAATTTTGTTATTTTGTTCAAAGTCATTGTGAAAAATACTATTAGTCTTAGTAATATTCATCATCATCATCACCATTTCAGACGTAGGACGTCCACTGCTGGACATAGGCCTCCCCCATCGATCTCCAAAAGGGCCGGTTGGAAGCGGCTTGCATCCAGCGTTTCCCTGCGGTCTCTTTTAGGTCGTCTGTCCATCTTGTGGGTGGACGTCTTAAGCTGTGCTTATCGGTCTGTGGTCTCCATTCCAGAACCTTTCAGCCCCATCGGCCATCTGTTCTGCGTGATATGTGCCCTGCCCACTGCCATTTCAACTTGCTAATCCGGTGGGCTATGTCGGTGACATAGGTGTCGGTGCTTCCGTCGGTGTTGGTGCATATTACGTTATGTGAAACCCATAGACCTGATAAATCAGTTAAGTACTTCTGATGATGAAAGAATGCGTATCAGATCTACATCTAAGCAACCTAATCGACAAAATAACATGGCAGGTTCAAAATCATAGGGTATGGAGCATTTACTCCAGTAATTGGAACGTTTAGCCTTTTATGCCGATGATCGACCGATGAGGCGTTGTTATCTCGTGAGTTACCGGGAATTAACAGGAATTTTGGTTCTGAAGGGATCTGTGAGAATACAATAAATGTGAAATCAAGAATGTTTTTTAGCTATAGATGGTAATAGGTCAATATAAAAAAACTCAAAAAATTCTGTCTCGACCCACAGCTGAGCAAAAGCTGACCATATCCTGCCACGCATGTCTATCCTCCGCCAAGTTCGGCCAATGCGGGTAAAAAGTGCGAAGATCGTTACGCCATCTCGTTCGAGGCTGACCAGGGGCCTTACGGACAACAGCTTATTGCGACACCTAATCCGCTCAGTTGGAAAATCACGCGAACGTGAACCTTATCGCGCCCATATACGGTTTGCGGTCGCGTGATTTTCCAACTGAGCGATTTAGGTGCCGCAATTAGCTGTTGTCCGTAAGGCCCCAGGAGGTCGCCGGCCATCTGTAGGCTTCCTACGAGTGACAATCTTCACCCATCTTGCTGTGTGCGTGCGAATTATGTAGCTTGCCCAGTTCCATTTAAGTTTGGCTGTCTCAAAAGTTTATTCTTTAAGTTTTTATGTTTATTTTGAACTGTCGAAGTTCTGAAATTCTAGGTGGCATTGAACTGTTATGGAGAAGCATGATGCTTGCTATCAGGTGACTGATTTTCTCGTCTCGTTTATTAGTACAAAAAAATGGGGTAGTTATTTTAGATGAAGGTTTTCAGTAATGTTTTCGTTGATTGTGATAAATTTGAGGTATCATAAATGCATAACCCACTGATGGGTCAAAGACCTTCCTTTTGTGGTATCATCATTAATAATATCAAATATCAATATAATATAATATTAATATCATCATTTCAACCATTGGACGTCCACTGCTGGACATAGGCTTACCCCATCGATCTCCAAAAGGGCTGGTTGGAATCTGCCTGCATCCAGCGTTTCTCTGCGGTCTCATTAGAGGTATACTAACATTAAATTTTTGTAACACCTACTCACCTCAAACAAGTATGTAGGTATGTACTAAGTTTCTAAATCTTCATATGAAACAAGCGCACGTGAATCAACATGGTAAACCTGTTCCTGTTATGAATTCATTCATTACTTAATTAAAACAAAGATAATTTAATTACAAATGAAATGATCAAACCCCAATTACATTTCACTTCTAACCCTGAAGCTACGCACGGTCCGAGAGACCGTGGGGTCTCTTCGACCATATCTCTTAAGGCGAATGACTGGCCAATATCCTTTGGTCACTTTGGGATAAAAACGCCTCAGGTAGCTTCATTAATTGACTATTAAACGCGTATCGGCACAAAAAGGCTTATATAAAACAATGAATTTCACCAAAGTTGATAACTTAATTTGGAGCGGGTGTTCGGAACAAAAAACACATGGAGTGGAGCGGCAAAGTGTTGCTTATTGTTGATAATTTGATTTCTTTTGTATTAATTAAATCAGCAGCAATTATGAATACTTATGGTAATCATAAAATATATCCCCTAATTGTCAAGTATTTAATTGAAATTAAATACAATTTACGGATTTTATTGCGTGTATTTTACATTGTTTTAATTCCTGACGATGCTAACACGTTGACGTGTCTGTGGTCACAGGTAGACTAGATGCCAGATATGTTACTAGTGTAGACTAGGGTTTTCTTGTATTTAATATTTAAAAAAAAATTGGCTTAAGCTAATTTAGATATTACCATCGTCCTCAACTTATTGGGTATTAAAACGCAGATTATGTCCAAGGTATAAAAAATACAAAATTTTAAGCATGTTAAATGCGGTAGATAAAACTTAAGTCTCTTTGAAGTACAAAATATTTCATAACGCATCTACTCTATATATTTCACCCATATCTTATTCCTCATTGGCGGCATCGTTTGTGAAAAGATGCACGCTGAATAATAATACGGGGCCATTAATAACAATGAACACTTTACCCACACTTGTGATTCATTGGAATGATAAGTAACTTTCTGGAGAAAATCATTAATCCATATTATAATTTATTATTTTGCATAATTGGATTTCATAAAAATTTACAACACAATCATCACATTGATTGTCTATAGTTTGCAGACTCTTGATTTTGGCATATACATTTAGGGTTAAACCGAACGGTGGTACCTACTAAGCCAAAACGAGGTCATTGTTCTCATCATTATAAATAAATAGCTTGGTTTTATTCATTTCGTAAAAAGGATCATGTAATTTTTCTATGGAACAACTTTTTTTTACGTAAGCCAAAACGTACGTACGTACGCTTGATGATGCTTGATTGACTTGCTTCCGAAAACTTAAAAAGTTCTAATAAACTCTTCCCTTGCACAGGTAAATTGTCACGATCAATTAAAAAAATTGTGTATAAATTAGTAATAATTATAAAGTAAACGTTAAATGCCATTGCAGTCTACTTCTTAAATATATTACCGATGCATCAACATTGCATTAAAAACATAGCTTGTACTGACATTAGTGACGTCCATCTGCGATAGTTACTCGTGCGTGACTAAGCGAATGCTGGGCAGTTACCTTTCTTTCAAATTGACAAAATAGAGCGTGGTCAACGCATCTTCATATAAAAACATCTTAGATCGTAGTGACAAGTGCTATGCCTCTACAAAATTATCAAAGTAATTTTAATCGTATTGTTATTTAACTAGACATTTTACGTATTAAGCCGTTTCTATTTGATCCAATCATCCTGCTAACAATAACTAACAATACTTAATACAACAACAAAAAACTGGCATGCTTAGGTAGGACTCTAGATCCGAGCATTTTTAACATGCTTGTTTCAAAGGACTACCTTCTACTCATCTTTTTAATCATCCGTGGGTAATCAAAGCAGCCCCTAATGACGTGAGATAAATCAGTAGTTTAACAGTTAATAGCATTTAGGGCGGCACCCTTTAAAGGGTGTAATTTAAGGGTGCACAGTCACTGTTACAGCATTTAAGGGCACTTACACATGACAGTGGGGCTCTATTTAGATTTTTATAACAACGTTTTCACAACAAATGACAGTTTGCTATACTAAAAATGTCAAAATTCGTTATAATAAAAATTGTGAATTAAGCCATTGATTCTAGATAAAACATTGTCTTAAATATAAGGACCGGCTCAATGGCAATTTTTCATTGGTATTGGTTCAGTGGTGCGCACAAGCATACATTGCACCAGTGCAAACCCAGTTGCACGCTGACTTTGTTGGAGAGTGGTCGTCGTACTCAATAGCGTGGCAACGTCGTTACTGAAGATCAATGCGACATAGTCAGTAGATATCTCGATAGATGTCGCTGATTTTACAAGTGCTGAAAATATCTGGAACGCAAATGTTCGGATGGACATAATAATATCTTAATTTCTACATCTAGGAGATAAATACAAAATTGTATGTGATGTTTCATAATTTTATACAACGAAACAATCATTTATGTGTTATCAATGTGTGCACTTTGCATTCCAGTTTTCCTTAATTCGCACAATACTACCATAGTATTGTGGCCAAGAACTTAGACTCTTTTTACATGGTCTGACAACAGCTTTGTTGTTTTTGTGATTAGTGTCGTCAACAATTCGTATAGGTACGTAAAGATGTATCTCTGTAAGGAATATATATTTTTCCCCTAAATATCGGAAAAGTGGCACGGGGTGCGTCGCCTTAAGTAAGATTTAAGTGGTCTGTGCTAAGACGCAGGTCAACAAGAAACGTTTTAATATTGTGATTTATTTCCAACAACCCGCCTTTGTCCTTAGAAGGGCGTCTTTGATTAACAACTAAAAGAATAAATGAACTGTTTTTAAACTAACGATAAAATATTGGGTATTTAGAATATTTCTGTCTTTAATTTGAAGGTGGCGGTGTGGTCATAGAATATGGTATTATATCTCCCAGGTTACGACAATAAAAAAATGGCGCTTGTGGTATTCCAGGCTTTTCTCATATTCCGGAAACCACATGTAATACATATTTAATCAGAACCAAACTGAACATACTGATAACATAAACTTAGAAATCTTAGGTAGCTTGCCTACAGTAATCAAAAGCCAATGTTTCACGCCCGTGGACGCGTATAACCCATACCTAGACTATGTAAAGTAACAAAGTTCCGCAGTGGCCTTAACCTGCGTTGGGAGTGGACGCGTGAAGGAATTCGAAACAATACTCCATCAAGCGCGGTGGTTTTGTTTTGTGTTTAACTGTCAAACGGGAGAGCAGGTTCGCCAGGTTGCTTGGCTGCGATAGGAGACTTTTGACCTATGGGTAGATGACGGTCAAACTAGACGTGGCAAGTGGATAGCGCGTAATTAAAAATCGAACCCCGATCGCAATTGGGATTCGATACTTAAGGCCGCGCTCACCGGCCCGAGCTACCTCTATCGCACATTTTCAATATTTAAAAAACGATAGAGCATTGTGTGCCGCTTTCGATCAAGGATGTATAGGAAGTGTGCCGAGATATGGTCGAATAATTATGTCAGTGTGTGCAATACATGTTTACCTCGCTCCCTTCAATTTTTGGCAGACTTTTTTCGGTACTAACTCCATTTTAAGGCAAATCTAAACTATTATAATGATCTAAGGTTCTATCACTAAAATATATCGTACATTTAATTTATTTTATTTTATTTTTGGTACTTTACTGTTTTTTATGGTTGACTTGATAAGCGTTTGACCACATCTACCTGATGATGTGACAGTGTGATCGAAGACGGTAAACATACTTAGCCTAGAATAGGAACTAGCTCTCAAGTAAGGCTGTCAGAACTCACCACTAGGTAATTTTATAATTTATACCCCGGACCCTCCTTCGATCTCCAAACGGGCCGGTTGGTAGCGGCCTAATTGATAATACCTATTTAAAGACAATTTTTAAGCCCAAGCTCATCCCGACTTAATTTTTCCTAGGACGCCAGTATCACAATGATGTGTTAAGTATAACATCTTTGTGATATTGGCATTATTTCAAGGCCAAGCCTTTATTTTCTCTGACACCTGCAATAACATTGTACAAACCTGAATAAAAAACCTTTTTATAGGGTATATCGTGTATCTGCTACAGTCTTATGTTCAAAATCCAGAGAAATTGATCAGAATTCGTGTATTTTAATCATCTTTTTACAATGTTACTAAATAGAAAAATAAATATACGGGACGTTTTTGCACACACGGTCAGCTGACCCCAAACTAAGCAAAGCTTGTACTAATGACTGTCAGAGACTGATATACGAACATTTTTTTTAACATACTAAAATAGATAATAACACAGATGTAGAATAAACACAAATTAATGTTATGTTATGTATTGCAACTGTCAGAGCAAATAAATGCTTGGACCGAGAATAGAAAGCTACGTATTCAGTTAGGTACCGAATTTGTAGAAAAACAAATAATATCTGAAGGAATGTATGTAGCTATGCCAATTAATCAGAGCTAAATGTTAAACAACATACATTTAAAACAATAAAACCTGCTCGTTATCGAAAAAATTTCATCATTACTTTATTATTTGTAATATCTTTGCAGATGAGGTAAATATCCTCAAAATATAAAGTCCCTTGTGATTTTTTCCTAAATCCGGCAACAGAGGTTCGGAATGCTAACCACTGGCGCCAGTGGGCGACCTTGCCAATAAAAGAACAATTTTCATTTTTATTGTTCATCGTTTGACGTAAATAAAATTATCAACGTCGAAATAATAAATTGCCTTTTTTATGGATGTTTGAAATCGGACACCTTTGGCTTTTGATGCAATTTTTTATAGTGTTAAAGTCCTATTAAGTTAAAGATATTGCTTAATTTTTGATTTAGTAGGCGACTATTTATAGCGAAAAGGATGTAACTTGACTGTGGATGCGTCAAGGCGCCACTTTGGCATGTAAGATAAATTTAATGGTTGTAAAAACAATGACCATTGACCTTCTATTTTATCTATGCTAATATTTGATTTGATTGTTTGTTTGTTTGCATTGAATAGGCTCCGAAACTACTGACCCGATTTGAAAAATTATTTCACTGTTGGGAAGCTACCCTATCCCCAGGTAACATAGGCTATATTATATTTTAAAAAAAAATAGGGATCCTTACTAAAACTCCAATAATGTAACCCAAGGTGTAAAAAAATAAGATTTACAATTTTAACTTTGCGTGTTTGACAGTTCTAAGACAGGACAACGTCTGTCAGGTCAACTAGTTTATTATCATTTAATACCGTTTAATACATACTTGGTCCCTCATTTTTATGCTTTGTGTACTTACATTGAAATAATGGTCAAGAAGTTTTTTAACGCGGATTTTTTTTGTCAAGCTACGGTTACGGTAAGTGGACCCCTCGCCCTATAATATATATTGAGTTTCCATACTGTATATAGTCACAGAATTAGAATTAAACTTTTCCAAAAAGCGTCTCACTGTAGACTTAGCCAAATTTCGAAGAAGTATCATCCCGAAATAACATATACTTTTTATGGTTTAGCCAAAAATCAATTAATAATAATTTTAAATAAAGGTTTTTAAAAATTACCTATCAGCACCCTATCAGCTTGGAGAGTGATAGGATTCTATCACATTCTAAGTTTTACAAAGCCACTCTTATAATATACGAGTTTATACATTTTAATCAGTAATTGTGCAAAGTTTCACCCACTTACCCTATACAACATGTAGCAAGTATAGCAACCATATACTTAGTTCTGTGGTAGCAACCAAAGATAATATTAAGTAGGTATATCGTCATTGGTAGCAACACTGTCCTCGAACTTTGTTTCACTGTACAAAATTACTAAGTAATTAAATTTATTTAAATCAGTAGCCGTGGCTGAATTCAGCCAAGAACACATCATCAGCTACATAAGTAGGTGCTGCCTTAGTTTATAAGCTGCCAGTTCTAAGATTCTACGATATCACTTTTTCGTATATTGAAAGTATCCTACTTACTACTACGAAGCTCAAAGTAAATAGAGGATTATGAGGTCGCAAGCAAACCTCTACGGTTTCAACTTTTAGAACTTTAGGTACTGTCAGTGGCGACCTTTACGTTTGTTAAAGAAATGTTATCTTTATCACTTTATAATTATATGCGTATGTACTAACTTAATTATGAATATGTACAGCATAATATATTATTATCTACATAATTACTTATATAATTTTCCAAAGAGGTATAAATTATGCTCGTTCCATGGATAAAAAATGTCCACCGGTCTATCATCTTTGGACCAACTGGGACCAACCCCTATAATAAAACATTCTACATAAACACAGAAAAGTAAAAAAAAAAACTCTTTACTGTGTCCATAATTGTACCTTATATTATATTAAAGTTATATGATTATTTACGGGATATTTACCTTGGTAAGGTGAAATAAAAGTTTGCGTTCAAAATATACTATACGCAGTGATGCAGTGAGTGTGTTTTGTCGGGTCTTAGGTTCGAGTTCGAGTTCCAGTGATAACCGTAGCAAAAGACTAATAAAGAGGTCTGCACCTAACTTTTTTAAATGTTCCACCCGCATTCTTCAGTCTTCCCGTGAACATGGTGCATGTAATTGCGCCGATATATCGAGAGCTCATTCTACAACCTTACCCGGTAAATATCCCGTAAATAATCATACGTATAACTTTAGTGAACAACTGTTATAGTTTAAAACAGTGTCTTATTTTATATTGTTCAATAGTACCATCTAGCGGAACATATTTAAATTTATGGAAAAGGACAATGAGTCTGCGTCAAGAAATTTTGGAGGGTTCTCAAGAACGTAAGTTGGCTCCAATTTTATGTAGTAGTTTGTACGAGTTACAATAGATGGCGTTAAAACAGTAACTTGGCTTGAGTGCCATCTTCTTTAAATAGGTAGTATTTTGCTTGTACTATTTTGACTTATAAGAATAACCATGTTATTTTAGTGTTTGTTTTTGGCGTAGATGGCGCAGTAACCAATACACCTTCGATAATATTGGCTGATGTCCACCGGTGACCGAGTGTCATGTGGATTTAGGTTAAAATACACAGATCTACTACCTATAGATTTTCAATGAGCGTGGCTAGCTCAGTGCCTCTCGCTCATCATCGTATTTTCGCTCACTGCGCTTCTTGCAGCCCAAAATGCTACAACCAACCATTGTAAAATATCTTTTACAATTATTTCTCAGAGGAAACACGCATTTATCACATTAAATCACCAAAAAAAGGCAATAAATATAATTCAGACCCGTTTTGTTTGTCACTGATTATTACAGATTTTGACACTTGAGGTACCAAAAACAGGTCACGCCGATAAGGACAACAAATTCTATTTATGTCCTTTTCGTACTTGTGCTGAGCCATATCAAGTTGTCTCTTTCACTAAAATATATTGCCGATCTGGTTGTGTATATCTGTGTTAAAATAGCAATTTTTTTTTCAAATATAATTAATTATTTTCTTTTAAATTATAATGCTATACCATGTTTTTTTTTCTTTGAAGAAAAAAACACTAAATCAAAATAAATGAAGGGAAAAGGCAATGATACGTTAGAAAGCTTATAGTGTTAGAAACGCTATGCAATAACTGGAGTACTTAACAGGTGCCTAAACACATTTGACTTGAATTGGAAAGACCATATTCTTAAAGTAAATAACAAATTAATGCTTTATCTGTAATTAAAAATGCAACAAATAAAAGTATCGCTACAAACGCATACTATGGAAATGTATATCTTTATTTAAGTTACGGAGTGATATTTTGGGGAAACTCCGTAAGTAAATGTTAAATCCACCATTCTTTTGCAAAAGACATGTATTCGTGTAATTTATAATTTAAAAGACACTGATTCATTACGTCTCACATTTAGGGAAAATGGATTTTAACATTAACAAGCATTTACAAATTAAAAAAAAAAAAAAAAAAAAAAACTAGAAATTTGTGTTTGTGAAAAATAATGAAAACTAAGTACTTTTTTGCAAAAAAAATCAAGTCGTGCTGGCATCTTACAAAAATATAATGTCGACATACCTAAGTAAATAATACTATGTTTTCAAAAGGTTCCTCTATAGTACAATAAAATTATATAACCACCTACCACTGGAGTTGAAGTCACTAACAGATGCTAACAGTGACAAAATTCAAGCGTAGATTAAAAGACTGGCTGCTATCCAAAGTATTTTACAGTATAAAAGAGTATCTTAATGATTAAGTTATTTAATAGTTGTAAATAATTGTAGTAGCATATTTTTTATAAATTACATCTCACTAAAATTATATTAGGTTTATTATGTTATTTCTAAAATTATTTTTATGTAACAAGAGGAGTTATAATATTTTATTTTTATTTTCGTTTGTATGTAGCAACGCGTCTCAAATACGTAATATATTAAATTAAAAAAATATTATATTTATTTGTAAGTAACAAACAAAACATTGTATGTCTGAAATGGGTAAACAGTGATACTACTAAAATATAACACCTTATAATGTACTTACCAGTTTTTACAATAAAGATTATTCTGATTCTGATTCTGAAACTGTTTTGCATTGGTCTTCTTTTTAAAAAAAACCCTAGTTTTTTTTTTGTAATAGTCCACAAACAAGCGACGGGCCACCTGATGGTAAGTGGTCACCGTCGCCTATGGACACCTACAATACCCGGGGCATTGGCGGTGCGTTGCCTACCTTTGAGGACTCTATTCACTCTGCGCTTGAAGCAATTGAGGTTATATTTTGGAAAAAAAAACGAAGATGGTAAGCCATTCCACAACTTACAGGTGCGTGGCAGAAACAATCGATCAAATCGAACAGTGCGAGACTTCCACGCAACTATAATATGAGGATGGCTTTTTTGGCGATGGCGGCCGGTTCGATAGTAAAACCGCGATGGAGGGATAAGGTCTAAGAGTTCGTCAGAGCATTCCCCATTATAATACCTGTAGAACAAGCTGAGCGAACCAACGTCTCGGCGCAAGCTCAGCGGTTTCAAGGTGTTGGTTAGAGTCGGGTCATCGACAAGTCTAACGGCTCTTCTCTGCAAGGAGTCAAGCGGATCAAGCTGGTAGTTCGGTGCGCCACTCCAGAGATGGGAGCAGTATTCCATGTGTGGTCGAACCTGCGCTTTGTATAATAAAAGACGTTGGTTCGGCGTGAAGTACCGCTTGGCTCTATTGAGAACACCCAATTTTCAATTTAATTTAGAATATACAAAAAACAGTTAAAAAATATGCCCCGGGTGAGGATCGAACTCACGACCTTAAGATTATGAGACTTACGCGCTGCCTACTGCGCTACCGAGGCTGATGACGACACTGGCCAATTTAACAGCCGTAAAATCTTTTCCATGCAATTTTTTTTATCGATCTACCCTGCATTTTAATTTTGCTTATTTTTGTTTTTGTCAGCCAAATAATGGACTATCCGAATGTAACTTTTCGGTACTTTTGATCTGATTCTATACTCGATAAGTGTAAGTAACTAATATTTACCACGAAGTCAAATTATTACTCTGCAGTCTCTCTGCAAGCAGCGGTTTCTAAGCTGATCCAAACTAGGCAGACAGTGGCCGTTGGGATCGCCAATCTAATGAAAATATTGCCGTCCGACTGTCCACGTCCGTCCCTTGGCTATAGCAAAGATGGAATAGAACTGAGAAACTGTAGAGACTTCTCAAAATCATAAGGTTTTTTAATTCATTTATTCTTTCTTTTCATTCATTGATTGATTAGACGTTTTCTTAGGGTAAATCGAGCACGGAATTTGTACTAGTATTCTGGGACCCAAGTTGTAATATTTTATTATTTTGGACATATTTTGATAGATTTTGTTGGATAGATGAGCTTAACATACGTATAATACACCGTACAAGACATCATCGTAACTTATTATCCACATCCTGTCTTTTTCCAGTACTCTTTTTCAATGCTTCTTCCTCGCGTTACCTTCAGGATCGTTACAAGTATCAGCATTTAATCCACATTAAATCGTTAAGATCAGCAAATATTATGCTCACATTAGATAATAGTGCTCACAAAATCTCGTTCTGTAGCTCCTCTTTTACGGTAGAAGCTATTAAACTGTGGAATGAGCTACCTACAGAAATCAATCTCAGGAAGTCTTGAAGCGTCGTATGAAACTGCACTATATCTCGGAATAGCTACTGTATCGTTATGCTCTCGCTTTTTGTTTATAAGTATGTAGATATATATACCTATAATATTTTAATTTATGTATGAATATTAATTATAATATAATGGTTTTTTTTCTTCAGTATTCATGTATTATAATAATGAATGGCTATGCCTTATATACTACGTATTCCATTATTAGAGCATACCCGTCATTTTATTTCATGCTAATGTAATTTTCATACAATTTCATCTTTCCCCAGACGTGAACGCTAACAGTGTGTGGCTCATGTCTAGACCCCCTTTACCTCTTGCGTATGTCCTCTCTTTAAGTTGTTTTTGTCTTATGTATATCATTTCTAGATTTTCTAGTGGGTACACTGTACAATACAGAGTTATCTATCTTTCTATTATCTGTAGAAATTCGTGTTTACCCGCTTATTATTATGCATCTGCTAGTTCCAAAGTCTAAAATTATCGGGAGTGTAACAAGTCATTTGGATTGGAACCATTGAAATGTACTGAGTGTAGTTAAATGACCTTTAGGTACATAAATAATGTGTCAACTGTTTTTAATATCGTATGAGAAAATAATTAGAAATTTTAATTTTGCGTAATTCTTTACATCTGCAGAGTTGCAGTTTTTGTCAAGCAGACGCCAACTATTATTCTAATATTTTTATTGTCGCTATGTATGAATTTCCATAATAATTATAAAATGTAGATAATTACCTTAAACTACGCTTTAACCAAAGACAGGACAAAAGAATACTTGGAAATTACCCAAATAAAACTCTATAATCGCCTCTACCCCATTTCTTGTTCGTAAACTGCGACTAGATTATATTTCAGTTCATGATTTAGTTGTGATTGAGTTATATTATGCTGAAAGTTACTTTAGTCTGACCACGACTCTAATTCTGCATGCAATTTGTTTCTGGATCTAAACCCTTTTGGTCTTTTACAGGCTTTTATTTAACTTGGAACTATTCGTAGTATGTATGTATGAAAAATGATCAAGGGTTCAGGTTGATCAAAATTGCATGAATATTAGATGCTGCGCTATCCCCTTAACCATTATTTAAATACCGAAACACCCTCGAACAACAAAATGGATGTTAAACATTTTTACCCCATCCGCCGTGACAACTTTAATCCTCAACAAACTTTCTCCCGAAACTTCCAAAATCGACACCTAAAATGTCATCATTTCCTAATAAATCTCTCCCTGGAGTTATGAATTTTACGCCGTTTTTGGCCTCGTTTCAACCCTTCCACCTGAATATTTAAAAAGTCGTTGGCAACGCCTTAATTGGAGGATCCTGGTTGGATTAAATTATCAAGACACCTAGTTAAGGCACCTTCAAACTTAATGAATTAGACATGAATTTACCGCGGGTTAATCGTGGATTCTCTCGTTTACAGATTTGGCCGCTTTTTGTGGGCTTAACGAAGTTGGGTTAATTAGTCTTTCCAATTCGGTTGGGTAATTGTGTGGTTTAATTTAAGTCTTAATTTTGAACATATACGATTGTGAGTATGTTTAAAAACTCAATTAAGAGGTTTAGCTGTAGGTATTTTCTTAGAGTTGGAAAATTCTAATAGATGGCGTCACTAGTACTCATAAATAACGGAAAACGTTTTTGTCGAGAAACTTTTAATAAGCGATTGATCTACGTTTACCAACCCACGGTGGGCGTCGATATAGCTGAGAATTGATATTAATTAAAAAAGAAAATTAAGATGCCTAGATCTCGGGAAATAATTAAGGTAGACAGCAGGAAGTTGCATTATGTACGATGAATAACCTAACCTAACTACTTGATAATGGAATAAAAAGGGATTATTATTTTTAAAGTAGTTAGATACTACTAAAACTGCTAGGACTGCATTTATATTTTAAGGTGCCAACCTTCAACCTTAGAAGTTTTACGAAGTAAATCTCGAAAAGTCAACCATGGTCCAACAAAGCTTTTTAATTCACCTCCCAATTCCGTGGCGCAAGTAAAATGTTTATTCTTCCCAAAGAGGGGGACATTCCAACTTTTATTTTTTCTCCTTTGACTTAATTTTTAACGGAGATCCTCGAGAGACCGGTGCCGGATTTGAAACACGGTGAATTTAAAAAGTTACAAAGTTTGTTAAAAAGTCACTTTACAATGGGTTACGTAAAGCTTGACTTGAATAATTTTACGGGTCCCTGGCGTCTGTTCTTTTATTTATTTTGTTTAGGCCTGTGATTAACTGTACTCGGGACTTTGAGGCTATATAGCGTGTTTAGAAATGTTCGATAGATCGACGCTACTTAGCTAGCATGAGTGTTAATTCGTCTCGTTTTTGCCCGTAAAATTTTTCGTCAGCTATAACTTAACAGAGCGTTATTTTTTTACTGGTATTAATAATTTTATGAATGTGCATTCAGTTATGACCAGATTATCATGATTTCGAATGTAGGAACTTACCTGTAACCTCCATCTTAAGAGACCACATTGAGTTTATTTTCTAGGCACAGTAGGTAGAAAGAAGCTAGGTGTGATGTGACGTCACGTAGACGGCAGCACCTCATCTGATAATTGCGCAGTTACTTACCTACTCAAGTAAAAGGTAGCCTTTTTCTTACCACGCCTCCACCCCTACCAAGCAGACGCGCGACAATATTTCGAGTGTCTAACATTAAAATTTATCACTAGCGAGCGAGTTTACGCGAAAGCCAGGTGATAAAATAAAATGACAGTTGTTTAGTGCAGTCCCGGGAATATCGCTACACTACGTAGAAATTGAAAGGTATGGGGCGCATGAGAGTTATTTTATTTATGTCAGAAAATGGCTTTTGGATTGCCCACGAGTAAGTGGTAGGGGTATGGCATGGGTAAATTTTTGATGTATGGGCATTACTTCTGCCTTTAAGAGCTGGAGTAAAGTAACAATAAAGGAAAACAAAGTGTCTGCTCGTAGTGCTACCTAAAAACCCAATAAAACAATAGATTGCGTATTGTTTTAAATTGACTTCAAAAAAGAAGGGGTTCTCAATTAGATTGTATTTTTTTATGTTTGACACATCAAAACTCAGTCATTTATAAACCGATTTGAAAAAATATATTGAAAGGATATATTTTCAGATTGGTCCCATAGAAATTTCATCACCATCGTAGTTTGGGTTTAAATCAAAATAACTAGAAAAATATGTCATTCAAGTAACACAATTGCGTATTTACTACATATCTAGTATTTCAATTTGATCAAAATGCCAGTAGATACTTAAAATTCAGTACCACTCGTAGCTCTTCTAGTTGCCATAAACAAAACGATTGATATTACGTAAGTACCTGATCGTAATTGATAACCGATGTTAAGCAACTAGTTTTTGGATGGGTGGCCGTGAGTGGCCCTAGAAATCGTTCCTAGCCCGCACAAAAAGCAAGCAATTTAAACAAAAATCTATGATAATTTTGGCAATGAGGCCTGACTAAAAAAGCTAGATACACAGTTTTTATACAATTCTACATAGTTTTAAAATATTGGTATCTATTATTATTTTAATACCGTCAAACTCAAGTCTATTCATTTACTAAATAAATAATAAATCTACAAATTAAATGCAGGTGATATATTCATTATTGCAAACCCGCTTTCTACCTCCTCTATGAATCCTCTCCATCCTAATTGCCTATTAAATATAAGAAGAATACCTACCAGGTTGTCTATAAGAGATCACTTTACCGATAAGACAGCCAGTCGTTGCACTAGTTCTGAGCTTTTCCGGCCCATACTTTCTGGTGTGAAAAATAAAGAGTTATATATCTATCAATCTATTTTCAACAACACCTTGTGTAACCTTCCACTTAGTTTTTCGACTCTTCGTTCTAGCTTTCTCCACAACCCTCAGTAAGCATTTGCACGTTCATTTCGGAACCACACAATCACCTATTCCAACCTAAAGCGCCCTCGAAACTCCCGAACTAATTCCGTCGCCCGTTCGTCGATAAACGTTAACTTGGACGTTTACGTTCGCCGAGCGATGAAAATTTCACGCAATCACGGCACCGTCGAGTATCACGGCAGTCGAAATCACTTCGAGCGGTGTTAAACAGATGGTTACGAGCGATTTCCGGATATACTACACTTTTTATATTGTCTGTAAAGTCCACGTTACTAAAATGATATATTGCTGCACCTGTATAATATATCTACGTATTAGTAGAGTACCTATAGAATAGAAGACCTATTAATCTATATAATAATCTAATTGTATGTTAAATAAATAAAAAATAAAAAAAATAAAAAATATAGTTGATTTTAAACGCGTGCAGTGCACTGTGATTTTAGAGATTCTCTTGTTGACGTTGTCGTGACCAAGTTACCAATAATCTGCGCAAAATTTACATTGCGTTCACCTTCTGGCTTGGCCAATTTTCAGTATAATATCTTTGGCCCTTCACAATGCATTGGCAAAAATGCAGCAACAAAGCAGAAGCTACTACAATCAAAAGTTGAAATGACCTTGTCGTGACGTTAAGATACTGTACCTATGTTTCAAAGAACCGATAGTCGATGCCGAAGAAAGGTTTTTGAGTGGAGACTACGAACCAGAAGATGCAGCGTAGGTGGCTTACCTACGCTGCATCTTCTGGATGGACCGACAACATCGTGAGATTCGCGTGCATCCAGTGGATGTAGATGGCAGGCTGTCGTTCAGTGTGGAGTTCTCAGGGAGTTCTATGTTCAGCAGTGGACGTCTTCTAGCTGATGATGACCTTTTTACCAGAAATTTTTCGTTCAATGAAGTTATTGTCCAAAACACATTTTTTGCCAAAGCATGTTCCTGTTCTGTCTTTCGTCCCTTATCTGGTTTCATCTCGTCTCAGCTCGTCCAGTAAATAAAACGACTACATAACCTATTCTATTTACCAACAATACGCTAAGATTTTATTGCCAAACACGGTATAAAGGGGTCGCCACTGGTCTATGCCCGGATTAGCCCGGCATGCCCGTCCATAAACTTTCCCGGGTTACTTTTATGCCTCGTTGCAAATAATAGCGTATAAAACTTCGTGTGAAAAACACTAGCTACGGACACTGGAAGATGAACGGGGATGAGATTGTACGGTCAACAAAAATCAGCAGTGCAAGTAACGTTCTTTATCGAACGTCAAGTTCGATAAAATGCCATACAATCGATCATAGCGAGTACTGAACGAATGGCATTTTATCAAATTTGACAATTTCAACTGTCAAATATGAAGATCGATAAAGAACGGTACTTGCACAGCTGTATAGATTAAAAATTTAATAACATTTGCACCAAAAATATATAATACTAGCTGACCTGACAGAAGTTGTCCTGTCTTAGAACTGTCAAACACGCATAGTCAAAATTGTAAATCTTATTGATTTTACACCTTGGGTTACATTATTGAAGTTTTAGTAAGGATCCCTATTTTTTTTTTAAATATAATATAGCCTATGTTACCCGGGGATAGTGTGGCTTCCTAACAGTAAAAGAATTTTTCAAATTGGTTCAGTAGTTTCAGACCCTATTCAATGCAAACTAACAAACAAATAAACAATAAAATCTTTATAATATTAGTATAGATAGTACAACTAAACTTAAGGCGGTAACTTAACTTATAATATCTTTACAAAACTGTTTTTGCAGAGGTTAAAAAGTTAGTACCAATTTTATTGTCTTGCTAGTTTCAATCTACTCATTATTATGATAATTAAAAAATATTTTTTAAATTAAATGGGTTTTTTTTAGATAAGTTCAAATAACAATATATTGATAGATATATATTTAAAGTTTTTGTACAATAATTATGCAATTTTCTAGCTTAGATAAAATTTTAATAATCCATAGCTTAGTTAATTTAACAGTCGAATATGGAACTATTTTTGACGAGGTTGTTTCATAAAAATTACGAAGGACATGTCGTAATTCTTACTTTGATTATTTGTATCTGCTATCCGTATTGTGCTTACCTACCGTCTAATTCAGGGTGCAATGGGGTGAAGCAGCTCTTATAAAAATGTCAGGAGTGGATTTACAGGCCCGTGTGTATTGGGATATCTTGTGGTGCCATAGCCGATGTAATTCTCCTTGTTTTTACGGTGCTATAATACGTTTTATAGGGCTTTGTATATCCACCATACCTATAGAATAACAATTATGTAGGTACATCATTGTTATCAACACACATCAGTAAAGTGAATAAATGTCAAACACTTTTTTAAGCCCTCACTTTTGTTCACTAGAGTTATATGATTATTTTTAAAGGACAAACATTTATGTGATATATATATATATATATTATATATATATCACATAAATGTTTGTCCTTTTTTTTTTTCGATGGTGAAATCTTCCAAAGATAACCCGCCTGTATTGAGGTGCAACCAGGTTATGTGGGATTATACCCACTAAAACCCCCCCGGTGACCAGCCTTAGTGCTTGACAACAGGGCTCCGGGATCTCCAGAAGAACGCACCGGAGCTCTCGGCACTGGACTACGGCTCCTCCCAAGACAACCGTGTTGTCTCAGCGCCTCCACCCACGACAACGTTGGTCACACAACGTTGTCGTTCTCTCCCTGAGCACGCTTAAGTGGATGGTCAGAGCCCCAACTTTGACCATCCCGAGCCCGGAGATCCCTTTTTAGTAGCCTCTTACTACAGGCAGGGGTTACCGGTGCCGTATTCTATTGCCCCGGCGCCAGAGCTAATCTCCTAGGTGGGAATCGAACCCACGCCCCCAAGCTCAGAAGGTAGGTTCACTACCAATTGGACCAACGGGCTATTTGGTACATATACATACCACATGTACATGTACCACATATTGTGTACCAAATACATGAAACCTTATTGCATTACACAAGATTGACATTGTAGATGCAAGGTTATTCAGAGTGCTTAAGACCCTGCACTAGGTGAGCCGGTATCGCAGGGCCCATGCCAGTTTCGATTACTGTTACATAGTATGGTACGTTGAAAGATACAAAAATATATTTGAGCTTAGGAATAATAAGTTAATATTATTTTTTTAACGCACGTAATATTAAGCCAACATGGTGACATAATCATGACAAACTATATAGCGGTCCACTCCGGCTTCACACGGGTATTATTGGAGTTTTAGTAAGGAATCATATTTAAAAAAAAAAAAAAATATAGCCCATGTCACCCGGGGATAGTGTAGCTTCACAATAGTGAAAGAATTTTTCAAATCGGTTCAGTAGTTTCGGTGTCTATTCAATGCAAACAAACAAACAATCAAATTTTTCCTCTTTATAATATTAGTATAGATAAAATACGTGATTAATTCGCGTATCCCTATTAATCCATTTACCCTGCATAAACATGTTGCTTTTTGATATGTTGTTTTTGCTTTTTTATAATCATAATTTGAATGACTAAGAAACTTAATTATGAGTAATCAGAAAACTGACGAAACTTTTCCCACTTTACGTTGGCTTCATCAAAGATTAAAGAATTAATCGTAAAAGTGCCGTTAAGATCGCGACTCGCGCCGTTCATCGTAACTTCAGGCAGTAAACTATGAAAATTAAATTAGATGTGCAGTTTTTCATCATTGTCTCATTTTGTACAGATATAGGTAGGTATATATATTTTGATTGGTGTGGCTTTTTATTGGTGAGAGCTATTTTGATGTTCGTCCACTGCTGGACGTAGGCTTCTCCTAAAGAACGCCATAAGGCACGATCTTTTGCTTTTCTCATCGTACCTTATGTTAGTTGTGCGCAAAGTGTATATTTGGTACTTGCATATTGCTATATTTCTATCTCAAGAGTTTTAGTTAAATTCATAGAAAAGATAACTAAAAATTTAAAAACAAAAGACGACCTTCACTTTTCATCATAAAATTATAAGCAAGAAAAACACATTTAACATTCGCATTCCCCCAAAATTATAATATCAACGGGACCATGTCCAATTTCGGAGTTCAGATATGATCCTTCAAGCGACCCTTAGCTCCGAGTGTCATCTGGATATAATATATCGGACTCGACGCATCCCTTAGGAGACCCTGTTAATTACAAGAGCAAGTCGAGGGAAACCTTTTAATGTTTAGACGTATAAATACTTTGCGTATTTTGGCCGGTCTATTTTTGGGAGGACCTTAAATAATGTTTAAAACTATTACAAAATAAAGTATCTAACCTAGTTTCTGCGACATTAAAGGGTGTTCTTCCTTTTTGCAGTTCTCTCTCGCTCACACATCAGCACGCCATTATCTACACTTCTATACTAATACTATAAAGATACAGCTCGTAAATTTGTTTGTAGGAAGTAATCTCTGACCAGATTTAAATAAATTTTTTCACTAATAAAAAGCTACAGTATTCTTGAGTGCAATAGGCTATGTTTTATAATGATAAAAGTTATTTTTTTATACTCATTAAACGTATTAGTAAAACATGTCGGGGAAAAAAAAACATACAGTCGAATTGATAACCTCCCCCTGAAATCGGTTAAAAACAAGCTGATTGGCTCCTTTATTGGCCTACGCTGACATAACTATTGAAATAACTAAATACAATATTTGTCAATTTACTTCTCTACAAATAAATCCGCTAAAAGGTGTCGTTTCTTTAACGATTCCTTAATTAAATTAATATTTTTTCTCCGTGACTTTTCAAGCTGTTCTACGTTTGAACTTATAGCCGCTGGGGATATTTCACGTCGTTTCAGTTCGAAAATTAAATTTAAATCCCCTCGAATTTTTTCCGCCCTTCGAATTATTACTGGCTGTAAGGACTTTTCCCGTGTGGTGATTATTTTTGGCGGCTCAATATGACCCTGCTCATAAATAAAACTTATGACTGACTTTATTTTTGCTGTATGGCACAGAAAATAAACAACGATTTAACTAAAACCTAAAGTATTTTTAGAACAAGATAAAATAATGAGTTTGAGTGGTTTATTAATGGTCACTCATCCAGACAGGTCCAACATAGGTTGAGGGGGAAAATAAAATGCATCTATTCTACCACGGAGTCGGGGAGAGAGATAGAAGGATCCAGGAACTTAGCACAAATAAAACTCTTTTACAACACATTTGCTCAAAAAGTGCACTTACGAAGCCTGTATACATCGTTCGAAAGTTAAACATTACGGATCATACAACGGAGCGTGCTGTAATGAATTTTACCGCACGCTCAGATGTATAGCACCGTGCGTGTACCTTACAGTATTTTTTTAATTTCCATCATAATTACATAAGAATTCCACAAAAGAGTTTCATATTACGAGAATAAAATAATAAGCTGAATGATCAAACCTCCTTGAAAGCGCTTTTGCTCAATACGTTTGTCTCAGTTTAATACTAAAGAGAAAATGAGACGAAAGATGTAGTTATAATTTTCACCACGTGATAGTGGCGCTATTTGCATGTTCGCGCCATTTTCTTATTATATTATAGAAACTATTGTTGTGACTGATATTAAGTTATAAACAAAATAATAAAATTGTTTCATTTGTAGCCTTTTTTTCTCGCAAATGTGTTGTAAAACGTTGTATGGCACACGTGCGGATTGGTTTTTACAAACTCGTGACTATGGTAAGCCCTCGACTTCGTCTCGGGCTTACATTCGTCTACTCGTTTGTAATAACCAACTTACCGCACTTGTATCATAAATAACTATTATACACATTTCATATGTACCAGAGCCATCTATAATTACAAAATTATGTTTTATTATACTTTAAATTTGAAATCTATACTTAAACTGTAATTGTGCAAAGTTACATGCACTTACAATGTATTTATTTTTATCATTTCAACTATAGAAATTAGAGGTTATAATGAATCATGACGTTCGGGCAGACGGATGGACAGAATGAACTTATAAGGATTCCATGTAATACGGTACCCTGAAAAGTGTTTTCATAGTTGTGGAATGGTTTGATCCAAATTTTTAATATGTTTGCATAATTGTGGGCAGATTTTATCAGAAAAAAAAATCTTTACCAGATAACACAAAGCTTTTCTTCAAAAAACTCCCCTACGAATATTTACTCTGCCCTATATAAAAGCAGTAGATGCTTACAGAGCCATAACAGAAGGTAAGAAGCACGGGCCACCAGGGGGCAGCGCCGAGGCAGTTGTCAAAGCTCGTAATATTTTATTAGATAACCAAATAAACTGGCGGCTTTTGCAAATTTTATACACAGTTTTCGGGAGAATTTGTTTATATTTTTAGATTGTTCGTAGATTTCTTGACACGATGGCCAGATTTTTGATGAGGATCATTCAAGCACTTACAGGCAGCACCAATTTTCGGTAAGTAGGTATGTATTAACTAGGTACTTCTAGGAAAGAGTTTTTCTTCCGTATAATTGAGATTTTCTAAGAAATAAACAAAAACAGCTCTTTCCATAGACATATTTAATTCTTAATTAACGATGGAAAATCATTAAAAAATGCACCCAAAGTTATAAATGCGAAAGTGACATTGTCTTTTCGTCTGTCTGGTTACCTTCTCATGATTGGCTGAAATGATCTTAGTAAAAAAATTCATCATCATCATCAGCCGAAAGACGTCCACTGTTGAACATAGGCCTCCCCCTTTAACCTCCACACTGAACGACAGCTCGCCTTTTGCATCCACTGGATACCCGCGACTCTCACAATGTCGTCGGTCCATCGAGTGGGAGGCCTCCCTACGCCGCGTCTTCCGGTTCGTAGTCTCCACTCCAGAACCTTTCTTCCCCATCGGTTATCGGTTCTTCGAGCGATGTGGCCTGCCCATTGCCACTTCAACTTGTAAATTTTAACAGCTATAACGGTAACTCTGGTTTTTTGGCGAATATCCACGTTCAGGATCTTAGCGCGCAAAGAAACTCCGAGCATAGCTCTCTCCATTGCCCGCTGTGTGACTGAGCTTTTCCAAAAGGCCAACAGTTAAGGACAGTAAAATTTAACAGGAACAGTAAAAAATTTGCCTAGAAGAAATTAATATAAAAAAATAAAAATAAATTGTTCCGGAAAATACTGGAAAACTGAAAATCTTAGGTAAAGCAGAAGGTATACTAAATTAATAAAAAAAAAAAACTGAATTTGGCACCACCTGTTTAGATACTTATTCAAGCATACCTATCTCTGCATAATAATTTCAAACGAAAATCTGAGCCATAAAGTAGTACCGCTCGTGAAATATAATACGCACACGTCTATTAATATTCATAATACAATTTAACGCAACGAGGTTAATTCACCTAAATATGTAAATTATCATGAGCCGACCACCGTTTATTTCGAGATGTCAGTTTGCAATATATTTCCTTCTCACTCTATCTTGTTTATTTCAATTAGTGGGCGAAAGAGATGGAGGTTTTGTGTGTGAATAAGGTAGGGAAAATTTTAACGGTGCCTATGAGGGTTGTGAATGTTGAAATAACTTTCAAATATTGTCGTTAGGTGGACGGAAAGTTTGGCTCCTGAGGGAGGCTGTTGGCGGGTCGTGCTCCTTTCTGTTTATAATGAAACACGCGCCATTTTCAAAACAACATGCGACAACCCTTACGATGGCAAGCGTCACAGTGTAGAAATTTCTTTGCAACAGATTATTGCATTCTAGAGTTTTACGTATGATTTTGAAAGGGAATAATTTAGCATGTGGTATGCATTACAGGGATGGTTGGTATGCGTACGGGAGCTTGATGTCGTTTGGACAGGCAAAGTTCAGATCATTATTATAATGTTGTATCCGAATGTTCTGCGAGGTTCGGACTTTGTAGGTTCATTAGTTCAATTATAAACATTACTGGACTCGGCGTTGCTTCAATATAAGTTAGCAATTTGGTACATTTCTGAAGTAGATATAATATTAATGTAAAATATACTTATCACTTTTTAAAACAAAAAGTGTGGTAATATATAAAGGGACTGATAATTATAGAAACCATTGACAGTCAAAGTTACTAGTTTAAGTTTTCATGTTTTTTCAGTCATTCTAATTGCTGAAACGTAAAATAGCAATCCATCAAAGATAAACGCAAAATAGAAGCGCAATTCCAAAACACCTATTCCGTAAATGCAGTTAATCCGGCAAATTGCGATTCTCCATCGTAAAACATAATTAAAAATTCAATTCGGTGAAAAGAGCAAAAAGTCGGGCGGAAAAAAATGGCGGGAGAAATCCGCGTCATCAATCTGAGGAATTATTTCATTTGCGTATTAAAATTCTCGTTTTGTCGGTCCGTGAATTATTTGCCGTCGTGTTAATTACTCTCGCCTGGTTTACTGCACCCAAGCGATTTAGGGGCAAAGAGTAATGGACAGATAGAACTAATCGTTGAGAAGAGAATTTTTATTCCTGCCTATTTATTCCTATTTATTTTTCCATTATTTCAATATAACTGGCCAAGTGCGAGCCAGGCTAGTGCACTAAGGGTTCCGTACCTCCGCAAAATAAAATAATTACTAAAATCGATTAAAAAACCGACTTTAAATTAATAAAATGTGGCATTACGATTCAGTGAAAGAAAATGAGGTCATCCAAATCACCCAATTACCAGTTATAACTTGGTAATAAACAGAAATTTGACACCGACTCACACTTGGCCATTATTTATTGTTTGTTTTTATATTTTAGAGTGTGTACTATAAACATACCAGGCTTGGCGCTTGTACGTATTACCGTTTTTATATTAAAGCTAATACAAAAATACGTTAAAAATACGTTTGTTGCATGGGAACCCTTTCGTTTTTTTTAAATTATATTTTGTTAGTTAATTCGCCGTACCATTACATATTCTGTGAAAATTTCAACTAGCTATCTATTGCGGTTCGAAAGATCCAGCCGTTAATAGGTAGGACGGACAGACAGACAAACAGACAGATATCGTAGGCTTAGTAATAGGGTTCCGTTTTTACCCTTTGGGTACGGAACCTTAAAAAGGACTATACCTTCCGGCCCTGTATTTTTTTGCATAAAATCACGTCAATCCGATGATTTCTTGTTACGTGAAAGAAAGGCAAACAATTACGCATTTATAATATTAGTAAGGATGATGCTATGTAGGTTTATGGTATATTTTACCTAGATGGAAACCATACTAAATAGAGAGACGTTAATTGCCCCATCCCCGTCAATTGAGTCGAGCAGCATTGTCAATTATAATGATTGTCGGTCACCTAGACCCCTGCGAGGGTCAAATAGGGGAAACGGGCCAAATGAAATCTAGCTAGAAATTATTATTACCGCACATTAATCTTCTTATATATAAAAAAGCAATGTGTTTATATGTTCCTTATGGACTCCAAAACGGCCGGACCGATATTAACCAGATTTTCAGTGGTAGATAGCTGATGTTATAAGGAAAATTCCACGCGGGTGAAACCGCCGGGCGCAGCTAGTCAAACATAATAAACCACCCAAGTTGGAGTCGAGCTCGCGGAATGAGGGTTCCATACCACCACAAAATACAAAAAAATAGTGCAAAAAGACAACATCGCACCCAGGCGTGATTTCGATGGGTGAATCCAAGTACCGATCGCGTCTAGTTGCAAAGAAATTTGTCACTGACTCGCACTTGGCCATTATTTATTATTTCACTTAAGAGTGTGTACTATAATCATGCCAAGATTGACGCTTGTACGTATTACAGTTTAAACATTAGAGCAAATACAAAATTACGTAAAAAAAATACGTATGTTGGAGTTTTAATTTTTGACTTCATTATTATTTCTTAGTTTATCTACCGTAACGTACAGCGGCACGGAACCCTATAAATGTTTATCTAAATTTTGCTGATACTACACATGAATCTAGATTACTACCGTACATGAACAATGTACTCGTACATGAATACAAACGGAGTGTGAATGTGTGAATCGGCAGCGCGTGACGTCACGGGCGTGATTAGCACGTGACAACCCTGCTAATGACCGCACTGAGGTTTGCGGGAAGATAGAACAGAGGGGAAATATAGAAGTACGACTATGAGTCATAATTACCTTCAGCAGTTTACGTTTTCTTAAAGTGTGCTGATAAAAAAACTAGAAAGACACAAAAGGCGAGTTGGAGGTCAAAAGTGAAATTATCCGCGTAAAAAAATAATGAAAAAAATTGGTAGGTATTTACATTTTATTACACGTTTTTATTTAACTTGCAATGTTTGTATGTTAGTTTGTTTGTTTAGATCAAATCTTGTAATCTAAATCAGAACCACTTCCTCTTATCCTACGGAGTTGAATTTTTACATCTTGGTTCAGTTCTGATGACAATGCATTTTTATGGTAAGCATGACTTGAATCGACATCCAGGATTAGCTCCAGATAAAGGAAATCCTCAACGGTCAACAGCACAGACCACAGAAAAAAAAGATTAAATTAGAACAGCTGTCAAGGCATTTTTGTAAGAAATTTGTTGTAGCCAGTTGCACCCATATAAACGAAACGTCAGTCATTCGAAATCAGTTAGCAACTGCGATGCGGAGTTAGACGCGTTGATCTAAATAAGAATGTTCAATCAAGGTTCACTAATAATGCCTGGTAACAGTTTTTCCTTCTCATTTCCGTTCTATTTATTTCACTTTTCTGTGAAACAGACACAAAATGTTATATTATACGCATTATAAAAGCTTGCTTGAATTATTTTTTTCTAAGAACTGTTAGGTTATTAAATAAATTTTTTTTCTCTTAGTCGAGAAGACGGATTTTTTTATATGTTAAGTTCACACAAATTGTATATATGCTTGATCTATTGAAATCCATGCGAGCCGGTTCAGGTTCCGGCCTTTCCGGTTTCTTGGTATGGCAATTTCCTGTCAATAACTAACAAAAAAAACATCCTGCATGATGATACACCACTTCTATGTTACTTGCAGTTCCAATATTCAACAAGGAACTGTTCATCTTCCGGGATCAAAACTCAAAAGTTTACACATTGACAATAACCTCTCTAATAATCAAATCTCTGACTCGAACCATAACCTAATTATAGCTACCTACGTAAAAGCAATACAAACTAAACACTACATTTTCGAAGTCTGGAATTGCATTGAAATGACATTAGAATACATACAATAGATAGAGTTGCCACAAACCTAGAACTCTACCGACTGCAGACTACGAGGCAGACATCGCCTAGAGAGTTCACGGTCCATTATCGGCTCGTAGAGATAGGGTAACTGTCTCCATCGTTGGCACTTACCACACACGATGCAATGGTTTCAGTTTCCCAGTAACAGCTAGATCTCTAAAGCAGACGTTACACCAACGCAACAATATGCTGCGTTGTAGCATGTTACATACACATTTTGCAGCGTCGCTCCGTTTTTATTGATCATACTCAAGTGAGTCTCTGCAGACATAAGGGCACAGCATATGGGCAACGGGCTAAATAAGATGTAAAAAACAAAATCGTCCATCAAATTAAAATCTAAACGCATGTTTTCGGTATGATTTGACATTGTAGCATTTTTTCTTTAGGTTCATCAAATGTCAAAAACGTACCCAATCTGATTTTTCCTTTTTTTGATACTCATGTTGTTGCATGCCACAAGATCGCACGAAGTTGCCTTGGTGAAATTTCAGCTTTACTTCATCTGCGTCCTCGGAATAGTTGATTCGGTGAAAATTGGAGTATAAATTATTGAACAACAAATAAGTATCTAGTTTTCTTTCTTCACTACTTTGACATCGGATGTAAATAGTATTGTTAATAAAACTTGGTAGTATTATAAAGAAAACTCAGGAAGTATTACATATTTTTTAGGGAGCTTACTACATTATGATTATATTTTTTTTTTTTTTTGTAATATTATAATAAATAATTGTTTCCATCTAAAAAAAATGTCCTAAGTTTATAGATACATATATGAAATATCGAAATACCCTATGTCGCCGCTTCTTAGGAAATATCGACAAACTAATACAAATCCTATGTCGCCCCTTCTTAGGAAATATCGACAAACTAAAATAAATACTATGTTGTTACTTCTAGTTAGGAAATATTGAACTAATATAATATAAATCCAACTGATGTAAATCCTGGATCGCCACTTCTACTTAGGAAATATCGACAAAATAATATAAATTCTATGTCACCACTTCTATTAAGTAGTATTAGGTAGTATGGTTTTAATCAAATTTTGGTTAGGACATTTTTAGAGCGCTGGCTAGATTTCCATGGGTTTTTAGTGTCTACTTACTACTGGATGGTACTTTTCATTCTTACTATACTATAATATTATATATGCGAAACGTTTGTTGGTTTGTTTGTTCCTCTGTCACGCAGCAACAGAGCAATGGATCGACCTGATTTGTTGAATGGGTATAGTTCAAGGGCTGGAGAGTGAAATAGGCTGTTTTTCATCATCATCATAACCATTTTTCATCACTATGCGGGTGAAACCGCGGGGCGCAGCTAGGAATTCATAATTATTTTGGCAAACCACATTAATCAGATATAGCAACCTAATAATCGTGTTAACTAACAATGATCAAGTTAAAGCGATTGCGCGTGACATCCGTCCAATTAAACGCGTCACGCGCTCATTGACGCGTGACTGGATTAGGGCGCGTGACAATACGTCTAGGCGCACATTGATCTATCTCTTGCCTTTTGTATAGATAGAGTGCTTAATAGACGAAGACTCACCTCCCCTTTTTTATTATGTTTTCAAGTGCAGGGTTAAACTAACCGGTTTTTTTAGGTCAAAATGAAATCGTGGTGGCACCTACTTATATTTTTTTGTTGATGTTGTTTTTGTTGACTGGGCTTGCGCTTGACCGCCACCTGTCCTGATATGCAGCACGCTTGGCGAGAAGAAACCGATTCACTCGCGACTCGAAAACACCGAGATTTTAACTACCCCGGGCCATCCGTTAAGACAGCGCATTCCACAGTCTTGCAGTTTGCACATTAAAAGTGGGATCAAAGCGTTTCATTTGAAAATTAGCCTAGAAATTAGACTAGCAACTTTACGTCAATGTTTCTGAATAGTCTCCAACGACTCAAGCTGCTCAATTATTCAGTGTATAAGCTACCTCCATACCAAATTTTATCAAAATTTTATTCAACAGTTACGGAGTTGTGTTATTGAAATTTTCCTAAAGAAACTGTCTATACATCTATACCAAATTTCATCTAAATCGGATAAGTAGTTTCAGCGTTGAGTCCAGCCACACTTACACACAAACTTACGCATTTATAATATTAGTAAGGAGTAAGATATTAGTAAGATAAGATCTATTCACTCTAGCCTTGAATAGGCCTCGATTTTAGATCTCAGGAAAGGTGACAGGGAGGTCTATTCTTGGGCTGTAGTTACGCATCATGCAGATTGCATGTAGAACCAAATCGTAGCGTACCAATATTTATTTCGCGTATAAATTATCCAAACCTAAACTCCTGACCAATCCAACTAACCACCAGAGTTCGAATGATAAGTTAAAATCAAAACTCTGAGATACCAAAAACTAGGGAAGCTCCACAATAAAGGTTGGTTGCTCCAATATAAACATTTGCAACGTAACGACGGTACAAACGAGTCCTGACGGACATAACCGGGGAAATTGTAAATAGTGTTCGCACACGTTTAGTTTGCAATATTCGTGTGGTTCTGTGTAAATGGAAAAACTGTTGGGCAGAGCAGGGCGGGTACAGAGACTGCAGATTTTAATTATTATTGTTTTCTCACGTTTAAATTCGGTATAAGCATTTATTTGCTCAGGCAGCTGAAATAACATGGTAATAAGTTAAACCATGAATTCTGATCACTTTTATTAGGTTTTTGAATTTAAAATTGTAGCAAGTATTATTTAAATTGTATTTTTTTATAGAAGTTCTCAACACTCTTTTTCTACACCCCCACCGTTCAATAACGTAGAACGATGAACGATGGTGCAAGTGTTACACCAAACAAAATGGTTTATTAGTATACTAGCTGCGCCCCGTGGTTTCACCCGCGTAGTGATGAAAAATGGTTATGATAATAATGATGAAAAACAGCCTATGTCACTCTCCAGCCCTTGAACTATACCCATGCAACAAATCAGGTCGATCTATTGCTCTGTTGCTGCGTGAAAGAGGAACAAACAAACCAAAAAACTTTTCGCATATATAATATTATAGTATAGTATTATAGTATAGTAAGAATGAAAAGTAGCCTATGTCACTCTCCGGCCCTTAAGAGTGCGTATAAAGCTAGGAAAATTTCTGATTTCACCCGCGCGTCTCGCATCACCCGCATTAGTGTGTAACACAACCACAGCAGCGCGGCAGTCGCGCGCAGCTCCAGTATACATAACTCGCGTAGTCGAACTCGTCATGTGGCAAGGAGTAATAAACACAGGATAAGCATAATGTTGGCGTTTTGGCGATTAGCTGGGTTCGGTCGCGGCGCGCAAAACCGTAAATTGTTTATTTCAATTTTCAATATTGTGTTTGTTGTTTATTTTTAAACTTAATTTTTAAGTTTTCTACAATATAAATATAAAATTAATAAATTATGTAAATTAAATTGAAATTGCCTAAATTAATTTTCAACGCAGTGTTGCAACGCAGTGTTGCAACGCAACGCAGTGTTGCATCGCACTGTTGCGCCGCAGTGTTGCAACGCAGTGTTGCAACGCAGTGTTGCAACGCAGTGTTGCAACGCAGTGTTGCACCGCAGTGTTGCACCGCACTGTTGCAACGCAGTGTTGCATCGCACTGTTGCGCCGCAGTGTTGCAACGCAGTGTTGTAACGCTGTGTTGCAACGCAGTGTTGCAAAGCAATGATTCGAAATTTCGTTAGTGAAGCTACTTCTCAAAATCTCTGAAATATTGGTGCCGTCGTTTGGCTTTAGACCTCAGCAGCCATTATTCGATGCCACAGACTTAAAATATTCAAGGATGGCTGAAATATTTTCTGATTTAACGTCTTCACTGAAATATTGAATGTATGAAAAATACTGCGTTAGTTCCCTAATACTCACCCTGTGAAATCATTTACCACTGAATAAAACTCAAAATATGTAGTGATGGTCAAAATATTTTCGGATTTGAATTAAATAAAGAAATTTCGTTAGTGAAGCTACTTCTCAAAATCTCTGAAATATTGGTGCCGTCGTTTGGCTTTAGACCTCAGCCGCCATTAATCGATGCCACAGACTTAAAATATTCAAGGATGGCTGAAATATTTTCTGATTTAACGTCTTCACTGAAATATTGAAGATGTCTTCTAGTATTAGAACTGAACAATCTATAATCACCGTTACTGATTTAAAATATGCAAGGATGGCAGAAATATTTTACGATACAAGTCAAGATTCTCTGAAATATAAATGCTCTCATCTAGTGTTGGACGCAAATCAAGCAAAATCTCACCTAATCCTCAAAAAAAAAACTCACATATGTTTCCAACCAATTTGTTCAAAATATTCAAAAATAGCTATTTATTTTTTGATATAACTTCACTTTGCTGAAATACTGGTGGTGCCACCTAGCGTTTGATCTGAGAAACTCGTATTTTATGCTACTGATTCAAAATATTTAAAGATGGTACCGCACTGTTGTACCACACTGTTGCACCGCACTGTTCTACCGCACTGTTCTACCGCACTGTTGCACCGCACTGTTGCACCGCAGTGTTGCAACGCAGTGTTGCACCGCATTGTTGCACCGCAGTGGTGGACTGCAATTCAACCAGTATAAAAAAATACTGGTCGAATTGAAGGTACTCTAAGGTAAATGAAAACCTTCCTCCTTATTTGAAGTCGGATAAAAAGGTAAGTAGTATTTGACTTTGACTAAGGTAAGTAGTCCCGCTAGTGTATTGTGCATTTCCCCTTACCAGCACATACCCGAGCCAACCCAACTGGTCAAACAGTAGGTACTTATGTTTTTAACCGACTTCAAAGAAGGAGGAAGGTTCTCAATTCGACTAGTATTTTTTTATACCGGTCGAATTGAGAACCTTGCCCCTGTTTTGAAGTCGGTTAAAAACATAAGTACCTATTGTTTGACTTTCCACATTTTCATTTTTTTTTTATTAGAAGCAGTTTTTTTGCTTCCGTTATTACCAAGCTATTTTTTGTCTGTTAAAATTGAGAACCTTCCTCCTTTTGCAGAAAGCCGCTTCTCGTAAAAACATGAGAAAATGTGGATGGAACTCTCAAATCAAATTAACCATCACATTAATTTTAATTATTTTTAATTTTAATTTTATAAAATTAAGTCAAAGTCAAAGTCAAAGTCATTTATTAGTAAATTTAAATTTACAAGTCAATTAATAATATAATTATATTGAAAATGGTAAATAAAAAGTATAAAAATAAGTGTAGTAATGGTAATTATAATGAACCTAAAGTATTTTATAATGTCATTTAATTTTTAGTTTTATTTTTCTGACTCTCTCTCTCTCTCTCTCTCTCTCTCTCTCTCTGTTTGTCTGTCACAAAGAAACACTCCGACTCTAATAGTTATATTACTGAGCATACATAATAATAGATTCGTTAGGGCCTAGTCGTATCCATTTTATTTGTATCTATGTTATTTTTTCGAAGTAGCTTTACCTAGTCTGTGCTCTAAGGTCATTGGCACCACTTGGTTGCCGCATCAAGTGGTCGCGTTCGAGCCATCGATTTTTTATATTATCCTTTGTTTGAAAATACAGTAGGTGTTGATATAATCGCACTCGGAAGATAAAACCAAGGCGAAAAGCAAGCGCGTGCGTCCTTCCCCGTTGAGGCACAGTGCGGTACTGAGGTTGAACGGAGCATGTTTCGCTATTTAGATGCAAAGCGCAACAGAATAAGACTGAATATCGGACTTGCCGTTTGACCGAATAGTTGCTTAGAACTAAAGGACGTAAGTCTCAAATCGAATATAATTTATTATGAGAGTACTAATCAATCTAGGTAAATTTTGTCTTAACACTGGAAAACAAACTATATTTTCCTTCGGTGAGTATTTATTTTAGATATGTAACTGAAGTACTTTCCAAGTAAAATCAAAAAAATTTGCAAAAAGGCACTATTTTCAAAACATTAAAGTATCGAGTAAATATCTTGCTATTATGTTTCTGTCTTAATGGCGGAAAAAACATGAATTGAAAAATCATATGTATCAATTATTACGTTGATAGGATATTTGGTTTAGTTATAATATCATGGCAAATTAGCATAAAATTTCGGTTGCCCCCTCTTAAACTATACCCATGCAACAAATCAGGTCGATCTATTGCTCTGTTGCTGCTTGAAAGAGGAACAAACAAACCAACAAACTTTTTGCATTTATAATATTAGTATGATACCCAACGCGCACATACCAAACGCGTGCCATCAGCACGGCTTGTATGCGGAACAGCGCGCTTTGTAATCCAAGAAACTGTGTGAAGTAGTATCAGAATCAGAATCAGAATCAGAATAAATTTATTGCAAAAACTGTGTACAAAAGATGTTCTTATTAGCTAGAGTATCAACAGATTACCCATTTCGGGCGTGCAATTTTTATGTTTATAACTAACTAAAAACTAGATAATACTTTGATAATACTAACCAAATAATCATTACACATAAAGCTTTTACACTACACATTACACATAAAACGAAATATTAATTACAAATAAAAGTAAGTATTTACAATGACGCTTGGCTTAACTTGTTATATTCAATAAATATTTAATTATCATCAAAGTATTCTTTGAGACTATAATACGTTTTTACTATTAGCCAGGCTTTTAGTTTTACTTTAAGCTGTGTTATATCTAATGACTTGAATTCTATAGGCAAATGATTATAAATTTTAATGGCAGTGTGGTAGGAACTATTGTAGAACATGGAATTATTTACCTGACGTATGCATATGTTGTACTTTTGTTTACAACGCAATATGTCAGCGCGACTTGAGTGAATATTATAAAAGTAAGTTCCATTATTCTTTATAAATAAACATATCTCTAATATATAAATTCCTGTAACGGTGAGGAAGCAATTTTCTTTAAATACATTTCGTAAAGTATCGGTACTTTCTAGATTATAAATAATACGGAGGCATTTCTTCTGTAAAAGAAAAGTAGATTTTACTTTAACTGAGTTTCCCCAAAATATTATGCCATAACTCAAGTGAGGATATACATTGCCATAGTAGGCGTTTGTAGCAATGGCTTTTGAAGTAGCATCTTTAATTATTGATAGAGCATAGCAGTACTGAGATAGTTTGATATTAATTTTATGTACATGTTGTTTCCAGTTTAAGTTAGTGTCTAAAATTACCCCCAAAAAATGTGTTTCTTTGACTAAATCGACTTCACTACCTTTATTTTCAATATTTAGCTGCAGAGATTTTTGTTTGTAGTTTTTAAAGTGCATTAATTTGGTTTTATCTATATTTACCTTTAAATTTATATTTTCCAGCCAATTTACAATATTTTTTAGGGTGTTGTTTATTTCTGACTCAAATTCTTTTTCGGATTGAGCATTTTTTGGAATGTATACTGTCGCATCGTCAGCAAACATAATACTAAGATGGTTTGTAACTAAGGGTAATTCATTTATATATATTAGGAATAGGAGTGGTCCTAATATGCTACCTTGTGGCACTCCTAACAGTATATTCATAAATTTTGATAAGACTTGGTGAACTGTTTTTGTGTCATTATCGTAGGTCTTTAGAGACACGGCTTGGGTTCTGTTTTTTAGATATGATTCAATCAGTTTAAGAGCTTGGCCTCTAATACCAACATGTTCTAGTTTATTAAATAACATTTGGTGTACCACACAATCAAAAGCTTTAGACAAATCTAAAAATAATGCCACCCCTGTTTTTTTTGTATTTAAGTCATCCCAGACCTGCTTGAGCATTTTGAATATTGCTAGGGATGTGTTTTTGCCTTTTGTAAAACCGAACTGATTTTTATTGAGGATATTACATTGGTTAAGAAACGAGTACAATCTATTGTATATTGCTCTTTCAAATATTTTAGAAAAACATGGCAGGAGTGCTATTGGTCTATAATTATTGACATTATTTTTGTGTCCTTTTTTATGTATAGGTATTATTAAAGCACCACACCAAGTATGAGCATGGAACCGCACATGAACTGTTGTGCAGCCAAGCTGCCACAGAAAGTATAATACTGCAAAGAGCTGCTTAGGTGCTGCCTGTTTGCTACAGTACGCCGCGCTTGCTGCGGAGTGCAGGACATACCAGGTTTATCGTCCCTTTCGCTGCTGATAATATACATTTGGATTATAGAAGCCTTAAATAAGTTTTTTCTTAAAATACATCCCATAGTCGCGTGATAGTTCTGAATTGTACACTTGTGCTATCTACAAAATATAGTTCAAACAAACAAAAGCAAAAAGACAAACGCTCTGTGTTCCTTTACTCTACACATAAAGGGGGTACAGCACGATATCGGAAACGCTGATGTGTGTAAGTCGACGGAAATTAGACGTTACGACTGTTGGGAATCGCCTGCGGATGGCTGCCCTACGTAGAGGTAGGTATTAGTGGTAATGGCGACCGGAAGGAAAGAGGATTTCTTTTGCTATCATAAGATGCGCAGTTTTTGCTAAGGTTTTCGATTGGAAAGTATCCATCGAACCAAATCAATATTTGTTATTTAATCTAAGTATCTGTGTTTAAAGAACACAAAGCGAAAAGACAGCAAACACAAGCCGTCTTACCACAAAAGATTTAAGCACGCTTTAGACAAGTGTTTAAGCATATTTTTCGCAGGGAAACAATTAGTCACGTTACACAATTAGTAGCGTGAACCTTAACACGTCCAGATACGGTTTGCGGTCGCGTGATTTTCCAACTGAGCGGATTTAACGTTAGTTTGGTGCCGCAATAGCAGTTGTCCGTAAGGCCCCAGTATCCAAGATACTGACTTGCATTTCGGGATGGGGATGATTCATGAAATGCGTGCATTATCTGCCTCAACAAATAGGTAACTTTTAATCATTATTTATTTATAATCGTGTGGTATCGCGAATCGATAATTAATTAATTACCGTATAGAAGCCGCGCCCGAGGTACCTACAACCTACCTACCCCGTAACTAGCGCAACACTCGATTTCCCTTGAGGACTCCGTTCAGTGATGGCAAAGAGTAAATGCTGCAGATGAGAAAACTATCCAAAAATAATACCAAAAGATTTGATTAAATCAGGCGTTGCTTTGCGGGAGTGCGTCTTCAAAACTGATTTTTACGGTTCTGTGCCCAAAGGGTAAAAACAGGGCCCTATTACTAAGCCTACATTGACTGTCTGTCCGTCTGTCTGTCTGTCCGTCCTAACTTTAAACGGCCGTATCTTTCGAACCGTAATAGGTAGCCAGTTAAAATGTTCACAGAATATGTAATATTATGGCTGATTAACTGAGAAATAATAAAAAAGTCAAAAAGTAAAAATTCAATCCCCATACAACAAACGTATTTTTTAACGTATTTTTGTATTAGCTCTGATGTAAAAATAGTAATTGTAAAGCGTCAAACTTGGCGCGGTTATAGTACACACTCTAAAGTATAACACCAAATAATAAATAATAGCCAAGTGCGAGTCTGTGACAAATTTCTATTCATTACTAAGTTATAACTGGTAATTTCGTTATTGAATTTGGTGGTGGTACCGAACCCTCAGTGCACGAGCCCGACTCGCACTTGGCTGGTTTATTTTACGAATCTCTAGTGTATTTTCGAAGGCATTATGAATAGTAATATCATAGCAGATATTTTAAACCAATTATCATGTTGACATTTTCAATTAAGCGCAAAAGAAAGAAAAACCACATTATCTTAAAAATAAATTAAGACAAAACAAACATCGTCCACTTTCGGCAGCAAAAAGTAGGAACGTGAAGAAATAGTACCTACTTACTGCAATACAATAAACATATATAATGGTAGTCATACAGGAAGTAGACAACTAAATATCTTGGATTGACCATCGATAAAATCACACTTGGATACATTAAATAAAAGAATGAATTCGATGGCATCCGCACTATTTAAATTATCATAACCGAGAAGCTCTAATTACTGCATAATCATGGCATGGCAGTATCAGTTCGGCGATCCGGCATTATTTTCTGGAAGAAATCTACTGACAAAAAGATTGCTTTTAAATATTATAAGTTGTTTTTAAAAATAATTAATAATATGTTTTTTAAATTAATTTTATGGATAGTTCGAAATATTGTACAGATACTGACAAAATATCCATCTACACAATCTTCCCTTCTTTGAGCAGCAACCGCCGCGCCCGCCATGTCATTCCACCTATTAAGGCGCCTGTCATGTGAGTTTACAATAAGTAAATAACGTCCCACGTTTACCTTGTTATTGCTTTGCTATTGGCGACAATACTCGCTTGTTTGCTGGAAAAATTAGCCGCGCTGTTATTGGGTTTTGGTGATTTGTGTTGGGAACTGGGGGGTTTGGTTTTGTTTGTGGATGACCAATACTTGTAGGCTGTTGTAGTGCTGTAGTTTTAGATGATTAGAAGAAATTGGGAACTAGATGAATTTTCATTTATATGCGCTTATAACATTAAGGAGTCTTATAATCATGAAAGTTTGCTTTGATTCCACATTTATTGTGCGAACTGCTAGTCTGTGGAATGCGCTACCTGAATGGGTGTTCTCCGATGGTTACAATCTGGGTGTCTTCAAATCACGAGTGAATCGGTTTCTTCTAGGCAAGCGTGCTCTAACGTAGACCACATCATCGCTTAACATCAGGCGTGATGGTGGTCAAACGCAAGCCAATTTTTTTTTTTTAAAGTTCAGAGAAAAATTCGTTATATTTATGAAGTTTGGAGTAAAATTCACTTATTACTTTTTTCGATTCGCATCTATATTTTGACAATTTTATCATTACCGTAGTTAAGTGCTGTTTCAGCCCCTCATCAAGTAAAAAAACTGCAAAAATTTAAAAACTTTCTGATTGTAGCATGCCATTTTAATGGAGTTATTAAAATTAATGGTGCTTACATTTTCAGACCTCAATGAACAATAAAATTGCAAGTAGATAATCACATTTTTTTACACGGATATGTCCGCGTTTGACCACCAGCTCGCCTATTGTTACATAATACCTAATTGTTTGTATTTATCGCATCTTGTACGGGCATGTAAATCCCTTGACAGACGGTGGGCCTCGCCTTAATTAATTTGACACGGGTCTGACTTACGTATTACTTAGTAAATACTCAGGTAAGATAACGGGCGTGAGTTTACGGATTCGATTTGGAGAAAATGAAATCGAAATGTCGAAATGTGATAGAAAAATGTCAATAGCACTCAACGAAGTATACGGAACAGCTGAAGTTTTTTTGCGTTATGGTGGTTGGTCTTAAAGTAAGAAATGGTTATAATTATAAGTAAATTATACCCGATGTACCGTTTGCACCATTGACTTGCATCATTAAGGATGCAAACACAACTACTTTGTATCGTTTGCACCAATAATGGTGCAAAGGCAACTAACGTTTTCACTATAGATCTTTGCATATTATGTCCGTCATCTAGAAATTTTCTAATCGCCTTATAAAAACTAGGTGTAGTTTTTATAAGGCGATTAGAAAATCGTGAATCTGTGTGATTTTCTTATTCGTTATGTTCCTTAAATAAATAAAAGATTACGTATTTTCAGAACGCCAAATATCATTTCATAGAAAACATACAAACATCAATAAATATCCATATCAAGAATAATTTCAATACGTTTAAAGTTACCGGAAAAGGGTGCAAAAATAAAAACAATAATACCCAGTCTGTGGCTCCGTAGGGAACCATTTTACCCGAATAACACTTTTTATCATATTTATCGACTGATAAATGGCTGAGGAACCTCTAGTGCACTTGGTGTTGTTTTGTCGGCGACTTCTAGATAGGTACAATTTGTTTAATCGACAATATAGGCTTTCTCTTGGTCTCTTAGCGGTTACAATACAAGGTATAAAATTTGACACAGATTAGGGTTCAGTGTTGTAAAATAACACATTTGCAGAGCTTTGCATTGTAAGCTACTAAACTTGAAGAAGAGGTAAAGTTCATTTTCCTGCATTAACTTGTCTAAAATGTTATACTTAGCTGAATCTTATGCAAATTTCTTTAGTTACCTACTACTACTGGATGATAGCTATAAGCTCAGCGAAGTCGTTCCCATCTTGAATGTTTTTATTATTGAGAACTAGCTTTTGGTTGGCGCGATAATGTCTACAAGGTCTATTATGGAGCAGGCTTGCCTAGCAGAAACCAATTCACTCGCGACTTGAAGATACCCAAATTATCCAAACATCGGGAAACACCCATTCAGGCAGCGCATTCCACAATCTAGCGGTTCACACAATAAAAGTGGAATTGAAGCGCTTCATTCGAGTTTTTGGAACATCAATCATTAAAATAATGGAATCACCTTTTCGTACGCGCTCTGGCCGTCCGATAGAAAAATGTACAGGAGGATAGTATTTAAGTCATGCAGACTTGATACACACTCTCCGAAATGTATTCGATAAACAAACCGACAGACCAGTAACTTTGCGACAATGTTCAAAACGGAAACTGTAAATAAGAAGAGTACAGTTTGTGGCGTACGAGTAACACGACTGGTTGTCCTAAATAATCTAAGAAATGGACGTTCCAGTTAGCCATCAAACGTGTGACCGCAAGTGGCATTTACACTTGAGCACAACGAGTATACGTTTCGAATGGCTCGTTAAACTTAATAGAATAATTGTACGTCCTAATTCTAATTTAAACTGGGGGTGATTAGACCTGCACTGACATCCCGCTTGGGGTGTGTTCAAGTGTGTTGTGCAATATTGTGCATTTGCTCCTGCCAGCCTACCCTAACCAACCGTTGAGTTTGAGCACGACTTTGGGTAGCTGACTAAACTGGTCTACCCCTATTTCTCCAGAGGTATTAGGGACTTGTTGTAAAGTTTCTTCAAGGAGTCCCGACCTTAATCGTATGTCTTCTGTGGCCTTGCATTGTATGTCCAAGAATAACAATAGTTTAATCAACGCAGATGCCTTCTTTTGGCTTAAAAACTGTGACACTAGTATACTATTATGTCTTCTGTGAAACTAGGGTTAAAAAGTTAATTGCAAACTTTAGGTAGCTACTTACCAAGCCATGCCTAAAGCTATACGCGAAATAGGTCGTCAACTTAGAATAACTACTCAGAGAAGGTAAGTTTCCAAACAACGCCTTCTCAAAACGTAAGCTACAAATTCGCATTGTAGCTTACGTTTCGATTGGTATTTTAAACGATTTAAGCAAGAAAATTAATGGATTACCTGTGGAATGTCACACCATAACTCTTATGCTGCTTTTCTGATTTGTTGTGGTACGATTTCACCGCGCAAATTGTCATAGTATAATTTTTATATATTTTTGGTGTCATATATGACACCATTTGAATGGCTTAAATTTTTCGAATGTACTTGGTTTCTTTGTGTAGTTATTCTAAGGTTGTCAACTAAAAAACCCTTTGAAATTCGAGTCGCGATACCAAGATGTAAATCTCGATCCCCCATGCTTTTACCCGATACGAATACGATATGCGCTATCACTAATGTCACTGGGGATCTCAGTAGTGCTTTGTACTCAAAGGCATCTGTTTTCGCAAATTCTATATTCGATGTTTTTCGTGATAGTTACTTAGCGGTTGTTTGAAGTTGCTCACTTGTGGGTACAAGGAATTGAAAACGATATAAACTTTACATTATGTAGTAGGTACTCATCAGATAAAATTTAGGTTTTTTTTCAATAATTTAAACCGTGTATGACATCTGAGGGCTGATTATCGACACTCGATAATGTTTCTGTCTCATCACTCTCATATCCACGTCAAAAAAGAACACGGACTAAAATAGTATAGATAACAATGACGCTAAATTTAAATTTCCCTCTGGATAAGAATGGCGCAAATCAGGTATGATTGGAGAAAAATGTTCTTCTTCTCTTTACCACGTTTTTGACACCCCTCTTTCTTTTCAGTTTTTTCGCTACAAACGTTCAAATTGATTTTAAATTTACTTCTCAGTGAGCTAGTGACTGGAAACCTTAAATATAATGCAATATTTACATAACTTTCTTTATAAAATATTAGCTACCTACTAACAATTAAAAACGTGGTATAGTTTTTATTATACTTATAATTTCTTTTTACAAGTTTTTATTTAGTTTCACCTGTCCTGGTGTCTGTCTGTCTGTCTGTCTGTAATCAAATCTTGCAAGTAAAATTTTACCCACTTCCCAGTGTTCGATTGAGCTGAAGTTTGGCATACTGTCAAGTTCCGATGACAATACAATATCATGTTGACAGCCAGCTGATTTGATGATGATGACGACACGGTTGCCTGGAAGAGATCGCTATAAGCGATAAGGCCGCCTGTTAAAAGCCTAGATAATATTTTTATTGTAATGTTTATGTTATCCTTGTTTTGTGGTATTTTAATAAAGATTTATTGTATTGTATTGTAGACAACGGCACTCCTCGATGGATAATAGTAGTCTATATTGTATTATCTTTGAATAGTAGACTGGCAGTGTTGGGCTCATTTTGATCAGCACATCATTCCGATCACTACTTTCATAAAAGCTTGGTATGAAAAAGATATTTTTTAATTAAAAACTTGTTTACTATGCTCATCTCTCAACGCCCTTAGCCGCCTTTTACTGATTGTAACTCCACATAGCTGGGAAGTTTAGAATAAATAAATAGTAGTAATAGTGTAACTTTTCTGAATAAAAAAAAATAAAGCGTTTTTTTTTATAAAAGACTATTTATAACCATTAAATAAATTTCGATAAGAAATCAAAACACAAGAAGCCAGCGGGTGCCGCTCTAAAACCTATTACACATGAATTACTTAATTAAGTCCAATTCATTAACATCCTTATCTCCACTAAGTTTATTCAACACTGCAGCGTACTAACTATCACTTACACTGTAACTGCAACGTCATTTTAACGCCAAAACGTTAAGTAAACAGAATTTTTGTCACCATGTCCAATGGAATTAACAGTGCCGGGGTAGATGAGTCTAACTTATGACGGGCTGACACGCGATCGTGTCATGGTAATGACAGAATAATAAATTATGTTGTAATAAGTTATTATAATGTGCACTATGCCTTATGATAGGGTAATGGAGTAATTAGCAAATTTGGTAAATTAAAAGTGGAGTCAGTGGGGTAGTAAAGGGTTATTTGTTTTTTAGTGTTATTATAGCTACCAGTGTTAGTGGTAATTTTATTATTACCTTACTGGTGTTATATTATAATATATAGTTTTTAATCCCATAGGGTCTGTTAGGAGGGGATATGGGCAGCGTTTTGTCCATACAAACGTATTCTCGTGTTTCCTCCCTAGATAATAGCGCTAGAGCTGTATTTTTTTTAAATAAAATGTATCTCCTCTATTGTCATGCTTATATCATTTAGTTTTTCTTATAAGTTAACTACTATAAGAAATATGAGCCTTTACATATTCCAAAAATTTATTATTTTTTACCGCCATGTTCAGACGTCTATCAAACAAATTTGACGGGCTTATATAGCAAAAATAAATGACAGAAGCATAGTTAAATTTTTCACAACTATTAATTAAAAAAATAATGAAATCGGCCGAGTTTTGAAAAATACGAGACGATGATTTTGTCTAATTTTCGTGGGTATAATCGATCCGAGCTGCAGTTTGTCCGTCTTGCGCTCTACGGGGAGAGGCTTGAGGTCAAGAGACAGCAATATATTTGCTAAATACCTATTCATCAAATTTCTTGGCCGTGGGATGCCCTCCCGACTTAAAAACGGAAGTTTTCAATTTGACTGTTTTTTGGGTGTGTTACGCGAAATCTTCTACGGTTGTTAACAGATTTTAATGATTTTTGGCTATATATATCGAAGGTGGTCCTATTTAAATTTAAAAAGAATATTCCATCTGTAAGGGAGGAAAATTAGACGATAAATCCATTTATCGAACTTCCCGTAAAGTAGTTTGTACCCAAAGGGTAAAAACGGGACCCTATTACTAACTATTATTTCGCTCGGAGAACCGATAACCGATGGGGAAGAAAGGTTTTTGAATGGACACCACAAACTGGAAGACGCTGCGTAGGTAGGCCTCCCACTAGATGGACCGACGACATTGTGAGAGTCGCTGGCATCCAGTGGATGTAAAAGGCAGGCTGTCGTTCAGTGTGGAGGTTAAAGGAGGAGGCCTATGTTCAGAAGTGAACGTCTTCTGGCTGATGATGATGATGATTACTAAGCCTACGATGTCTATCTGTCTGTCCTTCTGTCCTACCTTTAAACGGCTGTATCTTTCGAACCGTAATAGATAGTCAGTTGAAGTTTTCACAAAATATGTAATGTTACGGCGGATTAAGAAATAATAAAAAGGTCAAAAAGTATAAACTAAAGGCTATAATACAACAAACGTAATTATGTTTAAGGTATTTTTGTAATAACTCTAATGTAAAAACGATAATATATCTGTTATTAATTGATCTCTAATTCCTCATTGTATTTACTTAATACTACAATAAGGAATTAGAGATTAATTATTGACATACTAAAAAAAAGTGTAGTTCTCAATTCGATCCATATTTATTGGTTTACTCTACAGAAGTTAAATATTATATATATATATTATATATATATATATATATATATTAGGAATAATTATGATTTGTAAATTTTTGTGATGTTTTTTTGTGTTGATCCCTTATATACTTTGATTATTTAAAGCCCCGTTGTTTTGTTTTCTTCACTTAATTGAATAAATTTATTTGGAACATGAAAATAAAAATAAAAAACAACAAATTAAAACCTAACATTAATCTATTAAACCATTACCAGTGGGAATCATTCCCAAAGAATTGTTGGTAAAGTTGGTAGTGAACCTCCCTCTGCGTTTGGGGGTGTGGGTTCGATTCCCGCCTTGGCCAAACATTCATGTGATGAGTTTTTGTGTTTGTTCTATATCTGGGCGTTATTATCTATTTAAGTATGTATTTAATATAATATATATGTATGTATATTAATCTCTGGCAGCCATATTACAAGCTTTGCTTAGTTTGGGGTCAGATGACCGTGTGTGCAAAATTGGGTCGAAATATTTATTTTATTTATTTCACTTAACGTTAAGGCGGAAATACACTACATATTTAAAGAAACTGTTTTGAAGATGTAATTCAGCAAAATAACGCGAAATACAATGAAGTAATATGTATTAAAAAAATTGCCAGTAATCTAAATACTGTATTTTATCTAAATTTTACTCAAAGGAAACATTGCTTTATTTAAAAAAAGAAATAAATCTGCATTTAATTTTTTTCGAAAACTCGCTTGGCATATTTGGTAATCGAAAATGTTAAAATCCGAAAAAGGGCGTGCAAAATTAAATTATAATTTAATTATGTCAAAAGAACAATTTTATTATTATGTATGGCAATCTAAGCCGGTTCATGAAAACGATTTCACATTTTATTTAAGAAATATAAACTGCAGAGCTGCAGTCAAACGCCTAGCCTATCAAACATAAAAAATTACTATCACATTTTTACCACTGAGTAGGAACGAGTACGTCCAGTAAACAAACGTTCACCATTTCTGCCTACTTAGTATGCACCCTCAGGGAGGCTCAACTAGTATAAAATAGTTAATTTTTAATTACAATTTTATTACTAGAGCGCGTCCCATCCAATTACTGAAAGATATATTAGAAGCTACCTCAAACAAATTGAAAACAAGGGTGTTTTTTTTTTTCATTTACAAAGACACAGCAAATGATTCAAGATAATTCATATTAGATGCAATTTTCAAAAGATAGAGTTCATGTAACTTATAGCAAAGATATTACCTACCTCAATCGATTTTACACCATCGAATCTTCGCGAAAATAAACAAAATTTCGAAAAAAAACACAGAACCCTTGGTATTTTTCGATTCGAGAAAATTTAAAAACATCGTCTGCAAGAATATCATAAAGTGCAACCATTGTTTTAACTATATCTACAGTTTTTTAAACCAATGAATAATTGGTAAGTTTTTGGTTTTGGCTAACTGTTTTTGTAGTATTAGTGTTAGCTTGTATATTGTATAGTCAATAAAGGCACTTGCGCAGTAAAAAAAAATTTTTACAACACATTTGCTCAAAAAGTACACTTACGAAGCCTGTATACATCGTTCGAAAGTTAAACATTACGGATCATACAACGGAGTGTGCGGTAATGAAACGCATCATACAACAGAGTGTGCGGTAATGCATTTTACCGCACACTCCGTTGTATAGCACCGTGCGTGTACTTTACGGTATTTTTTTAATTTCCAATTTTTGTTTTTTTCTCGCAAACCTATGTTGTAAAACGTTGTATGGCACACGTGCGGATTGGTTATTACAAACTCGTGACTATGGTAAGCCCTCGACTTCGTCTCGGGCTTACATTCGTCTACTCGTTTGTAATAACCAACTTACCGCACTTGTATCATAAATAACTATTTTTTGCTGTAAACTTGTTACGATTCATATAGTCGACTCGATTCCCACACCTAAGAGTGTCACATCTGAAATCACTGAAATTAGATATCTGTACTTAATGTAACATCCATAAAAATGTCGTCAGACGGTCGATAGATAAATACGGATTTCCAATCCAATGATTATAGTACTTGTTTTGGACAAAATTTAAACTGTTACATACGAAACGAGGCATTTACTAAATGTGTACTTTGACAAACAACCTTTTACTTTATCATCTGATAAATATAAATATAGTATTCCACTTCTGTGCATTTTCTCGGACGTTTTACTAGTATGGCCATAAGGTAACGTCAGAGCAGGACACGCGTGTCGTAAACCGAGTGAGAAACGATTGGTCCGACCAAATCGGACAAGGCATCAGTTGTGTGATGTTATTGATATAGGGTGGAATAAATAATACGGGATGGTCTCTGGTTAATTCAATAAATAATGGCCAAGTGCGAGTCGGTGACAAATTTCTGTTCGTTACCAAGTTATTATACTCGAGCGCCTGTAGAAAACTGCGTAGAAAATTACTCCGACGATTGGAAGGCGTTATAATAACTGGTAATTCGATTACTTGGACAACCTTATTGTATTTTGTGGTGATGCGGAACACTCAGTGCACGAGCCCGACTCACACTTGGCTGGTTTTAATTTTATTTGCTTTGCGTACAAATAGTAATACCCAATCTAATTTCGCTAAACTAGCACATTCAAAATGCGCATTTCCAAGGCAAAAATAAAAGAAACACTGTAACAAAGCCAAAATCAAATTCCGCTGAACAAAAATCCGCCAGAGGCGAGACAACACCTGTATTACCATAACAAGACGTGAAATTTGAATGTCCACAATCCAATAACGCCGACTCGCCGGTCTGGAATTAAGTTATCCACTTTTTGCAAGAAAAGACGGACACGTTAACATATGAATATGACAAATTGTCCGGCGGCGGTCAGCCAGGCCCGGACTATCCGCGTTGCACGGAGTTTTACGACACCCTAGGGACTGGGGGGACCAACTTGAAAATTTTTCATTCCGCCCGACTAGCGGTGGAAGAGAAACGGTCAGGTCACTCGTCAAAACTGTAACAATTTCTCAGAAACAATAATGGGATAAAAAACGTGCCGTGACCAGTGAAAAAGCTATTATGGCCACTGTCAATGTTATTTATTTGGGAAGCGCATGTTGTGAATTTTTATTCCAGCTAGGGAGTTGAAGTTCTGGGGCTGAAGTTAGATTGAAAATAGTTGATGCCTCGAGTTTTCTTTGAATTTTTATTTCAGTGTTAGGTGATCTCAATACAACACAACAACTCTTTATTAACCGACTTCAAAAAGGAGGAGATTATCAATTCCACTGTGTTTTTTTTAAATGTTTGTAACGCGATTACTCCGCCAATTTAGAATTGTTTTTGATGATTCTTTTTTTATTTAAGTAAACACAGAAAGGAAATTACAAGAAAAAGGTCGGTCTCATTGTTAACCTTTTTGCATTACTGTTACCTAACTTAACTCACCTAACCTTAGGTACAATTATGTTTTACAAGCTTTTATTTAATTTTATTTTTATTCTTCTTTTTATTGGGGACTTTATTTAACTTTTAATGTTTGTTAGTTGTTTAGGTCAAATATTGCAAGCTGAATTAGGACCTTCCTAACTGATTCTTCTTAATTTTTACATACACCTTTATGTAACATTTTACAAAATAATATATTGAAATAAAAAATTTAACCATAATTTAAATAAAAGCTTGTATTTAAAAATGTTTTTAAATAAAGGTTGTATTTGTAGTGCTTACTGCACTTAGCCTTTCTTAAACGTTGTTTGGTTTTGTAATTTAAAGATCAATTATATTTAAAAAAAAATATGCATTGAAAATTTCATTGTAATTTGAAGCAGAATGTTAATGAAATGAATGAATGTTGTTATGTTGTTTAGTTAATTCTTATTTTTTTTCTATATCTGCCATTTAGTTAGCCATTTAAGGCATTTTTGATTCAACCAGTTTTTCTACCGTATTTTCAGCAAACCCAAGAAAACAAACATACGTCGCTAGGTTATAATGAAAATAGTGATTTGTGAGTATTACGGCGACAGTAATTCCCAAATGGAATCACGAAGAGTGCAGCCTCCGCCGTGGACCGAATTGCAAATACGTATGTCGCCGACTTTATTCCGGCTTTCCGATTCGATCTGGAATATATGGCTAGCAACTTAGGTACGAAATACCTTCAACGTTACCTACCGCTAGATTCTTGTCAGCCGATCGTTGATAATTATGGAGTGAAAAGCTCTCACTTCAAAATTATTTTTTTCCCTTTTTTTTTAATCAGCCGAGACAACGCTGACGCGATGACCTCGGCGGAATACAAGTAGACTGGAAAATCGGCGGGTGATTGCACTGGTGGATAGGAGATGATCCCTCAGCACCTTCCAACATCTCCCAAATTTTTGCCCACTAGTAGGAAAGTATAAACGGTAAAAACTCTTTATATAAAATTGTTCTCATCGCCAAGCATAATTTGGTTGTTTCCACAGATCAGCTAAATTGGGTAGACTTAGACCAAGCTGCGTCTTAAATTTCACCCACGTGGACTAGGCATAGACACCCCGGAACGTTTTTATAAAGTATATATAACTCTCCGGCTTTTGAACTATACTTATGCCAAAAATCACGTATCTCTATTGCTGCGTGAAAGAGGAAAAAACAAATATACTTTCGCATATACAAAATGTTTTTTTTTCGTGATTTAAGGATTAGTCTCACCATAAAAATTACGTTAGGTATCCGTGGTCAGATTAATCAAGCGATCTAACCGCGGATACCTTTTGACTGTGGTGTTCCCAATATAACCAGGAACACTAAACAGTGGGCGTGGTCAAACAATCTAACTAACCGATCTCACTACGGATACCTTTCGTTATAATATTAGTATGAAGTATTGATTGTCTTAACTTTAACGGTCTATGGGCAGTCTAACTGTTTTTATAGTGTTAGTGTTAGCTTGTATTATGTTTAGTTAATAAAGGCACTTGCCCTATTAAAAAGTATTCAATAGTTAGGTATATCAATCTCAAACTAAAGTTGTAGTTTCATTGCTCTAGCGTGAATAGGCATGTGTCCTAATGTTTAATTTATTAATATATAAAAGAATATAAGTAAATACATTACACATACTGAAAAAATAATTTGAATTGGCTGATAAATCTCTGAGGTATGAGTATTTAAAGTTTTAGGTGGGGATAGAGAGGGGATGTTCTATCCCTTTCTCGCAAAGCGTGTGTTAGTATAGCATTTGTATGGCGCTCCTGAGCCGTGACGTCACGGCTCAGTATACTGCGCTCTCTGTCTAGCATGAAGTTAAAATGCTTATATCTTATTTATTTTTGAACTAATTTTAATTTTGTTTTTGTTGATGTGCTCTATTTATGATCAGCTTTTTTATGAGGTAATAAAAAAATATTTGTCATCATGCCTGTTTGTGGTGTGGCTGTACTAGTCGGTCTTCACTAATTACTTATTGTGCAACTTTGGACTTATTCCTTCTTTGCTAAGCTGGCTAAGTTTGTAAGAAATAATACTACATTGTTTGATCTTTACGACAATATTAATAAAAGATCTGCTCCTCAAGTTTGTCTCAAATTACCTCAACCTAGGCTCGAGCTGTTCAGAAATAACTGTGTTCACGTAGCTGCTCTAATTTTTAATTCTCTTCCAGGAGAAGCGATAGATCTCCCATACTTATAGGTGTTTTTGTACTCAGTTGAAAAAGTAGTTGGTAAAAGAGTGCTTCTATGAAATGGAAGAATTCCTAAAAAAATGGCATTTCGTTTTTATTCTTATGATTTGGCTTGTTGATAAATTTATAGTATTTAAATAATTATTAATATTAATTATTTTGATTATTGACATTATTTATAAATTAATACAAATTTTGCTCGGCCTTACCCTTAGGGCTGTTAATGGATGAACATTTAATATTTTAAGACCTTGTATACCCATTGGCAAGCAAATAAAAGCTTTTACTTTGACTTTGCACTGCGAGTAGCGTTAATAACTGTATGCCACTGTGTTTTTGACGAGTACAAAGCGTAAGTTCTGTTTATTACAATTTTATAAACAACTGTCATTGGAAGCCGTCGCTCAGGCTAAAAACTCTGCAATTAGGGCTACAAACAAGCAAGGCATTGTAATCAAGTTGCGTGATTCACACCAATTGTAGAAGGTTCTCTTGTCTTCGAAAGAACAGTAGTCGGTAGTCCCGGCAATCAGTCCCGGCGAGCTGGTAATGAATCCCGGCGGATGTTCCCGGCTACGATCGTGACTCAACTCCTGATCAATTCCCGATACGTGCCGTAACGTGTGATTTATCGGATCAGGTCAGATCAGGTGAGGATTCACGGAAATTCGGGTAATGAGGGTTGTACGGTCAATTAGGGACGGTTCAGGTGCTTACCAATAAAACTCAATGAAAAGCAGGTGAGTAAACTAAGGATTTTTTTTAATGTTCTGTATTTTTTTTACTACCTGTTGGTACGAGCCGAGCTCTTCTTATATAGGATAACGCAGAGAGAGTGTACTAAGCCTAAAGGGGTCCGTTACACTTATCATTGTGAACAACTTTTACTTATATGAAACAATATTAGCTGCTCCATACATTTTGTCGAGTTTGAATGACCCGTTTTCTATGAAACAGCTGTGTTTGCAATTTCGGGGTTGGTCCCATAAAAGTTGTTCATAATCATGGATACTATGGACATCTTTCGGCTTAGTACAACCTTTACGCGTAATCCAGTATAGGTATGTTCTTATATTCTTACTAGCTGCGCCCTGTGGTTTCACCCACTCACCTACAGAGACCATTAATTTTTATAGGGGAAAAAGTAGCATAATTATGCTATTTATTAGCTATTCTCATACCAAGATACATGCAGAAAACAAGTGCGCACGCGTTGCTCGCCTTGCTTTGAAAATTTGTGAAAACGCCAATTTCCTTAATATATTCCGGTCGTATAGCCCATTTTTCACATAGTTATGTTTTGTTTGGATTTAATTTAATAAGTCTACTTCATTACTTAAAAAATCAACCTTCTTTAACTTCCACGGAACTCTTTTCTCGCTATTATCTCAACATTTTCCAGTAATTAATAAAAAGCTGGTCCATTAACGCTATCGATCTCCAGTAACAAGTTGATCCGAACTGCTCTCTTGTGTATAAGCCAATAACGCAAAAAAGAGGGGCAGAGTCCTAAATGAGCCGTCTCTTGTTACTCTTGAATATTTATGAAGGGCCATCAAGAGCCATCGGTGTTTTAATGCATTTTATTACGGCACTGTGAGCTTAGTTATTGGAGAGCCGATGGAAAAAAAAACATAAAAGAAACTCTATTTTAAATATTTTACTTAGTACCGCGCGGAAATCATCAATTTCTTGCTGTCTACGGTGATACTTTTGTAGTAAAATTTGCTGAACGTAATATTAATATTATATGCTTGTCTATATAATATAATATATATCTATACTAATATTATAAAGAAGAAAGATTTGATTGTTTGTTTGTTTGTTTGCATTGAATAGGCTCCGAAACTACTGAACCGATTTGAAAAATTCTTTTACTGTTGGAAAGCTACATTATCCCCGGGTGACATAGGCTATAATCTATACCCGTGCGAAGCTGGGGCGGACCGCTAGTAATAATATTATAAAGAGGAAAGATTTGATTGTTTGTTTGTTTGTTTGTTTGCATTGAATAAGCTTCGAAACTACTGAACCGATTTGAAAAATTCTTTCACTGTTGTGAAGCTACACTATCTCCGGGTGACAAAGGCTATACTATAATTTCCAAAAAAAAAATAGGGATCCTTACTAAAACTCCAATAATGTAACCCAAGGTGTCAAAAAATAAGACTTATACCCGTGCAAAGCTGGGGTGGGTTGCTAGTCTTCTAATAAATTTGAAAAAAGTTGTACAAATATAACACGTTTCCTAATAAATAAAAAAAACGGTGTGTGCTTAAGACCTCACGACAGAAGTGAAAATTTCATCAAAGTTGACTAGATCTCTCACAGCCAGTTTTACCTGAACGAACGTTACATAGCCGAGCAAGCGTGAAAAGGCTCAGTCTCTTTAAATAATCACAAAAAGTGCTCGCAGGGACCTTACGCCTACTTGTTTTAAGCAATCTAGTTCAGGTGATGAATAAAGTTGCGCGACTGCAAACCGTATCTGGGCGCGATAAGGTTCACGCTCGCGCAAATTCAAAATATTTATTTGTCAGAACATGTTAGGTACTCATACAGATAAAGTAGCATACATGGTCGTAATAATGGAGACCCTTGCCTGTTACAGCGTACAAATATGAGTTTGAGACTGCGTAAGGAGTTGGGCGTAAGGCCCCAGCACGCCAAAAACGGATTAATCAAGTACTACGATTTGCGTAAAGTTTGTGTGAAGAAATGGTAAGATTATGCACCGCGCTACACTTTCAAATATTTCTAACCATATCCATATTCCAAAGCCACATTGTCGCCAGAGAACAATAAACCAATTAAACCTGTCATATTTCAGCCGCCGTATTTACATTTATATTGGAAGCTTCGGCCAATGCCAGATTGAGTTTTGGAATTTAGAATTTAAAGTTGAGTGTGAATTTGTAGACGAAAATGATAAAGTCTGATGAGCTTGTATAACAATAATTATGTTGATTGAAGTTTTCTCTCGCGGTTTTAATTAGCAATGTATCTCGATTTTACCTTTTTTTCTATTTGCTTAATAAATAAATTTTAATTGAGTAAAGGGATTTTTAAAAGTGTTTAGTACTTTTTTCAAACTCGCCCTTAGTGAAATACCTATAAAAAAACGAATCTTGTTTTTTATTTGTTTAAGCAGAGTTTCATTAGTTTATTTGCAAAACTATAAAAATAGAAACTTTGCGTTGTGATCCAGCCAGTCCATTGTTGTCCAGTACGCACTCAACAATCATTATTCAAAAGTTATGTTTGTAGCTTATCGGGAAGTTAGGTTAGGGTAGGTTGGGTTGAGACTTCAGTCTTTGAAAATTTCCCGGCAAACTCTTAAGTTTTTTCTGTCTATAAAACCCTTATTTGGACATTTACTACGAACATTTATTTTGAACATTAAAAAAAATGCCATTTCATTCCAGACGTAACCGATCTCAAGAGATGCTCTTATCAACGAACTGCATTTAATTTTTATTTATGTATAGATAAGACTAAGAAATAACAGTTTATTTTTATTTTTCGTATCTTTACGTCGATATTTTTTTAATAGGATAAGTGGCATACAAGCTGCGGGCCACCTGATGGTAAGTGGTCACCACTGCCTATAAACACCTACAATACTCAGGGCATTGAGCGTGTGTTGATATTAAAAAAAAATCGCAGCCCGTTAATAAGTGCACTCCTAAATATTTTATGACCACGATAATGATACGAAAATCACAAAAGCAAACCTACCGTTCGCGATGGGCCACATGTTAACCAATTTGTACCATCAAGAATCTCCCGCTGTGAATGTATTATACCCACCACCACCACTCAACTATAAAACAATGATTATCCAATTCCAACCTTATTACAAAGACGTAAAGGGGCAAAATGGCTTGAGTTTTGAGTCGGCATTTGTGCAAATATTGATCAATATAAACATCACGCCCTACTATACGAATTATTATTTCTAACAAAAGATACTTGATTATGAGTTATTATAACTGAATGGGTACTTGTTCTTATTTGTGCAGTTCTGATGTTTTATGATAATTGGGCTCGCAAGTGTCATAGTTCTACTAGGAAAAACCAGAAAATTACTGAGGGTTCCGTAGGCCGGAACCATCAGAGTGCGAATCTAAACAAAAAACAACAACTAAAGTTGAAATATTTAAAGACAAACTTAACTTTGTAGTGGACAATAAGCTTCTTCGATACATACCAACTACAAAATATTAGTTTGTAATCGCAAAACAATATTTTTTTGTATGGCTAGTAGCCAGTCCGCCTCGGCTTCGCACGGGTATTATTGGACTTTTAGTCATCATCATCATCATCATCATTTCAGCCGTAGGACGTCCACTGCTGGACATAGGCCTCCCCCATCGATCTCCAAAAGGGCCGGTTGGAAGCGGCCTGCATCCAGCGTTTCCCTGCGGTCTCTTTTAGGTCGTCTGTCCATCTTGTGGGTGGACGTCCTACGCTGCGCTTACCAGTCCGTGGTCTCCATTCCAGAACCTTTCGGCCCCATCGGCCATCTGTTCTGCGTGATATGTGCCCTGCCCACTGCCATTTCAACTTACTAATCCGGTGGGCTATGTCGGTGACTTTCGTTCGTCTACGGATCTCCTCATTTCGGATTCGATCTCGTAGAGAAACCCCGAGCATAGCCCTCTCCATAGCTCGTTGTGCGACTTTGAGCTTGCTTATGAGGCCCATAGTGAGAGACCACGTTTCAGTGCCGTATGTCATCACTGGTAACACACACTGGTCGAAGACTTTCGTCTTAAGGCACTGAGGTATTTTGGACGAGAAGACGTTGCGTAGTTTACCGAACGCTGCCCAGCCGAGTTGGATTCGCCGATTGACCTCTTTCTTGAAGTTGGACCTACCTAGTTGGACTGTTTGTCCTAGGTAGACGTACGCGTCAACAGCTTCAAGAACTGAGTTCCCAACTGATACTGGGGTGGGCACAACATGGATATTTGACATAACCTTTGTCTTGTCCATGTTCATTTTAAGGCCCACCTGTTGGGAGACTCGATTGAGGCCTTCGAGCATCATGCTGAGATCTTCCATCGACTCTGCCATGACCACAATATCGTCGGCAAACCGAAGGTGAGTGATGTACTCGCCGTTGATGTTGATGCCGAGTCCTTGCCATTCCAGGAGCTTGAAGGCATCTTCCATTGTGGCAGTGAACAGTTTCGGAGAGATAACGTCTCCCTGTCTCACGCCTCTTCGCAATGGAATTGCCTTCGAACTCTGCTCCTGTACTCGGACCGACATGGTGGCGTTATTGTACAAACACTTCAACACTTCGACATACCGATAGTCAATACGGCATCGCTGGAGAGACTCGAGCACCGCCCATGTCTCGACATGGAGACGGTCGAGACATGGAGTTTTAGTAAGGATCCCTAATTTTTTTGAAAATATAATATAGCCTATGTCACCCGGAGATAGTGTAGCTTCCCAACAGTGAAAGAATTTTTCAAATCGGTTGAATAGTTTCGGAGCCTATTCAATGAAAACAAACAAACAAACAATCAAATCTTTCCTCTTTATAATATTAGTATATATAACTTCAAATTAAAAACTTTTGGATTTTTTTCCTTTATATGTGCTGTGAGACTGTCTCTTGCTGAATTTCATGATTCTAGATCAACGGGAAGTATTACCGATACCGATACCGATACCCCGATAGGTTTTGGTTCCATTGTGATATCGCAAAATAATATGTGAAAATATGCAACATAAACGGTCATATCTTTTGATCGCATTTACTTAAAAGTTAGATTTTTTCGCTACTAAAAGAGATTGTTGACCCACGTATTTGATATTAATTTAATTTAAACTTTACGCGTGTCTGAGATCAAGGTCTTGACAGACAGACAGACAGACAGACAGGACACACTGACAACAAAATGATCCTATAAGGGTTGTGTTTCGATTTTTTTTAGTCACGGAACCCTAAATATTGCTACAAAACAAGACCTAAACGTCCTAATCTGAAAACTGCGCTCACCAACTACAGCTATATCTTTCAGACGTTAAATTTTTTTTATTAAAAATAAATAATTGAATAGGAATTTAAAAAAATACTATTGGGTATTATCCTTAGAATAATATAGCAACCGGATTAGTAAGTTGAAATGGCAGTGGGCAGGGCACATATCACGCAGAACAGATGGCCGATGGGGCCGAAAGGTTCTGGAATGGAGACCACGGACTGGTAAGCGCAGCGTAGGACGTCCACCCACAAGATGGACAGACGACCTAAAAGAGACCGCAGGGAAACGCTGGATGCAGGCCACTTCCAACCGGCCCTTTTGGAGATCGATGGGGGAGGCCTATGTCCAGCAGTGGACGTCCTACGGCTGAAATGATGATGATGATGAATATAGCAACTAGTGTAGACTAGTCTCGGACACTAGAAAGTATTAAAAACGTCAAAAATTAAAATAATGTAACATAATTACACGATATGTCAAGACTCAAATCAATGAGCATAATTTTATCACGTAAAAACAGGTTGCTCGTAGAACATCGGGTGAAACTGAGGTGTGTCTAGTTCAGAATAAAAAGTTACTTGACATTAAACCTTAAATAAGTACATTCGCCTGTATTATCTTGCCAGAGTATTTACTACGAAAATGCGGATAGATTGTTATTATGATTATTATTTATTTATTATTTTTTTAAACATTACTATCATTACAGGTTGATTTCTAATACAATAGTGTAGTTAAATCATAAATATAGGAATTAGAATTAGTCAAAAGAATTACAATAAAAAATATACATCCATCTAAAAGTTAGTCAAAAGAATTACAATAACTTAAATATAAATCAATGAATTAGTCACAAGCATCACTACAACATAAATATTAAATATACATCAATCTAAGAATAAAATTAGTCCACAGCATCAGAATAACATAAATTATAAAGTGCAGCCCTTACGAACTCGCTCTGTGAACAGTAGAAAATGTCAATGTTCTCCACGACCCGATTGATATGAGTATTGTTAGAGTTGTTATGAGTGTTACCCGATAGTTATAATTAATATGGGTGTCTTTAAGTTGCGAGAAAATCGGATTCTTCTAGGCATGCGTACTCCATCGTAGAACACATCAAACAAAGCGCAAGCAATAAAAGTTACAAAATAGTGGGTACAACCAGGAGATACACCTAGTACATAATCTTTAATGGATTATTGGCAACATTATTAGGCTTATAAAACATGATACATTATCTCAAACGAGCATCCAAACATACATCAAGTCTAATGCATCGAGATACTCCTATAATGGAATTTATCAAAAATCGAAGGGGTGTGTTGCGTCATCCCCTAATTTGGTTTTTATTTTATTTCAACCCCAACGTAGGGGCTAGTGTGGAATTAGTCTTACCATATGCGCTCCTACTTGAGTTACAGGAGCGACTGTTCATTTTTGTGGTGCCGGTGTTGCCAGTATGATGTGGTAAATATATTATCAGGCAAATAAAAAAATGTAAACCAAAACTACAAAAAAATAATACTACAAGCAAGTTATTGATTATGTCTTTTTAATTCTTGAGTTCCCATTAAAATGATACTTACCTACACTATTAATTAAAATATTTTTTTTATAATTGAAAATATACTGCATTAAAGCTAGAGATAGTTTTTTTTTTTTTTTTTTTAAATTTTTTTTTTATTTATTTCTACGGAAACACAGTAAAATAGTAACGCATTGTAATTAATGAAAAAGCTTGTTAGTAATTTCCTAATATCTTTATAATTTTTTTGGCCTAAATGTTGCATTAATCTTAGATCTTTTAAAAATAAAACATGGTCTATAGGCAAAAATAAATAAGACACCCCAACCACAAAATTAAGGGTGGTGCACATGACCGTAATCCGAGCTTTACCACGCTCGTAGCATGTGTGCACCAGCTTAAACTCTGATGTAATGTCGATTACCACGCAGCTTTTAATTTTATTTACTTCTATTAGACATCTAAGATAGATAATACTACTAGATGTGCTTTCTGTCTCGAGAAGTTGAAAACTCTATCTTAGTGGAACTGTCATAAAACATGTATTTTCTCTTTTTGTTGATCTCTATTTTATTCTCATTTGATGGTCTCTAGATCAGTGACCTTGTGTGCGTGTTGACTAAGTACGTCTTACACACAAAGCAACTAGAAAAGAATAGGAGTACCTCTTCGATCAAGGATGTACTCCTTGATTGAAGGTGTAGCTACAGCTACACGTATACATACGCATATGCACACGCATGCTCTTGCTCTGCAGGTTACTTGCATCGTGTGTGAGATGCTTAAGGCGCAGAATATGATGTTTTTTAAGACGTACAATAACTGTCTACTTTTTAAAATGTGCGTCAATGAGCGTCATAGTGAGAGTTTTTTTTTTTTTTTAATATTCTATTATGATAACCTTAAAAAATGGGATGAACAGTTTTGCCATTTATTCTAGTAATTATTTAAAAAAAAATTAGTTTGTTATAATTATTTTGAAATATTTAGATACGTCGCAAAATGGCCAATGCTCATTGTTTCAAAAGTAGATAGTAATAATTTTACAAAAAACATCGGATGGGGAAAACGCTAATTAGTTAGTTTTTAAGAATTGTTAGTGCTTGGCCTAAGCTGACCTAATGCAAGATTGCGGGCACTAAAATTGGTTTACAAAAACAACAATAGTTTAGACATATTGAAGTGTTTTATTATGTGTGATAACATTCATACTAGGGCTTGCCTGTCAGCCTACATGAATTTCAACCGCCTCAGCCTCTCTATCTATGATAGCCACTACATTTAGAACTGAAGGAAAAATTCAAAGACAAGCAATAAAAAAGCAATTCCAAGTCAAAAGATGAACTCTTCCCATCGAAAGCAAAGAACAGTTTGCATACATTGCCTTATCATCCCATTATACACATTTTAACTTTTAAAAGCACACACGATAGACACTTGATCACTGAACATTACCATCAGGGATCCGTTTAATCTATAATGCGTCTTATCGCAATATTTTCCATTTCCGGGGAAAACTGGGGAAAGCGCGGAACGTCGGGCCATCGCCAGGGGAAATAAGAAGCCTGAGTTTCACTTTGTTGTTTTTTTTTCGCGGCGCAGAATTTTTCGTACTTCCCTCTTCGTTTACACTTACAGTTACCCGTGTTGCTACCTGCATTGTGCTGAATTAAATATCGGGCCTGGGCAAAGGGTGAAATGTCTGGATTTGCATTTGTTTGCAACAATGAAACGGATTGGAGTTGTGTTTAAGTTGTACCTACGTGCAAGTTGATTTTTTTTAAATGAAAATTCGAATGAACGTACTTAAGTTTGTAAGCTGAACATTTCGTAATATTTGTCTTTTTATTTGAATTGTTCGTCATTCACGCCGAATATCGGGTTGAGTGGCGTGGCTTGGAAGAACCTTTGTTCAGCAGTGGACTAAAATGGGCTGATTATGATCTCGATTTGGATTTTTGAGTTTGGTTTTAGTTAGGCATCAATTCATCAATCCTGTTACATCATTTCCTAATGAATTTAAGAGCGCCAAAGTTGTCAAAATCTCTTAAAATTTTAGTTAAAACATATCGAAAATCGTTGTTTTCTGTAGTGTTGGTATTCTAGTTTGGAAAAATATTTACAACCACTTTAAAGTAGTATAATGTAGTATAAAAATACGCCTAATTAGCATATCGTTCAACTGCGCAAGTAGTATAATAAGCAATTCACATTTGATTCAGAACACCAATTTAGTCGACAAAAATGAAAATAAATTATGAGAAAATGTTGGCAAAAATAGCATTAATTTATTCAACGCCAATATCCCAGGTATCGGTATCCGTAATTAGTTAATGTACCTTCTCATATCCGATAATTTATTGAGACGGAGCACCTCTCCTCCCCCTCCTTAATAACTCCTCCCCTAGCCCAGCGCTGGGAATTAACGGCGGCGAAAAACTCAACCAAAATATTAATGCACCGTACTATGGTAAGTATTGACGGTTATATATAGAGCGAGATAGAAGTCTTGATACTTTACCATCTTTCCTCCTAATATTACAAATGCGAAAGTGTGTTTGTTTCTTTGTTTGTTTTTATTTCATGCAGCAACAGAGCAATAGATCAATATTATTTTTTTCCACATAACAACTTGTTTAGCCTTAGAAAGAAAAGGATTTATCTTAGAAAAATAAGTATACCTTACGTACCATAATAATAATAATAAAAGAATACATGAGGTACAGCTAGATAAAAATAAACTTTTTTAGAAAATATAAATTAAGTAACTAAAATACCTGATAATAATCCTCAACAAATACCAAATGTTTTTGTTTCACATTTATTTTTTGCTATAAGTTACTTTGGTTTAACGATGTAAACCTTACAGTGATAGATGGAAAATATAATTATTTAGTTAATAGATTATTTCACCTAGTTGCCTAGTTGTTCCGGATTCGGATCAGTAGTAACGAAAAATACTCAATATCTCATGGAAATAAAAACTTGAAATCTCCAAGTATCAAAACACGTCGATCGCTGTAATTGGCACGCGCCTCAATAGGCGGTCTCACCGTTGGATTAATCAGAATTGTTTCGCCGTGAGATATTGTCGCCATCAACGTCGGCATCTCGGATGAATACCACTGATGATGTATTGAGGAGCTGAGTTTTATTGTTTCCACAATTTGTTTTATAATTTTTAGAAAATAACAAAAAAAAAAGAAACAGTTTCGTATCGTTCCACCCTTCAAATATTCTGTTGAATAATTGCCCTATTTTGAATGTAAGTTTCGATTGATTATCTAAGTTACTAGTTTTAAAGCCATTGCAGACAATCATTCGGGCAGCTTAATACTAGTGGTAGTGGGCAGGGCACATATCACGCAGAACAGATGGCCGATGGGACCGAAAGGTTCTGGAATGGAGACCACGGACCGGTAAGCGCAGCGTAGGACGGCCACCCACAAGATGGACAGACGACGTAAAGGAAACGCTGGATGCAGGCCGCTTCCAACCGGCTCTTTGGAGATCGATGGGGGAAGCCTATGTCCAGCAGTGGACGTCCTATGGCCAAAATGATGATGATGAGTATACATATTAAGTATTTTGTGTGCATCGACTCTGCATGATCTAATTCCCTCCTGCCCATTTTTCTATTGGACTGCCAGAGTTAATAGCACGAAAAATCGACACTACTTTATGGTTAATATTTCGAAAACCCGTACAAAGCGCTTTGATTCCACTTTTATTGTGCAAACTACTAGTCTGTAGAATGCGCTGCTTGAATGGGTGTTCCCCGATAGTTACAATCTGGGTGCCTTCAAATCACGAGTGAATCGGTTTTTTTAGACAAGCGTGCTTCGTCGTATACGCATCAGGTGAGTAGCGGCCAAACGCAAGCATATTATTAAATAAATATATAAAAAACTGCTACCAACTACAATCTTATCAGATGTTATTCGATTTTTATATATGCCTATAAGCTTAGAATGAGCAACAACACGTAGAGGGTGCTATAAAAATTCGGAACTTGGTTCTACGGCAATTTAAGCGTAACCACCCTGGAATTATCTCTGACAGCTGCGGTATGCTGAATAAAAGTATATACCGGGGGGGCAGGCGTGAACGCTAACAGTGTGTGGCTCTTGTCTAGACCCCCTGCTACAATCTTACGTTCAAAAGCCTAGCAAAAGTGATCATAATATATGGTTATTATTCAGTTTTTTACTATCTACTGCAGCTGTGAGAGGTGGTCCCAGCGTAAGCTGCATACCTATAGGCTAAGCCTGCTACCGATATTACCAACAAGATTTTCTGAAAGCCCTGATAAAAGAGCTGATAAAATTGAAACGGCAAAAAATTTTTTTTATTCATAACTATGAACACTCTCGATCATTTCATCTTTCAAACAATAAAAACTAAATAAAAATTTGACAGAAACATATTTTATATATTTAATTAAATATTTATTTTATATACACATGTCCATTTTATAACACCCCGCTGGATTCGGGGGGTTAAAATGTATTTACTTTATATGTTAATGTATATGACAACAGGGGTGCAAGTACCGTTCTTTTATCGATCGTCAAATTGACAGTTGAGGTCGCCAAATTCGATCATATGCCATTCAGTACTCGCTGTGATCGATTCTATGGCATTTTTGCGAATTTGACGATCGATAAAGAACGGTACTTGCACTGCAGATTCGTAATATTTTTTATTTTAGACTGGCTACGTCCCGTGATTTTAGCCGTGTGTATATTCCTACAGAAACCGTTTTTATTTCGGGATAAAAGTCACTATTGGGCCCTCCAACTATCTCTTTGTAAAAATTCATGTGGTTTTGTGTGTGTGTGTTTGTGTGTGAGTGCTGCGTGAAAGGGGAACATACAAACACACATTCATTTATACACACATACATATTATATTAGTTCAGCCTGGTTATTATGAGTTCCTCAATTTTTTTTTGACAATATTTTTATAAGATACTATGAAATTATGAACATTATTTTGAAGACAAAAACTTAACTAAATTAAAATTAATATATTAACCTACACTAATCTAACAAACGGCTGCCCGTAGGCATCGTTCCCAAAATGCTAGCCGCATTGCCGCGTTGGATTGCAATACTAACACGTTACAAAATACGGACCTGCATTTTGGCCATGAGATACTTCGACCAGACGTTTAGATAATTCATTAAAATTTTGGTATCCGACCCCCACGGACCTAAAGTTACGACCCCAAAAGGTACAAACATGTACTGCTGGCAAACATTCCCATTTAGTGTGATAATGCCACCAGCATGCTGGGTACTCTGTCTACTGATAGTGGGCTTGAGCATTAGGATTGTCTTTACTTCAATGGTCTAACAGTCTATGTTAGTGTTAGTTTATACTTTGTTTAGTTCATAAAGATGCTTTCCCTATTTAAAAAACGCAGTACTCACGGTCTAGGCTAAAAAAATATATCTAAGTATCAGCATTTAAAACAAATTTAGCAGTAATTATGAATCACATGTTTCCTACTCATATACAGGTCGATACGATACCCGCGTACTTTTTCTCTCATAATAAGTTCTCGTGCCGTGATTGGTTCAAACCCCCCGGGGTTTCAACTTCGTCAGCAAATGAACAGTGAGGCAGCGCGATAATAATTTATAAGACATCCTGTATTATTTATTGCTGGTGCTATATTAGTAGACTGGAGTGCGTGAATCTGTGTTATTATGTCAGAAACGATTTTCTGATGAAAAAAAAAGATACTTGCTAGCATCGAGCGGGTGGAATTTTCAGGGCGGGTGTTTTTTTTTGAACCTTCATACAACATTGCGTTGAAAATTTTATGATATTAATTTTTTGAGTTATAGCTACGAAACTGTTATAAATTCAATCGTTCTAGCTCAAAAGCTATTGTCTTTTCCGTAAAATAATCTTGATTAAAAATGTTTCTCAACAACTTTTTTTTTTTTTTTTTTAGGGCAATTGCCTTTATTAATTAAACAAAATACAAGCTAAAACTAACACTACAAATACAGTTAGACTGCCCATAGACCTTTGAAGGTCTAAAGACAATCCAAATTCTTGACTAAACTATAAAAATTATACGTTTCTGAAATTTGGCTAAGTCCACAAACGTTTCTATTGTTTGAATTTTTCTATACCTAACCATAACAACCAATTCTTGAACTATGCATGTTGACAATGTCCACAATTATATGGGTTTGAATACGGAACCCTACCATGCGTGTCTCGACATGCTCTTGGCCAGTTTTTGTTGTTATACTCGAACAATCATGAAAAATTTATTGCTCTACACTTTAGAGCATTTCGAGCGGCCTTAAAACTTTGACTCTAGAGCTAGTCTAGACTGCTGTTTGTTCACACATGTCTTATTATGATTATGTATCAATTAGCTACTAACAAGCAATTTATTCAATAGAAATCTTATAAAATATTTTTTTCTAACTCTACTATTCAGTAAAAATCTTTAATAAACTTACTAAAAATCAACGTTTCAAGCATTTACTAAAATATCAATAAGAAAAGCTTCCAACTTTTAAGCCATTGCTACCTAGAAAAACTCAAGCTCCAAAAATAAATAACCACATACAAGACCGCGTGAAGAAGATATATTGGCCAACAAGGGAATACAATTCGGGATAGCAGAGGTCGTTCCCGTTAGTAGAAATGTAAGTAAATTTGAATAAAACATAGCCGGTTGAACGTGGCTCACGGAGCTTGTTTACCTCCTTTTTGTGCATTTTTAAGGCTTGTTGATGGTACATGCTATTAGGAATTGGTATTAGGAAACAGACTGAGATTTATCAAGCCGATGAATAGTAAGTACAACTTCCTCTTCTTAAAAAATATAATTTAAATTAAAACCATCTCTATACAAGGTTATTTTTAGGGTTCCGTACCTCAAAAAGAAAAAACGGAACCCTTATAGGATCACTTTGTTGTCCGTCTGTCCGTCTGTCTGTCTGTCAAGACCATTTTTCTCAAGAACATGTAAAGATGTCAAGTTGAAATTTATATCAAATACTCAAATCTACGGTTTCTTTCAGCTGTGAAAAAATCAAACTTGTAAGTTTATGCGATCAAAAGATATGACCGTTTATGTCGCATATTTTCGCATATTTTGCGATTTCACTAGGAAATCAAAACCTATAGGATAATTCCCGTTGACCTAGAATCACGAAATTTGGCAAGAGGAAAGAAATAAATCCGAAAGCCTTAATTTGAAATTATATCATTAAAAAAATTGCTTTGCTATTACAAACTTACATTTTGTAGTTGGAATGTATGGAAAAACCTTATTGTCCACTACAAAGTTAAGTTTTATTCAATATTTCAGTTAGTTTAATGAAACATTAGGACACGTCTGGCCTATTGTACACATTCTAACTTTGATAAGGTTTACACTAAAGAGAACGTTATATTTGTGGTTTATATAATATAGTAAAACCACCCTCAGTTATAACGCGCCTACACTATTTTCGTATAAAAACGATGGCAGCATAAATTAACGAGGTAAAGGGTTAACCAGACAAGACAACAATCTACTTAACTTCATTTTAATTAATCTGGTTCCATTTATTTAGCTTGTTAATTAATTACGGTAAAATGTTTTAAGGTTGAGGGAAGAGATTTTATCTTAACACTGAGCATTTCGTCGTAACGATTTTTGTCAAATTTACCATTACGTATCTGTAAAAATTCGTTACTTATCTAATCTTTGTTACCTACAAAAATATTTAGATATCTTGAATTTTTTAAATTATAGTCAATACTAAAACTAATTAATTTTAATTAATTTTTAACGCCAAAATAAATATAAAAATAAAAAACGGGTCATTTTTCACACACGGTCAACTGTGCCCAAAATAAGCAAAGCTTGTGATATGGTTGCCAGAGACTGATATATCAGTAATAAATAAAGTAAGTATTTAAAACTATATTTAAAACTATAGTTTCAAATACTTACTTTATTTTAACAACCAGATATAGAACAAACACAAATGTTCAACACATAAATGTTTGTCCTAGGTGGTAATTGGTTGTATTCATCATCATCATCAGCCTGTAAACGTCCACTGCTGAACAAAGGCCTCCCTCGTAGAGAGGGGTGTTGCCATAATCCCCACGCTTGGCAGGCTGCTTGGGAATCGCAGTACGTTCACCGTGTACTAATAGGACGCTGCTGCCCATCCTCCGGTGGTTTTGGTCGCAGTTTTAGGACATACCCGGGTCCCGGGTATATTGGTTGTATTAGTAGGTATTTATACTAGCACTGCCACACTGTTTTACCCTTTAACCTAGAATACCAGTACACGTTTTTCTATGTATAGGTATAATAGGGTGATTTGTCCTTTGCCAGCGAAATACAAAATTCATCAAAAAAAACGTTTTTTTTCAGAACCACTTTTTAAAATGACTTGTAATACAATTTAATGGCATCGAGAATACAAACACCTTACATTTTTGTAGACAAATACAATAAATCTCATTATACAGTAAATTTCCTCCTCAAAAGGGGAATCTCGGCAATCCGTTCCATTGTCGCTTACCCAAAAGGGAGTTAAAACAAATGTCATATGTTTATGGGATTTTCATGTTATGTTAATGCGAGTTTATATTTGGTTTGCTAATAAATATTATTTAAATTTACATTAAAATAATGTATGATATCCAAATGCCAGATAAAAATTCAGTTTATTATTCATATTTCATAATAACAGGGACACTTTCCACGCCATTAGAAAAATGTTGCTGTAAGTAATACTACTACCTAAACTCGGTTTAAGCATTTGTTTGCTCCGATAGTTGCAAAGACATTGTAAAAAGCGAATAAATACATTTTCTTTTGATATTTCACTGAAGTATATTGGGTACAGTACGGGTGCTATGTCTTACCTACGTCCCCAAACCTAGCAAAATAGATCAGAATTCATGGTTTTTAATTTTTTCTTACATACTGATACCGACGCCTGATGATAATAATAAGCTGAATAAATAAACTGGCCAAGTGCGAGTTGGGCTCGCGCTCTAACGAAAATACCAGTTATAACTTGGTAATGAATATAAACTTGTCACCGACTCGCACTTGGCCATTTTTTATTATTTGTTCGTTTACTTTAGAGTGTGTACACATATCATATGTAGACGTATCGTACTCGTATCATATTAAGTTTGACGCTTGTAAGTATTACCGTTTTTACAATAGAGCTAATATAAAAATGCGTTAATACATACGTTTGTTGTATGGGAACCCCCCCTTACGTTTTTACTTTTTGACTTTTTTATTATTTGTTAGTTAATCCGCCGTAACATTTCATATTCTGTGAAAATTTCAACTGTCTATCTATTACGGTTCGAAAGATACAGCCGTTAATAGGTAGGACAGACAGAAAGATAGACATCGTAGGCTCAGTAATAGGGTCCCATTTTAACCTTTGGGTACGGAACCCTAAAAATGAATGATAAATATTGATGATATACGCCTAGTTGTGGTTAAATACTGCTTTTCTGAAAATCTGTGTACTTTGAATTTTAACAGACATGTCACCAAGATTTCATTACAATCACAATACCAATAATCAAACCACATTCGATAATGGAACAATAGAGTTATGGCCGCGGTCCCCTAAAGCTAAACTAAGCTAAACGCTAACCCGATCAGGCATAATTTGTGACCAATTAGAATAATGGTCCACACACAGTGATGTATGCACGACGTGACTGACACAAGAAATGAGTGGAGTAGAAACACTACTATTCTTACCGACAGACTGTTCTAACAGAAGCGGAAAATTAGGGGATTAGTGGGCCCTTTTGTTTAATACATGGTTTTGATAGATAGAAAATTTGTTTCGTTAGACATTTTCTGTTTGCAGTTTGTGAACGATATACATTTTTGTAAATAATTAATGGGTTTTTTTTTCTTTTGAGAAAAATTCTTGCAAAGAAACAAAGATCAAAGTCAGGATCAAAACATAAAATACTATAATCTAGCTAGAGGAAAAATGCATAACCTCAGAATATCACCTTAATTTATAACAATCACATACTTACATACATTTATATTACATAAGAAAATACTTATGATTAAACATCTATAATTTTTTTTCACCGTGTTTATGTACAGTCTTTTGAGCTTTTATGTCCTATTCGATTACAAATAACAAGAAAATTATAAGTATAACTTCAATAAATTTTCTTAGTTAGCACAAAATATTTGTGAATCAATGGGTTACACATAATATATTTTAAGTATTTTAGCTATATCTCCGATATATTTTAACGGTATTTAAAACTATAGGCAATAGGCAAAACAACAATGTTTCATTTATTACAAACTAGCGACCCGCCCGCCTGGCTTCGCACGGGTGTAATTTACGTGCGAAACCGGGGCGGGTCGCTAGTTATATATATAAACCGTCCGTGAAAATTTATCTAACTGATGGTGAAAACCGCATCAAAATCCGTTGCGTGGTATAGGAGGAGTTAGCGGCCATACAGACACACAGACAGACAGACGCGGAAAGCTACTTTAATGTATACTATGTAGAGATAACAAGCTGAGCGAAGGATATATTTGAATGCATTACACATACTGAAAAAATAATTTAATATGGCTGATACATATCTGAGATAAGCGTTTAAAGTTTTTGGTGCCGATAGAGAGTGGATGCTCTGTCCCTTGATATCATTTGCATGGCGCGCGCATGTCACTTGACGTCATAATCTTATACGTCATAACGTATATAAAGCGCTGTCTGTCTAGCATGCAATTAAATTAGGTACGATACTTATAACTTATTTATTTTTGCACAAATTTTATTTTTGTGTTTGTTGAGCTATTTATGTTAAAATAAAATAAAATAGGACACAGGCCTATTCTCGTTAGAATACCTTCTCCACAGCATTCTCTGTTCGTTAATAAATGTTTGGGGCTGGCGTTTGTCCAGTGACATAACGTCAATGTCGCCTGTTGTACTCACTGGTTATGTATTTATCGAGTTGCGGTGCATTGTCTATGTGACGAGTCAGGCTCTAATTGCAATACCTGTTTGGAAGATTGAACGTTTGTAAATCTTGTATGAGTTACGTCTGGTCATAATATATGGTTTAGTATAGGCAAAATTTACGAAACAGTCAACTTTAATCATAATTTACCTCTAGTTCGCCTCGAACTGTGACATAGCGACCCGTAAATCTTTGTAACACTTCAATTGAAATTGCCCACATTCGTTTTTTTTTTTTATTGAAATGAACTACTTGCCTACAAAGTTTCATGAAGATCGTACCAATGATACCTACGCAAGTAATCGTTGAACAAACTATGCACGCCGAAATGCCGGCTTGTCCAATTAGCCATTAGAATCTGAGAACTCTCTTCGCTAGGTCAATTAAGTTCATCAAACTAGCCCGAAAGCCCGAAGATAGCCCGAAGCTAGCCTGAAGATAGCCCGTTGGTCCAGTTGGTAGTGAACCTACCTTCTGAGCCTGAGGGCGTGGGTTCGATTCCCACGTAGGACAAACATTTGTGTGATGAACATTTGTATTTGTTCTATATCTGATTATTAATATCTATTTAAGTATGTATTTAAAAACGATATATGTATGTATATCAGTCTCTGGCAGACATATCACAAGCTTTGCTTAGTTTGGGGTCAGTTGACGGTGTGTGCAAAAATGTCCCAAAAATATTTATCAACTCGCGTGAGGATTCATTATAAATTACTAGCTGACCCGACGGACGTTGTTCTGTCTTAGAACTGTTAAGCGTGCTACGTGAAAATCGTTGTTTAGTTTTCTGAAGCTTTCCAATTTTCTGCGCAATTTTCTTATATTTTTTTTTCATAAGAACCTTCTATAATGTATTAGAAAACTTAAAAAAAATGAATGAAATCGGTAAAGTAAATAAGGATACTTACGCTTACACTCTCGTTATGTTTTTCGGTCAAGATGATCGACCGATCTGTAGTAATTACTGTAGATACCACAAATGTCCATAAATCTATCAATAGAAGACACGTATTCAGGCGAAGCGTGTCAATCCCGATGGGACGAATAAAGTTAACTATGACATCTACATCCATTACCTACATCTACTGCGTGCTTGTTTGATGTGCCAGTAAACTATCTTGGCGTATCGATTTTTTTAATGAAGATGGGAAGTGGCTAGGGAATTTTAGAATGTGCACTAGAAAGTTAGAATTAGTTAGATCGAAACGCTTTCAGAGGTTTTAAGGAAACAATGATTCTGAAGATTGCCTTCAGAACAATACATTCCGGAACGCAGCTTTGGCCTCCACTGGCCAGTCGTAGGGCTCATCTAGGGAATTGCCTCCAGTGGTGAGTCGTAGGGCTCATCTAGGTTTTCAAGAGCCAAAGAGAGAGGTCTTTCAGACTTGAATAGGGCTGTAACAGTAGTTCTCTATCCAAGCGGCCTAGGAGTAGCAGGGCGGTAGCTTCAGATCCAAGCCAAGCGTTCAGGCTAGTACCGGACCACAGGTGAAAAAAATATTTTCTGTGTACTGTCATTTTATTTTTCATCGTCTCTCAAATCGAAGGCGTTCATAAGTGGCCGGTGGCGATTTTTTTTTTTACATTATATTTATAAATATAGAAGGAGGTGCCATGAGAATGATGATGATAATGAATAAAAAAAATAACCTACAGTTTGTGAAAACCAGTAAAAAACAGTACAGTTACCTGGAGATTTGGCGCTAACGTGAAAAAAACATGTCGCATCATTGCAATTATATCAATGCGCCATTGTATTATTTTCCCAAACTAACATGGTGGATTATTATTTGTAAAGTGTTCACGAACGTGCTCGAGTGTGGGCAGTGATATAATGCGGTGAAACAATACATGTCTGTTCTCGTTGCTTTCAAAACTCCATAGAGTCTACTTTACTAAGGTATGGGTTAGACTTACTTTGCTTGACTCTGAATAGAATAGAATATCATTTATTATCATAATGTCACATAAGTAATAATTTTTATAAAAAAAAATATATATATTACAAATGCTCCTATTATGGACTCGTCAATTTAGGCACATTTTATTTTGACTATGCCTGATACTGACTCTGACTATGCCTGATTTCGGCCCGTATTGTATGCCCGTTTCGGCCCTGAACACAAATTATAATCTCTCGTTTCGTCCCATTTCCTACACCCGATTTGTCGCTAGTTTTTAATGAAGATATAAAATGCTTATTTAAGTACAGTAAAAAGTCAAAACTCTATATACCTGACTTATTTTACACAATTAATTTTAACCGTTATTTTATTGCAGTTTTGTAAGTTGTTTTGTAAACGCAACAGTTTTCTCTAGAGCTTTCAAAGGGACATCGGCTTCTACTATCAAACCGAGTTAAAAGCAAACAAGAAACGTTATTTATCCCGAAAAGTTTGGACAGGGCTGTAAATCGGCCGTTTTGGGTTAAACAAAACGCAAAACGGCCGGTTTTTTGGGTTTAGCAAAACGGGCATAAATTAACATGGATTGACGAGGGTTGACACCGGGACATAGGTAAGTGGATACTAGTCAGTGGTCACTCGACAAGGTAAGTGTGTTTTCACAAACATGGTATTTAATGTGTCAATGTTTTGAAGAGCATACTTCAACGAAAATTGGACTTTATTGTCCACACTCCACACTTCTCTATGGTAATTGTTAGCCAATTTATAGCGTGTCTAATTATCTTGTATGTGTATAGAATACGCGTATCTCTATGTACAAATAAATGTTTAATTTGTGTGTAATTTTAATATGCAATTAGAATTTAAAGAAAATAAACTGGCCAAGTGCGAGTTTGGCTCGTGCACTAAGGGTTCCGTACCACAAAAAAATACAATAATTATCAATTTAATAAAACCGACTTCTAAATTCGTAAAATATGGAATTTCGATTCGGTGAAAGATATACCGTCATCCAAGTAACTGAATTACAAGTTACAACTTGGCAACGAACAGAAAATTGTCACTGACTCGTACTTGGCCATTATTTCATATTTGTTGTTATACTTTAAAGTATGTAATCGAATCGGGCCAAGTTTGACGCTTGTAAGTACGTATTACAGTTTTTATATTACAGCAATTACAAAAATACGTAAACAAATACGTTTGTTTTATGGGGAGGGGACCCCCATTTAATTTTTACTTTTCGCTTTATTATCGTTTATTAGTTATTAGTTAATCCGCCGTAACTTTCCATATTCTGTGAAAATGTCAACTGCCTATCTATTACGGTTGTAAAAATACAGCTGTTTAAAGGTAGGACGGACAGACGGACGGACAGACAGACAGACATCGTAGGCTTAGTAATAGGGACCCGTTTTTACCTGTTTTCCTGTACGAGATTAGGATGGCCCTGAAACAGCTCAAGAACAACAAGGCGCCGGGGGACGATGGAATCACATCAGAGCTTCTGAAAGCGGGTGGAACACCGGTACTCAGAGTCCTTCAGAAGCTCTTTAATTCTGTCTTACTCGAAGGTATAACGCCAGAAGCATGGAACAGAGGCGTGGTGGTGCTGTTCTTTAAGAAAGGTGACAAAACCTTGCTGAAGAATTACAGACCCATCTCGCTTCTGAGCCATGTTTATAAGCTGTTTTCGAGGGTCATCACGAATCGTCTCGATCGCAGGTTCGATGACTTCCAGCCTATCGAACAAGCCGGTTTCCGAAAAGGCTATAGTACCATAGACCACATCCACACGCTACGCCAAGTTATACAGAAGACCGAAGAATATAACTTGCCACTATGTTTGGCGTTTGTGGACTATGAGAAAGCCTTTGATTCGGTCGAGACATGGGCGGTGCTCGAGTCTCGTTTGTCGATTTGTCGTGGACAAATTGTCTTTCCACCGTTTTAATCCACGCGTAGACGCGACAAATATCAATTATGGATACGTTTGTCTTTTTCTCGCGGGGTAAAAACGGTGTAAAGGCAATTTGTCCACGGCCCGTGCTAGGCCTGCTGGAAATGTTTTTATCCCGGATTTTTTTAGAGTTCCTGAGGGAAAATACACGAGAATGAAAACGCGTGGCGCACAACATTTGCAAAACACAAACTTCCAAAAATGCATCCGTTTATTCGGCCCATAATTTACATAATAACAAATAGCAGTACAGTAGGCCTGCAATTAACATGATACGTTTAATTACCCCTACATAAATTGTACGCAATATTGACTGCTTACGCGAGAAAATGTTCCACACTGAAAGAGAGGTGGTTTTGGAGAAGGCAAATAGAATGTTACACAATCACTGTCACACCAATATTATAAATGTTTAATGTGTAAGTTTGTATGTTTGTCCGCACACGGAGGTACACTATACCCTTTTTTTAATTTTCATGCCCGTGGATTCAATGTCCTTTAGTCGTAATATTAAACAGTTTACTTAGTCTTAATAGCGTCAAACAAATCATAGTCACAGTCAGAGTCAAGCTAAGTAAGTCACGGTCAAGTCAAACTCATGCCCCTGTAAAGTGGTGGATACTTTACAAAAGGCTCCTATGGAGTTTTGGAAATAACACGAAAAGACACGTTTCGCCTCGTTATATCATGTCGTTATGTCCACACTCGAGCGCGTTTACGAGCACTTAATGAATAATAATTCACCATTTAGTACACATTAACACGCGAAAATACACAAGTTTAGGAAAATAATCCAACGAGCCGACATAATGTTTGTTCTACGTTGGCGCCAAAAAAAACCTCTTACCCTGTAGTAAAGGGGTTGCCATCTGCAGCACTCTCGCTCGCATATTTTCACATTATTAAAGATATAAAAATCCAAAAGGGAATTATCAAAGAGAGATGATTTTCATAACATGTTTATTTTTTGCTGACTATCATATTGCAAAACTTTAAAAACTTTGACTCATTCTCGTCCTTTTCTATCGATCTGTATAACTAGAATTTTGTAATCTTTTAAAATGAAAGTTTTTTTTTATTTGAAAGTGATGTTGACATTTACATTGTAGTCAGTGGCAAAAATTGTTAAAATTTATATTTTATCGTGTAGGTCAGTAGTAGATTATAACATAATTGTTGTTTTATGCAGCGTCTCTAAAACTTTTAGGTTGTAAAGAACCTACAAAAGTGTTTTATTCTTTTTCAGCATAAATGGTATCAAAATCTTTTAAAATGGTCTTAATTTAATATGGGCTTAAGGCCTTAATTGGTTATATCTTTTATATTTAAATAAATTTATATTTATTGTCATTACACATTAAATTACTGATTTTTTCACATTAAAATTTCTTGTTACAGATTATAATTGATCCCAATTTCCTTATTGTACTTAAGAGTTTATATGTCGTGAACTTGGGTAGCGTTACATCAATTTACGCGGTTATAGCAAACAGCAACAAATTCATATTTTGGTTATAAATAGTTAAGTATACAATTAAGTTAAATGTAATTTTGGAAGCATGACTGGTGAAACTTTTCGCGATAGAATAATTCGGCGAAAACAGGCTTTCTATAACACGTTTTAAGTTTTTTCTCCACGTCTGGAAGTTCGTAACAATTTATTTATTCATATTCTAATGGTCATTTGTATGATGAAATTTAATGTAAATTTGTTTTATTTAAAATTCAAATAGCTCGTGAGTATTTTGAAGTTTTTAGCATATGTCGCTTCCGTAATTTAGGTCTGAGGCGGGTACCGATTCGTGCGTATATCTTCCTGCAGGCGTAGATAGCATATATTTATCTCTGTATCGCGCAGAGGCAAAACTTGAATTTGAGCTGACGACATATCGACTCTTAATGCGACGGAACAGTTTTAAACATATTAATCTTACAAATGTCCTACCTTCAGTCGCAGGTATTTAACATGTTTTTTTTTTTAAATCAGGGATTTTTTCTGGTTTATGGTTTGACAAAAAAAAAATACGAACAACTAAGAATGTTTATTTTTTCGGGATAAAATTAACGTTGTCATAATTTCGTAGCTGTAGGTCCATTACCGGTCATAAATATTGTCGACAAATTCCACCAATCGCGACAATTTGCGTCCATTTGTCGCAAATTGTGCGCGTTAATAATAACAGGGAGCGGAGGAAGGACGGATGAACATTTATCAATTTTATTTATTGTCTTATTATGTGATTAATATTTTTATTATTGTACGAAAGTGTTAGTTCTTGCCGTGGAGCCGGCTCTTAACGACTACTTGTAGGATCAATCAGAACAATAGCAACCCGAAAAATAAAACGATAATTATTATCTTAGAACAAGACGACTCATACATACAAATTGGTATTTAACTCAGGCATTTCAAAACTTAATAATTTTAGTGCGACATAATAATTGTATGCATGCGGACCTTAAATAACATGTTTTAATACATCTTAATAAAGCCTGTAATACATAATATTATGATCCTAAACTTATGTGATTATTTACGGGATATCTACCGTGTGGCTGTGGAATGGTTGTGATGTGGTTGTAGGTGTGGGTGAGGTTGTGTTGTGGTTGTGGGTTGTGGATTTTATGATCCTGTTAGGGTATGGCAACAGTAGTCCTGGCGCCGGGGCAATAGAATACGGCACCGGTAACCCTTGCCTGTACTAAGAGGCTCCTAAAACCCCTTTTAGGAGCCCGAAGGTCCTTCGGGCTCGGAATTGCCAAGTTGGGGCTCTGACCATCCACTTAAGCGTGCCCAGGGAGAGAGCGACAATGTTGTGTGACCAACGTTGTCGTGAGCGGAGGGGCTGAGACAACAGGGTTGTCTCGGGAGGAGCCGTAGCGCAGTGTTGAGGGCTCCGGTGCGTTCCTCTGGAGATCCCGGAGCTCTCTTGTCAAGCACTAAGGCTGGTCACCGGGGGGTTTTAGTAAGTATAAACCCACATAACCTGGCTGCACCCCAATGTAGCGGTGTATCTTTGGAAGATTTACCTCTCGAAAACAAAAAGAGGTTAGGGTGCAGTAACATTTAAGTGACTACTACGTATAAAACACACAACTTTACCGTTATTTACGTATTTTGTTTTCAGTCAATATAAAACACTGTAGTATTAAACGTACCATTATCCCTTTGTATCATTAACGCAGTGAATTACCGGTAATGTTCCCCCGAGTTTTCAGTAAAACTATGCAGGTATCCGTAATATTGCCAATAATACCCCAAATTGGGCAGCACCGCTTGATTTACCCGAAAATGGGGCAAATTGAAACGTTTCACGGTTCATTTTGGATGTCCCTTGGCTAATTCAGCGTGATCGTAATGTCATTTATAAAATGCCCTGATTATGTAAAATCTAAGGAAGTTATGAAACTGGTAAAATCACAAAAAAATACAGAATGTGTGTACAAGCAATGTGACGTGTACACCTAAAAACATCAAATGCAATAATCTATACAAATATTATAAAGAGGAAAGATTTGATTGTTTGTCATGTAATGTCTATCTGTTAACTATTTTATTATAATATTAATAACATCATATCTAAACTTTTGAAATTGTTTCGACAGTTAGTTGAATTAATTCTTTTTTATACAAATAATATTTACGGTATTTTTATACCACCTCTCTAGATTTGTACGCCTACAAAACTAGGCAAAACATGATATAAAGTGACAAATATTTAAACCACCTATTGTGCATGCGTTTAAATGTGTGTATGATTTAATCGTGTTTTATGCAAATAAATAATCTTTATCTTTTGTTTGTTTGTTTGTTTGCATTGAATAGGCTCCGAAACTAATAAACCGATTTGAAAAATTCTTTCACTATTGGGAAGCCGCACTATCCCCGGGTGACATAGGCTATAATCTATACCCGTGCGAAGCTGGGGCGGACCGCTTGTATTTTAATAAAACTGTAAAAAATATATTATATGAAAATAAAATGTCGGTAGTGATAAAGATAAAATAATAGATGCCATGCCTATAGACACCTTTGTTAGTGCGTTGCCCAGCTTTGAAGATTACTTAGCCTGTGTTTGGACAGCCCCAGATTATTTTGCAAGAAAAATCTAAATTGGTAATCCGTTCCACAACTCGCAGGTACGTGGTGGTTTCAACCTTAAAAAATAGTGTTTCTTACCTCCTCAGTATTTCTGGTCTCCTGGTATTTTGTATTACAGAAACCGCTACATCCCGTTTGGTAAGTATCCCATTTAGTAAACCTCTTAATGTACCTAGGTACTAAAAAGTTGCGTTTGGTAAACATTCTCCTTTCCATACAACAAGTTTCATTTGGTAAACTTTTAAAGAATTATATGTATTATATCCCATTTTTTAAACTTTCTGAAGAAGTTAGTAGAAGTTAGTACAGTCAGGTTAAAAAAAAATAACACAACATATTTTTCTAATGTTTTTATCATAGATCATCGATACACTAATCAATTTTAATCTTAAACAACTAAGTCAAAGTGAACGTACAGCAGCGCTCTAAGTAATACGATAATAAATATAACCGCTAAATATTTTGGTATTTTCAGTGTGGTTTGTGGGATGCTTGAAATGAGGTTTCCACGCTCTAACTTCACATTGACTAAGTATCATTAGATAAACTGGAGTAATGAGTTTTGACCATCAATCTATTAACTAATTGTAACCACTGCCGAGGTTAGCATATTTGCGCTGTTTGTGCTGCTCTGCCGAATTGGCAGCCACACCAGCCTTACCTTGTGTCTCAGAAAAATGTGACGGCTTCCTTATTGTACTTAATGTGACGTTAAAGTGGAAATATTCTAGCGATTCGTCAAAGAAACAGTTTTTAATAGCATATTAATTAAGAGTAAAACCAATGCAAAACGGATTTATCAAGCAACATAGCCCTCAGTTAGGGTCCAGTCCTTTGCGATCGTCTGGCCAGTGAGCAGTCCCCTAAGAGATGACCGTTCGGTTCTGGAATGCTAGAACTACGTTTGATAATTAATCTGTTACTTTGCTATATTATAATAAACTAGCTGCGTACCGTGGTTTCATCGTCGTGAACATATTCTCAACCGTAATTTTTGTTAGGATTAAAAATAATTTCTGTCAATCTGCGGCTCAATTCGCTTACTCGTAAACAAAAAATCCTCAAAAAATAATTTGCAAAAATACATTCACTGCCCAGTAATCGCCTCGTTACTGTTTTATTATAAGTATAGGTAAATAATTATATAGTAAATCGGCGTAGACTAAAACTCCATAATTATGGCATTACTAATAAACCTTCGTGGTTTTTAAATGGTGTTATATCCTATTTGTATACATTTCTTTTTTAAATGATAAATAAATGAAATAAATGAAGATAAATAATAATACAAAAACGAAAATGAAATAAATTCACTGAATTTGTCAAAAGTGACAAGATATCGTAATAAGTAGATGTTAGAGTAGAATTTCCCTCTAGTACCAAGTGTTGTAGGAACCGACTGCGGAAATTTACTTAGAACACACTCTGAAAACCCTTGAAAAACTCAACGTAACGTGCAAAATATGGAAAATCATAAGCTGCACACATTGTGTCACATAATCGTAACATATATAGCCACTTGACTGAATTACAAAATAAACAAGCCACGGTACCAAACTCCTCAAAATGCATAGCCCATTACAAGAGAAAGTTTATTGTGATTTTTCGTTTAAACAAAGAGGGGCGGCTTTTTTACGTCACTTTGTTCAGGGACAGCACTTACTTCCAGTATGGACTACACAAGGTTACAGAAAACTGTGGTACTCTCAAATCAGACAAGCAAGGGAGATATGCCTTAGTATAATTATCGTTCATGTTCATCACCATACCGCTAGAGCGGGTAACGCATACACGCTAAGTACGGCTCACTTACCGGTTTTTCACACACAATAAGAAACATGCAGTGACACTAATGCACTAAATAATAACCCACACGAAAAAAGGGCGCCCCCAAATGTCTTTTCGCTGAGCTTCAACATGATGCGTTTTGTTTTGCGTTTAACTTTATAGCTACCTCTCCGCGGTGGCAAAGCACCGTCAACACCGCTAGTGTTACAGATGTCCATAGGCGGCGGTTTCTGCTTATATACCACCAGCCGGAACGAATACTTGTTTGCCGCTCTTTTTATAAACAAAGGTCGTCTGCAGGATGAGTTTTGACTAAAGACATCCAGACTTATTCAGGCTGGATACGTTGGAACCCGCCATGCCTTACCATGTTTGAAAGTTCTGAGGTGGAACTAATCCGAAATGGGTCATTATCACAGGTCATTGTATACTCATTATGAACAAAATTTACTAAGACCAACCCTGAAATAACAAAGCTGTTACTTAGAAAAATTACAGTCAGTCTAGCTGAAATATTTTTGTAGTTATTTGTTTTAAAATGCCCTTACTGTTTATACATGTGACATTGTAATGAATTTTCAGGACGCCGAGACATTGGGTTCTTTAATTATTCAGCAAGATGTAGGGTGTAGGAGAATTTTGTTCACCTCATTGAATAACATGGGATCATGCATAATTTTTCAGTATGAAAAATTGACGCGCGGAATAGACTTTGTTACTGGGTGATGTTGGTGGTGTTAATGTTAAGGCCGCGCTTATCGGCAAGGGCTATATCTCTTGCAACATTTTAACATTTTTGAAGATAAAAAGTCTTACTCTGTGTTTTTTCTTAAAAAAACGGATTGGTGGTTAAGTTACAGGATAGATGAGGGATCGAAAATAATAATAATTTCGAGCTCTTTTTTTTCACAGGTTAGGCGTTTAATCAGAGCTCACCCGATGTTAAGTGCTCTGCCGTCAGAATAAAACGTATTAACATAACAATTCATTTAAAACGTTTGCGATGTTATTTGAAAAAGAATGGCCATTTTTTTTAAACCCTACCCGTCTTACTACAAAACATTCAAGAACGCTTTAGACATGTGTTTAACATATTTTTCACAGTGAAACAACTGCTAAACACATAAAGATAAAGATAAAGATAAAGATAAAGATAAAGATAAAGATAAAGATAAAGATAAAGATAAAGATAAAGATAAAGATAAAGATAAAGATAAAGATAAAGATAAAGATAAAGATAAAGATAAAGATAAAGATAAAGATAAAGATAAAGATAAAGATAAAGATAAAGATAAAGATAAAGATAAAGATAAAGATAAAGATAAAGATAAAGATAAAGATAAAGATAAAGATAAAGATAAAGATAAAGATAAAGATAAAGATAAAGATAAAGATAAAGATAAAGATAAAGATAAAGATAAAGATAAAGATAAAGATAAAGATAAAGATAAAGATAAAGATAAAGATAAAGATAAAGATAAAGATAAAGATAAAGATAAAGATAAAGATAAAGATAAAGATAAAGATAAAGATAAAGATAAAGATAAAGATAAAGATAAAGATAAAGATAAAGATAAAGATAAAGATAAAGATAAAGATAATTTATTTGCATACAACATGAGAATTTTTGTGCATTTTCATGCACAAAAGATGTTAAAATAAACATAAATAGTACTAAATCACGTTTTGCCGGTCAGGCGTACAAATGTACATGTCTAAAGCGTTCTTAAATCTTTTGTAGTAAGACGGTACAAAGTGAATTTTTGTTTCTTTTTAAAAATGTTTAAGAATTTGCGAAATGGGTAGCTCTGACACCATTTGATATCAATATTTTCGCATACATACCACTTGCTTTTATGGCAGTTAAATGTAAAACACGATTGCTTCATCAAAACCATCAACCTCTCAATAAAAAATCTATCGACCAAACATCGCCAAATCCCCACAAACTTTATTACCCCGACCACCAACTATTACTAACTAAGGTAATATAATTTCCCGTAGATCATAATCCTGGGGGAAGAAGGGATCAAAGTTGTCGCTAACGCAATTACAGTACGGATTAGTTTCAGAACTGGCCTTACCTGACCGCTCTGGATTGCTCTTAATTGGGATCTAACTAGTTGGCAAGACCATTTGAAATGTTTCTAATTGCAAATATACTATTTGTCAAATTTGTAACTTTTAGAATTATTCCTATATAATATATGTGCTAGACCTTGCTTTATGCCAAATTTCATGATTCTAGGTCAACGGGAAGTACCCTATAGGTTTTGATTCCCCTGTGAAATCGCAAAATATGCGACATAAACATTCATATCTTTTGATTGCGTTCACTTACAAATTTTATTTTTTACAGCCGAAAGAAACCGTAGACCCTAGTATTTAGTATAAATTTCAACTTGATACCTTTACGCGTTCTTGAGAAAAAGGGTATTGATAGACGGACAGACAGACGGACAACGAAGTGATCCTGTAAGGGTTCCGTTTTTTCCTTTTGATGTGCGGAACCCTAAAAACTAGCAAAAAATTAGAAGAAAAAAGTGTTTTAATGTTAAATTGGTTTGGAAATAGGTGTCTTCGTTATAAAATAGACTGCGGAGTCGTAGCAATGTCCTAAAAACTGTATAGCAGAGAACCCATCTTGCTTTTATTTAGGCATTGTGTTCAGACGAAGGTCAACAAAGAGTTGACAAAGGAGTTTGAAATTGTATGCAAAAGAATAGTTATTTGTTATACAAGAGTGCAAAGTTGCTTTTAACCGCGTGCTCAATTTTGATGACCGAGCAAGCGAAGGATTTTAATATTGAATCACGAGTGTAGCAAGTGATTCAAAAATTAGAATCCTGAGCGTTAGCGAGGGAATCAAAAGAGCACGAGGTGAAAAATCTTTGCCCTCGAGTGCAACACGTAACTTTTCATCCCACCTCAGCGAGGAAATAACTAAATAAAAAAAAACATTTGCGTTTTTAACAGTTTCAGTCAATTCTGTTGGCTTCAAATAAAGTTCCTCGTCGCTAAAATCACTCATTTTAGGTTTTTCACTTAATTGTTTTCAAGTTTCTTGTTTTTAACCTAAAGTTTTAACAATATGACGTCAAAAGAAAATGGCGCGCGCAAAGTAAATTAAAATAAAGTACACCAAGAAGGTTCTGAGTCTGAGTTTTTAACAAATTAAAAAAGGTTGTATGATAAATTCGGCACCATGGAGGTAGAAGTAAATAGGTTAAATGATGTTTTGAATTCACAAACTTAGTGCACACGATGTTCTAAATTCAATTTTACTTTATCTTCTAGCGGATAAAAACGGCTTTTGCACTCAGATATCGAAGAGTAAAAATACTCTTTCCGAGGTGGGGGGATGAAAAAACTTTTTTCACCATAGTTTTACTAAGGACCATGTCCGGAAATAAATAGGTAGATTTGGTATTTAAAGTTATATGATTATTTACGGGATATTTACCGTGGTAAGGTTGTGGAATGAGCTCCCACAAGTAAAACTTTAACTTACTTAACTTAAACTTTAGCTCCTATAACTTTAGTGAACAACCGTGATAGTTTAAAACAGTGTTTTGGTATTTAAATTTTAAAAAAGTAACAGATTTTATAAAGTGTATTTTACATTATTTTAATTACAGTCGTTTCGAGACTTTGTATTATCTGTGGTCGATACGTCGGAAATTAAAATACATAATGAAAACATAATACAAAAATACATAAAATAATACATAAAATACATAATACATAAAATACACGCGATAGAATCCGTCAAAAGCATTGATGTAAGTAAGTAGGTCATTAGTTAAAAGTGTTTAATTTGACTGTTTAATAATCACGAAAAATTAAGTTTTTTTTTTTATTTAATTTGATTTATACTGTTTTGTTTTTACTTGTATGAATATTAGACGCAAAATTTCTCCATTAAAACAAGTACTGAACAAAGTAAAATAATCAAACATAAAGTTTTTTTTTTTTTTCGTGCAATACTTTCGCAACCAATTTCAGTGGAATCACACAGCAGATTCTAATATGAATCTGATTCAGATAGTTATCTTCAGAAACTCGATTCCAGTTAATGGAATAAACTCAATGTCAGTTTAACAACATAAACATACCCATAATAAATTATTAAACAGACATTTCAGTCCCTCTCAAGTCCCTGAAATTACAGAGATAGATAATGTCTCTTTTTAAACATTGAAGGCGGTGTCCCACAGGTCGTCTCAAACGTGAACATATCGAATATTCATATAATATTGTACGTAATGATGTTTGTATTGGACAAGGATGTTGGGAATAGAGTGGATTTTTCCATTTCTCTAAAGTAGATATGAGAATATAAAATTTTGCTGATTTTGTTTATTTTGGGGATTCTGGTTAAAACGTGTATAAAAAAACCGGACAATTACGAGTGGAACTCGCGCTCTGAGGGTTTCGTTGGATATAACCTTCAGAGCGCTACTCCTAAACGGTCATATCTTTTCATTGCGTTGCTTTACAAGTTTGATTTTTTCACAGCTGAAAGAAACCGTAGATTTGAGTATTTAATATAAATATCAACTTGATATCTTTACGCGTTCTTGAGAAAAAGGGTCTTGACAGACGGACAGACGGACAGACGGACAGACGGAGAACAAAGTGATCCTATAAGGGTTCCGTTTTTTTTTCTTTTGAGGTACGGAACCCTAAAAAGGAGATCAAAGGTTGCCAAACGTTACAAAAAAGGTTCCCAAAGTTTTAAAAGGTTAAAAATCATGTAAAATAGTTACTTATCATGCCTTTACTAACTATATTGGCAAGTGCAAACAAGTGCGTCTGTAATGTGAACTATGTTTTGACGACGTTGGTTTTATGCTAATTATAATAGGTATCTTCATAGCCTTCTACCTGCTACATAACCAGATTCTACTTAAGGACATCTATCTATCTATGTTCCCTCCGAAACGGCTAAACCGAAAAAATAATGTGTTAATCCAGGGTATAAGCTAACTCCATACCAAATTTCATCTAAATCGGATGAGTAGTTTCGGCGTTGAGTCCAGCCAAACATTGTGTATGTTTGGCCGCATTTATAATATAAGTATGATATGAAGTATGATATGATATAATATGAAGTATATGATATATTCCACATATTTATCCACGCGGATGAAACCGCGGGGCGCAGCTAGTTTCCATATAAATCATCAGTCGAAACGCTATAGTTCCACATTTAGCTTCATTACTTTGACCAATAAAATATTAAATTTAGGGAAGTATCGTCCACAAATGGATTCTTTATTTGTAAACCTAAATCTAAATTAATGACCACCACCATAACCCATTTGCCAACAACTTTGAAGTTATATTAAACTTAATTACCTACAAAATAAAGTTATTCCACACTAGTCTGCGAAGCCCGGGGGATCTTGAGGTAGCCGTAACTACATGCCCGTTAACTCGTCTCATGTATTATGAAGCTGTGTCAAATGTGGCTTTTGAGTTATACAGAGTGTAATGAAATGTTTAGATGAAATCATTTTACTGAAACGCAAGAAGTACTTTTAACCATTTGCCCAAAATAACTAATTAAATCTCATCCTACTTTTAGGGTTCCATACTGAAACAATTTCAAGCTCTTTTATTTTCATTCCTGTGACGAACAAAGATAGGGTAAATTATCCAGCAAAATAGTTGTGTCAAAACAATTTTTAAAAATATTGTCAAAATCTTAATACGATGTTTTTTTTTTAAATTTATTGACAGGCTGTGTGGCTAATTGACAGTGTGTTCGATGATGGTGTGCACGCCTGGCCTGGAAAGAGAATCGCTCTAAAGTGAGACTGCCGGAACACACCATTAGCACAGTAGATAATATAAGGTAAAAGAAGTAGTTTCGGAAGTGTCCTAAATTCAATACTTACTGTCTGTCAGAGCACAGACAGATGAACATTTTCATTTTTTTTTTTTAATTCTTTTACGCTGACGACACTCACGGTGTACCTCAATGACCCGCCGCACGCGACTGTTGCTCTGATTGCTCTGAGCGTACCGTGAAGTATCGTAGTGGCCAGGGGAAGGGGCGCTCTTTTGGTTACGTCATTTCGGATGTTTGTTTAAAGTCTGCTTCAGCTTATATTTCTACTGCGCTTTTAGGTACTACGCGACAGATTTTAACTTCATTTTTTTGAGCTTACTACGGAACCTATGAAAGTGTCACGAAAAGCATTTTACAATTTAATTTCGCTTTGACACTCAAATATTTAGATTCGGTTTCTTTTTTCTGAATAAAATCACACTGTAGGTACGTTAAGGGGAGGCTACACGTTAAAATAAAGGCACGCTGGATGTCGGATGTCGCGACCTTTAGGGATTTGGTCGCTGTAACTCGGAACTATCTGCTAGTCTAATATTTGCAAGGATGGGGTTAGTTACCTTTATTGTCTGTGTGCACGCGGTTTTATTTGCATTTGTTCAAAGAAACGAAATTACACGTTAGTAATATAACCTGGGTGTGCCGTTTTATTTATTCTTTTATCTTTATTTTTTATTTACAGTTAATTTAACTGCGGTGGTTTGACAGTAGGATTTAAAAAAAGGGAAATGATGCCCCTAATTAGTCCATGAATCTTATTTGTACGAGTAGCCTGGCTATTGTGCATTCGATATTGTTTCTATCCCCGTCGCACCTATGACAATGCGAATAAGAGTGACGATGACAAAACTAATGTCGCCTTGCGAGTCCTGGGATATTATTAGATAAGTAAACGGCTTACTTAAACGATATACCAAATACTTCATATTATATTATTAAACTAGCTGTTGCACCTCACGGTTATACTTCAACCTCCTTGGTAGCGACAGCAGACAGCAACCTCTTTTGACTTAGATGTTTTTTTTCTATGATGTTTATGACAATGACTTCAATTCTTGCCATTCCATGCAAAATTTATGGGAAAATGAATTTACTTCTTAATGTATTTTTCGTGAATTTTACCTATTCGTCTATTCGGGGCGGAGAGGAATCCCACAAATCAAAGATAATGAAAATCGGTCCAACTATTCTTGAGTTATAAATGGTGTAACATACACGATTTTGTTTTAAAGATTGACCGCCACTTTGCCTGGTGTTAAGCGATGATGCGGTCTGCGATGGAGCATGCTTGCTTAGTAGAAACCGATTCACTCGCGATTTCAAGACACCCAGATAGTAACTATCGGCGAACACCCATTTATGCAGCGCATTCCATAGGCCAGGGGCCTTACGGACAACAGCTAATTGCGGCAGCTAATGCGCTTGACAGTTGGAAAATCACGCGAACGTGAACCTTATCGCGCCCAGATACGGTTTGCGGTCGTGTTATTTTCCAACTGAGCGGATTAGGTGCCGCAATTAGCTGTTGTCCGTAAGGCCCCTGGGAGCTTTCAGTTTGGTCCAACTTTGTTTCACCATAAATTAACCTAGGTACCTCCAAAAATATAACCAACAAAACGGCAGCTTACCTCCGCGCCCTTAGCAAACACACCTATGCCCCATCTAACAAAGAAAGATGATTTATCAAAATAAATTAAGCATAAGACATTCGGTCGGCAGTCGTCACAACCTTGTCAAATATTTACTGAGGTTGCCCACGGAACGCGGTTGCGAATGGAAATGCTGCCTTGGATTATGGGGTACAAAAATTGAATCGACATTATTAACCAACTTCAAAAAGAGGCCTGATTCAATCAATTCATATACATGTTTTTTTATGTATGGTATGGTATGTGACGCAAACGTATCGTATTCCATCTGATAATAGGTTTAAATTAGTTGTTATAATTATAAATTTTATAGTAATGCGACCGACCCAAAAACAGGGGGTTTTTATCTGTGTGTCTGTGTGTAGCATCGTAGCTCCCAAACGGCTAAACTGGTTTGATACAGCTTTTTTTTGCTTGACAAGTGACTTGATTGAGAGTGTTTAACTATGAGCAAGAAATTATGTTCAGTCGTTTAGAGATTATCAGCTCTTTTATAGGGGGTTTAAAAACTATTTATTATTGACTATTTACATTAACTATTTACATTGATATTAACTATTAACTATTTATTTATATTTGTAAAGATATATTTATTTGCTGTCCGCCCCCTGCCACCAATTCTTCTCAATGTTCAAAATTCCCGAGAATAAAAACAAATAAAATGATTAACTACAAATACTTTTTTATGACTACTACTACTTTTTACAAACAAGCTGTTGCGGTTTTTTTACCGTATTCTTCTCAGCAAACCCTTTTTTTGATACCCTTGTCATAGGAGTGAATAAAAATTACTGGTCTGTCATCTTTGGGAGTCCACCATATTGGATTTAGAATGACGTCATTTAGCTGACCATGCATTAGCACCAATCGATTGAGGAAACTGGTCTAAAATTCAGTTGCAAGATTTGTCCCACACAATTTTTATTTTTTATAATAGATATGCTTGCGCTTGGCCGCCATCTTGCTTGATGTTAAGCGATGATGTGGTCTAGGATGGAGCACGCTTGCCTAGAAGGATTCACTCTAGACTTGAAGACATAACAATAGTAACATACATTTTATTGATAGTAACAAGGCAAGTTAAATAAAAGTTTGTAATATAACTGAAATGTTGGCATTGAATGAATAATAACTACAAGACTTTGGCAAATTCTGCAACTCACGTACCGTATCACAAGGGTAGCCTCAAATCTCATGTGATTTGGCGCTCACAATCCATCATCGTCCACGACGGCTACCGTAATAATGCAGTCTTACGGAATACCAACAGATATCAGGTTTTTTTGTTGAGGAAACTGCTGAGTAAGCAAGTTTAGCTTTGGTTCACCGATATTAACTTGTATTTGTAGAATTTCTGATACAATCCAGGCTACTTTTTTGTATTTTCTTTTACCTTTTGTTTGTTTCTGTTTTCTTTTATTATTGTTGATATTTCTCCTCAATCTATATTTATTGATAACTAAATCGAATTTAGAGGTCAAAATATAAAAAATTTTTTTCAAATAACAATAATTAGTTATTTAATGTCCATTGTCAGACAGCAAGTCCTTGAAGCGACACTTGTAATATCCTATTACACGGAACATAGTAATTTCAGGGTTAGTCCCATAGTGAAAGTTGTTAATAACTATAGGTACCTGCCTTCTGAGCTTGAGGGCGTGGGTTCGATTCCCACGTAGGACAAACATTTGTGTCTGTTCTATATCTGGTTGTTAATATCTATTTAAGTATGTATTTAAAAACTATATATGTATGTATATCAGTCTCTGGCAGCCATATCACAAGCTTTGCTTAGTTGGGGTCAGATGACCGTGTGTGAAAAAATGTCCCGAATATTTATTTATTTAATGATCCTCCTTTCGGTGTAGTAAATATTTTCTGTATAACCCGGTATAAATGCCAAAATAGCTAAACGAGATATAAACACTAAATTCCTAACATACTTAGCCAGCTGTATTGTCCATAGATTGATGAAGGTCTATACTCTATAGGCAATCCAAATACTCAAGCCCACTGCCAGTTGACAGCGTACTTATCGTGAATGGCAATGCTTTTTGGTCACGTGTCACATTAACCAGGTCAAAGATATTTATGTTTTATGATAATATGATACCTTTTTTCTTTAAAACGCATAGTTCCTGATGTAATATCTACAGCAGCATGGTCCAGCTAGTACCTAAATAAATAATTTCTCAATCCGAATAATCTCTATAAACAGAAACATTTGAATAGTAACATCTTTTTGAAGACGAGTCAAATCCCGTGCGACAACAGTATTTATCAGAGTCGCATTTTAACCAAGATTAAACTTTAAATTCCCCTTACAAATTGAGTGTCTCAATCACTAGATGGCATGGGTTGAAGCGTGTGTGCACTTAGTATTCATTAATGCGACAAAATGCGGTGTTGCGTGCTCACTCTTCCACTCCGCTGGATATGGAGAGCGGTTTTGTTTTAACCCTGACGTGTCTTGGGTGATTAAAATTTGTGAGATTTCTGTATAAATTATTATACCCAAACATAAATGTGTTTCACTTTAAGAACCCAGAGTTATCCATTTCGTACATTTAAAAATAACCGATTGGGCCTATCTATACTAATATTATAAAGAGGAAAGATTTGATTGTTTGTTTGTTTGCATTGAATAGGCTCCGAAACTACTGAACAAATTTGAAAAATTCTTTCACTGTTGGGATGCTACACTATCCCCGGGTAACATAGGCTATATTATATTTTCAAAAAAAATAGGGATCCTTACTAACACTCCAATAAAAGGAAAAGGTGTAAAAAATAAGATTTACAATTTTGACTTTGCGTGTTTGACAGTTCTAAGACAGGATAACGTCTGTCAGGTCAGCTAGTAAATAATAAAATAATTAAAAAAAAAAAAAACGCAATAACATTGCAAATTGCTTAATGTCCACATTGCGACATGTGCGTCTAATGCCAAAAATATTTTTTTGCCTGGCTTTGGAACATCATAAGAAAGGATTATTTATATATAACTTGAAGTATTTTTTTAAAAGAATAGGTGGCAAACTAGCGACGTGCCCCCTGAGTGGTCACCGCCGTCTATAGACACGTAAAAGTCCTACAATACCTGGGGAATTGTCAGTACGTTGCCTACATTGAGAACTTTATTCACTCTTCGTTTGAAGCAGTTCAAATTATACTTCAGAGGAAAAACCAAAGGTGGTAAGCCATTCCACATCTTACAGGTACGTGGCAGAAATCGGAAATCAAACAGTGCATCACATCCACGCATTTATAATGTGTGGATGGCATTTCTGGCGATTGCAACCGGTTTGGTGGTAAAACCGGGATGGAGGGACAAGTTCAAAAAGTTCATCAGAGCATTCCCCGTTATAATATATTTAAAACAAGCTGAACGAACTAACGAGTAGTATTGTTGCGTACTACTCGAGAACTTAAAGATCGTACTGTTCACACGTTTCAACGCGTTTATCAAATTACCGAAGTGAGACGGAACTAACAAGACGCTGATAAGCCTTTACAGGGTGTATCCAAGTCAGAATTAAGAGTGTAGTCGCGTGTTGCTCAGGGGAATTGGACCAATCACGGCGGGCGGGATTGCTCATCGCGGGAGTGACCAAACACAGATACCATACTGCCCGCATCTTTTTTAGAAGAAAATTCTCAGCTGTTATACCTATACCAGCCTAGCAATTTTTACATACGTCTAGCAAATCAAATTAAAAGTCTAGTATTAAGTCGAAAAAAAAAGTCTTTCTGACATCAAATCAACATCATCATTGGTAACCCCATAAGGTAAGGGGTTACCCCATTGCTGCACATAAGATTCTTTCTTTTCTCTTTTCTTTTTCTTTCGCATTTTCCATCATTAATATCCATACGCAGAAAATAGTGCACTACGCTAGTTTAGGTGAGGTTTAGTTTAATTTATAATGCCCCATATCTGATTAATTTTGTGTGCGTGTGAGGTCAATACCGACCTCTAAGATTTTGTTGGGGCAAAACACACCTCAAGATCTTGCGTTTAACGTATGAGGTCTTTCCAACCCCATCTGATCTAAAGAAGGTCTAAAAACTAAGCGAAAATAGATTGAGATCAATTATCCAACAATATTTTAGATATCATGGTAAGTAATCAACTTTTAACCCTTGACGTGCTCGAGGATTGCTATAAGTTTGAAGCCAATATGTGGCGGTGTGTCTGTCTGTTTGTGGCGTCGTAGCTCTTAAGCAGCTGGACCTATTTGAAATATGTTTTAAATAGCCATGTTGAATAAGAATTGGTTTAACCGTTTTGAATTTATGAGCTCTTAAGAATTGGTCAGGTTTTTATTTATTTAACTTGCGCTGACCGCCAACTCGCCTGATCTTCTTCTTTCCAGTCGATGTTCCGCAAAATACAATTCTATTTTCAAATCAAGTTTCTAGACCAAAACTTTGCCACCCCAATGGCACTCCACCCCAATGGCACTCGCCTGATGTTAAGCGATGATGTGGTCTACAATGGAACGTTTGCCTAGAAGAAACCGATTCACCTGTGATTTGAAGACACCCAAATTGTAACTATTGGGATTCAAAACAATATTTTGTTCATCATCATCATCGACATCATTTCAGCCGTAGGATGTCCACTGCTGGACAGAGGCCTCCTCCATCGCTCTCCAAAAGGGCCGGTAGGAAGCGGCTTGCATCCAGCGTTTCCCTGCGGTCTCTTTTAGGTCGTCTGTCCATCTTGTGGGTGGACGTCCTACGCTGCGCTTACCTGTCCATGATTTCCATTCAAGAACCTGATTCTATAATCATAATATTTTATTATTTTATAATTATAATATTTTATTACGCTTGTTATAAGAAAGGTATCCAAGTTTAAACACGAACATCTGTAACACGATTTATCTCACACGCTTTCCCCAATTTCCTTCAGAGGTTATGACGAGCGCTTACTGCTGCCAAGTTAGTGTTATCATCAAATGATCCTTAGCGCTTTGGAATAGCAACTGATTTTGCTTAAACAAGTGTAAGGTAAGATGGTAGAGCAATATGCTCAGTTTACTACCGTGAAATGAGCTGCTGCAGTTAAATTAAGTTGTTCTACACATTTTGCAGTTTGTTCGAAAGATACAGCGGTTAAAAAGTACGACGGACGGATGGACGGACAGAAAGATGGACAGACAGACAGACAGACAGACGGACAGACAGACAGGCAGTGTAAGCTTAGCAATAGGGTCCCGTTTTACCATTTGTATTTTTTTTTATTATATGTGATAAGTCCCGATAAACATTTAAAAGCTTAAATAAAACTTTTTAAGTGATATGTTTTAACTAAATATTATATAAGGTTAAGGTTTAGTTTTTAAGGTTTGGGTTAGTTTTTTCTTATGAGGGAAACCTAGACACTTTATCTCTCATTATACATAGACATATTAGACATAGACATAAATTGCTTTGTGGCAAAAAAAATACAGTATAAAAAGGTAAAAAGTTAAAAATAAAGTAAACGTAAACACGTACAGTAAACACGATGGTTCTTACGTATTAATTCGTTGAGGTGAAATTAATCAATGACATTTCGATTATTTTCCCGTAGAAATACTTCCTAATTGTATTGTAGCAGCATTGTATTGTAAAAAACCTTGCTGCTTACTTACACAGGTGATGTTTGCAATCCATTACCACAATTATTCGTCGCCGTTGTCAAAACATCAATAATCGTTCATTCCCAAAGGACACAGGCAAATTCCGGCATCCATCTGTGAAAGCTTTTAAAATTACAGGCCATTCATTCCTACTGCTTTGTCGACTCCCTCAGTCGGCGTTTGATTTAGAGCCCTTTTCGATTTTTTGAAGATAAACGAAGATGAATTCGTGGTTTTGTGATTAAAGGAAAAGTTTGAAAGGGAATGTTGCGACACTTCTGGGATACACCTGAAGTGCTTGCTTTACGATATTTTTTTCGCCTTCAAATATAAAAGTAATTAATAATAAGCTTAAACTTTTAAATATAATAATTGAGATAAAACAAAAATGTGGTTGAAAATTTGCTACAGTGAATATTAAATTTATAAGTCCTTGAGTTTTTGTAAGTAAGAATCGTTCCATACTAGAATCCAGATATAAACATAAATCGCAGTTTCTTGACGTCTCGTTGCTTGCTAAAACTGTATATTTTGTACGTACCTATTAAGATAAAGTAAAGATCTTTAAGTTCTTTATGAGTAATTGATATTGAAACAACTAAGCAAAAATTTATTTTGGGATTAGACGCAGAATATACCTTTTCATGAAAATAACTTTACAAAATCTTTCCAAAACTGGCCATAGAAAAAAAGACGAAAACAAAAAAAGATTGGATTCTTTCAAATTTGGAATCCCTAGCGATTCGCACGTCAGTTGAAACGCGCGCGACTCTGAATTTGCTGATTGATTATGCATTCCGGTCACGGTTGACGTGGCGGGTGAAAAACAATATAATATGCCGTGAGGATACTTTTAGATACATTTTTGAGTTGATTTAGAGAAAAAAAATCTGTAAATTTACCTAAAATCTTCTATAGTTAATATCTGGCCAAGAGCATGTCAAAACACATGTACGGTAGGGTTCCGTGGCCAAAGCTATATAATTGTGGTCACATTCATAGTTTAGAAATTGGCATTTATAGATAAGTTCGAACGAACGAAGCTCCGTGGACTAAGCTAAATTTCAGAGATGCATCATCGCGACATAATATATACATTATATGGTTTAGCCAATAAAGAGAAAAATAATCGAGAAACATTCTTAGTAAATATAATTTTACGAAAAGAGAAGGCAAGATAAACCACAAACTAATCAAAATGTTTGCTTCTCACTCATCTTTTGCAAATTCAAATTAAAATTATAAATTTTTCAGAACATGATAGGTACACATACATATTATGTAAAGTAGCAAACATAGTCGTAAGAATGGAGACTTATCTCATTTCCTTGCATGTTACAGCGTACAAATTTTAGTTTTTTACATATATAATTATTGGTTTTTTGGAAAGTTAAAAAAAAGTCTATGTTAGAATATTTATTAAATCATATTTTGGTTTAGTTGTATTTTATACCTAAATAACAAAAGAAACATGTTAATAACTACCTATATTACTTAATTTTTTTTTTTCCTAGTCTCGATCTTATGTCAGTTATTTAGTCTACATTACATGTCATATCAAAACATACTTCTCACATAATTCTTTGTGAGTCCTTATCTAACGAAAAATTTTACGTTTATAGGTATAGACTGTTACTCAGGTGCGATGTGGAGCAAGTGATTATATAAGACTAAGTCCCGAAAGAACTTTATAAAAAGAAAATAAAATAAAAAACTCCGGTACAAAATAAACCCTATTTAAAATCTCCGTCGAACATAACTACGTGTAGTACACCAAAATCCACTAACTCATTAACGACCCCACTCATAACCAACATGCTTTTCATCTTGACACCGGTCCCCAAGACTGGACACTGGCGACCCTAAAACCACAGTATAGATATAGCCAGTATGAAAATATGAAGTAAACATCAAATGGTTAAACTAGATTTAGTAATAACGATGATCTGATAACTTTACCTTCGTTAATATTTTTCGTAATCATGTAGGTATTATAACACCTAAATGTAATTCTAGTTTTTAGAAAGTTGTTTTTTTATTTATTTTGTAATGTACCTTCGTATAAAAACGTGCCGTATGATGCGATTCGTTGCGTGGCACTGAGAGGTGCCATTCGCACTACTTTTCGTCGGTGTACAAAGTGTGTGGTCGCGCAAGTGAATGAAAAAACCTTCTAAATAGTCGAGTTAATGTTTGGTAAAAAAAATTGTCTAGCGGTATATAACTGTGAACAGACTGGACGTTGCGATGATAAAACTGTAATAAATTTAAGACGATCTAGGTCTAGCGCAAAGGTATTTAACGTTTTCCTAAAATGATTTTAACAAAGAATGTTTCTCAAGTAGTCTGTGTAGTTTTCTTTGGCTAAACCTTAAAAATTATATGCGATGTCGGAATAATACATATCTGAAATTTGGCTCATCCACCGAGCTTCGTTCGTTCAAATGTATCTCGATCAATTGCTGAACTAGGAGTATGACCAAAATTATAAATCTTTGCCTCAACACGCTCTTGGCCGTTATTAAATTTAGCTTTTCAAGCACAGAACGCGAAAGTTATGTTACTGTATTCATTTTATATCACTGTGGTAGCGACCCCAAAGATGGCGACCACAGATAGCGCTAAAATGCCCTGCGAGTGAGCTGATAAAACAGTAAAGCCAAATGGTCTGAAGACCCGACCCTTCGGGACTGGTGCTACCGGGTTTTTAGCTATTGTTTTGGTGTGAATATTGATTTTAAATTGGTTGTTTAATTAGGTTAGATGTTTGGGACAAAGTTACATTATAATATATTATATTTCAAAGTTGGAACTGCTTAAAACACTGTTAACTGGAACTGCTTTCTTGAAAAGTGGTTGTTATATAATTTTTACAAGCTTTTATTTAACTTGCCTTGTTAGTTTGGGTCGAATCGTGCAACTGAATTTTAAAACAGTTATCCCCAGCCGATTGAGCTGAAATTTTGCATACACCTTTAGTTATTGGATGAGCATCCATAGATGGCTAAGTGACGTCATTCTAAATCCAATATGGCGGACTCCCAAAGATGGCGGACCGGGTATTTTTTATGCACCCCCATTATAATGGTTTACATAATATGAGTGTTTTATGAGAATAATGCAAAAAATAAAAAAATGTCACACTAAATTCAATATGGCGGACCCCTAAAAGTTTTTTAGGGTTCCGTACCCCGAAGGGTAAAAACGGGACCCTATTACTAAGCCTACGATGTCTGTCCGTCCGTCCGTCCGTCTGTCCTACCTATTAACGGCTGTATCTTTCGATTCGTAATAGATAGCCAGTTGAATTTCACAGAATATGTAATGTTACGGCGGATTAACTAAAAAAAATACAATAAAGTCAAAAAAAATAAACAAAAGGGAGGGTCTCTATAACAATAACATTTTACATATTTTTGTATTAGCTCTAATGTAAAAACGGTAATACGGACAAACGTCAAACTTTGCATGAATTACATACTCTAATTAAAATATAACAGCAAATGATAAATAATGGCCAAGTGCGAGTCGGTGACAAATTTCTGTTAGTTACCAAGTTATAACTGGTAATTTCATTATTTAATTTTGTGATGGTACGGAACCCTCAGTGCGCGATCCTAAATCGCCGGTTTATTTAAAAAAAGCTTTATATTTATGTATTTTTTTACATGATTATGCATTTATTTTACTTGATTGTTTAGATTTATTTTGTGTTGAGCAGATTATTATATTATGTGTCTACGAAAAGCATGACACGGTTCAGACATTGTTGTTATGGATTAATAACCTGAGCGTAGTTTTCTTTCGAAATCTTTTTTAAAAGTTTGACTCACTCAAAACTTATTTTGCGCTATTTCAAACTCCCCATGTTGTGGATTCAATTATCACCACAACAGATTTAAAATCAACAGAATGTCACCAATAAATCCACAAAGATTGTTATCTCACCAAATAGCCAATTAAATAGCCAACATTCGACGCGACAAATGTTTGTCTTGTTAGCGATATTTTTAATTGAGACAACCCTTGTGTTGTCAAACAATAGTTCTTTTGACCAATGTTAGTAGACCTGTGGTAATGCTGTTTAGAAATTTAATCTACTCCAGAGTATAAATGTTGATCTGATATTTACTATGCCAAAGTGTTCATTTAAGCGTGCCTAGTGCACTAGGACACAAATGGCAAATCGAAAGCAAGGTGGTAATTTTAACGTTTATGGCACACTGAGATTAGTTGATTTTTCCATGTCCACTTGCACCTCGCGACGCTACCATGTCTCTTCAGTCAGCGTTGCACTTTGGTCTGATATGTTTAAAAATACTTTTATCGCGAATAAATCGAATCTTTTGTTGGTATGAACAATAGGATGCCACACATTTTAGGAGTTATAAATTTATATTCTTATAGGAATCTGTAATAAACTTTAGAGATCTATAAACTCTGGTCACAAAACCACAGGGTCATTGTTTACAAAACCAGGCAAATAATTAAGAATGTTCATTGGTTCTTTCAATATGGGCCGTTGAGCCAACGGGTTTGATTGGGGCGCTGTTGTTTGGACTCCAATGTTGTATGACGATATTGCTTTTGATATTGATGATTGAAGTTAGTGATTGATAAATAAAAGTACACAAGGTAGGTGCACTATACAAGTTGTTGTTGTTCGTTACAACTACATAATGAGTATTAAAGCGTAAATGTAAGAAATATTTTCAAAACTAAAAAATGGTTTCAAACCTCAAACTATGGTTAATATTCAGAAATAGAGTTCTACTAGAAAAGAGCACCTGCGTCAAGTAAAAATGACGCTGCTATAATCAGGTTGTACCAAGGACGATGTATATCTAAAAAGGGTTTACAACGTCCTTGGGTAGTATTTATATAAGGACATTTTAAATTATCAGCTAAAGATCAAAAAAATAGAGGTATTTTCCAAACAGGGGGACAGTTCAGGCAAAAAATGATAACGAATTTTCCTTTTTTAAAATCGAATGTATACTCTGATAAACCCTTACAATGACTGGAGCTAAATCTTATCTTTTTGATTTATTTAACCCTATTCTTTCCAAGCCAGCAATTACTCCGTCCTCAGCAAACAGTACATTCTGTTTCTTTCCTAACAGTTTCTTAGGGCAACTTCGTCATTCCCTTATTAGACACAGAACACAGAGCGTATTTGTTTTGGTCCCCGGACCAGCAGCACAATATTGAATATTGTTAGCAGTACATATACTTGCGTTGATCATGAAACCAAAATAGATAAAAAAATAAACATGAAACTGAAGGAAGATATGAGATTCGTGGTAGACATAAGCGTATAAGTATAAGGAATAGCTGTTATTTCTTTTTCTATTGCATTGAATCACCAAAAAAAGAATAATTGGGTATTTTGGCTACATCTTGCAACATGAAAAATACCACCTTCTCAAGTTAATAAGTGAAATCGAAGGCAAAGCATGGGCTGGAGGACACGCGAAGCGAGGGAAAAGTTATATGTGCGCAACATCTGGAAAGGCTCAAGCATATTTAGATAAATAAATAGATAGATAACTCTTTATTGTTCACACCAAAAATGATATACATAACACAAAACAACTTGAAACTAGTGAAACAATTGGTGGCGTTATCGCTATAAGAAATCTCTTCCAGGCAACCTTAAGCATAACCTAACATAAGCTACCTTAGCTTAACCTTAGCATAGCTACATTTATACATAGAGAAGAGTTTGCTGAACTCACGGCCAACCTCCAATACCTGTATCTGAAGAAGATGGCTTGAAGAGTGTATGAATTGATGATACAACTTTTAAAACATAGGTTAGCAAAAAAGTGAGGGAGTGTAGCTGAGTAGCAGAGCGTTGCGTTATCGGCTTCGCGTTTTCTATAGGGATATTGTAGATATATTTTGAAAGAACTTTAAACTACTACAAAACATCCTACACCAATGCTAATGATGTGCAACGTTGGATGCCATGTGATTTATTGTTAACTATACTTTGATTTTTATCATAACGGAACGGAGAAGGTTTATGCGTTTGGGGTATATAAGAGGTTAAGTTTGTTTGTTTAGATGGATTCAATTTAAATAAATAAAAACGTCTGGACCAATTAAATGTTATTAGCTATTCGAGGCGACTGTTTAAAAAAAAAAACTTTCGAATTGCGTCGTGGCTATTTTAATTTTACTTGTATAAATAAATAAATATAAATATTTTTGGGCCATTTTTGCACACACGGTCATCTGAACCCAAACTAAGCAAAGCTTGTGATATGGCTGCCAGAGACTGATATACATACATATTATATAGCTTTAAATACATACTTAAATAGATATTAACACCCAGATATAGAACAAACAAAAAAAATGTGTTCATCGCATAAATGTTTGTCTAGATGGGAATCGAACCCACGCCCCCAAGCTCAGAAGGTAGGTTCACTACCAACTGGACCTACGGGCTATCTGTATCGATAGGTACATAATTATGAAGATAACGATACGAAATGGCCGGGTGTCCACCGCCGTACGTCATTCGAATCAAGAGTTTTGACAAACATTTGCTTAGAATACAGCGGTGGCTGAAAAAAAACTGGCAACTCTGAGCACGTGTGGTATATCTTTAGAACCTAGAGCACCAGTTATGGGAGCAGGGTTCTAGAATATGGTTCAAGTAAGTTCTTCTAATCATAAGAGCCGAATAGGCTCCAATTCAAAGGCTGGGAGCTTGTGGGTGGTCACATTTGGTGTTGGACGTAAAAAATTGAGTTTTATTTTATTTGACTTAAATTAGTACAAATCTGTTATCTAGCGTATTACTGTACTGTGGTACACCGGCACGTTACCGGGTCATTATCCGGGAGCGGGACACGTGATGCGTGAAATTATTTCGTACTTTACACAATTCCGGGGCAGTGCGTGTGCGCCCCTGCGCCACGGGTCCACCGGTATGAATAGGGTGGACATGCTTTGTACTATCCAAAGCAAAACTAGCACTTACTATTTAAATGTTATAGACAAATCAAAAACTCGACGACCTGTAGATATCGTTCCTGATACAACAGGGATTTTTTAATTTTTTTTTAATTGGCTTACAATAAAGCTGATTATAAATAGCCCATTAAGGAAAACGTATATTAAATTTGTTCAAAAATAATTAAGTTATTATCATGCTAGACAGAGAGCGCACGTCATGACATCAAGCCGTGCTCACGTCATACGAAATGCTATACTAACACACGCTTTGCAGGAGAGGGAAAGAGCAACCCAAAAATCTATCTCCATCAAAAGCTTTAATTGCTTTATATCTCAGACATTTATCGGCAAATTTAAGAAAAGCGCAGTACCTATGTGTAATGTATTTAATTACATCTTTCGCTAGTTAAAATAAAAATCAATTGGTTCGTTAGTTTCGCTAAAACTCAAAAACGGATTGAATATATTTTTTATTTTGTCAATATAAAGGCGGGTTTAAAGGGACAAAAAATATAAAAAAATTGCCTGAAAAATTGGATAATTCGGAAACTTTGTTCCATAAAACTTGGACAATACAATGTTTGTCAGTTCATCTAGTTTGTATATATGAACCATAATAAAAGCTACACAACAATATGACCCAGGCCTATTGCTGTGTAGCCTTAAAACCCAAATTTAAGAATATTATTTAAATCCACACTATTCTTCCCTACCATAGGGCCATCCCAGCACCCCGCTCGATTACAATTCTTACAGAATGAAGCCGTAATGCAATACATCTGCCAACAATGCTCTGTTTGACACAGTAATGTATTGCAATACGATTCCGATTACAAACGGCACAATAACGTTGTGTTTATTGTATCGCAGTTTTAAACTCAATGAGGCGTTGGAAAACGTATTTGTGAGTTTAGTTGGATTTGGAAGTATTTATTGTAAAGCGTTGAATGGTTTCACGATTTGACTGTAGTTTACAAAACATGTTTGGTTTAACACAAGGTCTAATATGCCGAGAGTGACAAATGCCTACGTCACTGTCCAGTTGCCACTTCATTGCAACACACAGAAATTGTTAATAATCCATGAAATAAACTACAAAAAACACTTCTGTAGAACAACTTTAGTTTAATCATTTAATGTATAGATGAACTAACAACACCATTATAATGAAACTGTATTGGCGAAGTTCACACGTGTTCGTTGACAGTTGACAGTCTTTTGTCGACTGCCAACGAACACAGTATATAAGTGGCGGTTGCATTGCAATCACCCTCTTTCTTTGCTCGAACCTCGAAGCGATAACAAGTGCAAACGAATTGTGTGTAAAACAGTTTAAAAGGTGATTTCTTGGCTGAAAAGCTAACAAATCAGAATCGGGATTAATAAGTTACAGATGTCTTCTTATTTTCCCATGTCCACAGAGTGTAATTTGTCTTTTGTTAAGTGGTTCAAAACCTGTTTGCTAGTCATGTTTTTTTTAGAGCCCTAATTAATAGTTATTGTACAAAGTGGCTGTTTTATTCCTTGCGTTTTCTTGATCATAATTTCTTTACTAATGATTAATTTAATACTAATTACTAAATAACTGTGCTCATGTTAAAAGTTCTTCAGATTATATATCCGATTAGTGTACTTATTGTTATATATGCAAATTTCTGCCGCCGATTCTGCGACTGAGCCTGCTGTCGAGCCTGCCGCTGAGCCTGCTGTCGAGTCTGCGGCTGAGCCTGCTGTCGAGCCTGCGGCTGAGCCTGCGGCTGAGCCTGCGGCTGAGCCTGCTGTCGAGCCTGCCGTTGAGCCTGCTGTCGAGCCTGCTGTCGAGCCTGCGGCTGAGCCTGCCGTTGAACCTGCCAGCTGAGCCTGCAGCGGAGCCTCCAGTACGCAGTTACGTAAGAGACATTGTACGCAGTTGCGTAAGATCCGGTGTACGTAGTCGCGTAAGAGCCGATGTACGCAGTTGCGTAAGAGACATTGTACGCAGTTGCGTAAGATCCGGTGTACGTAGTCGCGTAAGAGCCGATGTACGCAGTTGCGTAAGAGACAGCGTACGCAGTTGCGTACTGACTTAACTAAACCAGATTCGGTTTTAGTCTGATATGATGTGCTTTTCAGTATGCAGTTGCATTCTGATATTATGTAACATAAAACGATAGTATAAGACTTCAAAATAAGATTGTAAAGTACACATTTAATTAACACGTATAATGTCTATTATCATATAATACATGACACGTATACACGAGGACGTGTAATTGAGTCGGATGGCCGAATGTAGAACAACTTTAGTTTAATCATTTAATGTATAGATGAACTAACAACACCATTATAATGAAACTGTATTGGCGAAGTTCACACGTGTTCGTTGACAGTTGACAGTCTTTTGTCGACTGCCAACGAACACAGTATATAAGTGGCGGTTGCATTGCAATCACCCTCTTTCTTTGCTCGAACCTCGAAGCGATAACAAGTGCAAACGAATTGTGTGTAAAACAGTTTAAAAGGTGATTTCTTGGCTGAAAAGCTAACACTTCAATAGTCATTTTGTTTGTCCGCTTTAGCAAAGCAATTTAAGTTAAACACGAGTTAAATATACTAATCATCAATGACGTAGGCTTGTGTCATCCACGTGACATTTGCGTCTCGGAATATTATGCCTAGTATATTATTATACCATGGGCTTAGGCACAAAAGAAGCCACTAAAAGTATGGTGGGCTTGATCATTATTGCCTCTAGACTTTTTTTTTTGCAGACACTGACAGCCATCTTTTCTGTGTGATGAACTGGCAGTGTGCCCTGCCCACTGCCAGTTCAACTTGCTAATCAGTCAGCAGCTTTCAGTCAAAGTCAGAAACTTTCGTTCTTCTACGGATCTCTTCATTTCTGATTCGATCTCGAAGAGAAACCCCGAGTATAACCCTCCATAGCTCGTTGTACAACTTTAAGCTTGCTTGCGGCCCATAGTCAGAGATCACGTTTCACTGGCAGCACACACTGGTTGAAGACCTTCGTCTTAAGGTACTAAGGTTTAGCAGTATTTTTAATGAAAATTTTAGATATTTGAACACGAACGATAATCATACAAAGGCATATCTCCCTTGTTTGACTGATCTGTGGTGAAAAGTGTACAGCAAAAGAGATATAATCTGATTTTCAGTTTTTCGCATTTATCCCTCCATCCACATTTCCCCGCACGTAAGAAAGCTTGTCTCATCTTGTTTACACATCGTAATAAATTAAATTCACAAAGAGGTGTGGAATTGAATGTATAAACTTCTCGTTTTTAAACAAGTGAAGCTGCACAGGGGAGAAGTTATGCAGGTTTTCTTCTGTTTAAGAATTGTCTTTGTATGTAAAAGAGTGAAGAATGCGGGTGGTTGGTCGAACAGTTAAAAAGTTAGGTGCAGACAAAACGATCTACCCTCTTTTCATTCCACAGCCTTACCACGGTAAATATCCTGTAACAACCGTGATAGTTTAAAACAGTGTCTTTGTACATGTCTATAACACAAGATAACTCTATAGTAAAAGACCACAAAAACAAGGATAGCAGATAAATTACAATAAAACCATTATCTAGGCGAGTAACTAAGGTTTTTTTTTTTACTAGCTTTTGCCCGCATTTCTACCCGCGCCACGTTTTGAACAAACATAATAGTGTGGCCTTCTATTAAGGGGAATGTTCCCGTCTGCAGCTCTCTCGCTCGCACATTTTTACATTATTGAAGATATAAAATCAATGAGTGTGAATTTCCAAAAAGTAACAAAATCATGTCTTGGTGTCTATCGCATATAAATAACATTACAAACATAGAAATGTTTGTTTCGATATCTTGTAATTTGACGGAATAACATGACACGAGAAATAAAAATCCCTTGTTACCATTTTACTGTGTCAAATTAAAATATATCAAATTGACAATTTCTTTGTTTGTAATGTTACGATAGACACTAAAACATGATTTTGTTACTTTTTGGAAATTCACACTCATTGATTTTATATCTTCAATAATGTGAAAATGTGCGAGCGAGAGAGCTGCAGACGGAAACAGTCCCCTTAATGAAATAATTTTTAAACTCGCGTTATTATTTCCGGATATTACCTCATAAATACTTCACATAAAAATTTACAAATATTCTCTTTAAACTTATTTCTTCTAATATAGTCTTCTATCTAAATTAACTTAACTTATTTTCTAGTAGAAAAAAATCAATACGAAAGTTTGTGTGTAAGTGTGTTTGGTGCGCACTCAACGTAACGGCTAAGATTTCGATGGTAAGGAGATAGATAATACTTTTCCCCGCAAAAACTTACGGTTGCTAAATAGCAAGTAAAACCGCTGGGCATTGCTAGTTCGAACTTAAATCTATACATACTGTGTCCCGAAAAACATTAACAAAACTCGAGGGGAAGGAATAAATCTGATAAATCCGTGTTTATTCGAAAAAATTTCCATTCATCCACGTTCGCCTTACCTGTCTCACATCGTTACGTCGGTTATTAATGATTTTCAGGGACTTCTTGCAGGGAATCTTGTTTCTTTACGGAGCTAGGTAGGTGTTGGGCCGAAATGCGCTTAGTATTTTTGAAATCAGGTTGGTATCTTTTAATATTAAAACGATTTGCAAGAGCTAATACAAAAATACGTTTAAAAAAATATGTTTGTTGTATGGGGACCTCCTTTCTTTTTTACTTTTTTATTTTAGTTACATTACATACTAACAAAATTTCTATCTATTGCGATTCGAAAGATACAGCCGGTTATAGGTAGGACATACAGACGGACAGACAGACAGACATACGTCGTAGGCTTAGTAATAGGATCCGGTTTTTTACCCTTCAAGTACGGAATCCTAAAAACTAAGGCGCCGTCTGTGTCGCAAAATTACTCCAGTAAGTAAAGTGTGTTCAAATCATACATTTCAAATTGAATTTATTACTTGTCAAATAATAACACTTGTTTCCGTTGCTATTGTAGTGGTACCATTGCTGGTAATTGCTCTAACACATGGTATTATGACGCTGACAGCCAAAGGGGTAAGGAAATATAATAAACGTACCGCGGAAATAATGAACGCACTGCTCGTTATACACAATTCAGATGGCAAATTGAATAAGGCTAAAGTATAACTTGTATTTTGCGCAGATGGTGGTAGAGTTTACAAAAATGTAACGTATCAAAGCTCATATTTTATTTTATTGAAAAGCCGCCGTGGTGTATGAAACATGGTCAGCGGAACCTGAACGGCGGAGGATTAGGTAGACGGTCGACATAAAAAATAATTTGGAAACGAGTGCAAAGTTGGAGAGATAATCGGAGAGTGGCATAAACAAGAGAGTCCAGCATCTAGCAGTGGAGCACTCAGGGCAGGTGATGATGATAATGACTGAATAGACTTGCGTTTGGCCACAATCTCGCGAGATTGAGCAAGCTTGCCTAAAAGAAGTCGATATACTCGTGACTTAAATACCCACCCTGTTTCGTATTTTTTTTTCAATAGACATATTAAAAAGTGGTATTTAGCCTTAACTTAAGATCAGGCTTTCCATCAGGCAAGTTGGTGGCCAAACGTAGATGTATCCTATATATTTTAAAAAAGTTCCTTTCTCGCATCCTACATTGTCAACTTAAAAGTTTTATAAATACTAGGACGCAAAAAAGGCAGTTAAGGCGAAATGGTAGAGAACCGTACACTTGTATGACGGTAATGCGGCGTGCGCGCTATAATTTTTTTTTTTTTTTTTTTTATATTTTCTAGAAATAATCTTACGATTTTACAAAAAACTACGACTACTAAAGTATTTGAATGATTGTTAGGATAAGACGATAAGATTTTTTTTTGATATAATATCTTCTATGTAATCTTAATGAAGTTGATTCAATCCATTGAAGGGAACGTAAAAACGGGTGTTTTTTAGGATAGTTAACGATTTTTTTCTATCGAGCCAAAATTCTTTAATCGTGTATCGGTGAACACATCCGAATAAAGTATTTCAAGAATATTTAATAAACATAAAGAAATAATGTCAATTAATTGATTTTAAAGGCCTACTTTTGAATATTCGTGATGACGAATCGTCATGAAGCACCTTTCGTCTTAAGCATTGAGATGTCACGATGATAATGCCATCATTTCATTTTAGTTTACTTCCTGAGTTTTACGGTCTATTTGTTCCCCTTACTGTCCAAGGGACAGATTACCTATTCAACCATAAAATTTCCTCAGATTTTAAGCCAAAACATCCCACGTCCAACGACTAACCTTCAACAAACTATGTCCCTAGTAAAAGCTCCCAAACTTTAAACTGGGCCCTCAAAAGTGCGATGTCGTGTCGAGACCGTTCTACTCCCAGGGATACGGGGTACGACCCGTACGACGCGTCGTATCCATCAATATGTTTGCATACCAACGGTGTTAGTCGAGATTATTTTGAAGTAGGCGTGGGTAGTTGTCTATAAAAGTAAGTAAATTCGTTTAGGGTCATTCAAGTATTATATAAGCACGAATGAGGGCTGGGGGTCTATGCTTTGCTTATTTTTGATGACAACAGGGGACGGGGTTTGGATGTCCAGAGTATTCTGCAAAATTTGCTTGATTAAATATTAAATGGGCATTAAATTCCTTATTTCTACATAGAACAATGAATAAAATACACTTAGGAATAACAGAATAACAAGAAAGAAAGGTTTCTTTATTGTTATTATCTTGTACGTAGATAAGTACCTACTTACCGTTTTCGCGTTAAGTGATTTATCGGTATAGTGAAAAATGCGGGTGAAACGCGGATACATTTGAATGATAATTGTACTAATGCATATCTCCCTTGTTTTCCTACAAGTTTTATAACAAGGTAAGGTACTGACCTAAGTATAAGCAGGGAATGTTTTTGACATTAGCAGAAAACAGTGTGCTTAAAAAGAAGTTTTAAGTACATATTGTGTCCTGCAGTGGATCAATAAATGCTGTTGAGGTTAGAAACAGAACGCCTGTTTAAAAAATTTGAATAAACAGATTGTTTCTAATACTACTTAAATGGTTTGTTATCGTGTAGGTATAGTGATTGCGAATACAGTTTTAGTTTCCTTTATTAAAACCCAGTTTTCATAAAAACAACTTTCCATTGTGTGCGATATAAAAGCGAATAGTTGTCGCATAAATTTGCAATTACGTACTCACGAACGACATTCAAAATTACCTATTTCTAACATTTTTTTCATCCAACTCCCTGTAGGCATCAGAAACTGGGTGGGAGTGGTCCAAAGTGGGCAAGCCACTCCCATTGGCCATTTGAAGCTCCTCCCACTAGTGTAACAAAAAGGAATATTGGAAACAAATCCCCAAAGGCAGAGCCTTGAGAATTTCTCTCTCCCTTTCTCAAGCAACTTTGTTCAGTTTCAGGACGGTCCGCGCTGAAACGGGTTCGTATCTAAGTCCCTGGAGGATCGAGTGCTGCCATCTAGCAGAACTGGCCGGAACTACGTAGTGGGGGATAAAACAAGATGGCACCTCCAGTGGCGTGAAAGCCTTTGGGAGGCTGCGGGAAAAGTTGGACGGGTGCTGAAACTTTGCGTTTAGTGAAATAAAACTAAGTTTTATTGTAAAATTTGGATGGAGTTACAGTATTCTTGGTGTGTTACAACTAAGTTTACAACTGAAATGTGATATTAAGCTAAACATTTGAGTTTTAAAGGATTCATTTATGAAGCATATGTAGGTAGCTTTGATTAAGTTAATAAAAGCTTGTTTAAACCATAAATAACTTGCTATGGCTATAAGTACCTACTCATCTATTTTTGTTTCTTGTTTCTATTATATGTTTCTTGTTTATTGACGAACTAGTTTTACATAATTAGGTATGTAATGAAACAACTTAAAATAAAATCTAAAAATACTAGTACTAACTACTAATTACATTATAAATTACAAACTAAATATAAATAATAATTAATTAATATTATAAAAAATTATGGAATATGATTTGTTCGTTTAATGTCTACTTAAAGTCATTGTAACTACTTACTTATTGACGCAATGCCGTACTTAAAATTAATTAAAAAATATAAAAAACATTTTGGGCACCTTGCTTGAAATTAGAGATGGTTTGAACTATATATAAGCTTTCGTTGCTTATAGATAGTATAAACGATCTTCAATAGTCAAAAGTTTTGTGTTTGGGTTATAGGTAGGTATTGAATATTGTTGTTGAATCTTGTTGTTTGTATCAATAAACAACAGAAAATAATCACTAAAAAGAATTAAAAAATCGAACGAACATTAACTATACTAATATTATAAAGAGAAAAGATTTGATTGTTTGTTTGTTTGCATTGAATAGGCACAAAACAACAGAACCGATTTGAAAAAAAAAACACTGTTGGGAAGCTACACTACCCCCGGGTGACGGCTATAATCTATACCCGTGCGAACCTCGGGCGGACCGCTAGTCTAAAATAAAATAGCAAATGGCTTAAACAAATTTTCATTTTATAGGATGGCAGAGATTTTAAAATTCCAAACAGTGGATTTTTTCTTCTTAAAAATGTTCAAAAAAGATATCACTAGATCTCACTCTTAAATCAAAAATCTTTGCATAAATTAATAAGTATATGTGTTAGTATATTTGCAGTCCTTTGTTACCTTGGTAATAACAACCTTCTGCAGTTATGTCCAGAACGCTGTCCATTTTCGCGCGTACCTTATCATGATCGCACCGAATTTTATGGGTCTAATCGCGGCCGCCACAAATTGGACCCGCGCGGCTCATTCCCTAACCTGGCCGATTACTGGATTACAGCTAATTAGCTATTGGCGATATATCGGCACGCAGAACGCCGTTTCGCGGTCGTCTAATAAGTAATTTAGCTTTTTGAGCACATGTTGTGAAGATACATAAGTAGTATAGGGTCTATATCATAAAATCATATGCATCTTATTTTGATTGATTGATTGATTAACTCTTTATTGTTCACACCATGAAATTTGATACAGAGGACAAAAAACTCTTAAAAACTAGTGTAACAACTGGCGGCCTTATCGCTAAAAGCGATCTCTTCCAGGCAACCTTAGGATGGAAAGGATTTATAGAAGACGTAGAAGACGGGGTGTGCAATAGAGGATCGCCTATAAAATTTTTACTTATACCATACACACACATTCTAATAATAATACACACTATTACTTAAAAAATTAAAAAAAAAAAAAAAAAAAATTGTATCGATCCATGCCTGAAAAGAAAAATATTATTAATCTTTCAGGACAAGAGACGAATGAGTAGAGATCGAAATAATCTATTAAACTAAAATTGCACCCTTCTTTTCTTTTCACCTTTTTTAGGGTTCCGTATCCAAAGGGTAAAAACGGTACCCTTTTGCTAAGCCTATATACGATGCCTATATGTCTGTCCTACCTTTAAACAGCTGTATCTTTCGAACTGTAATAGATAGCCAATTGACATTTTCACAGAATATGTAATGTTACGGTGGATTAACAGAGAAATAAAAAAGTCAAAAAGTAAAAACGAAAGGTTCCCAACAAACGTATTTTTAACGTACAAGAAACGTATTTTTTTAACGTACTTTTGTATTAGCTCTAATATAAAAATGGTAATACGCACAAGCGTCAAACTTGGCATAATTATAGTACGCACTCTAAAGTAAAACAACAAATAAATAATGGTCAAGTGTGAGTTGGTGACAAATTTCTGTTCACTAAAGTTAAGCAACGTTGGGCGTGCACGGTACTTGGATTGGTGACCGTCTGGGCGTAATGCAGTCTTTTTGCACTATTTTTCTGTACTTTAGTTATTTAACAATTTATGTGATGCATAGGAACCCTCAGTGTGCGAGCCCGACTCGCACTTTGCCGGTTTATTTTGTTTACTTACCTAAAATATGAATGCTAGTATTTTTGCAGTTCCGAACACCCATTACAAAGTTAGCCGCTACATCAGGCAGAATTTTGGACGGTACATGTCTGAGTTCTAAATTTTTCGCTAACTGCTACTCCTATTTCAAATGATTTTTGAGACTAACTTTTCACCAGTTGGCGCGCCGCCGAGACGTCAGTTGGCGAAATTTCTAGAAATTCTCGAAACAGTATACATTTGAAATGCAGTTTTATTAACGGCTATGCATATTCAGGAAGTTGGGTTTTGTTACGCTGGTGAGTTTAGATTTTGTGAAATGGAAATTATTAGACGGATAAGATGCGGTAATTTCCAGTATTAATCAGAACCTAGGAGATTGGACCGTCTTTTGTTATCACTGGTACATCAGATCTGCTACGGTTATTTATAAGACTACGCTTATGATATTGTATTGTAATAGACGTCTTAGAAAAGGTTATCACCTTCTCTTTTTAACCGGCTTCAAAAAGAGGAAGGTTCTCAATTAGGCCCGTATTTATTAATAAAATATTAGTTGAAGACTAGCCGTGCTCCACGGTCTCACCTGCGTGGACAATCCTACAGGAACTGTACATTTAATCTGGGATACAAAATAGCCACTCTTCTACTCGGCTGTCACTCTTCAGCCTTTGAATTACCTAGTAAATGCATGCAAAAATTACGTCGATCATCGTTCTGTTGCTGCGTGAAATAATCAAACAAACAATCCGACAAACCCGCCTCGTGAGTGTGGTTTGCGCCTTATGCATTTATTTCGAGCCCTACAGGGTGTTCCTTCGTTTGGGAAGTTGTGGCTAGGACCCTCAGACAGGCTGACGCGGCAAACAAACTGCTACAATTAAGTCGCGACCCGCTCTGCCGAGTTCTACAGTTTTTGCCCTCGTAATTCTATTACATTATTAACTTACACCGTGTAAGAACGCAGTGTTGGGACTGACGATATTTTGTTATCGATAAACTCATTTCCATATGAGTGTCAACACCATGTCCTAATTATAAGAGACGAGAGAGAGCCCACAGTTAAAGTGCAGGGAAAAAGTAAGCTTTTAATATTAATAGATAACTCATTCATTCTATGTCGATGAAATCATCATCTTTACTTATGATCATCATCATTAGTTTCAGATCTTGTTTGAATATAATTATCATCCTCATCATTCTGCATTCTTATGAAAACTTTATTATAGATGCAATCTTGTTCTTCTGTCTGATGAACCTAACAATTTTACAGCTAAGTAGCTAAGCCTATCTTGATGAAATTTGGCAAAAAGTAGTGTGTTTTTGAGCGATGTTTTATGAATTTAATTTACTTGCAACATTTCTATTTTATCAAGATATCTGGCAAAGGTTGAAAATGCGGGTAAAATCTACTGAAATTATACCCATTGTTTTTGTTTCCTACTTATCACGTCCCTAATAACGTAACCACGTCTCATTCCATGTCATCACGTCTTGATGTACGGTGTAGTATTATATTCAATTATTACAACAGCAACACATATTATCGATACAAAAATCACCCTTTTTCTATAGCGTGCAGTTTCGTCTCACCTCTCACAAACATCGCTCTATCTTAACTCGAATTTCAATTAATCGACAAAAACAAAATTATCGATAAAAATAACTCCTCCCATCCCAACACGGCGTGCGGCTTCGTCTCGCCTCTCGCAAAGATCGCTCGCTGAAAACTTTTAATACCTTAACTCGACTTTCACTCAATTTCGCTTAAGGCGGTCTTTCAGACAAAAAAGGCTTCACAGAAAAAAATATTACGACAATATATTCATTTTAAAGCAGTAAAAAAAATATGTGGTAATCTTGATCATATTTCTGAGTGTACCATTAGTTCCAAAACACGTTTCCGATAAATTTTCTCGATAGAAAAAAATCATGAAATAACCTCTAACCTTGAAATTTACCTAAACGCATACAATTTTATCTCGAGTATTAATGAACAAATCTTTACAAAATTTACAAGAATGATGTTAAATATTGTAACAAATAACATCATTAATTTTATTTATTGATTAAAATTCAATTTTTCTATCTATTAATTAATTTAATCATAAATTGGCTCGAACGTGTCGAACGAAACGTCGTGCCGCCGCGGCGCCTTTTCACTTCTCTTTTATTTTTACGCGATGTGACAGAGACCGCTGAGGCGCGCTGCTAGACGGACGTGTGTCGCTTTGTTCCGCTAACCGCTCCAAAATATAATCTCAACTTTATGACACAAAAACACCTTGACGTAAGTTGTAAAGTAAGTACCTACCTTATCTGCAATGTTTTCTTGCATTATAAGTACTAAAAAGGCAGGCGAATGAAAATTACATTTTGTAACGATTTGTTTGTATATATTAGTTTACGAAGGATAATTTCACCACAATCGTCATAGTCCAGTTGGCCGAATGGTTTGACGCAATGGATAAGTTCTCTGCGACTCTGTGAGTAAGCTCCGGGTTCAAATCTTCATAGTCACCAATAATTTTAATTTTTGTAATTTTTCTTATGTTTTTAAAATAATTCGTCATGTTCGTGCGTGCGTGCGTGAGTGTGTGTATGTTTGTGTTTGTATGCATGTGTGTAATGTTCTTTACTCGAAAATGGTAGGGCCATTATTGACGGGATTTTCACTGTCAGATAGCTGATTCTATGAGGAGAAAAAAATTGGCATCTTTTTATCATCATCATCATCACCATTTTTTCATTACTTCGCAGGTGAACCCGCAGAGCACAGTTAGTCTACTTTTTTAGGGTCCCGTACCTCAAAAGGATAAAACGGAACCCTTATAAGATCACTTCGTTGTCCGTCTGTCTGTCCGTCTGTCAATACCCTTTTTCTCAAGAACGCGTAAAGGTATCAAGTTGAAATTTATACTAAATACTTGGGTCTACGGTTTCTTTCGGCTGTAAAAAATAAAAGTTGTAAGTCAAAGCAATCAAAAGATATGAACGTTTATGTCGTATATTTTGCGATTTCACAGGGGAATCTAAACCTATAGGGTACTTCCCGTTGACCTAGAATCATTAAATTTGGCAAGAGGCAAGGTCTCATAGCACATATATAGGAATAAATCCGAAAGTTATAAATTTGAAGTTATATCATTTAAAAATAATTATTTTGCTATTACAAACTTACATTTTGTAGTTGGAATGTATGGAGTAACCTTATTGTCAACTACAAACTTAAGTTTGTTTTTCAATATTTTAACTTCAGTTAGTTTTTTTTTTTGGTCTCGCGCTCTGAGGGTTCCGTCTAACGGAGGAGTGACATAAGTGGAGAGGCATAATAATAATTTACTTCCAAGTATCGGTGGTCGGTGTACCAGGGCAATATAAGAACAAAGCAGTCTCGAGCATTTGCAGAGGTCACACAAAGTGGACAGTCAGCGACGTTTTCATACAAAATAGCTTTCCGTCCAGTTTAAATAGACACCCTCCAGTTGATACCTTGAGAAGTACGCAATATCTAGCTAATTTCAAATGGCACGCACCCTTTCTTTCTTTGGTCAGGCTTCAAGTAAGTACTAAGTACTAAACAAGCAGTCGAATGCAAATTACATTTTGTGTCGATTTGTTTGTATATTTATATTATTTTATAAATTAGAAGGATAATTTCACCGCTTGCGTCATAGTTCAATTAGACGAGTGGTTGACGCAATGGATTAGTTCCTGGACTGAGTAGGGTCCGGGTTCAATTCTCACTTTTTCCGTTTATTTTTGTTATTTTTCTAATGTTTTTGAAATAATTCGTCGTGTGCGTGTGTGTGTCCGTAATGTTCTTTATAGACTCGAAAACTGCAGGACCGATTTTGATGGGATTTTCACCGTAAGATAGCAGAAGTTGAAAAAAAATCGAGAAAAAATTTAGCAACTTTTCATCATCATCATCACAATTTTTTCATTACTACGTAGGTGAATGCGCGGGGTGCAAGTCTACTATAGTGGTTAGGAAGTCCTAAACAACTTGGGATGGACAGACAGACAGACTGATGGGCAGAACGAACTTATATGGGTTCCTTGTAATTCTACGGAACCCTAAAAGGGTGTTACAGTCTTCTTTGAGTATATCTTTCTTCTATATACATATAAAAAGCGATGTATGTATGTTCCCTATGAAGGCTGATGATGATGATGATGATATTACGTATAAACTTCAAAATGGCTAAACTGATTTTGATGGGATTTTCACTCTCAGATAGCTGATGTTATAACGAGAGGAAAAAATGCTGCTTTTCATCATCATCGTCATCATCAGCACCAATTTTTATTTTATTTTAATTTGAGCTAGTTTGGTAAGTCGTGGTGTTACTTTCTCCAGAAACGGATTAACTGACCTGATCGAGGACTTCGGAGTCTGCTACGGAACTGCTAGACGGATAGAGCTAGAAGTGTCGAGTTTGGGCTCGTTTTATTAGTCGTGATGAGATCTTCTTCCAGAAATATTTTGACTGACCTGATCGAGGCCTTCGGAGACTGCTACTGGAACTGCTAGACGGAAAGAGCTAGAAGTGTCGAGTTTGGGCTCGTTTCATTAGTCGTGATGAGATCTTCTTCCAGAAATATTTTGACTGACCTGATCGAGGACTTCGGAGACTGCTACTGGAACTGCTAGACGGAAAGAGCTAGAAGTGTCGAGTTTGGGCTCGTTTTATTAGTCGTGATGAGATCTTCTTCCAGAAATATTTTGACTGACCTGATCGAGGACTTCGGAGACTGCTACTGGAACTGCTAGACGGAAAGAGCTAGAAGTGTCGAGTTTGGGCTCGTTTCATTAGTCGTGATGAGATCTTCTTCTAGGAATATTTTGACTGACCTGATCGAGGACTTCGGAGACTGCTACTGGAACTGCTAGACGGAAAGAGCTAGAAGTGTCGAGTTTGGGCTCGTTTAATTAGTCGTGATGAGATCTTCTTCCAGAAATATTTTGACTGACCTGATCGAGGATTTCGGAGCCAGCTAGTGGAACTGCTAGACGGATAGAGCTAGAAGTGTCGAGTTTGGGCTTGTTTCATTAGTCGTGATGAGATCTTCTTCCAGAAATATTTTAACTGACCTGATCGAGGACTTCGGAGACTGCTACTGGAACTGCTAGACGGAAAGAGATAGAATGGTCGAGTTTGGGCTCGTTTCATTAGTCGTGATGAGATCTTCTTCCAGGAATATTTTGACTGACCTGATCGAGGATTTTGGAGCCAGCTAGTGGAACTGCTAGACGGATAGAGCTAGAAGTGTCGAGTTTGGGCTTGTTTCATTAGTCGTGATGAGATCTTCTTCCAGAAATATTTTAACTGACCTGATCGAGGACTTCGGAGACTGCTACTGGAACTGCTAGACGGAAAGAGCTAGAAGTGTCGAGTTTGGGCTCGTTTAATTAGTCGTGATGAGATCTTCTTCCAGAAATATTTTGACTGACCTGATCGAGGATTTCGGAGCCAGCTAGTGGAACTGCTAGACGGATAGAGCTAGAAGTGTCGAGTTTGGGCTTGTTTCATTAGTCGTGATGAGATCTTCTTCCAGAAATATTTTAACTGACCTGATCGAGGACTTCGGAGACTGCTACTGGAACTGCTAGACGGAAAGAGCTAGAAGTGTCGAGTTTGGGCTCGTTTAATTAGTCGTGATGAGATCTTCTTCCAGAAATATTTTGACTGACCTGATCGGGGATTTCGGAGCCAGCTAGTGGAACTGCTAGACGGATAGAGCTAGAAGTGTCGAGTTTGGGCTTGTTTCATTAGTCGTGATGAGATCTTCTTCCAGAAATATTTTAACTGACCTGATCGAGGACTTCGGAGACTGCTACTGGAACTGCTAGACGGAAAGAGATAGAATGGTCGAGTTTGGGCTCGTTTCATTAGTCGTGATGAGATCTTCTTCTAGGAATATTTTGACTGACCTGATCGAGGATTTTGGAGACTGCTAGTGGAACTGCTAGACGGATAGAGATAGAATGGTCGAGTTTGGGCTCGTTTCATTAGTCGTGATGAGATCTTCTTCCAGAAATATTTTGACTGACCTGATCGAGGACTTCGGAGACTGCTACTGGAACTGCTAGACGGATAGAGCTAGAAGTGTCGAGTTTGGGCTTGTTTCATTAGTCGTGATGAGATCTTCTTCCAGAAATATTTTAACTGACCTGATCGAGGACTTCGGAGACTGCTACTGGAACTGCTAGACGGAAAGAGATAGAATGGTCGAGTTTGGGCTCGTTTCATTAGTTGTGATGAGATCTTCTTCTAGGAATATTTTGACTGACCTGATCGAGGATTTTGGAGACTGCTAGTGGAACTGCTAGACGGATAGAGATAGAATGGTCGAGTTTGGGCTCGTTTCATTAGTCGTGATGAGATCTTCTTCCAGAAATATTTTGACTGACCTGATCGAGGACTTCGGAGACTGCTACTGGAACTGCTAGACGGATAGAGCTAGAAGTGTCGAGTTTGGGCTTGTTTCATTAGTCGTGATGAGATCTTCTTCCAGAAATATTTTAACTGACCTGATCGAGGACTTCGGAGACTGCTACTGGAACTGCTAGACGGAAAGAGATAGAATGGTCGAGTTTGGGCTCGTTTCATTAGTCGTGATGAGATCTTCTTCCAGGAATATTTTGACTGACCTGATCGAGGATTTTGGAGCCAGCTAGTGGAACTGCTAGACGGATAGAGCTAGAAGTGTCGAGTTTGGGCTTGTTTCATTAGTCGTGATGAGATCTTCTTCCAGAAATATTTTGACTGACCTGATCGAGGAGCCCAAACTTGACACTTCTAGCTCTATCCATCTAGTAGTTCTAGTAGCAGTCTCCGAAATCCTCGATCAGGTCAGTCAAAATATTGCTGGAAGAAGATCTCATCACGACTAATGAAACGAGCCCAAACTCGACACTTCTAGGTCTTTCCGTCTAGCAGTTCCAGTAGCAGTCTTCCAAATCCTCGATCAGGTCAGTCAAAATATTCCTGGAAGAAGATCTCATCACGACTAATGAAACGAGCCCAAACTCGACACTTCTAGGTCTTTCCGTCTAGCAGTTCCAGTAGCAGTCTCTGAAGTTCTCGATCAGGTCAGTCAAAATATTCCTGGAAGAAGATCTCATCACGACTAATGAAACGAGCCCAAACTCGACACTTCTAGGTCTTTCCGTCTAGCAGTTCCAGTAGCAGTCTCTGAAGTTCTCGATCAGGTCAGTCAAAATATTCCTGGAAGAAGATCTCATCACGACTAATGAAACGAGCCCAAACTCGACATTTCTAGGTCTTTCCGTCTAGCAGTTCCAGTAGCAGTCTCCGAAGTCCTCGATCAGGTCAGTCAAAATATTCCTAGAAGAAGATCTCATCACAACTAATGAAACGAGCCCAAACTCGACACTTCTAGCTCTTTCCGTCTAGCAGTTCCAGTAGCAGTCTCCGAAGTCCTCGATCAGGTCAGTCAAAATATTCCTAGAAGAAGATCTCATCATAACTAATGAAACGAGCCCAAACTCGACACTTCTAGCTCTTTCCGTCTAGCAGTTCCAGTAGCAGTCTCCGAAGTCCTCGATCAGGTCAGTCAAAATATTTCTGGAAGAAGATCTCATCACGACTAATGAAACGAGCCCAAACTCGACCATTCTATCTCTATCCGTCTAGCAGTTCCACTAGCAGTCTCCAAAATCCTCGATCAGGTCAGTCAAAATATTCCTAGAAGAAGATCTCATCACAACTAATGAAACGAGCCCAAATTCGACACTTCTAGCTCTTTCCGTCTAGCAGTTCCAGTAGCAGTCTCCGAAGTCCTCGATCAGGTCAGTCAAAATATTCCTAGAAGAAGATCTCATCACAACTAATGAAACGAGCCCAAACTCGACACTTCTAGGTCTTTCCGTCTAGCAGTTCCAGTAGCAGTCTCTGAAGTTCTCGATCAGGTCAGTCAAAATATTCCTAGAAGAAGATCTCATCACGACTAATGAAACGAGCCCAAACTCGACCATTCTATCTCTATCCGTCTAGCAGTTCCGGTAGCAGTCTCTGAAGTCCTCGATCAGGTCAGTCAAAATATTCCTGGAAGAAGATCTCATCATGACTAATGAAACGAACCCAAACTCGACACTTCTAGCTCTTTCCGTCTAGCAGTTCCAGTAGTAGTCTCCGAAGTCCTGGATCAGGTCAGTCAAAACATTCCCGGAGAAAGATCTCATGAAGACTAATGAAACCAGCCCAAACACGGCACATCAGGCCTTCCCCGTCTAGCAGTTCCAGCAGCAGTCTCCAAATTCCACCATCAGCTCAGTCAAATTATTCCTTGACTAACACTTCTCACTAAGACTAAAAAAACGAGCCCAACCTTGACTTATCTCGCTTTCCCTATTTAGCAGTTTTAGCAGTCTCCGAACTCTACCATCAAGTTAGTAGAATCATACCAGGAGTAAGTCTATAAACTATAATATAATAGGTAAAATATTTGGTGCAAAAAAGAAACATAAAATATTGAAACGTACGACGAAAGTAAATTTTAATAATTAAAACTAGCAATATGGTTTGTTTTTTTTTTTTTTTTTGGTTTACTAAATTGATTTATTTAATATCAGTTTAATATACAGTTTTAACTTTACTCTATTTAAAAAAAAACAAAAAAAAAATAAAAAAAATTAAAACCTAACTATATGGTTTGATTGAATTATGGTTTGTTTGTTCTCCGTCGTCCCGTCGCTGTGTGCGTCTGGGCCGTGCGCGTGTACGACTTTTATAACTACGCATTATGCAAAGGGTCCCTTTGCATAATGCGTAATGTTATGATAAAAAATTGAGTCCAAAAATATCTACATAGTACTAGATTTGAACCGGGCATTCGTGGTTTACCAGCGCGGTGCCAGACCACTAGGCCAACAGAGCTTTGCTGTCCCCCGACGAAATTACATGTCTTTAGCTCTGTATAGGTGAAGGTCGTCACGTTTCTGCGAGATTCACGCGGTGCGCCCCGCTGTAGTCGGCCGCCACTGCCTCTGCTTCACCCCCTCAAAAACATAAAAGTCAACTAGTCACGGCGCCTTAACGCCTCGCGTCGTTGACACGGCTCGATGCGGAGCGGCATCGCTTTGTAACTGTTTTACTTGTTTTACTACCCGAACTTGAACTTTGAGAAAATATTTCACAATGTTCTTTAAAGTTATTTAAGCATTGTCATCTCCTTCTTCTTGTATAAAAAAGGCAAACTTTGTATGTATGCGTGTTCTCTATGGATTACAAAACGGCTGGACCAATTTTGATGGGACTATCTCTGATAGATAGCTGATGATATAAGGAGTAATCCACGCGAGTGAATCTGCGGGATGCAGCTAGCAATATCATATGATTTTTAGGGTTCCGTACCCGAACTGCGGTATCTTTCGAACCGTAATATATGGCCAGTTGAACTGTTCACATAATATTATTTAATGTTACGACGGTATTCCGTCCTTTATTATTATTTCTTAGTTATTACTAAGAAATAATAATAAAGGCAAAAAGTAAAAAAAATATCCTCATACAACAAACGTATTTTTTTAACGTATATTTGTATTAGCTCTAATGTAAAAATAGTAATACGTACAAGCGTCAACTTGGCACGATTATAGTACACAATCTAAACTACAGCAACAAATAAAAAAATTACAAGTGCGAGTCGGTGACAAGTGTCTGTTCATTACCAAGTCATAACTGGTAATTTCGTAATTGAATTTTGTGGTGGTACGGAAACTTCAGTGCGCAAGCCCGACTCGCAGTTGGCCGGTTTATTAAGACATCCGTCATCTAGTCTACCTTTGACCAGGGACACTGCAATGTGTTTGAATTATAATAATGTAAAATACACGCGATTCAATTCGTGTTTTTTTATTATTTCAATCTTCTTCGATATAAATCGATATACGCAAGCAGCGGCCGGCAAAGTAAGTATTAAAATTCATACCTACGATGTTTATCAGGCCAAACAAATTACAGTATAATCTCACTAATCCGGCACTTCATAAGACCGATACATCCAACAATCCGGCACCCTCCGCCCGCGCCTCCCTCGCCCCTCTACGCCAATGCGCTCCGTCGCCACGTCGTTGTCTAACAGTCTAACCTCAAAACTTATCGCATGCACGTGCGTACGTATTAACCTTTTTTTTTTGAAGTGAGAATAGTGCGTAGTTAAAAATGTCAAATGTCTGTTTATGAAATGCTTCATTTTATTTATTATGATTTTTTTCTCTATAATCCAGAAATCAGAACATTCCAATAATCCGGCACCCTCTGGTCCGGATTAGTAAGATACCTATGAAAATTAATAACTGTCAAAATCATAACCAATAATTTTTTTGAAAAAAAACAAAACCGTCTTCAAGAATATACCTACAAGTACATTTTAAACAGAGATTGAAAGTCCCCATCAAAACTTTCACTTATTTGAACTTTTTTGGTTTTTGTTAATTAATCCTAAAAGTGCTTAATCAATTTATGTCTGAATTGTGACCTACCAATCAAAAAATAATCTTTAATATCAATTCATAATTTGGCGGAGTAACCATGTAACAAACTTTTTTTTTAAACAGTCTAATTGATAACCTACTCCTTTCGTAAATCAAAAATGTAGCGTACTTTTTACTCCAAAATATGGCAACCATAAGGTATCTTATCAAAGATATAATTTAAATTTCTAACTGGCTTGCAAACAGAAAGTTGAAAATGTACTGTAATAGATAGCCAAGTTTTTATGTAACAGTCACCAGGTACGTAGCCCGTCCGAACAAAAATAATCCTGAAAAATCGCAAAAGGACAAACAAAATAAAACCCCATCACGACACGACAAATTGATGTCATCCATCCCTCTCTTGCTAACAGTCTCAACATATGACTAGGCAACCTCTCGACATTTTTCCTCTATATATTATTAATACATAAGTACAATCTCTCACTCTTCTAACTATAGGTACGGGCGTAGCGTTGTCCCTTTCTATATTGTTGGATCTAGTTTTCCCAAGCGGCCGAGCCTCGAGGGTAAAACTCCCCTGGGTCGGTATTGACTCTACTATGGAAGGAAAGTTATCTGTACACCTATTGTCGGCCACCCCCTGTCCCGTTCCTCCGCTTCTCACCCCCCTACGTTCGAAGACTTTCTTATGCGTTTTTCGTTTTATTTTTATCAGTAGGCTGTATTCGTTTAAGTTTTGTTGACGATTTCAAATAAAACTAGCTTTTACAAACACACTGCTTTGGCTCTACTACTCTAGGCGTTTATTATTAATCTTATTTCATTGTTATTTACTTATTTAATGCTATGTTTTTTTTTACATTTTAATTGTTTTTAGTGATATACTTATATATTTTTGTAAAATTGACTTTCCCAGTGTAACTACCAATGATATAAGACCAATAAAGATTTATATTCTTTAATTCTAAAATGAAATTTAAACACATCTGCCAAAAAAAATTACAAGTGACTTTTTTACCATATTCTTTAATTTATTCTGACGTACTTTAATATGGTTAACTTTATTTAGGTACCTTTATTACTCTTCAAATATTAAACAATCTACACTCTTGATATTGTTTTCCGCTGTCTCAAACGCAAAGATTTAAAAACATCAGGTTGCCTGATGGAATAAATGTTTTATTTTTTTAGTTTAAAGTTTTTGTCCTATGTATGTCATTTCTGGAATAGTAAAGAGTTATCAATATATTTATTTAATACACTTACTAACAATCAGTCTACCTATAAAACTATCACGGTTGTCCACTACAGTTATATGATATATTTATTAATATAAATATCCCGTTAATAATCATATAACTCTACCTCAGGTACTCTACCTCTCAATCTTAGGTTTTTAGGCATATGTTTTAAAAGAGGTTTCAAATCATCATTTCGATTAGTAACATAACCCACGTAACGCGATTTAAGGCCGGGCGCACACCGGACGCTAATTTCGTAATGCGCGACATCGCCACGCGACCAACACGTGTCACGACCGCCGACTGCCGGTCACACGACAGATTGACGCGACCGGTCGATTTGTTCACTTAACTTGTTTATCATAAAGGACAGACAAATACGTGCGCTGAAATAAAAATGTCACTCCCTCCCCTTTGTAATTCGATATGCAATTACATTTGCTCACATGAATTAGTTTGGTTACTGCTCCTACTTTTTTCCTTACGATGAGTTTCTGGATATTTTTTATTTAGAGTAGTTGCCAAAATGATGCTAGTTATATTTCATAGTTTGATATTATAATATTTTTTTTATTCTTATAATGTGTAAGGTACGGCTTTTGGTAATTATTTTGGTTTTCAAGAGTAAATAAGCCGGAATCTGCAATTAGATGACATAACGCAGTCTCTACTAACAATTCCAGTCTAAAAATTGTAGTAGTCAAATTAAACATTATACCTTTTTTCATCAAACAAAATTTAACTTTGTACCTACATATTAAATCTCGGATGTGCCTACGTATACTTGATTTGTCCTGGTAAATTCACATTTTGATGATCCTAATCTATACACACCTAATCAAGACATGCTTTGGTTTTGTACCTATAAAATATAAACTTTCGTAGGAGAATATCTCCAGTGACGTGTGCTAATCACACAAACACGTGTCTCGCACGCGACGACAAACGAGCACGACAAAGCGCTCATTTGGATTATTGTATCTAATCTACTTAGTTGAGTACGGTGTGCGCGCAACCTTATACTTCGTCGATCACATTTTAAATAAGCTGTGGTATTTGGTTTCTTATTACTACAAACTTTAATGCACAAAACCAATTACTATTTAATGGCTTTCGCTTTCCTACAAATTTTATTCGTAAAATCTTTATATAAATAAAAATTAATCCCTATTTACCTTGGTCACGCCATAACTTGAGAATGGCTTTACCGATTTCATACATTATTTTTTTTATGTTTTATAATACTTTGTAGAAGCTTCTTACGGAAAGAAATATTACAAAAGTGGGCAGAAAATTTAAAAATTTCAGAAAACTTAACGACTATTTTACCTTTGCGCATTTGACAGTTCTTAGATAGGACAACGTCTGTGGGGTCAGCTAGTCTATACTAATATTATAAAGAGGAAAGATTTGATTGTTTGTTTGTTTGTTTGCATTGAATAGGCTCCGAAACTACTGAACCGATTTGAAAAATTCTTTCACTGTTGGGAAGCTACACTATCCCCGGTTAACATGAGCTATATTATATATTTTTTTTAAATAGGGATCTTACTAAAACTCTAATAATGTAACCCAAGGTGTAAAAAAATAAGATTTGTAATTTTGACTTTGCGTGTTTGACAGTTCTAAGACAGGACAACGTCTGTCAGGTGTGCTAGTAATATATAAGTAACTAACCATAAAACTAGGGTGCTATTTAATTGCATACAAAAAAAACTGGTCTAGTAGTCCAACTCTTCTGTCCTATTAGTTGTACCACGAGCCTTCGGTAGAGGCGGTGGTTCAACCTTTATCTAAGTTAGACAATGGACCTCCAATGTAAGGTAACTAGTATATCACCCCGCAGCCAAAAAATCTGTTTATGATCTGTAATTATATTGTTTAATTGATATAAACGTGCGAAGACCGACTTTTTACGTGCATTGAGTATTTTCTTGAAATTAATCTAATCATCATTTGTTCAAATAAATTGACTGCTAGATATACGCCTTTCTAAAGATACGCCTGATAGTAATTTTTAAACTTTAGCGATTGTAACATGGTCGAAACGTCGAGCGAAAGGTACATATTTTTTACCTAAATAAAATAAAATAATACGTGATAAGTCCCGATTAACATTTAAAACATATGTCTGATTCTCGTGTTTTTTTAAATATCATTTTTTTGCTGTTTGAAATGTCACTTATTTTAATTTCTTGTCCGTCCATTAACTAAACAAGTCCCCATACAAAAACATAATTAATTTATGTTTACGAAGACTACTCCCTATTTTAATGCTAATTCAGTAACACAATCCCCATTCCACACTCATACAAGTCATACAATTAGAAGCAAGATAAACCCATGCATTATCTAGTTAAGCACAAAAGATTGTAGCCCTATGAAAGTTGTATAATATTTCAAGTGGGGTGCAAAACGGACCATGTGTGAAATTACAATGGCTTGGAAGGTCTGTTTGTCACATCTGATGCGTACATGATAGATGGGTTCCAAAATGGTTAATAGATGGCCAATTTATTTTGTAAAAGACTCATCTTGCATGCCAAGTGGAACCCGGTTATCTTTTGAGTTTTCCTCTCTGTTTAGGTATACCTAAACAGAGAGGAAAACTCAAAAGATACCATTCAAAATTTTACAAGATAGACACCAAAATTATATACAACAGGTCTTTACAGGTCAGAATCAAAAGATGACGTTTTTGTTGCAGGTATCCTCGACGACTCCAGTATTCCAAGGAGTTCCAATTCCATTTAGTGGATTAGCTAGAACTCTTCGGGTTAAAAATATATTCTTCCTTAAACTACGGTCGTTTTATTGAGTAAACAGCCTAAACTGCTGCTAAAAAGTTTGGTATTATACCTCTCTATGTATGCCTAAGTATTTTACATCAGCCCAACTGCTTAACCTTTACCAAGCGCAGGTACGGCCCTGCTTGGAATACTGCAGTCACTTGTGGGACAGCTCTGCTAAATACCAGCTGGAACTAGATAAAGTACAATCTGGGTAAAAAGGTAGCTCAATTCACAAAAAAAAAATGCGGCGTTGGTCGCTTACCATCAGGCGGCTAGTTAATTTGTTTGCCACTTATGGTATATTAGCTGCGCCCCACGGTTTCACCCGCGTAGTGATTAAAAATTGTGATGATGATGATGAAAAGTCTGTCACTCCCCGGCCCTTGAACTAGCTATACCAATCCAAAAATTCAGATCGATCCGTTGCTCTGTTGCTGCGTGAAAGAGGAACAAACAAACCAACAAACCAACAAACTTTTCGCATTTATAATATTAGTATGATTAAAGCTATTTAAGTTTTAAAAGACAGTAACTAAAAAATACCATTGAAGTTTTTACTAGATAGAAACTAAAAGGTTATATTTAAGTTTTTATTAAACAGAACCCAAAAGGTGACATTCGAGTTTTTACATAACATAAGTATAGAATACGTCATAGTTTTGAAGAAATAGGCGCTTACTTTGTCTTGCTTATTAAAATATAATTATTTAAAACCTAAGCAATAAATACACATTTAGTGAGGTAATTTTTGGTCAGTCCTTTGTATTAAATGAAAAACTTTTTAGAGTTTACGTTATTTAATCTCTTACTTGGTGATTTACCATCGTGAACGTTACAATTTACACATTTTAGTACATGATTGTTTCAAAATAATATGTTAGTAAGTATATTTTGTAAGTTATTGAGTTTGGTTATCCCTAAAAATATCGTACATTTCGTTTTTTCTGTATCAAAGCGAGCCAGAAATATTTTGTACATTCGTATACAATGTTTTTCATTTCAGTGTGAGATTTCGTTGTCCTTAAAGATAAACCGAGTATTCGCATTACAGGATATGTTTTGTTACGAGATATGATACAATACAATTTACAATTTCGATGTCAGATTCACAAAATGTGATTATTTTTTGTAAACTGCAGACACGACTTTCTCACGTCTACTATTTAAACAAAATTAGCAGTAGAGACGCCTGCAGTCATCGAGATACAATAGAGGAACAATCGTGCAAAAAAAAACCGAACCAAAACTCGGCGCACGCTACGAATTGCGCAGACTTTTTGGTAAGTTACAAGGTAACCGCGATCCGACTACAATGCCGCGCGATGCCAGAGCTACGATGACATAGCGGACAACTAACGTTGAACACTATGCAAGCGACATAACGTCTAAATTGGAGTAAATGTGGCATTGTGAAGTATATACCTAATTGATACAATGTATGTACAATGACGCTCAGACGTTTTTTGACTGTTTTTACTGAGAGATTGTGACTCTATAGGAATTGTATCTCGGTGCCTGCAGTATACAAAAACATTTATGTGCTAGTTAATCCATTAAAGTCGAAAATTTATACATATACAATTAGTTAGGTAGAAGTACATTACATTTAAATTTACATCGTTATTTACTATAAATATATCACAGATTGTACAGTAACAAAACTGACACGTACACAAAACCAACCAAAAGTGGATATAATGATTTACAATAGATTACAAAATGGTATGAGCATTTTAATCAAATTACAAAATCTACTCTAATTCAATCTAGCAAGGGACTATTGCATTTGGTATTATTTATTTGGTAATTACTCTTAATAAGTATTTACAAAAAATAATATATACAAACAGCTAAAATATTTACAAAAGTATAACACTGCCCCGAATGCTTGTATTTTATTTGAAATTTACACAATTTTGCATGAAAAATAGGATACATTTTTGTATGACATAGTGTCCCATTAAATTTATCAATCAAACTCTACATTGGCATGCTAATGTACTTTCCTTGTTTTCTATTTTCAATTTCAACCCCAAAGTTAGACATCGTACACAAGAGATGCGGTTATACAGTGACGTCGACCAGTTGGTTGTAATTTTGTACACATACTATTTTTCATTATTTTCAAACAGATAAAGTATTTTGAGTTACCGAACATAGGTACCAAGCATAGCAAAATCATCACAGACGGCGGAATTTTAGTTTTTATTACATTTCATTTGAAAAGAATGGCTGTCGGCTCAACAGATGATAAAAATCAAACTATGGCACGTAAATAGAACGTGGATAGTTTACTACGGACTATAGTCTGTCCATCTAAGATATTTTATTACATTTCACTGCTATCAATTATGTTAATCGCTTTTTGATTGCCCATACAAAGTTGACAACATAACTTTGTAAAGCGTCTAGCAAAATATATGCCATACAAATAAATACGTTTGAACTAACATTGCCTCTTTACAAAGTTACGTTAACTTGAAATCCAAGTAGATATAAAGTTAGCGTAACCTTATAAAGAGGTAATGCTAGATCAAACTATAACTGGGGAAGTGAAATAGACACGAGAAAGAAAAAGTACGGCTAAAATCTCTCTGTCTGTGGTGACTATAAATAAGCTATAAATCTTATAATATTGTTTATTTTGAAAGACCTATCCAGTGAGTGATATAATCAAACTTTGCTGACTTCACAAACACATTTTTGTTTTTTTCATGTCGTAAATGTCTCATACACTAACCCGTGGGGTAATACATCGGATGCTATTTGGACGCCAGGGGCGCTGTCTGTGCGTACTGCTGGGCGCTGCACGTGGGGAGGGAAAACGGGTTCACGCTGAACGGAGAGGATACTAGACCTCCCATTCCTGAAGACAAAGAAAACATTTTGTAAGTTTGTTTAAAAAAACACAAGCCATTCAGTAAAAGTTGATCCGCAAAAAATAAAACAAGTTCTTTAATTCTGCTAGGACTCAAGTAGTATGAATTTTATTAGTTTTAATCCTATTGCAAGAGTATTTAATATTGTTGATAATGACTTTGAAATCTGTTTATTATATTACATTTTCATGAGTTTTTTTTGCTGTAATTATAACATAATATGGAAACAGCAATAAAAATACAGAAGCGTGAACGAAGCGTTAATAAAATTGTCATGCAAACAAACAAAACTGGAATAAGCGCCAGGAAAATAATTGAAAGTGATTGAAGCTATTAACTGCCGTTACACCTAAAAAAAAAAACGATTAGTTTTCCGACATAAAACATATAATGGATAAATGTCAGCATTTTTTCTTCGCCAATTTTTATCAAAATCGGCTCAGTTAGTTAGTTGTAAAAGGTAACAAATAGACAAAGGGTCCGTCAATCTCTTTTACACCTTCATAGTTATTGATAATTAGCTGAGGACCTCTCGGGAGCACCTTTCCTACATCATACAACTTTATTTTCATGATTTTTAATAATTCTTCTTTTTTCCACATAAAAAACAATGAAATGAGGAATTTAAATGGAAATAACTTTACGCTGTTTCAAATGAGAAAGGACGCGTCCGTCCGAAGCACGAGAATACGACGCTTTATTCTACAAAAAAAAAAAAAACTTTAATAGGTTGTTAGGCTAATTATATTAATAGCCATGTATAATTTAATGAGTGTGAAAAAGGCGACCATTACGACATTTTGATAATGCAAAAAAATTATGAAAAGCTCAGAAAAAAGCAGCAAAGTATAAAAACTCACACATGAAAACATAAAGTACTACTAACACTGAACTGCGAGCTGCCAATTCTGGTGCTGAGAATGCTGAACATTGGACACCCTTGGCGGACTGTGTCTCACCACGGCAAAGGCGCTCCTCTTAGCTCCTTTGTCCCCTTCCCCTTTCATAGCAGTGCCACTGCATTTCGCATGAGTGTTTGCCGGACAGTCAGCACCGCCCTTAGACTCATTTCTTTCAGTGTAATACGCGCTATCTTTCGTATAATACGCGTTATAGTGATGGTCAGATACGTAGCCATTCATGCTCGACGGGTGGTACGGACCTAGCGACACTGAACGAAAAAAACAGAGTTAGAACTACACAAAGCAAAAGAAAGCGTTAAGCCGGTAGTAAATCTTGTTTTGGTCGTTTGATAAGGTCGGGTTAGACGTTACAGGCGTCTAGGTCAGATAAGTGTGGGGTTTCTTTTCTTTTAATACTTGAGCAAATCTTTATTGTTATGTCTGTGCTTTGGTGATATGCAAGGTTAATTTGTCTAAGAATAAGACAAATATAAAAAATATACCTAAGTATATAAAATCATTAACCAGTTCAGACAAATACTTTTAACATTTAAACTGCTGGGTAGATTTTGAACTATGAACAATCACAACAATTAGTTAATTAATAAAATAACTCTTCACACTCGTTGCTTAATTTATCAGGTACAAATGTCAATCCTGACTTATCACGCTTTATTCTAATTAGTTAATAATAACTATTCTACTTAAATAAAATAGGGCGCGATAAGTCCCGATAGACATTTGAAACATGTGTTCAAATCACGAAAGTATAAAAATTATTTAAAGTTATCGGTATTGGGAATGCCGTATGACAAATATGCAGACCCAGAGCAGGTATTTAAATTCATTATTCAAATATCTGTCCACCCGGGAATCCAACCTGAGACCTCCGCTCATAAGGCAGACGAACTACCAACAAGGCATACAGGTTGTTTTTTTTTAAATTACAGCGAAGAAAAATGGTAACACATACAAACATACACACTAACACAACTTAAACGCATAGTTTACACTTTTATCCGTTCTATCAAGAACGTAAAAAATTAAATTACCTCAGATCTAAAATGAGACATGTTTAAGTTCCATTATTATTTCAAAGATTGTTTATCCTGAATTTACATTTATGTTGCTTTTGATATTGCAACTATTTGTTGGTGGATTATGGCCATTCGTCTCTCTCTCTCTCTCTCTCTCTCTCTCTCTCTCTCTCTTTCTCTCTCTCACTGAGAGAAGGCCTGTGTCCCAGCATTAGAAACATGAAAGGTTAACGATGATTCATGGAAGTCTATCATACAATGTACCTACATCCACGATGTTTGACAAAAGAACAATGTTTATTTTAGTTCTGATCTTTTTTAATTAATATAATAAAACATAAATATCTAAGGTGGGTATTTATAGATAGAAATAAACTGCAGAGGACAAAGCGCAAGAGGCGTTAGAGGTAGTCACAAAAACTAACCTAAGATGTTTAGCTTTACTTCTACACTTACAAGGAATGTCTAGAAGGTTGTTTTGAGCCGTGCTGTGTCGTGTAAAAAGCTGCCGGGGCGCCCAGGGTAGCCATTGCTGAATACTGTTAGAAAAATACTGTTATAAAGACACCCAGCTCACAAAATATTTCAGTTAGTGTCTTAAAGTGCTACCAGGTCAATACCATTATGGGGTGTACAAAATTGAAAAGTAGAACCGTAGTTAGCGATGTTAGTTTGGGATATACTAGTACCAATACCTTGGCTACCCCAAGTACCCCTTTATACGCTTATCACAGCTATAGAGTTCGTAGTTATTATTTCACAATAAGCAAAGATAAATACTTTACGAGAGGTAGTGTAAAACTAAATCATTTTGTAAACAATAACTTTCGCGAGGTATATAGTTTTGAACAGCGACGGCGGAGGAGCAGGGTAGTGGTGCGGGTAGGAAACTAGTGCTGCTTGCGAGATAGATTTACTAGTTCGAAGTAGACATGGCGTAGACACCTTCCCCGGTGATACCCACCTTGTTACTGTTACTTCATTATAGTTAAAGATAACTTACGCGAGGTAGTTAAAGTGTGAACGAGGTAGGAGGCGCTGGGTAGTGCTGCTGGTTCGAGATAGTTCAGTAAAACGTATCTTATTGAGCTAGTTTATAGTTATATGAGTTAAAAAGATAACTTACGCGAGCTAGTGTTAAACAGCGACGTCGGAGGAGCAGGGTAGTGTTGCGGGTGCGGGTAGGACGCGGGAGCGGCGTGGGGGGTAGACGCAGCCGAGCAGTACCGCGGCGACACCGACCCGCCGCTACGCGCATACTCCTCTAAAAGAAAAAGCCTGGGGTCAACACGAAATTACCGTTAGGACTGTTGTTGCGTCAGCTGAAATGTAATGGGCTGTTTGTTTGGATGGGATAGTTAACTGTCGAGAGGAGGTCTCAGTAAATGGTATGCAAATGTTTTCACGTGTATACTTTTTACAAGAAATTTTAAACTTTGAAATAGTTTAAAGACTACTTTGCCACCGCAGTAAATGATAGGGCTGGGCGTAAGACGTCTTAATACAGGGTGATTAGACCTATACCTAGAGAACTGTCTTTATTTGCGTAGCAAATCAATATTAAATGTCTTGTCTCCAATACTAACAGGATCTAGCGCAATCACACGCCACGACAACCTATTGGAGATTCAGAAGATTACTTAGATAATTTGCAGTAAAAATATAAATACGAAATATGGTTGTCCACTCTCAGTTCCATAACGGCTGAATATATTTTATGAATGGAAGGGGAGGTAACTTGTCCCTGAAAACAAACTTCTGGGTCCGAAAAAACTTATGATATCTGTAAAGCAGAATGTCAGCAGGCGCAGCAAGTAAAATATAATTTTGAAGGTCTCACCTTCAGTCCACTGCGAAGCCGCCGTATCTTGGACGCTGACAGCCAGCTGTCCCGTATAAGAGTTGAAAGGCATGCTCGCAGGAGGTGACCGCGGTGTACCTAGACCGAGCTGGTTGTTCCGAGGCATCGAGTATAAGGCTTCGGCTAGGTCAGCTGCTCTTTTTAGGATGATTTCCTGAAAGATTACTTTATAGTAAGTATAGGTTACAATCAAAGAAAGACGGAGAGTAACTACGAAGATCACCAATCGCTGGTTCGGTGAAATCGTAAGGATGACAAGAAAGTGATAGAGCCTGGCACAAAGGACACATATCTGCAGTAGTGGAAGGAGGTGATTACGATAGGAAATATTAGCAAAAAGCTGTTTGATATTTTTAAACATCACAACTGTATTTTTCTGCTCAAATTGCACATAGTCGAGTCGGGAAAACAAATTACCCTCTTCAATTAATTTTAGGAGAGATTCTAAGCAAAAGATGGCATTGGTTTTTCAGTGCTGTTTCTGTTTGGATTACCTACTGATATTTATTCACATTCTATATAACATTTAACGAAAAAACTGTGAGTACGGTAAATAATTAATAATGCACTTTTGGTGTGAACAATAAAGAGTTATCTATCTATCTATCTATCACATTTACAAGATTTTCTAACAAACTAAGAAACTTACAGCTACACCAAAGAACTAAATAACAGTCCACATACAAAAAAATTGAGGAAAGATCTCTGCAGGGCGAATGCGACTAAAAGCGTCAAGGCTGTTAAGCTCAATGTATTCGCACACGCCACGTCACCAGCTTGCCATATCTCCTTTGTTTATCTGAACTGAGGTCAAATTAAGCTTACAATAAAGATGATAAGTACTGTCCAAGAATGGAACCCTCCTTGCCGTCCTTGTTTCCTGATAACTACAATCCATAGGCATCTTCAAGGCTAGAGTGAATAGATTTCTTCTATATCAACATGTTATATTTTCGGCCACACCGTCACTTACCATCAAGCGAGTTGATGACCAAAAGTATAACTATTTATTTATTTTTGATAGCCCGTTAGTCCAGTTGGTAGTGAACCTACCTTCTGAGCCTGAGGGCGTGGGTTCGATTCCCACGTAGGACAAACATTTGTGTGATGAACATTTGTGTTTGTTCTATATCTGGTTGTTAATATCTATTTAAGTATGTATTTAAAACTACATATGTATGTATATCAGTCTCTGGCAGTCATATTACAAGCTTTGCTTAGTTTGGGGTCTGATGACCGTGTGTGCAAAAATGTCCCAAATATTTATTTATTTATTTATTCCGTATAAAAAAAGTCTTCAGTGCCACATAGATACGTAACTAAAATAGGTAGTAAAAAATATTTCCACATACCTTCGGCAGTTTTTCCGGGTCGCCAGGGTGCCTCGGTATAAGTTTCTGCAGCCTCTGGAACCCGTAATCTATCGTTGGCTCGTTGAGAGCTGCTATGCGAGACGGAGAAAGAATAATTAATCATTAGTGTTTTGCGCTTTCCCGCTAACGAATCGAGCTCTAATTGATGGATCGCGGTCAAGATTTTCGGTTGTTTACTAGTTATTTTTGGGGTTTCTTGATAATTATGACTTTAATCAAAGAATATTATACCTACAAAAAGGTGTTTAGAGATTCGAGAGTACCTCATAATCGAAAATTTTGTTGTGATGTTTTGTACTGCATCTTACTTGGATGGGTACATTCTATATATCTATGGGTAGCAGAATATTCAAGCATGTATTCCCAAACCCTATCTAAAAGCTGGATTCATACAATACCGTGCCCAAACAGGCCCTGATATTGAAAAATGAACTCTTATATCATGTCACGAACAGCATAATATCCGAAGACAAACTTTATCACTCATGTGAGATAGACGGCAAGGGCGACGTTAAAAAACATTCAGAAAGCCGTAGGATAAAGGGCCCACGTTTCAATGTCGTAACTATGAACCATACTGTTTACCATCTTCGACCTGTGGCCTTCGACATCACTGCCATCAGGTGAGCTGCGGTCAAGTGCCTAGTTCGTCAACCCTTAAAAAAAATACCATGACATATGGCGTGACATCACACGTTTCATGTCTTGTGCTCATTGAGCAATTCACTTTTGATGGTCTACCTACGTGACATTGGCGAAGTTGTAAGACATCTTCACAAATGCCACAAACTAAAGTTGAGCAATTCACTTAAGGCTTTATCTCAATGTCTAATTTTCACAGAACTTTGACAAGGCAAAACTCGAAAACTGTACTTTTTATGTTTTATTTTGTGAGACTACTTGTTTCACATAAATTAGGACATGCTTAACATAAAATGAATTAAAAAGTTACAATAAAAAAAAAACAATTATTTTTTCGGCAACCGCATATCCTTAATTGCTTAAAACAAGTAGAGTAACAAAATATATAAAAAAAGCTTTATTTATCTTCAAGTTTGTAGAGTAAAAATGTGTTAAGATCAATGACTGAGTTGGCATAATTATAGCATATAGGTACACATTTACCTTTTTTATAATCATCATCATCATCATCAGCCTGTAAACGTCCACTGCTGAACAAAGGCCTCCCTCGTAGAGAGGGGTGTTGCCATAATCCCCACGCTTGGCAGGCGGCTTGGGGATCGCAGTACGTTCACCGTGTACTAATAGGACGCTGCTGCCCATCCTCCGGTGGTTCTGGTCGCAGTTTTAGGACATACCCGGGTCCTAAAGTATAGTTTTTTATAATATCATTAGTTATTTTATTTTTTAATCTTTGTAAAATACGGATGACTTAAAGAACCTAACCTGCACGGTGGTCGATTTTTTGTCTTTATTCCTTCGCTTGCGTTTGACCGCCACCTCGCCTGATGATAGACCATGCTTAAAGCAACGATACAGATGCACTGATCTGATACGACTAATAGGTAAGCTGGGTGGGATTACAGCTGAAAACGATGCCATACTCACAAACATAAACGAATCTCCCCGGGGCGCCCTTGCAGAACTGTTTACTCTTATACGATAACGTGACTTCCACTACTCCTGGAATGTGTCGCGGAGGCGTTTGTACTCTTATCGCGTGTGACGTTATGAGCTGTGGACAAGAGAAAATAATTATAAGTACCTACCTATTATTCTTAAAATACAAGAAAAAAAGTACACAAACTTAAGTGGGGGGTTGATAGGTCTTTATATAAAGAGTTGAGCATGCAGAACAGATGGCCAATGGGACCGAAAGGTTCTCGAAGACCACGGGCTGGTAAGCGCAGCGTTGGACGTCCACACCCACAAGATGGACTGACGACCTAAAAGAGACCTCAAGGAAACACTGAATGCCGGCCGCATCTAACCGGCACTTTTGGAGATCGATGGGGATAGGATCTATCACTATGTCCATTGTCCAGCAGTGGACATCTTATGGCTGAAATTATGATGATAATGAATATAAAGTGTTATCTATCTATCTACCTGTACAGAGTGATTGCCCAAAAACCCCTTGCAGGCAGCACGAACGAGGCGCTTTGATTCCACTTTTATTGTGCATACCGCTAGTCTGTGGAATGCGCTGCCTATATTGGTGTTCCCCGATAGTTACAATCTATTAATCTTCAAGTTGCGAGTGAATCAGTTGCTAGGCATAGCGTGCTCCATCGTAGACCACATCAGGCGAGATGGCGGTCAAAAGCAAGCCTATTGTCAAATTGAAAACATACCTGACAAGTTTTGGTACACGACCTTCACATAATTTAATACTTTAACATACAATCATGGTGTTTCAATATATTTTTTATAAAAAGAGCGGCAAGCAAGCATTATGTATAGGTTACCTTTAAGGCATGATTCCGAATTCGGCAGCACACAACAGTGCTGCTGTTACAGTGCTGCCGCTGCAGTTCTGGTCCCCGTACATTCTCTATAGGTTTATATGAGAATACATTCCGAGGATGCGGCTGCATTGCTGCCGCAGCATTGCTGCGTAGCTCGGAATGTATTCTCATACAGCACTGTTGTGGCAGCACTTCTGCGCGCTGCCGAGTTCAGAATCATACCTTTATATGTGCCACAGTCAGCTCCTAAGCTTTGTTTTGATAGCGCGTTAAGTCCCATAAAGCAGTAGTTCAAATATATTTGCTGTTGCACAATACACTCTAAGCGAAACGTAAGTGCAGGTGTCATTGCCCCCATCTCGAATAGGAATAAAAATAAGCTCAGCGACTTAGTACCCTGACCTCATCTTATAATCGCTTTAACGATAAGTCCCTATAAATTAAAATTCCGAAGGGCAAGCCCTTCCTGACAATTTAGGAAATCTTTTTTCGATCATTTAATTTGGTAAAATAAAAACTAGCATAAAATATTTTAGATTTTAGATCTCCCCTTGAAAACATATTCTTAAGGGTATTTGAGCAAGACTATGAAAGGAAGCGTGCTCCAGACCGCATCATAGCTTAATACATCATGCGAGTTGCCGGACAAACGCAAGCCTATTACAAAAAAAAAACTATGCGGATGTTAGAAATACGTCATGAAAAGAGTTTATACCTCGCTCCACACAAGCATGGTTCCAAACACTACTTGTAGACCGTCGAAGAAGTTGTCTCCCACTATGATGACTGTAGACCCGCCAGACGTCCAGCCTTCGCTCGGTGATATCGCTTTTATACAGGGCGTTGCGACTGGTAACGGTGGGTAGAGACCAGCTGTTGAAAAGAGAAGTCATTAGAATCTAGAGCTGGATCTGCGGGCTGATTCTAAAGCAAATGTATTTTTATTTGGTACCTCTACTAGAGAAGTCAAATGTATAAATATATATTTTTAATGTGAAATAAAGATATTTTAAAATCGAACTTATGTGTCATAATTATAATGTCTTGCGAATAACCAGAATTTTCAGAATTAAAATGATGAATTAGGAATTTTCAAAATCTTACGTAGTTAAAAAACCTGCAAGTACTTAATATATCAAAGTAAATTAATTCTAAATAGATTTCTATTCCACCATGTCCCGATCAGATATTTGTGAGCTTCCCGAAATAGTTTTCAATCCAAACACCATTCCAAGTAAGCGACAGTCACGTAAACTACCACAAAGTAAGGGTCGAATGTATACCCAACAACTTAAAAACTTATACAGACTCACAAAACTCTTTCTGTCCCACTTGAACGTTTATCTTTGACTGCTCCAGAAAAAGGACAATTGCGGCTTAAAATACCCCAATCAACAATCAATCGAAAATGAATGTAAATAGCATGTGATAAAGCTGAAAATTGCATTAAGAATTGTTCGGTTGTTGTGACGGTCGATGCAAGGAGAGTATCAGAGGGGGACATGGGCCGTAACAGGGGAAACCAAAATCTTGCGAACAAACGACGCAGTAATAAAGACAAGAGAAAGTGAATCTAAGGGAACGAAAGGAGATTAAGTCTGTGGTTCTTTTTAATTTGACTAATATAAGTCTCGTGCCCTCCCTGAAATAGATTTTAATATTCTTTTAAGGTTTTTTGTACTTATTGGCTGGTGACGGACTTACGTAGGTGGTATAAGGATGATAGAATATTTTATTTCTTTAGAAACGAATGCGTGGTATGTTAAAAAAGTAAGTGCTACTAATTCATGCCATTTTTTTTTTAAATTTTAGTTTACATTTGTGCAGATTCCAACAATTTTTTTAGCTCAAAAAATTAAGAACTCCAAACATAATTAAAGTTATTTTCTTTGTTTTATTAATCCGTAAATTAAAATTAGAAAAACCAATAAAAAATGCATCCTTAAATATTATTTGGGCAAATGTTTCTCTAGTTTGTTTTCTATAGATTATTTTGTGTCTAATAAAAGTCATTTCTATAAAACAAACAAAAAAAAGACTTAAAAGAACTTAAATTAAATATATTGAAAATGTAATAAATTCAAAAAAAAGGACTGATAATCTTATAACGGCTGAACAGATTTTTTGAATCATAGCTCTCAATTAGGTCCCGTTTCAAACAAAAATCTAAATCATAATCAGTTCAGCCATTTCGGAGCTACGATACTACAGACAGACAGACAAATACACAAAGACACGTAAAACTTATAACATCTCTCTTTTTGCGTCGGAGTTTAAAATAAATTACTATAGGAGAAAATATTAAATGATAAACAATAGGCAAACCAAAACCTTAAGATAAGGAAGCACCAAAAAGCATCCAAGATTTTACAAGGCATAATTCCACACTAAATTATCCCTGTTCGGTTCATGCTCGCTTCAACACCCCAAACCACCCCTCTCTCCCCTCGCCTGAAGTTCTTTGCGAAATGTCTACAGTGATTCCTTGAATACAAACGACACCTTAAAACGACTGTATTATGACTTTTGCACATTCATCGTCGATTGACTGCCAAGTGCCGAGTTTAACACGTAGTTTTAGGAGAGAAACGATCCGAATCTCTAAAAACTAGTTTGTTTTAGTGCGTTTTGCAATTTTTATCAAATATCATTCTTACATGGGTTTTATAATTTTTATGAGGGCAAATGTCTTTATCAACTAAACAAAATACAAGCTGATACTAACACTATAAAAACAGTTAACCTGCCCGCAGACCGTTGAAGGTCTAAAGACAATATAAAGGCCTCTTTCCATTATCACGCGCAAGACCGCTCGTTTGGAGCACAGCTACAACATTGGTATCGTTTCATTATACTCTGTAAATGTATGCAACTTTTACTTGATAACGTCCCAGCCAAAGATTTTCATTACTACATAACAGCTTACAGTTTTATGAGACGGGCTGATCATTTGGTAATTAGTACCGAGTCATGGGGCCTACCTTCCACTACGATAGGGACAAAAATGCTGAACGTCTTACAATAACTGAAAATAACGTATTACAAAACGTTAGAAAAAGCTTCTACATGCATAATAATATTCTTTTGCGAGGTCAAAACAGTTCTACTCATTCACTTTGGCCGCTGCAACAACAGCATACTCAAATTTTTCGTAACTTAACATTGACAAATGACGATTATTGACAGATTTGTTATAGTAAAGCTGTCAAAGTTCGCGACGAAAAAAGCTCCTTGGCCTTAGAATAACTACACAGAGAAACCAAGTACATTCGCAAAATGTAAGCCATTCAAATGGTGTCATATATGGGTCCAAAAAATAATATTTTTTTACTAAGTATGACAATTTACGCGGTGAAATTGTACCACAACAAATCAGAAAAGCAGCATAAGAGTTATGGTGTGACATTCCACAGGTAATCCATTAATTTTCTTGCTTAAATCTTTTAAAATACCAATCGAAACGTAAGCTACAAAGCGAATTTGTAGCTTACGTTTTGAGAAGGCGTTGTTTGGAAACCTACCTTCTCTGAGTAGTTATTCTAAGTCCTTGGCCTTATTTTCATTACTAACCGCCTTCAAAAAAGTTCTCAATTCGGTTGTATTTTTATAATGTTTGTTACCTTAGTACTCCGTCATTTATTTATAAACCGATTTGGAAAATTCTTCAACAATCAATCGATCGACCGATCAATCGAATGAATCGGTAGCTTGGTTAAAAAAAAAAAACAAATATCAAAATAACAAATTCGTTTACTTGGGTGACTTAAACTTAATATTGTCACCCAAGTAAACACGTATTTTACTAAATGTTATGTCAAAAGGTGTGAAGTTTAAGTTGATAATTATTTAATTATCATGCGTTGTCGCCGCAAGAAAAAGGAATAGGGCTCTGCCCGGTGTACTGTCTGTCAAAGATTTTTGAGAAATTATTAAAACAAATAAAAGCAAATAATAATAAACAAAAACGTACAATTACTGTCAGGGCCAGCGTCAGTACCTTCAGTGGGGTCGAGGCGCTTCGCCCTGCGCCCGTGCTTGCTGTTGTTGTGGACAAACATGTTGTCCGATATCGCGAGTAGCGGGCCATCCACCATCACTTGCGTTGATATTACCACCTGCACAAACAAATATAACTTTCTAGCAGGTCGGTAAAGCATCAGAAAAGGGAACAGAAGCACAAAGAGTAAGAAAAAAAATATTACAATTCGCCCCGTATACAAACGTTAATGTTTTGATACTTAGCTATAAGAACATTTCACGAGTGCACGAATGAATGATTAACTAAGAGGCTGTTTTACAATAAATAGATTACACAGTTGTTAGAAAATGTATGAAATTGATTAAGTGTATTTCAGGCGTAATTTTTAGTCAGCGACCTAAAGACGTGCTCCTGCTGGCAGGGGCAAATGCACAATACACCCCAAGCGGAATGTCAGTGCAGGTCTCATCACCGCACTTTGAACTAAGCGTCATTCGTTTTCAACCCGTTACCTCCAATGGTTCTTCCACCCACAACTAAAAAGTAATAAAAACTTATTCTGATTCCACCCATTTTGTGTTCTGTATTTCAGCAACATAGAAGAATGGCTTAAGGCGAGGTTTTCGCACTTTTAAGCAACGCTTATTACTACAAATGATCAAAAGGCTTAACATATGGTATTAAAGTCGCATTTAGTGGAGCAGAAGCATGGCGCTTACACACAGTCGTGCGTTTCGCCACTTCTAATTTTGAGGGTTTTCACATATTTCTCGAAAAGCATAGCTGTAATGTAAAATATACCTTTGTGGTTCCGTGCATATTTATGAAACCTGTATGATAAGATATCGTAGACATCATTTCATAAATAGGTATTTCATTAAATCTAAAAAACATGGAGAAAAGCTCAAATCAGTGTTACTTTCATATATTTTTTCTATCGAGCGAAAGGTCCTCATTCGTTTTTCGGTCTTTGTAATTTTCTAGATAAAACTTTCTATTTTGATATCACACTATTTTCATGACTTTAAGCTAACTATGAAAGTAGACACACTTAAATTAGAATGATCAAAATTGCTACAAGTCGGAGAAGAGGGCCTTAAGTATGTCACACTTGAAATCGAAACACATTCGGTTTATACCATTTATTCGAAAACATTTCTTGTAAGATAAACAAAAACATATTTTGGATTGGAAAATTCAAATTCAAAAATTCAAAATTAATACATAATTATTTTTTCAAGAAATGTAATTTATAAATTGTTACTGGCTCTAACTGCCAAACTGGGAGTTAGAGACCCGTGTCTTGGTAGTTAGTTCCTTCCATTAGTCACATGCTGAGGTCGTGTACATTCATTAATGCTTTTGTAAAATAATATTATATGTAACATTTACTTCTATTTAACAACCTAAACTATGCATCTATAAATCACTCGTACTTAATTATTTAAGTGCCCTCAAGTTAATTAAATAATTATTGTATGTTACTTTCTTTTTCTTTTCTTTTTTTCTTTTACTTTCTGTGGCAAGTGTATGTAATATTAATTTAAATTATAGACATTTTGTATCATTGAATTATGAATTCAAAAATATTACAGCTAAATAAAATACTGAGAAGTGAAAACAAATCTGTAACTTTCTTTCACCTATTATTAATTCCAACCTAAGCACATTTATTTTTAACTCCAAGTTCAAGATCGGCAACTCAAACGTAAACAGACGGCCATTTCACACAAAAGCAACAGCTTTCGGCATTCCTATACACACTTGTAGGTTCACCCACACATAGACGGCTCGCCGAAAGGGAGAGTCCCAAGGGAGGTGGAGCCAATGTCTCGAAATATACGGAACTCTTCCAATCGGTATGCAAGGAAATGCATTGTGTGTTTGTGTGGGTGTGTGGTGGGTGGCCGTTTGAAGGACGTACAATCGATACTCTTTTTCGTATTTGATCCTTGGTGAAACTGAAAAATGTATTTTTCTTTTACTACAAAACTAGAATTTGAAATAAGGATGTAATATGGATATTTTGACTGGTACCAATTTTTTATGTGTTTTGTTATTTATTGCTAATTTGAAATATGTTGATGTTTGGATCTACACGATCTAATCCATTCCTGCCCATTTTCCTATCGGACTGCCAGAGCGGGCACGAAAAATCGTCACCGCTTTATGGTTGATATTCCGAAAACCCGTACGAAGCGCTTTGATTCCACATTTATTGTGCGAACTGCTAGTCTGAGGAATGCGCTGCCTGAATGGGTGTTCCCCGATGGTTACAATCTGGGTGTCTTCAAATCACGAGTGAATCGGTTTCTTCTAGGCAAGCGTGTTCCAACGTAGACCGTCAGGCGAGATGGTGGTCAAATGCAAGCAATTATTTATATTTATTAAGCAACTTTTCGCTCGTTTAAATGAATGTATTTACTTAACAAAAACTTGCGAAAGAGTATGACGGGTCTGGAACAGATATGACGATTCAACTGACCGGGAAAAACTAACAAACCGACCGGCCTTCGATATTTTTATGAACTTAGTCATTTGGGCCAACTCCCAACAAGTCTTACTAAAGTAAGTACAAAAAACGATGATGGCATCAACATCAGTGTTACAGGTATCCATAGGTGGCGATTAACGCCTACCATCACGTGGAACGCTTGCCAGTATGCCGATCTTTTATAAAAAAAAAAAACTATTATTATTAGCTAAAATGATTTCTAGATAAATATGAAGATTGCGAAATCTCATAAAGCGATATCTATACTAATATTATAAAGAGGAAAGATTTGATTGTTTGTTTGTTTGTTTGTTTGCATTGAATAGGCTCCGAAACTACTGAACCGATTTGAAAAATTCCTTCACTGCTAGGAAGCTACACTATCCCCGGTTAACATAGGCAATATTATATTTTAAAAAAAAATAGGGATCCTTACTAAAACTCCAATAATGTAACCCAAGGTGTAAAAAAATAAGATTTACAATTTTGACTTTGCGTGTTTGACAGTTCTAAGACAGGACAACGTCTGTCAGATCAGCTAGTATGGAATAAGTTTCCACCTGCAGTATTTTCACTTTAGAAGATCTGTTTAAAGAGTCTTTAAATATCGGCAACGTATCTGTGTTAGTATAGCTTTCCCTGGTGGCATAAAAAATCTACAATACAAAAACAATCGATAGACTGCACTTCCTCGTTCCTCTATAAATATACGCTATACATTTCTCCCATATATCCTTACCCTTGAAACGAGGTACGACCACTGAATTATTCAGCGACACACAGAAAGCCCAATATAGACATAACTACTCACACACGCACAAACAATTTAACATTGAAATATGAACCAAATGAAACTAACTATACGTGCGAGATTCGCCCGAATTGTTAAAGTTACTTGTAAGACAAATATGTCTTTGGAACTGTGGGAGTAAATTTGTACTAATAAGTAGACTATGTGACTGCACCTTTAGCGGAGTTTGTGTAGGGTTGTCCTTAATTAGTTTGTATTAAGAAGTATGTGAGTTTGACTCGCGTTTTAAGTGTGAATTATTATTCAAGTTGGTAATTAATATTTAGGACGTACGTTATTAAGACTAAGGTACAAAATACATAATATGTGTATAGTAAGTAATTAGATACTGTAGGTGCCTTATCAGAAATAAATATACGTACTAGTATAATAAACTTGAACCTGCACCATAGTCTAACTTCAATTGAATACTTTTTATGAATGTCTTTTTACGTTTTTTAAAAATAAATAATAGGATTGCGTTTGACTACCATTTCGCGCGATGATGCGTTCTACGTTGGAGCACGCTTGCCTAGAAGAAACCGATTCACTCGTGATTTGAAGACACCCAGATTGTAACCATCGATACCGACTAAACTGTTGAACCGATTGTGTTTATATTAGCATGGAAGTAGTAAGTAGGTAAAATGAAATAAAGAAAATAGATTAAAATAAATAATGCATATAGTCCAGAATATTTTTTTAACTAACGGCACCACATATATCGGGTAAATTTTTCCAAAACTAACCTCCAATTTCGATTAAACTTGGTAAATATATTTGAACTTGTAAAAAGAGTTTCTAATATAATTTACTTTCTTGAAACCGATAAAAGAATTTAGTAGGTATTTTAAAAAGAAAGTTCCATTAGAAATTCATATGAATTAACAATTTGAATATACTTACTAAGTTTCATCAAGGCGAAAAGTTTCCGAAAACTTAAATTGGTGGGTAGTAGGTGCAAGAGATCCGACTGGATATTTTATACCGCGGGAACATTGCAATATTACAGACAAAATTTCAGAGCATACGTATAGTAATCTTTATTACTAAAATCATCACAATTAGTTTATCAAAACAAATGAAATTAAAAGCATAAAATAAAACGCAATCTTCCCAAACAAAAGAACACAATCAATTAAAAATAAGCAAAAGACAAACAGAGAATCGGTTGAAGTAAATAAATAAACTCGAATAAATAAATTTAATTTCATTCCTCCCCTAAATTGAGACCGTTTCAAATATTCAAGAGTCGTGAACGGTACCTACCCCTTCCTTCAGTTAAGGGCGATACAGACTGACTTAGATCAAGTTATAAAAGAAAAGAGATAAATTAAACTAATATAAATGACTAACTAACTCTTTCTCCTAATTACAACCTTTTATTTAACTTGTCTTGTTAGTAGGAGTCAAATAAAATGGGCCAAATATTATGGCGGACCATTTATTTTGTCTAGGTATCAAATGGTTTGCTGAGAAGAATACAAAAATAAAATGACGTCACACTAAATTCAATATGGCGGACGCCCCAAGATAGAAAATGTTCTTATCTACCATCATGATATGGGTATTAAATGAAAGGTTTGTTAAGACGACTACGAAAAAGCATGTTTTAAAAAAGGTTTTTTATAAATAAATTTTTTTCCAGTGTTAAGATACCTATTTTTACTTTAATAAAATAATACGCGATAAGTCCCGATGGATATTTAAAACGATTTTTTTTTTCCTCTGTATGTTTGTTATTTTCATGATTGAACGGCGAAAGTGAACTTGATGAACATTTGAAGGACAGACAGGAAAATGTAGAATTATTGGTAAATCATGAGCAAAACCTTGCATGCATAATTAGTGTACCTCTTTATAAAGATTTAGGCAGTACCAAAGATGTCATCGGCAGTGCCTACTGCTGGTTTGGACCATATTTTAAAAGACCACAAATGAAGTTTATTTTGTAGTTTCTTTTTGCCTAAAGTTTTTCACTAAACTTCTATTGAGCTAAGGGCATTTCTCATATGCTGATGATAATTTACATTATTTTTCGCAGAAATCCATAAAAAATAAAAATAAACGTAGTTCAGTGCTTATCCCCATGCCAAAAAGTGCCCACTTGCGTCCCTAAAGAAGTTTTCACTTTAATTAACTTACTTATTGTTTTTTACTATCATAGCTTATGATCTGTATCATACGGCTTGCCGCTTATGATCTGTACCATACGGTTATCACAAAACAAAGCTTTCGAGTCCATGTTGCTATTATGAAAGTCGGTTACTTTTCTACTCACCGTTTTCAAAAATAACTCTAATCGTGTTGTATTTTAGGCTCAAAAGTGTAATCAACATAATTATCTGTAAAGTCGAGTGATAGTACCATGATTGTAATTTCAATAAAACTGAGCCTCTCTTTTAAGATAGCCAGTTCTTATAAAATAATTTTGTGGATAGATTTTTCTTTTTGCATCAAAAATACTTACTTGAAACCTTCTCATGTCTCGAGGGTTGCCAGCATTTTTCAGACAGTTTTGATTGCACTTTAGGAAGAATTTCAGGAAAAATCTGAAACAAAAATTACTGTTAAATACTACTATTATAACTTACCAACAATTCACTTACTAAAATATTATGTTGTTAAGGTAGACTTCAGTTTCCGTACATCGCGGTCGATCGCAGTCTCGCGCGTCTTGACATACGCGTCTTACGCGCGCGCGGCTAACGGGAAAATACTTCACTCTATGAAAATGTCTGGCGCTGCTCCCGAGGTCTGCATCAGACGCGTACGGCTGCCGACTGACGTCGTACATTATCAAATGTCATGCCACGCGCGTTAGACGCGCGCGACTGCGATCGGCCGCGATGCACTTCCGTGCACTCCGTGTTCCGTCTACTCTCTTTTATATATTTTTCTACACAATGCGTATAGTCCAGTCATTACGTCGGAAATAACGGGTTAGAAATGCAAAAAACCGAGAAAGCCAAATTTTGGATATGTCGTGGGGAGGGCCTAGAAAAGCTTAGCTTCAAATTGTCGACCAAAATTACCTTGTGCAATATCCGCCATCTTGAAAAAAGGGTTATATTCAGTTTTTTCATCATAACTCGGTTCTCCGTTGAGATACGAAAATTTTTAGACGAAACTTTTTTGTTGCTTTTCTTGCGATCTACAATTAAGGTTTTATACATTTTATACGTATCGTTGATCTTTATCGAGATATTGATCGAAAAAACCATAAATTTGGGGAGTGAATTTCGTTTTTTGCCAAGATATCGAAAAAATGTTTCAGATCAAACTTGTAGAGCATGTTCAACCTACAAGTTCGTTTTTTTTATTAAATAAAATAGGTTTTTTTTTTCTTTTCCTTTTTTTTTTTTTTTTATGAATAAAGTCTTTTTTTTTATAAAATGTATAGGACCTTAATTTTTTGCATTTCCAAATGTATATAATGACTGGACTAGTAGAGATTGTTAGTTTTTGTGTTGCCACATAATTTTAATACGTTCCACATTGTCGCTGTCGATAATTCGAAATTGTCTCGTGATTTATGTGTCCGCGTCATTTGTGTTGCATTATCTGTTCACACGCCTGTCGTCAGTATTTATAGTCGAGAGCAAGCACGTTATTTGATATATTTCATACTTAATATTATAAATGCGAAAAGATTGTTGGTGTGTTTGTTCCTCTTTCACGCAGCAACAGAGCAACGGATTGACCTAATTTTTGCATGGGTATAGTTCAAGGGCCGGAGAGTGACATTTCATCATCATCATAATTTTTCATCACTACGCGGGTGAAACCGCGGGCGCAGCTAGTATTTTATGTACATTACTGGAGCGACCGGCAACATAATAATTTGTGGGTGAACGTGAAACTTATGGATCGAAGCGTAGTTGAGGCCAGCATGAGGTCTATAAATGCTCAGTTTCCATAATGACTTGTTTAGTACTTTTCTGAAACTAGGCTTTGATATTTACGTCAAAACATACATAAAAATGGGTTAACGCGTTATATCACACCACACTCGAGCACGTCTACGAACGCATAATAAATAATAATCTATTATTATAAGAGCAGCTAGTTTCTTACGGGTAAGTATAATTAAAAAATCATTAAAAAAACTATTGTGCTCTTAACTATGTTTGACGAGTTTGCTAAGTAGGTATTAGTTACACTGTAGTTTTAACTACTCTTTATACAATATTATTGGGCTTACATTTGACCGCTAATTCGCCTGAAAAAAACTTTTTTACTCTCGTTATAAAGATTTTCTGCACACTAGTTGTTAATTTAATTTAAAACTACCAGCTTGACAGTGACGTAAGTAATCTCCAGAACATTGGCACAGTTTCGCAGAATCCTTGACCGAACTTAGAGCTACAGCTGTTTCTACTTCAAACAAGTGCTACTATTAATTTGTTTGTCGTGTTCAAATTTGTACCACTTCCGCTTAATCTGTTAGAAAAAACGTTGCTTCTGCGACAGCAAATCGGTTTAACGTGGGGAGATTTTTTGTTTGATATTTGACAAGTTTTTGTCAATATTTTGAGTGGTTTTAGTTGCTGTGAATAATAGCTGATAAAAGACGATAAAGATTTCAGCATGTTGCTTATCATAGTTATATTAGCAAATAATATTTTCGAAGATTTTAAGAAAAGTTGAAGATATGTATTTGACGAACGAAGAGAGGTCTCAGATTCTAATGGCTAATGGGACAATTCTGTATTTCGGCGTGCTAGGTTTGTTCGACGGTAACTATAGCGTATCGCTGATTCGATCTTTATGAAACTTTGTAGGCAAGTAGTTCATTTCAATACCATTCATAAATTTGATTATGAGCAAAATCGAACGAAGGGTTCCGAAGGTTTATGGGTCGCAAGGTCACAGTTCGGGGCAAACTACTAATTAATTTAACTTCTTTTGTACATTAACTTTTCAAGAAATGAGAATGGAACGATGGATGTTGTTGTCTTCGCCACTCCTCTGTTCATCTTTACATTCTCAATGATAATTCCAGGTGACAGATATAATATATCTACTCTATTGCCTGTGAATAAGCTCCCAAGTCTGGTTTGAAATTAAGGACTGGACGTAATAGTAGCGTGCATTAGAATGCAACTCAGCTCTCTTTTATGCAAACTATGTCTATTTAATATCTAGAGAAACTTTATTGTCAGCTAAAACAAAACCACGACGCAGAATCAAACAATCGGACGCAAGTCTATCGAGCCATCGTCATATCGGATTACACAGCACGGTTTAGTACCCCAAGCTATTTTAGCCCTTATTCCTCGGATTTAAGGTATATTGAAAGGCATAAAAAGCGATGTGTAGGATCAGGCAAGCGATCACGATGAATGCTTTTAGCAGAAATATTTTACATGGCCGGAGGCGTCGGCGATGCTGCCACGCCGAATTGCTGTGCCAACAGATACGGATTTGCTAGAGTTGTTAGATACCCCTGCTGCATTTAAATGTTACAATTTTAAATTTTAAATATATATTAAAATAACCAAAAGTGACCTATAACACCTAAAACAACCTATAAAAAACCTATAATAAGTCGTAAACCCGTGTGGATCCTTGTTTTTTTTTAAAGCGCTCTGTTCTACTTGTAGATTTGTGGGTATATGTGCAGACCGAAGGTCATTCCGCGTTCAAAATGCACAGAAAATAGAAGCGACAAAAGCGTAAATTGTGAGATTTCCTTTCACGTAAGTCATTATTTGACATAGCGTATCATCGGCTCTATATTTATTCCAAAAGACCATACAAGCGCAGGGCTGGCGCGAACGTATTTGCAGCCTGAGGCGCAACACATCTGTTCGCATTATTTATGTTAAACACCTTATGTCGCAATATCGCGAGTTAGAGTTAACCATACCTTCAGTCAGCCGTGATTTTATTTTGAGAACCCTACGTTCTTAAAATAAATGACAAGTCAGTTCAGCTCTAAGCACGTAAGAGCAAGGAGTCTTTTTAACTTGCCTTTTACGTAGCACTGAAACTTCACGTCTTGACTCTGCTATCTTTCAAACACAACATGAGGTTCTTCGGTAATCATTTTTCATGACGTAAGTAGCAAACAGCGGACTGTCAGCTTTTTTGCTAGTAAGGGCATAAAAAAATTGCAAAAAGTTTTATATTAGTATCTACTAATTGACTTTTGAAAGGCGGAATTCATTCTACGAAATTGCTGGTACGTATGTTTCAGCAAACAAATCTAAAATAAGTAGTTGGGACTTACGGAACGGCTACTTAGGAATGATCTAAGTTGTCAAAGTAAGTAAGTTTTCTTTGTACGGTAGCACTTTAGTCATCATCATCAACCATTATAAAGGTCTCCTGTTAAGCGCTTCATCTTTTAAGATCTTGTGCCAATCTCGTCTTACAATTGATTTTTGAATCGCGAATTTTAAAGCCGGTGACTGGTCAACCTGACTGAGGAGAGCCACCGAGAGCTCAATAAAGGCGGCCAAATACTGGTCTAAAAACTTAATATAAATCCTTAAACAAAATTGACTCTATAAGAAGAAGGAGCCCATAGCTAAAAAAGTAGTATATAAAACGCATCGTAAATAATTTGACCTATTTTGGCACGCTCAAGATTATCTCCGTTACTTTCTTTCTCATCAGAAATGTCATGAGAGTAAGAGTGACCGAGATAATCTCGAGCGCACCAAAATACCTTCCGAGACCTTCACATTGTTTAGATACGACCACCTATCTTAGATCTACAAATATTAAAGCAAAACACCTACTCACTAAATTGTCACTGATTGACTGACTGAATCATAACGAAAACTATTTGTACTACGAAGCTGAAATTTGGCACGTAGGTATTTTATGAGGTTTCTTAGATCTGTTAAGACAGGGCTTTGTGAAAGGCTCGAATCAAGGGGGCCTAATAGAGGTCGAAGTCATGGGCGACAGCTAGTATAAAATAAAAACTGAAACAACCAAAGAGTAGATCTTTATATCTTGACCATCGTAAGCCTACCATTAATATCGTCGAAGCGGCACCTGACACTAGGGTTATCCACCGTGATCGCTCCTATGTCCGGTAAGCCGAAAAATTATGGCACACGTGGTAAATAGAACTTATGGGGTTGTAGTATTTAAGCTAGTGATACTTGAAGCTTTAGCTTTTAAATAATAACATCGAAATAAAGGGACTTGCATGTTAAAAAAGTTGTAAGAATGTATAAGAAGGTGGTCATTTGGTCATAATTACGTCTATAGGAGTTTATATAGCTATAGCTGTTCGAGTCGAACCACAGTTTGGATCGAAAATCCTCTCGGTCTCCCTGGTGACTTTACGTCATTTGTTTAGAATCCCTGGGTTGATTTTGCTCAAAATTCAAACTTGGACGTTGTATTTGCTTTAACTGCTTTCATAAATTTTCATATAGGTACGTTATTGATGATCTAATCGCAAATATACAAACACAAATAAAACTGCAGATTTTTTTTCCGCTCAGTCACAATTGTACGGAGCTTAGAATAACTACACATAGAAACCAAGTACATTCGCAAAATTTAAGCCATTCAAATGGTGTCATATATGGCTCCAAAAAAAATATAAAAATTTTACTATGACAGTTCGCGCGGTGAAATCGTACCACAACAAATCAGAAAAGCAGCATAAGAGTTATGGTGTGACATTCCACAGGTAATCCATTAATATTATTGCTTAAATAGTTTAAAATACCAATCGAAACGTAAGCTACAAAGCGAATTTGTAGCATACGTTTTGAGAAGGCGTTGTTTGGAAACCTACCTTCTCTGAGTAGTTATTCTAAGGCCAGCATTTTGGTCAACGTTTTACTTATTTAACCCACCATTTTATCTTTTACTGAGTGAATTTATTATTATTATACACGATACCACCGAATGACCTAATTGTAGTCACCGCCAACTGCACCAAGATAATGCTGGACGACAAGATCCTCGAGATGGCTAAGACTGGTCGAAAGGAACTCAGATGTCGAGGCAAACTTGGAAAACTGGGTGGTGCCAAAGATACAATGGGTCAACGGAGTTTCAGGATATGCCAAAACAACATTGGTGATCAGACATTTCGATGTAGACAAAGGCGCTATCATCAAATCATTTTTTTTTTATCCTTTAAACATCATACAAAAAGTTACTTCTTATTGGACTAGTATTTCAGTACATTTAAAAATAAGTACACTACCGCCGAACTAGGCTTGAAGCCTGTGTAACAGCATGCAGCGCCCTTCCCCCAGGGAATGAAACTACAAAATATTAGCTCTAAAACATAATAATCAATAGTTATATCATTTAAGTACATTTTATATTTGTGTTTTTAAATTTTATACATGCACTAATAACATTATTATAATTTTATTGAATGTATGACCTAATTTAATGTTATTTGTAATTTGATTAACTTGACATGTAATTTTTTATAAATAAAAATATCAATATCAAAAGACCAGGGTGCGAACCATGGATTCCTCCCTCGTAAATGGTTTTGGAAGAGAGTAGACGAAGCTCCCATGAACCATTTCAGAGCTATAGTAATGGCTGCACGGCTGTCTGGTGTTATCAAGTCCTCATCGGAGGTAAATCAGCTACCTTAAATCGACAGAGAAAATATCTCCGAAATGAAGTACCATCGCCCAAACCTGGTAACAAATATCAGTCAGGAGTTGCTTTGTACACAGACAGAAACCCATGAAATGGACGTCGCGTATGTGCTGAGGGAAATATACTCCGGTATATATTCTTCAGCGTCTTGAGCAGAGACGGTACACATAATCAGCCAGTAAACGTCCACTGCTGACCAAAGGCCTTTCTCTTAGTGAGGGGTGTTGCCATAATCCCCACACTCGGCAGGCGGCTTGAGAATCACAGTATGTTCACCGTGTACTAATAGGACGCTGCTGCCCATCCTCCGGTGGTTCTGGTCGCAGTTTTAGGACATACCCGGGTCCACAACGAGACGGTACAGTGGGGCGTAAATACTCAGGACCCCAACACCCTTTATTTTGAAGTCGGTTTTAAAGTCGTAATTGTAAAATGTATAGATATCCTTTCTCAATACTACGAGAACATTGTTCCTATAATGTTTGATCCTTACCAAGCTCAACAGATATACGTATATATAGGTACTTATACATCAACGTATCGCAGAAAACCCCCGTGTTTACGTCGTAAAAACTGCCCTCGTATATGGACCCTTCCGTAGGCATCTAGGGGTAGTTACATGTATGTGCTTATCGGTGAGCTTACAGATGAAAAGAAAATGACGTCATGCTTTTAAGAACAAGTTTACATTCAAAAGTTTGCTATTTAGCTTAGAGTTAATTGAAGTAGTATAGTTTGTTAATTCTTCTTTCGTATTTATCGGGGACACTGAAAGTTCCTTAACGTGACCAGAATGCTGGCCTGTATTTTGGTCAGAAAGTTAGCCTCGCAATTCAGCAAGGCAACGTGGCCAGCACGTTGAGCACTTTGCCTAAAATTGAATTGAACTATCTATAGGCCTTCGTTGCTTATAGATAGTATAAATGGTCTACAATTAGTTAGTTGATAATTATCTGATAATCCAATTAACATTCCTAAAATCATTGTTAAATTTTCGACTACTCGATCAAATGACAATGTACGATATCTTTACGTTTTCACAAAAATTGAGTTTTGTGTAACAATCCTATTATTAAAGTATTTACGAGTCACTTAGATTCGGTCAGCTTCCCCTGAAGTAATCCTTTTTTGGAGCATTTTGGCGTCACCCGTCCTGTGCATTTGCCAGGGTCAAGTAACTCAATATTTCCTAGATTTAGTAAGTATCATCAAGCCACAGTCAAAACCAAGCAAAATTAGTTATGGCCAAGTTCTGAAGTAATTGATATAATTTTAAACTTTCGCGATTTGAACACAAGTTTTATAAAGTTATATGATTATAGTTATATGATTATTTACGGGATATTTACCGTGGCAAGTTTTAATTCTTTATTTTTACATAAATAAAATAATGCGTGATAATAAGTCTCGATAGACATTTAAAACATGATGTTATTTGATATGGGAGTGAAAAAGACAGAAAATATGTCGTTTGCTCTAGCTAGCCCTTAAAAATAGCCTCAATAAAATTAAAAATAGATTTACTAGTATTACTTAAAACCATATTAGGCTTTTCTTATCGACTAAGATAATCGATATATTATTGATTTTATTTATCTTTATTATCTTTCACTCGCATAATAATACATACAAAAGCTACCCATTTTTCCGAATCCTAGTAAGAATTCAACGGAAAATTCTGCGGAAAAAATCCAGTGCGGCATTAAGTCGCACCGAGACGTCGTATCGGCCGCCCTCTTTTAAGGAACACTTGATACCACCCGGGGGTGGGGGCCCCCACTATTGCGGCGTAGACTATGTTTATTTGCATCAGATATAGTTGGGGAAAAGTTGTATAGTTTGCGCTTAAAGTTGAAGGTTCAAGAAAGAATATGGGAAAGTTTTTATCTCGTTTCGAATGTAAGGTCAAATAATTTTATTAAGATAATCGTTTTAACTGTATTTTGTTAAAAAAATACATTTAACAAACTTTACTGATAAAACCATCAAATAATTCACACTGCTTCGAAATTTCAACTTATTATATAGGAATTTCCATACGAAGAGCACATTTGCATCGCGTTCGTTCTGAGAGCAACAACATAATTGCGAGGAAGTAGTAGTCAAATCAAAGCAATGAATGCGTTCAGTTTGTACCAAAAAAAAAAATATCATAACCAGCCAGTATCTGACAAAAAAAAGTCTGTCAAATCAAACGTGTTCTCGCCTTATCTCTCAATTCAAAAATTGTGTAAACCTTTTTTTTTCCGAGCCCGTCTGCGAAAACTAAACCGTTCAACCAGCCAGTCGCAGAACATCCGCACATCGGCTACCGTTCGAAAATCGAACTGGCAACGTACAACAAGCGTTCTTATAACTTTTCCCTTTTAACCTTTCGTCCCCCGCTCCCGAGGGAGGCGGTCCCCTGGGCAGGCAGCGACTCCCCGGGCGCCCTGCCACCACTCAATGCCGACACGCCATGCGCCAAAGAGTTTGGACGTAGACTGGACTTGGAATATTTTTTGTATTATTGGTAATCGAGATACGTTTAGCCATCGACTTTCCTAATGTGACCGCGGATCCTGTCAATCTAGAAAAAAATCTATTCATTTTATCCTTGAAGATGCTTAAATTGTCATCGTCATAATTTCAGCCATAGCACGTCCACTACCGGACATAGGCCTCTCCCATCGATCTCCAAAAGGGCTGGTTGGAAGCGGCCTGTATCCAGCGTTTTCTTACGGTTTCTTTTAGGTCATCTGTCCATCTTATGGGTGGACACTGGACGTCCTAATAGTTATGTACGAAAATATAAAAATATCGACTTCAAAATTTGTAAGCGCTTGAACAACATTATTCCTATTATTAGAGCTGGTTCAATAACTACTGAGCCAAAGTTAATGAAACTTTTTGACCAAAATACTTAAAAAGCGGTGAGGTTCTCATAACCTCTTTCAGGACCGACCAAAAAGTTCTGTTTGCGTTAAAATTAAAGTGTAAGTTGTCGCGTTTTCACGTTTGACAGTTATTATGGTCAACAGGAAGATGGAAAAACTTTATGGCATTTATTACTTCTATGTGACAAATATAATGTATATGTATGAACATGTGTATGTATCTTTGATAACAGTAAGTATGTTAATTAATGTTTATGTAGTTTATCAATTATGTAATGTGTAAGTATGTGTATGTGTAGGGCCACTATTTTTCTTATTATAATTCCATTCCGTGCACGGTTTGGAAGTGATCGCTTTAAACGATAAGGCCGCTTGTTAAAAGCCTAGATAATAGTTTTATTGTAATGTTTATGTTATCCTTGTTTTGTGGTATTATATTTAAGAGTTATTGTGTTGTATTAACTTTTCGAACTTTTATACTGTGTTTGGCTAATTACTGTGGGCTAATTATTTATATTTTCTACCCTTGCTCTAAGTAGCTCTATGATTTCTTTATGTACTGTACTCTAAAAAAAAGTTGCTTGAAAGACTCCTTCCAATATTTTCCTGCATCAAACACATATCACATCTAGCAAGTCCACCTACTCTATGTCCAACATGCGACGGGCCTACGGGCTGGCATTCGACTTGTTTTTCCGCGTGCTTCCATACAGGGCGTTAATATTTCAGTGTGTGCCGAATTCAAGGGTTAAACGCTGACTGCGCTAACGATCTCGAATGGAATTTTGTACTTGGACTATTCTATACATGGAAATTGTATCTACGTAGAACAACTACTTAATTTTATCAGTCAGTTTTTGGGGATAGTATTTTTTCTGTAATAATATCGTTAAGGTGCCCTGCGGAGTCTTTTTTAAACTTATAATACAAAAGCTAGAAAATGTAAATAAATATGTAGGTTTATTTGATTTGATTAACTTTTGAAAATCTAATTTTTTGCAGTGTGTCAAAAAAGGATAGAATACTTTCAATTTAAAAATAACAAATTACATCGAAATCAGACGTAGGAAAAATATCAGTACAGTATTATGTACAGTAGGTATAGAAATTACCCGACCTTCGGTCCCGCTATAAGTTCTATCAAAGTCAAAATTGTTAAAAACAATACAGCCAAAACTCTAGGGTTGGTTACTCAGCCATTACCAAATAGGAAGAAAGTGTCACCTACTATTTATTAATTCTGTTCACTCAGATACATAATGGTTCTGACTTATATGGGGATAGTTTTACAGACAAGTGTGTTTGAGAAGATAAAAATGCTATCGTTTAACACAACTGCTAACTGCTAATTCGCAACTGTCTGATGATAATTTTAGGTACAATTATTAAAAATAAGGCTTTTTAAACCCTAAAATAGTTGAATAATTTAAAACAAGGCACAGTCTAGACAAGTCGGTACGTAGTATTAGCGCCGACGCTCAACAAACTCAGGGTGATACTTAGCTATGGTAATGTTAAAAATAACAAATAAAATCCAGTCGGATTCCTTACGAAACATAAAACATAAATTATTTATTTTTTGACTTCAAAATATGTGTAAAGAAATTATTCACGATACTGTGTTCCCTAAAATGTTATAATCCAATAAAACTCGACTATTCAACATTTATAAGTGAAACATACAATCGACATAAAATCGCTCGTTAAACTTTCTTCACTCACTTTCTCCGAAATTCCTATTCCGTTATACATATCGAACGGCAGTAAATATAAAGCACTGTGGTAGTTTTTCCGAGCGAGGGGCACGAGAGCTATATGTAGCTAGCTATAGGTATGTAGTGGGTATCGCGACGCGGCATCCCGCCGTCGTCATGGCAACGCGATAAAACCTCGCCTTTTCATAGCCCTCACGCAGTATACGCTAGATATTCAGATGATTTATTTGACAGTATTTAAAGAAACAAAAGGATGTGGCTTGTGATGGAGGTCATGTAGCCCGCGGACCGCTGGACTTCGTGACCAATCAAAAAGGAGATGGCTTGATGTCGTAAGGGATGACATGAAGTTTTGGCGCCAACGTGAAGCCAAAGTGTCGCCTGACTATTTTATTTTCCTAAACTTGTGTATTACGATATGTAATAATAATGGTGGATTATTACTTACTATCAACGCACCCCGGCTTTGCACGGGTGTAAGTCTTATTTTTTTACACCTTGGGTTACATTATTGGAGTTTTAGTAAGGATCCCTATTTAAAAAAATATACATATAGACTGTCACCCGAGGATAGTGTAGCTTCCCAACAGTGAAAGAATTTTTCAAATCGGTTCTGTAGTTTCGAAGCCTATTCAATGCAAACAAACAAACAATCAAATCTTTCCTCTTTATAATATTATTATTAATCTATACTAATAAATTATGTTTTTCAGTTGCATTTTATCTCACGCAAGTTTTAATGAAGATAATTTGTTTTTAATCATCTCTCGCACAGAGAAGCAACGTTAGCTCTCGCACCAGAGCGCAAAGCCGTGAAAAACGCACTGCATTGACGCGGTACGAGGTATTTTAAACCTCATCCGCATAGAATAACTTTCATCTGAAAATCTTACATATTCTGCTCGCGTAATACATACTCTTTGAAATCTAAAAGTGGTACCGAAGCCCGCGGTTCCAATTGACAATATACCCGCCACTGGCGTCGGGCCATCGCTCGATGTAAGCGCCTTTACTGAACTCTACCAAGATACATTTAATAACGACTCAAATAAACTGCTTTAGAGTTAAAGTGAAAAGTTTTTGTCATCACCCTTAATTAGAAGAACAGTAAACTTTCGCTGTAAACTCTGAGCCCGATCCCTATCTAGTAATTTATTATCTACTACTTGATGACCACCTATACGCAAAATATTTCGAATATCATCGCATCAGATTACAAAATATCTCATCATGTCACTTTAGGTTACGTCAGGTCACATCAGGTCACGTCAGATCACATCGGGTTGCACCAGGTCACGTCAGATCATGTCGGGTTGCACCAGATCACGTCAGATCACGTCGGGTCGCACCAGGCCACGTCAGATCACGCCATGTTACATCAGGTTACGTCAAAATACGTCTATCCTCTCGAAGGTGCGATGGTACGTCACGTCGGAACAGTTGCTTTCATTGTATCAAGCCCAAGTTCAGTCCTGCACGGAGTACTGCTCGGATGTTTGGGATAGATCAGCCAAGTGCCAGCTTGGGGTATTAGAGTCTATTGAGAAACGTGCCAAGAAGGTCGTCAGCAACGATTATTTAGTTCAGATCAAGCTTCTTAGCCTTGTACATCGTCGCAAAGTTGGTGGTCCATCGGTTTTTTATCAGATATACTTATATACATTATAGAGAATGTGCATATTGTGCATCAGGTCTGCATGATTTAATTAGATTGATGGTAGATAGAAAACGTTTTATTGTGAACAGCAAAAATCACAAAATGGCATAAAACTAGTCTAAGAACTGGCGGCTATAATTTCTTACGCTATAAGCACAGACTTAAATATAGCTCTAGGGCTATAAACTATCTCTTCCAGGCAACCTTAGCATGGAGAAGAGACTAATTACCTCCTGCCCATTTTTCCATCGTATGGCCTAGAGCAGGCATGAAAAGACACCATTTCATGGTTGATATTCCGAAACCCCGGACTAAGCGCATTGATTGCACTTTTGTGGAATGCGCAGCCTGGATAGGTGTTCCCCGATAGTTACAATCTGGGTGTCATCAAGTTGCGAGTGAATCCGTTTTTTCTAGGCAAGCGTTTCTAATCGTATAGACTGCAAACCGCGTATCAGAGGCGGTCAAACGCAAGCCTATTCAATACAAAAAATATGAAATTTCAACGGAACATCGAAAAGGTGCTAACTAACTAGAGCATGGGGTTCTTCAAAAGGTAAGTTATAATAAAATCTAATAGATTAATTTAGTTGTGAAGCCTCTGGTGTTACAAGTATCCATAATCGACGGTGAATGTTTACGATCAAGCAGCCCGTCAGCTTTTTTGCCCCCAATGGCATAATATAAAAAAAGCTATATAATAAACGAAAAACTAAGCACTAACATTCGAACTATCTCTAGCACAAAGCTCTTTCCATCGCAATCAACATACAAAGACAAGGGGCAACATTACGGCATCACTTCATTGTGGGCACCGGTCTAATTGTAACTACACTCTTGGGCAACATCGACCGCTCAGCGCGCTGTGTCGGTAGGCGGGTGCCACTAATCTTCGACCCTCCACATACCAATATCCCACCTCGCCCTATCACACTATTCCAACTCTTATACCTTTAAACATTAGGTTGAAGTTTGAGGGTAGTTGGAACTTATTTGCAAACGTAGAGGGGTTTTAACGCACACTATCAACTCATTAAATTGCATCGCGTTTTTAATGACTCTGAAAGTGAACAAAGGATATAGCGCGATTACATTAAGCACGTAGTTTGTAAGATAGTGTGTAGTTTGCTGGTTAAATTAAAACGCTAAGGTATTGTTTTAAATGTTCGCTGATAATATTAAAATGAGTAAGGTCAAAATGAGAAGCTTTGTAAGTTTTTGTTTTGCTGACAATCTGAATTGTCTTTTATCGAACTTTTAATAAGATCGGAAGTTCTTTTTGATGAATTTCATATTCATCTAGCTGATAGTTTTTTTTGAAAGTGCATTTAATAATTAGGTAAACAATGGAACACCTTGCCCCTGTCTGTGTTTACGCAGCATTACAATCTTGGAGTGTTCAAGTCTAGGGTTAATAGGTTATTACTGGGCAAACGTGCTCCATTTTCGACCGCATCATCGCTTTCTACCAGGCGAGATTGCGGTCAAACGGTGTAAAAAAGGTATACGGAATACAAGCTAGTTTTATTTATCTATATCTATACTAATATTATAAAGAGAAAAGATTTGATTGTTTGTTTGTTTGCATTGAATAGGCTCCGAACCAACAGAGCCGATTTGAAAAATTCTTCTAATGTTGGGAATCTACAATATCTCCGGGTGATACAGGCTATAATCTATACCCGTGCGAAGCTGGGGCGGACCGCTAGTCTATCTATACTAATATTATAAAGAGGAAAGATTTGATTGATTGTTTGTTTGTTTGTTTGTGCATTGAATAGGCTCCGAAACTACTGAACCGATTTGAAAAATTCTTCTAATGTTGGGAAGCTACACTATCCCCGGGTGACATAGGCTATAATCTATACCCGTGCGAAGATGGGGCGGACCGCTAGTTGATTATAAGCGTGTTGTTGACCGCTAGCTCGCCCGATGTTAAGCGATGATGCTGTCTGCGATAGAATAACTTACTACATTAAGCCGATTCACGACTTGAAGACACCTACATTTTAACTATTGGAGATTACGGTATTCAGCCAGCGCATTCTACAAAAGAGGGGTTCACGCAACCGTGAAAAAAAAGTGGAATCAAAGAAAACAACTTTTGGAAACTCACTAACCCTAGTTACTGTAGTATACAGAGTGTACTACTACAAAGCCCATCATACAAAAAGCCATATCATAGACTTTTGAAGGTGTAAAGACAATCCAATTGATCACTCTCACTAATAGTTGACAGCATACTTACCCTACGTCCGTTCGCGTGTCTTACCTTTCAAGGAGTGTACTTATTTTGAGCCGTAATTATAGCCGGTTGATCATAGTATCCAAATCAAAAAGTAAAGTAGTAAGTACGAAAACCAGGCCCTATTCACAAATTTTACTATAACGGATTTTGACAACTTCATCATCAGCTCTGAGTGACCCACTGCTGGGTATAGGCTTCCCTTTATATATGCCACTCTCTCTGGTCTCTTACCAGTCGCACTTTTTTTATGCCCTAGGTGACAAACAAGCAGACGGGCTGCATCCACAGGTTTCCAACTTTAGTGTAGAAAAAAAAACTTGATAAAACTTTCATCATCATCATCATTTCAGGCATAGGACGTCCACTACTGAACATAGGCATCCCCCATCGATCTCCAAAAGGGCTGGTTGGAAGCGGCGTTCAACCAGCGTTTCCCAGCGGTCTTTTTTAGGTCGTTTGTCTATCTTGTGGGTGGACGTCGTACGCTGCGCTTACCGGTCCGTGGTCTCCATTCGAGAACCTTTCCGAGATAAAACATTGTTATAAAAAATAGGCACAAGTCCAAGATTCAAAGTACTTTTAAGTACCTATAAGAAGGGGGCATCATGCAAATTCCCCACTTCGCCGCTGTCCATTAATTCGCCATCCTAACGTTACAAGCGCACAACATATTACCGGTTTTCCCTCATATTTACGCGCTGAATACGCCATAAAGTGATATCACGTGATCGTTTTCCCGGGTAATAGTTATAAATTACGCGGGTAGTTTATAAAAGCCGGTTAACCCGAGGTAAGCGGACAAGGAGCGTAATTTATTATTGGTCGCGTATGAATACGTTGCGTATCATATTCGTATTATGCGGTTAGGTACGTATTACGTTTTTCATTTTATACCTATGATACGTAATATTTCAAGTAATTTTTATGTACTTAAACCATATTACGACGTTACGACGAAGTTGTTTTAAGTTCCTTTGTTATAAGCTTGTCCTTTAATAATGTTTTGGTCCCTAATTTTTATTATACATTTTTTGGGCTCCGTGCCCAAAATATTTCATCATCATCAGCCAGAAGACGTCCACTGCTGAACATAGGCCTCCCTCTTTAACCTCCAACCTCCACACTGAACAACAGGCTGCCTTTTGCATCCACAGGATGCCAGTGACTCTCACAATGTGGTCGGTCCATCTAGTGGAAGGCCTACCTACGCTGCGTCTTCCGATGATTCGAAATATTTCAACGGGATCTTATTTAGTAATAGGATTCTGTAGGAAGTAGGGCTTAGGAACCTACGTAGTCTGGCCAGTATTTATTTCTTTTGTAGGTAACGCAAATCGGATGGATTAATATTCAGACAGTTACAATAACCTTTCTGCTTAAGGTATCTAAAAACCAAAACATAAACGTTATATCGGCTATCCCTCCAAACTGCTCTATCAAAACATAACGGCCACGATAAAAACGATGGAAAAGAAACCAAACGCCAAAGAATTTCCAAAGATCGTACAATAAGAGCATGCCCGTCTTTCTTGCACATGAACAAATTATATATTTTCGTCTTTTTCTGGTATGAATTTTCCGTTTTATAGGCAACTCGATAATATTTGGACGGCTTCGCAAGATATGAGTGTTAAATATTTTATGATGTCCAGTCAACGCAAGGTTTGCTATGTAGGCTTTTTGCTTTTTGGACGTTTGTGTAAAAAATAATGTAATTAATTCGTAGATAATTCTGACCTTCCGTTCTTACTACAATTTGTAGTATCGTATTCCGGAATGAAAAACATTTCTCCTGTCAAAATTGGCTTTTGGATAAATCTTTACTAAATACAAGTCAAATGTAAATACATCAATACATTTGTAAAATACCCGTCCTTTACTGTACTCAGTGCATTTTTATACAGGGTTACGCAGAAAGGGTATACCAAGGCGAAAGGAGTTCGTTATACTTATCATTATTACCTACCAACTTTTACTATGGAGCTTATCCTGGTATCGCAACAAAAAAAACGTTTTCTCTGGAGTATCTGGTTTTTTTTTTCGCGTTTTTAGTGTTGGTCCCATATTAGACATTGTTTATAATGATGGGAAATAATGGATCCTTGTCTTTTTAGGACACTCTTTCCGCTTAACCCTGTATAATTTTAAACAAAGAAGCACCGAACGACCTGATTGTAACTGGTCCCCCTTCTATGACACCTACGATAGTCAATTTCCCAAAAAAAAATACTAAAAAATATACTTACAGCTATAGTAAAATAATAAAAACAAACGAAATAATGAGCCTGGAAATTAATAATCATAGTTCTCGACAAACAATTAGATAGCTCTACTTATCAACAATTAGTTTTTTTGTCACATCTACAACTGTCTTAGCATAACGTCATTAATCTTAGAACACTGGCAGGGCAGCAAACGACCTCGCTTTAAGACCCTCCATACCCTGGCCCGTAATATGCTTACACGCCAAATAACTACACCTTAACATCCAACAAGCTACAAGCTAAACAGAACCTTCGACTAATTGCTATTAGTCTCATTAATGCCTGCACAAACCGCGTCTTGTAACCTTTGGCCACGCATCCCAATAGAAAATAAGAAATCCCAGTGAGAAAAAAGGTATAACGTTAGATGTATTTTTTTCTCAGAGCCCGTGTCGGTAGCATTGTTAAATATATCGTCCAATCAGTATCTTCGGAGGAGGAATTAGCGTGGAGCGCACCGAAGAATCTCGGTCTACCCTTTTATGCGATGGCGTAATAAAAAAAAGAAATCTTATTTGAATTTGGAAGACAAATTTAAAAAGAAAATGAATTCTGCACTAATTTAAACAGAGAGGTTCGAGACGATTTTCGGGGTTCGGTGCGGTTTAATTAAATGCATTAGGGTTGAAAGTCTGACGTTTCGTTTATCTTTTTACCTACTTTAGGGATATCAGCCCTTTAATCAATCAGAATTTTTAAGCAGATCTAATATCTTACCTTTGGGTAAGTAGGTACTAAACTGGTGGTAATTGTATAATAGTTTGACTTGGTTTTACTTAATTTATTCAATGCCTTAAACTTTTTTGTTTTATTTCGTTATCCGATTAGATTCACACATTATGTTATAAAGGATATTGCATTACCTGAAAAAAAAAAAACGCAATTTTTATTTGAAAATGTTTTATTCAATTTCAGTTAACGGCATGACTTTGTCAATGTGAAAATAGAAAGATGATGATAAAAAAAGAGAATACGTACAGGTAGTTACTTCATTAAGTCAAAATTGTGTAACATGTCTAAAATTCCACCTTATTTTTTGAGAACATTCATACATTAAATGCCCAACTCTTTTCGAAAAGTTTTTAAGTTTCTCGAAAGCCTCTGGACTTGACATGTCTTAAACATACCTACATATGTACTACCGACATGTTTTTGTTCTCGAAACAACAAATCGGGCTAACAGTATCAGTCATCTCAAATACGGCAACGCTTATTTATAAATATCACTCGTGGTCACCCCTCTAAAGACTTGCCGGATAATCATAAATGTAGGTAGCTAACATCGACCGCGTATAATTTATGTGCAACACCGCAAGCGCAGCCCACTAAACTTTTTAAAAATGGGTGTTCCCCGATAGTAACAATCTGGGTGTCTTCAAATCACGAGTGAATCGGTTTCTTCTAGGCAAGCGTGCTCTATCGTACACAGTAACATCGCGAGAGGGAGAGAGAGAGGAGAGAGAGAGAGAGTTAGCAGACAAATGCAAGCATATTATTAATTATTAAAAATAAAAATAAATAACCAGAATCGCATGTATCCAAAAATTATCATCATCCTTTCGAACAGAAAAGTCTTTAGCAAAAGCGCTCACGATTCAACGTACGTTTTGACGCCATTAAAGGTGTCCCAAAAAACTAATCACAGATAAGAACCGCCCCACATTGATCCCATCCATTGGAAAGGTTACAGGGGCACTTCGTCTTCATTCTGGAGTCCCTTTAAGGAATCGTATCAGTAGTAATGAAAGCTAATTCTTTCATTAACTCCTCGTGACAACGGAAAAAAATCGTAAGGCAAACTAAAACAAATGTGCCTGGGATGTATTTAGATGGAGTTGTTAGCACGCTTTTTTGTATTACATCTTTTGTTTCTATAATAAATTAGCTGACCCCAACAGAAGTTGTCCTGTCTTAGAAATGTCAAACGCACTAAGTTAATCGTTAGTTATGTTATGTTATCTGAAATTTTCTAATTTTCTGGGCAATTTTCTTAATTTTTCTTTCCGTAAGAACCTTCTACAAAGTAGGCATTAGAAAACTTTTAAAAAAGATGTATGAAATCGGTAAAATCATTCTCAAATTATGGCGTGACCAAGGTAAATAGGGATTAATTTGTATATATATACTAAGATTATAATATTATCTATACTAATATTATAAAGAGGAAAGATTTGATTGTTTGTTTGTTTGTTTGCATTGAATAGGCTCCGAAACTACTGAACCGATTGGAAAAAAAATTTCACTGTAGGGAAGCTACACTATCCTTGGGTGACATAGGCTATATTATATTTACAAAATAAATAGGGATCCTGACTAAAACTCCAATAATGTAAACCAACTTTAAAAAAAAAATTACAACCGTGCGAAGCCGGGGTGTATTGCTAGTAATTATATATAGATAGATTTATGAGTTCTGTAAGTTACTGATAAAACAATTTTATCATCTCCAACATTGACTTATAATAGTAATGACAAGGCGAATGAGCTGTTCAGCTAATTAGCATACTGTACAGGGTGTAGTTGATATTTCGACAGACATACAGACAGCACAATGACATATTTTTCAAGTACACAAAACATATTGTAATACAATGGATCAGCCTCTCTTGATATTTAGCTCTAATATAATATTTAGCTTGTGTTTGTCCTCTGATGAACGTAAGCACCCCTAAATATTATAAATCGAGTTTTGGAATTTTTGGCTCAGAATTTCCGTTGTTTATTAATTTTTTTTTTTTTAATAATACTGATTACAAAGAGATAATGTACCTTCATGAAAAAGTACCTTCTACGTGCTCCATTTCGGCCACAAGTTTGCTTTCCATCAGCTCAAACGAAGATCAATTCTACATTTAAAAAAAGATCAAGTTTTTTTTTAGTAAGAATGGTTAAGATTTATGTTCACATTCGTGCTCATTAAATCATAGGTATCACCTGTGGTATCACTGTATATTAGTGACAAAACACTGACGTCTTTATTGACGCAGATCAGAACCCACGTACAGCCAATCAACTACAAAAAACGTCACATTTTAGTCCCATCCCGACTCCATTTATCCAGTAAGTAAATCGGAACTAGATCTGACAAGGCGTTAATGGGTAACCCAATGCAATTTAATGTACCCCTATAGGAGTATAAATGAATTTAATTCACTCTCATCTAATCTGTGGCTCGCATCGACCTGATGTAGATTTTTTGTTTTGTGATTCTAAAAGACACTGTCCATTAGTGTCCGGGGCCCACTTTGTATTGATGTGTTGGCCAAACGGGGACAGGTGCTAGCAATAAAATAATTTTCTGCTGAACTCGTTTTTCCCAGGTCTAAAATGGATACTGTCCGTTCTTTATTTACGTACCTATAACCTTTGTCGATCACTGTGCTACAAATCAAAAGCAGTTCAAAATAAGTAATCAGTAAAATTTTGTTTGCAATTTTTTTTATTTTTTTTTTATTATTAAGTACCAAGAACTCACTAACATGAAATTTAGCGTATGTATTAAAGTCATGGAAGTTATATTTTGGATTCAGAAATTTTACATCAAAAAAGTCATTTTTAAAGACACATATTTTTACACATAGGTATTATCTTTTATTGCAAGAGAAACCCACTTTATTGTTTACTGCAAATTACATTTTTTTTAAATCCTTATCTACTTAAGTATACAAATTCTTTTCTACATGGCCGTAGAATGATAATACGAAGTGTCCATTATCGAGATGCACCCCACGACATGTGAAACTAGCAATGTAAAGTGAAAATTGGATTTACAACTGACAATTGAAGGCGCTTCCATCAAAGACGACCCCTGCTCAGTGCTCACAATTGCAACGCGTCGTCATGTTCCTCAAAAATACTCATATTTTAAAGTGCTCTCTTACGTTTCTAAGTATTATATCAGCTCTTGCAATATTTGGGCAATTTTTTTCTTGTTATATTTATACAGTAGCTATGTAAGCTTTAATTCGTAGAATGTATGTTCATCAATCGCCCTAAAACAATAACAAACACTCAGGCATCTAATGCAATTTAGAAAGGCAATCTCCAAAGCTGGCCACATTGTGTTGTGCATCGTCAAAGAGCCAAAGGAAGCTAAGACACCCTTAATAATTAATTGGTGCTTAAACGTCCCGACGTCTTGAGCTTCAGAGGGGGTGCTAACAGCTCTCAGTTGCTCCACATACGGATTTCTGCATTTGAATTTGGTAATTGAGTGCAATAAGCAAGGTACAAATACTATCGTACTATCCCTATTCGCAACGTAATGCTTTGGAACGATAACAATTTGTAGGAAACGTATTTAGCTTAGTTCAATTTATGAGGCATACTTAAATTGTGGTCGCCGAAGGTGGCGTGGGGTGAAGAATAATAAGGACTGGAATATTTTGCGTATTTGATTCTTAATATCAGACAAGCGAAAAAAATATGACGAGGACGATATGACATGATACGATGACGAAATATGACGGTCTTTAAAAACTGCTTGATATTTTCCCAGCCTGACGTCAGTTGCATACGTCTTGCCGTCGTCAGTCGTGCGTATAGCTGTGTATTATGTCTTCTGTGGTACAACTATAAATTGCGTTCTGTATATAAAACATCGTATTGCGATGCTGATGCTCAGTGATGCGGGCGAATGCAATATAATAGTGCGCGTACAGATATCGCTACGTGGGAGCGACGTTAGCAACTGACGTCAACATCCAAAGAAGGGAGGAAAAAATCAAGCCTTCAACATCACAGTCTAAAACATTTTGCCGTAGTTACGTCATTCCAAAAAGAGCCCCCACGCTCTCTCACAAGCGCAAGGGCTCGCGCGGCAGATATAGGCAATATTAAGTTAAACATATACCGTCTTACCACAAAAGATTTAAGAACGCTTTAGACATGTGTTTAGCAATTGTTTCACTGTGAAAAATATACTAAACACTTGTCTAAAGCGTGCTTAAATCTTTTGTGGTAAGACCGATATTTTTTATATGTCTTTCTTTCCTTCTTTTTGCAAGGTGGTGCAACTGACACCCTAGCTCGTGATAAGATTTACGGAAGAACTATTCCCGAAGAAATATTTGTAACCGAAACAAATAATTCCCCTAAAATCTCGTACGTAATGGAAATAGTCACGATCATCAACGTTAATGGAATAAAAACGTCCTTTTGACTACCCGACCATTTATACGTAAAATTGGAGATTGACCACCATCAATCAAGTAAAAGGGCATGATTACATTCAAATCATGATAAGTAAATGAATGGCCACTCATATTAATTGAATATAAGTGATATTTTTGGTACTTTTCTGAAGGGGAAATTAGTAAGACTCATTTCTGAGATTACTTTAATATAAAACATAATGGGATTTTATTTCTTAGCCTGGTGATTAAGTACGTCAAGAGTTGTTCAATGAAAACAAAAATGTTAAAATACATACATGTAAAAAAATTGTTTCCGAGGCACCGACTCCAAAAATAACTGATTATAAATTGTAAATAGGTAAGGAGGTATATTTATAATGTATCAATAATTTCGTTGATTTGCCTTTAATGCTCATTGCTTTGAAGTAATTTTAATATGATTTTTTCTTTTTAGTTTATGCTTGTAAATGTAGGTATAGTAATGAAGTCGGTTCTAGTTCTTTTCCCTAAAAAAATTACTTTATTTTCCTTAGCAAAGTTAATTCAGTACCCAATATAATCTATATCGAATATCGATATAAAATATGTACTGCGTCTTGAGTTCATTGATATTGGAATACTTAGTTATGACTTCTTAAAACTAAGAATTCTATGTGGGCAATATTATGTTTGTATTTGCATCAAACCTGAGACAGAAATAAATATTTGACAATTTGAATATTGAATTTAATCACCAAATACACTATTAACTTTGAGACTTCTTTATTCGGATGCCATTTAAATATCATGAACAACAGCAACAATTTGTTTACATTCTGACCCTCCTCACGCAATGCCATCATAAAAGTGGCAATTAACTTCAGTGTGGTTTATTTTACACCAACTTTACTATGGGCGTGTATTTCACTATGTTTGTCTTCAAAGAAGATGTCACGAATGTATTTAGTGGCAGCGCTTTAACGACCTACTTCAATAGTAATTTAATTATATTTGTTGTAGAAAAGTAAAATAAAACAGACTAAATTTTACTTTTTATCTTCTATTTGATCAAGTTCGCTGAATATTATTTAAGCTTCCCAATATCCGTATTACAGTTGAAATTTTCCACGAATGGAAGCAAAGAGGGCGGATGATAAAACCCTGTCACTAATTAAATGGGCCCGAGACGTCCTATTCTTAATAGATTTGTCGCTAATTTGAAGTAATTTCGCGGAGCTCTCCTTAATATCAAACGTCGAATTAATTTGGGAATTTCCAAAGTAAATTTCGTATTTCTCCGGAGTGACTTTAGGAACATTATTATGTGGTATGCCAAAATTAGTCACACTTTACATTGCGTTTTCATTATAGAATATTATCTTGCACTTGTCGATTTTTCTGACAACAAGCAAATCGTGTCATCATGAACAACTGTCTATCCACTGCTGGATTTAGATGTCCTCATCGGTGATCGGTTTATTCGATTCTGTCATTCTCGTCTACTGGTACCTATGTTGGTCGAATGATCGTAAAGGTGAAATTACGATGCTGTTCGATCAACGTAGGTACTCGTTAAGTAAAATAGTTTGAGATAAATTCATCATCATCATTTCAGACTATCATGTTCCCACATTTGGGACACAGGTTTTCTCACAGAGAGAGATAGGCCTTAATCCACCATGTTGGCCCAGTGCATGTTGGTGAATGTCATATATCTTTGAACTTTTGAGGTTCATAGACGTACCAGTTTCCTCTTGGTGTTTTTCTTCACCGTTTTTGAGCAATAGCATCGAAACTGCACATAATTTAATTTGGTACAAGTCGTTGGTAGAGGGCCGAGGATCGAACCGGGTGCCGTCAGATCATAAAACGCACACGTTACCACTCGGTCACCATCACTTCTAAAGATAAATTACTTTTGCAGTATTAAAATAATAAACACACCTTTATAATATGGTAATCAAAAATCCAACATTAAAGATTCATTTTATCCACATAACCTAAAGAATGGTTCTAAAGGCGTAGAAGTGCGGAGAGGAATCGGTCCATAGATTAGGTTCAACACCGGAATAGTAGCAATTCATCATTATTATTCCGGACAATTTATCAAGCGGTTGGCTCGCCTCCGACCGGATCGCACATCCTAACGAGATGGTGAATTTTCACCGAATAATTTGCGAACCGACGAATCACGTATCGGAATCGGAAATGAGCTCGGAATTGAGATAGAAGCCTCGAACATGGGGATAAAAGGCCATTGGAAAGACAATCCTGTACTTTAAATGGGAAATATAATTTGAGGAATTTGTTCCCAAAATAATAAAATATAACTTAACGGAGAAAGCAAAATCCAAACAGATAACTTTAATAATCGTATGATTACAACTTTACAAAAATAATAATAAAATTGATAGATATTGATAGATATAGAGTATTCTGATATCTATCAACATAGAGATAATTAAGTACCTATTTAATATCCTTATATTTAAAGTAAATGATATGAAAGATGTACTAAAAATTACATAAAATAAAGTAGAAGCAAACACTGTACTCACGCTACCAAGCAAAGAAACCGAATATGATATACCTACTATGTTAAATTTAGCATGACATTTCGTTAGTCGAGGGCCTATAGCAGGGGTCGACACGATTACTCCGGCTTATTACTGCGACTTTATCATATTTCAATTTATGATCATCGAGCGGACTTACTGCGTAGAAAAAACGGGGGATATGGCGTATAAATCAGAAATGAGATGTCTCATTAGCAAGGTTTAGGTATATATTTGATATTTCTTTGTGGTCTGTTCGTTTGATTTAACCCTCAACCCAAAAAGAGGGGTGTTATAATTTAACGTGTGCGTCTGTGTATCTGTCTGTGACATCGTAGCACCCGAAAGGCTAAATCGATTTTGATTTAGTTTTTTTTTTGCTAAAAATATGACTTGATCGAGATTGTCCTTAGCTATGATTCAAGAAAATCAATTCAGCTGTTGAAGATTATCAGCGGTTTTGTCAGGGGATTAAAAAAATACTTGTTATATAGACTATATTTTGTTTACAAAGTTTTTTAGCAACACAGGTTTAATGTTTTTGAATTTAGCTGCAGAGGACCCACTTTCTGTGTTTTTGTGAGTTTGATAATATTTTTTATTTAAAATTTAACCAAAATTAATATAGGAGGCGAAACTTGGCAGCATTACATTACATAGGAATTTTAAGCGTAACGGAGGCGTTAGATAAAGTCGTCGGACAAGAAAATGCTTGGTTAGAGAGAATACGAAAACGGTCCTAGTTGTTAAGTCTTGCACAGTTTCTGTCGCTATCTCCGGATAAGAGCCTAATCACCGGTCGTCGCGTCTGTATCGGCCCGCCGAAGCGAGCGGGTATCCCCCAAGGCACGATTCTGGGACCAGTTTTCTTTTTTGGTTTACATTACAGCGTAAGTGTGCCGAATTCTTTTGTTGCGCTCCCGCTTTTTATACAGATTTGCGTGATTTGTATTGTGTTTACTTGTATCTGTATCGCTTATAAAGTAGACTGGATGGCTGAATTTTACGTGTATTTTGTGAAGGAGATTTGAATAACACAAATACGGGCTAAATTGTCTTAGTAAATTCAGTAAAAGAAATCACTGAAAGCTTTTATCTTGTGAAATTTATCGTTATCGTCGACTTATATCCACGGTTTGTGCGCTGTATATGCCGTACTTGTTTGTCCAAGGGTTTCCTGCGGATCGCAATGTCGTCCGATCAAGCCTGTCTGCCCGATGAAATTAAGCGAATAAACAAAGAAGAATTTAAGATAGTAAAAAATAAGTTCCATTTTACAAATACCATTTTAACTTTACACGGATAACTTACGTGTGAACTGAAAGTGAAGAAAGTGCAAAGCTATTAATAAAGAGACTTTGCAAAGTTATAGGAAGTTCAACAGCAAACGTTCCGGTTTGCGCTCGAACAAACTTACTCTTGGTAACTATTTGTAATATGAATTTATTACGAGGTTAGCATTGGCTTAAGTGCAAACACGCTTGTATTACCTACAATGGCGTACCAAACAAGAATTGAAAGTTTTTCGACCTCAAAACGCTTGAATTTTACGAAGATCGATTATATACTGAAAATGGCAGTCAAACCTTTTCTTTCGCTGAAGATGATGATTTTATCGTGTCTTCTGTAAAATATTCTATCACGGAAATCATTACAAAAAATTAAATTGCCAATCATGTCGATACAATTTTTCTTTCAAATGACATTTTTAAATTTGTTTTACTAGTCATATGTACTTGAAAAACTGACGTAATTGTTTCTATCATAAATATACCAGTGAAGGGGCAAGAAGTCTCGACATATGGCATACATCTATATTTACAATAGGATTTTTACACCCTACTTCCATTTCGGGTGCGAGAAAATCGATTCCCAATTCGATATGACCCTCGTGCTGGATATTCGATTGAGACATTTTACCAGTAGTCGATTATAATGAAGTGACGAAGAAATTGAGTAGAAAGGGAGATATGATCTCTTTTTTAGAGTAAGTGCACCTATTTTGGTATCATCAAAAAAATAGAACTTACGAAATATATGTTTCCATTAATTTCATTGTTGAGTTCGTAATTTGAATAGTCCAAATAATCGACGCGATTATAAAATTATTTAAGTTAATAACAAGAAATTAACAAACCACCACAACGGACAAAAAGATGTAACAAACTAGTTTATTCTAAGCTCTTGTATTACTGATGCTTATATTTCTTGGGTTCAGAATGGTGCCCTTTAAAAGTAGGTTCTCTGGTATTATTCTACCCATGACAAATTTCATTTCGGATACAACAATAACACGATTTTGAACCGACCACGAACTTGAAAAGTTTGATTGCAGGATGTCTATTGAGAATAGACAAACATAGAAATACCCAAAAAATATTAAGTACCTTTCTGAGGCAATCTAGTAAAAAGTATAAAGCCATATCTACATAGCAGTTTCCAGCGTTTGCTTTCCTCACGAACGTCGGAATCACGGCTATTTCGTTATCTCATTAGACGCGGCACAGTGAAGCGGACCTCTTTTTGCTAAATATTTTTCGTAGACTATTTGGAAGTTAACCTTAGCGAACTAAATGTTAAGGTTAAGAATTTCGTAAAAATTTCGCTTTTATGTATTTGATTTTTAATTTTTTTAAATTTTGATGAGGCCCGTTGTTGCTTTATTTTAAATCATTTAGCTAATTATTATACTTATTAAACTTTTGCGATACCTTTAGAGCACCGTCAACGTATAAGTGATAGAAAAAACTGAACTAATACTGAATAATAATGATAATTTTATTCATAATAATATTTACAAATAACAATACTGCCCCTATGTGTATCATTTCTGTTGTGTTTGAAAAAGTTATCCCAGTTAGTTAATTTCTAATAAAGATACGTGCACACCAAAGATTCGAAACACCAAGAAGAAGAAAGACGTTGTTTTTGACAGCTAATAAACCGCTTGGCAAGTATGCTGCAAGGTTATCCTATCCTAATACATTATGTTACTTTTGACGCGGCCACTTTATACTAGTATAATATTAAACTCTAATATCTACGAAGTCACGAGCAAGAGCTAGTCTTATATATACAAAAGAAAAAAAAATACATAACTACTCCGTGGAAAAATGAAATATGAAATGAAAATTTCATTCAACTCCGACTAGGTCATATTGTCTAGTTTTTGATTTTTTTCTCACGACGATTGACTACTTAATTCACTCAATAAAACATTAATCCTTTAATAGCTATTCCAGTCACAATATGTTTCAAAACACCCCCTTACTGGTCAAAATGTGCATTGAAAACATCTTAATCATTACGGTTCATAAAACTAAGTGATTGCTCGGGGGTTTGCGTGAGCATGAATTGATTTCGTAAGTCCATCTCTTAAAGTACCTTGGTTTAATAGTTGTAGGGGTGAGACCACTTAAAATGACAATTGTTGTTTTTTATTGAATGCGTTTTAGGGATGTATCAATTTTCGATGTGGTTAAAATATGTTAATTGATTATTTATTTTTAATATAATATAGGGCTTGTGTTTAACCGCCTTCTCGCTTGATGATAATTAGCTTATATGAACTCTTGCCATTTTCTTGTTTTTTCGAGTATTCGAAGTCCGTGTTAAGTATATTATTATTATATTATTATTATTTATTTATTTTAAAAAAACGTAGGTAAAATTCTTTTTCATACGCTTGGTTTTTTTTTAAAGGCTATATGTATTATCGTAATTCAGTTAAGTAGGTTTTTTTTTTTTAAATATAGTATTAGATTATGATCAAATTGCTGGAAAAACATTGTTTAAAGAGGAAAACAAAATTAAGTAACTAGTTGTTTATATTTACAAATACAAGGCAAGATTTTTCTGAAATTTATATTAAACAAAATGAAGCTGCAAGAAAACCTTATTGACCGCCACTTTATTACACAATAAATTACGTCATAACATTTTAAACAATGCAAAAATAAATTCGCGTAAAATTTTCCACGGGCGGACGCAGGGTCGCATAAGTTAATAGTGACACAGAATATGGTATAGGCAGATAAATACCTCAGAAAATGCAAAAACTACAACGTGTTTTGATCATGCTACTAATATAAAAAATGCGAATGTGTTTGTAATTTTTTCACGAAATTAGAAATGGGCGTATTGACGTAATTTGGGCATTGACAAACGCAAAAGCATGCATAGTACTAAATAATTTTTATAAAAATTGTTAGAGGGCCGGACAGTAATATAAAATAATTTTTGTCTCGCAATAAGTTACGTTTCTTGAAGAAATGTTCACGCGGGTGAAACCGCGGGATAGATGTCATACAAAGACATGATGTTTATACTTTTACACTATACGTATACTAATTCAGTCTGTGTGTATGTGTATCTCTATGTTTGCTTTCTTTTTACAACAAAAAGGCTGAACCAAGCTTCATGAAATTTGATAAGACAGAAAAGCGGTTTTGTAAACTTTTTGTTCCGCAAAATGCTGTAAAACTGGAAGACACGGCTAGCCTTCATTGAATATGAAGCTACTTTAACGTAAATCTCACTCTCCACTCCACTCGACCTCATCATCTACCATTTATTTCACAACTGACTTCAGAAAAAGGGATTTCAACAATTTTTTTTTTATTATTCTCCTCTCCTATTATGAACCCAAAATAATGTTTTTTAAATCTATATCTCGAAGGTGGTTCTATTAACCTCCAACTCAAAAAGAAGTATAACGCTATAAGTTTAACGTGTGTATCTGTGTATGATGTATGTCTATAGCATTGTCGCATATGTCTTCTGTGATTGTAGCTCTTATACGGCTGAGCCCAAATTACGTTTTAATTTTATTTTGTTTGGTATGTTACTTGAACGAGAGTTTTCTTAGCTATGATTCAAGAAAATCTGTTCAGCCCTTTGAAGATTATCAGATCTTTACCGGAGGTTTTAAAAAAATAAATAAAAAAAAATGCATTCATTTTATAATGAACAAAATATTCCACCTCTAATTTTTTTATTTAAATTTATATGAATCACATTTAATGATCTTCAGCCACTTATCGTAAAGGTATTATTGTAGGTAATTTTTTCAAAAAATTACTTTATTTAAAAGTTATCTTTCTGAGTTCTCCGTGACTATGGCGATAGTGGAGCTGCCGTAGCGGGCACAGATAATGAAATTGTGTACAGAAGCGCAACGAGGCGGGCGCGTGTCTCGGCCAAAAATCCACTTAACAAATTGCTGCTGATTCGTACGGTTACGGATTGTTGCCTACTTTTACCGGGACGTCAATTTTTTGACGTGTTATCGAAGTATTTAGCGGTTTTTACAAGCTTTTATTTAACTTTTCTGTTAGTTAGTATGTAGGTATGTATGTTGGGGACAAATCTTGTAACTGAATCCTTTTTTTTCAATATGTGCTTTTTGGCGATAAGAAAGAACAAATGAGATTTTCAGTACAACAGAAAAAAGGAAAAAAGTTTTATGAACTTAGGTAAAGTAAGCAGCAACTCTGTAGCATGGAGTCGAACCGTTTGCTAGTAAGATTAAAATGTCATACAAAACTATCCCTCAAACCAAGGTTAAATTTAGAATTACATAGTAGGTACAAGTAATAAAAAAAGAACGAACCGAAGGATAGGGGGAGGTAGATACATTACGACAAACCGAATTTTGCTGGGACCAACATAGGTGACTTGAGCTCGTCAAATAGGAACGATATAAACCCAAATTAATCTGACGGCACCCGGTTTGAACCTTGACCCTGTACCAATGAGCAGTTTTGGTATCATGGCTCAAAAACAGTGAAAAAAACATCGTGAGGAAACCAGTAGGTCCAAGAACCTCAAAAATTCAAAGACATAATTATGCCAATCAACATGCACTGGGCCAGCATGGTTGATTAGAGCCCATCCTCTCTCTCTCTGTCTCTCTCTCTGAGAGAAGTCCTGTGTTCCAGCAGTGGGAATAGGATAGGCTGAAATGATGATAGGTGGCGGTGACAACTTACCATATTCAGGTGGCCCACCGCGTCGATTGACACTTGTTCTATTTAAAAAACTCAAAAGATCAATACCTACCTAAAATTAAAAAGGTTAAAACCCATCCTTCACGTAAAATGATTAAACCGTTAACAACCGTATCATTTCGTAGGCTGACATTGCATAAAAAGAAAAAAAAAGAAAAAACGCGACACTAATGAATTCGGGCGTTTTTGCACGCAATTGCACAATTTCAATTATCGTATTAGTTTGGTTTCGTCAACGAGCAGGCGGAAATCGACTCTATTTTTGTAGTGTTAAAGATGGATAACGTTGTTATTTGGAGTATGTGACGAACATATGGGCGAGGCGAGGCCTTGATGAATAATAGTGGACTACACTAAACTTGTGATGTGACAATGCTGTCCACACGTGTACAGTGAATATGTACCTACTATTGTGTACTTGTTGTACTACCTACTATTATAAATAAACCGGCCAAGTGCGAGTCGGGTTCGTACACTGAGGGTTCCGTACCACCACAATATACAATAATTTATTATCAACTAGATGCGCTCCGCGCTTTCTTCCGCGTTATATACCTTCTTGAAGCGACCTCCCTGGTAGCGACACCAACCTTCTTTAACAATTTTTTTTTTTAATCTATGATGTATATTTCAATGTATAGACTTCAATTCTTGCCGTTCCATACAAAATGTATGAGAAAAGAATTTTCTTTTAAAGGTAGGACAGACGGACGGACGGACGGATAGACAGACAGACAGATAGACAGACAGAGCGACATCGTAGGCTTAGTAATAGGATCCCGTTTTTACCCTTTGGGTATGGAACCCTAAAAACTTTATGTACGAACCTTGCCACCCTTTTTTGCATGTACTATTAGTTTGTTCATTAGTGTCTGTACAAGTTTCTTAGTGTGCGTGAAAAATGAAGTAGTTATTTGCCGTACTTACAGTTATAGCGAAACAATAAAAAACGTGGCGACATGAGCAAGAACGATAACTATATTAAGCTATATCTCCCGTGTTTGTCTGATCTGAGGTAATGATACAGGTAGGTACAAAAATAAACATTACAGTTAATGTTACAGTTGTTGTTACAGGCAAGTACAAAAACAAATATCGTATTATTTATCAAGTCCCTTAAATAACGCCAAACCCATAATTACAAAAAACATCAATAAATATTCATAAAATCACAAAAATCTCATTTGAAAATTTCATCCACCACCAGTCAATAATGGCTGATGCACACGATCAAACTCAAATCCATTTACATCATCAAGCGGCTTGAACAAAAAACCAAATCACAAGGTATATATTTCGCGGTCAGGGAAATTTCAAATGTTCAACTTCATGCCTCGCCGAAAGCAAAGAGCGTTAGGATTATTTTTTTTGTTTCCAAAGGTAGGAAAAAATTTGAATTGAACGAATTACAAAACCAACGCGCGGGAAATTTAGGGTTGAGCGAGTTTTTTTTTCGTTAATTCATTTGAGTTTATTTTGAACTTAGTTACTTTAAGTTTCGAAATTAAACTCAACTGTTGAATTTTCTTATATATGTTTGTTGTTTTAAAATTAGCATATTTTGCTATTTTGATGGTGCTCATCTTTTTGTTTCATAATAAATGAACCAACATTAGTTTCGGAGAACTTGAAATGTATAGTTTTGATCTAGTTTTACTTGTGTTAAAATATGAATTCGGGGAAAATATATTTTTATAAAATATTACCTCACTCACGTTCTCAACCCTACATTTCAAATATCGAACGACGACGCACCGAACGGGAGACGCCTATCTCTATTGAATTCCCGAAAAGGACGAAAAATAAAAAGCAATAGGTATGGCACCGCCCGATTCCCCCTATCAATATCTCGAATAGTGTTCTCCATTCAAACCTCGATATTTGTCAGTCTGATTAGCTGACTTTCCCGCCTAAATTGTATGAAAATAGAATATGGTTGAATGACGCAGCGTGACGCCAATATTCGGCCAGTATTCAATCAAAATAATATCTTTAGAGCTAAGTGAGGGAGCCACTATTTTATTTTCTGAATAAAACTGCGAGCTTGGTTTCCAAAACTTTAGTTCCCTCATTTGCCCACCTGTATAATTAAGTTGGTCTTACTTTATGCGATTTGGTATTTCAATATAATAGCTCCGATATCGCAATCAATTTGAATATCGCTAATTAAAAAATGTCACAAGCAAAGTTGAGTAAACAAAATGTTTGTTCTATTTTTGTCTGCAAATATAGTCGTCTGTAATCGCAATATAAACGCGGTTAATGTAAAGTTTTGTGGAAATGTGGTAATGCATTTGGAAAGTTCTCTGATTGCCGTCATATTGTTGGCTGATGAATCGCCGCGAACGGTATTTGAAACAAACACAGTTGCCGCTTCCATTGTTTTACAACTCCGTGTTCGATGAACTTTTCACTTTGTTGATTTGTTCTAGAGTTTTGTTTGTGAAAACGAAAATGCAAATAAAGGTATTTTTAGTCGACAGATTTCTATTAAATACTCTCAATTCTTTTGTTTTGTATTGTGTGTTAGCTCTATATAGGTACATACACGTTTAGTGAATTCAGTCACGTCAGATATTAAAATCAAGGATGACCATCGAGAGTAGGTATATACGCGCCACAAAGTAATATAATCTGGGATCTCCTTGCGGCAGCCATATTTGCATACCTGTCAAGCGAGCACATAAGCTTTCAAAAACAATAAAAACCGGGCAAGTGGAAGTCAGGCTCGCGCACTGAGGATTCCGTACCACCACAAAATACAATAATTAAAATTTTAAAAACTGACTTCAATATTAGTAAATTATGTTCTTGGTAATGAACAGAAATATGTCACCAACTCAGACTTGGCCATTATTTATTATTTGCTACAATTATTTGTTATTATATGTACTTTAGAGTGTGTAATCATGCCAAGTTTGACGTTTTTACCATTTTTACATTAGAGCAATTACAAATTATTTACAATACAATTATTACAATATTACAATTACAATTATTATAATTACAATTATTTTTGTACTGTTCTTAATTTTTTAACACTAAACTTACCTATCGATGATAACAGGGTCTGATGGAGTTTCATTTCTGTTGCCGCAACTCTTCTTATCGCAACACCGACTGAAAATAAAAAAATATATTACAATTTCAAACCAAAAAATTAATAAAAAAATTTAAATAAAAAAAAGAGTTTTATAATATGCGAAACTAGTCTAATTTGGAAAGGCATGTAGACAAAACAAACTTGATTAATCACGGTCTTTATAGAAATGATAACTCAGTAGGGCCTTCCCCTAAGGGGGAGGCCTGTGTTCAGCAGTGGACTTCTTCTGGCTGATGATGATGAACTACTGAGTTATAATTTCTACAAAGACCGTGATTAATCAAGCTTGTTTTGTCTACATGCCTTTCCAAATTAGACTAGTGGCACATGGCAGGATGGCATGCAGATGGCAGGCTGTCGTTCAGACCTTGACCTTGACGGAGGTTTAGATCTCCACACTGAACGACAGCCTGCCATCTGCATGTAGTAGATACCTGCGACTCTCACGATGTTGTTGGTCCATCTAGTGGAATGCTTATCTCTACGCTGCATCTTCCGATTCGTGGTCTCCACTCAAAAACCTTTCTTACCCGTCGGCTATCGCTTCTTCGAGCGATGTGGCCTGCCCATTGCCACTTCAACCCGTAAACTTTAATATTTATGTCGGTGACTATGCGCAATGAAACTCCGAGCATAGCTCTCTCCATTACCCACTGTATGATTCTAAGTTTTTCCAAAAGGCCAACAGTTAATGACCACGTCTTAGTACCATATAATATCTTCTCACACATAAGAACGAATTGCTTACAAGAACTCTGAAAAAATGACACTACTATTGTAAAGTTACATATAAACCATTCATTGTACAAAAGGCACATTCTACAAAAATGTTGACCTACCCTGCATCCCCCGTAGATAAAACTACTTAAAGGGCTACCTATCATAGAAAATAATCAATATATTGCCAGTAGATATAGAGTGGGGCCCGAATGTCTATCATAGAACGGGCGATTTATTGCGATTTCGTAAGGTATATCATAGCGAGTTTTGCACGTGATAGTACCTACAGGAGGATGATGTAGTTATTTGCAGGAACTACTGGGTATATTTGTGATGTTGAGACATTAAAAAAAACTTTATTTGTATTTGCGCGACGTACTTATCCGGATGCAAATTCCTACTTTTAAACAGCCTTTTTTAAATGTTTGATAACTCCGAACTCCGTCATCTATACTAATATTATAAAGAGGAAAGATTGGATTTTTTGTTTGTTTGTTTGTTTGCATTGAATAGGCTTCAAAACTACAGAACCGATTTGAAAAATTCTTTTACTGTTGGGTAGCTACACTATCCCCGGGTGACATAGTTATATGTATAGTTGTATACCCGTGTAAAGCCGGGGCGAGCCGCTAGTATTATATACTTTTGGATTGGTCCAATATAAATTTTATTAAAATCGGTTTAGTAGTTTGATAACTGCAACATTCGGCTATGACATAAAATTGTCATTCAAGTCATCCAAGCAATTGACGAAATTGCGTATATTACTACTATTCGCATATTAATATTAATTTTGTAAAGTAAGTTTTTTTAAAATTGATAATTATCATTAATCGATAGACATGCTACTTCCTAAAATTTTATATATAAAGTCATGAAGCGACGATACTTATTAAAATAAATCTGAGAAAAAACGCCTACTTATCAATAATCAAAAGAAATTAGATTATGCCATGTTTTTTATTATTATTTGATACAATCCTACTCTCATACCTTTAGAGGGCTATGATTAAAAAAAACACATCCTTTACATTATATATGGTGCATTATTATAGTTGGTTCTAAATACAAAAAGAGATCCCTGAATCTGCACAAGCTTTAATATACATACGGCAGCTGCAATACAAAAATAACAAAACAAACACAAAGCCATGTCCACACAAATCAAACGTCACCAATGCACGCGCCCTACCGCGGCTCCTCGACGCAAAGGGCAAAGACATCGTAAGGACAGACTCCCTAGAGACACCTCCCCAGAAGACGATAGAGCGGGACAAACTTACACCCCGGAAAGGGATGGAGACATCGACAAAGGTGGGATAAAATTTTAATTGCTCACACAGACGCGGTCGCTTGTTGTCAAACACTAACACATAGATGAGACGACGAGACGATTGTGCGAGTTTACGAGCGGAAAAACCACCCCAAACAAATGGTTAAATTAATAAGGATGTTCACTCTATCGGCGCGTTTGTAGGAAATTAGGAGCGTGTTCCGAATTAGCGTTAACATGTTTTTTTAGAATTCAATAGTTATATATACGTACTCAGGCATTTTACAATATGTCGAAAATTAGTAGGAAACCACTATCAACCTAGCATAGGTATTAAGGACAAATGATTTACTGATCACTCAATATTGTTATAAAAAAAGAATGGAGACATGAAATAAAAATCAAATGCAGTCCCGTAAGTCGTCATAATAAGAATGATACGATTAGTTCAAATAACTAAATATATTATATTTAATCAAATAATTAGAATAAAAAGATTAAGTTTTTTTTTTGTTTTTAAACATACTTCATGACTTTATCCACATGTACAAACTTAAACTAAAAAGTAGGAAAATGACACAAACAGAGATTGTAAGTCCTCTTCAAAACTTTTACTGAAGGGAACCCTAAAACAAAACGTGATCTGTGGATATATTTTTGGGTAATAGTTTATTTAGTCAAAAAGTGCTAAATCAATTTTGTTTAATTTATATGAGGTCACCTCTGAAGTATGACTTACCAAACAAAAAAAGAATCATCAAAATCAATTCATAATTGGCGGAGTAATCGCTTTACATATATTTCCAAAAAAACATATAGTCGAATAGATAACCTCCTTTCGTCAGTAAAAGGTTTAAATTATTACATCGACGAATTAATCAGTTTTATTCAATTTTCAGTTTTCACGAATTCATTATCAGTATAGAAAAACTGACTTGAACATTAGTAAGCGCTCGAACAGAATTATTCGTATTATTGGAGTTGGTTAAAATAAAAACCACTTAGCCAAAGTCAATGAAGTTTTTGTAAGATCACCTCGAGAGCATCTAGATAATTAAAAAAACACGCAATTGCAAATGGCAGACTGAACCGAAAGAAGAAGCTTTCTTCTGAAGTCGGTTAACAATGAATTTTATTTTGATTTTAATCTTCTCAAAATTCGAAACTGTATTTATGACTATAATACAGTAAAATATGGATTTATACAAACCTATGCGATTTTTTTTCTACACGAGTTCATGGAACATACTGACACAACAGAACATTATCGGAGAAAGATGACTGGCAATTATTTATTTGTGATGGCATATTTATGACAAATGACTTGTGACACTTCTACGAAATATTGGCTGGTGACTATGAGAAAGGAAAACTCTTTACGCCATTGGCTGGTGATCGTCCATTGAAACATTTTAAGATTCGAATTACTTAAAAAATTGAACGTTTTATTTTTAAAGTGTGTTCGCTTGCAAACTATTTTTAAACGAATGCAAAAAAAGGTTCCTAATTCGACTGTATTTATAAGCATAATACGCGACATCCAATTTTGATTGTATTTATTTCAGACTTTAATTTAGCGACTATTATTTACACAATTTTGACCCATTCAAACATGAAAACTATTTTTTTTTCTTATCTTACTAGTTTCACATCATAATTCAGGAGAAGTTTTAAAACGGAAAAAATAATACAAAAATTGAGTTTTTTTTTTCAAATTATGTATTTTATATTAAATTTTTTCATCTAGTAATAATATGTAATTTATATTAAATTTATTCTTAGCAGATACATCAACAACCTGACGATAATGGTATTTGTACCTACGACTAAAACAGTTAAGAGACTTTTGTGTTGCTCTCTCGTTAGACGAGAGAACGAGACAAAGCTCAATGTAAGATAATTATAAGTTTGTTTTTGAGGTTGTGTTAGTCCCCATAAATGTTGTATTTGTTATGTAACAGATTCCCAAAGGAGTGATAATTTACCTGCACATGACTTCGTGAGTAAGTAGAACTCTGCACATCTCTGGATTTTTGTCTTGACCTTCATAGACGATGGGCTAAAACAAAAGAAACACAAATAAACATATTAAACTACAGTTATTCCTAACAAAAGTTTAGAATAGATAAGATAAGCCTTTTTTGTCTTTTTCATTCCATTGTCTTATTAATTTATGCACCCCAATCCTTGCATAATGGCATTTTATTATTTCACCCAAAATCTAATCAACGTTAATATTTTATGCATCTACTAAATAATTTTAATAGATGAGATAAAGCTAAATTTTTAAATAAAATAACTAGTATTGCAACGTAAAATGTTAACGTAAAACTTTTATTCGTAGTTTGCCATAAACAGAATATTTTATTTGACACTCGAAAAGTTTTGTCCTGTCCATCTGCTGTCCACCTAAGCTTTTTGTTTTGGAAATCATTTTCTAATCTTAGAAAACTCAGTTCAAAATTAATAAGTAAAAAGATGTCGAATGTTTTTGGATAACGTATTTTTTCCTAATAATTAATTTATGATCAAAAACACATTAGATAGATATTAGTTACACAAAACAACCTGCATAAGCCAACTAAATCCCAAAATCCGAAATAGATTTTTTCATCCCTGACAAAATGTTTAATTGAATATGAAATAGCCGGTATTAACGTTCTTTGTGCACAGGATTTGTGAGGATTTCCTATCGTAGGGTGTTTGTAATAGGCGTGCATGTGGTACATCCCTGCACTGTAACTACTATTCTATTCAATAGACGCGAAAGGTACCCTTGCTATCCTTACTAATATTTATTTTAAAAGCGAAAGTAACTCTGTCTCTCTGTCTGGATGTTTGTTCGCTTATCACGACTAAACGGCTAAGTCGATTTCAATGAAATTTACCAAAATGATAGTGTATATCGTAAGGAAGGCAATAGAGGAATTTCCCCCTAGAAAATGCTGAAAACTGGAAAATTGCGGGTAACACTGCGAGATTAAGCTAGTAATCGAATGATCATCTTTGACAAAAACAAAAACTGTCGTAGTGAAAAGTCAGCTATTTTAGTCGGGTTTTTTTGTTTGTTTCCTATGTGCAAGGTCTATTTGGAGCAGTGGATGTCTGCTGGTGGATGATGATGATATATTTTCGTAACGATGCAACGTGTGACTGTGTTGAGGTAGCATTCCGATCTTGACAACCGCGACCGGCGATCGTGACCGGTGACCGGCGGCCTCGGCCATATCGCGCGACCCACTCTCGGCCACATCGCGCGACCCACCACTACTCAATAATGAATTTTTAAGAAGTGCTAAACAATGCAAGCCTCTGCGTCGCGTGACGTGTGATATTGAACAGCTGAGATGTCTAAGTTTTTGACGGACTTTGGACGGAAAATATTAATAATAGATAGTTTTTTTAACCCAAAATAGAACAAGGAGATCTATTTGTAATTCGAATACTCCGAAAACAACATTACTTTCCCAGAAACACATAATGTTTTGAGAAAAATATAAAAATATAATATTCACAGAGAAAGTAAGTAAGTAAATAAAGACTAAGAAGACTCTTTCTGACTAACCCAGAGTTGTCACTGTGTTCTTAAAAAATTATAAGAAAAACTAAAAAAAAAAAGTGTTCATAAATCGTGACAAACCTAAAAGAGGTGTGAGTACTGATTTGAGTAAGTATTGCAGTCTACTATGTTTTGTACTCTATGGTTGAACGCATCAAAGGGCCATAGAGTAATATTTAAGTATGGCTTAAGGGTCGAAATATTTTGTTGAGGGTCGTTGCGTATCAGGTGTGAGACTGTGATTATTCAATACAATATATTTTGCTCTTTAGAAGATAATTACGGTTGTGTTACGTACGGTTGAAATTAAATGCATTGTAACATTCTTTATAATATGAGATGTCTGTCTTGTAATTCCTTATTTGTCCCATTTTTGCACATCGCTAATATTCAAAACTAGCAACGCACCCCGGCTTCGCACGGGTGTCTTATTACCTTGGGTTACATTATTGGAGTTTTAGTGAGGATCCTTAATTTCAAAAAAAATAATAATATAGCCTATGTCACCTGGAGATAGTGTAGCTTCCTAACAGTGAAAGAATTTTTCAAATCGGTTTAATAGTTTTGGAGCCTATTCAATGCAAACAAACAAACAAACAATCAAATCTTTCCTCTTTATAATATTATATTAGTATAGAAGTATAGATGAGAAATTATCTCTCTCTCTCCCTCTCTCTATATCTCTCTCTCTCTCTTGCTATCTCTCTCCCTTGCGCTCTCTCTCTCTCTCTCTCTCTCTCTCTCTTTCTCTTGCTCTCTCTGTCAGTTTGTGATCTTTTTATGTGTAAAGTGCTGATTGGATTTCAATGAAACTTTGCAAGGGACTAAGCTAACTCTACACCAGTTAACCTAGAAAATGCGGGACACATCTAGCTATATCATCTATTCAGAAAGGTTATAGTAGGTATGTAGGTAACCAAAAAAAGCTTATCAGCAAGCTGAAGTGGCAGTGAGTCGGTCATATCTATCGTACAACGTCTAACCACTGGGATAGACGTATTCTAGAGTGAAGCACACGAATCGGCAAACGTTGCGTAGAGGCTCTGAGACTCGATTGAGTGACAATATCATCATCATCAAGTTCAGCCTATCGTGTGCCCACTACTGGGACACGGGCTTTCTCTCAGAGAAAGAGAATGGGTCCTAATCCACCATGCTAGCTCAGTGCATATTGGTAAATATCATTAAACTTTGAACTTTTGAGGTTCTTGGACATACCGTTTACCTCAAGAGGTTTTCCTTCACCGTTGTTGAGCGATGGCTTCGAAACTGCACATTATTTAAGTATTAAATAAGTCATTGGCGCAGGGCCGAGCATCGAACCGGGTGCCGTCAGATTGTAAAGCGCACATGGCCACCATCGCTCGAAACGGGTTCTCAAGTGACGATAGTTATCCGAAAGGCAATTTGCAGTGCTATTTCCAATGGTGGACTAAGGTCTAATTATGACAATAAATCTGTGAGTAAATATAATTATATTTCTCTACACACACAATTTAAATCAAGATAAGCAAAGGCTAGTACCACAAGTCTCGAAAGTGCCAACTTACATAGAAACCCGCAATCGACCTATTACGACGCCAACTACAAAAGTCACAATACCCCACGGGCTAGTTAAGTAGTTGCCACTACAGTACTATGGGCCACCAGCGAATATCCACTGATAGTGGCCGACATTTTTCAAGTTCATCCAGACTGGTCCCTCCGGAGGGCCGGGAGCGAGCACCCGCGCTGGGCATTGGTGTCGCCTGGGATTCAATCTCAAGGGAATTTGGGGGGGATTAAAAAAAGGAGAGCTGTTGCATTAAAGCTCTTGGTGGAACTGAAATATGTTAGAACTTTGATTACCCACAAAGTATCTAATATTACTATAATTATCTGTCTGTAAATCAGATTTTTACTATTTCCAAACTGAGCTTGATAAGACAATTAATTGAAATTATCCCATAAAATTATAATGTTTTTCATATATCTCTAACTCTACATTAATACCCCTATTAATAAACTTGGAGTAGCCTTAGAATAGTTACTCCGTCTTTTGTCTTTTTCGATCGAGTTCAAATTTTGAAAGAGAAAAAGACAAAACGCTGCGTAACTGTTCCAAGACTACTCCACGTTTACCTCCACTTAGCGCTACACCGGGTGTAACTCTAGGTGACATATTCAAGGATATCATTGTACTCATCATTTAAAAAGACGTTTGCTATAGGATCATACATAAAATCGCAGGGGAAAAAATGTAGTTGCATAGAAAATAAACGGAATTTCAGGGTTGGTCAAAATGTAAAAAAAAAATATAACGATGGTTATAATGATATCCATCTAGTCTATTCAGTAGTCTGTGTATTGTGTATTATCGCTGTTTACTTTACTCCCACCAAAACAGTGACCTCTTAGAACAAATAGTACATCAAAAATACGGAGTGTAGTGCTAAATTTATGTACAAACATGAAATAAAGAGTACCTCGAGAGCTGGAAGCTAGAAGGAACAAACAGCGTCCGCGCGTGATTTACATCAGGGACAATGCAGGAAGACTGTTTCCGTTACTCTGTATGCTTTTATAATAACTACTTCTATAAAAATTCGTACTTGTATTACACTAATATTATAAATGCGAAAGTGCGTTCATTTGTGAGTTTGATGGTTAGTTGATGTGCTACTTTGTTCTTTTTCAAAAGAATATTTATTTTATTAGAAGAAAAAAAACCGGCTTCAAGACTATACTTACATGGACAAACTTAAACTAAAAAAACTGGACGCAGTACGAGTAGGACTCGTGCTCTGAGGGTTCCGTTGGATGGAACCCTCAGAGCGCGAGTCCAAAAAAAAAACTAACTGAAGTTGAAATATTGAAAGACAAACTTAACTTTGTAGTTGACAATAAAGTTCTTCCATACATAAACAACTACAAAATGTAAGTTTGTAATTGTAAAACAATATTTTTTATATAATATAACTTCAAATTAACATATTTCAGATTGATTTCTTTATATGCTGTAAGACTTTGGCTCTTGCCAAAATTTATGATTCTATATCAACGGGAAGTACCCTATAGGTTATGATCCCCTGTGAAATTGCAAAAATGCGACATATACGTTCATATCTTTTGATTGTGTTGATTTACAACTTTTGTTTTTTTACAGCCGAAAGAAACCGTAGGTCCAAGTATTTAATATATATTTCAACTTGATACCTTTACCCGTTCTTAAGAAAAAGGTTCTTGACAGACGGACAGACAGACGGACAACGAAGGGTTCCGTTTTTTCCTTTTGAGGTACGGAACCCTAAAAAGTAGAAAATGACAGTTAAAACAGAGATTGCAAGTCCTCATCAAAACTTGCTGAGAAGAACCACAAACCAAATCATCAACCGTGTATATATTCTTGGTAATTGTTTTTTTTTTTTTCAAAAAACGCTGAATCAAATTCAATAAAATTTATAAAGACTACATCTGAAGTATTACCTATAAACCAAAAAAAAAACCATCAAAATCAATTCATAATTATCGGAGTAATCGTGTAACAAACATACTCGTACAAAAAAAAAATACAGTCGAATTGTTATCAATTCGACTCCCCCCTTTCGTATCCTCCTTTCATCGGTTAAAAAAGGATTAACCAGTTTTTTTTTTAAATATAGTTGAAGGACTTGATAGTGACATAAGATACTTTTAATACCGGAAAAAGTTAAGATATCTGGGGTAAATTTTATTCACATACTTTTTATACCGGAAGATTTCTGGGGTAAATTTTATTCACGCAGATGAAACCTTGAAAGCGAGTTTGGGGAAAAGTTTGTATGTTTCCAAAATTCAAGAAATTGAACAATAGTTTAACTCTAAGATCACCACTGCCATGTAGATGCAGTTTTAGGTAATAAGAACTCAGATTGCTCCTAAAATTTGCGTTTTGCCACGCAAGAGTTATACTATGTATGTTCTGTGAGATTTCTGTCATATTTAAATGTTCAACCCCATTGCCATACCCAAAAGCTCATTCGTTTTTATTTTGCAGACGTTTTGGTAACCTAGTTTATATTCTAGAATTCAATACAAACCTAAATAAATTCCGACTATAAAAGGCAGAAATAACAAAGACTTTAGAGACAAGAATTCAGTGATTTACGTGCACGTTCTAGCGTTCATAGTGAACATTGCCAGCAACTTGCTTAGTTATTTTTATTGTTATCGTTATGTATTTTATTTTTGTTAAGAAATGTGTAGTGAAATTTAAAAAATTTAAAATTTTACTTTTGCCTCAAAAAATGTGAAAAGGCTCTTAAATACCCACAAATCCACTCAAATAATAAAAATGAGATAAATACATCGTTAATTAGCTTCCAAAAGTCATTTTCCCAACAAAAAGGCACCAAATTAACATGTTGTTTGAACATTGTTAAGTAAACATAATCAGTACCGCACGTGTTTCGCACACGACCGCTCTATTCAACTTGTGACTATTCTATGGGATTTTGTAGAATCTCATTCCATGGACCGTGAGTCAGGATCTTAAGACTATACCCAAACAGAGGGTGGCCAGATTGATGTTTTAGATATTGATATGATAGTGATTTAGTATGGGAACACAAATAATCCGGTGATTAATGCCGGTGGATACTTTAAATTTTTATCGGTGATCTGAACCTTATTTTAGGGGCGCTTTGAGTAGCACTTCTTTTGAGTACGTGTGAAAATTCATCGGTGACTATTCTGGGTTACGTGGAAAGGGTGTACTAAGCCAAAAGGGTCCCATAGTACCCATCATTATGAGCACCTTTTACTATAGGAGGAACACTGAAATCGCGAAAAAAATATCTTTTCAAAGAAAACAGTCATTGACACTCAAAAAACATTATGGTGTTCCTTACTTTTTTTTCCATGTAGATACGCGGTTCCTGTTGGATAACGGGTGAAACCGTAGCGCACTGCTGGTATCAAACAGATTATGCATTGGGTTTTCATTTCACTAGGAGTTCTTTATTTCCATTGATGCCCCTCGATACTCTGAGTAAAAAGTCCATAGTACCTATGGGAGCCTGTCAACATTAACTTACTATCTAAGCAAAAAATTACCAAACAGTTTACGAAGATTACAAAACTATTCAGAGCCTAAAATCAGCCGCAAAACGTCAGAGTACATGTCACGATGTCAGATAGCGTAATTTTTTTAATCTCGCCGAAACAAGAGTTGCGTGCCGAGTTCGCATGCACTGTACAACATTAGCTGATTGCTATTGTGCCCTCAGCCTTACTGCGATGTGTGTATCGCAGTTAATAAGCTTTGCACAAAACAATCAGAAAATACCTAAAGTCACACTAGTACTATAAATGTGAAATTAGCTCTGCTTTTTTGTTCCTTTATTAATTTTCTGTCTGTTTGTTATTTCTTTATATATAATGATACACAATTATAATGAGTATAATGAGGTTATATGCATTATTTTATTAAGCGATGGTGGCCGAGCGGTAGCATGTACGCTTTATAATCTGACGGCACCTGGATTGATCCTCGGCTGTACACATGATAGGCTGATAATGATGGTAATAAGTTTATACCTCATTTATTTATTCCGGAAATTTTACGAATGCTTTAAAATTGCAAATTACAACATAAAATAAGTGTGGTTTAAAAAATAAGTAGGTAAGTAAAATAAGTCCAAAAGTATCATAACTACTTCCTTCTCCACATTAATTAAAAACATTTACAGTTTTGCACACATAATGTGTAAAATGTTTTGAAACAATTGGCAGGTAGGTAATAATACCTTTATAAATTATAATCAGATAAATAATATTAATAATGATATTTGATAGATAGTTACTTTGATTCTAATCAACAATGATTAATAGTCTTAGCTAAATAAAATCTCTATTCAATATTATGGTTTAGACAAAATATTTTTATTTTGGGCTGATTTTGAGCACTGTCTTATATTACACTGCGTCCTAACGTTTTAATACAATTAAATCGACCAACGAGTCTCTATTATCCGAACGCCATCTTTTCATCGCAATTTTTACAGAACGACCATTTTGCGTGTTGTTCTGTCACAGGACTAAGTGCTATCGTTTTGTTAATCAACTTGGATAATATTTGTTAATTGTTTACTGTTATGATCATTTTGTTTCTATTAGCCGGCTGCGTTTTGTGTTAGGTCTCTATCCACACTTTCCGTAACGACGGCTTGTAAAATTTCAATTTTTGATAGTTGTAGCGGTCAAAAACAGTCATGACGAAGTTTGTGAAAAAGACCTTAATCAAGCTATACTAAAATGCATCTTAATCATAATCGCGATTTTTATTGTCTTACAAAAAAGACGACATAAATAGAGCAGAACACCGAAAATAATTTTTTTATCTGTTTATAATTGTTTTAAATTAGTTTCAGGTTAGGTTAATTTTACTTTTTTATGTAATTAATATTTATGTCAGGTTAGGTTTAAATTAGCATCACAAATATCTATAGAGAAAAATAGTTTGTCCCAAATCTTTATTGTACTCAAAACAACGTAGACGCGGAATTACACTAGAAATTCATATACACATTAATTTATAAATTGTTTAACTTAACTATCATTTCTAAGTAAAGACCTCTCCTCGCTATTCTATAGTACTCTCTAAGACAAATTTAACCTAATTTACAGACATACACCTAATAAAATAATGATTAGACAGAAGGAAAATAAAATATGATTGATTCAAAAAAAAAACAATCATAAATCTAAACAACAAAAAACATTTCCTTAATTATTTTAATCATAATAATACAAGCATACTATATCCTTACTAGCTGAATCCCGCGATTTCTAGTTTTTCCGCATTTCTTGGGGGAAAGGTACCCTATGTTCTTCTTCATGATTCACACTATCCTAGCCGTTTCGTCGTGAAAAGCAAGCTAACAGACAAAGAGTTACTTTTGCTTTTATAATATTAGTTAGTATGTGAGTATACTTTTTGCTACCTTTTAACTTTTTGCCTTAATTATTTATTTTAGTATTCTTATTTTATGCAGTTTAAATTCTTATTTTACTAAACTTTCATATCTTAGTGAATTTATTCAACAAAATATCTAATTAAACGTTATTGCACTTATATTCGTACCGAAACACACAATTCCGTAATTCCAAGTTAACTACATCGGCCTAACTTAATTATGTTGATGGCATAAATCTTTAGTAATTGGCCTCCTGTTTCACAACACTAAGAGCTCGGGACGTGCTGAAATTATATATGTGAGGTGGAGGTGTTACATATTCTCGCTTTAATGTATTGTTAATAAGTACTTCGGAAAGCTATCTCGTTACGATGCAAAAAAACACTCCTGGGGCCTTACGGACAACAGCTAATTGCGGCACCTAATCCGCTCAGTTGGCAAATCACGCGACCGCAAACCGTATCTGGGTGCGATAAGGTACACGTTCGCGTGATTTTCCAACTGAGCGGATTAGGTGCCACAATTAGCTGTTGTCTGTAAGGCCCCACGTATCGGCAACTAAAACTCCACAAAAGTAAATAAAAATACTGTTTTAAACTATCACGGTTGTTCACTAAAAAAATATTTACTAAAAAAAAATTTTTTCTTTTTTCTTTCTTTCTTTTCTAAAGTTATATAATAGTTATGGTGCATGTAACTAAGCCGAAATATCGGGAGCTTATTCCACAACTTTAGTAAACAAAAATTATCAATCGATCAATTTTTATTTCCATAATGGAGATAGGTACAGTAGGTACTTATATAATTACTAGCTGTGCTCCGCGGTTTCACCAGCGTAGTGATGAAAAATGGTACAGATGATGATGAAAATGGCTATGTCACTCTCCAGCCCTTAAACTATACCCATGCAAAAAATCAGGTCGATCCGTTGCTCTGTTGCTGCGTGAAAGAGGAACAAACTAACAAACCCACTTTCGAATTATTATAATATTAGTATGATTGTACCTATGATGAGTTTTTGTTATTTAGTATTAAACTTAAATAACAGAACATGCTGTCTTAACTTTGCAAAAGTTTGTATTAGGCTACATGAAGAGGGAATGCAGGCATGGTTATGCGCATTCATTGCAGGCCTGCATCGCGCATTGTTGCAGAAAATAAATAAAGAATGAACGTAAAAATGATTTATGTATCTAGGATTATGTCTGTGCTGCTAACCATTGAGGAGTCAGGATCCAACCCTGAGTGCAGCAACCATGTCATGGTAAAACTTTAAACTGGCTATCATAATAAAATGCGTATACAACATTTCGTGTGCGCTGTTGACCATTGAAGAGTTTATTTATGTAGAGTTAATCCTGGGTGTCAATTTAGGTCATGCATACCATAAAAATGCATTGTCATCGGAGCTGAACCAACATGTAAAAATTCAACTCCGTATCATAGCTTGCAAAAGTTTACCTAAACAAATAAACATACAAGCACTGCAAGTTAAATAAAAGCTTATAATATACAGTTAATACAAATTTGTTAAACGTTAATTACCTTTTTTATAAACTTACTAGCGGTCCGCCCCAGCTTCGCACGGGTATAGATTTTAGCCTATGTCACCCGGGGATAGTGTAGCTTCCCAACAGTGAAAGAATTTTTTAAATCGGTCTAGTACTTTTTGAGCCAATTCGTTACAAACATACTTACATACAAGTGATAGTGATTTTCCATGACATTGTTACTACCACTGTTATAGAACTGTTAATGGCTGTACTTTAAAATAATTAACTAAAATTATTGTATATATTTTTGTGCTGTTGGTCTTAAATAATGATTTAAAAAAATATACCGCCTGATATGGACACTGGTCATAGAACTAAGTATAGAAAGAAGCGATGCTGCCAGAATACTCAAATGAGTTAGGCAACATTTGTAAGGATTAGTTAAAGAATTTATTTACATTATATAGATATATACATATTATAGATCAATGGGATTAGCATTATTTTATTTTCAAATTGTAAATTACAAGTGGTATCAAAATAGAAAGAGATTTGACTGATACTTCAGCACTATTTGCTTTGATTATCAGTATTTAGTCATCTAAACTGGCAACCTCGCTTCAATCACACCCTCTCTCCCAACCCTTTGGAACTGTCGATCAAATCTTGAATTTCCAACGCCACAAAGGCGTCGGTCCGGCATCGAATTTAAAACTAACGTGGGATATAATTGTAACATGAGATAAGATTATAGTATTTATAATACTTACTTGAAATTAGAATGGAAGTCAGTGAATCAGTTTTGTACAAAATTCTGTACAAAAGTGTAGTTTAAAACTTTGGTTACTTTATACTCATTTATAAAACTATTCGAAACGTATTTAAATATAATTTTTCCTCAAAAAAATAAACAGACGCACTATTATTCCTATAGTCAACGATATAGTGGTCGAGTCATTTCTGTCGTACAGTCGATAACCATTGTAGACGTTTTCTAAAGTAGAGACTAGGAATTGGCAAACGGACTTTTAGCAATTTTGGTCATTCTAGTATAAATGTGTCTACCATTTTCATATTCCATGGCTAGCTTAAAATTATAAAAATGATGGCATACCAAAATTGAATGTTTTATCTAGGCCCCAAAGACCGTAACACGATTAAGGACATTTCGCTCGACAGAAAAAAATATATGAAAGTAACACTGATTTGAGCTTTTCTCCCTGTTTTTTTTATGGATTCATTCATATGCTTATTTATTAAATTATGTCTGTGATATCTTAATATATAGATTACATAATTATGAAGGAAACCGCAGAGGCACATTTTACATTAGTTATACTTTTTGTATGAGTTAAATTTTTTTTTAAATATGAGTTAAACCTCAAAAATAGAAGTAGCGAAACGCACGACTGTGTGTAAGCGCCATGGTTTTGCTCCGCTAAATGCGACTTTAATACAATAAACCAAGCCTTATGATCATCTGTAGTAGTAAGGTTTGCTTAAAAGTGGAAAAACCAGGCCTTAAGATCTTATAAAGTGGCTAAAGAAGTGTTCGATAGTGAAGAGTTGAAAATCAGACAGTGCGGAGTGCCTTGGAAGAGGCCTATACAGGGCTATTGGTAATCAGTTAGCACCCTCTTAAGGGCGGTTTCAATACATCAATACAAATAACTATTCTATAACTTTTCGCGAAAAAGAAAAAAAAACAGCTATTCAATACAAAAAAGTCCGACTTCGCGAATTTTGATAAGTAGTAGTCAGAGTGTCTTCAAATCACGAGTGAATCAGTTCCTTCTATGACGTATTTATTGAAGCCGTCCTTAAAAGGATGCTAACTAATTATAAGTAATTCCGTGTATGTCCAATGGAGTAAGATGGGCTGATTATGATGATGATTTTTAGGGTACTTTTCGTAAAGTATCACACTCATAGCATCTACCACTAGGTATTTATGTTGACCATACAAGAAGCCGCAAAGAACCAGAACGGGTATTTAAATTTAAATTCGTCACTAAAATATCTGTCCGGCCGGGAATTGAACCCGGGACCTCTGACACATAAAGCTACGCTGCTAATTAAACCATTCATCATATCAGCCGTAGGACGTCGACTGGACATAGGCCTCCCCCATCGATCTCCAAAAGGGCCGGTTGGAAGCGACCTGCGTCCAGCGTTTCCCTGCGGTCTCTTTTAGGTCGTCTGTCTATCTTGTGGGTGGACGTCATACGCTGCGCTTACCGGTCCGTGATTATTGTAATTAAACCATTACAATAATCAAAAGGCTTAAGAAAATTCTAAAACGTTTTAGTTCAGCTACTGTTTTCTCATACATACAACAATAACCATAATGATTGTGCTCAAACGCAATACAATTTAGGCCGGTAGAGGGCGTACGGATTAGCCCCTAATCGGGCGTCGGCGATGACAATCGGCCACGGGGCGGCGCGTGCGCGGCACGTGGTGGCGGACCCACGTAGTAGCGGCCCGTGGTCGGAATTGGTCCGACCTCTTAAATTGATAGAAATTATCATTTGGTTACTACTAGAGTCGTTTATTTTACCATGTGTTTACAAAACGACTTACACGTTTTATCTTTAGCACCTTACGATTGCACCCGAAACAGAAATAAATAAAAATCGTACTATGTTAATTTAGGGTATAGCTACCTCCTCTAAATTACAATCAAATATGTTCATCTGTTAGAGAGTTGATTGACAAACATACAAACATAACTAGCTGCGCCCTGCGGTTTCACTTGCGTAGTGATAAAAAATTGTGATGATTATGAAGATGAAAATCCTGTCACTTGAACCGCCCTTGAACTATACCCATGCAAAAAATCAGGTCGATGATACGAGAAATCATCATCATCATAATCAGCCTTTTAACAGTCCACTGCTGGACTTTTAGCCTACCCCCGAAAGGATGATTGGGCCATATCCACCACGCTGGCCCAGTGCGGGTTGGTGGATTCACATACGCCATTGAATTCCTTATCCGTACGTACGCAGGTTTCCTCACGATGTTTTCCTTCACCGAAAAGCCAGTGGTATGAAAATCCGTACATAAGCTCCAAAGAGCTCGTTGGTACGGGCCCGGGGTTTGAACCCGCGACCTCATGATTTCAAGTCTAGCGGTCTCCCAAATGAGCTACCACGACTACAAGAAATAGTATTATTTATTATGTATTTATGAACCAATTACTGTAGGTATTAAAAAAAATATAAAAAAATGGCTTCATACTTATACCTCCTCTCTATGATTATCTGTGTCAGAGATACCTACCATGCGCTAACTAACACCCAAACCTAGAGTAGATATTTAAAATTCACCTTAAAACATCTGACCCGGTAATTTTCTGATTAGTAATTCTGTACCTATTTGCTTAAAAAGTAAATATTTTTACTAACCTGTTTTGTCACTGAATCGATGAGCCGAACGAAAATATCCTGTTCTTGCCTGATACCTGCAAAAAAAAACCTTCATATACATTGCTGAGAAAATAAGTTGTAGGATATAAAGTAGTTGTGCAAATAACAATGAAAGTCCATAAAACTGCACCTAACGAAAACAACGACCATGTTCTAATTCTAACGTCTACGAAACGTTAACATTTACACATTGTAGTAATAAAGATCGTAGCGTCTGGCTACGAGCTACGCCGTAGCAACGTAGCACCACAATTTGTTAACCTCTCGAAATTGCCTCCACACTTGCTTTCTTTTTCCTTTTACATGACAAGAATTAAAGTAATAGCGGGAAAATGAAAATCTGCTTGTATTCGTGGTTGGTATAGTTTCGGGTTTTAAGGTAAGTTGAATTAATACTATGCATATTTTGTAATGAGAGTTGATATTTTATATACTATTTACATAGTTAGTTAGTAAGCTAGTTTGCTGCTTGAGCTACAATAGACTTAACTCAGGGGTGTCCAACTAAATTTTGTGGCGGGCCGGATTTATTAACTTTGTAACTATGGCGAGCCAAGAGATGCTTCGTAACTGAGCAAATCAAGACTAATACAACTAAAATGGTAGAAAGGGTATATTAGGCCTGGACGTTGCATGCGCGGAGGGAGTGGATGGGTGAGAGGGGCGGCAATGTTAACGTTTTCGCGTGCAGGTGTTGTTCCAAGAATTAAAATGGCATTTACGTTTTCTTTTTTGCTTTCTCCCCATATGCTAGTCCACGTTTTCGCTGAGTCGTATTGTGATCGATCGACGTAATTTTTTAAAGAATGGCGTAAAATATTTTTCGAACATATGACTCGTCGTTCTTTTAAAAAGACGCCTAAAAAAAAAAAGTTACTCAACTTTTGACTTGTTCGCGGGCCGGATTAGGAACCTTGGCGGGCCGCATTGTGGCCCGCGGGCCATATGTTGGACATCTCTGGACTAACTATTGTAGATTTCAATAGTCAATGACAATAGTAGCATGATTGACTAGTCCAGAATTACCTGCTCACACAACATAATGGCGACGATTTTTTTATACCGTCCAGCCTTCCACGTCGCACTGATCTAAGCTTATAAGATGAATCATAAAACAATTTTAAACAGTAAATCAGAATCAGGGGCTACCTGCTACCTGTTTTAAGCGATTCTGTTTAGGTGATTGCGAAAAGTTGCACGATCGTACTCTGTATCTCGGCGCGTTAAGGTTCACGTTCGCGTGATTTTCCGCACTGTGCTGTTTCAGCACTGTTTCGAGCTCGCGAAAAGATAGCCGTAAGGCCCCAGAACCAGAAAATATTAGGTGATTGAACAACTGATAAATTCATTTTTACATCTGGTTTTTTAAATATAGGTTCAAGTTTGTCGCAAAATGTTAGATTTAGGTAAAACATTTCCAAAAAATTGTGGAGTGAATTTTACGACCCTTAGTACAAGTTTTGATAGTATTCGAAAACTTTTATCGTTTTCGTATTGTTCCATACATTGCTGGGCTGAAAGGTATTCGATTATTTTTTTCGTATTATAGTGAAGCAATCTATACCGCCGTTTACTACCGATTTTAGTTCCACCGCGTTTCCGCTGGAGGCGCTTTACTAAAATGTATGGAACAATACGTTAACGAAAAAAGTTTTCGAAAACTATCTTAACTGAGACTAAGGGTACTGAGACGCTGATTTATTTTAATAATAACGCCACTTGCGTTACACATAAAGCTGATAGTGGCTGGAAGTGAAAAGCCGGAGATCGGGTTGAGTAGCGTGCCTTGGGAGAAGCCTATGTCCAGCAGTGGACTAGTAAAGGCTTGAATATGATGATGACAAATTTAGACTATAGCAGTCATACAGTTCTACCTTCCGATTTACTAATCAATTACCGGACACCTCATATTTTTTAAAAGATACCGTCAAGAAATTAAGCACATCAAAATCATTCACATATGGTTATGCAACTCGTGACCAAAATGCTGGCGTGTTTCTGGCTCAACGCGTAAGCATTCAGCGTGGCAATGCCACCAGCATCCTGAGTAAACTGCCAACTGGTAGTGGGCGTAAGCATTTGGATTGTATTTAGACCTTCAACGGTTTATGGAAAGTCTAACTGTTTGTGTAGCGTTAGTGTTTAGTTTAGATAATAAAGGCACTTGCCCTTTACAGCACATCGTGAACGATGAACAATATAGTCGCATCCAGCCATCTTCACCTGTATAATCTCCTGGCCATCGTCTTCGATCCATTGACAGATTGACAATACCCTACAATGGCGGCTTGTGACAATATTTGCAAGCTCCAAACGTCTTGAGACGTCGTGAAGGATTTATCGACTTTGTATTGCAACGTGCACAATGCTAAGAGGCAATGTAATGCATCTCTATAGGTAGATTGAAATTTGGAACCACTTAGTTGACAGAATGAATTGAGGTCTAAGAGTTTACAGTGGGACAACTTATGTTTGTATGTTTGTTCGACGATAAATTTTGAGTTCATTTGATCTTTACAAAATTTTGTAGGCAAGTAGTTCAAGTAAATATAATTTTTAAGTTCGTATATGAGTTAATCCGATGCCGGGGTTATAAAGATATTAAAATAACAAAGTTATAAAATACCGTTGGTTAAAGGAAGCAGTTCTTAATGAATCCGAAATGAACTTATTTTGTACAAAAATAATGTCAATATGACTGAAGTGAAGATTGTAAGTTGATTATCGTAGGCAGCCATTAACTGTCATATTTCTCAATCAAGATAAATAGTAGGTAGGATCATAGGTAGGAAATCTATTATAGCTTGAACATCATGAGGTCTCAGTTCGTGGCGAACTACTTACTAGTATAAAGGAAGTTTGTGTCATTAATTCTGGAGTAAAACTTGTAGTGAAGCAGAATTTATAACTAGCGACCCGCCCGCCTAGCTTCGTACGGGTGTAATTTACGTGCGAAGCCGGGGCGGTACGCTAGTTATATATATAAACCTCCCGTGAAAATGTATCTAACCGATGGTGAACCGCATCAAAATCCGTTGAGTAGTTTAGGAGGAGTTAGCGGCCATACAGACAGACAGACAGACGCGGAAAGCGACATTAATGTATACAATGTAGAGAAGAGAAGAGATACCTTGAGAGCTTAGAATAACTACTATTCTAAGCTTGAGAGGCCTTCAGGTGGCTTAATAATAGGAGGTTTTCTAACAGCTGGAGAAACATAGTTCTGCAACTATCGATAGATGGCGTTGACGAGACATGATTCCGGAGCCTAAGTGGAGATATAACCATGTTATATCTCCGGCTCAGGCTTACACTTTTGGTAACACAGGCACACTTATGTACCTACAAATTTTGTGTTTTGTTGTGGAAAAACAAGTACCTACTTTGTTTATTAGCAAACAATAACCAAAAAACACTATTCTACAAAATAAAATAACACAAAAACAAGCATGACGGACAGTGTTAGACAGACAAATATATATTTTCTGCCCATGAGAATAAGCAAGTTTTCTTTTTGCTGAGCTTTCTTCGTCTGTGGTTTTTCAAAATCTTCAGTTTCATGTCGTAAACGCCATCTATTGCATTTTGACGAACAATATTTTAATTGCCTTTCTGAAAACTCCCCAGTCTGGCGTGGGGATTAGCCATTCGACATACATAAAATTACTTTCTCAACTCCTATAGATAAGGTTAGTAAATGTAACTTACCGTTTGCATAAAGTAACTGTAGCCTATATTGGATGCCGTTGTTTGTTTTCTGTCCTTCTGCTTCCTGTAACAAAAAAAAAATATTTTTAGTATTACACTGTTTTAAGCTATCATATGGTTGTTCACTACACTGACTTATATAATTATAATGTGATATTTATCGTTTCAAGGTTATGGAAGGAGCTCCCAATAATTTGGCGCAGTTCATTCAACATTCATCAACATTCACCATGTTCAAGGGAAGACTGAATAATGCGGGTGGTTGGACGAATAGTTCAAATTAGGTGTAGACAAAATAATCTCCCTCTATACCCTAATACCTTCTTTCTTAGTATTTTGATACGGTTACAACTGGAACTCTAAAACAACACTCCACAACCTTATCACGCTAAAAATATCCTGTAATAGTAAATATTTATGTAATAGTACATAATTATTGTCATTATGGCATAAGTATATTATGACATTATTTCAAATCATCCACGATGCTCGATCAATAACTCTTGAAAGCATGTTTAACCTTCGACACAACGTACTGTTGCTAAAACTGCTGTTAAAACTATAATATGGTAACCATACTGAAACCAACAATGAGCTTGCGTTACCGGTCAAGGAAAACATCGTGAGGAAACTATAACATGGTGGTAGGGTACTTTCTAGTACTCGATTGGCTAGCTACCCTCAATTTGAAAAGCTCTTGCCAAGCAACTAACGCTTGTCTCGGCAGCCTCACTTGAGAGCCAGTTCCCATTCCAGGAAAAACGATTACGCCACCTTCGACGACAAACAAACATAAAAAATACACTCTCAGTAATTCCCTTAAAACTATTGGACCAGACCCTCAGAAAAAAATTATGGAAGTGTTTACCTACTGTTTCCCCTTTAGCACTTACACTTCCCTTAGTCGTCCATATGATCATATCATTTGCCGTGTGTCATGCAATATTGAAGTTTGCGTTTGTAGAACTAGTAAGAATATATCAGTGTGTGCAAATAGGTACGTGTAATTTACCTTGCCCCTTCAGTTTTTGGCAGACTTTTTTCGGTACTAGCTCGTGTTTAAAGCAAATTCAAACTTTATTATGATCAAAGACCAGGGGCCTTACGGACAACTGCTATTACAGGCACCTAATCCGCTCAGTTGGAAAATCACGCGACCGCAAACCGTATCTGGGCGCGATAAGGTTTGCGGTCGCGTAATTTTCCAACTGAGCGGATTAGGTGCCTGTAATAGCAGTTGTCCGTAAGGCCCCAGGCCTCACGAAAGACAGCTTTGTGAGGTCTGAGTTGGGAAACAAGGAAAAAACAATATCACCAGTCGTTCACCAACTCCTCACAATATAATGGCCAGTCCACACGTGCCGCAAAAACGCTTCCATGTTTACCAACTGAATAATTAACGCTGCAACAAACAAGACGTGTGAACGCACCCCTCGGCGACACGAGGTAACCTACATACGTAATGTGACCGGTGTTTTCCGTGTGGACTCCTCTTTATTTCAGTTATATTTCCACAAAAGGACGCAGAGCAAATAATCTACATATTTGAAAGACCTCACGCCTCAATCTTTATTGATGCTATCAGCTTTTTAACAGTCCACTGGACTTAGCCAGCCTACCCCCGAAAGGGTGATTGGGCCATATCCACCACGCTGGCTTAGTGTGGGTTGGTGGATTCACATAAGCCATTGAGTTCCTTCACCGTACGTATGCAGGTTTTCTCGCGATGTTTTCCTTCACCAAAAAGCCAGTGGTACGAAAATCCGTGAATAAGCTCCATAGAGCTCATTGGTACGGGCCCAGGGTTTGAACTCGCGACCTCGATCTTCATTGAAATTACAAAATTTTAAATTAGTAGTAACTATAATTTTGTAATAGCTGATTTTGGTATACAATTAAGTAATTTAAATTTTCTACTCTAAGATTTGCTGTAGGTACTAGTTTATATCAGTTTTAATTTTATTTATTAAATAAAAGGGTTTGACCGCACCTTGCCTGTTGAGCAATAATGCGGTTTACGATGGAACGTTTGCTTAGAAGAAACCAATTCACTCGTGATTTCGGACACCCAGATTGTAACCATCAGGGACCATCCATTCAGGCAGCGCATTCCACAGACTATGTTTTCTATTCCCTAAACAGCTTTACCAATTTTTATGTGTTAGGGGTCGTTAGATTTGGTTTCATACCCAGAATACCATAAGCTACATTTTGAAGTCAGGTATTTAATTTTAGTTTTAATAATCTACTTCGAAGTGACACGGTCCTATTAAAGTCAGCGTGTACAAATGCTGGGCTAATGCTGCCACAGTCGTACTCGCTCTCTGGTTTACATAAAATTGTGAACATATGTGTCATAATGTTAAGAACAACGACCTTCTTTTTTACATCGGACTAGGCTAACGTTTGACCGCGATCTCGCCTGATGGGAAGCGATGATGCAGCCGCAGACGGAGCGCGTTTGTCCAGTAATAACCTATTAACACTTGACTTGAACACTCCAAGATTGTAATTCTGCAGAAGCACAGACTGAGGCAACGCATTCCGTTCGGTTTAGTGTCATATCACCATTCTGCGTAACCCTTTATAAATGATTATAAATGACAATCACTTTCTCTGATACCGAGCCTTTCAATACACCGTCATTACCGCCTTATCAAGCTTTATCTATCAAGAATCAAGCCTCCATCAATCAGGATGTGCGTGACATGATTTCTATTGTGTTGGTGATTTGAATAATGCGGATGAATGTTGGTGGCATTTTGTATGCATTTTATTAAACTTGGATTCCTTATTTAAACTGTCCAAGCGGATCTGAGACAACAGGTAATAGAATTTAATTATTTTAATTAAAATCATGTAAATAATGGAACTGTTTAAAAAATACAAACAAACACACAATATAATAATAGCCCTGCATACAAAGATCAAAACGAAGTGATCCAACATAAAACCAAAGTTACCGACATAGCTCAAAGGAATAACCAGTGGGTAGACGAGTTCTAGAGTTGAGACCACGTTTAGGAAAACGTAGTGTAGGACACCCCGTGACCAGGTGGAGTGACGACCTGCGTAAAACACGTAAAGTCGCAAGCTTGTCGGTATTTTATAGGATTTTTCACGGAGAGTGTGCAACGGAACTTCACGAACTTGTTGCCCCATCACCTTTTCATTACCGGACGTCCAGACGAACGGCAAAGCGTCACCCTTACTTGGTCGAAATGCCATTTATTCGCACCAAGCGTTTTGACTACACTTTCTTAATTAGAACAGCAAAACAATGGAACGCCTTGCCGCTGTCTGTGTTTCCACAGCATTACAATCTTGGAGTGTTCAAGTCTAGGGTTAATAGGTTATTACTGGGCAAACGTGCTCCATCTTCGACCGCATCATCGCTTTCCATCAGGCGAGATCGCGGTCAAAAGTTAGCCTAGTCCGATGTAAAAAAAAAAAAAATACAGCGGGAAAACCCGGATTCAATGAACTGCTGACCGATTTCTTGGCATGCATTAGGCCTATGACCAGCAGTGGACAGTTAAAGGCTGATGATAGTGATGATGACACAAGCCCTAAAATTGTTACCCTCCTTCTTAGACAGTCGGGTAATAATACGATCTTACCTGGTCCTTTTCAATGAATCCAATGAATGCGGTGCGTTCGATCTCGACCGGTTGTCCGGCGCGGTCGTACAGCGCCACCACGAAGTGGAAGAAGTTGCTCTTGCGCAGGTTGCTGGGTGGCTGCTTCTCGAAGTGGGCGCGGCCGACGCCCACACCCACGCTATGGAAAGACGTGTGGTTAATTAGCAAAATTGTCTAAAACCGGCACAACATTTTAAACAAATGATTATTTACGGGATATTTACGGGATATTTTTAAATTGTGATAAGGTTGTGGATAATATCCCGATACCGTGGTAATATCCCGTAAATAATCATATAACATTAGTGAACAACCGTGATAATTTAAAAGTGTTTAACATTTTAAACGTCAAGCAATAAGAAAAATTCGAAAAACCACCTTTCTTTCTTTCATCTTTCCAATGTATGTATGCTGGAAGAATTTTGTACGTGACCTTCCTTAATGCATTGAGGTTCCCCTACCACCTGTCCGCAGCGGCTCTCATCGTTCTCTCAAGTGCGCGTGCACTTACTTTGAAAATGACCGCCAAGTGCGGTTGAAACTATAGTCAGAATAACTCAAGAAGGATCAAGTCACTTACAAAATTCTATATAGTATCTAGCTGAAACAACAATGATAATTTTAAAGGGTGAGCTGTAGTCAACCGCCTAGCCTGTTTCCCAGTAAAAAAAGCAATTGCTGGTATAAAAACTAACTATCACTACAAAAACAGTTCGAACTACCCTTGGACAGTTGAAAATATAAATACAATCCAAATGCACTACCGGTTGGCAGCGTACCCATGTGGTGGCATTACCACGCTGAATGGCAATGTTTAAATGGGTAATCCATTAGCAAACTAATATTTTGTTGTTGAAATTTAATAGTTATGACGTGTAACAGTAAAATGTTTACAAATGGCTGGTGAAGTAAAAACAAAAAGGCACCCACGGCGACACGGTCATAAATTAAAAACGTCTTTTCACGGTTGCTTATTTTAAAGATTAAATCAACAATCTTCATCTGGGTATATATTTTTGGGTTGTGTTGATTTTTTTTAAAGCGCTGAATCTATTACCATAAAATTTATATGAGACCTCTGAAGTATAAACTACAAAAAAAAAAGAATTATCAAATTCAATTCATAATTGGCGGAGTAATCGCGTAACAAACATACAAAAAATCCGTTACACCTTCTTATATTATAATGTCACCCTTCACCAATGTTTCACAATGTTTAATCACCCTTTCGGGGGTAGGCTAAAAGTCCAGCAGTGGACTGTTAAAAGGCTGATTGTGATTTTGATGATGATATTATAAGTTATAGCTTTAAAAATTGAACAGGTCAGGCCACCGCCTGAAGGCTCATCCACATCATAGATCAGTGGAAATCGCACACTGTGCGATTCACACGATCCTTCTTGTCTCATACCTGCAAAATGTGGAATGAGCTACCCTCTACGGTATTTCCGAGAAGTTACAACATGGGGTTCTTCAAAAGGCGAGTTAATAGAGTTCTAAAAGGTCAGCAACGTATTTGTGATGCCTCTGGTGTTACAAGTATCCATAGGCGACGGTGACTGCTTACCATCAGGCAGCCCGTCTGCTTGTTTGCCACCTATATCATAAAAAAAGGTCTTATAAAATAAAATTGAGGATTTGTACATGTTTTTTTGTTTAGATTTCCGTAATAACATCTGCCAAAAATATCGTTGTCACGAGTTTAACCCTTCTAACGCAAGACATTTTTAGTTTTGTTATATTTGACTAAATCGGACTGGCATTAAAGTCTATAACACCATGTACCAAATATGTACCTACACACTATGTCAAACCACAAAACATTGCAATTTGATACTTACGTCTTCAACAATAAGGAACAATTTCACATTTACTCAATATAAAGCGATCGTTTTCAATACAAAAATTGTTTACATCTTTTGTTCAAACCACAGAGTAGCGGACACATAATGAAAACAAAAGAAGATCATAATCCTTTTGAAATTGATTTATTGGTGACCGTTACTTGCAGAAGTTATTTCATTTGTTAACTGTACCCTATGACGACAGCTTGTAAAACTATAATGGGGACATTATAACAAAACTTTTGACTTAGATTTTTTACAAAAATTTGAGATCGATACTTAAGGAACAGAAATAATAAAATTGTTGGAATTGTATTTACAATATTTAATAGTTTGCTCGTACATATTTAAAAAAAGTAATTACATTTTAACCTATAAAATTTATATAAAAATAATACAGTCCATTAAGCCAAGAAATTATTAATAGGAAGCAAATGAACCCATCTCTAAAATATCGATGCCACAATGAAGTGATGATACACGAATATCCAAAAACATATCGACGTGTGCGGTTTCGAGTGTCACCACCAATAGGCTTTATTGACATCGAGTAGAGTCGAAAATTGATTAGCAGACGGATACAGATGGCGTAATAAATGCATCGATAGAGCAACATTTCAAACGCAGGAAATTCATCAAATCTTCGGTCTCATTTCTCACTGGCGTTGCATCAATGCTGTGGAGATAGTGATGTGCTATTTCATTTTGAGATAAATTTATTGCACTAACTACATTATCACCAATATGCCAAATTTTATATCTGTGTTCATCATCATCATCAGCCAGAAGACGTCCACTGCTGAACATAGACCTCCCCCGAACAACAGTCTGCCTTTTGCATCCACTGGATGCCAGCGACTCGACATCTGTGTTGTGTATCCCTAAACATAAAACTTTCATCATCATCATCCTTATCAGCCCATCATGTTCCCAATGCTGGAACACAGGTCATCTCTCAGAGAGAGGATAATCTCTAATCCATCATGGTGGCCCAGTGCATGTTGGGGAATGTTATGTCTTTGAACTTTTGAGAGTTCTAGGACATACCGGTTTCCTCATGATGTTTTCTTTCACCGTTTTTCAGCGATGGCATCGAAACTGCACATAATTTACCAAAGTACTAAATAAGTCATTGGTGCAGGGCCGAGGATCAAACCGGGTGCTGTCACATTGTAAAGCGTACATGCTACTGCTCACTGTCTGCTACCTCATTATCCTGCCTCATTATCGGTCGGCCTAGTCCTAGTCTGAGCCACTACTCTGTCACTGTCACAGGTCACTGTAGTACACCACCTGCCATGACCAGTCTGACCACATGCCCTGCCTAGCTCCATTTAAAATCCATCACCCTTCTGACGATGTTAAATGATATTAATAATTCGATATACTAAACTAAACCATCCGACCTCCAGGCCCCGCACTACATTACCCGCTCCGTAACAGCATGGTCGCCCATTCATCTCGCCCGCTGCAGAATTTGCGTAAACAAATTGGTTTCGCGATTGCCATTTTATACTCCGCGAGCGACACTCCATTGTTTTATTTATCGCAACCAGTTTCGGCAGTGAGTGTGCGATTAGGTCGTGCTTTTTCCGCTCGCGAATTTCTGTGTTTTGTCAATCGTGTGGCTGGATTTTCGCTTCTGATTGATATAAAGACCTTGAAAAATACACATCGCCTCACTGTTATTTTTTCCTAACCTGGTGTATTTTCGAATGTTTGTGATTTATTAATTATTCGTGAACGCACGAGTGCAAGTGATATAGCGAGGGCAAGTGATATATAAAAGGCAAACATGTTTTTCGGTGTTGTTTAAAAAAAAAAACTTGCAAACCCAAAAAAAATTATGCCTGTAATTAAATCTCCACCGCTTTACTAGGGCATGACTTTCACTTGATCGTAACTTACTTGGATTTTGACTTTGATTATGTTTTGTTTGACGATATCTAATTAAACTTGAAATTTGTTTTATACTTTTGTGTATATAATTTGCGAAGACTAATGCTCATATGCAAACACATAAAACTCGATAAAAACACGCTATGTCAATGATATAAAAAAATCACTAGAACGTCTTTTCATCATCATCGTCATTTCAGCAATAGGACGTCCACTGCTGGACATAGGCCTCCCCATCGATCTCCAAAAGGGCCGGTTGGTGGAGGCCTGCATCCAGCGTTTCCCTGCGTTCTCTTTCGTCTGTCCATCTTATGGGTGGAAGTCCTACGCTGCGCTTACCGGTCCGTGGTCTCCATTCGAGAACCTTTCGGCCCCATCAGCCATCTATTTAGAACGTCTTTTACCAAAATAAAAATAAAAACATGCCAGTTTTATTTCTTGGCTGACTCAGTTTGGTCATAAACTATTCAAATATACCTTCTGCGGATTTGGTACATTTTAGCCCCAGTGTCAAGAAAGTAAATAATCATATCTCGGTTTTTGTGCCATTTAGACTTATTTTATTGACAGTTGATGTTCATTTCGGCCACACAATTTGTTAAAAGACTATAATTGCCGGGTGTGGCGAGTTAATGATTTACTAATTACCCTGTCGTCACTAAGGGCTGACTATATTTTGTCATTTGCATACCTTTAATGTTACTTCAGGAGTATTTTAATTTTAAATATCCCTTAAGGATTGATTGGTTCAGGCGTTATTTTATTTCTTTTATATTAAAATTAATTTATATTCATTGTCATTACACATAAACAACTGATTTGTTTCACATTGAACTATCTTGTTTCGGTTTTTTTATATTCTACTATCATTATTACAGATAAATTACAAATTAGTTTCAGGTATAACAAATTTGTTTCTGAATTAATTAATTTTTATTTCGGGTTAGAATAAATTTGTGTGAATAAGTTTACAGGTAATTTTTTTCTTTTTCTTTTACATATAATAATTTTTTTCTTTTCAGATTAGTTTAATTTAGCATCATTGACAAATATCATCATCATCACCAGCCAGAAGACGTCCGTCCACTGCTGAACATAGGCCTCCCCTTTAACCTCCACACTGAACGACAACCTGCCATCTGCATCCACTGGATACCTGCGACTTTCACAATGTCGTCGGTTCATCTAGTTGGAGGCTTACCTACGCTGTGTCTTCCGGTCCATAGTCTCCACTCAAGAAGCTTTCTTCCTTATCGGCCATCAGTTCCTCGAGCGACGTGGCCACTTCAACTTGCAAATTTTAACAGCTACGTCGGTGTCTCTTGTTCTTTGGGGAATATCCACGTTCCAAATTCTATCGCACACAGAAACTTCGAGCATAGCTCTCTCCATTGCCAGCTGTTTGATATAAACAACACACAAATGTGACAAATGTATGCAGATAAAAATAAAAATAATTGATCTCAGATTCCTTATTCTATATACCTACTCAAGGTGACGTTAAAGCGGAAACAGTATTTAATCCTAAATGATTTTTTATTTAAAAAGTTCGTTTGTCTAGCAAATCATTTTAAATATATCTACCGTGTATAGGTATTATTTCAAATGTAAAGTTTTATAAATTTGGTAGACGTGTGGTGTTTGTTTGGGACCTACTATTTGTATTAATTTGTTATATGGCAAAGTTCAATGGGCTCCTAATTAATTAAAACCATAAAACTAATTCATAATTGAGTGCTCACCTCTTTTATTAATAAAGTACCCCAATACAAACACTCACACAAAATCAAAATGAAAAATATAAATCATCACCCCTACCATAGACACGCGCAATCGAAATCATGACCACTTTGAAAAGTAAGCGCAAAAATACCTAATGAATGTAAATGAGGGCTCTAGTAGGGCGATGTTACTACGTTTATCTCTCTTTAACACTAAAGAGAAAACAAGATGACAGGACAGCCACTTCATCGCTTAACATCAGACGAGACGGTGTTCAAACGCAAGCCATTTTTTTTTTACTGGCTTATTTTGCTGCCACATATTAAACGGGCCGTGGCCCATGTCATCACATCACAAATTATCAAAAGAGGAGAAAAGATGCTGATCTGCTATACTGTAATAATGCAGTATCGCCAGGTAGGTATGAAAATGTATACTTAATTTCTAAAAGTACACCATTTTCAAGATTTATTTGGTTTACTAGCAAATGCTTGAGGTATACTCCGCGTCTGTCTTGAGCAGTTTCTATTAATGGGTACTGTATAATAACCAATAACTGGTTAATAATACATCAAAACTGGGTACCTATAGTAAACGCATTATCATCTGAGTCGTCAGGCCATAAATCATCGTCTGTCTATCTCGCTCGCACCCACGTGTCATTTCTGTCTATCTCGCTCGCACTTACAGGTCTTATGGTATGACGTTTATTGCTCGACGACTCAGTTGATAACGCGGTGACTATAGTGACTGCTGAGAAGTGTCGCAATATACTTCACAAACACTGACAAGAGAGAAACTTCTTATTTTCTAATACATAGTATACCTATATAATAATGTAGTATCCCTAAAAGTAAAATAATAATAAAAGGGAAAAAAAAACTTTTTGATTTAGTAGTAAGCACTTATAGAGAAAGAGCAAAATAAAGCTACTAATAAAATTCAGATAAAACCCTGATTTACAATCAGAGCTATGCAGGTCTGGTCAGGTTCCTTTCGGTAAAAGGGTGCTATTTACCCAACTAGGTGAAATCTAAAAGCAATCCTAGGCCAAAATTTAAATTTATCTGTTTTTCGAGTCAGCAGGAACTATTTCATAAACATCAAATCTTTTCAATCACCTGTCTGAAAAGCTTGCAAATACGATCAAAAGTACATATTCCACCGAGTTGGTAGTAAACGCGACAGATGTCCAAGAGTTTCATCTTCAAACAATATGCGCTAATGCTGTTGGTGTCCATCAATACATCATAATGCAGGGGAGCCAAATGCTTGGGTCGTTGGGCAAATTTGTTATTCAACGGTAAATAAATTTGGATGTTCAAGAACCAGCGTAATTGATGGAGGGCCGTTCTCGAAGAGTATTTTTATAGAATTAAGAATAATTAGAACAAATAAAAATCTATGCATTTAGTTTTCAAATAAGTTCATTCTCGAACCCCTAATATTTATATTGAAAATTTAGCTATCCTATACTTAAATCGCTTAAACTTGTAATATTTGCTTCGTAGCTAAGGTGAATATTATTTCACCTTTTCTACGAATTTCACTCTAATCAATCTACAGGGTTACACAGAACGGTGGTACTACACCGAAAAGAGGTCAATATACTCATAATTATAAACAACTTTTACTATAGAACCAACTCTGAAATCGTGAAAATGTTGCTGTTTCAAGAATGTCATTCACCATCAACTAAATAAATTTACGGACCTGCTGATTTAAAAAAAAAACCATTCGTCACATCGTAAGACTTGTTTTCGATAATGAATACAATGATCTCGTTTTTGGCTTAGTACCGCCGTTCCGTGCAAATCTATACACGAGTCGAGTATGCACTATTCTAAACCCATAACAGTTCCGTTGGCAGTTCAGTTACGGTTCCAAATTTTGATAGTACCTAATACGAGCAGAGTCACGGATACGGTTATAACCAAAACTTTCCGATAGAGCGTTAGCATCGACGCCGTATAAACAGTACGTAAGATTCCTACAAAATCAGAATTTTTCAAATTATAAGAAACCAAATAGGTATATACATTGCTGAAGTTCTTACATAAATATCTCTGTGTAAACTGGGGTTACAGTTTTAAAAATATATTTTCTCAAAAGAATTTACAAATTCACTTATTGAAAAAACACAATATAAATGGGTAAGTATTATAGCGCCATTGAGCGTAGTTTACAGAGATAATTATGCAAACAATAAATTAACTAACAAAACAATAAAAATTCAAAAGTTAAACTTAGAGGGTAGATTTACAAAGTTTAGAAGTGAGATGTTTTATATTACTATGAAGATGCGTTAACCAAGCTATTTATTGGCAAGGTAATCCCGAAATTCGCTAAGTCATGCACCACAGTGTCTTTGCTTCGAAACTAGTGAAAGTGCAAGTAGGCTGTTTTTTAGTGCATGTAATGGTATAGGCTTATGACACGCTTAGACGGGGGTTGAGAAAAAAGTGTAGTAATGCAAAATGGTGTTGTTTTTTTTTTCCTCATGCAAAATAGATCACGTGATAGCTCATTTTAATGAGATAAAACAGTATTTTTTGCAACTTTCAGAACTTGTGTTTTAAAAGTTGTTCACTTGGATGGGTAGATCAACACCCTTTAATTATTAGTAGGTACACAGATTTTGTTACATGTTGTGTTTAAAACGTCGTGGAATTTATGACACTATGACACTACTTTTAACTCATCAAGAGATTATTTAGTTATAATATGAAAAAAATAGATCACAAGACTAAAAAGTTTGATTTGTTTACCACGTTCATTGCAGATGTGGTCTAAAAGACGTAACACAATAACCGCACGTCATTGTAGACTTCTAAGCATGGGTTTGCATCCAACAGTATATTTTAAGCTATGCAGAAGTGTCCCCGTGTATAATAATCATGATCTCTAAATTAACCTTACCCGCGCTAGTTGACTTTTATTTTGCAGACTGTACCTACATTTAGTACAAGTTTTGATAGTTTTCAAAAACCTTTTCCGTATTTTCGTGAAGCAACTTATACTGCCAATTACTACCGATTTTAGTTCCGCTGGAGGCGATTTACTAAAATGTATAGAACAATATGAAAACAAAACAGTTTTTGAAAACTGTCAAATCTTGTACTGAGGGTACTAAAACAAAATAACATACGACTAATTTATCAAATTTTCCAAAGCATCCAAAAAGTATAAGTAGAAAGGCCAAATGATATGAATTGCTTTACTGTGATAAACTGTAGAGACGTTTTGGCGAACGCATTGCGCTATGATTTATCCCGCCCTTCTATGAATACACTTGTTCCCGGTTCATTATCAGCGCGAATTTGCTCGTCCATTATTGGACACCGAGATAATGCACCTACTTGATTGAGTGTTATTATGCTGATAAAAGTACAGATGGCGCCGCTTCTGTACTTTTTTTACTTCCTTCCGAGAAGATTATGGCGTCACACATCTTGTGCATTTGCCTATTTTAAATACCTATTAACTTTATAATATTACTGTCATAGTTCGATTTCCTGTTTCTTTTTCAAGTTTTAAGAAGAACTGAACAAGTAAAACTATTCAACATGTTTAATAAATAATTATTTAATGCTAAAATGCTAACTATCTATTTAGTATTGTCTTCGGGCGGCCTCAAAAATGTTGACAATAAGGCAGTCTTGTATAATATTTTAGAAAAAAAACTTAAATCTAAAAGAGCTATTTTATCGTGTTAATTTTTTTTTTTTAGCAAGCAACTGTTATTTCATTAATTAATTTCCCTTTACACGGAGATATATCGCAAACACTTTCCAATTTTTCCTAGTTCATTTGATTTAAACAATCATATTCCAAATCATCATCATCATCAATCAGTAAACGTCCACTGCTGAACAAAGACCGAGGACGACGAAAGATCAGAGGGGTATACCAAATATTATGTCGGAATTATAATCAACGTCACTAGCACAGTTAGTAAAGGCATCTCACCCTATCTGCCTTAGAGACTGTAACAGCACGTCACTAGAAATGTTGCTAGTTTTAAGCTATTGACAGAAAAAGCATACAGAAAGTGGTACCTGTACAACACCAGTCCCCAACCAACTCCCCTCGCGAGAACTTAATCCCGTTCGGTTATTTAATGTCAAACCGGGCGGACATTTGTTTCGGCTTGTTCGTATAATACAATTGTCGGGACTTAATAAACTACTTCGTGGTGTGTGGTTGCTCTTTTCGTACTAAAAGGTTTATGGATATGCGTAAATAAGGGCAGTCTGTTTGCGCCTTTCGCTAATCTGCATGGAGTATTTAAACAGCTCAGCAAAAATGTACGACCAATATGGCCAAAACATACAGTGTCTAATTGATGGATCTTATCCAACGATGTTTAGTTAGTATTTTTTATTTTGTTAAGTTTGCTTTTTATTGTTTAGGTAGGTGAGTTAAAAAGTTGAAATACATTTTACTGATGGATAATTCAGATGCTTATTAGGAAACCTAAGCCTGACCTGACGTCCTAGTTCAAATATATATATTGTAGGTAATTTTGCGTTCTGTGATCATATTGCGTATTCTTCCGTACGCGTGAGCGAGATGGCACACAGTCACCAATAGATCCTATACTTACGAAATAAGGTCTCGGAACCCAAAATTACAATTTAATATTATAGGGTTTCATTGTTATTTTACAATAACTTACCTACATACCATATAATAGCTTCGTGAAATTTGTGAAATAGTTGACTGAAATAATGATTTTCAAAAACCGACAGAGAAGGGTTAAATCAGTAAAAACATTGTCGTTTAATTAATGCATGAATGCGACTAGCATATTGCGCATTTATCCTGCACAACTAAAGAAGGATACACGAATTCTGCTGTCGCACTCGTCTAAGATGAGCAAATTTAGAATAAATTTGCTATTGAATAATATTTTCTTAGAATTTTAATATATTTTTTCGTAAGTGGCATTATATTGGTTACTTCTGTTTGTTGGGTTCTTGAAGCCCAACGTGTACCAGACGATCATAACAGACCTAAAATATTGTAGACTTATCAGGCTAGAGAACAATAGCGTAATGTGTCTGCCCTCTGCTCTGACAAGGACTTAGGACAAGAAGAGAAAGGCTGGCTCACTTTTTTCTGAAGGAAATGATAATTTAGTCGGTCTCATTGCACTTACTTGGTATTGTCAACTAGTGAGCTCGGCGTCATCCATGCTCTGGTGAGGGGTTCTTCTTTCAGAGAGGTGACGGGGCCGCGGGGCTGCGCGTGCAGCCCTCCAGCCGCCTCCTGGTGATGGAGACCAAACATCAGGCCACCTGTGAAATCAAGGGTTAAAACGTTCTACACAAATAAAAAAATTACAAATATATAATATGGTATTTAAATGATAAGCGCAGCATAGGACGTCCCCACAAGATGGATAGACGACCTAAAAGAGACCGCATGAAAACGCTGGATTTAGACCACTTCCAACCAGCCTTTTTGGAGATTGATAGGGGAGGCCTTTGTCCAATAGCGACGTCCTATGACTGAAATGATGATGACGATTTCAATGATAAAGACAATTCAAAAAATTACGACCGGCAGGATTCAAACCTGCGCTATCGGGTATACTCCTCGAATGCTCTGGCCACTATACCACGGCTGCCTAGTTCAGAGCATGAGATAGCTCGAGGCCGACAAGCTCGAAATTTCAATAGCAAATGTTTAAATGTGGACCAATACTTCAAATTTAATTCGCGGACAAGACTTCAATTCTACTTTCCTAGTGATAAAGGCCATGCATAAGGCTTCCCTATCAAGCAAAATGTTAAAAAAATCCAGCCAAGAAGTTCTGAGAAAATTTTATTTAAAAATACAAGAAATACGAAGCGCTTTGATTCAACATTTATTGTGCGAACTGCTAGTCTGTGGACAATCTGGGTGTCTTCAAATCACGAGTGAATCGGTGTTTCTTCTAGCTAATCGTGCCTACGTAGACCGCATCATCGCTTAACATCAGGCGAGATGGTAGTCAAACGCAAGCATATTTTTGTAAAAAAAAATATGAAAAAATACACTATCTTTAATCATAATGTAGTGAACATTTCAAACACTGCTCTTTATTTAATTGCGATTGCTTTTTCTTAAAAGTTCCTAGTTCTGGCGTTCCTAAGAGTTAGGAGTCGATGGTGATAATAATAGGTACTGAAGAAAAATCTAATAGTCAGCATAACTTTTACTGTCAATGAAAGCCTACAAAGATTACATTGTTTTCCAACCTAAAAGTCTGTTTTTTTAATTATTTTTGTTAGATACCGTTTTAAGGCTTATATTTTCTCATAAACAAAAACAGATTATTTTTTGTCCCATAAAAGTAATAGTTTATATTAATTTAATATAAATATATTAAGTAAGCAAAACATTGAAGTCGCGTAACGTTATTATAATATTAAAAGTATTTTCTCTAAATATATAAAATTACTCAAACCGGAAAATTAAAATTTTGGATCAGTTTCAGTATTCATAAATTTGTTGCGGTACGCCATCTATGCGTTTTACATTTTACTGAATTCACATTATCATCCTGAATGAAAAATTATCAAAGATCTTGTATATTAAACCGTATCCTGAATAGTTTTGCTATATTGTTAATTAAATCCAAAAAATAGGCGGTGAAAAATGTAGTTTCTAAAATACGTGCATACGTGCAAACTGGGAAAATATATCCCTTATAAACATTCTCATTTTACGTTTTTGAAGAAATAAAACTTTTGTCACATCATCCCGATTTCAGTACCTACAATAAGGGATATTTTGACGCACTACATTTAAAGCGTTAGGTACTACAATTTTTTCCGTGCTACGCCGTAGAAACGCTACGAATTTACACACCCCTGGAGCTTAGCGTAAAAACTTATTTATACATTTTTTATCAAGACAATTTTTCACGTAATTAAGCAAAAAAACAAGTTTTCAATGGGAAGAATAACACCACATTTTTTTTTTATATGTGTTGAAACAACATTCATACAAAAAATTGACTTTGATCTTTCATTCCTTTTTACAGCGAAGGACACTTTTTGTGTGTTTTGACAATTCATTGACAAAGTAAAGACATACCTGAAGACCTCGGCGCTCCAGAAGGGTACAGCTTCCGTCCCCATCCCACGGGGTCCAACTCGAGCGGCGGCCACGGCGAGCCGGTGTACCCGCCCGCCGCCGCGTTGAGCTCGTCCGACCGAATCGCGACACCCGTCTCGCGACACTGGAGCGCGCCGCGCGAGCGCGAGCGACCGGAGTGCGACAAGCGGACACAAAAGTGCCCCGTACGCCGTCAACGGGTTTACTTCCCAAGCGTTTGTTTTGGCGCGTTTTGTTTTTTTTGCCAGCCAGTATTTTCAAAGTTCAGTTTTTGTTTTATTTTTTTGTATCTGGCCAGTATAGCTTGATATTTTTACTAAAGATTTTTATCGTTTCAAAACACAACCTAAATCACATTCGTTTTACTACAACGCGTAACTTTTCTGAAACAAAAACCGATCGATCTGTATCACGAGGGAAAGTAGCCAGATTAGCTAGTTTCGAAAGTTGCAAAAAGTACGCAAGTATCCGATAGGCGGCTCTGACTATCGTATGTGCGTATGGGGAGCGAGTCCCGGTTGTGCGGGCGATCCCGCTGCGGATTTGCGGAACACTAACAAGCGTCGCGGGAGCGCGCCGCCGAGTGCCCGGCATCGCGGCGCCCCCGTCCGTCCCCGCGGACTGGGGGAGGCGCCCTGGGGACACGCCCTTTCCCTCCAGAGCGGGACGGCAACAACCGCACAGGTGGCGCCACTTACTTTTCCGATCATCACACATTCTAAAATCAAAAACTACAATTCGTAATCTTACAACGGGCCAGTAATTTTCAGTTCGTTTTTTGAAATTCATTTCGACCCGTACACGTGTGTGGTTATCGACGAGTTTCATTGTAATGGAGTGCTCGTGGCTTCGTTTGGAGGTTTCCCGTAGAGACCGCGCGCGGGTAAGGGATGGCGCACTGGATGAGAGGCAGAATATCTCTCTGGACCAGCCCCGGCGAGCTCGGGGACGGCCCATAGCGCTAGTATTACTTATTAAACCAAGTTAGATCGACGATGATGAAATTTCAGTGGGAATTGACTTTAACTGCTTCGGAGATGAGGTTTTGTCGCCACATCAATTATGATGTACTTACCTAGTGTGATGTGGTGTGTGAACAACACAAATTGCTTTTGTGTGATTGTGTATTTAAAATAAGATGTTCTTAGAGAGATAGAGAGCAATTTGAAAGTCGATTGTAAAATTTGCTAAATAAGACTTTCGTAACCTTCATAGTTTTTTTTTTTAATTAAACGTTGTTAAGCGCTCAAAATGAATGTAGTAAAGCTTTACACACTGGTGAGGTCAGATTTGTAACAGATGGAAACATATTACAAGCGAATCTTGCATTGTATCGCTTGTTTTTTTTTTGCCCTCCCTAGGTATTAACGGCTTACTTGTTATATAAACTTTCTCTGAAAGAATCACATACATTTTCGATCAATAATTTTAAAAGCGCATCGATAAACAAACGAGAATACTGTTGTTAAAATAGTGTATGACCACCTCTCGCCTGATGGTAAGCAATGATGTTGTCTACGATAGAGCAGGCTTGCCTAGTAGAAACCGATTCTCTCGCGACTTGAAGATACCCAGATTGTAACAATTGGGAAATATTCAGAAAGCGCATTCTACAGTCTAGCGGTTCACACAATAAAGGTGGAATTAAAGCGCTTCACCCGGGTTTTCTAAATATAAACCATGAAACGGTTTCATCAATTTGTGCCCGCCCCTTAGCCGTCTGATAGGAAAATGTTATTACTTGTTTAGGTATATTACTATGATAGGTTATATAGTACCTATTTTAAAACGCAATTAAACCAGAACTATTACTTTATCATTGATAACTTTAATAACTTTAAAACTTTGATTTTAAGTCACACACACACACACACACGCACACACACATACACATCATCATCAGCCAGTAAACGTCCAATGCTGTACAAAGGCCTCCTTCTTAAGAGAGGGGTGTTTCCGTAATCCCCACGCTTGGCAGGTGGCTTGGAGGTCGAAGTACGTTGTATGTACGTTGTTAGTACAACCTATTAGTACCAGGGCAATGTTTTTAATTAAACTACAGCAGGCTCAGCTCAAACTGTACTCAAAATGGTGGAAAGACAATTTGACCGCGACCGTGCTAGGCCTGCTGGGCTGTCTATATAGATTCAACTTCTGAAATATCAGGGCGACGAGTGCAGTGCATGCGCAGGATTTTGAACGCTTAGAAGTTCTAAATTGTGGGTGGCCGAAACTCTTATAATGCGCAAGGTGAAACTAATCATCATGCGAGAGTCATCAGTGGCATAAAAAAGGACTGGTCACAGTTTTTGATTTCGTTACTATTAATGGTTTTCATAGAAGCGTGGTTTTCTTAGTGGCAGTAGACAGAGCACATATCACGCAGAACAATGGCCAATTAGGCCGAAAGGTTCTCGACTGGAGACCACGGACTGGTAAGCGCAGCGTAGGACGTCCACCCATTAGATGGACAGACGACCTAGAAGAGAATGCAGTGAAACGCTGAATGCAGGCCGCTTCAGTGCCTACAATTTACGTGTTAGTTGTCATGTTTATCGGACACATTGCCCTTCAATCGAAAATACAGCACTGTTTGCGCACTACTGCTTGATGGTTGAATAACTGGCAAAGATTTTGTACTTCCCCAGGCGAACTCTGCAAAAGAGCTACAATTATAAAAATATATAAACACTACAGTAAATGCCGCATATTTTTGGAAATTGAAATAGAAGTGATACTGAAACTTCTAACATCGTAGCTAAACAAGGGTTCATAAAAACTGAAGCGAACGAATTTTTTCATTTCCCAAAAGGCTAGCCATTTCGCGACATCATGCCGAAATTGGCAGCCAACGCATAACAGAAGTTAGGTAAATGACTAATATCAAGAACAACAAACAAGTTGTCGGGTCCTCTCAGAGTGCTCTGGGAGGTCCCAGAGGGCCGCCCCTCGCCACGCCCTCTTGAGGCCACGCCCATCGGCTGTGCCTAGAGACTTGCCTGTAAAATATTGTTGGCTGCTTAAGATGTATGATGAATGCTGAAGTAGGTTGTTTGAAACTTCCTTTGTTAAAACGTGAATTGTGAATCAGCAGTAAGAAACTAAAAGCATCCTGAATACCGGTGACTAATAGAATCCATTAAAATCTCAAATTTCCTACGTAAAGCCGTAAACTCATATTTTTTAATAAGATTTATCTGCTTTCTTGTTTCTTCCTCATAACTACCTAATGAAACATAGATACTATAATATACTACTATACTATAATAATATTATAAAGAGGAAAGATTTGATTATTTATTTGTTTGCATTGAATAGGTTCCGAAACTACTGATCCGATTTGAAAAATTCTTTCACTGTTGGGAATCTACACTATCTTCGGGTGACATAGGTCATATAATATTTTTTTTAAACAGGGATCCTTACTAAAACTCCATTAATATAACCCAAAGTATTAAAAAAGACACACCCGTGCGAAGCCGGAGTGCGTTGCTAGTAAAAAATAAATTCTATATTTTTCACAAAATGAATAATTCTAACCAAAATAACGATTCCAATTTCTAGTCCACGTGATTTGCATCGAGAACCTGGCTTCCTGGCTGCCTTATGTAGAACAATGGATCTAGATTGAGGCGTAACAATGGGGTTACCTATTGTACAGATAGGTAGAACTTACCTTCCACTATCTTTGCTTACCTACTCTTATGCTACAAACTACTAAAAGCTAGTATTGTCTGTCTGTTTCGATAGCACACAATTTTTTTTTTAAATGAAAAATTAAAACATTTCATTGATCTAAAAATATAGATACATGGAACTGAGACGTGGTCCTTAACTACTTACTGGTCTTTTAGAAAAACTTATAGTCGCACAGCGGGCAATGGAGAGAGCTATGCTCGGAGTTTCTTTGCGCGATAGAATCCGGGAACGTGGATATTCGCCAAAGAACCAGAGTCACCGACAGTTATTAAAATATGCAAAATGGCAATGGGTAGGCCACATTGCTCGAAGAACCGATAACCTATGGGGATGAAAGATTCTTGACTAGAGACCACAAACTGGAAGACGCAACATAGGTAGGCCTCCCACTAGATGGACCAACGACCAAAAAATTCGCGGGCATCCAGTGGATGCATATGGCAGGCAGTCGTTCAGTATGGAGCTCTAAGGGGGAGGCCTATGTTCAGCAGTGGACTTCTTCTGGCTGATGATGATGAAAAGTAATGTCCATAAAGCGGCCCAATGTTGCTCCACAGCCAAATGTTTACTTCTGTCGGCTTCTATGACTACCTTTTTTGTTGTACTTCTAGAGAGTAATTTAGTGGTAGTTTAACTCCATTCGCATAGGCAACTGCTTTCGATAGGTTTTAACAGTACTAGTATCTGACGTGCCAAGACCACGAAGATCAGAAAGAACTAAGTTGGAGCACTATTTCATCATCATCATCATCAGCCAGAAGACGTCCACTGCTGAACATAGGCCTCCCCCTTTAACCTCCACACTGAACGACAGCCTGCCTTTTGCATCCACTGGGTGCCCGCGACTCTCACAATGTCGTCGGTCCATCTAGTGGGAGGCCTACCTACGCTGCGTATTCCGGTTCGTGGTCTCCACTCCAGAACCTTTCTTCCCCATCGGTTATCGGTTCTTCGAGCGATGTGGCCTGCCCATTGCCACTTCAACTTGCAAATTTTAACAGCTTTGTCGGTGACTCTGGTTCTTTGGCGAATATCTACGTTTCGGATTCTATCGCGCAAATAAACTCCGAGCATAGCTCTCTCCATTACCCACTGTGTGACTGAGTTTTTCCAAAAGGCCAACAGTTAAGGACCACGTCTCAGTACCACAGTACAGTTACAGTACAGTACAGTACAGTACAATTCTAACTAAGACGCTCTTTTCCAACTTTTAGCAATTTTAGCAAATGAATATAATAAGAAAAACTTATATCACCTTAAGTTTTTGCCCGACGATGCAAATCCGAAAGGAGGGTATTGTAGTTTGTGTGTACGAGTATGTATTGCATGATAGCCCTGTTGGCTCAGTTGGTGGTGAACCTGCCTTATACGCTTGGGGGTGTGGGTTCGATTTTCCACCTAGGACAAACATTCATGTGTGTTTGTTCTATATCTGGGTGTTAATATCTATTTAACAATGTATTTAAAAAAATATGTATGTACCTATATCAGTCTCTGGCAGCCATAATACAAGCTTTGCTTAGTTTGGGGTCACATGACCGTGTGTGGAAAAATGTCCGGAATATTTATTTATAATTATTATTATGTGTGCGGGTAAATGACGTGATCATAAATACAAGATTGTAAAGTGGGGGGATTAAAAAATGCATCCCTCATGTGACGTATCATTGAATATGTATTTTAAACAAAAGGGTGGTAAGTATACAACTTTTTTTTGAACAGGTGACCGTTTGCGATATAATATGAGCTGCTAAAAATACCGATTCCGGGTTCAAAAATTATTTTGGGCATTACAACATACACATATAAAATTTAGTTTGTCCGCGTGCAGCAAAATCACGGACCTACCGGTATCCGTGGATACAAACCCACCTATCCTGCACGTCTGTTTATGGATTCAACCTAGAACGGTGGTCTGCAGGGAAATCATTTGCATGGATAACCGACGTGAATAATTGATTTATTATTGAGCTGTTACTGATCATTGATTAATAAATATAATAGAATTACTTACCTATACGGGATTATGAGCACTGTACTGTATATTATTTTATACTTTACAAATAGCTTTTGTGAATTCCAATGCTTTGGATACAGAATACCTAAGTACATGTACTTGCTATTTACTTGGTTGCTCAAAAGGAAGGTAATGTTTTTCAAATATATCATCATCATCATTTCAGCCTATTATGTTCTTGCACTGCTGGGACTCAGGCCTTCTCTCAGAGAGAGAAGATGGGCTCTAATCCACCATGCTGGCCCAGTGCATGTTGGTGAAAGTCGCAATTCTTTGAACTTTAGAAGTTATTGGACATACGGGTTTCCTCACGATGTTTTCCTTCACTGTTTTTTAGGAATGGCGTCGTAACTACACATAATTTATATAGGTACCTACTTACGTACTAAATACGTCATTGGTGCAGAACTGAGGTTCGAATCGGGTTCCGTCAAATTTTAAAGCGCACTTCTCGACCACCGTCGCACTCAAGTATACCTATATCAAGTATCAAGTGTATATTTATGTTTGTATAGCTATTTCTACATTACCTCCTAAAGCTTAAACGGCTTGAGATTTCGAAGTGCAAGGTGTACATTTTGCAGACAGATGTTTTGTTTCTCTTTTAACAAAATAACTATTTATACAAAGTTTAAACCGTTTGTAACTACATATTATATTGATTGGGATCGTAAAAGATTACTATCTCTTCTCATCAATATAGTGTGTCCACGAAAAGGCTCAAAAATAAACATGCGAGGTGATTCTAGAACAATCGAAACTGTTTATGTCCCCGCCACTCCCATGTTTAGGTGACCAAAGGAAGTAGTCTTAGAATAACTACTCAGAGAAGGTAGGTTTCCAAACAACGCCTTCTCAAAACGTAAGCTACAAATTCGCTTTGTAGCTTACGTTTCGATTGGTATTTTAAACGATTTAAGCAAGAAAATTAATGGATTACCTGTGGAATGTCACACCATATTTCTTATGCTGCTTTTCTGGTTTGTTGTGGTACGATTTCACCGCGCAAATTGTCATAGTAAAATTTTTATATGACACCATTTGAATGGCTTAATGTACTTGGTTTCTTTGTGTAGTTATTCTAAGGAAGTAGCTATGTTTCTTTCTCCTCATTATCTGGTAAACTTGACACTGTATGTCACGTAGCAAGACAGTCTCTTCATTTTAATTCGAAACCCTAAGTCAGCTTTAAATTACACTTTTTCTACCCTTATAACCCCCCGGACGCTAGTACGGGATTAAGGGCTACCAACGGGTACTTTTTCTGGCACCAAGAAACATCGTCCTGCCTTTAGGGACCCCCTAGGGGGCCTTTTAGACCCTTAACGTTTACGACTAGCCGATTGCTTTTCTATGAAGGAGCGGGAATGTCCATGACAAAAAGTTGCAGATGTGTCCAGCGGATGTAAGAATCTGTTTATGTTTTGGCGAATTTTGATGTCTTGTGGTAGCGATTTTTTTATACCTCTAGAGATCTTAAGTGGGTGTGAAGTATTAAAAACATGTCATAGGTGCTTAAGCTGAGATATTGTGAGAAATGTGGAGGAACATGATAAGTGCTTCCGTAAGATTTTTGGTGCTCCTAAATCCATTTGTCAAGGATAAGCATGTTAGTAATGAAAAAATCCATTATGACAAGGTTTTTTTTTTTTAAGTTTACGTTCGTCTCTAAGTCCACAAACAAATTATACTTATAATCTCGTACTAGTGGAATAATGAAATAGGTACGTAAAGCAAACAAAAGCTAATGCAAAGAACAATTATAACAACTGATCTCATGACTGAGCTCAGCGGCGTCAACGTATAAGAAGTGTACATCTAACAGTGGATAAAAATAGACTGATGACCAGTATGGCCCAATAGTAGTGTGTCTAACTTATAAACATGAAGACCCAGGTTCAATTCCCGGCCGGGTAGAAGTTTAATTGATGAATTTCAATATTTTTGAGTCTGGTTGTTAGTGATCCGTATTTTTGCGTGCTACGTGGCATTCCCGAAACAAGAAATAACAGTCAGGCTATCAAAATCAAATCAAAATAATTAATTATCACACCAAAGTACCATAAAAAAGTAAAATAATAACAAAAAAAATCAAAAAAAATCAAAAAGTAAATAAATCAGAGTTATTGTGACGTACAACGTCAACATCGAAATAAATTAACACAATGGCAGATTATTTAAAAGACCAAGTGCTTTTATCAACTAAAGCTAAACACAAGCTAACACTATAAAAACAGACTGTCCATAGACCAACAACAAATCCAAATGGTCAAGCCCACTATGCGTGGAAGTCTCGCGCTGTTCGATTTGATTGATAGTTTCTGCCACGCACCTGTAAGTTGTGGAATGGCTTACCACCTTCGGTTTTTCCTCCAAAATATGACCTCAATTGCTTCAAGCGAAGAGTGAATAGAGTCCTCAAAGGTAGGCAAAGCACCGCCAATGCCCCGGGTATTGTAGGTGTCCATAGGCGACGACGGTGACTACTTACCATCAGGTGGCCCGTCACTTGTTTGTCTACTATTACATTAAAAAAAAACACTATCATTTGGCAGCTTACCCAGTATGCTCATGGCATTACCATGCTGAATGGCAATGCTTATACATTAACATAATAGTAATGAAATTATGTTACCTAATTCATTTCAATAGCAACCCGATGTGATGGTGCAGGATGAGACCATTAAATCTATCGGTGACTTTCAAAATGCTGTTGCCACTCTACTATGTTTTCATACTCATAGTATTTTTTTAATGCAACTGAGCGATCAAGTTGTTCACCTGATGGTCGTCACGTCAAATAAAATAAAAGTCTTTTATATACATAATAATACCGACATAGCAATTAAAATTTGCAAGTTGAAGTGACAATGGGCAGGCCACATCGCTCGAAGAACCGATAACAGATGGGGAAGAAAAGCTCTTGAGTGGAGACCACGAATCGAAAGACGCAGCGTAGGTAGGCCTCCCACTAGATGGACCGACAACATTGTGAGAATTGCGGGCATCCAGTGGATGCAGAAGGCAGGCTGTCGTTCAGTGTGGAGATTAAAGGGGGAGGCCTATGTTCAGCAGTGGACGTCTTCTGGCTGATGATGATGATGATGATGATGATGATTTACATAATAGACATGTAATTCGACGAAATCATCAAAAGTACCTGCTTCTACTGTTTGTCAAACACAAAAACCACAACATGCTGTGAAGATGATCCCGCAAACATTTCGACACAAAGGCTATTCTTTTCACTGAACGAACAGCCAATAATTCATTTGGTCACGCAAGTAAATGGTTAACTTCTGCATATTACTTTGTTGTTTGTTAGAAAATGCCGCCTTTTTACTGGTAGCATCTTTAAAATGTCCATTGTGAGATATTAGAATGTGTTTTAATTTTAATATTTAATTTCAAAAAAGGAGGAGTTTCTCAATTCGACTTTATGTGGTGGTCAAGCGCAAGGTAATCAAACCTTTTTATACGTAATAGATGTATATATATATTTATTTTTTTGTATATTTGTTACGCTATTACTCCCCAATTATGAATTGATTTAGATGATTGGTAGATGATACTTCAGAGGTGATCCCATATAAATTTTATCGAAATTGAAAAAAAAAAATTACTTGAATTACAGCTTTCTGAAAAATCAACTAAAACAAAAAATTTACTCAAAACACGTTTTTCTTTTTAACCGACATAAAAAACAAGATCAACTGAAGAAAAAAATTTTAGTTGCTAGGACATCATCATCATAATCAGCCTATAGTCCCCTGCTGGTCATAAGCCTTTCTCAAGGCACGCCACATAGCCCGATCTTCGGCTTTTCGCTTCCAGCCACTGACAGCTGCTTTTTAAATCTTCATAAATTAAATTTCTTCTTGTTTATGGAAAGCGATAGATCTAAAAACCCGTCGTAGCAATCAACAAAAACCGAATCATGAAAAAATTTCTCAGCAACCATAGCCGGAAAACTGGAATAAAAACTAAAAAGCATCAAAATTTTAATGGTCAGCCTAACAGACAAGACTGTTTTTAAAAACCATTCTACACGTCGCGAATAAGGGTAAAAAAAACACAGACCTTTATTAAAATAAATTCCGCGAGCAGATCGAGTTTTATGAAAACCTACGTCGCATTCTTTGGTTTTAACTAACGAAAGGAGGAGGTTATTCGACTATGTTTTTTTTGGTCTGTTTATTACGCTTTTATGTACTTACTCCGCCAATTATGAATTGATTCTGATGAGTCTTTTATTGTTTGGCCATACTGCAGAGGTGGTTCCATATAAATATTATCGAAATTGATTTAGCCCTTTTTTAAAACACCAACAAAAACAAAAGTACAGATGACGTTTTGGTAGTAAGTAGGTAGGTAGGTAGGTTTGGTAGGTTCAGCAAAAAGTTTGATAAGGACTGTAAACAGGGTTGGCTCGATCAAAATTCAACGAATAAAAGAGAATAAAAGATCTCTTTTATTCGTTGAATTTTGTATTGACTGGGCAACGAAAAAGACAGTTTTTAGTTATTTTTCAAATATTACAATAATGACATTGATACATTATTATTTAGAGTAAATCACATGTTGAATTTTAAGTTTATTTCTATCAAAGAAGTAAATAAAAGAGATTTGAGTAATACAAATTTTTATTAAAAATATAATTTTATTTAAATCGTGATTTAAATCCATACGATTTAATCGAGCCAACCCTGTTTACAGTTTACTATGGCGCAATGGACTAAAAAAAACTGTTTTTTTATTTTATTCTTTTTATTTTATTTATGGCATAATTTGCTATTTTTGTATTGACGTCTGGTATAATCTTATACTACTGTAAAGACGACGAATAACTAAATTATGAGATAAGCTATTTGGAGCATTAATCTAACAGAAGACAGGCCGTAGATATACAAAGTATGAACCCGCGGGGTCTATTCTAACAAAAATCTATGAGTAAGACTAACTAACGCGAACTATAAAAACGTCGGGAGTAACTGACAACGAAACAGGACTTGCAAAAAAGCCAGCTAAAATTGCACCATTTCTCTCATAAAAATGCTCCATATTCGCCGCTCTAATGGTAGGTGTATGAGAATTTAAGGTGAGTTTCCCACGTGATGTTATCATATTAGAGCATGGTTTGATAAAACGCGGAGTAGCTCGTCATAATGTGCTTAGCTTGCTCGCTGGCAGGATGGCAAAGAATAAAAGATTTGAAAGAACATGCAGAAATATTACTTTTAAAAATTCGCTATTATAACACATAATTTTAATTGCCTATCGGGTACTTTTGTTCAGTTAAAATAGGCTCAACGTGACGCACATGTTGCAATGTTCCTTTTTAAATCAAATCTCTCAAAATCCGTAATCTATCAAAGTTAAACGATCGTTACGAAAATTTTAAATAGTAGAGATCCTGGTTTTATACACCGATCACCGACGTAAAAGTAACATACGTTCATTTACAGCGTGCGCATAAAATATACGATTCATAAGGCTTAAAAAAAATCTTGACTTTGACGTTTTTGCTACTGGTATTTATAAAGCTCTATTATGTTAGTTACGAATACAGATTATCAAGTTGGTAGTCTTTAAAAACTTTAAACTTTAATGCTACTTTGCATGGGACTTTTAAAGATAAATTCGATTCGACTGCCTGTAGTCCCATCTGATAGTGATTTTTCATCTATGTGGCACTCTGCATCATATTTCGGGAGCGCGTTACTTATTCAATATTTCCAAATTGGTTGCTCGCTACGAATGTAATGGCGGAGAAAAAAACCCGAAACCGATGCAAATGGATTTGGAACCTCATTATTTATTTAACTTCGAGCATCTTCATAACTGATTACGGGATTTTCGGTTATGCTTCGCATTATTAGGTAATGCTTTTAGCTGGGTTTGCTTACGTTTTGGCTGTTTTTTTCTAAAGCGGGGATTTTTGGCGAGTTTAAAAAGTTAAGCATTTACGTTATGATCTTGCTTTATACACTGTTTGACTGTTTACCTTGAGTTTTTTGTGTATATTAGGTATTATTTTATTCTATCCAGCGGGGCAATGCTGTCAGCATCCTGGGGACCACGCTGGCAATTTGTTTAACTAAGTATTATTTTCAGTTTTATGTACTTACTTATTTAGTTTACTTTAGTAATAGTTTTAGGTTTTAAATATCAATTAAGTATATCTGTATATTCGTATAAATTAAAATTTATGAATTTTCAAAAATTCGAGTTCCTAAATATACCAATCTTTCTAGTGACTACAAAAATAATATTGCACTTATAAGACTAACTAGCTGTGCTTACACTTTCACCTGTGTGGACAATTCCTCAAGGAACCGTGCTTATTTCGGGATAAAAAGTATCTTAATTATGTCAATCTCCCGCCAAATACCTATGTAAACAAAAAAAAAACATACAGTCGAATTGATAACCGCCTCTTTTTGGAAGTCGGTTAAAAAGTCATGCCAATCTGTTGCTCTGTTGCTGCGTGAAAAAGGAACAAACACACTTTCCCATTAATAATAATAGTATTTTTATTTTCATTCACTTTCATACTTCACTGCAGTATATGGGGTAATTGCAGCAATCACAAGTAAAAAATTCTAGCGAAAGTACCTAATCAGAATTCGTGGTTTTCATTCCCTATTTACTTACATCAATGTTTTCATTCATTCATTCATTCAACATTTGATTTTAAGAGCTCTTTTCGGTGGAGTAACTTCCAAGCTTGACGGTCTTCTGCCAGCGTTTTCACCTCCCTGTACTTACTACGACATGACATCTGCTTTCTCTTTTATTTGGTCTAAGAATACTCTTCTTGGTCTTCCCGGTCCTCTCTTTCCTTCTACCTTTCCCTCTATGACGGTTTTCATTAATTTGTCATGTCGTACAAGGTGGCTAAACATCTTTGTGTTCATTCAGCTTTTGAAAAAGTTTGAGATAATAAATGCTTGGACCGAGCTTAGCTATGATCATGGGCGTGAAGCTTACCAATAGATAAATGACTTTTTCCATAAAAAAATGCCAATAACCTTTCGTGCACTTGAACAAAGATGACAATAAAAACAATCACCCAGAAAAAATGCGTGCCATATTTCTCCCGGTCCCTAAAACATCAAAACAAGCTAACTAACGAACAAGTGGATTCGCCATATGACCAGCGTGTCAGTGCTACCATTTATCATCTCGGATGTGACAACTGAATTTATTTATGTAAAAAAACAAACAATAGTTTGAGGGGCAACTCTAGTGCCCCTTGATAATGTTTGCTCGTCCTTCGACCTGCAGTTTGTATAGAGCAGTGACAGGGTTAGAGACAACATATTCTTTTAAAACGATAAAACGTATTTAAACATTATTCGAAACATGTATACAAACATGTATACAAACAACAACATGTATACAAACAACATATAGAACATGATTACAAAATCATGTTCTATATTGTAACAATGTACATAATGTATGCGCAAAAACTTTCAAATTTTATTTAAAAATATTAATATGGAAATATTTTAAAATGTTTAATTACATTAAAAAAATAGCACTTGGTTGTGCTTTAATTTTACTTTACTTCGTTTAAGTACTCATGATGGTGGAATTTTTCTTATTATTTTCTCCACTTTGCTGCAGAACCAATAATAATACAAATAATTCTGTCTTTGACAGCGGCATCGTATACCTTTCATTTCCTCGTACCTTTTAGCGCTAGAATATTACACCACGTTTTGTTTTGGATCACTTTGGACCTTCAACCGAAGATGAATAGTTTTAGTGTAGTTGAAAAAAATATTTTTAAATGAGAATTACCATAAATCATAATATGTATATAAAAAATTATCTTTAATTTACCAAAACAAATTGAAGTTATCCATTGATTGCAAAATGGATACGGAATACCTTTAATCTCGTAAAAACTAGGTAATAAGTGCGAGTAAACTGCAAGGCGTAGCAAGTTTTATTTTTAACTATTAGGCATGGTTTTCTCTACCAACTCCTACTCTAAACAAATCGCTCATAATCCGAGGGGTAGCCAGTGCGCCCGTATGATTTAGGGCAGTAAACAATAGTGAGATAGCAATTTGATATTCAGGCCACATTTTTAATAAGCAGCAGTGTCTGTGCTCGCCCTAATAGCTAAGGCCCACTGCTAAATAGCTTTTTGTTGCGTCGAAGCGGCCAGTTATTTGCATGGTCAGTTTTGATTTATGTGAACTTATTCGTATAAGTATAAATAAATACAAAACGATAGAACATCATTTTGAGAATAGCATTGAAAACGTTTTAAAGTAATTTTTATTTTGGCGAAAGAGATCGAATAAAACTATTTTACAACACATTTGCTCAAAAAGTGCACTTACGAAGCCTGTATACATCGTTCGAAAGTTAAACATTACGGATCATACAACGGAGCTTGCGGTAATGAGACGCATCATACAACGGAGCGTGCGGTAATGAATTTTACCGCACGCTCTGTTGTATAGCACCGTGCGTGTACTTTACGGTATTTTTTTAATTTCCATTTTTTGTTTTTTTTCTCGCAAATGTGTTGTAAAATGTTGTATGGCACACGTGCGGATTGGTTATTACAAACTCGTGACTCCTCGACTTCGTCTCGGGCTTACATTCGTCTACTCTTTTGTAATAACCAACTTACCGCACTTGTATCACAAATAACTATTACGAGGTTTCTTCGAACTCCACTTGGCTATAAAATATCTTCACGAAAATTACTTCAAACAATTTGCAAATTATTCTACAGGAAATTATCAATAGTTTTTTATATATATTTCACTCTGTAAATATTTATCTTATTCCACGGCCTTTAGTCATGTCGATTCAATCTCATTTATATAAACTAAACAAATCTGACAGCATTTTATTTATATCACACGAGAATTACTACTCACGTAAGATTAAGCCGGTTACTCCAACCGCCACGCCGCCGTCTAATGCGGTTGAAACTATAATCGGAGTAACTGGCTTAATCTTACGTGAGTAATAGGGAATATGCATGTGTTTTTTTTATATTTTTAATTAACTGTTTACATCGTTATATCATAGTAAAAAATATAATTACAGTTGGAAATGCTCAAATTAATTTTTAAAATAATATTTAAAACATTGAATAAATTTGAGCTGTTTGAACGCCGCAATTTTTCGCGGGCCTTGGATGACGTCAGAAGCCACGTTCTGTGTTTGTTTACTATAGGCGATACAGTTATTTCACACAGATTTTCAGTTTTATTGATATCCAGACCATGGAAGAAGCTAAAAAACATTTTTATAGGTATCGTCTTGTGCCAAAGTGTACAAACACTATTAGAAATACACCCGATAAAGTGTTTTTTTCCTATTCCAAGAGATGCGAAAATACGTAAACAATGGTGTAAGGTTATGAGAAGAGATGAAGTATCTCCAACATCATGTTTGCATTGTTGTGAAGATCATTTCAATGTAAGTATGTTATATTTTGATAGCATGGTGTGAGTTAGAAGTATGTTTAGTATTGAATATTATGCACTCAACAAACAAACAATAAGTAGGTACATTAAGTATTTAGAGTAAACAGTATTCACATTTTTAAAAAAAACTTAAAAATTCACGGAAAATTACGGAACTTAAGTAATGTTAGGTATAATTACTTATAAATTATTATAATATAGACAGTAGAGCAGCAAATTCATAACAATTTTAATGACCAATGATTATTTATAGGTTATGTTTTGGTAATTACTGCCGAGTGCATTTATGTGTAAAAACCTATGTAATGGATTAAAATATATCATGGATTATAACAATTACCTTGCCGCTTTCACTCCTTTGATCTCAGCAGACGTAAAATCTGGATTTGATGCAAAATATGCTGTCATTATGAATGCATCTAAATATTTTTGGTAGATTGTCCGATTGTGCTTTGACAAAACCAGTCTCAGTCATCGTCCTAAATGATCTCTAGTCTCATGAGAACGCTAAAATTACACTAGCTAATGGAAAAAACTACAGGAACTCAATATAAAACGATTTTTCTCTCAAACACTACTAAAACAGTATGAATATCGACGCCGCTAAAGGCAATGTTGTGGCTTTTGACGTCACGTTTCGTTTCGACCAATGGTGAAGCGTTTCGCAAATTTGAATTTCCCTCTTATATTTTGCACTTTTTATTTAATATTTTAAGCAATTAAAATGTAAATAAATAAAAAAAAAATCTTTTAGATATAAAGTCAGAACAATAAAGATTCGGAAAAAAAATATTTCAACCAGATTTAAACCACATGCATATTCCCTATTCCCGTGTAGTATAAATAAAATGTGTGAAAAATCTGACAGCACTAAAATTAGCTGCTTCTCTTTTCATTTCATTTTAGAAAAGGATGGCAACCATTTAGAACTGTCTTCTAAAAGTACGTTAATGAAACGTACGTTTTTCCCAAAACTTTAAAATAGTATTTATTTGTTAAAGTATTGAAATATCATTGTCAGTTTACGGCCGTAGTAATAAGGCACAGATATTTTTTTTTATTTCCTATCGGGATTTATCTAGCATTAAAACAGTACGAACTACGAAGTCGTGGGAATTCAGTTAGTGTTTTAAGAAAATTCAATCAAACTTCTGACAAATATCGCAATCGTAAGAGTAGAGAAAGTATCAAAAATTGCAACATCGGAAACAGTTTCAACTATTTATTAGGTAATAATATTTCATAAATACGAGTAAGTATAACAAAAAAACAAAAAGAAAAATAAAATGGTTTGGATTCTCTTTTCTGTAACTTCATCGTCATCATTATCATTTCAGCCGTAGGACGTCCACTACTGGACATAATGCCTCCGCGATCGATCTCCAAAAGGGCCATCCAGCGTTTCCCTGTGGTCTCTTTTAGGTCGTCTGTCCATCTCGTGGGTGGACGTCCTACGCTGCGCTTACCGGACTTCTTTCTGTGACTTAATACACTTATAATAAAATTGTAGATAGAGGAAAGTCACCAAATATGGAATAGTATCCTAATATGGAATACCTTCATTTCTCTAAGACTTAAGTATGAAACGCAACACTCGACCATCTTCTGTTTCATTCGGTCTACTACCTATCACCGATAGGTAGAATAGGTAGATAGGCAGAAGATGGTCGAGTGTTGCGTTTCATACTTAAGTCTTAGAGAAATGAAGGTATTCCATATTAGGATACTATTCCATATTTGGTGACTTTCCTCTACTCATAAACAGATTGACAGCATTACCCTCTGAACACCACGTCAAAGAACACAAAAAGCCACTAGAGTGCGCCTCCCGAACAGATGTGGCACAATACTTCGTTACGACAGCGGCACTCAATAAAAGCATAATACCGGTTATGAAGCGCATATGTGTCGGTTTTTTAACAAAATATCGATTTGCGTTAATGTGATTCTCTCAATTTGGACAGTGATCGATTTCGCTAGTATAATGAGATAAACAAACAATAAAGTCTAAGCTAGTATAAACTTTAGGCCTAATACCGACTATAGAGTCGCTGTCATGGCTAAGGTACAAGCGGTGAAAAGTCTCTTTTTAATTACTCTAGGTTCCAAAAAAGAGGGTCCAAATTGCACTTTATTTACTAGAACTTGGAACAGTCACGGAACTCACGCGATGGAAGCATGATGTAGCGCGGAAGAGTTACGTGTCAATTGGGAACTTACGGTAAGCCGGGAAGGATTGACTTTTCCATGGCCACTTGTACGTCGATTCGCCTCGACTCTCCATTCGGAGTTGCACCGACACCACAGTGTGTATAATGCACTGCAGGCCGCCGAGGATCATCATCATCAGCCCAAAAACGTCCACTGCTGAACACAGGCCTCCTCTTAGATTTCCACACTGAACGACAGCCTACCATCTGCATCCACTGGATGCCCGCGACTCTCACAATATCGATGGTTCATCTAATGGGAGGCCTACCTACGTTGCGTCTTCTGATGCATTGGTTTCCACTCAAGAACCTTTTTTTCCCATCGGTTATCGGTTCTTTGAGCGATGTGGCCTGTCCAATGCCACTTCAACTTGCAACTTCAACTTCTGAGCAGCTATGTCGGTGACTGGTGTGGTTCTTTGGCAAATATCTTCGTTTCGGATTATATCGCGCAAAGAAACTCCGAGCATAGCTGGCTTCATTGCCCGCTGTTCAACTCTGAGAATAAGATAAGGTAACAACATTACAATTGACATTGTAATTATTTATTGGCGATTGTTTTTTATTTTATTTTAATAAAATATAATTTATTGCCCAATGATAAATTAGGCACTAATAAAATACCTTAACAAATAAAATAACTTAAATCTACGACGTTACGATCGCTGTTTCTGTTAACATGTATCGACTTGCTAATAATTTTAGGACTAATGTGGATATGAATTTCTAGTGTAATTCCGCTTCTACGTCGTTTTGAGTACAATAAAGATTTGGGACAAACTATTTTTCTCTATAGATATTTGTGATACTTATTCAAACCTAACCTGACATAAATATTAATTACTTACATAAAAAAGTAAAATTAACCTAACCTGAAACAAATTGTAATTAAATCTGTAACAAAAAATTCGTTTTAACAATTTGTACTAATGATATTAATTTTAAAATATTTGTTAATCTTGAAATTACTATATACTTTATTTAATTGAAATGTAAATGAAAAATTTAACAATAAAGTAAAAAGCCAAAAACACCGCAAAGTAATGCCTGATTCAATCAACTATCAATTTTAGGACTTACAAAACTCATCTACCTACTATCTACACAAGTCAAACTAAGTTAGATCTAAGTAAGTACATGGATATCGAACAAGGCGCTACTAATTAGGTCTGCTAAGTTTAACAAGATAGTACAAATGCTAATTAAGTGATGCCAGACCTGGCAAGTTCGACTAACTTTTGTCTAAGTTGAATTGTATAAGTTTGGTGGAGTTAAATGCGATGGATGTGTACTTAGAAGTTTTGTGAAAATACATTATCAATATCAGTAGTAATAGTGGCCAAGCAGTAGCATTTGCGCTTTACAATCTGACGGCACCCGGTTCGATCCTCGGCCCTGCACCAATGACTTATTTAGTATCTAAATAAATTATGGGCAGTTTCGATGTCATCACTTAACAACGGTGAAGAAAAACATCGTGAGGAAAACGCAGCGTATGTAGGCCTCTAGATAGAGCGAAAAAATTGTGAGAGTCGCGGGCATCCAGTGGATGCAAATGGTGAGCTGTCGTTTGGTGTGGAGTTCTAAATGAAAGCGAAACCCATCTAAATACTGACTTTCTAAAATCTCTTGTACTCATTTCCTCCTACCTTGTTAATTTTCTTTAAACTAACTTCATACCTTCGCAAATTCTTGATAGTTTTAAGCAGATCTCAGACGGCGTGCATAATACATCAAGTGCTTCATTAACAGAGCCCCGAGAGGTGCAGAGGCCGGAAGTGAAGGCAGAGGCCGGAAGTTGCTTCATAAATTATAACTTCCGCTAGTTGGCTCTTGGCTAGGATGGATTGATATACGGGGAGATGTCTATGCAGGCATTAAAAAATAAGTTAATAATTTGTCGAATTTTATCAATTTACCTACTATAAGCAAAAAAAATAAGATTTTTACAAATAGGACGGATTAAGCAGTTTGAACGATGTGTTGAAAGTTATAAAACTACGAAGCAAGTATATTCCTAATGGGGCAAAGGGCCTTTTATTGGAAAAAGGGATTGAAAGTTTATATAAAACTTTTGTTTTTGATATGAGGTGCGTGGAATTTGGTATTCTGGTAAATAGTTTAAAATAAATACTGTAGTAAGATTTTTCCGATTAAGGAGGTAAAATGGGGCCTGAATTTTTAATTGAATGTTTTTAATACATAGCTGAAATTTGGCAAGTTGATTCCTTATTGGGTGTAGAGGTGTGCTAAAAAAAATTTTGTTTTTCTAAGGCCTGAATTAAGGGTGGTAAATGGAGGTTAAAATTTATTTTGAGTTTTTTTACATTTAGGTAAATAATTTAAAATGAATAAATACTATTATGGAATATGTACAAAAAAGACGAATTAAGGAGGTGAAATTGGAGTTTATATTTTGTGTTGAAAATTATGCAACTACGAAACTGTAATTTGGCAAGTAGATTCCTAACGGGATGTAGACGATCCACTAATAAATTATTTTACGAAAGAATTGAATTAAAGGGACCTAAAGAGGGTTAAAAAGTTAGATAAAAATCTAGGCATGCGAAGTCGCGGGTAACAGCTAGTGTTTGTATACTTGTTTAGCGTTAACTTGAATATCGTTGATCCGATCTTCTTGAAACTATGTGGACAAGTAGTTCATTACAATGCAACTTTTAAGTTCTAATATGGGCAAAACCGGTTGAGGGGTAATATAGAGGTTGCGAGGTCACAGTTCGGGCAAACCCTTAGTTTTTGTTTTATTTCATCAAAATACAAAACAATCATCCTGTACAATGAACTATCTCAATCCGTGCCGAGTATTGTCTTGAGACTTGTACTTAATTAGCACGACCTCAGCGCGGCGGATATTAACCCTAGCATATTAAAAGGAGCACTGTGGGTCTTGGTCTTAATTTTGACACTTATGACTAGTGGTTCGCCCAGAACTGAGACCTCTTGACCCTTGTATATGAGGCTTATAGATAGTAAGTGCAATACTCTAAAACACACCCTAGCCTATACAGGGTTATACAGAATACTAAGCCGTTGGATCAAAGGGTTAGACGTTTATTTAGAGACATGTTTTAAGCCAAAAGATTGATTGAGTGTGTACCTAACAAATACATAGTGTGGTACCTAACGATTGAACAAGCATACTAGCAGCACATTGCATTCTTTCACTATAAGGAGTTGTTGATATTAATACCGAGTTACGCGGAATGCGTTTACCAAGCCGAACGGAGCTCATTGTAGATAGGCGATAGATAGGATTGGGGCTCATGACGACCAGCCCTGAAATCTTCAAAAAACAGCCTGTTCCATAGAAAAATATCATTCATTCACAACGAAATGTATGAAACAGTTCAGGAATCCACCGAAAGTGATCAGAATTCATGGTTTTCTTTCAGCTTTCTACAATGTTATTGCAGCTGTCAGAGCATGGACCGAGCATAATCTTACAAATATTATAAATGCGAAAGCGTGTGTGGGTGAGGGAGTGTGTGTGTGTGAGTGTGTGTTTATCCTCACTCAACTCCGTAACAGGTAAACGGATATGAATGAAATTTTGTATGGAGGTAGTTACATAGCTTATACACTGGATTAGCACAAATGCAAAATTTTATCCGAAAATGTACGGTTCCTGTAGTGTAACGGGTGAAACTGCAAAAACAGCTAGTGTTTGATTCATTTATTTATATTAATGTTGTTTAAAAGTTATAGTGTTGTTTAGAAATTATATGTTTTTTTAGAAAATTTGTAACGGAGCAACTACATCTTTCTTACTTCATTGAAATCTTACATTATGAACATGTTCCGTCATACCATCATACAAATTTGAAATCGCTCCCAAGAATCGTGAAAGTTTATTTACAACTCAATAGATAGCGCTGTAGCTATAAAACTAAATACCTACAGTTTTTTTTTTAACCTACAGTTGCTACAAGCAGCTGCATCTTTCCAACTTCATTGATATCATGCGCTACGTAGCGATGATGTAGCATACGCGCCGTCATCCTAGGATAATCCTAGGATGACGGCGTCCTAGGCGACAGGTTTCAAAGCGCTCAAGAAAACCGTGAAAGCTGCTTCTACAAGTTAATAAATAGCGCTGTAGCTATAAAACTAAATACAGTTGCAACAAGTAGCTCCATCTTTCCAACTTCATTGAAATCATGCGCTACGTAGCGATGATGTAGCATACGCGCCGTCATCCTAGGATAATCCTAGGATGACGGCGTCCTAGGCGACAGGTTTCAAAGCGCTCAAGAAAACCGTGAAAGCTGCTTCTACAAGTTAATAAATAGCGCTGTAGCTATAAAACTAAATACAGTTGCAACAAGTAGCTCCATCTTTCCAACTTCATTGAAATCATGCGCTACGTAGCGATGATGTAGCATACGCGCCGGCTTCGTAGCATCATACAAGTTTCAAACTCACGAAAATCGTGAAAGCTTCTTCCAAAAGTACAGCGCTGTAGCTATAAAACTAAAAAAAGTTGCAACGAGTGGCTCCATCTTTCCAATTTCATTGAAATCACGCGCTACGTAGCGATGATGTAGCATCGCACCATCCTCGTAGCATCACACAGGTTTCAAAGCACTCACGAAAATCGTAAAAGCTTCTTCCACAAGACAATAGACGGCGCTATGGCAATAAAATTTGGGGTATACAAAATCCTTGAAAAATATAAACACGCACCACAGATATAGGTAGTAGACCTGTGCCACGCACTTTCAAATGGCTGCATGTTTTTAGATGGCGTTAGCATTGGTAGAAATACCTTTTTACCCGAATCAAGGTCTTCCCTTTAGGGTATACTTATATAAATCCTTGACCCGAATGCACAAGAAAGAGGGTAATAGTTCTTCGGGCATATGGTATATTTATGTATGTTTTTAGGGTTCCGTACCTCAAAAGGAAAAAACGGAACCCTTATAGGATCACTTCGTTGTCCGTCTGTCTGTCTGTCTGTCCGTCTGTCAAGACCCTTTTTCTCAAGAACGCGTAAAGGTAGCAAGTTGAAATTTATACTAAATACTTGAGTATACGGTTTCTTTCGGCTGTAAAAAAATAAAAGTTGTAAGTCAACGCAATCAAAAGATATGAACGTTTATGTCGCATATTTTGCGATTTCACAGGGGAACCAAAACCTATAGGGTACTTCCCGTTGACCTAGAATCATGAAATTTGGCAAAAAGTAAGGTCTCATAGCACATATATAGGAATAAATCCGAAAGTTATAAATATGAAGGTATATCATTTAAAAATGATTATTTTGCTATTACAAACTTACATTTTGTAGTTGGAATGTATGGATGAACCTTATTGTCAACTACAAACTTAAGTTTGTCTTTCAATATTTTAACTTCAGTTAGTTTTTTTTTGGTCTCGCGCTCTTAGGGTTCCGTCTAACGGAACCCTCAGAGCATGAGTCCTACTCGTACTTGTCCGGTTTTTTTTTTAATGTGTCTGTATTATCCCACTGATCTATTTCGCAATTTTTGCATAAAATAATACCACAGAATTATATTATCAAACTTTTTAGTAATGTTAAATAAGAAAGTGTGTTTGTTTGTTGCTCTTTCACGAAGCGGTACAGCAACAGATTGTCGTGATTTTTTGCATAGAGATTGCTGGAGGGCCGTAGAATGACATAGAATACTTTTTTATCCCGGTAAAATGTAGTCGTTTTTTTTAGACGCGTCTAAGGTGAAATATCTGTGAAAAATAATGAAGACAGAAAAAATGTTTTAACTTCATAATCATCATTAGCTCTGAATCAGCTCTAAATGACCGACTGCAGGGTATTATAGGGCTCTCTTTGTTTATACCACTCTCCCCGTTCTCTCTTTATTCGCAACCACTCATTTCCGATAGGTCTTTTGATGTCTTCGGTCCATCCCAACCTCAAAGTCAAATCAAATCATTTATTGCACATTATGCTAGATAGGTGAAACTTATCTAAACATAATGACCTCACCAATAATTATGCACCATTGGACCCGTGCTCCACCTAGGTTCTCCTCCTGGGTGAAGCATCGAGTACTAAACTTACACGCCTTACACGTTCTCGTGCCCCAACTGATAATATTTTAGTACAATCATGATTATTTCAATTATATACCAGTTTCTCACCATGCAAGCTACTTTACAACGTCTTCTAGGACGACTTGTGTACTTGTGAAGGATATGCTGAAGGCCTGTAAAAACTACATGCAGACAAAGAAATAAAATAAAAAACCTTAATAAGTCTACGCTTAAGTCTAGGCTAAGTCTACGCTACCTCTACGCTTAATATGTACACTTATCACAGACACTTATAGATAAAGTATGACATTTATGTCATTCAAAACGTCAATTCGCTTTGGTCATCAAAGAGAATACAATGTTTTAGTCATTCTGAGTCAATTAATTAATGGTTTAACCAAAATTATTTTGTGTTGTTTAGAAATCTTCTTAGTGTTTTATTTGTTTATCTCTATGTATTTTTTAAATCGCCTTAATGCTTCACCCATCGTTTTATGTTTTGATTGTTTTTCTTAAAATTTCTGTTTGTTCAGAAGAAGCCATGGAAAATGATTTTGTGCCGAGAGTTGTAAACGGGTGGCCTGCTAAGCTGGGAGATGTTCCTTATCAGGTAATGTTCCACGTCTACTTATTATATTTATATATATCTACTAGCTTCCGGCCGCGGCTTCGCCCGCGTTGTTCTAGCGAAATATTATGGAGTTGTCTGAAAAATACTTATATTATAGGACGCTATTGAATACGCTATAAGTGTTTCATCCTGGATATTGATGACCGGTACATGGTGCTTTATGAGCAAGAGGTCTCAGACAGTAGAATGCTTAGCCTGAATGGGTGTTCTTTGAAAAAAAATATCTTCAACTTACTGCTGCAGATATAGGGATTACGAGGTTATAGGAATCGAGGGGCACGCGAGGTGGGGATCCCACACAGAAAAGAAAAAAATAACTTCTCTTTTCTGTGGGATTCCCCACAGAAATGGGATGTCCGTTTTGCGCGCGCTATCAATGCAACTTCAAATCCTGCCGGTCGTAAACTTTTTGAATTGTACAAGTATAAATCCAAAAGTGTGGAATAATACTTCAAATATAAAAAAATACTTTCATAGTTTTTGTAAATAGAGTACATAAAATAAACACTTATGTGATTACTGGCGGGATATTTACCGTGGTACCGTGGTGGTGGGTTTACCGTCACATTTTAAACTGTAGTGAACAACCGTCAAGTTAGTTTAAAACAGTATTAAAAGAAAGTATATTATAATTTCAGTTAGCATTCAAGCAAATGGTGTCGCGAAGACAACGACTGTACAGAACATTCTGCGGTGGAGTAATAATATCTCCAAATAAGATATTATCAGCAGCTCATTGCTTTGAGGAGAAAGGAAGTAAATGCTTCTCAAAAGGGTAAGTGCCAACCAAAATCTGATCAGCATCTCAAAACTAAGAAATAAAGCAAGTTTTTACCATATCCACTCCCATTGGCGGATCCAAGTACCAAAACACCTAGCAATTCATACACATTCGTTCCCCCTGGATCCCCCCCCCCCCCCAAATGAAATCCTGGATCCGCCCCTGTCCACTCCGGTGATGTTATAATTATAAACTGAGGTAAATACGTTTTACCGAGGTCTGCACGGTAATACAAACTCAAGATAATTAACTTGAGTGAACTCAGTCCGTCCTGTCTGACAACAACCCAAACGTACAACGCGCGATTTTGTAATAAGAAAAAAATTTTTTTATATACATTTTTTTACGCGCTCGGTACGGTTTTTTTATTATTATAATTTTTTATCATCAATAAGTTATTTTTTGGGCACTAAGTCGTCTGTTTGTTAACAGCGATAGCTGTAACAAACGTCAGCTTACATAATATAACCCCGTGGTTAAGAACTCACACTATTAGGCCTCCCACTAGATGGACCGACGACATAGCAAGAGTCGCTGGCATCCAGTGGATGCAAAAGGCAGGCTGTCGTTCAGTGTGGAGGTTAAAGGGGGAGGCCTATGTTCAGCAGTGGACGTCTTCTGGCTGATGATGATGATGATGATGACTATTATGTCTTCTGTGCTCACACTTAGCCGGTTTTCATTGTTTCAAATAATGAAATTTTACTTTCTTCTATAGTTGTAATCGTAGAAGATGTTTTACCAATTTTTATTGTTTTCAGAAAGGTAAGTAAAAGGGCTTTATCAAAAACAATGGCAGTGGCCGGTAACCTTTTGAATCTGGCGGAATATAAATCAGATTCTAAGGAAGAGGGTCAGTGGAGACATTTGAAAAGTATGGTATATCCTCGTAAATACAAATTTCCTAAGGATGACATTTCTGTTGGGGTAAGCATTTAATACAATTATTTATCTATAGTAATATTATAAAGAGGAAAGATTTGATTGTTTGTTTGTATTGAATAAGCTCCGAAACTACAGAACCGATTTGAAAAATTCTTTCACTGTTGGGAAGCTACACTATCCCCGGGTGACATAGGCTATATTATATTTTCAAAAAAAATAGGGATCCTTACTAAAACTCCAATAATGTAACCTAAGGTGTAAAAAAATAAGATTTGCAATTTTGACATTGCGTGTTTGACAGTTCTAAGACAGGACAACGTCTGTCAGGTCAGCTAGTAATATTATAAAGAGGAAAGATTTGATTGTTTGTTTGTTTGTTTGCATTGAATAGGCTCCGAAACTACAGAACCGATTTGAAAAATTCTTTCACTGTTGGGAATCTACACTATCCCCGGGTGACATAGGCTATATTATATTGTCAAAAAAAATGGGAGCCATACTAAAACTCCAATAATGTAACCCAAGGTGTAAAAAAAAGATTTACACCCGTGCAAAGCCGCGGTGCTAGTATAATATAACGGGTGTTCCTGTACCTATCTAGTAGACGATGGATATGTTTGCGAAAAAAATCTGCTATTCGATAGAATGATTACATTCACACTCAACGAAATGTATGGAACAACTGTTTTTATTAGCTATAATCGCTATAAGGTTATCTAAAGTGGTTACTATCTTAAGGTAGCATTCCGACCGCAACATCTAGGCGACCACGACCAGCCACCGCAACAGGCGACCGCGGCTGCTTCGCGCGACCCACTGCTCAGTATGAATTTATAATTATGGAGTGCTAAGCAAAGTAAGCGACCGCGTGACGCGTCTCACGACGTGTGGGTCGCTAAAGTGCTGGTCGCGAAGTAGGAAGAATTTCGTACAATGACCTGTTATTAACTGTCTCTGTCGCTCCCGTGTATAATATGATGCGGCTCGCTCGCAAAGATGCAGTGACTGCCGTCTGTGCGAGCAAAACGAATTATATTAACGCGGGAGACGAATAATAATAACAAAGCGGGAATAACAGATCATTGTACAAAATTCTTCCTGCTCTGCGATCGGAATTTAGCATTGTTTAGCACTCCATATAAATTCATACTGCGAGCCGTGGCACGCCGTGGTTCGTGCGACGAGGCCGCTGCCGCCGGTCGCGGTCACTAAAATCGGAATGCTACCTTTACGCGTAGCGTAATATGAAGGGTCATTATCACAAAGTTTTTTTTTTTCCTACCCTTGTTTTTTTTTTCAGTATACAACGTATGCATTTACTATAAATGACTACGTTGCTCCAATACCTTACACCAACCGGTTCGCCGAATACACCGGACAATGTTTGGCGTCGGGGTTTGGAAGGATTTCCAATAACCAGAAAGTAAATATAATTTTTTTCTCTTGAAATATTGATTTACAAACACATCCGATTTTGGGTCTAGTACAAAATTCACGAAAAGGGTGGTCTGAGTGTACCTACTCACAAAAAATTTGAGATTACTTTTTAGACGACATACTGGTTTGTCTTAGTCATTTTTACAATGTTTACGAGTAATTTAGCTTACAACAAATTAATGTAGATTTTACAATGTCTACGAGCAATGACATTAACCACTTGACTGCTCATCCTTTACCTACCTCGCCGTAAGCCAAAGTTAGACTTGAGGCGCGAATTGAATGTATAACCGAGTCTCCAATCACAAGCACCATATGATCCCCCCCCCCCCCCCCCCCGCGACTGACGTAGCTGACATCATGCACAAGCACTTTGTCTACGAATAATTTTGTATTTTTGAGCATTGGCCCCGATGTCTATAGTGTTTCATATCTTTGATTAAACTCACGAAGAAATATTGGGGTGGCACTATGACCCCAAAAGTGGATCTCACATCAGCCTCCGACAATAACTCCACCGATATCGTGCAACCATGCAACCAATACCTACTAAAACCTGGCTACGCCGTAGGCGGATTAAATGTATAGTGAAATATTTTTTTTACACAGACATTTGAACACGAACGATAATACCTCCCTTTTTTGGCTGATTTTTAGGTTTCATAGCACTTGTTATTAAAATTTTAATTTCCTATGATTCTTTTTCTGTTCTCGTAGCTGGGTTCTGAAATATTACTCCTGGCGCACCTCGACGTGGTCCCAACTTCTAGGTGCAGTCGGCAGCATCGGAGAAATATGATCAAGTTTGTGTGTACCGATATCAAAACAACAGACGTCGGGAAGGTTCGTTAAGATGAAACCAGTTTTCGTTCTCTTTCTTTCGCTAGCTAATTTAATTTTAACGGGAAATTGCCTCTATTAATAAAAAATGTACCTTCTCTGTATAGCAACACTCGATTTGACGACAGACTCCCTAAAACGTTGTAATTACTTGATTTTGGTTGGTTTACCCTGTTGTTCATATCTAAAATGATACACTCTATGTAGCATCACACCCAATCTAAATAACCAAAACAATGAGGCCTATTCTGTCATACCACTCACTAAACTAAACCAATGTGATAAGTCTAAAGTTATCTGTCTCTTTTCATTTTAATATGTGAGAGAAGGATGGCAACAATTTTAGAGCTGTCAAATTTAGTTTAGTTTAGAGTGCATCAGAATCGATGCCATTATTTATGTCATTTATCAATGTTAAACAATGCAAGCGACCCACACTTCGCGCGACACGGTCGCGACATGTTTAGCACTCCATAAATTCGTAATGCCACTGCCACTGGTCGCGGTCGCCGGTCGCAGTCGCCAAGATCGGAATGCTACCTTTAGATTTTTTTTTTTTAACAAGACCTTAAAACCTCAACTTTAATAAAATTTCTGCTTTTTTAGTTTTCCGTGCCATGGAAGCCCATTTGAGAGACCGCTAGACTTGAAAGCGTGATGTTGCAGGTTCAAACCCCGGGCCCGTACCAATGAGCTCTTTGGAGCTTATGTACGGATTTTAATACCACTGGCTTTGAGGTGAAGGAAAATATCGTGAGAAAACCTGCATACGTACGGAGAAGGAATTCAATGGCGTATGTGAATCCACCAACCCACACTGGGTCAGCGTGATGGATATGCTGCCTTATTATGGTTCTTTGATCGGGATCGAGATTGCATGCCGTCCCGTTCGCATCTATTTACTCACACTACGAGCGTAAGTGAGATGGCACGCGATCGCGATCACGATCCAAATCATCCATAATAAGGAGCATGGCCCAATCACTCTAACGGGTAGGCTAATAGTCCAGCAGTGGACTGTTAAAACGCTGATTATTATGATGATGATGAGTTGTTTTCTAGTACTTACTTTTTAATTCATTTGCAGGGTGACTCTGGAGGCCCCTTAGTTTGTTTGAAAACCGGTGACCCGAAGGAGGGTCCCAAAGGAATTCTCGTAGGCATCGTAAGCGGCAGCAGGCTCCGTGTAGGGACTTTCTTTACCAGGGTGTCATCGTTTTCTCGCTACATAGATCGAGGAAAAGGCACGTTATCCATTCCCAACATTGTTTTGATTTGGTTTTGTTCAATATATAGTATTCATGTGCTATTTTTATTTTGTTTTATTTGGATAACTTTTTTTAACACACGACACACACTATGTATGTTTCGGGGAACATAGCATGGGGTCACAACTTTGAGCGAGTTTACTAACTTTAACTATAATAATAAAACCAGCCAAGTGCGAGTCAGGCTAGCGCTTTGAGGGTTCCTTACCACCACATAACTTGTTAGCTACTAAAGCACAAAAAAATTGTGCAAAAAGACAACATCCCATTAACTCCCAGGCGGTCACCCATCCGAGTACCGGCCGCGCCCGACGTTGCTTCACTTCGGCGATCGTACGAGAGATCGTGGTGAACAGTAATTTGACACCAATTCGCACTTGGCCATTGTTAATTTTTTATTATTTCTTCATTAATCCGCTGTAACATTTTCCATATTCTGTGAATAACTGACTATTTATTACGGTTCGAAAGATACCTACAGCCGTTAATAGGTGGGACAGACAGACGGACAGACGGACAGACGGACAGACGGACAGACGGACAGACGGACATCGTAGGCTTAGTAATAGGGTCCCGTTTTTACCCTTGGGTATGGAACCCTAAAAAGAGGGCTCAATGATTTACTGATTTTTTTCTCTTGTTCAATAAGATAATTTTTAACCTAACTCAGCACACAATCTTGGATGACCAAGAGTTCGCGATTTTTTCGACCATCTGTACTTTTTAGAATTAGATTTATATTATGCGGTTGCTATTTTCTAGTAGATTTCAGTAGAATATATCATTTAAGCGTTAGAAGTGCAATTGCTTACGAGGTGTAATAATAGAGACGCTATAGGCGAATAACACGGCTTTAAAAACTGACTAAACGCAGCATTTACCATAACATAGCATAGCTTACCTACGCATGTACATGTGCATTTTGTGAAATAAGAGAATAAGATAGATTTTAACGCTTATCTGTTGTTAGAAAGAGATAAAAATATAATTTGTTGTGGACATTCGGAGTGCGTGACTGAGAGACGGCTGAACGAAGTCGAGCAGCCAGCTTTGCATTCGTCTAGTCTAGTCAATATTATGGTGGCGGGCACAACCTATCTACAGGTAAAAATATCTTAGCAGACATCTAGATTAACGTCTATGAAAGTAAGTCAATTTAATTACAACAATTTAATTAACAACAAGATACAAAAACACGGTAACATCACCATTTTGTTGAGTTTTAATTTTATTCCTCCGTTTTTAATCCAGGTACCAAAGATTGAGGTTCTATGATGCAGCGTTGGAAGATAGAAATTGATGAGGGAAGTGACACCAACGAGGACGCCTTTACCTTTATCTTCTGGATCTTCAGTGCCATGGCAGATAAGACCCCCACCTTCTGCTTCCTGAAAATTCAGAAAGACATGTTTTTCTGTCGCTGAGTTAGCTTAACTCGCTTGTTTTACTAGAAGTAAAAAAGTGTTGGATTTGTTATGAACCAGTAAAAACTGGTTCCGCTTTTGTCCATCGAATCACGAATTTTTGGCGATAATAGGCATGATGACTAAATTTTTTTTATTACTTCATAAAAAAGCCGATCATAAATAGAGCCCATCAACGAAAACAAAATTAAAATTAGTTCAAAAATAAATAAGTTATAAGTATTTTAATTTCATGCTAGACAGAGAGCGCACTATACTGAGCTATGACGTTATGCCTCGGGTGCGCCATACAAGTGCTATACTAACACAATGCTTTGCGAGAAAGGGACAAAATATCCCCTCTCTAACCCCACCTAAAACTTTAAACGATCATATCTCAGAGATTTATCGGCTAATTTAATTATTTTTTTCAGTATAATATGTCATGTATTTAGTTATTTTCATCGCTAAGTATGTTATTTGTAATAAATTAAACATTAGGACACATACCTATTTAAGAGGAATCCCACTATGGTTGAAAAAAAAAAAACTTACCTACGTTCAAAAACATAGCCAAAGTGATCAGAATTCGTGGTTTTCATTCAACTTTTTACAATATTATTACAGCTATTAGAGCAAATAAACGAATGATAATAGTGTACCTATTGTGTTTGATACTTACAGCGAAAATATACCTGGATATGTAAATTGGCTCTTTTTACCGCCTTCTGGGTGCAAGTATTTATTTAAAACTAACTGCGCCCCGTAATTTCACCCGTAATCCTACAGAAACCGTTTTTTTTTTTTTGGATAATAAGCAGCCTTTGTTACAGATGTATGTATATTGTATAGAAATGTGTGTTATCCAGAGTAAATCTATGCTCACTTGTTATTAGCCTATCATGTTTCCACTGCTTGGGACACAGGCCTTCACACAGAGAAAGATAATGGGTTCTTATCCACCATGCTGGCCCAGTGCATTTTTTGTACTTCACCACGAACTGGAAGAAGCAGCGTAGGTAGGCCTCCCACTAGATGGACCGACGACATTGTGAGAGTCGCAGGCATCCAGTGGATGCAGATGGCAGGCTGTCGTCCAGTGTGGAGTTTACAGGGGGAGGCCTATGTTCAGCAGTGGACGTCTCCTGGCTGATGATGATGATGATCATTGTACTTATTGTGTTTGATACTTACAGCGAAAATATACCTGGACTTGTAAGCTGTGCAGTAGAACAACCTACAACTCCTGAGCAATGTGCGTTCGCACTCATGCCGCGTTATCATCTGCAACTGTTCGGAAAATAATTTCTTCTTTTCCGCCCAACTCTGCAAATAAAAAAGTACCATTGACATTTATTTCTTAAATACTTTATTGCACACTAACAAATTATGAAGAAATGCACAAGTGAAGGACTTAATGTTTAATAGTGATAAGGGTGAATAGGCATGATGACTAATATTTTTTTATTACCTCATAAAAAAGCTGATCATGAATAGAGCCCATCAACGAAAACAAAATTAAAATTAGTTCAAATATAAATAAGATATAAGCAGATATAAGCATTTAAATTTCATGCTAGACAGAGAGAGCACTATACTGAGCCGTGACGTCACGGCTCAGGAGCGCCATACAAATGCTATACTAACACACGCTTTGTGAGAAAGGGATAGAGCGCCGCTCCCTATCCCCCACCTAAAACTTTAAACGCTCATATCTCAGAGATTTATTAGCCAATTTAAATTATTTTTTCAGTATGTGTAATGTATTTAGTTATCTTCCTCGATAAGCCGGTTATTTGTAATAAATTAAACATGAGGACACATGCCTATTACCTATTACTCAGGTAATATTAAGCCGGCCGGCCGGTATGTGCAAAGCGAGACGCAGCCGCGCAGCGCATTTTCCCAGAAAAATACCGCTAATGCGGTTGAAACTATAGTCGGAGTGACCGATTTAATCTTACGTAATTCCCGTGTAATATAAATAAAATGTCACGTTTTAATGCTATTTGGTCAATGTGTCAAAGAAGAATTCTCAATTATACCGTTTTTGGTTCTAAAGATTCACTTGTGAATGGTTCTTTAATTTTGTTACAATCTAGTCTTTTTTAATGCCATAGTTGTCAAACAAGCAGACGGGATGCCTGATGGTAAGTAGTCACCGTCGCCCATGGATACTTTTAACACAAGCAGCATCACAACTAGCTACGCCGTTAATATTTTTGGGACCTTTGTACCAGATGTATGTATATTGTATGTGGTGTACATAAATGTGTGTTATTCAGATCTAAAGAAAGAAAGAAAGAAATATTTGGGTCATTTTTGCACACACTGTCATCTGACCCCAAACTAAGCAAGGCTTGTGATATGGCTGCCAGAGACTGATATACATTTACATATATATATAGTTTTAAATACATACTTAAATAGATATTAACAACCAGATATAGAACAAACACAAATGTTCATCGCATAAATGTTTGTTCTAGATAGGAATCGAACCCACGCTCCCAAGCTCAGAAGGTAAGTTCACAACCAACTGGCCCAACGGGCTATCAATCTAAGCATATATCTTTGTACTTTTGAGATTCTTAGACATACCAGTTTCCTGATGATGTTTGCCTTCACTATTTTTGAACGATGGCATCGAAACTGCACACTACGTAAAGCTCATTGGTGCAACTGAGGATCGAACCGGGTGCCGTCTGATTGTGAAGCGCATATTACCGCTCGGCCACCGGAGTCGACTCCTCTACCTTACCAAATTGTATCCCTATTTTTTCATCTGTTGCAGAGTTCGGTGGAAACAAACATGAACACATACTCACAAACTTTTTCAGTTATACTATTGATTTGATAACTTTGAAGTGGCTTACTGTAGTTGGTCTCAGTATTGTCGCCACACAAACGCCGTCGAAGTCAGCGTTCCTCGTAGCGTATGGTATTTTGTTCACTATTGCGTTAAATTCGAATGATTTTTTTAATTTCTGAAACAATTTAACTAGTTGTGTAATACAGGGTTATTATTATAATTTAACTTTAACTTACCAATACCAGTTAAACCAATTTAACTTACATAACATTTCTCACGTTTAAACGATCTATATCTTTATTTTTATTTAATTAAATTTATGAAATACATATCTTGAATGGGCATTACTGTTTCCCAATTAATAGTATATAAAAAACTAAAAATAACAGTCCTTAATTAAAACATTGAATATAATCCGAAAAAAATCAACAAACACTAACAATTATGTAAAATCTGATATAATTATACTATTGTATCCCCACGTCTTTCCCAAATTTTTGTTCCACGAGTTTTGAGAATTTCACCTTTTTACAATTAATGAAATGTACAAAAAATATCCCAAACTTACCAAGACGGCGAGATCATAAGCAGGGAATTTGTAGAATCTCTGGGTATATATCTTCTCTATGCTCCGCCATTGCTGCTCGGCATGAGATACAGGTTCATTGGCTATGGTAACAAGAATGCCCGCTACTATTTTAATTACACTTAGGGATTCTTTTAATCTAGGAAACAAAAGGTCACTTGTTAATATTCGGGACATTCGGGACATTTTTTTCACACACGGTCATCTGACCCCAAACTAAGCAAAGCTTGTGATATGGCTGCCAGAGACTGATATACATTCATATATAGTTTTTAAATACATACTTAAATAGATATTAACAACCAGATATAGAACAAACACAAATGTTCATCACACAAATGTTTGTCCTAGATGGGAATCGAACCCACGCCCCCAAGCTCAGAAGGTAGGTTCACTACCAACTGGACCAACGGGCTATCTAATGTTCACCGAGTTTTGAAATAAATAAATTAAGATTCATTAATTTGTCATAACGACAGTCAACGTGTATAAGTATAGAGCTAAATATCAAAAGAAAGTAATCTGAAGGTTGCGGCCCAATATGTTCATCATCAGCCAGAAGACGTCCACTGCTGAACATAGGCCTCCCCCTTTAATCTCCACACTGAACGACAGCCTACAATCTGCATCCAACGGATGTCCGCGACTCTCACGATGTCGTCGGTCCATCTAGTGGGAGGCCTACCTACGCTGCGTCTTCCGGTTCGTGTTCTCCAGTCACGAACCTTTCTTCCCCGTCGGTTATCGGTTCTTCGAGGGATGTGGTCTGCTCATTGCCATTTCAACTTGCAAGTCTTAGCTATGTCGGTGACTGTGGTTATTCGGCGAATACCTTCGAAACCCCGAAACGTCTGGACCGATTTTGACGGGACTTTCTCTGGCAGATAGCTGATATTAAAGAGTATCCGTGCGCAGTAGAAGTATTCTGTCTGATTCGCGAAAAAACAGCAAAATTCAAATGCGACATCCTTGGAAGCGACGTAAAAGGGAAAAAATCAAGAGAATAGCATAGAAATTAGGTTTTACCGTTTTCTATTGGTCATAAAACAGTTGGCAGACGATAATACTCTCTTCTCTGTGATGATACTGCCGGCACAAAAAGCTCGGTATTGCTTGGTTTGTGCATTATATAATTTGAATACGAACACCTGCAATAAAAATATCGAAATGTAGCACGAAATCAGCACGATTAAATGGAACTAAAAAAATTACGATTACTAATGAATTCTCTAATAGCATTCTAGGCAAGGCGATAGTGGATTCACATAGTCAATACACAGAAAAATACATTGAAAAGTTTACATTACAAAGGCATTCAAAGGCATTCTAAGTTCGATAACGTTTCAAGTCTCTATAAAGAAAATTTGACAGCAAAAAAGGACCAAATTAAACATTTAACCATAAAGTTTACGGATTAAAAGTGTCTTAAATAAATTGTCAAGTGCATATCGCAACCAATTTATAATTATAATTTATAATTATTTATTTATTATAATTTGGACTGCTTCAAACGAAGGGTGAATAGAGTCCTCAAAGGAAGGCAACGCACTGACAATGCCCCGGGTTTTGTAGGTGTCTTTAGGCGGCGGTGACCACTTACCGTCAGGTGGCCCGTTGCTTGTTTGCCACTTATACTATAAAAATTTTTTTAAAAAAAAATTGGTAGAGTTCAGCTGTAGTTATGTTCGAAAAAAAATAACAATCATCAAAGTCAAGATATTAGCATACCTCTCCATACCTCTTTAGTTTTTCCGAAACTTTTGTGTGACTCAACATGTGCATAATATACTTAACAAATGTAAATAATTATACTTTAGCAAAAAGTTACAAAAATGAGTGATTTCTGAGTGCAGATTTTTCGAAAAAAATATTATGGTGACGATCCTGATCGTACAAAATAAAATCTGAATGGAATTCTTTGGATGCTAATATTAAAAAATAACTTCTTAGAGACATCGACTCATCAAATCCTGACGATTTTAAATTCTAATTTTAACGATACCCCATTAATGGGTATGTTATTGTCTGCATTTAAATCTGTGAGAGCACTCGCAAATTTTCTGTCTATTATTATATAAAATCACCAAGGGTTATTTAACTTCCAAAAAGCGACAGAACCATGCTTTGCAGTGTATTATATAATAGCAAACAAACAAACAAATATTTTTTTTCAAATCTTTTAATTTTACGGAGTATTACGGTAACAAGAAATTGATTTCTTTCTAATGTTATGCCTTAACCCCCTTATTAATAAACGTGGAGTAGGCTTGGAATAGTTACTCCGTCTTTTGTCTTTTTCGATCGAGTTCAAAATGTGAAAGAGAGAAGAAGACAAAACACGGCGTAACTATTCCAAGACTACTCCACGTTTATTAATAAGGGGGTAATAGTTTGTTGGTAAACTTGTTTTCATCCTCGGTACCGAAGGCCAAAATTTTCCTATGTAGAACATAATAAGCTAAACGTTTACAAACGTTTCCAATTACATTTCTTGATCTTACCTTAAATACAGACATTACAGACAGACGGGAAACTTAATGTTACTGTTTTGCTACGATATGAGATAATTTTGTCGAGTAGAAAATGCAATTTTGATTGACTTTAGTGTGCGCTCACCATCGCCTGAAGCAGCTACATTAAATAACTACCTCTACCAGATTTATAGGTGTCGCCTAATTTTGACACATAGGTACATATATGTTGGACCGGCAAAACTTGAAAAGTACCTAAACCATTGTGTTTAACGTTTGTGTTTGTTCTATATCTGGATGTTATTTAAGTAATATGTATTTAAAAATATATTTATGTACCTATGTTTATCAGTCTCTGGCAGCTTTATCACAAGCTTTGCTTAGTGTGGGGTCAGATGACCGGGTGTCCAAAATTGACCCGAATATTTATTTATTGATTATAACTTTTATTCATTTTTAGGGTTCCGTACCTCAAAAGGAAAAAACGGAACCCTTATAGGATCACTTCGTTGTCCGTCTGTCTGTCCGTCTGTCTGTATTTCCGTATCAAGTTGAAATTTATACTAAATACTTAGGTCTACGGTTTCTTTCGGCTGTAAAAAAAATTTAAGTTGTAAGTCAACGCAATCAAAATATATGAACGTTTATGTCGCATATTTTGCGATTTCACAGAGAAATCTAAACCTATAGGGTATTTCCCGTTGACCTAGAATCATCAAATTTGGCAAAAGGCAAGTTCTCATAGCACATACCTATATAGGAATAAATCTGAAAGTTACAAATTTGAAGTTGTATCTTTTAAAAATAATTATTTTGCTATTACAAACTTACATTTTGCAGTTGGAATGTATAGAAGAACCTTATAGTCAACTACAAAGTTAAGTTTGTCTTTCAATATTTCAACTTTAGTTTTTTTGGACTCGCGCCCTGAGGGTTCTTTTCAACGGAACCCTCAGAGCACGAGTCCTACTCGTACTTGTCCGGTTTTAATTACCTATACCTACTCTTCGAGTTTTGCCAGGGCCAAGTTTTATGAAATTAAGCGTTGATTAAAGCCGTTATATAAATAGTATAAAAGAATACTAATACAATAAACTACATAACAGTTCTATATAACAGAGAAACATCAAATTACGTGGTGCTGTAATTCACCAAGTATCACTTCATCGCCCGAAGTTCTGAGCGGTTTCTGAAAGAATTTTTTATACAACTGAGTTAACAAGACTGTCAAGTAGCTAGTAGGGCTGGATTGGTTCAATACGGATCGAAGTGAGGACCTCTTTTTTGAATTGTAATAATTAGGGTGTAAAAATGCTTTTTTTTAATAATCTTTATTTAATGTGCTTTTTCGCAAAGCGAAAATGTCGCACTAATAGTACTGAACATTAATAACACACTTCACTTGAGCATCTGAACGTTTTATACCCTAAAAAAAGTCCTTCCCTGCACCTCAGACCTGAGCCTCATTTGACACTGGTATATTTACTATCCCGGTGTCAAACGAGGCCCGATCTATTTGCCAAGCCGGAGTTAACCATAGCTAGAACAGATCCCTCTGTAGTGCATTATAGTTTTTTTTTTTTCACTATCTGATGCTCAAAATAAATAACAAATAGCGCATCATATTCATTGTTTCTCTACTAGTTTAAAATTGGAATATAATATAGCTACGAAATGGTGAAAAAAGCGCCGGCCGCGCGAAATGGTAGTAAACCCTGAACAAATAACTCAGGGTCACTTTTTACGTGGGGAAATGCACTTACGCGTACCCACCAACCGCGGGGGACGGGCGAGTTATGTCAGACTCGGCACCAGAGTGGTGACCCTACCGACTAAAAACCCCACGATGTTCCAACTGCAGTGACGTACTAACACGGCCGCGAGACCGCTTTTGCATTCACCGCAGCCCTGTCATTGCCAACCTTCGCCCTAACCCCTCAGACCCGCTTCGGGAGGGGACAAAACCCCTCAAAGCTCAGGGTCCCTGAGCTGTCTGGTGAGAGTACATTAATGTCTCGATGCAAGCGGCATTTCGCTCAACATCAAAGGCGTTAGCACTAAATATTATTTGCAGAATATCCAGATATTATATATAGATATGAATATACATACTATTTCCGCACGGCTGACTGACTCATTAGTAGATTCATAATAATGTTCTGTGAGGTTAGAACCATGTATAAATACTAAACAGTACAAAGTAATAATGCTACAATAAGTCTTAAAACGAATCACTTTTGTGTTTTTCTAATGCAATAACTAATAAAGTAATGCGATAGGGTCGCATTATAATTATAAAAGTAATCACATGATAAATTCGATGCCTAACTTTTAAAATATTGACAATTTGGGTAAAATTGTGTGTCATAGATTAATCTATGACACACAATTTCACAGTTTTTTTTTTCTATTTTAAGAAGAGATGACCAATACAAATCTTCTCTTTTCTAAAAAAAAGGTTCCACCACAGAAGATTTTTTTTTTCTCTTTTCTGTGGGTTCCACTGAGTAGGTATTACAAAATACAAATTTATATGCATAATACAATTGCTCCATTTCATGATTTGATTTAGGTATCTATTTCACAAAATAATGTTTTCCCTCAGTTCGAACACAAATATAATTATGTTAAAAAAGACATGAATACATACGTATATTTAAATTTAACCACTTTTAAAGCTAGTCTCAACACACGGAAAAAGAATTTATATTTTTTATTTTCTGTGGCTATCACAGGTGGCTCTACATAAAATTAAATGTATGAGGTAGAGCGAGCAAAACCTTTGATTATGTAACATACATAATCAAAGAGCAAAACATGTAGGTAGAGCAATTTTCGACCCTGGACTCGGCGTCATAGAATACGGCTTCGGTATTCCTAGCCTATTGTAAGGCCTTTGGATTTTTGGGGATCGGTGGACCTACCATTCAAGCGAGACTAGAGATAATACAACTGTGTTATATGGGCCGCGCCTTTGTAGAGAGAAAGAATCAAAATGCATCGAGCATTTCCCGGAAGTGTCACTCAGGCAGCGTGCTAAAATGGTACCGAAGCGTTCCTACGGGGTCCCGGTCCTCTTACCAGCACAAAGATAGGCCACAGAGGAGGATTTTGTAACTGCAATTCTACATAACAAAGTTATACCCCAATAGTCCTAATACAGTAATTACAGGCCCTTTGATTATGTACATAATCAAAGTAGAGGCCTAGCTTAGTCCAGGAATCGCAGTATAAACAATAAACATTAAACAGCATCAACATTATCACCTATCATGTTCCCACTGCTGGTACACCAGCTTTCTCTCAGAGATAGAGAGAGGATGTGCCCTTATCCACTATGCTGGCCTAGTGCATGTTGATGAATGTCATAATGTCTTTGAACTTTTGAGAATCTTGGATATCCGTTTTCTTCGCGATGTTTTACTTCGCCGTTGTTGAGCGATGGCACGAAACTGCGCATTATTTATTAAGTACTAAATATGTAATTGGTGCAAGGCCTAGGATCGAACCGGGTGCCGTCAGATTATAAAGCGCACGTGCTACCGCCTGGCCACCATCGCTCATGAGTACGTTATAATACAATTACACTATGTAACTAGTTCAACTGGTTCATCCATTGATGTAAGTAAAGGTTCATCGCAACATTTTCATTTTTTGTTGGACGAATTAATCGCATTGTTATTGTACGATACGTTCGCTCGTCTCTTGACATGCGGAAACCGGTACCGTTGCACTATGCAATATATCAGTGATGAAGCTCCGTTTAAAACGGCCTATGTAAACGGGAAATGTAGTCATGATACAAGTAAAAATCTCGACTCACCCACGAATGGAGAGGAAATCTGGCATATAAATACTTACACATGCACACACTATAACCAATCTCGCGGACTTGTGCGTTCGAAATCGTGTGCCCCTTCAATCCGCTAAAAAGACCTAAAAATCGTCTATGGCACTGTCAAGATCTTCAAGTAATTTGCCAGTATCCTGTACCCGGCTGCGTTAGGTGACAATCAGGTTCTTTGGGATAAATGGCCCAAATTAGTGCTTGACGGTGGATCCTTAAGTATGAAAGACCCGAGACTTAACGGTCTTCATCACAGACTAGGTAAAGCTACGTTCTTTGGCCTACGTCTACATTGGGACTAATTTATTTGTAGATCTGTCCCAGTGAATAATTTTAGTTTCTGAACAAAACTAATAAATATAATTCAAATCGGGCATATAATTTTTTAGAAAAAATTAGAAGCTTAATTTGAATTCTACTTACGTATGTTTGTTTCTGAAGCGTAAAATTTTCTTTGATATTATGTCTTGACTTATCATAGATTTAAACTCATCTTATTAGCAATTTAGATAGTCATTTTTTTTCCTAATTTCTGTAAAAACTGGTCTTTGTTTGATATTATCATTTCTTGTGTATTTTTAAATAAAACAAATATATATATAGAAAAATGTAAAATACCAGTCACTCACTGACAGACACGAAATTTAAAAAACTTCTTTACCAACGAAGCTGAAATTTGGCTGGTAGATTTTGGGGTAAACATTTTGCGAAAGTGCAAAATGTGGAATGTTTATAATGAAGGATAAATAATTTTTATTTTATTAATATGCTTCGGTACGAAGTTGCGAAAATAAAGTTAGCCGACCAGAGCTATGGGAACTGGCCATTTTGAGAAAACATATTTTTTAATCACTGATGTGTAGAGAGTAGAGACTACATCACACCTACTCATAGATCATGAGAAACTAAAAATAATGAATACACGCAAGCTAAGATACTGCTCTTACAATTCGCTACGCTGGGACTGCGAAGCGTAGTGGAGGCAGACCGGTCCAGTCATGCTGCGCCTGTTACCTTTCCAGTAGGTATTCGCCTGTTTACCGACATGGAGTGCCAGTGCCGCGCCCTGTCGCTCGTCGTTTTAACACGTGAGTAAAAGTTTTACCATAAAAATGTATATAATGTAAAGAAGTGTTTACCTATCAAGCTAAAGTGGCAGTGGGCTGGTCATATCTGTTGCAGAACCGATAACCGTTTGGGTAGACGTGTATACGTGTTCTGGAGTGAAAACCACAAATCGGCGAATGTAGGACGCTCTGAGACTCGATGTAATGACGATCATGGCACTGACTGGAAGCGAAAAGCCGAAAATAGGGTTGAGTGGCGTGCCTTGGGAGAGGCCTGTAACCAGCAGTGGCCTAAGATAAATACGGTGTTCGTTGCATTAATTTGGCTAGGTACGTGTGCAACAGTACTACACATACAGTACTGTATTGGAACAGTCCAAATGAAAACAACGTTATAATAAATCCATTGCGTTATAATAAAATACGTTGTATGGACGTAATAAAACCTAATAGGGTTGTTCCGTCTATGATACGTTGTATGGAGAGATCGCTTTAAGCGATAAGGCCGCGTGTTAAAAGCCTAGATAATATTTTCATTGTAATGTTTATGTTATCCTTGTTTTGTGGTATTTTAACAAAGAGTTTTTGTATTGTATTGTATGGACGTAATAAAACCCTTCAGGGTCATTACGTCTATGGCCATGGTACGTTGTCACATGGCATTTTTTTCCTATAAATATCAACGTGAAACAATCAAGCCAAGTATCAAAATTGTTTTACTGCCTACATTCAGCGTTGTCCTCATACATATTTTTAATTTCCGCGAAGTTTTTTTTTTGCTTAAAAATATGCTGATTACATTACAATACTTACAAATGTTGGACTTGGACATTTGCACCAAATTTTGTCGTTTAAGGCGGTCTTTCAGACAAAAAAGGCTTCACAGAAAAAAATATTAAGACAATATATTCATTTTAAAGCAGTAAAAAAAATATGTGGTAATCTTGATCATATTTCTGAGTGTACCATTAGTTCCAAAACACGTTTCCGATAAATTTTCTCGATAGAAAAAAATCATGAAATAACCTCTAACCTTGAAATTTACCTAAACGCATACAATTTTATCTCGAGTATTAATGAACAAATCTTTACAAAATTTACAAGAATGATGTTAAATATTGTAACAAATAACATCATTAATTTTATTTATTGATAAAAATTCAATTTTTCTATCTATTAATTAATTTAATCATAAATTGGCTCGAACGTGTCGAACGAAACGTCGTGCCGCCGCGGCGCCTTTTCACTTCTCTTTTATTTTTACGCGATGTGACAGAGACCGCTGAGGCGCGCTGCTAGACGGACGTGTGTCGCTTTGTTCCGCTAACCGCTCCAAATTATAATCTCAACTTTATGACACAAAAACACCTTGACGTAAGTTGTAAAGTAAGTACCTACCTTATCTGCAATGTTTTCTTGCATTATAAGTACTAAAAAGGCAGGCGAATGAAAATTACATTTTGTAACGATTTGTTTGTATATATTAGTTTACGAAGGATAATTTCACCAAAATCGTCATAGTCCAGTTGGCCGAATGGTTTGACGCAATGGATAAGTTCTCTGCGACTCTGTGAGTAAGCTCCGGGTTCAAATCTCATAGTCACCAATAATTTAAATTTTTGTAATTTTTCTTGTTTTTAAAATAATTCGTCATGTTCGTGCGTGCGTGCGTGGGTGTGTGTATGTTTGTGTTTGTATGCATGTGTGTAATGTCCTTTAATCGAAAATGGTAGGGACGGGATTTTCACTGTCAGATAGCTGATTCTATGAGGAGAAAAAAAATTGGCATCTTTTTTATCATCATCATCATCACCATTTTTTCATTACTTCGCAGGTGAACCCGCAGAGCACAGTTAGTCTACTTTTTTAGGGTCCCGTACCTCAAAAGGATAAAACGGAACCCTTATAAGATCACTTCGTTGTCCGTCTGTCTGTCCATCTGTCAATACCCTTTTTCTCAAGAACGCGTAAAGGTATCAAGTTGAAATTTATACTAAATACTTGGGCCTACGGTTTCTTTCGGCTGTAAAAAATAAAAGTTGTAAGTCAAAGCAATCAAAAGATATGAACGTTTATGTCGTATATTTTGCGATTTCACAAGGGAATCTAAACCTATAGGGTACTTCCCGTTGACCTAGAATCATGAAATTTGGCAAGAGGCAAGGTCTCATAGCACATATATAGGAATAAATCCGAAAGTTATAAATTTGAAGTTATATCATTTAAAAATAATTATTTTGCTATTACAAACTTACATTTTGTAGTTGGAATGTATGGAATAACCTTATTGTCAACTACAAACTTAAGTTTGTTTTTCAATATTTTAACTTCAGTTAGTTTTTTTTTTGGTCTCGCGCTCTGAGGGTTCCGTCTAACGGAGGAGTGACATAAGTGGAGAGGCATAGTAATAATTTACTTCCAACTATCGGTGGTCGGTGTACCAGGGCAATATAAGAACAAAGCAGTCTCGAGCATTTGCAGAGGTCACACAAAGTGGACAGTCAGCGACGTTATCATACAAAATAGCTTTCCGTCCAGTTTAATTAGACATTCCAGTTGATACCTTGAGAAGTACGTAATTTACGCGTAAAATTTACAAATTGGTCTCACCCTTACTTCCTTTGGTCAGGCTTCAAGTAAGTACTTAGTACTAAACAGGCAGGCGAATGAAAATTACATTTTGTGACGATTTCTTTGTACATTTATATTATTTTATAGATTAGAAGCATAATTTCACCGCTTGCGTCATAGATCAATTAGAAGAGTGGTTGACGCAATGGATTAGTTCCTGTGACTCAGTAGGCTCCGGGTTCAATTCTCACATATCCATGTTATTTTTATAATGTTTTTGAAATATTTCGTCGTGTGCGTATGTCTGTAATGTTCTTTATAGACTCGAAAACTGCAGGACCGATTTTGATGGGATTTTCACTGTAAGATAGCTGATGTTGAAAAAAATTCGAGCAACTTTTCATCATCATCATCATCACAATTTTTTCATTACTACGCAGGTGAATGCGCGGGGCGCAGTCTACTATAATGGTTAGGAAATCCTAAACAACTTGGGATGGACAGACAGAGACGGATGGGCAGAACGAACTTATATGGGTTCCTTGTAATTCTACGGAACCCTAAAAAGGTGTTACAGTCTTCTTTGAATATATCTTTCTTCTATATACATATAAAAAGCGATGTATGTATGTTCCCTATGAAGGATGATGATGATGATGATGATATTACGTATAAACTCCAAAATGGCTGAACTGATTTTGATGGGATTTTCACTCTCAGATAGCTGATGTTATAACGAGGGGAAAAAATGCTGCTTTTCATCATCATCGTCATCATCAGCACCAATTTTTAGTTTAGTTTAGTTTGAGCTAGTTTGGTAAGTCGTGATGTTACTTTCTCCAGAAACGGATTAACTGACCTGATCGAGGACTTCGGAGTCTGCTACGGAACTGCTAGACGGATAGAGCTAGACGTGTCGAGTTTGGGCTCGTTTTATTAGTCGTGATGAGATCTTCTTCCACGAATATTTTGACTGACCTGATCGAGGATTTCGGAGCCTGCTAGTGGAACTGCTAGACGGATAGAGCTAGAAGTGTCGAGTTTGGGCTTGTTTCATTAGTGGTGATGAGATCTTCTTCCAGGAATATTTTGACTGACCTGATCGAGGACTTCGGAGTCTGCTACGGAACTGCTAGACGGATAGAGCTAGAAGTGTCGAGTTTGGGCTCGTTTTATTAGTCGTGATGAGATCTTCTTCCACGAATATTTTGACTGACCTGATCGAGGATTTCGGAGCCTGCTAGTGGAACTGCTAGACGGATAGAGCTAGAAGTGTCGAGTTTGGGCTTGTTTCATTAGTGGTGATGAGATCTTCTTCTAGGAATATTTTGACTGACCTGATCGAGGACTTCGGAGTCTGCTACGGAACTGCTAGACGGAGAGAGCTAGAAGTGTCGAGTTTGAGCTCGTTTTATTAGTCGTGATGAGATCTTCTTCCACGAATATTTTGACTGACCTGATCGAGGATTTCGGAGCCTGCTAGTGGAACTGCTAGACGGATAGAGCTAGAAGTGTCGAGTTTGGGCTTGTTTCATTAGTGGTGATGAGATCTTCTTCCAGGAATATTTTGACTGACCTGATCGAGGATTTCGGAGCCTGCTAGTGGAACTGCTAGACGGATAGAGCTAGAAGTGTCGAGTTTGGGCTTGTTTCATTAGTCGTGATGAGATCTTCTTCCAGGAATATTTTGACTGACCTGATCGAGGATTTCGGAGCCTGCTAGTGGAACTGCTAGACGGATAGAGCTAGAAGTGTCGAGTTTGGGCTCGTTTCATTAGTCGTGATGAGATCTTCTTCCAGGAATATTTTGACTGACCTGATCGAGGATTTCGGAGCCTGCTAGTGGAACTGCTAGACGGATAGAGCTAGAAGTGTCGAGTTTGGGCTTGTTTCATTAGTCGTGATGAGATCTTCTTCCAGGAATATTTTGACTGACCTGATCGAGGACTTTGGAGACTGCTACTGGAACTGCTAGACGGAAAGAGCTAGAAGTGTCGAGTTTGGGCTCGTTTCATTAGTCGTGATGAGATCTTCTTCCAGGAATATTTTGACTGACCTGATCGAGGATTTCGGAGACTGCTACTGGAACTGCTAGACGGAAAGAGATAGGAGCGTCGAGTTTGGGATTGTTTCATTAGTTGTGATGAGATCTTCTTCCAGGAATATTTTGACTGACCTGATCGAGGATTTCGGAGACCGCTACTGGAACTGCTAGACGGAAAGAGATAGAAGTATCAAGTTTGGGATTGTTTCATTAGTTGTGATGAGATCTTCTTCTAGGAATATTTTGACTGACCTGATCGAGAACTTCGGAGACTGCTACTGGAACTGCTAGACGGAAAGAGCTAGAAGTGTCGAGTTTGGGATTGTTTCATTAGTTGTGATGAGATCTTCTTCCAGGAATATTTTGACTGACCTGATCGAGGATTTCGGAGCCTGCTAGTGGAACTGCTAGACGGATAGAGCTAGAAGTGTCGAGTTTGGGCTTGTTTCATTAGTGGTGATGAGATCTTCTTCCAGGAATATTTTGACTGACCTGATCGAGGACTTCGGAGTCTGCTACGGAACTGCTAGACGGATAGAGCTAGAAGTGTCGAGTTTGGGCTCGTTTTATTAGTCGTGATGAGATCTTCTTCCACGAATATTTTGACTGACCTGATCGAGGACTTCGGAGACTGCTACTGGAACTGCTAGACGGAAAGAGCTAGAAGTGTCAAGTTTGGGCTCGTTTCATTAGTTGTGATGAGATCTTCTTCCAGGAATATTTTGACTGACCTGATCGAGGATTTCGGAGACCGCTACTGGAACTGCTAGACGGATAGAGCTAGAAGTGTCAAGTTTGGGCTCGTTTCATTAGTCTTGATGAGGTTTTCTTCCAGGAATATTTTGACTGAGTTGATCGAGGATTTCGGAGCCTGCTACTGGAACTGCTAGACGGAAAGAGATAGAAGTGTAGAGTTTGGGCTCGTTTCATTAGTCGTGATGAGATCTTCTTCCAGGAATATTATGACTGACCTGATCGAGAACTTCGGAGACTGCTACTGGAACTGCTAGACGGATAGAGCTAGAAGTGTCAAGTTTGGGCTTGTTTCATTAGTCGGGATGAGATCTTCTTCCAGAAATATTTTGACTGACCTGATCGAGGAGCCCAAACTCGACACTTCTAGCTCTTTCCGTCTAGCAGTTCCAGTAGCAGTCTCCGAAGTCCTCGATCAGGTCAGTCAAAATATTCCTGGAAGAAAACCTCATCAAGACTAATGAAATGAGCCCAAACTCGACACTTCTAGCCCTATCCATCTAGCAGTTCCACTAGCAGTCTCCAAAATCCTCGATCTAGTCAGTCAAAATATTTCTGGAAGAAGATCTCATCACGACTAATGAAACGAGCCCAAATTCGACCATTCTATCTCTATCCGTCTAGCAGTTCCAGTAGCAGTCCCCGAAATCCTCGATCAGGTCAGTGAAAATATTCCTGGAAGAAGATCTCATCACGACTAATGAAACGAGCCCAAACTCGACCATTCTATCTCTATCCGTCTAGCAGTTCCAGTAGCAGTCTCTGAAGTCCTCGATCAGGTCAGTCAAAATATTCCTAGAAGAAGATCTCATCACGACTAATGAAACGAGCCCAAACTCGACCATTCTATCTCTATCCGTCTAGCAGTTCCAGTAGCAGTCTCTGAAGTCCTCGATCAGGTCAGTCAAAATATTCCTGGAAGAAGATCTCATCATGACTAATGAAACGAGCCCAAACTCGACACTTCTAGCTCTTTCCGTCTAGCAGTTCCAATAGTAGTCTCCGAAGTCCTCGATCAGGTCAGTCAAAACATTCCCGGAGAAAAATCTCATGATGACTAATGAAACCAGCCCAAACACGACACATCAGGCCTTCCCCGTCTAGCAGTTCCAGCAGCAGTCTCCGAATTCCACCATCAGCTCAGTCAAATCATTCCTTGACTAACAATTCTCACTAAGACTAAAAAAACGAGCCCAACCTTGACTTATCTCGCTTTCCCTATTTAGCAGTTTTAGCAGTCTCCGAACTCTACCATCAAGTTAGTAGAATCATACCAGGAGTAAGTCTATAAACTATAAATATAATAGGTAAAATATTTGGTGCAAAAAAGAAACATAAAATATTGAAACGTACGACGAAAGTAAATTTTAATAATCACAACTAGCAAGTTGGTTTGATTGAATTATGGTTTGTTTGTTCTCCGTCGTCCCGTCGCTGTGTGCGTGATAAAAAATTGAGTCCAAAAATATCTACATAGCACTAGATTTGAACCGGGCATTCGTGGTTTACCAGCGCGGTGCCAGACCACTAGGCCAACAGAGCTTTGCTGTGGACCGACGAAATTACTTGTCTTTAGCTGTGTATAGGTGAAGGTCGTCACGTTTCTGCGAGATTCACGCGGTGCGCCCCGCTGTAGTCGGCCGCCACTGCCTCTGCTTCACCCCCTCAAAAACATAAAAGTCAGCTAGTCACGGCGCCTTAACTAAAAGATATAAATAAAACGTATGCAGTAGTTTCGTAGTAGGTACAACTGACAGTTGCTAATTTGAGTGGTCGAAGAATTTGAGTTATTATACGTGTTGTGAACTAATTACATAAGTTATTTGATTGACTTCATTGTTTTCTGCTCTATTTACATAGTGGTTCAAGCCGTTGCGTATGTGATGAACCGGTATTAGTAAACAAACCGAGAATGACTGCTATGAAACTTGTTAAGGAAACTCGTCTATACTAATACTAATAATCTATACTAATATTATAAAGAAAAAAGATTTGATTGTTTGTTTGTTTGTTTGTTTCCATTGAATAGGCTCAGAAACTACAGAACCGATTTGAAAAAATCTTTCACTGTTAGGAAGCCACACTATCCCCGGGTGACATAGGCTATAATCTATACCCGTGCGAAGCTGAGGCAGACCGCTAGTTATTTATATATTTAGATCTTTGTACACGAAGAATGGCACATTTGCTTAAATAATTTGGAAACTATTGAGTCTTGTCATCGTCTTCTATGGAGTCTTGAAATAACACAAAAATACATGTTTCACTTCGTATCGGTTTCCTCAACGATCTATTACTATACCACGATACTTTATCTAAGGTTTCCTACACTCGAGCACTTTCACGAACACTTATTAAGTAATAATTTAAGTACGTATATACATTTTTTTAGGGTTCCGTAGTACCCACAAGCATGGACGGACAGAGCGACTTTATAAGGGATAATAAAGTCGTTCTGTCCGTCCATCTGTCTGTCAGGTCTGTCTATCCGTTAGAGCGGTTTCGCACTACGTCCGATCCGAATCCGATCCGAATCCGTGAAAATGTGGATCTAGAAAACTCGGACCGAATTCGGATATTGCGTACGCACTAGTCCGATCTCTGATACAAATCCAAGCAATCATTTTAGGCGGAGCCACAGCAGAGTGTTCACGTCGTTGATCATGAGTCCTTTCAATCGACGTCAACTTCTGCCAATTTTATTGTACGTACGAAGACGCAGAAGAAGTAAAGAATCCGAATCCGAATCTATTCCGAAATGGAAATTTACGGGATGACGGAGAGAATTCGGATGACGGAAATCGGATCTAGTGCGTACCATACAAATAGTTGTACGACAACTTCGGAACGTATTTTCACGGATTCGGATCGGATTCGGATCGGACGTAGTGCGAAACCGCTCTTAGTCCTATTTCTTAAACTTCTAACTTCTAAAAACTGCACATAACAGTTTTAGCGGGTACCTAGTGAATAGTTCGGTCCAAACTATTCACTGCTATATTCTTAACAAGTATAAATAGATTTTTTTAAACTCCCGTTAAATGCTGTTAAAAGCTTCAAACAGTTGAACAGATTTTCTTGTATGAAAAAAAAAACACTCGCTAAAGTCGCCCTTCAAAATAAATTAAATAAAAATCGATTCAATCGTTTGGGAGCTAAGATGCCACAGACAGACACAGATACACACGTAAATCTAATAACACCCCTCTTTTTGCGTTGGGGGGTTAAAAAGCTTAAATACATTATCAATAACTAATACAATAAACAAATTAAATCTACCAGCTCTTGTGGATCAAACAATGCGAGGCAGGATTATTAGCGGTTATTTTTTGTTACCATCATTTTGTGTGTTTGACCTCGGTAAGGCCTAAGGGCACCGCAAAAACTGGAAGTCGGGAACCAGTTTGCGATACCCATAACAGAAGCAAAATTTGCTACTGATGTTTTTTTATGATATACGATTTTTTTATGCCATTGGTTGAAACATGCTCACGGCCGCCTGATGGTACCTAAGCAGGCCTGGTAGGGGCATCACAGTTACCTACGTTGTCTACATATTTAAATAAACAGCCCTTTTGAAGAACTTTTTACTAGATTTATTTGATTTGACTTTGTTGACTTTGTTGAAGAAGTGATCTTAAGTACCCATGTAGCGATTGAGTAAAAAAAGTTTTCTTTCTTTCCAGTGTTACAACTATGCCGAGCTGAAATAAAGAATGCCCAGCCACAATGGTATTCGGCCAACATAATAAACGACGGTTTCCAACCCAAATCGATCTCAGAAATTTTCTCAACAGACGCACCCTTTTCCACTGCGAACCCTATCATTGTTTCTTCGAAGAACAGCGACTATGATATACAGCTGCTCTCCACATTGGCACCTCCTACATCATTCGAAACCAGTACCACAACGTTTCCCTCATCGAGCCAATTCAACGAATTATCGTCTTTCTCGCCAAGTCAATCGCCACTACCCCAAAATCCATCCAGTCCGCCGCTCTTCCAACAAAATATGCCGCGTACAAACCAGAATCAGCAATTGTATCAGTTCATTAATCAACCTTCAGTTAAATTCCAACAGCAAACTTCAACTGCTGATTTAGAACCGATGCAACCTCTGTTGAAAATTATATCAGAACTCCAAGCTCAGCCTCAACGCAACGTCCAAATACAACAAGAGCAATCTACATCTAGAGAGAGTTTGCCTCAGAACCAGTCAGTGATAAATCTCACGACGTTCTACCAATCGCAGCAGACTGATACTATGCTTCCACAAAATACGCCACTCGAATCGGTTCCGCAAAATGATCAGATTAGTATCGGGTCTGAAGCATCAACACCCCGCCCGCCTCAGAGCATTCCACCGCAACCCAACTACGTCTTAATCTACCAACAAGTTCCTCAATCGATCCAAAGTGACCCAAATCCGTCATCACCTAGTACTACTGTGGGAGAACAATCATTTACAACGAGTGCACCTCCTATAATGAGTACATTATCTCCTACATTCAGCTCTCTATCTCCGACGTTTTCCACCATTGCGAGTCTTCCAGTGACGATGCGTACGTCTCCTTTGTTATTATCTACAACACAGCCTCCATCGACGCAATATCTGTCGTCATTTACATCACCAAGAGTAACGGTCACATCATTATCCACTATCGGCAGTAGCAGCAGCTTAGGTAGCAGTACCGACAGTCCTAGGATCACAAACTGTATGCTACCGATATCAACAACACCCCTTCCGAGGTTAACCGACAACATGCCTATGCCTTTACCGATCAATCAACTGTTCCCGCTAAAGATAAGAGTGGTGGCTCCGAGTGGATCCATCACAAACGTGAACTTTAATCCAACGGCTAAACCTCCAATGACGACTCAGAAGTATATTGCGTATACGACGCGGAAACCGACAACGCGAAGGTCGCCGAAGCCAAGAAAGAATACGTATGAAAGATGTTTGCAAGGCTGTAGGAAGAACGGCCAGCCTTTGTGCGCCGCGCCGCTGTCACAGTTCCCGGTAGACCCAAAGACTTTGAGAGGGTTCCCGTCAGTGTGTCACATGGCTTGTCACAACTCTTACAGGAAAGATGGCAAGTATTAATTCCTTAACGGGCGCATCTTGGGGAGTTACTTCAGTTACCGCAGACTTGTGTGATGAACAGCGAAGTCCACAGGGTCCACTGCTGTTGGGCGTATTATATAGTTCTGTATTTTTAGTAGAGCACACAATTATACTAATATTACAAAGATGCGAAAGTGAGTTTCTTTCTTTTTTACGCAGCATCAACGGAACGATGAGACTTTTAGCACAGAGATAGTTGGAAAGCCGGAGGAAGACAGAATTTTCATTCCGGAAATAATGTACAATTTCTAATGTATTATCTACGAGGATAAAACTGCAGGGTCAAGCAAGTTCCTTAATCTATACTAATATTATAAAGAGGAAAGATTTGATTGTTTGTTTGTTTGCATTGAATAGGCTCTGAAACTACTGAACCGATTTGAAAAATTCTTTCACTGTTGGGAAGCTACACTATCCCCGGGTGACAGGCTATATCTATACCCGTGCGGACCGCTAGTAAATAATAAAGCATGCGTATTACGTACATCAGAAACGTAAGTTTCTTGAAACGTGAATTCATTATAAATAGAACAATGTAGTGTAACCAGTGCGTGTAAAGTGAGCTAACCAAAACGGTCGAATCGACTGGTTGCGACGCTACATCATAAATCTACTGTAATCACTAGTTTCCAAAGTATACAAGTGAAAAGACAATAGACCTCATATTTTTTCAGTATTTTACTAGTTTATATTTTACTTACTCCCCGAGGTTTCACCTCAGATTTTTCTGAATAAAAAGTATCCTATGTCATTCTCCGGACTCCAATATCTCTGAGCAAAAAATCAAGTCGATTTATTGCTCTGTTGCAGCGTGCAAGAAGAACAAATAAACACACTTTCGATTTTATAATAGTTACGGGCAAACCATTACGCTATAAGCAATTAGAAAGGGTGAGACACCTGTCCGTGGATTGTCTAGACATCTATGGTCGTATAATGATCACTTCTAATACTTTGGATGTCAGGTAATAAGACCTGCACTTAGGTCTCGCTTAGGGTGCATCTCCCCTAGCCAGACTCAAACCAGCCGAGCTGCACGGTCTTCGGTCGCTGGCATAACTTTTACACTGATATTTCGTCAGGTATTGTGGTATACCCACTGCATCACTTACACCTAATATCTTTGTTTCAGCATTCGAGAAGGTCATAGACGGCAGTTGCGCCAGGCTGCGCACGCGCATCCGACCTATCGATTCAAACTCGAAGCTAAAACGAGAAGAGCTACAAAAAGTGCAGTATTTCTTGGACAGCTCTGGGCAGCAAGCTATTTTTGAATTTACTGGTGCTTACTCGTAAGCAGTCTATTAAAGATTTTCTGCGGGTAGATATGTATTAGCAAGTCTGGAAAGAAACTTAGGACCAGCCAGTGGTCTGGTCCATATTTCTGTCATACTGAGTCATCTTATCTCCATGATAGTCCACGGGAACAAAAACTATGTCGTGTGCACCAGGATTGCCAGCCTGCAACTTTTTGTAGCGGCATAATTTTATGGAATGCCCATTTCTACCAACAAACTGACAAAACTTCATCAGTGCATACTTTTGAATGTAAAAATACGGTGCCGCCTAAAATTTAATAAAAGAAGCTGCAATTTTAAAGCAAACTACATTTGACTATACTATGCAAAACACGTCAGTTAAAGAGTTTCATCCTCAAAAGAAAGACTAAAGTTTAATCCAATCATCTTCATCAAATCTAGTATATAATCTTTGATCAAATGTACAGCTAATATTTAGAATTGCTTGCGATAGTGGCGCCGCCATTAACTTTTACTCTTTTTTTGCTAAGCGTTAAAACATGCATGTTGACTAATTATTTTGTATTATCTCACAATAAAGCTGATCATAAATAGAGCCAATAGAGAAAAAACAAAATTAAAGTGTTCCAAAAAAGTTATAAGTACTGTCATGCTAGACAGAGAGCGCACTATAACAAATTATGTAGTCAAGCCGCACGCGCGCCACACAAATGCGGTACTAACACACGCTTTGTGAAAGGGACAAAGCATCTGCTCTCAATCCCCACCAAAAACTTTAAACGCTTATATCTCTGAAATGTATCAGCCATTTTGAATTATTTTTTCAGTATGTGTAGTGTGATTAATTACTTTATCCTTCGTTAAGCCTGTTATTTGTAATTAATGAAACACCAGTCAACTAGCCGATTCTAATTTGGTAATCCAGTTTATCGAGGCTCAGATATATCAAACTTGTTTCATATTCTCGTTAAATACTGGTCTAGTTAGCTGCTCTTAGCAATACCTAAATAAAAAAACCTTGATAATATGTCTACTAAACTCTGTCCAAGCATTTAATTGATCTGACAGCTGAAACCACATATTCTGGTCACTTTCACCGGGTTTTTTAACGTAAATACTGTTGCACGTACTTGCAGCTGTCAGAGCAAATAAATTACTGGCCCTACTTTATCTAATACAACTTATGCTATTTCTAAGATTTCCACCGATATCACCGATAAAAATATCATTAGTTTCGTAAGACTAGCCGAATTATAAAATTTCCATCATTGTCCGACAATGTCGATTAGTTTGTTAAGTAACTGAAATGAACTGATTGTTTTGTAACTGAAATCTTAACAAAAAGCAATTTATAGATAACTAGTAGGCTGCCCCGGCTTCGCACGGGTAAAGATATATAGCCTATGTCAACCGGGGATGGTGCAGCTTCCCAACAGTGAAAGAATTTTTCAAATCGGTTCAGTAGTTTCGGAGGCTATTCAATGCAAACAAACAAACAAACAAACAAACAATCAAATCTTTCCTCTTTATAATATTAGTATAGACTAGCGGTCCGCCCCAGCTTCGCACGGGTATAGATTATAGCCTATGTCACCCGGGTATACTGTACTTCCCAACAGTGAAAGAATTTTTCAAATCGGTTCAGTAGTTTCGGAGCCTATTCAATGCAAACAAACAAACAATCAAATCTTTCCTCTTTATAATATTAGTATAGACTAGCGGTCCGCCCCAGCTTCGCACGGGTATAGATTATAGCCTATGTCACCCGGGTATACTGTACTTCCCAACAGTGAAAGAATTTTTCAAATCGGTTCAGTAGTTTCGGAGCCTATTCAATGCAAACAATCAAACAATCAAATCTTTCCTCTTTATAATATTAGTATAGACTAGCTGACCTGACAGACGTTGTCCTGTCTTAGAACTGTCAAACACGCAAAGTCAAAATTGTAAATCTTATTTTTTTACACCTTGGGTTACATTATTGGAGTTTTAGTAAGGATACCTTTTTTTTGAAAATATAATATAGCCTGTTACCCGGGGATAGTGTAGCTTCCCAACAGTGAACGAATTTTTCGAATCGGTTCAGTAGTTTCAGAGCCTATTCAATGCAAACAAACAAACAATCAAATCTTTCCTCTTTATAATATTAGTATAGATAACTAAATATATTTTATCGTACAGAAGTGTTTAAATGAAAGTAAGTGATTACGTCCATAATTTAAAAATATATTTTTGTACATAACTTACAATATAAGTTTTATATTAAAGTATTGAAACGGAGTTGTTTGTTTTTACATTATACATTATATTAAAGTAAACGAGCTTATCGTCTATAAAATTCATTAAAATGTACTTACAAAATTGATTTAATCTACATTCGCCTCGATTTTTTTGCGCCATTTTTATTTTACTAATCTGACAGCGCTGGATTCATTTGAGTCTCTTACCATTTCAAGTTGCACTTCAGTTAAATTTTTAAAATGATACAGCAATATCAATTTATTGTTTCCTTACATCTAAATCAGTTCAGCCAATTGTAGCTAACTTCCTTCATTCCATCCTCCTAACTTCCTTCCTTTATTCCTTATTTGTAATAATACAACGGATGAGATTTCCATTCTGTTAAATAAAAGAATATTTCTTCCTACTACTGGGTAAAGGCTTAATTTCCCACCTTTTATGGATACATAATGTGTAGTGTGTTTGTACTTTGGGTGCCTCAGTTTATTTGGTCTTGAAGCGGCATCCATCTTTTACTTATCCGTGGATATAATTTAAACTATACCCAAAAATATATATTTTTTTAAATTTGAATTTAACTGATTTAAAATCTCTGTTGAAAGTTGCCTTGTTGCTGCGAGTTGTTGCCCTGTTGCTGCCCGCCGAACATCATCTGTTGCTGCTGATGGAATTCCTGTTGCCCGCCGCCTGTAGCGTTGTTGCCTTGGTTTGGACCTGTAATGGAATTAGGTGACATAACGTAACAAGTGGTGGAAACACCTGCAACTAAAACTACTCTTATGTCCGTTTTCACTAACCCTATATAAGAATTGCCTAAATCAGATGCCGAAATATTTAGAAGTTGCCTAGGACAAAGAAACGTTTCACCAACCAGACGTTAAGCGTCACCCAAAGTTACGGCACCGATTCGGGGGTACTCACATATATAAAAAACAGTTCTGTGGGGGTACTAATGATAGGCAACTGACAGCCCGCGCCACGCTCGCTCACTCACATAAAAACCATAGATAAATCTCAAAAATTAAGGCTAAACCAAAAAAAAACAGGAAGAAAAACACAAATTAGTGAAATTCAAACTTTATTTATTTTTTCTATCGTGTTAAATGACCTAGATAAAACATTGTTTTTTTAATAATTTGGTTCCGACGATCTGTTCATGGTCAGCTTTTTTATAAGTAAACTAGCGGTCCGCCCCAGCTTCGCACGGGTATAAATTATAGCCTATGTCACCCGGGGATACTGTACTTCCCAACAGTGAAAGAATTTTTCAAATCGGTTCATAAGTTACGGAGCCTATTCAATGCAAACAAACAAACAATCAAATCTTTCCTCTTTATAATATTAGTATGGATAAAAAAATATCCAGTTCGATAGCCTTTTCACTGAAAAGCCAGGACGCATTTAATACGTCCTTTCCAAATACCATGTTTCCTGTTGCCGTAATTTTAATAAAACCCAGGCATTATCTTTTCTGGATATTACGATATGAACAAGTCAGTTTTTTGTTCGAGGTTGTAGATACCACGGTATTGCAATACCGATTTTATAACGGAAAGGAAACTGATTAGACAATGTTTGTAATTTAGTTTTCCGTCCGTGTTTATTTCATTTCACGGTTCAATTACACCAATTTCGTTTCTGTACGATTAAACTGAGGGAATTATTTTTTCTCAAATCATAATGATTAACTTAAAAAAGTTTTTACACCAAAATGTGCATGACGCTACAACAGCAATAGTTATCGCCTTTTTGCGTGGAGGCTTTACATGAAATATATTTCCATAAATATATCATTAAATATACAAATATATTATTATTATAACACTTTCATCATTATCATCAACTATTCTCCACCCACTGCTGGGTAAAGGTCTCCTCTTCAGCGCGCCATCTTTTCCGGTCCTGTGCTAGCCTTGTCCACTGCTTTCCTGCTGCCTTATTATAACAATTATTTCAATATAAACACTTGAAAAGCTTTTAAAAAAAAGGTTTTTACAAAATCTTTAAATAAAAAAGGTTTTTTCCATTTCCCATTTTTCCATTGTTAAAAGCAAAATGAAAACCATGAATTCTCATCATTTTCGCTAGACTTTTGAACGTTAGACTGTATCAGATACCCGATATACTTCAGTAAAGTTTTAAAAGAAAATATTTTTATTCAGCTTTTTACAATGTTATTGCAGCTGTCATAACCAATAAATGCTTGGACCGCGTTTAACAAATAACAACGCATAGAACAAATTAACCCGGGTGTGTCCTAAAACTGCGACAGGAACCACCGGAGGATGGGCAGCAGCGCCCTTTACTACACGGTGAACGTACTGCGATCCCCGAGCCGCCTGCCAAGCGTGGAGATTATGGCAACACCCCTCTCTAAGAGGGAGGCGGGAGTTTTGGCGCTAACGCGGAAAAAACATGTCGGCTCGTTGGATTATTTTCTTAAACTTGTGTATTTTCCAGTGTTAATGTGTACTAAATGGGGAATTATTATTCATTAAGTGATATAACGAGGTGAAACGTGTCTTTTCGTGTTGTTTCCAAAACTCCATAGAAGCCTCTTGTAAAGTCTCCACAACTTTACAGGGGCATGAGTTTGACTTGACCGTGACTTACTTAGCTTGACTCTGACTATGACTTATTTGACGCTATTAAGACCAAGTAAACTGGTTAATATTACGACTAAAAGACATGGAAACCGTATTTTCGAGTGTGACTGTGTAATAATGGTAGATTATTATTTATTAAATAAGTGTAAGGGTATTAAGTAAGTATTAAGTTGGGTAAGTGATATACTAGGTGAAACATGTCTTTTCGTGTTGTTTGCAAAACTCCATAGAAGACTCTTGTAAAGCCTCCACCACTCTACTGGGGCATGAGTTTGACTTGACCGTGACTTACTTTGCTTGACACTGATTGTGACTATGACTTGTTTGACGCGATTTAAGACTATGTAAACTTGTTTAATATTACGACTGAAGGACTTTGTATCCATGGTCATGAAAAACTATAACATAGAGGGTGGCCTTTGTTTAACACTGGATCTTTACTGGCTGATGATGTGTGATGTAAACAAATGGCAAACCGTTATATCTCATCTTCTCAACTCAGCTTTTTGGCAGAAAAATAAACATTAACTTCCACGCTACTCACCCGCCATCCTCATCCTTTTCGCGTTGTTCGCCGCATGATCGTGGTTGTTGGCTTGGACTTGGTTTTGTTGAGTCTGGAAAGTATAATAAGCGATGATACTACATGATTTTTTACCGTCGGTACTCCATGGACCAATTGAAATATAAATAAATATAACATAAACGAATTTACTTAGTTATTCACAATACAGGGAGAGGAAAGTTAGTTATACCATAGATAAACAGTTATACCTATCTCAGAGAAAATTATGTTTCAATCATCCAAATTTTCCATCGTTTCTCAGTTGATATTTTGACTATGTCATATACTATGTCTTATTCGTGTCGATAGTAACTTACCGTCTTACCACAAAAGATTTAAGCACGCTTTAGACAAGTGTTTAGCAATTGTTTCACTGCGAAAAATATGCTAAACACTTGTCTAAACCGTGCTTAAATCTTTTGTGGTAAGACGGTTATTCTTCCAATGTCAATGATGTTTAGAGTTATAATTTTATATGTCACGGGTTTTTTTAATTTCCATGGTTCGGGTGAAACTGGAAGTATATATTTTTTATGCCATAGGTGGCAAACAAGCGGACGGGCCAACTGATGGTAAGCAGTCACCGTCGCCTATAGATACTTGTAACAGCAGAGTCATCAGAAATACGTTGCCGACCCTTGAGGACTCTCTTGAGGTGGTTGTAGCTTCCTTAATTGATCGCAATTCTATGGTGGGATTAAGTATTCTTACATTATTTTGTTGTTGCTGCTGCTGTTGATTCTGCCTGGCTTTCGACTCGCTCTTGTCGTCTTGATCGTCATCAGTCAAAAACTCTCTCTTCGGATACGGGATGGTACAACCGGCGAAAACGTCCTGTAAAAAATAAACTGTTATCATTCTAATTTAAAGTAGAATAAGCCTTGCTGACATCCCGCTTGGTGTTTATTGTGCATTTGCCCCTGCCAGCATACACAAACCAGCAGAGCTTCTTGAAATAACGGAGCATGGCTCTGGATCGCTGGCTAAACTGTTATTGCTAGAAACTAGCCCTTATTTCTACAGGTGTTGCGGTTTTGGAGACTTGTTGTCCCAACCTAATTGTGTGTCTTCCGTATTATGTTCTGTATTATGTCTGTAGTATTATGTGTGTTATGCTCTACAGCAGGGGTCTCCAAACTTTGAGGCCATAATATTTTTTTCGGTATGTTGCAAGGGCCATAACATGGACTAGTCTTGAGCTGTCGCGGCCGGATTGATGGCAGTGGCGGGCCGGATTTGGCCCGCGGGCCGTAGTTTGGAGACCCCTGCTCTACAGTCTCGTTTACCTGTAGACAGCCTCGGCACAGAGGACTATCTGAATATGATTATAAATGATAAGTAAAAAAAATTACATGATAATGTACAGAACCAACGATGAGAATAACCAACGATTTGCGCAAACACTGTGTCATCATCATATCATCGTATTCAGCCTTTTAACAGTTTACTGCTGGACTTTTAGCCTACCCCCCAAAGGGTGATTTGGACCATATCCACCACGCTGGCCCAGTGCGGGTTGGCAGATTCACATAAGCCATTGAATTCCTTCTCCGTACGTTTGCAGGTTTCCTCACAATGTTATCCTTCAACGAAAAGCCAGTGGTTTGAAAATCAGTAAGTAAGCTCCAAAGACCTCATTGGTACGGGCCCGGGGTTTGAACCCGCGACCTCACGCTTTCAAGTCTAGCGATCTCCCAAATAGGCTACCATGGCTTGTCACACTGTTTCATTTTACAATAATTACCCGGCCTAACACAAGGACAAAAAAACAGTTTAAAATTTGAATTTCCTGCCATATGTGAAGCGTGCCACCTTAACTTTGTGAAAACTGTAGTACTATTGAAAACAAAGTCGAGAATAAACTCAGAGCTTTCGCGTAGAAAGCGTGCAACTGTATAATTATAATGTAGGTACTATACCTGCGTAGGCAGAGGATCTTCAGTAAAGTAAGGGTCTTGCATGGCTTGCTCGGACGTAATTCTTCTGTTAGGGTCCATAAGTAACAATCGCTGGAGTAGACTGAACGCTTTGCTGTCCGGCTTTATCTTGTGCCTATCCATGTACTTGCTTAGGGAACAGTTTTGGTAGCTGAAAATAATTTTTTTTAAATGCACTTTACAGTCATACCTTTCCACTAAGATGTGTCGGGGATGCCATAGAATGCTAACAAAGACCTTAAGCAGATATTTGAATTCATTGTTCATACAAAAAGCGCTACTACACTAAGCCATACACGAGTATTAGTCGCCCTGGATTAGGATGTGAAAAGGTAACAAGCATTTTTTTCTTCTTTTTTTAATATACTGAATAGATCTACGTTTGGCCACCAACTCGCCTGATGGTAAGCGACGGTGTTGCCGGGGATGTAACACATTGATCTAGAAGAAATCTATTCACTCTAGCCTTGAAGATGCCTAGATTGTAGTTCTCAGGAAACAAGGAGGACGGCAAGGAGTTCCATTCTTGGGCAGTGTGTATCATAAATGATGACCCAAATCGTTGTGTACGAATCTTTGGAATTCCCACAAGGAAGGTGTGGTAGTGTGCAGTCCTACTTGTCCTGTAGTTTCTTCAGATTTTAATAAGTTTGTGATTAATGTTTTCCATCAAGCCAGGAACATAATCGACCTATGATCCGACCTAGAGTGTACATTATCATTTCTGCTATGCCATCTGATATGATTATAAAACTTACTTGGATCTCTTGAAATCCTTCTGCAAAGTAGCATGTTCCGGCATTTTCCTGATATCCTCCCAGTCCTTCTCCAGCGGGAATCCCATTACGTTGAATATCCTATCTAATTGGTCATGATGGTACGGGTTACTAGTTTTTATGTCTTCTTGGCGACAGTGGAAGATCGGCTCAGATGTGAGTAGCTCGGCGAATATGCACCCTATTGCCCAGATATCTGAAAACATTATTAATAAATAGTTATCCCGAATTCCTTAATGTACTTAATGCGACGTTAAAACCGAAATATACTAGAGATTCTTCAAAGAAACAGTATTGAAGACGAACTCCTGCAAAGAAACGCCTTATTCAATCAACTGACTGGAAAATTGATGGCAAAAACACTTAGCAAAAATACAAAATATTTACTAACCTATAGCCTTAGTATAATGCCTAGCACCCAACAATAACTCTGGTGCTCGGTACCAGAAAGTGACCACCACAGGGTCCAAGTCTGCCAATGGCTTCAGCGGTGCGTTGAATAGCCGAGCAAAGCCCATGTCTGCAATCTTGACCCGGCCACGCTCTGGGCCTTCACCCATCACTAAAATGTTGGCTGGTTTCTGAAAATAATAGCAATACAATTTTACATTCCTGCACCAATGACTTATTAACTACTTAACTAGTTAAATGTGTGAGCAATCGCTCAAAACTGGTGAAGGAAAAACATAAAGAAACACCAGATTGGTATGCCTAAAAACTTCAAAAGTCTAAAGACATATATATATGAAATTCACCAAGATGCACTGGGCCAGCATGGTGGATTAGGGCCCATCTTCTCTCTCTGAGAGAAAGCCTGTGCCCAGCAGTGGGAACATGATAGGGTGATAATGATGATGGTGAGGACTGATATGCCAATATCCCAGTGTCAAACTTGTATTTGTAATGTTAAGATAATCTCGATAAAATAGTATGATATTGGTGTCTTGAAAACAATAGTAAACAAGTTTCTTCTAGGCAAGCATGCTCCATCCTAGTCTGAATCTTTGCCAAACATCTAGCATGATATAGACAAATGAAAGCCTATTATAATTTTTTTTAAACCATGCAAAAAATCATCACTCACCAAATCTCTATGCAAGACCCAGTTTGAATGCAGATAATGTATACCGTCCAGTATCTGATAGAGCAAACTTTTCACCATTCCTTTTGGCACCATAACGGACTTCTTATTAGCCTTCGCAGCTCTGTGAAACTTTATGATGTGCCATAGATCATGTTCTGCATAGTCAAATAACAACCAGACTTTGCGATCCGTATGCGACAGGAAAACTCGGATCAGATTTATCACATTCGGATGCTTGAGCTCACGAAGTAACTGAAAAATACAGTCATTTCAGTGCCTGGTATTGAATCCCGAGTAAGCGTAGCTGGCCACTCACAGATTCTGGGGATGACCCTAAATTGCTTTCAAGATTGTGTGTGTGACCCCGGTATGTCCCAAAATTGCGACCAGAACCACTGGAAGATGAGCAGCAGTGTCCAATTAGTACACGGACATACGTTGAACGTACTGCAATTCCAAAGCCACCTGCCAAGCATGGGGATTATGGCAACATGCCTCTCTAAGAGGGAGGCCTTTGTTCAGCAGTGGACGTTTACTGGCTGATGATGCGCGTGTGCGTGTGCCAATTTTTTGGTTCTTGAATAAGGTTGGCGCAATTTATCGAAATTAAGCAGCGCAAATTGAATTTTGAAATTACCTACTTATAATATATGGATAAAAACTACCATTGAAAAGCAGATTTCAAAAGAAGAAAGGGTGGGTTTCCAAGAAATCTTTTTAATTTAAAGGTTAGCAAGATGAAAACAAACATACCAATTAATAATTACAAAAGATGCATGCCAAAGTTTATCTTAACAATTATTAGATGGTTCAATCAGTAAGTAAATAGGGCTGTGCTAGCGGTGCCCAGGCACAAGGCACAAAAATGTCCAGACCGGGACCAATTTAAGTTTTGTTTTCAAAGGCGCAGTTATAGAAGCTCGCACCAGGCGCATAAAAGGTTACTTACGGCACTGGGTGCAACATTCCTAGCTTAACCTTCTCACCCGTCCGTTAGTTCGTTTTTAGTAGTGATTGACATGAGGCAACGGACATAATAAATATCGAGTATTTGTGCTAGTAACATGTAATCATTAAAATCGTTTCAGAGTAGTTTCAGAGAGTACATAGCATGTACTTACAGCGATTTCTCTACATGCCGACATGGATAATCCAGTACCCTCAATTTGTTTGAGGGCATAGTCCTTTGTGTCGGACCCATCTTTCCGCCTAGCTTTGTATACATGTCCGTAAGTTCCTCTTCCAACTTTACAGCCTTCAAAGTCAAAGAGATCTTCAACTTTAGACCGCTCATTCTGGGTTTTCACTTTGAAGTCATAATCCATCATTACGGGTGCCATGGTTTTGTTTTGGAAATTATCTGCCATGTTTGTTATGAAAAACAATACGAGTCGAGGCAATTGACGTGATCAACTGTTCTTGATTGGCAAAAATTGCAAACCCGATTTTGATTTACAACTACGGTTTAGTCGGTTTACTAATCTGAAATATCAAGAAACAACTAAAAATAAACGACACGACATTACAAGCCGACCAAGCCGTAAACGCACGGAACACTATTACTCCTCGTAAACGGAAACTGATAATTTTGTAAATTAAATTGGAATTTCGAAATATTCGAAACGAAAATTTTCGAAAATTTAATTCCGAATCTTTTTGAAGTTGGCTTGGCTTTTATTATATTACTCTATGGGCTTAATCAAAACCACAGAACACTTATACTTAGATCAAAACTGACTTTACTTGAAATTGACAGTTGACAGTCAAAAAATATCCTAGATAATAAAATAGCAACACACCATCACCATACCATACTTTATCGGAGTTTTGGCGCCAACGCGGAAAAAACATGTCGGCTCGTTGGATTATTTTCCTAAACTTGTGTATTTTCGAGTGTTAATGTGTACTAAATGGTGAATTATTATTCATTAAGTGCTCGTAAACGTGCTCGAGTGTGGGGAAGTGATATAACGAGGTGAAACGTGTCTTTTCGTGTTGTTTCCAAAACTCCATAGGAGCCTCTTGTAAAGTCTCCACCACTTTACAGGGGCATGAGCTCGACTTGACCGTGACTTACTTAGCTTGACTCTGACTGTGACTATGACTTGTTTGACGCTATTAAGACAAAGTAAACTGTTTAATATTACGAGTAAAGGACATTGAATCCACGCTCATGAAGATTTTAACAAACCATACTTTATCTTGGATCATGCTCTATCACACACACAATCTCATACGCCCTCATACGCCACCCGACAGTATACACACATTTGCATACTAGTTTGACTACTCCATAAAAGATGGCACCACTTTGTATGATATAAACGTGACTACGCATTTAAAGTAGAGGGTTCCACAATCAACGCTATAAATTCATATCAAAGTATACCTGTCTATGTTTAAATTTTGTATTTACCTCTTTAACGCAGCAAATGCAGCAATCGACAACGGTAACCGGCAATTGATCGACATAGTTTTTTACATGGAGATAGAGGGCCGGAGAGTGACGGATATTTTTATCCCGAAAAAATGTAAGAATTCTGAAGGAATGTCGCTAGCTGGTACGCTACTTAGTCGCTAGTACCATTTTATGGGTCGGAGCGAGGACTTCGGTGATCACTGCCAGTTTTCACCCTGTGAATCACAGAGGAATCATTGAATGAATATATTTTGTCTCTTGGCTGTGCTTGGTGGTCATAATGAAGTCTATCTAATTTCTCGTAGAACCATCGAGTTTTGTGAGGCTGCTTCTGAAAGAAAGAGTTCTCTTTTTATAAATATGTCAAATATGACATGTAATAAACTGGCCAAGTACGGGTCAGGCTCGCGCACTGACGGTTCCGTTTCCGTACCACCTCAAAATAGGTATAATAAAGCCTCTTGCGCGGTACGGGTTAAAAACTATTTGGTCCGATTGAACTAAATGTGTATTAAATGGTGAATTCACAAGCATTGCTCATTATTTTTTCTGAAGGCACAAGTTTTGTACAAGCTAACCAATAAACCCGGGGGAAACAAACTTGTAATGTGTGCTTATAGTGCTAACAGACGCTCGAACGCGGCTGACCTCAACCGCCGTCTGACCAATGGGAGAGAAAGAGAGGGAAATATGATATTCTCACTCTTTCTCTCCCGTTGGTTGGACGGCGGTCCGTCAGCCGCGTTCGAGCGTCTGTTGGCACTATACCGTCTCTCTTTGGACAACAGCTCACTCTGTCGGAAGAAGAATATTCACACTTGACAGAAAACTAAATTGGGCAAGTCAAATTAAAACAAAAAATATATGCTTATTACCCGAAGTCCACAAGCACCACATACACCTAATGATTTATTTGATTATTCATCCCTACTATAATTTATAACCTGTTATATGAGATGAGCAAAAATTCGACTCACCTTCACCACCTTCCACTTCTCTGTTTACAATAGACTTCTACTGTAAAAAGAAAAGCCAGAGAATGGAGCATTGTGAACTCCACCAGGTTCCGTACACAAAGGTCACGTGGGTGACACAAGCCTATACGATACGATACGATGTACGATCATTATTCGAAATCGTACGCAAAATATACGATCCAAACGATCATTCCAAATCCTTCGATCTTCATGACACAATAAAAATAATATTACATTAATAAGTTCAACTTGACGATATAATTTTTTTTATAACAACACAACGAACCAATAACTTATTCTTTATAATTATCTTGAAGTGAAACATCATGTAGCTCTAGTTTGTGTATTGAATCGATAAGTGAACGAGAATTGAGAGTAAAATTTTATTAACATTTCACTACATGATAGCAAATGATAGAGAACAAAGATACGTAGAGAGAAAAAGATAATTTTAATTCGGACGATTTTTTTCTGAAGCATACGATTTTTCCTTGTTTATGGTTTATGGTACGATCCCAAAATAAAGTTGGCAACAAAACAACACTGAGCTGCCCGCTGCTTCGCTTCAGAGTAGTTCAGTCAGGAAGCAGGCAGTTACGCACGCAGGTCTCCGGTAGAAGTAATAGTGTTCTCTGGCACAGTGAATACACGATTAGAAATGATTCTACTTTTAAAGTTAATAGTGTTAGTTGTACTTAACCCGTTTTATATTATGTGTGTCACCCCTGGTCCAAAATACCCACCAACGAAGGGTGAAGCGTGGCCTAAGCCGCAATATCAAGTGAAATATAATACTTATTACGTTTTGGAGAGTAAAAGTTTAAATATTACGGTAGGTAATACGTTTAAAATATTTATTTAGATTTCATTTTATTTATGTTGATTTGACTGTTTGACTGAGTACAAATCAGTTAGACATATTGATTGATTGATTGATTAACTCTTTATTGTTAACTCCTAAAAAACAAGCGTAACAACTGGCGGCCTTATTGCTAAAAGCGATCTCTTCCAGGCAACCTTAGGATGGAAAGGATTTATAGAAGACGTAGAAGACGGGGTGTGCAATAGAGGATCGACTATTAAATTTTACTTATACCATACACATACATTCTAATAGTAATACACACTATTGTCGTAACACGCTTGGTGTGGGTTCCATTCATGAGAATTTAACAATCATAATCCGCCAAGGTTTCGGCGTACAAAACATAGATTAAGTTGAGTCTCAGAGAAAATATTTTATTTGATCTGTGTTGGGTTAAGCTTTGATGACATAAATTAATAGTAAAAAAAAGTTTTTATTTAAATTATTCTAAACTAACACTTAGAATGATTAATGCGTATACCTCCTTACAGCGTTATTTCATGTATGTGCTGCTTACCATTGAGGAGCTCACCAGTCCAACCCTGAGTGCAGCAACCATGACACGGTAAAATCATATCATATATAAAATGCTTACACAAAATGTCGTGCTGTTGACTGTCGAAGAGTTCCAACCTGGAGCTAATCCTGTATGCTTATCATATTATAAATACATTGTCATCAGAACTGAACCTACATGTGAAAATTCAACTTGTTAGAGCAAGTGGTTCTAATAATTCAAGTTGCAAGATTTGACTGAAACAAACAAACTAACATACCTACAAACATTGCAAGTAAAATGCATGTAAAAAGTTTTTTTTATAGCATTAGAATAACATTTAGGTATAGGTACATCGTGATTTATATTTTGAACAACAAGGGCTATGCTATGGCCATTGGCTATGGCATAATAATATGCGTAAAAAATTACCCACCAAGTAGTATTTTTCCTTTTTCTATGGCTATTACAAATTTAATCAAATTTTCGTAACAACGTTATTACCTGGACGAAGTACAATTTAATTAGGTGCCACGTGTGGATAACATTTTATTGAAGCAAAATAGCTTAACTTAAATTAAGTTCTTACTTGTTTACGATTACTGATGAAATACAATTTTTTGCCAATACAAGGAAAATAAACGATCTAAAATGCATGGATCCTTTTTGTCGGACTAATATTTCTTTGATTTCAAATTATTTTATGCACTCATGAAAAGCATGACATAAAAAAATTACAATACTAATAAAATAACTAATGGGGACAAATAAGTATTATAAAAAAAATATGTTACGTATTTTAATTTCACAGAAACCTTATTACAGCTGCGATATCCTTGAAGAAGCAATTAAACGCCTTCTTCATCAGAATTTTGCTCGCAGACAATCGTTTCTCAACGTCAATGAAAAACAAAACAAACATAATCCAATTGTGATACAACATCGTGATAAGTCTTCCGAAGTGACATTACGAACAAACAGAACAGAAGCAAACGGAATAGAGTTCAGAATTGAATTGACCAAACGATGCGAGAATTACCCTTATTTAGAGATGGACGAAAAGTGTAAGTTGGAAAATGTACAATGAAATAATAATGTTTTTTGTAAATAATAAAATTAAATAATGTATCAAAATCCTTTAGGAGTTTTGACACTAACGCTAAAAACATGTCTCATCATTTTATTATTAAGTATCCTAAACTTGTGTGTATTTTAAACGGTTAAAATGGTGCTATAATTAAAACTTCATTAAAATAATTATTTAAGGCAAGGCGATATGGCTCTAACGACTAAAGCCTGCCCAGTAATTGGCAAACAACAAAAAAAGTGTGTACGTTTTTTTGACTTGTTAACCACAGTTGTAATCAGAAGGGCGATCGCGCTAAAAAAAGTACAGACGAATCGTTGACGAAACGCAAACGCTCCACAACTTTTGGTCGATTTCGTATCGGCGCGAAAAAGTTGATATTTTCTAGCTTTAACACAAACGTTCGTTTGACAGCGTCTACGTTCCAACTGTGATCGGGTTGCGTTTCGTCTTTGGTTAAAATCATTAGCGCGATACGAAATTGACTAAAAGTAGTGGAGCGGTTGCGATTCGTCAACGATTCGTCTGTAATTATTTAGCGCGATTGCCCTGTTGTCCGACGGGCGTAAAAAAAAATAAAAAAAAATAACTTGTAATTTTTTTTCTCTCTGGGGCTTCGGCGGCTTCATTCATCATCTTTTTTCCCCTTATTAATAAACGTGGAGTAACCATGGAATTGTTACTCCGTCTTTTGTCTTTTTCGATCGAGTTCAAAATGTGAAAGAGAAAAGAAGACAAAACACGGCGTAACTATTCCAAGACTACTCCACGTTTATTAATAAGGGGGCTAGTGTTGGGGCATGGAGGGAGGAGATAATGAGATTGTTTAAAGAGGAGGCTTGTTTGACTTTAATTACACGCCTCCACCACTAACTAAGCTTAAAGCTCAGTGTGCTTCCAAAAATCGTCCGTGTTTGACCTGCATTCAACAGTTCAACTTTACTCCAAATACGCCAACACGTGTATTGGTAAAACTGAGAGTGCTAACTGCTAATTCTCACTCGATCCTCTCCGCCGTCCGTCAACCAAATCAAGACGTGTTGATTTGGTTGACGGACGGCGGAGAGGATCGAGTGAGAATAACATATTTCCCTCTCTTTCTCTCCTGTTGATCAGACGTCGGTTAAGGACAACCAAACCCACACGTTTGTTAGCACTTTTACAAAAACCGACACTTTGGCAAAAGAATGAGCGAAAAGAATCTTGGGGAGGGGCCAACATGAACTACAACACGCAGTACAACTTGCTATGCTAACACTAGGTGTAATTTTAATAATGCTAATATATTTATTTTAGATCAACTTACTGTCGAAGAAAGGTTTGTGCTGTCGAGTGCATCTATTTGGGGTATTCTTCGCGGACTGGAAACATTTAATCAATTAATTTATTACTCCGATGATTACACGGTAACGTTTTCTTTATGATGGCCAAAACGCAAGACTTTTACATAGTTCAGGCGATAAAAGATCTATCGCCTCAAATCTGGGACTAAGCCCCAAGACCGAATCTATCTGCTAATCTATCTAGCGGCGTTATTCTCTTTGGCAGCGGTCAGTAGGAACTGGTAGGGTAGGTGCACAGATCTAGGTAGGTGACTTGGCGGCAGTGAATGAATTTGATTAGCTGCTTTGTCACTTTTGCCAGTCTGCAGCTTTGAGAAAGGAATACTCTTTAAGTCATTGGTCTGCAGCTGTTTTATAATGGAAGTGATAATTCGAAAACATAAATTTTTCTCTTTTTTTGCCGGTGGCGAGGAATACTCATAAGGTCATAGGTTCACATTTCCAAATAGTTAATTATATTTATTTTGACATGAAGTGGCTACAGGAAAATATTTCAGAAGCCGGTGGCTTATGATAGCTTGATTACTCGATAAAAAAACAATGACCTATTTAGAACATTTCAATTGTTTTGCAATTTGATTCCGCTCTCTCAATATCACACCATATTGGTGTTTTTTTCTTTTGTCAATTGTCTGGCGGACTCTCGTAAACACAGCCTGTTGTGTTGTGTTATGTTTTTGTTATAAATACCTATAAATGAAAGTAAAACTAAGAGTAGTGTCGGGCTGTCGGCCCTAGTCTTTGATCAAGATAGAGCGGGATTATTTTCCGGTGCGTTTAATTTCTGAAAACTATCACACAGGAATCGATCCGGGATAAAAAAGTATTCCATGTCCTAATCCAGGATATAAACTAATTCCACGTCAAAAATTATGCTGGTTACAAACAACGCTAGTGTGCCACGCGCCGCCCCCGCTCTAACCCAGGGCCGGAGCTGCCTACTATTATAGGATGGGAGGATAATAGCTATGTTAAATTCAAAGATGTCATATTATACTACGTATATCGTTATGTTATTTAAATTTTTAGGAAATGCGTATAAACGCTACTAAAATTAAAGATTACCCGGCGTACATGCACAGAGGATTACTTATAGACACAGGACGTCACTACCTTGAACCTGAGACGATACATTTGCTGATTGATGCTATGGAAATGAATAAAATGAACGTACTACATTGGCACATCGTGGACGACGAAAGCTTTCCTTATCAGAGCACGAGTTATCCCACTTTGAGGTAAAAGTTGTACTATTTAAATAGGTAGGTACGTAGGTACCGAAATGACTGCTAAATTCTGATTGCTTTGTTGACGTGTCCAAGTGCTCTAATGTGTTCCAATGGAAATAAATAAATAAGTATGTCTATGACTGCAGCGGCAGGCAACATAATTATTATGCGTAATTATGAACGAAAGTGAAAATACGTACTTAAGTCAAATGGTCAGTTGTTGCCAAGGCATGTTTAGTACTTTCTCAAATATTCCGTAAGTATCACAATTATTATTATTTTTGTTTTTTTTTTTTAAAGCAAGACGAAGTATACCAAATAATAAGCAATTTCTCTTAAACCGTTTTACTCTTAAAATCCAGTGAGTTGTGATATTTGTTACAGCAAATATGGCGCATTTCACCCATCGATGGTGTACACCAGAAAAGATATTGAAAAGATTATAGAACTCGGAAGACTCGCGGGCATCAGAGTGGTTCCTGAATTCGATGTTCCAGGTACGATCTACGTTCGTGGTGGTTGTTAGAGACATAATTATGAAGTGGGATCGCCTAGACTGCCTCAAAGCTAGTGGTGCGAAAGTGCTTGTTTGGCGCGGTGTCTTTTGCTGACCACCACCAAATCCACCTAACCTAACTGACTGCGAGCGCGAAGCATTTAGCCTTTAGCATCCAGATAGTCCGCCTTTACTTGGAGTAGGGGAAGCGAAGGTAATACGGACCACTTAAGGAAAAATCAATGTAACACAAAAAATAATATCTATTTTCTTCTTTCTTTGTTATTATATAATTAAACATTTATTAATCAAACTTATTATTAAGGAACACTTGAATCAAATCACAGATACATAAGATATTGGATGATTTCCAAAACCCTCGGTTTGGTCCATTCTGCCTACACGTGAAGGTAAAACGAACCAGGCATGAAGGCAAAATGGACCTACGGCAATATAAGAACAAAAAAAAATCTTTACTATTTATTCATCGTCACACCTTTCGCAAACAAATCTAAAATCTTCATCATCGTCTTCGACACTGGCACAACTACATTGTGCCCATAAAGAACATGCGGGGCACTGAACCCAGCCTTCTGTCGATTCAGAAATTAAATGAGAGCAATAGGAACATCGGACGTCTTCTTCATCTTCGCGAGATGAGTCTTTGCTTCTTTTGAGTGTGCTTCTTTGTAGATTTCCCCTTTCTTTTTCCTTTTTGTGTGTTTTTTTGTTTCCCTTTCACCTTCTTTTCAGTGAAAAAATTATGTTTTACCTTCTTTGCGTTTTTTTTCGTTTCCTGTGCTTTTTTTAGTAGCTTCTAATTCTTCGCGATAAGGTGATGATGCTATTTCGACTGTCTTCCTTCGCTTAATATTATATTGTCTAGTCCGTTTAGAAGTTCTAGGGATGGGCATGATATCCTTTGGAGCAATAGAAAAGGATTTACTCGTAGATGGCTGTTGTTCATCATTTCTAGTTTTTATTTTGGGAAATGCTCTGATCACTTATTATTGATGACGGTGGTCTAATGGTGTTCAAATCTTTATCAGTTATTGATAACAATGGTTTAGTGACACCTTCATTGCTAGATGTGCCAGGTTCCGCTGTAATTGTCTCATCGTTGGCTAGAGTTGATGTCATGTTTATTTGAATACCTGCATGATCGTCAGATACTGATAATCCAAGTTCATCGATGGGGGGCGCTTGTTCGGGTCAAATCATTGATGGTCCATGTTCATTATCCCTTGGCATTGCTTCTGGCATCTCAATGTCAGTGGTCACTGCTGCCAAAAAGTCTGCTTCTGTGAACACGTCAGGGTTTAACGGCCAGATGCCGGTGGCTCGAAAATCGTTATAAACAGTTGACTAAGTTGCAGCTTTTTGGAAGGCTTTGTCGACTAGCTCTGCAACTTGGAATTGGGTTATTACAACACAAACAAATTATATAAGTATAATTACAAACAAACTGTATTGAAGGTAAAACGGACCACGTGGTCCGTGTTGCCCGTTCCATTTTGCCTTTTCGGTAGGCATGTAAACAATAAATTATTTTGATATTAAGATTGAGGAGAACCTTGCTTATTTATCGTTAAAACTAAGTAAAATAAACAATATCTCAAGCAATAACACAAAATCTCTAATAACTTTAACGTAATAAAACTGAAGGCAGATCAAAATTTGCTGTTTTTACATCAAAATACGCAAAAATTAACTTACCTTGATAAAAACGTGTATCGCTGCATGGCCGCTCCAAGGACACTGACCAACTTTGAGTGAGAGGCGACTGTCAAGTTGACGCAAGTTGATTATAGATGGCGTTAACAGTTTGAAAGTTATTAGTCCGGTCCGTTTTACCTACAGGGTCCGTTATACCTTCCGTTCCCCTACTATTGTTTATTATGGCAAAGGTAACAACTCGATTTGGGTTGCATGACCATTAGTTTGCCGCATCCACAGAACCACAAATTGGCAATGTTGACCCCAAGATAATTTTGTTTCATTCTTTCAGTTCTTGATACTTAGTATTGTCTATTAAACCCGCACATAGTCTTTCTATGAGCCAGTGAATGTAGATTATCTGCGGTCATAAAGCTTAGTACGAAATATTTTGTCATCCGTTAGAATGTTAGAAACCACTGCTTTTTAGCTAAACGTAAACAGTTTGCCTCATTCAAATTCAAAATCAAATTAAAATTCATTTATTTCAGGCTACGCCACCCACAATAATTACACAATTTGACAATAATAAAATCACACAAAATATAAAATAAAATAATGCCAGAACAATCAAAGTAAATGTCAAATTAAATTAAACACACACACACACACACACACACAAATACATTTTCAAATTCTAATAACAATAATGTCAGGTACAATCACTAGTACTTTCTCTCCGGCATTTGTACCGGTACATGTCTCTCACAACAATGCCGGAGGAAAGCCGGAGGGCCGCAATCATTTTGAGGACGGTGTTAGAGCTGGCCCCAACTCTGTGCACCAAGAACGCGACCCGCGACCGCATGACAGAGTGAAAACAGGCAGTGTATGCGTCCGGAAACATGCCTGATGTGCTGCAAAATTGGGGCAGCCCTAACAACCTCCTAAATGCGTTGTTATAAAGGACGTAGGTCACTGTATTTTCGCCTTTTGGTGTAGTCAGCCCACAGGCTGCACGTGTATAAAAGGTACTCTTTGGTGTAGAGGGATGTACAGAACGCTCTAAAGAGCGTTACTTTGACCTTTGCTGCACAACGTGCAAACCTGGGGGTCATGTTCATGTTATGTTCATATTTCATTACTTTAGAAATGACACAAAATGCAAATACGAAGAAATGAACGAATACAACCAACAAATGAATAAATACTTACAAAGCTTGAAATTTTTCAAGATAGACATCATTTTATATGTGGCAAAAAAAAACAAACAATATAGGTGGGTACCGACTAGTATAGTAGATATCTGTTAAGTATAGGTACAAATAGTAAATAAAACATTAAAATAAAAATTTATCTGAACTAGAGTTTATTATTTTTTTGTCACAAACCGGCACTAACTCAGCACGAATTAGGTAATGCAACGCGTAACCAAAATGCTAGCGGTTTCCTGGCTCAACGTATAAGCATTGTCATGCAGCGTGGTGATGCCACCAGCATGCTGAGTACGCTGCCAACTGGCTTGACCACTAATTGCCTCTAGATCTTCAACGTATTTTTTTGATCGAAGTTTTCAACGGTCTTGCAATCCAACTGGTTTTTATAAATAATATTCTAAGTACGTATTTTGTTTAGCTAACAAAGGCACTTGTGCACGCGACAAAAATAACATTCAAGAATGTACTTCAACAATGAAGAATTAATATTGTTGTTCTCACACCAGGTCATGTCCGTTCGTGGGGTAACGCTTTTCCCAACATTTTGACCAAGTGCTACCAAGGAAAGAATATGGTTAGCCTCGGCCCTCTGAACCCAATCAAGAATTCAACTTACATGTTTCTGAGGCAACTATACAATGAAGTTAAGGAGTTGTTCCCAGACGAGTACTTGCACCTTGGTGGGGACGAGGTTGATACAGGTTGTTGGTAAGTTTAAATAATCCACGGTATTCGCCAACATGCATTAGGCCAGCATGGTGGATTGGCCCATCCTTTCTTTATCTCTTTTAGTTTTTTATTTGGATAACGTGCAGTATTATTCTTAACAAGGTAGCGACTAATATTATTTCTAAACTCATTTCTTCTTCATCTTCATTCATTATATTTCAACTTCATTCTTGTGATGCTTGCAGACGATGCGTAGTACGAGTGGCAAGTAGAAGATGTAAGTAGCTACTACGCATCGTCTGCAATGTTTTGCTTATTGCAAGTGGCAGTGGAAGCACTACTAACCAGTACCACTGCCATTTGCACTAAGAAAAACGTTGCAGACGATGCATAGTACGATGCATAGTTGAATTGTTTACTTCAAAATCTATTAAAGAAATAGCTTTCTTATTTACAAAACTCTAGAGCCTAGAGCAAAAGGTACTATTAAACTAATTTCGGTTAGTAAATTGCGGACTTTATTTGGAGATATGTTACCTAAATTGGTAAAATTCAGGCAAGTCCAGGCTATTAGGTACTAATAGTTTTCGGAGATCTAACGAAGAAATAATTTTGCCTGGGTATAATTAGGTAGCTATTAGTAGCATCGGGAAATATTTAAACACGGGTGCCTTAGGGAACATGTAGGTGCTTTATACCTGTCTTAGAGAGGAGATCTGGAGAATCAATAAAATTTGAGACTGCGCTATTTTAATTAAGTGTGCGTATAAAGCGAGGAAAATTTCTGATTTCACCCGCGCGTCTCGCATCACCCGCATTAGTGTGAAACACAACCACGGCAGCGCGGCAGTCGCGCGCAGCTCCAGTACACATAACTCGCGTAGTCGAACTCGTCATGCGGCAAGGAGTAATAAACACAGGATAAGCATAATGTTGGCGTTTTGGCGATTAGCTGGGTTCGGTCGCGGCGCGCAAAACCGTAAATTGTTTATTTCAATTTTCAAAATTGTGTTTGTTGTATATTTTTAAACTTAATTTTTAAGTTTTCTACAATATCAATATAAAATTAATAAATTATATAAATTAAATTGAAATTGCCTAAATTAATTTTCAAATTAAAATTTTACGCTTGAGACAGAGAGTCAGAGATCGTTAAACATTAAATCAAACTAAACTAAACTAATGCTATGCTATGCTATGCTACGCTATGCTATACTATACTAAACGAAACACGCGAAACAAAATACCCGAAAGCCCGTTGGTCCAGTTGGTAGTGAACCTACCTTCTGAGCTTCGGGCATGGGTTCGATTCCCACCTAGGACAAAATTAATGTGATGAACATTTTGTGTTTGTTCTACGAGTATACCTGGTTGTTAATATCTATTTAAGTATGATTTATTTAATTTAATTTAATGTAATTTAATGCAATGCAATTCAATTCCATTCCATTCAATTCAATTTACTAAAAAATATCATCATCATCCTTCACAGAACCTTCCTCATTATTTGAAGTCGGCCTAATATACCTACTGTTTGACCTACCAGTACCTACCCGAGCCAACCCGGCCGGTCTAACAGTAGGTATTACTACTTACCTTTTTATCCGACTTCAAATAAGGAGGAAGGTTCTCAATGCGACTTGTATAATCTTAGTGTCTCTGTCTACTTGGTCCACAGTGTTGCACCGCAGTGTTGTAAAGCAGTGTTGCACCGCAGTGTTGCAACGCAGTGTTGCAACGCAGTGTTGCAACGCAGTGTGGCAACGCAGTGTTGCATCGCACTGTTGCGCCGCAGTGTTGCAACGCACTGTTGCACCGCAGTGTTGCAACGCAGTGATTGATAATTTTATTGCATACCTACCTTGCCAAAAGATTCGCTTTTTTACCAGCTAAGGAAACATTAACTTTTTTCTGAGATTCGCCACTGTCAAGAAACATTTTACTGTTTAAAGGCAAAGTTTATTTTTATTGTTTCATTCAAGAGCAATGTTTATAACCTCAAATAAGCCACAAATGACAGCACCAGCGAAGGTGGCGCCATCTGAGATAAGTTTTGCCGTGGTTTGCCTGTAGCTTCTCATTACCCAAAATGTATGAAAAATACTGCGTTAGTTCCCTAATACTCACCCTGTGAAATCATTTACCACTGAATAAAACTCAAAATATGTAGTGATGGTCCAAATATTTTCGGATTTGAATTAAATAAAGAAATTTCGTTAGAGAAGCTACTTCTCAAAATCTCTGAAATATTGGTGCCGTCGTTTGGCTTTAGACCTCAGCAGCCATAAATCGATGCCACAGACTTAAAATATTCAAGGATGGCTGAAATATTTTCTGATTTAACGTCTTCACTGAAATATTGAAGATGTCTTCTAGTATTAGAACTGAACAATCTATAATCACCGTTACTGATTTAAAATATGCAAGGATGGCAGAAATATTTTACGATACAAGTCATGATTCTCTGAAATATAAGAAACATTTTACTGTTTAAAGGCAAAGTTTATTTTTATTGTTTCATTCAAGAGCAATGTTTATAACCTCAAATCAGCCACAAATGACAGCACCAGCGAAGGTGGCGCCATCTGAGATAAGTTTTGCCGTGGTTTGCCTGTGGCTTCTCATTACCCAAAATGTATGAAAAATACTGCGTTAGTTCCCTAATACTCACCCTGTGAAATCATTTACCACTGAATAAAACTCAAAATATGTAGTGATGGTCAAAATGTTTTCGGATTTGAATTAAATAAAGAAATTTCGTTAGTGAAGCTACTTCTCAAAATCTCTGAAATATTGGTGCCGTCGTTTGGCTTTAGACCTCAGCAGCCATAAATCGATGCCACAGACTTAAAATATTCAAGGATGGCTGAAATATTTTCAGATTTAACGTCTTCACTGAAATATTGAAGATGTCTTCTAGTATTAGAACTGAACAATCTATAATCACCGTTACTGATTTAAAATATGTGACGGCGCGATCACTGCCTCGTTTGGACAACAGCACGTGCAACGGGCGAGTGGTCGAGCTGGTGTTCCGTGACTCACAAGCGGGCGATCGAACGAGTGTCACCTGACTCATCCCCCCACTCCGACTATTAGCTATAAAAGGCGGCGCTCGCTTGACAGAGGCACATTTGGTCGACGGCGCTCGCCCGGTTCACATCCTGTACCTTACTTCACATTATTGCTATTAAGCTGTACTATTGATTATTACTGAATAAATTATAATGTCGGACCTCGAGCCTTTATCAGAAGTGACGGATCCGCCTCCACTTCAGTCATCAAGCAGTAGGTACGACTGATGACTCATCAATAACGAAACAAATGTCATTATTTTCAACCAGTATAGAAGCCATTTTCAAAAATAAATGCTGAAAATATGACATCCTGTCAGCTTGTTCAAAGTGCACCAACAAAATTTGTAAATTTTGACTCGGATAAGCTGTAATCTGACATAATCAATTGGTGTACGTTAAGCGAAATTATCATCGAAAGGAATAAAGAAGGGGTAGACTTGATTTTTGCTCTGAAGCATTCACTTAAAGGCCGTTGTACGTGCCTGAAGAAAATATATCTTGTCCTGGAATGCTGGTCATAAAAAAAATGCGGATTTTAAAATTTTCTAAACCTATGATGATGCAAGATCACTTTGACCGGATTATTAAATTTCGAATAGACAGCACAGAGGGTCCAGCTAAGTTGGGCATGCAAATGTGGCAGCTTATAGAGAAGATTTCCGACGCTAAAATGGATTGGATTTGCTATATTGTCGCAGTGTGACGACAAAATTTGTCAAGATATAAATTCCGTCTTCAATAACGCCAAACACCAGCTGTTCCGCGCGCTATGTGGTTTTACACTCAAACGAAGAAATGAAGATCCTTTTGCAAGTGATGCTGATCTGAAACGCTTTCAAGATACGCCATTTCATGGAAACTGCAATTTTTGCGAAAGGATGGTACATCGCGGTATTAGTGTCGTGACAAACAATTACTCTCAAAAAATCCTGTTGTTCCAGTTACACCAGTTCCTTATCTGCAAGTCATCTGCTACGTGTACGGTGACCCTCACCATACAGTCTCCGCGTGCGTCATGCGCTACAAAAAGAAAAAAGAAGTCACTCCAGCTGCCGCAGCAGGTCCCAGCAGGCATGTCAACGTGGTTTCCAGAGCTGCGAATGGTGGCACAGCAAAGTGGTTTAAGTCAACTTTTATATTCCTGATCAGACAAGATACGATCAAAGTCAGAATGTGGTCTCACAGAACAGTAATGGTAATTTTCTTAATGGCGAACGACTTCGTGAACAAGTCTTTTTGAAGGGTGTTAGTAGTGGTAACTTTATTTCCGCTTTGCAAATCAAATGTCCAACAACACAGTTACGTGTTACAAGGTTCGTTTTGCTAACACATTGACTTTAAACTCAAAAAGAATAATTGCCGATCGTGGTCGTTTGTACGATAACATGGATTTCAAAGAATTTTCTGAAGGTAACAATATTGAACAACATCTTATAGCCGCAGGTTGAGCGTGTCAAGTGAACTTTGAAGGGTCTTCTCATAATAGCTGAAAGTAATTCCGATCAATCATGGCAAGAAAAATTGGGAAATATTCAACTCGCTCTTAATATTATCCGTTTAAGAGTAACAGGGTTCACCCGTGTTAATCGGTATTCAGGACATCTCGTTTTCTTAACTGGTGACCTTCTGCGATAACTCGAGATTAGATATCATACTAGCCGGATCTTCCGCTTCCGAAAGTTAAAAAATAAAATAGGCAAAAGCGAAGTCATTCGATTTAACTAAAGCAATGCTAAAGTTAAACCTTTCTCTGTCGGAGATAAATTGTCTTCGTAAAAGTGAAGAACGACGCCAAATATAATTAGATCCAAAGTATAAAGGTCCATTTAAAATTACCTACTGCAGTTTTGGGGAACGTTAGGTATCAGTTGAGACACATAAATGGTTCTAACAGGTTCTACAAATATGACCATGTAAACTTGCGCGAAGTATCTCGTGGCCCGTCAGCCTTATTAGATATTTCTGAAACTTATAGTAAAGATGACGTGACGGCGTGTACAAATGACTTTGTTCATGAAACTAACTGCAATACTGCCAATACGCACTTTGAGTGCGGGTACAGATATTGTTGAGAACTTTGGTCTGTGAACTGAACAAAAAGTAAAAGATGATTTAAAAAAAAAAGTGTCATTGAAGGGGTTGTCCGGGCCAATGACTTAGCTAAAGAGATATCTATCTGGACTAGCACAATTGGCTAAAGGGATATATCTGGACTAGCACAAATAGCTAAAGGGATATCTATCCGGACTAACACAATCGGTTAAAGGGATTAAGAATCCAGTCTAGCACAATCCGGTCCAGTTTCCAAAACTGAAGGGATAACGCAACTACCTGTAGAGTCAAAAAATAAAATGAGGACTAGACCAGGTATTCAGATGTTTTAAACGTTTATCGGGACCTTATCACGTATTATTTAATTTAGGTATTCAGAATTGCAGTTTGAAGGGTTTTACCGGACCAGACGTTGTCATGCAATGAATTTCTGAAGGGTTTTGTTGCAAATTGGACCAGCCTGTGCTGCATATTATACTTTACGTCTATATCTGCTAAAATATGTCAGGATAAACGAACATGCTTCTTTGTCTCCAGATAATGCTTAAAAAGGCACGCACGAGGACGTGCGCACGTCAGTATGGCCGTGACGGCGCGATCACTGCCTCGTTTGGACAACAGCACGTGCAACGGGCGAGTGGTCGAGCTGGTGTTCCGTGACTCACAAGCGGGCGATCGAACGAGTGTCACCTGACTCATCCCCCCACTCCGACTATTAGCTATAAAAGGCGGCGCTCGCTTGACAGAGGCACATTTGGTCGACGGCGCTCGCCCGGTTCACATCCTGTACCTTACTTCACATTATTGCTATTAAGCTGTACTATTGATTATTACTGAATAAATTATAATGTCGGACCTCGAGCCTTTATATGCAAGGATGGCAGAAATATTTTACGATACAAGTCATGATTCTCTGAAATATAAGAAACATTTTACTGTTTAAAGGCAAAGTTTATTTTTATTGTTTCATTCAAGAGCAATGTTTATAACCTCAAATAAGCCACAAATGACAGCACCAGCGAAGGTGGCGCCATCTGAGATAAGTTTTGCCGTGGTTTGCCTGTGGCTTCTCATTACCCAAAATGTATGAAAAATACTGCGTTAGTTCCCTAATACTCACCCTGTGAAATCATTTACCACTGAATAAAACTCAAAATATGTAGTGATGGTCAAAATATTTTCGGATTTGAATTAAATAAAGAAATTTCGTTAGTGAAGCTACTTCTCAAAATCTCTGAAATATTGGTGCCGTCGTTTGGCTTTAGACCTCAGCAGCCATTAATCGATGCCACAGACTTAAAATATTCAAGGATGGCTGAAATATTTTCTGATTTAACGTCTTCACTGAAATATTGAAGATGTCTTCTAGTATTAGAACTGAACAATCTATAATCACCGTTACTGATTTAAAATATGCAAGGATGGCAGAAATATTTTACGATACAAGTCAAGATTCTCTGAAATATAAATGCTCTCATCTAGTGTTGGACGCAAATCACGCAAAACCTCACCTAATCCTCAAAAAAAACTCACCTATGTTTCCAACCAATTAGTTCAAAATATTCAAAAATAGCTATTTATTTTTTGATATAACTTCACTTTGCTGAAATACTGGTGGTGCCACCTAGCGTTTGATCTGAGAAACTCGTATTTTATGCTACTGATTCAAAATATTTAAAGATGGTACCGCACTGTTGTACCGCACTGTTGTACCACACTGTTGCACCGCACTGTTGCACCGCACTGTTGCACCGCAGTGTTGCAACGCAGTGTTGCACCGCATTGTTGCACCGCAGTGGTGGACTGCAATTCAACCAGTATAAAAAAATACTGGTCGAATTGAAGGTACTCTAAGGTAAATGAGAACCTTCCTCCTTATTTGAAGTCGGATAAAAAGGTAAGTAGTATTTGACTTTGACTAAGGTAAGTAGTCCCGCTAGTGTATTGTGCATTTCCCCTTACCAGCACATACCCGAGCCAACCCAACTGGTCAAACAGTAGGTACTTATGTTTTTAACCGACTTCAAAGAAGGAGGAAGGTCCTCAATTCGACTAGTATTTTTTTATACCGGTTGAATTGAGAACCTTGCCCCTGTTTTGAAGTCGGTTAAAAACATAAGTACCTATTGTTTGACTTTCCACATTTAATTTTTTTTTATTAGAAGATGTTTTTTTGCTTCCATTATTACCAAGCTATTTTTTGTCTGTTAAAATTGAGAACCTTCCTCCTTTTGCAGAAAGCCGCTTCTCGTAAAAACGTGAGAAAATGTGGATGGAACTCTCGAGTCAAATTAACCATCACATTAATTTAAATGATTTTTAATTTTAATTTTATAAAATTATAATGAATCTAAATTATTTTATAATGTCATTTAATTTTTAGTTTTATCTTTCTGACTCTCTCTCTCTGCTTCTCTCCGTCTCTCTCTCTCTCTCTCTCTCTCTCTCTCTCTCTCTGTTTGTCTGTCACAAAGAAACACTCCGACTCTAATAGTTATATTACTGAGCATACATAATAATGGATTCGTTAGGGCCTAGTCGTATCCATTTTATTTGTATCTATGTTATTTTTTCGTAGTAGCTTTACCTAGTCTGTGCTCTAAGGTCATTGTCACCACTTGGTAGCCGCATCAAGTGGTCGCGTTCGAGCCATCGATTTTTTATATTATCCTTTGTTTGAAAATACAGTAGGTGTTGATATAATCGCACTCGGAAGATAAAACCAAGGCGAAAAGCAAGCGCGTGCGTCCTTCCCCGTTGAGGCACAGTGCGGTACTGAGGTTAAACGGAGCATGTTTCGCTATTTAGATGCAAAGCGCAACAGAATAAGACTGAATATCGGACTTGCCGTTTGACCGAATAGTTGCTTAGAACTAAAGGACGTAAGTCTCAAATCGAATATAATTTATTATGAGAGTACTAATTAATCTAGGTAAATTTTGTCTTAACACTGGAAAACAAACTATATTTTCCTTCGGTGAGTATTTATTTTAGATATGTAACTGAAGTACTTTCCAAGTAAAATCAAAAAAATTAGCAAAAAGGCACCATTTTCAAAACATTAAAGTATCGAGTAAATATCTTGCTATTATGTTTCTGTCTTAATGGCGGAAAGAAAATGAATTGAAAATTCACATATATCAATTATTACGGTGATCGGATATTTGGTTTAGTTAGAATATCATGGCAAATTAGCATAAAATTTCGGTTGCCCCCTCTTAAGTAAGAACTCAGAAGAACTCTGCTGAGGCTCTTATAGCAGGTTGTGTCCCAGCTGCAGTGGGAGGGAACATGCAATGCAAAGGATGACATTGAGAATGATAATAACACTGTGTAGACATTTTCATTGTCAAAAAGTTTAACATAAATATAATAGGGTTAAATAAAATAAATGTCACAACAATTAAAAGTCTGTGTTAAAAGTGAATAAAGCATAGCAAAGCAAAGCAAGCAAGCAAGCATTTCTTTGATGCAATAGCATTGCATCAAAGAAATTGGTCCAATTTCTTTGATGCAATCACATCTGTGGATGTAATAATCCAAGCATTCATACCGGATGTGTAAGATTTGTTTGATTGATCGGTATTGACGGCAGACACACATCAAAATAAATTTGCATTAGATCTTTAAACAGGAAATCCTGTGTAGTGCTAAATAAAAAAATATCTTTATAATATTTTTTCAGTACCTAGCTTTAAATAATATAAATTTATTTCAGGAAATCAAATCTAATAATAAGGAATTACGTGAAGAAACATCATCTTGACATTAATAAGTTAAACGTTTATTTTATGCATATTGTTAAAATGCTACTTCCGCCAAAAGCAAAATATATATTATGGCAAGTGAGTATTTCATTCCTTCCCTTGTGACTCAAACAACTAGCTATAATTATCATAAATTATAGCTAGTATATGGTGCGGTGTGTAGTTGTAGCTATACTATAATAAATTATTATTATCAAAACCGGCCTAGTGCGAGTTAGGTTCGTGCACTGAGCGTTCCGAAGTTTTGAATACTTCAGATGCATCAACCTCATTAGAATGATTTTTTTGACAATAGGCTTGCGTTTGACCGCGAACTTGCTTGATGTTAAGCGATGATGCGGTCTACGGTGGAGCATGCTTGCCTAGAAGAAACCGATTCACTCGTGATTTGAAGACACCCAGATTGTAACTATCGGGGAACACCCATTCAGGCAGCGCCTTCTACAGACTAGCAATTTGCATACTAAAAGTGGAATCAAAATCAAGCGAGAGTCGTCCGTATAAAAAAAATATGCGTATATATTATAGATCGATATGTCCGTACATAAATCTACAGTGATAAAAGGTTGTGCGAATGTGTTTAATAAATTATGTATTTATCTCTGATGCAATTTTTCCCCTATATTCCGCTAGACCAACAGACTAGATATAGCTTCTAGCTTGACTCTAAAGACGCTTGCAGACAATGCGTAGTAGAATTAGCAAGTGCATACTACGCATCGTCTGCAACGGTGTGCTTAGTGAACGTGCTTAGTAGCACTTCGCGATAGTCCTTGGCGCCAAGTGAAGCTTGGTTTTCCCACCCGCCCGGCTGCTCGCGCGAGGCTCACTGCGCATAATTCGTCTCGTTCGGACACTCGTGCGAGCGTTCAAACGATTCCAGCGGTTTAAAAATTATAAGCTGTATTCCAAATGGGTAGTGGGTTTTAATTAAAATTAAAAATTTATTTCTAGGAAGTGTTTGATTCATGGGTCCCATTACCTAATAAAACAATATTACAAGTATGGAAGTACGGATGGGTCAAGGAAATGGTTAAAGTAAGTTCAAAGTTTACTTGTATGGAACGGCTGGAATAATACTCTACTACAATATTAATTATTTTACTCAAAAATTCTTTAAATGTGGTCGTTATTTCGACAATCTTTTTTGAGCAAAGTCGCCCTTGCCGTGTCACTTGAATAGACGCTAGCAAAGTTGTATGGAATTTCATTGCTGCAATGTGATTCTGTAATATACCTATATGCCTGTGTGAGTTTTAGCCACTAGCAATTTCTTTTAGAAATCCATTGCTGGAATGGTGAGTTTTAACCACTATTTTGTGCGTAGGGTTAAAAAGAAAACCAGAATAAATTTTAGGGGAAACCAATTATTTTTCCGGTATAAAAAGTAGCACTACATGTGCTAATCCAGGATTTAAACTATTTCCACAAACAATACAAGTGTGCCCCGCCACCCCACCCGAGGTGCCAAGCGCCATAAAATTTAGATTTCACTAGTTTTTTTTTACTTGTCATGTTGGCGCACCTTGCTATCTGGCGCCTAGAGCGACCGCTCCTCTCGCTCTATCCCAGCCTCCCAGGGCCAGTGCTGCCTGTAAAATATACTATTCCTGTAGGATAGTGCGTGAAATCTTATTATTTTAAGAGGGGGCAACCGAAATTTTATGCTAATTTGCCATGATATTCTAACTAAACCAAATATCCGATCACCGTAATAATTGATATATGTGAATTTTCAATTCATTTTCTTTCCGCCATTAAGACAGAAACGTAATAGCAAGATATTTACTCGATACTTTAATGTTTTGAAAATGGTGCCTTTTTGCTAATTTTTTTGATTTTACTTGGAAAGTACTTCAGTTACATATCTAAAATAAATACTCACCGAAGGAAAATATAGTTTGTTTTCCAGTGTTAAGACAAAATTTACCTAGATTAATTAGTACTCTCATAATAAATTATATTCGATTTGAGACTTACGTCCTTTAGTTCTAAGCAACTATTCGGTCAAACGGCAAGTCCGATATTCAGTCTTATTCTGTTGCGCTTTGCATCTAAATAGCGAAACATGCTCCGTTTAACCTCAGTACCGCACTGTGCCTCAACGGGGAAGGACGCACGCGCTTGCTTTTCGCCTTGGTTTTATCTTCCGAGTGCGATTATATCAACACCTACTGTATTTTCAAACAAAGGATAATATAAAAAATCGATGGCTCGAACGCGACCACTTGATGCGGCTACCAAGTGGTGACAATGACCTTAGAGCACAGACTAGGTAAAGCTACTACGAAAAAATAACATAGATACAAATAAAATGGATACGACTAGGCCCTAACGAATCCATTATTATGTATGCTCAGTAATATAACTATTAGAGTCGGAGTGTTTCTTTGTGACAGACAAACAGACAGAGAGAGAGAGAGAGAGAGAGAGACGGAGAGAAGCAGAGAGAGAGAGAGTCAGAAAGATAAAACTAAAAATTAAATGACATTATAAAATAATTTAGATTCATTATAATTTTATAAAATTAAAATTAAAAATCATTTAAATTAATGTGATGGTTAATTTGACTTGAGAGTTCCATCCACATTTTCTCACGTTTTTACGAGAAGCGGCTTTCTGCAAAAGGAGGAAGGTTCTCAATTTTAACAGACAAAAAATAGCTTGGTAATAATGGAAGCAAAAAAACATCTTCTAATAAAAAAAAAAAAAATGTGGAAAGTCAAACATTAGGTACTTATGTTTTTAACCGACTTCAAAACAGGGGCAAGGTTCTCAATTCAACCGGTATAAAAAAATACTAGTCGAATTGAGGACCTTCCTCCTTCTTTGAAGTCGGTTAAAAACATAAGTACCTACTGTTTGACCAGTTGGGTTGGCTCGGGTATATGCTGGTAAGGGGAAATGCACAATACACTAGCGGGACTACTTACCTTAGTCAAAGTCAAATACTACTTACCTTTTTATCCGACTTCAAATAAGGAGGAAGGTTCTCATTTACCTTAGAGTACCTTCAATTCGACCAGTATTTTTTTATACTGGTTGAATTGCAGTCCACCACTGCGGTGCAACAATGCGGTGCAACACTGCGTTGCAACACTGCGGTGCAACAGTGCGGTGCAACAGTGCGGTGCAACAGTGCGGTACAACAGTGCGGTACCATCTTTAAATATTTTGAATCAGTAGCATAAAATACGAGTTTCTCAGATCAAACGCTAGGTGGCACCACCAGTATTTCAGCAAAGTGAAGTTATATCAAAAAATAAATAGCTATTTTTGAATATTTTGAACTAATTGGTTGGAAACATAGGTGAGTTTTTTTTTGAGGATTAGGTGAGGTTTTGCGTGATTTGCGTCCAACACTAGATGAGAGCATTTATATTTCAGAGAATCTTGACTTGTATCGTAAAATATTTCTGCCATCCTTGCATATTTTAAATCAGTAACGGTGATTATAGATTGTTCAGTTCTAATACTAGAAGACATCTTCAATATTTCAGTGAAGACGTTAAATCAGAAAATATTTCAGCCATCCTTGAATATTTTAAGTCTGTGGCATCGATTAATGGCTGCTGAGGTCTAAAGCCAAACGACGGCACCAATATTTCAGAGATTTTGAGAAGTAGCTTCACTAACGAAATTTCTTTATTTAATTCAAATCCGAAAATATTTTGACCATCACTACATATTTTGAGTTTTATTCAGTGGTAAATGATTTCACAGGGTGAGTATTAGGGAACTAACGCAGTATTTTTCATACATTTTGGGTAATGAGAAGCCACAGGCAAACCACGGCAAAACTTATCTCAGATGGCGCCACCTTCGCTGGTGCTGTCATTTGTGGCTTATTTGAGGTTATAAACATTGCTCTTGAATGAAACAATAAAAATAAACTTTGCCTTTAAACAGTAAAATGTTTCTTATATTTCAGAGAATCATGACTTGTATCGTAAAATATTTCTGCCATCCTTGCATATTTTAAATCAGTAACGGTGATTATAGATTGTTCAGTTCTAATACTAGAAGACATCTTCAATATTTCAGTGAAGACGTTAAATCTGAAAATATTTCAGCCATCCTTGAATATTTTAAGTCTGTGGCATCGATTTATGGCTGCTGAGGTCTAAAGCCAAACGACGGCACCAATATTTCAGAGATTTTGAGAAGTAGCTTCACTAACGAAATTTCTTTATTTAATTCAAATCCCAAAATATTTTGACCATCACTACATATTTTGAGTTTTATTCAGTGGTAAATGATTTCACAGGGTGAGTATTAGGGAACTAACGCAGTATTTTTCATACATTTTGGGTAATGAGAAGCTACAGGCAAACCACGGCAAAACTTATCTCAGATGGCGCCACCTTCGCTGGTGCTGTCATTTGTGGCTTATTTGAGGTTATAAACATTGCTCTTGAATGAAACAATAAAAATAAACTTTGCCTTTAAACAGTAAAATGTTTCTTGACAGTGGCGAATCTCAGAAAAAGTTAATGTTTCCTTAGCTGGTAAAAAAGCGAATCTTTTGGCAAGGTAGGTATGCAATAAAATTATCAATCACTGCGTTGCAACACTGCGGTGCAACAGTGCGTTGCAACACTGCGGCGCAACAGTGCGATGCAACACTGCGTTGCCACACTGCGTTGCAACACTGCGTTGCAACACTGCGTTGCAACACTGCGTTGCAACACTGCGGTGCAACACTGCTTTACAACACTGCGGTGCAACACTGTGGACCAAGTAGACAGAGACACTAAGATTATACAAGTCGCATTGAGAACCTTCCTCCTTATTTGAAGTCGGATAAAAAGGTAAGTAGTAATACCTACTGTTAGACCGGCCGGGTTGGCTCGGGTAGGTACTGGTAGGTCAAACAGTAGGTATATTAGGCCGACTTCAAATAATGAGGAAGGTTCTGTGAAGGATGATGATGATATTTTTTAGTAAATTGAATTGAATGGAATGGAATTGAATTGCATTGCATTAAATTACATTAAATTAAATTAAATAAATCATACTTAAATAGATATTAACAACCAGGTATACTCGTAGAACAAACACAAAATGTTCATCACATTAATTTTGTCCTAGGTGGGAATCGAACCCACGCCCGAAGCTCAGAAGGTAGGTTCACTACCAACTGGACCAACGGGCTTTCGGGTATTTCGTTTCGCGTGTTTCGTTTAGTATAGTATAGCATAGCGTAGCGTAGCATAGCATAGCATAGCATTAGTTTAGTTTAGTTTGATTTAATGTTTATCGATCTCTGACTCTCTGTCTCAAGCGTAAAATTTTAATTTGAAAATTAATTTAGGCAATTTCAATTTAATTTATATAATTTATTAATTTTATATTGATATTGTAGAAAACTTAAAAATTAAGTTTAAAAATATACAACAAACACAATTTTGAAAATTGAAATAAACAATTTACGGTTTTGCGCGCCGCGACCGAACCCAGCTAATCGCCAAAACGCCAACATTATGCTTATCCTGTGTTTATTACTCCTTGCCGCATGACGAGTTCGACTACGCGAGTTATGTGTACTGGAGCTGCGCGCGACTGCCGCGCTGCCGTGGTTGTGTTTCACACTAATGCGGGTGATGCGAGACGCGCGGGTGAAATCAGAAATTTTCCTCGCTTTATACGCACTCTTAATGCCCTTATTTATGTTGAGTAGTAAACGTAATGTTTTAATCGTGTATGAGTTTAAAAAACAATCTTTGCAGATACTCAATGCCAACCATCGAGTCGTGTTTTCGTCATCGTGGTACCTTGATGATATCTCCTATAGTTGGGAGGATTATTATATGGTCGACCCTAGGAATATGGTGTATAGCGAAACGTTAAATGCAACGGGTCTACAGGAAATCGTAGGTGGGGAGGCATGCATGTGGGGAGAGAAAGTTGATGACACTAACATTATTGCCAGGTAAAATTTACAAATTAAGTACAAATTAATTTATCTACTTTATGTGCATAAAGCAGATAAATTAAATAAACGAACAAAATAGTTGATTGTATCAGGCGTTACTTTGCGGAAGTTCATCCTCAAAACTGTTTTTGTGACGAATCTCTAGTGTACGTACCTAAATCCGCTTCTATGTCGCTTGAAGTAGGTACAATCTGTACAATAAAGAATTTGGATAAATGTGAATAAGTTAGTACCATGTCCACAGAGCTTCATTCTTTCGATTTTTCTATTTTATCCACCAATTTCTGAACTATGAATGTTATGACTATGGTTGCGGAACCCTTACATAATTTTATTGTAAGAGTCTCAAGTTGAGACACAAGTTGAGAAAAGAAAAAAAATAACTCGCCAAGTATGTTGACTTACTTTAAAATAAAATAAAACTACTTTAGTATTCACACATTTTGTTAATATTACACTGGAATTAATCGTGGAATTACGTATGATTTGCGTGCAAAGGTTGCGAAACGAGACGCAGTCGCGCGCGCACATTCACCTTGAAAAACACCGCCGTATGCGGTTGAAACTAAAGTCGGAATAACCGGCTTAGTCATACCTTAGAAACTCCCGTGTAATATAAACAAAAAATACGTTATGTAGGTACCTACTTATTTTATTGCAAGCTTTGGAAACGCATAAAAATATAAATTCTTTCAGGATCTGGCCTCGTACAAGCGCTATTGCTGAGCGACTTTGGACTGGAATTGACTATAGTAAACCTATCAACCCGGTAACAGATTATGCACGTCGTCGTATCGAAGAGCACGTTTGTCGAATGCGATATAACGGTATTCCCGCAGAACCACCCAATGGACCAGGCTTCTGCTAAGGAAATTATATAGTTCATAAAATCCAATTTACAGCCGGACCTCCTCAGACCATGTACTAGGAAGTACTTGTTCCGAGGCCAAAATAAACATACTTATCAAAATAAAAAACGAATTTAATAAGTACCTATTCTACATTTAAGCATAGGTACACTTTTACTGAAACACGTGTCCATCCATTGGCGGATCCGGGTTGGGGGCATGGCCCCACCTAGCAATTCCATACATTTGACACAATTTTTCTATTTGATTCCTCTGAACCTTGTCAGAATGCCGCAAAAAATGAAATCCTGGATCCGCCCCTGCGTGTATGGTAGAATTCGTAGACTAAATAAAACTTTGAATCTTCACGATCTGCTAATTCTATGCGCCCATTTACCGAAATCAGAATTTTAGTTATTGTTACCTCTACAACGATGTTTTGTTATATAAAACTTAATAGATATGGTTATTAAAATAAGTTTATTATATTATTATTACGTGTTTATTTTTAAGTAATTCATGCATTGTCATCCAATTTTGAATTAAGTATCTACATACATAACATACCTAGGATTTATACAAACACACATCACCTTATAATAATATATTATATGAAGAAGATGTAAATCTACTGAGTAAAAGAAATCTGGATAAATCAGTAATAAGAGTTTTTATGAGGTTATAACAGTCCGTAGCTTATATCCGTAACCATAATTCATCCTTATTGGACTTCTGAAATTCGTAGAAATACGCACAATTCTATGTTTAAATATAGCACCACTGATGCCGGTGGATGCCGACTTGCTCGCATTGTCTGGTACGTAAACTGTTAACGCGGTGCGTGATTGAAGTCAATCAAATCCACACGTCTGTTACGGCTGTTAGCATCGATGGTCCTATTATTCAAAGAGAATACCTATTATTGATGTCACAGATATACACAACAGGTAGTTAGTTTAGATAGGTAGTTAGTAGATCTGTGATTCATGTAATATGGCATCACAGATCTACGCATGATTCGGAAAGCGTCATTTTTTTTGGTCGTTTTTTTTTTAATTCTTTCCTCCTGAGACGATTTTGTCGTGGCACTTCTTATGCATTTGCCCGTAGATTCAGTATCATTTGCCAGTGTCAAGTATTAAAACATTGTCAAGTTTGATGAATTTTCGTCAAACAAGTCATAGGTAGTCAAAGTCACGCAAAATAAGCAACGGTCAAGTCAAAGTCATGCTCAGTAAAGTGGTGGAGACTTTACATGAGGGTTTTGTGTTGTTTTTGTGGAGTTATGGAAACATCCCAAAAATAAATGTTTCACCTCGTTATATTACTTACCCACACTCGAGCTCGTCCACGAACCCCTAATAAATAATAATCTACCACTAAACATTAACACTCGAAAGTTTAGGCAAATAAAACAATAAAACGACGCCAAAGAGAATACAATAGAACGAGGCCAAAACTCCCCCACCGTCCTTCAAGTTTTTGTAATAATCACAGATCTGTAATAATGATACATACATAGTTGACATAGATTCATTGATACATAGATTCAGTATCTACCACAGATATACACAACCAGATCGGCAATATATTTTAGTGAAAGAGACAACTTGATATGGCTCAGCACAAGTACGAAAAGGACATAAATAGATTTTGTTGTCCTTATCGGCGTGACCTGTTTTTGGTACCTCAAGTGTCAAAATCTGTAATAATCAGTGACAAACAAAACGGGTCTGAATTATATTTATTGCCTTTTTTTGGTGATTAAATGTGATAAATGCGTGTTTCCTCTGAGAAATAATTGTAAAAGATATTTTACAATGGTTGGTTGTAGCATTTTGGGCTGCAAGAAGCGCAGTGAGCGAAAATACGATGAAATATCATTTCACACGTAAGTAAACATATAAAGCTTGTAACGATCACCTAAATAAATTCAGAATATCAATTCGCAAATATTTTATTCATAATTAGTCAGTTTTTAGGTCGATTTGTGGTCTAATTCTATGAATTTTATCAAATTATTCACTTAGAAAATAAATTATGAATGTTGCCAGTTTATGAAAGAAATTACCCACCGCAACTAACATAAATTATTCGTTCTGCAGGTTTCCAACTGATCCTGTCACATTGCTGAAAAAAGCTGGCACATTGCAATAAGTGCAAAATACCGACCCTTTTATGCCCATATGAATATGGTGAATGTTAATATTAAATATATATTAATGAGGCCACAGTTATGAAGCTGGAAAAGCAAAAGGCGATTTCGGCGAACCGATTCAAAAAGCTACGCGCTGTTCGTGAAATTTGTAATGTAAACATTAAAGAGTCTATTTATCTAATTATTTGGAATGTTATACATAATTCCATTCATGAAAAAACTAAACTGACCAAGCGCGAGTCGGGCTCGCGCGCTGAGAGTTCTTTACAATCACAAAATACAAAAAGTTGTGCAAAAAGACAACATCACGCCCAGGCTGTCACCCATCCAAGTACCGACCGCGCCCGACGTTGCTTAGCTTAGTGGTAAACAGAAATTTGTCACTGACTCGCACTTGGCCAGTGTTTATTATTTGTTGTTTTACTTATGTTCACTAAAATCCGCTAAATTTGACGCTTGTACGGATTACCGTTTTTACACTAGAACAAATCCAAAAATACGTTTAACGTTTGTTGCATGGGGCCCTTCCTTTGCCCTTCCGTTTTAACTCTTTGACTTTTTTATTATTTTTAATTAATCATAAAAAATCATGCTATGGTTACTTTACAACCCTTTTTCTAGTACTATATTCTAATCCTAACAAATAGTTATAATAAAAACGCAAGTAAGTTTGTAACTTTCTGTCTGTTTTTTTACGAGGAAACGGCTAAGTCATGGTATAATAATATACTCCGCCAGGTATAGCAATTCGAGAAAAAATGTTTACGTAGGCGTCCCGCAATGATGTCATGATGTCAATTTACAACAGGTTCGAGAGAGATGACGATACACCACGTAACAGCTGATTGAATAAAGTGGCAACTGGACAGTGACGTCATTGCGGGACCACTCCCAGATTGCTAGACCTTGTTTTCTTAGATCATGGGCTAAGTCAAATTTTGTCAGGACGATAGGGTGTGTCATGAGGACAGACAACGTACGTTTCTTCCCAGAACATTGCAGGTAGCTCTGCGGGTTGCAGCAGATAGTGTATAACACTGCAGGTAGCTCCGCGGGTTGCAGCAGATAGTGTATAAAATATAAATATTTAAAAGGTAGTATTGTTTCCAAAGTACTCATTGAAGATTCACTACCCATCATAGTAGGTAAATTACCCTAACTTATAGCAAATCATTTTAATGTGGCAGCACACCTTGTTGAAGCGAGAGGCACTGAGCTAGCCACGCTCATTGAAAATCTATAGGTAGTAGATCTGTGGTATCTACGTATTGATACCTTTTGTGTGTGTCACTGTCATGTCTACGTCCATCTATTCTCAACTGTCAACAGTGTCAACTGTCAACTCAATATTTATTTTTATTTGTGTTCTAGGCGCCTTTCGTTCGTGTTGAGCGTAAATTCGTTTATTAAGAAAACTGAAAAGTATGATTAGAATGTTGTTCATGTAACGTAATTATCTGATTCGTGTAAATTTTTTGTATTTTTCTGTGTTGTTTTAATGTTTACTAAGTTTGTTTTTACCCAGTACAGATAATTTAAGTTTGTCTTTCATTATAAATATCGTCAGTAAAAATGGCAGGTATCCGAGAAGTTAACGATTTTGTCGAAGAGATTTCCATATTACAGTCAATGTTTGGTGGAACTGTGAGTGATGCAGTAATCACCACCGTCATAGAAAGCTGCGATGGTAATGGTAAGTATATTCTGGTGTTTTTTATGTATTAATGATAGGTGTCCAGTATCAAAACACCACATGAAAATTATGTTATATATGTAATACTAGGTATCATGTATCATCATGTACACTGATAAAACTCAGTGCGCAGTTACAAGGTGTAGGTACCTATCAGGTTTTATGCATTATTTATTTATGGGATACAGTCTAGACTGCCCTCCCCTTGCCACCTACCTGTACCGTCCCATCCCGTACCTCTCTGCTCATTGCTTTAAAAAACGCGCGCGAAACAACACATAATATATCTATCTGTTGATCAGCCAGCCACACTGGTAAGTATAATATCTGCAATGTCAATGCTTTTTTTACATCCGTTGAATACTTTTTATAATTTTATTTTTAATAGACCATTTTAACAAAGAACTTAGAACCTATCGAGAGGGTATAAACCGTTTATATATAGTTTTTTTTTATTAGTGAGTTTCAGCTGGTAGTTATTGTATTGAAACCATAATTACCACCATTGTTACCATTGTTGTTGTTTTACCATTGTTACCATAATTATTATTACGTCTATATTAAGTGAGAAATGAGATTATACTATAAGATCACTGCCTTACTTATGATGTCCACCACTTTGGTACGACGTTGTATTTTGACTGTAGGCAGTCATTCAAAATGCCTCAATATGCAGTGATGCATAGGCATACGTAATTATTGTTATAAAATACTAAAACAACAAAACATGAATGATTCATGTTAGGTTTGTGAAATGGTTTGCGTAATTAATGAATATCTGAAACAAAAAACCACAAACATGAATTTATTTAGGTATTTTAATTAAGTGTTCAATCATATTTGAATGTTAATATATTTTCCTTGTTATAAAGTTGCAAAAACCTAGATCTATTTATTTTGTAAGTATGGGTTTTATTTAAGTAGTTATAGACAAAAAGCATAATATCATCATCAGCCAGTAAACGTGCACTGCTAAACAAAGGACTCCATTTTCCCCCATTTCATGACCATGGATACAAAGTCCTTCAGTCGTAATATTAGACAAGTTTTCATAATCTTAAATAGCATCAAACAAGTCATAGTCACAGTCAGAGTCAAGTAAGTCACGGCCAAGTGAAATTCATGCCCCAGTAAAGTGGTAGAGGCTTTACAAGAAGCTTCTATGGAGTTTTGGAGACAACATAAAAATACATGTTTCACCTTGTTTTATCACTTGCCCACACTCGAGCACGTTCATGAGCAATTAATAAATAATAATCCACCATTAATACACATTAACACTCGAAAATACCCAAGTTTAGGAAAATTTTACATCACGTTTTTTCCACGTTGGCGCCAAAACCTCGGTTTCCCTCTTAGAGCCCCTCTGTTGCCATCATGGTACAAAACACCTCTTGATAATTTTTTTGGTCTGCTATGATTTTTGCAGAGTAAAGTATTTTTTAAATGACACAGTAAAGTATTTTTAAGGCATGGAACTATGGAACACAACCAACCCGGGAATTGAGTATACGTGTACGAGATGCGTTAAAATGTGTACCTACAGCACAGAATAATTAATAGTATCTACAAGTGCCAACATTGGAAAGAGTTTTTATTTATTTACTAGCTGCGGCCCACGGTTTCACACGCTTGGATAACTCCTAAGATCATCAGCTATCTGTCAGTGAAAGTTTCATCAAAATCTGTCCGGATGGAGTCCATAGGAACATACATCCATGGAACATACATCCATATACACACCGCCTTTTATATATATAAGAAAAAGATTTATTTTATTGCACATAAAACAAAATATAGTCAAAACAATTTAAAAATAGGAGAGTTTACAAACAATTTTGAACTAAACCATATAAAAAATGTGTACTTATTAAATATTCTATGTACATATTTATGAAATACTACCTTCTGTCTGGGGCTTCACCCGCATTGTAAAGAAAATATAGACTAGATGCTACTCAGGGATATTGTAGCTTTCAATCAGCAAAGATTTTTTAAATCTGAACAATCCGATCATCCGACCGCACAGCATCATCGCTTAAAATCAGGCGAATTGGCAGTCAAACGCAAGTCTTTTCTATACTAATATTATAAGGAGGAAAGATTTGATTGTTTGTTTGTTTGTTTGCATTGAATAGGCTCCGAAACTACTGAACCGATTTGAAAAATTCTTTCACTGTTGGGAAGCTACACTATCCCTGGGTAACATAGGCTATATTATATTTTATTTTTAAAATAGGGATCCCTCCTAAAACTCCAATAATGTAACCCAAGGTGTAAAAAATAAGATTTTACAATTTTAACTTTGCTTGTTTGACAGTTCTAAGACAGTACAACGTCTGTCAGGTCAGCTAGTATTCTATAATAATATAAAAACACGTCACAAACTACATCTATAATATTAGATTAGACCATGCATTTACTACCATTTACCGTGTTATTCCTGTTTTTGTCTTACAAATTAATACATTTGGTAACATTTATTCTAATTATAGCTCTTTTATTGTTTCTTGTGTGCTGCTCCGCGAACTCCGGGTTCCGTGCCCTTTGTCAACTCATACAATTTATTTTGTCAACTATCAATGACTCTTTAAGAACCCATTGTATGTACAACACTTTATGAGTTCGGTGTTTTAGCTTATTCTTACTATTTCTTTTTCTAGTCCATCTTGCAGCGGATGCCATCATGAATTTCGCCGATGAAATGTCTACTCCGTCTGAAGATGCTAAAGAGAGTATAGATGTAATACCCGTACAAGCAACCTCCGAGCTTAATGTCGATGCACAACCTTTCGTGTATCAGCAAGCACAAACAACAACGCATCAGCCATCTTCAGCAACAGATCAGCAAACTGAAACTGTTGGACCAACAACTGAGAAGAAGTTACCAACAACTGTATGTCACCAACTACTGAAATCTTTAAGTCTGCTACCATCAAATGCAAATCTTCCACCATCGACACCTGCAAGACTACAATCACCCACAACAGAAAATCAGCAATCAGCAAGGCAACCGATATCTGCTATTCAACCACCTCCAACATTAAATCAGCAACCGGAGTCTACTTCTGGCCTACTATCAGCTGAACCTATTTCAGACTCTTTCTCTGGAACGCTTCGTAGCTTTGGCGCATTACCTAAAAAACCCCCCGATACAAAACCTCAGAAGCCGCTTTATAAAATGAAAAATGTTTGGCATGAACAAGTTGCAAACATTTTGAATTACCACAATCAAGGTACAAGAACTCTTATAATGATGAGAGGGGTTTCTGGTAGTGGTAAAACTCATTTAGCAAAAAACATAATTGATTATGCCATAGGACCATCACCACAAAATTATTCTAGACACATTTTTTCCTCTGACAATTACTTTATGAGAAGAGGAGTCTATCAGTATAACAGGGATAGTTTACAAGAGGCCCATGAAACGAATCAAAGACAAGTTTGCGAAGCAACTAATAGAGGAGTAAGCCCTGTTATAGTAGACAATACAAATACAGAACTTTGGGAAATGGTACCGTATATACGCGATGGAGTGCGCAATGGCTATATGATCGAATTCGTTGAACCCAACACTCCTTGGGCCAGGAACGCAAACCAGCTTGAAAAAAGAAATACTCATGGTGTACCTCGTGAAAATATAAGGCGAATGCTAGATAGGTACGAAAGAGGAATTACTATCGGGTCTGCGTTAAAGACATTGAGGTTTACATATCCTCCAAATAAAAAACCTCCCGTACGGAGGAATATTCCACCATTTTCCCTACCAGGATCACCTCGAGAGTCACCTAAAAAAACGAATAATAATAAGGTTCAAAGTTTTAAAGATCAAGCATCTAATGCTTCTAGAGTAGAGATTACTAGCCAAGAAAACCAGGGTTTTCGTCAAAGTACAGAGTGTCAGGGAGTTCCAGGTGAACGGTATAATTTCGCAACAAATCATGTTGCCAATACAGAAAACTCTCCCGATAATGGTGATGGAATGCTTAATGATGAGCATGAGGCACGAAAAAAATCATTGGTGAAAAAGAAAATCATTGATGCTCAGCAACAAATGGAAGAGTTTGAAAAAGTAGAACACGAGTGGGAGAATGGTGAAGGTTGGGAAGATACGACCGTAGAAAACAATGCTTCCACTCAAAGTTCAATCGCAGGTTTCGGATCTATTGCTGCAGATCCAAAGCCGCCAAGATGGGTTGAAACTAAGAACACTGAGAAACTGACAGAACCAAATGATGATTGGACTACATTCATGCAGCCATGGCCAGATTCTAATATCACGATCACTAATTTGGGCACTGCTGTTGAGACTCCAGTGCAAGTAGAAAGTAAAAGTATTGCCACTGGTTTTGAAATCGAAGACATGAACGAGTACATGCATACAGTTCTGTTGGGTAACCCACGCGACATAAATGAAGGTGTGCCAGAAAAGAATAGACCAAAAATACCAAAAGCTATTGTTGTTGATAAGAGCACTTCTACTCACGACAATGACTTTCTATCTAAGAAAGAAGTATGCAAAAATAAAGAGCGCCACTTTATAGAACTTCGGCGAATGTTCAAATCTGTTCCGCGTCATGCACTACGAGATATATTTGAAAGTTGTAATTGTGATGTCAATTGGGCGGTAAACCTTGTACTCGACAGTTACCCCGAAAGCCAAGAAAATGTGAACAGTAAAGTAACAGTTTCTGATAATGATGATGATGATGAAGCTGAAGGCGACCCAATCGAAGAATGTAACTGCTTAGCCGGTTATAACATCGTACCCGATGTGGCACCTTTGAAAGAAAATTCACCTGTACCGGAACCAGAAAACGTTCCTCAAATCTCTACACCTGTCGCGCAGAAAAAGCCAAAACGTGAAAATAAATCATCCGATAATTCATTACAGTTAAAACGTCAAATCGAAAAGAACGTTAATATACCAGACAGTTACTACTCGCATCATTATTTGAATTTGCGTAGGCGCCGTGAGAACAACATTCACGGCCCTGTTAGAGCTACTGCATCTGTTTCAAACAATGCTAACACTGAAGAGGTTCAGACTCACTTATCTGGAATAGACATGGGCGAAAATACTACCGCTTTACGAGAAGCCAAACAAAATCCTACATACTTTAGGGATGTTGCAGGGCCAAGCACTGCATACAATAACGTCTTAAATTCGGACCCTGACGATGACGATTCAGACAATGAAAGTGACAGCAACAAGTCAGACAATCTTGAATTAACTGTTTCGATTAACATGGGGCCAGAATTTCTAGAAAAATTGGATGAGCTATTTGGAAGGAAAGACTTTCAGTATCCTAGGAATATACAACCCGTGGTTAATTTGCCTATGTCAATTCTGCAGCAGATAAACGCACATTGGGCTATGTCTGTTGCGTCTCAACTAGATGACGGTTCTACACAGTCAGAAGCGATGATCAAGCAAGACGAAGAATTTGCAAGGTGAGAGAAACTGCCATAATTATTGTATAAAAAGAGCGGCAATCAAGCATGCCTTCAGCCTGATGGTAAGCTGAAACCGCCGGCTGCAACACTAGCTTATAGCATCAGCACTGCTTTTTAGCATCACAAGACCTGGGATTTGTGACCAAACAACTTGTGTCTTTAAGCTATTTAAAAAAAACTTAATTTGGTCACAAATAAACATTTTCTTTCCTTCTCTCAAGATTTTAGTATGCACTTTTCAATGCAGTAAGGTGAATGCAAAGACAACTTTTAAGAAAATCTTAAGAGTTTAGACTTAAGAGTTTTTTTCTTGTACCAAATGCCAGGAATGGTCTATTGCTCAAATTGACATGGTGTATTTAAATAGATGGGCTGGTATTAGTAGTTAGTGTTTCTCGAAGTTATTTTAGGTGAACAGTTTTCTAGTGGTTTTTAGTAGTGTGGTTTGGTGGTCTATCTGTTTGCATCTAAATATACGTACCAGCTAGTGCCACAAGTGGCGGCCTTATCGCTAAAAGCGACCTCTGCCAGTTAACGATTATCAAGTGTCAGGTAACACGCAAGGGAAATTTTTCACATCACGTGGAACGGCACTTGATGGGTTTCGGGCCTTACAAATTTATCAGAAACATTCAAATAAGCCTGTTTTAGGTGATTATGTATTGTATTGTATTATTTTCGCAATGAGATTGCCAGGTAAAATAAACTTTTTACCTACCTTTACCTTACCGATGGCCTATAGCTTGTACCAAGGACGTTATAAAACCCCATTAGGTTTTATAAAGTACTTGGGCTTTTGAATTGAAGATTTTCCAAAGAAAATTTGGAAATAAAGAAATTAGTCTTTTATTCTTTAGTTGCGATAAACTACTCCAAAATGAGCCTTGTTATTTTCTAGAGTGCTGGCTGCTTATGAACAAGAGATGTCTGAAGAAGGAAAAGAACCGGAAGTACCAACGTTAAAGGAAATCATGGATATGGAAGTTGCCTATGCGATACACGAGCGTGAGATTGGCGAATGGCGTAATAACGAGCCCCAAGATTTAGCCGCCAAATTGTCAAGAGAGAAGCTGTACAATTTGTTTCCAGGGCTGTCTAAGGAGGTCCTGTCGGAAATGCTAATGGCGCACTCTTACAGCTTTAAAGAAACTATTGAGGTACGTTGGGTAGCTGGCAAATCTCTATCCCTTGTCTACATAGTATAAATTAAAGTCGCTTTCCGCGTCTGTCTGTCTGTATAACCGCTAACTAAACCACGCAACGGATTTTGATGCAGTTTTTACCATCAGTTAGATAATTTTTCACGGAAGGTTTATATATATAAATAACTACCGACCTGCCCCGGCTTCGCACGTTAATTACACCCTTGCGAAGCCAGGGCAGGTCGCTAGTTTAATAATAATAAACAATTAGGTAGATAAGATAAGAAGAAGATAAAGCCGTGGTAGCCCATTTGGGAGACCGCTAGAGTTGAAAGCGTGAGGTCGCGGGTTCAAACCCCGGGCCCGTACCAATGAGCTCTGGAGCTTATGTACGGATTTTCATACCACTGGCTTTTCGGTGAAGGAAAATATGGTGAGGAAACCTGCATACGTACAGAGAAGGAATTCAATCGCGTATGTGAATCCACCAACCCGCACTGGGCCAGCGTGGTGGATATGGCCCAATCACCCTTTCGGGGGTAGGCTAAAAGTCCAGTAGAGGCCTGTTAAAAGGCTGATTATGATGATGATGAGGTAGATAAGATGTCAATTAGAAAGTATCTTCCTCATTTTTTCCCGACTACAGCAAAGCAAAAAGGAGAGTTACGATTTTGACCGGTACGTATGTCTTTATGTATGTATGTTCATCTATTCCCATAAAGCTTCTAAACTACTTATCATAATTTGACAAATAAGGTATCGTTGGAAGCGTCTTGGTCGTCCGCTGGTTATAGGCTATGTGACGTCACATTAAATTGAATATGGCGGCCTCTAGATGACATAAAGTCATGAACAAATTTTTCGTATTCGGGTTTTAGTTTTTTAACCCTTCCTACTGACATGCTCATCAAAGTAAACATTAAATTTATCTAGACCACTGTTTTTATAAATTGAGAAATAGAATAATGATTAGTATAGACAAGGAAGATAAGACTAAGAGGAAAGACAATAGCGGAACATTAGAGCGTATCTCTGAAATTTGCCTAAAACGGTATAAACTTAGATGGCGCCGTAATTCGAGCGTGCTATAGGTTGTCTTGAACTTCCGTAAGCGCTGCAGTCAGATAATGTACGAAAGGGTTCTACAAATTACCGTAGCGCTAGTATCGCAGTCAAGTTTCGCAGCATTTCAAGAGAAGCGCAACTCATACCAATAGATGGCGCCATTCTTTATTCCCTTGAAATGTTGCGAAACTTGACTGCGATACTAGCGCTACGGTAATTTGTAGAACCCTTTCGTACATTATCTGACTGCAGCGCTTACGGAAGTTCGAGACAACCTATAGCACGCTCAAATTACGGTGCCATCTAAGTTTATACCGTTTTAGGGAAATTTCCGAGCTACGCTCTAATGTTCCGCTATTGTCTTTCCTCTTAGTATATCTTCCTTGGTATAGATAAGTCAGTTTTTTTTTATTTTTATATGCCATAGGTGGCAAACAAGCAGACGGGCTGCCTGATGGTAAGCAGTCACCGTCGCCTATGGATACTTGTAACACCAGAGGCATCACAAATACGTTGCCGACCCTTTAGACCCTTTAATTTCTCACCTAACTAGGTACTTGATGAACATCTCGAATTTCAGAGTCTGATAATTTCTACTGGACAGTCCAGCTGGTTGGAAGATGAAAAAGGCGTTGAAAAATTCGTTATGCACAAAGAGATGGAGCGCAAGGAGAAGTTCTTAGAAGAACAACAAAAGGTATGTTCAATTATTAGGTACTTACTATAAACCTTATATAATAAACGCCTATTTAAAAAAAATCACTTGACGGTACAAAATTATTTAATTGTCATCCAGCCTGCGCGCCGCGACAAAATTTTGTCGACTTTTTAATCGTGCCAAAGCGAGACAGGCGTATACGAAACCGTAGGCGCCTTGTCACGTTCTCGCTCGACAAAGTGACGACAAGCTTTTGTCGCGGTGCGCATGTTAGCCCTACATGCTACATAATTATACTGGCAAAGTTTCAAATCCATACGACAATTAGAAGAAGGTTTAACTCATGTTAAATTCGAATTCCAAGATTTGTTCACATAGTTACAAGTGGGACAATACAGTTTAGTGAAGCTGGTAAAATGTGTTGATAAGGAGAAGTAAATGATTAATTGTTTAAAAATCATAACCTGAAATAAAGTTATATGATTATTTACGGGATATTTACCGTGGTAAGGTTGTGGAATGAGCTCCCGATATTTCGGCGCAGTTACATGCACCATGTTCACGGGAAGACTGAAGAATGCGGGTGGTTGGAGAACAGTTAAAAAGTTAGGTGCAGACATAACGATCTACCCTCTTTCTTAGTCTTTTGCTACGGTTATCACTGGAACTCGAACTCGAACCTAAGTCCCGACAAAACACACCCACTGTATCACTGCGTATAGTATTTTGAACACATTTTGAACGCGAATTTTATTTTTTATTTTTGAGGCAACCTAATACTGGATTCCACGCACTGGCGAGTTGAAAACCATCACCTCGATTGAAATTCTGACATTTCGAGATCTCAATAGTTTCCTTTACTAGCCTTGGTATGTAATGGCGTTCGGTGGACAGGATTTCAGGGTTGTGTGTAACCTGAAATATTCTTATTCGAGATGGGGGCGATAAGTCCTGCACTGACGTCCCAAGCGGGACGTCAACACCTGAAATAACTTAATCTTTTATTCTATAAATTACAGAACCTTGATGAAGAAGAATGGCCGTACTTGTCGAACCCAGATAAACCAATAACGCTCGAGACAGTCAACTATTACCGGGCAGAGGCAGAGAAATCATTGCAGTGCAGGAATGTGTGAGTAACTATGTAATTACAATAACATTTGTGGCAAGACCGATGCAAAAAATACATCTAGTTTAATGAATATCTACTATAATTTACTTCTTTGAATATCTGAAATTTTGGCGAAGTATCTTTTACTGGTGTCAATGACGCGCGCGCGGAAATTTCTCATGCAGGAGGTACTTTTTACATGAGCACTTCGCACTCTCAACGTCATTGCCGTTGAAATAGACCTATTAGTTATGCCCTGAGTGATTACGAAGAAATCTTTAAAGTTTTTATGCTATGTGATACGATAAATAGCATGGCCTGGTCAGGCCAATTTAATCCTTATCAAGTTTGATAAAAATTAAACGAACCCTTCGAAAAATGTAGCTTGTATGTTTGTTCGAAAATGAACGGGGAATGTTTGGGCCAGCTTATATCAGTTAAATCAATTTAGATACATTTTCTAGAACAAACAGTCTTGTCGTTTTGATCGACCTGTATTTCCATAGTAATTTTTAAACTTTCGCGATTTGAACAAATCCACCACAGCCATTGTCCACGGTCATTGTAACATGGTCGAAACGTCAAGCGAAAGGTACATATTTTTACCTAAATTAAATAATACGTGATAAGTCCCGATAAACATTTAAAACATCTGTATTTCCATATTTTGGACTGCGTGTAAACTGACACTAGGGAATCTCCATGTTTTGAACGGCCTATAAACTGACACTAGGGGGCTCTCCATGTTTTGAACGGCCTATAAACTGACACTAGAAGTTCTCTTTTGTTTGAACGGCCTATAAACTGACACTACGCTCTCCATGTTTTGAGCGGCCTATAAACTGACACTACGCTCTCCATGTTTTGAGCGGCCTATGAAGTGACACTAGAAGATCTCCATGTTTTGAACGGCCTATAAACCGACACTAGGGGGATCTCGCATGTTTTGAACGTCCTATGAAGTTACACTAGGGGATTTGCATGTCTTGAACGGCCTATAAACTGACACTAGGGGATCTCCATGGGTAGTATGCTCAAGCTTAGTTGGGTTACATTACAGACAAATAATTAAAATTTGAAGGATATGAAAATGTGAAAATTTTGACATCACATAATTTCTTTGGCTATTACAGAAACTTCGAGAAAGCACGTCAGTACTTCATTAGAAACAATCCATCTGCTGCTTCCTTCTACTCTGACATTGCGGCGCTCCATACAAGGAAGTACGAGCAATCTAGCGGACTAGCTGCTGCTTATTTGATGAACGTAAGTTGGTCTCTTATGGTAGGCATCAAATTCTTACTAATCTATGGCAATTTATCATAGCTTGGTAAATATTAAGTTTGAATACGGCGTCTGCCTTTACTTGCTTAAGTCCTAACGAGGGCGTGACTCGCAAAAGCACACAAACAAGTATAAATTAATTTATTTTAAACACCTGAAATCATCATCATAATCAGCCTTTTAACAGGCCTCTGCTTGACTTTTAGCCTACCCCCGAAAGGGTGATTGGGCCATATCCATCACGCAGGCCCAGTGCGGGTTGGTGGATTCACATACGCCATTGAATTCCTTCTCTGTACGTATGTACAGTGCAGTGCAGGTTTCCTCACGATGTTTTCCTTCAACGAAAAGCCAGTGGTATGAAAATCCGTACATAAACTACAAAGAGCTCATTTGTACGGGTCCAAGGTTTGAACCCGCGACCTCACTTTCAAGTCTAGCAGTCTCCCAAATAGGCTCCCAAAACACCCGATATAAGAGCTAATAATCTTCAAACAGCTGAACAGAGTTTTGAATCATAACCAAGAACACTCTCGATCAAGTCTACTTTCAAAATCAAAATCAGTTCTGCTTTTTGAGAGGCACGATGCACAGATACACAGATAAACACGTTAAACTTATAACACCCCTCTGTTTGCGTCGGAAGTTAATAACCGCTAGTCGCGTGGCTAAAACCCGGTGACCTTGCCTCCAGCATAGAGTTTGTTGGCCATTTTATTTTGGGTAAAATTATTTGTGTATTGGGTTTTGTTACATTTCACGTATTGTCAATTTTCTATTTCCAGTATCACCTGATGAACAACCCTGATCAAGACCTGTTGGACCTCCATTTCCTGCGCGTATCGGAGGCCATGGTTAATCTAGACATCTTCCTCGATCAGGTCATACTGAAACTGAGAACCAAAAATATTAACACTAAGGTATGTTGCCCATCGACTCCACACCTCATGAAAATAAGAATGTTGATCAAAGTTCACTCATAATGCCTGGTTCAACATATTTTCCTTCTCATTTCCGTTCTATTTACTTTTCTTTTCTGTGAACGGAACACCTGTATAAATCTCGGTCCGCTACTAATAGATCACCTGATGAAAAACCCTGATCTCGATGTACCTACGAGTGTCGGAAGCCATGGTCAATCTAGACATCTTCCTCGATCACTGACCTGCACTCGGGGGTCGGGGTGACACTGACTGTCACCCCGACAAGCTGAGACTGCGCGCTAAGATAGTCCCATTCTAAGGTATACTTATTAGCGCTTTCCATATTAGATTGTGGCCGGTCGCTATCAAAATAATTCTAATTACCACGTTCACAAATCAAATATCTTCAGAAATGCAAATACTATGACAATAGTTTTTAGTGCTAGACCTACAGATACATCCCATATTTTCAACAAGCAAAACTTGTATACATGATGTTATATTTGTCCAACCAGCGGGGACATAAAGATGCCCCTGAGTAAACATTAAAACAATTTTGTAAAACAAATTTAATCCAAACATTTAGTTAGTATAAATAGAATCAATTACGGAATAGGCATGTGTCCTAACCTAATGTTTAATTTATTACAAACTAGCGGTCTGCCCCGGCTTCGCACGGGTATAGATATATTGCCTGTCACCCGGGGATAGTGTAGCATCCCAACAGTGAAAGAATTTTTTAAATCGGTTCAGTAGTTTCGGAGCCTATTCAATGCAAACAAACAAACAAGCAAACAAACAAATCTTTCCTCTTTATAATATTAGTATAGATAACAGGCTTAGCGATGAATATATATAAATACATTACACATAGTGAAAAAATAAATTAAATTGGCTGATATATCTCTGAGATATAAGCGTTTAAAGTTTTAGGTGGGGATAGAGATGAGATACTGTGTTCCTTTTTTGCGAAGCGTGTGTTAGTATAGCATTTGTATGGCGCGCCTGAGGCGTGACGTCATAACTCAGTATAATGCGCTCTCTGTCTAGCGTGAAATGAAAATACTTATAACTTATTTATTTTTGAACTAATTTTAATTTTGTTTTCGTTGATGGGCTCTATTTATGATCAGCTTTTTTATGGGGTAATAATAAAAATTGTCATCAATCCTATTGTAATTTTGTTTGTCCGCTCAAGCAGAGCAATTCAAGTTAAACACGAATTTAATATATTGAACATTTATTATTTGAATCAAAACTCCATAGTTTTATTGGATTCCCATAGGTAATACACGGAGATTGCGGAATTATAATTTCATCCTACTGGTATCATAGCGTCGATGACGTAGGCTTGTGTCACCCACATCACCTTTGTGTCTCGAAGTGCCATACCTGGCGAATATATTATTATACCATGATAATACTTAAGTTTGCTAAAGTTAGTTACTATGTGTATTGTACTGCACACTGTACTGAGGGGGTCTAGACAAGAGCCACACACTGTTAGCGTTCACGCCTGCGGAAAAATGAAATTGTATGAAACTACATTAGCTTCAGATAATTTATCTCATGCTAATGTCATTGTCAATGTCATTTTCATACAATTTCATCTTCCGCAGACGTGAATGCTAAGACGCTAACAGTGTGTGGCTCTTGTCTAGACCCCCTGGTGCTAAGTAAACGCTAGAATGTAGGCCCTGCGACACAGGCGTCTCGCCTAGTGCAGGGACTACAAGTACAGAAACCTTCATTAACTTGCCTCGTTCCTGCCTACCTTAATGAATTTATTCGATTTGTTTTACATTAAATATTGCACATGTTCTTGTAAATTAGGTTAAGTAAGTGTACTGGAAAATAAAATATTTTGTATTTCTTTTTTGGATTTCAGGAAACTTGGATAATAACTGGAAAGGGTAACCACAGTGTTGGAGGTCCGAGGATAAAGCCGGCCACGAAGAAGCGCCTCAAAGCTCGTGATATTACGTAAGTTTTCATTCACCTTAGCATTAAAACTAGCGTCAAATCGAAAATCTACCAAGCACTTATGGAAGATTCCGGTAACTTTTTTTGAGAGCATGTTTCTAGTAAAGTTAAAAGCCAATCATACTATTATCCTAATCCCATGATCTAAGAAAACAAGGTCTAGCAATCTGGGAGTGGTCCCGCAATGACGTCACTGTCCAGTTGCCACTTTATTCAATCAGCTGTTACGTGGTGTATTATCATCTCTCTCGAACCTGTTGTAAATTGACATCATGACATCATTGCGGGACGCCCACGTGGACATTTTTTCTCGGATTGCTATACCTGGCGGAGTATATTATTATACCATGCCTAATCCTAACTAACATTATAAAAGAGAGAGCACTGTCTCTGTGTCTGTCTGTTCGCTTTTCACGACTAAACCGCTCGGCCGATCATAATGAAATTAAGCAGGATGATAGTTTACATTATAAGGACAAAGAATACTTCTTCCACCATAAAATGCGGAAAAAATGGAAAATCACGCTTGACACTGCAGCTAGCATTATTATAAATGCGAGTGTGTTTTTAGGGTTCCGTACACAAAGGATAGCAACGGGACCCTATTACTAAGCCTACGATGTCTGTCTGTCTGTCTGCCCGTCCGTCCGTCAGTCCGTCAGTCCTACCTTTAAACGGCTGTATTTTTCGAACCGTAATAGATAGCCAGTTGAAATTTTTACAGAATGTGTAATGTTACGGCGGATTAATTAAGAATTAAGAATGTGTAAAAACTTGATATGATTATAGTACACACTGTAAAATATAACAACAAATAATAAATAATGGCCAAGTGCAAGTTATTTTATTTCTGGCATCGAGATACAATACCTATAGAGTCACAATCTCTAATTGAAAACAGTCAAAAAAACGCCTGAGTTTCGTGTACATACCTCTACATCAATTATATAGATCACAAAGCCACATTCACTTCAAATAGACGTTATGACGCTTGCATAGTATTCAACGTCGCTTGTCTGATAAGGCATCGTAGCGCTGGCATCGCGCGGCGTTGTAGTCGGATCGCGGTTGCCTTGAAAACTAACCAATACGTCTGCGCAATGCATACCGTGCGCCGAGTTTTGGTTCGTTTTTTTTGGCACGATTGTGAGTCTATAAGTATTGTATCTCGATGATTTCTGGCAATAAATATTTCATTCTATTCTATTCACCTTTTACAGGAGCAAACAAATCAATGGAGGCCTACTAATGGCTAAACTTCATCGTAATCACAAAATGACATCGGAGCTCTCGGAGAATAACTCATAGAGAATGGCTGAGAGGTACATTTAATGCTTTGTACTTACCACAAAATGTTATCGTCTATTAGGTCAATAATTTTGCCGAACAATGGAAAGAATCCTGGTATGTCTTTAGGTGGATGCTTTCGTAAAAAAGCTCAAGACAACGACGTAAATTAGTTCATACAACGTGGTAATGGGGCCAGCATTTTGGGAACAATTCCCAGTGGCTTAATAGATAGTTAGTACCTGTCTCTGTCGCTCCCGCGTAAATATAATGCGTCTCGCTCGCACAGGCGGCGGTCATTGCACCTGTGCGAGCGAGACGCATTATATTTACGCGGGAGCGACAGAGATAGGTAATAACAGGTCATTGTACGAAATTCTTCCTGCTCCGCGACCGGACTTTATTGAGGTATTAATTTGTTGTCTTATTTTTATATATTTTTTATATTACGAAGATATGAATGGAATGTTATTTAAGTTACAAAAATATATAGTAAAATAAATGTTTTTGATGTTAAAAACATGGTAAATAAATTTTGATAAGCTGTAAATTTTGAACATTTGCGATTTGAACTCGTTTTTGATTGCTTGTCGAATTGATTGTTTGTCGAATATAGTGGGAATTTATAAGTTCACTGCCTTTTTCGACATTCTAATGAGTTAAATTACATTTAAAATGTTAGGTACATACATAATGTTAAGGCAATGTTTTTTTTATAGTGATTAATTTTCTTCATGACTACAGAGATTTTGGAAATAGGTCTTAATTGCTGTAGGTTTTCATAGTTTATATCTTAAGAATTATTTATTTCATGTCTCACATCGTTTGTATGTAAAATAATATAAACCACACTTGCATACAAATAATTCATATCCGTAGAAATAAACTACAACTGTTCAAGAATATTTAGAAGTAGAGAATATAATATAAAAAGTTTTGGGCGATTTAAAACGGATTGTGATTATACATGGCAACATGCGATTGTGCTTCTGCGATTTACTGTTGATTTGGTAAAAACGCTCAATATTATGTCGAGTATTATAAATAAAATGCTCGAATGCATCTCTTCTTTTCTCTATCTCTTCTTCTTCTCTACATGTAAATTGAAGTCGCTTTCCGCGTCTGTCTGTCTGTCTGTCTGTATGGCCGCTAACTCCTCCTGAACCACGCAACGGATTTTGATGCGGTTTTCACCATCAGTTAGATACATTTTCCGGGAAGGTTTATATATATATAACTAGCGACCCGCCCCGGCTTCACATGTAAATTACACCCGTGCGAAGCCGGGCGGGCGGGTCGCTAGTTATCAATAAAGCACAAGTAATGTTAGATTTAAACTTTAAATAATGCTCACTTCTTTTACTTAGTTGTAACACGCTTCAATCTCGCAAAAATATCAAGAACATTTGTGCTTTCAATGTAGAACGATTATGAAAACTGCTCAGAGCAAATAATAATACAGCGTCCCTACGGCGCACTGCCGAAGTGACGCCAAAATCGCTTCCAAAACTACGTGAATTCCCAATAAATACACGACTCACGCACACATACGCATTCAAAACTACGTGAATTTCTTGTCAGAACGTCGTACTGTAAACATCTGTTTTAAAAATAAACAATGACTTCTTGCAGTGTTAAGAACTGTAAAAACAACACAAAAGTAAATAAGAAGAAGGATGGAATATTTCCACACTTAAGTATTTATATTATCACTTATTTTGGTGAATTACACGACACGAACTTCGACTACGCACACATGTTTCAAAAAGTGGCTTCACGTTTCGTGTTCGCGGTAATCCCTCTGTATTTTTATTTGCTCTAAGGAACAGTTAGAAAATATGTTCAAAGTAATTTGTAGACTAAAGTTTACATTTTAATATAGCTACACCCTTAGCAAGGCAATTATATGAAATGGTGTTAATCCACCTTCTAAGGAACTCCTTTGATTTTAAATACACGACCGTTTTAAAAGTAAGTTTGTGTCAAGTTATAAGGTCAGTATTCTTTATGGATTCAATATAATTAGTAATTCACGTATTACCTAGATAATTATGTTTATCATGTAAGTGTGGTCTTTATTCAATGTCCGTAGGTAGAGATCTCCCTAATTCAAACTGTGCGTCCCTCCAAAGCATTTATTTACGCAAGCATTTGTATGTGCATGATTGGTAGAGAGGTGCGCGATTTTAGATCGGAACATCTCTGACATTTTTTGTTGATGTTGTGATTTTTTGTGAATTCTGTTCTGTTTATGAAACATACATTAAAAGTATTTTATAAGTAAGTTGTATTTAATGTCCAATGGGCCCAGAAACGGTTCAAAAACAAAGAGATATTACTCTAACAAGACGCCTCGTAGTTTTTGTACATAATTTAGTGACTCTTAATAAGTGTTATTTTTTCATTGTAGACCTATGAGACTGACCATTCGATGCAGTATTTTTTTCTGATCCTAACTACATAAAACAATATGTTAACAATTTTATTATTTACAGCAAAACGTTTTCTCGTAGCTAAGTATTAATTTCCCGAACCATTCCCAAACATGGCTCAGTACGTAATGCGAAAATGCAATAGATTTGCAACAAATGTTAATGAAGAAAAACCAGGGGCCTTACGGCCAACTTTTAACGCGGTATCAAACTAACATTAAATCCGCTCAGTTGGAAAATCACACGACCTCAAATCGTACCTGGGTGCATTAAGGTTCACGTTCGCGTGATTTTCCTACTGAGCGTATTTAACGTTAGTTTGATACCGCGTTAGCAGTTGGCCGTAAGGCCCCTGGACTCGATCAATTGGATCATTCTTATATTTTAATAAGTTTCAACATGTCAGTAACAATGTTAGGTACTGAGGGTTTTCCTATGATTTATTCTTTGAGTTTTGAAACCTCATTCATGCATTAATGCGGTTATTTTATCTTAGTTATATCAAAGGAAAGACAATAGCGGATAGCGAAACTTGACTGCGATACTAGCGCCACGGTAATTAGTAGAACCCTTTCGTACATTATCTGACTGCAGCGCTTACGGAAGTTCGAGACAACCTATATCACGCTCAAATTACGGCGCCATCTAAGTTCATACCGTTTTTAGGCAAATTTCCGAGCTACGCTCTAATGTTCCGCTAATGTCTTTTGGTTATATGTAAGAAAATGTCAGAAAACCTTGTTGAATCTATCAACGTAGAACAAAGTCATGTGACCTCATAAAACTGTGATGTCCCATTTAAAACCAAACAATATTTCTTGACTTTGCCATGCATGTAATAATTATGTAATTAATTTATCTGTATCCTAATATTTTGTTTACAAGCCTTTGTTAGATGTTTAGTGTTGATTATAATTAAAAAGGGTATACGAACATTTTTTTTTTGGTAAACTGATATGTTTTTTATTTTATTTAGCGACACTTACCGTCTTACCACAAAGTATTTAAGCACGCTTTAGACAAGTGTTTAGCATATTTTCGCAGGGAAACAATTGCTAAACGCTTGTCTAAAGCGTGCTTAACTCTTTTGTGGTAAGACGGATATTCTTTATTGAAATTTTGATATTACCAAATGTTTTTATAGACGTAGTAAGACTTTTAACAGACACCTAAATGTTAGTTATAAGTGTTTTATTACAAAGAAAGTATCTATAAATATTTTTTGGAATTTCAAACCTGAATTTAGGATTACTCGTTGAGGTCTATTGGCCGTATATTTTTCGTAAATATTGCAAGTGGTTCATGGCACTGCGTTTTCTAAAACTATATGTCAATTAATTAAAACACATGTTTAATATCTTTAATATTACTGCGTAGATTTAACTCTGTTCATTTAAGCCAAGCCACTTATACGGTGAAAAATATAAGAGCGTCAAAATCAGCAGTCGGGAGTGAATGATTTTTTTTGTCTGGAACGGCGGATTTTTTCCCGCGAATTTGAAAACTCTTAGAACAAGTTGTTTGTTTTGGATGTGCTGAGGTCCGCCTTTAAGATGATGCTGATACCAGTAGCCCTGCTATGTAATAAAAGATACTTTTAAAATTATTAGTTACTTTATTTCATGTAAATAAGGGTCTAAATTGGCGTCGCGTCGTTTTGTCTGGGCACAAAATATTTTTTTGCGTCCGCGATGTTGGTGGTCAACTCTTACTGAAGTTAATCACATTTTTGTAAAATGCTTGGGGATTGGCCTTTTGGTCGATAGTGTTACCACCTATTTTTCTTCTATAGGATTAAGTGCCGTGTTTCATGTCCGCAATGCTGGCGGATTAGCCGTTTTATCTGTACTATAGAATAAGGTCACATATGTTTTCTTGATATAAGTTGGTTACAGACAAAAATGTACAATAAACTGTTCATTAAAAAACAAAGCAAGGTTGCAATGCAAGAACTCAGCATCCTCTACCGCTCGCACGAATATACGATGGGATTTCATCGCGCAAACGAATTTTTTAACATTTGCGATATGATCGCTTGAACGTCCATTAGGACACTTAATAAAGGTCAGTCCTACCGTCATCTGTTTTAAGGCCTAGAATATTACGCTCCGCTACCTCACTCGTACATTTGCGGCCTTACTTATAAACATCAGTTAAGTAAAGCAATGCTTAAAATTGCTCTGTTCTTCTACTTCAACTTCAACTTCTCTCTGACGGAAATTGTCACACATGACAATGAGACAGCAATTTTAAGCATTGTTTAACTTATATCACTACCGACCAACAGTACAAAACTGTACAAAAATCTTGCGTTTGACAGTATCTACGGGACATTGGCGGAGTTGAAGAATCTTCATTCTTCACGGGAGCCACAAACTAAGTGTTGAAGTTGAACTTATGTAACGTGTGGCCGTTGATATTTAAAAAAATATAAAATGGCTGCCTACTTTTGAAAAATGTGCTTGTCCTTTTGCGAAGTTATTTCAAAATATTTTGAACGAGTTTTTGTGTTAATATTTTTTGTTATGATCACAAAAAATAAGATTAACATTTTTTACCATTTATTCTGGTCATTATAAAAATATTGAAACAAAAATTTGTTCTTAATACCAAAACAACTAAACTAAAAAAAAACAACTTAATTTTGTAATAATGAACGTAGTAAAATACCGAAGCACATTTTTTTAAAGTGGACAGTAATTTTATGTTTAAAAAAAACATAAAATACGCGATCGAGTTCTCTGCACCCGGTATTACGGTGCTTAAGCGATTCTGTTTAGGTGATTACGAAAAGTTTCGCGACCGCAAACCGTATCTCGGCGCGTTAAGGTTCACGTTCGCGAGATTTTCCGTTATCACCAAAACTGTATCGCATAAAACAGCCCCAGTACAGCTTATCATGATCGGTGTTCTTACGAAAATGCCATGCAATTATCAATTTGTTCGTGCGAGCAATGACCAACTTGAACGAATTTAAATGTATTCTGCAATTGGTCGTTTTAAATTAAGTATCAAAGACAAATAAGTTTTTACAATTTATATTATAGTTATATGATAAATACCTACTTACGTTATTATTGCTCAAGCTGGATTCGTGCAGGTGTACATTATATTTTAAGATTGTTACATTTAAGTTTATTTCTGATACGTATTGTTTTTTTTTAATTATCAACATTAACATAAGTATGAGAATACAGTAAGGAATGATAAATTTAAACATTATAATTATTAGGTATAAAATACATTAGAATAAACTTTATAACGAATGTAAAGTTTTAAACGGACTTACAGGACAATAAATTTTAATATTAAAGCAAAAATTAAAAAGTATAAATCTCCTTGTAAAAGATAATGATATTTCTCATAGTCATCTCTACCGAGAAAAATGAAAAAGTTACCATAAAAACAGGTTTTGAAAGAGTGTTACTTGTTACTTGAAAGAGTATTTCGTAAAATAAATAAAATACAGAAGTAATATTTTAATTTAAAAAATGACATTATTCGTGGTTTGTCTTTGTACCCACCAATGTATTTGTGAATCTCAGAACATGGATTTGAAATTTGTGACAGTTTGTGAACTATTGTGTTGAATCTTCTTGACTTATTGGCATACTTATTATTACTTGTGTAAGTTCGGTGACAATGCAATGTTATGGAACCATCGAGCTTGTCTGATGATGGAGACAGAAGGCCATAGGAACTCCTAAACGAAACGACGTAACCCCGTCGAGTTTGGGTTCGTTGGGTTTGTCTTCCCAAGACACTTACCGTCTTACTACAAAAGATTTAAGAACGCTTTAGACATGTGTTTAGGAGTTGTTTCCTTATGAAAAATATGTTAAACACCTGTCTAAAGCGTTCTTAAATCTTTTGTAGTAAGACGTATAGGTTATAGATGATAAATACAATATGGCGGACAAAATGTTCTTATCTACCATCATGATATGGGCATCAAATAAAAGGGTTTGCTGAAAAGAATACGAAAAAGTTGTTTTAGAAAGTTTATATTTTTAAATTATCAAAGTTTATTGCAATTTTCATTCAAATATTATTATTTTTCCAAAACTCCTTGTCTTATTTTGATGAAACTTTGGTAAGTATGTATATTAAAATTAGCAATACGAATATCTAGTTAATATCTAGTTATTAGTATCTAACTTAAATTTACGTTTATATGAAAAGTGGAAAAATGTAAATCCCGTTGTTGACGATGAGAAGTACAAGTAGCAAGTACGAGTTGCTAGTACCTAATACGCATCGTCTGCAACGTTTTGCTTAGTGCAAGTGGCAAGTGCTAAATAGCACTTCCACTGTGTAGGTGCTTGCAACTCGTACTTGCTACTTATACTTCGCATGGTTTGAAACGGGCTTAAGATTCAAGCCAAGACGTTTATTTAACTTTTCTAAGTCTTGTCAAATCCAATCCTTAATATCCATCCGAGTCACAGACGCAGTTTACTGTTCTCGCAAAACTGTCAAAGAAAATCTTTACTGTATTCAATAGTAAAATTATGATAATGCAGTTTCCGTTTGTGATGTTTGTGGCTTTATACATTTTCTATATTGGGTTTTGCGGAAAGAGTGTACTAAGCTGAAAGGGTTCCATAGTCCACCATTATGAACAACGTTTACTATAGCAGCAATTCTGAAATCGCGAAAAAAATATCATCTGTTTCATAGAAGACTGTTATTGCCACTCGACAAATGTATGGATCAGCTGATATTTTTTCGCGGTTTAAGGGCTTGTGCCATAGTATAACTTATTCATAAAGATGAATATAACGGACCCCTTTCGGCTTAGTACAGCCTTTCCGCGTAACCCTGTAGAATATATAGGAAAATTATTGCGATAGACGAGTCTTTAAAAATAGCAGTAAACGCTAAAATACTAGATACACCACAGTCACCGCGCCTAGATTTTAAAAGCACTATTTAGTCCTTTCACAAATACATTGGTAGGTCAGCGTTGGTAAACTAATATAAAGATAAAAGACTTGAGCGGTGCTAAAATTGTGAAAATTTTGGAAAAAATGTTACCTATTTTTTGGATATCGACTTTAAGTACATGAATAAACTTTAATGGTTCATTAATTAAAAATAGTATTAGATTTTTTATGTATTTTTAAGCTTCATTGTATAATTTTCTAAGAAGTTTTGTAAAATGTTTTTTGTCGTGTACTTATGTGTAGACAGTTTATCAATGTTAATTGATGTCAATAAATATTTGTAGTGAAAAGTACTGTTTTTTTTTTATAAATACTCAATTCTTGCAGTTTCAAATTGATATGACAATTAAAAGTTGGTTAAAATTGATTTCCAAGGTTTGATTACATTGTTAACTAACAAGTAGTCAATTAAACGATTAATTACCTATAAAATATCTACCTACAGCCAACGTTGGACTGGCCATATAGCCGAGGTGGCGTTTGCCAGCCGGGCCCCCCACGGGGGCGGCATGCGCATTCTAGGCGGTAGGTAGGATAGGGGGTATCCAGTCTCGGGCCCCGGGCTTGTGAGGAGCCACCCGGGTCCTTCTGGCCCAGTCTGGCCCTGCCTACAGGTAAAGCCGCGTCTTTGATTTTTGCGGACAGCATGGTGGCGGAGGTAATTTTTTATCAATGGAGCCCCTACGCCATGTCATTGCTGTCGTCGAGAATGAAATAGGTACTTAAAAATAGTGTAGGTACCTACTGTGAATCAACACTCCGCTTTCGCCATCCCGCTGCTTGAGGTCAAAAACCAGGCTTTAGACTAGACTACGAACCCCAGATAAGACAAGCAAGGGAGATATCATCATCATCATCATCATTTCAGCCGTAGGACGTCCACTGCTGGACATAGGCCTCCCCCATCGATCTCCAAAAGGGCCGGTTGGAAGCGGCCTGCATCCAGCGTTTCCCTGCGGTCTCTTTTAGGTCGTCTGTCCATCTTGTGGGTGGACGTCCTACGCTGCGCTTACCAGTCCGTGGTCTCCATTCCAGAACCTTTCGGCCCCATCGGCCATCTGTTCTGCGTGATATGTGCCCTGCCCACTGCCATTTCAACTTACTAATCCGGTGGGCTATGTCGGTGACTTTCGTTCGTCTACGGATCTCCTCATTTCGGATTCGATCTCGTAGAGAAACCCCGAGCATAGCCCTCTCCATAGCTCGTTGTGCGACTTTGAGCTTGCTTATGAGGCCCATAGTGAGAGACCACGTTTCAGTGCCGTATGTCATCACTGGTAACACACACTGGTCGAAGACTTTCGTCTTAAGGCACTGAGGTATTTTGGACGAGAAGACGTTGCGTAGTTTACCGAACGCTGCCCAGCCGAGTTGGATTCGCCGATTGACCTCTTTCTTGAAGTTGGACCTACCTAGTTGGACTGTTTGTCCTAGGTAGACGTACGCGTCAACAGCTTCAAGAACTGAGTTCCCAACTGATACTGGGGTGGGCACAACATAGATATAACACAAGGGAGATATGTCTTAGTACAATATTATCGGGCGTGTTCAAATGTCTCATCATCGTCATCATCATTTCAGCCGTCTGACGTCCACTGCTGGACATAGGCCTCCCTCATCGATCTCCAAAAGGGCCGGTTGGAAGCGGCCTGCATCCATCGTTTCCCTGCGGTCTCTTTTAGGTCGTCTGTCCATCTTGTGGCTGGACCGAAAAACCCAAAATGTTGTTCAAATGTCTCCGTGTTGCATTTTTTTTCACTTTACCGTTTGACGTTAAAATTAAGTACGGCATAGAAACGTATAGCGACACCAACGAAATAATAGTCCACATGTAATAATATGGGTGGCAAGGTCGCCTGCAGGATGAGTTCGACTAAAGACATCAAGCCCGATTTAGGCCTGATGCGTTCGCACCTGCCACGCCATCTTAACACATCTCCTTTGTTTGTCTGATCTGAGCTACGAACATTTTGAACGTGAGTCAGATAATGCATCGATTAGACGGAAGCTTGCGTTGCGCAGTTTATGATTGGGCCATAGTCTGTTAGTGCTTTAGAAATACTTTTATAGCCAATGCAGTTAGATGTCCTAGGACGATTGGTAATTGCATCTACTTTCGTAGACTTAGATACCAACCTTGCTTCGATAGGTGAGTAAGTATGGATATTTAATTATGACGTTACTTATTTGAATTTGCATAATATTTATTGCCATTACATTGAAAGAAGGCAACTATCTATTTAAATTAAGTTGAGTATTTACTTAATTATAGATCTATTTTGTGACCTTCTGCATAATATTTACACAGGCAGGGCTAAGCGAACTTTAAAGCCCTAACAGACGTATGGATTTGGTTGACGGACCACCGCACCGTCTAACCAACGGGAGAAAAAGAATGAGAATAACATATTATTTCTCTCTCTTTATTTCCCGTTGGTCAGACGGCGGTTGAGGACAACCAAATCTATACGTCTGTTAGCACTCTTAGGGCTACCATATAGGAAGCGCCTCCGCGCCGAACCAAGTGAGAGGTGTGCGTCAAAATAAAAAACAACTGTATGGCGCATCACACACGAGAGATTAAAAGTCTGCAGTGCAAGTACCGTTCTTTATTGATCGTCAAAAATTACAGCTGAGATCGTCAAACTCGATAAAATGCCATTTGATCAGTTCTCGCTATAATTGATTATATGGTATATAGTATTTTGTCGAATTTGACGATCGATAAAGAACGGTACTTGCACTGCTGGCTCGGTACGCTCCAGACGGTCAAAGTCTCACGGATTTGTGAGCACCAAGACGCTATCCGCGGACTGCCCCTTCAATACATTTGAATTTTGAATACAATAAAGTACCTATTAGGTACAAGTTGTTCGCACAGAAAATCGCGCTTGGCTCAGCGCATCGCGTCGGTCGTTTGCAGTGGCCTTATTGTAACGTGTTATTGAAAAAAATATAGGCATCAACCAAAAAGAAAATGTCACTCAATCGACTTCCTACAAAAACTTTATAAAAACAGTGAACTTAAAAGTCAACTTTTTACATACCCATATAAGTTGTACTTAATATACGTACTTACGTCACTTTATGTCCGGCAGTTTGGCGATCTTATGGCCTTCTTGATTTATTTTTATTTAGGCGTATGAAGATATTGAAGTGATTGTAGGAACTATGAAGCGGTTTGCCTCGACAGCTTCTTTCACTAGCTTGACTTATTGAGGGGCAGTCCTGTCGTCCAGCGAAAATTGGCATGTTTATGTTGATGACATTTTTCCGTCAGTATTTACCTAGGCACCTAGGCAAGTCCTGATACTGATCCTAACTAACGTACTGATTGTTCACGTAATTTCACTGCATAGTTTTATCCCGGACCCTTATCACCACCGAATTAAGGCGTAGTAGATGTTTATACACTATAGGTACTCGTTTAGGGGACCAACCACAACGATGTAGGAATCGCCGCCAGAAGGGCGGCCTACCCACTAAAACCCTGGGGTGTTTCTTCCTGGCACCCGAACCGGCGCTCCGGCGTTCCGGGTCTACGGGAGCGCTTTCCGTTCCAACAATATAGGTAGGTACTAACCTACCTAACCCTATTGCATCCTGCTAATTAAGGCTCGGGCAACACACCATTGCAGCCACTTGCCAGAGGTCATAGTGCTTCATTCCAGGCCTTAGATTAGACAAACAAGGGAGTCTTAGTACAATTATCGATCGTGTTCAAATGTCTACATTTAATATTAAAAAAATACCCTAAGCCGCTTATCCCAAACACTATATGCACGGTAAACTTATTTTTTTCTTCCAATGAACTAAGTATTAGTATCTAATAGATTTATGCCAGATGCACCCGCCACGCCATCTCCTTCTTGTTTGTCTGATCTGAGGTCGTCACGGACTAGATTTAAGTATGTAGTAGGTACTACCTAATTGGTGTACCTACCTACTCAACCAATATTTTTCCGCTTTCCAATTTTTTTCGGAGAAAAGTACAATATCTATAAAGTAATACAGCAAATACTTAGGTAATTACTCAATTCTGTTTTCTTATCCAACGTAATTTATTTTCATTAAAAATATCATTATAATATAAAATTCGTTCAACCATGTCCATATGATCAGAGTAACGGTAAGCTTTCTTTGGACACTATCTTTACCTAAATTGCATAGGTACCACGTGTAAAAAAAGACCGCAACATTGCGGTCAACACTGATGCAATTTCGTGACATTTCTTCGATATGGTCTGCGATATACCTATAGCGATTGGGAATTTCATGTTGGGTAAGTAGGTCATCATCATTATTAGACTATCATGTTGGCATTGTCGGGACGCGGGCCTTTTTGTAGAAATAGAGAGAGGTTGAAAGAGAGAGAGAGAGAGAGGGTGGGCTCTATTTTACCATGCTGGCCCAGTAAATGTTGTTTTTTTACATCGGACTATGGTAACGTTTGACCGCCATCTCGCCTGATGGAAAGCGATGATGCGGTCGAAGATGAAGCCCGTTTCCCAGTAATAACCTATTAACCCTAGACTTGAACACTCCAAGATTGTGATGCTGCGGAAACACAGGCAGAGGCAAGGCGTTCCCTCGTTTTGCTGTTCTAATTAAGAAAGAGGAGGCAAAACGCTTGGTGCGAATAAATGGCATTGGTATGGTGTATAATATCATGTTTTTGATTTTTCATAAGGATCTTGGACATACTGGTTTTCTCACGATGTTTTCCTTTACCGTTTTTGAGCGATGGTATCGAAACTGCGCATCATTTATAAGTAATCGGTGAAGAGGCGAGGATCGAACCGGGTGCTTGTCAGATTGTAAAGCGCACATGCTACCGTTTAGCCATCGTCGCTCTTACAACCTAACACTTAATGCAGATTCTAGATAATCCCTTACCTATACCTAGAATCTTCATTAAGAGCTTTCCCTGAAGATTCTAGGCATGAACCTATAAAGGTACGAGTAGGGTGGTAGGTAATCTATTAGGTAAAAGAACTCTTAGCATGCATTTTGCATTACAAGGAACTAAAATTCCAGATGGCAATTCTGGTGAACTACACGATGTTGCTCAGTTTGCTCAACACTTTCATGTCAATCGCAATGAGAGTGATATGTGAAAAAACCTATGAATATTGCCCGAGACTGGCATCTCTGAAAAAGCATAATTAAGTACCTATCCTAACTAATACTTTGAAAGTAACTCTGTATCTCTTTATGTTCGCTTGGTTCACGACTAAACAGTTAAACCAATCTTAACGAAATTTGACAGGAAGATAGTGTACATCATGAGGATGGACAGCTCAGAAATGGTATTCAGATAAGTTACTTTTAATTTTAATTGTTAGGCACTTGAACTACTTTTGTATAACTAGAATCACCATCAATCAACCACGCAACGAATACCTTTCAAAACAACAGGCTTCTTTGTCAAATGTAAACATGATATTTAGCTTCAAGGCTTTCGTAACGCCCTAGCTTCTCGCAAACGGAACAAACGAAATCGAAAGGCTATCTCTGACTCAGGCGCGTAAGTAAGCAAGTAAGCTAGTTACATACAGTACGCTCGTTCACCTTGGCAATGAAAGTGAATTGGACACTGTAGTCCGCATCAACCACTATAAAAACCGGAGCACTCCTTAACGAAATTATTCAGTTACCAACACTAGAAGCACAAACATGTACGCCAAGGTGTGTAACAATGACTTCTGAAAAGCTTTAACGAAGCTAGTGCAGTGTCGATTATTAAATTATCGTGCAAATTTCTCACTTAAGTGGAATTCGACTTTTCAGTAGCTAAACACAGTGCTGATCATTTGCTATACAGTGTTTTGCAGTTGGTTTAATATATTTTCTAATTTTCAGCTGATCATCGCCCTTTGCGCCGTGGGAGTGGCTCACGCCAGTGGTCTCCACGGAGTCGCCCCTCTGGCCTACAGCAGCCACGCTATTGCGGCCCCTGCTTACGTCACCAAGACCATCAGCCCTGCTGTCAGCTCCGTGTCTTCTTACTCGACCCAGACCGCCCACGGTGGCCACATTGCCACTTACGCCGCTGCCCCCGTCGTGGCTAAAACTTACGCCGCTGCCCCCGCCGTGGCCACTTACGCCGCTGCCCCCGCTGTGGCGTACGCCGCTCCCGCTGTAGCGTACTCTGCTCCCGCCGTCGTGACCAAGACCATCTCTCCCGCCGTGTCTTCCGTCTCTTCTTACTCCACCCACACCGCTCACGGTAGCCCCGCGTACGCTTCTTACGCTGCTCCCGCATACGCATCGTACGCTGCCCCCGCCGTCTCTGCGTACGCTGCCCCCGCTGTCTCTGCGTACGCTGCTCCTGCCATCTCTGGGTACGCTAAGACCTACGCCGCTCCTGCCGTCGCAACCTACGCCGCTCCCGCCGTCGCAACCTACGCCGCTCCCGCCGTCGCGACCTACGCCGCTGCTCCCGCCGTTGTAACCAAGACCATCTCCCCCGCCGTGTCCTCCGTGTCTTCTTACTCCTCCAGCACCTCTCACGGATCCCCCATCGCGTACGCCGCCGCCCCCGTCGTCGCTAAGACTTACGCCGCTGCCCCCGCCGTGGCTGCCTACGCCGCTGCCCCCGCCATCTCTTACGCCGCTCCCGCTGTGTCTTACTCCCACGGCTACTCTGCCCCCCTCCTGACTAAGACCATCGCTGCCCCCGCGTACACTTCTTACGCCGCGGCTGCCCCCGTCCTGAAATCAGCTGTCGCGTACTCCGCCGCTCCTGCTGTCTCCCACATCTCCTACAGCGCTCACGGTGCTAACTACGGTTGGTGAACTGAATCATAGAAAAATTTTAAATAGAACAATGTAAAAATAAATAAAACGACCTGCCATAAATTATTAATTTTTTTTATTCTTATATATTAGTTAGTATATTTATCTATGATATTAGTAAGTATCTAGACAAGACCATAATATGTGTGTAGCTCAATATAGAGGTACCTACAAATTATTTCATTTTGAAGAAATACTTCGATTTCGATTTTATAGATATTAAAAAAAAAAAAAAAACATTCAATCGAATTGATAACCTCCTCCTTTTCGAAGTCGGTTAATAATGTTTATGCATGACTTTAAAAAGCTAAATGTTCTATGGTACAAAGACATAAGCAGAAGTAAAGTAAAGATAAATACCAGCTAACTACGAATATGATTTTAAAAGGAACAAGTTTTATTGTAGTCGGTAAAGTGAGGTGAATAGCTTGTGCGATATAAATTGACACGTTTGAATAATAAACAGTCGTAAGTTACATAACCAGGGAAGTAATAAAGTTAAAGGTTACAAACTACAACCAAACATCATACTGATATTATAAATGCGAAAGTTCCCACTGAACTTTGTAACAACTGATTTAGATGACATCTGGGATGGAGGTAGGTAGCTATAATCTATAGCCGAGACGGACCCATTCGACACTGATTAGATATAAGTTTTTGTATAGGTCTCGATAAAAAATTATTTTCATTCTTTTCTTTCTTTCTTTCTTATATAGTAAGTAGTATCCTCTACCCTTTTACTTACTAGTTTTTTTTAAATTCCGAAAACAGTCTTTGATGACCTTGCCAATTATCTTTTTATTAATTTGAGGTTGTCACACGTCTAAATCATAAATCATGAGCACTACGTGTAGGTATGTACCCAAGGATAAACCTTTCTACTCTATTTTGCAGTCGATGGGAAAATTATTAGCCTCGGAGTCTTGTTTCCGGTAGCGGTCGTACAGCTATTCGTTACTCTGTCACCGCAAACTATATACGCGATTTCTTACCCAATATACACAGGGTTATAAGGAAAGGGAATGCTAAACCGAAAGGAGGACATCGCAATTTTTTTTATATGGGACCAAGCCTGAAATTACGAAAAAATATCAGTTGTTCCATAGAAAACAGAAAAATTGGTGTTTCATACATTTTGTTGAGTGTCGACTGGATGACAAAATGTATGAAACGCCTGTTTATTTTTTCGCGATTTCAGGTTTGGTCCCCCAGTAAAAGTTGTTCATTATGTTGAGTATAACGAACCCCCAGTTAGTCTGAGTCATGCTAGCCAGAAGCCTAATAAAGATTCAAATATTAAAATCAGTTACACGAGCAAGTTCTGTCAATATAATATAGAGTTATAAGGAAGGGGTATGCTAAGCCGAAAGGGCAGTGCAAGTACCGTTCTTTATCGGTCGTCAAATTCGATAAAATGCCATAGAATCGATCATAGCGAGTACTGATCTAATGGCATTTTATCGAATTTAACGACCTCAACTGTCAATTTGACGATCGATAAAAGAACGGTACTTGCACTGCCCTTTCGGCTTAGCATACCCTTTCCTTATAACTCTATATTATATTGACAGAACTTGCTCGTGTAACTAATTTTAATATTTGAATCTTTATTAGGCTTCTGGCTAGCATGACTCAGACTAACTCTACTACCAGCGAATCTACTACGGAATTCCGAAATTCCGAGAATTTGTAAACCCGAATCACTTCGGTGGTATATTACCCCAATAATCACTATAAGCACCTATTATGAACTATTTATAGCAAATTATGATGGTTTATAGGTAGGTCTTTTTCATCTTTGTCGGATTCATATTCATCATCATCTACTACTGATTTTCTGTACAATAAACACACTCACTCAATCATCGGCCTCTTATTCGCGAAAACGTCAAACTGTGGAAAGTTTGCTTGTATTTTGGTTGAGGTATTTTTGTGCCCGGAATATCAGGGAGTGCTGACGAGCCACCGTGCGTGCTGGTACTGGCACGAACAGCCGTATACACCCGGTGCGGAATCTAGTGCGTTACTCAGGTACAATGTTCGAGTACCTAATACTCACGTGAGGCCAATACCGAACACGCAACCGCGACTGCTGGCAAATCAGAAACTGGCTGCCCGTGGAAGGTGCTGAGTTTTTTTTTATATCGGACTAGGCTAACGTTTGACCGCAATCTCCCGTGATGGAAAGCGATGATGCAGTCGAATATGGAGCACGTTTGCCTAGTAATAACCTATTAACTCTAGACTGTGATGTGTAATGCTGCGGAAACACAGACAGGGCCAAGGCGTTCCATTGTTTTGCTGTTCTAATTAAGAAAGAGGAGTCAAAACGCTTGGTGCGAATAAATGGCATTTCGACCAAGTAAGGGTGACGCCTTGCCCTTCGGGCTAGGTGCCGTGCCGATAGTTTATTAATGTGTACACTTTTGGGCAGCATCTTCAACCTTAGATACTCTACCTATAAATAGGTTATCTACTGACATCGAATTAATAAATAAAAAAATGGTTTTCTTACATTATTATAAACGTTATTTAATCGTGAGAACGGAAGGAGAGCAATGGACAAGGCTAGCACAGGACCGGAAAATATGGCGCGCTTAAGAGGAGGTGGAAAATGGTTGATGATGATGATGATTATAAACGATAATTTTTTTACATAGCAGGCACAGCGTATCCGCTTTTCTGAATAACATTAACTAGGTAACACGTAGGTAGGTGATCTTAATAAAAATCAAGTCACTATCAATGATTTAATACAGATCCTACACAGATTTTGCTATCCAATGTTGTGTGCCATTTGGTGATATTACTATTCAACAAAAATAGTTCATGCGTCACACAACATTCTTATTTGTACTCCATGAGGGGCTATTTCTCAATATCACAACTAACATTTTGTAATACGTGGATCATCTTGATGAGACGACCAGTTTCTTCTAATGGTATAAAAGAGAATGCCAAATTAATTTATGAAATATTTTGTCAGCTAAACTGGTCCACGATGCACCTCAAGGTACGAGTGAAAATATGTGACTATTTGATTTATTTAAAGAAACTTTTTTGTATTATGGCACTTACTTTTGTTACAGATATTGATTGGGGTGCTGTTTTTAGGGATAGCAACAGCTAGCCCGAAAGCTGAACCGAAACCGATAGCGAAACCGAAACCGATCGCGAAAGCGTCTCCCCAGTATTTCCAAGGATACCCAGGTGCCCAACAAAATTATTTCTCTGGAGCTTCAAATTATTTCGGACAAGAATTCAACCCTCGACCAATCCAGGGACAAGATGCAGCTGGATATTATGATTCGAGATTCGCCCCTTCTGGTTACCAATCTTCTTTTGGAACTGCTTTTGGTGCTCAACAAGGTTATTCTCAAGCGTCAGTAGGTAATTATTATCAACCACCTCAAGCGCCTGCGGGTAACTACTACCAGTCTCCTCAGACACCAGCAGGCGGCTACTACCAACCTCCTCAAACGCCAGTAGGTAATTACTACCAACCTCCTCAAACGCCAGTAGGTAACTACCACCAACCTCCTCAAACGCCAGCAGCTAACTACTACCAACCTCCTCAAACGTCAACAGGTAACTACTACCAACCACCACAAGCATCAGCAAGTAACTACTACCAATCCCCCCAACTGCTTCCTGTGCCCGTGGGATATCCTGGAGGATCTTCAGTACAAAATGTGCAACCACTGGGATATCCCAGTGGTTCTTCAGCACAAAGTGTGCAACCGGTTGTATATCCCAGTGGGTCTTCAGCACAAAGTGTGCAACCGGTGGGATACCCCAGTGGGTCTTCGGCACAAAGTGTCCATCCAGTAGTGTATCCCAGTGGGTCTTCAGCACAAAGTGTGCAACCGGTAGGATATCCCAGTGGGTCTTCAGAACAGAATATCCAGCCGCCTAACCCTTCTGGAACAGCTAGGTTATGGCCTAAAGTACTGATCAGTCCTGCTGGATCTCCATCTCCAGTCCCAGATAGCTTGGCTCGAGCTTATTATGCTGTGTCTACACCCAGTCCTTTAGCTTTTTCTACACCTAATAACCAAAGCCCTTTATCGACGCCGCCTTCTTTGCCATTATCACAGCAAAAGTTGATTCCAGTGCCAGTAAAAGTTGGTTCTAGAAATTCTTTCCAACCAGAGATTACAAACTACAGCTCTTTACTTCAGAATACTCCCTTTCCCAGTTCAACGCCAGCTCCCTATCTGACTAACTACCAACAGCAGTCTACACCAACTCCTTACGATCAAAGATATTTACAACCTTCAAATCTACCTGGTTATTCATTTTCAACAACGAACGGTCCTCACGTAGCTAATCAACAGCCGAGTTCACCTCGTTACCCAGTAAATTATCAATCTACGCCAGCTCCATTCCAAATTAACTATCAACAATCTACTCCAGGCCCTGCTGCCCAAACTAGTTACCAATCTACCCCAGCTCCCCCTGCTCAAGCTAATTACCAATCTACACCAAATCCTCAAGCTGCATATCAACAACAGTCCACCCCAGCTCCTTACCCATTTAATTACCAACAGTCAACTCAAGTCCCCAATCAAAGTAATTATCAATTTCCCGGAGTTGCGTCTCGTTCACCATTTGCGGATTATCAACAACAACCCACAGGCTCTCCTTATGTAGCTCAATACCAACCGCAGTCTGTGTCTCCATTTGGAAGTCATTATCAGCCTACAGCTTCTCCATACCAACAACGCATTCCAGTACCAGTTGCTTACCCGCAAAGCCAATATGAATTCCAACCAACTCAACCGACTCCTGTAATTCCTACACAACCAACTCCAGTAACTTCTACCCCATCTTATCCCAGTGTCCCTGTTACGTCAAAGCCTATTACCATCCTACCTTCAAGTCCTACTCCAGTCAAAGAAGTTTCAATAACGGAAAACACATTTGTACCAGTCCCAACTGCCTCTAGTCCAGCCAGCAAAACAAAGGCCTCGATTATCAAGTCTGAGTATTCTGGTCCTGTTTCGCCCCAATATAACCACATACCATTGGTTTCAACCTCTTACAAGTATTCGACTCTAAGCCCATTCTTGGATGAGTCTGCAGGAAAATCCTCTTACGGTCTTTCCTATGCTCCTGAGAAAGCTTACGCGACTTATTCTCCTTCGACAGCCGTTTCTCATGTTAGTTTTAAAGGCTTAGGTAATAGCTACAGTTACTAAGACTGTAAAATCATATTATACAATAATGTGTATAAGAACTGATTTTAAATTGTATTGTCAGCTTTAAATACGAATAAAATTGTTACCTATTTCATGTTGTTTTCTTTTTTTAATCAGATTAGAAGACACGATGGATTTACTTTTAATTATTCAAATGAGGGGTCGAAGTTTGACCCCTAATTTCAACGATGAAAGGTGAGAAGATGAGCATTAGTAAGCGTCTATATATAAATCCTTGCAATAATTATGACCTTGAAATACCTGAGGTTAGTAGGTGAAGTGCATACAGATGCAGTTTCAACAAATATTTGAGTGCAGGTTTGTACCCAAACTACAAAAGAACACTGGTTCAGTATAAAGCAATAACAATGAATTTCTTATTTTTTTAGGAAGCCTTTCTAACGGATCTTTTTAAAGATTTCCTGTCGTATCTTTCCTAGAAAATACAGGCAATCATTAAAATACCACCCGATAGTGCCTAAACTTGAGCTAAAATATTATGATGTTATGTGCATCGCAGTTATAATAATTCCATCAGGGTTCTAACGCGTCTATAAATGACACATGCTAACGAAATGAAACCTCTGAGAACTTGTTTAAGGTATTGCGAAATGAGCGTTGTCGTGTCGGTTGAGTTATATTTTTGGATGTAATTTATTCACACAGAGCTATTAAATGTTTAGCGTTCCGTATTAGAGTTGAGAAAACGGAAGTCAGGTGTCTATCTGTGATTAACGTCGGTCGGCAGACTGCTGGGTTCAGGCATTACGAACGTTCTTGGAGAAATGTTGATTGGAAACATAGGTAACGCGATGACTCAAATAGCTACAGGTTTTGTTTATGCCACAGGTGGCAAACAATCTAACGAGCCATTATGTTAAGCGATTACCGTGGCATATGGATACCTGTAACACCAGGGGTATCACAGATACGTTGCGGACCTTTAAATACTCAATTAACAGCCCTTTTGAAGAATGTTATAGTTACTCGGAAATGCCGCAGGAGGCGCTTATTCCACACTTGCACGTGTGAGGCAAAAAAAGATCGCGTAAAACGCAGTGTACGATTTCAACAGATCTATGACATAATGGATGAGCTTTGAGGCGGTGTCAGTTAGTGCGATGATAAAACCATGACACCTGCACAGTTCTTCAGAACACTCCCCATTGCAATTGCAAAAAAAAAAAAAAAAAGATAAAAAGAGATACAAAGTCTGTACGCATGCTGAGTGGCTGGCTCTAGATGTTTAATGAGCTTGGGATCGTCGACAACTCTGCAGCTCTACGCTGTAATGCATCAAGTGGCTCAAGCTGATACTTGGCTGATCTGTTTCAACGATGCGAGCAGTACCCACTCAGTGTGAGGAACTCCATGGTTTGTAAACAAATCGATGCAACGACAAAAACAATAGCAGGTTTTTAGAAGTTTACTGAGAGTAATAACAGAAAAAGTATACGTAGACCTACTTAGACAGACTTACTTAGACAGAAATGTAAGTTTAGCATAGTGTCAACTACATTTTTGTCTTGTTTTCGAGCGTGGCAATTTCCGTCAGCGAAAAGTTCTCAATTAGTTAACTAACGTGTCTAAGTGTAACTAACGAGTAAGCCGCTAAATAATATGATTATAAGTATTGAGATATTATAACTCCCGCCCACTATTCTCTTTCCATACCGCCACCGTTGTCGTCTTCATTAAACATCGGCAGAAGTGGGGTATTGACAGTTAGAGACTTATTATAATAATTGAGCCATGTACGATTATACAAAACAGTGGTACTAGGCCGAAAGGAAATCATTGCACTCGTCATTATGAAAAACTTTTACAATGCGACCAACACTGAAATCGCGAAAAAAGTCAGCTGTTGCATAGAAAATTTCATTCTCACAAAGAAACAGCCGATATTTTCTCACGATTTCAGGATTCGTCCCATTGGAGCACGCTTGCCCAGAAAAAACCGATTCACTCGTGATTTGAAGACACCTAGATTGTAACCATCGGGAACACCCATTCAGGCAGCGCATTCCACAGACTCAGTTCGCACAATAAATGTGAAATCAAAGCGTTTCGTACGGGTTTTCGGAATATCAACCATAAAGCGGTGACGATTTATCGTGCCCTTTCTGGCCACGAAAGTCTGGTCCTATAGAAAAATGGGCAAGAGGGAATAATGATGGTTACCAATATTTTTTTGTTACTATGTCACATCTGGCAGAACCTTGATGATATTAAAGAAAACAACAGAATTGTACAGAACCCGTGATTCGAAAATATCAATAAACACTAGAACAGTGATTTACGGCTCATCGACGGCTGTTACACTTACACAACTATTCCACACGCGGAACTTTGGTAAAATGTTTGGCTATCCTTGGCAACAAGATAATTAATTAATTTATTGTTTTTGACGAAATATTTCTTTACGATATACTTACTAACCTATATCCGTATTATTAACACCCACAGTGGTTAATACCTTATTAAATAGCACATTATTAATCCTTATTGATATATAAATAGCCCGTTGGTCCAGTTGGTAGTGAACCTAACATCTGAGCTTGGGGGCGTGGGTTTGATTCCCATCTAGGACAAACATTTATGTGACGAACATTTGTGTTTGTTCTATATCTGGTTGTTAATATCTATTTAAGTATGTATATAAAAACTATATATATATATATTATAATTATATATGTATGTATATCAGTCTCTGGCAGCCATATCACAAGCTTTGCTTAGTTTGGGATCAGTGATGACCGTGTGTGCAAAAATGTCCCGAATATTATTGATACTTATCTTAGTCCTCTGCTGAGCCTAGGCCTTTTTCAAGGCAAATCACAACACAACTACCGTTACAACTATCGTTACACCATCGAGTCTCAGGGCTTCCTACGCAATTTGGGAGAGGTATAATGAGCGATGGTGGCCGAGCGGTAGCATGTGCGCTTTATAATCTGACGGCACCTGGTTCGATCCACGGCCTTGCTCCAATGACTTATTTAGTACCATAGTAAATTATGTGCAGTTTCGATGCCAACGCTCAAAAACGGAGAAGAAAAACATGGTAGAAGAAAAAAAGAGCAGACAAACAAAGGAACACAGGAAATCAGTATGTCCAAGAACATCAAAAGTTCAAAGGTATGATATTGACCAACATGTACTGGGCCAGCATGGTGGATTAAGGCCCATTCTCTCTCTCTCTCTAAGAGAAGGTTGAAGGCTTGAGCCCCATTAGTGGAAATTGATGTTGATGAGGCTGAAATGACGATGATGATGATATGACTAGCAGTGGACTAAGATTAGATTTAGGATGATTATGATGGTTGATACCTATAGGTAAGATAATTATAATTAATATAAAGTGCTATTTTTTTTGTTTTCTTTTCCGTATCTACCTACCTAATTGAGGAAGGAAACTCAATAGACAAAGATAAAAATGTACAAAATATACAAAATTTATTTCATTTTTCGCATAACTTTTCAATATTTACAGTCATAACATTAAGTTATGTAATAAATAATCAACAATTATTATTTACAATTACCAGCCGTAGTTGGCTCCCAGACCAGCGTAGGTGACGTGGGAAACCGCGGGAGCGGCGGAGTAAGTGAGGGCAGTCTTAACAACGGGGGCAGCCGCGTAGCTGTGTACGGCGGGGGAAATGGTCTTGGTGACCAGGGGAGCAGAGTAGGTGGAGTAGGCAGGGCCAGCGGCGTAGGTGGAGTATGCAGGGCCAGCGGCGTACGCCACGGGAGCGGCATGAGAGATGGAAGAGTAAGACACCGCGGGGGAGATAGTCTTAGCGACAACAGGGGCGGAGTAGGTGGAGTAAGCAGGAGAAGCGAAGGTCTTCAGAACGGGGGCAGCAGCCGCGTAAGTCTGGTAAGCGGGAGCAGCGTGAGAGATTGAAGAGTAAGACACAGCGGGGGAGATGGTCTTAGCGACAACGGGAGCAGAGTAGGTAGAGTAAGCGGGGGCGGCGATGGTCTTCAGTACGGGGGCAGCAGCTGCGTAAGAAGAGTACACGGGAGCAGAGTGAGACACCGAAGAGTAAGAGGCAGGGGCGGAGTAGGCAGAGTAGGCTGGGGCAGAGTAGGCGGAGTAGGCAGGGGCGGAGTATGTAGAGTAGGCAGGAGCAGCGTAGTGCACAGGGGCGGCGATGGACTTAGCGACAACGGGAGCGGCGTAAGTGTTGACAACGGGGCTGCCGTAAGAGTAGGTGTTTCCGTGCGAGATTGACGAGTAGGAGACAGCAGGGGCAATGCTCTTAGCCACAACCGGACCAGCGGCGTATGTGGCAACGGGAGCAGAGGCGTAGGTGGCGACTGGAGCCAGGGTCTTGGCTAGCACAGGGCCGGTGGAGTACGCGACGGGGCCGTGAGAAGAGTGCGATGTGAAGGACACTGAAGACACGGCGGGAGCGGAGCTGTAGGCCACGGGAGCGGCAGCCAAGAGGTTGCCAGCGGAGGCGATGCCAGCCGCGCACAGGAAGATTACAACCTAGGGGAAAAATATAATTAGTACAGTAAATTTTTTGTTAGATGTTATTATATTAGTTGCAATATATTGCAAAGTTATTAGATAGAGTTTGAGTGACGAATATTCGTTGTGACGTCGATGGGTTTTGATCATTTGAAATTCTGCTTTGTATGGCATTATTAGGGCTTTCATTTCAATGTTTTGTTGTAGCCAGGTTCTGTTGGGTGAGTCTAATGAGATGCCTGAAAGAGATCGATTTGAGCGATAGGGCCACCAGTTGATACACTAGTTTATTGCAATAAGATGCTGTAAATGTAATTTCTGGCGTTAACAAAAAAAAAATTTTTTCACCACTTCCTTATTTTTGCTTCATTATAAAAGGGAAATATTTCCGGCTATTATTTCCAAAAAGAAAGTTAAGAAACCACATCTGATGATGACTTGTAGATCATCAATTTTAAGCACATGTTTTGAATCACACTTTTTTATGGCGAGTCAAGATTTGAAACTATTTATCCCATATTGAGATATCAGTAGATCCTATTATTGACACTCAAAGAAAAAAAAAAGGATTAAAAAAGATCTCTCTGTACCTTGGAGTACATGTTTGTATGGCACGTTGTTACTGATTGTAATACTTTTTGGAGCACTTGCTTTCGCTTTTATACCGTCGAGTGCGAACTGGTATTTTGTTTCGGATCTCAGTGGATCAGCCTGCGGGCTCCGTTTCAATGCCAAGGCAAGTCTCTGCCGTGATAATTAAATTGTGTAATCAACAAGTACGGGTATGGCTACTAACCTTTAAGGTGATAATGCACTAGGTACCAGTTTCCATACAGATTTCATCTAACAGAATTTGAGAAGTATACAACGTGTTTCAAAAAGGTGTGATAATACTGAAGAGTGAACTTTTGCTTTGGGACCAAAAAGAAATTGACATTGACAACAGTCATTGACAAACAAAAATTTAAGTATGCCCCTGTTTCAAAATTATTATGAATGAATTTGTTTTTTCATAATTTTTTTCATTTTTATAAATTACATCTAACAGCATTATATTTGGTCGTTATGGAACTCAAAATGCGGAAACACTATTAAATTAATATGAAAAAATATTACACACATTCGACCAAGACTACAAAAGCTCAAAACTTTTAAACATCTGAAAGATTTTTGTTGAACTTAGCTACACATACCACATAAAACCATCGCAACCAATTAAACCACTTTTAAATATTAAAAAAAAAACTGCATTCGAATCAGTCCAGCCGCTGTGGAGAAAATGGTTAGAGACGTACAAACACACATCACATCATCAGCCAGTAAACGCCATAATAAAGGAAATAAAGATACATTTGGTTAGTAGAGCCAATTCATAAGAAACGCGGTGTGTTATCAACCTTAACTTAAAAACAACGCATCGGATACAATGAGGAAATCCTTTTCGGAAGTGGAAGCTTAATTTTATGGTGAATATCTATATTTGTTATTGAAGTTCACCTAGCCTACTTTTGAAACAAAACATTGAATTGAAATAAGTAAACTTACTATGCTAAAATTAGTAACAAGGCATAAAAAAAAAAAAAAATTACAGATAATTATTAATTTTCTTCTACCTACATTTAAAAATAATCATTTTAAATTTCGGTTTTTTTTCTACTTTTTAATGCGTTTTTTTTTCTCTAGGTAGATTATCAATTTAAAATTAGTAAAACACTTAATTTTGGTTTCTTGGATGACAATTTTATGTGATCCAAGTAAAGGAATTTTCCAGTTATTTTGATTTAAAAATTAAACTTGCTAAACAGATTAAAAAAAAAACATGGGACCAGCGTGAAAGTTAGTAATATCCTTGCAAATCAAAAAGATAAAATCAAGTTTTCTAAATCAGTTCATAAATAATTATGACGGAGTTCTGAGGTTTAAAATACAACCGAATTAAGAAATATTTATAAACCCCTTTTTTTGAAGTCGGTTTAAAATGTCAGCCGAATACGAATTGAGGCGATTGGCTAGGGACCAAGGTAAACTGACAACCATTATGGGGGCCTATGTTCAACAGTGGGTTATCAAAGGATGATAATCACCTAAATCATCGTTGTTGCTCTTGGGCCTAGATCATCACCTCTGATCAGACAAAAATGGGAGATATGCCTTAGTAGGTACAATTATCGTTCAAATGTTTCCGTGTTTCATAATTTTTTTCACTATACCACTAAATTTAAAGTTTGGCTCACTTACTTATTTTTCACACACACTATGAAACGTGATGCGATACCAATGAACTAACTAATAATAAAACTAATAACATGCAAAAGAGAGCAGCAAGATAGTCTGCTGGGTAAATTCGACTAAAGGCTTGATGCCTCATTAGGGCCAGATGCGTTCGCACTGCTATATCTCATACCATATCTCCTTTGTTTGTCTGATCTGATATCATTACCATCCTTTCATCATAATAAAAAAATAATAAATTAAAACATTGACATTTTAAATTATTATTATTTATTAACTAATATTATTTGTTTATCCTAATTGTTTAAATTAATTTTGACATTATGTTATAGTTTTTTTTTGTATTTTTAGAATTGTTTTTTTTAAATGTTTGATCATTATTTAAACGACAATAAGAATTTATACTCTGTGATATAATTAGCAATAATTGGTATGGTAATAATTAATATAAAATAATATCATCATCATCATCATCATTTCAGCCGTAGGACGTCCACTGCTGGACATAGGCCTCCCCCATCGATCTCCAAAAGGGCCGGTTGGAAGCGGCCTGCATCCAGCGTTTCCCTGCGGTCTCTTTTAGGTCGTCTGTCCATCTTGTGGGTGGACGTCCTACGCTGCGCTTGCCAGTCCGTGGTCTCCATTCCAGAACCTTTCGGCCCCATCGGCCATCTGTTCTGCGTGATATGTGCCCTGCCCACTGCCATTTCAACTTACTAATCCGGTGGGCTATGTCGGTGACTTTCGTTCGTCTACGGATCTCCTCATTTCGGATTCGATCTCGTAGAGAAACCCCGAGCATAGCCCTCTCCATAGCTCGTTGTGCGACTTTGAGCTTGCTTATGAGGCCCATAGTGAGAGACCACGTTTCAGTGCCGTATGTCATCACTGGTAACACACACTGGTCGAAGACTTTCGTCTTAAGGCACTGAGGTATTTTGGACGAGAAGACGTTGCGTAGTTTACCGAACGCTGCCCAGCCGAGTTGGATTCGCCGATTGACCTCTTTCTTGAAGTTGGACCTACCTAGTTCGACGGTTTGTCCTAGGTAGACGTACGCGTCAACAGCTTCAAGAACTGAGTTCCCAACTGATACTGGTAAAATACTGATAAAATAATATATATTAATGGTAATAATTGATATAATTAGCAATAATTGGTGCATGTGACTGCACCACTCATTTACAATAGGCTACCGCATGAGGTGAGAAGTGCTCCATCGAGGGAGTCCTTCAATCAAAAATTAAAAAACTGGCTTGTCGAACAGGCTTTCTATAATTTCAACGACGTGATAAGGATGAAATTAATTTAATTTTGATTATTTTATTTTATTTTGACTATTATTAATTTAATATTGTTTATCTGTTTTTGCGTGAAAGTGTAATTTCCTTTATTATTGTAATAATTTTAAATTATTTTATTATCGTTTAGTTTCTGTGACGTGTACCTTTTATTTGTTACCAATAAAGTACTAGACTATGACTATGTATGAATAAAAAAGGTGTGAGTGTATAAGTAGTATACATTTTTTATGGGTTAAAAAAAAATAGGAGACAAAATAGGAAACTTTGCAAGTATTATGTAATCTGGACGACAATATAAGAATTTAGTGTCATTGAACTGATCTGAAGATGGAGTCAGGAGATTGTTAGTGGAACTCTTCAATGGCTTCTAGTACACCCTTCGAGGTGAGGCTCATTTAGTTTGTTTTAACGAGTCCTATACTTTAGACTTGGTGAAGAGGGTCTGATGATGAAGCTGGGAAGTGGGTAATGGAACACTTTTATAGCTTATTTTTTACTACATTAAAAATTATAAGCATAAAAAAAAATAGGTTTGTGTTTGACCACCATCTCGCCTGATGTTAAGCGATGATGCGGTCTACGTTGGAGCACGCTTGCCTAGAAGAAACCGATTCACTCGTGATTTGAAGACAGATTGTAACCATCGGGGAACACCTATTCAGGCAGCGCATTCCACAGACTAGCAGTTTACACAATAAATGTGGAACCAAAGCGCTTCGTACGAGTTTAGCATACATAGTAAAATAGTTTCTAGTTATTTTTGTAGGGAACAAGTAAAATTCAATTTAATATTTACAAATTTATTCTGATATCACAGTTTAAAAATGTTTGTTTGTTTACATTTTTTACCAGGCTTGCTTGTTGGACCACCCGCTCTGGCCGTAGCCGGCTGTGTTAGACCAGCCACTGTTACCAGCGTAGCCAGCATTGGACAGGCCACCCTTGTTGTATCCACCGTAACCACCAGCGTAGCCACCAGCATAAGCACCTTGACCACTGGCGTAGGCACTGGGAGCTGGGTGCTTGGTGATGGTATCAATGCGGTGAACCTCAGACACGGCCTGACCTGCTCCAGCCCCATGTCCGTATCCGGAAGATCCAGAGTAACCTCCATAGCCAGATGAACCAGCTCCTGAGTAACCACCATGACCAGAGTAACCTCCAATGCCATTTAAACCAGCTCCAGAATAACCGCCATGACCAGATAAACCAGCTCCAGTGTAACCGCCATGACCAGATAAACCAGCTCCAGTGTAACCACCATGACCGGAGGAACTGCCATAACCGCCAGAGTATCCACCAACGCCAGAATATCCTTGTCCGCCTAGAGCACCAGCTCCATGTCCGTAGCCAGAGTATGAAGAGGACGATGGGATGACTCTGTTCACATTTGTGTAAGAAGTGGCTGGGGCACCGCTGTAGCCACCGTAGTTTCCGTAGCCATTGCCGTATCCAGAGTAACTGTTACCGTAACCAGCAGAACCGCTGCCGTGTCCAGAGTAACCACCGACGCCAGAGTAAGCACTGCCATGGCCAGTGTAGCCACTTCCGTAGCCATTGACACCGCCATAACTACCACTGTGACCGCCATAACCAGCTCCAACGCCGCTGTATCCACTTGCAAGGCCGCCGTAACCGCCTCCGAGGCCACCATAACTGCCGTGCCCACCAACCCCACTGTAACCACCTAATTGGGTTCCATGGGCTTTAGCCAGGCCAAGGCAAGCAGCGAGGGTGAAGATCTGTAAAAGAACAAAGGGAATTCAATACTTCATACCGTATCATATTTTTTCGATGCAATGATGCTAAGTGAGGTAATGAAGACAATCGTGATGACATGTGACCTTCAATAAGAGAGGCCTATGCCCAGCAGTGGACAGATTATTACAAACGTGCTAATAATTGCTAAATTAAAGTTGCTGAGGTTTGAATAGTTTATTAAATCCTTGTTTTTTTTCTATCTTGAATTCTTAGACTCTCAAAGTCCGATGATAAATGCAAATAATCAATGAATTGTAAAACTTTTATTGCTTTTTATAGTTCGTAATTGTTCTTACCTTAGTGAACATTCTGGTTGTATCTTCAATTGTGATGAGTCGAATGTATTTTGATCCATTGTTACACGCTTTTATATGAAAAACGTAGGAAACAAACATTCTTTTTCAAGGTTCCATTAGATTTTTGGATGGGAAACGGGGCATGACGAGATTTAATTAGTGTTATCTTAAACTGCAATGACTGTAATTATGTAGATGTTGCCCAAATTGCAAGAACAATTAAAGACCTTACTTCTGTAGACATAGGATTAACTTTTGCGATGCGATGTTATTAGATCGTATCAACGTTTTAGTTTACTGTAGAATGCATTACGAAGGGTTGGCAATGATATGAGAATTGAAATTCGACGCCCACTCGCATTTGCTTAAAACGGTGTCGTCAATAATAGGTATCATACATAATTGTTATAGCAGATAATATTTTGGCTGGTATCCAGGAAATTAATTATTTAAAATGTTATGGCTATTGCAAAAACAGCCATCCATTTTATTATAACTTGTGAGTGGATTTACGAACTCAGAGTGCTAAAACAAACTTATTTCTAGATTGAATATCTCAATCTTCAATAATCAAATGAAATAGTATTTAAACATATTACGAATGATGTTGTATTGTAAATTGGTAGTGTGTAAATTGATTTTAAACTAGTTAGTATTTATTTTATACATTAATAAAATAATACGCGATAAGTCCCGATAAATATTTAAAAACAATTTTTATATCTGCATCCACCCAAATCAACTAAGTTTATTAAAGCCTCATTACTATGTTCAGCCAATCAAGTATCTAGTCTATTTGCACCATAAAGTTTATGACAGGACCAGTAGTTAAATTTAATACACGTTTACCTTTACGGAAGGTAAAAGGTATTTATTTATAAATCAAAATGATATTAAATGGTTTGTCTTTTTACACCTTTTTAATTTATTTCTTTCGGTAACTAATATTGTTGTTTCAGAAGTGGGATTTTAAAGTTTCTTAAATTTTGGTAGGAATTTTGATTCAATTACACTGTTGGTTTGCTTGTATTATGTTTAGACTGAACTGATCTTAACGAAATTTGGCAAGAAAACAGTGTGTATTATGAGGATGAACATAACTGAAGTAACTTTTGTTACTCCAAAAAATCAATATATCTGATGACAGGCGGGCAAAGGGTAAGGCTTTTAGTAAAATAAAAACAAATTGTAAATATTTACAAGAATATTTTATTGATAAAATAAATTTGTTTACTGTATAATTAAATTCATAAGCTTATCACAGCACGGAATATTTTAAATTAATATAAATCACATTCAGCACAAATCAAACAAAACATAAATTAATAATCAAATAAAAATATTTTGCAGGTTCGAATAAATAATTTGATTTGTTTAAATCCATATCTATTATTAACATTTCCATAAAAACATAATAGATTGCACCTGTTCGAAGCTCACTTCTTTTGAATTGTCAAAAATGTAACAAAAAATAAACGCTGTCAACTTTGAGCGTAATAGAAATAAACAGACCAATCTTAAATATTCAGCCCTATTTACAATCACTAAATTTACCACAGGTACTTGCTTCCGTATCCATGACCACCATAGCCGTATCCATGACCACCATATCCATATCCACCGTAGCCATAGGACACTGGAGCGACATAGGACTTTACGATGGGGGCGTGAACTTGGTAGCTTGATACGTGAGAAACTGCTGGGGCGGAATACACTGCAGGTATTACGGCTTTAGTGACTATGGGAGCGGAGTAAGCCACAGGAGCGCCATATCCAATTCCAGAGTAGCCAAGACCAGAGTAGCCAAGCCCAGAGTATCCATGACCAGAGTAGCCAGAGTAACCGCCGAGGTAGCCGGCGTTGGCAAAGCCAATGATTGCCAGGATTGCTGCGAACTGCAACAAAAAGAAACACGATTAAGGAAATGACAAAGCTGTTGAGAGATCGGTAGAATATTTGTCTATGATGTATACTCAAAATATCATAAAGCATTAATGAAGTAACATGAACTTAATAGAGATATTAGAACATTAAGAAGCATGAATAATAAGAATGTCTGGAAGAATTCGCTATAGACGATTTGGTGTGTCATAAAGTGATATTGTATTGTAATCTTTTGTGGCAAGTATTTTTGGCTCCTATTGTATCTATTTCAAGTTTCTTGTAGGGGTGAGACGGAATAAGGTAAATCAGACCAATAAAGACGCCTATATTAGGAAAAGTGTGGGATGGTAATATTATGGAGCTTAGACCTTGATGTTTTATGTAAGATCTTAATAAAATTGTTATTTTAGTATATATCAGATAAATAAAACATGTTAGAGAAAAATGTCAAACTGAAAATAACAGGCATCTGAAAATTCTCAAACGGATGGAGTACCACAAGGATCCATAATAGGTACTTAACATCGAAGTATTTTGTAATGAAAGTATTATGGCAAAATGACGCTGTGTGAAAAAGGATTACAACACTAAATTTGAGATAAAAATCAATGATAAAACCTTAATAGCTTAGAACGCTTTGATCTATGACTATGTTAATGAGTTGCGAAATTAAAATCGACACTTTATGAGTCTGATAAAGATGAGAAGGTGTCATTAACAACGAGAACTGGATCATTGTGAAATGGCAGACCTTGTTGGCATTCAGAAGTGCTAAATGTTAAGAAACTCTTTGATTAGAAATAGTTTAATTGAACAGATGAGCAGACTATTCATCAAATAGTAAGCGTCAGAAATGGTGTTAATAGCTTGTACCTTAATTAAAAGAGTTAAGTCATTATGAACTCGAAGATTGTAATCATAATATAAGACAGTTGTCGACATGATAAATAAAATAAATAAATAAAAAAGAACAAGTTATGTTGGCGCCATCTTTCTTCCAGCCATTCCCATTAAAGTTACATCAATATTTGAATAGTTTTCAATACTTCATTGAATCTATACTATATATCTATACTTCTATACTAATATTATAAAGAGGAAAGATTTGATTGTTTGTTTGCTTGCATTGAATAGGCTCCCAAACCAAAGAACCGATTTGAAAAATTCTTTCACTGTTGGGAAGCTACACTATCCCCGGGTGACATAGGCTATAATATATACCCGTGCGAAGCTGGGGCGGGCCGCTAGTCTATACTAATAATATTATAAAGAGGAAAGATTTGATTGTTTGTTTGTTTGCATTGAATAGGCTCCGAAACTACTGAACCGATTAGAAAAATTCTTTCACTGTTGGAAAGCTGCACTATCCCCGGGTAACATGGGTTATAAAGTATTTTCAACAAAAAAAATAGGGATCCTTACTAAAACTCCAATAATGTAACCCAAGTTGTAAAAAATAAGATTTACAATTTGACTTTGCGTGTTTGACAGTTCTAAGACAGGACAACGTCTGCCAGGTCAGCTAGTAAAAAATAAAGATACTAAGCAACATGCATGTGACTTTTGCAGTTCGAGTCTTGTAAACAAAACAGTGTTTAGCACAATCGTGAGAATAGTTGCAGTTCACATACAATACATTTTGAAATTGTAAAAATTATAGCGAGTAAATTAGCAAAGATAGGTTGATAATAAATTACAGCAAAGTTAGTACTTGATTAAAAATAATAACAATAAAAAGGGCGTATCAAAATCATATGGCACAGTAACAGATCGACTGGCCTTGAACTTGAGTAACAGCTTGAGTTTCTGCAACTTCCTTCGATCTGGATTAAGGATAAGTAATTCTAATATTTATTAGTTTCAAATCCCAACATTATAATTTGTCGTCATCTGTGTCCGAAAAACTCAACAATTTTCTTACACCATCTTCCACGAGCGCGCTTTTCTTTTCTTATTCTTTAGGGCTTGTGGACAACTAATTATAATTTATCTAAACACTTTTTTATTTTCTAATCTTACCTTTGCGATCATTTTGCTGCTTTGGGGTTGATGTGTTGACTGCAGAATGTTCAAAACTGTCAGCTTATATATGTCCAAGTCTCGGAAACATCGCGACCTCGCCATTGTCACGGATATAGTTAATTGTATCACAAAATGCGGCCAAAAGCGTTTGTTTGTTATAAATATTTAATTTTGTGAACATCATTATAATACGAGCGGTATGAAGGTGAGTCGCTGCGCGGTTAAAAACAGGAAGCTTATCGTTCGAGGCTTTTGGGTTCCGTATTCCATAATCAATACAAAGCCCTTTTTAAATGATATAAGTACTCGTAAGTGAGTATAGGACCAACCCTAGTCTCATTCTGTTTGAGGTCGCTCAAAAGAGGCACTGAAAGCGATTAACGTTGTTCTAAAAAAATATTCTATTTCATTTACAAAACCGCTATCATTCTAATGTCGCAGGTGTCCAAATAGCTGGAACGCATGCCTTTTGCCGCTTTTTTACAAAAATAATAGTTAAAATAATAGTTTTAGAGCTGTACAATCTCAATTCATCATCAGCCAGAAGGCGTCCATTACTGATACATAGGTCCTTAGAAGTCCACACTGTTCGACAACCTGCCATCTGCATCCACTTGCCCGTGACACTCACGATGTCGTCGGTCCATCTAGTGGGAGGGCTACCTACGCTGCGTCTTCCGGTTCGTGGTTTCCACTCAAAAACCTTTATTCCCCATCGTTTATCGGTTCTTCGAAATTCTTAATTGCACCTATGAAACATTCAACATAGATACCACATGAAATACTTCGCAAACTTAGATAGAAAATCAAACTTCTCAGGTCTACTTTACGTCATTAACTTTGGTAGAGTCATGCAGAGGCCTAAAAATAGCGAAGATTTCTTCACGGTTGACACTAAACTTGTCTTTTAATGTAGAGTGGCCATGAGGAAGATGGTGTAACATTGACTTTAGTAACAGCTGGCAGTCTCACAATGTCTCGGAAACGCATTGGTTGCACACATTTCAAATGTTTTCCAGAAGATTAGGTGTGGTACTAAACATATGCCAAAAAGATTTGACTGAGATTTGTTCGGATATAATATACCGGATCTGTGCAGAATTACCACAGTTTATTAAATATTGTTTTTATTTTACCTACAGTGTCTTTAGCCTTTTTGGCCAAAAAGGCTTGAGGAAGCGAGAGAAAACTAGAGTAACATTGAATAACAGTTACAGGTTAACCTCTTGTCGCACCGCGATTCTGTCTAAATCTGATGATCACGGACGGATTAACGTATCATCTAAAGATACATTTAAAATGAACACTGAATTGGATTAGTCTCATCCAGTTTAATTCTATCAGCTCTAGAAGACAATGCATAATATCAACATTATAACCTCAGAATGTCACGACGACGCGTCGTTTACGAAGTTCAAAGATTTTCTCACTAGATAAAATAAGTACTTGTATAGAAGTTGGATTTAATTAAGCTGTGTCCACATTACAATTCAGATGCGTGTTGAGTAAAACAACATTATTGACTGATGAAAATGCACCTTAAGATCCAATTCAGCTTAAAAACACACATTTTTGACCCCCGAAAATCGATAATATGCTTTTATTGTTTTAAAATATCATGGTTGTTCACTAAAGTTATATGATTATTTAAGGGATATTTACCATGGTAAGGTTTTGGACGGTACCACGGTAAATATCCCGTAAATAATAATATAACTTTATACCTTTATTGGTTAATTTTGTTTTCCTAATATTTATGCATAATTAAGGAAATCCTTAAACATATTTTTTTTTAAGAAAACAATTATTTGCAAACCAAGATTTTGAATTTAGTTCAATAACGGTAGATCCTTAGTTTTGAAGTGAGTTGATTAACAAAACAACGTATACCATTCAAATTTACTGAGTCAAAAATTGTAAAAAATTAGACGTTTAGTCAAGCTCTTCACAAAAATTATCACAAGCTCATGAAATAAAAAAAATTGTTTCAATTATATGAACTAAGTGAACACATAATTATATGTATAGGTATAACGGTTATCTACTGAGGTCATATGTCAGTCAATAGAGTACAAGTTCATTGACCTAAAAGCTCATTTGACAGCTCGTTAACTAGTCACGACCAAAAATAAACGTGGTGGCTCTATCAATTACATTGGTCGTCCCTATTGGTCGGTAAGTGTATTAGCGGCATAATAATATGTAAGTAGTAACTACTACTGAGTGATGATAGCCGAGCATGTGTGCTCTAAAATATGACGGCACCTGGTACCAATGACTTATTTAATACTTGAATAAATTATGTGCAGTTTCGATAAAACATTGTAAAGAAAATATTGTGAGGAAACCGATAATTATGTCCAAGAACCTCAATAGTCTCAAGACATAACGACATGCACTGTGGCCAGCAAGGTGGATTAGGCCACATCCTCTCTGTCTCTGAGAGAAGGCCTGCGTCCCAGCAGTGGGAAAATAATAGACTATCAAGGAGAGTATTTTTTAAAAATATTAAATCAAATTCTTCGATAGTATATACTTTGATAGATAATGCAGGGTCGAGGATTGAGCCCGTCTGATTGTAAAGCTCACATATCTTCCGCTCGGCTAACATCGCATTTTATTTCTACTTCTCTTGATTATGTGAAACAAACTAAAACAAATAACGTATATTTACTTTTCAGGTTATGTAGGTTCAAATTAGTGAGAAAATCATGCGAAAAACAAAGATTAAGTCACGTAACAACAATGATAACTTGTAAAAACTATCGTCTGCCTTACGATAGTTTTTAAAATTTATCATTGTTGTTACGTGACTTAATCTTTGTTGTCCGACAGAAAAGATTCTACACATATTAGTTATTAGCTACGCCCCGCGGTTTCACCCGCGTAGTGATGAAAAACGCTGATGATGATGACGATTAAAAGTAGCCTGTCACTCTCCAGCCCTTGAAATATACCCATGCAAAAAATCAGGTCGATCCGTTGCTCTGTTGCTGCGTGAAAGAGGAACAAACAAACCATCAAAATTTTCTCATTTATAATATTAGTATGATATACTATTATCGGAGACCTATACTAGTTGCGATTCGCAAGTTTACCTACAATCCTACAGGAACACTACATTTTCTGGGATAAAGAATAGAAATATGTTGATACAGGGTTAAACTACCTTTATACTAAATTTCAGACTAAAAACAAACTACTCCATAATCCATAAACAAAAGACATTTTGTGTGGAAGTTTGGGCTCAGCGCGGACGAATACTATCAATTCAATTGATGTTTATTACTAGCTAGGGCTCAAATTGACAGTTCCCTTTTCGCACTTACAATAATTAGTGGGATGAAAAATCATACTTATAAATTGTACAGGACCCTCACAATAATTACAAAAAATAGTTGTTATTTTAATTGCACGTCAATGCCCTTTATTATAATAATACAAATATTATGGCCTTACAATAGGTATGTTAAAATTTACATTCTCTACAAAACCACTTGCTTTTTACGCGAAGCATTCTGACTCAGGTGGTCGTGCGTGTAGCATGTTGGGTAGCGCTCAAAGTTATACCGCTAAATATCGAGGGAAATATTGAGTAAAATTTATTTGCACATCAAAAATGTTTAATGTGCATCAAAATATCCACCAATCATATTCACCTTTATTGATAAACGTTGAGTAACCATGGATTAGTTATTCCGTATTTTGTCCTTCTCGAGCAAGTTCAAAATTTTCAAGAAAGAAAAATACATAACCTGGAGTAACTTTATTACGTGTTTATTAATGAACTGAATGTATTCAGACCAAATTTAGATTGAAACTTTGTGCAGTAGGTGCAACGTATACGAAAGCTTTTACGATTACCGCGTTGTGTATACCTGTTACAAACTTTGCTTCATTTATTGTGTAGTTACTAATTTTGTATTTAAAGGGATATTTGAGATTATTTAGTGTCTGATTAAAAAATATAGGCCATTTATAAATAGTCAATCATACATTTTATTGTCTCCATAGACAAATGAAGTTAAGTGCATTTTGTTTGGAATTATAAAATTAACTTATTAATTATTATTATTAATTGCAAATTTTTCGTATTCGATCGCATCGTCACTAAATCATGTGAGTTGTGGAGATATTTTTATTTCACACAGAATCGTATATTGATTTCAATTTAAAGTCAAATGGAAGTTTAATTAAAGTCATTTATCGCACTCGATGTAACCAAACACTTTTTGATGTTCATTGACAATTCATTTGAATATAAAATCTTCCAAAAAAATTGCAGACACAAAGTTACTCTTTGCTGTAATGATGAGCTTTATCTCATAATTATGATATTTTTTAAGGTGACGATTTAATTAAATAATAGTTCTAGCTAGCCCAATAGATGGCGATGGAACCGCACCTATCACAGAAGAAAAAAAAAACTACTTCTCTTTTCTGTGGCAACTATCTAGCACAAATTTATTATAACCTGTCAGATTTGATTACGTAAGGTTAGAACAAGGACGTTATATACCCTTTAGGGATGTTATATACCTACCCTTTTTTCTCTTTAAGGTATATAACGTCCTTGGGTTAGACTATTATTTGACATTACGAAGAAAGTGACACCACAGCACTGATCTTATTCTATGACAGCGGATTTGATTCGCGAAGAATTAGAGATGTTTCGGCATAGAAAATAAATAATACCATCGGGTCCTTAATTATTCCTTATATTTATGCTTTAAAATTGTTTACTCTGTGGCACGTGTATTAATAGTGATATTTCAAACTAGCGACATCTTTAGCGAAACTTATCGAAAGAAGACTAAAAAGCACTCATTAGAATAAGACGTACCATACCAGATTATTTATATGCCACGTCTCAAAAAGCCACTGTTAAAGTGTCTCTACATTGTCTCTAGATGATCAGATGTAATCAATTGTCACATTCAAGTCGCGTGACAAGTCAAGGTACCGCCATACCAACTACTGTGTAATCTGTTACAAGATACTATGCATTGCGCTTTCGACATAAAATTTAACCTTCTTCGAGACAATGATGATTATTAAAAAGATCCCTATCATCTGACTTAACACATTGTAATTATTATGAATTGTTTGTTTCGTTTTATGACACATAATTAATTAGGTTGGTGTTTTAGAAGCATGATTATGAGTGATGCGCCTTGGGAAATTAGACCGTTTTTAGAATTTTATTATAAGCTTTTATTTAACTTGTTCGTTAGTTTGTTTAGGTAAAATCTTACAAGCTGAATAAAACCTCCTAAATGATTTTGCTGAACTTTTGCAAACACCTTTAGTTCTGGTGACAATACAATATGCCATATTTACAAAAAGTAAAAATTTGAAAATAAAGTTATTTTAATATGTTTTATTTTTATGTTTATAATGCTTGTTACCCATATGTATCAGCCTTGTTATTATATAATTGTAGCAATAATTTACCTAGTAGCAGACATTTAATCCATTAATATAACATAATTGGTTTTATTGAGGCAAGGTTCAAACGCAAATCTATTACGGATAAAATAAATTCTAAAACTGGTTAGGTTTACAGCCCGAAAAAAATCGAGAAGCAAATAAATTTATATTTAGATTTAAAACAGAAGCATACTGCTAAGTCATAGTACTAATCTCTGACCAGACAATCAATGGAGATATGGTAAGGTGGCTTGCCAGGTGCGAACCCATCTGGCCTAAATCAGGCTTGATGTCTATAGTCGTACTCACCCAGCAGACTACCTTGTCGCCCTCAAGGTGGTACGTTTCACCTATGTCGGGAAATTCAAATTTCGAACAGTTTTCTTGTCCATGTAGCTAGGCCGGGTAATTATAGTAAACGATCATGATGATACCGCAAATTGATTATATGTAAAGCTATTTATATCTAGTGCACATTATTACTTACGTTGTCAATAAATTAATGTTTGCTATTTCAAACGGTTTATGACAAATGTTAGTAATATGGTGCGTTACTGTCGAATAACTGTACATGATAATGTAAAAAACAACCAACGATTTGCGCAAACACTGTGTCATTATAAAATAACTACCCTGCCTGGCTACAAGGACAAAAAAAACTGTTTGAAATTTGAATTTTCCGTCATAGGTGAAACGTGCCACCTTAACAGATATAGGTAGCGCTCCGCTCGTTTGCCCTCAGGTATAAGTTCTAAAAATCAATATCATTTAGTCACTTATCTATTAGTATTTTCCAAATTTTGGTTGGATTTTCTAGCATAGCAACACTAGTCCCTCTACTCTATGTCCTTGATATAACCTACATGACCCACTTCGAGTATTTAACATTAAACAAGAAGTTTATATTAAAGACCAAGGGTCTCAGTACTGTACTGTATAAAAGTCAAGAAAACTGGTTTCACTTAGAGCTAATTTTATGTTATAAACTGTTTAAATAAGCAATAAGTAAGAACTTAATTTGAACGTAATTAGTAGATGTGGCAATTTACAGTAACATTAATTTTCTCAGTAAGTAAATTAAATGTGGCATAATAATTTTATCTTATCTATACAGGGGGACACATATACCATGTACTAAGCTGAAAGGAAGTCATTATATTATTTATCATTATGAACAACTTTTACTATATAAGTTGACAATTATTATTAAGTTAACTATTACTAGTTAACTTAATAATTAATAGTTAATTAGTTTTAGTAGTATAAAATATTTTCATTTGAGATACCTATATTTTTATCTATTATTCTGTAAGCACGCGTTGAATGTGAGCATCATGTCAAACAAACTATGATTTTTTGGTGCAACAATATATTCGAAATTGTATGTGTAAAGGAAAAAAAAACTCTGACGCGATGTACTAGACTGGGGACCATCAGAGATCAGAGATGGAAGCAGATTTGTCGCCAACAACTACAAGATCGGAAGCATCACAACGCTCAGTAGTGGGCAAACGAACTGATGAGACCAAAACTGTAATCGCGAAAAAAAAATCGGCTGTTCCATAGAAAACGGTCATTGACACTCGACAAAATGTAGGTATGGAACAGCGGATTTTTTATTCGCGATTTCAGTGTTGGTCTCATCAGTTCGTTTGCCCACTTCTGAGCGTTGTGATGCTTCCGATCTTGTAGTTGTTGGCGACAAATCTGCTTCCATCTCTGATCTCTGATGGTCCCCAGTCTAGTACATCGCGTCAGAGTTTTTTTTCCTTTACACATACAATTACGAATATATTGTTGCACCAAAAAAATCATAGTTTGTTTGACATGATGCTCACATTCAACGCGTGCTTACAGAATAATAGATAAAAATATAGGTATCTCAAATGAAACTATTTTATACTACTAAAACTAATTAACTATTAATTATTAAGTTAACATTTTAACTATTTTTTATGGCTTTCTCACGTAGAGGGAGAAAGCTATGGTTTCTCAGATGTCGAGACGTTCTGTCTTTGTGCATAGAGAAAAACAAATTAAATCAACTACTAAGAAAATTATCTATTACTATCTGTTTAACCTATCTATCTATTAGTTACAATGTTGTCTTAGTCTTGATAACTTGAAGTGTTTCGCGTAGTAACATTTTAGTTATTTGGATTTTCGTAATATATTGAGAAAAAATAAAACCGCAATTGTCAAGACGAATATAAAACAAGTAAACCATGACATTAAAATTGTTGATTTTATGTCAGTAATTTAACGAAATTCCCTCTCAAACTTTCCCTCCTAGAGTTTTACGAAATACTACTTTAGCAAATTGGAGGTAAATAAATAAAATAAATAAATATTCAGGACATTATTGCACACACGGTCATCTGACTCCAAACTAAGTAAAGCTTGTACTATAATTATATAATTATGTTGGCTGTTGATATAATTATGTTGAGTTTTTTCGAAATTTGAAGCCGTAATTTTGTAATAAAAATACAGATCTCTTTATTACAGAAATTGATCTCTCTATTTGATAAAGGGAAAACGCAAAAAAAAAAAACTGTTTGCGTTGTTTTTTCGTCAAAAATGTCAGAGGGCTCTTAAGGATTTATATGACTATTCTAAAATCTTCCTCCAGTTTTGAATACTATCGTCAAATTTTTGAATTGTTTATCACATAATCACTAACATAATTGCTAATATATCAGGTTTCCTACCACTACCACGAAGAAAATTAAAAAACCTCAGCTAAACTTTTTAAACTTTAATCGCGTTGTAGAAAAAATATATACAAATATGAAACAACTATACTCGAAAAACATTAATTGATCACCAGCCGTAATTAGCTGCCAGACCGTTGTATGCCACGTGGGAAACAGCGGGGGCAGCCGAGTATGCCACGGCAGACTTCAGGACCGGACCGGCAGCATATGTCAAAGGGGCGGCGTGGGCGTAGGTGGCAACTGGCGCGTGAGCGTAGGTGGCAACTGGCGCGTGTGCGTAGGTGGCAACTGGCGCGTGAGCGTAGGTAGCAACAGGAGCAGCGGCGTATGTCGCAACAGGAGCGAACGACTTAGCGTAGTACGGGGCAGCGTGAGCTGTCTGCGTCGAGTACGAGGAGTAGGATGACGCTACAGGTGCGACGGTCTTCACTATGGGAGAGGAGTACGCCAATGACGGAGCGGCGTAAGAGACTGCGGGAGCAGCGTAAGAGACGGCGGGAGCCGCGTAGGACACAGCGGGAGACGCATAAGATACAGCCGGTGCTGCGTAGCTCTTGATGTAGCTCGGGGCTGATGCGTATGTGGCTACAGGAGCGGCGTAGGACGCCACAGGGGCGGCATAACCCGATCCGTATGTGCTGTACGGGGCGGCATAACCCCCTCCATATGTGGCATACGGGGAGGCATATGCAGCTCCATATAAGCCTCCAGCGCGAGCAGTCGCCAGCGCGCACAGAAGTACCATTAACTGGAACAAAATTATTAAGGTCAGGCGAATCTCTTTGACACACTCGTAAATCCTGATTGCACCAAGTGAACTTAGAAGATCTAGATAAACAAACTCGTTTCGTGTGTACGTTGTTACAAATCACAACTCAACAATGAGAACTTGATCTGGAGTTGCAGGTCAATTAATCTCAAGTAAGGCTTTATAGTTTTGTACTTGAGTTAATTTTGATAAAACTAGAGGTTTGATTTTTGAATGTTTTCTACGAATTTTTATTTTAATATTATAAATTTTTACACTGCTTTCAGTGTGTCAATTTATGAATAAGAAATTTATGACTTATTTCCGAATAAGAACCACATTTCTTATACACTATCAATTAGGATGCTCAAATGACGTGCCCACATATCATACATCAGTTTCTTTGCACTTAAAACAGAGTCCAATTTATTTTCTCCGTAAAAGGTCTGAGGTCCAATTGCACACATTACTGGAGGCTTATTCACTTATATTTATTAACACAGTTATTTTTAATACCTTAGCTGCCATTTTGTTATATTAAGTCCACTACGGCAAGTGATACTGGCTAAGTTTAACCAGGCACTTTTATACTGTTGAGGTTTTACCCCCGCACCGTGGCTGGTTGATCTAGTTCATACAACATACAAGCGAGCTAGGGTACAATATGTTACGGTAAAGTAACCCAGGATAATTATAAATAGCTTGCTATTTGAGGTATGAATGATTCAAATCAAATCAAATAAAAATAATTTATTTTTAAAAACAGTACTCAGTAAAAATAATTGCAGCACTAAGCATTGAGCTAGAAGTAATTAAAAACTTTGATTATATATGGCTTCCCATAAGTAGAATCTAATATAAATAGAATACTAAGAATTGATTTATAACATAACAAAAAAAAAAAAAAATTGCATATAAAATGTCACATTGATAATAATAAGTTACAAAAGGATTATGGTAATGCTGTTATTTAGAAGTGCATTTACTGCTAATTGTTTACAATAAATAACAATAAAAGTCAATTTTATCAAACCAATAAAAACGAACTTAACAGAGAGTGAGTGAAATTCAATAAACGGGACTGATCCCGGTAATTTTCCCCTTTTGGGAGTGGAATATTTGCTTCAAATTTAACGGATTTGGTAGGTTCACAATCGGCGAACACATCGCGTAGCATAACTACACGAAAAATACAGTCGAACACAAAATACAGTCGAACATCTAATTAACTAAGGTTAAAAAAGACTAAAATAAAAACGATAAAAAATATACTATGTCGGTATAAACTACTGAAGTACATTGTCTAAAATATGTCTCCCGATAAATATTAAGTTATGGTTTCAGGTCATATCTGCATATTTACTTTTATTTTGTAGTAGGTTTTGTAGTACTAAAGAATAAATCTCATTTTGTTTCGTAAATCGTGCATAATTTGCACTTTGGTGAATAATTGGACCCAAGGATAGAGGAGAGTAGATATGTAAAATTCATACGCGCAATGCAATAATATTCAATAATATTTGTGTAATTCATTTATTTACGTTTCCGCCGCATATCTATTAAAATGTTTCATTTTATACCATAACTTACACAGCAATTGTTCTTGAAAATAAACTGATCAACATTGTTAGTAATTTAGCATTTCTTTTTGATATCTAATGTATTTCTATACAAATAACATTCTAAACGTCAGACAAAGAGGCATACAATTGTTTGAGACTGTTAGTTTTGGAGGTAATTTCAGGCAGAACTGGCAGTTTAAGAAAATTGTTTCACTTTTCCACACTGCCCTTGACTGGTACAGGCTATGTGTTGTTTACTACCCAGGTGATGCTATGGAGAAAAAGCTAAAAGACAAGGTTATACGGAACGGTGTACCAATCCGTAAATATGTCATAGCACTCATAATTATAAGTAACCTTTACCCTGAAATTGCGCAAAAAACAAATCAGCCATTGAATAATTTCATTCGCCCTCAGTGAAAAGGAATAGCGATTTCAGGGTTAATCCTACAGTAAGAGTTGTACATTCTTTATCGAAATAGCTTATAATTGAAAACTTATTGATCTAACTTATAAATATGTAATAACTAATAACTATGTCATTTGATAAATATAACTAACACAACTATTTTTTTATTATTACCGGCTACTTTATCAGATTTACCACAGAACCCGATCTCGTGGTATATTGACGAAGAATGAAATCGATACCTTGTCTACTTGACTTATAGAGAAAGCTTTAATGCATTGCTTTATACTAGCTAAATGCTTCGATTTTGTATGAGTAAGGATCGGCTTTCAGCGTCGCCAAAAATATTATTTTCAAAAACCCTTTCTAAGTTGTATTGGGTTAATTTGTGCAAAGTTTCTTGCTTCTAGACCGGCAGCAGTTTAGGCTGTGCGTTAATTTTTTATCTTATTTAAACACCTTAGTATTCAATAAACGATGATACAACTTACCTTTACTTAATATAAAAATACGTTTTAGTACCAACTTCCATGTTTCTAATTTCTGGAATAACGAACTTCCATACAAACTCTCATCCTCTATTTAACCCTTTTAAGACGCATATTCATAAAAACCTTTCTTAGTGCTCACTTTAGTTATTATAATCGTTCAAACATTCATGTTTTTAGAATCAGCTGTTAGTGTGTTGTCTGTCAGTGAAACATGGATTAGTGACGACGTAAGGTTTTTTTAATCTGTTTCACTCGTTTTACGCACTTCGGATAGTTCGTTTAATAATGCGTTTTATGCATGAGTGGTTTTATAGCCTCTATTTCAATTGCCGTTTAGATCTTATTTGTATGTATACAGTGTGCTTAAGAGGTTCACTACATTATCCCGCCCTCCGTCTTCTTTTTACTACAGGACAAGTAGAGGGACTGCACAGTCTGCTCCATATTTTTGATGTTTCCTGAGAATTAGAATCTAGGCATCTTCAAGGCTAGAGTGAATGAATTTCTTTCAGATCAACGTGCTGTATTCTCGGCCACATCGTCGCTTACGATCAGGCGTGTTAATAGCCAAACGTACTCGTAGATCTATCTCCAAAAATACATCCTATTACAATTTACTACAGCTGTCATCGATCATGATGTAATAGGGAATATGCATGTGTTTTTTTTATATTTTTAATTAACTGTTTACATCGTTATATCATAGTAAAAAATATAATTACAGTTGGAAATGCTCAAATTAATTTTTAAAATAATATTTAAAACATTGAATAAATTTGAGCTGTTTGAACGCCGCAATTTTTCGCGGGCCTTGGATGACGTCAGAAGCCACGTTCTGTGTTTGTTTACTATAGGCGATACAGTTATTTCACACAGATTTTCAGTTTTATTGATATCCAGACCATGGAAGAAGCTAAAAAACATTTTTATAGGTATCGTCTTGTGCCAAAGTGTACAAACACTATTAGAAATACACCCGATAAAGTGTTTTTTCTTATTCCAAGAGATGCGAAAATACGTAAACAATGGTGTAAGGTTATGAGAAGAGATGAAGTATCTCCAACATCATGTTTGCATTGTCGTGAAGATCATTTCAATGTAAGTATGTTATATTATGATAGCATGGTGTGAGTTAGAAGTATGTTTAGTACTTATTGAATATTATGCACTCAACAAACAAACAATAAGTAGGTACATTAAGTATTTAGAGTAAACAGTATTCACATTTTTTTTAAAAACTTAAAAATTCACGGAAAATTACGGAACATAAGTAATGTTAGGTATAATTACTTATAAATTATTATAATATAGACAGTAGAGCAGCAAATTCATAAAAAATTTAATGACCAATGATTATTTATAGGTTATGTTTTGGTAATTACAGCCGAGTGCATTTATGTGTAAAAACCTATGTAATGGATTAAAATATATCATGGATTATAACAATTACCTTGCCGCTTTCAACTTCAACTTAACTGTAAAATCTGGATTTGATGCAAAATATGCTGTCATTATGAATGCATCTAGATATTTTTGGTAGATTGTCCGAATGTGCTTTGACAAAACCAGTCTCAGTCATCGTCCTAAATGATCTTTAGTCTCACGAGAATGCTAAAATTACACTAGCTAATGGAAAAAACTACAGGAACTCAATATAAAACGATTTTTCTCTCAAACACTACTAAAACAGTATGAATATCGACGCCGCTAAAGGCAATGTTGTGGCTTTTGACGTCACGTTTCGTTTCGACCAATGGTGAAGCGTTTCGCAAATTTGAATTTCCCTCTTATATTTTGCACTTTTTATTTAATATTTTAAGCAATTAAAATGTAAATAAATTAAAAAAAAATCTTTTAGATATAAAGTCAGAACAATAAAGATTCGGAAAAAAAATATTTCAACCAGATTTAAACCACATGCATATTCCCTATTGACGGGATATATATAGGCCGTTCATTATTCAAACTTATATTTATCTGTAAGTTAAGTCCGCCATAAAGTTTAGTTACCTTAGTCGTTTACTGTTTCAAAACAGTTTAAAATAATTGCTTTATTTACAAACTTTAAAAAGCTGAAATATGGAAAATCTGCATCAAATGTACTCGTTATATTTTCCACAATAGTCATAAAAACTAATTTCTGCAGAAATGTTTTGATAGACTTTGGTGTAAGTATTTGGGTGTTTGGCACAGAGTCTATGTTTTGTTTATTTGGTAAAAAAATATAATGCTGTAGAAGTATGTGATTTCATACATTCTCCAATAACATTAGACCGTATCTTAATCATGGTATAACATACCAGCCAGCACCTGGTCCTGGCCGCCTCGTTATACCTACTTGTGTAAGTTGGACATGTGCTTTGTCCGATAGTGAGCAGGCAGCCTTTTTGTTAGTTGAAATTTACATGGCGTCAAGAATAAATAGTTTGACAAATAATGTTTTATTCTTAGAACGTTTTTAAACTTACCTAGATGACTAAATATAATAGATTAAACTTTTTTATCGTAGTATAAGTTTTGGATACCATCACCAGAGTGGACACGAAAAGTCGACACCGCTTCATGGTAGATATTCTAAATACCTGTAAGAAGCGCTTTGACTCCAATTTTATGGTGCGAACTGATAGTCTGTGGAATGCATTGCCTGAATGGGTTTTCTCCTATAGTTACAATCTTCAAATCAAGAGTGAATCGGTTTCTTCTAAGCAAGCGTGTTCCATCGTAGACCGTAGAATAGTTTGTATTGCCTTTGGCACCATTGCCTCTCTCTCTGTGCCGGATATTTAAGAGGCAAAAGAGGCAAATAAGACCTGTATATGAATATAAATAAAGGAGGGTACCTAAGTACCTTCTTATTTTATTTTAATAGGCAAATGTTATTTTTTATCTTATAATAGTTTTTAAAGTGTAGTATATATTTTTTCTCGTATATCCATGGGTGGGTGAATTGGGGCTCCCTGTAACTGCCCACCTAATTGAATGTTAAAAATAAATACTAAATATTTATATTTAAGCTGTCATCGCCATGTAACCGATATATATTTCATGTTTTGCAATTCACGTGCACAGGTCAACCGTGTCTCGCTGCAGCTTGTGCTCATACATCACTATGAGCCGACTTTTGTCCGACCATACAAATACATATTCTGTGTGCTAGTAAGGTTTGAACGGGGTCGGTTGTTAGAAATATTTTACCATATTTTTTGGGTTATAAAGAGTCAAATTGAAAAAATGTCCAAGCCATGCTAAAGCCACTTTGAAAGTTACTAAGCCCATTTGATTATTTTTGTAGAACGGTCATAGATTCTACGTAGCAAAAAAAAAGGTCTGTGGGATGGGTATTTAATGATGATTATTTTACACACAATATTAAAAAACTAACATTTGTACGCTGTACCTGGCAAGGACATGAGATACGTTTCCATTCTTACGAACATGTATGCACCTTTATTACGTATGTGTTCTGACAAATAAATAATTTTATTTGATTTGAAACAGTCATGAGCTATAATGGCTGGGTTGCATGTGCGTTTTATAATCTGATGGCACCCGGTTCGATCCTCGGCTCTGCACCAATTGAGTACTTAAATAAATTATGTGCAGTTTCAATGCCATCGCTCAACAACGGTGAATGAAAACATCGTGAGGAAACCGGTATGTCCAAGAACATAAAAAGTTCAAAGACATAATATGACATTCACCAACATGAACTAGACCAGCATGGTGGATTAGGGCCCATTCTCTCTTTCTGAGAGAAGCCCTCGGGCCCAGCAGTGGGAACACGAAGTCTGATAATGATATACATAATACAAATGTCAATCTCACAAAACGTTATTTATCTTCTATTTTGGATATATTTGCAACGAACACCTGAATTTTACCAATTTTATCAGTATTACGAATAAAATTAATAATGTCGTGATGCATACTACTTCCTTACCAAAATTAATCAAGGTCGGTTAAACAGTTTAATAATAAAAAGGCAACGAACGTATTAAGACTCTGTTGTTAGTTGAACATGAACCGAAAATTGTTGTAAAACAAAAATAGCTAACTTGCTTTGTTGCAAATTATATGCGTTTCCTCAAAAGACTGAATACTTGAATACTGAATACTTGACTTGACTGGAAAACTATATTTAATTTTCTATCCTTCAGAGTTCATAATTATCCCAAGCTAGCTTTGCTTATAAACGCAGAACGTTCAGTTTGCTAACACATGCACGTACCTAATTAAATTTGGAATGTTAGTTAGTCTAGAGTCTAGACCCTAGACCACTTCTGATTTAATACAAGAAAATCATAAAATAACAAGCTAAAATCTGTCTGTCCAGTAAATCTGTCGTTTAACTTAAAATACTAAACAGCTGAACAAATAATAATGAAGATGAAGACGTAAGAAAAAAGTGCAAATCACGAAGGAAAAAAACATTCGGAAAAACTTGGAAATCTTAACATTGAAATAAAGTACCTATCATAGTGTTTAAATGCGAAGGTGTGTTCGTTTGTTTATTTTGAGCGACCGATCGACGTGAAAAAATATGAGCATGAAAGAAGTGTAGTCAAATTTAGAACTAGTCTCACTAAACATTTAAACAGCCAGCGTGTGGTCTTAAATTACATCAATGATAGTAAATATTCAATTTGAGATATTGTCCCAAAGGTTCTTTCAACATCAAAGTTGGTGACATTAATTATTTTAGATTCAACAGTTACCAAACCAAGCTTTAAGTTGGAAGCTTGGAAACCATAACTCGCACATAGCAACATTAATGCTCTAGGCTTTAAATGACGTGATTCAAGTCTGACACATTGTGAAGAAATAGCAATTAATGTGTATGTACCATTCCATTCCTTATAAGGCACCCTGTGAGATTAGAGCCCGTTAAAAAACAAGCAGACTTTAGTAAGGAATCTTGTATGTGCTAAGTTTAAAATAAAGTTCAGGATCTTTTGTGAAAGTTAAATATTTTTATTTTAAGAAATATTAAATGAATAAAAACACAACAATGTGGAGTTCTTATTTATTCAAAAATAATTCAATAAATAATTAACTATAATATTTCACTATTATGACAAATCAGTCGCGCATAGAATACAATCTTGCAAGGGCTACTATTTACCCCAAGCAAGTTTTGACTACCTAACCTAAGTTGATTCTGATCAGGAAAAAGTCAAATGTGATTATAAATTTCCTGACATCACATATAAATTGTTTTAACCTGATCTTTAGGAAAAATAAATTATTGAAGATAAATAATAAAAATATTAAGAAGATGCGTAAGCAGATAATCCTGGAGTAACCTTCCTATTGTGAATTATTGGAGATGATCCTATAGAATACGATGGGAGGGATACGGGTTTCGGTAAAGCGGCAGACGTCGTATAAACTAAAGGAGAAACAGATCCTTGAGAACCTTCTTGTTGATAAATAGCTTGAATATTGGTAGGGCCTGAGAATGATGGAGTTATTTGAAACTCGTTGATTTTGAAATCTCTATTGTCAAGCGATTTCGAGAAAACTCTTTGGTTTGCTTCATCTTCAGTGTCATATTCGTGTTCTTGTGTGTTAACTGATTCATAGATGGGTGACAATTCTGGTTGATCGTATATAAACTGAGTTCTGGCTGGTGCGTAGTCAGTATTGATGATACCAGCGTGAGCCAAGACTGTTGTGCAGAGAATAATCAGCAACTGGAAAGAAAATAAAAATAAGATAAACTGTTCAAATATTTATTTGATAGTCACCTAGAAGACTTGGATTAGCATTGTTTGCACTTGGATTAACTAGACCAATAAATGACAAAAGTTTGTTATAGTAGTTTCACTTCTATCACAGTCTAGCGATTACTAGGCCGTGTTTCATGTCTTGGTCCACTCTATAACTAGGCTTTCTTCATTTCACACATTTGTCGGCATATTCCATGGTTAGTGAAGTTTCTTATCCACTATAAGGACGTCAAGTCAATGGCACTTGTTTGCACTTGTTAGTTATTATGGTAACAAATAAAGATGTTTTTTAACGCACTGATTTGATCAATCAAAACTATTGAAGCAAAACAATTTTAAAAGTAGTTGGCAATCTATGTTTATCTTCTTCCGATATATCCCATCTGACTCAAGCATTCATTGTATTTATTGTTTATATTAATTGAATAATAAATTACCTTTCGGATCATTTTGTCAACGGTCTCTACCTCTTGATTGACTGACCATATATATTCGTTGCAAGCTTTTTATACAATGGTCATATCAATTGGCCTCACAGAACGCCTTGTCAACTCAATGAGAGCATGTACTAGTATATTAATAAAACAATCTATATCATTACGTAACTCTATAGTACTATTAAATAGTCTACCAAGTCACAGGTTCTGTGATTTTTCAATGAAATTTCTACAGTACGGACATGCAGATGTTGTTTGCATGGAACCGGTTCACGGCCTTCAACTCCGTTACCGTTGACTCAGAATAAAATAAGAGCACAAGCCTCAGTCGTAATAAAAGCTGTAATGTGCAATTATTCGGTAATGTCAGGTCAAATTGTAGGTTTTATATGGGGTCAATTGTGGAATGGAATTCACAACTTGACAAAATGCTGCAATTCATTTATCTTAATTGTTATGCCCTCAAATCAGATAAACAAGGGAGATATGTACAATTATCGTTCTTGTTTAAATGTCTCCGTGTTTCCCTCACTTTTTCACTATACGACTAAATTGCTTAAGGCGAGGATTTCCCACTTTTAAGCAACGCTTATTACTACAGATGACCATAAGGCTTGGTTTATTCTATTAAAGTCACATCTAGGGAAGGAAAACCATGGCACTTACACACAGTCGTGCGTTTCGCTACTTCTATTTTTGAGGTTTTTCTCATATTTTTCGAAAAGTATAGCTGTAATGTAAAATGCACCTTTGCGGTTTCCCTCATAATTATGAAATCTGTATATTAAGATAACAGTAGACATAATTTAATAAATAGGTATTTGAATGATACCAAAAAAAAAAAAACAGGGATAAAAGCGCACATCAGTGTTTTTTTTTATCGAGCGAAATGTGCTTTTTTATGTTTCGGTCTTTGGGTTTTCTTAGATAAAACATTCAATTTTGATATGACATTATTTTTATAATTTTAAGCTAACTATGGAAGTAGACACACTTAAACTAGAATGACTAAAATTGCTACAAGTCGGAAAAGAGCGTCGTTTATCTCTAACAGCTCTCTAACCCAGCGCTACAAATAAGTTGGTTGGAACGTACAAAACTTAAGCCAATTGGTGACGTGATGCTAGCTTATCATTAATCTTCCAAACACTTTAAGACAATAGTTACTACGGTTCAGTAAATCATGATCTCATTATTCTACAGCTCGTTATCACGAGCCGTATTGATGTTTCCATGGCGGCGAGGACACGCGCGTTGGAAGTTCACAAACATCGGAGATGTATTATTCATTTCAATTTCATGAATATATCGATTGTTGTTGAGTTGTTTATCGATATTCATGGGTAAGATCAGATCAGATTCGATTTGAGTGGTGGGCAATGTAAAATTCAGACATTGTTTCAGGGTCGGGTTTTTGAACGTAAGACTGAACTGACTATTTGTACCCGATACTTCAGTAAAAAAAAAAAAAAGTGTTTTAATTCAGAGCCTTTTACAGCACCGCAGCAGCTCTCAGGGCAAATAAATAATTGGACCGACTATTGCATTTCAAATAGCGTATGATTTAAATTTTGGATGTTAAATATACACACTTGTGTATTGTGCAAACACAACATTAATAGGTACCATCGTAACTTGGTGTGAGCCCATTGAAACAAGTTTGTGTCGCCCATAAGTCTCAAAGCCGACATAACTGTAGTTCAGTTATTGTAACACTTTGTCACAGTTAACTTTTAGCATATCTCTCCCGTACCTATTTAAAAATCACCAAGTTATTATTGCGCAACGAGACGAAAAGAGTAACAGTTCCTTTCATTAGTTCACGTAATGTTCCTAGAAATTACTAGGCTTCGTAATTATGTCTGTTAATGAACTATACGTACTTATTAGGACTGCAATGTGAGTCATGGTAAGTGTGGGTGTGACCCAAATGTAACTTAGGCCAGTTTAAAATGAGGCATTGTATCCTTTGTGATTTGTTTTTGGTATGAACATACTGACATTATAATAACTACGTGTTGGCAATCCAAGCAATACATCTGGCTATTGCACAAAGTTTAAACACCCGGGTATGTCCTAAACTGCAACCAGAATTACCGGAAGAGGCAACAGCGGACTAATAGCAGGTACCTAGACGGTGAACGTACTGCGATCCCCAAGCTGCCTGACAAGCATTATGGCAACACCGACATTATGGCAACACCCCTTTCTAAGAGGGAGGCATTTGTTCAACAGTGGAGTGTACTGGCTGGTGATGTGTGATGTGATTGCAAAAAGTTTACATTTATTGTACCTACTAATGGAATAGTCTGCCGGCTGCATGCCTGAATGGGGATTTTCCGATAGCTACAATGTGGGTTTTCAAGTCGCAAGTGAATTGATATCTTCTAGGCAAGCTTGCTCCATCGTAGACCATATCATCGCTTAATATCAGGCGAGGTTGCGTTAAAATGCAAGCCTATCAATCAATAAAATAAAAATAAACGAATATAAATGTTTGTTATTGGTTTATTTGTTCTTATTTTACGCAGCAACTGAGAACGAGACCACGACGTGATTTTTACGTCGTCGTGCTTAGAAGTGACGTAGGATACCGTTTATACCGAATAATTAATTTTTTGAAATAAAACTGACTCAGGACCATACCTACATGTACAAAATTAAACTAAATAAACCAGTCAAGTGCGATTGGGGCTCGCGCACCACACAAAATACAATGATTATCAATAAAAAAAAAACGACTTCAAAATTAGTAAAATATGGTGGCATTTCGATTCCGTGAGACGAATGATAAGGTCGTCTGTTGCCGAATACGTTGCTGAAAAATTGTCACCGACTTGAACTTGGCCATTATTTATTATTTGTTTTTAAATACTTTACTCTACAACTCACTACAAATTTATAAAAACGACTAAACAAAAAAGAATCATCAAAATCAATTCAATTGGGGGAGTCATCTCGTAACAAATATATAAAATATATTCAAAAAAAGCATACAGTCGAATCGACAACCACTTCCTTTTTGAAGTCGGTTAAAAATAAACGGTTCCGAAGAAATGAAACGAGTGAAACCACAGGGTGCAATACTAATTAGTTCTTAATAAATGTAAATTTTGTGAAACTTTTAGGATCACCCTAACGAAAAGCTGCGCGACGGGCACTACGCTGTTTCAGCGCTATTTCAAGCCGGCATTAGGACCAGCATTAGTCGTAAGGCCCTGTATCAAACCGATTTAAGTACTACTCCCAATAAGGTATTATGCGTTCTCGTTTACATTGATAAAATAAAGTGATCCATGTTAGCATAGCCATGATATTAACCAAAAGGTGACTGCAACACATCAGGTTATTTTTAGCTCAAACTTGGCTTCTATGTATGACGAAATTACGATTATCAGGGTTGAGTGGCTAACTGATGAAAATTTAATGCCGGAAAGCAATCGTACATTAAAAAAAACCGGACAAAAGTGAGTAGGACTTGCACCTTGAGGGTTCCGTCCAAAAGTTATAATAATGTATGTAGATCCATCCCGGGAATCAAATCTCGACGAAAAAAGGTTAAAAAGATTGAAATATTGAATAACAAACTTAAATTTGTAGTTGTCAAACAGGTGTTCCAATACAAACCAACTACAAAATGTAAGTTTGTAATATCAGAAACCTTTTTTTATGTGACGTAATATCAAATTGACAACATTTGGATTTTTCCCTTTATATGTGATATAAGACCTTGCTTCTTGCCAAGTCTCATGATTCTAAACAAACGGGAAGTACCTATAGGTTTTGATTCCCTTGTGAAATCGCAAAATATGCGACATAAACGGTCATATCTTTTGATCGCGTTGACTTACAAGTCTAATTTTTTCACAGCTAAAAGAAACTATAGAACCTATTATTTGATATAAATTTCAATTTGATACCTTTATGTGTTTTTGAGAAAAAGGGTCTTGACAGACGGACAGACGGACAACAAATTGATCCTATAAGGGTTCCTTTTTTTCGTTTTGAGGTACGGTACCCTAAAAATGGAACAGTAAGTAGGTAATATCACTAGAAAAGTATCTACCAAGATAAAAATCCGATTATTACTAATGGCATGTTTCAAAGTATCATTAACACTTGACTGATGACTACTGAAATTTGAATAACTTTGCTAAAGTAATTATAACAAATCACACTACTTCGAAAGTTCTAAATGCCGAATCAAACGTTTTTAATTCTAAAATACCTCAGATCAGTTAAATAAAGGAGATATGCCTTTGTATAAATTATAGTTCGTGTTCAAATGTCCGTTTTCACCCACTTTATTCACGATAACGCTTAACGCAAAAACTGTAAGTATGGTACAATTACTCATTTTTCACGACTCCAATAGTCCAATAGTCCACAGGCAAAAAAAGGGTGACAGGGTCATCTGCAACATGAGTTCATAAAAGTATCAAGCCTGATTTAGGCCTGATGCGTTCGCACCCACCACGCCACCTCACCACACCTTCCTTGTATGTGTGATCTAAGTCAAATACGCTACTATGAATGATAGCCGGATGTATCGGATTTTTATCTTGGTAGATACTTTTCTAGTGGCATCTATCCCGGTTTTACCCTATATCATTTTGATAAGATGATAGTTGTAATTTGGATAAATAAAAAAAATAAAAATAGCCGCTGCAGGATTTAAGCTATATTTTACGAACTATTATAGTGGTTGTTAGTTGTTTTCTGGGCCTGAAATATACAAACATGGCTGCCATAGACAAGCATAGATGAGGCATCATTGTAGCAACTGTAGATTTTGTTGTTTTGGCGCCAACGTGGAAAAAAACATGTCGGCTCGTTGGATTATTTTCCTAAACTTGTGTATTTTCGAGTGTTAATGAGTACTAAATGGTGACATTAAGTGCTCGTAAACGTGCTCGAGTGTGGGAGTGATATAACGAGGTGAAACGTGTCTTTTCGTTTCCAAGACTCCTTAGAAGCCTCTTGTAAAGTGTCCACCACTATACAGGGGCATGAGTTTGACTTGACCGTGACTTACTTAGCTTGACTCTGACGGTGACTATGACTTGTTTGACGCTATTAAGACCATGTAAACTGTCTAATATTACGACTAAAGGACATCGAATCCACGGTCATGAAAATTTTAACAAAAAAATATATGTAGTTTTTGTGCTTATTGTCCACTGTCCAATCATAAACACATCGGTCAACTAGAGACTGGATAAATTGAATTATTTTTAATTACTCTGTGCCAATGGTTTTAAATGTCAAGCGCTAATATTATTTTAATACCATACTCGATCAATATACACGTTTGCTCTACATAAATAAACTTAAAATGTAATCAGTGTAACGCAGACAAACACAAAGTTAGTTCGCAAAACTGGTAGTAAATAAGTTTTAATTATATTAGCTGCACCCCGTGGTTTCACTAGTGTAGACATTCCCTCAGAAACTACATTTTTCTGGTATAAATGTTATCATAATGTCTCTCTCCGACGACTATCTATATGAAACAAGGTATAAATAGTTTTTTTTTTTAATAAAAGAGCTGATAGTCTTCAAACGGCTGAACAGATGCTCAAGTTATCGAAATATATAAACAATTATATAAGCATACATAGAAACGCCGATTTGTTCCAGTGGACTGTGAGAGTACAACGTATTAGGTCGTCATGATCATCATCATCAGCCAGAAGACGTCCATCTTTAACCTCCACACTGAACGACAGCCTGCCTTTTGCATCCACTGGATGCCAGCGACTCTCACAATGTCATCGTCAACGTCTTCCGGTTCGTGGTCTCCACTCAAGAACCTTTCTTCCCCATCGGTAATCGGTTCTTCGAGCAAAGTGGCCTGCCCATAGCCAGTTCAACTTGCAAGTTTTAACATCTATGTCGGTGACTCTGGTTCTTTGGCGAATATCCACGTTTCGGATTAGGTTAATATAATCGTTATTAAAATAAGGGTAGAAAAATATGCAATACTGGGTTACGTAGAAAGGGTGTACTGAGCCGAAAAGGGTACATAGTATCATAATGTACAACTTTTAATATGGGAGAAGTTTTGAAATCGCAAAAAATATCAGCACTGTCAAATGGAAAACGGTCATTTACACTCGACAAAATTTATAGAAAAGCTAATATTCTCACCATACTAAAAAATGTTCTCAATGATGGGTACTATGGACCCCTTTCGGCTTAGGAAACTTCGGCACCGTTTCCGCTTAACCCAATAACAGAAAGCTCTTTTCCAGGCTTTACCAAGAAGTGTCGTGCACAGGTAACGACGATGGATTGATGTGCGTCCAGTAAAAGAGTGTATTCCCTTTTCCGCCAACAGCGCTAAAAGAAAACCAACACAGCACGAACTTTCTTCATGTTCTGTTGGTCCACTTTGGCGCTGTTGGTTTGATTTAAGAACGCGCCCTAAGTTTGCAATGTTCAACTGAAGTTATAGCTTAAAGAGGTTGTGATGCTGTCTTACCACCGTATGCTTTGGAAAATAAAACTTACTTTAAACCTTGTTTGGGGAGAGAGGTATACCTTACAGGAAGAGTTTCCTCCTGTGACATCATACAAGTTTTTTTCTTGAAGACCATAATAATAGGCCAAATCCAAGAAAGTGCATTGTAACAAAACGCTTTACAGCATAGCTATGAAACACCACGGAATGAACGGGAAAATTATGATAGAGCAGCTATTTAGACTTACAATGCATAAAATCTTTTGAAAAAATGACCGCAACTTCTATTATCAAGCGAAACCGTGTACCGAGGCTCCAAAAAAGTAAAAACGACAAAACGTGACTTCAACACATCCTGCCACTACTATTTTAGTATCCAAATGGTTTCCTTAACGCTCTGTACCTAATAATAATTCACGTTCTAGGGAAACATTGCCGGTTAGTTTCACACTGGTCACGCCTCCGAAACCTTGACTCAAGATAAACCAAGTTCTAATAGCGAAGCAAAATTTAAGAACATCGAAGGTTGAACGAATTCGAACAATCGAATTGGCATCACACAATAAAATTATACTAAAAATATGTTGCTATGTTGTCTTTATTTTTGTATACATGGTTTTAGTAACTCAATTCGGTACATGACTAGTAAAATCAGTTCGTTTATCGATTAAAACTTGAAAGTAAACGATGGCTTAAATATACTTAAAAAAATTGCGTGTTATTGTTTAAAGCCGAGATGTGCCTATGTGTATTTCTTTTTTCTTTTTGAAAGTTTAGGCATTTGAGTACAACTAATCTGATTTTAAGTGAGGTATGGTCAAAGGTCATCAACCCGCTCTAGGCCAGCGTGGTGGATATGGCTCAATCACCCTTTCGGGGTAGGATAAAAGTCCAGCATTGGACTGATAAAAGGCTGATTATGATGATGATGATGATGGTCAAAGAAGATGAACACCCCTTCCTAGAATGTGAACTGGTTCTGAAGTAAGCCTACGTACTATGTTTTAGGATTAAGACGTAAAGGTCCAGTAGCCAAAAGAATCTTTTATCCAAAAGGCAATCGATGATAAAATTACTAATGAGAGTTAATATTATAAAGCCTATAAACAGCTCATTTTGAATCAGATACTCAATAATGATTTTTGCACATACTACTCGACCAAATTTAGAGCTGGCCGGTGGCTGTGGTTTGTGGTCTTCTCGGACGAGGTGACCGGCGAGCTGGATGACATCACGTCGTGCCAAAAAATGCAGGTTGTTGGGATTTCGAATTCTCACCTTACAGCCCGAGCGCCCCAATCACTGAGCGGTTTATTTCTACAAAAAAGTCCCATAAAAGTCAAATCTCTTAGTTCTTACAAAGTGCTTTACCGCTCGTCTTTCTACAACATCACATCACCAGCTAGTAAATGTCCACTGCTGAACAAAGGCCTCCCTCTTAGACAGAGGGTGTTGCCATAATCTATACGCTTGGCAGGCGGCTTGGAGAACGCAGTACGTTCACCGTGTACTAACAGGACGCTGATGCCCAACCTCCGGTGATTCTGGTCGCAGCTTTAGGAGATACCCGGGCCTAACATACACCCTATTACAACATACTTTAAAAAAAATTGTCATGAGTATTCGCAACAATTAATAGATTGTTGTATAAGTTTGTATGATTTATTTTAGTTTTGTAGGTTTTATTTTATAGGTGAAAAGTCGACTCTTAGGCTTCACCCGGGCCCTGTGTCTGTTCTTCTCGTCAGGGGATCGCGTAAATTATGGCCATTTTGAGTACTATTTTTGTTTTTGTATGAAAAGTCATGGGACTAAAGTTATTAGGTTGTTAGCTAATTATCTATTTTGGGGGCCAGCATTTTGGGAAAAGTTCCCACTGGTAACGGTTTAATAGAATTATTTAATGAATGAAATTTAATGAATGATTTTAATTTGTTGTTTTTTATTTTTATTTTAATGTTTGGTAGTAATTGTTTTAGGTTTTAAATATCTGTGTTTAAAATATTATCTATTATATACATAGATTCAGTATAAGAATCTATGATTATATACCTTTTAGACTCTGATTAGAGAGAGACGTTGATTGAAGTTGATTTACTGTTCATTCGTGCGCACATGACGGTGGTTATTTTATCTCAAATATGACCTTGCAGCAATATAATTGTTCAATTGGATCCTCGTGTTGTAATCCGCGATCGGTTTGTCGATACAATCTAGACAAAGATTATATACGTAGTATAGTATGAAATCTTTGGATCTAGATGTCTAGTCCAGTTAAGCAATTACAAAAGGCTGTTGTCTCATTACTGGTAATTGAATAAATTTGTAAGTTATAACGACCGGAGACTGTCTTCTAATCACAATAATATCAAGAGTGTGAAAATTGTGTATAAGCGTGTTTGTTCCTGTTTTGTCAAGATTATAACCTGAAAATAAAAATAAACTGGCTTTGTTTGAAAGTTCAGTTTTATATTATTTATATATTACTAGCTGCAGCCCACTTTTTCACTCGCGTAGTGATGAAAAATGGTGATGATGCTGATGAAAAGTATTCTATGTCCGTCTCCTAGTTTTAAGCTACCTCCCCACCAATTTTCAGCCTAATCGGTTTAGCCATTCTAGAGTTATAAATAACTAACACAACTTTCTTCTATATATATAGATGTATATTATTTTTTAATAATCCGCCGTCTATGGCATTTCCAAGTGACAGATATATAGCTGTTAAAAAGAAGGTAAGCTTAGTAATAGGGCTCCATTGCAATCTCTGGGTACGGAACTCTAAAAATACGTAATTTTTCTTCAGAATTTTGTTGTTTTTTTGTGATTAGTAAACGTATATGAACATCGTAGCTCAGTATTGACAATCAGTTATCTTGCAACTAAAATATTGCTGGCAGCTTCGACCAAAATAAAATGAATGGACAGGCCCAGTAGAAGCGCATTTTTGAAGATAACAAAATGAGCGCCGGCTCTCATTTCGTTTTAGTCGGTCTCTAGCCGTAGGAAGTGCAACACGTGTCTATTGTTACGTGATAACGAAACATTTGACAAAATTATGCATTCATATGCTTTCCCGAAGTGTAAATACACAAATAAAACCGGGATCTTGTATACTAATAATATACTGTACATTTTTATAATTAGGTGTTGAAGTATATGTCCGACGGTTTTGACTCGTTTTTACTGACCAATTTCAATGGTTAGGGCCCGTCCATTCATTTTGTATTAGTCGAAGGCTGGCAGGTCATAAATAAAACCGCCAACTCACAAAGAAGCGGCGGAAGGAAAACGAAAAAATACTTACCATTTTTGCACACTTGAAATAAATTTACTATGGCACCACAACAGCGAGCAATTTAGGAACCTTCAAATAACAACCTCAAAGTATACAAAAGCGAAGCACGCAGGCAATTTTATCACAAAAAGGGGAATACATTCAGTATCGTCAACGACAAGTCAAACTTATAATGATGGAGAGAGTTGAAGGAAAATGTGGGAATATTTTTCAATTGACGAGAACTGGAGCGAACTACTAACCTTGGATGTAATTTGCTCGAAATGTTTTAAAAAGTAATAATAAAAAAATTATGTTCAGTCATGGATATTGAGGGTAGCTTTTTTCTTTAACCTAAAGGTTTACAATCGCTGGTTACATTACTTCTAGAACCCCATATTTATAGATCCTAATTACCTCTCCCTATCTTCATCTTTAAGGTTATTAAGTCCCGTTTTTGCATTTTTTATGCCATAAAATAAGATAACTTTAAGGTTCCCATAATAAAATTACCTCAATAAGGGATATCTACAGGTCACAAAATTCTTAATTTCTATCGTTATGAGTGTTATAATATTAGGCATGTGTCCTAATGTTTAATTTATTACAAATAACCGGCTTAGCGATGAATATAACTAAATACCTTACACATACAGAAAAAATTATTTGAATTGCCTGATAAATCTCTGAGATATGAGTATTTAAAGTTTTAGGTGGGGATAGAGAGGGGATGTTCTATCCCTTTCTCGCAAATTGTGTGTTAGTATAGCATTTGTATGGCGCTCCTGAGCCGTGACGTCACGGCTCAGTATAGTGCGCTTTCTGTCTAGCATGAAATTAAAATGCTTATATCTTATTTATTTTTGAACTAATCTTAATTTTGTTTATGTTGATGTGCTCTATTTATGATCAGCTTTTTAATGAGGTAATAAAAAAATATTTTTCATCATGCCTTTTGTAGCATGCCTCTAGATTCTAGAAGGTTGTGCATTCATCGCATCAAATTTATTTATTATCAAAACAAGAGAGTATGACCAGTTTGATGAATCTATAATCTATTCTATACTAATATTATAAAGAGATTATAAAGAGATTTGATTAATTGTTTGTTTGCATTGAATAGGCTCCAAAACTACTGAATCGATTTGAAAAATTCTTTCACTGTTTCCCCGGCTGACATAGGCTATATTATTATATTTAAAAAAAATAGGGATCCTTACTAAAACTCCAATAATAACCGTGCGAAGCCAGGGCGGACCGCCAGTAAAAAATAAATAAAACATAATTTTCCCCGCCAAAACATGAAAAGTAAATATGCCTTTTTGTTTTATTTTGTCATCCTACTATAGTTTAACATACACTTTTCTGTTAAAGTAGTCTGAAAAAAAAATGATATTTTTGGAGATTTTTTGCAAATTTCTCAATTATCGGCGGTCCTTAATAATGTGAAACTGGTTAACAAAAATAGTTAATTTTTATGTTTATTTTTTAGGCGGTGATTTGCCATCTTAAGTGTTATGTAAGTAAACATTTAAGGAGGATAAACTGTGCGTGACAAACGAGTAATTCAGTGTTTTAGTATACTTAGGCCGGAATTACTATGAAAACAGGAGATTAATTAATTTTATCTTAATAGAACAGCTGCTTCTTTCTCTAAGAGATTATAAACGGGTAAATTTTTAGTCAGCGGGAAATTTCTCCCTCTCACTCTTACAAAAAGTCCATCGCCTGCGCTTACACTAAGTATAATACAGAAGCCGTCTATCTACTAGTTTCCAGTTATTGTTGGTTTTAACATTCACACACATCTAGTAGTACCATTAATGGTACTAGCGACGTAGAATTTGTGTCTTTTATGTCATAAGTACCATTGATTAGTACCATTGAGTAGAACCATACTTCACACGGTTAACTTTTTGCTGAGCAGCTTGGGCCCCTAAGCATTAAGGACCCCAGGCCTAAGTTTTTTAGCCTAAGAGGCCATCCAGGCCTAGAATGTGGATAAAATTAACCTAATAGGTATACCTTTAGACTGATTTAACTGACCGGCAAAACATAACCTTAGCGAAAATAAATAAAATATAGGCCAAATAAAGCTAGGTCCGGCAAAAAGCTGTTTTAACTATAAACAAGCGTCAAATTACTTAAGAAAATTGCAAGTTCTACTCGTGATTACATACACGTGAATATCTAGGCAGCTTTGAAAACGGAACTAGCTGGTATAGTTAGCAAAAAAAGTGTGTTATTTTTTTTTGATTCACATCACATAATCTGCCAGTAAACGTCCACTGCTGATCAAAGGCATCCTTCTTAGAGAGGGGCCATAATCCCCATGCTTGGCAGGTAGCTTGGGAATCGCAGAACGTTCGCTGTGAACTAATAAGATGCTACTGCTCACCCTCCGGTGGTTTTGGTTGCAGTTTTAGGACATACCCGGATCCCGGGAATTTTGATTAAAAGGAATAATAGAAAAAATATTTGCTATGGCCCTAGAAATGTAAGACTAAAAAAATCTGTAAATAAAGGCGAGAATGAAATAAGCCAGTGAGTACAACTCACCCATTTTGCATCTGCGTCTGTAATGTGAACGGTGCTTAAAATAAAGTCCTCTTTTGTATCATACTCTAAACTAAATTTAATAAGACATTTTCACGCTTGATGCAGGCCGGTTCCAACCGGCCCTTTTGGAGATCGAAGGGGGAGGCCTATGACCAGCAGTGGACGTCCTATGGCTGAAATGATAATGATGATTCTCACATTATTGTGAGCGTTGTGTATTGTTTAATTTGTCTTCTGTTTGGTGACGTTAGCGATTTCTAAAACTTACAAAATTTTAAAAGACAAAATGAAATGCCCTCGATTGGAAATCTTAAACGAAAAAGATAGAGATCTCATTTTAATGTATGTCAATAAGTGACATTGCAATAGCGATAAGGATTACACCAGATTCAGCCCAATATTTAAAAAAAAATAAAAAAAATTGGCCCTTAAGATATTTCTATTTATCTTTTGGCCTACAAACCAAAGCTTGGTTACGTACCTACCGTTAACAACAAATTAAAAGCACTTGAATAACTACACCTAGAATAGGTAATAAAAAAATAATTAAACACTTAATTTTAACGTAACTCTTATGCTAACTCTACTTTGGTACTACACACTCGTAAATTTTAATATCCAACATAGCTAAATATGCAAGGCCGATGTGAGCTATTGCGATTAATAGGCTTCGTAATGATACCTACCGAACTTAAATGTGTTGGTTTTGTCTCGATAATTATTTTATTACATGATAATTACACTCAAAGCAATTTGGTCACTCTTTGTTGGGAATGATCGGAGGAGTAATAATTGTACACAATTTAACTCTACTACTGGACGAATAGAACTGTTTGGTCACACACATCACAACACCAGCCAGAAAACGTCCACTGTTGAACAAAAGCCGGGAGGCTTTTGTAAGAGGGATCTTAGTGAGGGGAGTTGCCATAATCCCCACGCTTGACAGGTGGCTAGGGGATTGCAGTACGTTCACCGTATACTAATAGGACGCTGCTGCCCTTCCTCCGGTGGTTCTGGTCGCACTTTTAGGACATACCCAGATCCTTATCGAGCAATTTTTATTACGGAAAAAGAATGTGCTCGGTAAGAATAAATAAACTCAGATGTAGTAACATTTCACTTATATTTTCCATAATTAGTTATTTTAAAACAAAATAGAACATTGTTTAGTCTGATTGAATGAAAATGAATATTTGAATATACAATACAAAGATAGACAAAGCACAGACAATGCGTCGGGTATTGTAGGTGATCACTTATTATCAAGCGGCCCGTAGCTTATTGCCACTTACTCAACAACAAATAAAAGGCAGCCATGGAGACTGCGAACCCATAAATTTTGCCCAAAGATTCCATACTATACTATCGATGGTTTTGCCCTTTTGCCCCTACAGAAAATATCTTCCAGGTAGAATTTATTTTATACTAGCTGCGCCCCGCGGTTTCACCCGCGTAGTGATGAAAAATGGTGATGGTGATGATGATGATGAAAAGTAGCCTATGTCACTCTCTGGCTCTTGAAATATACCCATGCAAAAAATCAGGTCGATCCTTTGTTCCGTTGTAGCGTGAAAGAGGAACAAACAAACCAACAAACAAACACACTTTTGCATTTATAATATTAGTATGACTAGCTGCGCCCCGCGGTTTCACCCGCGTAGTGATGAAAAATGGTGATGGTGATGATGATGATGAAAAGTAGCCTATGTCACTCTCTGGCTCTTGAACTATACCCATGCAAAAAATCAGGTCGATCCTTTGTTCCGTTGCAGCGTGAAAGAGGAACAAACAAACCAACAAACAAACACACTTTCGCATTTATAATATTAGTATGATATGATTATTTACTCATGAACGAAGATTGGTTATAGAGTGCATGACGTAATCTGCAAAGAGTTTTGATCACGTTTTTTCCCAAAAAAGGCAAATGCACAGAGGTTATGATAGAAGGTAAGTAGGTATACCAAGGATTTGTTCCCTTTAGAGTATATATAAAATGCTTGAGGTATACAGACAAAATAATTTAATTGACATGATTTTCAGATGGCTACAGCTTCGTGTCCTGTGATTGGCTCAAATTACAAGCCTACTGGAAAGCAGCTGCAGTCTTACCACAAAAGATTTAAGCACGCTTTAGACAAGTGTTTAGCAATTGTTTCACTGCGAAAAATATGCTAAACACTTGTCTAAAGCGTGCTTAAATCTTTTATGGTTAGACGGTGAACGTTTCAAAGGATAGTTTTAAGAAGGTCCCGAAAACGGCGTTAATTTAATTATAATTTTTGTGAATATTAGCGAATAAACGCACTGCAATTTTTCATCACAAATATCTTAATTAACATCTTAACATGTACAAGGGTTTATGATTACTAACAATCAATTAATTAAAACATTTAAAACATGCCAAACTAAGCTTAACAGTTTGATTTCTCAAAATGACACGTAAATTACAAAAGGTCAGCAAAAATTTTATTCTTTATAGCCATGCTATTATCTCCCAAGAATTGACCTTGTCCACTTCTTCAACTCATTCATTGAGTAAGTATTTCTCAGAAAGTCTCTGGATATTTATTTCTTTCGTAAGTAATTAAATATTATCCTGTTGGTTATAATAACAGCTTATAATATCATTATAATATCAACTTACATTTAATCTTCAGCTGGACATGATTTATAGAGGCGATAGCTTAGCGGTTTGCGCATCAGAATTTTAAACTGCAGGGTTCAAATCACAACAATGAGCATGAAGGAATACATCGTAAAGAAACCATGGCATGCAGGCATCGAGATACAATTCCTATGGTGTCACAATTTCTCAGTGAAAACAGTCAAAAACGTCCGAGCGCCATTGCACATACATTATATCGTTTATATACTTCACAATGCCACGTTTACTACAATTTAGACGTCATGTCGCTTGTATAGTGTTCAACGTTAGTTATCCGCTATGTCATCGTAGTTCTGCCATCGCGCGACGTTGTAGTTGAATCGCGGTTACCTTGTAACTAACCAAAAAGTCTGCGCAATTCATAGCGTGCGCCGAGTTTTGTTTCAGACATTTTTTTGGAACGATTGTGTCTCTATTATGTATTGTGTTATCTCGATGAATGCAGGTCGTACTATCTAATGGCAGGCCTCGAGTCGAAAACCTTTTTTTTTTTTTTTTTTTTTACATCGGACTAGGCTAACGTTTAACCTGCCGGCATTTACTTATTAGCCTATATAACATTAGGCTAGATTGTTATTATATTAAGGGGTGGGCAACGTTAAAAATTAAACTGGCCAATTGCGAGTTAAGCTCGCGCACTGAGGGTTCCATACCACCACATTATAATTATAGTATATATTTTATATATATTTTTTTTTTGGTAGGTAATTTAGTAAAGTTTGTTATCCACAGTGGAAGTCACTGGTGTTATGGGATTTGGGGTGAATAAATACTCGCAATTACTTACTTTTATGTCTTAACCATGACGTCACTCACCATTCATTCTTTAGAACAATGCAGATTGTTTTATAAGATTTCTATTTCCGAATAAGTACGGGTTATTCGTTGACGTCATTCCTGAAGTTATAGAGTTGTGAAATACCTTTACGAATAACTAAGCTATAAAACAACCTGTTTGCCATCACTCATGGCGCTGAAACGTGGACACCTACAGTTGGAGCGGACCACAATTTCAAGCTCGCTCAGCGTTTTATGAAGGCATCTATGCTCAGCGTTTTTCTGAGGGATCGTATCCAAAATGAAGTTTGTTGTACTATCTAACGAACTATATAAACTAATCGTCTTGTTTACTTCAGATAATTTATTGTCGTACCGATTTGAAGCTTTGCAAGAAAAAGTATGTATTCCGGAGGATAGTAAAATAATTTTGTTCAGAGGCTCTACCACAATCACTAATAATAGTCATAATTGACTATAACAATAGGGAATATGCACGTGGTTTAAATCTGGTTGAAATATTTTTTTTCCGAATCTTTATTGTTCTGACTTTATATCTAAAAGATTTTTTTTTATTTATTTACATTTTAATTGCTTAAAATATTAAATAAAAAGTGCAAAATATAAGAGGGAAATTCAAATTTGCGAAACGCTTCACCATTGGTCGAAACGAAACGTGACGTCAAAAGCCACAACATTGCCTTTAGCGGCGTCGATATTCATACTGTTTTAGTAGTGTTTGAGAGAAAAATCGTTTTATATTGAGTTCCTGTAGTTTTTTCCATTAGCTAGTGTAATTTTAGCATTCTCGTGAGACTAGAGATCATTTACGACGATGACTGAGACTGGTTTTGTCAAAGCACATTCAGACAATCTACCAAAAATATCTAGATGCATTCATAATGACAGCATATTTTGCATCAAATCCAGATTTTACAGTTGCTGAGATCAAAGGAGTGAAAGCGGCAAGGTAATTGTTATAATCCATGATATATTTTAATCCATTACATAGGTTTTTACTCATAAATGCACTCGGCAGTAATTACCAAAACATAACCTATAAATAATCAATGGTCATTAAAATTTTTATGAATTTGCTGCTCTACTGTCTATATTATAATAATTTATAAGTAATTATACCTAACATTACTTATGTTCCGTAATTTTCCGTGAATTTTTAAGTTTTTTTTTAAAATGTGAATACTGTTTACTCTAAATACTTAATGTACCTACTTATTGTTTGTTTGTAGAGTGCATAATATTCAATACTAAACATACTTCTAACTCACACCATGCTATCAAAATATAACATATTCACATTGAAATGATCTTCACGACAATGCAAACATGATGTTGGAGATACTTCATCTCTTCTCATAACCTTACACCATTGTTTACGTATTTTCGCATCTCTTGGAATAGGAAAAAAACACTTTATCGGGTGTATTTCTAATAGTGTTTGTATACTTTGGCACAAGACGATACCTATAAAAATGTTTTTTAGCTTCTTCCATGGTCTGGATATCAATAAAACTGAAAATCTGTGTGAAATAACTGTATCGTCTATAGTAAACAAACACAGAACGTGGCTTATGACGTCATCCAAGGCCCGCGAAAAATTGCGGCGTTCAAACAGCTCAAATTTATTCGATGTTTTAAATATTATTTTAAAAATTAATTTGAGCTTTTCCAACTGTAATTATATTTTTTACTATGATATAACGATGTAAACAGTTAATTAAAAATATAAAAAAAAACACATGCATATTCCCTATTGAACTTGAGAAAAATTGAGCAAAAGTATTAGTAATTTAATAAAAATAAAAGTAAAGTAAGATCGTAATTAGATTGTTAGAAGAAGCTGTGATAGGCAGTGCTATCAACAGAATTGATCAAACATCATCATCATCAGCCAGAAGACGTTCACTGCTGAACATTGGCCTCCCCCTTTAACCTCCACACTGAACGAAAGCTTGCCTTTTGCATCCACTGGATGCCAGCGACTCTCACAATGTTGTCGGTCTATCTAGTGGGAGGCCTACTTACGCTGCGTCTTCCGGTTCCTGGTCTCCACTCAAGAACCTTTCCTCCCCATCGGTTATCTGTTATTTGAGCGATGTGGCCTGCCCATTGCCACTTCAACTTGCAAATTTTACTTTGATCAAACATAGACAATATAGATAATATATACGACAGTGTCAATAAAAACAGCAACTGGCTCATATCCAGTACCATCTCAGGCCAAGCGGGCCGTTACTGCGGTAGACTGTCACCATCTCAGGACAAAGGTTAGGCTCAACGCCAAGCCTATAGTGGTTAATATGTTCGATGTTGCCTGGTCTTCAGGGCCCACTTAGTTTTATAATAGTCTATGTAGGAGGTAGAACTTGGATTTTTTTCAGTTTTATTTTGGATGTAATGCAAATTATTCTTTTTTGTTGGATAGGATAATACAATATCTCAATGGCGTTCCCATTTAAATTTGAATAAATATTTTTCCATTTAAGACAGAAATTAGACGATAAATTTCCCATAAGAAACAAAAAGTTTTCTTTTTCAATGGTTGATTGATTTACTCTTTATTGTTAAAGCCTTGAAATTAAGTTAAAAAAAAAAACTTAAAAACTTGTGCAGCAGCTGGCAGCCTTATCACTAAAAGCGACTTCTTCCCGGCAACCTTAGGATGGATAAGATTTATAGAAGACGTAGAAGACGGGGTATGCAATAGCGAGGACAGGTAGATATAAAATTCTGTTCTATAAACCATACACATACATTCTCATGGTAATACATAATAGTACTTATAATTTTGAAAAAAAAAATTTTTTTTTCATTGAGCTTACTTTTGGGCCTCTTTTGATGGTAAGCGACCGACGATGCTGTCTATTGTGATGGAGTGCGCTTGCCTAGAAGAAACCGATTCACTTGCAACTTGAAGACACCAGCTTAGCAGTATAGTTTTATAATTACTATTTTTATAAAGCTAAAGTTTATATTAGGGGGTGTGCGACTGTGCATGTGTTTATGTGTGTGAATATATGTGTGTACAAATACAAATAGACAATGAAATATTTTTTGCTCTTATATTTAACTTTCTACATTAAATAGCTATGTATAATGTTGTTCCAGATTAAACCTACCCATCAGGCTTTTCCTGTTATGATTGTCACATAACTTTCGCAATACTTCTGTGAATCAACTTGAACTTTATCACCATCAAGCTTCCAAATCTCCAACGTCATAGACATACGATTAAGAGCAATTTAGCCAGTGGATATGTGCTCCGGTTCTCATCGCAAAGGTTCCGTTGACATTTGTTGCGGCCTTCCACCATGTGGGTCAATGCGACACTGCTACATAATTCGCATTTGAGATCTTACGGACCGAGGCCCTCGAGACACCGTGCGACGCGATGGAAATGTACGGATTCTGAGGAAAACACGGATGAATCAGCGGCATGCTGCTAGTCTGAAATAATTTGCGAAATTTTGCAGATATAGAAGTATAGAACATTTATTTTAATTGCGATAAAAATGTCTGAATAAAAGTTGAAAATGTCAGTAGAATGCTTTAATTATCTGTGACCAGCCTGTAAATGTATTTAATGTGGATTTGTTATTGAGTATTAAATACCAACATGTGAACTTATAACTCCGACATCTAGATCCTTTAATTGTAATATTAATATTTTATCAATTTAGTTTTTGTCTTTACTAATTTGTTATTGCTGATCTTTGAAATATCATTACTAAACTGCCTAATGTTAGCTTGAGGATCCGGTTGTGAGTTAAATTCAATGATAAGTAAAAAATAAATAAAAAAAGAATAAATAAGCTGATTAATCTTCAAACGGCTGAACATATTTTCTTGAAACATATAACATAATTATGATGACCTGGTACTTCATGCTCAGACGAAGTAAGTACCTGGTACTTCATCTGAGAATGAAGTACCAGGTCAACATAAACTGCCAGCAGAAGTTTTAGTTTGCAGTTCGAGAAAATTGTACAACCAAGAGTCAGGTCCAAAATTCTTCTGTTATGTAATGTTATTTTTTATTGTACTTATATTATATTTTTGTACTTGTTTGTGTTGTCTGAAAAACTTTATCCATAATGGGCTTGGTTGTGTCGTTAATTGTAGACAACAGTACTGGTAGTGCGACTGGCAGTGTTGTTGCCAGTAAACGGAAAATACCGTTGTCGGCTTTAACTTTTCTAAGTTACAAACTTGTTACACTTCAAAACAAACGCCAAATTAATAAAGTGAACTTGAAATTACACTTTAGGATTGACAAGAGTAGGAGTATCGGATCCATTAAGTAAGTGTCAAAAAGCAGCCTACGCAAGTTCTTTGTTTTAAAGTAAGTACAAAGTAGTGTCGCGGGCAAAACGTCCTTCAGCTTTACCGCCTGTTAGCTTCACTGGTAAATGGTAATGGCCTTTGTTAATAATGAGAACTCTAAATTTGTGACTAAAGAAAAAATAAATGAAACCCAAGATCAAGGTCATAGAATGCTATTGATGTTTCCAGTACAACTGACAACGTTGCTCGTAATTAGAGCAACTAACCCCTTTTTCCCCTCGTGAAAGGGTTTTGATTTAGTACGTCTTGTGCATTTGCAGGATCAAGTTTTTAAATAATGTCAATCGTTAGTAATTATCATCAAACAGTAGGTTACATTTAAGTCCAAGTCATGCCCCAGTAAAGCAGTGAAGACTTTGTTAGAACCTTCAATGGTTTTTTGAAACAACACAAAAAGCACGTTTCACTTCATTATAGCACTTGACCACACTCGAACACGTTAACAAACACTCAATAAGATATTAAATCATACTTATAAATGAACATTTGAAAAAAGACAAGTTTAGGAAAATAATACAATTAGATGACTTGATTTTATTACGTTTGCGCCAATTTTTTTGTGAAGTAGACTCAATTTCAATAGAGTTTCAAATTTGAAAGAGAAAACTCTGACCCCTATATGTATAGATGCCTCTCCCTATATTTACCCTGAAGGTAAGAAGAAGGAGCTATCGGGGTAAATATAGGGAGATGCATCTAGTTGTGTTTTAGCATTTTTATTCGATATAATAAGGTAACCGCATGGTTCCTTTGATAGCGTTTATTAAATTAAAGATGTCTGAAGGTCTGATGGCGTCATCTATGACGTGGGAACCAACTATCAATGCCAAATAATTATGATCGAGACTTGGAAGAGCAACAAAAGGAACATTAGCAGAATGAGCACTCAAAGTGAATATTCTACAAGAATTCCGAATAGGTTGTGTATTAATCTACGGTATAAACCGTCGACGGCAATTCCGAAAAGCTTGTCTATTAAACCAGGGTATACGCCATCTAAAGAAATTCCAATAAGCCTGTGGTCACACCCTTATGAGAGCTCCCATTAAGCACTCACCATCCTATACCATCCCAAGTACAAGACGAGGAAAGAATTTCAAGACTTGGTATATATTCTTGGAGTTATTACCCAATGGAAACATCGCTGGAAATAGTCCGTATCGTCAGACCATTGCTAGCTCCAAGTGACCAGCTGGCGAAAGACAGCGTGAGATTGGGACCGATGGCGGTTTGTTATATCAGAGGCCAATACTACAAGGTATTGGTTATACTTGTAGTTTTAGTTACACATAGAGTCAATGTAGAAGGAGATGTTGTGGCAACAAATGAATTTAGTAAATACCAACCAATCGGTCACATTACAGACTCACCCGCACACGTTCCACGTGAAAACCACTTTGACTTTGATCCGTTCTTGACCTTACCTCAATAGCGCTATAGCTTTCGTAAAAGCAAACATAAAATTGCAAAAGTATTCACTACAATATATTTTGGCTATAAGTGGGTAAGTACACTTGTCTTGTGGTCTTTATTTGCACCTAAACAATGACCCTTAAGAATTGTTATCAGTAATGTAAAAAAAAAAACTCTTTTACGCGTGACAGTTTTCTTCAGCAGTTACCAGACCAGGTTATAGCAGATTAGCTTATCGAGAGTTTATGCATAAAAGGGTGAATGTACAAACACAATAACAAACAAAACAAGATAATAAATATAACTTTTAATCAGTCCGATGACAAATGACGAAAGTTGCACATCTTAAAACTTATATTCGAAGTTATTAAATTAGCAAACGAGACTTTGAAATTTCAAGACAATTTATGTTTAGATAAAGTGAAATGTTTCATCTATTTTGCTAAAAGGCGTCTGTGAGTATTAGCGAACTAATTTGTACCTACAGCTGAGACCCTGTTAGTAGAAATTTAGTTACGATACAGCTGTAAAGTTTATAATACAATTTTAGGTGTATTCTTTAGTTTCAAAAGGGATTAAACCGATTAAAACAATCCAAAATATACCTACAAGTAAACAAGAATTATGTTTGGATACAAGTATATTTAAATACCTATATGTAAATAATAATTATGTTAAGGTCAACAAATCAACGTAAGATTAGATGGATGGATGGTAAATCACAGTTTTTTTTTGGTGTAGTACATAGATTACTTTATACCTCATGCAAAATGTATAAAATAAATTTTGTGTAAAATTAAACTGAAGAAGTTTCATTTTAATTCATTGTTTAAACAGATGAAGAGTCATTAAAAATAATATATAACTAAGTATATATAGATACATAGTTCCTGCAAGATTATATGCTGTAAATTAATTAATTGCTATAAAGAGCATAAAGCGTAAAATATTAGAGGTAATAATGCAATTTGCATTATATATGCTATATCCATAAAGCAACTATGTTTGTTATAATATATTTTTTGGCAGTTGTTATCTCCGACCTTAAAAAAATGCCAAACTTAAAAAATATTGATGACGTTGCGATATGGCTACGACGTTAACTTTTTCTGTTTAACTTGTATTAAGTTGTTAAAATAATTTAATAGCGCTTAATTAAGTAAGTAACCTTTAAAAATATTTTAATAATTAGCTAAGGATAGTTCCAGTTGTATGCCCCAGAATTCCGCGGCATCCTCCTTGCTCCACTGGTTACGAAATCTTTCTAATTGGCCAGAAAAATTACAGCAATTAGTGCCAGGATTCTCTGACTAAGCATCAAAGAATACTTGTGATGTTGGGAAACGCTTACAAGAATCGTTGGATTTTACACGTTTAACAGGATCACATAATAAATAAGTACAGAAAGCTAGCTTCGGCTGACCTTGATTTTAATAACCTACGCGCAGCCGTGTCTGGAAAAGCAACTATAATGTTCTGTAAAAAGTATAGATTTGGGACCTTTCTATCTGTTTCTACGTTTGTTTATGGTAATACCAACTAACTATTACTGGCCAATGTAATACCAAACGCAAGTAATTAAATTAATCATAGCTCACAGTGAAAAATAATTTTCACGTACCTTTTTACAATGATAAGATAATAAAACATATAATGTAATTTAAAAAAGTTTAGTCCATTTTTTTATGTGTAATTCCGTGTATTGCCAAAGCACGTAGACTCGCTACTGGCATTCGATTGGTTTGATCTGAGATCGTTGTACGTACGTGTCTTTGTGTGCGTGCGCCTGTTAACGCTCGTTGTATGCAGCTGGCTTTCTGTACTTGTATATTTACCTATACGTCTACGAGTAATATTTTTAAGATACTGATTTGATTGTCTTGATTTGTTGATTTTCAATACTCGTTAATTTATTTCTCATTATACAACAAGGTGAATTTAATTAAAACAGAATACCCATTAATGAAAATAAATGTTTATGTATTAAATGACTCATAATGTTGTATTTCTAAATAGGGCTGACCATATTTAGAAAAATAATGTAAACAAAAACACGTTTGTTCGTACGTGATAATTTCAAAGGATTCTTTCATAACGCGAACTAACGGGTCATTCATATCTGCTACGCACTTGTAGGCGTTAACGTAAAAACTGTACAAAATGATTTTTTTGATAAACTATTTATTGTTTACACCACATATTACAAAAAAATAGATTTAAAACAAAAAAGCTTTAAAAATTCAAGTGCAACTATCGGAGGCCTTATTGCTAAAAGTGATCTCTTCCAGACTACCTTAGGATGGAGAAGATTTATAAAGAAAGTAGAAGGTCTGCCTTCTTCAAATCAATGGAGAGGCGTGCAATGGTGAATAAATTATTAACATATGCTCAGCAGTGGACGTCTTCTGGCTGATGATGACGATAAAAAAGGGTGCAATACTGCAGAGTGCGTTCGACTAAACACACCAATCAAGTCAAGTCAAGAAGTTAAGTCTGATTTAGGCCTGATGCGTTCGCACCTGCCACGCTACTCTACCATATGTTTGTCTGACACCCGTAAGATTAAACCTTTTCAATAAAAAAGAAAAATGAAATTAGATTCAGAATCGGCATAGACACACAAAAGAAATACACTCTAATTCAGATTTGACTCGAGTTCAAGCAGAACAAATAATATATCGAGAGTAATTAAAATAATGATAGATGAAAATTTACTAAGCATTTGGAGAAGCATTTCCTTGGATAAGTATAAAACGATTTGATTCTATGTTTTTAATTCGCTCGGCCAAGGATTGGGACAACCTGCCAGCTTCCTTGTTAAGAGATATATAGTCTTCAACGCTTTTCAAGGCCTGAGCGAATAGGTATCTTCTAAGTCTGCGTGCTTCATCTTCGACCACATCATCGCTTACCAAGTCACTTATGCGAGATGGTGGTCAGAAGGAAACAATTTGCGATTTAAAAAAAACTCAGAACTCATCTGTAATGTGAACGACGCATAAATGGTCAAATAGCAAGGTCTACACAGACTAGATCATTGCTCACTAGTCACTATACAAAACGTTTGCAACATAAATTATGGTATTAACATGGTTGTTCAAAATGTTGGCTGTAAACGCATGTCTATGTTTGGAATCTAGATGAAATTGTATCGTATTTAATCCTTAAAGTAATTGAGAAAATATGTGTTAGAATGAAGGCATAAATAAATTCTTTAAAAATGTGGCGTCAATAGATAAATTAGATTGATCATTAATATCTCGTTAGGTGTTTAATTCACCATGTAAGGAAATGTTTCTAGATTATATTTAAGGTCTGTTGCATAGCTTTTGAATTTTGTGACCATTTGTATACTTGATTTGACTTTGACTTTATATACTTGAATGTAAAATTATTGAAAAAAAAACAATATTTTTGAAAATGAGAAAATTAAGAATAGACCTCTAAAAATAAACTTACATAGAAAGATTGGTCACCACACAGGTGATACAGGGTTACGAGAAAAGGGGTTACCAAGCCAAACGAGGCCCAATCAAAATACCCATCATTATAAACAACTTTTACTATAAAAAACCACAGAATATGTTATGTTACGGCAGATTAACTAAGAAATAACAATAAAATCAAGAACTGGTTTAGCGGTATCGTGAAAAAAGTGGGTGAATTACGGAGACATTTAAACATAAACAATAATAATAATTATACTGATTTTGAGATGAGACAGGATAAGTCAGATGCCGTTTCTCATCTTATAGATCTGTTATCCTACCCACAAATTGCTCACCTCAATAGCCTAGTTTTTTTTTATCCTATACTGTACAACAGTTTGATATTCACACATCCCATAGTAATTGAATTTTACAAGCTTTTATTTAACCTGCAATGTATGTATGTATGTTTGTTCGGGTGGAATCTTGCAACTCAATTTTGAAGCAGATATAGTCAACCGATTGAGCTGAAATTTGGCATAGTTATGTAAGTTCGGTGACAATACAATGTTATGGTATCGTGACTATTGAAGGAGACAGAAGGTGGCCATAGAAACTCCTAAACGAAAGGACGTGACCCCGTCGAGTTTGGGTTCATTGGAATTGTCTTCCCAAGCACTTTGGTCCTAGATAATAAATTTTATATGGCGGACGCCCTAAGATGGCGGACAAAATGATCACATCGTGATATGGGCATCAAATGAAAGGGTTTGCTGAGAAGAATATGAAAAAGACTGTTTTTAAAAAGTTTTTTTTTTTTAATTAATAAAGCTTCTTGTTTTCAACACTCTTTGTGTTAGTTTCAGCTCCTCCAATGCCTAAAAAATGTACGGGATAGACCCGAGAGTTTTACGAAATCATCATCACCATCATCATCAGCCTATTTAATGTTCGTCCACTGCTGGACGTAGGCCTCTCCTAAAGAACGCCACAAGGCACGATCTTCTGCTTTTCGCATCCACTTGCCACCAGCCGCCTTTCGCAGGTCGTCACTCCACCTGGCTGCAGGGCGTCCTACTCTACGTTTGCCGATACGTTTACGTTTACGAAATAAAGTGTCATAATTATACTGAGGCATATATCCCATGTTTGTCTGATCTGAGGATTAGGTAATTAGGTAGGAATATTTTTACCATACCTTCGTTTTATAGCATGCCTGCGTCAACACCGACTCCACCCATCTAAGTAGGTAATGAATGCCCATACATACATTATTCACGATGCTAGAACCTTCGCCCTAGATTCACTCTCAGCATTCTCTGGCCATAGACCCTCGGGTATTGACTTATTCATATGTGAAGTAAAAGTAACTCGGCACATAAATCACTAAAAACCGATTTAGCTTTAGTCAGAGGGTATGTCGAAATTTCCTACTACGGTTATAGGCATTTCAAGTCGACATATTAATGTCTGCGCTATTAGCATGGCATAAATGAGGATATAAAATAAAGAACTGAAACTAGGATGACAAAATAATCAGAAAACTAAAAAAAATATCTAGTTACGTACACATAAATAAGCATTCAAATGTTCACAATATAAAATAATTACGAACCTATTACTCTATATTTTTTTAAACCGATTTGGCTGAAATTTGGTGGGGAGGTAGCATAGAACCAGGAGATGGATATAGGCTACTTTTCATTAGCGTCATCACAACTTTTCTTTACTACGCGGGTGAAACCCCGGGGCACAGCTAGTTAGTAATAAATTGTGTATTTTGGAAGCCAATGGCCTTTTTCATTAGATATTACTTATTAAATTTCATAAAAACAGAATAAATTTATAAACTACATAATTATAGACATATCATTTTCTAAAAGTTAATAATTTATAAAAACAAAACAAATAAAAATAATGCAAAACAAGCAAATTCTTAGTATTAAATACAGATACGTTATAATGAGTAGTAATTAAAGTTAAAATTTAACGAATAATAAAATTATGTTATGTTGGGGTATTCCAACAAAGCCGAATTAATTTAGTTAGAAAATTGATTATTAATTAAATGAATGAATGAATTAATAAATTATTTAATTAAATAAATTATTTAATTAAATTAATTAATTATATAAATTATGTAATTATATAAATTATTTAATTAAATTAATTAAATAAATTATTTAATTAAATAAATTATTTAATTAAATTAATTATGTAATTATATAAATTATTTAATTAAATTAATTATTAAATTAAATTAATTATTAAATTAAATTAATTATTCATTTATAAATTAATATTTTCGAAGATATTACAGATTTAAAATGCAGGGACATAGCGGTTGCGGCGGTACCGACCGGGGTGCCGGCGGCGTGTTTTTCACATGGCCAATTATATGTCCAAGTGTAGTGTGTAATATGTTCAAGAGTAACCTCTAAAGAAAACATGTTTGTATTGTCTAATGACAAAAAAGCTGTGAACGTTGTATATATAGACATTCTGTAGTATATTTAGTACCAGCATTGCACCCGTGCGAAGCCGGGGCGGGTCACTAGTTAAGCAATAAACAGTACATCTCATATTTATCTTGTATTTACCTCGACTGTCGGCATCATAAGTAGTCGAAGATAGCAAACTATATGCAATATCATCAGTATCAGTATTAATGTAATTAAATACATACATTTTAATAATAAAATAATATACATTTTTCTTCTCTTCATTTAACGACAACTCTAAAAAATTCCCTAAAATGTGCAATCCCTGAAGTGTCACTATATAGAGTTTACACTGTATATATGGATAGATATGGAAGATAGATATAGTTTTTATAGATACAGAAAGTTTCTTAAATATGGCTACATAATAAATGAAGCTGTTAAAGCTGTTAAAAGCTGCCGACATAGCTGTTAAAATTTGCAAGTTGAAGTGGCAATGGGCAGGCCACATCGCTCGAAGAACCGATAACCGATGGGGAAGAAAGGTTCTTGAGTGGAGACCACGAACCGGAAGACGCAGCGTAGGGAGGCCTCACACTAGATGGACCGACGACATAGTGAGAGTCGCGGGTATCTAGTGGATGCAAAAGGCGGACTGTCGTTCAGTGTGGAGGTTAAAGGGGGAGGCCTATGTTCAGCAGTGGACGTCTTCCGGCTGATGATGATGATGATGATGAATAAATGAAGAATTAATTAAGTACCAAAAGTAAAATCGCGGCCCTGCTTGGCCAAATAATCTAAACTAGTGTACTATTTCACATAATACCATGTATGTCTTGAGATATGGTCTAGATAGACGCTTAGTTTGTACCAAGTACAAGCACGGTACAGTCTAAAACAAACGCCCACATAATAGCGCACAGCTGACTGAACTACATAAAGATTAACTTTGAAGGTAAAACTACTGACGTAATGTTTCGTATGTATTTTTAACCGACTTCAAAAAGAAGGAGGTTATCAATTCGACTATATGTTTTTTTTTGTATGTTTGTTACGCGATTACTCCGCCAAATTAGAATTGTTTTTAACTGGCTTCAGGAGGAGGTTATTGATGATTCTTTTTTTGGTTGGTAGGTTATATCTCATAGGTGGTCCCATAATATTTTTTTACTCTTGAGCATCGGCGCAATGTTGTTAGTCTATCGGATTTTTATCGCATACATATCGGAGAGTGTGCATCGGATCTGCATAATCTAATTCTTTCCTGTCCAATTTTTCATCGGACTGCCGGAGTGGGCACTAAAAATAGACACCAATTTATGATATTTGAAAAACTCGTACGAAGAGCTTTGGTTTCACTTTAATTGTGCGAACCACAAAAAAGAAAATTAAATCTTGTGCGAACTGCTAATCTGTGGAATGTGCTGTCTGGATTGTTGTTTCCCGATACTTACAATCAAGGTGTATTCAAATCAGGGGTAAATCGGTTCCTTCTAGCAAAGCGTGCTCCATCGTAGACCGCATTATCGCTTACCATCAGGCAAGTTGGCAGTTAAACGCAAACCTATTAATAAATATAATTAAAAATTGATTAGCGGAAGAAAAAGTAGAATTAGTGGATTAGAGTGGAAAAGGGCAAGTAAATATCGTACCTACTAATAGTACTAATATTATAAGTAAAATTTGTGTTTGTTGGTCTGTTGGTTTCCTCGTAACAGAAATAGAGCAACGGTTTGATATGTTTTTTACATAGAGATAGTTGGAACGGATAGTGACATATAATCATTCATATTTCCGGGATAAAATATGTTTTATCCCAAAAAAAATACCGTTCCTGATGAAATGTCTACGTGGGTTAAGCTACGGAGTGTAGTTAGTCAATAAATAATTTTGATAAGATAGTGTAACTCTGTAATAAAAAGACCAAAAAAAGGTTACCAGATATATTACAATCAAACTTTTATCTAGGCCTTAGCAGGTGGCATCATAAAGCGATCTATTCCAGGCAGACGTGCACGGAAAGGAATTACAATAAGAAAAATAGTGGTCTTACCTATAAGATAAGACCTTGTGAGGACAACCAGCTTATCTCCTTATAAGGATGTTTGTAAAGGTGAAAGAATGTAAATTAAAACGATATTTCGAATCCTGAGAAATTACACACTCATCATGATTTAAAGGTTCAGCCGTCTGCAATCAAAAAGATTTTTAATAGCTCTGCCTTGAAAATTGTTCTGGTATTACGTTTTTGGAACGAATAAGCAACCTGATTTATTTATTGAGTCAATGTGAGAAGGATTTGCTTTCATTTGTCGGTCCCTTTGTCTGAAAGCTGCTTTTTCATGACAAACCACTGGATCTGTCATAATGTTCTTAAAAAATGTTTGTATAAAGTAGTCATATTATTTTATAATACCAAATATCACAGCAATTTTATCCCGAAAAAATGCGAGACATAATTGACTGGAAAATCATGGATCAACGGTCCTTATCCTCACTTCCCTACTTGTTTATTTTTCACGCAGCAATAGATCAACGGAATGACGTGACTTTTTGCACAGATAAAATTGAAAGGCTTTTTACTTACTACTTTTTATCCCAATAAAATTTACGGTTGTTGAGTGATTATCCACGTGGTCCGGGTGAAAGTATATACCCGATACATTGATAGATAACCACTTAGACTGACGTTTCGTAACTCTGTCTCGGACACAGGCATTTATCTAGAATCTAGATTGGCACCAGACTTTGTGGCGAAAGGTCATACAGACATGTGTCTGTCGTAAGCTCCGCAGTAAAATTCATAGGGATTGATGTCGCAATGATGTCACGCCCTTTACTTGATGTAGATTTCTTTTTATAAGGGAATTTAGTAAAGTTGCGTGCCTTTGAGAAGTTTGGACTAATGTAGGCTGATAAAAATAAACCGGCAAAGTGTGATTTTCGGACGGACGGACGGACGGACGGACGGACGGACGGACGGACGGACGGACGGACGGACGGACGGACGGACAGACCGACAGACCGACAGACAGACAGACAGACAGACAGACAGACAGACAGACAGACAGGCAGGCAGACAAACAGACAGACAGACATACAGACAGACGGATTGGCCACAAATTACTTTAACAACGGTCGAGACCTTAAAGTCCTATTTTAGTAGAAGCATGATTTTCAATCATCATCATCATCATATCACAAGCTTTGCTTAGTTTGGGGTCAGATGACCGTGTGTGCAAAAATGTCCCAAAATATTTATTTATTTATATTTATCATCAGCCGGAAGACGTCCACTGCTGAACATAGGCCTCCCCCTTTAACCTCTACACTGAACGACAGCCCGCCTTTTGCATCCACTGGATACCCGCGACTCTCACAATGTCGTCGGTCCATCTAGTGGGAGGCCTCCCTACCCTATGATTTTCAATAGACACATTAAAAACCCTGTTTGAGAAAAGTACTATTTAATCAACGTAAAAGTAACTGCGAGTATATTATAAATTCATAGCATGCCCCATTACTCTGCCTACATAACATTCATAACTGCAGTTCATTGACCGAAGATGAATCAGTAATTCAAGTGCAGATCAAGATGCGCCGTAGTGGATTGCACCGACCGACCTCGACTTGCTCATCTTGAATGAAGCAGTCGTGACTGACAAGGCATTTGATATAAGTAAGTAGATAAACAAACCTAACCTAGCGTAACTAGATCGTGATGCTTTCAGTGAATTGTCTTGTATATAAATACCAAAGTACCTACTTACGAGCGTACAAATATTATAAGGTATTTGACTGTTTTTACGAAACCGGCTCAAATTGTCTATAATCTATACTAATATAACTAAGAGGAAAGATTTGTTGTTTGTTTGTTTGCATTGAATAGGCTCCGAAATTACGAAACCGATTTGAAAAATTTTTCCACTGTTGGGAAGCTACACTATCCCCGGGTGACATAGGCTATATTATATTTTCGAAAAAATAGGGATCCTTACCAAAACTCCAATAATGTAACCCAAGGTGTAAAAAAATAAGATTTACAATTTGACTTTGCGTGTTTGACAGTTCTAAGACAGGACAACGTCTGTCAGATCAGCTAGTATCTAGTAAAAAAGCAGCAAAAAAGGCAAGATAGAAACAGAAACTATACACTCTATACAGCACTTTAAAGCCATTTTTATTTTTGTTGACATTGTGTTTATTTAAAATCTCATTTTTATTGCCTTGCAAGCTGAATTAGAACCACTTATTCTTACTCTACAGGAGTATGTTGATGACAAACTATAATTACACTAGCGGTCCGCCCTAACTTCGCACGGGTATAGATTATAGCCTATGTCACCCGGGGATAGTGTAGTTTCCCAACAGTGAAAGAATTTTTAAAATCGGTCCAGTACTTTTTGAGCCAATTTGTTACAAACATACTTACATACAATTCTTTCCTCTTTATAATATTAGTATAGAGTATAGATTTCAGAACCTATGATGTACCTAATATAAGAATCTGTCTGTCACATAATATTGTGGTGGTTACCGCTCATAGTAATAATTAGGTTTCCCGGTGTCTATGTAGGCGATGGTTACTGCTTACTATCAAACTGACCGTCTTCTTGTTTGCCACAATTTTTTATTATTAGAAAAATATTAAGGTTCTCTGTCACAGTCCACCCACTCACAATCACATACCTATTCATATACCTTGGTATAATAATGAAAGAAACATAAACAATACGTAACCTGAAGATGCATCAAAGTATCGTATAGATCCGACCTCGAAAGGTCAAGTACACAAATCTCATCTTCACCGCATATGGAATGAAAGCGTTCGTAAAGATGACTATACCATGAAGATATATAAAGTAGCTGAGCAAACTTGAGTTGGATACGGCAATTTGTAGACTAAGTTTATACTTTAATTCAAGTACACATTAATAATAATGAAAGTTTTGCAGCATTTTTATGGAACTTCTCGTATAGCAAAGTTTCGTCGGAAGTAAAGTCTAAATCTCAAGACAGAAAAAGATGAAGAGCTACTGTAGATACCACACAGGGAACCTAGGGGAAAAAAAGTAAAACTATGATAGAGATTATTTATTTCAAAACATGTACCAAAACATTATGTACATGGTAAGTATCGTCCATAGCAACGATAACAAAATGTGCTCATTGCTCATTACATTAGCTAGCCGTCTTGTTTGCTGTAATAGGTAGTTCCATAAATCAGTTTTACTAATAAGTAAAGTTTCATATTTTTTTATTAAAATATATTTTATACATCCATAAAAACTATGTTATAAACCTTTTGTTTGAAAATACTTATTGAAATGATTTTTAAAAATTATTTATTTATATACCTTTTAGGGTCTCATAGTGTCCTTGTAGGGTTTTTTGGGTCCCGTACAAGAAATCACTCTCTGTGTATTTTTTTTAACCTGCTATCTTCTTTAGTTATGTATGAAAATGCACAATTACAGTTTTAGTATAGATTTAATTTTTAAGTTTAGGGCTGGCTTGGTTCATGTGAAATGGGAATGAATAGTTTTTTTTACTGCATCCTCACGTGTTCGTAGCGCTGCATAGGTATTTCTAAATACTTGTAAGTTTTCATTCATTACTTTCTTATCAAGCGTATTCTATAATAAATACGACCCGCAAAACTGGCACAAAATTGGTCCCATATAATATTACTGAACTAGAAATGTAACCACAATTATAATATTTGAATGCTACGGAACCTTACCATTACGCGTGTAATCCTCAACACGCTCTTGGGCATTTTTATTATTTTTGACTTCATGCAACATTCGTTGTCTTACGAGTATAAAAGCAAATGCCATAAAAAATCGATACCGCATCCTCAGTTAAGATTTTATTTATTACTCTTTGCATTGTAGCAGACGAGTCTAGCTCATCTTTATTGAACAAGACAATAATATGTGTTCTGAAGGCATTAAATCAAGGCTTAAGTTCAAGGTTATATGCCTCATAATATAAACGATTTTTATAGAGCACTCGCCGGAAGGTTATTGGTCTTCAGAAAAACATGTTTACTTAGATGAAGTTATTGTGGTGTGCTTTGATGTTATAAAAAGTTTTTTTGTCGTATTTTCTCAATTATTTTAGCAACTATTTGGATAACTGATAACTGTTTGTTTGTTTGAAAGAGTAACATTAATGAAACACGCTTAGTTAGTGAATAGTTCCACTATCCACCTCCCGACTCAATCATCAAATTTTAATGTAATATGGGACTTGAAATGATCATAAACTAGGGTGTTTACTCAGGGGGTTACAAGCCATTAAATAGTTATACTATCTACCTCCTCCAAATCAGTCAAAAGGCACCAAGTCAGTGATTTGTCATAAATAATTGTCCTTGTTTCCTGAGAACTATCATCTAGGCATTTTTAGGGCTAGAGTGAATAGATTTCTTCTAGATCAACGTGTTTCATCCACAGCCACACCGTTGCTTACCATCAAGCGAGTTGGTGACCAAACATAGATCTATTCTATTATTTTTTTTAAAGTACTCATACTTGCAAAATTTCTATTTGATACGATAGTTAGAAGTAGGTTAACATCGACTGCCAAAATTTGTATATTTATATTTCGTAAGTTACGAGTGAATGAGAAATTAAATGAGAGTGTTCTAAAACAGACTTCAAAATTAGTAACCGGTTTTGAACAATGATTGCTATTGCCAAATTAACAGGCGCTAACGCCGATAAACGGATTTATTCCGCAGAGATACACTTTCCCGTAGAGACACCTTTAATAAAACTACGCTACTATTCGTATCGTTCGTTAGAACAGGTCCAAAAACTGCTGAGCCAAAGTCAATATTTTTGTGGGATCTCCTCGAGAGCTTCTTCTACATAATTAAAAAGAATCAAGTACATTGGTTCATAAATATGGGAGTAATTGAAACATAGAAAAAAAATTAAAAAATTGCAATTTGAAGTGGCAATGGGCTGGGCAGGCCACATCGTTCGAAGAACGGATAACCGATGGGGAAGGTTCTTGAGTGAAGACCACGAACCGGAAGACGCAGCATAGGTAGGCCTCCCAGTAGAGGGACCGACGACAGTGGGTGCAAAAGGCAGGCTGCCATTCAGTGTGGAGGTTAAAGGGTGGACGTTTTCTGGCTGATGATGATGATGATGACATAAAAAATTACAATGCCTCAGGTATTGTTGATGTCGCTTGTATGTCGTTTATTCAAATATTTTTTTACCAAAACGGACAAAATCGAGAGAAAAATAACTTGTTTGTGGCTGTCAACTACTATCATATTTCTTATAACAGGTAGGTACACCATAATTTTATTAGCTGCTAAACTATAACTCATAATTATTTGCAAGTTCTTGTTTTGACAAAACTTGATTAATCGTTAAAGGTCAAATACTCAACTGGGTGACCTTGTCGTGTTTACCAAAACAAAATAACGACCTTAAAGAAATCCGATGCTCTTAATACTTCTCAAGTTTTAAGGTTATTTCCGAGAATAAACGAGGGTGTGACATGATTAGTCCTTGGTAAAACAATGAGGTAGTTGATTGGTTTGCTGTAAACATCTTTAGGAGTTAATTTATCTACATACTGGGTACGCTGCCAATGTTAGTGGGCTTGAGAATTTAGTTTATCTTAGTACTTCAACGGTCTATGAGCAATCCAATCTAATTGTTTATTATTTAAATCTTTTGATAAAGGTGCGAATTACCTAATTAAAAATAAATACTCGGCGATTCACACCGCGGTGCGAAAGGCTCAACTGATTTAGAGAACATGAGTGATTCACACCGTGTTGCGTACAACATGCAGTGTGGAACGCGGCGTAGTAATCAGGTATTTAAGGTGTTATCGAGTCAGTAATCTTTTGTTTTGTTAATTTACATTATGTACCTAACTTTATAGGTTTTAATTTTAGTTTTTTGATTGTATGCTCACTAAAGAAAAGAGACCACGCGCAAAGTGGCACAAAGGCGATGGAATGGGCCATGTTAGACACCTCTCTCCTACCAAACCATCGAAGACGTAGTTAAGGCTGCACTTACCCGCTACAGCTAGATGCTAGAGATAGCTAGAGCTACCAGCGCTCCATAATTTGCGCATTTTAACATTAAAAAGTCTTCCCGCTGAGACGTTTCAAAAAGAGCCTACAACTATCTCTCGGGGCTGGCGAAGCTTAGTAGCTAAGTTCCGGTACGTTTCTTTGGAGCTCCCGGGGCCGTCTGTCAGGGATAGAAGCTTACCGCTGAGGGGGTTTAAATGTGTGCAATCCTGTTTAACCTGGTTTCACTTCACCCCAATACAACTGCATGGGTATCTTCAGAACATTCTCATCATGTCACCAAAAAAATGATAGTAAGGTAGGAAAAACTTAAAAAGGATTTTAAGAAAAGGTGCCTCCAGAATTAAAAAAAAAAATGTAAGATGTTACAGTTAAAATTTCATAGATATATTTGACACACACCAATCTAAATACTTAGTTAGACTTATGTTTTATGCTGATCAAAAAATATAGGTATGTAAGATTGTATTATAGCAGTTCAAAATTATTTTCTGACAGTTTTAGTGATAAAAAGTAATTTGTATTTTTTTTAACATCCACTATTAAAATAAATAAAATTAAATAATGTAAGTCAAGTTAAAGTAAACATACCATAAATATATTTCGCATACACCGATGTACATAGTTAGGTTTATTAGTGTTTATTTATCGAAAAAAAACTTTATAATTATGAGAGTTTATGTGGGGTTTGACCCGTATCTTATTATCGTAGCATTTATTTCCATAAAAATAAAACACTACCCGAAACAGATTTTCAATACATACAATTCTTTTATTTGAACTGAATGTACAATGATCGTGATATCACCGTTCAGGGTAAACAAATAAGTGCCCAATTTATTGTCAGAAGCCTTGATCTGAAACTGCATTCTGGTACTATGCAATAGTTTTAGCGATTTTATCATGATTTCACTAAAGCTACAAAGTTTTGGATGTATATACAAAACAAATTTATGAATTTAAATAAATTATGTTTAATAAAAAAACCGCAAAACATATATACATATAACACACATATGCCACTACAAAATATTTTTTTACACGTATTTTGATGTCACTTCACAAGCTCACTTTGCTAAGGTTTTCTTTGCTGGTCTCTAAATTCCCTCTTCCTTTAAATATGGCATCGTTAGTCTTCTCTCAAGATTCCCTCAGCCCACCTCAAATGAAGACAAAGCTAAACATTACGTCATCAAACCAGTCAACCTTTTTTTTAATAATTTTAATAAGGGAAACCTTAGAGTTACCTTATTTTATCGACTAAAACTGCCAAAGCACGACTTAAAGAAACCTTAAGGGTGATTCTATCATCAATGACACACTAAGAAAAAAATAGGCTTGCGCTTGGCCGCCAACTCGCTTGATGTTAAGCGATGATGCGGCCTACGATGGAGCACGCTTGCCTAGAAGAAACCTATTCACTCTCGACTTGAAGACACCCAGATTGTAACTATCGGGGAACATCCACTCCGGCAGCGAATTCCATAGACTAGCAGTTCGCACAATAAATGTGGAATCAAAGCGCTTCGTACGGGTTCTCGGAATATCAACCATAAAGCGGTGTACACTTCTCCATGTAGAGAAGTAACGTCTATTAACATTGGGGTTAGTTGCTGAGTTGTTACCTTAATTATGATTGATGGTAAAATACGTGGAAATAAACACGTGAAAGTGTAATATTTAAAAGTATCGATTTCCCGAAAATTAATACAAAAGTACAGCTAATCGCCCGGTCAAGACAACAATGGTCCGATGCTAACTCCATGCTAACGAACGTGTCGCAATACGTAAAGCTAAGGCCACGGTAAATGTTAATCGGTCGCACGGCAGCGCAGATGGATCATTACATCCGAACGCTGCTCTTGCGCAACTTACCAATGAGTAGATACAGTACAGAATAAATCATATTAGTGTGTATGAATGCCTAAATAGTGTAAGCTTCAGTGAATACCTCTGCTTGAATATATTATATGCTTGCTATAGCGTGATATGAGTGTACAAGTATTGGATGTATAATTTGGTCTTATGAACTTTCGGAGTAACGCCATTTAACATTACGTATTTTCGAAGTGTTGTGCTTTTGTCTTTTTAACCGACTTCGAAAAGGAGGAGGTTATCAATTCGATTGTATGTTTTTTTTTTGTTGTACTATTGAATATAGGTAGTTTTTTTACTCGGTGTACTACCTACCTCGGGTCACCTACGCTATAACCATCTCTGATCCTACACAAATCTATCAACACATCATTTGGTTGAGTCGTTTAGACTGTAGATACGAACAATCAATCATGCATAAACATTCACATTAACCACAATAGGTTTTTATTACCTTTTTACGGGTAAAAAAGTGCTTCTTTCAAAAATGAAATCACAACCGACTTTGTAGAAAACTGGGCACCGATTCTACTAAACCAATTGTTTTTAAATTGTAACAGTTTTAATGTTAATTTTTTTAATAAATTGACTATACATTTTAAATTTTTATTTTTTTTGATACTTTAAGTGTCGATTTTGGGGCAATTCTTTAGCAATTTTAAAACAATTCGTTTAGTCATAAGTACAAATTGTCTCTTATGACACTTGTTTTATACTTTAAGTGTATTTTTTGATGCTATTCATTAACAATTTAAAAATAATTGGTTTAGTAGAATCGGGGCCCTGGTATTTAACAAACAATCGAGAAAGAATCGATCGAGAGTAAATTGGTTTATTGGAGGCAAGCGTGCTCCATTATAGATAGCACCATCGCTTAACATCAGGCGAGTTGGCGGTAAAACGCAATATTTTTTAACATACAAGCATTGTTTTAATATTTGCTAAAGTTAATAAAATACACCAAGCTCCGAGACGAAATGTTAAATTATTTCGATGTGATGGGTAACATTCTCTAAACTAAACTAAACTTTATAGTTCTAAAATAGTTGCCATCCTTTTATGACGTATAGAAATGAAAAGAGACATCAATCATAGTCCTGTCCTGTGTGTGTTTAGTCCTGTCAGATTAGTTTAGAGAAAGGTACAACAGAATAGACTTCATTGTCAATTTAAAAGAAACCCTTTGTCATGAGTGTTATGACCCTTCTGTCTTTTTAGCTTGTTTTTAGTCTTTGTCTATCGAGTAATTGTAGTAATTTTGCATGTTGATTTAATCCTGTAACCAGTGTCCTATAATATTAAGTACATGGTATTAAAACTATCTAATTATTTTGTTGCTAACCCAATTTCAGTAATGAAAAATCCAAACCAGTGTTAGCTTTAATCTCACAACCTTTTTAAATATAATAATAATGGCTAAGAGCGTATCGAGACATGCATATGCTGGGTTTCGTTAGAATATATAGTAAGTAAGTTTCCATAGGGCATAGTACCTCGGTTGATCATTATCATCATCATCCACAGCCTTTCTTATCCCACTGCTGGTTATAGGCTTCTCTCTTGCAATGCCACCTGCCTCGGTTCTGTGCTAATCTAATCAAGTCCAGGTTCGACCAGCTATAGTGATAATATCGTTGACTCATCTTGCAGCTGGACAACCAATGCTTCGCTTACCTTGCTTTGACCACCACTCTGTCCAAACCTTACTCCATCTGTCATCACTGCGCCTAGCAACGTGTCCTGCCCAGCTCCACTATAATTTTATTACCGCGATTCCGATGTCTTGAACCTTTGTTCTTCATCGGATTTCAGTATTACGACCTCGGCCTTAGACTTTGAGGCCTAGCATGGATCTCTTCATAGCTATCAGTGCTATTCTGATTTTGTGCACAGCTTCATGTGTAAGCGTTCATGTTTCGGCACCATAAGTCATGGCGGGCAGGACACATTAGTTGAAGAGGCTAATTTTGAACACGCTTTACACTTTTTACAATAATGTTGCAGCTGTCAGAGCAAGTAAACAAATGGAAATAGTGTAGCCGTACTAACTTCAATCACTCACAAAATGTTTTAGCTAACAAAAATCAGAAGCCGGATGTACGGATGACTACGTAAAACAATAAATCATATCCTGAGTCATATATAATTCTCCCGATGGTTCAGTTTCCTCCCCCTATTTATTTCCTAAATTATGAGCCCTGATTCCACGCCCTGTCCCAATAAATTCTACCCTCGGTGAAATACTGATACACAAGACCAAAACTTTGATCAGTGGTGAAACGCAGTCAGAACATGGCTTAATTGAGGCTAGTTTAGGTATCACATTTTGTGAGTTGATTGAAGTTAGTACAGGTAGGAAAAATTTAGAACAGTCGACAGTATTTTGTATAATATATTTTTCTGATGTATTTTATGCGATAAAAAAGGAGACACTGTTTTAAACTATCACGGCTGTTCACTACGCCGAAAAGTGCGCCGAAATATCGGGAGCTCATTCCACAACCTTACCACGGTAAATATCCCGTAAATAATCATATATCTCTATTATAAAAAAGGAGGTTCTCAATTTGACTATGGAATGTGTTCCGTTTACAACGTCGCGCGATGGCAGAGCTACGATGACATAGCGGACAACTAACGTTGAACACTATGCAAGCGACATAACGTCTAAAACTTAAAAAAATGAGGCATTGAGAAGTATATAATTGATCAATGACATGTACAATGACGCTTGGTCGTTTTTTGACTGTTTTCACTGAGAGATTGTGTATAGGAATTGTATCTCGATCTTGGGCGAGCTATAAAGTTATCCTATAGTAGCTATTTGGCAATACAATTTTTACAGTTTCCTCTTCCGTTAGCTACCTAATTGTTTATTTTCTTGTTTTGATATCGATAGGAATAAACAAGATATTCAGAGACAAAACTAAAACATTTTACTGGAAGCGGAAGTCAGCGGAGAATAATTCACGAAGGGCAAGAGGTTCAGTATCGAAAAACCATTTACTTTTGTTCTTCCTTTTCGGAATTGGTGAATAAAATGGGAAAGGTGTCGTTGAAATGGACCATTCACTTCTAACATCATAAAGTATACGCTATATGTAGAGTCTGTAGATGTTTTGAGTCTTTGTTATATCTACCATACAGGGTGACGCATATAGACTGTAGAACTAAGCAGAAAGGAGGTCATTGTACTCATCATTATGGACAACTTTTACTATGGTACCAACCCTGAATGTCTGTCTACACGTATGCTGGCCACAGCGACACCTCGGCCCAAATTTTCAAGTTCGTCCATAAATGCTTCTATTGCCATCGAGGCTAACAGTTTCAATTCAAGCATGGTTCAGGATGAGCAAACTTGTGTTCGTTTCACTAATTTATTTTTTTATACCGTTTTTAGGGTTCCGTACCTCAAAAGGAAAAAAACGGAACCCTTATAGGATCACTTCGTTGTCCGTCTGTCTGTCCGTCTGTCTGTCCATCTGTCTATCCGTCTGTCAAGACCCTTTTTCTCAAGAACGCGTAAAGGTATCAAGTTGAAATTTATACTAAATACTTAAGTCTGCGGTTTATGTTGGCTGTAAAAAATTAAAAGTTGTAAGTCAACGCAATCAAAAGATATGAATGTTTATGTCGCATATTTTGCGATTTCACAGGGGAATCAAAAGCTATAGGGTACTTCCCGTTGACCTAGAATCTTGAAATTTGGCAAAAAGCAAGGTCTCATAGCACATACATAGGAATAAATCCGAAAGTCAAAAATTTGAAGTTATATCATTAAAAAAATGATATTACAAACTTACATTTTGTAGTTGGAATGTATGGAAGAACCTTATTGTCAACTACAAAGCTAAGTTTGTCTTTCAATATTTCAACTTCAGTTAATTTTTTTTTGGACTCGCGCTCTGAGGGTTCCGTCCAACGGAACCCTCAGAGCGCGAATCCTACTCGTACTTGTCCGTTTTTTTTTTGGACTCGCGCTTTTAGGCTCCGTCCAACGGAACCCTCAGAGCACGAGTTCTACTCGTACTTGTCCGGTTTTTTTGCTATGACACTACTAACCGCATTACTTGACGATGACGATGCTATTACAGATCTTAATTTTAATACTTTATTCTCTAAAACATGTTTTATTATTTTAATGTGGGCAGGGTTACCTAAGATTTTAATGTTGTATTATGAACGATTGTGATGATAACATTCGCCTAGAAAATAATGATACGTATTTATTGTAAAAGCTGACGGCTCTAAGAACATGGAATATGTCTACAGAGTGAATAAATTTTGAATTTGAATTTAATACTTGTAGTGTGGTCTACAATTAACGATACTACCAAGACTATTTTGCATAAATTTGTACAGAAAACACAAAAAAGTACAGGTGATAATTATAATTAATATAACCTATAAAATAAAAAATAGAACCACTTGGTCTATCTTGTATTATAAGTATGAAAAATTGGAACCGAATAATATTTGGCGACTATCATGCCTACCAAATGCGAATAAATACCAATAAACACATAATAATATTACCGATAATGCTTGAAATCATTTCATCAGAAGTTTAGGTCAGCCCAAGTTGCAACTATGTAAACGGTTTTACAATTCTTAATATTATGTCCAGATGAATTTGGTAAGTACGCCAACAGATGTCTATGTTAATAATTTATGAATAATTGATACGTAGGCGCTACTAAACTAAGTGGTATAAATACAGCGTTTGTACTTGATTTCCCTAATTCATTTTAAGCGTTATATTTTTTGACTTGGCTAACCTTATTTTTATTGTGGTTTGGTTTTTAGCGTACGTAACTTAAGTTTTGGATACCACAAAAATCGGATCATTCTCGATAGATCCATTGCTAAGATCCAGAATGGATCTATAGAGATTATTTTTCTCTCTTTAGATCCCATCTTAAAATTATGGATCTATCAAGAACTTTTTTCTCACTAGATCTATTAGTAGTTCCTCGATGGATCTATTGAGATTTTTAATCCTCGTTGGATCCTATTTTGAAAGTATGGATCTATTGAGAACTTTCTTTATCATTAGATCCATTGGTCAGAAGACACTGATTTGAAAGACATTGACAAACTCTTTAAAACTTTTTAGGATAATCACAAGTTTGAAAACATAGTCATAGTTGGTTGGGTATATAGTTTTTTTTGCGCTCCATCTCGCACAATCATCATTTCCTGCGCAACAGCTCTTTCTTGCGGCGGCAATGCGTCGTGTAACGGGTCGCCTTCTTTCCTCAAATGTGTCGAGAAGAGCGATGGCTGGCGCATGCGGCAACCTTCTTTGACATAGATGAAATTTTTGTTTCTATGATGTAATGTCAATGTTTAATATAGACTCACAGAATAATAAAGCGCATGGAATCAGTCACGTTATTTACAAAGCGTACAAGGCCATCTGTCAAATAGTATGTAGCCTTTGGAGCCTTTTACAGGTTCCTAGTACATTATAATACAACCATGCAATGCTTTAGTCCTTTTTTTTTAGCATAGATTTCAATTCTTGTTCTTTTAAAACAAAAACAAAAAAAAACTTGACCTAATCGCTACTAAACTTCACAGGATCACCCGCTGGGCTAATCTGAAGAATGCTTGAAAGTGTACACATACACATACACATACACATACACATACACATACACATACACATACACATACACATACACATACACATACACATACACATACACATACACATACACATACACATACACATACACATACACATACACATACACATACACATACACATACACATACACATACACATACACATACACATACACACACACACATAGTTTTTTATTTTAGTTTATAGAAGACAGATAATTATAATAATATTTGAGTAAAAGCTACATACCTACCCAACAGAAACGAGAAATAGAAATTATCATCTACAAAAATGGTTCCAATGAGTTTGCTAAAAGAAGAGCATTGGCTAAACGTTTTTGTGAATAGCAGAAAAAAATATTATTAACTAACGACGCAGAAATTACACGAAATCAAACAACTTCTGATCATACATTTTATTTACTCTCTACATTAATAAAAAAGTTACAAAATTAAATGATATTGAAAATAACATGAATCACACAAGTTTTTTAAGAGTTAATAAGGTAGGTCCCGTTTTTACCCTTTGGATATGGAACCCGAAAAAGTAATAATAAACCCTAATAAGGGTCCAAAACTCCATAGAAGCCTCTTGTAAAGCCTCCACCACTTTACTGGTGCATGAGTTTGACTTGACCGTGCATGATTAGCTCTGCTTGACTGGCTTGTTTGACGCTATTGAACACTATATAAAATATTTAATACTAAATACACGACACTATTTAATATTAGGTACGACTGAAATACCCTGAAAAATTTAACGAAAAGCAACAGAGCATGGTCGCCATGGAGACACTTCTATGTTTTTTTGAAGTTTGTTCCTCTATGTTTGCTGTTTAGTTGACAGCGTCGCTAGTGGAGAACAAAGTATGAAATTCATCAAGAAATAACTGTAGTTCCAATTTTGCCCACCTTAACAGCTAAGTTGGTGGCATATTTACATTGTACAATTCGTTACTTATTGTCATGTTTTTGTAGATTTTTCAGAAAGCGTTGAATCAATGTCGATAAAAAAACTATGTGACCACTTATGAAATATGACCTACCAACTAAAAAAAGAATCATCAAAAACAATTCTAAATTGGTGGAGTAATCGCGTAACAAACATACAAAATAACCTCCTCCTTTTTGAAGTCGGTTAAAAAGTAGGTACGAACGAATTAGTAATTCTACGAGGATACAGTTAAGATTAAAATAGTCTGTTATACCAATTTCCTTATACAAAATACCATATACACATAATATATTATAGTAACTGCAATTTAACTACAAAATTATTATTCTTAATCATTATCAACAAGTTAAAGTAACAAAACACCGGTTGTTTTAAAATTAGCATAATATATTATGTAAAACGTAATACTGAACGTTTTTAGGGTTCCGTACCTCAAAAGAAAAAAACTGAACCCCTTATAGGATCACTTCGTTGTCCGTCTGTCCGTCTGTCTGTCCATCTGTCAAGAGCCTTTTTCACAAGAATTCGTAAAGGTATCAAGTTGAATTTATACTTAATACGTGGGTCTACGGTTTCTTTAGGCTGTAAAAAAATAAAAGTTGTAAGTCAACGCAATCAAAAGATATGAACGTTTATGTCGCATATTTTGCGATTTCACACGGGAATCAAAACCTATAGGGTACTTCCCGTTGACCTAGAATAATTAATTTTGGCAAGAGGCAAGGCATTCATTCCTTACAGCACATATAAAGGAATAAATCTGAAAGTTCTTAATTTGAAGTTATATCATATAAAAAATATTGTTTTACCAAACTTACAATTTGTAGTTGTTATGTATGAAAGAACCTTATTGTCAACTACAAAGTTTTAAGTTTGTCTTTCAATATTTCAACTTCAGTTAGTTTTTTTGGTCTCGCGCTCTGTGGTTTTCTTTCAACGGAACCCTCAGAGCACGAGTCCTACTCGTACTTCTGCGGTTTTTTTCTTTTCTTTTCTGTACTGGAAAGTTACTTAACTAAACAAAATACAAGCTGTCGTGCAATCATACATATATATATATATATATAAACCTTCCTTGAAAATGTATCTAACTGATGGTGAAACCGAATCAAAATCCGTTGCGTGGTTTAGGAGGAGTTAGCCGCCATACAGACATACAGACAGACAGACGCGGAAAGCGAGTTCAATTTATACTATGTAGAGATATCCGCGTCAACAGTTTAGTTGAAGCGAAAATACACTGGATTATCGACGCTTGGTGTATTTACAACAAACAAAAAGCACTATATTTTATAGCCATTTGTTTATAGATCAACAGGTTCGGCTAACCGTTTTTCATCACAAATCAAAGCTTCAGTTTGGTCCATTGGTTCAGTACTTAGATTCAATTATTATAGGAAAGACGTTCGTTTTCTCTTAAAAGAAAAGTTAATGAAATGATGCTGCTGAATGGTTCACCAGCTGTCACTTCTTGGAGGCGGAACTGGGACACTGAAAAACAATTATCATTGTTTAAAAACTATAGAAATCGGACTGCTCAGTAAAAAGTAATGCATGGTCATTTATTCGAAACAAAAAATACAGGGTTACGCATATAGAGTGTACTAAGCCAAAAGGAGGTCATTGTACTCATCATTATGAACAACTTTTACTATGGGACTAACACTGAAATCGCGGAAAAGCGAAGAAAAAAAAACTCTGTCTTACCAAGGAGTGTTCCAATTGCTACCATCACATAACGCTGTTGTGGGAGTTTCTTGCTGCCTGAAAAGCGAGAGGTTTTGTGTGTGTAAGTCTGTAAAAAGGAAACACACAAACAAAAAGTACGTACACAGAAAAACAGTAAATAGTGTTTTACGTTTGTCCTTTCAACTCAGTAAAGGCAATACAGATTTGAATAATTTGGTACGGAGATACCTTAATTTTTTTATCCCGGAAAGACAAACGGATCCTGGGATAGCGGATGGAATCGCGGAGCGTTGTAAGTCCACCATATTCTGATAAACAGTTTAAAGAAATATTACTGACCCTGACAGATTGGCAAGGCTCATTGCCTCTTGCGCCCTCATCTTGCTCCCGTAAGTACGCCAGAGCTTGACACATAGAGGCATCAACGTGGAACACCATATCACTCCTAAAAAAAATCCGCAAACCCACCAGCCGTGCTGAAAAGCAAACAATTATTACAAAACCATTCAAATTATTTTTTTATACAACTGACGATGAAGAATCCAACAAAAAAAAATTAATGTAAGTCAAGATATTTTAAACTATGAATATCAGCGTTCAAAAAAAATTTATAGGAAATGTGTAGTAGTTTTAAAAATGCACCTCTTTTGTAAGTAATATTAAGATACTTTTTCGTAAATTTTGTACTGAATCTTTATGTAAATATATCATATCCACATACATATATATTTTAGTTCTTGTTTGGTTTTACAATTGCGACAAAACAGCGTAATTGTAAACTTTGTACTATGATTGTTACGGGTATGACAGCAAATGTTGAAAAATGTACGGATCATAAAGGATAGTGAATTAGGAAGTCCACGAGGTGGGTGCAGTTAATAAAGTTACATACAACCATTGACCTATACGTACCTTGCATACAACAAACGTTTTTTTTAACGTATTTTTGTATTAGCTCTAATGTAAAACGCTAATACGTAGGTACAAGCGTCAAACTTGGCATGATTATAGTACACACTCTAAAGTATAACAACAATTAATGAATAATGGCCAAGTGCGAGTCGGTGTCAAATTTCTGTTCACCACCGGATCTCATACGATCACCGAAGTGAAGCAACGTCGGGCGCGGCCGATACTTGGACGGGTGACCGCCTGGGCGTTGATGGGATATTGTCCTTTTATACTTTAGTAGCTAACAATTTATGTGGTGGTACGGAACCCTCAATGCGCAAGCCCGACTCGCACTTGTCCGTTTTTTTAAATGATTATTATCTATCTAAATATGTATAAACTGGGAGGGACAAATAGACTGAGCAACAAACATACAAACAAACATACAACAAATCAGATTATCTATTGTAATACTTGCTACCTAAATTCTGACGTAACTTTATACCTATAATAATATACTACGTAAGAGTTAGATACACGTACACATATTTATGTAAAATTATTTTGACATAAATGATTCCAAGACAAGTATTAAGTTCACTGTACAGTAATTCAAATATATCATACCTACTGGTAATTGGTATATTCTACATGGAATCCATTAAAATTATCTATACTGCCTATTATTATATACCTTCATATAAAATTTATTACCAAAAATATGTTGCGAATGTATCTAGCTTAGAATAACTACTCAGAGAAGGAAAGTAAGGAAGGTTTCCAAACAACGCCTTCTCAAAACGTAAGCTACAAATTCGCTTTGTAGCTTACGTTTCGATTGGTATTTTAAACGATTTAAGCAAGAAAATTAATGGATTACCTGTGGAATGTCACACCATAACTCTTATGCTGCTTTTCTGATTTGTTGTGGTACGATTTCACCGCGCAAATTGTCATAGTATTTTTTTAAATATTTTTTGGTGTCATATATGACACCATTTGAATGCCTTAAATTTTGCGAATGTACTTGGTTTCTTTGTGTAGTTATTCTAATGTACCTAGACTAGAAGAATAGCTTTACTTTCTCATTTTAAGTGAATGTACAAATTCTTTTTGAGAAAATAAACGTCTTAAACCAGATGTTACTAATTAATAACTCACTAAAGAAGAAATGTAATTGGTGCACAGCAGAGTCCTCGCTGCAGAGTAGACATTATACAGCGGTCGGCAGCGGGCTGCGTGGTTGGCTACTGACTTCAGCACGTGAGTTCTCCAACCGGCAGCATGAGATACGAGCCGGGAGATGTATACTGATATTTTCTTTAAAAATAAACTTTATTAATTTTTTTTTTTTAAATTGAGCTTTTTTGTATACTTTCAGCAAAACCTTTCATTTGATACTCTTATCATGACGGGGTTACGTCGTTTCGTTTAGGAGTTCCTATAGCCACCTTCTGTCTCCATCATCAGACAAGCTCGGTGGTACCATAACATTACTTTGTCACTGAACTTACCATAAGTATGCCAAATTTCAGCTCAATCGCTTGAAGATACCTAAGTGGTCTAAAATTCAGTTGAACAGCCGCACTCAGAGACGTTACTTAATTGGTTTAAAAATTGCTGTCAACTTCTTGTTGACGGAAATTGTCACACATGAAAACGAGACAGAGCAATTTTAAGTATTCCTTAGCTTAAGTAACGTCTCTGAGTGCGGCTGTATGATTTGTTCCACACTAACAGGGTAAGTTATATAAAAGCATGCAAAAAGTTTATAAGTTCGTATAAGCCTATACCACAGAAAAGAAAAAAAAAATCTTGTCTGTGGCATAGATTCAGTATAGTACACTGAATCTATGTTCTGTGGCCTAGACCAAAGTCAAAGTTTGTTATAGGCCTTTGACATGACTTAGCGGTTGTTTTTAACCCTTGCCGCAAACAGAGGGATGTTATAAGTTTAGCATGTATATCTGTGTATCTGTCTCGGCCATCGTAGCTCCCGAACGGCTGAACCAATTTTGAGTTAGTTTTCTTTTGTTTTGGAAAGTGATTTGATCGAGAGTGTTCTTAGCTATGATTCAAGAAAATCTGTTAAACTGTTTGAAGAATTTCAGCTTTAATAACAGTAGTTTAAAAAAAAACAAAGGATGCTACCGTGGATTGTATTTTTAAATTTCTAGCATTACATCTAAGAATTTGTTCATTGTGCTAGGTCATCTACAGCAACTACGTTAATGCAAATTTATCATCAATTTGCAGTTTAACATAATAGTACAATTAGTTTAACGTTCATCGATTTCTTGAACATACGACGTAACGCTCTATATATGCTGTATATATTTGGAATACATTTTCTCGGTACCTACAATAAATTTCAGAGCAATATTTATGTAATTGTTGGAGAGACTTTAGAATTTTTATAGCCACGTGCATTTGTTCAGATCAGAGTTCAGAAATTCAGAGAATTCGGAGAATTTTGATATGCCTTAGTATCGAACATAAAGTTAATGTATTGCTTAGGTCTCAAAAAAAAGTTTATTGGTTTAAAAATATTTCTTTTCTTATGTCATCCACAGCAAAAACTCACCTTCCTCGCAATGACATCGCCCTGGTTGTCAATATAAAACTGCGCGGTATGGATGTGACTTAACGAAATGTTCAGTTTTCTCCTGAACGGCATGAGTTGTAGTTCCAATTCAGTCAGTTTAAAGACCACTTCTGCTCGTATCTGTTCCAGAGGTTTTATGTTTGCAGTATGCAGCCTCTGGGTTCTGCTCGCTGCAAAATTTGAATTTGTTTTGTTTATAAATCTTTAACTAGCTCAATTAAAGGCAAGTAAAATTAAAAAATAAGTTAATCGTAAAAAAATTTACCTTTGGCAAAGAAAATGGAATCCCCCATTGGAGCGGCGACCATATTGAATTTAGTGTGATTCCACTTACTTTTTAGTTTTCTGCTCTTCAAGCCCTTTCATTCGATACCCATATTACATAACAAAATGGGAATGACAAATAGTATAAACCATCCTCCATCTTGTGGCGGGAATCAGTTTGAAAACATTATGATGTTGGGTATTGCATATTATATGGACAGTACACCATCATTATCATCATCGTCATCATCATTTCAGCCATAGGACGTCCACTGCTGGACATAGGCCTCCCCCATCGATCTCCAAAAGGGCCGGTTGGAAGCGGCCTGCATCCAGCATTTCCCTGCGTTCTCTTAGTGGACGGTACCTACTGCCATTGAAATGTGAGTTTTATAATCGTGTTAAGTATTGTATAATATCCAATGGCAATATATCTACTTCACGTGTCTCGTGAAACAGATTCCAAACGCAACGTTTTAATTCCATCATCTGAACACACGTAAAAATCGTCGTGTGCTCAGTTGACGAAACAATACATGTATTTATTACACGTTTCACTAGCTGATCACACGTGTGATCAGATATCTAAGTGTGTTCAGTTGGTGACAAAGACGTACGTGCAATTGACATTTGGTATTAAATTCTGATGTACAAGACAAGAAAAAGTGCTCTCATTTCAATACTAAGATTATTAGAGTGAATCAAACTTTAAATTTGGTGTCACATACCTAAAGTTTCCAGTCTAGCAGCTATAGTCAAATCTTGCATCTGAGCTGCAATATTCTGCAGTTGGTCCACAAGGGAAGGTAGATCTTTACCAACCACTGGTACGTTGTAATCCATTCTAAAAACAGTTTACAAAGTACTCATTATTGGTGCACATTTTGTTAAGCTTTACTCTCTAGTTTATTAACAATATTTTACTAGGATAAAAAAAAAAAAGATAAAAAAGATAGTGATTTTCGGGCTTTCAAGTTGGCGTCTCATCTATACTTTCTAAGATTTTGATCATCAACTATCTTAATGGTACTTCCGTGAAGCAAGCAAAAAAACAATGCTCTTAAACAACCAAAACCGATCCAGAGTCAGACTAAAATGCCGCACCGGTGTTTCTACGGATAATTTTATTTATCTTTAGTCACTCCAGCGTGACATCGCTGTAATTACAGATACAGTGTAAACTCTATATAGCGACACTCGATTTTAAGACAAACTCACTAAAACATCAAAATAACTTGATTGTAGTTGGTTTACTTTGTAGTCTATTCAATGATACACTCTAGTAGTATCACACCCACTCTAAATAACAAAACAATACGCCATTATTAAGCAATAAACAGGTGCCTTATTATGGATGATTCGGATCGTGATCGCGAGCGCGTGCCATCTCACTTGCGCACGTGGTGCGAGTAAATAGATGCGAATGGGACGGCATGCAATTTCGATCCCGATCAAACTTCTATAAAAAGGCCGCAGTACTTTTTAACTCATCGTATTTAAAATAAAATAAAATAGAGTAGCAAAAAAAACGCCAGACGAAGATAACAGACTATATGCAATAAGCGTTGTAAATTGTGTCAGTATTAATGTTTGTTGTTTGTTAATTTTATACTTTAGTAGTAAATACATGTTATAAAAGTAAAATAATATTGATTTGTTTTCTGTCCATTTAACGACATCTCTCAATACCGCCATTAAATGCATAGTCTCTTAAGTGTCTTATAGAATTTACACTGTTATTATATTTATTTGTAGCAACAAAGGAGCCACACGGTGGGATTTAGGATAATTTTATTTATCTCAAGCCACACCGGTACGACTACGGATAATTTTATTTAGTCAGACCAAAGCCACGACGGACAACGGTGTGACAACGGATAATTTTGTTTATAAGATAAAATTTAAAAAATAATAATCTAAGAGTCAGTTACATGAACATTTACACAGCTATAAAACATGAGTAGAAAATTACATCTATTTTCATCCGCAGATACGACGGTGTGGCCACAGACAGTCTGTTAATGGATCGGTAACGTGTCTGTGATGCCCCTGGTGTTACAGGTATCCATAGGCGACGGTGATCGCTTACCATCAGGCAGCCCGTGAGCTTGTTTGCCATTTATGGCATAAAAAGCCTTACCGCTGCACATCTGTAATGCAAACAGCACATATGAACGGCATTAAAACTCACCTATACTTGGCCAAATCAACATCAGTGACTTTTCGCATCTGATTCAACAATATACTGAAGTTTCCTGATATAGTTTTTAGTAGATCTACATCCACTGCCTCAAAAAGACGAGTGAAATCTGCCTGTAGCTCTTCCCATTCGAAGTAGGAAGTCTCTTTGTTCACGTCTAGTATCTTGTCAAGTTGGAAGACAAGGTAGGCTGGACGGTCTTTTTCGCAGTCTCTGAAAAGTTAGACAGTGTTAACAGGAACGGTGGTATCAAGCTGTATGGAGGTTATTGTACTTATGATAGAACACTCTCGATCAAGCCACCTTTCACGTCACGTTTACGTAACACCCCTTTTTTTGCATCGAGGGTTAAAACAGTTGAATTGTCCATAGATGGTCAAAGGTCTAGACATAATCCTTTTTTATGTCCATCTACTTACTCACTATATAAAAAAAAAACTCAATACCAATACCTTAATACATCCTTAATATTTACATCTATGGTGACGTTTTCTAGATCTCTAAATATAGCATCAAATACTCCTTCATATTTGGACAGTAAAGGTGACGGTCTGTCCATTAGAGCTGTCAACGTTTCGTACTGTGGACTATCCCATAGAGCATGGCAGACGTATACCTAGAATCAATTAATTACAGTTAAATTAAAATATTAACTAAACAAAACTTCTTAAAAACAAGCTTTTTAGTATTCTTCTCAGCAAACCCTTTCATTTGGTACCCATAGCATGATGGCAGATAAGAAAATTTTGTCCGCCATCTTGGGGCAGCCGCCATATAAAATTTAGTGTGATGTAAATTTACTCTTCTTCTCAGCAAACAAACAGGGGGCACATAAAAAGTAACTGATCCACCGATCCACCATATTTGGGAGTCCACCATATTGAATTAAGAATGACTTCATTTAACTAAGCAAACATTGTCATTCAAACCAAACGTGTATACAAAATTTTAGCTCAATAATAATTGGTTGGGCAACTGTTTTAAAATTCACCTGTAAGATTTGACCCAAACTAACATGGCAATGGACACAGATCTGACTTGACTAACTTAAGCAGGCTAAACTCAAACGGTTTACTGATATCTATTGAAGAGTTTCACTATCCATCTAGGCTCCATCATCAGACTCTCGTCAACAAATATAATGTATGGAACTCGTTAAAACAAACCAAGTGAGTCCCGACTCGAGAGGTGTATTAATAGCTATCGAAGAGTTCCAATATCCACCTCATAGTTCCATCTTCAGCTCATTTGATGGTACCAAATTATTGTATTATCATCCGGTTTACATAATATATACTTGTAAAGTTTCATATCGATACGACAATGAAGTTAAAAATAGGTTAAAATCGACTTCCAAGATTTATTTACATAGTTAATTACAAGCGAAGTTATTAAAATCCTGGTAAAATAATAATAATAATGGACTTTCAATCATTTATTTCGAGGTTGTAATTCAATGAGGTTCAATCATTTATTTCGTGGTATGATTAGTTGATTTTTCAATCATAAATATTTATTTACTAGGAAATGTATTGTTTTATTATAGAAACTGACGTTGTAAAGACCGCCTAATGCTGTTGAAACAATATTCGGAGTGATCAGCTTAATCTAACGTGAGTTTACGTGAGTAATTCCCGTGTAATATAAACAAAATATATTGATTTACAAGCTTTTAGTTAACTTGCAATGTTTGTGTGTTAGTTTGTTTGTTTAGGTCAAATCTTGCAAGCTGTATTAGAACCAGTTCCTCCTAACCATGTTTGCTGAAAATTTGCAAACTACAAACTACTATTACACCTACCACCATATCTACTATTGTTTTTTTTAGTTCTGGCGACAATACAATATTCAATAAGCAATATTGTATTTTCAAAGTGACCGCTGCCTCAAGATGGCGGATAATGTATATTTTTGATATGGTTATCAAATGAAATAGCTTGAGTAGTAAGAAACGATAAAGTGATTTTAACAAAATTTATGTCTGCCCCTCTAAGATGGCGGCTTACATTTTCTTGGCTTGTTTTTTTTTTTTTTTATATAAACTTCAATACGAAAGCAATCATCTGCCAAGTTTATACCTTTAAAATGTATTAGGTAAGTTTAAAAGCGGATTTAAAAGTAACGTTAGTTATGTACTGACAAAAGTAACTACCTATTGATTTAATCGATCAGAGTAATGTTAATATGTACCTAATGTAACATTTTCCGTAAATTATTTGACAACGAAAGAACATATATCATTCTCTAGCGGACTAAAAATATGAGTTAAATTTTTAATCCTCTGTTTAATCGTAGAGTATAATTTAGCAGAGAAACGCTGAATGCAGGCCCCTTCCAACCGGCCCTTTTGGAGATCAATAGGGAGGCCTATGTCCAGCAGTGGACGTCCTACGGCTGAAATTATGATGATGATGATAATTTAGATAATATCACAAAGACAAAACTTACGAGTTGATGAAACGAAAATCATTATTTTACAAGCAAGCGTAAGTATACCTCAAAAAGCGCTTAGCAACACACCCCCAAAGGGATTTCACATTTCAAAGAGCACAGGAGTTCTCAAGCAATTTTTCTTTGATTAAGAGATTGGTTTCTAAAAATAACTGTAAATTCTCGAGTTTACAGCTTATACGTTCAAAATTACCTCAGCATGGCCTGTTATGAGGAAGATTGTTGAAATTATATGCCACAATATGAGGGAAGCGAAGCATAACCAGCCAGCTGACCTGAAAAAAATTTTAGTCAACTTTGCTACTCGCGTATTAAAGTCTAGATTTGTTTGCGGATCAAGGCTTCTTCAGACTACGGTAATATAAAGCTTTCTATTTTGATGCGCTATAACTAATATAACTTTTCAAAGTAGGTATATACAAAATGACCAACCAACTTATCCATATAGTTGGCTAATCAATGGAACGAGTTTTTTTTTTATTACAACTCAAACCAAACTGTTCTATACAAGTAATTAACGAAAATAAACATAAAATATGTAATTTTGCAAGTAAATAGTAAACATTTATTAAGAAATAACAACAACAGTATGTTACCTACAACCTTATTTTTACTAATATTATAAATAAATTAAAAATTGTATGTTTGTCACTCTTTCACGCAACAACAGATCAATGAAACGATGTGATTTTTTGCATAGAGATAGTTGGAAGACCGCAGATTGACATGTGACTTTTCATCCCGGAAAAAACTAATAGTTACTGAGGGGATGTCTCGTGGGTAAAACCACAAAGCACCACTACCAATACATAAAAGCGCAATGTAAAATTGACCTTACATAACGTATGCAAGCGATATTGTCGTGATATGAAACTGTAGAGTAATATTATTTACAACACATTTGCTCAAAAAGTGCACTTACGAAGCCTGTATACATCGTTCGAAAGTTAAACATTACGGATCATACAACGAAGCGTGCGGTAATGAAACGCATCATACAAAGGAGCGTGCGGTAATGAATTTTACCGCACGCTCCGTTGTATAGCACCGTGCGTGTACTATTCGGTATTTTTTTAATTTCCACTTTTTGTTTTTTTCTCGCAAATGTGTTGTAAAACGTTGTATGGCACACGTGCGGATTGGTTATTACAAACTCGTGACTATGGTAAGCCCTCGACTTCGTCTCGGGCTTACATTCGTCTACTCGTTTGTAATAACCAAATTACCGCACTTGTATCATAAATAGCTAATATCTTAGTCTGAAAAGCCCTTCACTTACACTTTCAAAGTTCTCTGAGCATCGTTTTTCGCATGTCCGCATCCGCAAAGCAAAGCCATTAGTATAAGTGCCATAACGAATCCCAAAATTACAATGCACGCTGAAAATAACGTAGTCATGAGAAAAAAGTGCCGCTACGACGTAGAGGCTCGTAGCAATCGCGCTACGTTATACAAAAAACATCAACGCAAGCCCCATATTATTAATATGACTGAATATGGGTTTTGTAAATTGAGTGTTGAAATTGTGTTGCAAAAATGTTTGAGAGAAAAACATTGGATGCCTAAGAAACATTCGTTCCTTGTGTAATACCTTCTACTAGAAGTAACATGAGTATTTTTGTTTGTCCGTGATACGTTACTACTAACTACTCCAGTAATAACAAGATACTTTGAAAATAATACATTAGAAAATATCTATAAGTAATAAGAAAGATTTATTAATATAAATCTTTAACATACTAAACTTAGTTCAATCATTTATGTGTTCTGACAGCTGCAATAACATCGCAAAAAGCAGTTTTTAGGGTTCCGTACCCAAGGGGTGAAAACAGGACCCTATTACTGAGCCTACGATGTCTGTCTGTCTGTCCGTCCGTCCGTCCGTCCGTCCATTTGTCTTACATATTGACGGTGGCATATATCTTTCGAACAGTAATAGATAGTTAGTAGAATTTTTTACATAATTAAATAAAGTAAATTTGTTACAGCGGATAATAATAAAACACAATAAGTTAAAATTAAATTCCCATACAACAAACGTATTTTTTTAACGTATTTTTGCATTAGCTCTTATGTAAAAACGGTAATAAGTACAAGCGTCAAACTTGGAATTATAGTACACACTCTAAAGACAACAACAAATAATAAATAATGGCCAAGTGCGAGTCGGTGACAAATTTCTGTTAACCACCGGTTCTCGTACGATCACCGAAGTGAAGCGTCGGGCGCGGTCATTAGGTACTTGGACGGGTGACTTTGCCTGGGCGTTGATAGGATTTTGTCTTTTTGCACAATTTTTGTGGTGGTACGGAACCCTCACTGTGCGAGCCCGACTCCCATTTGTCAGGTTTTATTTTAATATTTCACTGCAGTGGGTATATCGGGTACCTGCTAGTCTTACGTTCAAAAACCTAGCGAAACTGATCGGAATTCATCGTTTTCACTAAGCATTTTATTAAGATATTGCAGCTGTCAGAGCAAATGGACGAAGGAAATGGAAAATGTTTGGACCAAGCTTAACACTAAAATTAAGCCGATCTCCGTATGTGAAAAAGCTCAGTCTGAAACGCGTAATCTTGGAGTCACAGAATTGTATTATTCCACACACCGCACGTTTATCTATTTTGCATGTCTGTGGCCAAAGGCGTGTTGCTATCTCACAACTTTTTTAAGAAAAAAACACTAAATCATCGAATTTTAAAAAGCCCTATTAGGTATTATCTTTCGAGTAACAATGCAATTATGTATAAATCAATTATCGTGTTGATATTTTTAACTTGGTAGAAGAACGTCGGACGCGAATACAAAAAAAGTAATCAAATAGCGCCATACCAAACCGTAAATAAATAATGTATGGCGCTATTTGTTTTTTTTTTTTTTTTTTTTTTTATTATAATAAATATGTATTATAATGTGACACGCTTGCTTTTCATACAACTAACCGTTCTCACGGTGTCTATCGTTCAAAATGTCTGTGCTTGGAGTATGTAGTTAATCCGTCTTATGTATTTTTAAATCTTTTAAAACCGTTCTCGCCGTGTCTATCTTGACAAATGTCAGTGCTCGTGGTCTATAGTTAATCCGTCTTTTATATATTATACAATCAGTTGTAAAAATTTCAAATAACGAAAAAGTAAAAAAAACACAAATTCTGTAACATTTGATAACATACAAGCAATAATGAATTGAATTTGAATGCTAGGGAATAGAAAATATATAAGACTGAACTATGGCGGAAAAATATAGGGGAGTTGGAAATACATAATAAATTCACGAAGTATTAAATAGATAAGCAACTACTAATAAAAAGAGACATTCAAAAATCCAAATCAATATAGTTTTTATTTTTTTTATGCTTTGTTTTTGTATGTAATTATTACGTTAAGTTATTGTAACAACATGCAATAAAATTGAGTTTTTTTTGTATGTTGTTACCTGTTATAGATGGAGCTGTTTGATTTGGTATTAATTATGTGAAAATTAATGAACTAACTTAGCATCACCGTCCACCGTCCGAACTCATATTTTTGAACCCTGTCAAGTGCAGAGTCCAGCCGTCTCGACGTAGTATGCAGCCCTGCCGTGAGATGGCGCACTATGTCGTTCAAAACTTTGGATGATGAAATAACTTCTTCACGACTAGTTGCGATGTCGTTGAGGATATCTGTAAGATAAATTGTGTGTAATTATCAAAGAAATGTCCTTAGAATAAGGAAAAGAAATAAAAATTGCTATGTGCGGGTCGGGCTCGTACACTGAGGGTTCCGTACAAACTTAATAAAAATGTCATACATTATACCCGAAAAGTCAAGCAGTCAAGTAACGGTTGAAATATGAAAAGACAAACTTAATTTGCAGTGAAAAAATGTTCTTCCCATACCGTTTACATTCCTGTCAGTTTTGCAACTACTGTAAGTTTGTAATTGCGATAAATATTTTTGTGTAATATAACTTCATATTATTTCTAATTATTTCAGAAAATTTGCTTATTACCAAATTTCATTATTCTATGTTGGTCAGCAGGAAGTACTCTAATAATATATGTTTTGATTAGTGAGTTTATGATCAAATTAAGTGAAAAAATGGCCGTATTTTCAACTTGTCTAGTAGGTACCTTGTATGGAGTGCTGAGGTAACATTAGGTATTACTTAAGAGCGCAAGCTTCGTGCGAAGATAATTATAAAACGAATTAATTATAAACTTAGGAAAAAATTGGCTATACAAATAAAGAAAATAACATTACGAATGCTCAATATTTTTTGTTTTCATTTAAAGCTTAAGAGTCAAGCTTTCTTCGACACTAATACGTTAGTGTCGTTTAAACACCCAGAGGATTTTCAATTTGAGCACCATCCATTTCTCTTAATTAGCACCAAAACATTTCTACAAGTTTTTAGTTTTTGTCTTCGCTGAATTGTTCTTCAATTATACAAAGTTTCACGAAGTAAAATACAGCACTTATTGGATTGCAGTTTGTGGACACGAACTTGGATCGTAACTTATTCACTTAGTGTTTTCGCGCAAACATTTTAAACAGATTTACTAGCAAGCTACACGCTTTTGGATTCTTCAAAACGAAATTAGGTAACACACTGTATCTTGATTCAAGAAGAAAAGGAAAAATGTTTGTATAAGAAACTGGTTCTTCCTAATGTAGTGCCATTCTAAAGAGAACATCAGTCTTTACTGAAGTAATGGTATTAATTAAAAAAAAAGGCTTTTTTAACCGACTTCAGGAGGAGGTTATCAATTCGACTGTATGTTTTTTTTAAACAAGCTTTTCGTATTCTTTTCAGCAAAACCTTTCATTAGATATACATAGTGGTCGTCCGATACAAAAAATAAATATTGTAAAGACATTTTGACCAGATTCGTTCTCGCCTCGGGGGATCCCTTAGCTGGGGCATATTTCTCTCAAAAATTAAGCCACGCAATCCACCGGGGCAATTGCATGCCATATGGTGGCGATTTGTTCAACTAGGTTCAACTTTCTCTGTATCTATTATATTTTTATCTGTAATAGTTTTATCGATAAGTTGTTACAACTTATCTATGTTCGTAAATAAATAAGCACTTTTGATATCCATAATCATAATGACGTAGTAGATAAGAAAACTTTGTCCGTCATCTTGGGGTGTCCGCCATATTGGATTTAGAACGTCACTGAACTAACCATGCATTGTCAACCAAACTAAACGTGTATTCAAAGTTTCAGCTCCATTGGTTGGAGATAACTGTTTTAAAATTCAGTTGCAAGATTTGACACATACTAACAAAGCAAATTAAATGAAAGCTTGTAATGAGGGCTGAGTTGAAAACAAAGGCACACACATTGTGAAATTTTGTTATCATGTAATCTTACCGTCTCTAATTTTGATTGTCTGATTGAATATGGCTGCTGGCAATGCTCGGAACTCTTTCCTGGCATTTGAGATGGCCTTCGTCAAGTTTTTCACGCCTAATGTTTTCAGCTGGAGTAATTGCTGCTCACGGAGGATCTGAAATGTTAGAATTTAGGTTGGTACTTAGATAGATAGATAGATAGAAACTCTTTATTGTGTACACCAGAAATAAAAATTACAACACGATAGAAAACACTTACTAGCTAGTGCCACAAGTGGCGGCCTTGTCGCTAAAAGCGATCTCTTCCAGGCAACCATTGGATACACCATCCAACCATTAGATTGGAACCATTATGGTAGGTACAGATACTGGCATTTTTGAGACCCTGCTTATTCGGCCTTTTCGCAAAATCCTTTCTTAGTGGACCTCTACAGTCTACATACCCCATAAGCAATCTATTTGCCAAATTTCATCGTCGTAGGTAAAGTTATTTTCGAGATTTCATAATGAGTCTGTCAGTGAATGAGTTGTATTATGCTTTTTTAATTATACTGGGTTACGCAGAAAGGGTGTACTAAGCCAAATGGGGTTCACAGTACCCATCATTATCAACAAATTTTACTATGGTAGCACCTTTGAAATCACAACCAAAATCTTCTGTTCTATAGAAAACGGTCACTGATACTCGACAAAAAGTATGGAACAGCTGTTTTGTTTTTCTTCGCAATTTTAGTTTTAGTCATGTAGTAAAAGTTGTTCATAATGATGTGTATAATTCGGTATGCTAAAAAAAATTAACCTATGCCAATTCCAAAACCATTTCGAGATTTTATGTTACTAACCCTTATTTTTCTACTCTGACCCTTTAAAACGATAAGATGCCATTTATTTTAACATAAAACTAAGAAATCATTCGACTTTTATTGACCTCTAAATGACGTCACGGTGTAGCATTTTATTTTCTGTACCTTTTAAGAATAAAAATATTATACATTTGACACACTGTTCGTCACACAGAATAGAATATTTTTTCATTTCTGTGGTTTGACTGTCTGGTTTTTTTCAGGGCTGCCAATATGGGGTGCTTTTTTAGACTTCTCAACGCAACGAAATTTTGTGCTATATGGTGACGTCAAATAATTTCAATTTTCAAAAAAATATTGTAAAATAACTACTCGATAGAAAACAAAAATATTGAAATTAGTTTCTTAACATAGCCTTATCTACGAAATAAAAATATTAAAAAAATACAAAAAAAAAACTTTACATACCGAATTGACCCCTTTCAGCTTAGTACACCCTTTCCGGGTATGTATTTTTTTGCTTTCCAGGATTATGCAGTATGTTGGACACGTCGCTAGAAAAACGGCGGACAATCTCTAAAAGCTCATAGCCACAGAAGATGTGGAAGAAAAAAGATCGGTCTGTGGTCTGAGAGGAAGCTACTGCACTGTACGCCATTGTGAAATCTAATTACCATATCAAATTTCATCTTCATTTCCAATGAGTTGGTGTTGACAGTATCACATAAGGGCATGTCTTTTGATGAGCACTGCTTCTTCAAGTTATTCAGTTGCCACGCCAACTCCTGAATGCGATCTGATGCTGATGATGCTAGGGATCCCGCTCGAATGCTCACCTCACGGAGGGATGATATCTTTGAAGATATATCTTCACTTTCTGATGAAAAAGATAGCCACAACCACATAACCACATAACCACATAACCACATAACCACATAATTATAACTACTCTGAAGAATGCCTGATAATAATTACAAAGCTTTAGGATAAAAATGTAGTTATAAAAAAAAAACGTTTCATGACTCGTTAAATAGTTGAAGATTTTGGGCATGAAACTCAGAGTAAGCTGCTGCGTCATGTATAATTTAGTTTGAAATATTAGTGCTATGATAGTAAATAGCATATCTCATAGTAAATATCTCAAATTTATGTCATTTGCTATGTCATTTTTTTTACGTTTCCCATACTTCTGAGATTAAGGCCTCTATTCTTTATCTTATATGAGATTCCTTGGCATAAACGCGTGACATCGTAACATGAAAGAGTGATTGAAAAATGGACTATGTGCCACATAAACTCTAACGCGGTCGCATTGCTTTATCTGCGGGGAATCGGAAATGTAAAGTTTGCTAACGCGATGAGGTGCGTAACGCTCTGGTTTTGAACTGTCATAATAACGTGTAGCAAGCTAGGCGTTTCGTGTGCGTTTGTCAAGCGAAAGAGAATTCATTTGACGCGATGAATTTTTTGACCATGGTTTTTGTAAAGTGTTATTGTCGCGATAAGTGGTTTCATACAAAATTAGGGTTCAAAAGAATCGTAAAAACGAATTCAAACCAAAAGCTACTTAAAATAAATACCAGTGTGGTACTCATAAATACGAGCATATTATGCTACAATACAACCACATTAAATTAGTATTTTTTGTAGATATATTTTCTCTAGCTTTACTTTTGAATACTATAATACATTTTTTTGCAAAATTTTATCAAGATCTGTTAAGCCCTTTCAATCGGATTGGAAATGTCATGTGTTTTCATAAACTTAATACTTTAGTAACAATCAATTTGTCAAGGATATGTTACCTGCAATTATATCAGCCAAAGAATCAAAGACTAGATCGATACCACTCTCCGATGAGATTGACTGCTGTATTGGCTCACCCAATAATGTTTCTACATCTGAAAGAAAGAAATAAGGCATCATGTTTATTTCTGACGTATGGGTACACAAATACAAACAACCTCAGTAAAAAGTCAATATTTTTGCATCCAGTTTCTGTTCGCAGCTTGCTCTATACAACATTTCATTAGATGGGCTTATGCCCAAATAGGTTCAAGTCATTGTTCTCTCAAAATTAAGTTTCTTACATCAATTGACAAGGCTTACTATTCCATTACAGAGTTTTTAAATGATAAATTGTTAAAATAAATAATTGTTCTGATGTTAGATTTTATATAATTGAGTGTTTTATAAATTTTGCATACCATGATGCTAGAGCATGGTGTTCTTTAACTTATGTAAATACATTAACATCTGCATGTTACCCACGTATCAGCAAAAAATATATTTTGAATTTGAATTTGAATTCCTATGGAGTAAATTTGTAAATAAGGCGGTCTATGTCAATGAGATTTTACTAATAGAGATGTCATACTCATTAAAAATCACTAAAAACATGGCAATATTTTATACTATAGCAACCTAGATAACTAGTAACTAGCGACCCATAGAACTTTACAGCCTTACAGCCTTTTATTACAGCCGTCCAGTATAAGTATTTCAACACACACCATGGCATTTTTGATTATTTTTCATACTGCAAGATCGCGCATCGTACGCTTGCGTCGTTGCCAGACACAGGACGGACTGAGTTCACTTAAGCTAATTAACTTGTATTTGTATTGCCGCGTAGACCTTGGTTAAACGTATCTATCCCAGTTTATATATATATATATATATATAAACTGGGATAGATACGTTAATATATATATATATATATTATTCATTTTCACTCAGATTACTAACTATTTGACGTAACATTAAAATGCACATACTATTCAAGTCCTTTTTAAACGCATGAAGTACAAGATCCATAGGTGGCACGAGACTATAGTGCAGTTCTCTTGCAGCGGATGTGATCCACGAGGCAATGTCGGATAACGCACAGTTGACGACGTTACGAGCGCTGCTGGCAGCCGAGTGAGCCTGCTCGTTACTGACTGCCATACCACTGATTAGGACACTGAGAAAGAAGATAAAAGATCTTGAGATTTTTACCAGAACATTCTTGTATTTATTACTTACGTTTGAAATAGGTAACTTTTTAGAAGTTAAGTGCAAGATCGTAAGTAGTAGTAAGTGATCGTAGTAAGTGATTACCTTTTTTATAAGACTGAGTGACAAGATGAGCAACTTGTCTGCTGTTATAATTAACCATCTTTCATACAATAGTGACAAGACGAGCAACTCACTTGCCTGCTGTTATTATTAACTATCAGGTGCTAGGCTTGCCTTACACTAAAATGGTTCGTACAACATTGCTGTGCGAGATTATAAGTCATCTTAAAGATATTTATCAAATCTTTTTTCTTTAGAGGTGTGATTTCGTCAATTTCCACACACGGAAGAAAGGTGGAAACTCGATGGGAGAAAACATCCTAACGAATTACACTGATACAATATCTGGTGTGACTCGTTGGGAACCCAACCCACTCTATGAAGAAGCGCCAGCCGCGAGATGTGGTAGTCAACCCTGACCTGTCTGGTGACAGTAGGTACGTACATTGATGTCTCTAAGTAAGAGGCATTTCGTGCAACTTCAAAGGAGTTGGCTCACTGTATAGTTTTTACACTGTGGCACTAGAAAGGACTTACCACGAAGTAGTCAGTAAATTGTTTCTCGGAAATTCAAGGACAAGATCAAATACTAATAAGTAAATTTCGATTGTCTCTCATATAAAGTACTCGTAAAACATTTATAAAAAATGATTGTAGTTTAACAATCCGCAAACAGATCGAAACTGTATTTTTTTTACTGCTGTAGCTTTCCGTAAAATTTTGCTAAATTTGTTTATAAATGTTTTTGAAACCTACTGGTAAATTACTCGTATTTAATTTACATACTGGTTAATATTAAAACTAGTTTTGTTTGTGATTTTTAATAGGTCTGCCGAAAGAATGAAATCATTATAGCACTTTATAAGTGGTATCACAAGATGGGCCAGAAAAAAATATTTGTACATATGTATCTTCACGGATTAGAAAATAGTTTATTGCTTATATCAAAACATAGCGTCCAGCATTCAGCATTTTTTCTTAAATGTTTGAGTACCAGGCCCTTAGTTTTCGTTCGTTTTTCAACCTTTGGTATTTATTTAATTTTTATTTATATTGTATTTATATTGTTTGACATTTATTTTAATTGTTATTTCAACAATCACAGAACTGGACTGTATCCTTGTTTTATTTGTAAAAACTTTTAGGCTTGTTTTTTTTTTTGTTGTAAAAGCTGTTTGTTTGCCGTAAATAAATTAAATTAAATATAAGAATGTGGAAGATTGCGTTTTTAAAACTGCTGCGCATAATACTTAAAGACCTTAGAATAACTACACAAAGAAACCAAGTACATTCGCAAAATTTAAGCCATTCAAATGGTGTCATATTATATACAATTTTTACTATGACAATTTGCGCGGTGAAATCTTACCACAACAAATCAGAAAAGCAGCATAAGAGTTATGGTGTGACATTCCACAGGTAATCCATTAATTTTCTTGCTTAAATCGTTTAAAATACCAATCGCAACGTAAGCTACAAAGCGAATTTGTAGCTTACGTTTGGAGAAGGCGTTGTTTGGAAACTTACCTTCTCTGAGTAGTTATTCTAAGTTAAAGACCAACTTGTACAACGAACTTTAGAAATGAGAAATGGAATAACAATGAACGCCCACTGTCTACTCTGCTATATTCATTCCTATTTTATCTCGTTCCATGTCTTGTTGACGTTTTATTAAGTTTCCTTCTCTTTGAACATGAAATTAATTATACACGGTGTCTTAATAAAACGCTTGTTAAACTTTCCGGTCGTTCAAGTCTGCTCTTATGACGCGATTTGATGACGTGAGAATTTTGATCGTGTTGTTTTTGCGAAGAGCTAGGGAAGAATAAGTAGGTTGAGATATATGAGTTTTTAATTTGATTGCAGAGATAGAAAATGTTTATCAAAAGATTGAAACTGTTAAGGTGTGGAAGGACTGCGCGTTCCAGTGTATGCGTATCGGGTACGTGTTATCTGCCATGCGCAGTTCGTAAATGCAATCATGCGTACATTTCCAGCACGCGTCTCGCGCAAGTCGGGCTGGCGAGGCCAGAGGGGCCCATTTGGATTGTCCCAGAATGTGAGCTTAGGTCCCAGTATTGCTAAAAATTACCATAAAAATTGCAACAAAAATATTACACCGTGTCAAGGAAAATATCAAATTAAGTACTATTATTTATTCTGTGTTTCTTGTTGTTCATCAGCAGTTCTGACTTGAAGACAAGGTGTTCCGCTTAATAACGAACCCTGCCACCCTCAAACCAAAAGTGAGTTCCCCCGTGCCTGGCGTGGCGCGCTCTCGCTAGCACCTCTGCCGGACAGTATCCAAAACTTGCTAAACGCCGATTGGTTGCCAACGACACATCAGCGAGCAGAGTCAGCAGGGTACGTTGCTGCAGCGTTACGCCAGTGATGGCGCCACTTCCATCACTAGTCCACCAAAACTAGGCTAAGTAGCACTTAACTAAATAGTTACATCCATAGAAACTATGCGTTGTCATATAGTAATAGTGGATTATTATTTATTAAATTTTAGTGGTAAAACATGACGTGTTTTCATGTTCTATTCAAAACTCCATAGAAGTCTCTAGTGAAGTCTACTCCTTACAATATATTACTTACAATATCACTGTTTCATTTCTTCGCAATTAAAGTGAAAAGCCGAGTGTATAACTTGTGCTTAAAACCCATTTTATCCTCGACTTAGCCTAGATAATATTCTTGTTGTAATGTTTATGTTATCCTTGTTTTGTGGTATTGTTTTGTATTGTATCCGCCCTCGCCTTCGGCTCCTGCTGATAAACATCTCGCCTAAAATGACTTGTTTTAAGCACTCGTTGTACAATCTACTATTTTTGTGTCCCGGAATTTCCTCCATCAGATCTAGCAACCTTAGTCGGTAATCCAAGGTTAACACTGCCTTCAACAAAAATACAGTACGCAAACACTAGATCGTGCAATCTGTCTACACCTATAGATTGTATTATGCTAACTTAATAATTTTTTATTAATAGTAAGAGGCACATTGAATATTAACGTTAAAATTGAGAGGTCCCGCCTAATGAAGTCCACGCTCCGACCGAACCATGCCCATATTCAAAACCCCGAGAGCTTTCAACTCGAGCTGTCTAATCGCTTTGATTGCCTGGAGAATTTTGCTTCCGTGGATGAGATTAATAACAGGTTAGTGGAAACTGTCCATGCGGTAGGTTCTAAGTTTTTTAGACCTGGCCGGCGCACAGATAGACCTCAAAAATTATCCGACCATACCCGTAACCTCATGGCTGATCGACGCTCGTTACAACTACAATGTTCCGATGACGCTGACTCATATAGGCAGCTCAATAGACAAATTTGGAAGTCATTGCGGCACGACATACGTACCTTTAATACGAACAGTATTAAAGAGACGATTGAGCAAAACAAAGGCTCCAAAGTGTTTGCAAGAGACATGTCTATTGGGCAAAGCCAGCTGACAAAGCTGAAGAGGGAAGATGGTAGTGTAGCGTCGACCAAAGCTGAGGTTTTAGGAGAAATCGAAAGGTTCTATGGACAGCTATACACTTCGGTTGCTAAACCTGTGAGCAGCTCGGCCAAAGACCCAAGAGCCAAGCTGAGCCGACACTATACCGAAGATATCCCGGACATCAGCCTGTACGAGATTAGGATGGCCCTGAAACAGCTCAAGAACAACAAGGCGCCGGGGGACGATGGAATCACATCAGAGCTTCTGAAAGCGGGTGGAACACCGGTACTCAGAGTCCTTCAGAAGCTCTTTAATTCTGTCTTACTCGAAGGTATAACGCCAGAAGCATGGAACAGAGGCGTGGTGGTGCTGTTCTTTAAGAAAGGTGACAAAACCTTGCTGAAGAATTACAGACCCATCTCGCTTCTGAGCCATGTTTATAAGCTGTTTTCGAGGGTCATCACGAATCGTCTCGATCGCAGGTTCGATGACTTCCAGCCTATCGAACAAGCCGGTTTCCGAAAAGGCTATAGTACCATAGACCACATCCACACGCTACGCCAAGTTATACAGAAGACCGAAGAATATAACTTGCCACTATGTTTAGCGTTTGTGGACTATGAGAAAGCCTTTGATTCGGTCGAGACATGGGCGGTGCTTGAGTCTCTCCAGCGATGCCGTATTGACTATCGGTATGTCGAAGTGTTGAAGTGTTTGTACAATAACGCCACCATGTCGGTCCGAGTACAGGAGCAGAGTTCGAAGGCAATTCCATTGCGAAGAGGCGTGAGACAGGGAGACGTTATCTCTCCGAAACTGTTCACTGCCACAATGGAAGATGCCTTCAAGCTCCTGGAATGGCAAGGACTCGGCATCAACATCAACGGCGAGTACATCACTCACCTTCGGTTTGCCGACGATATTGTGGTCATGGCAGAATCGATGGAGGATCTCAGCATGATGCTCGAAGGCCTCAATCGAGTCTCTCAACAGGTGGGCCTTAAAATGAACATGGACAAGACAAAGGTCATGTCAAATATCCATGTTGTGCCCACCCCAGTATCAGTTGGGAACTCAGTTCTTGAAGCTGTTGACGCGTACGTCTACCTAGGACAAACAGTCGAACTAGGTAGGTCCAACTTCAAGAAAGAGGTCAATCGGCGAATCCAACTCGGCTGGGCAGCGTTCGGTAAACTACGCAACGTCTTCTCGTCCAAAATACCTCAGTGCCTTAAGACGAAAGTCTTCGACCAGTGTGTGTTACCAGTGATGACATACGGCACTGAAACGTGGTCTCTCACTATGGGCCTCATAAGCAAGCTCAAAGTCGCACAACGAGCTATGGAGAGGGCTATGCTCGGGGTTTCTCTACGAGATCGAATCCGAAATGAGGAGATCCGTAGACGAACGAAAGTCACCGACATAGCCCACCGGATTAGTAAGTTGAAATGGCAGTGGGCAGGGCACATATCACGCAGAACAGATGGCCGATGGGGCCGAAAGGTTCTGGAATGGAGACCACGGACTGGTAAGCGCAGCGTAGGACGTCCACCCACAAGATGGACAGACGACCTAAAAGAGACCGCAGGGAAACGCTGGATGCAGGCCGCTTCCAACCGGCCCTTTTGGAGATCGATGGGGGAGGCCTATGTCCAGCAGTGGACGTCCTACGGCTGAAATGATGATGATGATGATGAATAATTTTTTGTGTTCCGTACTTCAAAAGGAAAAAAGGAACACTTGTAAACCACCACTTTGTTTCTTTGTTTGTTGTCCGTTTGTCCGTCTGTCAAGACCCTTTTGCTCAAGAATGCGCAAAGCTATCAAATTGAAATTTATTTCAAACTAGCTGACCCGACAGAAATTTTCCTGTTTTAGAACTGTCAAACGCGCGAAGTTAAAATTGTCGATAATTTTCTAAATTTTTCGAATTTTCTACGCAATTTTCTTAATTTTTCTTTCCGTAAGAGACTTCCACAAAGTATTAGAAAGCATTTAAAAAAAGATGAGTAAAATCGGTAAAGTCGTTGTCAAGTTATGGCGTGACCAAGGTAAATAGGGATTCATTTTTATATCCTACTAATAATATTATAATCGCGAAAGTTTGTATGTATGGATGTATACATGGATGTTTGTTCCTCTTTCACACTGCAACGGATCGATCTGATTTTTGCATGGGTATAGTTCAAGAGCCAGAGAGTGACATAAGCTACATTTCATCATCATCATCACCATTTTAAATCACTACGCAGGTGAAACTGCGGGGCGCAGCTAGTCATCCATAACGAAACAAGCTTGGGATTGGTTTACACGTAAACGTCTTTTCATACTTCGTTTTAGAACTAGTTTAGTTAAAATAAAGTAACCAAAAATACACCAAAAATACTAACCAGCTAATAAGCACCACGAACAAAGTCGCAACGGCCAGTCCTCTATCACTGCAACTTGAGTCTTCTGATTCAGGGAACAAGGCTCCAGCTTCTATTATAGCCTCATCACATCTAGAACTGGAGAGTAATGCCAAGACACCCAGAACAATGAAGTAGCAAGGTATCACTAAAGCGATGCAGGCGAATAGGACGATGAAGGCGAGGAATGTAGATTCCACTTTTATGGACTGAAAAATTATAACAACAGATTAGGTATGGATCTCTCGACCGTACGCCATCTCGCATATGCGGTCTACGGTGGAGCACGCTTGCCTAGAAGAAACCGATTCACTCTCGACTTGAAGACACCCAGATTGTAACTAACGGGGAACAATTCAGTTCGCGAATTACACAGACTAGCAGTTTGGTCAATAAATGTGAAATCAAAGTGCTTCGTACGGGTTTTCGGAATATCAACCATAAAGCGGTGTAGATTTGTCGTGCCTGCTCTGGCAGTCCGATAGAAAAATGGGCAGGAGGGAATTAAATTAAAGGTCTGCTGTTTTTACTGTGGTGTCCCTTGTAGGCCTAATCCACAGGAGTTCCAGCATTTTACCAGGCGTGTCACCAGTTTCGTGCTCTTTTTCTATGCTCCTGATGATCTTATCATGTCCTGATGAAATGAAGAAACTAAGTAAAATATGACAATACTTTACCCGTTGGTTAAAGGGTAAGCATTTTTCCTATTGCCTTGTCATTCCGATATACCACTAGTTTCAAGCTTCATATTTTACTTCAAACAATAGTGTTTTAGACGTATAATACACCATGCATTTAAAGAAATCTATTCTTTGCCTTTTTTCGGTTTGAATGGCAGATCTCGCCCAGGGCGCTGGTAGTGTTAAAATATATCATAAAACAATTTCGCGCAGTAAGTTGTAACTTAACAAAATATGTCTAGTCTACAAGAATAATTTGCTTTTCTCTGAACAAGCGAGGCAATTACGCCCGTAATCACACTGCTCCTAATGTGCTAAGAAACAACACATGACTTCTGAATTAATATTATAGTACAATTAAAACAATATAATACTAACATTTGTGATTTATTTTAATAAAGGGTTCCATGGAACGGTGATATAAAGCCAAAAGGAGGTTATTGTGCTCACCATTATAAACAAATTTAACAACATAACCAACCCTAAACTCAGCAAGTTCTTATCAAAATATCATTCAAATTCAATGGTTCAACAGCTAATTTTTTTTTGCGATTTCTGGCTTGGTCCCATAATAACAAAATGTTTATTTATAATTGTGATTACTATGACCTCCTTTCGGTTTAGTACTCCCGTTTCGTGTAACTTTATACAAGGATATGTGACAAGGGTCTATTAAGCCAAAAGGGGTCCGTAGTACCCATCATTATAAAAAACTTTTACTATGGGCGCAACGGAGAAATCGCAAAAAAATGCTGTTGCTTAGAAAACCGTCCTTACCACTTGACAGAATGTATGGAACAGCTGATATTTTCGCAATTTCGAGGTAGGTCCCAAAGTAAAAAGTTGTTCATAATCATGAGTATATCGGACCCCTTTCGGCTTAGTACACACTTTCTGCGTAGCCCTGTATATTATTAGAAACCAACTCCGTCTATTTGTTATCTTTTGAAGAATAAACGATTGATAGAATCAATATGAAAAGTATAAAAGTGGAATGCATCATTAGGATGAATAAAGTACCTATGCTGCTTTTGATTTCCTGAAACGCAGCAGAAAAAAAACCATGTAAAAACTCAGAATGCAGTTAGGATAGTATTGTAGTAGCTAGTCATGTGTGAATTTAAGAGGTAACTACAGAGTGTGGATATAGATAGTTTATTATAATATCTTAAGGAAATTGTGTTCCCTACAGTTTTCCTGTTAAGAAAATGGAAAAATCGGAATATAGTGTCATAAAAATAGAGCACTAGCTGTAAAATAGAACTGGCAAACATTGAGACACCTTTCACGCGTGAATTTATTACTTATGTTAAAGTTGTAGTTTGAGATAGTGTTTCGAGATAGCGTTACCGGAATGTACCCTTTTAAAACGTCAAAAGCGTTTGGCAACCGGAAGTTGCTGTCATTTGTGACATACTCAACACAGCTTATGCAAGCGCATACAGATCTTTGGCGCCACCGCATCGTGAAAAAATCAAATCGACTTACTTTATTACTTTCATAAACTTATGTTATGTTTTGAGTGTTGATGTGTAATGTTGGATTATTATTTGTAACCGACTTAAAAAAAGGAGGAGGTTCGCAACCGTTCAACTGCCTGTTTTTTTAAAATTTTTGTTACGCGATTACTCCGCCAATTATAATGAATTGTTTTTTGTTTGGTAGGACGAGGCCATATTTTTTTTACCGAAAATAAAGGAGCACTTTTTGAAAAAATTAACAAAAACCTAAAATTTATACACAGATGATGTTTTAGTTTGTGGTTCGCTTCAGCAAAAGTTTTGATGATGACTTTCAATCTATGTTTTTAACTGCACTTTTTCTACTTTTTAGTTTAAATTTGTAGAATATAATATAACTGTAGGTGTAAGGACATTCTATGGGCAGTCTAATTGTATTTGTAGTGTTAGTTTTAGCTTGTGATCACTCAGGTCAAAGTTGAATAGACCATATTGAAGTCAGTTCTGTCTTGTGGTCTTAACGTAGCCAAACAAATCGTATGTGGGTCTTCAGCACACACTTTTTTCATTCATTTATCGGTGTTGGATTATTTCTAATCTGATGAAGCACTAATCACTAAGTTATTTTGAAATTGTTGTCTAGTGCCTATCTGAGCAAGCAAAACAAGTCAGTAAGGTTATGCCGAATGGCTGCTGAGCAAGTAATCATTATGTTTTACGGAATGGCCTCCTGTAGTGACATTATTTTGACAATTTGATAGTGCACAACCACAGTCGTAATGAAAATTACTTTATAACTGGCACCACAATTAACCCTTACTTGCCTTTGTTTCGCATTTTTTCCCATACTTAGGTGGGTACTTGGCAATAGTAATTGACAAATTGCAAAGGTACGTACTCACTGTCTGTTTATGATTTATTTTATTACTTACTCGTACAGCTTGAGTAATTGAGAGTGACGTGGGGATTCGAGTGACTTTTATTACGTTTGTGAACATGAGGGTTAGTCACAGTAAGAGTCAAGCAAAGTAAGTCACGGCCAAGTCTAAGTCATACACCCTATGGATACTTCCCCAGATGCTTCTATGGAGTTTTTTGGATATATAACTAAAATACAATATTTCACCTCGTTGTATCACTTGTCTACACTCGAGCACGTTTACGAACATTCTATAAATAATAATTCATTATTATTAAACATTAACACTTAAATTAACACAAGATTAAGAAAATGATACATATTTAATCACGTTTACGCTAAAACTCTTCTGTATATTTTTGTTTGACAAATTTTACGGTTTTTTTTAATACTTAGCTTTTAACTTTTTCTGTATTTGGTTAGTTTAAAAGAGTATTACGAACAAACAGTCATTATAAACTTGAAATTCAACTTTGAATATTCTAACCTTCATAATGTAGTTCTAACTGTTTAAATTTATGTGAGGTTTTTTTATAATTCAGATAGCTCTGCGTTTATGCGACAGTATTGCCGAAATAATCTCAGTTTGTTTTGAGAGAGCGCCAGTATTGTACATACACGACTTTAGTCAATTCATTCTCAAGTATTAACAAAATTTAAATATTTGCAAAAATGTGTCACATATTAAAAGTAGTTATTGTAGCAGTGGTATTAAATGTTACATTGGCTAAAGTTTTACGTGAGTTGATTATCATTAATTTTTAGTTTCGTAGTTATCAAGATTATCTAATGCTTGATTTTCTTTATAATTGCTGGTTTAAGCGAAATTATTGGTTGCAAAAGTTTTATCCTTCTTGTTTTTAGTTTAACTATAAAATGATTAGTGGTTTTATTTTATCTACCTATTGCTTGTCACATATAAATTATAATCATTATTTACGCCAGAATTAAATGAACAAAAGGTTTTTTTAGGTAGTTAGTATGTACTTAGTAGTACTTACATACCTACAATACTTCATTAACGTAACTTTTTTTCTACATGACCGTTTTTACGCGCATTTTTTTGCTAGTATTAACTGTTCAGCATTCAAGTCATATTTCAAGCGCTTAATTTATTTTCAGCTGCTAGAACTTGAAAACTGCACTTTATTTATGTTGTTATTCTGCCACTTTCGCATTATCAAAGACATGGCGTAAACTGACAACAAACTGGTTTTTTTTAGATTTATTTGTAACTGTAATTTTTTTATGGAGTTATATTAAATTTTATTTTTGTTATATGCATGTCATCATCATCATCATAATCAGCCTTTTAACAGTCCACTGCTGGACTTTTTAGCTTACCCCCGAAAAGGGGTGATTGGCCCAATCGCCCCCTTTCGGCCAATATCCACCACTCTGGCCCAGGCATGTATTTGATTATAATGAAAGTAGCAGAATAACTAAAAATACAGTTGAATAGTTGTTATAGTTTGGAAAGGTTTTATCTATACTAATATTATAAAGAGGAAATATTTGATTGTTTGTTTGTTTGTTTGCATTGAATAGGCGCCGAAACTACTGAACCGATTTGAAAAAATATTTCATTGTTGGGAAGCTACACTATCCCCGGGTAGCATAGGCTACATTATAATAATATTTTCAAAAAAAATAGGGATCCTTACTAAAACTCCAATAATGTAACCCAAGGTGTAAAAAATAAGATTTATAATTTTGACTTTGCGTGTTTGACAGTTCTAAGACAGGACAAGGTCTGTCAGGTCAGCTAGTGTATTATATATTGGGTACTAATTATAAAATCGACTAAGCCTTTTCAAGTTTTATCTTCCATAGTCAATTTATAACAAACTAGAAACCATTTATAAATTGATTTCCTTTGTTCTACCAAAAATAAACTTTTCATTCTGTTATTTGATATTATAGTAAAATGAAATGGAAATTGAAGCTCCAAATATTTTAGTCCGATTGTTTGAGAAATTTGTTCGGAACAATAGCATTTTGGGAACATTTCCAAAATGCTATTCACATCAAGGCTTGGGAACTTGCCGTTTCACAAATATTGCAAAACAGTATTTTGACTACACTGTTGTGAAATATAGCCTGTTCAATGCGTGAAGATAAAACCCTCCTTTTCTTCTAATCAGTATGCAATGCTTTGCTAGTGTATTAGTTAAAGATAATCAACAACGGCCACAAAAGGACACGTAGCGGAACTCATTCCGCTACGTGTCCGTGAAGCTACAACATGGGATTCATCAAAAGGCGAGTTAATAGATTCTCAAAGGGTCAGCAACTTTTGATGCCTCTGGTGTTACTAGTATCCATAGGCGACGGCGACAGCTTACCATCAGGAACCGCATCTGTTTGTTTGCCGCCATTGTATAAAAAAGGCGTTGAAATGTCAAACAAGAGATTTACCTACTTCTATTGAATTTTGACACCATAGATTTGATAACGCAGATTTGTGGCAGAATTTTTTGAAACCCCTGCTAATCACTTGGCTTCACTTTGTTTTGTTTTGGAGTAACTTGGTAAATATCTATAATATGAGCACATGCACAATAAGATGAAATTGGTTCGCACGTACGAGCACAGCATTGCATACTCACTGTATAAGCTAGGGTCAAAAAACTGTACTCTAATACAGACTCAGGTGTAGTAATTCTAAAGATAACAAGTGATCATATTGCTAAAATATTACCAAAATCACTGTAAAAACAGAAATAAAAACTATTATTGTTATTATAACAATACAAACCCAAAAGGGTGGGTGAATAGGTAGACCGCACAATTGTTTAACATCAGGAGAGTCGGTGGCCAATCCCAAATATATTTTAAAAAAAAGATGAACAGGTGGACTCGTCAACCAACTTTTTGAGCAATGTGATTTGAAAATAAAGCCCACTTGTGAAATACAAAGAATTAAACGGACTGAGAAATATAGAATTTTTTTTAGAAAAAAAAGAACCGACTTCATGACTATACCTTCATTTACAAACTGAAACTAAAAAGTAGAAAATAATATTTAAATAACTTCAAAGCAATGAGCATTAAAGGACAATCAACGAAATTATTAATACATATATTACCTACTTATATACATATTTACAATTTATAATTAGTTATTTTTGGAGTCGGTGACAGCCAACTTTCTGATCATTTCATTAAAAAAATTGTAAATACGCTCAAGTAAGTAAAATTTTTGTCTTATCAATCTTACAGCTGACTTCATCACCGTCTGTCCAACTTGGACAAATGAATGTTTGAAGAAAAACATCCAAGAAGCGATACCTCACTTCTCAAAGGGCATCCCATCTCTAGGTGTCATCCAAACAGATCCCTTGAAAGATGATAATGTTAAGTTGGAACTGCCTGGTGCTTTCAAAGTTCAGCTGGATAATGGGAGATTGACGGGCTTGAGGAAATGTATCGTGGAGGATGTGAAGTAAGTTTTATTTTGTTTTTAGTTCGTATGGTGATACTCTACCGAAGCGGAGCAGTACGCAGCGTGATATTGACCAATGGAATTACACGAAATTGGCATGACGTCACGTAGCAAGTCTATTATCTGTGCTTTTATTGGACAAAATCACGCCGCTCTGCTTCATTGTTTGCAGCTGCTAGTTATTTTGATACCTACCTTGAATTATTAACAAATAATTAAGTAATTTATATAATTATACTTACTTTTATTTTCATTAATTGTTATTTTCAAAAACTTTACGAAGCATTTTCTAGCTATTTAATTAAAAAGTTTATATTCTATTTACATTCTACTACTCATATTTTTATTCGACAAAAGTTAATGCAAAATTCCTACATGAAATATATTACGGAATCAACCTTTTTGAACAGTTTTAAATAGTAAAAATAATGGTTAATGTGCTAGTGCATAAAAAGTATAATTATGCACTGAAGCATAAAAACAGTTTTAGTCCACTTACATCGGGCAAAAACAAAACTTTACCAGCATGGGAAACGAAAAATTATTTGACAGTTCGTTTGTTTAAAGTTATCCTTAGACAAAGCCACGTGATCGAAACAAAACCTATGGCGGGAAATAAAATAAAAAACCAGTTTTTTATTCTTGCAGCTAGGCCGGGTAATTATTGTAAACGATCATGGTGTTTGCGCAAATTGATTATTATCCTTTACAAAATCATTTAAAGCTATAAATTTAAACAAATTTATTTAAATTTATTTAATGAACTTTGTTACTTACATTTGTCAATAAAGTATTATTTGCTGTTTCAAACGGTTTATCGACAAATGTAAGTAATATGGTGACTTACGTAGATAAATAGCTGTACACGATAATGTAAAGAACACCCAATGATTTGTGCAAACACCGTGTTTTGTACAATAATTACCTCAGCCTAGATACAAGGACAAGAAAACTGTATGAAATTTGAATTTCCCGCCATATGTGAAACGTACCACCTTAATTCATCATACAATAGTAAAGCATTGATATTAATATTAGTAAATGATTTCTATACTAGATAAAATTAAGATCTAACAGGTCACTATGGGAAACAAAACAAAACATGGTGTAGGTCCTTACACTAACATTTACACAGGAAGTGTATCTGTCGGTTTTTAACCGACTTCAGGAGGAGGTTATCAATTCGACTGTATGTTTTTTTTGTATGTATGATACGCGATTACTCCGTCAATATAGAATTGTTTTTGATGTGTTTTTTTTATTAGTTAGGCCTTAAATCATAGGTGGTGCCATATTTTTTTTTACCGCTATTGATATGGCGGTTTTAGAAATATCTACAAAAACATGACAAACAACCATGAAAACCAACAAATTCAATGTAAAATGTTCAGTGCCACCAACTTAGCTGTTCAGGTGGGCAAAATTGGAACTAGAGTTGTTTCTTGGGGAATTCTTTAGGTTCGGTGGCAATACATTGTTATCCACTAGCGCCGCTGTCAACTGAACAGCTATGATGGTGCGACTGTGCTTGGAAAAGAACTCCAAAAAAACAAAGTACTGTCTCCATGGTTAACGGACCTGTCAAACGCAGGGTGCCAAAAATAAATATAGTATTCTCTCGACCGCGGTTTTGCTTTGGCTGGCACCGACTCCAAAAATAACTGATTATGAATTGTAAATAGTAAATAATAAGGAGGTATATTTATAATGTATCAAATAATTTCGTTGATTGGCCTTTAATGCTCATTGCTTGGAAGTAATATAAATATAATTTTTTACTTTTTAGTTTAAGTTTTAAATGTAGGTATAGTAATGAAATCGGTTCTTGTTTTTTTCACAAAAAATTACTTTATGTATGATATTGACGATAGCTTTGTCTTTTTCGCTCTCGTTGACTGGAATGAATCATAAGATTTGGAACTGTCGGTTAGAACAAAGCTCTTAAGTTTGGTAAACTTAAGACTTAAACGCAATTCGACTGGTTTTAAGTACCCGGAACTGAATGCTATTTTTGTGTCAACGTGCGTAATGATATTTTTGATACCCACTAGTATAACTTGTGTAAACGTAAACTATTGTAACCTGCTTGACCAGAACTTTGTAGTACAAACACGTCTTCAATTAATTGAGTTACGTCTCTATTACTGTTTTTTCTTCTTCAATTTAGCTATGTTAAAAAAATAAGCCAGTTAACAGGTTACTGGCAAATAAATTGGATATTTTATGATAGATTTAATTAGAGTCTTAATTATTATGTATCTAAGTAAAAATCATACATATTTAAGTTAAAGTACAGTTTAAAGAACATGAGGAATAGACAACGCCAAGAACCCGCAACAAAAGAAATAATCCAAACAACATCAAAACAAGTGCCTACAAAATAACAGTCCCATGGTAAAAGGCCAAAACTAAGCAAAAAGGAGGAACTTTTATAATAATAACCAAGAAAGTCACCTTAGGTTTTAAAAGTAGTACATTCAATAAAATGTTCTACATAGGTACTATTTTAGGTTTGAATTTCCGCGTATTCTCTGAGATAAGTACTATACAAGCTGGTCTCGGTTACATCGCACTTACCGCATTATTTGATAGTTATAAGATATTTCAATATTCAGAACAGAGAACTTATGTCATAAAGCATCTTCGGTAATCTAATCACAGCTTTATTGCGATTCCAATGGCATTGCCTTGATATTATACAATAAACAAGGTTGCAAATAGTTATGTTTTGATTTGCGTCGGTATTAAAAGTTTCCAATGTCCTTGGCATTGGCGTTTCGAGCAAGATTTAGCATAATGTATTGGTGTCATTAGCATTTATACATAGGTAGTACATAATATACAGAATTAATTCTACATCGATAATTACAATCTGTGCCTGAGCTTAAAATATATGATAGTATTCTGACAGATAGACAGACATCATTAAGCATAAGATTTTCTTTTAATCGAAAAAATATGATATTATATCAAGAGAAAATTCTTGACTTGCCTTTTGCGCTTGGGATCGTGGGTTCGATTCCCACCAATGACTATTATGTCTTCTGTGCCTATGACAAACATTCATGTGATGAACATTTGTGTTTGTTCTATATCTGGGTGTTAATATCTATTTAAGTATGTACTTGAAAATATATATGTATGTATATCAGTCTCTGGCAGCCATAGTACTAGCTTTGCTTAATTTGGGGTCAGATGACCGTGTGTGCAAAAATGTCCCGAATACTTTTATTTAAATATTAATTCATAATAATATATTTTGTATTTTTTTACGAATTTCATTTCTACGATCTAAAAGTAAACGCGTAAACGACAAACATATTAACTTTGAAATGAAAAAGTTGAGTGCAGTTTTTCAGTCATCATAATCATCATCATTTTAGCCGTAGGACGTCCACTGCTGGACATAGGCCTCCCCCATCGATCTCCAAAAGGGCCGGTTGGAAGCGGCCTGCATCCAGTGTTTCCCTGCGGTCTCTTTTAGGTCGTCTGTCCATCTTGTGGGTGGACGTCCTACGCTGCAAGTACGCTGTAGTTTTTCAGTGGTCATGTTTAATTAATAAATGTAATATGTATAATTAGGTATAATGTAACAAATGAAGTTATCTTTTCTTGTTCACTTCAATATTCTCAAGAGAAAAAGTGAGCGTATATCAATAATACCACAAACTACAACTTTCTGGTGAATAGTCTTGAAAGATCATGTTAATTTTTTTCAGATATGAAAACGATGAAGCTGATTTGGCGCTGCGATGCAACGTTACTATCAAAGGGCAGTACAAAGCTAGAGGACGAATTCTTATCGTGTCGATAAACGGTGATGGAGACGCTAAAATAAAGACCAGTAAGTACGAGTTCAATATGAGTAAAAGGCTCGTTTATGCAGACGCAGGAAGTCGCGTGGCACGTTATGCAAGCACTGCGGTCAGAAAATCTCATTCCAAAAGGCGAGTTTTTTTTTCATGCCATCTATTCGAAAAGGACGATTTGGTTTGCCTTCTACTGCACTTTGGGTGACACACACACATTGAAATATTATAGGCACATGCAAGATAATCAAAGGAGGCAAAATAGGCCACCAATTACCTTAGCAATGGTCGAGGCTTTTAAGTGCGTAGAAGTACCTAAGTTCTTTAATAATTTTTAACATTAAATACCTTGTTTAAGAAAATATATTTTATGCAAGAAAACATGTTGAATATTTTATTTATATTACACGGGAATTACTCACGTAAGATTAAGCCGGTCACTCCGAATATAGTTTCAACCGCATTAGGCAGTCTTTTCACACCATCACCCAGCGCATTTAGCATCAGTACCACGGACGCTGATCAACAGAGCATTGAAACTCTGCGATTATAAATACCTGGATAATGAGCTGGATCACATCAAAGGTGTGCTGAATAGCAACGGCTACAAATGGAAACAGAGCTGGCGTTTTGCAAATGCGACGACCGGGACACGTCTGACATCGGTAGAGAGAGCAACAGTGTATTTGCCGTATGTTAAAGGAGTGACGGACAGTATCGGAAACTTGTTACGCCGCAGGTATAGCATCAAGACGATCTTCCGTCCTGTAGGGCAACTGAGACAGCTGCTCCGCTCTCCAAAAGATAGAGACCCATTGGGGGTTCCCGGTGTCTATATGATCCCCTGCGATTGCGGTAAATGTTACGTTGGCGAAACAAAAAGGAACGTGTCCACGAGACTCGCGGAGCACATACGGTCCATGAAGAATCTCGACACCAACGGGTCCGCGGTGGCAGAACATTCTCTGGGCTCCGGCGCGCAACATTATATTAGGTTCGACAGAGCGAAAGTGCTGGCACGGGAGAAATTTTTTGTGCCCCGGAAAGTCAGAGAAGCCATCGAGATCAGTCGACGTCCAACCTTCAATAGGGATGGAGGATGGAACCTGCCACCGACTTGGAGACCGTGTCTTCATGGAGTTCGTGGGAGTGACCGTGGGATTGGTGGCGACGTGGTGAGCTCCGCCTGCTGGAATATTCCTGACACACAGGAAGATTCGAGTGAGGAAGAGTTCCGGTGTGCGCCGTCGCAGCATATTTCTCTACGCACCCCCACCCCCGCACCCGATCAGCTGCCGTTGACATCACGTGCGCGCCGCGCGGCGGTCCGTAGTGCCAAGCGAGACGCAGCCGCGCGCGCGCATTCACCTTGAAAAAGACTGCCTAATGCGGTTGAAACTATAGTCGGAGTGACCGGCTTAATCTTACGTGAGTAATTCCCGTGTAATATAAATAAAATGTGTGAAAACCACGTCAGTTTCTATAATAAAAATGTTGAATATTTATCAAGGTCAAAGTTTTATTAAAGATCAGCATAATCAGCCACTGATGGACAAATGCAGCTCCCAAAGCACGCCACTCAGGCCAATCTTCAGCTTTTCTTTACCAGCCATTGCCAGCCGTCTTACGTATATCGTCACTCCATTTAGTCTCAGAGCATTATGAAACGTTTGCATCATAGTCTTCACTTTAGAACACGTCTAGCCCAATGGGTTTTGTTTTTGCGACAGATACGACCGTCCCACTGGCCTTTTAGCTTGCTAATATGCTGAGCTATGTTGGTGACATTGGTTTTCTAGCGAATCACTTTGTTCACCTTCAGAGAAAAGCCTAGCATAATCACAATACATGACATGAAGATCGATAAAAAAAAAAACAAATGAGAATTTAACAGTAAAAGATAGCATTTGAAAACTTGTATTTGATTTTTGAAGTACAGCCTAGGCCTCACTCGTCGTGGTAACGCAAATGTTCTCGTTTTTTGCAATGTATTTTTTATCATTAACTGACTAGGTATTTGACCATAGCTCATCTAATGCTAAGTGATGGTGTGGTCGAAGATGGTAAACACACCTACTCATGGTCTCATCAATATTTACTACTTATTTAAACTGGTATTTCGGGAGAATTTTTTAACGTCATTATTTCCTCCCAAAAACGAGTTCTTCAGTTATTCCTAAGCAATTAAACGTAAATTGCTTAAAAATAAACATTAATATTATGTAAAATTTTGTCCTCTAACGTGCGATTTATTTTTTTACAGCTGACCTCATCCTAAATGCGAAAATTAAATTTGAAGACATAGTTCGTGACGGCAAAGTGTACTATGAAATCAAGGACTTCAAAGTCAATCACAAGTATGGTGGAAAGGTTCAATTCACACTCACTAACTTATTCAAAGGAAATCCTGAACTAAGTAAGTATACGGTATTTATAATCTAGCTTTCTCTAGTACGCAAAGATGTCAGATGAGAGTTTAATCGATAAATGATCCAATAACAAAATCTTTTTGCAGCTGATATATTTTCGCGATTTCAGGGTTAGTCTTGTAGTAAAAGTAGTTCATAATTATATGTACTATGGACCCTTTCAGCTTAGTGCACCCTTCCCGCGTAACCTTGTATAAGTGAAATAAGGGGCAAGTATGCGATGTATGATGAGTAACTTCATAGAAGGGACGATACAGTAATTATTATGGTCATTGTCGAAAAGTGTTTGCCTGTAAAGGTGGCGAAAAGTGTTTGCCTGTAAAGGTGGCGAAAAGTGTTTGCCTGTAAAGGTGGCGAAAAGTGTTTGCCTGTAAAGGTGGCGAAAAGTGTTTGCCTGTAAAGGTGGCGAAAAGGGTTTGCTTGTCAAGGTGGCAATTAAGCGCCCAATTTTGAAACAATCTTGACTCGCTAAAATTTATGCAATCCGCTAGCTGTGGAATAAACTGCTTGAATGGGTGTTACCCGATAGTTACAATCAGTGGGTGTCTTCAAGTTGCGAGTGAATCGGTTGGAAAGCGTGCTGCAACGTAGATTGCATCATCTCTGAAACGGCGTAGCAGTCAAGCGCATGCATACAATATAATGTTAAAAAATACAATTTAAAGAAAACAGTTTATAAAACAAAAAAGTATAACTTTGAAGTTTTTTCGGTCGTGTGAAAATTAAATATACAAGCTGAAAAGGCTCAAGCGGACTTGAATGCGGAAAAATTTAATGACCCACCTACAATGTCTGTTATAACGTAAGTGTACTAATAATAATGTTCGTTTATTTTCAGGTGAAACAGTTCTACAGTTTTTAAACCAAAACTGGAAGGAAATTTCTGAAGAGTTCGGCGGACCAATTTTCGATAGATTGATCAAAATAATTTTCGCCACTGTCAAAGATTTCTTCCATAATGTACCTAAAGAAGAACTGCTCGGATAAAAGACATTTATATTTAAATAATATTATATGATAATATATTTCTTATTTTTTTAATGTTGTGTTCATTGCGTTGAAGGCTTTTAATGATTTTGTAAATACTTTTGTTCTATTAAAATAAAACTTTTAGATAATTTGAGATGATTACATACCTGCAGAAAAGAGTAGGGAAAACTAAATTCACCCCAAACGATGTCTTTGACAAGACCTGAAAAAATAAATGCTTGTATAAATATTAGTATAAACTGAAGAAGGCCTTCGGGTAGCCTGAATGCTTAAGTGCCTTACGGCTACGGCTTTCAAGCGATTCTGTTTAGGCGATGAGAAAAGTTGCGCGACCGCAAACCGTATCTCGGAGCTTTAAGGTTCACGTTCGCATGATTTTCCGAACTGCGCTGTTTTAGCATTAATTCGAACCCGCATTAAGAGTTAACTGTAAAACCCCAGAGGCCGCACTGTCACCTGTTTTAAGCAATTAGAGAAATATAAAATCACGCAAATGTAAACCTTAACACGCAGAGATACGGTTTGCGGTCACACAACTTTTCGCATCCATCTAAATGCCCCTGATGACTCTAGTACTGGCCACGCCTCCTTATGGAATGAAAAATGGTTTGAATAGGTAAATAAATAAAATAAATATATAAATATTCGGGACATTTTAAACTACTACATTAGGTAACTACACATTTTGAAAACGTCTTTTAAATTGGCAATCGGCAATCGGACAGGGGGTCTCATTTGTTAAAAATAACAGGCTTAGTTAAAAATATAATTCTCAATGTTTTACGTATACTAAAACAAATTCTATCGGCAAATAAAGTACTGAGACATACGCGATTAAAGTTTTAGGTTGCATTAGGAGGGGGGATGCTCTGCCCTTTTTCCGCAAAGTGAGTGTCAGAGTGCTGATTGTATCATGTGACGACATTTGTAAGTATAGTGCGCTCTCTGTCTAGCAATCGGTGATCAGCTATATTTATGCAATGGTTAGTTTTAATATAAGACAAAACCATAGCCCATTGTCCATGAATTTAGGAATCCATCACTTACAGCCTTACTTAGAAACGTTAGTTAATTCCTATGTTATTTAAAACTGCTTTGTCAACTTTTAGCAGATGTAAATTGTCACGATCGAAAGCGTGACAAAGCAAATATAAGTTAACTAGCGTTTGCTCATGAACTTATACGTGGAGATTTTCATAATTTTTTTAATTCCTTCTCCCCCTTTAACTTACCTCTTTCGCAAAATACTTTCTTAGCGGACCTCTATCCACCCCATAAGGACCACCTATCTTCAAAATGTAACAAAGCTAATTTTAAGTTGTTCTCGAGATTTCGTGACGAGTCAATTAGACAGTGGTATTTCGATTTCATAATAATCATTATTATATTATACTCGAACATACTGGGTTACGCGGAAAGAGTTCACTAAGCCGAAAGGGGTTCATAGTACCCATCATTATGAACAACTTTTACCTACTATGGGACAAAACATTACATTAGTAAAACACCTGTTCCATAGAAAGAGGTCATTAACACTCACACAAAATGTATGGAACTGCTGAAATTTTCCGTTTACGGTACGGTGATACGGTCCCGTAGTAAAAGTTGTTCATATTGATGGGTACGATGAACCCCTTTTGGCTTAGTACACCTTTCTCCGTAACCCTCTATAGATCACTTAATTTACGTTTCCAATAATGTGTAAATATGGATTTGTTCTCTAATAAGTATGTACCTACTAAACAGTAATATATTTTATTATACAGCTACTATCCCTATAATAGGATTACCTTCGGCAGTCAACATGACATTGACGAAAGTATTGACATGGTAAGAATTGGTTATAATTAGTTGTGACATTCGAGAACAGACAAATGTAAAGATTTTAACGTACCTAACCTAACGTGAATATTTCATAATGATTACCAACTAATGTACCGAGGACTTGTATAGCTAAATACAATAGCTTGATACCTAGCTAACTTTGGAACAAATTTGCTGTAAAAATGCAGCTACTACCCCTTTAACCTCCACACTGAACGACAGCCTGCCTTTTGCATCCACTGGATGCCAGCGACTCTTACTATGTCGTCGGTCCATCTAGTGGGAGGCCTACCTACGCTGCGTCTTCCAGTTCGTGGTCTCCACTCAAGAACCTTTCTTCCCCATCGGTTATCGGTTCTCCGAGCGACGTGGCCTGCCCATTGCCACTTCAACTTGCAAATTTTAACAGCTATGTCGGTGACTTTGGTTCTTTGGCGAATATCCACGTTTCGGATTCTATCGCGCAAAGAAACTCCGAGCATAGCTCTCTTCATTGCCCGCTGTGTGACTCTGAGTTTTTCCAAAAGGCAGCTATATTGCGGTCCTTGAAATAATGTGTCTGACAATTGCTATAACCACAGCTATAACATTGTAAAATTTGTAAAAAGCTGAACGAAAACAGTAAATTCTGATCACTTTTTGAATATAAGATTGTCACTGGTAGCCAATATACAGTAAAATAGAAAAAGAAAAAAAAAACATTTAGATTTTTACAATCTTATTACAGCTGTCATACGCATTCTGTCAGCGGTCAAACTGTAATTATAGAATTTACGATTCCTGAATTTAATTTCAAATTATTTCAATGTATTTCTATTTGCTGAGGATAAAAATTCCTGGATATTTTTTATTCACTTGCACTATGCCCAATATGAATTCAGATTTATTCTTGCTGGAAGACCAAAACAGCTTAATTTAATTTTTGTTTACGTAAAACGTTTCGTCATCATCATCATCAGCCAGAAGACGTCAACTGCTGATCATAGGCCTCCCCCTTTAACCTCCACACTGAACGACAGCCTGCCTTTTGCATCCACTGGATGCCCGCGACTCTCACAATGTCGTCGGTCCATCTATAGTGGGAGGCCTACCGACGCTGCGTCTTCCGGTCTGCGGCAAAACGTTTTGTACCAGACGTATATTCACGCCTAATTTAGAAACATTATTTTCAGTAAAACTCTTAAAGTTGAATTGCTTTAACACACTTTAAGGCAAATAGTGACAGAATAAAAATGTTAAAAGTTGATGTATAAATCGGTTCAGATATGGAGTAATCGGCGTAAAACACAAAAATACGTATCGAATTGTGAACACAATTTTTTTAAATTGGTTAGGTCATGATTAACCTCAGATCAGACAAATAAGGGAAATATGCTCTAGTACAATTTCGAGTTTTTCAAATGTCGCCTGTACCTGTAAATACGGCTCACTCACTAAGAAACGCATTTCGCTTTTCAATGCTTTTCAGGCCATACTAAGAAACTTGTAGCCACACCAATGAACTAACAGTCCACTTGCAAAAAGGCAGCAAGGTCATCTGCTGGGTGAGTTTGACTTAAGGCATCAAGCCTGATTTAGGCCATATACGTTCACACCCGCCACGCCACCTTACCATATCTCCCTTGTTTGTTTGATCTGAGGTAGTAACCTAGACAACATCAAAATGTTGTTGCAATGAAGTGACAGTTTGATTACAAAAATCCTCAGATAAATAATGCAAAAAAACACTCACCCACTGGAAAGTCGAATGGATAAATCAGATAAAAAAAATCCGACATAAAACTGAAAGGGTAGAAACCTTCTTCTAATCTCAACGTCGGTACCAAATACGTATCCCTCTTCGGAAGACTGCTAAACCTTATTTTAGTTTTATTTCTTACATCGAACCAGTCCTCCGTGTAGCTTGCTATTACATTACTCTCAGTAAATACTTGTGTTATGTTCGGTACGACCGATTCTTTGAACAAATCTCTTGTAATAAAAAATGTAGGCACACTAGAAGATATTCTAGTGATATCACTAGAATAAGTGTTTGGTATTGGAGTAGTGTGTTCATCAAGGGTTGTAATTATTTTCTTGATTGATTTTGGTTCTTGAATTTGAGCTCGTCTTTCTTCTGCTTTACTGTGTAAATTATGGTATTTTTCGATCCATGCCAATATTGCTGCTGAGTTGGTAACGTTTACATCGGATCTTTTGCTCCAAGCAGGCCCTAAACTTTTTAAACTTCCAATTTCTTTGGGGTCATACATTCTATAATCAGCAGCAATTTCTAAATCTTCCTGAGCTTGCTGTAATTTCCTTTGGTTCTGTCTAAAGCTTGTCTCCAGACAGTCATCCCAAACGAGACGCTGCGGCGTTATGGGATTAAAAATTTCTTTGACGCTTGCCTGATTAAAATTTGATTTCTCGTTTTTTTCAGCATGTTTTTTTGATTCCTTAGAGGAAGCTGTAGAGATTGCCTGGAAATCTTCTTCGTCGAGCTTAGCGGCATTTAGATTGTTTCCGGTAGAAGCCACGGGCGCCGCTTCCGTTGTCCTGATTTGAAAAACGTTCGTCGATAACCAGTTTAACCTGGATTCAGCCGATTTGAACTGGAATGCGGTGAACGCGATTGAAATTGCAAGAATTAGAGTTATTTGCGCCATAACCACATTTTTTCCGTTGAGCACGCGGGTGTGGCAAGTGGCGTACTGAGTCGGGGGTGGATGGGCAGCGGTCGAAGGATTTGTAGCACTTAGTAGTCTGCCCGGCAACGTTGCACAATCGTATCACTTCGGCCCCGCGTTCCACCTTTACTGGATTATGCGTAGAGTAGTTTGTGACAGAACTGTCTAAGAGGTTTCATACATATTTTTAAAATCACACTATTAAAACAAAATCTAATGTGTGTGAATCTTATTACATTAGATTCGGTACACAGATTTAGTATTTTTTTTTTGGGAAACAGTTTATATTCAAACCTAGCTGTTGCCCGCGACTTCGTACGCGTAGACTTTCATATAAACTTTCAACCCCATTTTTTCATCCTTAATTCAGCTCTTTCGTAAATCCTTCGGACTTCTACACCCCATAAGGAATATACCTGCCAAATTTCAGCTTCGTAGGTCAAGTGGTTTTCGAGATTTCGTGATTAATGAGTGAATGGGTAGATGAGTAGATGAATTTCGCTTTTATATATACATTTTTACATATTTTGTATAGATATATAGACTACATATGAGATCTTTTATTTCTGTAAACTAAATAAAAAAATATTAAAAAAAAACAATTCAGAAGCCAGGAACGGTAAGTAAACATCATTCCCGAGTTGCTAAACGTTGTTAGTTAGATGAATTCTTCCACTATAATGCAAAAACAACGTATACAGGTAGGTACATAATATTATATTCGGTACATAGGAGCAATGTTCCGGACCACCGCCTTTCGGTCAGTCATTTATTCGATGGAGTTGACTGTATAAATTGAGACGATTGACGAAGTGACCGACTAAGGCGGGCGGCGGTCTTTGTTTTGTCGGTGGAATAGGTGCTGGGATTGAAGAAAGCTTCTTGGTTGACACAATCCTTTTGGCTTGAAAGCGAGTTGTCTCTTGTAAAACGTTAATTTAAGCTAACAAACAGGTCCTTCCAACAGTCTTCGGTCCTTCAACTAAGTCTATCCAAAAAATCACGCCAATCCATTACTCTGTTGCTGTGTGAAAGATAAAAAAATCAATAAACACTTTCGTAATTATGATATAGTGTGATTTTATTTAATTTATACTTAAAGCTACGCTCACCGAATAGAGCAATCTCTTTCCCACATTTTTGAAAATAAAAAACTATTGAGTTTGAAAATTTGTAAAAAAAAAAAAAAAAAACACTTGGGCATTATTTCTAGAATAACATTGAAAATGGTTTATATAGCTTAATTAAAACATGAAAAGTAGTTTTTTCGATCTCTTCCGCCAAAATAAAACGTATATCAAAATAAAAATGACTTTATAACGTTTGCTGTTATTCTAAAAAAATTGCCCAATCGTTTTTCTATTCCTAAATAGTGAAATTTTATCTTTTAAAATGTTAAAAATATGCGAAAAAGCTATAGCCGATGCGCGCGGCTTTAAAGAAAATTCCAAAATTTATTATCAAACCATGGAATATGAGGGATGTTAACATTTAATTTTTAATAATGCGTAAAGGAGTCTCGACCATTTCATTACTCTATACTTGGGGGTTCTATTCAATACACTCACTGTTTATGTTTGTGGGTTGACAAATCATAATGAAATTGTATGTTGTTTAAAGTCATTATCATTAGTAAGATAGAAATAGCTCAACAGTTACGGTGATGACGTATAGAACCGAGTTAATATTACTACGTACTACTTTCCGTATCAAGAAGAGTTCAGTAAGTGAGTATTGTGATATTCTTAAATAAACCAGCCCAGTGCGAGTCTGGTTCACGCACTGAGGGTTCTGTACGATTACAAACGACAGAAAGTAGTGCAAAAATACAACATCACGCCCAGGCGGACATCCATTCAAGCACCGACCGCGCTCAACGTTGCTTAACTTGGTGGTAAACAGAAATTTGCCACCGACTCACTTGGCTTTTATTTGTTATTTGTTGTTATAGTTTGGAGTGTGTAGGCCCTTTCACAAAATTATTTCTTAGCGGATATCTAAAATAAGAACCTCCTTCAAAATCTTCATTTTCTAAATTTGCGTTTCTTTTGATTTGTTAGATTGAGATTTCGGGATGAGTCATTCAGTTTGTGGTATTGCTCTTTTATACAGAGTTACGCATATAGACTATACTAAGTCGAAAAGAGGTCATTGTAATCATTATTATGAACAAATTTTACTATGGAACCAACCCAGAAATGGCGAAAGAAATATCAGCTATTCCATAAATTTGTCGAGTGCCAATGACAGTTTTCTATAGAACAGCTGACATTTTTTTCGCAATCTCAGGGTTGGTCCCATAGTGAAAGTTATTCATAACTATGACCTCCTTTCGGCTTAGTATAGTCTATATTCGTAACCCTGTATAAAAGAGCAATAACTACTAACTAATTACTAGTCATGACTTATTTGTAAATGGATCAAATATGAAATTTAAATAATGAACTAAGGAATATAGTTTGTCTTATAATTGACAACTAACTTCTACTTCCGGTGTAATAAACAAAAATATCCGGTTTCACAGCAATCTACCTCTATCCATACGACCCGGATTAATTTAACATGCTTTTAAGGATAATCCATCGTTTAAATTGGTTTTAGTTTAATCCTAATTGTAAATAAGTACGTATAATATATTACATACCTACCCTTAAGAGTCATGGAATATTGCAACTGAAAGTTAAAATAATTACCTACCTTGTATGCGACGGTAATTTTATATTTTTTGTCAAACACTCAATATTCATTTGAATATATTTAATATCTATTTAGTATCTTTTAAAGTATGTATTCAAAAATATATATATTATGTATGAATATCAGTCTCTGGCAGCCATAATATTACAAGCTTTGCTTAGGTTGGGGTCAGATGACCGTGTGTGCAAAAAATGTCCCGAATATTACGTTATTTTATTTTATTTATTGTCAATGTATTTGCGAGAATGATGTCACTATGTTCTAGAAAAGAGAAACGATCCTTATATCCAGATAAACCTGCCGTCCTAAAGTTAAATTAAACTCTTACTCCAATTCGTAAAAGACTTCATAACTTTTAAACAGCTGGACAAATTTTCATTAAGTACATATTAGAACAATTCTGACAATTCTATCTTTACCGTATTGAAATCAGTCCAGCCGTTTGGGGCTACAAAGCTACATAATAGAAACACAGACCAGAAGAGAAGCTTGAAACTTATAACTATACAACACCAAACACACAGACACATAGCCATACACACAATCGTCAGTGGACATCGGAAGTTACAATTGGCCAACTTAACTAAAATATAAATGTAACTGTAAGGAGTAAAACTATGCACTAGTAAGTCTTCTAGTTATTATAAACGCTTCATCTTATAAAGAAAACGGTAAATTATATATATTATAATTATATACAGTATATTTCAAGGCATGTTATACGCAAAAAGAGAGTAAGGATAAAATAACAATGCTTGTAAGCATAATGGTGAGCATCCAGACATCAACTCTAGGCGATGTCAATTAACGTAAAAGATACTCTTAGTAAATGATTAGTCTGAATCAAACGTGATCAGAACTGTAGTAAACCCTGATTACTATACTCTGCCGTGATGTGGCTTCTCTAGGCTCCGTCTAAGGAACTAAACCTTTTAACAGTCGGTGTATGAAGTAATAGACAAGAACATGTATTTAAAAGCAATTTTTATCCTGTCTTGGCAAAGCTGTGAGTAATTATTGTTGCAGTCACAGTCCGAAATAATGATATTAAAGGTCACTTCAGAATTCTTTTAGAGGTTGTATCGTCACCTGTTTTTTATGCCATTCAGCAGTGCAAGTAACGTTCTTTATCTATCGTCAAATTGAATGAAATGCTATAGAATCGATCATAGCGCGTACTAATCAAATGGCATTTTATCGAATTTGACTATCTCAACTGTCAAGTTTGACGATCGATAAAGAACGGTACTTGCACTGCTGTTTAGTATAGGTGATTGCAAAAAGTAGCGTGACCGCAAACCGTATCTCGGCGCATTAAAGTTCACGTTTGCGTGATTTTCCGCATTCTTTGTAGTGTATACTAGGTATAAAAATTTAAGGTGAAATAGTTATTATTTCGTGATGACACTTTTTTGCTTGATCGGAACCAAGTTACATAATTTTGCAGAAAAATAGATACATGAGTAATTTTAACATTCTAATCTTTCACACGTAGATTGTTGCAGATAAGTATTAGAAATACTACTATGATTCCTTTTTCTCTGGTACTACTTTTAGTAGGTTCTGGTCTCTTCTTTCACGCTAGGCATAGGAACCAAAGTCAGTGATTATTCACTGACTTTGGTAACTCTACTCTATGTAGTTACCGGTAATTATGTAATATGTTAATGTAGCAGTCCAGTCTTTGCTAATGCCATTAGAGCTAAGTAAGGATACTAAGTCTAACTGATGCCTGTGGTTGATGTTTAGGGGTTTAATTGTCTATTTAGAATTGCCTAATAAAACGAGATTCACCTATTTGAAAGCTGTTTTTAACCCGATCTTCCATTTGTACCATTGACTTGCACCATTAATGGTGCAAACACAACTAACGTTTTCACCTCGTACCGTATGCATTATTGAATTGCACCCTCAATGGTACAGATGCAAAAAACTATCCCTACCATGAATTTTAAAACAGACAACAATGAATTTGTTTGTACCAGGTACCAGGATAGCAGAAACGATGGAGAAGTATTTCACTATAGAATCACTAAACGTGTGATCACGGGTCGCGAGGGGTAAAACCTAATGAAACACAAATGTACTGGAATTTATCGCCAGTATTAAAGAAATCCTTCGAGTTAGTAAAAGCTGTCATCTCTCAGTCAATAAGTCTAAGGCCCCAAAACAAAAAATATATATTTTAGTTATTCTTTTAGTGTGCACTTAGTATGGGTGTTAAGTTTTGCAAATGTAATACTTAGAGTTCATCATAAATTTTCGATCTGCAAATGTCAACCGATTCAAACTAGAAACATCTAGCTTTTCAAACACCGATCGGAGTCTCTCTACATCCGTAACACTTTGCTGCGACTTGGCTGCATTATTCATCACACTAGCGAACGCCCGGACATAGTATTTGAAATGCAATCGTGCATTATGTACGACTTACGAGCGTTTGACGGAGAGCTGGATCACAGATTTTATGGGATTTACATAGCTACGCTATTTTAATCCAGGGAGATGCGCTCCACTCTTTATGCTGGTAACTTGGACTGCGATTACAAAAATGTTCAAGCTGTACTACTGGTAACATGAATTTTGACTGTGGCTTTTTAGCTAAAATTACAAGAATTGACATTTTAATACGTCTCAAAAAGTAGGTTCAAAATCTTCTTCCGAAAAGTTTTGTATACCAAAACGTGAATGAAATCCGCACACAGCTGCAACATATGTGGCCGTGTGACAGCAATTTGAATAACGTAAACATAGCGTTTCAGGTCTCAACCATTCCACAAAAAACCCTGGTAAAACGTCCAAAGTCCTACTCAAGAGTTCAAAGAAATATGAACTTAATAAGCAAAGGTGTGAAAGGGGTGCAAAGAGGTTTTCGCGTGACCTAAAAACGAGGGCGCAGTGATATCGTATATGGGTATGTGTGTCGAGTCAACATACTGCTTTCTTTCGGGTGGAGGTTTCCAAGATTTTTTTAAAAGGTAAATTGACTGGTCGCAGGTGGTTGAAGGGAAACGGGTCAGCGGGTCTCGGTGGCATGTCATGTTCATGTGTCACCAGGGTTGGATTTGGGATCTAGATTTTTATTTATATACTAAAACTTGGCTTTATTTATTAAACTTTATTAATATTTTAGAGCGCCTGGTTAATGCAACGCGTAACCAAAATGCTGGCGTGTTTCGGGCTCAAAATATAAGCATTGCCATTCAGTAAATCCACCAGCATGTTGGGTACGCTGCCAACTGATAGTGGGCATGAGCATGTGGATTGTCTTAGACCTTCAACTGTTTTTGTAGTGTCCGTTTCAGCTAGTATTTGGTTTAGTTAATAAAATCACTTGCCCTTTTAATTTATTTTAAGATTTATTCTGATTTATGGCTACAAAAGCCACAACTACATACACAGTTTGGTAAGCTCTCTTATAAAATACTAGCGGTCCGCCCCAGCTTTGCACGGGTAAAGATTATAGCCTATGTCACCCGGGGATAATGTAGCTTCTGAACAATGTGAAAGAATTTCTCAAATCGGTTCAGTTGTTTCGGAGCCTATTCAATGCAAACAAATAAACAACAAACAATCAAATATTTCCTCTTTATAATATTACTACTATAGATAAATATGTTTCCAGATGAGTATTTAGCGTTTGTGACACACTGACAGATGTCAATATGATCGGGAGCTAAGCTTCTAGAATTGCGTATATATTGCGTATATAGTAGACGTTCGAGGAAGTTGAGTTTAGTTCGGTCGGTGGACATTCGGTTAATTGGACGTAGCGAACATGTTTTTCTTTATTTATTTTTTGCCATAGGTGGCAAACAAGCAGACGGGCTGCCTGATGGTAAAGTCACCGTCACCTATGGATACTTGGTACACCAGAGGTATCAAGTCTAGGTATAGGCGAGGCGGGCGTTAAGTCGGACCAAATAGTTTTTTAAAATTGATAATTATTGTATTTTGTGGTGGTACGGAACCCTCAGTATGTGAGCCTGACTCGCACTTGGCCAATTTATTTTAATGAAAGTGCCATTTATGCCCTTTATTCACCTATTAAATCCGTCCCTGGCTATATTGCTATTAATTACCGCGTCAACTAGAGCGCCTATCTGCGCCCAGTTTCTAACGTTATAAGGTTTTTCACAAACACCTCGAGAGCCTGTAGCCTAGTAATTAAAACTTTCAGGGTGAAATCTTTTGGTAGTTGAGGAGTAATGAAGATCGATCGAGGTTTTGGTGTTGGGAGTGTGATCAAGACTTCGTTGAATTTGGTGTGGGTAAACCTCCTTAAGTAAACTTAAGGTCAGGTTGTTATTGTCTTGACATGAAATTAAAAATGTTTGTTTAGTTAAATAGTACTATTTGTAAAGTTATATGATTATTTACGTTTTTCATGGTGCATGTAGTTACATAAAGCCGAAATATCGGGAGCTCATTCCACAACCTTACCACGGTAAATATCCCGTAAATAATCATATAACTTTAGTGAACAACCGTGATAGTTTAAAACAGAACTATTTGTTTACTACATATATGGCTAATTTTAAATTAGTTAAGAGCTTAACTCAACACCTGAGCTATTTACATTCTTGATTTTTTTCACATAATTGAGAACCAGCATTTAACTAAAAATAAAAATATAATATAAATTTATAATTTTTTGCAATATTTTCTTATGTTCTTACCGAAAGTGAAACTATATGGTTGTTAGCTTATATTTTGTTGAGTTAATAAAGGCACAAATCTATTAATATTTTGTTGAAGTAGGTATATCGGGTACCTGCTACAATCTTACGATAAAAACCTAGCGAGTGATCAGAATTCATGGTTTTCATTATTTTTGCGGCTGTCAGAGCAAATAACTGCTTAGACTGAGTTTACAATAGAGTAGATGACAGTGACTACACACTATAGTTTCGACCGATAAAACCAATAACTTTAGGGCCACCATTTTAATAATTATTACAAACTCAATCCTAAAGTCTTGAAAGGCTGCCTAAGATTCGTTCTTAACGATTTGGGTCGTTATTTATAATACGTGTTGCCTAAAAAATGGAATTTCCTGCCGTCCTCCTTGTTTCCTGAGAACTGCAATCTAGGCATCTACAATGCTAGAGTGAATAGATTTCATTTAGATCAACGTGTTCCATCTTCGGTCACACCGCTTACCATCAGGCGAGTTGGTGGCCAAATGTAGATCTATTCTATATCTATACTAATATTATAAAGAGGAAAGATTTGATTGTTTGTTTGTTTGTTTGCATTGAATAGGCTCCGAAACTACTGAACCGATTTGAAAAATTATTTCACTGTTGGGAAGCTAAACTATCCCCAGGTGTCATAGGCTATATTTTATCATCAAAAAAATAGGGATCCTTACTAAAACTCCAATAATGTAACCGAAGGTGTAAAAAATAAGACTTACACCCGTGCGAAGCTGGGGTGCGTTGCTAGTATATATATAAAAAGCATTTACTTACTCACCCTGAAAAGTCCACGAATCATAATCAAAATGATGTTTAAACAAACTCAAAACTCAACTGCAGGTGTTTCCAATCTCCAAAATATTTATCATACAGATCGTAATGGTCTACCAGAAACTCATCTCCAGTAAAACAGTATCTTAAGAGCCATAAACGTCCCTCAAGCTCGGAACTTTCGATGTAGCCATGGGAATTGGAAGGCACTTAAAATACCCTGGACATTCCCGAAATGACCGAAAATTTATGACCAATTTCCCCGGAGTGGAATTAGATTCTGTCTAATTTTGGAGATTGCACCAATCGCTTTTGTCAGTTACAGTTAACAGCTGGGGTCTTAGGGAAATAAGAAGTAGGTCAAGCTGGGACTTTAGCCAAAGTCCCAGTTTTTAGTCAAAGGCGTTTGTAGGTGAATGTCTAGGGTTGCATTCTAGGATAAAACTTTTAGGGTTCCGTACCTCAAAACGAAAAAACGAAACCCTTATAGGATCACTTTGTTATCCGTCTGTCCATCTGTCCGGCTGTCCGTCTGTCCGTCTGTCCGTCTATCCGTCTATCCGTCTGTCCATCTGTCCGTCTGTCCGCCTGTCCGCCTGTCCGCCTGTCCGCCTGTCCGCCTGTCAAGACCCTTTTTCTCAAGAACGCGTCAAGATATCAAGTTGAAATTTACATCAAATACTTATTAAGTACGTACTTAAGTTAACGGTTTCTTTCAGCTGTGAAAAAATCAAACTTTTAAGTTTACGCGATCAAAAGATATGACCGATTATGTGCAATATTTTGCAATTTCACAAGGAAATCAAAACCTATAGGGTACTTCCCGTTGACGTAGAATCATGAAATTTTGCAAAAGACAAGGCCTCACAGCACATATAAAGGAATAAAACCGAAAGTCATAAATTTGAATAAATTTGAAGTTGTAACATTTAAAAAAAAAACTATTACAAAACTTACATTTTGTAGTTGGAATGTATGGAATAACCTTATTAAATATTTAACTTTTTTTTGTTTTTTTTTTTTGTTTTGACTTGCTGTCTGAGGGTTCCATCTAACGGAACCCTCAGAGCGCGAGTCCTGCTCGTACTTACTTGTCCGATTTTTTTTGGTATGCAAATTTCACCTAAGCGAAATTACACGTACACAAAATTATATACAAACATGCCGTCAACCTATTCCTTTTGTCAACAGTATTTTATCTCAATGGATGCCAATGCTGGAAAAAGCTTCAATGTGACAAATGTCATTGCATTCGTTTTTCATAGTTGACATATTGTACAGTGAAAATATTGCTTAAAGTTTACATTTCGCGAAATAAAAGTATCTTTACTGGCAAAATCATAATTTATAATGCCCATAGAAAAACTAAACTACTAACTAAACCAAAAACTACTTAAAACTATTGCGACTAATTGACATTTTGCGTAGTTGTTATTTGGCGTTGTTGTAATTTTGGGGAAGTTATCTCGCATGAAACCCAGTCATGCTGCTTGTCTTTGGCAAAAATCAATACCTATAATAGTCATATGTCAACAATAGTCACATTGACATCTGAATTTAATTAGAACTACTTCCCTCATCTGCATAAACAAGCTAAACACCTTCATTGACGAGGGTCGACGTGTAACTAGTGAGAAGCGAACCTAATTAGTAAGTCAAACGTTAGCAAGCCTATTGCGGTCCATACAGGGTTGCTGAAGAGAACCGTCTGAGAGATTGTGACAGAATTGGTTATTAAGGTGCATTGAAATTCGCGGTAAGCTTGTTTTTCAGTAGGAAAAGGAAAAACGAGGTGCTGCGCGTTGAGCGAGCTCATAATTGCTGTATTTCTTTATTGTTGTTGTGTAAATTCGCCAAAACCTTAAAAGACATCATCATCATCATCATCGGCCAGAAGACGTCAACTGCTGAGCATAGGCCACTACCCCCCACACTGAACGACAACCTGCCTTTCGCATCCACTAGTGGGAGGCCCACCTACACTGCGTCTTCTGGTTCGTGGTCTCCACTCAAGAACCTTCCATAGGCAACAGTGATCGCGTACCGTCAGTTGGCTCGTTTGCTCGTTTGCCACCTATGGCATAGAAAAGGTAAACATTAATTTAAAGTTTTGTAAAATGAATTGCTAAAAAGCTCACAAAATATTTTTCCTCAATAATATTAATTTTTCCAAGTTAAAAATCTCGTGGCAAGTCCGAACTTTAAGTAGAGGTAAATTACTTACCCGATCTTGTTTGACTAGATTCTCGGGTTCTCGGTTTCTTTGAGATATCAAGTTGGTCGGTAACTTAGAGCAACTTTTAAAATATATTGCAGAACTTTTAAGCAGTGTTGATACGGCGCTATGCGTGTACATGCTATTGATTACTCCAGTTGTGAATAAATAACCTAAAAATTATTGTGAAATTATGTAGGTATTTTATAAGTTCCTATATCATCATACTAATATTATAAATGCGAAAAGTTTGTTTGTTCCTCTTTTACGCAGCAACGGAGCAATGGATCGACCTGATTTTTTTGCATGGGTATAGTTCAATGGCTGGAGAGGGACTTATGCTACTTTTTATCATCATCATGATGATCACCATTTTTCATCACTACGCAGGTGAAACCACGGGGTGCAGCTAGTACAATCATAATTATAGACACCTACAATACCCCTTGCATTGTCAGTGCGTTACCAACCTTTGTGGACTCTATTCACCCTTCGTTTGAAGCAGTCCCAATTATAGGTCAGAGGAAAAACCGAAAGTGGTAAGCCATTCCACAACTTACAGGTGCGTGGCAGAAACAATCGATTAAATCGAACAGTGCGAGACTTCCACGTACCTATCTATAATGTGTGAATGGCATTATTAGCGATGGCAGCCGATTCAGTGGTAAAACCGGGATGGAAGGATAAAAAACTCAAAAAGTTTATCAGAGCATTCGTAGTCATATTATCAGATCTGTAGAACAAGCTGAGCGAACTAACGTCCTGGCGCAAGCTTAGCGGCTCTAATAGAGTTTGACTATAATTCAAAATTCTGGAGGCTCTGAATGTCATGGGCTAGCGTGACGCTTACCACCAAGCAAGAAACTAGCTCATCTCGTCAATCAGGTTCAGGTTTTAATTTTAATCCTCCCCTAATGAGTGGCGAAACGGGGTGTTGAAGTTTGTATTGAAACTGTTACATCTACTGATTAGGCACAGTTAATACAATGACATGCACGGGAGCAGGACCTAGTAAGGACGAGAACAGAAAATGAGGTGGACAGAAGCGGTGAGAAGGGAAGGTACGGGAGTGAGTATAGAGTAGACGGAGTGGAGTAGATTTATATCGCGTCATTATCCGTGTTCTTTTTTCCTTCATGTTCAGGTAGGCCTAGGTTCTGGCTGATGATGGTGATGATGAATGGGACAAATTCGTAAGATTTTTTTTTTGGATGTGACCATAATATACAGAAGAAACAAACAAATTAAAACCTAACTACTAATCTATTTATTCGCTACCAGCGGGAATTGTTCCCAAAATGCTAGCCCCATTACCACATATAGCAATGCTTACTCTTTGAACAAAGTAGATGCTGGCATTTTGGTCACGATTTGCATCGACAGACGTGATGACAAATCTTTGAAATATGGATTCAACCCCAAAATGTTCAAAAATTTACCCACTGTCCAGGGTTCTATATTTGCGCCTGTGATATGATTGAGATGACCTTATTATAGACAAGTAGCTCTCTCTTCTTTCTTTGGGTCTCAACCTCTGTTATTATTCTAAGGTCTCATCTTTCAGTACCACCGGTTTTGGCAAAAATAAAAAAACTACGCTTACAAAGCAATCACGTAGTCGGAAGCGATTGGTACTTTAGTAGGTAATCTTCAATATGAGTATGAAGGTTTGCCTTAGATTTTAGAGTTTTTATTAGGTAGGGACTTACCTAGTATTTACTATAAACTTTTATGTAACCTGCTTTTCTAGGCTACCGTACAGGGTAAAATGTATAGTATAATATATAGGTTTGAACCTTGACCCAGCTTTATTATTATTTTATTACTGCTTTTAGGTATTAATAAGCATGCTGTTGTATACTTTAAACTATATTTATATCGTCGATATAATACTTGCCTGATCACTGGTTAGATCAATGCTGACCCTAAGGTCGCTATTGCGTGACAATAAGTACACCGGTGGCTATTATTTTATTACAATGTAAGACAAAGTATAATGACGTACTAATGCATTAAATATAACTAGATAGTATGCGACAAAGTAATGCAAATATGGAAATTTATTCAACGCTTGTCAACGCAGCTATAGGCATTATTCTTGTATTGAAATTAAATACCTTTAACCGTTTTTACGTCTATTTATACTTGAGATAGTTTTAGTAAAAAAAAGAGGATGGTTAGCAAGTAATGTTCTATATCTGGTTGTTAATATCTATTTAAGTATGTATTTAAAACTATATATGTATGTATATCAGTCTCTGGCAGCCATATCACAAGCTTTGCTTAGTTTGGGGTCAGATGACCGTGTGTGCAAAAATGTCCCGAATATTTATTATTATTATTTATTATTATTTAGTTCATATGAATTTGCCGTTTTATAAAAAAGAAAAAAACAATGAAATTATGAAATCAATGTAGGTATATAATTATGTACCATTGCTTCTTTCATTGCTGAAGAAATTGTTGGAACAAGAATTAATGAAATCTTTGAAGGTGGTCTCATTGGAATTGAAATGGCGGTTTGGACTGCATCATTGGAATACATTTTTTTCCCTTGCAGAAAGTAGATCGAGTTCCGGAAAAGTGGTAATCTGTTGAAGCATTGTCTGGGGAGCATGGAGGATGTCAGAGACATTCCAATCGCAACTCTAAATTTAGCGACCGTCTGTCATGCAGTATGTGATCTACCGTTGTCTTAAAGCAGCAGTGGGCTTGACCAGCCTTAATTATTTCATCATCATCATCATATACAGCCTTTTAACAGTCCACTGCTGGACTTTTAGCCTACCCCCGAAAGGGTGATTGGGCCATATCCACCACGCTGGCCCAGTTGCGGGTTGGTGGATTCATATACGTCATTGAATTTCTTCTCCGTACGTATGCAGGTTTCCTCACGATGTTTTCCTTCACCAATCAATTATTTAACGGCTAGTTTTTCCATCACGGTGGAAATCCAAAAACATGTTCTTAAATCGAACTTGTTTTTATAAAGAACTACCCTGCGCCCCGCCGTCTCACTCGCGTGGATCACTTCTTATAGCCTCAGCTATCTGCACGTGAAAGTCCCGTCAAAATCGGTCCAGCCGTTTTGGAGTCCTCAGGGAACATAATACACACATCGATTTTTATATAATAAATATGTAGATCTATACATTTACATAATCTTCTTGTAGCGTAATAAATTAGTTTTATTCCAGTAACTCTGTTTCTTAATTTTCTTTCTTTAACGACTAAACTGGCTTATTATATTTGTTTGGAGAAAGGCGATAAAAATATAATCATCATGAAGATAACCAGGATGCTTTTCGTATCACGGAAAAATGATGAGAATGTCGGGAAATCTAGGTAAAACCACGGGGTGTAGCTAGTGCGCAATAGAAAAAGATTGTCCTGACCGGCAACTTATCAGTCGGTTGCTATATTATTATCAGTCGGCGTTGGTGCAAAATATCTTCAATCTACTCAGATGTCCCATAAATTCATAAAATATCAAAATTCGAAACCCTTGAGATTGGTTCCGCACACTATTTATTCTTGACAGTGACAAAATGGGTTGCTGCCCAAATACATCATGATAAAAACTGCCTCCTATAGACGACTGGCCGAGATTGGTGTTGTATGACACACTCAATAAAAATACAAAGGCGACGAAAAAGGCAGCGTCTATTTTGCAGTCAAAAGAACAATTACAATGATGAAGGTATTCATTACGAAAACGGATCAATTGCATGCAATATTTAATGCTAGTTCAAGGTCGGTGTTTCAAATATTTAAGGCACTCTTTTTTGACATTTAGAAATTTTTATAATTCTATTTTAAGTGTCTACTTCTATGGTCAGTTTAAAATTATAAAAATGACGAACGGAAGCCTATTCCTAAATAAAAAAAAACACATAACAAACATAGAGTCGAATTAATAACCTTCTCTTTTTTGAAGACAGTTAAAAATACAAAAAAATCTCATCAATGACTCATGTGTGTTTGTTCTTCGATTAAGCAAGTTTATTTTGATGTTAGAGAATAGTTTTTTTTTTTTTATAAAAGCATTCTATACGTCTGTTTGAACCTTTGAGAATAGAAGACTGTTTGACCACAATCGCACGAGATGGGCAGCGATGATTTGGTCGAAGATTTCGCATAGTTGCCAGGTTTCACTATCAACCTATCATGTTCTCTTCTCACTGCTGGGACACAGGCTTTCTCACAGAGAGAGAGAGAGAGGGTGGGCCCTAATCCACCATGCTAGCCCAGTGCATGTTGGTGAATGACATATGATTTTGAACTTTTGAGGTTCTTGGACATACCGATTTCCTCACGATGTTTTCCTTCACCGTTGTTAAAATGTTAAATGAATATTTTTATTATTTTGTATGTTATGTTCTTTTTCTCTTTTTGGCTTTATAAATATTGATATAATTATATAATAATTCTAAAATCTAAATAATATTTTGTATTTTTCATGATATAACTGTTTGCTTTGGCATAATTGTACTGTTATAATAAGAGAAGCCACTGGCACCCGACACACAGTCCCAGACTAGTTCGGGAGCCTATGGAAAATCACGTTATGTAAAACTAAATTTATGTCAAAATCTTAGAATAACTACACAAAGAAACCAAGTGCATTCGCAAAATTTAAGCCATTCAAATGGTGTCATATATGACACCAAAAAATATATAAAAATTTTACTATGACAATTTGCGCGGTGAAATCGTACCACAACAAATCAGAAAGCAGCATAAGAGTTATGGTGTGACATTCCACAGGTAATCCATTAATTTTCTTGCTTAAATCGTTTAAAATACCAATCGAAACGTAAGCTACAAAGCGAATTTGTAGCTTACGTTTTGAGAAGGCGTTGTTTGGAAACTTACGTTCTCTGAGTAGTTATTCTAAGGTCAAAATAAATTACTTTGTTTGTTTGTTTGTTATAAGATCGAAACTGCACATGATTTTAGGTTCTAAATAAGTCATCAAGTCGGTCAAAAGCAGGGCAGAGTGATCGAACCGTTTGCCATCAGATTGTATAGCGCACATACTGCCACTCAGCCGCCATCACTCTACGGGTTTATCACGTTTATACCCATTCATTATTTTATTATTTTGCAAAGATAGGAGCGTTCCACAATTCTGCTGTTCTGATTAAAAATATGGATTGAAAACGTGACGGAAATTTATTGCGTCTGAATAGAATTTCTCATACTCTCTGAACCATAAAAGGGGATCTTCTTATGCATCTAGTACTGCTGTTTGATTTAATTCTTAGAATATGGTATTCTCGAGTGTAAGATATGGGTTTCTAAAAATATATTGCAAACTAGGTGTGACCATGTCCATGCCATTTTCACAATTACCACCACCAGGTAGTCAGTAAAAAGTTGACACTGATGTTGAGAATTTCGAAAATTTGAACTGGTTTCCGTTTTAACGGCCAAGTCACTCGTAGCCATTGCATTTTTTTTAACCTTTTTCTAAATAGCTGTTCGCAAGTTGCAACGCATCTGTTATGCTCGCTCAACTCTATTGTAGGTATAACCAGGGCCACAATTCTACTAAAGAAATTGTTTTTAAATTGTAATTGTTTCAATTTTAATTCTTAATTAATTGCTTCAAAATTTACAGTTTTTAATAAAAAAATTATACTAAGTTATAATATTAGGTGGTGATATTTTACTAGTATAAAATAATAATTAAAACTGTCAATATTGAAGCGCAATTGTGGCCCTGGTTATACCTACAATAGAGTTGAGCGAGCATAACAGATGCGTTGCAACTTGCGAACAGCTATTTAGAAAAAGGTTAAAAAAAATGCAATGGCTACGAGTGACTTGGCCGTTAAAACGGAAACCAGTTCAAATTTTCGAAATTCTCAACATCAGTGTCAACTTTTTACTGACTACCTGGTGGTGGTAATTGTGAAAATGGCATGGACATGGTCACACCTAGTTTGCAATATATTTTTAGAAACCCATATCTTACACTCGAGAATACCATATTCTAAGAATTAAATCAAACAGCAGTACTAGATGCATAAGAAGATCCCCTTTTATGGTTCAGAGAGTATGAGAAATTCTATTCAGACGCAATAAATTTCCGTCACGTTTTCAATCCATATTTTTAATCAGAACAGCAGAATTGTGGAACGCTCCTATCTTTGCAAAATAATAAAATAATGAATGGGTATAAACGTGATAAACCCGTAGAGTGATGGCGGCTGAGTGGCAGTATGTGCGCTATACAATCTGATGGCAAACGGTTCGATCACTCTGCCCTGCTTTTGACCGACTTGATGACTTATTTAGAACCTAAAATCATGTGCAGTTTCGATCTTATAACAAACAAACAAACAAAGTAATTTATTTTGACCTTAGAATAACTACTCAGAGAACGTAAGTTTCCAAACAACGCCTTCTCAAAACGTAAGCTATAAATTCGCTTTGTAGCTTACGTTTCGATTGGTATTTTAAACGATTTAAGCAAGAAAATTAATGGATTACCTGTGGAATGTCACACCATAACTCTTATGCTGCTTTCTGATTTGTTGTGGTACGATTTCACCGCGCAAATTGTCATAGTAAAATTTTTATATATTTTTTGGTGTCATATATGACACCATTTGAATGGCTTAAATTTTGCGAATGCACATGGTTTCTTTGTGTAGTTATTCTAAGATTTTGACATAAATTTAGTTTTACATAACGTGATTTTCCATAGGCTCCCGAACTAGTCTGGGAGTGTGTGTCGGGTGCCAGTGGCTTTTCTTATTATAACAGTACAATTATGCCAAAGCAAACAGTTATATCATGAAAAATACAAAATATTATTTAGATTTTAGAATTATTATATAATTATATCAATATTTATAAAGCCAAAAAGAGAAAAAGAACATAACATACAAAATAATAAAAATATTCATTTAACATTTTAACAACGGTGAAGGAAAACATCGTGAGGAAATCGGTATGTCCAAGAACCTCAAAAGTTCAAAATCATATGTCATTCACCAACATGCACTGGGCCAGCATGGTGGATTAGGGCCCACCCTCTCTCTCTCTCTCTCTCTTTGTGAGAAAGCTTGTGTCCCAGCAGTGAGAAGAGAACATGATAGGCTGATAGTGAAACCTGGCAACTATGCGAAATCTTCGACCAAATCATCGCTGCCCATCTCGTGCGATTGTGGTCAAACAGTCTTCTATTCTCAAAGGTTCAAACAGACGTATAGAATGCTTTTATAAAAAAAAAATACTATTCTCTAACATCAAAATAAACTTGCTTAATCGAAGAACAAACACACATGAGTCATTGATGAGATTTTTTTGTATTTTTAACTGTCTTCAAAAAAGAGAAGGTTATTAATTCGACTGTATGTTTGTTATGTGTTTTTTTTAATTTAGGAATAGGCTTCCGTTTGACCGCCAACTTACTTGATGTTACTCTGTATTTTCAGTAAGTTTGATAAATCGCCAACATTACATTCCGAGATTCCGAAAAACAAGCTAAAGTAAAACAAAAAGCTTGTAAAAAGTTACCTCTATTCCAGCTCCGTAACTCAATAACAGAATTAACGCCAGTACGAGGGCTTCTATAACTTTTAACTTAATTATACATCCTTATATTACACCCACTTCGCTGAAACAATAGTGGATTGGACAGTTAAATGGAATGCTTGTTTGTGTGTCAGAACCACTTCGATAGAAGAACGGTTCAAGTAAACAAGTGAAGATGTTATCAATCATTCCGATCGCCATCGTCCCTCTATTTATTCTCTTATCACGAAATGGTCAATCAGTTTTGAGAACTACTCGACTTTATTCATAGCCTTTTCCTTGCTGGCATAGTTCACGTCATATGTTTTCTTAGGGCTCCTAGCGGATTTTATCGCGTGTACGTCAGGAATGAAAAAGTTATAGAATCTACCTGATTAAATCCGTTATAAGTTTTTTTTTTTTTTTTTTTTTTTTTAATAATTGATAACTTGCGCTTGGCCGCCATCTCGCCTGATGTTAAGCGATGATGCGGTCTACGATGGAGCACGCTTGCCTAGAAGAAATCGATTCACTCTCGACTTGAAGACACTCTGATTGTAACTAACGGGGAACACCCATTCAGGCAGCGAATTCCACAGACTAGCAGTGGGAAAAATGGGCAGAAGGGAATTAAAAATAGTGTAACGGAGAAGGTGTATGCATTTTTGATGAGATGTTGTTTGTTTGTGTTTGCGAAAACTAATGTTCCCATTTATCACCAATATGGTTTGACCAATTTTGAGATAGCTTTTTTGTTTGTTGTTGTTGAGACGATCAAGATTGTACTTAGCTATTCAAGAAAATCCGTTACGTCATTTGAAGATCATCAGATTCTTGTTGGTTTTTTTTTACAAGCTTTTTTAACTTGCCCTGTTAGTATGTATGTGTGGGATAAATCTTGAAACTGTTTTTGTGATTTAGGTAACTAAGACATGTCCAGAACCTGCTGCATCCTCCAGTTAAGGTCGCGCTCACCAGCCAGAGTTATTTCGCACATTTGCAACTGTGCTGAAATATCATGAGCTCCATAAACAACCTTATCATGGTAAATAAATATAAACATCACGTTAGTAATCATACAACTATAATAAACTTAAAGTAGATATTTGTTTGAGTTGATAGAATAAGGATAAGTTAATTCAATAATCGTTTACTAACTTACTGTTTAGTAAATTAATGATTAGTATTTTTCAAACAAAACCCTAACACTTACAAGTAACGCATTTACTACGTGTAACCACACCCGTCTTGGGGATATTCTGGGATAATAGATATTATTTCTGTCACGTGCTTCTTCCTTTAAAACGAACACGAGTGTGATGGGGATAGAAACTCAGTCCATTGCGCCAGAATTGCTAGCGAATACTCGGAAACTATGACATTAATGGAGCTTTCATAGAATGTATTAAGTTGTTACTTAAGGTAATGAACGTCGAGTGATGGTTAAATTAAATTTATGTGATTTAATCTACTGTCGAGGGATTTGCGTGATTGATTCAGTTACAGTAATAGTTTGAACTTCTTGAATGTAATTTACTGTTTAAGAGGAAGGTGTCGTACTTCAGTGGTCACGTCATGAGAAATAACAAGTACATAATACAGCCAGAACATGATTGGGCTGAAAAAGTGCCTCAAAACTTTTTGCTAACAAACCTGCAGGAGCAATTAGATTGCATTAACACCTGGATATTCAAAGTGGCAGCCTTTAAAGTGAGTGGTTCATCAGTATCATCATTATCAGCCTATCGTGTTCCCACTGCTGGGACACAGGCCTTCTCTCAGATAGAGAGCGAGAGGATGGGCCCTAATCCACCATGCTGGCCCAGTGCATGTTGGTGAATGTCATTTATGTCCTTGATATTTTTTTGAGGTTCTTAGACATACCGGTTTCCTCACGATGTTTTCCTTCACCGTTTTTGAGCGATGGCATTGAAACTGCACATAATTTATTTAGGTACTAAGTAAGCCATTTGCGCAGGGCTGATGATCAAACCGGGTGCCGTCAGATTGCAAAGCGCACATGCTACCGCTCCGCTACCATTGCATATTTTCAATTGAAGTGACCATAGTTCTGACAATACTGCCATTAAAAATGGAACTTTTTGAAGATAATTTCAATTGGAGAAAAATTTAGAAAAAAATAATTTAGGCCCATCGTTTACTGGATAAGTGATCGTGGATAAATCAGATCTTTTCGAATTACTGTAATCAAAATTTACCGAATACGTTTCTGCCACGCCTCGACTATTATAAACTACATATATTAGATGTTGGAATCAAACAATTTGTTTGCCAGTGTTGCACATGTACTAGTTCGAAATAAAGGTCAGGTTAGAATATATACACTTATGTATGTATGTATTTGTAATGGATTTAATTGCGAGTACATTATTTTAATTTCTGACGGTTCGACAACTTTGCAGTGTCCGTGGTCACAGGTAGGCTAGATGACGGATGTCAATAGAAAAAAAAAGTACGAGTAGGACTTGTGCTCTGAGGGTTCCGTTGGACGGAAGCCTCAGAGCGCGAGGCAAAAAAAAAAAACACTAACTGAAGTTGAAATATTGAAAGACAAACTTAACTTTGTAGTTGACTATAAGGTTCTTCCATACATTACAACTACAAAATGTAAGTTTGTAATAGCAAAATAACTATTCTTAAACGATATAACTTCAAATTTGTAATTTTCGGATTTATTCCTATATATGTGATATGAGACCTTGCCTTTTGCCAAATTTCATGATTCTAGATCAACGGAAAGTACCCTATAGGTTTTGATTTCCCTGTGAAATCGCAAAATATGCAACATAAACGTTCATATCTTTTGATTGCGTTGCGTTTGATTTTTTTACAGCCGAAAGAAACCGTAGACCCTAGTATATAGTATAAATTTCAACTTGGTACCTTTACGCGTTCTTGAGAAAAAGGGTCTTGACAGACGGACAGACAGACAGACAGACAGACGGACAGACAGACGGACAACGAAGTGATCCTATAAGGGTTCCGTTTTTTCCTTTTGAGGTACGGAACCCCAAAAAATACAAAATATATATTATACCAAAGGTAATAACTAAGGTTTTAACTATGGAGTTAAAATTTTAAACCGTGTCATTAGAATATCGAAATTTTCATCTTGTTTAGATCACATTCTTGACGTTTTTCAATAGACATTAATCACCTATTACCTAATAAATCCAACTCGAAAAATATATTTAAAGCTTATAGACATTTTTAACGAGGTTTCGTACGTTCGCAATCCGGGTTTATGCCCCGTGTTTAGCGATTAGAGCGTTTTATTGTATAAATTCATTTAAATATTAAGTCCGGAAGTGTGGACAACGCTGTTTTAAACTATCACGGTTGTTCACTAAAGTTACATGATTATTTACGGAATATTGGATTTGTACTTTTTTTTTGTGGAACAGCACTTCAATATAAAACACACTTGTAAATTATTATTTTCTTATTACTTAAGGTTTTTTTCTGAAACAATGCAATGCACTCTAGTGCGATAAAAATAAGAAAACTGCCAGTAAGACATACAAGCTCGTTAAACTTACACTGACAATAAAATAACATTCTAAGCGCAATGTGGAGCAAGTCCATGCTAGAACAACTTGTAAACTTGCCGGCCAGTTGAAACTTGTTGTTGAGACTTGTATGTTCTATCTATATATAAGAGTCCAGTAGGGAATCTTTCAGACATGCAAATTGTAGCAAAATCATCACCATCCTCCCAATCTTCAGCCAGATTTAGGCCTTTCTTTAGGGGTGGGCTTTTTCTTCATATCGAGAGTAAACAGTATTCATTCTAGGCAAGCATGCTTGATGCTAGGATGTGGATAAACGCCAACCTATCATTAAAATAAAAAAGGTCTACCTTTCTGGTCCAGCACTGATCTCATCCACGTTTTGCTTTGGATCTTGTCATTATTTATCTATCTAATAAATCGGGTTGGAGCCTACCTAACAGTCTTAATTCGCACTTAGAGTATAGACCACGAATCTTCAAACGTAGCGCAGTGTAGGACGCCTGAAGTGTCGTTATACGTAAAGGTGCTCTGACACGGGCATTTTTTTTGCAATTATTGCCCAGAAACCGGCGTCGGGGATAGTGAATCCCCAGCGCCAGTTTCAATTTTTAACCAACTTCAGGAGGAGGACTTCAGGTGCTTTGGCTGGCACCGACTCCAAAAATAACTGATTATAAATTGTAAATAGGAAAGGAGGTATATTTCGTTGACTGTCCTTTAATTGCTTTGAAGTAATTTTAATATAATTTTTTACTTTTTAGTTTGAGTTTGTAAATATAGGTATAAGATGAAGTCGGTTCTTGTTTTTTTACCAAAAAAAATATTTTATTTGCAATATTGTCTCTAATTGCGCCATAAATATTCTGTAACGCTTTTCACTAAAATAAATAAATTAAATGTATTAACTAGCTTACCCGAACCCGGGTATATCCTGAGCCCGGGTATATCCTAAAACTGCGACCAGAACCATCAGAGGATGGGCAGCAGTGTCCTAATAGTACACGGTGAACATAATGCGATCCCCAAGCTGCCTGTCAAGCGTGGGGATTATGGCAACACCCCACTCAGGGGGAAGCCTTGGGAGTTTTGGCGCCAACGTGGAAAGAAACATGTCGGCTCGTTGAATTATTTTCCTAAACTTGTGTAATTTCGAGTGTTAATGTGTACTAAATGGTGAATTATTATTCATTAAGTGCTCGTAAACGTGCTCGAGTGTGGCCAAGTGATATAACGAGGTGAAACGTGTCTTTTCGTGTTGTTTCCAAAACTCCATAGGAGCCTCTTGTAAAGTCTCCACCGCTTTACAGGGGCATGAGTTCGACTTGAACGTGACTTACTTAGCTTGACTCTGACTGTGACTATGACTTGTTTGACGCTATTATGACAAAGTAAACTGTTTAATATTACGAGTAAAGGACATTGAATCCACGCTCATGAAGATTTTAACAAAAAAAAAAAAAAGGGGGAAGCCTTGGGAGTTTTGGCGCCAACGTGGAAAGAAACATGTCGGCTCGTTGAATTATTTTCCTAAACTTGTGTAATTTCGAGTGTTAATGTGTACTAAATGGTGAATTATTATTCATTAAGTGCTCGTAAATGTGCTCGAGTATGGGCAAGTGATATAACGAGGTGAAACGTGTTTTTTCGTGTTGTTTCCAAAACTCCATAGGAGCCTCTTGTAAAGTCTCCACCACTTTACCGGGGCGTGAGTTTGACTTGACCGTGACTTACTTAGCTCTGACTGTGACTATGACTTGTTTGACGCTATTAAGACTAAGTAAACTGTTTAATACTACGAGTAAATGACATTGAATCCACGGTCATGAATGTTTTAACAAAAAAAAAAAAAAAGGAAGCTTTTGTTCAGCAGTGGACGTTTACTGGCTGACGTAGTGATTGCCTAGTTTATAAAGTTGTTTTACATTACTCAGGCTGGCGGCGGTATCTCCACTAATGAAATGCAAAATGTTGACATTGCAGGCATGATGACTAATATTTTTTTATTACCTCATAAAAAGCTGATCATAAATAGACGAAAACTAAATTAAAATTAGTTCAAAAATAAATAAGATATAAGCAAATATAAGCATTTAAATTTCATGCTAGACAGAGAGCGCACTATACTGAGCCGTGACGTCACGGCTCAGGAGCGCCATACAAATGCTATACTAACACACACTTTGTGAGAAAGGGATAGAGCATCCTCTCCCCAGTTTTAGGTGGGGATCCACCTAAAACTTTAAACGCTCATATCTCAGAGATTTATCAGCCAATTTAAATTATTTTTTCAGTATGTGTAATGTATTTACTTATATTCCTCGCTAAGCCGGTTATTTGTAATAAATTAAACATGAAGACATGCCTATTGATTCATTTTCTTTGACGTCATAATTACCCAGAATTGAGCATTTATATTGCTCGTGTAAGAGCACCTTTAAGCAGTTGGCACTTGGCAGTGGCTGCAAGCGAATAGCTGAAGATCAGGTTAAGTGCCCTGGGAGAGTCCTATTTAATTGATTAATTAGAACGGCATTAAACCAATTACATTAATGAATTACAGTAACTTATATTCTCAAAATAAAATAAATTACATGTCAAAAATTATTACATAATAATCTTAAAAAATATGACAATTTCATCATGTATTTTAAAACTGAAAACAGCAAAGAAAAACAATAATCCTCCTGTTGTCGTTGTTGTCTCGTGTTGTAGTGGACGAGATAGGCTGATTGTGATGGTTATGATGATGAAGTCACTCTGTAGCCGTTATAGTTCACATATGACATGAAAGATGAGCTGCCCAATTACAAAAAATAATAATTTGGGGTTGACAACGAAGGCCGTGCTAAATTAATGCTTTAGGATCGAGGACATTGGGACGGGCCGCAGTGGGCCGGGGCGCATCGCAATAATCACTTTCATACATTTTATACAGAAATCCGCCCCGCTGCGGTCCGGCATAATGACATGTGCTAATACTTCATATTATTATATGTTTAAAAGCGATTTTTGCGATGTGACCCGGCCCGCTGCGGCCCGTCCCAATGTGCTCGATCCTTAAATCTGTGTCTATAGAAGTCAGTTTTTTATATGATGATTGTTTAGTTTTATCATCAGAATATTAAAGATGTGCGCGCGATATAGCTGTAGCGGGAATCCGGCTTCAGTGTCTGTGTTTCCATACTGTCTGTAACAGTATGTAATGGTGGCTTAGTATTGTCACTGAAAATAGAATTGCACGACACTCTGTTATCTCTTGTGGTTAGTGGGGCATTTAATTAAGACTTTGTACAAAGCTTCAGAGCCGTTGAACATTTTTAAGAGCCTTGGTTGAATGTCAAGGTGTTTGTGGAGTGTGGATATACTGCAATTAGAGTAGTTAGGTTTTAGCACGTTCCCTTTTAGCCTGTTATGATTGTATACAATTTGTTATTATACCCTTAATGCATGTTGGTGAATGTCATATGTTATTAAACTTTTGGACCTCACGGTTTTTTCCTTTACCGTTTTTGAGCGATGATGTAGAAACTGAACATAATTTATTTAAGTACTAAATAAGTAATTGCAATCTTAGCCAATTATTATTATTATCATCTGCAAGTACTTGGAATCTGTTTTAGCTTTAATTACCCCTAACATTTAACCTCGGTGGCATCGTGTGGCGGGTCGCCCTCTTCCCTCAAACATGGCGAGGAGAGCGATGGCTGGCACACGCGTCAACTCGTGAACGTGCTGCTTGCGGGAGCTGGACTGCTCGGCGTATACACGCAACATAGTAATAAGATTTTACAATTTGTATATTCCTCTTGTATAGTCATTAGTTTTATGTAATATTAGATATAGTTAAAAAAATAATTGTAAAAGTTGACAAAGAGCACGGACCCAGGCGTCCGCGGAGAATAAAAAAAACAATAAAAAAAATAAAAAAACGTTTTAACCTAACTTAGTATTTGTTTTTAGGCTTTGATGCAAAAGAGGGGTGTTATAAGTTTAACGTGTGTATCTTTATGTGTTTTTTGTATCCGTGTATATGTGTATGTGTGTGTCTGTATGTGGCACCGCAGCTCCCAAATGGCTGAACCGATTTTGATTAAGATTTTTTGTTTTAAAAGTAACTTGATCGAGAATGTCTTAGGGTAAGGGGATTCGGTCGGTCTAAGCGATAAAAATCTACAAGTACGCATTTTTCTAGATGTCTGCCAATCCCTATACTCATGAAAAACTCATTCATCATCATCATCATCATTTCAGCCGTAGGACGTCCACTGCTGGACATAGGCCTCCCCCAACGATCTCCAAAAAGGCCGGTTGGAAGTGGCCTGCATCCAGCGTTTCCCTGCGGTATCTTTTAGGTCGTCTGTCCATCTTGTGGGTGGACCTCTTACGCTGCGTTTACCGGTCTGTGGTCTCCATTACAGAACCTTTCGGCCCCATCGGCCATCTGTTCTCCGTGATATGTGCCCTGCCCATGCACTGCCATTTCAACTTCCTAATTCGGTGGGCTATGTTGGTGACTTTCGTTCGTCTATACGGATCTCCTCATTTCGGATTAATAACTCATTAAATAATAGCAAAAACATAGATCAGCACCTGTATCAGTCAAACATCGGGTTTTAGTTGCAGACAAATTTTGACAAAAAAAGAGTTGAACAAAAAACTTTAATTTGTATGTTAAGATTAGTTAAATACTTCACTATAATTATAAGTCATAACTCATAGCAAAAAACATGTGAAAATTATAAATAAAGTTAATCCAAAGCTTCACAAGCAGTCTCTAGAAACTTCTTATATCTTACTCATAAAAAAGTGACTGGTTCAAAGTTATATTGTAGCTACAAAAAAGTTTGAGTAAAAAAAAAAAAAAAAAAAAGTACATTTACAATGTCAATATTATTTTTATTATATTGGCCAGAAAGTTAGCCTCGCAATTCAGCAAGACAACGCGTGTAGCATTTTGGGCACGTTGCCTGAAATAAGAGATCGTTTGAACTACCTATAGGCCTTTATTTGGTATGTAAAGTTTTTTAAAGTATTTTTTTAATATTTTTATTTCGTAGATAAGGCTATTTTAAGAAACTAATTTCAATATTTTTGTTTTCTATTGAGTAGTTATTATACAATTTTTTTTTGAAAATTGAAGTTATGTGACCTCACCATATAGCACAAAATTTCGTTGCGTTGAGAAGCCTAAAAAAGCACCCCATATTGGCAGCCCTGAAAAAAACCAGACAGTCAAACCACAGAAATGAAAAAATATTCTATTCTGTGTGACGAACAGGGTGTCAAATGTATAATATTTTTATTCTTAAAAGGCACAGAAAATAGAATGCTACAATGTGACGTCATTTAGAGGACAATGAAAGTCGAATGATTTCTTAGTTTTATGTTAAAATAAATGGCATCTTATCGTTTTAAAAGGTCGGAGTAGCAAAATAAGGGTTGGTAACATAAAATCTTGAAATGGTTTTGGAATTGGCATAGGTTAATTTTTTTTAGCATACCGAATTGCCTGTAGATAGTATAAACGAACTTCAAATAGTAAATTTAGGTTTTTAAGTTTTGTGTTTGGTTTACAGGTATGTGTTGAATGTTGTTTGTGAATATTGTTGTTGTTGTTTCACTATATAACATACTAGCTGACCTGACAGACGTTGTCCTGTCCTGCTACGCTACGCTTTGCGCCGACTTTTTGGTTAATTGAGGCAACCACGATCCGACTACAACGCCGCGCGATGCTAGTTGCTACGATGACATAGTGAACAAGTCGCTTGTTACACTATGCAAGCGACATACCGTCTTACTACAAAAGATATAAGAACGCTTTAGACATGTGTTTAGCAGTTGTTTCACTGTGAAAAATATGTTAAACACATCTTTTGTAGTAAGACGGATAATGTCTAAATTGGACTAAATGTGGTATTGAGAACTATATAATTGATGTATAGGTATGTACAATAACGCTCGGATGATTTTTGACTGTTTTCACTTATAGATTGTGGCTCTATAGGTATTAAATTAATGGTTTTATTGTATAAATGGTTGCCAGGAAGATATTGCTTTCAGCAATAAGGCCGCCACTTGTGGCACTAGCTCGTTATTGTTTTCTATCTGTTTGTAATTTTTATTTCCGTTGTACACAATAAAGAGTTTCTATCTATCTATCTATCTATCTATATATATCTATCTGTATCTCGATTAGGTACTATAAAATAGAAATCTCAATCTAAAATAATAATGCTGGATGCTCAAGGTAGCTGGAATTTAACGTAACTACAATACGCAGCAGATAAAGTGTTTTGATTGATGAATGAATAGGCGAATTTCCTGTTATTTTGATTTAAAAGCCAAACTACCTAACTGATTTTCATGAAATTTCTATGGGACCAATTTGAAAGTTTAACCTTTTAATTAAAATTTAATCAGAAATGACGAAGCCCTGAGATAACAAAAAATAAAAATAAAATGTATAAAAATACAACCGAATTGAGAAGACCCTTCTTTCTTTTTTGAATTTGTTTGAAAATGAGAGAAACAAATAACGTCAGGAATTAAAATAATGTAAAATACACGCGTTAATAAATCCGTTAAGTGTTTAATTTTAATAACAAAATTTTTCATAATAATACCTCAACAAATAACACCTTGATCTATATACATAATATGGCTTGTTTTAGAAACTAGAAGAACTTGTTTATTTACACGAAAAATATTTAAAACACAGATATTTAAAACCTAAAACTATTACTACCAAAGATTAAAATAGAATACAGAGCATTTAAATACATAATATGTCAAATAAATCCAAAATATTTGGAATTCACTAATAACTAAACTAATAACTATTCAAATAACCCACCCCTAACCGTTCCCGGCGCAAAGGTACCCAAAATGCTCGCTGCGTTACCGCGTTGGATGGCAATGGCCAACCTTTGCACCAGGAACGAGCCGGAGCGGGAGTCACCACACTTTTTAGAAACTGAATTATGTAAACGTAATACATAAAAAAATTAATAACAACTCCGGGTTTCAAGTGTTGAAGTACACGTTTAAAATTACGAGAGACTGAAGATTTACAAACTTTACGGTGTAAAAATTCATTTTTACGACGTTTTGAAACTTCGGAGCTTAGCTTCAACGAAATTTCAGCTTCATAAAGACGTTATTAAATTTATAATGAAGTCTGGCATAGTAATGGTTAACCTAAAACTACATGATTTTTTATGTTATTGTTAATTGGTATACCAGAAAATGTATTAATAAATCGAGATGAGTAATTAATTAAAAAAAAATACTTGTTCTATTCTGGTCTACATCATCATCAGCGAAAAGACGTCTGAATATAGGCCTTTCCTTAAATTTCAACACTGGATTACAGCCTGCCATATGCATCCACTAGATGCCCGCGACTCTCACGATGTCGTCAGTCTATCAAGTGGGAAGCCTACCTATACGCTGTGTCTTCCGGTTCGTGGTCTCCACTCAAGAACCTTTCTTCCCCATCAGTTTTCGGTTCTTCGAGCGATGTGGTCTGCTCATTGCTACTTCGATTTGAAATTTTAATAGCAGCTTTCTCGGTGACTGGTTTTTTGGCGAATATCCTTGTTCTAGATTCTATCGCGCAAAGAACGATTCGGATAAAAGATAACTTTTAAACCGTCGGACATAGATGTTTAGGGTTCTGTACAACTACAAGGAATCCGTTTAAGTTCGTCTGTCCGTCCGTTTAAACTTTTAGAACCTGCTGCTAGTTTTTATAGTTTTTGGGTAAGTGCATGAAACACAATTAAAGTTTTAGTATATTTCTTAGTTTTAAAAGTATAAAAAATATTTTTCCTTGTAGGCTCTAGTACATGAGAAATAGGGACGGCTTTTTTCCCGCTGCACTCTTTCGTACCCCCCTACATTTCTAACATATTTTTTGAGATATAGCGATCACGACTTTTTGAGATGTAGCGATAAAACAACAGAAAGGACTAGAGCGTAGAAGTAGTGCTATTTTAGCATAAACGAATTAAACATGTTACATTCTTATTATAGAAACTGACGTGGTTTTCACACATTTTATTTATATTACACGGGAATTACTCACGTAAGATTAAGCCGGTCACTCCGACTATAGTTTCAACCGCATTAGGCAGTCTTTTTCAAGGTGAATGCGCGCGCGCGGCTGCGTCTCGCTTGGCACAAAAATTTTTCTATTGACTGCCTAATGCGGTTGAAACTATAGTCGGAGTGACCGGCTTAATCTTACGTGAGTAATTCCAGTGTAATATAAATAAAATGTTACATTCTTTATTCATAATTATGCCAAAATAGTTATTACCAGAACGAAACAAATATGATAAAAAAAATCAGGACGGCAAATTGCAGGAATTTCCATTATTTTAATGTACTAAGACCTGTAAAAGGCTCTAAAGGCTACATACTATTTGAAAGTCGGCCTGCTACGTTTTGTAAATCACGTGACGGATTCTATGGTATTCCATTTTCTTAGGATAAAACATTCTAGGCGTCCTAGCTCAGAGGTCATTGACTTTTTTGTAAAATTATCTTTACAAAGAATGTTTTGCAAGTAGTTTTCTTGTTGACTAAACTATAAAAAAAGTATATTTATGTTGAGATGATGTTTGGCTGAGTTTACTGAGCTTCGTTCGTTCGCCTTTTTAGGGTTCCGTTCTTCAAAAGGAAAAAACGGAACTTTTGTGACTTTTGAATATACTTGTCCGGTTTTTATTTTTATAAACACCAATTTCTGAACTATAAATGTGTGACCACATTTATATGACTTTGGCTATGGAACTCTACCATATATCTGGATGAGTCACGACGCGCTCTTGGCCAGTTGTTATGATTAAATATATTTAGTTAACCTGCTTTCAAATAAATAATATAATTTAAATTTATTGTATAGTATTTTAGCCGTTGTGAATAAACATAGTCACAGACACACATCCTCTTACTTCAAATGCATACGTTCCTTTGTTGGTAATGAATAAACCAGCCAAATGCAAGTTGGCTCGTGCACTGAGGGTTCCGTTCCACCAGAAAATACAATAATTATCAAGATTGGCGTATTCCCTGAGGAAGGGGCTCTAATGGCTCCGAAACCGGTCGATCGTCTCGACCGATAGAAACATAATCGTGAGTGCAAGCTGGTGTTATAATAATTTAATAATTATCAATTTAAAAAACCGACTTCAAAATTAGTAAAACGTAGCATTTCGAATCGGTGAAAAAAAAAAAACATTTACACACATTTTTCGGCTGGTTAATGTGACGCGAGACCAAAATGCTGGCTGGCGTGTTTCTGGCTTAACGCATTGCGATTCAGCATGGTAATGCCGCCAGCATGGTACGCTGCCAAATGATAGTGGGCTAGAGCATTTGGATTGTCTTTAGACCTTCAACGGTCTATAATGGGCAGTCTAACTGCTTTTGTAGTGTTAGCGTTAGGTTGTATTTTGTTTAGTTAATAAGGGCACTTGCCACGAAAAAAATATCACATAATATAACGAATTTTTCTACCTTATTAGAATGGCACCTTTATAAGTATAATTTTATGCCAAGGTACTTCCTATTTCCTAGTTTAGTTCCTACGTTGTATACGATATACGTAACTAAACATAGGTCTGGTTTTAATTACAATTTTGTATCTTCTTGTTTTTATATAAATTGTTATTGAACTACTTAGTATGTATGTGCGTCAGCCAAGGTTTTACAGTGTTATTTTTAACCGGAAGACTCTCGACGGCACTTCCTTTACATCAATTCGCTATTTTTAATAACACGTATCATTTTGTTATTAACAAAAAATTATGGATTCTAAATAGCAATAATTATACGCGGTACCTATCAAAAAATTTACGTGGGTCTCGGCGAAGCTTATTTGGCCTTAGCCAATGCTGCAAACCTACAAAATATAAAGCAAAATTGTCAACATTAATAATTTCTTACGCTTTTACGATTATTACCTACGCATTTAAACTAAAACTAAATAATTTTAATATTTTTTACAACACATTTTCTCAAAAAGTGCACTACGAAGCCTGTATACATCGTTCGAAAGTTAAACATTACGGATCATACAACGGAGCGTGCGGTAATGAATTTGTCCGCACGCTCAGATGTATAGCCCCGTGCGTGTACTTTACGGTATTTTTTTTAATTTCCATCATAATTACATAAGAATTCCACAAAAGAGTTTCATATTAGGAGAATAAATAAGCTGAATGATCAAACCTCCTTGGAAGCGCTTTTGCTCAATACGTTTGTCTCAGTTTAATACTAAAGAGAAAATGAGACAAAAGATGTAGTTCTAATTTTCACCACGTGATAGTGGCGCTATTTGCATGTTCGCGCCATTTTCTTATTATATTATAGAAACTATTGTTGTGACTGATATTAAGTTATAAACAAAAATTGTTTCATTTGTAGCCTTTTTTTCTCGCAAATGTGTTGTAAAACGTTGTATGGCACACGTGCGGATTGGTTATTACAAACTCGTGACTATGGTAAGCCCTCGACTTCGTCTCGGGCTTACATTCGTCTACTCGTTTGTAATAACCAACTTACCGCACTTGTATCATAAATAACTATTTTCCTGTTCGACAACTGAATCCCAGCTGCTTGGGTGTCATCAAAGCAGGTGTGTTTCAATTGTACAACCCGGAAAAAGAAAAAAATAATTCTCAATCCCGGCGCTGAACTGCAAGACCTCTGGGCACCGTAAGTGACTATAGTTACTGCGTACTTATATATTGCGAACTTATATGTATACTTATCATAGGAAACTTTTTCATTATTAATCATTCGCGGTATTTGTAAATAATTTCATAATATTTCTATACCTAGATATTCGTCATCTAGTCAACTTGTGACCAGAAAGACAGCTTCCGCAAAGTGTTTGAAACGTTAAGAATTAAAATAATGTAAAACACACGGATAAATCAGCTAAAAGTGTTTCATGTACCTATATTTTTTTTGGTAAATGTATATATATTTTTTTATTTTTTTTATTTTACTATTATTATATTTTATTTACGGTTTTATGTGTCGCTACAAAACAGACGTGCGTTCGCCGTCAGGTCATGAGTGTAACTGCCGCTCGTGACCGAGCGGAAGCGAGTTTATACAAAACTAAAGGCTCCCACACTACTCCCCCACTGAGACCGAAGGTTACTGAGGATTTTCGGTGATGCCCGCGACTCTCACTATGTCGTCGGTCCATCTAGTGGGAGGCCTGCCTACGCTGCGTCTTCCAGTTCGTGGTCTCCACTCAAGAACCTTTCTTCCCCATCGGTTATCGGTTCTTCGAGCGATGTGACCTGCCCATTGCCACTTCAACTTGCAAATTTTAACAGCTATGTCGGTGACTCTGGTAACTACAACTATAGTGTGATAATATTGTAATGCCACAGAAGTGAGATCATCTATGTATGCTATTCCGTGAAATGTAACCTACCTTTGAAAAAAGTCCCGAAAATGTTGTATTTTGACAATCACATCTACCAACAATCCAGTCTTGCTGTGATGATGATAACGCCAAAAGGGCGTAACCACTTCCCTTATCCTTACCAAGATAAATGGACAGTGTTTGAGTAACGATTCGGATCATTAACTTAATCTTTATTTCATGAGATATAGAGGTCAAAGTAGTTGAGCAGGATCGTATCATTAAACTTGCTCAAGTTTCGATCGATGCCTGTTTTGTCAGTAGAAATCACAGTGTTTTGAGATCTGAGACATAAAGTCACTACCTAATATTATAAGTACCACACATTATAAGCTGGGACTTGAACTCAACGTTAGCTTGGTATTTTTTTTTCTAACATTATCTGCTTTTTTATCGGACATCCAGACAAACGCGACCAAAGCTCCATCCATATTACACACATAGTGCACATTCCCGACGTATGTACAAAGCGCTTCGATTCCACATTTTTATTACAGCAAGGGTGTGAAACTCAGAAAATTTTGGGCAGAGCCGGAGTCTATGTTCCCCAAAACGTAAAATATATGTGCTTTCAAATCATGAGAAACAGGTATCTTCCAGGTTACCGTGCTTCTCGTCGTTCGTCTATGCTTAACATCAGGCATACTGAAAAAACACAAGCCTAACATTAAAAAAATGAAAGTTCAAATTTATATTAACGGTTTTTAACAACTTTGATTAAAATGAACTTTTTCATCATCATTTCAGCCTATCATGTTCCCGCTGCTATGGTACTCAGGCCTTCTTTCAGAGGGAAAGGTTATGCCCTAATCCACCATGCTGGCCCAGTGCATATCGGTGAATATCATTATGTCGTTGAACTTTTGACGTTCTTGGTCGTACCAGTTTCCTCACGATGTGTTCCTTCACGGTTTTAGGCGACGGCATCGAAATAGCGTATAATTTATTTTAGTACTAAATAAGTAATTGATACAGGGCCGAGAATCGAACCGGATACTGTCACATTGTAAAGCATACATGCTACAGTTCAGCCACTATCACTCAAAAATTAAATGAACTTTTTGATCGTACACAAAACAATGACGATGATTTGATTGTGATCAAAATAGCAATAAAGGTATAAATAATATAACGTTAAATAATGACTGTCAGAGTATATCCTTAAATAAACACGTAGGTGAAGAATAGTGGAGTTTGTGAGTTTTTTCGTAACTAAACGGTAACTCATTGCTACCTACAGGTTAGCTAGATCGCTTTTAGCATTACTATTAGCAAGCCCACTATTACGAAATCGATGATAGCAAGTCGTTATGTTCTATTATGACTACGTTAATTCTATTTTGTACAAAAAATATCTATAATAAATATTATACATGTAATAATAAAAATTGTTCCATGAAAAACTACTAGATGGCGCAAATTATCTCTAAATCACGAAATCGGTAATTTTTTTTCGGTATTTTCTTCAAGGAGTGTTAACGGATGTGATGATAAGACGCTAAAATGATACAAAAATTAAAGTAGTGTGCCTTAATTACTAACTTTTCTAAAAGTTCTAAAACAATTTTTGTATGTATTACCATTTTTGCTAATGCAAGACACCCAGATTGTAAATTTGTAACTGTCGGGGAACACCCATATATACCTTTAGCCATACCTTTGGCCACCAACTTGTGTGATGGTAAACTACGTTGCGGCCGAGGATGGAACACGTCAATCAAGAAAATCTGTTGGCATATTCAATATACCGAGGACCCAGTTTTTTCACCTTTATATAAAGCTAAAAAATCATACAAACGTTAAAAGAATGTGTGTTCAACATACACTATAAATGAAACATATCTAAGCTAAACAAGCAGTTCACTTACGCTCCAAGGTTTACTTACGCAAGAAAACCCTCTTTATTGTGCCTAATACGTGGTGAGCATACCTGTGTCGAATAGAGAATACAATTACCTACTTGAATTAGAGATGATGTAGGTTGTACCTATTTTGACCGGGTAAATGTGCCTTTACCTACATAATCCACTATTTATATCATAAATAAGGACTTTTATTTTCAATTACTTTGAAAAAAAAAATCCTTTAGGTTTTTTATAAATTTGATATTTTGTTGTTTGATTGGGTATTGATATTTTTTTATTACAATATAAGGTTTTATTTTCCTTGCCTTTTTTTTGGTTGGTTCAAAACTCGTTTCGAAAAAAACATTTTCTCGTCCAAGATAACACAGTGCCTCAAGACGAGGGTCTTTGACCAGTGTGTGTTGCCAGTGATGACATATGGTACTGAGACGTGGTCCTTAACTGTTGGCCTTTTGGAAAAGCTCAGAGTCACACAGCGGGCAATGGAGAGAGCTATGCTCGGAGTTTCTTTGCGCGATAAGATCCGAAACGTGGATATTCGCCAAAGAACAAGAATCACCGACATAGCTGTTAAAATTTGCAAGTTGAAGTGGCAATGGGCAGGCCACATCGCTCGAAGAACCGATAACCGATGGGGAAGAAAAGTTCTGGAGTGGAGACCACGAACCGGAAGACGCAGCGTAAGGAGGCCTCCCACTTGATGGACCAACGACATTTTGAGAGTCGCGGGTATCCAGTGGATGCAAAAGGCGGGCTGCCGTTCAGTGTGGAGGTTAAAGGGTCCTATGTTCAGCAGTGGACGTCTTCCGGCTGATGATGATGATTACTATATTGGGTATCGCATATATGGACGCATTGCTGTATCTATCTATCTAGGTACCTATTTAGATATAATTGTCCCATGATTGTTACCTACTTGCGTTTTTTAAATAAAATTTTCTACAGCCTGTTATGGTAAATAAAACAAAACAGATATCAACACGTTATTCTATATTCACTTAAATTTGGTATTTGGTAGGTAAAATTATCTCACTGCTTATCACTTGTAGGCTTAGACCAACGCAGCCACTGAGTTGTGGGTGACCTGGGAGAGGAGACGTCATAGCGCTTTCAACCGATACATTTTTTTCTTGTTTTTTGCGGATCTACACAAAAAAATAGTTTGAATCGCCATAAGCTTGTGGATATGAAAAGAAAACCACATCAATATTATACAGAGTTACGCGGCGTACTAAGTCAAAAGTGGTACATAATACCTATCTTTGATAATACCCATCATTACAACTTTTACTATGGGCACCCAATTCTGAAAACGGTATATAATTATCTTTGATAATACCCATCATCGAGATCGAATCCGAAATGAGGAGATCCGTAGACGAACGAAAGTCACCGACATAGCCCACCGGATTAGTAAGTTGAAATGGCAGTGGGCAGGGCACATATCACGCAGAACAGATGGCCGATGGGGCCGAAAGGTTCTGGAATGGAGACCACGGACTGGTAAGCGCAGCGTAGGACGTCCACCCACAAGATGGACAGACGACCTAAAAGAGACCGCAGGGAAACGCTGGATGCAGGCCGCTTCCAACCGGCCCTTTTGGAGATCGATGGGGGAGGCCTATGTCCAGCAGTGGACGTCCTACGGCTGAAATAATGATGATGATGATGATGAATACCCATCATTACAACTTTTACTATGGGCGCCCATTCTGAAAACGCGGAAAAAAAAAATACAATGACAATCGACAAAATGTATGGAGCAGCTTTTAGGGTTGGTCCCATAGTAAAAATTATTCACAAAAACTCCGTATACAAAGCTAAATACAGTAGGTGTGAAACGTATACATGGCCGCGTGGACTTGCACGTTGACAGAGGGAAATGCCTGAGCTTGACGACTCCCTTCCGTGTTGCTCGAAGCTTGTAGGAATAACGTCTTCTCACTGAGGTAAAGGTACGTAGATTAGCTCTTCGTAAGGAACTGCGAGGAAAAATTTCTCGATAGTTTTAATGGCTAGATCGACGGCGTAGTCCACTATAGGTTTACCGAACTCCTGGGCTACTGTTCTCCAGTTTTCATTCAGGAATGCCAGTACTGTGTCGCCTGGAAAAATATAAGATACATTTTGATGTATGTAAAGCCTTCAATCGAGAAAAAAATATTAATTAGCACAGCTGAGTTTCAATTTTACCACTACTAATATAATGTCATTATAAGTTTTACATTACACAGTGTTACGCGGAAAGAGTGTACTAAGCCGAAATGAGTCCCGCTCTTATGAGCTTTTACTATAAGATAAACACTGAAGTTGCGAAAAAAATATCAGCTGTGCCATACATTTTGTCAAGTGCAAATAACCGTTTTCTATAGAAAGCTGTTTTTTTTTCGCTATTTCAGATTTGGTCCCCTTAGTAAAAGTTGTTCACAATGATGAGTGTAACGGACCCCTTTTGGCTTAGTACATACACCCTTTACACGTAACTCTGTATTATGACAAAATAATGTTTGTTTCTGATACGAACAATAAAGTGTTTATCTAAAGTCATCTTCTTGTCGATTCCAGTTGGGAAAACTCGACACCAATCGAACGGTCATTTAATTATGAAAACCCGGAACAGTATAAGAAAACCTTAACAGAATATTAATTGGTTTGCCAGTATCTGGCGCCTCCCGTCAGTCAACCGTGCAACACAAATTACCTACGTATCGCTATGGCCAATCAATACCGTTGTCAGTGTAGGTACTGATGGAAACGGATGTCCTGTTACGTCTAATTATCTAATTATGAATTAAGCTTCCGAACTTACTGATAATTACCAAAAGGGCCTTTATTAAATCTCTTAATGCAACCTTAAATTATGCGTTGCATAATATGTACGAGTATGTATCTTATTTTAAATGTGCCATATCTCAAAACTGTGGTTAACAAATCGGGCCTTGATCCAAGAGCCTGCTAGCACCAAGGAATAAATAATTTTATTTAAAAAAAATCGGATTATGAAAAAAGTGTCTTTCTCTCGATAAAAACAAGAAGTAACGTGGAAACATTCTTAGTTTTAAAATCACATACGTAGAAGTTTAGGTTTGAATTAAATTTGTTATTGGCCTAACATTAGGCTAGATTGTCTATATCTGGTTGTTAACATCTATTTAAGTATGTATCTGGCAGCTATATCACAAGCTATGCTTAGTTTGAGGTCAGATGAAGGTGTGTGCAAATATGTTCCGAATATTATTATTTCTGGTGGGCACAGTAGAGTTTCTATCTCTCTATTATTAGAAATACTGAATTGGTCTATTAAAATAAGAGACCTGTCTCCGCGCGGTCAAAAATACATTAAATAATATTATAGGTAGGATAAGAATCTGTCAACGTGGCGCTAACTTTAACTTTGTCAGTATGATATTTGTCTCGTTCCCTCTCTCTTTGAGAGATCGCTTTTAGCGATAAGGCCGTCAGTTGTTATACTAGTTTTTAAGAGTTCTTTGTCCTCTGTATCAAATTTAATGGTGTGAACAATAAAGAGTTAATCAATCAATCAATCAAGTCTAAATGAAATTTGTCTATATGAATTTTTTCTTTAATATGAAATTTTTCTATATGACATTTGTCTATATGGCATTTGTCTATATGACATTTGTCTATATGACATTTGTCTATATGACATTTGTCTATGTGACATTTGTCTATATGAAATTTGTCTATAATATGATATTTGGCATTTTGTAAATAAATAAATAAACATTATAAAAAGGTACGACCTATGCTGGTGCCATCTGTAAAAAGTGTCTACCGGCGAACCAGTTAGAGTAAGCCAAATAATAATGTAAGCTAATAGGATGATATTCTCATCGATTGGTTAACTCTATCGGTCAGTGATCTCATTTTAGTTTAAAAGTAATTTGATCTTAATTATTTAACTAGTTTTTGATTGAATTTTAAGTGAATAATCGTGCCAAATTCGGATATATTAGAATTATTCCATTAACGAGAATCAATTGATTATTTTGAGGATCATTAAAGTAGCTGTAATTTTTTTCTATTAAAAAATTAAAATTTTGCCCGTGTTTTCTAATTATACAGAAACCTATGCCTGAATGAACCATTTGAAAAAACAAATGCATCCACCACGATATGCCTTCCATTTGGTATTGCATCGTCGGGTAAAAATAGTAGGTACCTACAGCATTCCCAGTAAATAAAAACACAAGGATACTCACTCAACTCCTTGCTGCCTTTGAAGAGGTTCTTGAGATCAAAAGTCATCCGATCACCGTAGTCGAAATCGTACTTGTAGTTCTTCAAAGCGAAGTGGTTTACCCCATTCGCGTCTTTGATGTACTTGGTGTTTATGTCTACCTTCATTTTGAGATTTGCTGGAACAGAGTACGTGAACGTCATTGATTTGCAAACACATAGATGTATGAAATTAACTAAAAAAGTAAATTTTTACAAGCTAATTTAAATCGGAAAATTCATCATCATCATCAGCAGCCAGAAGACGTCCACTGCTAAAAATAGGCCTCCCCTTTAGAATCCCACTCTGTAACGAGAGCCTACCATCAGCATCCACTTGATGCCCACTTGTCTCACGATTTTGTTGGTCCACCTACACTGCGTCTTTCGGTTCGCGGTTCCTACTCTTTGCTTCCTTCCGTCCTACTCGGTTCCTCGAACCTTTCTTCCCCATCAGTTATTGGTTCTTCGAGCGATGTGGCCTGCCAATTGCCACTTCAACTTGCAAATTTTAATAGCTTTGCTGGTGACTCTGGTTATTCGGCGAATATCCTCGTTCTGGAATATTTCGCGCAAAAAAACTCCGAGTATAGCTTTGTACATTGCCTAGTGTGTGATTTTGAGTTTTTCCAAAGCTAAGGACCACGTCTCAGTACCATAAATTATTATTATCTCATCACTGACAACACACAATGGTTAAAGATCTTTGTCTTTAGGCACCGTAAATTTATAATGACTTATTGCCATCTAGTTTATTTTGCAACAAATGTAGACCGAATGCACGGATTACCTTTGTTAGTTTGGTTAAGTCTACATTTGGTTGAACATTAATCTTAGAACAGCATTTTTTTTTACCGTGACGATTTTTTTTCTTTGTTTGTTTAAATCCCAAGCAGCATCGTCTTGGCTGAACAGATTTGAATGGAATCTTATGTTACAGTATATTGTGAATTAACACATGGTTTTATTTTGTCTAGGCAAAATATACTGGTCACCGAGTGAATAGCGAGGAAAACAGTCGGGTGATACAGTGCTCTAAACAAGTTTACAACGCCTTTAAACTCTACTTACAAAGTGTAAAAAAGGATGATTAATAGAAGTCCTTACTTATTTTAATCTTTGCGTCTCCTTCGCCATCTATCTGGAACAGCAAAATCCTGCCGATGGCATCGTACTGTCCTTTGATGGTCAAATTGCAGTGGAACTCCAGAACAAAGTGACGCTTTTCTAATTGTGATCTGTGAACATAGGCAATCACAACAATTGAATTGAAATCGATCTTTTTCCGAGCTAAAGTTACTGTGTAATCCAGTATATTAATGTACTAGCTGACCTGGCAGACGTTGTCCTGTCTTAGAACTGTCAAACACGCAAAGTTAAAATTGTAAATCTTATTTTTTTACACCTTGGGTTACATTATTGGAGTTTTAGTAAGGATCCCTATAAAAAAATATATCCTATGTTACCCGGAGATAGTGTAGCTTCCCAACAGTGAAAGAATTTTTCAAATCGGTTCAGTAGTTTCGGAGCCTATTCAATGTAAACAAACAATCAAATCTTTCCTCTTTATAATATTAGTATAGATAATTGCCAAAGTAACTTCATCTCTGCATTTGCTTGTTAAGTTTTTACGACTAAACAGAACAGTGCCAACCATGATAAAAGAAAGATGAAAAAGACTAATAACGAGGAAAAACTAACGGAAAAACCTGTCCATAGCTTTTTTTATGTCAGTTAATGAATGGTAATTTTGTAAACGCGAGATACGGACTAGTCATCTATACCATTATTGGAGCTTAATGCAAAAATAAAAAATAAACGAGGCCTAAATACAAGGCCTTTCTTTTAATAAAAGTAATGTTGTGGGGAAACAAACCCGGCATCTAACGAAGGTTATTTATATTTATAAATAAATCACTTTAGTCCAAAGATTCAACGTGAAAAATTTCAACCCCGAGTTAATAATTGGAGTTTGTTTGCAAGTGGAATTAATAATTATGGCTAGGAGAGGAAGCTTGGGAAGCGCTCTGAAAAATGCTAAGCACTTTTGCTTAATTATTGTTTATCGTGGCGAATTTTCCCTTAAGTTCTTAAAAAATTTGGTAGGTAAATAAACCGAAGATTGCAAAATGTTTTTTTGTACAAATTATGAAAATCACACGAAAAAATTTAAGAAGATAATTATCTATGAGTTAAGGCTAGCATTTGGTAATAAAGTAAAATAATGACACGCAGAGATATACAATCTTTTTCTACTCTACGCATTCCTGCTTTTGTCGTGTTCAACAGAGCAAGACAAAAGCACTTATAGTTTCTGGTAGCTAAGCACCAAAAATAAACTATTTAGTTTTTTCTGTTATTTTACTTCTTCTAGTTTCAAGTGTTAACTCTTTTTCTTCCCGAATATTAATCTCACATGGTAGTGCCTTGAGCACAGCCTTCTTAACTTGTACTGTGCCATTAAAAACTATTTATAACAATGACATAACTAGATGACTGTTTTTGAATATTCTACTATTTACTGGATAAACGTACCTAGAGTTGATCAAATTTTGGCAATTTACTAAAGTGTCTAATTCAATTCAAAAATTAGTATTTAAAATTCTATATAATTCATCAGGTAATCGCATTTTTTTTCATCATCGGCGAATCTTCTGACTTTAAGTGTTTAAGACGTTTCATTATTGCAACTTCAGATGATGCAATGGGTTTCGAAACTTTGTTAATAGTTATTTTTTCTTTCCTCAGAGTATTTTGGCGTCACACGTCTCGTGCATTTAGTGAAGTATTTAAATATTTTTGATATTTAATACACCGTCAAACAAGTCACAGTCAGTGTCAAGTAAAGTAAGCCGCAGTCAAGTCCAAGTCATACCGTATAAAAGTAGTGAAAAAACACAATAAGAAAGATGGGTTTGATATTTCATATCAATGGACAAAAATAGAACAGTTCTACTGAGAATTTTTGAAGTTACTTTATAAATTCTCTCTAAATCGATTCCATATCTTACTAATTCTTCAATGAGTCATTTCATCTAATTCAATTGGGACCTCGTTTAACTTTTACGTTTGACGCAATAATTTTAAAATAACACTGCATTATGATTTGTCAAGAATACCAATTTATTACTCAACAGGTTATTCAGAAATTCGAACCACGACTAGAATCCAGATATCCTTGACACGTCGTTAGAATCAAGACGATAGACTTGCCTTGCATGGTCAACGCATACAAAATAAATACTACCAGAGGAAAAAAACTATTTTCACTACTAGGATGTTTGTGACAAAGATATTCAAAGAACAACGAAAACACGCCCATTAAGGTGGTTTTGCTAAAAGTAAACAGTGCAATGCTAGTGTTAGTTCAATCAATCCATTAATAGTAATTGTCTATGTGGGCAAATTAAATAATTATTATGTCAGGCGCACTAAAATAAATTTACTAAATATGAGTCGAAGATTGTGATTATCAGTAAAAGTAGAACACGTGTTTATGAATAAATTAAGTTTGCAAAAGCCGAGTAGCTATTTGCAAATGGAACAAAATACGACACTAAAACAATAAGGGAAATTAATAGAAAAAAATAGGGGAAACGGCCGCTCCAAAAAAGTCGTACCTCTTGGCACAAAACTCCGGACAAAGTTCAATCTGAGCACGAGATTCCTGTTCATATGGCTGTGCCAAATATATTGATAGCCTTGCTGATAGCCAACCCCAGATAAGAGATGATGCCTCAATAAAAAAAGAAGAACAGAAAGAGAAAAAAAAAAAAGAGAAAAAATACTTTGGAGACGTACCTACCAATTACACAAATTTTACTAAAACGAATTTCAGATTACTAACAAGACTCGCAAAATTTGTATTTAACATAAGGGTTTTAATGAAAAAATGGTGGTAAATATTGTTTTATGTAGGTGGCAAACAAGCAGACGAGCCACCTGATGGTAAGCAGTCAACGTCGCCTATGGATACTTGTAGCACCAGAGGCATCACAAAGCAAAGTACGTTTTTTGCTAACTAAAAAATGTGACGAACTACAATATTCAAGAAATCAGAAATGTACAGTATATTTTTACTCACATTACATTATCTACGATGCATTTTCTAAAGCCAGACACCTTTCCTTGATAGAACGTCACCTTCAACCCACTCAGGGGTATGGCCAGCTTTTCTATGACGAAAGGATCCAAGGGAGGTACTCCTAGTTCAGGCATGCCTTTCACAAAGTCTGGGATGGCGTCTTGTGTTGCTTTTACTAGGCATTCTCGTGTCGTGGCGTTGCAGGGATGAATAAAGTCCGCTGAAAAAAAAATCTACACTTAGTCAATACATACTTATTGTAAAAGCATGAGGTACTTAATGAGGTAATGGGTAAAAACATACAGTAATTCGCTCTGTTTTTGTCCACCTTTTATTGATAAAAATTGGAATCTTTTTTATTTTAGAATTGTTCGGCAAAATTGGTAAATAGAGGTTTCAATTATACTTTTTTTATACCTAAATAAAAGGTTTAGTGAAGTACTTTTTTACGCCCCTCAATTATGTTGTTTTGATGTGACTAATAAATAACTTACAAATTAAACATTTTAAGATATTGATCGTTAGTTATTGGTGTAACATTGTAATATTATTGACATTGGTCATTTTTTATTGACCACAAGTACATACTACTCAGAGAAAAATATGTTTATTTAATTTGTAAAAAGTGACATGCTGTGAATGTCATTGATACTTGACCGGATATGAGTAAACATTGCTTGAGTCAGATATTATACAAATAGTGTCCCAAGTACGAAAACTCCATCTTCACAAAAGCCAAAAAAGATGAAAATTGAAGTACGAAAATTCACGTGCAACTGTCAAATTTCATACAAAGTGGAATAGAATTTATTCTTTTATTGCTGTGCAATGAAAGTGTTAACAAAAAACTAAACGTAATTGTAAGTCATCAACAGTCGCTGTCTTTGCAGACATACTATAAATAAATGCTTATATACTTAACTAGTTAGGCACTAAGATAACACTAAAATTTACTATTGAGATTAGAAATTTCACTAGTGAAATGTACATTATGTATATATATAATCAATGCGTGTATTTATGTATGTTCCCTATGGATTCCAAAACGACTGGACAGATTTTGAGGATAGGGATAAAATTAAGTTGCTAGATTTGACCCAAACTAACGAGGGAAGGTTACATAAAAGCTTGTAAAAATGGGTCACCACAGAGGTTCACACTATTTGCTACATAAAAAAAAGGTGGTACGTTTCACCTATGGCGCGAAATTCAAATTTCGAACAGTTTTTTTGTCCGTGTAGCTAGGCCGGGTAATCATAGTAAACGTTCATGATGTTTGCGCAAATTTATTATTATTCTTTACAAAATCATGTAAAGCTATTTATCTGTAATGCATATTATTTTTACTTACATTTGTCAATAAACTATTTTTTGCTGTTTTTTTAAGTAATATGGTGCGTTACTGTTAAATAGCTGTACATGATAATGTAAAGAACAGCCTACAATTTGCGCAAACACTGTGTCATTTTAAATAATTAGGCCTAGGCTACAAGGAATAAAAAAACTGTTTTAAACTTGAATTTCCCGCCATAGGTAAAACGTACCACCTTAAAATAGTAAGATTAAGATATATAACATTAAGAGATATCGTTGAATAGGTAATACATTACACAACTACAAACAAACTACAAACTACTGTGCAGTTTGGCAGAGTTGTGTAACAATAAAATGTATGTTATTCACTAAGATGAATAACAAAAAAAAAAGGACTATCAAATTAAGAATTATTCTCTTCCGGCTTGAAAACTTGATTCAATCCTGACTAAGAAGAAAACTATTATTAGTAATGATAGTAAGAAAGATAACTATTGCAAAAAATTAAAGGTTAAACAGCAAAGTCCATTGAAAAGTCGTTAATCATTCCTACAACTGTTATTATACCATCATTGTAACAAGATGTGTTTTGAAGATCAAAGTAATATTAAGTATGTTTCATTACTTCCAGTTCCTCTATATTCAACATCTTCCGTCATAACAAGACGTTTGAAATTAAAATGTGTTTTAACGACGGTGACATAAAGAGTTCATGGATATCAAGTATGGCTTGAGATAATCGCCGGCAACAGAAACAATCCAATGCGTAACAGCAACCTATAAACAGTAAGATGACTAGTAACTGTACTAAAAATTATATTTGTATAGCTTAATTTTGTGCGGAATATAAATCATCCAAAAAAATTCCTTATTCAGAAGAGCAGCTGGAAAAAAACCAGCTTATTTCTAAATAGTTGTAATCTATTGCATCAAATTGCAAGACCGTATTCGAAAAACTGAGATCCGCCAGGCGTCGCACCAAAGCTGTAGATATTGTAAAAAAGGCAACAGAACTAAAGTAGAGCTGGGCAGGACATATGGCCAGACGGGGTGATGGGAGGTGGTGTACAGCAGTAACCGCATGGTGGTGAGATTGACTTGGCGGAACCCGGGCCCATGGAGGATGAAATGAACCGACGACATCAAAAGAACTATTGGAAACCAGTGCATGTGACTGGCGAGAGAACTGGGAGAGTGGAATAAAGGGAGGCTTATACCCCGCAGTATAATTTAGTGATGACGATGATTGCAAATTATTATAGTAAAGAAACTTAGAAACAAGCTCTTCCATTCTGATCTAATATTAGAAGTACTTAAAGAACAAAGATATAACTATAATTATAACGTATGCGGAATAATAAAGAGCATCCTTACTTCTTTATGCTGCAAAGGTTACATTGAGTCATTTTGCTACCAAAGTCAAGGCCGTCGGTTTACACGAGGTTTTTAACTGCCTGTTATAATTTTTTTAATTTTTTGCTTTAATCTGCTAACATTGAGATGTGCTATTTTTTGAGGTTCCTAATAATCTTGTAGAAAAAAATATTTGTGACGGGGTCAAATGCATTTTTTCTTGCCTTTTAGAACGTTCAGTTTTACGTCGTGTTTTTATACCACCTGCTCAATATTTTCCAGTTATGTTTCATGCAATTTTAACCTAAAGTAAGGAAGTTTTAGGGATCCGTACCTCAAAAGGAAAAAACGGAACCCTTATAGGATCACTTTGTTGTCCGTCTGTCCGTCTGTCCGTCTATCAAGACCTTTTTTTCAAGAATGCGTAAAGGTCCAGTTTGAAATTTATTAATACTTCCCGTTGACCTAGAATAATGTAATTTAGCAAGTAGCAAGGTCTTACAGCATTTATATAGGAATAAAAAACAAAAATTGTTAATTTGAAAATATATCATATAAAAAAAAAAAGTTTTACAATTACAAAATGTTCCTTTGATTGATATAAATTTGACCAGCAACCATAAAGCAAATATTTACGTGATATGAATTAGAAACCTCATTTGTATGAAAACTTTTATACAGAGACTTCCCCAAAAAGATCTTATTCGAAAATCATACTGGCCACCTGTGGGCGAAGTAAAATACGTAATGAATACTCGTACAAATCATCTATATATATATATATATATATATATAGATGATATATATATATATATATATATATATATAAAATAAATCCCTATTTAGTCCTAAATCCCTCGCTACGCTTGGAAGCAAGTTGGAACTCTAAAGTTATTCGATACGCTCGAGATTCAATTAAAGCTCCCGTGACTAAAAACATTGCATCAACGCACTGCTTAATAATCAACTTTTATGTATTATGGGTCCAAAGTGTATTTTTTTTAATGCATTTATTGTATTGCAAAAAGATATTTTTTATTAACATAGACTAAGCTACATAAAAGTTAATATATGCGTGCGTACCTAATGCTTGCTATACTTACCATGGACTTACCGAAATCAAAGTACTGGTATAAACCAAATGTAAGTTAAGTACCTTATTTACCAAAATAAACTAAGATCTGCTGAAATGATCCTGACTCGAATCTGCAGAGCAGACTCGATAATTACATCTAAACAAATCCAAACCACTTGAGACGTCTTCAATTAGACGTTAATGAGGGATCATCGGTTCGCGTAATGTTATTTGATGGAACAGGATCCGGAAGCACTTTCGTTTGATTGCAATTTTCTCCAGAGATCATTTCTTATCAAAAATCAGCCTAGCGAGATTATTCTAGTAATTTGTCACTATCATTAAGATAATATATATCACGATGTCAATTGCCTTAGAGTTATCATATCACTGACACTAACTCCAACATAGATTCAAGTCCAGTTCTTGGTAGAGCATGAACTGGACTTTAAGTTACGATCGATTACAAATTACGATCGATCAGAGTATAATTTTCTCATTTTATACGTTAAGTCTGATGCAAAAAAAGTTTCATCTCATGCAGGTGCGTTATGGTAAGCACCACATATAATAAATTGATAGTGCTAAGCAAAAATCTGTTTTTTTATTAAGTGGGTACATTTTTTTATCTAAATGAAACTGATCTAACATGAGATTATTTATTTATTTTTAATTAATTGTCCAACAAGTACCTAATAACAATGTAGATTGAGACATTTTGAATACTTGTTTTTTTTAAAATTAATAATGTATCTATATGTAGTCATGAGGTTCGTATTATAAAAAGTACAGTAGCTCGGTTATAGTAGAAAATATTGTATGAAAAATGTTGTACGACAATTATTTGCAAAATTACTTATGAGATGTTTTGTAAATATTTTGATTGTTATATTGACTAGTAACCAGAATATTCTATTTATATATTTTTTTAATGTTTAGTATGCACTCGTAATTAGCAACCTTGCAGCATATGATTAATATTTGAAGTGTTCTCGACCTTATTCTTTTATAACTGATTAAGATTGAAATCTATAAATTATATTCTTACTGATCTTCAAAAGTATCTTCAATATCAAAATTCCTAAAAATAAATTCATTTTCGCTTGAATCGCTTTAACGTTATATGTCATAAATAAACATAAATTATTCAAGGTACAGTTATATACGTACAGTTATGTTGGGTACGCTGCCAACTGGTAGTGGGCTTGAGCATTTGGATTGTCTTTAGACCTTCAACGGTCTATGGGCAGTCTAACTGTATTTGTAGTGTTAGTTTTAGCTTGTATTTTGTTTAGTTATTAAAGGCACTTGCCCGAAAAAAAAAGTTATATAACTTTATAAGTCATATGTATAGCCATGGGTAGTGTGTTAAATTTAAATAAGTGTATTAATTGAATTATCAAAATAAATTTATAAAGTGTTTATTATTAGATTAATTAGATACGTGAGTATTAACGAAATAAAAGCTTCGATCAACACCAATAAAAACCCTAATTTAAGTTCTATAGGAAAATTGCAAAAATATATTATTATAATGAAGTCAGTTTTATCAAATTGTGATAACCTGAAAAACTCGTAATAGATGTGAGTAAGCCTAACTAAATAACAGTTTTTTATTTTCATAAACGTATGGTTTTGTTGTCGTTTAATTATTTAGAATTAATTTTCACCAAACTTTTTTCGAAAAGTGATGCTTTTTTAACACTTTTTTTAATTAGTCACACATAATTAATTTTCGTTATTACTTTAACATTGCGATAAATATTACATCTAAATAAAGTTCTTCGATTAATGAAATATAAAATTATATGGTTTTGTAACATATTTATATTATCAACTATTCAAATATTGCATGGCTTATTGCTATGCCGAATAAACTCACGACTTACGTGCTAATTTAGCCCGTGCATCCTCGCAGAAAAATAAAACTAGGCAAAGAACCACACCACTTGCAATTGCCTGCAAACTCATCTTCAATTCGGACAATGTGCTCAATTAGAGGTGGCTTCACTACTGTAAATGCGGCGCCGAGAATAACAGCTATATATCGACTAAATGTAAAGACATTAGGGCCTTTGACACGACATTGGGCCTTCAATCCGCGACTGACATTGTAAACGCAGGAGAGTTGATTTAAACAGTACTTCAACTCACATTAGTTTTTGTTGTGGCACAACTGTTGGCGCGCCTTGACAGTAAAACTGACTCGTATGCTGTGATGGCAAAAATTATTAAGCTCTCATATGCCGTCATGTTTCACATCTCCCGGGCGTTTCTATTTTTTTTTTTGGTAGCATTAATAGCTCAGTGTTTGGTACGTTTGACTTCCACACCAATGTCTTCTGTGCTTCCACCCCACAGTAGGTTAAAATTCCAACGATAAGCTTAATCTGCAGGGAAGGAAACCATAAACCAAAAAGCGACCATACAGACATACAGACAGACAGACAGAAAGACGCGGAAACCGACTTTAATTTATACTATGTTGAGATAGAGATGGTGGTGGGGTAGCATTTTGGGCACTCTGCCTGAAATTAGAAATCGTTTGTACTATCTATAGGCCTTTGTTGCTCATAGATAGTGTAAACGATCTTCGATTGGTTTAGTTTTGAAGTATTATTTAGTAGTTACTTGGTACACTGTTATTATTATGTTAGTTAATAGTTGTTAAAACTTTACAAATTACATGCGTCAATGCATCTAATTATGTGAAGTTTAGTCACTGTCTCTACCCTATGTGCAAGCGGACAACCGGTCCCGATCGGAACTTGTGATTATTTCATTATTACCTTCTTGTACAAAAAGCAGCGATGATTTTCAACAAAGATCTTTACTATATTTTTCAAATTTTTACAGGATACATAATATTGTTGTTAATAGAGTATTTCCGTCGTAAAAGCGCAAAGTGCTTTTTTACGGATTCCTGAAAGTCCAACTAAGTAAAAATTAAATCAACAGTAATTTGATTAGATTGCGAAGACTCTTCTTATTCGGTATATCTTATAATATATATATATCTTATAGTATATCGGATAGTTTTTTTTAGACTTGCATAAAAATAGGAAATCATTGGGTCATTTACCTTAGATAGCCAAGTGTAATTGTTGCGCCATTTGTGTCCAAAACTCTGTGCTCACTGTTCATGTACAAGATGAATGAAATTGAATTATGGACCACTAAGCCGAAATCTCAGGACATTTACTAAGCGAACAGACCAAACATTGCAAAAAAAAAACATGCTATATATTATTTTTTTCACAATTTTTTTTTGTATATTAATACATTTTATTTTCTATGGAATACCTAATTTTATTGCAATTTCTAAGCTTTAATTCACAAATTGTAACAAAATCCATGATTTATTAAAATTACGCCGTCGTTGCGAATTTTTTTGAAGGAAACCTAAGGTGGTCTCATTGTTAAAAATGTAATTTTATTTTTATTTATTATTATTTATTTTTATTTATAATGATGAGTACAATGGCCTCCTTTCGGCTTATTACCAACGTTTTGTATAACCCTGTGTACAGAGTTACGCAGAAAGGGTACTAAGGTGGAGAAGATAGAAAAAACATTTATTCGAGTTTTTTTTTTCTGTTTTCTCTGCCATATTTGATCGCAGCCTTGTTTTTTTGAGTCCATTGTTAGTGTTACCTATATGAAAATCAACGCGTACGAACAGCTAATAGATATGCGTTAAATATTATATAATTTGAGGTTCCTTATTATATTTATGAAGTAAATTTTTCAAATTAGATCCCTACTTAGCGACTTTTGTCGGAGGTCTTTGTACTAAAAAATATCACAAAAACTTGTAACAAAAATTATATTTGCTTAGATATTAACAAAAACACCTAACACGCTTCTCAGTAATCAAAAGGCAATTACATCTGAATTTGCGCATACGTTAGTATTGTGGTACTTCCTTATTTCGGCAAAAAGATTAGTTACCATAACTACAGTAATTGCTGATATTTACGATGTTAATATGAATTTATTTATTTATTAATTTATAGATTTTTCTCAAACATGGTATTTAATGTGTAAATTTTTTGAAGAACAGACATATTGATTGAAATTAATAATTGAAAAGTAAATGGTCGCCAATATCTGTCTTCTCGAATTAAATTGTAAGGCGTGCAATAATTTAAAGATCAAAGATTACGTTTTTCCACTAAACAGAGGCGAATTTACGGAGGTTATATTATTCATTATTCTCTAATTACTTTCTTAGATTGATTGATAGGCAATGATTAAGTGAAGCTTAAAAATTGTCCTCTATCTATAAGTTTATTTTTAAATCAATTCCACGCAATGTTTGAGAAAAGTACTACACAAGTTTTGATGACGACTGAGAATTTTTTATGGACTCAGGTATTATGGCGTCGGCTATGCCATAGCGACAATGTCTTAAGATATTTTTTTTTTTTTTAATACTAGCTTCACTTATATTACTCCCGTGCGAAGACGGGGCGGGTTGTTTATTATATACTAGCGGCCCGCCCTGGCTTCGCACGGGTATAGATATATAGCCTATGTTACCCAGGGATAGTGTAGCTTCCCAACAGTGAAAGAATTTTTCAAATCGGTTCAGTAGTTTCGGAGCGTATTCAATGCAAACAAACAATCAAATGTTTCCTCTTTATAATGATTGTTTTTTATCGAGTATTCAAGTTATCAAGTTTTTAGTTTTAAATGCTGGCTAAAAGCAAGTCAGTGATAAACTATCTACCACTGATTCTCGTACGATCAACGAAGTTAGGCAACGTCGGGCGCGGTCGGTACTTGGATGGGTGATGTTGTCTTTTTGCACTACTTTTTTGTACTTTAGTAGTTACCAATTTATGTGGTGATACGGAACCCTCAGCGCGCAAGCCCAATTCGCACTTGCGCGGTTTTATATTTTGGCCATATAATATTTATTTTGATACAGCAATCGAACTCTACCAAGACTTTCATAACAAATATAACCAATATTTAAATTGATTTACAATATTATAGCTAACATTGGCCTTGCACTTTAAATTAAAATTTTATTCGGGTCCGTAATACTCTATTATAATGAATTCCTTATTGAAAACATAAAACTAAGAAAAAAACAAAAAACATGTAGTAAGTCAAGTTAGATATTGAAATCTCGTAGATTAAAATAAGTTTATATTTATTGCTATATTAAACTTTGTATTATTATGGCTAGATGCACAGATAAAGGTCACGTATAACAGGAAATACTGCAAACTTAAAGATAATAGGCTAAACTGAAATCTACGGAACAGATTCTTTGCAACTTTTATATTCAATGCCATTTTTGTCGATAATAACATGAAGCAGTTAAAAATCGTTTTTTTTTTTCAATAAAATACGGATTTAATGGACCTCTTGAATCTTAAGGGAGGGTCGGAATTAATATCTAATATTATTAGTCATAGCGTGTCAATCAAAAGATATTTTCATCATTGGCTTTATTCATGAACCCGAAGACGCCCCCTTAGTTTTTCACACTGAACGATAGCTTGCCATCTGCATCCATTGTGTACCCACGACTCTCACGATTTCTTCGGTCTATCTAGTGCGAAGCCTACCTATGCTGCGTCTTCCAGTTCGTGGTCTCCACTTAAGAACTCCAATAGGTTTCTTTTAGGCAAGCGTGCTCCACCGTAGACCGCATTATCGCTTTACATCAGGCGAGTTGGCGTCAACGCTAGCCTATTATTAAATAAGAAATAAATAAAAAATACCTTTCATCCCCATCGGTTATCGGTTCTTCGAGCGATGTGGCCTGACTATTGTCACTTTAACTTAGCAGCAATGTCGGTAACTGTGGTTCTTCAGCGAATACCCTCGTTTCAAATTCTATCGCGCAAAGAAAATCCAAGCATTGAACGAGCTTAATATGTGGTAAAATTTATAGACTTCAAAGGTTGTAATTTTTTATTTTTGTTATCTTAGATATAGTACTACTTAAATAATAGTATGGGTACAAAATTTCTCTTAATTATAGGAAATAATAATAGCATGTAAGTAACAAACTAATAATACGTTATTACGTTATGTTCGTGATTTACGCTTCGAGTCTTTATTTAATAAAAAAAAGTTGTGTCGACCATATTTTTTTGTGAAATTCAACATACTTGGTTAATATAATAATTTAATAAAAAGTTGACAAGTACATAATAATTATTAAACTTTAATTATATTAAACATTAAACAAAAATGTAAACATAGCCATTACATAGTTACTTAATTCACAGTAGTTACTTATTAAAATAATATTATTATATATTAAAGCAAATATTTTTATATTTCAAGGTAAGTGCTAGTTTATTAATAAGTTTGATTCTTGTTTATCTGTGGATTCATAGCTCTCAAATGGATAAACTGATTTCAATGCCGTTTTTAAATTGGAAGCTAGTTCATTATTTGATGAAAATCTGCCATGCTGTATAAAGGTTGTGTGATCTTCTCCGAAAAGGTCGGGCCTTTATATTCGTTATGTTAACGTTTCCTGAACGTGTTTATGTCTACTCACTGGGTGCACCTAAACTAGATACATTTTAATTTATAACTAGGTGGGCTTCGTGGTTAATAGCATAACGATTGTTTTACACTATTACGGTTTTCGATTACGGTTTCGGTTGTGGTTGTTGTTCTCCACAACTTTATCACGGTTGATATCCCGTTAATAATCATGTAACTGTAGTTTATTGATTTCTAAGGTTTTCTTGATTACACATTGAATTTAAACTTTTAACGGATCAAATTGTTAACGGATTTCGAGGTCAAGATTTTCGTATAATCATGATAGTGAGTCTGGTTTATCCTAAGTCGAGTAAAAAAATAGAAGCATAGTTAACCAAGCAGAAAATATAGCAGACATGAAAAAGCGTCGCCATTAACGTGGCCAAGTGGTAAGATACACTAAGCTAGAACAGACTTGCATGAAAAAGTAGAAGAAGGATTGTTTAAAGAGTTTGTTTAACTTTCTAGTCTTGCGGAATTTTTGGTAACTAACGTACAATTCAAAGATAAGTTTTGATAGTACCTGTCTTGTAAAAATACTGCGCTATGTCTGAAGAATTATATAATGTAAATTCACTCGGTGTATTATAACCTAAAAGACCTAAATGACCTAAAAGAGACCGCAAGGAAACGCTTGATGCAGGCCGCTTCCAACCGGCCCTTTTGAAGATCGATGGGGAGGCCTATGTCCAGCAGTGGACGTCCTATGGCTGAAATGATGATGATGATGATTTGTATTATGTGGTGTGTTTATATTACGGACAAGGACGTGGATCCTATTTTACTATTTATTAAACTAAAAAAAAGTTGACTGCTCTAATTTGTTGCCAACCTTCTCTGAAGTATTGAAATTAAAAGATAACTTTAATCCTAACAGATTGGTTAGTGGTGTTTTTCATACTATTGTACTTACCAGTAAACTAAACTGGTACAACAGAATCGAAGACACCAACATACCACTTTGATTAGCACCTCTCTAACAACACTTAGTGCGTTGCCTTTTAATTTTATTAGTCATGATAAATAATATATTATAGTCAATGGGTACGAAGAGGGTTGCCAGTTGCCAGGTCAGTTGACAAATTACCGGAAGGATATTCAATTTTCAAATAAACGAGATTTTGGCGTTGTTGCCGGGAGAAATTCTTGCATTATGATTACCAATAATAGTTACATGTGACAGCGTAATTATCAAGTTTGTTTACGTTGTTCCATCTATTTGGGATTGGATTTGGTTTCCTTTAAACCATAATTTTGGGTGCTATTGGAGTAGGTATATAGAAAACTCTGTTTCAAGCTGTCACGGTTGTTCACTAAAGTTATATGGTTATTTATGGGATATTTACCGTGGTAAGGTTGTTGACAACCACAGGTTGTGATTGTGGTTGTCCACAACCTTACCACGGTAAATATCCCGTAAATAATCATACAACTTTAATATAGAAAACTATTAAAAATTTGCATTCAAATTTAATGTAATCACGCATGCGTGTAATGTTTTTGTCGGGAGATTTTATGTTTGGAGACTATAATACAATAATGAGAGAAACCTGGCGATTCGCGGCTATTGGGCAGCCCTATTTCAATTATAGGTGCAATTTATTTTTGAAGTTAAATTTTTTTTAATGTAATTTTTTCTTTCTTTATTTTTCCACCATATAAAGTTATGGTGGCAAAACAGCGCCTAATTCTCAAACAACTTTAGAGTAGGTACCAAAACTAGAAAATTATATCTTGTTAATCGACTTCAGGAGCGGTTTTCAAGTCAATCTGTATTGTTATTTATTTATGTACCTACACCTATTACACCGATTGGAGTGGACCAATTTACGTGCTTCTTTTTTTTAATGTAGACAAGTTTGGCTTTGTCGTTTTTCATTTTTTTAACCAGCTCCATTAATTATGAATAATTTTGTTCGAGCGCCTGTTAATTTGGCAATAGCAATTTTGTTTCGAGGGCTTTAGTACTAATATTAGAGTTGTTTTTTTACATTGATAATTATTATTATTGTTTTATTTAGTCATCGTACTAGTTTCACACAATCAATTAACGACATAATCGGAATCTAAATATAAAAAACAGTTTGTATTTATTTTGTGATTGTTTTATTATCCGACTCCATAAAAAGACGACGTACGGTCTTTCTCAATACGGTAAATTATGTTTGGTAGGTAGGTACCTCTGAACTTCGTCATAATTATATGAACCAACTTGGAAGATTCTTAAAAGGTACGTTCGAATTGGTTCCGTAGAAGTTTCATCAAAATCGGTCCACTAAATTGGCTTTTAAATTAATATAACTGGAAAATTCGGTTACTTGGATTTCAAGTCATCTAAGTAATTGAAATTGCGTAGGTACTTTACTAATTTTGTGAAGTCGGTTTTTAAACTGATAATTATTTATGTAAAATTGGTAGGTATATCTTTGACTATGTGAAACTAGGACGGTCATAATAAAAACAAAAGGATATTTGAGTTTTGGTATTCCTAAGTTTAGTGAAATTAGGACTGCGTTATCTTCTTAAGTAGGTTTGTCTTTTGATTTTCCCACTTTGACTTTTCTTTGACATTGTGACTTGGATTGTGATCCAGTGCGATTCAGTCATCAGTACTTCGGAATAGGGACGTATAGCAATTCGTCATACGGAACTGCATCGAAGAACTTCTTGGCAGTGTGGACGGTCACGTTGATGGCATAGTCTACGACTGGTTGACCAAACTCTTCTGTCACAACTCGCCAGTTTTCGTTGAGGAACTGCAGTACTGTGTTACCTGGAAATAAAATAAAATTGTTTGTAAATAACCTCAAACGGCTCAAATGTGGATATCTAGACAGGATGTACGTGTTTGTGCCGCTTGGGGTTGAGAATTTAGGACTGTAGGGACCGGCCGCTCTCGAACTGTATAGGGACCTGGCCAAACGTTTGGTGGAGGCGACTGGTAACCGGAATGCTGGTTTTTTTTTGCATTGTGTTCAACGTGGCAATGCTGCCATCATATTGGCCACTTTTCCTTACACCAAGGGACTTTACATTTTGTTTTTAATTTAACTTAGAGTATATTTATTTATAAGTATAAGGTTAGGTAAGGTTTTATTTTTGTTTTATATCCAAATTTAATTAATTTTCTTTCTTAATGTTTTTTTTTATTTGTTTTTAAAATCACATTAACATTAGAGTATACGGCTACTATTTTATAATAATAATAATTATTATTTATTTCCAAGTAACATAGACCCATACAAATAAAAAAAATAAAAAATATATAGAGAGTATATTTTGTTTTATAAATAGAGGGTATATTTTTTACAGGCTTTTATTTAACTTTCAATGTTTGTATGTTAGTTAGTAGATGATAATTCAGTTAGATTTTAGTTCAAAACTTACTGAATAGAACCACTTCCTCTTATCCTACGGAGTTGAATTTTTACATGTTGGTTCAGTTTCGATGATAATGAATTTTTATGGTTAACATGGCCTGAATCGACTTCCAGGATTAGTTCCAGATAGAGGAACTCTTCAACGTTCAACAGCACAGACACGAAATGTTGTGTACGCATTTAATTATGATACTTGGTCTTAAGTTTCACCGTAACATGATTGCTGCACTCAGGGTTGGGTCCTGACTAGGGAACTCTTGAATGGTTAACAGCACAGACATAAAAAGTTGTATGCGCATTATACATTTTTTTCTATTTATTTATTATAATGATAGGCTTGCGTTTGACCACTACCTCGCCTGATGTTAATTGATTATGTGGTCTACGATGGGGTATTACTTGCCTAAACTAAACCGATACACTAGCGATATACTTGAAATAACTCGGAAACCCGTTACACAAAAATTTGAGGCCGTACTTATATAAAATAATAATAGTTGCAAATCTTGCTCTTTGCAAGCCTAGTCTTAACTTCAAAATGGTGCAAACAAATATTTTAGGCTAAACATTGTGGTCCAAAAAAAAACTGACATTTGATCGGAAATTTCTCGGAAAAACCGAAAAGTACCACTCCAACAATGGAATGGAAATTACCTTTTCGTGCACTGTTGGCCGTGGGAATGAAATGGGATAAATATTTGCATTCAAGAATTACATTTTCAGCGAAGTTGGTACTCAATGTTGTTGCGGACGGTGTTTACTCCCGTAGTTTTCTTACACTACGTTCATTTCACTCTCCAATTCAAGGAGATTGTGCTAGTGAATGTAAATAAGAACTGCTTTGTTCTTTGGAGCACATTAAATAATTTTATTCTTCACCACATTGTTTTAGCACCGAGAGCATTTCGGTTTTCCGAACACCTCGCGGTGAACCTAACCGTCTCATGTTTAGTTAATTCAAATATAACCTTGACTAACCTTGAAATTTTTGGCTCCAGACATCTTGTCTTAATAATCAGTAATAGTTTTAGGTTAAAAAATTAATTTATTATAATTATATTATTATTTATATTTTTATTATTATTAATTATTATTATAATTTTTTTTTTTAATTGTTCAAATATATTACGGTCAAAAACAAGTCATCTCCCAGTAAAGTGGTGAAAATGTAATCTGATATTCTATGAAGATTTGGAAACAACACTAAAAGATACGTTTTTATTTTATTTATTTACATCCGTCAATGTTATCAAACTCTTAATGGTTTATAACCCACCATTATTAAAAATAAATAAATTAAATTAAATTAAACCTAAAGAGTCGGCAACGTATTTGTGACGCCTCTGGTGTCATAAATACGTTGCCGACAATACACAAGTATCCATAGGCGACGGTCACTGCTTACCATCACGTAAGGTCTGCTTGTTTGCCACATAATGGCATTAAAAAAGATCTTATTAGAAAGAGAAAACAACAAGTTTAGCAAAATAATACAATGCTGCGTCATGATTTTGACATGTTTGTTTGTGCTGATTGTTACAATCATTGTGATTGCTAAAACCAGCCCAAAATTTATTTATTTCTGTCTTTTTTAAATTTTTTGACTACAAAAAATTCGCATACTGTAATTTGATAACCATATTATATTAATGAACATTACTTAAAGGAAACGTTGAAATTATCTATGGCATGCAATCAATGTGTGTAAAGTGGGTAAAATAAAATAAATTTGTTTTAGGATTTTCAATCCAATATTTTAGACTTGCAAAACTCTTTTACGAGTATCTGTTTGTTTTGGAGAGAATTTCGTTTTACGAGTAGTTTATGGTCAACAGCACTCAGATACATTGCGTGAGATTGCATACATCAAGAAAACTTCGTAAAGTCGAGTAGTAAAAGTTATATCACTTTTTAAGATCTAACTTTATTACAGCAAGAGAAAAGTTGATAAAATTTCAAACTCATAGCTTCTATTAGGATTCCAATGCGTCAGGAATTTCATGGAATACACCTCTTTAGTACAAGTAAAACACAAATCTAGAGCACATAGTATTTAGCATGTTAGCATGTCATCATTAAAATACGTGCCTGACTGGGAAGCGAACCTAGGGTTTTCTGCTCATGAGACAGACGAGCTACAACTAAGATAATAACAATAATTTTTGGATTTAAATTGATTTTAAAAACTCGATAAAGTGTTATTTTTCTTTTTTCTTTTTTTAATTTATCGTAGGCTTTCGTTGCATTTTTTATTTGATTCTGGTTTATGTTTTATGTGAAACGCGTGATATCTAATTAAAATTTAATAGATTTCGATAATAATTTTTTCACAATATGATGTCACTTCGACAGACTTAGAACCAAAGCGAACCGTGATAAAATGTTGTTCATTGACAAACGCATCTATTTTCTAGCATTGTTGCGTTTACGCACGGATAATAAAAATGCTATATCAATGCGCGTGCTAGGCTTGCAGAAGTGGTCCTAACAAATACTAAAATGTTTCAAAATCTCGACTGTAGACAAGAATAAGCTATAACAAAGCTCAAACAAAAAAACATTATTATTTGTCACGATAAAACTTTTATTTTAACAGCGGATTGGGTCAACGTTTGACCGTGATCTCACCTGACGGAAAGCGATGATGCGGTCGAAAATTGAGAATGTTTCCTGAAACTCATTGGCGATATTATCAAAAACTAAGTGCGATTGATCACCACCGCTGTCAACGAGTCGTAACCGAGAACGAAAATGACGTCACCTAAGTATAAATAAATAAATATTCCGGAAATTTTTGCACACACGGTCATCTGACCCCAAACTAAGCATAGCTTGTGATATGGCTGCCAGAGACTGATATACATACATATATAGTTATTATTTTAAATACATACTTAAATAGATATTAACAACCAGATATAGAACAAACACAAATGTTCATCACACAAATGTCTGTCCTAGGTGGGAATCGAACCCACGCCCCCAAGCTCAGAAGGCAGGTTCACTACCAACTGGACCAACGGGCTATCTGTATCGATAGGTACATAATTATGAAGATAACGATACAAAATGGCCGGGTGTCCACTGCCGTACGTCATTCGAGCGCCATCTCGGCCGCTGAAATTGTGAGTAGTTTCTACGTTTCCACTAGAATTTTCCCTGAGAACGTGAAGGGTCCAAGTGCTGGCTACATAACACGTATGCCTGAGCTTCTCAAGCCCAAAATAGCCGACGCGCCATCGCTCGTTTTTTTACCTACGTCATGAACTCGGTCTGAAATCTCGTTTACCGCTAACGAAAGGCGATATAAGCCAGTTGCATATCAGACTAAATCATTATAATGGATTTGCAACCTATTGCAAATTAGGACACGAATGATTCTATCTGATTATAATCTATGCGCAAGAGTGTTGAAATACTTACTTAGCTCAGGATTGCCTTTGAAGAGGTTAGTAATAGTGTAATGTATCCTTTCACCGTAGTCGAAGGTGTATTTGTAGCTCTTGATGCCGAAGTGGTCTCGGCCTTCTGAGTCCTTGTAGTACTTCGTGTTTATGTTCAACTTTATGATGGAGTTCACTGAAAATAATTATAATAACACAATTTATTTTCATCGATAAGTAACTGTTTTTTTTTTAATGTTATAGTAGACAAATAAGCGATGGCTCTCTACCTAAAATACCCGAGGCATTGGCGGAACCGGGTATTCTTTTTTTTTTTCTTTTTTTTTTTGTTACTAGCTGCGTCCGGCCTTTTTACCAGCGAGTTATAATCGTCGTAAGTTTTCTAAAAAAAACAATTTTATGCGCGATTTTTTTTTTCTTTGATATAAGCTTGCGGTTAGCCACCAACTCGCCTATTGCGAGATGATGCGGTCTACGATGGAGCACGCTTGCATAGAAGAACCCAATTAACTCGTGATTTGAAGACACCTGGATAGTAATTATCAAAACGGTTGGCAACTGTCAAAGTGGTGCTAGCGTAGATGGGTAGTACCTTTCGTACGTTTATTATGGAAATATTGATATATTTTAGATTATTCACTGTGATATTTGTCTTATACGACATATGACATTTAAATTTTTCTCATATGACATTTGTCTAAAATGATATTTATCTAAAATATGATATTTATCTAAAATATGATATTTGTGTAATATTAACATTTGTCTAAGTAATATCTATAACATGTCGCCTCATTGTAATATTTTCCTAGACTTGTGTATTTTTGACAAACAGTTTTTTTTGATTGTTCGTGAACGAACGCAGTGAATGTAGAACGAGGTAAAAACATGTCTTTTCGTGGTAACTCCATAGAAGTCTCTAGTAGAGACTCCACCATTTTTGGGCATAATTTTAATTAGACCGTGACAATTTTTCTTGTCAATGACTTATTGAACGATATATAATAGAACTTGAACATATTTCTATACATGATACTAGCAAATAGATAGCCCGTTGGTCCAGTTGGTAGTGAACCTGCCTTCTGAGCTTGGGGGCGTGGGTTCGATTCCCGCCTAGGACAAACATTTATGTGATGAACATTTGTGTTTGTTCTATATCTGGTTGTTTCTATCTATTTAAGTATGTATTTAAAACTATATATGTATGTATATCAGTCTCTGGCAGCCATATCACAAGCTTTGCTTAGTTTGGGGTCAGATGACCGTGTGTGAAAAAATGTCCCGAATATTTATTTATTTATTTATTTATGAAATGCACAATACGTACGACGCCAAAATCCTCTTGAGTAAAAAAAAAACAAAAAAACAGTTATAAATACTAGCTAGGGTAACGTGATGTCTACTGGTCAACCTCACTGTAAGAAAACTGAAAAATTGCAGGTAAAATAGTTTGACAGGGTTTGGTTTAACTTTTAGAAAACTTTCTTACCAATTTTAATCTTTGAATCTCCTTCACCATTGATAGGAAAGAGCAGTAACCTCCCCACAGCCGTGTATTTGCCCTTGATCGTGATGTTGCATTTCACTACTATTGAGAAAATGTTCTTCTCCAAGATAGCCCTGGAAAAACACAAACGACAAATAAAATTAACAAAATCTGTGAATATAACCTAAATTAGCTTGACGCTCTACAATGTAGAACATCTACAATAAGCGTCTCGATGAGAAATCATTGGAAGAAGAATTTAATTCACTTGACTTAGGGCACAATCATTATTAGATCAATTGATTGCGACCTTTTGTCTATTTATTAATTTTTCATGACAAAAAGTTCATTATAAAATCCTAATTTTCCAATGATCTCGGTAAAATATGTATGCACAATGAGTGCAGTCGTATGCTACTTTAAATTCTGGAGATTCAAAAAAACTGGAACATCGTGGGCAAAACTAAAGGCTGCAGCTTACATGAAATTAATAAATAAAAAAACGTACACCTTGTAAATGCATCTTGTCAAGGGTTTATATTCTTTAGCCTCTATATAAATCTCTCTGAGTCATGAGGGTTTCCTAGACATTAAATTTCATTTTAACGACCCCCTTCCTTTATAGTTGCGAAACATTGTGATGCATTCGACAAAACGTTTAGTGTGTCAAGGGGAAGCGCGAAAGTTGAGGTTTCTAGTCTTCGGTGCTGGAATATCTATGTTTGTTGCGTTCAATTATCAAGGTTTTTCCTGGTAACTTATAATTTACTGGCAGTGCAGTGAAGCAGTTACTGTGAAAAATAACGCTACGAATTATTTTTTATTTATTTATTGTATTTTCAATGCTGGGACCTCATACATTGTGACATCGAACAATTTCAAGCCCTTAAAGAACCTAATTCATAGAAGTAGTCCGACATTATATCAGAATTACCGAGTAAGTGAGCTAATGTGGAAAATTCCTGAGCAACGCTGTGGCAGAAGAATTTCGTGTAGAGGAGGTTCTGAGGCCAAATTAACCGGCAACAACAGATGAATGCAGACGTGGGGCTATTGAGACTTGGGGCAAATTCAATGGCGATGCACCTTTGAAAACATAGACCGAAGGTTGTAGTTTTTATGATAATTTTAGTTTCCTTATTTAAAAAAGTGTTTTTGACATAGCATACTCCTGAATATATTTAATGAAACTAATAGAACATCATCAATGAATTAAGAATTATCAACTTGATACAACCAGCTACACAATTAACAAGCAACATTATTGAGATTACCAAATCAATACGTGCTCGTACAAAATTATTCGTATTACTAGGACTGGTTAACAAACTATGCTGAGTCAGAGTCAATGACATTTTTGTGGGGCCACCTTGAAAGTTTCTCTTACATAATAAAATAAACCGGCCAAGTGCGAGTGGGACTCTAATCGTTCCGTACCACCACAAAATACAATAAGATTGTTCAAGTAACCGAATTACCAGTTAATTATACCGCCTTCTAAAACTTGTCGGAGTAATTGCTACGCAGTTTGCTACAGGCGCTCGAGTATAACACAACTATAACTTGGTAATGAACAGAAATATGTCACTGACTCGCACTTGGCCATTATTTATTATTTGTTGTTATACTTTAAGTGTGTACTACAATCTTGCTAAGTTTAACGCTTGTACGTATTACTGTTTTTACATTGTATGGGGACCTCCCCTTTCGTTTTAACTTTTTTAAATTTTATTTGTTTGTTAATCCGCCATAACATTACATACGTATTTTGTGAAAATTTCAACTGGCTATCTGTTGCGAAGGATATAGCCGTTAATAGGTAGGACAGACGGACAGACAGACATCGTAGGCTTAGAGTCCGTTTTTACCCTTTGACATAGACATAGACATAGACATAGACATCAATTACGGGAATTATTTATTTACTTTGGGTACGGAACCCTAAAAAAGAATCACGTAAAGTCATTTAATTACTGGCTAAGAGCGTGTCGAGACTCGAAACACACATAATATAATAGTTTTTCGTAGCTAAAGTCTTAAATTGTGGTCACAATCATCATAGTTCAGAAATTAGTAGTAACAGAAAAGTTCGAAAGAACAAAGCTTTCTGGACTTAACTAGATTTCAGAGGTGCATCATACCAACAAAACATATAATTTTTATGGTTTAGTCGAAAATAAAGCAACTTGAGAAATATTCTTTGTTATGACAATTTTACGAAAAGGTCATTGACCTTTGAGCTAGAACGTCTTGAACTTATTACAGTTTTATCGCTATATCTCAAAAAGCTCTAATCAGAAAATTATTGAATTAATTTTAAATTAAGGTTTTTAATATTACCTATCAGCATGGTAAGTTACACGTTTCTGTCTAATAGTTTAGAAATGCAGGCCCTCTTTTACATTTCTTGCCTTGGACCAACTTTTTGCCACTTTGGTGGGCATATTTCACAAACACTTGGTAAAAAAGTGATGTATCAAACCTTCCCTTAATTTAAAAATAATTATTCAACGATATTCCAGACGAGGGGATGCAGCGAAAAAAATCATCTCCATTTCACATGTACCACAGCCACCTCTAAAATGCAAAAGTATACTTTTAAAATTGAGATCTATACTAATACTGTAATTGTGTAAAGTTTTAAGCACTTGCCTTAATAACTATATAAGTTAGTAGGTTCTAAAAAATTAGGACGGCGGACAAACGGACAGACGGACAGACGGGCGTAAAGACAGCCAGACAGACAGACAGAACGAACTTATAAGGGTTCCTTGTCGGGCTACAGACTAAACAGACTGGAGTGAGTACTTCCTGAAGTCGATTGAAATGGTTTTCTTTCCCACTCATATCACCATCTTATATTTATTGCCTTCACCTATCCAGTGCCCATCCTTAAACCTACATGAATCTAGAAATATAAATAACGTATTCCATAAAAATTTACTTCATTAAACAACTGTTGCGCTAACCATCAAACTATCTGGTACTTCCCGTAACCTACACCGATACCTTATTAATACATATTTTAAAACCGGTCGAGGTGAATAAGCTGTTAGTGGAAACAAACAAGTATAAAAACAACAAAATCACTATGCTTAGGTATGTTAATATATTCTGTACTTAGAAGTTCTAATAATGCAATACAAAACAAAACCTTTATTTGTTCCTCACAAAATAAGAGAAAAGTCACGCATTTTCCAGAGAATCATGGATTGGAATACCACAAAAGCCATAAAAATCCCCCTTTTAATTCCCGTTCGTTCTATTCATTAGCAACAATAGGGCCCTCTAATCCATCGCTCCATAACTTCGAAGACCACGAAGCAGATTAACGCAATATTTTCGTCTAGGGACGCAATAGTCTGGGGCTTGGTGATAAATCTTATTACTAATGAAGGAATATAACAGTTTTGGCGTATAATAATTAAAATGAAAGATGTTTCCATGTTCAACCACATGACACCATGGTTTCTACGACAGAAAAGATTATTTTTTTGTTTACTTCTCTTTTCTGTGGTTTCTATTATGATTTTTCTGTTAAACGAGATAAGAATTATCGTATAGCCATAATTATACACATTACTTTTTTTCATCATTCATAAAAAAACTATAGGTAACATACAAACAAACGGACAGATGAAATTAGTTTCGCCTTTTATAAATCTACATTAAACTAATATTTAAAAAATATCACTAACAAAAAGCTACGCTAACAACGAAAAAACTAGCTCGGGAAAAAACTAGTAAATAAAATATTAACAGCCTAATTAAAATGCGTAATAAGTGTAACTGTCTGCGGTCATATACTTATAAAGAATACGCACCTGAAGTAATAAATAAATACATAGATCAAGTAGTAATAAGAGTTTCCCACATCTCCTAACCATCAAACCCATAAGGCAGATTAACGCTTCTTCTCGTATTTTGGACTTGCGAAGTTAATTTATCCAAGCAAGTAAGAATACAAAAGGGTTTCGTCAATCCAATGCACACAATAACCGTGAGAATAAACCCGCGTTATTGCATTGCGGCAAGGTTTTACTGTACTTTGGAATGGACTGAATAGAATGTCCAAGTTATAAAGCGCCTTTACTTTAAAGCACTAAAGATAAATAAGTATTAAAAAAGTCTATATTAAATACGCTTTTCTTAGTTTCACTTGTAACTGACTATCCAAATGCTCAAGGCCAACATCAGTTGGCAGCGTACCCAGCATGCTGGTAGTATTACCACGCTGAATGGCAATGCTTATGCTTTGAGCCAGAAAAACGCCAGCATTTTAGTCACGCATCGCTTTAACCAGGCACTCTGACAGATTTTCTCGCGGTCCCCATGGGCCCAGTCACGACCCCAAACGGCTTAAATATGTAACTACTGCCGAGGTTAGCATATTTGCGTCACCTGTGCTGCTCTGCCGAATTGGCAGCCACACCAGCCCTACCTTGTGTCTCAGGAAGATGTGATGGCGCCAAAGTATCGACGCAAGTCATCGGCCATGAATTCACAGAGAAATTCTTAGCTGACCAGTTTCTAGGGCGATGCTACTGCGCTACCTAGTTTGTAGTCTAAGACATTTTTACTGCCTTCTGCGGTGTATTTAGGTGAGCTATTAGCATGCACCGTGGGTTTATGTTTGGTCGTTCTAGACGGAAATTGTTAACCGCATTGTTGGTAGATGCTTTATGGACTGCTTTGTTTCCCTCTAGTTTGCTATAAGCAAATAGTTATACTATAGAAAATATTTTATACCGGTGTGATGAAATTATTGCTGGTTCAAAATTTATGTTATAGCATTAGAGGTCAGTGACAAATACTATGTAAGCAAATAAAAAAAAAAAACTTTACCTTTTTTTATACATTGCAAATAAAGACATTTTCGGATTAAAAAGTATATTACTTCACTCTATTATAAAAAAAAAAAAAAAAAACAACAAATTAAAACCTAACTATCATTCTTTACCTTTTATATTATTAGCTTCAATTATAACTATCTAGCTAACTAAAAATGTTAACAAAATCTTAAAGTAAATTTTAATCTACTCAAAATTACTTTTAACCTACTCGATTTGACGAATTGATTTGGAACTTTGCAAGTTATATTAATTCGGGTAACAATATAATAGTTTGGTACCATTGAACTAATAATGGAGCCAGGACGTGAAAACTGGAACTCATAAATGGTACTGGTACTATTATATATACCTAGTTACATTATTTAGCTGCGTGCATTACATCTTAAACAAATACATAACGACAATCTATAATAGATTCCACACAATAATTGTGGTTGCTTTGTTTACTATATTTTAATTTAAAACAAAATATTTCAAATGATGATTGCAATCAAAATAAAAGCTACAGTAACATCTCGTCCCTTAAATACCTTTTCTGACTGCGCTATAATATATCAAATCGCAGCTTCATTTTACACAGCTTCTTGCATAACCTGCTCTATGTATAGTATGTTCCCCCATCACCTTTTTATTACCGGACGTCAAGACAAACGGCAAGGCGTCACTTGGTCAAAATGCCATTTATTCGCACCAAGCGTTTTGAGTCCTCTTTCTTAATTAGAACAGCAAAACAATGGAACGCCTTGCCCCTGTCTGTGTTTCCGCAGCATTACAATCTTGGAGTGTTCAAGTCTAGGGTTAATAGGTTATTATTGGGCAAACGTGCTTCAACTTCGATCGTATCATCGCTTTCCATCAGGCGAGATCGCGGTCAAACGGTAGCTTATTCCGAAGTGAAAAAAAAAAGTTTCACCAAACGAAAATATCACAGACCTTTTTTATTGGATAATAGACTTGAGCTTAACCACCCCCTTGCCTGACGTTAAGCGATGATGCGGTCTATGATGGCGCACGCTTGCCTTGAAGATATTTACTAGTTTACCTTGAAGACACCTAGATTCCACAGTCTAGAATCAAAGGTGGTTCGGGTTTTCAGAATATCAACCATGAAATGGTGAAATCGTTTTGTGCCTGCCTGCTTTGTTTCTATAGGTTATATAAAAATGAGCAGGAGGGAATTAGATCATACAGATCTCATGCACACTCTCTGAAATGTTTCCGATAAAACCAAAGACTAGCAACTTTGCTCAAAGCTGAGAATGAGCTTCTTGCATGTTTTTAAACCTTTGTCATAGATACATTTACACAGATTCTCTGTATATCGCGGGACAGGCGCGGAAATTGCGGATAAATATAAAATTTCTGTGGTGCTTTGATTTAGAATAATTATTATTCAAAGAGCTTACTATTTTCATCCACAATCCGCCTCTATCATCAGACCCTTATAACCAAGAGTATCTTAAGGAACTCAAAAACAAACCATAATGACCCCAAACACTAAGGGTTTACTCGTAGTCACTGACCACCTCCTGATCCTCATCCGATCAGTTCGATAGCACCAAATTATTGTGTCATCCGAATTACACAATAAAATTACTACACAACATTTTTACATTTACTTGCAAAGTTTCAGATCTATACAACAATAAAATTTAAGTTAAAATCAACTTCCGAGATTTATTTATATAGTTAGTTCCAAGGAAATTAAAAGCCAAAAATACCAAGATTAAAAAAAAAATACTAAAAATTATGTTATTTAATTTTGTCTTTAAAAGACAGGTTGTCTTACAAAGGGATGATAAAAAATTTAATTAACAGTGAAGATAATAATAATAAAAGCTTACAAAAATTGAACGGAACATGAAGTAACTACATAGATACACACTGTCTCTCGTCTTCCCAAAAACCTATCTACAAAATCATAGCGTAGTCTGAACAAGAAATAACACGGTTGTGTAAAATTATCATTACAAAGGTGCACGTACATTTCACGCCTTCTATTGTAACAACTGTCAGGTCTTTCCGTGTAATACAAGCAATACTCACGGATGTGCACAATAAAGAGGAATGCCGGTGAGATTACTGACATATGAGGTTTGCGCCTGATGTTGTCTACTGTCTTCACGAATGGGCTTCCGCTCTCCGGTTCTACCTTAATTTTTGCTGTTTGCCTTTTCTACTCAGGATGAAATAAACATGTCATATTTCAACGAATAAAAAAAATATGATAGAATTTGAACTTATTTCTTATTTTTGTCGTATCAAGTCAAAACTTTGCAAGTACCTATATTTTATTTGGTTGACTATACAATACTTTCGTACAACCGAATTTATGTGATGATCTAACGAAAAGGTGGATATTAGAATTCTTCAATGGTGACACTGACAGAGCCATCTAGGTGGAAAGATGATGTCTTTTACACAATTTTGTTGTACGTTAGTAGCTAACAAGTTATGTGGTGGTTCGGAACCCTCAGTGTGCGAGCCCGACTCGCACTTGGCCGGTTTTATTTGGTTATATTGAATTGAGCTTATAAATATCTTTTGTCGTGAGTGACTGTGATTTTAGTTAGTAGCACCATTTTTATGTAAAAATTATTACCGTATCAAACTGTTTTTTTTCTTCTATTTTTATATGATAAACAAGCACCCGTATTACTAAATTTTATATTACTCTTACGACAATGATTGGGAAGGCGTCAGCAGTTTAAAATGGTTTTTTTTTTGTAAAAAACTAAATCTTCAACCACTGGAGTACTCAAAACTATAAAAAGAACTTACTCGACATTCAGCACTTCGCATTTCTTCAATCCAGTCGCTTTCCCTCCGTAAAAGGTAACTTTTATACCAGGTAACTGTATGGGCAAGTTCTCAATGACAAACGGGTCCAGCGGTGGAACGCCAAGATGAGGCAGTCCTTTGGAAAACTCTGGGATTGCATCTCTGGTGGCTTTTATTAAACATTCCGGTTCTGTGTTGTTGCAGGGGTGAATGAAATCAGCTGTAAAAATCAAGAAAAACATTTGAATATATTTATATTATAGGTGAGATTTGACTGATGGTCTATACTTTTGAAATGCCTTAAAGATTAAACCTATCGATTCTACTGGAATGTAGTAACGCCGGAACAAAAAAAAACTTAAGAAACTTCCAGGGGCTTAATACCGAATGCTGTCAAATTTTAATCACTTCGCCCCCTGTCCTTGATTATCAAGTTCAAAAAGTTTGTAAAACGTTTTTTTATCACTTCACAACCACACTACTGGGATCAAATTAATACTAGAAAATGTGCAATTGTAAACAGTTTTACATGATCAGTAAATATTATAGCATTATTTGCGTTAAGATATTAAATGAAAAAAAAAAAACTGATTTTTAAATACAAGCTAAAGCCATGCTTTGCTCTTTAAAAATATTATCAGAATTTTACTTCATTTTGCGTTGCATAAATAGGATAATTGCATTAAATATGTATTATATTATAGGTATTATTCAAAATACGACTGAACTTTGACAGAGTTTGGAATCAGGCTACAAGTTGTTAGATTGAGGACCTATTGTTACATTGTTTCGGAAAACTATAGGCAAACTGACTTCAGAGCTGTCTGCCAACCTATAAGAACAATATGGGTTTCAGCTATTCCTTTCATAACAAACGCACTTGCATGCATTCTACGTAAAAACAGCTGTAAATTTATTTTATTCTGGACTTTATTTAAATGTACAAAAATTCGTCTATGCAAATGTTAGTAGTACTGCCAAAATGCAATAAGGTAGAACGGGTAATAATACCAATAAAAGAATAAGGGCCAAAATAATGTATATGTACTCTACCTAGCTCAGAGAAAAAAAAAAAAACACTTAATGCATGAAACACACCAATCTGCGAACTAAGTGTGCGAATTAAGTGTGCTTAATGAATTAATGGCTGATCGTCACTCAAATGGTTCATTACAGGCTAAAAGTCGGTCATATTAGTTTTATAAATAAAGGCTAGAATGAAATCACTCAATGCATGAAACACATCGATCTGGGAACTAAGTCACCATAATCAGCCTTTTAACAGTCCACTGCTGGACTTTTAGCCTACCCTCGAAAGTGTGATTTGGCCATATCCACCACGCTGGCCCAGTTGCAGGTTGGTGGATTCACATACGCTATTGAATTCTTTCTCCGTACGTATGCAGGTTTCCTCACGATGTTTTCCTTCACGATGTTTTCCAAAGCCAGTGGTATGGAAATCCGTACATAAACTCCAAAGAGCTCATTGGTACGGGCCCGGGGTTTAAACCCGCGACCTCACGCTTTCAAGTCTAGCGGTCTATCAAATAGGCTACAATGGCTTACCATGGGAACTAAGTGTTCTCAATGAATTAATGGCTGATCGTCGCTCAAATGGTTCATTACAGGCTTAAAGTCGGTCATATTAGTTTCAGCAAGATTATTTTTACGAAACTAAGCAATCATACTTTTTGTAACGTCTTCAATGATCACTTTACAAGTATAAAGACTTGTAGGTAAGTGCACGAAACATGCTTGCCAAATAGTTATGGTTAGGCAACAAAATGATCAAGCAACTTGAATCACGCGATGCATAAAAGGAAGTAGATGCCTAGTATAGTAATGAATGCTTTTAAAGAACGCAAAAATTGCTCAACAATTTTTATGATTATTTAGTCCTAGAGACAGCGGTTTATTTATCAATTCATCCGTGTATCCTGTTGATATAGAAACTATTGTGTCATTTAGTTCTGTCTTCAAAATCCGTGTAAAAAATATTTTGTTCTTTGTAGTGGCATATTAACTTATAATTTTTGTGTTTTTTAGGGTTCCTTACCTCAAAAGGAAAAAAACGGAACCCATATAGGATCACTTCGTTGTCCGTCTGTCTGTCTGTCTGTCTGTCCGTCTGTCCGTCTGTCAAGACCCTTTTTCTCAAGAACGTGTAAAGGTGTCAAATTGAAATTTATACTGAATACTTAAGTCTACGGTTTCTTTCGGCTGTAAAAAAATAAAAGTTGTAAGTCAACGCAATCAAAAGATATGAACGTTTATGTCGCATATTTTGCGATTTCACAGGGAAATCACAACCTATAGGGTACTTCCCGTTGACCTAGAATCATGAAATTTGGTAAATAGCAAGAACTCATAGCACATATATAGGAATAAATCTGAAAGTTACAAATTTAAAGTTATATCATTTAAAAATAATTATTTTGCTATTACAAACTTACATTTTGTAGTTGGAATGTATAAAAGAACCTTATAATCAACTACAAAGTTAAGTTTGTCTTTCAATATTTCAACTTTAGTTTTTTTGGACTCGCGCTCTGTCCAACGGAACCCTCAGAGCACGAGTCCTACTCGTACTTGTCCGGTTTTTTTAAACGATAATTAAAAAATAAAATTTTGAGAACAGGCACATTGCCGTGTTTATCGTCCATTGCATCTTAAAGTAAACATTACACACACCTCGGCCTTGAACTAAAGCAATGTATGTTAAAATGTCCGACCGTGACATGGCTGGTTTGTTGAGATGTCAACTTGCCTTACAGATTTATGAAAATAACTATAGTGAAAGGAATAATTATGTGCATAATATTATGTTCTCGTTTCTGGCAGTGAAATAATACAACAAAATAGTGGTTCGCCCGAAACTGTGTGTGTGTATTATATCATATTCAAAATCTCTTTACCGATTTTACTCATATTCCAACATAATAAAACATAATTATAAATAATAATTAAAAAAAACTGGTGATCTTCAGTCGGCTGAACAGACTTTTTTTAACTATATAGCTTTAAAAACTTTCTCTATCAAGGGTCACATTTCAAAGGAAAAAAAATCCGTTTGTGATCATCGAGATTTTATAATGGGAGCTACGATGCCACATGCAGATAAGTACACAAATTAAACTTATAGTTCTGTTTGCGGTGGGGATTAATACTCATGCAAATGAACTAGGTACCTATACTTGCCTAAGAAAAAGGAAACACGTAAATTAGTTCACAGGTGTCGGCGTAATCAATGTTGTACATACATTAAAAAGGATAGAATTGAGAACCTTTCTCTGTTTTTGAAGTCAGTTTAATAAAATCATAAAGATCAGGGGCCTTACGGACAACAGCTAATTGCGGCACCTAATCCGCTCAGTTGGAAAATCACGCGAACGTGAACCTTATCGCGCCCAGATACGGTTTGCGGTCGCCTGATTTTCCAATTGAGCGGATTAGGTGCCGCAATTAGCTGTTGTCCGTAAGGCCCCAGATTAACAGGACGTGAAATACAAATACCGATAAGTTCCGTAAACTAGCGTACCCAACATAAATAGATTTTTGTTAGTGTCATTTTATGCAAGTAGGTATAACTAAAGTAGAGATAAAACGTGACAGTATGTTGCATGCATATGAAAACAACGTAAAGACCTTAGAATAACTACACAAAGAAACCAAGTACATTCGCAAAATTTAAGCCATTCAAATGGTGTCATATATGACACCAAAAAAATATAAAATTTTTACTATGACAATTTGGCGATGAAATCGTACCACAACAAATCAGAAAAGCAGCATAAGAGTTATGGTGTGACATTCCACAGGTAATCCATTAATTTTCTTGCTTAAATCGTTTAAAATACCAATCGAAACGTAAGCTACAAAGCGAATTTGAAGCTTACGTTTTGAGAAGGCGTTGTTTGGACCTACCTTCTCTGAGTAGTTATTCTAAGGTAAAGACATATTTTGTGATTTGATCAAAACAAAATAACTGGCTTGTTTTATTGGGGCCAAAGCAACACAAAGCTATAGAAATGAGGGTATTGTTATTGGCGTTGTTAAATGTATGCGTGCACATGAGGTGTTGATAGATTTGTGGAGGTACAGAAATGGTCACAAAACCAACACAAAATTGCAACATGTCAAAAAAACAGCAACAACTCGTGTTACATATAATAGGTTTATTTAAATGAATATGATGTCAAAATTTCTATACAGGTGTACCGTTTGCGAAATATGATCCGACAAAATAGTTGTAGAGTTTATTTATAAAGAAATATATTTGTTGAAATATTTGTCTCACCTACACACTCGCCGTCATTCTGTAAGAATTTGGCAATTTTTTAAGATTACAGCCAGTTTTGTATCGTTTTGTATTACATAACCAAACATTCAACTATATAGCAAAGCTGGTTTGGACCGCGTGATATCGAAGCAACCAGGACCGGTAATATTAGATTTCTAGGACGCTAGTGTAAGATAAGTTGTTATCTCTCAGCAATAGCAATACAAACAAGCAGTTGTTTAGCGTGTGGAATGTGGAAAATTTCAAAATTATGTCGCTTGTTACCCACACGATTCCCCTATCACTGACAATAAATATGAATTGAGTTTTTTTTTTTTTTTTTGGCTAGGCCTTTATTAACTGAACAAAATACAAGCTAAAACTAACACTACAAATACAGTTAGACTGCAGACCGTTGGTTTAATGTCAATAATGCCATAGTATGTCATTATGATTTTAATAATAAGTGTTCTTGTGTTATTAAATCGTTTGGTTCAAACATGACGTTTGTAAATTTTTAGGTGTTTGTTTATACGAATATATTAAATTAATATTTTGAAACTCCAGACAAAACGTCGCCAGTCAAAATTCACTTCAAATCGAATATTTTTACAAGCTTGCCTTGTTAGTGTGGGTCAAATCGTAACTGAATTCTTAAACAACTACCCCTAACCGATTGAGCTGAAATTTTGCATACACGATTAGTTTTGATGATAATACATAGCTAAGTGGCACCGCTTTATGGTTGGTATTCCGAAAACCCGAACAAAGTGATTTGATTCCACTTTTATTATGCGAACTGCTAGTCTGTGGAATGCGCTGCCTGAATGGGTGTTCCCCGATAGTTACAATCTGGGTGTCTTCAAATCACGAGTGGATCGGTTTCTTCTAGGCAAGCGTGCTCCACCGTAGACCGCATCATCGCTTAACATCAGGCGAGTTGGCAGTCAAGCGCAAGCTAATTAAAAAAAAAAGTGACATCATTCTAAACCTATTATGACGGACCCCAAAGACGATGGACTAGTTACTTTTTAAGGGTTTGGTGAGTAGAATACAAAAAATAAAATAACGTCACACTAAATTCAATATGGTGGATACCCAAAAACTTGTTTAAAAAACTGTTTTTTAAATTCATTTATGGTAGTGGATTAGAATCAAGGTCAGGTGATGTGTGGCACTTTGATTGCTTAAAATGGCGTCTTTTACTAAGGATGCTTATTGTTTTTGACAGATAATGTACCACTTGGCAGGTATGCAAACATGGCCGATATGCCGCATGTAGCTAGAGATGTTACTTTGTGAAGCATCCACTTTTTTGAGCATCGTTGCTGTAGAACATTCTTTGATTGATGAGTATTTCAAACACATCAAAACACATAATCAAGTTATTTGAAAAACTTGTTTGAACGTTTATCGGCTGCTTAAGGCCCTCTTTTCCCACTTTTAGCAATTTTGGTCATTCTAGTTTTAGTTTGTCTACTTCAATGTTTTTTTTTAAATTGTAATCTTCTATGGTTGACCTAAAATTATAAAAATGGTTTCATATCAAAACTGAATGTTTTATCTAAGAATACGTAAATATCAAAATACGATTAAAGACATAACGCTCGATAGCAAAATAAAAATGAAAGTAACACAACTTTGCGCTTTTATCCTTGTTTTTTGGATTTATTCAAATTCCTATTTACTAAATAATGTCTATAATATTAATACAAATTTCATAATTAAAGAAACCGTAAAGGTACATACAAGGTACATTACAGCTATACATTTCGACAAAAAATAATAATAATATTGAAGTTGCGAAACGCACGATTGAGTAAACGCTATGGTTTTGCTCATATATTAAGCCTTATGGTGATCTGTAGTTACAAACGTTGTTTAAAAGTAGCAAATCTCGCCTTAAGTTAATCGTACTCACTATAGTTTCAAACTATCACAATCTGTATAGACTTTTTCAAGGAGAACGTGGCAGGTGTTCCGTTCTGTAGGCAGGCACTACTCGTTAACAAGATACTGTAGTACTCTCTGAGAATAATATCTATTCACAAAAACAACGTGAAATCAATGAATTCTGGTTTCCAAACAAAATCAGTTCAAGGGTATTTAAACATCTTTGCTGCTGGAGTTACGTCATACCGTTGGTAACGCCAAAAGAGAAACCCTGACCTTGCTCAACCGGTGACTACGATAGCCTGCTGCCAATTATTGGAGTGTTAAAAACATAATCAATAAATAACACTCGATTTTTTTTATGCCGTTGGTGGCAAGGAAGCTTACGGTCCGCCTGATGGTAAGCGATCACTGTCGCTTGTGGATACTTAGTTCACCAGGAGCACCATAGATATGTTGCCGACTCTTAACTCCTTCGCTCGCATTCAACGGGTTAAAGACTATTAAAAGCACTTTTGAAAAACTCCATGAAAAAAAAGCATGTCCAATCTTTCAGTTATATACCACGTACGTTGTCAATATCCACCTAATCTTAGTGGGTAAGTTACTGTGTTGACTTTGTTTTCGGCTCATGTCCAGATATCTCCAGAGCTGGACAATGTTCTTTTCACTGGCCATTTTCACTGTCATGAACACAAACTGAGACAATAACGATTTTGATTGCTCCACACTTCATCTTCTATGACTAATAATGTTAATAATCATTTATTGATTCATTTACTATGCTAATTAATTTCTTGCTCTTCTAAATAAATAATTATACAAACAAAAGGGATGGTATTCGTGAAGCCTTCCTACGAAAAACACAATTAGATACCTACACACCTGATCAAAATATAAGTCTTGGGGTAACAAAGATATACAGGTCATGAGGTTCGGGGCGAACTACTAGTTACAAGATCAAGATAATTATGTAGATAAATTCAGAATAATTATTAATTTTAAAAACCGACTCCACAAAATTAGTTAAATAGGATTTTTTGCAAATAACCGAATTTTCCAGTTACTTATTTTGATTTAAAAGCCAAACTACTCATTATTTTCTATGGAACCAATCTGAAAGTATATTCGTTTCATAAATGGCGGAATTCTGAGAGGGCCTGAACAAATAAAATTAAAAAAAAAACGAATTGAGAATGCCCTCCTTTTTTGAAGTCAGTTAAAACAGTTTAATTTTTTATTGATTTTAATTATTTTTTTATTTGATAGCCCGTTGGTCCAAATGGTCGTGAACCTAACTTCTGAGCTTGGGGGCGTGGGTTCGATTCCCACCTAGGACAAACATTTATGTGATGAACACTTGTGTTTGTTCTATATCTGGTTGTTAATATCTATTTAAGTATGTATTTAAAACTATATATGTATGTGTATCAGTCTCTGGCAGCCATATCACAAGCTTTGCTTAGTTTGGGGTCAGATGACCGTGTGTGCAAAAATGTCCCGAATATTTATTTATTTATTTCATTGGCTGTTTGATTTTTAAAAGATTGTATACACTTACGTGCTAGTTTAGCCGAGCCGACGACCGCATTCGCTGCCACCACCATAACGATCATCACATATCTTTCACACATTCTGATTTATCACAAACCATGTAAACAATATGTCGCACCGAATCACACTGGCTACCCGTTTGACCCTCACGTGTTCGCTTATGTAAATGCAACAGGTTCTTTCTTTTTCAGTTGCATAAATTTGCTGTGCCACTTTTCACGCAAGGCTGGGTTGGTCTGTGCCACGGAGTGGTAGCAAATGGTTCTAACAGTGTACGGTTTAAGACCTATTCTGGATGACTGGCGCTTGCTGCCGCGATTGCATTGTCGGTGGCCATGATGTGCCAACAGCGGACGGTGAGGCATGGGTGGGCAGTTTGGCTTGCTTTATTTGGAAAGTGGCTTTTCCAGATGTTACCCGCAAATGGCTAAACCAAAAGGAGGGTGTTACACCTACCTACCAACTACAGCTGTGTGTATATATGTATATATATATTATACATCTTAACGTCTTAATTGTTTTTAGGGTTCCGTACCCTAAGGGTAGAAACGGGACCCTATTAATAACCCTGCAATGTCTGTCTGTCTGTCTGTCTGTATGTCTGTCTGTCTGTCTGTATGTCTGTCTGTCTGTCCGTCTGTCTTACCTTTAAACGGCTGTATCTTTCGAACCGTAATAGATAGCCAGTTGAAATTTTCAAAGAATATGTAATGTTACGGCAGATTAAAATAAGAAATAATAAAAAAACACAACAAGTATAAACGAAAAGGGGGTATATACCCCATACAACAAACATATTTTTTTTACGTATTTTCGTATTAGCTCTAATGGAAAAACGGTAATACGTACAAGCGTCTTTGATATGACTATAGTAGGTACACACTTTAAAATGTAACAAAACATAAAAAATAATGGCCAAGTGCAAGTCGGTGACAAGTTTCTGCTCATTACCAAGTTATAAGTGGTAATTTTGTTATTGAATTTTGTGGTGGTACGGAACCCTGAGTGCACGAGCCCGACTCGCACTTGGCTGGTTTATTGTTTTTGTTTTGGATTGTGTTGAGCTTGCTATGTGCTTGACAGACACTATGTGACTCTTTTGGATAATTTTAGTTTTATTCGTTTTACCACATACTCTGTAATACCCAATATAAAAAACCGGCTTTGAAATTGTAGCACCCTAACAAAGTTATTGCAATTGCCAAAGCAACATGCATTCGAACAATATTAATTGTATAAAGCTGGTTCAAAAACTACTGATCCTTAGTTAATAAAACTTTTGTGAAACCGCCTCGAAAGCTATAATATCTACATAATAAAATAAAAACACGTAAATTGGTATAAAAGTCTCAGTAATATAAACACATGAAAACGAAACAAATAGCGATTTTTCCTCCTGGAATTGGTAAAATATTTTAGAATAATAAAAGAGTAATAATCATAAAATGTCAAACAAGCACCTTAATTGATATAGAAACTATCTATCGTGATTAGGTAGTAGATCTGTGATCGTGATGGAATGAAACGTCAAGTGCCTTAAAAACTACACAAAAACTGCCTATTGCCCATAGAGCGTTGAAGGACCAAATAAAGACAGAAAGAAGGTCTAATGAAAATCCAAATGCTCAAGCGAGTTGGTAGCGTACGCAGCATAGCATGCTGCATGCTGGCGGCATTATCACGCTGAATGGCAATGTTTATGAGATGAGCCTGAATTACGACTGCATAAACCAGTTGCTCTGAAAGATTTGAAAGAATTTCTCTCGATCTTTACTGTTTGTACATCATAATGCCCTCACAATATTAGCTAACGTCTCTAAGAATAGCACTCAAACCAAAATAAAGATAGGGGCTGATTGTTTTTTTTTTTTTTTTTTTTAATTTTTTTTTTTTCAATTAGTACCGCTAAACACGAATTACACTAATGACAATTTGTATTACAATAACGAATTACTTAAATAATATGAATTTATAAACAAAAACTACATAATCATATAAAAAAAATCAAAAGAAAACACTAAAAATATAAAAATTAACAAAAAAAAAAAAAAAAAAAACTAGCAACTGAGGACTTGAAGACTAGCATTTGGTTTGGGTTAGATATCCGTATAGAGACAACTGGAGTATCTCTCGTAAAGTTATCGGCAAAAATTACAATTGTCAGAAGTTGGGCAGAATGACTAACAAAAAAACATATTTTTGCAGTAATTTACTTGTGTATTCTCATATAACTATCCATATTATTACTAACAACCTATTTATATTATTGTGTTGTATCCTACACATGCTATATCAATTTCGTGATAGCATGCAGTCACGAGAGTGGCTTCTCAAATGCTATATTCAAAACGAGATTGTAATAATTTTAATGATGTATCGACATGTGTATAAATTTATTTTAGTTAGTGTTTGTATCTAATTTGTGACAAAAAAAATATATCAGTATTTTGAGTTGTGTTTGGTATTTGATGGTATCTTTAGTTTTTTATACTTGGCTAACAGTGTTTGTATCTAATTTGTGACAAAAAAAATATATCAGTATTTTGAGTTGTGTTTGGTATTTAATGGTATCTTTAGTTTTTTATACTTGGCTAACATAGATTTTTTTATAAGTTAATAAAGGGCAATAAATTAATAAGTGCATTAAACACCTAAACTACTTGTTCCCGGCTTCTAAGGTTAATAGATAACTCATAAAAATAAATAAATAATATTCGGGAAATCTTTGCACACACTGTCACTATAATATAGCGGTTATCGCTAGCTATTGGTTCAACAAAGTTATTTCGTAACTTTGTAACTTTTCAATTATCTAAATCTAAATAATTATAATTATCTAATGTCAAACACTTATCGAATAGATAAACGGGCAGTATTGGTCAGGTAAATTATCTGAAGCATAAACGGAATATAACTTATTATTGCGTAATATTATTATAACAAATAAGCAATAAGAAAATCTGTACAACAATTTGCTCTTCATATATATAAAAAAAATAGAAAAGAAATAACGAACGCGTTAAAATAACGATATAAAACTTGTTTATTGAACAACTACACTTCAAGGCAGGTCCCATTTAAATTAAAAAAAAAAAAAAAAATACTCGTATACGGTTGGAAAATTAGGGGATTTATCTAATTTATTGAACCTTCCGTTGGTAGACAGTATTTTTTTTTGTATACCTACTATTAATAAAAAATAGAAAAGTTTTTTTTAAATATTGTTGTCCTAATAGTTTCACTTCAAGATTATATAGTATGAAATATTTGGTTTAACATAACTAAGAACATGGTGGTATGATTTATGTTCTTAATCAAAGAAAGTACATAACAAAATAAAAAATTTTTTAAATTTTTGGATTTTTTCAGGTCAAAGTTGTGTAAGCATTATTAGGTGTTGATTTATGCCCAATTGTGTAATTTTGAATTACCCACTTGAACCTATAAGCTACAAAGTATAGGATTGAGAAGTATAAGCATTACATTTTATGCGCCTAAAATTTTACAATATCAAAACATCTCTACGTTATAGAGGTAGTATAACAGTAAATTGCAGAAGTAATTTTACCTACAATGTTGTAAACCACAGCACAATTTTGAAAATAAGTTTGGTTAATATTTACGTTTCACATAAACGGTAAATTACTTCTATCTCTACCTTCCTATTAAATATGAACACCATTTGTTTCTGTGAAGACGGTTTATAAAATCATTAGGTACATTCAGGTTACAGGAAAACAATGACACAATTATTTGCAAATAAACCAGTTAACACGTTTTGCTTTAAAGCAAAAATTATATTCTTTAATGAGTAACTACTGTTTTTACTAGGCAGTGAGGTCAAGTGAGTAGGCCAAGTGAGTCCGATAGAGGTTCGATTTTGCGAAAGGGCCAAATTAAAGGGGGCCAATGGAGGTTAAAAGTTTGTATGTTTGTTTTTGTTGTACATGAAATTTGGTATTCAGGTTAATGGTTTGAAATAAATAAACACTGTATATATTTTTTTCCAAAAAGGTGGATTAATAAGGATTTAATTCTTGTAATTACGATGCTGCAATTTGGCAAGTAGATTCCTTATGGGGTGTAGAAGTCCTCTAGGAAATTATTTTGCAATAAGGCCGAATTAAGGGGGGCAAATGGGGGGTTGAAAAATTACATGAAAGGCTACGCGTACAAAGTCCCGGGTAACAGCTAGTTATTGATATTGTTAAAACTACATGCGTTCGATCAAAACTATTCGTTTTATCAAAGATTATATGCACCTCCGAAAGGTTAAGTCCCCAGACCGTTTATATATATATATATATATAAAAATGAATCCCTATTTACCTTGGTTACGCCATAACTTGAGAACGACTTTACCGATTTCAATCATCTTGTTTTTTAAGTTTTCTAATATTTTGTGGACGGTTCTTACGGATAGAAAAATTAAGAAAATTGCGCAGAAACTTGGATTATTTCAGAAAACGAAGATTTAAACTTCGTGCATTTGACAGTTCTAAGAAAGCACAACGTCTGCTGCAACGTCGGGTCAGCTAGTATATATTATATAGATCTACGTTTCGCCACCAACTCTCATAGCCAGTGTTTTTTTCAACAGATAATCCCATATATTTTTTCAAAATATGTAAAAAAATTGCAAAGACAGTTTTGGCAGGCTTAAATACTAAAAACTAAAAATACAAACTAAATTTACAGAAACCCAGGAGCTAGTATTAATTTTGTTCCTGGTTACGGATCTCTAAAATTTATTCATGACCTTTTTGTTTCATACGACCTCAGATTATCCGGTTATAAGATTGCACCTATATATTAAGATATTAATAACTCTGGCTACATTTTGTTCTAGTAAGCACTGGCAGTAGAACACCTCACAATGATACTGCTTACAGCGTTATTACTAAGTGTTATCAGTTTGGTCCACAGCGAAGAAAAATTTCGTGAGTAAATATTAGATTAAGGCGAGGTTATTCCACTTTTAAGCAACGCTTATTACTACAGATGACCATAAGATTTGGTTTATTGTATTAAAGTCGCATTTAGCGGTAGACACAGTCGTGCGTTTGCTACTGCTATTTTTGATGACGTTATTCTCATATTTATCGAAAAGTATAGCTGTAATGTAAAATTAACTTTTGCAGTTTCCTTCATAATTATGGAATCTGTATATTAAGATATCGTAGATAGACATCATTTAATGAATAGGTATTTGAATGAATCCAAAACAAACACATAGAAAAGCGCAAATCAGTGTTACTTTTTTTTCTATCAAGCGAAATGCCCTTAATCGTGTTTCGGTCTTTGGGGTTTCTTAGATAAAACATTCAATTTTGATGACACCGTTTTTAGCTTATCATGGAAGTAGACTCAATTATACTAGAATGGCCAAAATTGCTAATGGTCTGAAAAAAGCGTCTCAAAAACTGCTTCTAAAAACCACAGAACACAAACATTGTGCCACTACAAAGAACGAAATAACATTTACTTTATACAAGGATTTTGAAGTCGGGCGGGCACTATATTCAAATTTAGTTTTTTTTTGTGGTTGATGTCGCCCGACTTCAAAATCCATGTTTAAATATTATTTTTTCTTTGTAGTGGCTCAATGTGGAGATAGCCCATTGGTCCAGTTGGTAGTGAACCTGCCTTCTGAGCTTGGGGGCGTGGGTTCGATTCCCACCTAGGACAAACATTTATGTGATGAACATTTTTGTGTTTTTTCTATATCTGGTTATTAATATGTATTTAAAACTATATATGTATGTATATCAGTGTCTGGCAGCCATATCACAAGCTTTGCTTAGTTTGGGGTCAGATGACCGTGTGTGAAAATGTCCCGAATATTTATTTATTTATTTATTTAATGTTTTTTTTAAAAGAGTGTTTTTTTAATAATTGGAATTGAAACAACGTTAAGCCCTATTTACACATACATGCATGGATACCTCCTTGTTTTGACTCGAACAAAGTGCCTGAGCTTGTTTAAAAACTACTGAGCCCAAAGTAATGAAATTTATGTGGGACCACCTCGTGAGTTTTCTCTAAAAAAAGAAACACGCAGTTGGCACGCAAAAAAAATAAAAAAATAGAGTAAATAAATATTATACATTGAATAAATAAATAATGCCGTATTGAGAACGTTCCTCCTTTTTCGAAGTCTGTTAACAATCACTTTTTTATTCACTCAGCTGCTAAATGTTTATTCACAAAATGCAACACAGCCTGTGTTGCATTTTGTGAATAAACAGTACAATACTGCAGTGAATGAACAAACGTGAACATAGCCGAGGCCAACATACGTGAGTCCACTAATGCTCGGTGCCGCCAAGCCTTACTACTAAAATAATTTTCTCAAACATACACTTTAAAATATGCATAAAAAATTATGGTAACTCTCACATGTCGTTAAGAGCACTCTCACATTTTTGACGGAAAAAGCAACGAAAACTGGATTTTGGCGTTCTGATTCTATCAAATAAAAAGATCTATAGAAAATTCAATGTCTGTGTAATAAATAGTTCACTGTAGTTAAAAACTGAACATTTCAACTTATTACCTCCAACTTACAAATTTGGTTTATCGTGAAAATCTCGAAGGGAAATTTGAGTGTGGATTTCGTTAAATTGACATGTAATAAACAGTTTTAATATTAAGGTCTACTTGTTTTGTATTCGACTTGACAATTACGGCTTTATTTTTTCGTTCTTTCGTATGCCCGAAAATAAAGATACCTAAAATTTAACGACGCATTTTGTAATATGGCTCTTAAAATGTTGTTTGCCAATTAAACTTCAAAACAAAAATATTCTAACATGCTCTCGCTTCTTTTTAGTAGGAAAACGTATTCAAACCTCTTTGCACATTTATTGTACGCACGTAACCATGAACGTAGATACTACGACCATCCACATAACCTACATAGTTTTAGATAAGATTAAAAAAAAAACAATTGCTTATATTATTACAAAGCCTTGAAGTCAAATGTTCGTAGTAGAGGTTTACGAATTACGAACACATTAAATACCATGTTACACAAAAATGATTTACATAACGATTATTATCTTGTATCTTGCATTAATTTACTATAACTTCGTGTTGTATTTTCATCAAACAGACTTTTAAAATGTACTTTATTTTATACAGCTGATAATCTCCCAAAATGTGCTTTAAAAGACCAAGAATGTCTAAGAAAGTTATACGAACACATCGTCCAAAGCATTGGAGAGAAAGGCATCCCGGAGCTGGACATTCCCGCTGTTGATCCCATCGAGTTGAAAAACGTCACCGTTTCTATATTAGGACTTTTGGACATTACTATGGTCAAAGGACTCGCCACTGGAATCAAAACTTGTGTGTTTGACAAATTTACGTGAGTATTTAATTGCCCGTTATGCATGTTCTTTTAGATTATTGATTGAAATTTTCCGAAATATACAATAGAAATAAAATATTTTAATAAGTAAACATTTAAAGTAAAGTAAACATATTTCTGGAATGCTTATTTACATTATCACATTAACGTATTTATATGTATATATTAGGTATACATAGTAATAGTTTCTAACATAGGTTATATTGACTTAGCAGTGGGCTCTAAACTTAGCTGCCCTAAATCTATAACGTTGAATGCACGAATTCCACGAGCCAGATCGAAGAAGCCCTCAAGCTTCTGTTGCCTTAATCCAAATGGGTTGCAACTGTCTCAGTCACGAGTTTCAGCATCCTCATGGATTAAACCAGAAACCAGACTGTGTGGTTGCTAGCAGTTCATTATTTTCAAGGAATTTGACAAGGCGTTTGTTTATGATTTTCTCGAATATTTTGGAGAGAATGCATCAAATTGATATGGGGAGAGACAAGAATAATACCAAAATTGTAGTTACATTTATAAAGTAGCTATTTAGTTATTAAGTTGTAGTTGTAAAGTAGTTATGTAGTTATTTTAGAAAGTTAAGATTTTGTGCAGTTTTTCTTCCCAAACCAGGCCCACTACAGAAAGCCAACCTGAGAGAAACAATTACAATTGTTTTGCTGATAAGGGGTTATCAAAATGATACATATAGATCTTAGATGTATTTGCCGACAAAAACCAATTTTGTAACTGATCACAAATATCTTATTTTTGATTTTGTAGTTATTTGCTTGAGAAAGGAACTGAAATAACTAGTACTCTGAAGTTGGTAACTGAATTTGGTACTACAGAGACTTTGATCCTTATAAAGAACAGAGTCAAACGGCATCAGTTTTTTTTTCAGTTTTTTTGTCTTTTTGGGTTTTTAGCAGTCTGACATTTGAATGTCATCTACATATATTGGAAAAAAATATGAAAAAACTACGAAAAAACACTATGAGCATAGATTCAGTAATACTGAATCTATGACTATGAGCACAGACTATGAGCTTTTTTCCTTTTGAGATGACAAGTTTATAATGACAATAAGAACTTTTCAGATAAATGTTTTTCAAAAAAAGTTCTCACTGATTAGTTACACAGCGATATTGGATTGCCAATATCGCCATGTATAGAGTAAATACGTTGTATTTTATCGACAGCGGCAACTAAATCAAAGGCAGGGAATAAAAGAAGAGGCCTAAAATACTTATTAGCGCCATCTAGCTAGTGACCACGGTAGAATAGGTCTCATTCAAATTTGAATCCACGTCGCGTTTGTTCGTTTTGGTCAAAACTTTGGTCCGGGGCACGATGTAGTGCACAAAACAAGGCTCTGGATGTTTCTTAAATCAATGTTTTTTATCGTAATGATTTTTCGGCTAAACTTAGTAATTTTTTTCGCGATTTGAACACATGCCTGCTGCCTATGTTACCTATTTTTACCTAAATAAAATAATGCGTGATAAGTCTTGATAAACATTTGAAACTTACTTTCTTTTCAGTTTTGATCTCACCAAGGGTTCTGGAAATCAAGATAACACTTGCAGTTTGAAAATTGAGGGCAAATACAAACTGAGGTCAAACAACCCCCTGATCAAGAACTTTTTGGGGACTTCTTCAATTTACGGCGATGGCAATGGAAAAGCTTCTATTGGTAATAAATTTAGTAGTTTAAACGTCAACACACAGTAACGCGCAGTTGTAAATGCCACTCGCGGTCACCCATATGAAACGGATTTCAACATCTCTTGTCACCCGGGCTATGATATATGCATATCGTGAACATTGGTAAAATCCGCACGCAGCGTTTCCGAAATTCCTTCTTAATACGAACTGCATAGCAACGGAATGCGCTCCCTGCTTCGGTATTCCCTATAAAGTACAACCTGGGTCTCTTCAAGACAAGAGTGAATAGAAGACAAGATAGAATAGAATACTTCATGGGCAAGCGTGCCCCATCTTCGACCGCATCGTCGCTTACGATTAGGTGAGTTGTGATCAAACGCTAGCTCCACAGTGCGACCAGAACCACCGAAGAATGGGCAACAGCGTCCTATTAGTACACGGTGAACGTACTGCGATCCTCAAACCACCTGCCAAGTGCGGGGCGTATGATAACACCCTCTCTAAGAGGGAGGCCTTTGTTCAGCAGTGGATGTTTAATAGCAGATGATGCTAGCTCATTTTATCACAAAAAATGCCTTCAATCAGAAGCTTTTTTACATTGAATGAATATGTCCAAGTTAATTTTTTGTCTGTCGCGACTCCATCTTTTGAATACTAATACTTTTGGACACAACTTTTTATTTTCAGACAAAGTGCACCTCAATTTTGACTTTCCTGTATATGCCCAGAAGCGACCGAATGGTGAAATATACATAAACTGTGACTATAAGAGAATTGTCTACGATTACAAAGTCCTGGGAGGCGCTAAGTTCTATGCGGACGACATACACTTAGGAGATCAGGAAGTCAGTAAGTGTACACGTGTTTCGGAATATGTGAAATGGGGTGTTCCACAAATCCCAGTCAAATTGACAACTGCCAGGGGTTCTGAGCATATCGACTAACGAAACGTGGCATTGGTAGAACAATACTGAACAAGACCAAAACTGCCAAAGCTGTTAGCAGTGACTGAAAAAGCCAAAAATTTTGGAGGTGTCTTGCCCTCAGCCCAACAAATATCTCCACTCATCGCACTAAAATCCACACTTGACTTGATTACACTTGTCCAAAAGAAGTATAAATTGAGATATTAAAAACCCACAACCAATTTGGAAAAATCTCTTAGTTATTAACCACTAGACAGATTTTAATCAAACCTAACTAAAAATGTAAAAGAACTGTAAAATGAAAAATAATAAAAACTCCCGACAAAAGAACTGATGATCTAGATTTCCAAAATGTGACAAAACTATGTAATAACATTACAAACCAAGAAATTTTCTTTTCTACATATTTATTTTTATTTTTAGGAGGAGTAACATGGGTAACAAGCACAAATTATATTGTTATCATTTTACTCCGTCAAATGAAAAGATAATATATATATATATATTTTTTTTATAATTTTACTAGGGACCCGCCCGCCCAGCTTCGCACGGGTGTAATTTACGTGCGAAGCCGGGGTGGGTCACAAGTTATATACATAAACCTTCCTTGAAAATGTATCTAACTGATGGTGAAAACAGCATCAAAATCCGTTGCGTAGTTTAGGAGGAGTTAGCGGCCATACAGACAGACAGACGTGGAAAGCGACTTCAATTTATACTATGTAGAGAAGATAGAGATAGAGAAGAGAAGAAGAGATAATGGATACTTTGACGAACATAACGTACCTTATCTAAGGATAGATAGCAAAACATAATTATGTCAATTGTTAGAAATTCACACTCACGCTCTCAGTAATTTTATTATCTATACTTCTATACTTAATATTATAAAGAGGAAAGATTTGATTGTTTGTTTGCATTGAATAGGCTCGAAACTACTGAACCGATTTGAAAAATTCTTACACTTTTCTTTCTTTGTTTTTTTTTTTTTTTTTTGGGAAGCTACATTATCCCCGACTGACATAGGCTATAATCTATACACGTGCAAAGCTGGGGCGAACCGCTAGTCTTCTATAATGTGAAAATGTTTGAGCGAGCTAACAGTGGACTGCAACAGTCCCCACATCAGTAAAATAACGTAAAAAATCGAAGCAATAAAAAAATATATATATTAAAATAAAGTTAAAAAGATTATGATAGTGACGCTAAAGGTCATGCAATCAATCTGCTGCCAATAAAAATTAATAACTTGACATTTGATGATTTACAGGCAAAGAAATCATACCGCTTCTGAACGAAAACTGGAAGTTCGTCATGAGTACGTTCGGGAAACCATTCATTGACAAGTCTATGGAGTTCTACTTTGACTTCGCTGGGAAGTTCTTCAACGTTGTTCCTGCAAGATACTTCATCATAGATGACCTGACGCCGTATGCCAGACCTTAATTTCAGCAATTTTTTTTTTTTTATAATTCATAGGCTTGCGTTTGACCACCTTCACGCCCGATGTTATGCGATGATGCGGTCTACATTGGAGCACGCTTGCCTAGAAGGAACCGATTCACTCGTGATTTGAAGACACCCAGATTGTAACCATCGGGGATGATTACAAGTTTTGATGCTGGCTATACACTTTTCATACTGGACATGTGGACATGTTGGGTCTAGCAAGTTACACTTTGCTTCACGCTGTTTCGGAAAAAAATCTCTCGGGCTAGAGAATCAAAAATTTATAGTCTAGTCGGCATAGTACAATGTACTTGTCGACTCTGGAAATTTCAAATTCATATAAGAAACTATTCTTTATTACTGATTGACTACAAAACACATATATACTCAGTGTGATGTAATAAAAAAAAAAATCTTTACTCATTATTATTACATTTACTATATTATAAAAAAAATAAAAAAACTATGATATACAATTATGATGAATATGAAATACTTAAATAGAATTAAATTATGTTAATAAGGTACAAATATATATTATTATTTTGTTGAACTGGAAAGTTGGTTTAATCCATGAACCACGTTCCACCCAAAGTCCCCAACCTTTCTCCTAAATTCATTAAACCCAAGATTAAGAACAACTATCGTACTGATTTTGTGTTATTTTTGTACTTATTTTTGACAAACAATGAATATTATTACTTGGCGAGCTTTTTAGGGTTCCGTACCCAAAGGGAAAAACAGGACCCTACTACTAAGCCTACGATGTCTTTGTCTGTATGTCTGTCCGTCCGTCCGTCCGTCTGTCTGTCCTACCTATTAACGGCTACATCTTTTGAAACGTAATAGATAGCCAGTTGAAATTTTATTAACTAAGAAATAATAAAAAAGTGAAAAAGTAAAAACGAAAGAGGGGTTCCCCAAACAACAAACGTATTTTTGTATTAGCTCTAATGTAAAAACGGTAATACGAGCAAGCGTCAAACTTGATATGATTGTAGTACATACTCTAAGGTATAACAAAAAAAAAAAAAAAAATGGCCAAGTGCAAGTCGGTGACAAATATCTATTCATTAAAATTTAAACTCAGCGTCACTTGCAAAATATTAACTATGTGACCGCAAAAATAACATAACATTACATTACATATTTTGTGTAAATTTTAACTGGCTACCTATTACGGTTCGAAAGATACAGCAGTTATAAGGTCCATTCTGGACGGACGGACAGACAGACGAACTGACAGACAGACAGCGCAGACTTAGTAATATGGTCCCGTTTTCTCCCTTTGGGTACGGAACCCTAAAAACCGAGTGACGACGGTGCGTTGGTAGTTTCGAGAGTGGACAAGACGAGTTTTGTGTTACCGGTACTTTGGCCCGTCACGATGTCGTTGGGTCGAATTCTAGTGATAGCACTGAACTACGACGCTCGGATAACGGACGTGTGGTGGACACCCGGTTATAGTAATCTAAGAATTGTCACTTCTTCGGCGATGACATGGCGATACGTAGAGGGGGAAAGCAATACTGAATCTATGGGGCGATATCATGTCGTTATTCTGTAACGGCTCATTGACGGTGGCGGTGGGAAACAAAGTGGGAAACCGCACTAACAATGTCTCCAAGTTTATACTGAATCTATGCTCCGAGTACATTAATTCAATTCAATTTAATTCAAATTGTTTATTTCGAGTAACCATGGACACATACTTAGCAATATTCGGACAAAGAATTAGGTATAAAAATAAGCACAGCGAATCTTTGTGTCTCTGAAATTGGCTGCAAGGCTGCGCTGTAGCTATTTTTGTGTCGCAAGGGATGTGTTACTTGCGTAATGGTTCGCAAAAGCTTAAATTCATAGGCTCAAAAATCCGCTGTGCCCACTGTAAACATGTGTCCAAGAATGGGTAGACGAAACAATGAAAACTGTCTACTAAATAAGTGTGCAATGTTCTATTTTTGAGGAGTTTTAAGGATCGATCATATTAGGACGGGTCGCAGCGGGCCGGGTCGCATCGCAAAAATCACCTTCATAAATTTTATATGGTAATTCTATGGAAATCCCTGCGCCCCAATATAATGTGCTATACATCATAATTATAAAATCAAATAAAATGTAGTGAAAGTGAGTTTTGCGATGTGCCCGCTGCGGTCCGTCCTATAAATGTGCTCGATCCTTTATAGTTAGGTACACTGCAAATATTATCTAGGTATATACTAAGGTGCATGTAAAAAGATGAATTGGCTAGTCAGCATGAGCAGTAATACAGACTCGAAATATAAAGAGTAGATGCTGGAATGTGCACTAACTAAGAATGTGTAGAAATTGCTAATTTCCTTGTGTTGATTTTGTTTCTATATCATCGAATAATTTTCAAATCGCTTTAGATATTCAAAACAGTCTCGTATCAAATAAAGTGTGTAGCCGTTCAAAGGAGAAATAATTTTATAGCCACGCGTTTCCTGGCAGGCGTTTCTAAAGACTTCAATGCTCTGAGTGATAAAGTAAGTTCAAATCAAAAATATAGAAATTATAGAACTATATATAGAATTTATTTTATGGCCATGCGTTTACTAGCATAGGCATTTTCAAAGTCTTCAATTATCTCAGTGGTAAAGTAAATTGATTTGATTTTATATACCAAGATATTAAATTCATAACGTGTAATAAATTCTAAAAATTAAAGCCTTGCGTTTTTAGTGATAAACTAATTGATTTCAGGTTTAATTAAACTTTAAAAATTAAATTTTAAATTAAAAATTACAAACTATATGTTAAAAATGTATAAAATATTAACTATCAGTAATGTCTTCTGTGCCATCAGTCTGTTTACTGGCAGGCATTTTTAAAGTAGGTATTCGACTCTCTCAGTCTTCTCTCAGTGTTAAATTAAATTAATGTTTAAAATAATATTATTGACTGACTTATGTCATGTTCATCATGAATAATAATAATTGAAGGTGAAATACGAACGAGGTTATTAACATTAAAATTTAAAGGTGAAGGTTAGAACATATTTTTTGTATATTACGTCCTTTTCTCAGTGGGTATGTAATCAAGGTTAAACGGGTAGAGCCAGTTTTTTTTGATAAATTGATACTCTTAGGGTTCTGTACCCAAAGGGTGTAAGCGGGACCCTATTACCAATGTCTTCTGTACTATTACTAAGCCTACGCTGTGTGAATGTCTGTCTGTCTGTCCGTCCATTTGTCTCACCTTTTAACGCCTGTATCTTTCGAACCGTAATATATAGCCAGTTGAAATGTTCACAGAATATGTATGTAATGCTACGGCAAATAAGATTAAAATCTAAAAATTTTAACTAAAGGGAGTCCATTTTTTTACTTATTGACTTTATTATTATTTCTTAGTTAAATGAACGGACGGACATACAGACAGACAGCGTAGGCTCATTAATAACGTGCCGTTTTTACCCTTTGGGAACCCTAAAAATATAAATAGATATGTTCCCCTAAATAACTCCATGGGAGTTTTCCGGAGAGATCATAGCTTAGGCCATTATGAGCATTTTGTCATATTTATCTGTAAAATCTGCTTTCAGCTTTCTAGTAGCAAAAATCCAAAAATCTTAAAAGTTTTACGCATAAATATCAATAATTATAATACTCAATAATTTATTGCATAAGATGAAATTCACACACACATCTCAGGTAGCATGTTTAAGGTAGGAATCACATAATTACCCTGATTGGGTTATAGCAACAAAGTGCGGAGCGGATCGGTTTATGCCATATAATTGATTTATCCTCTACCTACTCGTCTAGGCTAGGCTATAGTAACATTTTGCAAATAGTTTTTCAGAGTTTTGGCACTTTTATTCTCATTTTCTGTCTTTTATCTACACTGGTAGTTTATATTTTGATAACCATTGAATTTGGGCCGGAGCTATGCATTACTAATTTAGAGGTTGGTAAGATAATAGAACAATTCCCACACTTTAAAATGGTAGACAATTTAAATAATAGCCAACTGGCAGAATTTAAACTTGTACCTACTGAAGGTTTTATCGCATATAGTTTTTATTACTGTATTTTCACGAACTCTTGTTGCATTTTATTATACAAAATATAAAAATACATTATATTTTGATCGTTTAGTAGTTGAAAATATGTACTATATTCCACTCTATTTTTCACTAACGCAGCGTAACACAGTGCCTACTTAACTGTAGCGTACAGTAGGCATAGTGGGTCTTTATGTCTCTGAAGTCCATTGCTCAAGTAGCACACAAAAATAGCTACCGCGCAGCGTCTTGCAGCCAACTTTAGAGAAACAAAGATCCGCTGTGCCTACTGTATAATATAGTATGTAGGTATAGTATATATGCCATTTCGCGTGGTAATACAGCTAGCGTGCTGGGTACGCTGCTAACTGGTATTGGACTTCAACGGTTCATGGATAATCCAACTTTTTTGAAATAGGCTAGGATGTTTAGATATTTAGTGCATTTTTGTTTGCATTTTGTTTGATTAAAAAGAAACTTGCCACCAGTACTCAAAACATTTTTTGGAACTTTGACCTTTTTAGAAGTCAATCAACCCATAACATTATCGGTTTATTGATGGTTTTTATCAGAATAGCGTTATAATGTTGAATTACCAAGCTTTTGATAACCACTAGCTTAAAAAAATGAAACCAGATTTTAGAGTTCCATGAATTCAATGTAAAACGAAGTGTTTTTTTTTGTTGACAAAATTTTATGTCTAAAACAATCTATAAATAAATTAATAAATAATTTTCGGGACATTTTTGCACACACGGTCATCTGGCCCCAAACTAAGGTAATAAGCTTGTGATATGGCTGCCAAAGACTGATATACATACATACTAATCGTTTTTAAATACATACTTAAATACTTAACTTACTTAACTTACTTACTTAAATAGATATTAACAACCAGATATAGAACAAACACAAATGTTCATAACATTAATGTTTGTCCTAGGTGGGAATCGAACCCACGCCCCCAAGCGCAGAAGGCAGGTTCACTACCAACTGGACCAACGGGCTATCAAAACTCCAACTATTAAATATTGGGTAAACCCTCAGATCAGATAACCAAGGGAGATATGCCTTAGAACATTTTATCGTTCATGTTCACACGTCTCTATTTTTCATTAAAAATAATCACTATAGGTATCTACTGCTAAACTGCTTAATGTAAAATTGTAAGTATAGCACATTTAGGTAGGTACTCATTTTTCACGCACACTAAGAAACTTCTAATGACACCAATGATCTAACTGATAGTCCAGATGCAAAAAAAGATTTTAAATGCATCAAGTCAGATCAAGGGCAGATGCGTTCGCACCCGCCACACCCCCACGCCCCCAAGCTCAGAAGATAGGTTCACTACCAACTGGACCAACGGGCTGTATATAAAATATAGATAAATAGAATACAACAATATTTTATTGTACACCGAACAAAATACAAAGTAGCTCAAAATAAAACCAAAATCAGCAGTATAATAGGCGGCCTTATCGCCTGAAGCGATTTCTTCCAGGCAACCTTTGAATGGGCATTACTGAAAGAGAAGTAAATGTCGACAGTGTAGATAAAACATATATTATAAAATATACATACATACAAATAAAATAATAAAAAATAACTAACAATATCTTATTTAACTTCGATTAGATCAATGAAAATTTGGGCTCAGGTTTAGTTTTGAAAATTGTTCAATGTGTTATATGTGTATGTGGTAATACATAACTACCTTCTATTATAGAAGAAAAACAATTAAATAAGACCCTAAAGATGTTTTTTTAAACTAAAAAATGCTATGTAGAAAGGTTCTCTTTCATATTTTTTGTAAGGTGCGTGGTAAAAAAGGAAGAAGAAGTGATTACGATTTCATATTGTACAGAACCATATCTTGCTACTGCATTGCTTGCTGTTTGAAAAGGTCTGTTACTTTTTCTACCGTTGCATGAATATTTAGTATCTATATAAAGCTTAATCAGTTCTAAAGTAGAATAAATGTGCTTACTGGCCCAACGGAAACCATGGCGTGTAAAAAGATAATATTTTTTGTGATTTTTATAACCACATACATTTGTGACGCTGATATTTTTAGTAAGTTTTATAACATTATTATCTTTTAATAAGAATTAAGAAGGCTGGTAATTTTTAGCGTGCCTTTATAACAAACTACCCTCGGATATTAAAAACATTAAGTCGTTCAACACATATAAAAAGTGACTTGCTGAGCTTGTTATCACAACATAAAATGAATGCAAATGTGTTGGACGGATAATTAGATGAATAATTACATACTGTATGCTATATTATTTTATTCTACATGTTTGTAATGTTAATTTATTTAGTTATTTTTGTGACGACGAACTGTAAGATTTGTTGTTAGCAGTGTTCTCATGGAAGTGATGTAACATTTTATATGAGAATAAATGTCTACAAACCTAAACCTAATATTATAGAATAACTGTCTCGACAGACATTGCCATGTCTAAATAAAAACAATTGGAGCCATGCTGGATTTCATACAAAAATCCAATAGAAAAAGGGCGTTCAGTTACTTCCGAATTTGAAAAATAAACCGGGAAACTTTTTAAATTTTTCTTTCTTCTTTCCATAAAAACCTAATTTTAACTATTACGAACATTATTAGGATTACAATCTGACCATACTAGTATATACAATAATCGAAAAAATTAAAAATATCCAAATCTGTCCATCCATTATCAAGTAATACGTTACGGTGTGATAGAATGTTGTTCATTGGTATGAACAACATTCTATCACACCCGTTGTCTAAGATTGGTGGTCAGTGAAACATTTTTGAAAAAGTTGTGGTATTCTCCACTAGTGGTGGTCAGCGACAACGTATTATTCTATCTCTCCGGCCCACTATCGTTATTGTTCACGATAAAACTACCAACCTTAACAAAATTTGGCATAGAAAAGTTCATTAAGAGGTCGTACGATACATAGGATCTTTTCTATTCCGAAAAAAAAACCTGGAAACACCAAAAACTACTGGTAAAGTCGCAACTTCTAATGATTATAATGTTTGATTTCAGCGGATTTCCCCGAAAAATGTAGTATAAAAGATGGCGAATGTCAAAAGAATACGTTATCATCTTTATTAGTCGGAGCAGGTAAAAACGGCATACCAGAACTTGGCGTGCCTGCCTTAGATCCTTATAAAATTAAAGGAACAACAATTTCAATTCTCGGCATGGTAGCCCTCACAATGACTGATGGACAAGTAGAAGGAGCAACGAACTGTACTTTTATCAAATTTGAGTAAGAATTCTTAATGTCACATATACCTATTTCCTCGTATAGTTATTTGCATATTAGGTTGGAGCGGTGAAGTGATTCAAAGGTAGATCTCAGCTTTTGTCAATAAAAGACATCATTCTTAATGGCACTATGAACCAGCTTCATGTCTCATGTCACTGGAGTTCTCTCCACGGTGTCAGATCATTAGTCAGCTACCGCGCGTAAACTAGAAGCAACTAAACTACAATTTTACGACAATTATTATTTAGGACGCTCTAAGGTATTTGGAGCACGCCCTAAGAAACGACACTCCTTCGTAAGTCCATCCGTACGACAAGGCTTCCGAAATGTAATGTTTTTAAGTTTTGTTAAATATCTTAAATTAAGTCATAGTCACAGTCACAGTCAAGCAAAGTAAGTTATGGTCCAGTCCAAGTCACGTTCTAGTAAAGTGGTGGAGACTTTGCTAGAAACTTTTATGGAGTTTTAACTACACTTATACGAGTATATATGTTATAAGTGTACCCCGTTATATCACAAATACGCAATAAATAATTATCCACCCAAGCTTAGGAAAATAATACACAAAGCCACAGACATGTTTTCATTTATTAATTTTTATTTAGGAATAAGCTTGCTTTTGACCATCATCTCGCCTGATGTTAAGCGATGATGCGGTCTACGCTTGATTTTCACGTTGGCGCCAAAACTCTTCGAAGATTTTTTTTTGTTTTAACGTGACAAATGCTTCCTTTTTTTCAGGACAAATATTGACCAGAGATACACGTATACAGAAAGCTTTTGTGATTTTATCAAAATATCCGGCCACTATAAAATTGAGGTTGGGCCTTTAACACAGGCAATTATTGGCAAACCCTTGTCTGGAGATGGCTTCGGAAAAATTCAAATAGGTAATCGTATAGAGTGACCAACTTATTTATAGCATTAAGTTGAACTACTGTCGTATTTTCTGAATGAAACTGACGACTTTCCATTGCCTCTCGTAAAAGTTTTGACTTCCATCAATTTGTCATGCTAGAGATAGGTAAGCTGGTGAGATAACTTTATGTTATCGCTGTACTTGCAGTATTAATTTTTATTTAATTTTGCAAAAAAAGTAGTAAGTTTAATACAGAGGCGCATGAAATAGTTAAAGTGCGTTTAAAATAGTTAAAATATCAGATAATCTCAGCTAGACTAAATGTAGATATTATCTACAGTAATATTATAAAGAGGAAATATTTGTTTGGCATAGGCTATATCTATACCCGTGCGAAGCCGGGGCGAGCTGCCAGTAAAAATATATAAGTAAACATCTCCATAAGTAAAATAGGCAATATAGAACATCCTTAGTTAACTCTTTCCTTATTTGAATTCCAAAGTGTAAATACTATGTTGATCTTCCCTATAAAAATGGCATTCCTGGTTAGTTAATTAGCTTGTTTATGGAATGGCGATTTCCGGTGCTACATCCTTATTTGCCACCACACGACATTTGTTCGACTTTGCCAGTCAAAGATAATTTGTTAAGTACAGGTATTTATAGTATGGTAATAATAACTGTCCAAGAGCTTGTGGAGATACGCATATGGTAGGGTTCCGTAGTGAAAGCCATATAATTGTGGTCACATTCATAGTTCAGAATTTGACAGTTACGGAAAAACTAGAACGAACGAAGCTCTGTGGACTAATCCAAATTTTAGGTGTATATCATCCCGACACACATAATACTTCTTCTGATTTATTCAAAGAGAAAACCAGGAAAGATTCTATGTTGACTATTTTACAAAATGGTCAATTATATTCGAGCTAGAACAGCTTGAATTTATTAATTTTATCGCTATAACTCTATATAAAAGCTTATATCACATCTTGTATAAATATTTTCATCTATTATCTATCCGCGTGGTAAGTTACAAGGTTTTTTTTGCATAAAGGCTAAAAAAAATTAAGGGAAAAATAGCTTTTTGTCACTTTGGTGGATCATATTTCACAAGACATATACACAATGAAAAGTGATAATTCATCACACATGAGCCACCCCTAAAATACAAAATCTACTATATAAAAATAAGTCGGGTTTTCTTTCCTGACGCTATAACTCCAGAACGCACAAACCGATTTCCACAGTTTTGCATTCGTTGGAAAGGTCTCGGGTTCCGTAAGGTTTACAGCTATAGTAGCAAGGCCGAAGGCCGAGCTCTACGCGTACGAAGTAGCGGGATTCAGCTAGTTATGAATAAATATTAAGATTTTCTTTTATTATTGTGACATGTACTAAATCTGTAATTATGCAAAGTTTTTTTGCACATATCTTGATTATAATAGCGGAGCAATGGAGAGACGGACGGACAGAAAGACAGGCAGACAAAACAAACTTATAATGGTTCCTTGTAGCACTAAAGAATTTAAAAAAGTTTTAGATTCACTTATATTCACAAATAATTTTTATTCTGTACAAGATTTAATAGAATATACAAAACAAACTTAGAATAAAAAACACGAATAAACTTGGCAAAATCTCATAGCTTTTAAACTGCTGGACTAATTTCGATGAAATATAATCAAGAAACACAATAAAGCCAAGTTTTAAGAAATAAACAGCTTTCTAATTAGTCCAGCTGTTTTGGAGGAAATTGGTAAAAGTCATACACACTGACCTCTACCCCAATCGCATATAAATTATCTTTACCGTTAGTGGGTACAAATAAATACTAATACAAAACCGTGCAAATTAAGTAGGTATACATAAGGTTCACAATCCTATATCATACATTATTTTGATATAGGATTGTCCTCCCTTTAAATCTGTGCCATTTTTTCAGCCATGGTTGTCCCATTGCAAGTAAAGGGACGGACCTTCCTTTCTTCCACTTCTCTCTATGCTGAACTGTTTTACAAAATACAATATCAAATTTGCAACTCCAATATTTTCAGAAAAAATGATACTACAAATGAGGATTCCTTTCAATGTCGAGAAGCATGACGATGGTAAAATCTACCTTGTACCTAGAACCAAAGAAGTTAAGTACTCTACAGATGAGATAGAAAATATTTCATTTGGAGCCGACAATGTTGTATTAGGGGGCCAAGAAATCAGTAAGTTTCACATTTGCGTAACTACCTCACTGAGAAAGGAAGCTGTGTGATTGTCTCAACTCGAAATTTCGTACTGTGAAGTTTTTAAATAGAATAATATAATGATCGAGCTTGATCGCCACCTCGCCTGGTGTAAAGAGATGATGCAATCTTCGATGGATCACGCTTGCCTAGAAGAAACCGACTCATCTTTGACTTGAAAACACAGATTGTTACCACAATTGAAGCAGCGCATTCGCGTCTAGCAGTTCGCACAGTAAAGGTGGAATCAAAGTTCTTTGTACGGGGTTTTGGAATATCAACCATGAAACAGTGTTACCTTTTCGTTCCTGTTCTGACCATCCGATAGAAAAGAGGGGCAGGAGGGAATCGTTAGTTTTTTATGATCGGCTGCCGTGAAGAAACTTCCAAGCCTCCCAGATTCTAAACTTCCACTCTACATGAAAATGTGCCCTTTTGAGGGATATCTACCACTATTCGCAATAAGCCACAAGATGGTATGCATCTCCTTTAAGGTTTGTCAAATTGACACCAGTACACATTTTTAATCGTACCTGGAATTATCTTACTGGTATTTACCTACATGCGACTCTGTCCGTTATGCGATGTTTCTCATGTCACTGTAAGAAGATAAAGAATGATAAATATTTAAGTTTCCTTGCCTACATAAGAACTAGTCTTTATGACAGGATCTTTAGGACAGGCAAATGCTTATGTAACCATTGTTTTTTTTTAAGTAGCTCCTTATTATTAGATTCTAAGTAACACCGAATGAATTACACCGCACGGCTATTAACTTTGCTAATATAGTTTTTTTGTTAACAGGTGAAAAGCTCATTGGGTACATGAATACCCATTGGAAGACAATATTGAGATATTTTGGGCGATTCTTCAGTGACAAAGTCATGGAAACCTTCTATGATTATCTAACAAAGTTTTTTACTACATATCCTGCTTCAGATCTTGTAAGAGAAGACGTATCATTTTATGTTAGTAGTTAAAATGTTATTTATTAATAGATACAAATAAGTACACTTAATTGCTACTTAGATGCTTGCTGAGCTGCAAAAATGTTTAAAGTTATGAAAGATTTCAAATGGTAACGTGTTATTTTATTTAACTGCTACAAGTACTTACGCTTTTTTGTTAGTCAAAATTGTCACATAGGTGCTTGCTGGGCTGTAAAAATGTCTAAAAGTATCGAATGATTCTACGTTATTAATAAAATGTCTAATAGTACCGTGTTATTTTATCTTACTGCTACAGGTACTTACGCTGTTAGTCAAAATTGTCACATAGGTGCTTGCTGAGCTGCAAAAATGCTTTAAAGTATCGAAAGATTCTACGTTGTTAATAAAATGTCTAATAGTACCGTGTTATTTTATCTAACTGCTACAGGTACTTACACTGTTAGCCAAAATTGTCACATAGGTGTTTTCTGAACTGCAATAATACCTAAAAGATTCATATCACATGGAGTAAATTTTTGAAAAATAGGATCATGCAAAAAAATGCGGAGCTAATAAACCACGTTAGTTTATTAGCTATAGGATACCTATATAATATCTATTTTAGTACTGCAGATTTTCCTGCATACAAGGTATAAAAGCTATAAAAACATCCCGATAGCTTTGTTTTGTTGTATTCTGAGCATGATTTACACCATGTTTGCTTAGTCACAACAATTAGATCACAATTAATTAGCAAAAATGAAGCAAATTTTATTTTACGTTTGGATTTCGTTCGCGTTTTGCACATGTCGGCGTAAGTATGATATTTTATATTTTTACCAGCATAAATTTTAACTCAACTTTTTTAATTTTTCATTATATTTTTTTATTGTGATGTACAAATAGCTCAAGTTTACGTACAAAAGCAATCTTTAAACTAATATCCTAAGGTGACGAGCGCAGTGCTTTTCCGCACAGGGTTTATAATTGTTGAAGTTTTTAATTCTGGGTGGTACTGTACTCTTTATGGCAAACAAGACGCTTACCATTATCTGACTTGCTTTATGAAATTTAAATGTTGTAGGCAATTCAAAGGAGTTTTTCACGTATTCGGGAATATGTCAATAAACTCCTTTCTTTCTTTTAAATCTGCTGTTTTTTTTTGCAAAATCTCGTCGTTTAATGAAACTTATATATTATTTTAAACTGAAGATACACTTAGCTGAGTTTTTCGAAAAACTATTTTAAATTAAATTAAATAACTTAAATTAAAAGTCACTTTGCAATATTTATGTTATATTTTCTTCATACTACATACTTTTTCTGTACTTTTGTTCGTCTATATGTCCCAAATTCAATTATAAATAAGACTCATAGCGCGATGCGATTGAAAAAAAAATAGATCGGGAAAGCTAGCCTCCATACAAAAAAAAAAAAAAAAACAATCCCTTTGACAAACGGGTAGGATTTGCACTTAGCTTTGCCAGTCCATCTTCAGTTTAATAAACAAGTATACTTGGAAAAACTAAAAAAAAACCCCCGATAAAACAACTGATAACCTTCAAACGGCCGAACAGATTTTCTTGAATCATAGTTAAAAACACTCTCAATTAACTTTCAAACAAAAAAAGCTAAATCTAGTTTGAGAGCTACGATGCCATACACAGAATGCCATACAACAGATACACAGATACACACTTCGAGTTGCGTGCGGGCGCCCCGTCTCGTAGGACGCGCGCATTGTTCGTCCCGCCTGCATATAACCGGTTTAGATAACGCGCCTCGCGCACGATCGAGTGCATTGTTTACAATGCGCATTACATCTTACAACTATGATTAACGAAGATAATGCGCCCGATGAGACGAACGTGATAGGAGATTCATTGCAAGAAAGTGAGATAACTAGGAGCCGCGAAAGTTGGACTGTTATGGACGAAGACGTAGAAAGGGCTAGCCAAGATGCGGGGAGGTTTACACCGATACGGGATCGACCATTACATGAGAGAATTAAAAGCCGCGAAATTTTGAATGACAAGGAAGAGGATAGCCTTAGTATCGATACGGAGAAGAGAGCTCAGAAAAGAATACGACGTCTAGATGAGGAGGAGATATGGAACACCGTAGGAAGAAAAGGAAACAAGTTCGCACGAGCTGTAAGTAGTGACGAGACGACGAGAATTTCAGAAGAATATGTGGAGGTATACTTAACGCGCATGGAAAAACTCCCGAAACAATTTATGCTCGCAAAGAGTCTTAAGGAGGCGGATATCCAAAATGTGGTTCAGATCAAATATATTAATGCATTTAAGGTATCCATTCGATTTAGTAAGGACGAGAGCGCAGAGAAATTATTAAGTACGAAAGCATTTAATGAGAACGGTTTCAAGTGCCTAAAATCACTTGACGTAAACCAATCATATGGAGTGATAAAAGGTATAGACCTGGAACTTACCGAGGAAGAAATACTAGAAAGTTTAGGGAGCGAGACAATAATCATTGAAGTAAAAAGGCTAAAGCGCAAAAACAGCCTAGACGGCCGATGGGAGCAGAGCGAATCGGTTCGAGTTTGTTTTAAAGGAAATGCTTTACCGACAGACATTAATATATTTGATATTAAAATCACCGTTACCCCTTATGTGCACCCAGTTACACAATGTTCAAACTGCTGGAGATACGGGCATACCCAGCGATTATGCTCCTCGACCAAACCAGTATGCCCAAAGTGCGGCGAAAACCACGCAAACTGTGAAACCAGACGCTTTATATGTAACAACTGTGGTGGTTATCACATGGCCCTGGCAAAAATCTGCCCTGTATTTAAAAAGGAGAAACAGCTTCGCGAGCTAATGGCTAAGCATAATTGTTCATACAAACAAGCACTTCCATTATATAAGCCACCACCACCAGCTCACTCGCCTCCATTTTTTGAGCCAGCAACGTCTGAACGCATATTTCCATCTATCTCTGAGTCTTGGAGGAAGAATGATGATGATTTATCCAAAACGGATCAAGCAGATGATCTTTATTCGCAAACTGAGACCTACGCGAAGGCTGTCAATAAAAAAGGTGTGAAAAATAGTGGACCTGGGAAGAAAGTTCAAGAAAAACCTAGAAAAATGAGCGGTGATGACGTTGTGAATGAAGCTAGTGGAAGTGATATCCCTGAGCGTGTACAGTCAAGTAATGAGACAAGAGGAGGACAAGAAAGAAGAAACTACAAGGATATGTCATCTTGGAAGGTATTGATAGATCAGCTGAAAGAAAAGATATTAGAAAAAAAAATGTCATGGGAAGAAAAGATCAAGAGTTGTATAAACATTATTTTTGAACGAGTAATTTCATATGCTGTACAGTACTTCTCTGAGTGGCCTTGCTTAAGCTTTCTAGGCAAGTATGGGTAGTACAACCTTACCACTTACAGATGGACATACTGCGCATTCCACTGCAGTAAACATTCTGCAGTGGAATGCGCAAAGCTTTCGACCAAAGGCTATTGACTTCGAGGCTTTGCTACATCAAGAGAAGATCCACATTGCTATAGTAAGTGAGACTTGGTTTGATCCAAACAGCCCTTTTAACATTAATGGATACAATACCTTCAGGTGTGATCGCGATGATGGCTGGGGTGGAGTGGCTATACTGACACATTGGTCAATAAAAGCTCAGCAATGTGACGTAACCTTTACTAAAACTGGACTTGAAGTTGTTCATGTACTGATACATAACTGTGAACATCTACAGAATGTTTTGTCAGTATATTGCTCTCAAACGGTTACTCCTTCGGAAAGAGAATATGACCAGATATTCTCACACCTAAGTCAGAAGACTTTGATTGCAGGAGATTTCAACGGTCACCATCTAAATTGGTCAACCAAAACAGACACTAGAGGTGATAGGATATTCGACTCGGCAATGGATAATAATTTCGTCACCCTTAATGATGGTAGTCATACACGCATCAAGCTCGTAAATGGAAGGCTTCAAAAAACTTCTCCTGACCTGTCTCTAGCATCTACGGACATAGCGCTTAAGTTTGACTGGAAAGTGATGAATGAAAATTTGAAAAGCGATCACCTTATCATAAAGATGAGCATAGACATTACTCCGTCCTCCGAGTTTAAAAAATTTAGAAACTACAAAAAGGCAGAATGGTCTAATTACCGAAACAAGATAGAAGAAGACCTAAGTAACTATTCCATGTTAACAGATAACCAAATTGCTTACGACAGCTTTGTAAAGACGATTAATAAAGCTGCAGACGAGTTTATACCAACTACCAAAGTCTACAGAAACCCGTTGAGAGCTAACAAGTTCAAGCCCAAATCTTATTGGTCACCGGAGTTGTCTCGAGCAGTTGCTATCCGTCGCAGGGCTCTTGTAGACTTTAGAAGAAACCCGACTCCTGGAAACCTGCAAATCTTACAAGAAAAAGCTGCTGATGCTCAACGAGACATTAGGCGTGCTAAAACCAAATCGTGGCAAGCTTTGTGTGACAGTGTTAGTAATGTGACTTCAACAAGAGAAATGTGGCTGCGCATGAAATGGATTAAGGGTTACAAGACAACTAGGTCTCCCGTAGATCGCGAAAAGGCAGAGGCATTACTTAGGAGCTTAACACCAGATTTTGTGTCGCCAGACATGCCTGAGTTTACATCTGTTAATCAGTCTTTATCCACTCCAATTTCGGTAGAGGAACTAAATAATTGTATAAAACGATCAGATACGGCACCAGGCACTGATAACGTATCGTATTCTATGATAAGTAATCTCCCTGATGCTGGTAAATGTGTTCTAGTATCTTTGTACAACAGATTTTTAAACTCAGGATTCATCCCCAAGCAATGGAAGGAAGCAAACATAGTTCCTATACCGAAATCAGGAAGCGCAAACCGACTAACATCGGATGTCCGTCCTATTGCCTTGTTATCGTGCCCTTGCAAAATTTTGCATACAATACTTACTCGAAGACTAGATTGGTTTCTAGAGAAGAATGATTGTTTTTCAAAAGAGACTGTAGGATTTAGACGATCGCAATCATGCCTCGACAACCTGGCCAGACTAGTTAACCGCATTCAAGTTGGTCTCACTGACGGTGACCCAACTATAGGATGCTTTATAGACATTGAGAGTGCATATAATAATGTCAATGTGACAAGCCTTTTAACAATATTGGACGGGTTTGGTGCTGGGTTAGTCTTATGTAAATACTTATGGCAATTCCTTCACGAAAGAGTCTTATCGATACGGTTAAACGACAATGAAACGTTAAGCAGAACGACAGGAACTGGAATAGCCCAAGGCGACCCTCTCTCTTCGATTTTGTTTAACGTTGTCACAGCCAAAATTTGTCACAGCATCAAACATGTGTTTATATCTCAATATGCAGATGATTTTGTACTGTATTGTACAAACAAAAATGTATCGATGGCAACTATGAGTATTCAAAGTGCTCTGAATATGCTATGCGGTTTAATTAAGGAAATAGGCCTTAGCATATCTCAGAGAAAAACCAAGGTATGCATGTTTAGGAGAGGAAGATCAAAGCACAGCTTAAGAATACACGTAAATAACGATGTAATAGAAGAAGTGTATGCTGTAAAATATTTAGGCATGTGGCTGGATACAGGTCTCAGATGGGGTAAACATATCGAAGAAACTCGTAACAGGACTCTCAGGTTTTTAAATTTATTTAAAGTATTGGCTGGAGCGAAATGGGGCGTGCATCCTAGACATCTCAGACAGCTATATATAGCAATAATACGCAGTAGACTTGACTATTGTAGTTTTCTCTATGACACTAGCGCAAAATGTCACCTTGCCAAGCTTGATAAAGTGCAAAACCAAGCAATGAGGATCATAGGAGGCTTCATTAAGAGTACCCCAATCCACGCCATGGAGAGTGAATTATGTCTGCAGCCTTTACACACTCGTAGAACGTATCTAGCTGGTAAATTCTGGCTGAAATCTAAATCTATCAAAAGTAATTTAAGTATAACTACTGTAGAACAGCTTGACAGTGTAATAAACTCTCATTACTGGACGAGGAAAAAAATTCCCAAGCTAATAACGATCAACAGAATGTTCAAAGATCATCCCATTCAATCGTCGAGTAAATTAGAAATTCACTCACTTGACACCTGGGTAAGCAGCTATAATTTGTCGAAAGTTATCAAAGTGAACTTAGATGGGCTATGTTCTGCTAAAAGATTCATTAGCACACCTGAGCTGCGATCTATTTGCAATGACTTTTTACATAGCAATTATAATACATATTATAAGTTGTTTACCGATGGATCTAAGGAAGGAAAAGCGTCTGGTGCAGCTTTCTTTGATCCTCAAGCAGGCATACATGCAAAATTTAAAATAGAGTCCAATATATCAATAATGCACAGTGAACTTATAGCAATATCTGAGTCATTGTCTTATGTGGTTTCGATTGATAGTAGTAGCTTTGTTATATTATCTGACTCAAAAAGTGCGCTTTTACATCTGGCTAAGTTAACCTCGAACGTTCGATGTCACCCTATAGCCTATAGCATTCTGGACTCTATTTATAAATTAATTGATTTGAATAAAACAATCATACTGCAGTGGATACCATCGCACATTGGCATCATGGGAAACGAGGAGGCTGACCGTGCAGCAAAACAAGCTATTAATGACGGGATACCAAGCCACTATTTGCCTTTGTACAGCGAAATGCTCAGCAAAGTAAAAGTAAAATGCAGGAATCAATGGCGCGAGTACTTTGATGAGCGGTCGCGGTATAGTGGGATATGGTACAAAACTATCCAATGTGAGCCTCCTCGTCGCCCATGGTTTGATGCGATACTGATGTGTAGGAAACATGCTGTAGCACTGATGAGACTGCGTTCCGGACATATTCCGTCGAACACGTTCAAGTTTTTAATGGGGATATCGGAGACGCCTAATTGTACAGACTGTGGCATGGTTGATGATGTTCAACATGTTCTGATGGAATGTGTCCGGAACGAAGCGATGCGTCAGAATTTGCTTGTATTCGATGAAAATGTAGGGGCGTGTAATAGTCTCTTGGCTTCACCATCATCGGAGGAGGCCAAGAGCCTAATAAAACTGTACCTATTTCTCTTCGGAGGGACAAGTCTGTAGATTAGGTAATTTAGTATTTAGATGTATAAATATGTAATCGGGGATCGCTTGAAGTACCTATGGGCCGTCGTGGTCTATGGATGCTTTAAGCGATCCCGATGTAATTAGTTAGTTATAGTAATTATTAAAAAAAAAAAAAAAAAAAATGTTTAAATATGTTAGTAGATTTACGGGAGTGACATGGTCGAATATAGACAAAACTCCTTAAAAAAAAAAACAGAAATAAAAAAAAAAAAAAAAAAAAGATACACACTTCAAACTTATATCAGCCCTCTTTTTGCGTCGGGAAAGAAAACAGAGGGTGCTGAGTGTAGTTACAGACGGTTTGACGTTTTCAGAAATGATTGACTCCAGCTGGGCTATTCCAAGGCAACAGATATTTTTTCTGTCACCTGTGACCCTTATTGAGATGAAAATGGCAGAGACAGAAAAAAATGCAAAGGCTAAAGATACTAGATGTAGTATATACGATAATGAATGTCAAAAGAACTTTTTCCAAGAAATCGCCGTTAAGTTTGCGCCTACTGGCATTCCGGAGATGGGCATCCCAATTCTGGACCCGTTCAAGGTGACAAATGTCACATTGTCTATTTTGGGGCTTCTGGATTTAACACTAATTGAAGGAGCAGCAGAAGGAATCGGAAAATGCGTTGTTACGAAATTCGTGTGAGTACTGAGTAAAAGCATAATTTTAGCGGCCGGTAAATAATTAGGCAATGGACACATATTAAATATTATGGATCATAGAACTGACTCTATAGATGTCCAATTGCTGCCAAAACTTGTATCGTACCTTATTCAATTTCATAAAAAAACCGGTAAAAACTTTTTTAAAACACAATAAAAAAACAGGTTATCTATAGTAACTATATTATAAGAGATATTTTTTTGTTTATATTCGTATATTATAACTGTTTTGTATATAAAATAATTAATAAAAATATTTTGGTACTTAATTTTACAGGACTAACGTAGAGGCGCGGTACAGGGAACCAACTATTATGTGCAACAACATAGTAATAAAAGGACGTTATAAACTGACTTCAGATATGGGAGATGTTTGTAAGTGGTGCAACATACATGGAGAAGGAAACTTGAATATCGTACTAGGTATGACTTTAATCATCGATACAAATGACTGACCTTTGTCATAAACTGGCTGCTTCCCGTTTCGTACACGCAGACTTTTAAGGTTGACTTCCGTGCATTTCGGCCAATCGCAGCCGCGCGCGTCTGACGCATGCGTTAAACGCAGAGCTGCTGATGCAATTTGAAAATGTATGGCGATGTCAGTCGTCGGCCGTGCGTGTCAACAAAATATTGGCTCGTTTTTTTACCAACTTAGGGCGGTCCTGAATTTGGTCTATATTAATATAATTTAATTTATTTAATTAATTCAGGTTTGTAAACCGATTACTCTGTCATTTGCGAATCGATTTACGCGTTTTTAAAATTATGTAATTAATGCTATACAGGTTCCACAAAAGAACTCATTGACTTTGGCTAAGTGGTTTTAAACCAGCATCAATATGGTAGGATTCATTTTGTTCAAGCGTTAACATAGTTAATTCTGATGTCGGTTTTGATATTTTATGATATTGATCAATAAAAAAAATCCATTAGTATACCTACACATATTTATTTTCTTTCTTAAGAATATTTATCTATATAACATAAATTATTATTAAAAAAACCTAATCCTAGAGTGCCGCCGGTAGCGGGACAGGGTCCAAGCTGCTGGTGGTTAGGACTGCAGAGTGAGGAATCGCCTTCCAATGTGCACCGTGTCAAGGATTACCGCCTTCTGCATCTGACCCAGGAGTCCTCCCGTCAAGCGAGAACCTCTTTTAGGTTTATTTTTATTAATCATTAACATTATTCTTATTTTCCAGAGAACTGGTTCTTTAGATTCAGATATCCTTTCCGGATAGTAAAGCGAACAGATGGAGAGATTTATATGAATGCATTATTTGACAAAGCTTTCTACGAAACTAACGTAAAAAAAGTTACTGTGGACGCTGATTCTGTACTGATTGGAAAGCATGACATAAGTAAGTGTATAAATGTTTACTATATTTAATTAACCAGTTAAAAAAACAGTTGTTTGCCCCTAACGGTTATCTTCAAATCTTGGAATCACTGAACCAACTTTTCTTTTGACATTATTATGACATTCACAAGTGCACATGCTAGCATGGTATCCCAGCAGTGGGAACATGACAGACTGATAATGCTAATAAAAAGGGTAAAAAGCTAGAACGTGTCCCAGCAAAAAATTAAATGCACAACGCAGTTGTCATTTATGTCAAGAGTATTTTTTTATGATAAGGCCATAAACATAGAAGTAGTTAGCAGTTAGAAGTAGTAGTTAGCTAATTTAGCATAGACAAATTAAACATGTTACATTCTTTACTCATTATGCCAAAATAGTTGTTACTAGAACGAAACAGATATATTTTTGACAGGACAGCAAACTGCAGGGTTGTACACTATTTTCATGTACTAGGGCAGGTCCCTAGTACATTAAAATAGTGTACATAAAAAGCTCCAAAGGCTACATACTATTTGACAACATAATATGCCAAAATTGTTGTTACCAGAACGAAACAGATAATATATTTTTGACAGGACAGCTAATTGCAGGGTTGTAAACTATTTTAATGTACTAGGGACGTGTAAAAGGCTCCAAAGGCTACATACTATTTGACAAATTACCTTGTACGCTTTGTAAATCACGCGAAAGATTCTGTTCTTTATTATTCTATGTGTTAACATTTATTTGTCTGGCACAGTTTAGTAAAAATTCGTAAATAGTTTTATTATGTTTTTTTTTTCAGGTAAACATGTCGTCTCTTTCATCAACAGCCACTGGAATTTAATAATGCGCTCTGACGTTGGAAAGTTCATAAACGACAAATCAGCACAGTATTATTACGATGTTTACAGAACATTCTTTGACAAATCGCCAGCGAATACTTATTTGAATGATGATCTGACTCCATTAATCGACAACTAAATCTTATATAAATACTAGCTGAGACCTGCTACTTCGTAAGCGTAGAGCTCGGCCTTCGGCCTCGCTACTACAACCCCTTATAGCCTATGTGTTAGTCTAATGTATAAGCTATATTATTGTAAGCTGTCATTAAAATCCATTCGGTAGTTTTTGCGTGAAAGAGGAATAAACATCCATACATCCATACATACAAACTTTCGCGTTTATAATATTAGTAGGACTAAATGATAAATGGGTGACTTTTTTTATCTAAGAAAATTTAAATATTAATAATATAAAAATAAAAATAAATACTAGCTTTTCGCATTCTTCTCAGCAATCCCTTTAATTTATATTCTTATATCATATGGTACTGAGACGTGGTCCTTATTTGTTGGCTTTTTGGAAACACAGCGGGCAATGGAGAGAGCTATGCTCGGAGTTTATTTGCGCGATAGAATCCAAAACGTGGATATTCTCCAAACAAGCAGAGTCACCGACATAGCTGTTAAAATTTGCAAGTTGAAGTGGCAATGGGCAGGCCACATATCTCGAAGAATCGATAATAACCGATGAAAATTAAAGTTTCTTGAGTGGAGACCACGAGCCGGAAGACGTAGCGTAGGTAGGCCTCCCACTAGATGGACCGACAACATGTTGTGAGTCGCGGGCATCTAGTGGATGCAAAAGGCAGGCTGTCGTTCAGTGTGGAGGTTAAAGGAGGAGGCCTATGTTCAGCAGTAGACGTGATGATCATTGTGTTCTGATGATGATGATGATCATGCGAGGTTTAATCACTTTAACCAACGATTGTTACTACATATGACCTGGTTTAATATTAATGTATTATTGCGTTTAAGGCGCATTTTAGTGGAACAAAACCATGGCGCTTACACACACTCGTGCGTTTTGCTACTTTTCTCATATTTTTCGAAAAGTATAGCTGTACTTTTAGGCTGCGTCGTAGGTTCCGCAAGAAATGTGCAAAGCAGCTAAGTGATGTGCGAGGAAATAAACCGGCCAAGTACGAGTCGGGCTCGCGCACTGAGGGTTCCGTACCACCACAAAATTCAATAACGAAATTGCCAGCTATAACTTGGTAATGAACATAAACTTATCACCGACTCGCACTTAGCCATTTTTTATTATTTTTTGTTATACTTTAGAGTGTGTTATATAATCATATTAAGTTTGACACTTGTAAGTATTACCGTTTTTACATTAGAGCTAATACAAAAATACGTAAAAAAATAGATTTGTTGTATGGGGACGTTTATACTTTATAACTTTTTTATTTTTTGTTTTTCAATCTGCCGTAACATTACAGACAGACAGGCCGTCCCTTTTTACCCTTTGGGTACGGAACCCTAAAAATCATCCAATAAGAGGCTTGGCCAGACGGAATGAAGCAATCCTATAGGTCGATTTTTTTCGTCGCGCACCGCTCATCTTCCTTGGACATCTCCGGTGGATACGCAGCCTTACGGCCCTCTCCATACTTATGAAATCTGTATAATATATTAAGGTAGGTATCGTAGACATCATTTAGTAAATAGATATTTGAATGAATCCAAAAAAAACAGGATAAATATAGTATATTTATCTATGCAGTTATTCAAAAAGTATTTGGGCAGCAACGGCGCCTGCGCAGTTTTATCGCGGATCGCGTTTTATTTTTTGGATAATCACTCAAAACATAACATAAATAGAAGCTCCTAACTAAATTGCTAATATATTATTTGCAGGAGTAACGGAATACTTTAGTACTTTCTTGAGGCATTTTATAGGACTTCTGTTGTTATAAAGACTGTTTTTATAGCAAATTAGCAAGTCTTTACTTATCTTTAAACGTTTTGTAATTAGAGTGAGAATGAGTTATACGATATGAGTTTTTTTTAAATGTTTATGTATGCAGGAGTAACGGAATACTTCAGTACTTTCTTGAGACATTTTATACGATTTCTGTTGTTATACAGACTGTTTTTATAGCATGTCTGTACAAGTCTTTACCAATCTTTATACGTTTTGTAATTAGAGTGAGATTGAGTTATACGATATGAGTTTTTTTAAAATGTTTATGTATGCAGGAGTAACGGAATACTTCAGTACTTTCTTGAGACATTTTATACGATTTCTGTTGTTATACAGACTGTTTTCATAGCATGTCTGTACAAGCTTTATCAATCTTTATACGTTTTGTAATTAGAGTGAGATTGAGTTATACGATATGAGTTTTTTTTAAATGTTTATGTATGCAGGAGTAACGGAATACTTCAGTACTTTCTTGAGACATTTTATACGATTTCTGTTGTTATACAGACTGTTTTTATAGCACGTCTGTACAAGTCTTTACCAATCTTTATACGTTTTGTAATTAGAGTGAGATTGAGTTATACGATATGAGATATTTTTAAATGTTTTTTTAGTAGTATACAAACAAACGACAGGTCACCTGATAAGTGGTCACCGCTGCCTATATATGGACACCTACAATACCCGGAGCATTGGTGGTGCTTTGCCTACCTTTATGAACCTATTCCCTTCATTTGAAGCAATGGAAACTTGTGTAAATTTCTTGTAGGTATAGTGAAGAATACCTACGTTATTGTATAATTTTATGACTGTGTTTATTATAGCTAAGGGTACATAACGTCCGGTCATTGTTGACTCTGACTTTGTGAATCAGTTTCATATTTTAATTAATAAATTAATATATACTCGTATTTATTTGTATTCTATTGTAATAATTATAAATAAATAAAATAAGAAAATAAAAAATATGGAAATTTTTGCACACACGGTCATCTGACCCCAAACTAAGCAAAGCTTGTGATATGGGTGCCAGAGACTGATATACATACATAAATATTTTTAAATACATACTTAAATAGATCACCCAGATATAGAACAGACACAAATGTTCATCGCATAAATGTTTGTCCTAGATGGGAATCGAACCCACGCCCCCAAGCGCAGAAGGCAGGATCAGTGACCAACTGGACCAACGGGCTATCCGATAATATGCAATTAAACACTGTTTTATATTGTGCCTAAAATAAGGGTATTCTTATTCGTACGGTTTCCTTACTCTGATCGTGAGAATGTTTATATTAGAGTTAAACATTAATCTAGATTATCTTAGTAAATCAACAACAAAATTTTAACAAGTTTACAAACATATATGACAAGTATTTTTTTTTACATATTTTGTTCCTGTTATACATTTAGAACGAGCTATGCTCGGTTTGTGTGCGTGATATAATCTGAAACGTAGATATTCGACGTAGAACCAGAGTTACCGACACAGCTAGGAACATGATCCATGGCATTTTGATACTAGCTAACTGAGTGTATACAAATTATAACAGCCAGCGCTCGTCGATTTATAAGACGTTATCACGTCAAAAATAATTGATTCTAAGAACCACTTTCACGACCAATTTAAATCTTGATTTAACGAAATTCAAATGTCAAATCGTATGGGAAATTTAATAAAATTTTGATGTAAACCAGATTTAATTTGTGGTGCAAGCCAACTTTAATTCCTTATTGCACTTAGTGCGACGTACACTAGAAAATCGTCAAAGAAACAGTTTTGAAGATTCAATCAACTAACTTACACCTAAGCCTAAATTAGGCTTGATGCCAAACTCACCCAGCAGACGACCTTGCCGCTCTTTTTTTGCATGTGGTTTTCTTTCATTGGTGGTATTGTTCATGTTTTAGTGTGTGTGAAAAATTTGTTAGTAAGCCGTACCTAAGGCCGTACTCCCACCCTGTAAACGTTCAAGCTAAGTATTTGGTGTTATTACAATGATTGTTGTTTGGCTTAACTAATATTGTAATCATACTATTATCTACATTTTGTTTCAAAATGTCTGCTCTTTATTGTTCCATGTAGGTATACAGAAACCAGCAACACAAGCTCTGCTTAGTGTAGGTTCTGTGAACCAACCTATTTGTTACCAAAAGCTGATTATTTGTACCGAATATCTTGCATTTATCAAAGCCTTATTTTTAAGCCTTTATATACATACTATATGCTACCATCTATTTCTCTTTGTGATATCGGCTTTTTTATCCATGAAATAAAGATGATTATGATTATGACTTACAGTTTTTACGTTAACCAGTTAAGCCGTATATAGTGAAAAAAAGATTATAAAACGTACGATCATTGTACAAAGAAAATCTCCCTCGTTTGTCTGCTCTCAGGTGTGTTCAGACCTTCATGTCTAGTTTGGTGATAAACCCAAAATCTCTACACCACTTAACCCCACACCACACCACTTAACCACACTTTAACCCCTGCCGCAGTTATTGCGCGCTTAAACAGTCAAAATAAAATCATCAGAAATACGTTTCAATAATTTGCTGCATGTTATACACAATTATATTACTTATACTTAGATGAAAATTGCTTTTCATTTGCTACTTGTTGTTTAAAATAGCATTGGTGTTGTATTTATATAACTTCCTTAATTAACTTCATAACAATACTAATTAGTTTATTTTAATACAACAAGTAAACATTCGTTTTATTATAATAATATTATAATGTTATTATGCTAAGATTGACGTCATTGATTCTGTTAGAACGTTTCCTTATGCGCAAGACACACTTCTAAGCCTTGTACAGACCTATAGCAACCGTGAGATCACGCTACCATCTCTCTTAATATGGTACGTTTCACCAATGGCGGGAAATTCAAATTTCAAATAGTTTTTTTGTCCTTGTAGCTAGGCCGGGTAATTATTGTAAACGATCACGATATTTGCGCAAATTGTATATTATTTTTTTGAAAATCATGTAAATCTTTTTGTCTATAATGCATATTATCACTTAAATTTGTCAATAAACTAATTTTGGCTGTTTCAAACGGTTTATTGATAAATGTGGGTAATATGGTGCGTTACTGTTAAATAGCTGTACATGATAATATAAAGAACCAGCAAAGATTTGCGCGAACATTGTGTTATTTTGAAATAATTACCCAGCCTAGCTACAAGGACAAAAAAACTATTTGAAATTTGAATTTCCCGCCATTGGTGAAACCTACCACCTTTTTTTTTTTTTTTTTTTTTTTTTAATCTAAATTTATTTGGAAGCTTGAGTCGCTTTGCGACTATGTCAGCTCCATTATGTACGGAAATTTGCACCATATTGAGTGAGCATGGCAGATCTCACAGACTGCGTTCGTGAACATTCCACCAGGACATGATAAACATCCTCGAGGCTTCCACATATGTCACAGGTGTCTGTTTCTACTAGCCTCATTAGAAAATTAAACTTATTAGTAGGCATGTGTCCGGAACGGAGCCTGTGAGCCATAACTATCCACTGTCTCTTCATCCTACAGTTAGTAGACCACGGTGTTTGAGGCGGTTTTTGCAGCAAAATATTATACCAAATTCCTTTCTCATGCGAAATTGTATCAAAATATAGTTTCCATTTTTCAAAAATCTTGTACCGGTAATTGCACAGTATTTCCGAAATTTCCGGCATCATGTAAATTTCTGACCCTGTAGATACAGCCTCTTTTGCGTGTTTATCTGCTTCATCATTACCTCGGATGTCAACATGGGACGGGATCCACTGCAATCTCAAATCGACATTCTTCTCTCTAAGTGATAATATTTTCCGTAAAATGTCATATGCTATCGAGGCACCTTTAGAGCTAGAGGCACACCGAGCTATATGTTGTAATGCACTTCTGCTATCGGAAAATATTACCACTTTCTTATGATTTATAGTACATACGTATGATAATGCTTCGGAGATTGCGAGTAGTTCTACCGACATAATTGAATTATATTTAGACACGATTTTATAACGTCCACTGAGATTTTGTCTGGGGTCAAAGTAAGCAGCACCAAGACCATCACCTGTTTTCGACCCATCCGTATAGAGTTTGTACCATCCTACATAATTTTCATTCATCATACATAGTGTGTTGGCTTTAAGTACCCTAGTGTCGTATTTACTTTTAGCATCTTTAATACCTTCCACTTCAGTAAAGATAAAGTCCATTTTTATATTTGACGCCCATGTATTAAACCGGAACATATTAAGAGGGTTCCGGACTTTAAGTTTTTCAAATTTAGTTTCTGAAAATACTACTGCAAGAAGAGGTTTTTTCTTCCTGGACCAATACTCGGTTTCAATATGATTCGAAAGGTCATCAAGTATATTTACTGTGATCTGAGAGGAACCATGTGCTTTCAAGCAGTATTTTGTCGCAAGGTACTGTCTCCGTAAATGTAATGGATAGATACACAGTTCGAACTCCATAACATGTATAGGCGTTGATCTAATGAATCCACCAATTACACGCATTGCTGTGTTTTGCACTTTATTTAATTTATATAAATTAGTTTTAGCCGCTGAATCATACAGAAAACTTCCAAAATCAATTTTACTGCGCACTAAAGCAATATAAAGGCGTCTTAGGTGTTTTGGGTGAAGTCCCCATGTTGGCCCTGCTAGAACTTTCAGTAAATTCAACGTCTTTGCAACTTTTTGTATTGTTTCATTGATATGCGTCTTCCACGTCAGAGACTTATCTATCCACATGCCCAAATATTTGACGCTGTCGACTGCATCTATATCTTGACCATTAATTGAAACTTTAACCCGACCACTACCTCTTCCCCTCTTGAACTGGCAAACTTGAGTTTTCGAAGACGATAACTGTAAACCTAATTGTTCTAGAAAACCGGTTATTATATTCAAAGCATTTTGTATGTTAATTTCATTTAAATTTTTATCCCTATTTTGACTATATACTACGAAATCGTCAGCATATTGAAGTATACTTACATCATCTAAGCCCAAACCTATGTTATGTGTTATTATATTGAACAAGAGAGGAGAGAAGGGATCCCCCTGCGCTAAACCTTTACTAGTCCACCTCATTCTTACTTCATCTTCAGCAAATTCGTCTTTTATTTTCAAGATTCTTCTGCTCAAAAAGTTCCATAAGTATCGACACATATGATTGCCTACTCCTAATTTATCCAGTATTATAATTAGTTGATCAATAAGTACATTATTATAAGCATTTTCGATATCTAGAAAGACTGCTAAAGTAGGTGAACGATTAGTAAATCCTATCTGTATTTGTGTTACAAAGCGCGCTAAACAGTCTAGGCAAGACTGATTTTTTCTAAAACCGGAGGTGAAATGTGGTATAATATTATTGCTTTCTACGTACCATTCTAAACGCTTGCACATCATTGAGTGGAATATTTTACACATACAAGAAATCAAAGATATAGGTCTAAATTTGGGTGCGGCGTTGGAATCTGAGCGTGCTTTAGGAACTGGGACAATTTTTATATCCCGCCATTGATTTGGTACCGTACCTGATTTATATATTTCATTGTAAATTTTAAGCAGATATAGTTTTCCTTCTAAAGGTAAATTATAAATCATGGAGTACGTAATTTTATCCTCGCCGGGAGCTGTATCTTTCTTTTTTAAGCAATGTGTCAATTCATTTAATGAGAAATCATTGTTTAGTAAGGTATTACCAGAATCAAGTACTGGTCGCGGGGAAGTCACATAATCAGGTGCCAAGGTTCGTAATAGTTCTTCCTTTTTATCGTTTGGAATCTGACAGTTTTGTCTCTTAAAGCCTTTGACCCAGCGCATCCTATGCCACATATCTGAAGTACTTACTTTTTCATCGACTCCAGTAAATAATTGTTTCCAATGTGCCGTCTTATGCTGTCTGTGGATCTGCTGGGCAGTAGCAGTTTTTTTGTTTAGTTCATTAAGGTTTGAAGTGGTAGGGTTACGTCTAAATGTTTTTAATGCTAGTCTACGTTCCGCCACAGCTAAAGATATCTCTGGGTTCCAATATGGTTTCGGTCTAAATGTTTGTGTCGGGTCTGTGCAATTTTTTATCATTGGAATACTCTTTCGTACAGCGTAATTGATTTCGTCAATTAGTAGATTATAACTAAATTGAACATCATTTTCAGTTACTGCTAAATCAGAGGAAAGCCTCTCTTTTAAAATTTCTTGATACACGTGCCAGTTAGCTAGTTTAAAATTACGCCCTAGGACATAATGACGTGCATCCCGGTACTGTAAGGATATTTTAACTACCAAGTGATCACTGTTTAAGTTTTCGCGGGTAACTTTCCATTTCATGTATGACGCTAAATCAGATGACACAAAAGTAATATCCGGGGCTGATTGCTGTAACCTACCACTAACCAGTTTAATCCTTGTAAACTCACCATTGTTAAGTGACACAAAGCTATTGTCCATAGAAGCATCTAACAGTTGTTTACCCCTACTATCATTCTTATATGACCAGTTTGTATGGTGACCGTTAAAGTCGCCTGCTATTATTGTTTTAGTTCCAAATTGTGAAAATATTAAATCCCATTCATTCTGTACGGTACTTGGTGTTTGTGGACAGTAAATTGCTACCACATTTTCAAGATATTTACAGTTTAAAATCTTGACACATAATATATCTGTGTTACTATTTAAGGATTGAATTGTAACTGCATGGGATTTTATGGATGTATGTACATATATAGCCACACCACCGTAACCGTCAGCCCTGTCACGTCTGTATATATTATAACTATTCACTCGTAATATAGTATCCTCGTTAAGCCATGTCTCACTCAATATAGCGATTCCAATTTTTTCTTGATTCAACAGTAGCTCTAAATCATGTCGTTTTGGCATCAGACTCTGTGAGTTCCATTGCGCAATATGAATAAATTGCGCAACAGAACCCCCAGAGCCTGATGCCGTTGTAGCGTTATGTACATAATTGTTGTTATACATAATGGAAGAGACCCAAAAGTTTGCTAAAAACCTCCCCATTACTTAAATTCTTAACAATAAACGATACTATTTCATCAAATAACACTTTTAACACATTCTGAACTTTTTCTTCAAAACTACTGTCCAAGGTCACAATATCCTTCATCTTATGTAGTGCCCAATTAAAATAGCTCTTTTTCTTTCGTCTGTTTTCTGATTCTTCCTCTTCTGCTACTGTTGTTCTTATGTAAGCCTCGTTCTGCGAGTTTTCTACATCTCTGTTTAGTTCTCTTTTTTGTTTTTTGTTTATTTTTTGTTTCTTTTTCTTATGTTCTAAAGGAGTCACATGCCCTATCTCAACTTCACTGGTGCTATCACTCTCTATCCTAGGAATTTTAGCTGTCTGATGAAGTGCAGCACTGTACGAAATGCCTGTATTTTCTGATCGACGTTTTACTTCAGAGTGAACATCGGGAGATTCATTTTCGGCTTCGTATGACTTATTTTCTAAATACATCGATAAAGCCATTTTATATGTAACATTATTTTTGGACATAGTTTCACGGATTTTCTTTTCCTTTAAGAAGAAGGGACATAATTTGCTGAAGGAGATATGACGTCCTTTACAGTTTACGCATCGGAATTCAGTAGTTTCGCAATTGCTGTGACTTCCACCACATTTTGGGCAAATCGTTTTGTTATTTGGGCAAGTACGCGTTGTATGTCCGTACCGCCAACAAACGCTGCACTGAGATACCGGGAAAGTATAAGGTTCAACTTTGAACCTGCAGTCAAATCCATGTATATATGCCGGCAGAGTTGAACTTTTAAAATCGAATCTTACTGTCTCACTCGCGACCCACTCGCCTTTATCTGATAGACGTTTCAATCTTTTTGCAGATACTATTTTGCAGTCTGAGCTAAATGCTTTCATCAGGTCTTCATCGGAAATGTCTAATTCCAAATATTTAACTACGCCGTAGCTGAGATACACCTCTGTCGTGAAATGACAACGGTATCCGAGCTCCGTAATTTTTTTGTTATTAATCAGTCCTAAAGCATCTTCCCTCTTATCAAAGCTGATTACTACTTTGTATGCATTCTTATACTTTATTTTCGACGCATTCGTAATGCCTTCTGACTTAAATAATTGTGCTAAACCTATTTGTTTAGGCAGCATCTCATATGAAGATAAACAAACATCATTCCTATTTGAGTCGTTAATAAGTTCATTCTGCTTCTTCGTTTTACTAGTCAAAGTACGGTTTGTTTTTCTCGTAACGAATGTTAGCTTTTCAGCCAAGAAATCACCTTTTAAACTGTTTTACACACAATTCGTTTACACTTGTTATCGCTTCGAGGTTCGAGCAAAGAAAGAGAGTGATTGCAATGCAACCGCCACTTATATACTGTGTTCGTTGGCAGTCGACAAAAGACTGTCAACTGTCAACGAACACGTGTGAACTTCGCCAATACAGTTTCATTATAATGGTGTTGTTAGTTCATCTATCCATTAAATGATTAAACTAAAGTTGTTCTACATTCGGCCATCCGACTCAATTACACGTCCTCGTGTATACGTGTCATGTATTATATGATAATAGACGTTATACGTGTTAATTAAATGTGTACTTTACAATCTTATTTTGAAGTCTTATACTATCGTTTTATGTTACATAATATCAGAATGCAACTGCATACTGAAAAGCACATCATATCAGACTAAAACCGAATCTGGTTTGGTTAAGTCAGTACGCAACTGCGTACACTGTCTCTTACGCAACTGCGTACATCGGCTCTTACGCGACTACGTACACCGGATCTTACGCAACTGCGTACAATGTCTCTTACGCAACTGCGTACATCGGCTCTTACGCGACTACGTACACCGGATCTTACGCAACTGCGTACAATGTCTCTTACGCAACTGCGTACATCGGCTCTTACGCGACTACGTACACCGGATCTTACGCAACTGCGTACAATGTCTCTTACGCAACTGCGTACATCGGCTCTTACGCGACTACGTACACCGGATCTTACGCAACTGCGTACAATGTCTCTTACGTAACTGCGTACTGGAGGCTCCGCTGCAGGCTCAGCTGGCAGGTTCGACGGCAGGCTCAGCCGCAGGCTCAGCCGCAGGCTCGACAGCAGGCTCAGCCGCAGACTCCGCGGCAGGCTCCACTGCAGGCTCCGCTGTATGCTCCGCCGCAGACTCGACCGCAGGCTCGACAGCAGGCTCAGCCGCAGGCTCGACGGCAGACTCGACAGCAGGCTCAGCCGCAGGCTCGACGGCAGGCTCAGCCGCAGGCTCGACAGCAGGCTCAGCCGCAGACTCCGCGGCAGGCTCCACTGCAGGCTCCGCTGTATGCTCCGCTGCAGACTCGACCGCAGGCTCGACAGCAGGCTCAGCCGCAGGCTCGACGGCAGGCTCGACAGCAGGCTCAGCCGCAGGCTCGACGGCAGGCTCAGCCGCAGGCTCGACAGCAGGCTCAGCCGCAGACTTCGCGGCAGGCTCCACTGCAGGCTCCACTGTATGCTTCGCCGCAGACTCGACCGCAGGCTCGACAGCAGGCTCAGCCGCAGGCTCGACAGCAGGCTCAACGGCAGGCTCGACAGCAGGCTCAGCCGCAGAATCGGCGGCAGTTATTTGCATATATAACAATAAGTACACTAATCGGATATATAATCTGAAGAACTTTTAACATGAGCACAGTTATTTAGTAATTAGTATTAAATTAATCATTAGTAAATAAATTATAATCAAGAAAACGCAAGGAATAAAACAGCCACTTTGTAAAATAACTATTAATTAGGGCTCTAAAAAAAAACATGACTAGCAAACAGGTTTTGAACCACTTAACAAAAGACAAATTACACTCTGTGGACATGGGAAAATAAGAAGACATCTGTAACTTATTAATCCCACTTCTGATTTGTTAGCTTTTCAGCCAAGAAATCACCTTTTAAACTGTTTTACACACAATTCGTTTACACTTGTTATCGCTTCGAGGTTCGAGCAAAGAAAGAGAGTGATTGCAATGCAACCGCCACTTATATACTGTGTTCGTTGGCAGTCGACAAAAGACTGTCAACTGTCAACGAACACGTGTGAACTTCGCCAATACAGTTTCATTATAATGGTGTTGTTAGTTCATCTATCCATTAAATGATTAAACTAAAGTTGTTCTACACGAATGTAAAACCTTGTTCGTCAATCACTCGGCCGCTTTCGTCACTTTCCGCCTCTCGCGGTCGCTTCGTGGCGCCAGCGCGTGTAGGTATGATAACCGACGCGGGCGACCGGACACAACCTTCTGGTTCGTCTTCTATTAAAGTGCAATTAGATCGTACCTCGTCTTCACTCATGTTGCTTGCCGCGGACGGAGGCCTGGTGTGGACCTCGTCCATTGTATAGATAACACTCGCACTGTTTATACGATAATATTAATTAGATCGCGGATAAACAAAACAGATGCGTGCAACCCCTGTGCTGCACGGCGTGCGACTGACCTACCACCTTAAGGCATATTAAAGCAATTTTCGTGTTGATATTCGATAGAGAAGCGAAAATAAATAATACGTTTTTTGTCTCTCTCCACCGCCATCCTGTAAAATATCAACAGGAAAGTAGCTTATTAATATTGCTATGTTTTTCTAAATATAGATCGTCATGTGACGTATCTAGGGATAGAGGCTCTATTTGGCATCTCAGGGACAACCATTCAGAAGATCTTGCATGAAGCACTTGGTGTGAGAAAGCTAGTTTGCCGTTGGATACCGCATCTGCTTTCCGACAATCACAAGGCGGCCCGCGTCAGATGGTGTAAGAAAACTCTGCAAAGGTTCCACCGAGGAGAGTCAAATCACGTCTATGACATCATCAGTGGTGACGAATCTTGGATCTATGCCTACGATCCTGATTTCAAACAACAATCTACAATCTGGGTCTTTCAAGACGAGCCAAAGCCGACTAAAGTTGTTCGTTCTCGAAGCACTTCAAATAAGATGGTGGCCACGTTCGTTGGAAAAACCGGCCATGTTGTGACTATTGCACTTGAAGATCGTAGAACGGTTAACGCAGAGTGGTATACCACAGTTTGTTTACCACAAGTCATCGCCGAACTTCGAAAATCTAACTCAAAGCGACGCATCATCCTGCACCACGACAACGCAAGCTCACACAGCGCTCGTCAAACGATTGAGTATTTGAAGCAGGAAAAAGTAGAAATTCTTGACCATCCTCCATACAGTCCTGACCTAAGCCCTAACGATTTCTTTACATTTCCTAAAATTAAGAAAAGTCCTCGTGGTCAAAGGTTCCAGTCCGGTGAAGAAGCAGTCGACGCTTTCAAGTGAGCCATTTTGAACACCCCCACTTTAGAGTGGAATAGATGTTATAATAACTGGTTTGAGCGAATGGTAAAGTGTATCAAGCTACGTGGTGAATACTTTGAAAAACAATAAAAACTACTATAAGGTCCTAGTTGTGTTTTACTTCAAACGACAAAACTTAAAAAGCAAGCTACATATTAGTTGCGCCCCGCGGTTTCGCCAGCGCGGTAATTGAATTGTCGCAATTGAAGAACAATATCAGATTTTTTATTTTATTTAATAGCCTATAAAATATTTAAAAAAAACTGTTGTTCCATATATTTCGTTGACAGTAAATTGCTATTTTCTATGGAACAGATGATTTTTTTTAAACAGATGAAATGGATATGGAACAGATGAACGCGGGATGCAGGCCGCTTCCAACCGGCCCTTTTGGCGATCGACGGGGGAGGCTTATGTCCTGTCCAGCAGTGGACGTCCTATGGCTGAAGTTATGACGATGAGATGATTTTTTCCCGCAAAAAAAAAACAAAGTTAAAATCTTGTTAAATCGGGTTCCTTGTCTACCCAAAGAGTGTCAACAGGACTATTATATTATCGTACCTATTATTCAGACTATGGTGTGTGTCCTGCCACTAAAGAGCTTTATTTTTAAACATTAATTAAATAGTTTTAATTTTCGCCTAATAAAACTGGCTCTATCGTAAAAACGGTAATGCACATAAGCGCCAAACTTGGTGCGATTTTAGAGCTAGCTCTACAAAAGAAAAAAACTTATAATAAAAACCGGCCAAGTGTGAGTTGGACTTATTATTGTGTGCGATACGAAACCTTAGTGCGAGAGCCCGACTCTGACTTACCCGTCTATTATTTCATAGGCACACCGTAGCCTTATTTGTATTATAACTAAAAAACATGCATAAATAAGTTGATACCTGGAGAATCTAAGCAATGATAAAGAACAAGTATGTCTTACAAAATAAAAGTCTACTTTATGAAGCATACAAAGTTTTTTAGTGTTTTGCTGTATGCTAATACCTAAACCTGCAAAAATTATTCGTATATAATGAGCTGGTGTTAGATAATTTTAGTTACATTCAACCCAACTGTGGTGTAAGAAGGAACAATGGATTTTCTTAGAGTTTTATCGATTGTGCTCGTTGCTGTTTTGGGGTTCAGCCACTGTGCTTTTGGTAAGTAAAATGTTTTATAACAACAAAAAAACTCTTAATTGCGTGCTAAAAGTGTTTAAGCATGTACAGTAAAAAGCCCTACTAGACGTGTGGATTTCGTACGGACCGCCGTCTGACCAATGGGAGAGAAAGAAAAAAATTATCTTGCTCTCCCGTTGGTTGGTCGGCGGTCCGTCAGCCAAGTCCGACACGTCTGTTACGGCTTTAAAGGGCCTCTATACCTTCCGCAGCCCTCACACTCTCCTAATTTCACATTATTGAAGATATAATATCACAGAGTAATATACAGTGGTGGTCATATAATTAAGAACGATTTGAAGTTCCAGTTTTTTTTTATCTAAATCATGTCATGTGTAGTTATGTGTTCCTTCTTAGAAGTAACTAGTTATGTTATGAAATAGCCACATGAATAGAGCAAACGAGATTAGGATTATAGAATAAAATCGCTAACTATTTTCTTCACAAATTTTATTTATTCTCTATAGTAACAAATTCAAATAGTAATAAAGCCGGACAAATAATTAAGAACGAATTATTAAACTGCCGGGGAGTTGTTTTTATGGAACTTAGATTAAATAAATCACATTAATGCGAAGTGCGTAAAGAAAAAAAGCAATTTAAAACATTTTAAACTAAAATTAATAGTTATTAGCATGTCCACGGCTTTTACCTATTGTTTTACACCGGCGAGGCATTGATTCTATCAATTTTTGACATTTCGCAACTCTACTTGAGTTCAATTCTTCTAAGAAAATATCGTAAAAAAAACAAAAAAAAAAAAAAAAAATTGCCACACTGTCGATTTGAAACCTTTTCTTTACTTCATACCAAAAATGCTCTATTGGGTTTAGATCTGGGCTGTTAGCTGGCCAATCTAAGACAGAAACTGATTGCGATGTGAGAAATTCCTTAACGGTGCGTGCAGTATGCTATGGATCATTGTCGAGCTGGAATGTCCAAATAACTGGAAGCACGTCTTCAGCATAGGGTAACAATGTTTCTTCCAGTATATTTTTGTATTGGAATTGATCCACGTTTCCTTCTATCAGCTTAACAGGGCCAACACCATATCCATAAAAGCACCCCTAAATTTTCACATTTCCCCCACCATGCTATAATTTCACTTTTGTGTACTTAGGGTCGAATGCTTTATTCGGAAGACGTCGTACATATCGTTTTCCATCAGAACATACCCTGTTTATATTTGTATCATCAGGAAAAAGAAAAAATTTCCACTGTCTAACTGTCCAGTTTTCATACCTTCTTGCAAATGCAAGCAGGGCTTTCCTATGGCACCGTTTCAACATGGGCATCTTCCTTGCTATCCTTCCGTGCAACTTTTCTTCTACCAAATGCCTTCGAATACTGCGTGCCGAGATTGCTGAAGGGTTGTTTTCACCAAAATATTATTATCTCAGCTCATTAGACTCTTTGAAAGGGTTTTGTTTTGCCAAACGAACGATATTTCGATCATCTCGACGAGATGACTTTCTCTGTTTAGGTACACGCGGATCATTTGAAGTAGTTTGATACGTGGCAAAAGGCTTGACAACGTGGAAAACCATAGTTTTTGAGCATTGCAGATGGTCGGCTATCTTTTTATAGAACCAATTCTTCTCGCGGAGTTTTATTATTACTTACCTTGTAGATTTATCACAACTTTTATTTTTTCCCATTGTTTTCATATGAAGTAATCACTTTTAAGACCTTTACAGCACTAAATGGCGCCAAAATTATACGAATAGTGACCTACACCCACAGAGCCACAGAGATTTCTTTATAAAAATAGAATAAAAAAATTAACTATTCAGCGTTCTTAATTATGTGACTAGCCAGTAAGTAGTCATACTAGGTTCAGATCTAATGTATAAAGTTTATCTATTTAATTTTGAGCCAATCATGTGTATCATCGAATGTACCGTTAGTATGGAAAAAATTTGCAATACCGAGAGCAATAAAAAAAATACATGCAATTAGTTATACTTGATAGTTTGAAAAAAAAACTTCCCTCTAAATAAGCGTTCTTAATTATATGACCACCACTGATAAGCAAATAAATCACTTGTTACCATTTTCTTGTGGTGTTTCTTCAAGGTGTTTCTTAGACAAATATCTTGTGTATTTTTGCTTCATTTTCTTTCTTGTGCTTTTTTCTCTCATTGAAGCACACAAGAAGTTTACAGTTTTATGATTATGATAGGGATATTTACCATGATACGGTTAAGACTAAAAAAAACGGTAGAATGTTTTGTTGGTACCTAAATTTGGCCAAAATTGTCCTTCGGCCTTAGTCAATTAATGAAGTAAAAGCGTATATTTTTTTTCGGCGCTTCAGTGTGCTTTTGATCTGATTGAGCGATCGTCGCATGTGTTATCGTATATATAAAAAATCGGGACAAAATTATCAAAATCGGGAGTGTCCCACCAGAATCGAGACAGGTGGCAAGCCTGTTAAAAACAGTGTTTTACACTAGAGATTTGTCTAGGAAACAGGGTTTGTGATTTCTTAAATATCAGCAAAAAAAATATTACTTATTTAAAACTATTTTTCTTTTCGTAAGTTCACAAGCTACCGACATTTAAATTTTATTTTTATTTTTCAGTGGATACCCTCCATAAATGTTCTCTAAAAAATAAAAGATGTCATAAGGATCTCATCCAGAAGATTCTTAAGGATATAGCCAAGACAGGAGTACCAGAGCTCAACATTCCACCAACCGACCCTATTGAATTAAAACACGTGAACGGCTCTATTTTTGGCATCCTTGATTTAGAACTCATCGAAGGAACAGCTAAAGGAGTTAAAAATTGTGTTATCGACAGCACAGAGTGAGTTTTGGTTTAGATTTTTAACCTAAAAAATAGGAAGACCTTACACTGAACTACAGAAAAGAAAAACAATTTTTATTTTCTGTGCACTAAACTAAAAAAAAAAAAAATTGCACCAAACCATAAACATAAGAAACTAGACCTACAAGATACTTAACATCATAAAAAATTCACTTACGTACAGTTTAAATACCACTTTTTTTAAACAAAACAAACATAATTCGAATCTACTAAAACTCACCAACTCAGGGGAATACGTACTCTCATAGACATTTTGTGACTTGTATTGTTAGTTTATGTCAAATCTTGCAACTGAATTTAAAAAAAGTTATCCCCAACCGATTGAGCTAAATTTTTTCACACACATTTAGCTTGAATTACAATGCATGGTGCTACCTAAGTGCATTCTAAATCCAATATGGGTGACTCCCAAATATAGCGGACCTGTTTTATAAATGCACCCCCTTGATATTATGGGTATCAAATAAAATGTTTGCTGAGAAAAATACAAAAAAAAGAAGAAAATGACGTTCATCATCATCATCATCATTTCAGCCGTAGGACGTCCACTGCTGGACATAGGCCTCCCCCATCAATCTCCAAAAGGGCCGGTTGGAAGCGGCCTGCATCCAGCGTTTCCCTGCGGTCTCTTTTAGGTCGTCTGTCCATCTTGTGGGTGGACGTCCTACGCTGCGCTTACCAGTCCGTGGTCTCCATTCCAGAACCTTTCGGCCCCATCGGCCATCTGTTCTGCGTGATATTTGCCCTGCCCACTGCCATTTCAACTTACTAATCCGGTGGGCTATGTCGGACTGACTTTCGTTCGTCTACGGATCTCCTCATTTCGGATTCGATCTCGTAGAGAAACCCCGAGCATAGCCCTCTCCATAGCTCGTTGTGCGACTTTGAGCTTGCTTATGAGGCCCATAGTGAGAGACCACGTTTCAGTGCCGTATGTCATCACTGGTAACACACACTGGTCGAAGACTTTCGTCTTAAGGCACTGAGGTATTTTGGACGAGAAGACGTTGCGTAGTTTACCGAACGCTGCCCAGCCGAGTTGTATTCGCCGATTGACCTCTTTCTTGAAGTTGGACCTACCTAGTTCGACTGTTTGTCCTAGGTAGACGTACGCGTCAACAGCTTCAAGAACTGAGTTCCCAACTGATACTGGGGTGGGCACAACATGGATATTTGACATGACCTTTGTCTTGTCCATGTTCATTTTAAGGCCCACCTGTTGGGAGACTCGATTGAGGCCTTCGAGCATCATGCTGAGATCTTCCATCGACTCTGCCATGACCACAATATCGTCGGCAAACCGAAGGTGAGTGATGTACTCGCCGTTGATGTTGATGCCGAGTCCTTGCCATTCCAGGAGCTTGAAGGCATCTTCTATTGTGGCAGTGAACAGTTTCGGAGAGATAACGTCTCCCTGTCTCACGCCTCTTCGCAATGGAATTGCCTTCGAACTCTGCTCCTGTACTCGGACCGACATGGTGGCGTTATTGTACAAACACTTCAACACTTCGACATACCGATAGTCAATACGGCATCGCTGGAGAGACTCGAGCACCGCCCATGTCTCGACCGAATCAAAGGCTTTCTCATAGTCCACAAACGCCAAACATAGTGGCAAGTTATATTCTTTGGTCTTCTGTATAACTTGGCGTAGCGTGTGGATGTGGTCTATGGTACTATAGCCCTTTCGGAAACCGGCTTGTTCGATAGGCTGGAAGTCATCGAACCTGCGATCGAGACGATTCGTGATGACCCTCGAAACAGCTTATAAACATGGCTCAGAAGCGAGATGGGTCTGTAATTCTTCAGCAAGGTTTTGTCACCTTTCTTAAAGAACAGCACCACCACGCCTCTGTTCCATGCTTCTGGCGTTATACCTTCGAGTAAGACAGAATTAAAGAGCTTCTGAAGGACTCTGAGTACCGGTGTTCCACCCGCTTTCAGAAGCTCTGATGTGATTCCATCGTCCCCCGGCGCCTTGTTGTTCTTGAGCTGTTTCAGGGCCATCCTAATCTCGTACAGGCTGATGTCCGGGATATCTTCGGTATAGTGTCGGCTCAGCTTGGCTCTTGAGTCTTTGGCCGAGCTGCTCACAGGTTTAGCAACCGAAGTGTATAACTGTCCATAGAACCTTTCGATTTCCCCTAATACCTCGGCTTTGGTTGACGCTACACTACCATCTTCCCTCTTCAGCTTTGTCAGCTGGCTTTGCCCAATAGACATGTCTCTTGCAAACACTTTGGAGCCTTTGTTTTGCTCAATTGTCTCTTTAATACTGTTCGTATTAAAGGTACGTATGTCGTGTCGCAATGACTTCCAAATTTGTCTATTGAGCTGCCTATATGAGTCAGCGTCATCGGAACATTGTAATTGTGACGAGCGTCGATCAGCCATGAGGTTACGGGTATGGTCGGATAATTTTTGAGGTCTATCTGTGCGCCGGCCAGGTCTAAAAAACTTAGAACCTACCGCATGGACAGTTTCCACTAACCTGTTATTAATCTCATCCACGGAAGCAAAATTCTCCAGGCAATCAAAGCGATTAGACAGCTCGAGTTGAAAGCTCTCGGGGTTTTGAATATGGGCATGGTTCGGTCGGAGCGTGGACTTCATTAGGCGGGACCTCTCAATTTTAACGTTAATATTCAATGTGCCTCTTACTATTCGGTGATCACTACCGGTTTTCACCCTGTGAATCACAGAGACATCATTGAATATTTGTCTCTTGGTGGTCATAATGAAGTCTATCTCATTTCTCGTAGAACCATCGGGGCTCATCCAGGTCCATTTCCTGTGAGGCGGCTTCTGAAAGAAAGAGTTCATCATAAAAAGTCCCTCTTTCTCCAGAAAGTCGGCCAGCCTCTGTCCCCTAGGGTTCCGTTGCCCACAGCCAAATTTCCCCACTTTCAACTCATCATCACTTCTCTTGCCCAACTTCGCGTTAAAGTCCCCCATAACAACAGTGAAGTGGGTCTCGGACGTATGTATGGCTCTACTAATGTCCTCATACATAACTTCCACTTCATCATCTGGGTGTGACGAGGTCGGTGCGTATACCTGAATGACCTTCAACGAATATCTCTTGGATATTCTGAGTATTAGGTATACAACCCTGCTCGAAACACTGTCGATGGTGATAATGTTGTTAATGAGGGACTTGTGGATGAGAAAGCCGACACCACCTTGGGACTGTTGGTCGCCCTCCCGGTAGTAGAGTAGGTTACCGGATTTCAGGGTTATCGTGTCCTCGCCCTCTCTACGGACTTCGGATAAACCCAATATATCCCAACGTACCCTACCCATTTCTTCTTCCAGCTCAACAATCTTCTCATCAGTCCTCATAGTGCGTATGTTGTGTATTACCAGGGCCAGTCGTCATCGTTGGGGTTGGTAGCCGAGCGTCTGCCGGGGATTCTTAGCACCCCTGGCCCCGCCGTTACCATGACCGCTACCGTAGCCAGGAATAGCGGGGCTGCCGGAGACTGGGGGCCTGGTCCTTTTTGTATTCATCATTGAAGGGGGGGATTGCCAATACTCGCCACGCTTGGCAGGCAGGTTGGCGAGCGCAGTCGGTGTTTTTATACTCAGAAGACGCTGCTGCCCGTCATCTGGTTGATCCCTTAGCCGACTTCTACGGCACCCACGGGAAGAGAAGGGCGAGGTCTATTCCTAGGCCGAACCTCCACTGCACAAAATGACGTTACTTTAAGTTAAATATAGTGTGGACCACAGAAGAAAATTTTTTTTCGTTGTGGACGCCTCAAGGTGGCGATAGGAGATGATCAAAGAGATATTTTCTTGTTAAGATTGTTTTTTTTTCTTTTTCTTTTTTATAAAATAATTTTATTTTTTCAGTGTTGACATCGAACACTTACGCGCTTCTATACAACTCACATGTGACGTGACAATCAAAGGCAGATATTTCGTAAAGTCTTCGTCTCACGTCATAAAGAATCTGTTGGGACAAGGAATCCATGGAGATGGAAATGGCATAGTCAAAATTGGTTGGTATCTGTGTTGGTAAAATCGTCTATTTTAGACTAATATTAAACTCAACATCATCATTTCAGCCATAAGACGTCCACTGCTGGACATAGGCCTCCCCCATCGATCTTCAAAAGGGCCGGTTGGAAGTGGCCTGCATCCAGCGTTTCCATGCGGTCTCTTTTAGGTCGTCAGTCCGTCTTGTGGATGGATGTCCTACGTTGCGCTTACCGGTCTGTGGTCTTCATTCCAGAACCTTTCGGCCCATCGGCCAGATGTTCTGCGTAATATGTGATCTGCCCACTGCCACTTCAACTTGCTAATCTAGTGGGTTACGTCGGTAACTTTCGTTTGTCTACGAATCTCCTCATTTCTGATATTTATCTCGTAGAGAAACCCCGAGTATAGTCCTCTCTATAGCTCGTTGTGTGACTTTAGCTTGCTTGTGAGGCCCATAGTGAGAGACCACGTTTCAGTGCCGCATGTCATCACTGATAACACACACACTGGTCGATGACCAGTAATACCAGATTAAACCACTGATGAACTCTTAAAGAACTCGATGCATTTATTGTAGTTATTAATTAATTATGCTCGTAAAAAAATGTGACTATAATCGATATTATTGAATATTTATTAGATTTTTGGTAAAATTAGATTGAGTGAATACCTACAATATTTATAAAATTATTGTATTATTATAGAATTCTACAAATAAAAACTTGTAATTGTATTAATTTTAATTTTCAGAGAAAATAACTATCAAAATTGAATTTCCCTTTGAAATTGTGAAGCGTGGAGATGACACGTTCTTTACTTCCGAACTGGAAAAATATAAATACTCATACCATATCCATAAGAAAGTTATTTTTGCTGCCGATAGCCTTTATCTGGGAGACAAAGAGTCAAGTAAGTTAATTACACACACACAACACACACACAACACACACACACACACACCCAGGTTTTTAATTTCACCCTTCCCTGTCTATCACCGGACGACCAAACTAAAACTAGGTATTATCTTTACATGGTCGATATTCTACTTCCAAGCATTATGCTTCTGTATTCTCTACTACTTTATTAAGAAATGTGCCCTTGCGGACCTATCATACCACTGGCCATACCCTTGGTGGTATAGTGGGTCCCATGGCCATACCCCTGCTGGTATGGTGGGACCCATGGTCATACCCCTGGTAGTATGGTGGGTCCCATGGCCACACACCTGGTGGTATGGTGGATCCCAATCATACCACCATAGTGCTGACCTAGTGGGATAACACTTGACTACTTATTAATTATCTATTTATTTAGAACTACTTTTTCACGATATAGACTACTACTATTTTGAGTTATATTTTTTTATTTATACACAGGATGGGTTCAGCAGGGGTAGTTGTAAATAAATAGACATTAATGAGTAGATAAATGTTATGGTTGGGACCAACCATACCACCAGGGGTATGGCCAGTAATGATTGGTCTCCAAGAAAATGTGCAACCGGAGTCCGTGTTTCCCAAAACAAGAAAATCAGTGATGAAGAAATTAATTATGGATTTTTTTCAGGCGCTGAGATAGTCAAGCTGCTGAATGAAAACTGGAAAGTGATAATGGACACATTCGGAAAACATTTCTTAGACATAGCAATGAAGTACATTCACGAGTTCCTATGTAGATTCTTCGATAAGGTTCCTACAAAATATTATCTCACCGACGATGTAGCAGCATTACTTTAATGGTCACACTTTTACTTTTTTCAGTCGCAAAAACTCTTGTTTGAACAGCTTCTTTTTTATATGCCAAATGAGTATCTTGATATCAAACATTTATATGCAAAAGAATCTGCCTTAAAGCGCGCTTTGCCCACTTTAAAGCAACGCTTCGTACTACAGATGACCTACTTTTTTGTTCATTCAAATACCTATTTACTAAAAATGATGTCTACAATATCTAAATATACAAATTTCATAATTATTTTAGGATCCACAGAGGTAAACTTTACATTACAGCTTACTGGCTACTACTAGCTACTAGCTTTACATTACTCTTCTAAAAATAATATGAGAATGACGTTAGTGGCCAAACAAAAAAAAAACCTCAAAAATAGTAGAAGCGGAACGCTGTGTGTAAACGCCATGGTTTTGCTTCACTAAATGTGACTTTAATACAGTATTTTAAGCCTTGATCATCTATAGTAATAAACGTTATTTAAAAAAATCTCTCCTTAACGGAGATTAATTAGCGCTTATTGATAGTACTTATTTCCCTGAGTTAAGTTTTTGCCAGTTAGGTAGAATAAAATGTGATTGTGATGCTAAGCCAAAAATATGTGTAATAATGTATTCAGTTTGTGTTTTTTAATATATAATTTCATTATACCACGGCTGTTTTGTTTCTTAAACCTGTCTGACAATTGCTATTTGGTTGAAATTGCAGTTTGATATTTTTTTCATTAAGTAAGACATTTTAGTGCCAAAGTTTTTTTGTAATGACCATAGTATGAATAGTACAGTAAGATAACATTAATTGTATAATTTTTTTTTATTGTCCGAGGGTAGTGAAAGTCTTACAGTACATGGCATTGTTTAGTGCATTAACACCTGGTTTTTGTACTAATAGGTGCTTTAAATTTAGGTGTACACTGCAGTGCAAGAACCGTTCTTTATCGATCGTCAAATTCGCTAAAATGCCATAGAATCGATCACAGCGAGAACTGAAAAAAATGGCATATTATCGAATTTGACGACCTCAACTGTCAATTTGACGATCGCTAAAAGAACGGCACTTGCACCCCTGATTCGATACTAACAGAATATCGACAGAATTGTAATTTAAAATTGGCGCTTTCACATTAGCCAATAACGAACGCGATTCGATTCTAATACAATATGCGCAGAAATGTTATTTAGACCACTAATTCGCGTTTTCACATTGTGTTTCTCTTTCGCTTAATAGCTTCAGAGATATTAATTGACTTCAAAACCATTCATTCGCTACCAGGTACCCTCAGCTTTTTGTAGACATATTATGCACTGAAACTTATATTTCCGGGGATCCATTACTACCCTCCAAAAAAAATTTGATAGTATTTTTTGACACACAACCATAATTTTCGTAACAATGATATCAGGATGATGTTGAATCCATAATTATATCGGTATATACTGCTACCAATATAAACAAGAATAAAAATAAAATAAAAAAAAAGCAGTCTAAGGCGGGCTACAACGAAGTGCTCTTAAAAACCTGCTTACCTGCGCACCTGCTAAGTTCATCTGGGTCGACCACGGTTTTAATAAGACTACAATCGTAAGTAATTGATAAATTATATTTATCCCAAGACGTAGTTTCATGATGAGGCTGCTGGTAAAGTAAACTGTTTATTGCACATTATCCCTTACTGATTACAAGGTACAAGCAAACGTGAAATGGTAATTATATCCTATGAAATAACTACAATTTTAACCATGACGTAAAACTATATTTGCGTCAGGTCACATCACAAACTGTTGCATAATCAGTCTACTCTATTATCATTTTGCTAACACGATGTATGTATGTATTTTGAAAGAGCTGCAAAGGGGACGATGGCTAATGCAACTATCGCTCGTCTAGTATGAAAAGAATGTATTAGGCCCTACAAGATAATTCATGATACGCAAGCGAATAATCCAGAAAATTATAAAGCCATCGCCGCTTCAAAACGTGCGGATTTATTCGCATAGAAAAGCCTCTTCAATACGCTAGAATAATAAATATGTCAAATCATACATGGCTTCAACAAAATCTTTCGCATAGTCATTCCATCTGTACGGTTGTCGGTTATGTTAGTTTCGTACCAAAACAATAATATTTATTGACTGTTTTGATATGGTTTTAGGTTTAAAAACACGCAAATAAAATGAATGAATATAGATTTAAGTAACAAAATTAAACTAAACACAATATTATAATAAATCACACCCGTATAAATGGTCAATGTATCAGACAGTTCTTATTGTTGAAAAATTCCGCACAATTATGTGTAGTAATTTTTTATCGTTTCTTTGTTTATATATGAGACCCAATACAGAACTCTTTATGTTGCCAGAGATAGCCACGAAAATTACGTTGTAAGAACGACGCATGCCATGCCAAAACAACGTCACACGACATATTACGATGGCAATCTATCTATCACTATCTTAAGAAACCCCGCGACAGCTTACAACGTTGACTTTTTTGTCGAATAAAAATAAGCAGAGTTTCTTTGATATATAAATAAATTGTTTTAAAATGTTCTATATAGGCTAAGCTATTTTATAGCCAGCTACAAAGCTAAGTATCCTCTACGCCATGCTCACATTGCGTAGAAGATAAAAAAAAAATGCGTACTATAGCATAGTCTGAAAACACCTCGTTTGTTGATGCTGATTCTGTGTTTACCTCTACTAATGAAGCCCTGAAGCCATGCAATTTTAGTTAGTTGTTTATAAAATGGACTAGCGAACAACTAAGTTGCAATTTCGTTGTCGCGAGTGCTGTTCAGTGCCATTTCACCAGTAATAGTAAAATGTGGCAAGCACTCTTCTTGTTGGGAACTGTGAATTATGCCAACTCTATGGGATTGCGTAAGTTTAATTAGTTTGAAGAATTGCTTCTTGCCAGTTTTTTTTTTTTATTATTTTGCTCCGCGTAAAATTCTGATGAACCAGGGACATTACGCCTAGCTGTATTAAGCAATCCAGTTTAGGTGATAAAAAAAGTTGCGCGTTTTCTTGTTGTCTTCTGGTTCGTGGTCTCCACTCAAGAACCTTTCTTCCCCATCGGTTATCTGTTCTTCGAGCGATGTGGCCTACCCATTGCCACTTCAACTTGCAAATTTTAATAACTATGTCGGTGACTCTGGTTCTTCGGCAAATATCCTCGTTCCGGATACAATTTCGCAAAAAACCTCTGAGCATAGCCCTCTCCATTACCCGCTGTGCATTTTTGAGTTTTTTCAAACGGTCAACAGTGAAAGACCACGTCTTAGTACCACTGTGTCATCACTGGCAACACACACTGGTTAAAGACCCTTAAAAACTGGTAAAAACTGGTTAAAGGCACTGTGGTAAAAACTGGGGTTTTTTTGACGAGATGTCACGTAATTTTCTGAACGCTGCTAAACCAACCCGGATGGTTAGATTCTTTGGGTGACATCTTTGCCTAAAATGAACTTAACTGAACAAACTCAAGATAGGTATAATGATCAACAACTTCGAGAGTATAGTTCCTAATGACTGCTGGCAAGTGTACAACATTGACATTGGACATGATTTTCATTTTGTCCATGTTCATTTTAAAACCCACCTGTTGGGAAGCTTACTGGTGTCGCTAAGCATAGTACTGAGGTCCTCCAGCGACCATATTATCGGCAAAACTAAGGTTATTGATATATTTGCTAGTGTATTTGATGTCGATGCCGGATCCATTCCAGTCCAAGAGCTTGAAAACGTCCTCCTATCGATCGTCCTTGAATCTAAACGATGAATAGACTTAATTCATCTGAAAAATATAAAAATATAAACTATTTTAAGAGTATTAAAGTTTTAACTATAGCAAGACTGAAGGTCACGTATAAATTAAGTTCTATTTATAGCCAACGTGGCGTCATTGTGATACAAAATGTGAGATGATTAAGTGATCTTCCGAAAGCATAATTAAGTACATACTAACAATGAGCTTACGTGTAACATATACGGTCATTGCATACCAATCGAATGTTTTTTATGCATAGGTGGCAAACAAGCAGACGGGCCACCTGATAGTAAGCAGTCACCATTGCCTATGGATACTTGTAACACCAGAGGCATCACAAATACGTTGCCGACCCTTAAGTACTTACATTTGTTGTTTTTTTTCAGCAGAGTACATGAAACCTTGTTTTAGAAATAATCAAAATTTGAACGCAGGCAAGGAATGGCTGTTTCAGTTTTCTTTGGGAGATACCAGCAGAGGACTTCATCCTTTAGACCCAGTATTCGTGAAGGAAATGATAGTTAATGTATCTGACAAGAACGGGCTGAAAGTTGTGTTCAAAGATTGATGAGAAAGAGTGTGTTGATTGTGTTTCCTATTTCACAGGACTGGCTGGTATGCAACTGGAAGGTTTAAGGTACGATTTATTAGAACGCAATTTTTATAATTTTTTTATAAATATTACTGGATTTGCTCTCGTAGGTATATATCAGATATAAGTCGGGAATTCCGACAATATATTTTTTTATATTGACTCATTTTATTAACAGACCCGGGTATGTCCTAAAACTGCGACCAGAACCACCGGAGGATGGGCAGCAGCGTCCTATTAGTACACGGTGAACGTACTGCGATTCCCAAGCCGCCTGCCAAGCGTGGGGATTATGGCAACACCCCTCTCTAACAGGGAGGCCTTTGTCCAACAGTGGACGTTTAATGGCTGCTGATGATGATGATTTGACATGATTTGTACCTGGATGTTTTAATTGATTATGTAATAATTTAATATATTTTATTAACTAATGTACCTAATTGGCTTTTAGTAGCCGTTTTAATTAAGGACAAAAAAATGTGGTAGTTTTCCAACCAAATAATTAAATATAAGTAATTTAGATGCAAAATCTATCACGTCTCGCTATATGAGTTTATAACATTTTAATATAATATAGTAAGTTTGACCGCGAGCCAAACGTGCGCGCGTGTTTTTGATGAGTAAATCTCGAATATATAACCAACGATATAAACCAATAAGCAGCTATTGTTTTAGTAAACATTGTTCTATCTTTGAAACGACTACACATACTTGGAAGAAATTTAAAATGGAGGCAGCTTATACTTTGGATTAACACTAAATATTATCCCGAAAGTTACGGATCTTACGGGATAGCGGGTGCAACCGCTGGGCATAACAGGAAACCTAAAAAATCATGAAATGTCAAATTACAACTATTGACTGTATCAAACAGTATTTAAATAAATATTTAACTGATTTGCCAAAATATATTAAAATACATACAGACAATTGATTTTTCACTTCTCATGCTCGTAAAGTTCGCTTATACCTGAAGTAAGCGGTCTAAAATTGCTTTTTATGCTCTATGTACAAAATATTTTTTGTACTAGTGCATAAAAGTCAACTAAATCTCTTTAAAATTGTTCAAAGAGGTTCTGAACTGTTCTGGTTCGTGCATAATACAGAACCTCTTTATAGTTGTTCAAACAGGATCAGTTTGTAATAAATGTATGAAGTTTCCTCCGGTCTCTAATAATAGCACGGTATTAATAAAGACAGACAAAAATTTGTGGAATAAAAAGATGTTTTGCTGCCAACTTTGGGCTTAATCGGGCTGATAAACGTCTCGGCTAAAACGACTCGTTTTAAGCACTCGTTGTACAATATACAATTTTTGCCATAATTTACTGCAACACTAAGGTTGATTTCATAACTAGGTAATGCGCACGGTCCGGAGTGGGTACAAAAATCAAAATCAATTCAAACGTACTTAGGACAACAAAAGTCCACAGTATTAGTATATACACACGTCTTACAAACGGACACAGGATAACGTTTTTTTAAGGTTTACTATGTCACGGAGCAATCCGTGTCATTGTAAAATAATATATATATGCTGCTGTTCTCAGATACGTGTATCTCTATTTTGGTCTCGCGCAGGCGGTTTTCTATAAATCCACACAACTGTGAAATCCAATCATCATTTGTACAATATCAATATCAATATAATATCAATACATATACATACGTAGTTATTTGTAATAAAGGTTAGGTGTATTTTTTTATGTTTAATTTATTCATAACATTGAAATTTATTTAAGTTTGCGCTTTTGTGTCAGTGCGCGTAGTGAAGCTCAGTATCGATACTAATTTAGATCAAGTAATATTATAGTAATAAATAAACTAGAAAAAGAAAAAAAACACTAGTAGATGTTATCCCAAAAAGAAACAGTTGCCGTTGTCGTAGAGACCATGGATTCTTGGGGGACTGAGGACAAAAAGCTCGTTTCAAAGATAGGTCACAGGCTCAAAGAAAAGTGTGGTGACTCCCGCTCCAGCTTGTTCCTGGTGCAAAGGTTAGCCATTGCCATCCAAGGTGGTAATGCAGTGAATTTTTGGGCACTTCGCGCCGGGAACAGTTAGGAGTGTATTTGACTAAGTAGTGACTTATCTGGTAATTAATTAGATTAATTACTCTGTATTAATAAAGAAACTTAATATATCATTTTTTTTATATCTAGTACATAAAAAATATCTTTTTAATATTAGGTACATCAATCACAGGTTGAGGCATTTTGGTTACGCTTTTGGTATAAACCTAGTTTTATCTTGTACCCCAACATGTCAGTTTATTTGTTTACTTTTTTTAACTTACTTGTTCAATTTGATAATAATCAACAACAGCTATCCTTACTTAGAAACGAAAAAAACTAACCTTCCTAATTGGATATTGTTTATAGTATCTATAGGAATAAAGACATATAGAACTATATAATAGTCTCTATAGGTCTATGTACTATTTCTAATTTCAGATACAATGCACAAATTGCTGGCCGCGTTGCCTCTTGGATTGTAAAGCTGGTTTTTAGCCCAAAATATATTATAAGCCAGCATTTACGTCACGAACAAAATAAATAACAACAAAATTTGGATTTGGATATGGAATTGAGAACCTGTCTCCTTTTTTGAAGTCGGTTAAAATGATCATAATCTTTGATAATTAAATAATCATTTCCGAAAAGTTCATTGCGCCGTCAGCAGCGTGGCCTCTGTCACTGTATCCATTAATTAGCTTGTGACTGAAGGTTTCGGCGTAAAGCTATAATGAACTATGCGGGCTCTAACGATGGCCTCACGGGCAATTAGCTGCTGGTAGGGTTACCACACGTCAGATTTCCGTCTGAAATATTGACTTGTAGGTTTATTATATACCTTACTAGCGACCCGCCCATCCGGCTTCGCAAGAGTGTAACGTGCGAAGCTGGGGTGGGTTGCTAGTTATATATATAAACCTTCCGTGTAAATGTATCTTGCTGATGGTGAAAACCGCATCAAAATCCGTTGTGTGGCTTAGGAGGAGTTAGCGGCCACACAGACGGACAGACAGACGCGGAAAGCGACTTTAATTTATACTATGTAGAGATACTGGGTTACGCGGAAATTACTAAGCCGAAAGGGGTTCATTGTGAACAACATTTACTACGGCAGCAACTCAGAAGTCTCGAAAAAAAAAATGAGCTGGATATTGAAAAAAGTCATTCACACTCGACAAAATGTATGGAACAGCTGATATTTTTCGGGTTCCGTATTTAAAGGGTGCATACCTTATTACTAAGCTTACGCTGTCTATCTGTCCTACCTATTAACGACGGTATCGTTCGAATCGTAATTGATAGCCTGTTAAAATTTTCACAGTATATTTGACATCTCTACATTCGAATTTAATGCTTTAAATTGCTTAGTGTCATGATCACAGTTAAGTTGACTTTCAATTTTTCAACTTTTTTTTGTTCGGACTCGCGCTCTGAGGGTTCCGCCATCTGAACCTTCAGAGCGTGAGTCCTACTCGTACTAGTCCGGTTTTTTTATGTGGCGACCCTAGCTGCTTTTAATTACGAATTATATTATGAAGGCAAATCTTAAAGGGTCCGTTACATAATTAGGCGCAGAGATGATTCATTAGGAACAAAAGGCGTAATGGAGCGAAAGTCGGCTGCGATCTGGAAGTAACAACGTCAAGGGAAAATATTGTAGCAAGCGTCAATTCAGCCGTGATTTGTCGCGACAACGATGACAGGATTCGTTTTGATCATAAAGCTGAATACCAAGAGAAAATCCGAAGATTTTATCCTAATATTGCTTTAAACTATCACGGTTGTTCACTAAATTTATATGATTATTTACGGGATATTTACCGTGGTAAGGTGGTGGAATGAGCTCCCGATATTTTCTATGGGACTTCTAATATTTTATCACGATTTTAGAGTTGGCCCATGGTAAAAATTGATCATAATTATGAGTATAACGGACTATATACTATATACTACGGACTATATGAGTATAATCAGCTTATTACATCCTTTTTCCCGTAACCCTTTATATATGATGCCTATTTTATATTTGCTTAACGAAACCGACCGCGACCGCGCACTAACGAAATCGACGAGCGACTGGTTACTTCACACTGGTGAGCCGTATTCTTGTTAAAACCAGCAAATCGGTACCAACGAGATAGTTGGTTCACCCCGTCTTTACTATAAGCCAATGGTTTTGCTACAAGTCTTTTCTGAAGCAATTTATATCTGCTGTTTTTATTTTGTTGGATAACTTTAACAAGACTGGAGTATGATTTCTTCAACTATAATAGTCCATTGGTAGGTGAATTGATTTGTTCCAGTACCATTAACTAGAATACTTAGTATTACTTTTCTTAGAATAATTGTAGCCCACCTTAACATTAACATTAATAACATAACATTATAACATTAAAAAGTTGAAAGGTTTTATTAGCTTTGTTCGTTCTTAATCACCCGATGTTACGTAATGAAATTAAACACCGTTTAATGAACACCAGGCAAATGTGATGATAAAAATGTTAAGATCTATATTTTTGTTAAATAGCCCAGCTACGAATTGAAACTGAATTGAAGCTGTTCCATAGAAAATGGTCATTGAAATGCACAAAATTTATGAAACGGCAGATATTTTTTTTCGGTTTTAGCTTTCCATAATAACATTTGTTCATAATGATGATTAAAATGATACAATTCAACATAGTACAGTCTGTATGCGTAATCCTGTATAAAACAAATTTTTCAAAAAGGTGTTGTACTTTATAGTAAAATTTGTTGCAGAAACACAATTATGTGAAAAATGGGCCAAATGACCAATCTATGGCTAGGATTATGTGAAATTGTCGGCAAAAATCTTGAGATCTAACTGAATGCCAAACTCTATTTAAAATTCCTTTTGATAATAGCTACAATAGTAACAAGCTTATTGAATTTTTTTATATGAAATTTTTATTCTTTTTCTATTAAATTTAGTACAAGGTGAACGTACTGAGATCCCCAAGCCGCCTACCAATCGTGGAGATTACGACAATACCCCTCTCTAAGAGGGAGGCCTTTGTTCAGCATTGGACGTTTATTTGATGATAATGACAAGTGATGTGATATGAAATTATGACAAGCTGACAAAGTCAGGTTTTCTACAGAAAAATGACCACTCTTATCAAAATTGATCTAACAGCTGATATTTTTAGTGGTTTTAGGGTTGATCGCTATGTAAACATTTAATAATGAGTACAAATATCTCGTTTCGGGTTTGTATAATCGTTCAGTGTAACCCTGTAGAAATAAACTAAACTTCAACTTCTTTAATTTTGTTTCCAGGTTGAATCTGGATAAGAAAGTAATATCCGTGGATGCCTTAGTAAACTTAGATGTTAAAAATGTTTACGATTTGAGCGGGAAAATTCTCATGGTTCCTATCACATCCCATGGTGATGCTGTTATTAGGTTGAGTAAGTAAAAATAAACGATAGAGGTTTATATTTTTATCATTATTTAATTGTATGGAACAAAACATAACTTTTTACGGGGTCGTGCGAGTTTTATGATTTTTTAAATACGCAAGTACTTATATCAACGATGGCTCTATGGGATGATCCCATAGCGAAAGGGCTTATTTCGTATATTCATCATCATCGCCATTAGCCTGTGCCATCAGCATATCCACTGTTATACATAGACCTCTCTCAATACCCTGTATATTATAACGCGTTTATTCAAAATTATGATAATTTTAACAATAAATACTACAAAGTACACAATAATATTATTATATTCAAAGTGATTCTAACATTAGGCAAAATTATCTTAACGTTTTTGAAAATATATACATATAGGTGTATGAATAAAAGCGAAATACCACGTTTACTCTCGGATTCATAACGAAATCTCGAGAATTACTGACCTATGAAGCTGACATTTGGCAGTTAGATTTCTTATGGGGTGAACTAGAGGTCCGCTAAGTGCCGATGTTCGGAAGTGCCGGATTACAGAAACTCTACATTTACTCTACTGCTCTAAAATCAGATAAAACACGTGACAATTTTTACCTGACGACGATAGTGTTTACATCGGCATTCCTACCTACAGCCTAAATGCCTTAAACGATCTTGATAAATGAGGTGGTTAAGATTTGGAAAGGTTTAAAGGTTTAGGGATGGCCATGGTCACTGGCTAGGTATGAAGTCATCATAAGTATAAGACGGCTACGTGTAAAGGGGGGCTAAAACGACCCCCCCCCCCCCTAACCCCACATATAAATATAAATAAATAATAAATTTATTTCCAAAAAGAACACATAATAATTTACAGTAGATATACACAAGAGAAAACCAAATAAAAAATTTCGGTGGGCCCCAAACTAGGCTAAGCCTGTATCTTGGGTACCCTGAGAACATAACATACGTATTTTTGATCAGCGCTGACAAAATGGAACACAAATTTTAAATTTTTTCAAATTTTGGAATTTAACTTAAATAAGTAAACTAAAATCAAATCAAATTAAAATAACCTCAAAATTAAATTTAAATTATCTTATAAGTATTAATGTGTTTGTTTGTATGTGTGTGTATTTGTGTGTGTGTGTGTGTGTGTGTGTGCGCGTGCGTGTGTGTGTGTGTGTATGTGCGCGTGCGTGTGTGTGTTAGTGTGTGAATGAGTGTGAGTGATATGACGTCATTGTTGTCTTTTAAAATGAAGGTTGGATTCGGTACATCATTTTTTGGTCAGGCGGATCATAATTCGAAAACCGTAGTTACACAATATACAGTGGGCTGTTTTTAAACTTTATTAAAGGAAAATTCTGTTTTATGGTATTCCTAATCTTCTAAGTCTTAAAAATCTTGAAAAGGCTTTTCTATAATATTTTCAGAAAACACAACACTTCACGTTCGCATTTGGTACGAGCACGTCAACGGCGATGACGGTAAAATTCACTGGCACGTACTGAAACACGATATCAAGTACGAAGTAGCAAGAGCTTACTTTAGGTTGGAAAACCTACTTAGTGACAAAAATATGGGTAAGTGTGTTTTAGTTATATTTTAGCGCCTCACTGTTTTGTTTTTTTACAAACGTAAGATAAAGGTTGCCTGGAAGAGATCGCTTATTATATAAAGGCCGCTAATTATTTCACTAGTTTTAAGTTGTTATTTCTCATGTATGTCATTTTGGGTGTAAAAAATAAAGAGTTATCTATCTATCAGCTATATTATATCTATATTTCAATTATTTTCGTTGATAATTTCACGAAAGAGTTAACGCGTTTCAAAACTACCAAAATTAATTGACCCGGTGTAGAGCCACATCGTAGAATATGGAGATAAAATTACATTGTAAATGCTGCTATTAAACAAACACGTTACAAGCAGCGTGTTAATATTTTTATGAGACTAGATTGTTATTGGTGTAATAAATGGTTTAATGCATCTTCTATTCAAGCTTTGTGTAAATCAACCACAATAATTATTACTTTGATTTTATTCTATGTTGTATAATAGCTCATATTTTTATGGTTTGCTTAAACAAACCATAAAATCTGAGAAGACAATAAATCGTAATTCGATCATTACAAATTCAAGGAAAAAAATAACACTGTAACTTTACGGGGTTAAGCAGAATGGTGATACTAAACTGATAAGGTCAGTGTGCTCTTTTTCATTAATTAATAATAGGCTTGCGTTTGACCGCCAACTCGCCAGCTTATCAGCTAGACAACTCATAATTTAAAACAACTTTAACTATTGAAACCAATCCTGATATAACTCAACAAACTCAACATATTATCCAATACTTGATAATTCCCCTCAATTTCAGGGTTGATCTCATTTTATAAGTTGTTCGTAATGACGATTATTGTGACCTTCTTTTGGATTAGTAGCTCCCTTCTACAGGTTTACACAGATGCAAACTTGTATATATTTTAGGTCAGATGTGTTCTTTCTAACACTCAGAGTCACACAGCGGGCAATGGAAAGAGCTATGCTCGGAGTTTCTTTGCGCGATAGAATCCGGAATGTGGATATTTGCCAAAGAACCAGAGTCACCAACATAGCAGTTAAAATTTGCAAGTTGAAATGGCAATGGGCAGGCCACATCGCTCGAAGAATCGATAACCGATGGGGGAAAAAGGTTCTTGAGTGGAGACCACGTTGAACCGGAAGACGCAGCGTAGGTAGATCGTTACCTACGCTGCCTCCTGCCACTAGATGGACCGACGATATTGTGAGAGTCGTGGGCATCCAGTGGATGCAGATGGCTGTCGTTCAGTGTGGAGGTTAAAGGGAGAGACCTATGTTCAGCAGTGGACGTCTTCTGGCTGATGATGATGATGATGTGTTCTTTCCAACTGAGTATGAAATTAGCAAATTCCAATGTAGCTGAATTATAAAACTAAGTTATCGCGATTTGAACACATGTTTCAAATGTTTATCGGGACTTAAAGCGGATTATTTTATCGAGATACAAAAAGGCAATGCGTGATAAGTGCCGAATTTAAAATATACGTTCTGTTTTGGTTGGCCAAAAATGAGCTTTGATTTTGTACAAAAATTACGCATATCTCCGTTTATTTTTTTTATGTTTCAGGAGATAAAATAAATAAACTCCTAAACGAATTATGGAAAGAAGTAATAGCAGACGTGGGACCGACAATTTGTGACTCCCTTGGCACGGCAGTTGTAGATAACGTCACTGCTCTGTTGGAGCAGGTTCTTTATGATGAGTTGATGCCGGAATAATTTTAAGACACCAAAGCAGCCTAATAAAACGGAAGATACTGTGAAATTACAGTCATAATAAACATGTTTCAGAAAAGTACATGTGCGTAGTATCTAAGTTTTCTTGCCCTACTCGAAAAAAGGAGGGTTATGATTTGGACAGTAAGTATTATGAAAAGACTTCTCTAGAAGGCGTACACTTCGTCAATTTCTTGGGGGGTTAAAAAAAATATATGTCTTATTATTCAGTTGTTTCGCCCCTCGTCATCTGCAGCAGATTTAATGCTCCTCGTGATGCTTCTTCTTAGTATCTACTAGCGGTTCTCCAGGTACACTGAAGCACTGAAGCAAAGGACCAGCTACAGATCTGGCTTGGTTGGTTCATTGTATGAGCGCCCTTCCACGAGGTCTGGCGCTTTCTTCAACCCTGGATAAGAGACGCTCTATGGAGCCCATATTTCACATAGAAACGTGAAATCGTAAGACGTTGGTTACTCGTAAAACTTTGCATTAGTCAGTAACCATCACTATAATTCACGATTTAAATCGTGAAACCCGAGTACCTAATACCAAGATCAACCTCGGCGAGATTTGTTAGTAATAGCAAAAAAATTAAAATGTTTGGTAACTTAAAATAAAAAAAATTATACAATTGCATATGATTGTCTTACAACCTTAAGTGTCATTCTGACCATAATTATCGACTGGGCTGATCCCAAACTGATACTTGTACCCGTGTAACGTCATAGAGATTGTTTTATGCTGAGGTTTTGTGTATACTGGACTGAAACATAGATCTTTTGGAAGGTAGAACCCAATTATTTTAAACCTACAAGCCTCACTAATGAACAAAGTCAAATATAGAATTACCTATTAAAAGTTAGGTGTTATTTTTAACAGAGCTTGTGAGTATTGTTCCAATAAAAATACGTTTTTTAACGTGACGTCTCTATTTTCTATGAATTCAAAACTCTTTTAGATGTTATGTCACTATACTCGATCCAAGCGTTTATTTCTCCCTGCCGTCCTTCTTGTTTCCTGAGAACTACAATCTACGTATCTTCAAGGCTAGAGTGAACAGATTTCTTCTAGACCAACGTGTTCTATCCTCAGCTACACTGTCGCTTACCATCAGGCGAGTTGATGGCCAAAAGATTTATTCTACTTTAAAAAAAAGTTCTAACAGCTGCTTTAATATAGTAAAAACATGAATGTAAACTACGAATTCTGATCAATTTGGCTAGGTTTTCGAACGCAAGTACCCGATATACTGCAGTGAAATCTATACTAATATTATAAAGAGGAAACATTTGATTGTTTGTTTGTTTGCATTGAATAGGCTACGAAACAGCTGAACCGATTTGAAAAATTCTTTTACTGTTGGGAAGCTACACTATCCCTGTTAACATAGGCTATATTATATTTAAAAACCAAAACTCCAATAATGTAACCCAAGGTGTAAAAAATAAGATTTGTAATTTTGACTGTGCGTGTTTGATAGTTCTAAGACAGGACAAAGTCTGTCAGGTCTGCTAGTATTAAATAAAAATATTTTAGTCAGCTTTTTACAATGTTTTAGCAGCTATCAGAGTAAATAAATGCTTTGACCGAGCTTACATTCGTTTCCTAAAGTATCCATTTCTATACGTAACAAAGTGCCTTATCAATAAGATTCAAGTCTGTTTTATACCAGAAAATTAAATTATACTGCAATTATTTAACAAGGAAATAACATTATCTCATCAAATTATTCCCTAAATTTGTGTGCCCTTCAGGACATCGAGTAATATTCAAGATGCCAGCGGCTGCGGTTTCCATGCGGATAGCTTTAAATTTTAATTAAACCATGTAATGCCTTCAGGGTTGCCTTGAGATGGAGGACACGCCGGAAATAATATATAACCTAGACAGTATACTCTCTGACTGTAAAAGCCAATGTTAGTGGTTAGAAGTGATTATTTTGATAAACTGAAAGTCAATTAATTATATGAGAAGATTTTAGAGTGCGTCTAGATAATTATGACTTCCACGCATGGAAGAACAAAATCCCGTTCAGTTTTACTGGATCCACGGTCAGTTCGATTATTTTCATCGGTTCGTTTAGTTTTGATTAGTTAGTTCGTTTCATGTCAAAAAGTTGTTATCAAAAATAATGTAACGCAAACGCCTGTGCATAATTTGTGCCCCATTATGTTAGAATTTCTACATTTTCTACATACGTACAATTGAAATCCGGCAAGGATTTCACCTAAACAAGCTCATCAATTGGCCAATTAACACATCGAACAAATTAATTAAATAAACACTCATTAGTGACCTAACAAATAATGCGTAAGTTATCATTATAATTAAACTTATTTGCTTTTTGTTCAACTCAAAAAGTGGCCATTAAATTACCTATCAAGTTGCAATTAGAACTCATTCTACCAATAAAATATAATTACGTTATTGTGATTTTCGGGAACAATGTTCCCAAAACACTGTTTTAAACTATCACGGTTGTTCACTAAAGTTATATGACCACCACGGTAAATATCCCGTAAATAATCATATAACTTTAATGTTCCCAAAATTCAAAATTATCTATACAAGCATGTCATGCTTGTATGGGTAAAAACAATAAATTGAAAACCGTTAAGCATCCTACCATTATTACAAAATAAAACATGTGATATCTCAGAGTAAACTTTTTTGTCATAGGTGGCAAACAAGCTAATGGGCCTAATTGTAAGCGATCACCGTTTCCTATGTATCTATGTACCTACCAGTAACACCAGGGGTATCACTGATACATTGCAGACATTTAAAGACTATCAACAGCCCTTTTAGAACCCCGTGTTATTGTTATTCGGAAATTCCACAGAAGCGGAGTTCATTCCACATATTACAGATGTAAAGCAAAATAGAAACTATATTAGCGTTTACCAAAGCCGTACAAGATTTCTAAGTTAAGAATTCTGAGAAGCACTGTGATGTATGAGGAATGGTGTACCATCAGGAATGTTAGCTCCTCAAATGATGGTCTGATCTAAATACAATATCAATTAAGCAAAATTGTATAAACATTGCATTGTCATTCAGTGTAGTAATGCCACCAGCATGCTTGGAACGCTGCCAACTAGCAGTAGACTTGAGCATTTGGATTGTCTTTAGACCTTTAAAGGTCTCTACGGAATCCAACTATTCTTTGTATAAGTAGTTCAGTTATTTAGTTGTTAGCTTGTATTTTGTCAATGTTAATAAAAGCACTTGCCTGTTGTTAAAAAGAAAAACATACAAGAGATTCGCACCATCAAAAAAATAGGTGTGTATTAAAAAAAAAAGTTCTACGAAAACCGAACAATTTATTAGAATTATTGGTCTTTTCTATAGCTTGATATAAAACTAAATTTGCGTAAAAACGGGACAAAGAGGGCAAGATATCTAGGCTGGAACGTAATTTACCTGAGATAGGGACAATGCGCCCGCTTCGAGAACAGATGCGATTACATGGGGAGAGTCCCGTTGTGGAACGTTTACAATGATCCAGTTGAGACATGTTATTAGTTTAAAGTAATTACAGTCATGGTAGTAACTAGCAAGTAAGTTTAGGTAGAAACATCCGAAGCGCGTGTAAAATGTATTCTACACATATATAAAGTTTTCTTGATTTATGTTTTACAAGTTTCAATATATAATTAATAGTTACACGTGCTAACTACGTGTAACTATTTATAAATTGTTATATTATGTGGATAAGGTAAATAGCAGGCTATTTTTGGATATCTACCATAGGAAGTAAGTAAACGTATCTCTTACACTTAATTAGTTGGATAACGCTAGTAATTTCATTGTCATCTTTATTACAATTGGCTTTACTTTAAAAAGTTTAATATATTAAACACTGCTTAAAATTGCTGTTTGTTTTTTCGCGGGTGAAAAAATCCGTTAGCGTCAATTTCATTCATTACCGTTTTAAGTATTGCCGTATTTATTTATTTGGCACTTTTATATCAGTACTATCTCGCACATGCGACGTGCCGACGAGAATTACCGATATAAAACATTTTAGTGCTATTAAAATAAATAAATTAGAGAACAATACCTAAATAATATTTACGGTTTTTTAGTAGAATGCGTGCAAGAAATATGGGAACTGTTTAAAATACACCTCAGAGAAGTTACGGCTCATTATGTGATTTTTGATGCACGTCTATTTGTTCCAACTTCGTGGATCATCGTCATCATCATAATCATCAGCCAGAAGACGTCCACTGCTGAACATAGGATGACTGTTAGAAAATGTTTAGCATTAAGTCCTCCATTTGTGCATTTCTACATTATTTGTAAGTGTGCAATAAAGTATTAAATAATGATAATAATGCAAGATTTATATCTAATTTTATTTGTTTTATACAAAATGGAAAACATTCAAATCCAGTGTAATACGCTGCCCACTAGTTGTAAGCTTGGTAATTAAGATTGTCTTTAGATAGACCATCAACGGTCTATGGGCATTCCAATAGTTTTTTTTTTTATAGTACTCTAAGCAGTTAAAGTATTTAGTGTTAATAACCTTGTATTTTGTTAAATTAAAAAAGGAACTTGCCCGTAAAAAATCGAATTGAATAGTCGCTAGATCGATCTAAACACCCGATAATGCTGTTTTCCACAAGGACGATGAAGAAATTTTAGATGCTTAAATTTTTTACATTACCTGATGCCACCATTTATAATTTATTTGAGTCATTTGATTTGGGACTTAGGAGGCAATTTATTTATTATTGGCATTATAATGAGGTGTTTAATGACTTATGTTCCATTTTTTGCATTTAAAATGTGGAAATTTATCTGAGTGTCATACTAGTAATACTAATAGGTATTCAACTTCAACTCTTATTTAATGGCCTCTTTTGTGGAGTGGGGCCACCACAATTTCGCCAATGCAACGTACTGGGATAAACCATCAAACGAAGGAGATTGTCCGGTGAACACAAATTTGGACGGAGGTATTATAAATGCGGGAGAGTTTTGGCGCCAACGCGGAAAAAACATGCCGGCTCGTTGCATTATTTTCCTAAACTTGTGTATTTTCGAGTGTTAATGTGTATTAAATGGTGAATTAATATTCATTAAGTGCTCGTAAACGTGCTCGAGTGTGGGAAGTGATATAACGAGGTGAAACGTGTCTTTTCATGTTGTGTCCGAAACTCCATAGGAGCCTCTTGTAAAGTCTCCACCACTTTACAGGGGCATGAGTTTGACTTGACCGTGACTGACTTAGCTTGACTCTGACTGTGACTATGACTTGTTTGACGCTATTAAGACTACGTAAACTGTTTAAGATTACGACTAAAGGACATTGAATCCACGGTCATGAACATTTTAACAAAAAAAAAATGCTGGAGTGACGGTGGCCGAGTGGTAGTATGTGCGCTTTACAATCTGATGGCATCCTGTTCGATCCTCGGCCTTGAACCAATGGCTTTAAATAAATTATGTGCAGTTGTCGATGCTATCTCTCAATAAACACTGAAGGAAAAACATCGTGAGGAAAACCGGTATGTCCAAGAACCTCAAAGTTCAAAGACATGACATTCACCAACATGCACTGGGCTAGCATAGTGAATTGAGGTCCATCCTATCTCTGTCAGGTCTGTGTCTCCGCAGTGGGAACACGAGTTATACATGCGAAAATATTTTTATTTACTAAACAAAATTTAGAGAAAGACTTGTCGAATTTTTTTGTTCATTTTCAGTTGACATCAAATCTTTGATTAAATGAAGGTAACAAAATAAAACACTAGGTGAAAACAGTACATTTCGAATTATGCTGGGTATTTATTTGTTTTAAATTAGGCGTTGATTTAACCTCTCAGACTAAACCAAACTTGTAGTTTTAACTAGTGCAACGATAACAGCATAAATTTTCTTCTCATATCACTCTAAAAGGTTTTAGTTCGTATAGTCCGGTAAAAGCCGCAGCATGAATTGAGTCTTCACTAGAACACAATGCCGTGGAAAGGCAACATTAAGAACAGATTTCAGCCTTAAGCTGATAACGCACCGCCATGTTTCCATTAATTCAAACTTCTTTCAAACCTTGATATATTAACAGCTTGTTTGTTTTGTTTCATTGTCTCATTTTGTTGCTATAATAAATAAATAAACAATACATAAAGTTTACTACTTTATGGTATTGATTTTATACAAGTTTGGGTACTTTGTTACGTAGCGTACATTTTTATCACGCAATAAGTGTTTATTGGAACATTATATTTTTTTTTTAATAAATAATACCACAGAAATAGAGTATTTGATTGTATTAAAAAAATATGATTCAAGCTGTAGTCATAGACTTTTTTTATATTTCAATGTCAAATTATGTATTTCTTATAACATGGTAGATACGCATACATATAAAGTAGCATACACGGTCGTAAAAATGGTAACGTATCTCATGTCCTTGCCTTTATAATAGCGTACAAATGTTAGTTTTTTAAAATAAATATTTTGATTCGTTTTTGAAAAAGTTAAAAAAAATACTACAAAATAAAACTCTGATTTTCAGAAAACTACAAAATCATAATAAGTTTTTCATTAATCGCGTCACTTGACTGCGAATGTACTAGACAAGGGACCACGAGCGGAAGATAGAAATGAGGGCATCATATTTATCATTAGAAACGAATAATATACCTAAATATTACAAGTAAGATATACTTTTAGATTCTTGTAAAAGCAAGTATGGATACCTTGATGATGTGTTATCACCTTAAGAACAGAACCGTCTTAAGTAACACAATGGCTTGAGATACGGTAATGTACTCCATTGTAAGACTGAGGAGGTAAATTAGCAGTGTTTTTTTAAAAATCGTATACAAAAAAAAATTGTGTTCGTAAAATGAGATAATTACATTTTGTTTTGCACTTATATTGGTTTTAAACAAAAGTATAGAAGCCAAAAAGAGTTAACTTTTACGAAGGGACTAATTCTGAAATCATGAAAAAAATATCAGCTGATCTATACATTTTGTCGAGAGTGTTTTTTTTATCGAACATCTTGATATAGTAAAGGTTGTAAAAGCCCCAAAATTATTTGTCTGATCTGTGACAAGGCCCAACATCAACGTGTTTGTAAATCAATACCTAATCTCAAAAAAGTTTTCTGAGATGACAAATTAAAATTGCACGCTGGAATAAGGCTGGAATTTACTTTATCAAGTTTGCTGTTTTGAAAAGGTTGGGCTATTTATAGATCTCAAGGGCTGTTACTTTTTAAGCACTTCTCGAGATTGAGGGTCCTACACTAGATTATGATGGCAAATTTTTAAGGACTATCAACATTTTTGTCTCCTGTTTTTCTTTCTTTTGGTGATATAGTCACACCAGCGTATTTTTTTCAAGAAAATGCTGGTAAAAAACGGATGACAACTGAAGACTGACAGTAAAACACATTTTTTTTCCTTTAGCCATAAAAAATGTGCTTATTTGAGAGGCTTGTCAAGTGACAAAATTAATTGATTTGGCTTTATTCACATAAAGAAGAAAAAAAACTTCTCTTGTCTGTCGGGGTAATTATTATATTTAAATATTGTATTTAAAAATAATAATAACCATATTTGTTATGAATAAATGGTTAGGTACTTATTATTAAAAAAAATACTTAAAAACACAGTATAACAAATAAGGGAAGGCACCAATAATACATACTCAACTGCAGGCATACGGCCGAACGTAAAAATGTGGGCAGAGGACTAGCCGAGGTCAGCATGCGCGAGTCCTTAAATGCTCAATTGCCGTTAAGCCTTGTATGTAAATATAGTTCAATATTTTTTGGTGAAATTCACGTAAATATAATTATGTGTATAAATATATTTTAGAGTAACTTTCACATTTTATTAATAAGTTGCTTCTAGAATCAATACTACGAAAAAAAAAACAAATGGTCGTGTCTTGTAATCAATCAGAGAACAATATTTTTTTGTGTAGGTATCTAAAATGGGGTAAAGACAGTTAAGAAAACTATTAAGAGAGCTTTGCATGAAGGCGAGAATGTATCACAAGCGCTAAGTAAATTTTTGTTTTAATATCGGAACGTCGAGCACGCGACCACGAACGTCACGCCGGTAGTGGCGTTGCTGGGGCGCCGTCTGCGCGGGCGGTTGGACGCGGTGCGCCCAGACGTGCGCGCCGCGCAGGACCGGCAGGGTGCAAACAAGCCGGGCCGGGACCGGGACATTCAGATAGGAGACCCAGTCCTCACTCGCGGATATTCAGGGAACGATAAAAAATGGGTCGAGGGTAAAGTGACGCAAAAAAACCGGGCCGGTCTCTTATAAAGTAGATGTAGGTACCGGGTTAGAATGGCGTAGACTTCAAGATCAAGTGATCTCGATCGCTAGGAACAACAGATACTCTTTATCGAGACCAAATTTAAGCTCCTCCAGGAAGGAAGACAGTGCTGTGAACCCCGATAGCGACGCTGACGACACGTTCGAGGATGCGACGGGGGAAGAGACGTCGGAGACAGCAGATAAAGATGAAGGTCAGGGCGAACAGTCTCAGCCAGTTGTGGTGGACACATCCCCGCGCCCACCGACCTTTCCGCCCCCGAAAGCGACAGCCCGTGCGCTTAGACATTATTATCGCACGCATCCAAAATAGCACAATTATTTATGTAATGGACTTACTTTGTTTATAATGTCATTGTGTCTGGTGGTGGGTTATATATCTATACTTAAGTGTTTCTTATTGTTAGCTAATATTTTAGAGGTACTTATTATGTTTTCCTTATATTACTTGATTTCTTTATTGTGGGGAAAGATGTGGGGATTATAATGTGGGTAGACTTAGTCATATTCAATATAGCAGTCAGTTGTCAACCTCGGCCTTTCATTGACGTCACAGTATCAAGGACTTTATAAATATACCCTGGGTAAAAAGTCCTTGGTAGGTATACATTGAACGAACATTATGTTAGAATATAACTTCTGCACATTAAAAAATGTAATCAAACCTCTTTGAATATAAAAATATTGTACCCCGTTAAGATCGTCATTGATACATACCAACAAGATTCTAATGTTAACCAAAATTGACTTCCAAACTTTTTGAGGTCGTCGAAGAGGGTTTTACAAATTATGAACACATTAAATACAACATTTTAGGCAAATTTTTGTTACCCCTTAAAATTAAAACAATAAAAAACGAATAAGGATATAAAATAGAAGTTTTTTTTAACATAAAGATTAGGGTGTCCCCTGAAGATCAATGACTCCCAACGGACGGAAACCAGAGAACTTAGAGGTACTAAGTACCAAGCATAATTTGTATAATTTTAGATCATACGTTTAGATTGAAATAAGTGCCTACTTACCTTTGGCACAGAATACATAATTATTGGTACAAGTGCCTTCGGTACTTTTTGTTGGAAAGAAGTTTAGTATTTATTCGTCATCATCATCAGCCAGAAGAAGTCCACTGCTGAACATAGGCCTCCCATTAACCTCCACACTGAACGAAAGCCTGACATCTGCATCCACTGAATGCCCACGACTCTCACAATGCCGTCGGTCCATCTAGTGGGAGGCCTACCTACGCTGCGTCTTCCGGTTCGTGGTCTCCACTCAAGAACATTTCTTCCCCAGTATTTATTACCTACCGTATAATAAAAATAATGCCAGATAATAACTAACTACTTCACAAAACACCTGAGACCAACGATTGGGTTATAATATCCATTCAAATTTTTCAGCAATTACCCCTGAAAATGGGAGACTATGTTACGATCGCTTGTGTCGTATATAAATGAAAATTACTGCAGATGGTGCCTCGGAAAGTTATTGTATTCTTTTGTCCAATTGGAAACCGGGACTTTCGTGAGAGTCGCTCTTCAAATCAAAAAATTCTAAAACATTTGGGACCAATCTAAAAGTAAGGCATTTAGGATGACTAAGTAAAATTGAAAAGGAACTTTAGTCAATATATAATTTTTAGATCTAAGTTTCATTTTAATGTAGGTATACATAAAAGAAATATTCAATACCGCAGTGCCTAAAGACAAGGGTCTTTAACCAGTGTGTTGCCAGTGATGACATATATAGTACTGAGACGTGGTCCATAACTAGTGGCATTTTGGAAAAACTCAATTTATAAAGCAGGCAATGGAGAGAACTATTCTCGGAAACTCCTTTTAACGATAGAATCCGGTACGTGAACATTAGCCAAAGAACCAGAGTCACCGAAAGAGCTATTAAAAATTAAATTTGCTATTTGAAATGGCAATGGGCAGGCCACATTGATCGAAGAACCAATAACCAATGGGGAAGAAAGGTTCTTGAGTGAAGACCACGAATCAGAAGAAGCAGCGCCCCTCATTAGATGGACTGATGACATCTTGAGAGTAGCGAGCATCCAGTGGATGCAGAAGGCAGGCCGTCGTTCAGTGTGTTCTTAGAGGCTTCCTCCTTAGGACTCCACACTGAACGCCTATGTTCAGCAGTAGACGTCTTCTAGCTATCTACCTTCTGGTTCCATTATCAGATTAGTTTTATGGTACCAAATTATCGATTGTCATCGGCATTACATATACTTGCAAAGTTTCAAAATCTATACGACTATTAGAAGGTTATATAATTATAATCCCGTTCAAAGATGTGTTTACATAGTTTGTTAGTTACAAGTAAAGCTAATTGTGTTAATAAGAGAGAGCACGAACAGTACATGTCAACTTCCTCCTTCACGCCAATCTATGGTTATTATCCAAGAAGGTTTCGATCTTCATTAATAAAGGTTGTCGCTTCCTAATTGCCAATACTGTGGGTAAGTGCAGCTATTTAGTCGCGGTGACTTTCGATTAATAGCAATGCAGCTACTGTATCTGATTAAAACCTCAGCGTATACCTATAAGATGCATTTGATAATGGCTAGTAAAATAAGCCAATAGAAAATACAATGTAAACCAAAGTACATCATCATTATCATTTCAGCCATGGGACGTCCACTGCTTAACATATGCCTCCCCTATCGATCTCCAAAAGGGCCAGTTAGAAGCAGCCTGTATCCAGCGTTTTCAGACGGTCTCTTTTAGGTCTTTTAGGTTCTCGAATGGAGACCACGAACCGGTAAGCGCAGCGTAACACGTCCACCCTCAAGATGGACAGACGACCTGATGCAAGGTTAAAAGAGGTTAATTACGAAATTAGATCATTAGCTTAACCACCCAAGTAAGGAATTCTATCGTAGGGTTTTCCTTCACTACTTTGACTTACCTACTCTTTTTTCATGGCTGGTAATGAAATATAGTTATGAGAGTCAACCAAAGAACTAAATCAAGGTCCGTAGAAGAAGCACTAAAGAAAACAAATAGAAAATGTCACATAACAATGCTGTGATAAATCATGTCCTAAGTCGGGTACAACATTTCCGACCCTCTTTGTATGAAGAGATATTTGTGGCTTAAAATAAGGTCGCCTTCCTAACTTTCTACGTTTCATCACTGAAATATTTTATGTGTAGAGTTCGTAAATTACATGAGTAGTATAAAAACGAACTTGTTCATAAAAAATACGGACCAAATAGTCAGTTAAAAAATACGATTTTTTTGATAACCTGATTTTAAAGGAATTTATATATCTTGTTGCTATAAGTAATTATATGGGGATTGACAATAAACCTAACTAAAAGTTAGGTAAGATCAACCGAGGCAAAGAGGTCACCCGAAGAATCTAACTCGACAAAACAAATATGTACATTTATACCAACATAACAAATAAATTGAAACGTTTCCTTTATGCATAATAAAATAGCGTGCATTTTTTTTCTGCTGTATTTGCAACTTGCAACGCTTGGAAAACTGATACTGATAGTAGATATTTTTGGTTTCAATAATATCGAAATCAATCGTATATAATTGAAAATCGTACACGGAAGGTTTGTAATGTATATTTTTTTTTTTGTTGTTTTTCTTTTTTTTTTAGATTTAACCTAATTTACTTTAAGAGTGCGTATAAAGCGAGGAAAATTTCTGATTTCACCCGCGCGTCTCGCATCACCCGCATTAGTGTGAAACACAACCACGGCAGCGCGGCAGTCGCGCGCAGCTCCAGTACACATAACTCGCGTAGTCGAACTCGTCATGCGGCAAGGAGTAATAAACACAGGATAAGCATAATGTTGGCGTTTTGGCGATTAGCTGGGTTCGGTCGCGGCGCGCAAAACCGTAAATTGTTTATTTCAATTTTCAAAATTGTGTTTGTTGTATATTTTTAAACTTAATTTTTAAGTTTTCTACAATATCAATATAAAATTAATAAATTATATAAATTAAATTGAAATTGCCTAAATTAATTTTCAAATTAAAATTTTACGCTTGAGACAGAGAGTCAGAGATCGTTAAACATTAAATCAAACTAAACTAAACTAATGCTATGCTATGCTACGCTACGCTATGCTATGCTATACTATACTAAACGAAACACGCGAAACGAAATACCCGAAAGCCCGTTGGTCCAGTTGGTAGTGAACCTACCTTCTGAGCTTCGGGCGTGGGTTCGATTCCCACCTAGGACAAAATTAATGTGATGAACATTTTGTGTTTGTTCTACGAGTATACCTGGTTGTTAATATCTATTTAAGTATGATTTATTTAATTTAATTTAATGTAATTTAATGCAATGCAATTCAATTCCATTCAATTCAATTTACTAAAAAATATCATCATCATCCTTCACAGAACCTTCCTCATTATTTGAAGTCGGCCTAATATACCTACTGTTTGACCTACCAGTACCTACCCGAGCCAACCCGGCCGGTCTAACAGTAGGTATTACTACTTACCTTTTTATCCGACTTCAAATAAGGAGGAAGGTTCTCAATGCGACTTGTATAATCTTAGTGTCTCTGTCTACTTGGTCCACAGTGTTGCACCGCAGTGTTGTAAAGCAGTGTTGCACCGCAGTGTTGCAACGCAGTGTTGCAACGCAGTGTTGCAACGCAGTGTTGCAACGCAGTGTGGCAACGCAGTGTTGCATCGCACTGTTGCGCCGCAGTGTTGCAACGCAGTGATTGATAATTTTATTGCATACCTACCTTGCCAAAAGATTCGCTTTTTTACCAGCTAAGGAAACATTAACTTTTTTCTGAGATTCGCCACTGTCAAGAAACATTTTACTGTTTAAAGGCAAAGTTTATTTTTATTGTTTCATTCAAGAGCAATGTTTATAACCTCAAATAAGCCACAAATGACAGCACCAGCGAAGGTGGCGCCATCTGAGATAAGTTTTGCCGTGGTTTGCCTGTAGCTTCTCATTACCCAAAATGTATGAAAAATACTGCGTTAGTTCCCTAATACTCACCCTGTGAAATCATTTACCACTGAATAAAACTCAAAATATGTAGTGATGGTCAAAATATTTTCGGATTTGAATTAAATAAAGAAATTTCGTTAGTGAAGCTACTTCTCAAAATCTCTGAAATATTGGTGCCGTCGTTTGGCTTTAGACCTCAGCAGCCATAAATCGATGCCACAGACTTAAAATATTCAAGGATGGCTGAAATATTTTCTGATTTAACGTCTTCACTGAAATATTGAAGATGTCTTCTAGTATTAGAACTGAACAGTCTATAATCACCGTTACTGATTTAAAATATGCAAGGATGGCAGAAATATTTTACGATACAAGTCATGATTCTCTGAAATATAAATGCTCTCATCTAGTGTTGGACGCAAATCACGCAAAACCTCACCTAATCCTCAAAAAAAAACTCACCTATGTTTCCAACCAATTAGTTCAAAATATTCAAAAATAGCTATTTATTTTTTGATATAACTTCACTTTGCTGAAATACTGGTGGTGCCACCTAGCGTTTGATCTGAGAAACTCGTATTTTATGCTACTGATTCAAAATATTTAAAGATGGTACCGCACTGTTGTACCGCACTGTTGTACCACACTGTTGCACCGCACTGTTGCACCGCACTGTTGCACCGCAGTGTTGCAACGCAGTGTTGCACCGCATTGTTGCACCGCAGTGGTGGACTGCAATTCAACCAGTATAAAAAAATACTGGTCGAATTGAAGGTACTCTAAGGTAAATGAGAACCTTCCTCCTTATTTGAAGTCGGATAAAAAGGTAAGTAGTATTTGACTTTGACTAAGGTAAGTAGTCCCGCTAGTGTATTGTGCATTTCCCCTTACCAGCACATACCCGAGCCAACCCAACTGGTCAAACAGTAGGTACTTATGTTTTTAACCGACTTCAAAGAAGGAGGAAGGTCCTCAATTCGACTAGTATTTTTTATACCGGTTGAATTGAGAACCTTGCCCCTGTTTTGAAGTCGGTTAAAAACATAAGTACCTATTGTTTGACTTTCCACATTTAAATTTTTTTTTATTAGAAGATGTTTTTTTGCTTCCATTATTACCAAGCTATTTTTTGTCTGTTAAAATTGAGAACCTTCCTCCTTTTGCAGAAAGCCGCTTCTCGTAAAAACGTGAGAAAATGTGGATGGAACTCTCAAGTCAAATTAACCATCACATTAATTTAAATGATTTTTAATTTTAATTTTATAAAATTATAATGAATCTAAATTATTTTATAATGTCATTTAATTTTTAGTTTTATCTTTCTGACTCTCTCTCTCTGCTTCTCTCCGTCTCTCTCTCTCTCTCTCTCTGTCTGTTTGTCTGTCACAAAGAAACACTCCGACTCTAATAGTTATATTACTGAGCATACATAATAATAGATTCGTTAGGGCCTAGTCGTATCCATTTTATTTGTATCTATGTTATTTTTTCGTAGTAGCTTTACCTAGTCTGTGCTCTAAGGTCATTGTCACCACTTGGTAGCCGCATCAAGTGGTCGCGTTCGAGCCATCGATTTTTTATATTATCCTTTGTTTGAAAATACAGTAGGTGTTGATATAATCGCACTCGGAAGATAAAACCAAGGCGAAAAGCAAGCGCGTGCGTCCTTCCCCGTTGAGGCACAGTGCGGTACTGAGGTTAAACGGAGCATGTTTCGCTATTTAGATGCAAAGCGCAACAGAATAAGACTGAATATCGGACTTGCCGTTTGACCGAATAGTTGCTTAGAACTAAAGGACGTAAGTCTCAAATCGAATATAATTTATTATGAGAGTACTAATTAATCTAGGTAAATTTTGTCTTAACACTGGAAAACAAACTATATTTTCCTTCGGTGAGTATTTATTTTAGATATGTAACTGAAGTACTTTCCAAGTAAAATCAAAAAAATTTGCAAAAAGGCACCATTTTCAAAACATTAAAGTATCGAGTAAATATCTTGCTATTATGTTTCTGTCTTAATGGCGGAAAGAAAATGAATTGAAAATTCACATATATCAATTATTACGGTGATCGGATATTTGGTTTAGTTAGAATATCATGGCAAATTAGCATAAAATTTCGGTTGCCCCCTCTTAAGGGCGTTTTCACATAGATCAAACATTTACTTACTATCTAAGCTTGCTCGATCCTAGGCTACAACTTAGCGTCATTAGGCAAGATGTAGTCAAATATATACCTTTTAACACTTAGCATAGGAAAATAAAAAAAAAACCCGTAAAAATTGACGGGAAGTGAGTAAAATACAAAAATTAATCTAAAAGTACAGAGATGAATTCTATCTCTCAACCTTTAGACATGGAATATTATATATTTTCCAAAAAAATAGGGTAACCCTTAAGATTTTATAGCTTAGACAATAAGAACACAATCATATAAATCGGTTAACAATCGGAGGACGTCGCGTAACATAAACGCAAAAAACACGAATTAAAAACCTATTTTTTTAGTGCCTTGAAAATTCATCATCATTATCATCAGCCAGAAGACTTCCACTGCTGAATATAGGCCTCCCCCTTTAACCTATAAGTGTAGAGACACTGAACGACAGCCTGCCTTTTGCATCCACTGGATGCCGGCAACTCTGAAACTCTGACGACTCGGCCCTTGAAAATTACTATGGTTTAATCCTAGCGCGGTAGTTTGCTGAATTTAAAGTTCATTCAAATCTATCACTGAAGTATCAAAGTGAAGGAAAATTTCCCACAGAAGTTACACAAAAATTCTCGTTTCCTTCCATAACAGTGAACCTAAACTTCTTGTAACAATTTGGATTCCGCTGAGATTTACGCCCAAGCATTGACGCGGAAAGAAAGTATTTACCTATCTATTCGCCTTTTCACGGAGACAATCAGAGCCCTTACAATAGAATGAATGGTAGCTTTTTCCTAGCCTCAGGTAAGACTTTGTGATGGAAATAGAGTTCTGAAGAGATGCTTTGGTCCTGTCTTTATGAACTGGTCTTAGAGGAGCAAATTGTTTTTGTACCCGTAGGCGATTTACATCGTCTGAGGACAAGTGGTCGGCAGTATAAGCGGTCGCAATCTTCCAAACTACTGTGAGCAAAGTTTTGTAACAAACTTTGTTGACGGTTAATAGCAGTTACAGTAACATTATAATTTCAAAAGTTTGTGTTTTAATGTATATATTGAAATGTTTGTGTCTTTGAACTGCTAGTAGGTCCTGTCTGTGTGTTAGTCATAACAGAACATACAAAGAGAACAGCTGGATAGTGTATTTTCTTAACAAGTGCCTAGCGGTGTTTTGGCGGTCTAATTTGCTCACTCCACGCCAAGCGTGAAAACTTTGTTCGACCACTCTATTATTAAGGTGAGCTGTGTTCAAATGCCAAGTAAATAAAAAAATTACAAATAACTAGCCAAGAGCGTGTTGGGATACACATAATGGGTTCCGTAACCAAAAGCCAATTGTAATTGTAATTACATTCGTAGTTCAGAACTTTGTTGTTACTTATGGAAAAAATCAAACGAACGAATGCTCGTCGTAACATAATTATGTATAGGTACTTTTTAAGGTTTAATCAATAAGAAAACTACGAGGGGCACATTTTTTTATAAGATTATTTTACCTGTAGGTCAATGAACTTTGAGCTATAACGTATTGAATTTATTGCAGCTTTATAGCTAACATAAAAGTCATTATCAGATAATGATCGAAATAATTTTGAATGGAGGTTGAAATACGTGTATGACATATATTATGTATTGTAATTGTAAGTTACAAGTTTCTAGGTCTAATAGATAATAGCAAAGAGTTGCCTCTCCCTCCCTCCACATTTGAGAATTTTCATTTGAGGGGGGGGGGGGGGGAGCAACTTTTTGGCAATTTGGCGGGCCATATTTTGCAAGGATACAGTTGATAAAAAAGTGATTTATCAAATCTTAACTTCATTTTTAAATACCTATTAACGATCAACCTAACACGAGCGGGTGAAGCAAAATAATTTCATTCCGATTTCACAAGTACTAGCGCCACCCCTAAAATGCAAAGTTATGATACTTTTATAGTTTTAAAATTAAAATCTATACTAAAACTGTCATTATGCCAAGTCTCATGCATTTATGTTAATAACTATAGAAGTAAGGGGGTTCTAAAAAACTAGGACTGATGTACAGAACGAACCTATAAGGGTTCCTTGTAGGACTACGGAACCCTAAAAAGCAACCAATTGCATAATCTTAATATTCCGTATGAATACCTACTATAAATTCATTTAGGGGTCACCTATTCAAGTCAGGTGTAATAACCCCAAAAAGAGAATAAGATAAGAAACAACAATAAAAAGTATCTACCTAATCTTCACGGAATTTTAAATTAAGCACCTAATTTTCTTATCTCGATGGATTTAGGATAGCACTTCACGTGTTTTAATAATAAATTCACAGTCGTGCTAAGAATAATTACACTTACATTATGTTCACTTATTTTTCTAAGGTAAAGTTTTCAAAGTACGAGATTTTTAACAGGCAAGTGCTTTGCTAAACAAAAATCATATAAATTAACCAATTACCTGCTTATTTGATACAAACATTTAGATTTCTCACAAAACGTTTGAGGTCTATAAATAATCCCATTGAACAAGCCCACTACGAGTCGGCAGCGTAACCAGCAAACTGACAATATTGCCAGGCTAAATGGCAATGCATGATATATTATGCTGAGCCAGATATAAACGCTAGCAATATAATTATAATATAAGCGTATAAACATTGCCATTCGGCATGATAATCCCACCAGCATGTTGAATATGCTGCAAATTGGTAGTGGGCTTGCGAATTTGGATTATCTTTAGCCTTTTAACAGATTATGGTCAATCCAACTGTAACTGGCTAAATAGATTAGGTATTTAGTGTTAGTTATTTTTATAATTATTTAGTGAAACTAGCGGTAAGATAAATTTGTTCAAAAATGAAATCCAATTCAGGATGTTTTATTGATCTAATTCCATGATTCCGAGAAGTACTGATGCATAACGTTGCGCTTCTGCAAGACCTTACAAAATTATCTTATAATGCAAGTGAATATGTTGTATTATCACTTATAACGAATCTAACTATATTTCTATTGAATCCCTGTTCAACATTCGAGCGGAAAACTGATTAATCATTCAAAAGCTGTACCAGCTTATACAGTCATTGCTAAGCGCGTTAGCACCAGTTGCGTTGTTACGGCAATTATGGTTTTGCTTTTACTACACGAGTTATTTGTATTTGAGTTTTGTTTAGAAAAGGAATTAAGTTAGCTTTCTCATTGTGAATTTTCTGTTGCTTTTTATAAAACGCTTATGGACACTTGCATCATTAGCGGTGTTGTCGATGCTTTGCCAGCCCGGATTTAAGTGGCGGTCAGCACTTACTATCAGGTGGACACAACGCTTGCTTATGTGTTATTTGTTAATGCTTATTGCTTATCGCGTTTCAAAAAAAACTTACGGCTAAAGTATACATGGTTACTGGTAATTAGTTAGCATCTTCTTAAGGCTTCAATACGTCAAAACAAACATCTTTTGTTCTAAAACTTAGCAAAATTCGCTAAAAAATATCAGCTGTTTTGTATAATTTGTCGGAAGTGGATGATATTTTTGTATGGAACGGCATATTTTTTTCGCGAATTTTTAAAACAGTACAGATGTTGTTTCTTTTGAAGTACCTAACTGAAGCCGCCCTTAATCAAATACTAACTGAATACTAGCAAAGATTATATACTAGTAACCCTGTATACAACGTACCATCGCAAAATGATGTCTGTAACACCACCAACAATAAAGTTAAATTAGAAATTATGTAAATTAAAAAAAATGTTTTCGTTAAATATTTTAAAAGTTATTTGTAATTTTCGATTATTTAAGAGCATGACGTGTTGACGGCAGATTTTTTTTCTCATTTTAAGCATCGCTCTTTTGTCTTGAAATTAAATTGTTGAGTAGGTAGGTCCGTATTAATTCAATTTTTTTTTTTTTTTTTAAATAATAGGCTTGCGTTTGTCCGCCGTTACGTTTTGCGCTCCGATATTGGGTTAAGACGCGAAACAATCGCAAAATTACTTAAAAGTAGTGTGTTTAAACGCTTAGTGTCATATGACAAAATTAATTGATTAGATTTAAAAAAAATACAAATAGAAAAACAACCTGCTAATAATCTTAACTAAATAACATTTAGGTAGTTAAATAATACAGATACTTTAAAAAAATCGGAACAAATAAACCTTTTTAATTGAAATACTCTGCATTTTCAGCGACACCCACATAATAATATTCACAATTTTCAGTTTTTGCGTTATTTTTAACCGACTTCACGAGGAGGTTATCAATTTGACTTTTTGTGTGTTTGTTACGCGATTTCTCCGCTAATTATGAATTGATTTTGAAGATTACTTATTTATTTGGTTGGTCTTTTTTTTAATTCAGGGTTGGTCAAATATAATATTTTATTTATAATACAATATTTTATACATAATTAATTTTAATTCTATTAAAATTACTTGAATAAATTTTATTGAAATTATTTTATTTTTATGGTTATAATTTTATTTATTTATGTACAAAGGTATATCAAACAAAGAAAATAAAAAAGCCTTAAAAATTATTAATTATTTTATTTTAATAGCAATTTGTTACTATACCACAGGTAATGTATTATTATACTTTATTTCACTATAAACACGGGTCTAGCCCGGACATTTAGTAGGCATTGGTGGGGCCGAAGCCAACACCAAGAGGCCCCGTTGAATATAAAATACAATATTATTGAATGTGTATAAAATGGATTATAAAACTATTGTACAGTATAAGATATAAAACATCTAGGCTATTGAGGTGAACAACTTGTGGATGGGATAACAGATCTATGGTATGAGGTATGGCACCTGCCAATTATGCCTCATTTCAAAATACTTAGGCAGGTGATGACTTGCCACTCACTAAATGGGCCCCCCATAATGGCTGCCGCATATTGGCACCGAAAGGGCAACATTGACGTGGGTGGCTTAGGGTGTCAAGAGGTGTGCTGCACTTTCACTAAGAGCTACTAGCGGCGTTATGCCCTTTAACACTTCCACCCTGGAGCTTAGGTTTTTAGCTCTTGCGGTTTCCACCCCCAGACGGCCGGTTAAGGCAAGCCAGGGGTCAGGGTCTCTGGGGTTTTAGACCCATGGAATCGGGGTACGCGGTGTCGCCACTTACCGGCGGCTCGACATAAAGCCGCCCCTGCGTATTTATTATACTTATTGTTGACTTGTAAATTGGTTTTATCCAATAAATGAATATGAATAGCACTATTTGAGGTAATCAACAAAAAAAAAATAACTACACCGATGACGTTTTGGTTTTGGTTTGAAGTCGGCTTTTCGTTATTATCTTTGGCACGTTGTATAGGAAGATAATAATATAATTATATAAGGATTACTTGATATGTCCACATCCTTCACAGTTGTGCAGAAACATAGCTTTCTAATAACTGAGGACTTTTTCACGCATGTCTCCGACAAGGAGAGGCGTGTCATTAATTAAAAGACAGCAGCTGTTCAGTGGAGACTGCAATTATCCCGGACTGAAGGGAACGGCCCTGGAGAGAAATATATCTTTTATTGCCCACTATTCCATTTTATATCCACAGAGTAAAGTGAAAGAAGGTAAATAAATATGCCTGTGCGTGCGATGCTTAAGGCATATACATAATATATATTAAAGTTAGTTAGTTTCTTTCAGAAGTTATATAGTTGTGTGTTATAGTATTAATTCAGAAACGATAACTACCTTACTAGCTTACAGTAGAAGGGAGAAAATTAGTTTTGTTGATTTTAGGTCATCATAATCATCATCATCATCTTCATCAGCATCATTTCAGCCATAAGACGTCCGCTACTGGACAATAGACCTCACCCATCGACGCGGTTGGACGCGGCCTGCACCCAGAGTTAAGAGGGGGCAACCGAAATTTTATGCTAATTTGCCATGATATTCTAACTAAACCAAATATCCGATCACCGTAATAATTGATATATGTGAATTTTCAATTCATTTTCTTTCCGCCATTAAGACAGAAACATAATAGCAAGATATTTACTCGATACTTTAATGTTTTGAAAATGGTGCCTTTTTGCTAATTTTTTTGATTTTACTTGGAAAGTACTTCAGTTACATATCTAAAATAAATACTCACCGAAGGAAAATATAGTTTGTTTTCCAGTGTTAAGACAAAACTTACCTAGATTAATTAGTACTCTCATAATAAATTATATTCGATTTGAGACTTACGTCCTTTAGTTCTAAGCAACTATTCGGTCAAACGGCAAGTCCGATATTCAGTCTTATTCTGTTGCGCTTTGCATCTAAATAGCGAAACATGCTCCGTTTAACCTCAGTACCGCACTGTGCCTCAACGGGGAAGGACGCACGCGCTTGCTTTTCGCCTTGGTTTTATCTTCCGAGTGCGATTATATCAACACCTACTGTATTTTCAAACAAAGGATAATATAAAAAATCGATGGCTCGAACGCGACCACTTGATGCGGCTACCAAGTGGTGACAATGACCTTAGAGCACAGACTAGGTAAAGCTACTACGAAAAAATAACATAGATACAAATAAAATGGATACGACTAGGCCCTAACGAATCCATTATTATGTATGCTCAGTAATATAACTATTAGAGTCGGAGTGTTTCTTTGTGACAGACAAACAGACAGAGAGAGAGAGAGAGAGAGAGAGAGAGAGACGGAGAGAAGCAGAGAGAGAGAGTCAGAAAGATAAAACTAAAAATTAAATGACATTATAAAATAATTTAGATTCATTATAATTTTATAAAATTAAAATTAAAAATCATTTAAATTAATGTGATGGTTAATTTGACTTGAGAGTTCCATCCACATTTTCTCACGTTTTTACGAGAAGCGGCTTTCTGCAAAAGGAGGAAGGTTCTCAATTTTAACAGACAAAAAATAGCTTGGTAATAATGGAAGCAAAAAAACATCTTCTAATAAAAAAAAATTTAAATGTGGAAAGTCAAACAATAGGTACTTATGTTTTTAACCGACTTCAAAACAGGGGCAAGGTTCTCAATTCAACCGGTATAAAAAAATACTAGTCGAATTGAGGACCTTCCTCCTTCTTTGAAGTCGGTTAAAAACATAAGTACCTACTGTTTGACCAGTTGGGTTGGCTCGGGTATGTGCTGGTAAGGGGAAATGCACAATACACTAGCGGGACTACTTACCTTAGTCAAAGTCAAATACTACTTACCTTTTTATCCGACTTCAAATAAGGAGGAAGGTTCTCATTTACCTTAGAGTACCTTCAATTCGACCAGTATTTTTTTATACTGGTTGAATTGCAGTCCACCACTGCGGTGCAACAATGCGGTGCAACACTGCGTTGCAACACTGCGGTGCAACAGTGCGGTGCAACAGTGCGGTGCAACAGTGTGGTACAACAGTGCGGTACAACAGTGCGGTACCATCTTTAAATATTTTGAATCAGTAGCATAAAATACGAGTTTCTCAGATCAAACGCTAGGTGGCACCACCAGTATTTCAGCAAAGTGAAGTTATATCAAAAAATAAATAGCTATTTTTGAATATTTTGAACTAATTGGTTGGAAAAATAGGTGAGTTTTTTTTTGAGGATTAGGTGAGGTTTTGCGTGATTTGCGTCCAACACTAGATGAGAGCATTTATATTTCAGAGAATCTTGACTTGTATCGTAAAATATTTCTGCCATCCTTGCATATTTTAAATCAGTAACGGTGATTATAGATTGTTCAGTTCTAATACTAGAAGACATCTTCAATATTTCAGTGAAGACGTTAAATCAGAAAATATTTCAGCCATCCTTGAATATTTTAAGTCTGTGGCATCGATTAATGGCTGCTGAGGTGTAAAGCCAAACGACGGCACCAATATTTCAGAGATTTTGAGAAGTAGCTTCACTAACGAAATTTCTTTATTTAATTCAAATCCGAAAATATTTTGACCATCACTACATATTTTGAGTTTTATTCAGTGGTAAATGATTTCACAGGGTGAGTATTAGGGAACTAACGCAGTATTTTTCATACATTTTGGGTAATGAGAAGCTACAGGCAAACCACGGCAAAACTTATCTCAGATGGCGCCACCTTCGCTGGTGCTGTCATTTGTGGCTTATTTGAGGTTATAAACATTGCTCTTGAATGAAACAATAAAAATAAACTTTGCCTTTAAACAGTAAAATGTTTCTTGACAGTGGCGAATCTCAGAAAAAAGTTAATGTTTCCTTAGCTGGTAAAAAAGCGAATCTTTTGGCAAGGTAGGTATGCAATAAAATTATCAATCACTGCGTTGCAACACTGCGGTGCAACAGTGCGTTGCAACACTGCGGCGCAACAGTGCGATGCAACACTGCGTTGCCACACTGCGTTGCAACACTGCGTTGCAACACTGCGTTGCAACACTGCGTTGCAACACTGCGGTGCAACACTGCTTTACAACACTGCGGTGCAACACTGTGGACCAAGTAGACAGAGACACTAAGATTATACAAGTCGCATTGAGAACCTTCCTCCTTATTTGAAGTCGGATAAAAAGGTAAGTAGTAATACCTACTGTTAGACCGGCCGGGTTGGCTCGGGTAGGTACTGGTAGGTCAAACAGTAGGTATATTAGGCCGACTTCAAATAATGAGGAAGGTTCTGTGAAGGATAATGATGATATTTTTTAGTAAATTGAATTGAATGGAATGGAATTGAATTGCATTGCATTAAATTACATTAAATTAAATTAAATAAATCATACTTAAATAGATATTAACAACCAGGTATACTCGTAGAACAAACACAAAATGTTCATCACATTAATTTTGTCCTAGGTGGGAATCGAACCCACGCCCGAAGCTCAGAAGGTAGGTTCACTACCAACTGGACCAACGGGCTTTCGGGTATTTCGTTTCGCGTGTTTCGTTTAGTATAGTATAGCATAGCGTAGCGTAGCATAGCATAGCATAGCATTAGTTTAGTTTAGTTTGATTTAATGTTTAACGATCTCTGACTCTCTGTCTCAAGCGTAAAATTTTAATTTGAAAATTAATTTAGGCAATTTCAATTTAATTTATATAATTTATTAATTTTATATTGATATTGTAGAAAACTTAAAAATTAAGTTTAAAAATATACAACAAACACAATTTTGAAAATTGAAATAAACAATTTACGGTTTTGCGCGCCGCGACCGAACCCAGCTAATCGCCAAAACGCCAACATTATGCTTATCCTGTGTTTATTACTCCTTGCCGCATGACGAGTTCGACTACGCGAGTTATGTGTACTGGAGCTGCGCGCGACTGCCGCGCTGCCGTGGTTGTGTTTCACACTAATGCGGGTGATGCGAGACGCGCGGGTGAAATCAGAAATTTTCCTCGCTTTATACGCACTCTTAAGCGTTGCGATTTTAGGTATCACTATTAAAAAGACGCCAAGAGTAAGTCGGACTCTCGCGTCGAGGGTTTCGCATCCAAAAATGTGTTTTATTTCATTCAATTCGGGATTCATTTTGAATCTTTAGCGAGTGCCTTATTTGGACTTGATTTGAATATTATTATTTGTTTTACTTTAGAATGTGTACTATATACATATGCCAAGATTGAAGCTTGTAGTTATAATAATTTTTACACTAGAGCAATGACAAAAAAAGAACCGGGCAAGTACGAGTAGGACTCTTGCTCTGAGGGTTCCGTTGGACGGAACCCTCAAAGCACGAGTCCAAAAAAAACTAACTGAAGTTGAAATATTGAAAGACAAACTTAACTTTGTAGTTAACAATAAGGCTCTTCCATACATTCAAACTACAAAATGTAAGTTTGTAATAGAAAAATAATTATTTTTAAATCATATAATTTTGAATCTATGACTTTCGGATTTATTCGTATATATGTGGTATGATACCTTGCTTTTTGGAAAATTTCATGATTCTAAGTCAACGGGAAGTAACCTGTAGGTTTTTGTTCCCCTGTGAAATCGCAAAATATGCGACATAAACGTTCATATCTTTTGATTGCGTTGACTTACAACTTAAATTTTTTTACAACCGAAAGAAACCGTAGACACAAGTATTTATTATAAATTTCAACTTGATATCTTTACGCGTTCTTAAGAAAAAGGGTCTTGACAGACGGACAGACAGACGGACAGACAGACGGACAGACGGACAACGAAGTAATCCTATAAGGGTTCCGTTTTTTCCTTTTGAGGTACGGAACCCTAAAATATGTTTGTTGCATGGGGACGTCCCATAGTTTTATACTTATTAATTTTATTATTATTTCTTATAGGTATACCGTAACATTAGGTAAATTTTTAATGTTAATATGTCAACTGGCTATTTATAACGGTTCAAGAGATACATCCGTTAAAAGATAAGTAAGAAAGACAGACAGCGTAGGCTTAGTAATAGGGTCCCGTTAAATACGAGACCTTAAAAATGCGAAAGTAAGTTTGACAAACCTTGGAACATATTTCTTTTGTCTAGCCCTTCGTTTGTTCCACGTATTATTTTGAAGACCATATTAAAGTTCTTTTTAACCGACTTCCAAAAAGAGGCGGTTATCAATTCGACTGTATGTTTTTTTTTTTTTTTTGTATTTAGTTTAGGTATTGTAGGCAAATTTTATAAAATTTTAGCTAAATCTGCCAAGTTTGTAACTCACAGTTAGCAGTTTGGCTTGAAATTTAATTTAACAAATGGGTCATTTCTGTTATTTTATTGGCTCTAACTGCCAATCTGGGTGTTGGAAATACGTGTCTTAGTAGTTTGTTCCTTCCATTTTAGGGTTCCGTAGTACTACATGGAACCCTTGCAAGTTCATGATGTCCATTCGTCTGTCCGTTTGCCGTCGAATCACAGTTTTAGTATTGATCTAAATATTAAAATATATTATATAATTTTGCATTGCAGGGGTGGCTCTGGTACAAGTGTGATGTTAATGATTTTTTTTTAACGTTGCGTCCCTTCGTGTAGTAGAATATTGTTGAATAGGTCTTTGTAAATTTTGAGTTAGCATTTTATCGCTAACAGTTTACGGTTTTTGCAGTTTTAACTGTAATACCTACATTCAAGACGCTCAAGCACAAAGGTCACTGACCTATTCTTAAAATAATCACAACAAATAATGTTTTCCTGGTAGTTTTCCCTTTGAGTAAACTATAAAAGCATAAAAATTATGAGTTTGGGATAATACATCTCTGAAATTTGGCTATGTCCACAGATCGTTCGTCGATCGGTCGTTCGAATTTTTCTATGACCGCCAATTTCTGAGATATGAACTTGACCATAATTATATGGTTTTGGCTATGGAACCCTACCATACACGTGTCTTGAGAAGCTCTTGAGCATCGTTTATCTTAATTTTTATGTTTGTAAGTAATACCCATATGGTTTTAGACACACAATTTTTTTTTAATTTTTTTTTAGTAGAATATAATAGTTATAAGAAATATTATTTGATATGCAGATGAAAAACATTCATCAGAACGTACCTACTAGTTTTTATGTTAGTAATTTTCCTCAAAAGATACTCACAAAGTCCCCTCTGATATATACAATCTGTGATCACAAGACATACAGACCTACCAATTTATTTGTGGAGTTGAGAGAGGGAGCTACTGTCGTATTTTATTTGTTAAACTGAAAGTTTGTCATGCAAAAAAATGATTTTTCATTTGCCCATCATTATGAAACGTACCCCAAGTGATGCTTGGGTTATGTCCTACCTAGCAGTGGGCAGGCGCTTCAAAGAAAGATTCTATGAGAGTATAAGTTAAAATTTAATCAAGAAAAAGGTGAAGTTACATGCGAGTTAGACTGAGGGTCGTGAGCTCGGAAGGTGGTGAGAAAATATGTTGGTCTCTTGTTAGGAGACTTAGCTTTAAGAGCGTAGGCGCCGATCGCCGCGTGGCTCGACGCGGCTCGTGGCACGTAGTAAGCTCAGCTGGGCAGCGTGTGCGGCTGGCGAGGATCAGCGTGCTGGGAGCGAGGGTCAGTAGCACTCGGAGGGCAGCCGGTGTATGGTCAGCGTGGCGGCAGCGAGAGTCAGTAGCACTCGGAGGGCAGCCGGTGTATGGTCAGCGTCGCGGCAGCGAGAGTCAGTAGTACTCGGAGGCAGCCAGAGTATGGCCAGCGTGGAGCACGGGCAATGTTGCGATGCCGGGAGAAAAACCCTGGAATGCGTTAAGGCTACGCATCAGGAGTGGCACAATAAGAGCCGCTCGGTCCAGCCGCGTGAGTTCCACGAAGGTAGTGGAGATCGGGACAGGCGCCCATAAGTCTCACGGCGTGGTACCGGCGTTGCAAACATAATTTTGATCGGAAGGATCCAAGGTACAGAATAATGCTTGAAGAGCTAATAACACAAGATGAAGAAAGAATGTGGTACAGAAAATTACTAAGAAATATATTTTACACTTTTAAAACACAAAACCTAAACACTTCAACAAAAAAAACTCACCCGATTATCTGCAATTCGGGGTTCGAAATTAAATTAGGTTCAGATATAAATTTGCGACTTCCACTTGGAAACGTAGCGGCGGCAATCGCAGAATTTATGGCCGGAGGCCTTTATATAAACTAATCCTTCTCGAAGGTACGATTTCCCAAGTTTTTAATATTATTTTGTTATTAAATGAGGGTTGATATTTGTTTCGTTTAAAGGTGAAAGCGATCTGACATTACGTCAGTCACTTTCATTCTGTCAACGATCTTTATGTCAACGTGGTGACTTTTTTATTCGTTAAGTTTGACTGCTAGCGTATGTGGCATTTGCCATGAACGGAAGATATTTTTAGAACCGTTACAATTACAAATAATTTTGTTGGTCTGTAGTTGGGTTTCTAGCGTTCATTGTGCAAGAAAGATGAACGACAAGCCCTTTGCTGGTCTTACGTATACATTTTTGGAAGATACTCTCTGTTACTTCTAGATATTGCAATCTATGAATAATATTAGAAATTCATTTACCTGCTTTGAATATTACGTGTGAATTATGGCGGTGAAATACCCATGAGCGTAAAATGTTGATAAATAGTTGATTGAATCAGGCGTTACTAAATAAACAAACAAAAAAAAAATTCATCATCATCATCATCATTTCAGCCGTAGGACGTCCACTGCTGGACATAGGCCTCCCCATCGATCTCCAAAAGGGCCGGTTGGAAGCGGCCTGCATCCAGCGTTTCCCTGCGGTCTCTTTTAGGTCGTCTGTCCATCTTGTGGGTGGACGTCCTACGCTGCGCTTGCCAGTCCGTGGTCTCCATTCCAGAACCTTTCGGCCCCATCGGCCATCTGTTCTGCGTGATATGTGCCCTGCCCACTGCCATTTCAACTTACTAATCCGGTGGGCTATGTCGGTGACTTTCGTTCGTCTACGGATCTCCTCATTTCGGATTCGATCTCGTAGAGAAACCCCGAGCATAGCCCTCTCCATAGCTCGTTGTGCGACTTTGAGCTTGCTTATGAGGCCCATAGTGAGAGACCACGTTTCAGTGCCGTATGTCATCACTGGTAACACACACTGGTCGAAGACTTTCGTCTTAAGGCACTGAGGTATTTTGGACGAGAAGACGTTGCGTAGTTTACCGAACGCTGCCCAGCCGAGTTGGATTCGCCGATTGACCTCTTTCTTGAAGTTGGACCTACCTAGTTCGACGGTTTGTCCTAGGTAGACGTACGCGTCAACAGCTTCAAGAACTGAGTTCCCAACTGATACTGGGGTGGGCACAACATGGATATTTGACATAACCTTTGTCTTGTCCATGTTCATTTTAAGGCCCACCTGTTGGGAGACTCGATTGAGGCCTTCGAGCATCATGCTGAGATCTTCCATCGATTCTGCCATGACCACAATATCGTCGGCAAACCGAAGGTGAGTGATGTACTCGCCGTTGATGTTGATGCCGAGTCCTTGCCATTCCAGGAGCTTGAAAGCATCTTCCATTGTGGCAGTGAACAGTTTCGGAGAGATAACGTCTCCCTGTCTCACGCCTCTTCGCAATGGAATTGCCTTCGAACTCTGCTCCTGTACTCGGACCGACATGGTGGCGTTATTGTACAAACACTTCAACACTTCGACATACCGATAGTCAATACGGCATCGCTGGAGAGACTCGAGCACCGCCCATGTCTCGACCGAATCAAAGGCTTTCTCATAGTCCACAAACGCTAAACATAGTGGCAAGTTATATTCTTCGGTCTTCTGTATAACTTGGCGTAGCGTGTGGATGTGGTCTATGGTACTATAGCCTTTTTGGAAACCGGCTTGTTCGATAGGCTGGAAGTCATCGAACCTGCGATCGAGACGATTCGTGATGACCCTCGAAAACAGCTTATAAACATGGCTCAGAAGCGAGATGGGTCTGTAGTTCTTCAGCAAGGTTTTGTCACCTTTCTTAAAGAACAGCACCACCACGCCTCTGTTCCATGCTTCTGGCGTTATACCTTCGAGTAAGACAGAATTAAAGAGCTTCTGAAGGACTCTGAGTACCGGTGTTCCACCCGCTTTCAGAAGCTCTGATGTGATTCCATCGTCCCCCGGCGCCTTGTTGTTCTTGAGCTGTTTCAGGGCCATCCTAATCTCGTACAGGCTGATGTCCGGGATATCTTCAGTATAGTGTCGGCTCAGCTTGGCTCTTGGGTCTTTGGCCGAGCTGCTCACAGGTTTAGCAACCGAAGTGTATAACTGTCCATAGAACCTTTCGATTTCCCCTAATACCTCGGCTTTGGTCGACGCTACACTACCATCTTCCCTCTTCAGCTTTGTCAGCTGGCTTTGCCCAATAGACATGTCTCTTGCAAACACTTTGGAGCCTTTGTTTTGCTCAATCGTCTCTTTAATACTGTTCGTATTAAAGGTACGTATGTCGTGCCGCAATGACTTCCAAATTTGTCTATTGAGCTGCCTATATGAGTCAGCGTCATCGGAACATTGTAGTTGTAACGAGCGTCGATCAGCCGATCGATCGATCAGGTTACGGGTATGGTCGGATAATTTTTGAGGTCTATCTGTGCGCCGGCCAGGTCTAAAAAACTTAGAACCTACCGCATGGACAGTTTCCACTAACCTGTTATTAATCTCATCCACGGAAGCAAAGTTCTCCAGGCAATCAAAGCGATTAGACAGCTCGAGTTGAAAGCTCTCGGGGTTTTGAATATGGGCATGGTTCGGTCGGAGCGTGGACTTCATTAGGCGGGACCTCTCAATTTTAACGTTAATATTCAATGTGCCTCTTACTATTCGGTGATCACTACCGGTTTTCACCCTGTGAATCACAGAGACATCATTGAATATTTGTCTCTTGGTGGTCATAATGAAGTCTATCTCATTTCTCGTAGAACCATCGGGGCTCATCCAGGTCCATTTCCTGTGAGGCGGCTTCTGAAAGAAAGAGTTCATCATAAAAAGTCCCTCTTTCTCCAGAAAGTCGGCCAGCCTCTGTCCCCTAGGGTTCCGTTGCCCACAGCCAAATTTCCCCACTTTCAACTCATCATCACTTCTCTTGCCCAACTTCGCGTTAAAGTCCCCCATAACAACAGTGAAGTGGGTCTCGGACGTATGTATGGCTCTACTAATGTCCTCATACATAACCTCCACTTCATCATCTGGGTGTGACGAGGTCGGTGCGTATACCTGAATGACCTTCAACGAATATCTCTTGGATATTCTGAGTATTAGGTATACAACCCTCCTCGAAACACTGTCGATGGTGATAATGTTGTTAATGAGGGACTTGTGGATGAGAAAGCCGACACCACCTTGGGACTGTTGGTCGCCCTCCCGGTAGTAGAGTAGGTTACCGGATTTCAGGGTTATCGTGTCCTCGCCCTCTCTCTAAAAAAAAATTACAATGTGATAAATTTATAACATGTATTTTCGCTCGAAGAAAATGAGAGGAAGATAAAAAAAGATTGCCAATGTTGTATTCTATATTGAAAAAAATAATTGAGTGCTTCATACATAAGACTATTATAAGATAGCAAACGGCCCAAATATTTAAACACTGCCGAGGTTAGCATAATATTATAGTAATTCATAGTTCGCCCCGAACTGTGACGTCGCGACCCTTAAATCTTCGGAACCCCTAGATCAATTTTGCCAGTATTCAAATTAAAAAAATTGTATTGACACGTACTACTTGCTTACGGAGTTTCACGAAGATCAAATCAACGATACGCAAGCTATCTTCGAATAAACCCTGCACTTCAAAATGCCGACTTGTCCCATTAGTCGCATTAGCCATTAGAATCTGAGACCTCTCTTCACTTGGTCAAAATGAAAATGAAATTTTACTATACATATAAAAATCAATTGCTGTTGTTAGTAATGTGTTTTCTCCACAAACTTAAATAACATGCCATCTTTGACTAAATAATACGAAAACAACTTGAAAAAATACAAACAAACAAGTACTAAAATGTAAAACTAAACTAATCTAATAAACCGCTGCCAGCAGGCATCGTACCCAAAATGCTGGCTGCATTGCTGTTCGTTTGTCTCGCTAAAACTCGAAAACAGCTGGGCCGATTTTGCTGATTTTGATCATTAAATATTTCTGGAGGTTCAGGGAAGGTTTAAACGGTGAGTAAACGGCTGGACCGATTTGGATAAAATTATGTGTTCTTGGAGCGGGTCGTAGTAGCGAGGCCGAAGGCCGAGCTCTACGCGTACGAAGTAGTGGGTATACTTATAAACTAGTTATATTAATAGTAAGCATAAGTAAATAAAATGAAGTGGAAGCAAAGTTAACGCTTCAGCAATGGCATGCCAATAATATGATAAAATATAATGTAATATACTCTGAAAGTTAATGTGCCGTAGCTGCTCTTCCGGACTTGCTATAATGGACGGAGGATGTGGATCTCACGATTTATTGCTCTGCTCATTCGTATTACTTGCTTCTGATTTTTTGGTTCTAATAATAAGTTTATATGACATGTAAGAATTATAATTATTATGTCTTTACTTATAATAATTATGTACACTTACCGGTTTCGATTTTTTTCATTATAAAAATAATGTTGTTTGTTCTTGAACAAGTATATTAGTTGTGCTAGCTTTCTTATATTTATATTTAAGCAGTCACCGTCTTCTATGGATACTTGTAATACCAGATTGCCGACCCCTTTAGGACTCTATTAACTCCCCTTTTGAAGAACTCCATGTTGTATCCAATTGAATTCTTTATTTTACCTCTTGACATTGTCTCAAATTTCTTAGGTACGTCAAATAAATACATTTAAGCAGCTGTATGCAGCTATACAAAGGCTTTGTATACATTACAAAAAGAATAATAACTAAAATGTTTTTATAACTAATCAGGTAAGTTGTAGCTTCAAGTAGTTGTAGATATTGGTTAGTTTTTAATGTGCATATTATTATAAATACTAAATATAATTATTATGTACCTACGTGGATAAGCTACGTCATAATACTAAATCTATTTACATAATTATATAAAAGCGGAATACACTCACTGACTCATCACGAAATCTTGAAAACTATATTATGACCTACGAAACTGGACGAAGGAGTGATTTCCTTATGGGGTGCATGGTGTGGTTATGTAAAGGTCCACTAAAAAGGATTTTGCGAAAGCAAAAGGGAGTATACATGAAAATACTCACGAAAAAAGTATAAATGAAAATTTACGTGTACGAAGTCATGGGCAACAGCTCCGTGTGCTAGTCCTTTTAATTTCCTCTGCTTCATTTCATTTTTGAAATATAAGTACCTAATATAGAAGGGTTCTTGGCCCTTCTAAGTTGTTACATAGTTAGAATTTCATTAGATCATTGATTTCAGTAATAAAGCCACTTGTGGCACTAGCTCGTAAGTGTTTTCTATCGTGTTGTAATTTTTATTTCTGGTGTACACAATAAAGAGTTTCTATCTATCTATCTAAAGACGTATATACAATGACCACCTGATCGGCATGACGCCATCTATTCAGCGATGCAGCATCCACGCGTCGTCTGTCACGCCAATCAGCAGGCTCTCTTAGTGATGTGTCACGTCACTAGTGCGGTTCCATGCGATTCAGCCAATACTATGTATAATTTATTCTGGATAGCTTACATGGAGATCATTTGCAAAATATGTGGTTTATGCAGTGGCAGTCATGTGGAATTGTTGGCTTATTTTAGTCATGAGCTGATTTAATAGATGAAAAGTAAACGGTTAGGCGCGTCCTTGTGGAAGCTTCTTGTACTTCGATGAAAAGCTTATTAAACTAGAATTTTGTGCTTTCATAATTACATGGAAGCGCGAAAAAAAAGTTTTTTGAAAACAAATATTATGTTTTTTTTTTTTTAATAATTATAATATATTATGCTCAGTTGTCCGTTGTCTATATATGAAGGTCTAGAGACAATCTAAATGCTTAAGTTAACTACCAATTGATATAGCAAGCTTTTAAGCTAGTACCTACTGAAAAGTGTAGGCATTATTTAATTTATTAAGCTTAAGAGATATTTAAAAATCGTGGTGCATTTTTTGTTACGTTTTAAATACAACGTTCACAGTTCTGTCTACTATTATCTGAGCAGACTCACCCATAAAACATTACTCAAGACTCAAGACTTGAGTAATGTTTAATGGGTAATTTATGTCTCAAGTCTCTATTGACCAATATTTTGCTTCCTTTCATTGTTCCCTATTCAAGATGAAAATGCCTTTAGAGATAAAATCTAGGGTAGAATTTGCAATATTCAAAGCATCGGAGATCGCCATTTCTCGTCGGTGAGAGGATTGGCTTACAAGTTTTCTTATATCTAAAGCTTCAGCAGCTCACCGCTTATTTTATCTTATCTGTAAAATATATTTTTAAACTAGCTTCAAACCTTATGAACAGCGCTGTTTCATAAACTTTTTAAGATATATTTTATTTTATGCAAAAATGTCTCTTCAGTATCGCCAAAGTTTTGTTTTTGTTTATTTATAGCGTACTTAATAAGTAAATTAAATAAATTATAATTATATGGTTATTTACGAGACTGAAAGGTATTATAATTATGTTATGTTGACATTTTCATTGTGTAAGTATTCTTTTGATCCTAAGTCATGTTTGTCATTTCCACATTACGTGAGAAGAATTGTTCATGTCCAAGTCGTACAGATTCTGTATTACATTTCTTTTGGCAAAAGTAGTAGCTGAATAAACAGACACGTTTTAGAATAAATTGGGAGCTGCTAAAGTTACGCCGAAACAGTTGTAGGCTTCTATCTCAATTTCCCCGGAACTGAGAAACCTTAATTTCAAATGTGCGACACGATGTTAAATGACATCCGAAAAAGGTTCCGTCTTTTACCGGGGTTTTAAGACTGTTGTCTTAAAACGAAACGTTGTTTGCCTAACAAACAGGTAGCTAATCTACGGAGTTCCGTAGTTTGTTTTCAGGAGTGGATCAATTCTTTTTATTATTTGCTTTGAGGGCAATCATCTTGAGGATTCTATGATCATCACCTAATTGAAAATAAGTATGACACAAAACCCAAAAAGTAAAACTTTTTTTGTCTAATTTTGTTAGCCTAGTTTATAGTATTTAATAATCACGTGAAAGTCTTCGGCAACCAATATTAAACAAAAAGAAATATACCTACATACTTTAAAAGTTTTTCCGGGTCAATATTGAATGAAAATGAGTCGCTGTGTTGCCAACTTAATCTTTTGTACTAGGCTCAAATATATCTATTTCTGATATCCACCACTCTTTGTCCTCCACTGGTGGACATACCTATAATACATGTTAATCAGTATATTTATATACGTATGAATAAATTGTATGTGTGTTGCTAGACCAATGATACCTAAATATAATCAAACCAGTAGGTAGGTATATTTTTTCAGAAGGCATTTCTTCAGAATGGTTTAACTTTTGTTTATAGATCATGATCATATTGATCATGTCAAACAAACAAAGTGTCATAATTATTTTACTGATTACATTCAGTGTAGTCAAATCAAAATATTATTTTTCTGGGCTTTTCTTGTGACGAAATACACTATTGACTGTAATTTTTACACCTCAGTGTGAGAAAAAATACAGCGGAATTAATATGTATGCAAATCAAAAGAACCTGATTCTTTTAACATAAAATCACAACAACTACCAACTACTACTTAGTACTACTTAGTACTTCTTAGTAGTATCAAGATCAATGATAACCAGCATCGAAATTCAAATGCCTAAACTTTCCGCACCATTTCATATGCGTGTAAGTATTAAATGTCCAGACAGTCAGATTCCTTAGCTCCGTCCATTATTCTACACGATAAATGACCAAGTGCTCTCGAGCACTAATGCCCGCCAAGACGCCGCCGCCATCTTGAATTTGCGTAAAGTGACATTAGGCTAATAGCGAAATTATTGCCAGAAATGGAAATGAATCGGTATTATTTCAAGTGGCAATAAACTCAAATTTAAGGGAATTATTACTGATTGCGATGTTTATTGTTGTATCAAAACGTTTACACAGAATAAATAATTATCAAAGGCAATAGAAACGTTATTCTTCTATTGTGTTAATTCTATTATACCTACCTATATATTTTAGTCTGCAATCTTGTGGTTTTATAGAATAAGATCCACTTAGCTTGTTTTAGCTATCTTTTGCAACCGTGATATTTCTCTTCGACGAAACGTTGTATACCACTTTAAAAGGAGCAAAGTTTAACTTGCCTATCATATTTCGTTCTAGGTGTATTTACATGTTTAAATTGTTAATCTTAAAGTATAGAATAGGTACTGTAATATTAAATTACTTTTGAGTAAACATCTCTAGAGTCAGCTTTGGGGGTCTTTAATGGTTCTAGCCTAGTGATTCATTGACTATCAAAATAGTATAATTATGGCAAGAATTATAGAGACGCCACCGATGCGACGCTTACATTGGTTCATCATCATCATCAGCCAGAAGACATCCACTACCGAACATAGGCCTCTCCATTAGAACTCTACACTGAACAACAGCCAGCCATCTGCATCTACTGGATGCATTGGATGGACTCTTACGATGTCGTCGATCCATCTAGTGGGAGGCCTACCTACGCTGCGTCTTCCGGTTCGTTTATGTCCGTTCTTTTCTTATACTTAGGTACATTGGTTCCAAAAAGAAACCGATAATTTGGAAGCAGATAGAAAAGCGACCGTAGCTCAGTGATTAGAGCAATGTTAGCCCGGAACGTCGCGCAGGGTCAAATCTTGCCAGTCACTGAATTTTGAATTGTGTATATAACATTTAAATGGTAATCCTAAAGTATGGAGGAATATAAAATATTGTTATAGCTTTTAGAACGCTTGTGATTGAGGGGGCTAATCCTACTAAAATATTTCCTACAAATTATGTAATTGGGAATGTGATAATTATAATCTTGACAACCCTATTTATGCTTATTTTTACCTTTATTTTATCGGGGTAATCAATTACATGAGTTGCCTGTTATAGGTAATCCGAACGTAGAATATATTGTCCTATTAATTACCTACCTTGAACTAACATATTATTCTAGCTTAGCGTTGAGCATGACGATTAAGGTGAGTATATTAAAGATTGCTGTTTAATCACTCACCAAATTAACTACTTTGCATACCAAAATGTTGCATCAAAAATATTAACTGCTCATCAAAAGATGAACATTTAAATAAGAAAGTGTATACGGCAGAAGCAGGGTTCAAATAAAAGCATAAAGCGCACCGAAGCGAAGCTTTTACGTGCAGGTCACGTCCTTGCCGTGCTATGGGTGCAGCTCCAACATCTACCAGCCCCAAAGCTGTTCACCTGGAGGATGGATTTGGATTGCCCAGTAATGCATGCACTGGACATAAGTGCACAATGACTATTACGCATTCAAACCCAAATATAGACTGCGATAACTTGTTGTAATGACATATGTATGATTGATTTGATGTAATTTATAATTTACTATGCAACTATTGATATGTTCCGATTAAATTATAAATTTAACCTACTGTCTATACAATTTGATCTGCTTACATGCATGGTGTAATTGGTATATACATTTTGTTGCATGTTTATTATTTCTGATGTGCCATTAATTAACTCTTTATTGAATACAACATGTTAATTCAAAGACCACCCTCATCAATTAGTGCAGCTCTAAAACACATGAATGACTATTTTATAAAAGGTTCACTCATAATGAAACGAAGGTCGTGTTGTCGTCCTTATTTTATATCCATATCCTAATACAAATGGTTAATTTAAAATATAAATTAATTAACTGGAAAATCTAATCCAATCAGAAAACTGATACCAGATCAAAGTTGTAAGAGAATTTAGGGTAAGTGAACAATTTTATTATGTAGATTTTGCAGTTGATTTAACATTTATGTATTAAGAGTGTTGTTTTTGAGAATAGAAGAAAGATAAGAGGAAAACAAACCAATTCACGTAATCCATATGAAACAAATGATAAACGAGATGCACGGGGCCTTTTTTAAATGTGAATCACAAGCTTTAGGTACAAGCACACCCTATACCTACAAACTCACTTCACGTTTAAAAAGAATTGTTCACCGTGTTTTGTTTTACAACCCCCGTCGAATGAGGGTAGGCGCAATTGTCCCGATGTTTTCTTTATTCAAATAATTTTTCATTGAAACGTTTCAACGGGATGCGACAGTTGACAAATGACGATGTTGTACAGATGGCGCTGCACTATTTAGCGCAAAAATGAATATGCTCACGAGAATTTGCTTTTTCATTTTCTCGGGCGCTTAGCGCAGAGAATTTTCAGTTATTCCGCTTCCGTTTTCTAGAAATTTAGAAGTTTTCTTTGTTGAAAACTATCTCTATTTTTTTGGTTGTTTTCATTCTCTTCTGCATAGCTTGCGTACGCGTTTCTTGCAAATTTTCAGCATACAATGAAACGATTTAAAAGTAAGTTATCACGAAAAAAATATACAAAAACCAAGTACTTAACTAGTTTACATTTTTCTAAGAGACCGTGTCGAGCCTCGCTCCACTTTGCTTCGAAGTTATAACAAGCAAATACTTAACTTTTACCAACTACCGAAGTGCTATTTTGCACTTAAAAACAAAAGTTTTAATTAGATACAAAAGCCTCCGGCTGCGTTTGTTGCATGTTTCTTATTTGTTTTTTAATTAGCGGGCTTTGTACGAAAGACCACTCAAGGTTATAATATTTGAGATGAACTTGCATGTAAATTTTGTCAACTAAATGGATAACTCCACGCTTAGCAGGCGGCTTGGAGATTGCAGAGAGTTTACCATGCAGAGGGAGGATGCTGCTGCCCATCCTCTGGTCGCAGTTTGAGGACATACCCCCGGGTATGTTCCACCATACACCAAGTTTATATATACCTATGCCTTTAGTAAAAGGTTACACAAAAATATCCTTCTAATCCTAGTAGAAAGAAAAAAATATGTTTATTTGTGACCAACAACGTTTAAAAAAATCATTAAAATGATGTCATGGTACTCATTATCATGCACAACTTGCATCAGCGTAAAATTGCTAGACCATCGGTTTTATGTCGGATACATTTCGGAAAGTGTGCATCGGATCTGCATGATTTAATTCCTTCCTGCCCATTTTTCTATTGTACCAGAGAGGGCACGAAAAACAGACACCGCTTTAAGGTTGATATAAACCCATTCGAAGCGCTTTGATTTCACCTTCATTGTGCGAACTGCTAGTCTGTGGAATGAGAATGCTTGAATGGGTGTTCCCCGATAGTTACTATCTGTCTTTAAATCACGAGTGAATCGGTTTCTTCTAGGCAAGCGTGCTCCATCGTAGACCTCATCATCACGTTAACATCACGCAAGTTGGTGGTCAAACGAAAGCTTATTAATAAAAAATACTTTTTCATCGGACCAACATTGAAAGTCACAAAAAATATCACCTGTTTCATACATTTCATTAAATGTGAATGCAATTTTTCTGTGGAACAGCTGTTTTTTTCTAGGTTGGTTGGTGCTATAGTATTTTTTATTATAATAAAGACAAAAAGAATGCCTGGACGAGGTTGCTTACAGTGATAAGGCTGGCAGACGTTACACAAATATGAAGTAATTGATTTTGTAATTTCTGGTGTTAACAATAAAGAGTTATATAAGCTTCAAAACGACCTCCATTCTGATTTGGTAGCTCCGTTCCGGGTACTCTGTAGAAGTGTTACTTGGGCTGTATTATATTTTGCTCCCTTGTAAGGCTAGTTAAGTTTCTTGTCTCGCTAACTGTTTGCGCACCTTGTGTGTCGTTCGCAAAGTATGTTTTGCAAACTTTTTATGAAAAAACTAGAGTGAAATCAGCAGACATGTTGTTCAAGTATAAAGGAGAACTTTTATAGGAGAATAACAAACTTTGTTTGCCAGACCATTTTCCTGTTAGAATATTGTGTTTAACACTGAAAATTGGATGACGTTAGGTTTGGTTAAGTAAAATGTTGACACTCTTCTTAAATATTGCGTTGATATTCACGTAAAAACATGCACATATTTTGGGGTAACTTTCATATTTCATTGGAACGTTGCCTAGCAAACAAGCTGTTCAAAAAATCCACCTATTGCTTTAAGGTCAAGACCGTAATATAAAATTTTCATTGCTTCTTTCATTGCTCTTCAAATTATGGACATAGTACATAAAGTAAAAAATAGTTATTTATGATACAAGTGCGGTAAGTTGGTAATAACCAACTTACGAAGCCTGTATACATCGTTCGAAAGTTAAACATTACAAACTCGTGACTATGGTAAGCCCTCGACTTCGTCTCGGGCTTACATTCGTCTACTCGTTTGTAATACAAACGAGTAGACGAATCTCGGGCTTACATTCGTCTACTCGTTTGTAATACAAACGAGTAGACGAATGTAAGCCCGAGACGAAGTCGAGGGCTTACCATAGTCACGAGTTTGTAATGTTTAACTTTCGAACGATGTATACAGGCTTCGTAAGTGCACTTTTTGAGCAAATGTGTTGTAAAAAACATTTACAATGTTATTCTGTTCTCCCAATACGTATATTTGAACAGTTTTTTTTTCCAAAATGAAAATAAGGACACAGGTAATATTCCCACATGGATAAATAAATATTCGGGACATTTTTGCACACACGGTCATCAGTCTCACCCCAAACTAAGCAAAGCTTGTAATAAGGCAGGCCCCAGAGACTGATATACATACATATTTTTTTTTTATATATAAATTCTTAAATAATTATTTTATAGATATTAACATCTAGTTATAGACCAAACACAATTAATGTTCATCACATAAATGTTTGTCCTAGATGGGAATCTAACCCACGCCCCACTGTTCACTACCAACAGGACCAACGGGCTATCAATAAATATTTTATTAAATATCAAATAATATCACAAGTAATATTTTATTGTAAAGCCATCAAAGGAGGTATAACACACAATATGTACTATTATTTGCTTCAAACGTAATTATATCACAACCCGCTAAGTGAGATAGGTCAGATAAGGAAGGTAAGGGTAGCAATAAAAACCCTTCCGCATTTGCTACCGCCTTAAAAGTGCGGAGGCACTTCAAAACGGGAACAAGTGCCCTAATTGGGTTGTCGTTGCTTTTGCCAACACTAACGCACCGTTGTTTGCAAGGTAGTCAGTACTTAAACTTTAACGCTAGGAGTTTGCCTTTTTTTACAAGCTTTTACATAACTTGCCTTGTCAGTTTGGGTCTCTCCCATATAGGCGTTTTTGTACACAGTTTAAAAAGTGGTTGGTAAAGGAGTGCTTCTATGAAATGGAGGAGTTCCTAAAGAAAATGTCATGTCGTTTTTAGACATAGACATAGACATAGACATAATTTATTTGTGGCAAAAAAATACAATAACACAATATACACGGAAAAATTAAATTAAATTAAAAATAAAACTAAATAAGAACTTATTATATTACTACTTATTATTACTTTTTTATGCTTATGATTTGGCTTGTTGATGGATTTATAGTGTTTAAATGGTGTTTAATTAATTGTTGGTGTAAGTTCTTTGACATAATTTGTAAATTAATGCAATTTTGCACGCCCTTGCCCTTGGGGCTGTTAATGGATGAACGTGTAATATTTTAAGACCTTTTATACCCATTGGCAAGCAAATAAAAACTTTGACTTTGACTTTGGTCAAATTTCGCAACTGAATTAAAAAAAAAACGAAGTTGATACTTTTATTTATAGAATAAGTAGTAATAAACGATGGATCACCGCCACCTATAAACAACTACAATTCTAGTAATACTAAGATGTCAAACTTATTTTTTTTTTTTTTTATGAGTGACTTTTACTGTTGGCCTTTTGGCCTCTACAGCTTGACCGGACTAGTTAGCGAACGCAGAGTGCGTTCGGCATAACTTGGTGGTTAAGTTTATAGGCGACTAGCACAAGGGCACCTCGAAGGTACGAACCTCGGCTTGGGCCGTCGCCGGGAGTGGGAATCAGACTTGCCCAGGCACCCCAGAGGGGGTGTGCCCTGGAGCCCTAACGGTTTGTTGAACTGAATGATTATTTGGAGAGAATCTAACCAATCTTCTAACAGATCCTGTGGGTCTACGATCCTGCCGGCGGGATCGCTGTGTGTGTGTGTGCCTCTGGTAACCGACGCCTGTACCAAAAACTGAATATTTCCTATTGCTAGGAGCAGTCGGATCGGGCGAGCCCAGCGCCGCCGCGGTGACGACGGCGATGGGGTATGCCAAACTTAATACTTACTTATACTTAAGTACTTAGTTTACTTTTTCAGCTCTAGTCTCAATATTAAGGTCACGACCTACTACATCGACCTATACGACGATCATAACCATATCAACACATATAAATACACAATTTGTATACAAAATAAATAGAAAAAGTTTCTAATAGGAAAAGTATACTGTAACTTTATTCAGGATTTCTTAAATGACAAAAATATACAAATTTACGTGTAAAGGGTGATAGTACAAAAGTTGCTGAAGAGCCTTTTAGCTTAGCGACACGATGGTGCCGCGTATAATTATCAAGATATAAATTATCTGTAGATAGATCCAGAAATTGTCCTACCCTTAGCTACTGCGTAGATACTGCATCTTGACTTCTCAATACCTGAATCCTCATGCTAGACAATAATACTTCTTATCCTTCTCTACTTGAGTTCAAATTTCACTGCCAGCGTTAGTAATTGAGATTTCACCTCAGCTAAACCAATTTATTGTACCTTTGAGCTCCCAGAGAAGCAACTGTGATGTCTCGGATATTAGTCCAATAAGGAAACGGAATTCCATTCTGTTCATTATCGCCGTGTCAATTTAGTTATTCTGGGGAAATGCAATGGGGGTTTTGTACTTATTATCGGATTACTGAAAATGAAAGAGAGCGTAAAATTAGAATGCTTGGAGCAGCCTCGTTGACAATCAATAAGCCCTATTTGAAAGTAAAGTAAAATTTATTTTATTTATTTTATTTTGAAACATTATCGGATGTAGGCTAGATATTTGATAGGCATTAGTGGGAGCAAAGCCAACACCAAGAGTTGAATATGGAAAAACAGAGAAAGTCTATAAAATGGAAAATGAAACTATTGTACGGTATTATAGGGTTTAAAAAAGTTTGAGGTCAATAGCCACAAATTGTTTACCTCAATAGGTGAACAACTTGTGGATAGGTGACCAGACCAGATCGATATTGTGTTTGAAGAGTGCTGTCAAATACTATACAGAGAGAAAGACACCTGTCTATGCTTGTTTCCTCGACCTTTCAAAAGCATTTGACCTCGTCTCATATGACATCTTGTGGGAGAAAATGAGATCATTAGATATGCCGAGTGAACTTATTGACATCTTTAAATATTGGTACGGGAACCAGGTCAACAATGTGAAGTGGGCGGGTGTGTTGTCGGACCCGTACAGGTTGGAGTGCGGGGTGAGGCAGGGGGGGTTAAGTTCCCCTGCAATTTTTAACCTGTACGTTAACGGGCTGATCGAGGCGCTCAGCGGGCAGCATGTCGGTTGTTATATAGACGGCGTATGTTTCAATAACATAAGCTACGCGGATGACATGGTCCTGCTCAGCGCCTCGGTCTGTGGACTCAGAAAGCTGCTGAGTATTTGTGAGGGCTATGCTGTGGACCACGGTCTGCTGTATAATGTAAAAAAAATCAGTGTATGGTTTTTCAGGGTAGGCCGAGAAAGATAACGGAAATGCCACCAATTAAACTAAACGGGTCACACGTAGAAAGAGTGGAAGTTTTCAAATACTTGGGCCATTTAGTCACACCTACCCTGAAGGACGACACTGACATTGAACGGGAGAGGAGGGCGTTAGCGGTTAGAGCCAATATGGTGATCCGCAGGTTTGCACGATGTTCTACTGACGTTAAAATAACGCTCTTCAGGGCTTACTGCACTACATTCTACACGTGCAGCCTGTGGACTAGCTATACGCAAAAATCGTATGACGCCCTCCGTGTCCAGTTCAACAACGCGTTCAGGATGCTGGTGGGACTCCCCCGCTATTGCAGCGCATCTACAATGTTTGCGGAAGCGCGCGTTGATTGCTTCTACGCAACAATGCGAAAGAGATGCGGCTCGCTGGTGCGGCGGGTGCGGGGGAGTACTAACAGCATGCTGGCTGCGCTCGCAGGCAGGCTCGACTGCCCTTACATTGCTCACTGCTGTGGAATGCACGTTACACAAAGATCTTATAGGGTGCCATTTTAATTACTAAATTACTTGTTTGACATTTTATGTAAATATATTTTAAAATTGATTAGGTTTTTATTCTTATGTAGGTATAATGATTATTATTTTGATATTTTAATGAATTAAAAGTAGTGTTAGTATTTAAGCTGTAACTAATTGTGTTTGTGTATTGTAATTTTTGTAATGTGACTGTATTAATTAATTTGAATTGTGAAACTATGAGTTAATTTACTTGAAATAAATATTATATTATTATTATTATTATAGGATGAGAAACAGCACCTGCCTTATCCTATCTCATCTCATAAATTTTATTATTATTATGCACAACACAAATTACAATCACAACAAAATGCAATAATTTCATTTATAAAAATAAAATAAAAAACTTGATACTTAAGTATACAGAATTAATTTCAATAAAAAATAACTTTTACAGGTTTATTTATATCACATACCTGACAGTTTTAGTTTTATGGCTGTCAATATTTCGTCATAAAATATTTTCTTTCATACAATACGATTTTTTTGTCAAATTGGGGTTCTTTGTACCCACCCTAACAGGACAGGAGACTACTCAATCCTAACAGGATGGGATGGGTAGTCTCTTATTAGAGACTACCCATCCCAACCTGCCATGTTAACCTTATAAGATTATGTATTGGGGCTCTAAATAATAATATGACAATTCTGAATGTTTTATTTCCGACCCATACAGGTAAAAAGTTAAACACAACTTTTACCTACGTTTTCGTCCGCAGCCCTGTATAAATTAAATTAAATTAAATTTGTTTATTGCGGAAAAAATGATATGGTCAAATACATTTACCTCACACAGTAGCAGAGAAAAATAATAATTAGCAACAATAATAATAAATTCAAAAACTACAAATTCATAAAAGTAAACAATGTCAGGCTTATAATCTAAATATCAAATAAAATAATATCCATTACAATTTTCAAAATGTCAAATAAAATATTAGTACTAATAATTTCCTAAACGTCAAATAAAAATAAAATTAAGTAGGTAGTAGTAAAATAAACTCTGGCGAGGCGTATATAATGGCAATTATTTCCATTCAACAATGAGTGCTCCACAGTGGAATGGTAATTGAAGGAATAGAGCTCCCGATCGCTGATCGAGTAGATTTTTTGCTCCGATGCGCTTTCCACTGAAGTAACTCGGCCTTTGGTTTGGACGCCATGCGCAATCATAAGTTTTAACTTTTGCGTGGAGTTAAAGTGGATGTACCGCAGTTGTGCTTAATCATTATGAAGCTGCGCCCTGCGGTTTCATCCACATGGATATTTTTTATGGGTTAAAATGACAATGATTTAAGTAAGTCTCTCTGCATAATATATTTAAAATGCACCTATATGTAGGTATATAAGTAAATCTAGGAAAGTTTTTTTCTTAAAATATGTATAATCAATAATGTGTATATGAATTTCTAGTGTAATTCCGCTTCTACGTCGTTTTGAGTACAATAAAGATTTGGGACAAACTATTTTACTCTATAGATATTTGTGATGCTAATTTAAACCTAACCTGACATAAATATTAATTACATAAAAAAGTAAAATTAACCTAACCTGAAACAAATTGTAATTAAATCTGTAACAAAAAATTCGTTTTAACAATTTGTACTAATGATATTAATTTTTAAATATTTTTTAATCTTGAAATTACTATAAACTTTATTGAATTGAAATGTAAATGAAAAATTTTAACAATAAATACTGAAATTAACATGAATTTACTGTAAATATTATTTAATTGAAATGAACTCTAAATTTTTGAATCTATTATGAAATTACTATAAATATTATTCAATTCTATTGTTGAAATATAAATGAAGTAAACAATTATACCCGTTTCCTCAGTGCACCTTGTCGACACGTGTTTCGCCTCTTCACGAGGCATTCTCAAGACGTGTTGACTCTCCAATCAATCAATGTATAATCAATGTTTTTGTCCAATCAATGTGTTTGTAAATCAATAGCAAAGATTGTTATTATAAGTAGTATAATATGAAACCTTTGATCAATTGACAGACACGTTATACCAAAACTTCATACATGCAAAATTGCTATTATGTCATTCATTGCTTTTATAAAAAAAATATGCAAAATATTTGGGAAATTATTCGAGATATTTTTGCACACATGGTCACGTGACCCCGAACTAAGCAAAGCTTGCAATATGACTGCCAGAGACTGATATACATAGACATATATATTTAAAAAACGTACTTAAATAGATATTAACACCCAGATATAGAACAAACACAAATGAACATCACATGATTGTTTTTCCGGTGGGAATCGAATCCACGCTCCGAAGCGCAGAAGGCAGGTTCACTACCAAACGGGCCAACGCGGCTAAAGCAAAAGAGTTGGTTTCTGTAAATAATTTATATGAAATTTTTGATAACAAAGTAAACGACGAAGCAATATTTCGCCTTTTAATCAAAGTGAAATTTACATCAATTACTGACAGGATAATGAGCTGCCAGTGCTATGAAATTAATATTAATAATTACTTTATAACAAATAAAATTGTAATGGTGTCAAACTCTTGGAAAATTCCCATAAAACCGGGTTTAATTAATTAAAATGGAAGACCAATCAATCTTGTTGACACTATAGAAGATGGCCTTTTGGGATGGCTTTCAAGTTAGTCACGATATTGATTTGATGAATTTACAGTTTCGTGAATAGATACAAGCTGGGAAAAAATTATTATGTTATTATGTACTTTTCTACTCAAGGCCAACGTATTGTCTGTTTGTCTATCATTATCAGCATTTTCACTGCTGGGAAGGCGTTATTCTCTCAGAGAGAGAAACACAGAGAGAGAAGTTAGGCCCAGATCCACCTACTTGCTGGTCTAGTGCATTTAGGTAAATGTCATATTATAATGTCTTGATATTTTCGAGATTCTTGGAAATGCCTTTTGGTTTCTTCACTATGATTTCCTTCACCAATTCAGATTAAAACTTAGTAAAATACACAGTTCCTAATCAATTTCTGACAGCTTAAAATACTTCTATATACGTTAGCCTTATTTTATATTTTTAAACACTACCAATATTACGGACCATAAGTATGCAAAATTTTAGAAATAAACCGGCCAAGTGCGTTTCGCGTTCCGTACCACCACAAAATTCAATAACGAAATTACCAGTTTTACTTTACTTGTTAATAAACAGAAACTTGTTACAGGCTCGCACTTGACCATTATTTATTATTTGTTGTAATACTATAGAGTGTGTACTATAATCATGCTTTAAGTTTAACGCTTGTACGTATTACCGTTTTTACATTAGAGCGAATACAAAGTAAAAAAATACGGTTGTTGTATGCCCCACTTTCATTTTAACTTTTTTATTATTTCTTAGTTAATCCGCCGTAACATTACATATTCTGTGAATATTTCAGTTGGCTATCTATTACGGTTCGAAAGATATAACCGTTAATAGGTAGGACAAACAGACAGACAGACTTCATAGGCTTAGTAATAATAGGGTCCCGTTTTTACCCTTTGGGTACGGAACCCTAAAAATCACATTACTCACTACATAATATTATAATACAAAACTATGAGTGCAAGTATGCAAGTGTGTTGGTAATTTTTTTTTTTCTATTGAGCTCTGTATCGGCTCAATGGATTTGGTTAGTACAGTAAGTAAAACCACGGAGCACAGCTAGTGATGCATTAAATGTAAATGGATAGAAAGCCTATAATCTACACGTCAACAGTTTTATGACGTTTTGGTGTCGATAAATTTGTATACTCAATCGAAAACGTATTTTTCACTGCACCACACAGGTCTACTACCTAATATCTGTGCTGCACCAAAATTCGACAACACTCCAATCCGAAATAAAATGTATCCACGCTGTCATAACGATTTTGAAATACTCAGATACCAATCGGCTTTAAAACACCTCGTTGGCTCGCAATTAAAACTGGCTTAAGCTCACGTCTGCATAATCGAAAAGCTCTATTAAAAGTTGGATCGTGATTTTCATCGTATCCCTGCAAATGATAGTTTCAGCTTTTCATCAAAATTTAAGCATTGGACACACGTACCTGCTTCCAATTTTAGCTAGCTCTGCATAATATTTTAGTTGAATCAAGCATAATGGCATAGTGTTACAAACATCCATAGGCGACGGTAATCGCTTACTATTATGTAGATAAGGAATTCGTCCTGTTTATTGAACTTTCTGTGCAGACGTATGTTATTTTTTTGATAATGTAGTACCTTTATCAATAGAAAGCAAGGCACATCAACATATCCATACATTTTTCATCATCCATACAAGTTACAATCGTCGTTAAGTTTTCTAAAATTTTCAAGTGTTCTGCGCAATTTTCTTACTTTTTCTTATCGTATGAACCTTCTACAAAGTACTAGAAAACTTTAAAAAAAGATGAATGAAATCGGTAAATTCGTTCTCAAGTTATGGCGTGACCAAGGTAAATATGGATTCCTTTCTATATAATATATAGATTATATTAAAATAAATAAATATTTGGGACATTTTGCACACACTGTCATCTTACCCCAAACGAAGCAAAGCTTGTATATATGTTATATATGTTATCAACTAGCTGCGTCCCACAGTTTCACCCGCGTAGATACCCTCGATAAAAGTAACCCAAGTTACTCTTTATAACATCAGCTATCTGCCGGTGAAAGACCTGTCAAAACCGGTCCATTTTGGAATCCACAGGGAACATAGATACTCACATAATTTTTTTATAATTATGTTTGATAGCTGAAGGTATAATCTTAAAATAACATTTATTTTTATTATTACAAACATAGCTGAAATATAAGAAAAATAATTATAATAACAGAAGTTCCTTCATAATCCCTAAGGAACCTATGAAAAGGGATCTAAATCAATCTTTCAGCCACCAACAAGCACACGAACAGAGGCACTGAGACCCAGTGAATAAACAACAGCAGAGGGCTTCCATAAGTGCTACAAAAAGCATCAAGAGATGTGACGTTGACCGATCGCGTGGACATTAGCCGCGAAGCTTTGCTTTACCGACCCGATAGTTAGGGGAAGTATTTTCGGCCCTACAGTGACTAAGCTCAAATTTACAAACCATACGCTTAGATTACCGAAAATTGTAGCCAATATCTAAGTCTGTTATATAATTTTTTTTGCGCTTCCTTTTTTACAAAGACCGCCGAATGAGTTTGAAACTATAGTCGGAATAACCGGCTTAATCTTGCGTGAGTATTTCCCGTGTAATATTACCCACATATTTATATATAGTGTATAGTATACGAGTATAGTAGAGTACCCTCTTCAGCTCTCTCGCTCGCGTATTTCCGCATATTTTTGAAGATATAAAATCACAGAGTATGAATTTACAAAAAGTGACCAAATTCGACCTTTTGTTAACTATCCATAGCATTTACAAACATATTTTTTTGTTTCGATATGTTTTAATTTGACGTAGGTAAATGGCAATAAGTTATTTTTGGTGTGATAACGTCTTATAAATCGATGAACGCCGGCTGCACGCACGAAAAACTGCGTGAGCGCGGAACAAGCGATAGAGAGACACGGTCGGCCTAAGCGTTATCACGTAAAATTATCGTCCGTAAACCGACTTATACACGAAACAGACAACCCCTTTTTGTTTGCATTTATAAATGCAAGTGCAATAAAAAAATGCCAGTGTGAACATTTTGTCTCTCACTCTGTCGGGCGAGGTTGATCGAGTTTCGAGGTAAGCGAGCGGAACTTAACGAAAGCGTCCATAGAACACTGTCTCGAATTCATGGTGTCTCGGCAAGGTAGCTCAGATTAAATAAATAAAATATTCGGGACAAATTTGCACACACGGTCATCTGACCCCAAACTAAGCAAAGCTTGTGATATGGCTGCCAGAGATTGATATACATACATATATAGTTTTAAATACATACTTAAATAGATATTAACACCCAGATATAGAACAAACACAAATGTTCATCACATGAATGTTTGTCCTAGGTGGGAATCGAACCCACGCCCTCAGGCTCAGAAGGCAGGTTAAAAGACAAAGTTCTAAAAGTAACGCCTCATTCAATAAATTTATTATTCAATTTACATTTATATTTTAATAAACTCTAGGTAAATCTCTACCGCTGACTTCCCCTGACGATACTTAACTTCACCAACCCCAATATTAATGGTTTAGTCGAATCGCTCCTCATTAATTCACTTTCCAATTTACGCGTTCTGGGAAAATAAATAATTAATATTGTGGACATAAGCTGCCTCGAATGATTTTATTAATTGTTGTTCCATTGCGTCATGATTATTGAAATTAATGTCATGGGATTTATTTGGGATCTTGGTTTCGAGGAGGAGAAAATCGTTGACTCTAAGGCACCAGACACACTTATAAGACGGAATGCGGACGCGAGCGTTCTCTTAGTATAGTAATCAACTTTAGTGTCATGAAAACAGAGAGACGTTGCGTGACGGTAGGGGATGGAGGACACGGGTGCGACTTTTTATGTTTTGCATTGTATTAGAATAAGCTAAGGTTGAAATTTCTTTGTAGGAGAGCGCCAGCCTCAGAATTCTTCCGGTCTCAACATATCAGTGTGAATTGAGCCTAAAATATTTTGGAGAGAATAGAAGATATCATCAGCCTATCATATTCCCACTGCTGGAAAACAGGCCTTCCCTAAGTGAGAGAGAGGATCGGCTCTAATCCACCATACTGGTCCAGCGCATGTTGGCAAATGTCATGTGTCTGTGAATTTTTGAGATTCTTGAACATATCGGTGTCCTCCCGATGTTTTCCTTCACCATTTTTGGGCGATGGCATCAAAACTGCACATAATTTATTTAAACAGATACTAAATAGTCAATAATAGCAGGGCCGAGGATTGAACCGGGTGTCGTCAGATTGTAAAGCGCACATGCTACCGCTCCGCCACCATGGCTCCTCACTCACCATCGCATCGCATAGAAGATAATTATGGTTGGGGATAACACAAGTCAGGACAATAGCTTAGTAGGATTATAGTATTAAAAATACGTTTCAAGTTGTAGCGGATCATTGTAGTGTGAAATAAGGCGCTAAGTTAAGCTAGTTAAAAAGTAATTACAACACAAATTACGTACTTTCTAGGTTTATTTTCCACAGGCCGTAAAACTTTTTTTCTCATTACGCACATCCATACTACATGAAAAACTTTGTAAATTAACCTGTTAAATATTTCTTGTTTGGATTAATTCTTGATCGGAGCAGGAAAAGGTAATTTTCTTACGCGATATTTTTGGAATAGAAACAGTATGGACGTCACGTTAAACGTCCCTACGAAACATCTTTTCACGATGAAAAGATGGTGAAATATGACTTGTCAGTTTTTTTTTTTTTCAGCTATTATCTCCTGAAGTGATTTTTGCCTCGGGAGTTTTGGCGCCAACGTGTAAAAAATAGTGTATTATTCTCCTAAACTTGTATATTTTTCGAGTGTTAATGTATAATTAATAGTGTATTATTATTTATTTAGTGTTCGCGAATGTGCTGAAGCATGGGAAAGTGATACAACGACGTGAAATGTGCCTTTTCGTGTTGTTTCCAAAACTCCATAGAAGCCTCATGGAAAGCCTCCATCACTTTACTAGAGCATGACTTTTACTTGACCGCAACTTAGTTTGCTTGAATTTGACTGTTACTATGACTTGTTTACAACAATCTCATTTTTCCACGCATGTTAACGTTGGCGCCAAAACATGAATTTAATCGTCACCGCTTTATGATTGATATTAAAAAAAAACCGTACGAAGCGCTTTGATTCACAAACGCAAGCCTATTGATAAAAAAAACTTTTTTATTTTTATTTTACATAGATAACTAATAGAGTCTGGTTAATGAAAGTAGAGACTGAAAAAGCGCGCCAACTTTAAAAAAATCCGCATGCAACCCCAAAATTTATATGATATGCAAACATTACTGAGTTCTGACTGTGTTACAATAAAAATTAATAATTTACAAGTAGGTATCAAGTGAGATTATTCCAGGCATTTCATACTAATTTTAGGGGTTCCAATCTAGCTGCGTATGAGAAGACAAGTATGCTATATAGGTATTCAAAAGTCTTAAACAGTTTTCACTTATTATAACCAAAAAATAATCTAACCATACTGGTCTTTATGTATAGTATATTTAACACCATGCATGTGTAGGTGGCAGCAAACACCATCTGTCAATGTCACTGCCACAATTCACTCGGATAGTGTAAACAGGCTCTTAGAGCCTATTTACACTATACACGATGTGAGTGCTCACATCACATAGCTGTTGAATTGATCATGATTCATGTTACATGCATTGATGTGTTGCAAAATAGTTGAAGAAAGTGGAAATAGGCAAAATAAACACCTAACAAAGGCGAGTCGGTCTTGCGCACCGAAGATTCCACTCCCAACAAAGGGGTTGTCTGTAAAGTCAGTTTACGGACGATAATTTTACGTGATACCGCTTAGGCCGATCGTGCCTCTCTATCACTTGTTCCGTGCTCTCACTTGCACGCGCGGCTCAGGCGGAACGTGACCGTGCCAATTGTTCGTGCAGCCGGCTTTCTTCGATTTATAAGACGTTATCACGTTAAAATGTGTTGTATTTCATTTAGTTCGGGATTGTTAGTGCACGCCCGACCCGCACTTGGCTGGCGTTTATTATTTATTGATTTATTTTAGTTTTGAAATTGAGATCTATTCTTAAACTTTCATTGTGCATAGTTTCATGTACTTATATAAAAAAACTATAGAAGTAAGAGGGTTCTAAATAAAAATGGACGGACGGATGGACGGACAGACGGATGGACGAACAGAAAGAACTTGGGTTCCTTACAGGACTATGGAAGCCTAAAAATATAGGGAAACAGCCTTTTCTTCGCTATTTTAGCCTTGGTCCCATTTTTTTAAGCATTGGTGTAAGTACAACTTTTTTCCTTTTGGTACTACCGTCCCATGTGACCCAAGTGATATAACGCGGTGAAACATGTATTTTTTGTATTGTTTCCAATACTACGTAGAAGCCTCTTGGAAAGCCTTCACAACTTTATTTATATACTTATTCATGACCGTGACTTACCTTGTTTGACTCTGGCTGTGACTATGACTTGTTAGACGATATTTAATAAAACTTGAGAATATTTCAATATTTGACACTGACAAATGCACAATAGGTGTGACGCCACAAAAAAAATCTCACAAGGAAAGAATAACAAGAATAATAGCCATGACGAGTGCGACAATAAAATTGCAATCAAAATTTTGTCTAAAATGTGTTTATTTTTATTTTACAGCAATGTTTACAGTTTACAAGACTCTCATAATAAACAAAACACCAAAGACAAGACGAAATTGTTTTTTTTTTACTGAGTAAAGTTTGGCTCAACACGTACGTGTTCTAAGTGCTAATCAAGTATTTGAATATTTTTAACTTGTCAAAGTAAGCCGAGATCAAGTCCATGCAGTGAAGTAGTGAAGCCTTTACTAGAGGCTTCATTAAGTAACAGCAAAATGAAAGATGACGAAACATTGTTAAATCAATTGAACTTTATTATGCCATAGGTATGTACCTAAATTTGTCCAGACCCAATCCTAGTTGTTACCTTATCCAAGATACTTGCAAAAGATTTCATTCACCCAGTCACGGTAGCACTTTCTTATTCAAATGCTTTTCAAATGGATATTTTTAGAGTCCTTTCAGCGATTCTTCAATACTACTTCCACTATGAAAGTTGCTAAGGTAACTTGAATGCCGACTTTTTAGGATGCTACCTACGTATAGCCGAGTAATATCTACCCACGCGTAGGTATCGGAGTTATATTGAATTAAGGCTGTGCTCATCGGCCAGAAATATCTCAATTGACGCTTTCAAACATTTTAAAAGAAAAAATATCGCTATGTAAGAATTCTAAATATTGGTCATTACGAAAGAGAGAGAGAGAGAGAGAGAGATGGTGGCCGAACGGTAGCATGTGCACTTAAGGTGCCTGTATACCCTCTGCAGCTCACTCGCTCGCACATTTTCACATTATTGAAGATATAAAATCAATGAGTGTGAATTTCCAAAAAGTAACAATATCATGTCATGGTGTCTATCGTAACATTACAAACACACCACCTCTCGACTTGAAGGCACCCAGATTTTAACCATCAGGAAACACTCAATCGGGCAGCGAATTCCACAAACAATATGTTCGCACAATAAAATAAGGAATCAAAGAGCTTCGTAGGGGTTCTCGGAATATCAACCATAAAGCGGTGTCGATTTTTTCTCGAAAAATTATTTCGAGGCCTCATAATACGTTTCTATAATGGTTTGAGCATATAATTATAACCCTTGTCATAATTAAGTGTCCAAAACAATCCAACAAGAGTTAGAATTGCGGACCAGCCACGTGGAAAATTAACGCTCTGTTTGGTCACAAAAACTGACTCAAATGGAATTATTTTGCCGTAATTGAAAATTAAGGACTAAATATAGGTGTGTTACAGACGTGTGTTACAAGAAATTCATGGTCATTTTAGTAAAGACAATTCACATTATGTAGCTAGGCGCATAATTGCAAAACACTTGTATATGCTCACGGTTTTACTAGCGTAGTGGAGAATAATTTTTATATTCAGCTAGTAGCAGCAATAAATGCTGAGTTGGAGCCGGTTTTTTGGCTATGTACTTACCTGTATTCATGTTTTTAATATTCCTTGTTTTATATTTTATTTTCACAAATAAACTTTTCTCTATTTTTGTATATGGAGTTAATAAGGAAAGAGTATGCTAAGAAATTAGTTATCAGAATATATTGGACAATACAATTCTTCACGACTGATTTTCTCCTCGGAACTGATCTAGATACAATATCTACGAGTATATCTATACTAATATTATAAAGAGGAAAGATTTGATTGTTTGTTTGTTTGTTTGCATTGAATAGGCTCCGAAACTACTGAACCGATTAGAAATATTATTTCACTGTTGGGAAGCTACACTATCCCCGGGTGACATAGGCTATAATCTATACCCGTGCAAAGCTGGGGTGGACCGCTAGTTATCTATAAAGTCACAACCTCTAAGTGACAGACAAAACAGTCAAAAATCGTCGAGCATCGTTGTACATTTCTCACAGACAATTATAGTTCACAATGCCACATTTCCAATTTAGACGTAATGTCGCTTTTGAAGTGTTAAACGTCACTTATCCCCTATGGAATCGTAGCACTGGCATCGCGCGGCCTTTTAGTTGTATCGGGGTTGCCATTATTGCCATTATAACTAACCATTAAGACTATAAGATTTGTAGCTCGATGTTAAAACTCCGAACTACTGCTTACCTGATATAAAATGCTACTTACCTATGCAAACTAATTTGCACAGCAAAGGTACCTCATTGAAAACTCATTTTCAACTTCTACCCCCAAACACGTAACTTAGCGCACCCTAAACTTATGAAGATACAAACTCCTTACGTATAGGAACCACCAGAATAATAAACTTGTGGGTAGACTAACCAGTCGTACAGAAAAATACAGAAATAGTGAATTAGTTTTTCATAAAGTTATGATAATATATATTATGTTATTTTATGTCTGCGACTGGCTGAGTATTGGCTAGTTTTTCTTTTAAACATGCTTTTCTATTGTGTTTTATCAGTTGTGTCAGATTAGATTGTAGCTTTTACAGTAATTCAGTGTGCAAGTTTTGTTAAAAATATTTGATTTAAACTTGTGTTTATCATTAATTCTTCTCAACGCGAACAGTCATACAGTCCACTATTTACTACAGTAGGGTTTTGCAGCATGCCTGGCGTGCTTTTAAGCCGCAGATTAAACAGCAGGTTGGTTGGGTGCAGGTTGGTTGGTTCTACATCCCAACAATTAGCTTGGACTGTCGGTGAAGTAAAACATCGTGAGGAAACCATAGTAGAGTACTTTCTTTCCTTGGCTAGCTACTACCTACAAGTTGCAAATCTGTCATTAAACACCGTTGTTAGCATTATGGACCTGTTGAGTAAAACATAAATAAGTGATCCCTAATTGTACCCGATGTTAAAGAGGAAATGCACTAGACATTTGTCAAAAATACAGCTTTGAAGATTAACTTCCGCAAAGTAACACCTGATTCAATCAACTATCTAAAGCCGATGCGTTCGCACCTGTCATGCCACCTTACTAATCCTCCTTGATTGTCTGATCTGAACCTATACCCATCAGTAGGTCGAAACAGGTTAATGAAGATAATGTCTTTCCCAAACCAAAAAGATGAAAAACCCACGAAAATCCGGAAAAATGCTATTAAACTTTTTAACCGCTAAACAGGTTTTGATCAAAAACTGCTAAGAAAATCCTGCTTTGAAATGGCTGCAATTATTTTGAAAAAAAATATGCTAAAAGACACACATACTAACACACAACTTAAAATACCAAAAGCATTAACCTTATCCGTTCCGATGTAGATGATTATGATGAAGCCCTTTAATTTAGTAACACCTAGTTTATAGTGCAGGTATGTAATAATACCTAGCTATAGCGAAATAACATCGTCTCGCGTGCGTCCCCCAGTTTAAAATCCTTCAGCAGTCTCGATTCCCGTCGCCTAGGGGATACATTTCCTGTCCTGTCTGGATTTCTACTACTTTATTGTGCACTGCATCTACTGTGAAACGTTTTATTCCTAGTGTTACCGCTTATGAAACACATTTCGCAGATCGTTTAGCAGTTTTGTCTTTGTTAGAAACATACAGCGATGACACACATTGAGACAAAGGTATGTAAAAGGAAAATCTGGATCACTTGGAATACAAAATTAATTATATCTAGTAAAGCCCCTGTTATTGACCGAGCAAAGTGAGGTCAAAGAGTCTACTGTAGGACAATTCAGCGCTTAAACAAACTTATGTTTGTATGTTTTATTGACGATAACTTGAGTAACGGTACTCGATTCATTCGATCTTCATGAAATTTTGCAGGCAAGTAGTTCAAGTAAAAAGAATTTCGTATATGAGATAAATCTGATGCAGGGGTTGTATAGATATTAAAATAACAAAGTTAAAAATACCGCTGGTTAAAGGAAGGAATTCCTAATGAATCTAAAATGAACTTATTTTGTACAAATAATGTTAGTATGACTGAAGTGAAAATTGTTAATTATCGTAGCCGTTAACTGTAATATTTTTCAATCAAGATCATGGTAGGTTGGAAAACTATGGAGCGGTTGTAACTTAGTGTAGTTGACGAAAATCTTGTAAAAACGGAACATCGCCAGGTCGGGGCGAACTACTTGATTTAATATTTATTTACATTAATGGTCATCCTAATCGGCTCATCTTATTCCACTGCTGGAAATGGGCTTCTCTTAAAACATGTGAAACGGAAACAGCCTAATCTTTGACTTTTCGTTTCTTCTGCCTTGTGTGTGTGCACTCAATCAAGCATCAGGGCATCCACGATCATCCAATCGAAGCTTCTGTTCATTATACGTTAAAGGGGTAAATGGTGATTTAATAAGTACATGTATGTACATGTAGTTCGAAAATGTTTTAGTTCTCTTAATAACATGGTTCAAATTCAAATTCAAATTCAAATTATTTATTTGTCAGAACATGGTAGGTACACATACATATAAAGTAGCATACATGGTCGTAAGAATGGAGACGTATCTCATGTCCTTGCCTGTTACAGCGTACAAATGTTAGTTTTTTATTAATATTTTTATTAGTTTTTGTTAAAGTTAACAAGGAAAAAAATAAACAAAATTATGTCTATGTTAGAATATTGTTAGAATCATATTTTGGTTTAGTTGTATTTTATACCTTAATTAGATGTTTATTACTACCTATCTAAGCTATTATTATTATTATTATTTTATTTGTTTATGTCTACATTACATATCAAAACATTTTTATCATTAAGGAATTCTGAAATTTCATAGTAGCTTTTTTGTGCTAATAAAGTTTTTAGTTTATTTTTAAACATTCCAACATTTAATTCTCTGATGATTTTAGGAATTTTAGTATATATTAAAGGAGCCATACAGAATACACTTTTTTGCATGAGTGCAGTTTTGGCCGTACGTGGGCAGAGCTTCATCTCGGCCTGTGTGCGAGTTCGAATACCAGCATCAGTCCAACTACCAATTAATTTTACAAAAGTAGCTATTTCTAATATGTATAGAGATGGTAATGTCAGAATATTGTGTTTTAAAAAGAACGGTTTACAGCTATCAGTCTTATGAAGATGAAACATTGCCCTGACCACAGATCTACTACCTATAGATTTTCAATGAGCGTGGCTAGCTCAGTGCCTCTCGCTTCAACAAGGTGTGTTGCCACATTAAAATGATTTGCTATAAGTTAGGGTAATTTACCTACTATGATGGGTGTGAATCTTCAATGAGTACTTTGGAAACAATACTACCTTTTAAATATTTATATTTTATACACTAGCTGCTGCAACCCACGGAGCTACCTGCAATTTTCTGGGAAGAAAAGTACGTTGTCTGTCCTCATGACACACCCTATCGTCCTGACAAAATTTGACTTAGCCAATGATCTAAGAAAACAAGGTCTAGCAATCTGGGAGTGGTCCCGCAATGACGTCACTGTCCAGTTGCCACTTTATTCAATCAGCTGTTACGTGGTGTATCGTCATCTCTCTCGAACCTGTTGTAAATTGACATCATGACATCATTGCGGGACGCCTACGTAAATTTTTTTTCTCGAATTGCTACACCTGGCGGAGTATATTATTATACCATGACTTAGCCGTTTCCTCGTAAAAAACAGACAGAAAGTTACAAACTTACTTGCGTTTTTATTATAATTATTTGTTAGGATTAGAATATAGTACTAGAAAAAGGGTTGTAAAGTAACCATAGCATGATTTTTTATGATTAATTAAAAATAATAAAAAAGTCAAAGAGTTAAAACGGAAGGGCAAAGGAAGGGCCCCCATGCAACAAACGTTAAACGTGTTTTTGGATTTGTTCTAGTGTAAAAACGGTAATCCGTACAAGCGTCAAATTTAGCGGATTATAGTGAACATAAGTAAAACAACAAATAATAAACACTGGCCAAGTGCGAGTCAGTGACAAATTTCTGTTTACCACTAAGCTAAGCAACGTCGGGCGCGGTCGGTACTTGGATGGGTGACAGCCTGGGCGTGATGTTGTCTTTTTGCACAACTTTTTGTATTTTGTGATTGTAAAGAACTCTCAGCGCGCGAGCCCGACTCGCGCTTGGTCACACTAGACTAACATTCCAAATAATTAGATAAATAGACTCTTTAATGTTTACAGTACAAATTTCACGAACAGCGCGTAGCTTTTTGAATCGGTTCGCCGAAATCGCCTTTTGCTTTTCCAGCTTCATAACTGTGACCTCATTAATATATATTTAATATTAACATTCACCATATTCATATGGGCATAAAAGGGTCGGTATTTTGCACTTCTTGCAATGTGCCAGCTTTTTTCAGCAATGTGACAGGATCAGTTGGAAACCTGCAGAACGAATAATTTATGTTAGTTGCAGTGGGTAATTTCTTTCATAAACTGGCAACATTCATTATTTATTTTCGAAGTGAATAATTTGATAAAATTCATAGAATTAGACCACAAATTGACCTAAAAACTGACTAATTATGAATAAAATATTTGCGAATTGATATCCTGAATTTATTTAGGTGATCGTTACAAGCTTTATATGTTTACTTACGTGTGAAATGATATTTCATCGTATTTTCGCTCACTGCGCTTCTTGCAGCCCAAAATGCTACAACCAACCATTGTAAAATATCTTTTACAATTATTTCTCAGAGGAAACACGCATTTATCACATTTAATCACCAAAAAAAGGCAATAAATATAATTCAGACCTGTTTTGTTTGTCACTGATTATTACAGATTTTGACACTTGAGGTACCAAAAACAGGTCACGCCGATAAGGACAACAAAATCTATTTATGTCCTTTTCGTACTTGTGCTGAGCCATATCAAGTTGTCTCTTTCACTAAAATATATTGCCGATCTGGTTGTGTATATCTGTGGCCCTGACGCACCTCTTTTGGGCTTTGAAAGCAATCCTTTTGTCAGTAGAGTTCCCCCAGAAAATAATCCCGTATCGTAGAATAGATACTGCCATGCCATAATATGCAGTAATTAGAGCTTCTTGATTAATAACTAATGACAATTTAAATAGTGCGTATGCCGTCGAGCCCATTCTTTTCGTTAATGTATCTATGTGTGCTTTCCAATTAAGTTTACTATCGATTGCCTGGAAAATATTGCTTTTAGCGATAAGGCCGCCACTCCTGGCACTAGCTCGTAAGTGTTTTCTATCTGTTTGTAATTTTATTTCTGGTCTACTCAATAAAGAGTATCTATATCTATCTATCTATTTAAAATTAAACGCAAGTGTTTTCATAGTAGATTGAAAAACATCTCGCAGAAACAGCCGAGCTCAACTTAGATGTATCGGATTTCTAGTTACGCCAGTTTATCGATAACGAAGTCAAACACCTTGTTTTCCAGGTTATTTTGAGAAATCTATCTTTAGTTAATATACCTCAATTTTTTTTGTTAGGGTTCCGTACCCAAAGGGTATAAACGTGACCCTATTACTAAGCCTACGGTGTCTATCTGTCTGTCCTACCTATTAACGGCTATACCTTTCGAACCGTAGTAGATAGCCAGTTGAAATTTTCACAGACTATGTAAAATGTTACAACGGATTAACTAAGAAAAAAATAATTACGGGACCACCTATGAGATATGACCTACCAACTAAAAAAAGAATCATCAAAAACAATTCTAAATTGGCGGAGTAATCGCGTAACAAACATAAAAAAAAAAAAAACATACACTCGAATTGATAACCTCTTCCTTTTCGAAGTCGGTAAAAAAAGTAAAAACGAAAGCGGGTCCCCATTAAATAAACCTATTTTTTTACGTATTTTTGTATTCGCTCTAATGTAAAAACGATAATACGTACAAACGTCATACTTGGCACGATTGTAGTACACATTCGAACGTATAACAACAAATAATAAATAATGGCCAAGTGCGAGTCAGTGACAATTTCTGGTCATAAAAAGTAGTCTGTGTTAATCCAGGGTATAAGCTATCTCCATAGCAAAATCCTTTCGTATCTGTTTAGTTGGTATGGAGATGAGTGCGGACAAACGTACACACTTTATTAAATTAATAGTGTGACTAGTGTGATGCATCGATGTCATAGCACCATATTTTATTAAAACAGCCATCGTTTTTAATTTGAGTAGGTAGAATCCGGAAAACTATTTCTTACCTCTAGTATAGATTATACTAATATTATAAAGAGGAAAGGAAGAGGGAGATTTCATTGTTTGTTTGTTAGTTTGCATTGAATAGGCCCCGAAAGTACTGAACCGATTTGAAAAATTCTTTCACTGTTGGAAAGCTACACTATCCCCGGGTGACATAGGCTATATAATTAGCTATACCCGTGCGATGCCGGGGTGGACCGCTAGCTACCTAATAAGAAAATAATCTGACGTCAGGGCTGGCCACTCAGCTTCAGCCACATGGATTTAGTTATTAGATAAGGCCATGGTTAGTCCTCATTAGGTTAGAAACTCGTGGTTTCATGTTGACTAATTTTATTCTACTGCGGATTTCATTTCCAAGTAATATACCAAAAAATCCTTTAAACGTCTTTGTGATATCCTATTTATATCTTTTCTCTATCTCTATAAAGTCTCTTCTCTTCTCTACATGGTATAAGTACATTAGAGTCGCTTTCCGCGTCTGTCTGTCTGTCTGTATAACCGCTAACTCCTAAACCACGCAACGGATTTTGATGCGGTTTTCACCATCAGTTAAATAATTTATATCGGAAGGCTTATATAATATAACTAGTGACCCGCCCCGGTTTCGCACGTAAATTACACCCGTGCAAAGCCGAGATGGGTCGCTAGTCAAGACAAAATTTGCTTTTTATAACGAAACGATCTTATGTGATGCACATAAAACAGTAGTCGCTGACCTTCAAATAAGTATGGATAGTAAACTCCGTGATAGCATTTTCTCGCAGCATCGCTTGTGGAAAATGGCCAGTAGAAATATAGCTATTGGATAGTAATAGAGCACTAACTTTTTAGCGGTCGCCGGGTTAGACTCAAGTTGAAATGTCTCTGCATCGAATTACATAATTTTGTATGGAGAGCCTCCCCTTTTCACTGACTTCTGAAGAAAGAGGGTGATTTTATTGGGTGTAGGTATGTATGTTTGTTTCTATGATTATTACCTATCTGCGTTTTTTTATTATAATAGGCTTGCGTTTGTCTGCCGCCTCGCCAGATGTTAAGCAATGATGCGGTCTACGATGGAGCACACTTGCCTAAATGAAACTTATTCACTTACACCATGAAGATATACCCAGTTTAACCGAGAGTGCGGTTTTCTAATTGTAGTTTTTAATGTAAAGAATTGCTAAAAAGCTTAGCAATCAGTTAGATTCCAAGACTTTTTTGCTGGGATTTATACTAAGTTCTATTTCAACTCTGTTTATTTTAGAATCCAGTTCGTTCTTTCCGTTAACACATCATTTTCTATCTGTTGGTATCTATAATTATGTACGAATGTGGTGATATAAATATTGTCTGCCAACGCGTCGTGGTCGAGTTGCGGTCACATCGCTACCCTCGCCACAAATCTCGGCCCTCTGGAGTATATTTATAGTAATGAACATTACGATTTTATTCTATGTATTTTCGCAAAAACGTAACGTAAAATATAGTTTTTGAAGCGAAAACTTCTTTAGCCGCGTTGGGCATTTTATGAGATGGTGCAAAAACACTGAACTTGCGTGACCGTCACGCTCAGATACTTTTTTCGGATAAAGTCGGCTCGAGTCAACTAAGCGTGAGAGTGATATAGTCAACCATGATGAACTTCTGTCGTGAAGTCTTAAGCACACACTTTTTTTATTGAATACATTGTCTTTCGTTTGACTGCTACCTCGGCGATGATGCAGTCTAAGATGGAGCATGCATGCCAGAAGAAACAGATTCACTCGCGACTTGAAGAAACCCAGATTCTAACTGTCTAGGAACACCCATTCAGGCAGCGCATTCCAAAGTCTGGCGGTTTTCACAATAAAAGTGGAATCGAGGTGCTTCGTTCGGGTTCTCGGAATATTAACCATGAAACGGTGCAGCCTTTTTAAAACTTACTACTATATTACTATTATTTACTCTTCAATAGTTAATATCGTGCGGCACTGCAATTAAACATAAACTACTCTCAAATTGAAACAACGGCGTGTTCGCGAGATAGGATGCCCTTTTGTGAAACATAAATGCGCCGTGTTCACGACGCATTAAACAAAATTTAAATACACCTATTTTGATAAGAATTAACGCATCACTAAATTAACATAAAAATAATTTTATAGTGGATGCAGATGGCAGGCTGTCGTTCAGTGTGGAGTTCTTGAGAGAAGCTTATAAATGTTTAGCAGTGGACGACTTTAGGCTGATGATGACGATGATGGTGAATTAATTTCAATAGTATCCCGATGTTGTGGTATATATTTTTATTCGTTTTTATTTATTTCAAGATTTTTAGAGATCTATGAAGTGATTCCAACAACCGTATGCAGTGGAGGTAGCGAGGTAGGATTAAGGAAGGACTGAAGAAAAAAAATATACTTAGCCTTACAATGGGGTGCTGGGATCACAACAAACGCAGAATAATCCACGCTGTGTATCACCTTTATTGTACCACGTAATCCTGCGGTAATGCTGTCCACTAAATAAAGTGTTAACGCGAACATTACAGCGTTTATTTTGGCCAGTACAGTGGACATTGAGGTCGTAAGCTTGTATGGTCAAAAGATGCATAATGTTTTGTTTTCTTCTAAACTTTTAAATCACTCCAAAAGACAAAAGTAACGACTCCATAAACAGATCTGTAACTCCATAGCTACTCCACGTCCATGAATAATCCATAATACATAATACTTACTCGAGATTTATAAGAATTATTGCTACGGTTATGAACAGGCGCTAAGTAGGTCATGGACAGGCGCTAACTAGGTCATGGACAGGCACTAGCTAGGTTATGGATAGGCACTAACTAGGTTATGAACAGGCACTAACTAGGTTATGGGCAGGCGCTATTAAGGTTATGGACAGGCGTTAACTAACTGAAAATAAATGCTAAACTTTACATATGAATGTTTCAACATTTGAAATTCAACACGTTTAATACCGCATTTAGTCGACTTCTAAGCGCGACAAACTTGTTTTCAAACTTGTCCACTAATTGAAATGAACAAAGTTAGTCATTGTTCATCTGTTTGTTCTCTGAGTGTTGACATAGTCCCAGTTTGCAATACTCTCGTGTTGACGTTTGAAGTTAAGATGAGATGTGGTTCGGATAGTAAATTATTTCTAATGCGGGATAACTTAATCGATTATGTTTAATCAATTCGTATTTTCCTCTTTATTCGTAGTTTATACAGTATCTGGAAATTGAAGGTCAGAGAGTGAACTTCACGTTTTACTCAACCGCAACTTTTGACCCGATAACTGTTTGGATGGGTGACCGTGTGTGACCATTATATATTTTTTTCCAATCCTTTTTAGCTGGACTTATATGATAGAACACTGCTGTGTTTATAAGTGAGACAAAAATTATTCGTATCAGTTGCTTTTTCTACAAAAATAATACTAAAGTCGTTCAAAGAGTTTGAACATAAAAAAATGCCCTAAAGATTATAGCCTATTCAATCAAACGAATCCATATAATCGATAAACATTCGGCCAAATGTAACGTCTCTAGTTCTGTAGAAGGAAGAAAACTAGGAGGTTACTATATACAACATTTATTTTAACACTAGGAGGTAGGTAGTAGGTAAACATTAGAAAAATATAAGTAACTAGTTTAGAAAAGTAGGTAGATAGGAAACTATAATAGTCCGGGTCGTAGGTTTTACACTCATGCGCTAAATTACGTTCTACTACTGAACGACCCACTAGCCTTAGCGTCGGCGTTAGAGTAGCACGGTGTAGCGGCGGCAGCACCAGGTGCAGCAGGCAGAGAGCACGGTGTAGTGGCGGCAGCAGCAGGTGCGGCAGGCAGAGAGTAGGTATGCAGCGGCGCAGTAAAACTACGATACTGAGCTTCCGGGGGCGGAATACAGATGGCGCCACTGGTAGGTTGGAGCGGTAGGGGTGAATCCTGAAATCCGTTAACACGGATGTCTTAGAATATGTCCATGAATGAGTTTGACTGCTCCTCTTCTAGTAATGCACTAGGCTTAAAGCAAGTGATGTCTAGCGATGAAATAGAATCAAAGATGAGGCAGTCAAACAACAAGATGTAAATAAAATGCAGCGAATACAATAATAGTTTTAGATGCACAACAATTCTGATAATTATTATTAGGTACCCACATTCAAATACAATGAAATAAAAAGATAAATTGATTTAATAGGTAACTAATTACAAGGAGATGCTTCTGTAATTTAGTTTGTAGTTAACAAGATAGTTCGGAAAAATTTCGCGTAACTAAAAAAAAAAACCTTTTCGGTCGAAAATGAACTTTCGTATTGTATAATTGTATTGCATCACATTGTATCCCATTGTATTTTATTGAGTGTAATATGAGTGCAAAAATTACCAATGTCTAAGGTGGTTATGTATTTTTAAAGTTGTTTGCAACTACGAGTAAAGTTAACTACAAAGTATAATTTATTATTGGAAAAAGTATGTGCAACTTTTCAACAAACACCAACCTCCAAGTCCCCTATAAATATAGGTACACAGGTATCTAATAGGTATCCATAAACTATTAAAGTTTAACTTACACGCTATAACACATAAACTTGCTCCCAAGACACCATTAACCAACTCTGAAGTCACCAATATGGCTGCACGCCAAGCCAATAACATTTCGGGACTGCGATAACACTTGCCAACAATGTGTGTACAGCCGGGGCATAAAGTGATGTACAGTATTTGAAGCGAACTGAAAACTCTAACACTAAATTTAAACTCAATTTATTATGCTTCTGGGTTTTGGTAACAAAGTTGGTACATAACGTGTAACTGTTCTAACCGAACCAAAAAAAAATAAGGAGTGAGGTAAAAGGAGTAGAAGCCTGTAGAATTGTTGTTTTTATTTTATTCAGTTATTGAAATTATTTGTTGTCTGATAAAACCATCATAGTATCTGTCTTTGCTTAAATTTTTAGGGTTCCGTACCTCAAAAGGAAAAAAAAAACAGAACCCTTATAGGATCACTTTGTTGTCCGTCTGTCTGTCTGTCAAGACCCTTTTCTCAAGAACGCGTAAAGGTATCAAAACGAAATTTATATCAAATACTCTAAGGTCTCTTTCAGCAGTAAAAAAAAGTTGGAAGTCAAGGCGATCAAAATATTATGACCTTTTTATGTTGCTTTAGCATATTTTGCGGTTTCACAAGGGAATCAAAACCTATAGGGTATTTCCCGTTGACCTAGATTCATGAAATTTGGCAAGAGCTCACAGGCATATAAAGAAAAAAAAAACGAAAATCGTTAATTTGGAGTTAAATCATACAAAAAATATAGTTTTGTATTTACAAACCTACATTTTGTAGTTGAAATATATCGAAGAACCTTATTATCCACTACAAAGTTAAGTTTGTCTTTCAATATTTCAACTTTTTTTTGACTCACGCTCTTGAGTGTGCCTTCCAACGGAACCCTCGGAGTGCCAGTCCTACTCGTACTTGTACGGTATTAGAGCCTAACGAGATTGTCTATTAAAAATAAACTGGTAGTATTTTTTACGACTCATTAGATCGGTAGTTTACTGAATTTGTTGGGGTTAATTTTGAAGGTTGACAGTTTAAAACTTACTAAAATATTGCGGTTTTTTTTAGGTTACAAAATAAAGACAGCACCATTTTTATTTCATTTTAAAATTTAAACTGAACTTCCCTAATCGATCCTAATAGGCCACCAGACTGGTTTCCTTTTTTTAATAGAACTTTCAGACTTAGAAGTATAACTAATCTAATACCTACTATATAGTGAAGACATTATTTATGTTGGCTTATAAAGTTCTATGATAATATAAGCGTTAATAGGTTTTGGTAGGATTAGGAAGGGATGCTCTGTCCCTTTCCTGTAAACTGAGTGTCAGTATAGAATTTGTATGGCGTACGTACAAGTGACGTTATTTATGAGCATAGTGCGCTTTCTGTCTAGCAAGACATCAAAATGCTAAAAATATCTTCCTCAATTTTTAACACATTTTAATTTTGTTTACCGCGACTGGATCTATTTATTGTCAGTTGATTAGAAAGGATGAGCTGAAAATGATGATGAGAAGTTAAAGATGCTATCCTTGGGAGAGCAGTGGAGCAGCATATGGGATGACAAATTTTTAGAACTTTGAACCAAGTTTCTCCCTCGACTGTACTCTGCATTCTAACTGATAGAACTGTTAACGACATATTGTACGACTGTTGGTGTGGAAGTGATCATTCTACCATCAATCAATTCCAATGGTTGGAGCTGTAAAGAAAAACAAGAATATTTATTACGCATAGTGGTCAGTGTTAGCTGGATAAACATTATATGAATAGAATTGCGACATCTACATTGATTAATTATTGGCTATTTTCGATACTACTTTAAGTATAAACAAATAATACGAGTATATTCTTAAACCTGGCCTTAAATAAATAATATTTTATTATAACCACGAGACTTAAAAAATTTATTCACTTTTTTTCTAGACTCTCGGTTCCACCAACCCGCAACTGGGCCAGCGTGGTGGATATGGCCCAATCACCCTTTCGGGGGTAAGCTAAAAGTCCAGCAGTGGACTGTTAAAAGGCTGATTATGATGTGTGCTAAGAAAATATGATTTTTTTGCAGCTTTTTTTTTTCTTTTCTTTTTTACTGTCCTTCTCCCACTTTTTCTCCTTACAGTCCAAGTTACCCTAGTTTTCAACTAGTATATTTTTAAGTGTACCTCATACTTTATCAGCACAAAATAAAAAAATAAAAAATTTTGACATCATTCTTATAATAATTTTATTGCTGAATTTTTTTTTTGCTCAGAATACAGAAAGATGTATACGTATACGTATGTTTTTAATACGTATACGTAGAAATACGTATGTTTTTTTTTAGCTCTGTCCTAAAATCGTGTGTGAGTTGTAATTGTAATTTATAAGGCAAAATTGTTATACTTTCTTACACTAATAACACTAGAAATAGGTACTCGTGTAAACCGACTTGCCTCATATGATAAACATGTTATATTGGTTAAAAAGAATCTGAATCTGAATCAAAATAAATTTACTTGTAACCATAAAACATTCGCATTATGTCAAGCACCTTTTATAGCACTTCCAACTTAAAATCAAAGATTTTCTAATGTCGTCAAAGCTTAAAATGTAGTTAATGACACCACGAATATGAAGACAAATCTAATGAAAGTATACTCTTTGATCTAATGACACTTTGCACTTCAAATGTATGGTAAAGAGGTCAAAATGTGTATAGCAAAGAGGTTGAGATATGTATGCCGAGGAGGTTAAGATGTATATGACAAAAATGTTAAATATGTATGGCAAAGAGGTCAAGATGTGTATGGCAAAGAAGTTAAGATATGTGTGGCGCAGAGGTTAAGATGTGTATGACAAGCAAGTTAAAATTTGTATGGCAAAGAGGTCAAGATGTACATCACAAAGAGGTTTAGATTTATTGTGTGTACAATGCATAGCTTACATGTGTTTACAATGCATAGCTTACATGTGTTTACAATGCATAGCTTACAATGAACACTATTGTAGTGAATTACGAAACCTTAATAAACGTTTTTTTAACCTAGAAAAGCACGGGACCGCAGGCCGCAGCTAGTTGTGACAGTCAACTTTTTCAGAGGCATTCAAAAACAATGAAACCGCGTACGCGGAAATTCGCAAGCCTGCGCTTTTGACCGACTTTATTTCTTTTGCATACTGGGTTAAGGGTGCTAATGCACTGTGCAGTTTATTTTTGATGGGAATTTGTATGTCTAACTAGCTTGGCTCGCGCAGCTTTGGTCGCGCATAGTAAAGAAAACAACAAAAAAGTACGAGTAAAACTCGCGCTCTGAGGGTTCCGTTAGATAGAGCGAGAGAGAGTGAGTCCAAACAAAAACAAAACAAGAAACAGTTGCAATATTGAAAGACAAACTTAACTTTGTAGTGGACAATATGGTTCTTCCATACATTCCTACTACAAAATGTAAGTTTGTAATAGCAAAACTCACTAAACTAAACCAATCTGACAGGACTAAAATTATCTGCCCCTCTTTTCATTTTAATATGAGAAAGAAGGATGGCAACAATTAGAGCTGTCAAATTTAGTTAAGTTTAGAGTGCAGCAGCATCGATGCCAATTGTAAAGTTTCAGAGACGATATCAAATAGCTACAAATAAGATTTTAATTTTGTTGTAACAGTGCATCCTCGTGCGTGTATACCTTAAACAGGAAACGGTAAAACGCCAAGGGTGTCCCGGGTGCTCCGTACATACGACTGTTTATACCATCGTTACAGGTTACATAGCAGTCACTACGCGACCCTCGTCCAAACCACACAGTAATGAGTGTCAAGTGGTTGCGACGGCGTCGCGCTCTAAAATCTTATTTGGACGGAATGAACGGTTTTACACTGTTTTGAACTCGGCCTGGAAAGATAAACATGAGAGAATAGTGCTGTTTTCAAGTTATGTGAGAAAGATAGTCTTTCACTTCAGAATGCCACAGGGTGTCGTAGACATTTTAATAAAACTCCGAATCCATTACGTTTTCTATATTATATTTAATGAAATAATGACTTATGTGGTCGATCTTCAATTTTGTAACAAGTAAGTTTTTATTTTTTTCCCCAGTTGTCTACCCTCTGCCAGAAATCATCAGTATTGCCACATCCGTAAAAATAAATAAACCTTAAACAGTCATGAAAAATTATTTTTTACATTAATAATATCACATCGTATACAGGTAGCAGAAATGTTTATATAATTATGTAGTAATTACATAGTGTTTATTTCATTTAGATTTCAATAAAATATTATCATTATATAATTAATACGTCACTTAATTACTAAACTATACTTAATTCTAATTACATACTAAAAATCTAGTCTAGTCAAACAGCCCGCCCCGGATCGTTCCTGGAGCAAAAGTGCCCATAACACTGGCATTACATAGTAAATTACAAATAGCTATCATTTGGAGCTTTGTTCACATGAAAAAACATATCTACATTCCGTATCAAATCTATACAGAGTTACACATATAGACTGTACCAAGCCGCAAGGAGGTCATTGTACTCATCATTATGAACAACTTTTTCTATGGGTCCAACCTATGAAACAGTAAATATTTTTTTCGCGAATTTGTTATTTGAAATTATTGAGGGGCTGATAGATTCCAGAAAGTTCAGGTTATTGGTCACTCAACTGGGTAAGTAGCATCACCATAAATACAAGATGGCGATATAAATAATATAAAGTAGAGGTGAAAAAATATTAGTTTTTTTATGAGTGTGAGTTTTGGAACTTTACTTTTTGTTTATATAATATACTAGCGGTCCGCCCCAGCTCCGCACGGGTATAAATTATAGCCTATGTCACCCGTGATAGGGTAGCTTCCCAACAGTGAAAGAATTTTAAAAATCGGTTCAGTAGTAATCGGATAGTTTCGGAGCCTATTCAATGAAAACAAACAAACAATCAAATCTTTCCTCTTTATAATATTAGTATAGACTGTGTACACCAAAATTTTCGAAATATGATCCGCCAGAAAATCTGTAATCGGGATTTTAACTTTTCTATAGATATACATTAGGCAGGCTGCCGTTCAGTGTAGAGGTTAAAGGGGGAGGCCTATGTTCAGCAGTGGACGTCTTCTGGCTGATGATGATGATGATGATAGAAAAAAAAATAGATTTCATAGAAGAAAGAAAAAAAAAAAACAATACCTTAATCAAACCACATTGTTAGTCAATTCGTTTTCTTCTTTATTATTTGAACAATAATCAATTTAAAAAAATCCTAAACTCATTGTTCTTATTGGATACTAACAACAAGGTTAAAGCATTTCCACAAAACGTACTGTGCCTTCAACGAAATGAAACAATTGTAAGAACAAAGCCCATTCAAAAGACTTACAAAACAAACAGCTCTTTGCCCGAACTAACAATTGCTCTACACTACATTATACTCGGAGGTCAGTAAATCACAACCACGTCAAGGAGCCGACTTGAAAAGAGCGAAAATCCTCGAAAGCTTTCCCACATAAATTCTCATTCGACTTTTCGACTAAAACGTTGTCTAAAACATTGTGAAACCGCGAACCGTCGCCTAATGAGTGTCAAGTGCGAGCGACACCGCAGCTCGCCATTAGTGCTGCGATAAAACCCCCAGTCACAATGAAATATCACGTGTTCCGACTTTTCAAAATGAAAATATATTTTATGAGATAGCACTGTTAGTGCAGGATAATAGAGGTCGCTGTTAGCGATGTTTGCAAGGTGTGCTCGTCATTTATTTTAATGAAAAGTTAGATGAGTGCGTTTTGTTAGGTTTAAAGACTTTTCGTGAAAATGTGTAAGAGATAACTTTCTGTTATTTTCTACTTTCTTTCTTTAGTAACAAAGCTAAAAATTTGCAAATTTGCTTCTACAATTTTTATACCCCCATATTAACTCTACATTGGTAGCGCGGACTGCATAATCAAAAAATCCCAGAACTTGATTGCGTAATTTGTTGCAGGTAGAAGTGTAAATAAAGTCAAACACTCTAAAATATATGGCAGCGTACCCAGTTCATTTTTAATACTTCTTCATTTATTTTAATACAAAAGTAGCTAAATAATATTAAAATTTTAGTATGAGACTGATCGACTGATATTAGTCTGATATACAGTCAATTGGAACAAATATTCGCAATTGAATCAACCATTTGAAATGTAATTTGTATTTAGTTTATCGTCAACGACACAATGGTTTGATACTCTTGATTTCAGCGAGTTTGATCCGAATAATATCCGATTGAATGAGCAAATACAAATCTAAATCATCATCATCATCATTTCAGCCATAGGACGTGGAGGAGGCCTATGCCCAAATCTAAATATCAAGCCAGAAACTACTCAATGATTTAACACTCAAATGTTGTCTATGTAATTCAATGAATGATATAAGTTTATTTCTTAGTAATGAATAAGCTACTGTTTATTTTGCAATTTGAGAAATGTATTTCTGTTAATTAATAAGAATAATACCATGATTATTTGATTGTTGATGTTGATATGACTATTTAATTTATATCTAGTTTTTTTTTAAATGTAATATTTACGGCATACAAATCTATAAATTGCATAATTTCTAGATTTGAATCAAATATGCAAATCACGATGCAAAGCAATGTTGTTTTAACACCTTAGTGCGTAATGTGCATGTGATTTTAATGTGTGTATGATTTACTTGTTTTGTGCGAATAAGCTTGATCTCTAACAAACAACGTTTAAATTTCCTTCATATTGTAAAACATCGTAACTGCAACCGTACAATCCGTAAGTCCTCCGATAACTTCACCAACGCCTGATGTCTCACCAGTCTCGCTCATGGCTCACTAACTTCCAGGAAAGTTCCAAAAGTATCTGTCACACTCACAGTTATGCTTTTGAATTATGGAATGTGCAAACACGTAATGCACTAAATGCAAACTCTGCTTTAAATCCCATGTCTATTTTGTCAGTAGTAATAAGTAAAAATTTAACATATAAAAAACTTATTTATTATATCAAAGCAGTCAGAAAATACCTTTACATCTTTAAAAATATAGCACCAGTTTTTCTGAAAAACCTGAGTTATGTGGTTGGTACGTAATCAAGGGTGCGCGTGGCAAACTCGCACTTGGTCGGTAAAAAAAACTTTTACTGTGGTTTTTAGTTATCATATTAAATAAATAATATTTTTATTCCTTCTTTCATAAAATACCGTAACTAATATTTTATATTATCATCATCATCAGCCCGAAGACGTCCACTGCTGAACATAGGCTTCCCCTTAGACCTCCACACTGAATGACAGCCTGCCATCTGCAGCCACTGGATGCCCGCAACTCTCACGATGACGTCAATTCATCTAGTGGGAGGCCTACGTACTTCCTTTACACACTTTAATCATATTTTATGTCTTAAAATATTTATTACCTTTTTTTTCTTTATTATTTCCGAGAACATTTCAGGAGATAAATATTTTAAGCATTAAATTGTCTTCGAAAAGGTTGCTAATTTATACTTACCTAGTTCAATCCCATTTCAAAGTTATTTGATGGTAATTGGGAGCTTAATGATCCTAATGTGAAAATAGCTATAAAACGATTTGGAACTTTTAATTAGGAAACTTCTGCCATAAGCTTACCAAGCCTAAAAGTTGATGAATAAGGGCTTTACTAAAATCATGGTGGTATTTGTACGTGACCGAATCATAATTATGAACTTACTAGTAGAATAGTTTTTGTTTTAGACGGGACTTTATAAAAAAAATAATTGTATAAAAACTTGTTTTGTTAACAAGCGTTTAGCCTTAGCCATCGAGATACAATACATATATAGTCACAATCGTGCCAAAAAATCTGAACCAAAACTCAACGCACGCTACTAATTGCGCAGACTTTTTGGTTAGTTACAAGGTCGCCGTGATCCGACTAGAACGCCGCGCGTTTCTAGAGCTACGTGATAGTTTCAACAAAAAATATATTATTTTTATTCGTTTCCTTTGAGCCACAAATCATATATGAAAATATGAAAAATAAGACTCATAAATACAATTCAAGCGCCAAACGTCTGACAAGTGAGTGAGTAACTGACATAACCGCGACCCGCAATACTCGTAGTTGAGTAGGTATACCAATTTACGTCCATCACTCAATTCACACGGAATTGGTCTGCGTATCGAAATTTCATCGGTATTCCCAAGTTATTTGATCTTTGAGGGCTTACAGTGCTTAATTTTCTCACAACTTTTACCTACACTAACTTTTATCTTTAATATTGTTATCCTACTCGATGTACATTAAAGAATATGACTTTCGAAGAATATCAAAAAAAAATATGATTTTTATTTAGATTTTTAGTAGTTTTTGTATTAAATTTTATAATACAAGTAGAATAAAAAAAAGCTTTGTACGGGTTTTCGGAATATCAACCACTAGCTGACCTGACAGACGTTGTCCTGTCTTAGAACTGTCAAACACGCAAAGTCAAAATTGTAAATCTTATTTTTTTTACATCTTGGGTTACATTATTGGAGTTTTAGTAAGGATCCCTACTTTTATTGTAAATATAATATAGCCTATGTTACCCGGGAATAGTGTAGCTTCTCAACAGTGAAAGAATTTCTCAAATCGGTTCAGTAGTTTCGGAGCCTATTCAAATCAAACAAACAAACAAATATTTCCTCTTTATAATATAAGTATAGATGAAACGATGTCGTCGAAAAGTCTGAGCGTCAGGTTGTTCTTATATTTTATAACGGAAATTATGAGAATTATGCATGAGCTCTATAATACAAATAGGTTATAAGGAAAAATAAACAATATAGCTTGTCGCATTGGCACCACGCATGTAGCAGATTTTCTCCAATATCCGACAGAAGCAAAATCCATTTCCTTTGAATGTGGGCGACCTACTTTCATAAACTTGCATGCATACAAATGACGTGAAATTAGATCATTAATATTCGTAATGGAATGTCATACAGACATATACCTATATAATACCTATAATGATTTTAATAGGGTGATTTTCTGCGTGAGAGCGAAGGATCTCGAGAGAATCTCCGGTATTTATTACACGTCTTCTAGATGTCAGTCTAATTTAATTAATCCTAGCTGTCTCACAATTTATCCAAATAATTTCAGCATCAATGTACTCTTTTTTTTTACTGGCGAGTGTCTTTATCAATAAACTAATACTAACACTACACAAATAGACAAGAGTAAAAAAAAAACAAATGTATTAAATATTTATCTTATTGGGACTTTATATTACTTTATATTTTATTATAGGGACTTTATATATTATTATAGGGACTTATCACGTATTATTTTATTTGGGTAAAAAATAGGTACCTTTCGCTCAACTGGCCGTGGTCACGAGTTGACTGATAAATCCCGTTAAATATTCAAAACTTGGTGTACAAATCACGAAAGATTAAAAGTTACTATCGAAATGCTCAAGCCCACTAACAGTTGGACGCGTAGTTACCCAGCATGCTGGCGGCATTACATATTTACACTTCATTGCATATTTTAGTAGATATCCTGCTTACGGTTTGAGCCCCAGTATTAGGAGAGTCAATATTATTTTCTCCAGCGAGCGTTGGATGGTGCGCCAACGCGGCCTGCAAGTGACCGTAAAAAAACAATTTTTACTGTAAATTCTATCGGACAGTTGTTTCATTAGTTAAAAATAAGTAAAAAATATAAAATAAATTTATTATGTATACATACTGAAGAAATTATTTAAAACAGTTATAAAGTACGGTTTAACGTTTCTGATCGGATTAAGAAGGGATGCTATCTCCCTTTCCCGCAAAGTGAGTGTCAGTATGGAGTTTAAACAGTGACATGTAGCTACATTTCACTAACTTTGTGTCTCGTACTTACCATTGACGTCATTTGCAATTATATATTGTGAGCTCTCTCCGTCTAGCAAGTCATTAAAATGCTTATATTTATAATTTTATTTTCGATGATCTGTTCTATATTTTATAGTCAGTGTTTTTACAAGGAATTAAAAAGTCCGGTAGCATATTTTGAACCTAGAATAAACCGGAAAGAATTCACTTTTCCTTGGCTGGTGTACACCGTGACGTCACCTCGATTCTCCAGTCAGCTTAGATAAACTTTATAGGTTTTATTTTATTTTAAATTCCAGAATGTGTAGTATCAAACAATGTAGGTCAGCATGCTGCTCCTTTTCGTTAACTATACAGTTCTAAACTGTAGATAGAGACGTTAAACTCTCGTTACTGGATATAGGATTTTCACAATATTAGCAGCATCACCTTTATGTTAGTTTTATGTTAGCTTTATTCCAACTTTATGGGGTTTTCAGATTATTGAAGGAATCATGATGCAATTTTCTTTGTGGTAATAGTGGTTATAAAAGCAAATTAGCAGTGAGCGGTAAACTATTTCTTGATATATTACATATTTTGGACACACGGTCATCTGACCCCAAACTAAGCAAGCTTGTAGCATATCTGCCAGCTGATACTAATATACATACATAGTATTATTTTAAGCACATACTTTAATATATATTATTAAGACCTATAGATATAGAACAAACGCAAATGTTCATCACATGAATATATTTGACCTAGGTGCATGAGAATCGAACCCAAGTGCAGAAGGCAGTTTTACTACCAACTGGATATAGGCTTAAGTTTCTATATTTTTATCGAATAACTAGCTGACCCGACAAACGTTGTCCTGTCTTAGAGCTGTCTAACGCAAAATATTAAAATTGTCGTTAAGTTTTCTGAAATCTTCCAATTTTCTGCGCAATTTTCTCAACTTTTCTTTCTTTAAGAATCTTCTACAATGTATTAAAAACTTTAAAAAAATCGATACTGTCGTTCTCAAGTTATGGCGTGACCAAGGTAAAAAGGGATTCATTTTTATATATATAGATAGATACAGTGATTTTGCTTAAAGAACTTGCTTACAGAACTACATGAAATATCCCTGACAAGTCACTACATCCACTTACCTTTAACATCACATTACGTGATAGAGGTTGTGAGTGACTATGTATATCTTGGACGATGCTTATCCTTTGACCAAGGAGGTTCTCGGTTAAAAGAGGTCCCTACACGAATTCAGCTGGAGTGATCTGCTTTTGGAAAACTTGCTGGCGTCTATTTAAATATTATAGAACACAAAAACATATAGTACAGTTTAATAAAATTACTTTTGTATGACTACTTTAAGTCAACGATTCCGCAAATCCTCCTTAGTGCCTTGCCAATCCTCACATACGATGCTGAAATATGTAGCCTAAAATGACCACGCACAATCATATAAAGTCAAACTGGTACAAAAGGCGATAGAAGTGGTTAAACGGATCTCAAGAGTCAAGTGGAGATGGGCTGGAAGGGACGCTGGGCAAGAATAAAAGACGGATGGTGAACTAAACCGTCACAAAATGGTGGCCTTGGATCGGAAAGCAACCATAGAGCAGACCACCAGCCCGTTTGTTGGAAGATTTCGTTAAGGCGGCAGAAAAACAGTGGACGATTCGGGCACAGATGGCGCTCTCATGAGGAGACCTATACGCAGCAGTACGTGAGAATGATTGCTGTTTATAATGAGGCTTAAGTTTGACCACTAATGCTGGATGTCAAGCATGTCTTGACAAACTCGAAATATTTTTGACTAACGCCATATTATTAGGTCTTTCCACAAAATCCTGTAACTGCAGAAAGGTATTGATTTTCCGCACTAGCCAGTAATTTATAGCAGACCCGAGTAAAATATTACCTTTTTAAGTAAAGCTTTCAAGTCTCGGTTTAGGTTCAAAAAGGATGAAAACTGTACAAAAAGTGCAAGCTTTCTTGGAGCCTGCGGTTTTTATTTGAAAATGTTGCAAGTGCTTTTTTTCAGCTGCAACATTGTTGGCGTAAATAACGATGTTAACAACTCAAGCTGCAAATTCGTAAAAGCGTAGGAATTTTTTTTGGTAGTTTGATATTAGAACAGTAGGTAAGTTTAAGTCGGCGAGTTATTTCGTGGATCTCTCATCAAAAATGCAAATTAATAATATCAGACGACTGTCCGGTTGCATTTACAAAGTAACCAGAAAGTTTAATGTAATTGTATTGAGCGATGGTGGCTGAGCGGTAACATGTGCACTTTACAATATGACGACATCCGGTTCGATCCTTGGCCCTGCACCAATGACTTATTTAGTACTTAAATAAAATATAATATGCAGTTTCGATGTCATCACTTAAAAACAGCAAAGAAAAACATCGTGAGGAAACCAGTATGTCCAAAAACCATAAAAGTTAAAAGATATGATATTTGCCAAGATGAAATGGACCGGCATGGCTAGCCTCTCTCTCTCTCTCTGAGAGAATGTCTGTGTCCCAGCAGTGTGATATTAAAAGGCTGATAATGATTGATATTGGTTGGACATTTAACAGCAAGCGCCATCTTAACGTAACTGTAGCGTAGAACGCAGGCGTAGTAAGAAATTGGTTACGAAACTACGATTTTGTAGACGGCTAAAGGGGCGTAGTGAGACAGCAGCGTAGCATAACGTGATAGTAATGTGGAGTAGCGCAACGCAACGTAGCGTAGCACGATAGAAACGTAGTGTAGCATGACGTAAACATAGCGTAGCGCGACGGAAATGTAGCGCAGCATGACGGAAATGTAGCGTAGTGCGACGAAAACGAAGCGTAGTGCAACGGAAATGTAGCGTAGTGCGACGGAAATGGAGCGTGACCACTGACTGCAACGTAACTCAATATCCGTGTTACCCACAGACTAAGTAAAGCTACATAGTAGCTTTAATTAGTACTAGCTTTAAATAGTCATAAGCTACTACGTAGCTTTACATAATATTTTTGATACATTTTTGGCGTTTTCACAGCTTAGTGTAATGTGAGTGCACCTTAGCATAATTGCAGCGCCGCGTTACACGACAAAACTTTCTTTTTGTTGCAAATAATTATATCTGAACCATTTTGTTTTTAAAAGTATTATCATAATAAAGTAGATTTGTACTTTACCAACATGAAACTATGCAATCGAGAATGGACAAACAGTCAGTATAATTATCACTATTCGTATATCCTGTCGACACCACTTGACATTTATGACACGTCAGAGTCCCTCGTCCGAACTGACAGTTTGACAAGTTTGACGCGAGGTGTGTTTGCGAAGCTTTCTGGTAAGTTATAGTGCTTATCTATATATTTATTTTATGTCTAGAGGTTAAAACTAAAATATTATCACTAATAAAAAAGAAAAATAAAAAGCTTAATTAAACTAGAGAAACAATTGATTTTTTTTCGTAATATCGTGGTGGGGTTGGTCCAACCCTATAGTATAAGTTGTTCATAATGTTGTATGTAATGACCTCCTTTCGGTTTCGTACCACCGTTCTATGTAACCCTGTAAATTGAACACAAATGTGAATAAGAGTATATAATTTGACTAGATATTAATTTATAAATACTCTGTATAATTTTATAACCATATGTGACGGTAATAGCTTTGTCACACATGGCATACAAAACACAGACAAAAATGTACTATGTGAAAAATGCTGCTGCAGTACCGCGGCCTGGAGATAAAACTGGAATAACTGATATACTTATATATTTGAAGTTAAGTTGACTAACTAAAGTCAACTAAAGTTACTTTTGTAAAATATTGTAGTGTTGTTAGTAAAGTTTGTGCAAGCAACTCACATTTTCTCCAGAAGTTAATTATTTGAAAAAGTGCATCATCTTTCACGAGACAAGCGGAGTAAAAGAAACGAAGGAAGTGGAGCAAAGCCATGTGAACGTTTGAGACGTGTCTTGCAGTCGTTATGTTACATAATCTTAGGCCCTTTCAGACTATGCTATTACAACATGATTTATGCCAAAAAAAATAAAAAAATGATGCAATAGAAACAAGCAGACTGTCTGCCTGATGGTAAGCCGTCACCGTCGCCTATGGATACTTGTAACACCAGAGGCATCACAACTACGTTGTCGACCATGTAAGCCGTCACCGTCGCCTATGGATACTTGTAACACCAGAGGCATCACAACTACGTTGTCGACCATTTAAGAATCTATTAACTCGCCTTTTGAAAAGCCCAATGTTGTAGCTTCTCGAAAGCACCGCAGAAGGTAGCTCATTCCACATTTTGTAATAACTATTGTTCATGATTGCTGTTCATAACTATAAATTATAGCGTAGTCTGAATAGGCATTTACCTCCCGACCTGAGCGTCGACTATTTCGAGGAATGACTTCCGATGTGTCGTGCTTTCTTACTAATAGAATTAATGTGTTTTCCTTGTTTGTTTTTGTTATATTTCTGATAGTTATGAATGCAGTGTAAGCTTATTTTAGCTTTTAGCTAAAGCCACTAGTTTATTTCTTTAATAATTAATAACCCGACAATGGTTTGTTTTGCGGATCATTTTCGTCTGGTTGATGTAACGCGTGACTAAAATGGTAGCATCTACTTTGCTCATAGGTGATTGCTACTTGCTATACATAGAATGCCCATTTAACCTTTTCTTCCCACTTTTTTTTGTTTGCCAATTTTTTTTTTTTTTTTTATACCGGAATGCCAGAGCGGGCCCAAAAAATCGACACCGCTTTATGGCTGATATTCCGAACACCCGTAAGAAGCGCTTTGATTCAATTTTTATTGTGTGAACTGCTAGTCTGTGGAAAGTGCTGCCTGAATGGGTGTTCCTGGTAGTTACAATCTGGGTGTCTTCAAATCACGAGTGAATCGGTTTCTTCTAGGCAAGCGTGCTTCATCGACCATGACATCATAGACCGCATCGTCACTTTACATCAGGCAAGTTGGCAGTCAAACGCAAGCCTATTATTAAATAGCAGGAGCAGCATAGCTCCGCTGCCTTCAAAGGTAGCTTCCACTACGCTGCGACCAAGTGTTGGAACAATATCCCGCCGCCGATAAGGAATCTGCAAAGTATGTACTATTTTAAAGCAAAACTTAAATACCCCTATTATTAAACTTGGAGTAGCCTTGGAATAGTTACTCCGTCTTTTGTCTTTTTCGATTAAGTTCAAATTTTTAAAGAGAGAAATACACAAAACACTGCGTAACTATTCCAAGACTACTCCATGATTATTAATAAGGGGGAAAGAGTTTCTTTATGTACACCAAAAATGTGAAGAGCTCTTAAAGAACGATACCAGCGCAATTTAAACTCTATAATTATTATTTACATTTCACTCGGCTTCAATCAATTTTATATACGTACAAATTCTATAATTATGTATTCTTTTTTAGTATTTTGTGTAATATGTTTTATGTTTAGGTTTGAATTTTTGTAAAATTACTTTATCATTTTTTTTTATATGTATTATATTGTGTATTATGTTTTTATGTGTATTACATTGGTAATATTATGGCGTTAGCAACGCACGCCTATTTTTTTTCCTGATATTTGACGTGCGTGACGTCACCTGCCGGTTCCAACGGAAGACCAGCGCTGGTTGTTTACAACCAGCATTATGCTGAGTTGGCACCGGCTTGTGACAGAAACAATTTATTTTATTGTGTTTAACTATATAATGCCTTTGTATCTTTTGTTTCTGTCATGAATAAATATTTTTCATTCTTTCTTTCTTTCTAAATATATAAAAAATATAAAGATTCCCAGTATTCCCACTGGTAGTAACTTAATAGAATCGTTTTTAAGGTTGCGTACCTAAAAAGTGTAAACGGGACCCTATTACTTAGCCTACGCTGTCTGTCTGCCTGTCCTTCCTTATAACAGCTGTATTTTTCGAACTGTAATAGATATCCAGTTGACATTTTCACAAAATATTATGCAATGTAACGGTGCATCAACTAAGAAATAATGATAAAGTATAAAAAATAAAAACTAAAGAGACAAGGACCATACCACAAACATTAATTTACAAAACGTATTTTTGTTTTATTATAGAAACTGACGTGGTTTTCAAACATTTTATTCACTAGGTATAGTCGGAGTGACTGGCTTAACCTTACGTGAGTAATTCCCGTGCAATATAAATAAAAAACGTATTTTTGTATTTGATTTAGTGTAAAAACGGTAATAAAACTATTGTTTATTTTAATGTTATATAAATGTCTATCTGTTAATAAATTAGATTAACATGTTTTATGGTTTTATGGTTTCTCTTGATTATATTTGAATAGACAAGACATGATACAAAGTGATTAATATTATTGACACCTATTATGCATGCGTTTTTAAATGCGTGTATGCTTTACCTCGTATTTTCTACAATTAAATTCTCTTTATCTTCTAGACTGTTAGTGTTCAAGTGAAACGCTCACTTGTCAAATCCCTTCTCTATGATACGAAACATTGCCCGCGTCCAATAGTTAGAATCCATCACGTGATTTACAAAGCGTAGCAGGCCATCTGTCAAATAGTATGTAGTTTTTGGAGCCTTTTACATGTCCCTAGTATATTAAAACAGTGTGCAACCCTGCAATTTTCCGTCCTATCAAATATATATCTGTTTCGTTCTGGTAACAACAATTTTGGCATATGGGTAAAAAAATTGGCATGTTTAATGCGTTTATGCTAAATTAGCACTACTTCTATGCTACTTATTATTCTGTGATATTATGTATGCCCGCGTCAAAAACCTAGTAAATATAAAATATGGTTAGATTTTGTAAGTAAATAAAACACAGCAAGATAAATCTGTTGATGCGAGATCCCAACACATCAACGCTTTACTGCCGTTCATAGCCCACGCTTGTGGCAATAAAAACAGCGGACTGCCCATAAAAAAATGTCATAAACATGATATCTTTGAGAAGAGCTAGTTTTGCGGTTGCACTTTTACGATGCAGCCACTTTTCAGTTTATCTGGAGAGCTATTGGATATCTTTTATCGGATCCTCTTTATGGTGATATTGTCGTTTTGAAATCTTTGCTAATGTCGTCTGGCCGTGAAAAGTCAATGAACGTTTCAATTAGAATTTGCTACTTTGTGGTATGATTATAATACTAGCTAAATCCTGCAGTGTCACCAGCAATTTTTTCAGTTTTTCGCACTGCCTGTGGGATAAATTACCCTATGTACAATTGTACACCCTTACGATGCCCCATTCCCCTGCTAAATTTCATTAAGATCAGCATAGCCGTCTAGTTGCGAAAAGCAAAAAAAGAACAGAGAGATAGAGTTACTTTCATTATCATCATCAGCCGGAAGACGTCCACTGCTGAACATAGGCCTCCCCCTTTAACCTCCACACTGAACGCCACACAGCCTGCCTTTTGCATCCACTGGATGCCTGCGACTCTCAAAATGTCGTTGGTTCATCTAGTGGGAGGCCTCCCTACGCTGCGTCTTCCGGTTCGTGGTCTCCACTCCCTTTCTTCCACTACCTTTCTTCCCCATCGGTTATCGATTCTTCGAGCGATGTGGCCTGCCCATTGCCACTTCAACTTGCAAATTTTAACAGCTCTGTCGGTGACTGTGGTTCTTTGGCGAATATCCACGTTTCGGAAGTTACTTTCGCTTTTATAATATTAGTAAGGATAGTTTTATTTTTTACAGGCTGCATTTTGGTGAGGTTCACTCAAGGTACACGACCTACTCCCCTTCTACAACAGGAAAAGTCACAGAATACATAAATACAATCTCTACTATAGTTGACATGCCACTGGCTCGAACCAAAGACTACTATATAAATATACGGGCTCGAACTAGCCGATTTGCCACAACGTTCTTAATGCAAACCGCCAGGAACGGGAATTTTATGCCACCGTCATTGTTTCTTTCAAACCTAATAACCTGGGTATCTTCAAGGTCCTATGAATAAGTACCTTCTAAACAAACATTCTTTCCTTCCTTCTATTCAATAAAATGAATTCGCAGCTAATCAGTTTTATTTTTGCTAAATGGCAGTTTATCATTGCGAAATTAATAATACTCTTAAGTTGTAAATACAATTTACCTACTATTAAACAGTAAAAACTATTTCTTGGATAACTCTATTATATTTCCGCTTCGATGTCATAATATGTCAAGTATAATGAAGAATAATGAATCAATTACTTTACACTTTAAAGATATTTGCGAATAATTCCAAATAACTATTATTAAAATAATTCTGTAAAATGAAATATAACTAGCGAACCCCTGTTTAAATGCTATTATATACTTTTGCGAATAATTCCAAATAACTATTATTAAAATAATTCTGTAAAATGAAATATAACTAGCGAACCCCTGTTTAAATGCTATTATATACTTAACTTACTTACTTATCAAATACTACATTATGGCGGAAATTTACTAGACATTTGTCTAAGAAACAGTTTTAAAGAAAAACTTACATTATGTAAGGCCAGATTCAATCTATTGTTATATCCATGATGACTATAGACTTGACATTTAGAAAATAATTAAAAATGCAGGTTTTGTAATGAATGAAGTACGGACTATTCTTATTTAATTCATGGAGCTGCAGTAGATCGCAGACACGTGAAACCCATCAAACCACTCGAGGCTTTTTCTCGGTGAAACGATTCCGTCGTTTTGCCGCTATGTCGCACAGTGGCATACCGAATAATAAATATTCTATACTTAGTATGAGATTTCATAAAACGAACCCTTCTTCTATTGATTACCAACATTTTTGGAATAAAGAATACATAATTTTATTGTAACATATTTTATATGAAATATAGTATGTATTTTTATTTAAAGACTAGCGGTCCGCCCCAGCTTCACACGGGTATATATTATAGCCTATGTTACTCAGGGATAGTGCAGCTTCCCAAAAATGAAAGAATTTTTCAAATCGGTTCAGTAGTTTCGGAGCCTATTCAATGCAAACAATCAAATCTTTCTTCTTCATAATATTAGTATAGATGTTTGACATTTACTATACATTGAGTAAACGGCAAACATCTTGAGCAAAAAGTGCCATAATTTGGGCGTAATAGAGTAAAACAAAGCGCGTGGATTCGTGCAGGCGAATCATTCTCGTCCGGGTTCTGTCCGCAAAAGTTACCTACCTAAAACTAATATATTTTGCAGTCAAAGTAATTTTTTACACGTTTTCCGCTATCGGTACTAATTTAAAGCCAGAGACTATCGTTCCCTGAATTTGATAAGATGTTCTAAAATTTAGATATATTTAAAATCTAAATAATTATATGCTGACATTCGATAAATTGCAAACATTTTTAGTGTGTCCTAGTTTTCATCTTACGTTTTAGTACTGTAAATTAGGTACACCTTAAAATAAAAGTAATCAGACTGGAAACTTTAATAGTGACGGTAAGGGCAGCTACCTTAACCAATAATAGCTATATGAAAATAGAAACTTCAGAAATTGCAAAATACTTTACCATATTTTAGGTATATTTCCCAAGATCTACTTACCGTAGGCCATTGACTGGCGAGAGACAGCACGAGACCAGAGCAACCAGGACCGATGGTGTCATCTTGTACCGGAGGCCAAAATACAACGGCATCAAACTTTTTTTTGGAAAATCTGATTTGGTCTGATATTTATGGGTAAAAATATTTTGTGATATCTGAAGACAAACAGCATGAAACAATATAAACTGGCATTTTTTTCTTGCTGACAGCATTTTTTTCCAAAAGCTGTAAATACCAGTCAAAATATTAAAATATTATAAACAAAAATTTGATGATTGACTCTATTTGAAACTGCACAAGAATCCGGGATCCGATTATTATAATATATAAGATTTAAATAGTAAATCCTAAAGTGTGAAACCCAAAAAAGTACTTACCTATCAAAATATTTCATTTTCATGTAGCTAAAACAGTTGCCGTCTTAACTGCCCCTATTCCACCATTTATAATTACGGGTACGCAAAGTGGCGTAGAATTTCGAAGAATTTCGTAATTTTTTTAGTAATAAAACAAACTTACTTATACAAACATGTTTTTATTCTCTCCATTCTGTATTAACATTTAGTTAGACATCAACAATGTTTAGTTTACGTATCGAATGTATAGAAGAAATGCATTGTGCGATTCTGGTTACTTATTTTTCCTTCAAACAGTCTTATTATTTACAATTAAAATCTTACAAGCTTATGGTAGACAGAGTTGGGCAGAAAATGTAATTATCTGATGAATAGTTGGACTGGTAATTTTTCTAGGCTTTGTTTTAGTAATTAAAAAGCCATTTATTTTTTAATCTGGTCACTATGTATTGTTGGGTATATTGAATGGGAAAGAGCCCAATGATCTTTGAATCAAAGATGTTTGTTGAGAATTACTAACGAACTTTAATTACATAGAAAAAAATTCATATGTGGTTTTCATACGACTTTTTTGCTGCACTTGGTTAACCACCTGGTTATTTCAATAGGCTTTGCTTACCAGTCCACCTTATGCACAGTTCAAATTTAATACATTGTCCATAATAATATGTTTGTGCATTATTGTTGACAAATTGACAAACGCTTGACACATTTTTCGAGACAAAACAATGGGAATACAAAATGGTTATCGCAAAGAAAATTATAGATCATGTATATTTATCACGGGCATACATATAATATATCTAAAATGTATAATTATACAGCCATGCTATTCTTTATATTACAAATGAAATGAAATAACGTCTGTGAGATTTAACTATTGCTTATTTTTATGAGTAAACAAAAATAAACATATCGTTTCATTATAAAAAACTACATAATATGGATTTTTAGTATTCAACATTTGAATCGTTCCTCTAGCACCTAATAACCCATTTTCTACAATACTTACTTCATGAGATAAAATCTCTACTTTCTATGCTTTTTCATCATAAATACAAATCTTATCTTACATAATTATAAATACAATCATTAAGTATATAACATTCAAACCTATTTTAATTTATTGCGAATTTAATTATTTTTCTATCTTAGAAGTACCTACGAAAAAAGACAGCTTCATTTAAAAAAAAAACCAGAGCATGTTTCAATTTAAATATAACAAAATGTTGTTCACAATAAATATAAAATAAAATAATATTACTTACTTCCTATACAGTTGTATTTCTAAAATAAACAATTAATTAAAAATTAAAATAACTAAGACAAATATTTAATTTGATGATATTATAGGCATATCTCATACTGATCAGACCCGTAGCCGTAACTGGTCCACAAATATTTAATACTATTTTATGAACATAAATCAAGGAGTCCTCTTTGTCATCGCGCATTTTTTATTACAATGGTGTATTTGTATATGTTCTGGCGATACTTCCAAGTGAACTTTCACAGCTTTATCAAAAGTCACTCTCGGAAGTCATCGAGTCAATGTCACTTCAGTATCACTCGAACTTCTCGAACTCTCTTTTATTACATCAAGTTCTCTATTAGAAAGAGAAGACGTACGAGAAAATTTATTAACACTATATTCACTTTTGTCTTCACATGTATCACGAACACATCCGTTACAATCGTCAACATCATCTTCACTGTCATCAACGACACCATTCACTTCAACTTCTAGCAAATTATCATTGTTTATACCGAAAGCGTTACAACTTCTCTCGTGACTGAGACTTCGTATCCTATCAAGGTTTTGTTCTAAATTATGCATTTCATCGTTTACTCCCGGCGACTCGTCAAACTTCCACTTAATATTTGAATTGAAATGCTCCACACCAGGATACATTCCTATACTATTGCTTCTATGCCCGAAGACCGGACAGTTTCGGAATTCTCACAAATCCGGATGTCTTCCATTACAGACCTTGGAGAAATTTCCCTCATCTAAACTCAAATTGGATCGCGACCGGCCACATTCCAAACCAGTACTAGGTCGGAATAGACACATGTCTGAATTCTTCAGTCGACATTGCCTTGAACATGACTCTATCTGAAATGCTTGTCTGTCAAGATGCCGGTAATCTGTTGGACCGTAGTCAAAAAATCTGGGATCGTGTTTACAGTTGCTATGACAGCCTTTGAATGATCCAGTGCATCTTTGAGGATCTCTATGGCATGATTTTTGAATTGCGTGAAGTGACGTAGATGACACAGTTCTTTCTAGTATTTCACCCCAATATTTTTCTCCTAGACCTTCAAATTCTCCTTTTGAATGCAACCCGTCTGATGTAATCGGAGACCCACAGCATCCTGTCGGTTTTTCATAACCTGGGTAAGATTTGGGCCGTCGACAGCAAATCTGCACAACAAAAAACATTAATTAAATCAAATTTCAACTAAAAATATTGTAAGTCGTAAAAAATGTAAGTTGTCGGTTATTCAAAATACTCGACGTAATTCTCCAACAGTCCAATATTAAATTCTTGTCTCATGAATGTTTTATTAGAACAAGACATAAATCTAGCAAACGATATCGAGTGTAATAATTTTGCGGTGAACGTTTTTATGCTGGGATATAAAATAATGTTCACTATTCCCGAGAGAAATTCATAATAGATTGTACTCACATAGTATTGAAGAAGTTCGTGGCTAATTCGCCTGAAGTGACTGTTTAGGAGCCAATATAGGAACGGGTTCCAGAAACTGTTGCTTAGCGCCAGCCACGTTACTATGAAATCCAAGGACGGTGGAACCTGTTGATGTAATGGAAATGTTACGGGGAGATATGAATATTTATAGGTAATATTCAGACTGCTGAAGTAGGATCGTGGATGTATTTGTATTTTATGAGCTGACTAAAGTTTCTATTATTAGTGCAACTGATTCATAAAATGGTGAGGGTAGTTAATATTGCAAACACAAAATCAACAATAGTCAATTATTATAAATTCAAACCTTACTCTGGTTTCTCAGTTTATTTATTCTTTCAATTTAATTCAAGGACAATGCCGTAACGCGATCTTTACAAAATTTATAAAGAAATTTGATTACTAACAGAAACATCTAAATAAAATTTAACTTTAAAAAAAATATGCTAGGTATGTACTTTTATTTTACTGCTACTTTTAACATGTTTTAGACATGAACACTTACTTTACATCCAGTGCAAGCGGCGACAACTTCTTGGATAGTGGCCGGTGTGACCATGACGATGAAGCCTAAAGACATTGCCGCCATTGTTCTTGACGTGCTGACGCTGTGTGGCCTTACAGGTGCTTGGATCTGTCACAGGGATTACAATAGGAGAGTTAGTAAAATAGGTTGCATGGCCGCTTAAGTTCACTGGTAGTAGTACATCTACTTCATAAGCAGAATAGCAGAAATAAAGGCTTTCTGGTTTTAATACAATTTCTGGTCAAGCAGTTTAAAAAAAAAATATATATATATATATATATATGTCCTGGGGCTGGGTGCTAGTTGTTCGTTTTTTTGTGTGTGTTCCATGGCATCTCCTCGATACAGTGAATCGTAGTACGGAGATATAAGTGTGAAACAATATTTTAAAAAGGTTTCCTCATTGAGTTATATAGTTTTAGGACGCCTAACTAATGCCTACCATATCTCTAAGCGTTTATTGGTTTTCCTTTAACGAAAAACAATACAAATAATTGAATGAAATTGTAAAATTGATCATAGTAATATTTAAACCCTAGGTAACATCAGTTGTTAACTCGATTATATTTGCATATTGTTTATAATAATTTGTGGTGACGTTTAGTTAGAATTTATTTGTCTTGTTTTTGTTATGTAAGCAATGAAATGACACTCTCACGTCAAGTTAGTATTTACTAAATGAATAAAATCAATTTAACAAATAAATAAATATTCTTCATCATTATCAGCCAGTAAACGTCCACTGCTGAACAAAGGCCTCCCTCTTAGAGAGGGGTATTGCCATAATCCCCACGCTTAGCAGGCGGCTTCGGGATAGCAGATTCTTACCACAACTTCATCACCATGCGAAATTTTGGCACAGGGTCCTGGCACTCCATTAGGTCTCATCAGTTCGGGTTCGCATTTGCTCCTCATTTTGCTGATGTGGAATCCAGAGCCGTAACAGTACATCAGCGCCATGGTCGTCGGGAAGTAGTATGCACAGCATGATAGTATCCTGTAAATTTAAAATATATATGATACGATATGGTTATTTGACCCTTAAGTTTTACTTTAAATACCTACACTGGAACTACATACCCACTACGTAGGTTTATTAATTTTCTCTTACTTTGTTTACATTATGCCAGATGCACAGTTTCGCCTGAGTGATTGTATTACTTATGACATTTTTGTCGGGTCTCACGCTTGATCCGTCGAGAGCATCTTAAACGTGTGAAAAAAATTGACCGCTTTTTCCTAGGAAATAAAGGCTGACTTTTAGAGGTTAACTTAACGCGCCGCGTTTTCCTGTGTTTGAAGTTATGGAATCAGGGCCTATATTTTTCGAGGGGGAAATCTTCCAAAGTACCCGGCTGCATTGGGGTGCAGCTAGGTTATGTGGGATTATGCCCACTAAAACCCCCCCGGTGACCAGCTTTAGTGCTTGACAAGAGGGCTCCGGAATCTCCAGAAGAACGCACTGGAGCATGGAATCAGGGCCTAGTGCAAGACGTACTTATAACCCTTATTTCGAATAAGAAGTATAATCATAGGCTTCCATTAAAGATTCAAAGATTCAATTCCATCAAAGCACACGATCAAGTTTGTAATAATACAAATAAAACAATTTACATCATACAAACAGTTGAACTGTTCAAATCACAAAGTAGTTTTGCTCTGCGGTGCAAATAGGGACACGAGTAATGTGACGATGTGGTCTCGATAAACGGGACTCGAGCGAAAATCATTACCATTATTTACAGACGTCTGAAAACTACCGCAAGCGACGGAATGTAACCGCAATCTGTTCTTGGTTACGATCAAACAATGTTTCTCGATCAACGACCAGTTCAGTCAAAATTTTGATCATATTTTTAAGGGTACCCAAAGAGAAATAAGGGATCCTGTTACTAAGCCCACTATGTCTGTCTGTCTTACCTCTTTCGAACCGTAATAGATAGCCAGTTGAAATTTTCACAGAATATGTAATTTTACGGCGGATTAACTACCAAATTATAAAAAGTTAAAAAGTAAAAACTAAAGGGGGTTCCCCATACAACAAACGTATTTTTATATTAGCTCTAATGTAATACCAAGTACGAGTCGGGCATGCGCACTGAGGGTTCCGTACCACCACAAAATTCAAAATTTACCAGTTATAACTTGGTAACGAACAGAAACTTGTCACCGACTCGCATTTAGCCATTATTTATTATTTGATGCTATTAATATTTCAACTGGCTATATAATTATTACGGTTCGAAAGATACAGCCGTTAATAGGTAGGACAGACGGACGGACGGACGGATGGACAAACAGACAGAAATCGTAGGCTTAGTAATAGGGTCCCGTTTTTACCCTTTGGGTACGGGACCCTAAAAATAATACGAAAATACTTACGATCTTTCTTGCCTCACACCTTTCAAATGTGGAATGAGCTAACTAACGTGGTGTTTCCGAGAAGCTGCAACATGGGGTTCTTCAAAAGGCGAGTAAATAGAGTCATTAAGGGTCGGCAACGTATTTTTAATGCCTCTGGTATTACAAGTATCCATAGGCGACGGTGACTGCTTACCATCAGGCGGCCCGTCTGCTTGATTGCCAACTATCGCATTAAAAAAACTTATATAAAATAAATGTTCACAAACAAACAACCAAAAATACCTAAAAGCCACCCTGCTGTGGAACACGTCGCATGCCATCAAGCCGGTCGAGTTGAAGTAGTACCCAGACCTCGGCAGCACCATTATTGCAAATAACGACACAGATAGTATCCAAGTTATGCTTATTACCAGCACGCAACCCTGTAACAAACATTTATGTGTAATAGATACATATTTCGTTGGTGTATGCTGTGTAATGTTAGAGAAATTATGCTTTTGATAGTTCGAGCGGTTTACCGATGAACGATTTGATTGTGTTAGTCAACATGAACGCATTGTTTGTTTGTTTGTTTATTGTTTTCATGACCAGGAATACATAGTCCTTCAGTCGTAATATTAAACATGTTTACATAGTCTTGAACGTCAAACAAGTCATAGTCACAGTCAGATTCTAGCAAAGTAAGTCACGGTTAAGTCATACTCATGCCCCAGTAAAGTGGTGGAAGCTTTACAAAAGGCTTCTATGGAGTTTTGTAAACAACTTGAAAAAACTACATTATTTATCACTTAACCACACTCGAGCACATTCACAAGCACTTAATAAATAATAATCCACCATTATTACACGTTAAAACTCTAAAATACACAAGTTTAAGAAAATAATACAACGGGACGACATGTTTTTTCCACGTTGGCGCCAAAACTCCATGAATGCATGTTTTGGCCCAGTGAGGACGTATCATGGTGAAGACAGATTAATTGTAACTTTCAGTTTAATTGTTTTCTTAAACAGAGTTACGCGGAAAGGGTTTAACTAAGCTGAAAGAGATCTATAATTATATAGACCAACACTGAAATTGCAAAAAAAAAAACTGCTGGAGCAGCATCATCCATCATCATCATTTCAGCCGTAGGACGTCCACTGCTGGACATAGGCCTCCCCCATCGATCTCCAAAAGGGCCGGTTGGAAGCGGCCTGCATCCAGCGTTTCCCTGCGGTCTCTTTTAGGTCGTCTGTCCATCTTGTGGGTGGACGTCCTACGCTGCGCTTACCAGTCCGTGGTCTCCATTCCAGAACCTTTCGGCCCCATCGGCCATCTGTTCTGCGTGATATGTGCCCTGCCCACTGCCATTTCAACTTACTAATCCGGTGGGCTATGTCGGTGACTTTCGTTCGTCTACGGATCTCCTCATTTCGGATTCGATCTCGTAGAGAAACCCCGAGCATAGCCCTCTCCATAGCTCGTTGTGCGACTTTGAGCTTGCTTATGAGGCCCATAGTGAGAGACCACGTTTCAGTGCCGTATGTCATCACTGGTAACACACACTGGTCGAAGACTTTCGTCTTAAGGCACTGAGGTATTTTGGACGAGAAGACGTTGCGTAGTTTACCGAACGCTGCCCAGCCGAGTTGGATTCGCCGATTGACCTCTTTCTTGAAGTTGGACCTACCTAGTTCGACTGTTTGTCCTAGGTAGACGTACGCGTCAACAGCTTCAAGAACTGAGTTCCCAACTGATACTGGGGTGGGCACAACATGGATATTTGACATGACCTTTGTCTTGTCCATGTTCATTTTAAGGCCCACCTGTTGAGAGACTCGATTGAGGCCTTCGAGCATCATGCTGAGATCCTCCATCGATTCTGCCATGACCACAATATCGTCGGCAAACCGAAGGTGAGTGATGTACTCGCCGTTGATGTTGATGCCGAGTCCTTGCCATTCCAGGAGCTTGAAGGCATCTTCCATTGTGGCAGTGAACAGTTTCGGAGAGATAACGAAGCTGGAGCAGCAGTTTTATATAATTATTTGTTATAATTGTTTTTTTTTTTTGTCGAGCGTGAGTCGTTTTCTATGAAACAACCATTTTTTTTATCGCCATTTTGGAGTTGATCCCATGGTAAAAGTTGTTCATAATGACTGGTACTATGGACCCCTCCCTCTAAGTACACTCTTTTAGCGTTACCTAGTATACCTTGCTGTTTGTAGAAAAATATTTTGTGGTTGTACTAATATTATGAATGCGAAAGTGTGTGTTGTTTGTTGGTTTGTTAGTTTTTTAGTATGTTTGTTCCTCTTTCACGCAGCAACAGAGCAATGGATCGAACTATTTTTTGCACGGGTATAGTTCAAGGGCCGGAGAGTGACATGGGCTACTTTTCATCATCATCATCACTACGTGGGTAATACCGCGAGGCGCACCTAGTAAAAAATTAATTATTATTTTCAGTGATATCTCAATACCTCATCCTATTTGTTGGCAAAAATATTGTCATAAGTTTTATCATTTTGTCGCTTACTTTGTTTAGTTTTGAGATAAGCGCTGACTCATGCGTACTCTTCCTGCTTGAGTAAATCGCGTATATTTTTCATTGTTTCGCGAAGACGTATCGAGTCTTAAAAAACTACTTCGCCAAATTAATGAAATTATTGAGAATCAGTTCACAAACGCTGCAGTAATTGACGTACAAACATTAAAAAAATACATTAAGAACATCCGATGTTCGATAGCCCGTTGGTCCAGTTGGTAGTGAACCTACCTTCTGAGCTTGGGGGCGTGGGTTCGATTCCCATCTAGGACAAACATTTATGCGATGAGCATTTATTTGTGTTTGTTCTATATCTGGGTGTTAATATCTATTTAAGTATGTATTTAAAGCTATATATGTATGTATATCAGTCTCTGGCAGCCATATCACAAGCTTTGCTTAGTTTGGGGTCAGATGACCGTGTGTGCAAAAATGTCCCGAATATTTAATGTCCCGAATATTTATTTATCCATTTTTCTTTGAAGGCGGCAAAAAAAATATACAAAAAGACTACTTCTTGTGACAAGTTTATGTTTCTGTGACATCATTTTCTAGCACTGACTAAGTAGGTACTACCGCATTCACAGCTTACTTGCATACAGAGCATAAACAAGCTAGTGCAATATGTTCGTGTCTCCTCTATTTATACACTAAAGTTCTGGCTTTATAAATTCTGCTCGTTTATTACATCAATTTTGTCTTAGAAAGTGGCATATATTCTGTGGTGCACTTTAAATTTAAAATGGTTAAAGTAACCAACTTTTTACGCACGCGCTTTGACAACATTTACTAGACTTGAAAGCTTGTATTTAAATAAATAGTCTAAAAAAAATATTTGAAGAAAATTCCCATAATTTTTTTCACTACAGAGAAGATTAATCTTTGATTTAAATTAACTTTAGTCAAACACTTGCAAATAATATTATCTAAATTCTAATCTGCAATAAAGCTTAGTACAAAAAGTTTTATCAACTCGCGTTAGTCATAACCACAGATCTACTACCTATATATCTGTGGTCATAACGTACAATCAGTAAGAGAAACACGGACTATAAGATGAAAATCACGGAAATGAAGCTGATTCATGTCAAACCTTATAAACTGTCATTCTTGAAAATAATTATGTTGTATTATTTCCTCATTGGGTGATTTTGGCGTCCCACGTCTTATACGTTTGCCAGTATCAGGTATCGAAAGATTTTAAAGTTTGATTGAACATTGTCAAACAAGTCATAGTCACAGTCAGATTCAAACAAAACAAGACACAACTTTGACTGTGATTTACTTTGTATATGCCCTTGTAAAGTGGCGAAGACTTTGCTAGAGGCTTCTATTGAGGTCGAGAGTAACCCGCCCCGTTTTTCACACCGTGGATTTTGGGGGCTATACCCGTCCGCAGTTCTCTTAATCCCGCATTTTCACATTATGTAAGATATGAAATAATTAAGTGCGAACTTACAAAAAGTGTCAGAACCATTATTTGCAGTCTACCATAACATTTTAAAAACAAAAAGAATGTGTCTGATGCGTACATTTTTGAGTGCGGAACCAATTATCCATAATTTGGGGAACAGCTTCAGTTTGTGATATGGTTTTAGTAACAAACCATCAAGTAGTTAAATTGAACTATTTATGAATACTTTATTGTTTACTGTCTTTAGTTAACGTAGTTTACGACTTTCAGTAAATAAGATTTGAATCTATCTCCCAAGTTTCTAAGCCGTTGAGAAGATACAAGGTGGTGGTAAAAGCGGCCGGGATTAATTTACACGTGTGATTTGAAGATGAATAATATAAATGAAGTTTGTTTATGCTCCTGCGTGAACGTGAAATTATATTTGTTGACTGATAATGTAACTCATTAGCTTTGATCATTATTTATTGTTTGGATTTGCCTCAAACTGAAGCTGGTACCGAAAAAACTATGCCAAGATCTAAAGGGGACGAGGTAAACACGTATTGCACACAATGACATGTTATTACTAGTTATACAAACGCACACTTCAATATTGAGCGGCACACAACTGCAAACGAGACGATCAAAATGTCATCAATTGGGGAAACTGTAGGTATAATACTTGCATTTATTTTTGCTGAGCTCATTAGAAATTGTAGTGTTTGCATAAAATTATCGATAAAGTGTAAAAAACCGGAACACAAATATCAAACAAAAAAAAAACAACAGTAAATACGGATTGAATTGAAAACCTCTTGAAGCCGGTTTTTTCCCTAACAAAATAATAAAAAACCAATGAGATAACAAAAAAGGTATCTTCGCTATGTTTTGGAACTCCAAAGTTATGTAAAAATTAAACACTCCATAGTGCATTTCGTCGAGAATTGGTTTATGGTGATTAAGCTTCGCGTAAATGCATTTGAAGTGATGATAGCTTACTGAAGTTGTTAGCCCGTTCAGATGCCATGACACGCAGGGTTTAGTATCAGTTTGAACTTCCGATACAAACAAACATCGTGAAGCAATCAAAGCATGGTGGTAGGGGGGATTTTCGAGTGCTCGTCTGAATAAGTAATACACGGCAAAGTGGTACGAAACCGAAAGGATGTCATTGTACAAACTTGTTGTGTCATTATGAACAAACTTTACTAAATAAATGGGACCAACACAAAGCTATAGCATTATCACTTAGTACTTTTAATGGTGAAGTAAACAATTTTGAATTTCCACACGAAACTAAACTTGTTGGGTTAAAAATAAATTATTTAAGAGTCGATACGTCGCCATCTCTAACTTAAGTTTTGCCTCTATGCAAAACTGTGACAAATATATGTGAATTACGCCTGCAGGAAAAATACGCACGACTTGGCGTCCGCTCCAAATTACTCAAGAACTATTGTTATTTGAAATAAAACAAATTTAGATTAAATTACTTTATATAAATGACCACTAGAATGTGAGAAAACCAAGAGAAAATTAATTATCAAGATTAAGATAGATTTGTTAAGATAATATAGATTCGGACAAAAAAAAAACGCGTTTGACCACCAACTTGCCTACACACGCAGCACGCAGACTTAGAAGATGCCTATTCACTATTTAGAAGGCCTGTTTTCACCGAACTATTCTATAAAGAAAAGTTTTACCAATCATATTTCTAAAACTAAATTCATCTCATTTATATCCTCGGCTATTTATACCCAAAATGAATGAATTTGGTATTGTTAGCCATTACCGCACAAATTGATGCAACACAACCATCGACATACAATATATATAGAGTAATCGTGGCAAAAAATGTCCGAACCAAAACTCAGCGCACGCTACGAATTGCGCCGACTTTTTGGTTAGTTACAAGGTAACCGCGATCCGGCTACAACGCCGCGCGATGCCAGAGCTACGATGACATAGCGAACAACTAACGTTGAACACTATACAAGCGACATAACGTCTAAATTGGAGTAAATGTGGCATTGTGAACTATATAATTGATATAATGTATCTACAATGACGCTCGGACGTTTTTTGATTGATTGACTGAGAGATTGTGACTCTTACTTCGGTACTAGAGTTGATGTGTTGTCAACTTTGGTTGTGTTCATCGAGATACATGTCCTATAGAGTCACAATCTTTCAGTGTAAACAATCACAAAACGTCCAAGCGTCATTGTGCATGTATAGGTGTATGTAATTACTTCGGTACTTAGGCGTGTTTCTGTAATAAAAAAGTATTACCTTTTTACTAGAATGCTTATGATAGGTGTTTGGGTGTAATAAATACAAATATCGATCCATCGCCATGCAGACCAGTATCACTGCACTTTGCTGACTTACAGCACCTCTGAGCAGAGCCTGAAACAAATAATAAACAATTAAAAAAACTAAAATAAGAAGAAGGAAGAAGAAATGTAGGATTCTGGTTGGAATTACAATCTAATTACGAGTAGTTTGAACTGGGTTATAGGGGCCACTAGAAATTATCACATAGGTATAATGATTCATGGTGCTTAATACAATATCAAGAAACAAATACTAATACAAATATAAATAAACCGGCCAAGTGCGAGCAGGGTTCGCGCCGTGAGGGTTCCGTACCATCACAAAATAGAATAAGGTCTGAATTACCAGTTAATAGTTCAGGCTTAACGGCTTCCAAAATAGTCAAAGCAATAGCTATTTATTCAAATATGGCATTTCGATTCGGTGAAATGATAAGGTCGACTTTACAATTAGGTCGTCTAAATAACGAAATTACCAGTTATAACATGGTAATGAACAGAAATTTGTAACCGACTCGTACTTGGCCATTTTTTTTTTTTTTTTTATACTTTAGTTTGTTGACTATAATCATGCCAAGTTTGACGCTTATACGTATTACAGTTATTACATTACAGCTAAAACAAAAATACGTTAAAAAAATACGTTTGTTGTATCCCTTTCGTTTTTACTTTTTGACTTTTTTATTAGTTTTTTTTGTTTCTTAGTTAATCCGCCGTAACATAACATATTCTGTGAAAATTTCAACTGGCTATCTATTACGGTTCAAAAAATACAGCCGTTAATAAGTAGGACATACCGACAGACGGACAGACGGACAGACAGACAGAAAAAAAGGAAACCTTGTAGGCTTAGTAATTGGGTCCCGTTTTGACCCTTTGGGTACGGAACCCTAAAAACAGTCGCAATCTCAATTCAAACAAACATTGACAGATCTTAAAACTTTTTCGCGGTTAAAATGTTAAATTAACGTTGAGATACAAGTCACGTGACACGCTCTGCCATGGAATCTAAATGGCCTTGATCAAAATACAACAAAAGCCTTCTGAAAAGATATTACAAGTCAGCGTGGCCGGGAAAAGTAGTCTGTGAGACCGTGGTTTTTTAAATTACTAGTGACAGTCAACATTACGATAGCTACATGGGGCTTTATTGTTTAAGGGAGGCACAGGGTGATAGTGTGCTATACTGTTCGTTTTTTTTTTTCTTTATATAGATCGTTGGTCCAGTTGGTAGTGAACCAGCCTTCTGAGCTTGGGGGCGTGGGTTCGATTCCCATCTAGGACAAACATTTGTGTGATGAACATTTGTGTTTGTTCTATATCTGGTTGTTAATATCTATTTAAGTATGTATTGAAAACTATATATGTATGTATCTATATATGTATGTCCAATGTCCATGTTGAACCCGTGCCGGTAGTCGTTGGGAACGATACTCTCGAAGTTGTTGACCATTACGCCTATCTTGGACAGATTATTCAGTTAGGTAAGTCCATCTTAGGCAAAGAGGTCGCCCGAAGAATCCAACTCGGATGGGCAGCGTTCGGGAAATTGCGTGACATCTTCTCGTCCAAGATACCACAGTGCCTCAAGACGACAGTCTTTGACCAGTGTGTGTTGCCAGTGATGAATTATGGTACTGAGACGTGGTCCTTAACTGTTGGCCTTTTGGAAAAGCTCAGAGTCACACAGCGGGCAATGGAGAGAGCTATGCTCGGAGTTTCTTTGCGCGATAAGATCCGAAACGTGGATATTCGCCAAAGAACTAGAGTCACCGACATAGCTGTTAAAATTTGCAAGTTGAAGTAGCAATGGGCAGGCCCCATCGCTCGAAGAACCGATAACCGATGGGGAAGAAAGGTTCTGGAGTGGAGACCACGAACCGGAAGACGCAGCGTAGGGAGGCCTCCCACTAGATGGACCGACGACATTGTGAGAGTCGCGGGTATCCAGTGGATGCAAAAGGCGAGCTGTTGTTCAGTGTGGAGGTTAAAAGGGGAAGCCTATGTTCAGCAGTGGACGTCTTCCGGCTGATGATGATGTATGTATATCAGTCTCTGGTAGCCATATCACAAGTTTTGCTTAGTTTGGGGTCAGATGACCGTGTGTGAAAAAATGTTCCGATTTCTTTTTTCCGCACACACACACACACACATTTAGGTAACGGATCGTCGCGCGACGGACACCGTCTCGAGCGCACGTTGTAAGCGAGCCTAGGTACTTATCAGTGCTTATCTACGCAACGCGCGCGGGTTATACCCGCTGTCTAGCCATGGCTACGAACAATAGCGATGTGTTATTGCCAAAAAGTGTAGAATTGCCTTTGTCGGACAACAGTAGTGACGGTGACATGGATTGTGCTCAGCAAAGTGGACACAAGACGGAAAGTGTTGAAAAACGCCCTCATCCTGGTAGCGGCAAGAGTGATGGAAGTAGTGAGGAAGGTTTCACCTCGATCAGTCGTCCGAAGAAAAAATCAATGAGAAAATACCCATTATTATCTCCGGCTAGCGCTCAAGGTATGTTGCCCGAGAACGAAGACGGATCAGAGACATTTGTTGAAGTATGCCTTTTCTCTGTGCAACCGCTTCCGAAACAAATGGCACTCGCAAAGATCATGAGAGATGAAAATATAACTAATATTACACGAATAAAATATAAGAGTCCCTACAAGGTGTTTGTTCAATTTCATGAAAAGAAATATGCCGAAAAACTAATAAATTGCCAAAAAATCTTGCAGTCGGATATTAGGACCCAGTTTAATGATGAGGGCAATGTGTCATATGGCTTAATTAAAGGAGTAGATATTGAAATGAGCGATGAAGAAATTACGTCATCATTCAGTGGCTCGGCAGACATCATATCGATAAGGCGTTTAAAACGCATGAACAGTGATGGACAGTGGATTGACAGTGAGACTGTTAGACTTTGCTTTAAAACTCCTGATTGTCCCGAGTACATATATGCGTTTGGCTGCAGGTTTAAGGTAGAACGTTACGTGTTTCCCGTGACACAGTGTTCTGGATGTTGGGGCTTTGGCCATTCCAGGAAGTTTTGCCCACGCAATAAAATTCTGTGTCCAAAATGTGGGAACGAACACGAAAACTGTGAAACCAACACTTTCAAATGCTTAAACTGTAAAGGGTCCCATATGGCATTAGATAAAAACTGTCCAATGTTTCTAAAGGAAAAAAAAATTCGTATAATTATGAGCGAGCAAAATAAGACATATAAAAAAGCGCTTGAAATATATATTGAGGTTAAGAAAGCCATGAAATACGCAAACATACAGGGCTATACTGAAGACTATCCTACGCTGCGCACAAGTAATGGGGCATCAAACCTAAATATACATAATAGCACGGCTAATCAAGCGAGCGCCGTCGGCTCAACAACGAATTCTGCAGTAGTATGGGCAAGTCTGAACATCGAAGATATAGAAGAAGAAAGGGAAAAAACGAACTCTGTCATCATACCTTTTACTGGCAATGTAAAAAGTCAAAGAAAGAGTAACCAGAAAAATAACATCAAGAAACCCTACAAAGAAACTTCGCAGCTCGAACAAGAAGCTGCAAGGGAAGACTTTAATACCTACAGTAGATCCGTTGAAGAATCAAGACAATCTGATCAAGAAAAAGGATGTAAGAAGACGCAATGGAAGTTTGAGTGGAATAAGATTTTTGAAAAACTAAAAGAGATTCTATTTTCGGGACAAAAGCTAGAAGATAAAATTATGGCTATAGTGAAAGTGATCGTGGCTGAAATAAAGTCTTGTGTTATGAATATATTTACAGAGGGGGATATGCTAAAACGGTTTTTTAGCATGCATGATGGATAACACACCAGGAAAAGATTTTGCAATCAATATTATCCAATGGAACGCACAAAGCTTAAAACCAAAACTTATTAGTTTAGAACCTTTGTTAATCCAGGAAAAAATTCATGTAGCAATATTATCAGAGACTTGGCTAGATCATAATGATATTTTAAACATTACCGGTTACAATGTATACAGAAAAGACAGAGACGATTCCTGGGGTGGTGTTGCAGTTATTGTTCACAAGTCTATTCGCTCTCATGTTTGTCCAACCAATTTAACTAATACCGGGATAGAAGCCTTACACATAAAAATTCTAAATTGTAAAAATCTGGAAAATATCATATCTGTATATTGCACTCAACCAGTAAACACCTGTACTAGTGATTGGGATATGCTGTTTTCTGCTAGTTCTAAAAAAACTTTAGTAGCGGGGGATTTCAATGGGCATCACACTAATTGGTCGTATAAGACCGATACCAGGGGGTCACAATTGCTAGATTCATCGCTAGAAAATGGGTTTATAGCACTTAACAATGGGAATGCGACGCGAGTTAAGTTAGTTAGCAGCAGGATACAAAGAACATCTCCTGACATAACCTTTGCCTCATCTGACATAGCGATAATGTTTAACTGGAAAGTTTTAAACGAAAACTTAAAAAGTGACCACTTCATTATTAAAACTACCTTAATATATAAAGATTGTTTAGAATTTTGTAGCAAAAGAAATTTCAAAAAAGCTGATTGGGTAGCTTATAGTGATGAGCTGGTATACACATTTTCTAGCGTGGATTATACAAGCTATTTAAATGTACAAGAATCATACGACTACTTACAGCAACAGATTATTATGTCCGCGGATAAAAACATACCATATGCAAAAATATGTACAAGCCCTACAGCTAAATTTAAACCTAAAGAATATTGGGATCCCTCACTATCCGAAGCAGTGGCACAACGTAGACTGGCTCTTAGATCGTTCAGAAAAAATCCTACCCCTGATAACCTCAGAAACCTAGAGGAAAAATCTTTGCATGCTCAAAATTTAATAATAAAAGCTAAGAGGGCCAGTTGGCAGAAATTTTGCAGCAGCATTAACGAAACGACTTCAGTTTCTGAGATGTGGAGAAAAATGCGCTGGTACAAGGGATGTCACCAACCTAAACACTATCCTTCCGAGTCTAAACAAAAAGAGCTGTTACGTAGCCTTGCACCGGATTCCGTCCTAAACAAAAAACCCCGGGTCACATCTAAGAACGATTTGTTACAATTACCTTTTACATTGCAAGAACTCGAACATAGTTTGAAGAAAAAAGACACTGCTCCGGGTAGTGACGGAATCACGTATTCCATGTTGTACCACTTACCACGGGTGTGTAAAGAATATTTGGTCTATCTTTTTAATATTATATACACCTCTGGCCTGATACCAATTCAGTGGCGTGCAATAACGATAGTTCCTATACCTAAAATTAGTAACAATGATAACAACATTAGGGAAGAGCCAAAGATTCGTCCAATATCACTCATTTCATGCATATGCAAAACTTTTCATAATATGATAGGGAAAAGACTCGAATGGTATATAGAAAAAACTGGAATACTGCCTTCATATACAACTGGTTTCAGAAGAGGCCAGTCCTGCTTAAATTCTTTGACCAGATTAGTAGCTTGCGTACAAGTGGGATTTTCGCTCAACCAATCAACAGCAAGCTGTTTTCTTGACGTTGAAAATGCTTACAACAATGTTTTAGTAGAAAAAGTTGTCAGCATACTTGACGAGCTTAACGTAGGGACCAGCATCTGTAATTATATTTGGGAGTTTCTAAGTTCAAGGTGTCTTCAAATAAAAGCTGAAGGTAGTAGTAATACAGCATATAGTAGGTGGACGAATAAAGGTCTCGCGCAAGGTGATCCTCTAGCTCCAATGCTTTTCAATATAACTACACACAAATTGTGTGAAAACTTAGCAAACATAATTTCAGTATCTCAATACGCTGATGACTTTGTTTTATATCTCAGTAGTAATAATCTGAACTATTGTGAATTTCATCTACAAAATGCACTGGATACTTTAGTAAGTAAACTTAATGAGATTGGATTAGAGCTTTCGGATAGCAAATCTAAATTAATGTTGTTCAGTAGAGGGCGTAAATGGAATACTATCAACCTTAAAATTAATAACAAGACTATAAGCACTACAACTGATGTGAAGTATTTAGGAATGTGGCTTGATCAGTCCTTGCGTTGGAACAAACATATTAAGGAGCTGTCTGAAAAGACAAACAAACATTTAAACCTGTTTAAGGTACTTGCAGGCTCGTCATGGGGAATTCACCCTAAGTACTTACGAACTTTGTATATTTCATTGGTAAGAAGTAGATTTGATTACGGTAGTTTCTTATATGATTGCAGTGCAAAAGTTCACTTATCAAAACTAGAAAAAATACAAAATCAGGCACTGAGAATTATAGGAGGTTTTATAAAAAGCACTCCCATACATGTTATGGAGAGCGAACTATGCGTAACACCCCTACACCTTAGACGATTGTATCTTGCATATAAATTTTGTTTAAAAAGTCTTGCCTCCACTAATAACCAATCCATTGAAGTTATTACTGAACTTCAAGAAGTGGTAAATTTACCATACTGGCGAATTAAAAAAAAACCTTTGATAGTGTATGCACTCAACGACTGTAAAGATCTTGATATCCATTCTTCCGACCCACTTGAAATGTTTTCATTACCTATTTGGGTTACTTACATAAAATTAAATGGGATAATAAAAAGCAATTTAGAGTGTGTTACTGGCTCTAAAATAAGTCATGAGATTACTTCACTAAAATTCGATATTATTAAGGAATTGAACACTAAATATTTGGGATATGCTAAGTATTTCACGGATGGATCAAAGAATGCTAACGGCCGCGGAGCGGCCTATTGTAACCCTAAAGATGATAATTCAGCTATGTACAGAACCACTTCTGATGTGTCTATTATGACGATGGAGCTTATTGCAATTTCACAAGCACTCGACTCCGTTGCTAACTCGACCCACAGGTATAGCGTAATTTTAACAGATAGCAAAAGTGCTTTGCAGCATTTATGTCTATGCGCTTCTGGTGTCGTCAGAGGTGTCTCTATAGGTTACCATATCTTGAACAAGATAAATAACCTGGTTGAGAAAGAGATAGATTTGAAATTGCAATGGATTCCATCGCACATAGGCATTAGAGGTAATGAGGAGGCTGACAAATTAGCCAAACTAGCAGTGTCAGAAGGAATTGAAGTTTCTATAAAACCAAATTATACAGAAGTATTATATAGGTATAAGAAGAAGTGTTTTTCGAAATACAAAGAATATTTTGATGAAAGAAGCAAACAAAAAGGTATCTGGTATAAAGTGATTCAATGTCAGCCTCCTCCAATACCGTGGTGTGTAACATCAAACATGAATAGACAAATGATTGTCCTGGCGCATAGAATACGATCTGGGCACTTTCCATCAAAAAGTTTTGGTTTTTTAATGAAGAAAGAGGAGACACCGGATTGTGGACTTTGTGGAACAGTAGAAGACACATACCACTTGCTGATGGAATGCGCCCGGAACAAGGATCAAAGAGATTCTTTGATCCTTGATTTAAAACTGAATCGTTACGACATGGGTGTGTTCACCCATATCCTAGCGGTACCGACGACCGAAGTTGCGATCCGGGTCTATGAAATGTTCAGACATCAATCGTCATCTTAGCTGTTTAGCTTATGCTTAGTTGAATGTTGACTCAGCTTGGTCAGTTGTATTAGGTATCTATGGTCGCGTCGCGGCCGTGCTGAGATTGCCACCGTAGGTACCTCAGCGCGGCCGCGATGGGACTACACATGTGCGCGGGCGGCGAGCGGCGCGGAACGTCATGCGTTTGTCTGTGCTGCTCTGTGACTTGTTGCAGAGCGGGATGGATGGGTATGATCACGTCTGCGTCGCTCGTCACCTGCATGTTTTATTTTTTGTATACAAAATGTAGCTGTAGTTTTTTTTTCAGTTGATTGTAAATTTAGTTTAAGGTATGATGGGACTGACGTGCCATTGCTGGCAAAAGTCCCCAAAATAAATAAAGAATTAAAAAAAAAAAAAAAGGTAACGGATTTTATTGCGTGTTTTTAATACCTGATGTTTTGTTTCGTTGAACAATAGAATTACGAGTAGTATAAGATAAGTACAATACTTCATGCATATTTTTTTCATTCTAGAACAATTTGAAAAATTCAAAAAAAATCGTAGGACATAATAAGTAAATAATAAGGTTGTAGGTAACTAGCCTTATACGTTTACTACTGAACAAATTTTACTGCGACGTGCTCTAGTAATAAATCAATACGCTTACTCCATTACTAACTAGCCTTGTGTTTCTACTGTTTGAAACTTAAACTTCAGCTATCCAAAGGACTTTGTGCTAGGTCACTGTTCACCATTAGCCTATATAGCTTTATTTGGCCAATTTTAGCAAAGTTTGGCCAATTTTATTGTTCGAAGTTGACGAGGGCTCCGCTCTTTCACCACAAAATAGTTAATTTGGAATTTAAATTTCCTATTACAAAGTCTTTTCATCTTCTATAATTGAAATAAAACTTTTGGCTTTTTCAGGCGTTTATTTCACTTGCACACGTTATATATTTTTTTTATTCTTTATGTTTGTTATAATTATTTAAGTTAATATGTAGTTATGTAACGCTGGGATAATGAATTTATTATTGAGAAGTTTTTTTTTTTTTAATTAGGTACCTATTAAATTAGTGCATTTTTTAATCATTCAATATTATAATCTATAAATTTATTTTTATTTATACATATCATATCACACATCGATATTTTTTTTTATTAAAAATACGGCACTACTTACGGTTCTTTAATTTCAATTTCAAAAGTTAAAACACTGCTGAATATTCATAATCGGGATGTGATTACCTTTTAAATTCAACCTCTCGATCTGAGGACTTTTTTGTCAAGGAGTAACTTTCCTCATTTTCTAGCCGTCTTTTAGTAGGGTAACCATGATATGATGAATAAATCGTTAGTTTAATGAATATTGTTTTGTTCAATATCTGTCTTAGCAGTTGAGTTGTCTAATTTTGTTTTCTAATGTGTTTTTTGATTTTATCATTAGAAGTTTTTTTATTCTTTTTTTGGTCTTTCCTACCTTTACTTTTACATAATGTGTGAATTTGCAATGTATAAAAATGGCCAAAAAGAGTCATATTTTTTTCCCTCCATAAAATGCTGCCAATCATCAAACGGCTGAACAGATTTTCGTGAATCATAGCTAAGAAAATTCTCGATCAAGTCACATTTCAAACAAAAATACTAAATCAAAAACGTTTCAACCGCTTGGGAGGTACAATGCCACAAATACCTAACCATATGCACAGACACACAGATACATTAGATACACAGACACACAATACACACGTCAAACTTATAAAACCCTTCTTTTTGCGTCGGGGGTTAAAAATGCTACGTAGTAAATCAAAAATGTCCATGCTTTAAACTAAAATTAAGAACAAGGTAACACTTCCAAGCCATATTAAAAATATATCGGTGGAGTATGAGCGACTCAACGTCAGAAACTTGACCGTGACTGCTTGACTATGGACTAAAATCATGGTCGATTACTTGAAAAATTTAATTATACTGGACACTGGCTAATTATTCAACATGTCTAGAGCCAAAACTGAAATATAAATAAAACAATCTCAACATCCTCTCTCTAATATAGAGCAACGCAACGCGGCCACAAGTTCGTGGAACGCGTTAAACTGATCTCTGAGGTAAGGCCAAAATGACTCAAGAAAGTCTAAATCCTCAAAATGTGTCTTATTTATTTTACTGGTAACCCTACATTGCTTAAATAAAGTTCAGTAAAGACTCAAGCGGCTGAGCGCCGCTCCTAGTTCTAACAGGATTAAGCAACTTGCTGGTGAATTTGATGGGGAGTTAATTTATACGCCGTCTTTAAACAATACAAATAGATGGGGAGAAATTCTCCTGAGTTGTTATAATATTCGTTGAATAAAAGACGTTATAAAAGCCGTATAAAAACAAACGAGTTTTTTATAGTATCTCAATATTCTGGAAGCTTTACTTTGAAACATCCTAATATTAACACATCTAAGAAAAATAACAACCAACTTCGCGGAACGTTCTATAAACGAGTTTCATTCACTGATAATTATTATCTCACACTCTATGCCAAGAATATGGTAATATGCCCAAATTGGGAAAAAACAGTTTTCCCATTTAGTCTGGTCATTATAAAAATATTTAAACAAATTAAATTGAGAACTATACTAAAACTATAGTTGTGCATAGTTCCATGCACTTCAATACTACTACTTTAAAATTTCTACTTCTTTGTACTATGATATTTATAAAAATAAGAACTGAAATGAACAGACGACAAAACCATCAATAAATTAAGATGGACAGACGGATGGACAGAACGAACCTTATAGTACAACGAAAAAGGCTTGACGCGAAAGCAGAATAAACCAACAATTTGATTTTGATTTTAATATATATATTATTATTAATATATATATATATATTATATTATTTCACGTTCGATTATAAATTAATTAATTTTTTAACAAACTTCGAAAAAGTAGGATGGTTTTCAATTCGGCCCGTTTTTTGGGAAAACTACAAAATATATTGTGATTTTTTTTATCTAAGTTTGATACTAAAATAAAGCTCCCGCCTGGCTTCAAAATCCGTGTAAAAACAATTATTTTGTTCTTCATAGTGGCATATTAACTTAGAATGTTTGTGTTTGGTGGTTTTCTGGAGACGTTTTTTTAAAGATAATTTATTAAAAGATTATTAAATTTTATTAAGATTATTATTAAAAGAAAGACAATGCAGGTGCATTCCATTTTCAAATTTCGAGCATTTTGAAACGGTATATAGCGACAACAGTATAAGTACGTATCCAAGCTGTTCCTTTTTTGCAATATGTACACAAAACAAGTTAAATTTATTTCAATCCAAATGTCAGTGTTAAAAATCACGTCTGACTTAACAATGACCTTTTTGTGTCACAAAAGACCGCTTGTCCTCCAAAAAAGATTTTATGCGAACCAAGCCACTATTTTATTTCGCACTACTATTATAATAAGCCTATCATAATTCTGAGCTGTATCATAATTTATTTTTATGTAGTTACGCTACATAAAACCGCTGCAGAAAGGCTACAAATGAAAATTATCATAATAACATGAAATAAGTTAGTGGTGCGCGGCATTTTGATCAAATAAATGTCTTTCTATGTAACTGTAATTTTGATACGTATTCAAACAAAATAAGGTATTTCAACTATTATGCAAGACAATATTATGACATCTCTTTGTATACGATTTAGGTAAGCAGCTCATTCATCAAGAATCTCACCCAAGGGTGAGTTGACTACGGTTTAATTTTGGGGTTACATACCCAATGGACTTAAACGGGACCCTATTACTAAGCCTACGCTGTTTGTCTGTCTGTATGTCTGTCCTGTCTGTCAATCTGTCCGTCCGTATGATTGAGAACTGCCCGATGTGTACCAAGTAGTCCTCAACCATATTTGGGGAAAAAGGGCGACTCGCCACACGACGCCGCCGCAAGAAGGAGCCTTTAAGCGAGCCTGTTAATTTTAGGGTTTGTCTAGGAGCGGTGCGTTGTAATGTGAATCATTCTTAATTCTAACTCGTACCTGAATCTGACAAAATATTTCCCCGTACGGCCAACACTTGTACAGTGCAGGAAGTAGCGCCACCGGAGCCACCAGGATTCCAGTAAACAAGTCGTTTAAAGCCAGTGACGTCAACAAGTACCGCGGCTGCAAGATAAAATTATAAACCTTGTAAAAGTTTAAACAAAAAAAAAATTTGGCTCCTCTATTAAAAGAGCTGATAATCTTCAAACAGCTAAATAGATTTTCTTGAATCTTAGCTAAAACACTCTCGATAAAGTCACCTTTCAAAGAATAAAAACCGACCAAGGTCTAGTCGGACTCGCGCACCGAGGGTTCCGTACAAACTTGTAGGGATATTAATAATTTATTACTGAAGTTCATAACCTATGATAGCATCGAACTTAGCTCTAACGAAAAAATAAATTAGTAAATACGAATTTTGTTTACTTGGATTAATTTTTTTTTCTCCAGTTATTTTGATTTAAAAACCAAACTACTAAACCGATTTTTATGAAATTTCTATGGGCTATATAATTATATATTCTCATCTGAATTTATTTTCTCCAGTACTTTACTTTCAAGTGAATAATATAATTATATTTGTGCCACTGGGCGTCGAAACTTTTGGTCCAAGGGGTCCATGTACCAAAAAGTAAAAAAAAAAAAAATTGCCACCTTTAATCGACGCCGCTGGTGATAAGAGGGCTAGCTCATTCCTCGCGCAGAGAATTTCTTTAGCAATTCAACGCGGGAATGCAGCCAGCGTTCCTGGCACTTTACCACACGGACCACATCTTGTTTTTGATTATATTAGTGATAATTATTAATAAGTAATAATTAAGGCTTTTTTATTTTCTTTGTTTGATATACCTACCTTTGTAATTAAATCATATGTAATCTTAAGGTATCTACACCTACTTGCATGTTATATAACTGAGGTAGTGTACTTAATTTAATTATAAGATCACAATGTATTTTGTTCGACCCGCAAGGAATAAATGATTTTTTTCCAGTCGATTTATAAATGATGAAGTACTGAGGTATGAAATATTAAAAAAAACTTAATAGAGAAACTTCTGTTTTTTTTTGTTGAATATGCAGCACTCTGTGTTTTCATACAATTCGCGGCTTCTAATTTGATAAAGATCTCTTTGTTGCTTGCTGATGCAGGTGACAAAATATACGTTTACAGTGTTAATGTGCAATTTCGTGCTGGGGAGTTCATTTTATTGTTACATTTATCTGTACAATGGTAGACACACGTACACTAAGATAAATTGACTATTACCTTGGCAACTCAGTGCCCGGTTTTTCACACAACTGACCCGCCAAAACTTGATAAGAGAACCTCTTTAATGGCCAGTATAAATGGGAAAACTGTTTATCCCATTTTTTGTGGCCGTAATAAAAAATATTATAACAAAAATTTTAACACTGTAAGTGATTATAAATAAGCCAAGAGCGTGTTGAGTGATGGAGGTATTGTAGGTACATGATGGGATTCCGTAGCCAAATAAGCCATTTAATTGTGGTCACATTTATATGTACAGGGCTACGCATATATACTGTACTAATTCGAAAAGAGGTCATTGTACTCATCATAATGAACAACTTTTACTTTGGGACCAAACCTGAAATCGCGATATAAAAATCAGCTGTTCCATAGAAAACGGCCATTAACACAACAAAATTTATGGAACAAATGGGTTTTTTTTTGCGATTTCATGGCTGGTCCCATAGTAAAAGTTGTTCATAATGATGAGTACAATGACCTCCTTTCACATTAGTACAGTCTATGTGTGTAACCCTGTATATAGGAATGTAACCACAATTATAATATGGCTTCTGAGGGTAAAGCAAAATTTTAGATAATAATTATTATGTATCATTCCAACATGACAAATTACGTCTAGAGTTTGGTCGGTATTTTAATACTTTTTATGGTTTAGTGCAAAAGTGCAAAATACTACTTGAAAAACATTATTTGCAAAGATAATTTTAAGAAAGGGTCAAAATATGACCTTTGAGCTGGAATGGCTTGAATTTATACAGTTTATCGCTATTCATTCTATAAGTTGTTATCAAAAAATTATCAAAATAATTTTGAATAAAAGTTTTTAACATCACCTACGACATACTTACCTTATAAAGACAGATGAACATACCATTATGTACGTATGGACAGACAGAACAAAATTGGTGGTCAAACACGGACTTATCGGCTATAAAAAAAATATTATAAGGGTCCTCCTGTGGCACCCTAAAAATTGCATCTTTACAACAAAAAAATTACCTGGTTATCAATATATTTGACGTATCTTCGGTTGTTGAGCACACAAATCAGCACCAGATTTCCAAACACAATCGCCATAGACAACGCAAAAATGAAGAACGCCTTTATAATATCCGACGGTGCTGGGAACGTTGACGGCCACCCTTTGCCGTTGAGCCAACAAGAACTGTTGGAGAGAGATGGCGCCACTAGCAATGCGCCCTTGGTCGAGTCGAACATACTTCGCGACTGCTAGTCGCAGCGCAAACTTCTCTTGAACTATTCATTTAGGTCTAAATATTCTTCAATTTATCTAATTTATCCCCCCGAATGGCCACTCGATCATTTATTTCAATTTGCGCAATTTTCTTTTCAATTTTCGTTCCATTATGCTACACGGTTAGTCACAAAAGGCGGCGTTTTAATATTTTTCGAGCGACGTGTCATGCTTCCGTTTTAATCTGCAACAAACAAAATTTGTGTTTACATTTTTTTTTGTAAATTAAATTGGCAAAAAGTTAAATTTACATTGTTTTAAATGTACTTTTGATTTTATTCACAAATCACCAGTACAAGATTATTCTGAAAAGGTAGGTACGGCTTCGGTACTGGCTGCCAATTGTATCACTACTTTTATGGTATTTTTGTCTTATCTATGCCATTTGGTGTAAACAATAAAGAGTTTTCTATATGTCTATCTATCTGAGAAGATAAATTTCTCATAGTTATGAACAATAATTTTTAAAGGTACCAACTCTAAAATTGCGATAAAATATTCACCTTTTAACTGTTTACTAGTAGATACCTATTAGTACCTAAAGCAAAAATTCGAATAACCAGCAGTGCAAGTACTGTTCTTTTATCGATCGTCAAATTGACAGTTGAGGTCGTCAAATTCGATAATATGCCATTTTTTCAGTACTCGCTGTGATCGATTCTATGGCATTTTAGCGAATTTGACGATCGATAAAGAACGGTACTTGCACTGCAGTTTCGATAAATTCCTTTTTTCACATTCAATTCTTTTAATCATATTCAAGCATTTTTAATTGCAAGTTTTTTTTAAATATTCTGAATACATGACTAATCTGGGTATTGTTTCTCGGAGTAACACTTTTATTAGTTGTATACAGTACAATAGAGTAAGAGAGTGTTGGACCAGTCAATTCTTCTTTCTTAGCTGCCAAGATTAACTTGATAAATTGACACTGTCCTTTGTAAGCTTCAAATAAATTACGTATACCGCCGGGACATAATTCTGAAATTAAAATAAATCCGAAGGAAATAATTACGTCTAGAGTTTGGTCGGTATTTTGTAATATCGTGCGGCATGTAACAAATGCCTAGATTCAGGTTAGGTATAATGGTAAAATTAAATATTATAGACAATGCAACAATTCTTTATCCTAACTAAATTCTAGTGGTTCAGCTTAGAATTATATTAATAATAAGAACATTAATTATTATTAAAGTTATTACCCGTCGAAATATCTTGAAATGAGGCATAATTGGTGGGTGCTGTACCTCATACCATAGACCAGGAACATACTATCAAGTATTCATCACAATAGCCCAGATTTACTGTACAATAGTTTCATATTCTATTATATACAATTTCCATAATTGTATTTTTGTATTTAACAGGGCCTCTTGGTGTTGGCTTCGGCCCCACCAACGCCTACCAAATGTCCGGACCAGACCCTAGAATGTTTATAAATAAAAGGAAATAATAATTTAAATACATCATAAAAACGCAAGGGCGACTTTGTGGCGAGCCGACAGTGACCGTATAACCCGATTAAATAACTAAATGACTAAATGATTAAATAACTAAATGATGGGACTAAATTAGATTTTTCTGAGGATTTTTTATGATTTATATTTTTAAGGATAACTACAAAATAAAACTATACTTATTCGATAAAATAAAATCATATGATATTATGACTAAATATTTTTAATTCAACAATAGTCTTGCATTTGACCGCTAACCCACCCACCTGATGTTACGCGATGATTCGGTCTACAATGGAGAACGCTTGCCTAGAAGGAACCGATTCACTCGTAATTTGAAGACACCCATATTGTAACTATCGGGGTAACACCCATTCAGGCAATGCATTCCACAGACTAGCAGTTCGGAGTAATTCGAACAATAAAAGTGACGAAAGACGGCGAAACATTGTGAACTGAATCACATTTTAACCCGCCGGAAGTACCTAAGAGTGTATGTCATAGTGACCATCTAGTGTCATGTCATGTTCTTACTTTATACAAATCGTAGTAAACGTTAACGCAATTGAGTAGGTAAGTGCAAAAGAAGCCACTTTAAACTATTAAACCTACCTCTTCTTTATAAATCTGTGTCTCAATGGCAGGCTAGAACATACAAATGGGACAACGTTCAGTAGCGAACTTGAGAGTGCGCCAGGCAAGCACACCTAACGCCTCGTGTCCCTCATTATCGACAGTCACGAACGCCGCCCCATCCCAGAAAAAATCCCATGCTTACTTAACTCTATTTGAATTCTCCATTTATTTCAGTATCTTGTAACACACGTTATTTAAGTCTGCCGCAAAGTAATCATACCATCCTAATAAAACCACAACGTGTTCGCTACTTTTACAACTTGACCTGTTCATAGAGCTAAATCAAGAGAGTGTGATCTGAACTTTTAATCCATGAGGACGCAAAGTTGAGATCACAGTTCATAAAAGTTATTTTTTTTTAAATAATTTAATTCGATCTTATAATGTTTAAATTTGTAATACGCATTTTCAAATAGTGTTTGATATAGTTTTTAAAATTCGTTTTATAAGATCTAATATTTCTTTTAAAACTATTATAGCAGAGCAGAACACGTCTCATGTAGCATCCCTTTTAGCTTTCAAGAATAACACGACGCACAGCTACAGCGCACCAACGAAGGCAGCGAGCAACTGCTGTACACTAGGCACTTGTTAGCACCACTGAGTTGCTACCACAGAAAAGAAAAGAAAAAATATTTTCTGTGGTTGGTACATTCGCCCCGTCTTTACTATAAAAGTCAATGCAAATGGTAGGTTACGAGTCACGTCAAATCTTGGGCGGGCGCTGACACGGAAAGTACTCTACATGGGAGTACTTTGTAGCTATTCTAGGGAGTTTCTAAGTCAAAGTTATTTTACTTGGACGAACATAAATGGACTTCTTTGTTCTTGAATAAAACTTTTCCAATTTAAAGTATATTTTTCACAGTTTTATGAATACCGTAGGTTTATTTAATTTTGCTTTTTGAAGATGTATGGTCTCGTTTAATTATTGGTAGAGTAAACATCACTGTGAATAATGGAAGCCACGCGGAGCAAGAAATACACATTATATAATTAACTGAACCAATGACGTAATTAGATTAGATAAACAAAGACGTAATGTATTACTCGTCGTAATTGTCTTCTCGTCCAAAATACCTCAGTGCCTTAAGACGAAAGTCTTCGACCAGTGTGTGTTACCAGTGATGACATACGGCACTGAAACGTGGTCTCTCACTATGGGCCTCATAAGCAAGCTCAAAGTCGCACAACGAGCTATGGAGAGGGCTATGCTCGGGGTTTCTCTACGAGATCGAATCCGAAATGAGGAGATCCGTAGACGAACGAAAGTCACCGACATAGCCCACCGGATTAGTAAGTTGAAATAGCAGTGGGCAGGGCACATATCACGCAGAACAGATGGCCGATGGGACCGAAAGGTTCTGGAATGGAGACCACGGACTGGTAAGCGCAGCGTAGGACGTCCACCCACAAGATGGACAGACGACCTAAAAGAGACCGCAGGGAAACGCTGGATGCAGGCCGCTTCCAACCGGCCCTTTTGGAGATCGATGGGGGAGGCCTATGTCCAGCAGTGGACGTCCTACGGCTGAAATGATGATGAATGTATTAGTGAGCCTGTCGTTTGAATAATTGTATTGTTGTCGCGTATACACTTTTATACTAGAAATTATTAGGTAGGTACCATGTCAAAAGAAAACTATGCACTTACTAACTTCATCATCAACCATTCTCCACCCACTGCTGGGTATAGGTCTCCTCTTCAGCGCGCCATGCAATTTTTGCAGTTCTGAGTACGTCATGACTTTGATAGATTATTTGTCATACATTATTTTTTTATTATAATAAAACCATCTTTGACCATAATAGTTTAGTTAAATTAAAGTTTTGTACACCATTTTCTTAAATTTAACTATAAAAATAATTTCTCCAAAATAATCTTTATGAAAACAAAAATATCGGACAAATTAAACAAACTCTCGTCACCATGCCACTCGGCTGTCTTCCGAGTTACCAAAGCTTGACGGAAAGAAAGCTTCTCAATAGATCTATCTCTTCTTAATGTCGCAGTTTTCATTGAACAAAGCTGTTTCATACCACACGCATAATCACAGCATTAAGTAAGGTCGCATTTGAATATTTTAGCAGCTATTTCACGCTTACAGCGCACTGTGGTTATATTGATTTTGTATTTACTTTAGAGAGCAAAAGCAACACTCCCTTAAGGCCCCTTTAAGTAAACTTTTGTGAATAGACTTTGGTATCTGATTTTACTTGTACTTTAGTTTCTGGGTAGTTTCTGGGTTTGGGATTCAATCTACCTGTAGGGGTTTGAATTCCATTCACTTAATTAATCCACATATTAGAAGATGATCTGGATCCTAATTATTTCGGAAACCACATATAGTTGCAACCTTCAAGCAAGTTATTGGTCTATATTCATCTATAAAAAATATTTATGTAGCGTCCAAAACACATATCATGCGCTGATGGCGAAATAAACATTTGGAACCACAAATGCAGTCACATTGTGAGTACAAAATAAACACAACATAGGTACACTTATTTAAACTTTAAACTATGATAGTACAAATTAAACTTAATAGAATTTATACTTAAATTCAATGCAGCTGAGACCCAAGCGTGTCTGTACTCCGTCAAAAGGCCACCATTCTAGTTGGCCCTTACTTTCCGGGATGTATCCATTCCGGTTACTGACCAGCTTAAGCTCTTGGACATAACTCTGACGTCAATCCTCAACTTTAGCTCTTAAATACAGAACACGGCTCAATAGGCTTGACCAAAAAGCTGAGTATCCTCTCGAAAGTGCAATAGTACTTCACATCGGAATAATTGCTTTCTCTGTATCAAGCACCAGTTCAGTTTTACAAGAAGTGTTGCTCGCACCTTTGGGATGGATCAATCAAGAATCAGAATAGGAATTTGAAGTCTATAAAAAAAAATATTGCAAGAAGCTCATCAGCAACAAATTCCTAGTTCAGACTAAGCTTCTTAAGTCCTGAGCAACGGCGCTTCTAGTCTATCGGTTTTTCATTAGATACATTTTGGATCTCTCCAAATCATGCATCGGACCTGTATAATCTAATTTCCTCCTGCCCATTTTCCTATCAGATGACCAAGGCGGGTACAAGAAGGCAGTGGTTGATATTCCGAAATATACATTACACATACGAAGCGCTTTAAACTTTTAAAAATGTATCACTAGTTTAGTCATACAAGATAACGTTTTCGTAATTGAATCAGCGCCATAAAAATAAGATATAGTAAGAAATAAAATCTTTTTAACATAATGAACATTTTCACTTTTGATACAAACTCCATACTTGAACGTTAATGCTACATTAGGCTGCGACGTGTTTGGCATACGTAATGTATGCGTTTGGTGACTTAGCAAAGAATTTATGTGATTACTTCATTTATTTTATAACGTTCGGGACATTTTTGCACACACGGCAATGCAATTTGCATTTTTTGCATTTTTTCAAATGTCCCGAATATTTATTTATTTTATTTTGTGACGTTTTATATTTATTTATTTTCTATTATAATTATCACGTCAGTATCAGCCTTTTATGTTCCCACTGCTGGGACATAGACTTTCTCTCAGACAGAGATTATGGGCCGTAATCCACCATGCTAGCCAGGTAAATGTTGGTAAATATCAATCATGATGTTTTCCTTCACCTTTGTTTAAGCGATGGCACCGAAAACATAATTTATTCAGGTACTAAAAATAAAACGTTGACTAATTTATTCTTGTTCATATGATTGCTTTTATGGTTCCCAGGTTAAGCGTTTAACCACAGCTAACCTGGTGTAAAGTGACGGAATAACCGAAAATGGTAAACCACCTAGCGTAGAATAGAAACTGGCACTAAAATGGTGCTTCACCATCACCAAATATTTATTTTCAATAGGTTTTTTTTAAAATAAATAATAGGCTTGCGCTTGACCGCCAACTTAGTTCAAGTTTAGACTGTGATTGTTAAATATAATATCAAATAGCAAAACAATGTAATTCATTCTTTGTATTCGTACAATGAACTATATTGCTTAACAAACCCGTAGATTTTGTTGGAAAATTCAGGAATGTTGTGTTTATATGTTTAGACATATTATTTTAGACATACTAATTTAAAACCGTCTATAATTTTAAATAAAGAGGTAAAATAATAATAATATAATAGGTATAACTAATAAAGATTTAAGAAAGAAAATAAATATGTGTATAATATTAGGCATTATACAATTGGAATCGCCAAAGCAATACCTATAATGACAAAAATGCAACAAAATATCTCATTTCGTATCATCAAAAGACACTTACCATACATCATGCGCAGTTAACTGGATTTAGATCCATCTCGCTATAGTCAATTTGTTATTGTCAACTCCGTTTCCAACTTCAGTATCAGCTAATAACTCGCAAATAGATGCTACTCATAACGGACAATTTGTCATAATATTTTATGTATTACAACTCTTAAATCTCATAAGAACCTATTGAGGCGCTACACTAGGGACCTATAAATCTTAGGTTTTTATTAGACTCGACTTTCGACACTTTAGCAGTAAAATACGGAGCGAAAAAATTCCCACACGGCCTTTATTTTGCCAACGTTGCAAATTAAATAAATTTTCCAGCGAGCAATAAAAACAGAAACACAATTTTAGAAAATGGTTATAAAACAAACGCACTGAGATGTGGGAGTGAGGATAAACAAAACGCGAAATCCTCTCGCAATCATAATATTTTGTTACACCCATTGTGATATCTTGAAGACGTTTCATTTGCAGTGTTTGCTAATAGCTTAGATTACGTATCTAAATGAATAAATCTACCTTCATTGTGAGAGGCTTAGTGTTATCCTGTGAGGTCGTTAGTTACCCGAAGTCGTCATATCTTAACGGGCGGACTGCCAATTCGGTGCATGAAATCTTGGTATTAAATTCTATTGTCGACAAGATTTGCAGAATAGGTGAAATTTTTGTGACTTTGAATATAAAGTTGAAAAGGCAATGATGTGGTTTTAAATAGGTACATAATATTATGCAAATAATTATGTATATCGTCATAATTTATTAAGCTCATGCCACTAAACTAGATACCGAAATGTTTCTGCTATCTCTAGCCATATGTTTCTCAGTCACTCAGATCAGTTCAAAAGATTAAGCTGCAAAGAAAAAAAAACGTGGTCAAACTTAATAGGTCATAAATATAAATTTTATAAATAAAAAATACAATTCCAAATGAAACAAAGAAACAATTTTTGTGTTGGATAGTAAATTTAGTTACAAACCACAAATCCATCGCACATATCTCTTGATAATTATTACGGCCATAAAAGACTTTATACACTATAGTTTGGCGCAGAGCCACTTTGGATTTGCCGTGATCCATGTGTATTACCGATAATAACTTACTCGACGAAGCCGAATATTTTTCACGCTTTATATCTTTCGTTAAAGCGAGTTTAACCAATTGCTTTCAAAACCTCCAATTTATATTGGAAAACGCTCTTATTTGATTCAGAAATTTAAGGGTTTATTGTTTCATATATAAATATTTCGGTGCATGGATATAAATTTACTCGTTGTGTTACTTGACGAAAGGTGTAATTCTAATTGTAACAATTTATCTAAATCGATGAAATCCCATAATAATTATAAAGAAAGTATTTTGTTTTATTACTTAATGTTAGGCAATAATTAGTGTCTTCTCAGAACTAAGTATAAAATATAAAACAGTTTTTATAAAACAACCTTGCCGTTATTAATTTTATTTAATATAAATAATTTGAAAATAGACATAATAAAAAAAATATTACAAGAACCGTATCAATATTTTTAAAGGACACTGTTGAATTTTTAGGTGGTATTGGCTTACGATAATATTTTTCATAAATAGGCATCCAAAATGTTGCTCGGTCTTTTACAGCCAAATATTTCTTCAATACAGGAGTAGTATTATGTAATGCCATATACGGAGACCAACTTTCTTCTACAGGAGACCACGCTGGTAGAGAATATCCTTCAGGTACAGGTTTTCTAAAAAAATTATATACTCTTACTTTTTACACATACTGTGTTGTTAGTGTTTATTCTACAATTTACGAGAATGTACTAACCCGGTCGAAATAAAGTTGAGGCATATTTCCCTCGTCATTTTTTTTATTGCCACGTACTGATTGCTTTTATAAGTATGATCTTGATCCATAACAGCGTCCATAAAACTGCAGTGACCAGCAGGCCTTATATTAGTATAGGGCAAGTAATCTTTGTATTCATCTACAAATGAATACTCAAAAAGAAATATGGTATCATTTCCAGCTCCTTTTCTTAAATTCAAACTTCTCAAAATAGGAAAAACAGACAATATATCACTAAAATAATTCACGTACTCTAAAATACTATCTTTATCAATTATTTTTTCTCCAAAGTAAAAATTTTTGACCGTTTTGGCCACTATTTCTTTTTCATGTTCACTGTTAAACTGTAAATCACCAGGTAGAAATTTGGAAAAGTTTTTATTCATTTTATCAGATAAATCCTCAAATTCAGACAGCCTGTGCGTAGCTTCCATTTCTGAGTAACCAATCATCATTGGTAGTCTTTTATATTTTCCTTGTTTCAAAGTTATCCATGGTGCTTCAGTAAGAAACATTTCACCTGTTCCCGTATATCTTTCTATACATGGAGCAAATAGAGAAGTTGCATCCTCCCTGTAAACTATTTCATCAGTCTGTGAAGTCAAAAGTTCAAATGATGCTGTCGTATAAAATTCTTCCAAAGCATTCATGTTATCAACATCAGTAAAGTTTAGTAACTTAGCATATGCTTTTGCATTTTCTATGGGGTCTAATTGAACATCTGTCACATCTAAACTTGCTCCACCTTCAATTATGACTTTATGTATGAGACCTTTTGCCATCGGTGATAAACTTAGCAAATCGACAGAACTTCCACCGGAACCGCAACCAACTACCGTGACGTCATCAGGGTTGCCTCCAAAGCTGGCTATGTTTCTTTGAACCCAGCGTAGTAACGCTATTTGATCTTTCATTCCAGCATTGCCGGGTGCATTTTCAGTTCCCAAACATAAGAAGCCATGTACTCCGAGGCGGTAATTAAAAGTGACTACAATGGCTCTCTTCATGTCTACTAGCCCAGTGTACCGAAAGTAGTCACCGGATGTAATTACGAACGCTCCGCCATGAACGTGAACCATTACGGGAAGATTGGTGACATTTGTGTCAGGAACAAATATATTGGCTATGAGGCAATCTTCCCGGATTTTAGGTAAAGAAAGAGATTGTGGACAAACACTACCAGTTTCAATAGCGTCAAACGTTTCCATCCATACTGGTGCAGGGAGAGGTGGCTGAAAATAATCAGAAAGGTCAATAAGCTTTACTAACTGTAATATATGAATGTGTCTGTCTATGGGTGTTCAGTTTTCTCCGATAGTTATAATCTGGGTATTGAGCACACCCAGATTATAGTAGTAGTGAGTGAAACAATTTCTTCTAGGCAAGCGTGCTGTATCGTAGACTGCGTCATTGCTTAGCAACAAGCCAGGCGGTCAAACACAAGCCTATTTATTATACGGGGAAAAAAACATACAATAGTTTTCAAACCTTGAATCTATCCTTGCCGGGAGGAGCCGTTGCGTATGGAATACTCATGAACGCGAAGAATTCGCTAGCCAAAAACCTGAACCCCCTTAAACGGCCTTGATCTATTGTCACCACTTTACTTTCACTGTATGATTGCGCTTCAATAATGGCAATTAACACTAAAAGATACTTCAATATTAGCCACACTTTGGCTGACATGATACAATGTGTGCACGTATTCTTCGGATGAGCTGCTGTCAATAACATGATAGGGATTTTATCGACTATCTATCGCAATCGTGACAAATCGATAAGAAAATAAGACAATTTATAATGATAACAATTTAAGACAGATAGTGACCTAAGACTGTTGTGACCATGAGATTAGGTACTTTGCATTGTGATGAGAAGATATAGGTTGCAAAAACATTTCTGGATTCGCAAATCATCATGAATGTGAGAAGAAAATAAGCATGGTGAAACTTACGACGAACTTACGTAAAATACAGGGTTACGGGGAAAGGGTGTACTAAGCCGAATTGAGTTCATAGTTCCTCTCATTATAAACAACTTTTACTAGGGGACCAACCACAGACCAATATCTAAGTAGACTTCACAAGCGGCCCAAACTGTATGAAAACTAACATGTAATTTTTTTTCGTACCTAAAAGTGAAAAGAAATATCTTTATTCTCTCGGCCAACTCTATTTGCGGTATTCTTACAACTCAGTATTGTCAATTACCCATTTTCGTTTCAAACTGACACGTGTTGACGCGGCACCGATTGAGCAAACTGATTTAATCCGGACTCAATTATGACGATTAATCATAATTATATTGGAAATATGACATGCAAGGTAGGTCGACTTGTGGCATCTACTTGGATATAGGTCTGAGGGATCAACCCTGAAAAAAAAACAGCTGTTCCATACATTTTATCGAATGTGAATGACCGTTATCTATGGAACAGCTGATATTTTTTTCACATCAAAATACGGATGCCTCAATTTGATGGTTATCACTGCAAATGTTATACGTACTTTATGAAATTAATAAATTTCACTCGTGGTCTTTATTAAAAACGTCAATTAAGCATGTGCTAATTTTAATTGCTTCATTTTATTTTGTAAAACAATATCCACAGCGAGAAGTTGGCAACCAGAGACTCAATTTTGGAGTTGCTCGTATGATTTCGCAGCAAAATATCATGCGAAATGAAAGATTTTCTATTGATAGAAAATTCGTATGGTTCAAACCACTCATTGCGTTAGCGAGTGATATAATTATTTCAAAAATGCTACTTTTGTTCGGTATTTCATTCGTAAGTCTACAGACTTCGAAAGTCGAAATTACAATTTCGCATGATATTTTGGTGCAAAATATGAGCGTAGGAGCAAGAAGCATAAATTACTAACTACAGTTACTAACTAGACTGATTTAGAACTAGCATAGGTTGGCTTAACTGGCGTTTATATATAATACTAGCAACGCACCCCGGCTTCGCACGGGTGTAAGTCTTATTTTTTTACACCTTGGGTTACATTATTGGAGTTTTAGTAAGGATCCCTCCCTATTTAAAAAAATAATATATTATAGCTTTTGTCACCCGGGGACAGTGTAGCTTCCCAACAGTGAAAGAATTTTTCAAATCGGTTTACTAGTTTCGGAGCCTATTCAATGCAAACAAACTAACAATCAAATCTTTCCTCTTTATAATATTATATAATAGTATATATACTAGCTGACCCGAAAGACGTTATCCTGTCAAATACACAAAGATTAAATCGTCGTTAAGTTTTCTGAAAGAAAAAAAACTATTTTCTGCGCAATTTTCTTAATTTTTCGTTTCGCAAGTACCATCTACAAAGTATTAAAAAAACTTTAAAAAAATGAATGAAATCGGTAAAGTCGTTGTCAAGTTATGGCGTGACCAAGGTAAATAGGGATATTTTTTTATACATAAAGATAGAAGGTAGATAGATAGATTATATAATAGGTAGGTAACTCTACAAAATGCACTGAAGCGTTTATTTATTTGATCGTCCTATTTCAGAAGATTGCATCAGTTTTGTCACGTAACAATAAAAAAAATATATTCAAATCAGCGCAAATATTCGCCCGTTTTCCTCCAAATCAACTTTATGGTAAAATCACGTTAGGATGCACAGCACGATTATGACGACACCCAAATAAGTTTTTTAATAATATTTTTTTTAAAGAGAATTTACTCTTACAAACTCTGGGAAGAGACGAAGGCGACAGCGAGGAGCATTGTTGTACCACCACCGCAATCACAACCACTCTGCCAAGAGGGAACGACAAAGAAGATGAAAGAAGAGTCCCACAATACCATACCATACCCTTATTGGTCCCTCCTTAAAGCTATGTTTTCCTCTGAATACATAGGTCAACTGTCTTGAACAGTATTTCGGGCTCCTCCGGTCAGCATACCACATTTTAAAAAGCTTAATGAAGCATAAACTCTCATCACTTTCGCTAGGTTTTTGAACGTAAGACTATAGCAATTACCCGATATACGATATTTTCCCGATATTTTAGCTTATTACAATGTTATTGCAGCTGTCAGCATAAATATTGTAATATTTAAGTAGCGGAGCAGATGATCCACGATGGTAAGTACCTACCCACCCAATCACTGACCTACCTACCGATATCTAAAAAATGCAATTTATCACTCGTGGCATCGTAGTGCCGTTGTACCCTTATACTTGATCAGTCTTTCTGACGCCTTTTCCAGGGGAGTTATTCTTGTACACGATTCTGGCTTGACCTAAACCTCCCACTGGGATAGTTATGTTATGGGGCCGGCTACGATTCATTTAATCTTTCGCACTCAATATATCTCTTGTCCGTATAAATAAACGTTATTTGCTACCTCAATCTCATGAGATGGTCATGGAATGGTGTAATCGATTTTGTACTCTTATACTTTCCCATGCTCGATAAAAATATTAGGTATAGTTGTTTGGCCCAAACTGAGACATCATGGCCATTACGTATTCGTAACTCCTGTAAGTTACGAATTCAAAAAAGGCCCTCTGTACATGACAACAAACAAAACAAAATTTCGGATGTAATAAAGAAAGAAACAAATAATTATACTTTTCAGAACCAATTACGTTTCTAAGCCAAAAATGTTATTATGAGATAATGAATAATTAAATGTTATTTTCAACGATAAAATTAAATTATAATTAGAATAATAATATCGATATTTTAAGTTTAGAGTTCTGCTGATTACAGTAACCACGCATAGATGGCTCTGGACAGTGCTGGACACTACAGTTACCAACCCGTCGCGCACGGTGGTGACAAAATTGCCTTATCCTGTTTTTTCTTGCACAACTACGCATATGGAACTATTTCTATCCTATTCTACTTGAACTAAGGTACAAATTTTGATAGAGCAATCCAGCCAGAATTCAAGGCCTATGGTATCAAAAAAAAAAACGGCCGTCCGAAAGGGACAGTGTGTGCTCCGACTGCTCGGTGTCAGAGCGCCGTGAGGGGCCGCAAATGCAACTGGTTAGAAGGTAGCATCCTAGGTTTAGTTTGTTTGCATTCCATTTCAAATATCACCTAACTTATCGCATTAAATATTGATTGTAAAACAACTTCATCCTAAGTTAAGTTTAAATAGTAGATAATTATCATGTAATAGATATAATAAACTTAATAAAATTATAAGTGTATCTATAAGATTTAAGTATATTCAATGTCTGTGGTCTGGTTTGTGACCAGCTACAACATTAACCATTGCTGAACCCTTTATGCAGGGTACACAATGTACTCTAAAACTTAGTTTTTAGAAGAATAAAGTGTACATATTTGCAATAAAGAATAAAGTCAGTCCTGTAATTTTGCTTATATTTTTTTTCTATACATTTTAATTGTTATGTATTGATATCATAAAATTGGATAAGTGGTAAGCAAGTTATCGTCGAACAAATACAGGTTAATGGTGTTTCAGGATTATGCCTTTAAGGTCAAATGCAAGCCTATTATGAAATAAAAAAATATGTAAGTATTAGTGAAATTTAAAATTTACTTCATACAATTCATTAAACTCACACTAATTAAACTTGTAAATTTCAAGGGCATGTAAGCAACATGTTTAGCATGATACCAGTAAAGCATAAGAATGAGATGGAATGAATGTTAATAAGTAGGTTAGAAAGAGTGCAAGGATAGAATGGAACGTAACGACAGTGTGAATGAGATGACTAGATGCGAGATATTTATAAGTATGAATGAGATAGTTAATTAAATATGTATAGTGTAAGAGAGAGAAAGAAATAAACAGAATTTAGGAGGACGCCATTTGTTTCCCTACACCTTCTAACCTATTAATTTAAAAAAAAAAATTACAAGCTTTTCGTATTCTTCTTTGCAAACCCTTTCATGTAATATCCATATCATAATGGTAAATAGGAAAAAAAATTACGCCATCTTGGGGTGTCTGCTATATTGAACTTAGTGTGACGTCACTTTATTTTCCGTACTTACTCGTCTCAGCACACTATTTCATTTGATACCCATATCATGGAGGTGCATAAAAAATAACTGGTCCGTCATCTTTGGGAGTCCACTATACTGGATTTCATAAAATAAATAAACTGAAAACAACCATTTTAAGAAACACTTCCAAAAAAATCTGTGAAATATCTACCATAACAGTCTTTTTTACCGGTTTTGTGCCAAAAATAATCACGTCATAAGCTCGCTACAATTAACAGTAACAGTGAAAATTGAGTGCTTCCTCCCAAATATAAATACAACAAATGGGTCAGGGATATGTCGTCCCACTTGGCTGTATGAACTTGGCTCTATCGCCAAGACCTTTTGAAAACTGTGGCAAACGCTACCACGCTTTGTGCAGTAAATCAACTTCAAACAAATAGGCTTGTGTTTTAATTAGAATAGGTTTTTTTTTATTAATTGTTACAATATTGCATCTGTCGTCTATTAATGCAGATAGCATCTTTTTAGGGTTCCGTACCCAAAGGGTAAAAACGGGACCCTATACGGCTTAGTATGCCTACGATGTATGTCTGTCTGTCTGTCTGTCTGTCACTGGAACTGATTTCTGGGATATCTAATATCCAGCACTCCAACTAGCTCCATGCGAAAAATCACGTTAAACATTACTCTGTTGCTGCGTGAAAAAGAAACAAACAAACAAATATGTTCAGAGTTTTTATATTAGTATGAGGTAAGATTTTATTTCTTGTTTCAATTATTGTTTAACTCATGTCGAACAAAAATTACCCACAATTTTGATGTTGGACGAGATGCCCCAACATTTTGATGTTGGGACATCTCGTCTACACTTCACAACCAGCATTATTTCAACAGCATCCACGCCACTTATCGTTGCAATAGGCCGGTCATATATGTCGCAGAACTAATAACCATTTTAATCGTGTTCTAAAGTGGAAACCACGAATTCGGTATGTAAAGTTTTTTTTTTTGTATTTTTTTTATATTTTTATTTCGTAGATAAGGCTATTTGGATAGGCTATTTTAAGAAACTAATTTCAATATTTTTGTTTTCTATTCAGTAGTTATTTTACATATTTTTTTTGAAAATTGAAATTATGTGACGTCACCATATAGCACAAAATTTCGTTGCGTTGAGAAGCCTAAAAAAGCATCCCATATTGGCAGCCCTGAAAAAAACCAGACAGTCAAACCACAGAAATGAAAAAATATTCTATTCTGTGTGACGAACAGTGTGTCAAATGTATAATATTTTTATTCTTAAAAGGCACAGAAAATAAAATGCTACAATGTGACGTCATTTAGAGGACAATGAAAGTCGAATGATTTCTTAGTTTTATGTTAAAATAAATGGCATCTTATCGTTTTAAAAGGTCAGAGTAGAAAAATAAGGGTTGGTAACATAAAATCTCGAAATGGTTTTGGAATTGGCATAGGTTATTTTTTTTTAGCATACTACCGAATTGGCAAACGTAGCATTGGACGCCTTAATACTCGATAGAGTGACGACATAATACAAAGCAGCTGGCAGTGACGTCGAAAATCGGGCTAAATGGCGTGTCTTAGAAGAGGCTTATATTCAGCTGTGGGCAATTTTGATGATAGCGAATTGTGCCATTCGGCACTAAAAATGCTTACTGAAACTACAAGTACTGTTGTTGTTTGACGGTATACAAAAATTATTCATTTCGGCGCTGTGAGTTGCATGACGCTCCAGCAGTTTTTAATGCTTAAGGCAACATAAAAGAGCAGTTTTGATTAAAAATATTTTTGTGTTCTAGAAATGTTTCACTAAGTTGTTTTGCATTGCTTGTGTCACTACATTGTACTAGTAATATTAATGTGAAAGAGTGTTTGTTTGTTTGTCATTTCACGCATCAATTAAACAACGGATTGATGTTGTTTTTTTTTTTGCACGGATATAAATAGTTTAAAGACTGGCGTGTTTCAAGCGCAGCATCTAACACCTAAACGCAGCACCTAAGCGCAGCGTAGATGGACCTCCCACTAGTAACCGACGACATTGTGAGAGTTGCGAGTTGCGGGCATCCAGTGGATGCAGAAGGCAGGCATCTCGGGAACATTTACGGTTTTCGTGAGGTTGCCTACGTAGGTAAAACCGCAACTAGTCCTTTATAGAAACTATAAAACGTAAGACATTGCATCGATTCTAATGTTCTACTCACTAACTAAACCAATTTCCCAACACTAGAATTATCTGCGCCCTGTCTGAGTCTCTTTTCATTTCAAGATGCGAAAAAATTATGGTTACCATTTTAGAGGTATGTTTTAAACTATCGCGGTTGTTCACTACACTACAAATACAATACAATACACAATTATTAATTTCACATAATCATAAAGGTACAATGAAGCAATCCTCAAACTAGGCTGAAGTTACCTGAAGGCCTCAAACTAGGCTAAGCCTGTATCTCGAGGTCCAAAAACTACAGTTATATAGGTATGTTTATAATAACGGGATATTAACAGTGATAAGGTTGTGGATGGAGCTCCCAATATTTTGGCGCAGCTATATGCCCCATGTTCACGAGAAGACTGGAGACTGAGGGTGGTTGGAAAAAAGATGGTGCAGATAAAATAATCTTCTCTCTTATTTTTGTAATTCAGTCTTCCTGTGAACATGGTGCATGTAACTGCGCCGAAATATCGCAAGCGTCATCCACAATCTCACCACGGTAAATAAAAATAGGTGGTAATTTTAGACCTGGGGCCTTACGGACAACTGCTATTACAGGCACCTAATCCGCTCAGTTGGAAAATCACGCGACCGCAAACCTTATCGCGCCCAGATAAGGTTTGCGGTCGCGTGATTTTCCAACAGAGCGGATTAGGTGCCTGTAATAGCAGTTGTCCGTAAGGCCCCTGTATAGATTTACGTTTGGCCACCAATGCCTGATGGTAAACGACGGTGCAGCCGTGGATGAAACACGTTGATCCAGAAGAAATATATCCACTCAAGCCTTGAAAATGCCTAGATTGTAGTTCTCAGGAATTAAGGAAGACGGCAGGGAGTTCCATTTTTGGGCAGTATGTATCATAAGAGGTTTATTTAGTTGTACGTAGGCTTAGAATCGACGTCGATGTGTTCTTAAGTTATTACTAATACATAAAATTGTCTCCCATTCTTGTCTCAACGGATCTTTGACCAGATTTCTATCACAGGCTATCGATTTTTAATAACCTACTGTTTACAGAGATCATCATGGGAGTGATGGAGAGAGAAATAATGTCGATTGTTATAGAATTATTCAGAAGGTAAGATATATCCAAAACAATATCACTAATAAGAATACTCTTTTCTTTATCGAAGACGCAGTAAAAGTTCAGTTTAGTACCTAACAACAGCGACTGCATTCTCCGGACCGCCACAAAGTTTCTCCTTATGGGCAATTTTTCTCGCACAATCCTATGGTAATCTCTCCTTAAGTCACAACCATCCGACGTTATAGGCCAATAAAGGGAAACTTCAGTCTTGAGAACAATCTTGGAACTTTGTCCGTCAGCTTTTCGATTTCTTGATGCACCAACTAAGAAAGTACGAAAACAACATTTAATGTGATGTCTGGTGGTCTAATATTTTATGAGCCATGCTTTTTGCAAGATAAAGAGATTTTGTCTTTCATGTCATAGGTGACAAGCAAGCAGACGGGCTGCCTGATCAGGCATCGTTGCCTATGGATGGCTGTAACACCAGAGACATCACAAATAAGTTGCCGACCTTTTAAAACTTTATCAACTCGCCTTTTGTGAACCCCATGTTATAGTTTCTCTGAAACACCGCAGAAACAATCAAAACACTGGACTACTAGAGTATTAGACTACTTTTTAATTTTACATGGAAATCAAACACTTAAGTTTTAGACAGTTTTTAGATTCGTTTTTTGTGTCTCTAATTATGTTTGATACATAAAAATTTGTGCACGATTTTCTAACTTTTTTCTTATTAGTTTTGACTCCAAACATTTTGTCTTCTTAGCCAGCGTCGGGTATAAAAAATTTATAAACAAAATGAAAAAAATATTTGATTTCGAATTTTACTGTAATAGAAACTTCAAGTATGTACCTACTAGTTGTTCGCCTAGTGGTCGAGACCACTAAATTGTAAATTCTTCTGTGGATTTTCGGGAGGATATATGTCATCAAAATGACGTCATTTTGATTTCACACTCATCTCTCTTGGAAAGTTTTACTTACCAATTAATACTTTGCCATCATCGAGATACAATATATAGAGTCACAATCGTGCCAAAAAAACCCGAACCAAAACTCGGCGCACGCTACGCATTGCGCAGACTTTTTGGTTAGTTACAAGATAAACGCGATCCGACTACAACGCCGCGCGATGCCAGAGCTACGATCAACTTAACATTTAACACTATGCAAGCGACATAACGTCTAAATTTGTATAAATGTAGCATGGTGAAGTATATAATTGATACAATGTATGTACAATGACGTTTTTTGAATGTTTTCAACTTTTCACTGAGAGAGTGTGACTCTACAGGTATTGTAGCTCGATGTTGGGCATTGAATAACACTAAACAAATACATTGAAAGCAAATAAATATACTTACTCCTGCGTAAAAGAAACCAGTCATAAACAATAGGGGAAATGGAAAAACTTCCGTAAGGTTTTAAATCACTGATTTTACCCTCATGCCTGTACGATAATCCTGTGTACAAATACGGAGAGTTTGTTGTGATTGAAACCGAAAAAAAAAAGTTAGTCGATTAGCTAAAGTTTCGAAAATTTAAATAAGATTTTGGTTCTTACTTTGTCAATGTTTGTTCAGGTCAAATCTTGCAAGCGTAATTAGAACCACTTCCTTTTTTTTTTTTTTTGTTAAAATCTTCTTGAGCGTGAATTCAATGTCCTTTACTCGTAATATTAAACAGTTTACATTGTCTTAATAACGTCAAACAAGTCATAGTCACAGTCAGTCAAGCTAAGTAAGTCACGGTCAAGTCGAACTCATGCCCCTGTAAAGTGGTGGAGACTTTACAAGAGGCTCCTATGGAGTTTTGGAAACAACACGAAAAGACACGTTTCACCTCGTTATATCACTTTCCCACACTCGAGCACGTTTACGAGCACTTAATGAATAATAATTCACCATTTAGTATACATTAACACTCGAAAATACACAAGTTTAGGAAAATAATCCAACGAGCCGACATGTTTTTTTCCACGTTGGCGCCAAAACTCCTTTAGAACCACTTCCTCCTAACTATGGTTACCTAGTCTGTCCGGATTTTTCCGGTCATGTCCGGACTTTTAAAACTTGTGTCCAGCTTTGTAATTGGTCCGGCTTTTTTAGCGTGGGCGATTTAATACGAGAAAATCTTGATTGACGTCTTCCTAAACAAAAATTGTGTTATAAAAATTAATCAACATACTAAAACTACCGGACTTTTATTGAAATGCCCGGCTTTATGTCAGGAATTTTCAAATTTTTATACGTTAACTGTACTTCTAAATTGACAACCAAATCGACCAACTGGAATATCTTATATTGCCAAATCACTAGGCGCTCGACCAAAATTATCCATGCTATTGGAGATAGATTAAAAACTACTAAGCCAACTTTAATTAAACTTTTGTGGGATCACGTCGAGAACTTTTTATACATATTAAAATAGAACCACGTAAATTAGTTAACAAATGTCAGTGATTGGTGTATGTACATACATAAATAATTATCAATTTAAAAACAGACTTCAAAATTAGTAAATACTCAATTTCGTTTACTTGGATGACATATCTTTTCCTGTTATTTTGTTTTAAAAAGGACTACTGCACCGATTTAGTAGTTGGGTTAGTCCCCCTGTTACCGGGAGGAGACAGGTCAAACTTATTATTTCCGGTCTTTCCCCTTGCTGTTTTAAATCACATATTCCAAGAAGGAAATGCCAAACTTTTGAAAACACTATAAAACCTTTTACATGTGTGCATTTTAGTGGTTTAACATCGAATTGGACGTGATGCGGTCGTTTTCTCATCCGGAAGTCGTAATAAACGGACGCTTAGAGATATAAACAAACAATACATGGGGATGATAATACCAAGAAAGCTGACTGTGCCGGAAAAAGGCCCAGTAATTGGAAGTATAGTAGCTAAATGTTCTTTTATAGGTCGATGTTTACGACCGCAGTAAAAATAAAGCGACTGAGTTATTCGTGATTGTTCCATAGGATTTCTATTTTGTGAAAAGTATTCCTTTTGTATTTATTTTTACGTTTTTGAAGTATGGCTACCTAAATTCATCAATTTTGGAACATTTTTGCAGCTTATCATATCTGGGGTAGAAAATAAACGTCTGGTAAAGAATTAATATTCGTAGAGTCTTGGGGAAAGTCCTGGTCAAGAGTTCAGAAGGGAAAATATCACGGCACTACTTCTACTAGCAGCTGAGCAGCTTGGTAGTGTCACGGGGAATGAAGGAATAAAGAAACCGAGAATTGATGTGAAGTTGGAGAACTAAAACCCGACTATGTCCTTTCATCACTTAGCATTATTTGCTTGCATAACCATTTTTTATAATTATCATTTTTGTATTTATTTATACAGGAAAACAAGATGCACCCCGCAGCTTTACTCGCGTCGCGTGGAACCATACATTATCCAGGATAAAAGTATCCAATTTCATTGTCATGTCTCTATGCAAAAAATCACTTAAATCCGTGAGCTGCGTGAAATTGGAACAAACAAACACATTTTCAAAATTTATAATGTTAGTATGATTATAAATATTTCGATTGTACTCGTGGGGTGTAGTTAGGTGTTTACAGATGTGACGATCAACTCGCGTCCCGCGCGTGCTAATTGTTGACTGGACAACAACGAAGTGTCTTACGCAGTGCATGTCTGCGTAAACAAAACAGAACCGACGCGCCAGAAGCAGTAAAGGGGTGCGTAAGCAAATGGCTCCGATTCGTAATTTTCTTGCCACGCGATCGAACGATCCATCGAAAATTTATGTTCACTAGTCTGTAGCTAGCTTCAATAGCTAGCTGAAGTTTTAAATCCGTGCCTCGTCCGCACCTCGTATAAAGCACGGCTCGTGCCCGCCACGATTTAGCATAAATCACCTTTACTTTCTGTTAGTGGCTTCAAGGACCTGTTGTTTGCGCAACCTTGCAAGCCTCGTCAATCTGCAGACAGAACCTAGCAGAAAGGTCGTGCCCGATAGTGCACTGAAGCCATGAAAACTGCGGCTGTAAGAAAAAGCGAGCACCGTCAGTATGGCTAACGATTTTGAGGAACATGACGACGTAGCACGGCAGTGTAATATGTCGTAAATGGCCCATAACAAAGATTTTCAAATTATATGCGGGCAACTTGCTGCATTTTCTCACCCTCTTCCAGTCGTATTGTATCCGATCCAATGGTTCTCCGGGGTATCTCTACACAGGCTATACCAAGGCTAGAGGATACATTTTCTAAAGCCTTGCTTAACAATTTTTAGCGATAGTGCCTAGCACTGTGATTTAGCAAACTCACTTGAGGACTAACTACTGTCCATATTATTTATTGTATAACAAAGTTTAAAGATAAGATATATTTCTCTAGAGACCGTGTCACTGGCTAGCAAACAACCAAACTTTCGTATTTACTCTATTAATAGGAAGTATGCTCCAAAAACATCACCCTCTATTATAGAACTTTGCGCATTTCCTTTTCTTTAGTGTTGTATTTGTATTCCAAATGTGTAAACAAGGAATTGTCACTAACATTATATTTTTATACGAACGATTTCTATTTTTTGTCGCTCACACATCTTATTTCCATTCAGGAAAATCTCCTTACGTAAATATAGAACAAAGAAAGGGGTTTGAAAACACAAACGATACAAATGAAAAATGATATTGATTTTTCTTTTCTCTCGAGAGGATTTTGGCATCGCACGTCTTGTGCATTTGCCATTTTTTCAAGATATATTGAATATCTTCATACAAGTTAGTCACAGTTAGAATCAACAAAGTAAGTCACGGTCAAGTCCAACTCATGTCCTAGTAAAGTGGTGGATATTTTATTACAGGCCTCTGTGGAGTTTTGGAAACATCACGAAAATACATGTTTTAAGGTTTCACCTCATCATATCACTTAGATAAACTCGAGCACGTTGACGTAGATCGTCCACGTGCTCGATACCTAATGAATAATAATCCACCATTAAACATCAAATTTCGAAAATACTCAAGTTTAGGAAAATAATATAGTGTAGTGACACTGCTTTCTTCACGTTGACGTCAATATTCCGTCAGTACTTAGATTGAAGTCAAGACGTGATCATCAGTCATCGATCATCAAATTATTGTAGATCTCTTGAACCGGAAACAAATCGTACAATAAGAAATTATATTAATACCACATGAAAGAAAATTTACAACACAATCATTAGTATTTTTAATTTCTACAAAACGCGGCACTGAAACGTGGTCTCTCACTATGGGCCTCATAAGCAAGCTCAAAGTTGCACAACAAGCTATGGAGAGGGCTATGCTCGGGGTTTCTTTACGAGATCGAATCAGAAATTAGGACTTTACATTTTTGTTATATTCTCTTCCTTTTCCAATGGGTTTCATCCTACAAAAATATGATTCAAAAATATCTACCCTGGTCTATATGGCATATGAGTAAATAAACGAACGAAACATGTTACACGTGTTTAATTCGTTTATGCTAAATTAGCACTACTTCTATGCTAGTCCTATTCCTGAGACCAGCACCAACTAATCTTTTTAAAACCTCCCGTGCTCTTCGCGACATTGGGTGGAAGGAATTATGTGAGATCTTTGTCCAGCAGTGGGACAATTAACAGGCTAACATTTTTACAAGTTAACATTAATTAACATTAAATTGTAAAATCACTTAAGTGTTTAATTTTAATGTAATCATTAGGTACTTTAAGGTAGTATTATTATATTTTACGCACAGTATGACCTATGAAAAGTTTTAAATTACCCGACCTCCGCTCCGTATTTCGTACTCGGTTTTGGCACCTGAAAAATGTAAGGCATCGAAAGCACGTCTTGATGAGAAATCAATATTACACTCATATTTTGCCTAATGTAGTAAGTAGGGCGTCATATTCTTTATTACACCTCATACTTAGATTAAAATGTACGTAAATAGAAGTTTGGTTAATGTGGGTCAAATAATTTGAAAACTTTCCTTATTGAGCTATCCTGCGTAGCAATTCTTCATAACGAACTACGCTTTTTAATATCCAAGGTATCTTAGAATAACTACACACAGAAACCAAGTACATTCGCAAAATTTAAGCCATTCAAATAGTGTCATATATGGCTCCAAAAAAATAATAAAAAATTACTATGACAATTTGCGCGCTGAAATCGTACCACAACAAATCAGAAAAGCAGCATAAGAGTTATGGTGTGACATTCCACAGGTAATCCATTAATTTTATTGCTTAAATCGTTTAAAATACCAATCGAAACGTAAGCTACAAATTCGCTTTTGTTTTGAGAAGGCGTTGTTTGGAAACCTACCTTCTCTGAGTAGTTATTCTAAGCCAAGGTATATAATTTGTATAGTTACTTTAGTTTACGTAGGGGCAAAATAACAGATTTTTACGCGGATAGCATTTGCTGCACGAGTGCAGCGAGGGTTGTAGCCCACCAGAGTTTTTTTTTAGTTTTACCCCAAGTGATGTGTAGAGCTTCGTATACATAATCAAACGTGTAAAGCTTTTTACCACGCCTACGAAGCAATTGCAAAAAACACATTAATTTGCACAATAATTTTATGTAAAACATTTTTAACACAATAAGAATTTCCTTTAATGAAACTTCCGAAAAAGTTTGCATGCGGATAAAACCCTCCGGGCAACGGTTTGTAGGAAAGAAAGATTTAAACAAATCGTGATCAATACCTCACACGCATCATACCTAGCTGATGTCCATATCAGTTCAAGTGGCATGCTGTTTGCCTCTCGGCTTTACAAAGGGAGCAATGGTACAGAAGACATAATAGCACAGCAATGGACGTGAAGACAAGCGACTAATGGAACTACTCGAGTGAATCTACGTCACTATATCACCTATGCATTTACGGTTGTCGTCTCGCACTGTATTGCGCTATTGGGGGAAATTGGTGTCACATTTAGTTTGGAAGCTTCATTGATCTTAGGATGACATCTATGAAGCAGATTGAATTTTATAATAGAAACTGATATATATTTTTCTTATAACGTGATTTAGACAATATATATTATGATTATTTACGGGATATTTATCGTGGTAAGGTTGTGGAATAAGCACCCGATATTTCGGCGCAGTACATGCACCATGTTCACGGAAATAAAAATCTGTCTATTGTCTATTGATTTTTACACATTTAGATGTGTTTAATTCATACGGAAATTACTAACTTTATCCTTCCGACTATATTTTCAACCTCAAACACCGTGGTCTTTCTCAAGGTAGGTGTTTTTTTTTTTTTTGCATACAAAAATGCCTAAAATTGAATCTTGCATTGTTACATAATAAACGAATGCCTGATGAGGAACTGCGAATTTCCTGAAATTTCTACATCGAACATACTTCGATTTTTATAACATTTCATTTTATGTATGTCTTAAGGAAATGTATGTCTACATTTTTATGCTGACACAATATTGATTTCGAAACTCCCTTATGGCAGTAATTTTCATAAATTTGCGAAACCTCTTCATTATTTTATGGTTAATTTACGAATGAGATATTACTTATAGCCTCATGTCAAGCGTCAATTACATTAACTTAATTTTTAGGGTTCTGTACCCAAAGGGTAAAAACGGGACCCTATTACTAAGCCTACGATGTCTGTCCATCTGTCTGTCTGTGTCCTACCTTCAAACGGCTGTATATTTCGAACCGTAATAGATAGGCAGTTGAAATTTTCACAGAATATGTATAGTTACAGCGGATTGACTAAAAAATAATAAAAAAGCCAAAAAGTAAAAACGACGGGGGATCCCCTTACAACAAACGTATTTTTTTAACGTATTTTTGTATTAGCTCTAATTTAAAAACGGTTACATTTACAAACGTCAAACTTAACACGGTTATAGTTAACACTCTAAAGTATAAAAACAAATAATAAAAATGGCCAAGTACGAGTCAGTAACAAGTTTATGTTCATTACCAAGTTATAACTGGTAATTTCGTTATTGAATTTTGTGGTGGTACGGAACCCTCAGTGCGCGAACCCGACTCGCACTTGGTCGATTTATTATTGTTTTGTTATGTACCCAAAAGGTGAAAACGGGACCCTATTACTAAGCGTACGCTGTCTGTTTGTCTGTCCATCTGTCTGTATGTGCGTCTTACCTTTTAACGGCTATATCTTTTGAATTATAATAGTTAAGTAGCCAGTTGAAATGTTCACAGAATTATGTATGTAATTATGGCGGATTAACTAAGAATTCATAATACAAGAGTAAAAAGGCCCCATACATTTTTTTACGTATTATTGTATTTAATCTAGTGTAAAAACAGTAAAACAAAGATAAAGATAAAAATACGTTTATTTTGTCCAAACATGTGTGCAGGTGAAGTTCTTAAAACATTAATTGTATCAATATGTTTTTACCATAAAGGGTGTAAAAATTCGAGAGGGGAGTTGGTTACAACAAATACCTAATAAATACTGGCCAACTGCGAGCCGGTGACAAATTTCTGGTCACCAAAGTTAAGCAACGTCGGGCGCGGTTAGATAGGTGACTGGGCCTGGACCTGGGCGTGATGTTGGCTTTTTACGTAATTTTTTTTGTACCTTAGAAATTAACAATTTGTGTGATAGTACAAAACCCTCAGTACGCAAGCCTGACTTGCACTAGGCCGTTTTATTATTTCTGTTTCTGTCTTCTTGGATAAAAATATCTACATGAAATCTGTATTGGTAATTTATGTTTCCAAAACAAAATCACATCAATCCAATCACGCATCATGTTTTCCCGAGTGTTTTCCAACATCACATCCAAACATCAAAACCTTATAAAAATGACAAATTTGAAAAGTTTTCCACTAGGTAACTTGGGCACGAAAAAATTTATCTGCGAAAGCAATATCATCATAATAAAAAAGTTCCGTGATTGTCGGTAAAATTCATTCCATGGTGAAATTAAATTTACCTATTCTGTGTTAAATTACTCCCTTTTTCAGTTTAATTCGAGTAAAAAATTTACGAATATAAAATCTACTAAGTTATCAAAATTAACCAGCCAATTGCAAGTCGGGCTCGTGCACTGAGTGTTCCGTACCACCACAAAATACAATAAGGTTGTCCAAGTAACCGAATTACCAGTTATTATATTGCCTTTCAATCGTTACAGGCGCTCGAGTATGATAACTCACCGACTCGCACTTGGCCATTATTTATTATTTTTGTTATACTTTAGAGTGTGTACTATAATCGTGCCTAGTTTGACGCTTGTACGTTTTATCGTTTTTACATTAGAGCTTATACAAAAATACGTTACAAAATACGTTTGTTGTATGGGGACCAACCTTCCGTTTTTACTTTTTGACTTTATTATTATTTGTTAGTCAATCCGCCGTAACATTACATATTCTGTGAAAATTTCAACTATTTATCTATTACGGTTCGAAAGATATAGCCGTTAATAGGTAGGACACACAGACAGACGGACAAACAGACAAACATCGTAGGCTTAGTAATAGGGTCCCGATTCTACCCTTTGGGTACGGAACCCTAAAACCTGAACTTATTTTAGCTTCCTATTCCCCGCCCGACCGGAGGGTGATGTAGGTAGGTAGTTCTTATTCCGGGAAAACCGCGGGGCCCAGCTAGTTAACAATAAAACTTTCCAGTTAATAACAATGGCTGAGTATTTTACACTAAAAACAAAACTGTGACATTTCCTATGATTTAAAATAACAATAGGCTATCAATAGTTTTGTTTTTTACTTGCCTTTATTTCTGAACACCCGGTTAAATTCTGTGCATGCGTTTAACAATCATTTAAAAGGACTAACCATCACATAAAATTTCTTTAAATTTATAGTTATATAATTTATTATATAGTTTTGTATAAATTTATTAGTTTGACAGAAAAGATGATAATAATAATGCAGCTTTGCCATTTCACTGGATAAAAATTTACTGTGAAACGCGATGTAATGTGAGATAACCGAAAGTTTTCTTTCACATTTATGTGATGTTTAGCAACTAGGTACTTTAATAGCACATTCTGATAAATTGCCAAATCAAAAGGCACTCAAACTTGTTCTCTGTCTATCAAGACATTAAAATACTTGGTACTTTAATAGCACATTCTGATAAATTGCCAAATCAAAAGGCGCTCAAACTTGTTATCTGTCTACTAAGACATTAAAATACTTGGTACTTTAATAGCACATTCTGATAAATTGCCAAATCAAAAGGCGCTCAAACTTGTTCTCTGTCTACCAAGACATTAAAATAATTGGTACTTTAATAGCACATTCTGATAAATTACCAAATCAAAAGGCGCTCAAACTTGTTCTTTGTCTACCAAGACATTAAAATACTTGGTACTTTAATAGCACATTCTGATAAATTGCCAAATCAAAAGGCGCTCAAACTTGTTCTCTGTCTACCAAGACATTAAAATACTTGGTGCTTTAATAGCAAATTCTGATAAATTGCCAAATCAAAAAGCGCTCAAACTTGTTCTCTGTCTACCAAGACATTAAAATACTTGGTACTTTAATAGCACATTCTGATAAATTGCCAAATCAAAAGGCGCTCAAACTTGTTCTCTGTCTACCAAGACATTAAAATACTTGGTACTTTAATAGCACATTCTGATAAATTGCCAAATCAAAAGGCGCTCAAACTTGTTCTCTGTTTTACTTAATTTTTAACACGTCAATTTTGTTTTACGTGATCGCCTCTTGTTTCTCCCAGCTTTAAAAAATAACCAGTCTTGTAGACTATTAAATATCTAACTCTGTATTACAGTAACCAAGTTACCTGTACTTTAAAATGTAGTTTAAATGAAATGAATAATGAAAAGCGCACAGTGCCAGCACAGCAAATTGTATCGCGCCAGCATTTCAACTCTGTGAATGGAGATTCATTACTGAAGTGCAAGGCCGCTATTCACGTTGGACATATTTTTACTCTTAGCTTCTTTAAATAGAATTTCATGTTAGTTGGTAATAAGGTTACCTGTCACTTTTACCCGACTGCCCGAGAAGAATGGTGTATGCGATGAGGTTTTAATAGAGACGTCATACTCAATAAAATAAAACCGGACAAGTACGAGTAGGACTCGTGCTCTGAGGGTTCCGTCCAACGGAAGTTCAAAAAAAACTAACTGAAGTTGAAATATTGAAAGACAAACTTAACTTTGTAGTTGACTATAAGGTTCTTCCATACGTTCCAACTACAAAATGTAAGTTTGTAATAGCAAAATAATTATTTTTAAATGATATATCTTCAAATTAGTAACTTTAGGATTTATTCCTATGTATGTGCTATAAGACCTTGCCTTTTGCCAAATTTCATGATTCTAGGTCAACGGAAAGTAACCTATAGGTTTTGATTCTCCTGTGAAATCGCAAAATATGCGACATAAACGTTCATATCTTTTGATTGCGTTGACTTACAATTTTTAGTTGTTTACAGTCGAAAGAAACCGTAGACCCAAGTATTTAGTATAAATTTCAACTTGATACCTTTACGCGTTCTTGAGAAAAAGGGTCTTGACAGACGGACAGACAGACGGACAACGAAGTGATCCTATAAGGGTTCCGTTTTTTCCTGTTGAGGTACGGAACCCTAAAAAGCACTAAAACATGGCGATTTTTTACAACAGCTACTTATATAGGACTCAAAGAACATTACAGCCATAGGTACAGCCTTTTACAGCCGTTCCAAAATAAATATTTCACTTTCTAACCACACAATATGGCATTTTTAATTATTTTTCATACTTCAAAATCGCCCATCGTAAGTTTGCGTCGTTGAAAGACACAGGACGGACTGAGTTCCTTCAAGGTAACTTGAGAATTTCGCTTTTAGCGATATACTTCACAGCTATAGGGAATGTTTTAAACATGTCCGAGACTACCTTTGATTGACTCTGACTGTGACTAAGACTTCATTGATGATATCTAATATAAATATTAAAATACTCGAAACTGGTAAATGCTGTCAACATTCTCACATAAGGAAAGAAGAAAAAAAATCTATTACAACCCTTTTTAATAAAATTTCCCATGAAATCTACCTTATCTTCCTGTTATTAAATCTTCGTCGCCCAGCAACGATCCCTTCAAATCTAACTACAAATAGCCATGGAGAGTGAAATTATTTCCTTATCAGCCTTAATAGATAGCAGCAGCCGTGAATTCGTCACGTACAGTCCCCGGCAAGACATTCCGGACCTTGCCGCTATTCCGGACATTCAAAAGGTCCCCAATTTAAACTCCATCATTATTAGAGCCTCCACTGCCATTGAAAATTTGAAAAGACTTTTCAGTCCAAAATTCGAGAAATAATTTAATTTTGGTGAAGATTTTGAAGTCTATCTCTTATATTTTGATGCAAAACGATTCTTGTCTATACTAATATTATAAAGAGGAAAGATTTGATTGTTTGTTTGCATTGAATAGGCTCCGAAACTACTGAACCGATTTGAAATATTCTTTCACTGTTGGGAAGCTACACTATCCCCGGGTAACATAGGCTATAGTATATTTCCAAAAAACATAGGGATTCTTACTAAAACTCCAATAATGTAACCCAAGGTGTAAAAAAATAAGTTTAACAATTTTGACTTTGCGTGTTTGACAGTTCTAAGACAGGACAACGTCTGACAGGTCAGCTAGTATGTAATATTATGATGAAACTTATAAAAATTGACGGGTATAATAAGGTTTTAATACAAAAATAAACAGTTAATAGAGTCTTAAAAAGTTGGCAACGTTTTTATAATGCCTCTGGGGTTACAGGTATCGGTATAAGCGACAGTAACTGCTTACAATCAGGCAACCCGTCTGCTTGTTTATTAGCATATTTCAGCTAAAGTTAAGATATTTAAAACTTTGGATATCGGGATAGAGCTCAAAACTGTCAAAACCAAAATTAAACTAAAACCATAGTATCAATTAAGGCACCTACAGTCATTATGATTATTAACGGGATATTTAGATAGCCCGTTGGTCTAGTTGGTAGAGAACTTGCGTTCTGCGCTAGGACAAACATTCATGTGATGAACATTTGTTTGTTATCTGGGTGTTAATATCTATTTAAGTATGTATTCAAAAACATATAATGTATGTATATCAGTCTCTGGCAGCCATATTACAGCTTTGCTTAGTTTGGGATCAGACGACTGTGTGTGTAGGTTGTGGTTGTGGTGGTGTGGAAGGTATCATATAACCGTAGCGACAAACCTTAATAGTTTAAACCAGTACATTAAGGTGCCAAATCTGTGCATCTGTGCCTACATTTGTTGAAAGCTAAATAAGATAATATTGTTGTAGCAGCGTAAAGGATTTAATTTGCTTGCATTTAATGTCTAAAATTTTAGGATACGTTATTCGGGATTTTTGTACTGGACCTCATCCATGTGGTTGTAAATCAATGGGCTAGTGTCATACTTTTTGAACATGTTTTAAAAGAATCAAAACTTTAATGACGTACAGGGGCCTTACGGACAACAGCTAATTGCGGCACCTAATCCGCTCAGTTGGAAAATCACGCGACCGCAAACCGTATCTGGGCGCGATAAGGTTCACGTTCGCGTGATCTTCCAACTGAGCGGATTAGGTACCGCAATTAGCTGTTGTCCGTAAGGCCCCTGTACGTCATTAAAGTTTTGATTCTTTTAAAACCGACCGCAAACCGTATCTGGGCGCGATAAGGTTCACGTTCGCGTGATCTTCCAACTGAGCGGATTAGGTGCCACAATTAGCTGTTGTCCGTAAGGCCCCTGTATTATGTTTGACGTAGTATTTTACTCACAAAAACACAGAAACCTTTTTTTTTTTCTTTTCTGTGATTTTAGTGCTTAGATCTTCGGCGATGTATAGTCATTCCATTGTAATTTTACTGCTTTATAAAAATGTTTGATCAAGATTCTCCTAATTATAATTATTATATATACGTAAGTAAGTATATCCCTAATTTATTTATCAGTTCCATTAAAAATATAAATTCAGCACAGCAGACGTCAAATAGAATAATAAAATTTTATAATTTGAGACGTTTTCTTTTTGAACAGCCTTTTGTAATAATTCTATTACATTTCCTCCTTCTGACTGACGATATTTAACACAATTATAAAATAATTAAGGAAATTCAAGCGACGAAGAAAAGAAATAATGATTTTGATTAAAATTTGCAACGAAATGAATAGGAAATGATCTGGATTAATTTGCCGACAAAAAACCTTTTTGGTATTTCACATTTGAAACATTGTGCAATAAAATATACTTTGTGAATATTTCTGCGTTTTAAGACAATTTTATATTCTACCACATAATCTAAACAAATACATATTTATTGTTATACCTTGAAAATTTTATTCTCCTCGATCAAAAACTTCAAAAACTTTTCCAGCCTTATTATACCTTATTAAATTAAATACTTTAGTTTAAAGTTTGTTTAAAAATGATTTTGCAAGTTAGTTTTTAATTAAAATTTGAACCCGGTGAAACTGGGCCATCACCATTGACTTATTAGTACAGTTTCGATGCCATCGCTCAAAAACGATGAAGGAAATCGTTTGATGGGGTCAGATGACCGTGTGTGCAAAAATGTCCCAAAATATTTATTTATTTATGAAGGAAATCGCGAGAAAACCGGTAAGTCCAAGAACCTCAAAAGTTCAAAGACATTATTATAACATTCACCAACATGAACTGGGCTTGTACGGTAGGTTAAAGCCCATCCTCTCTTTTCTCTGAGAGAAGGCCCGTGTCTCAGCAGTGAGAATAAGATAGACTGAAATGATGATAGTTTTTCTATAAATAAAGTTGTTTGTTATAAAGAAGAAGAAAAAAACAGAAAACAAACATTTTCTATTACGGATGTACAAAAGAAATATCAGTTAGTGAAAATAAGATTATTTAAACTAAAACGTACGTACATAGATCAGTCAACGAAGAATCACTCTTTAGAAGCAGAATATAGTGCAAGTAAGCAGAAGCAGAATTCTGGTTGGTGAGTTCTATTAATACACATTAGTTTTATTTGGATACAAATAAAGAAAAATGACTGACTATGAGAGTCAACAATGACAAAAACACTTTAAGTATACTGTAAGCGTGGGGAAAAGCTGATTAGCCATCTGATTTAGTTAAACTAGCTATTCGACCCTAACTGTGACCCATCGACCCTATATCTTTGCAACCCCAATATTGCTTATATTCAAATTCAAATATGTTGATTTTCAAAAATCTTTCAGAGCACCTGGTTAATGCGACGCGTGACCAAAATGCTGGCGTGTTTCTGGCTCAACGCATTAGCATTGCCATTCAACGTGGTAATGCCGCCAGCATGTTGGGTACGCTGCCAACTGGTAGTGGGCTTGAGCATTTGGGCAGTCTAACTGTATTTGTAGTGTTAGTTTTAGCTTGTATTTTGTTTAGTTATTAAAGGCACTTGCCAGTAAAAAAAAAAAAATGTTGATTATATGAACTACTATAATAAAGACTTAACGGTACTTATGTTATCGTTAAGCAAATACAAACAATATTGCATTTCGTACGCGTAGATTTTAATGTAAGTTTTCAACTCTCTTTTTCTCAATTTTTTTTTGAGCGGACCTCTACACTACACCCCATAAGGAATTTACCTGCCGAATTTTAGCTTCATAGGTCATGAGAGATTCCGTGATAAATCAGTAGTCTTCCGCTTTTATATTATAGTAATAGAAGTAGAAGATAGAAGAAAAGACATACAAACTTGTATTATACTTTGCTCAGTTCAAAAACGTTGTGCTTGATAATATAATAAAAAACTTCGTACAATCAAAAAGTGAGAAATTTCTTCACATAATGTAAGCACGTCTCGCTGCTCGTATTCCAAGGCTGACCGAAAGATGGACAAAGGGCCTGCCTAATAGGGTTTCCGTTCCGACAGCCCTAGAGATAAAAAGGAATACGAAACTCATTACCGCCTTGTGTTTTATTTAAGTTCATGCAGTCATATTTTCCTTGTCAGTTTTTTATACTGACAGATTTGCACAAAGCGATTTATAAATTTTTCAAACATTTAGTCTTGTTTTCTAATCGTCATCAATATCATCATTTCAGTCGTAGGACATCTACTGGCCTCCATAGGCCTCCCCCATCGATCTCCAAAAGGGCCGGTTGGAAGCGGCCTGCATCCAGCGTGTATCGTGAGTAATAAGTAATGTAAACCACAAACATAAAGATAAGTTACCAACAACCAAACAATATTCTTGATGTATATTTCAAAATACTACTAACATCGTTTGGGTAACTATCTGTGAAAATTTCGAAACTTATATATTATGTTAGTTTTCCTCCAACTTTGGCGACAAATCATTTTTATGAGGTTATTTTTTGTTCTTGTAAAGATGTATCAGAAAAAATATAAAATAACCTATGCCAGATCGAAAACGGCTACTAACAAAGTTCTAAGAATCGATTAATACCAATTTGGAAGTAAAGCACTTTAAAACTATCACGGTTGTTCACTACAGTTATTATGATTATTAGCGGAATGTTTACTATTCTAAGATTTTGGGATAGAGCTCCAATATTAAATTTCGTGAATATGGTGCAACTACGCCGAAATATCGGAAGCTTAACACCATATTACAGTAAATATCCTATTAACTAGCCGCGCGGTTCCACCCGCGTAGTGAAAAAAAATGGTGATGATGATGATGATGAAAAGTAGTCAATCCGTAGCTCTGTTGCTGCGTGAAAGAGGAACAAACAAACCAACAAACCAGCAAAATTTTCACATTTATAATTGTAACAAAACGGACGTGACGTTGCCTGCGAAACTACGAATGACAACCAGCCAGCCGCCATGACACACCCCCTCCCTCACGCCATGCCACTGTCAAGCTCGCCAAGCCTTTGAGGGGAGTGTATATATAAGCCAGCCTGCCAGCTAACTCTCTCTCTGTTCATTTCGATTGCTGAATAAATGAAGTAGTCGCCACTCTGCGTGTTTTATATGTCATCCCGTTTACATTCAGAAGAGGGATAAAGAAGAAAATTTAATATCTACGCGCACTGCGGCTTCATGACGCTTGGTCAAATTGATTCTGATCCTCGAAGAAGACTATATAATCCTGTCTATAACGGCGAAGTTACTGCTTGAGAAGAATTTACGATGACGTAATTATGTACTGCAAGAAGGTTGACTCTGCCAAGCTAAAGCATCGTGCTACTTAGTTGGCCTGATGAAAAACGAAGTAAAAATGCAGAATAATGTCGCCACAATCATGAAGATGTAACACCACCCACCCTGTTTTCTCATCATTCGACGCCACGTACTGAGCAAGAAGAAGAAATAAGGATATCGCGTGCTGCCGCTTCCGTGGCATTTGAACACTGCGAACCCTGCTTTCTGCCCGTGACCTTACTACCCACTGCGTGCGAAAACTGTGACATCGAAGAGTTCAAGATTCCATCTCGGGCCGCAAGACACGTGGCAAGATACTACTATCTACCTGCCTACCAGCCTGCCTGCCTGCGTGCCAATCTGCCTGTCTACCTGCCAGCATAGGGCCTGCATCCGTGTGGCGTGTAGCAGCTGGGCGAGGTCCTAACCTAACTAGGGCCTGAAACAGCGGAGGCCAGCCTGCATCAGTTGGAGCTAGCGAGGAGCCTTAGCCTAATAGCCAGGTGTGTTTGTTTCTACTTGCCATTATGCTTATGAGATATACCTATTTTTGACCTTATTGCCACGAATTCAAGTTAGTATTAGAAAATTTACAAGTATATGACTTCAAAATATGACCATTAACTGATAGCAGTGAGCAAACCATGCACATTTCCTAAGTAACTATCGTACCTAATTGCCTAGTTCCAATTCCGATAGATTTGATTGTACCTACAGACGTGATTTAGACTGTACAGAAGAAAAGACGACAACTAAATCATTGTCTTGGCCCGTGCTTTGCTTTCTAATTTGCATATTATTAGTGACTACTCATTGGTAGGTCAAAACGAAACAAAAAAAAATTTGTATCAGATGCACTCGAAAGTTCGATAATTTTCTTCCGTGATCATAAAATAAAACTGCAATGGTTGGTAGATTGACGTGCAATCACACTCCTTACGCACAACTTGAGGGTAATCCCAATAGTACGTGCTTATGAACATGTAAGATTTAGGTTAAACAGCCTTTACATATCATACATAGATTAGATACAACTATTCACTCCAGTTTAATCGATGCCGAGTTTGTCTAAAGATTTATAATTGACTTTTACACTTTTGATCAGAGAAACTACGAAACCTGTAGGTAGATTAGAAAAATTACATTGTGGAAGTGCTAGCTTCGTTAGTTCGATACCTCATTTTATTTCTAAGTCGAGTCTGTGGGTGGGATGGAAAATAACTTTTATTGTCATGTCTGCGGGTAGACTGGGGAATTTCTCGCGTTGCAAAATAGTAATTTGTGATGGAATGTGATTCAGATTAGGTACTGGTGAATTGGACTGGTGTTACTAATTGAATCATGACAGACAGAAAATTAGTCATTAAAAACCTGATAATTATTCAGTTGGCGAAAGAAGCCTGATTTTCTGGAAATAAATCTATAGTGAGCCTAGCAAATAGCAATGCAAAGCCTAGTCATGACATCTCTACTGAGCCTAGGAGATATGACAACCTTCGACATAGATTTTATTTACTAGAAAATTTTACATAAAGTTGTATGTTTCAATCTTGTTGACGAAGTATGTCAAAGGATTCTTTAGTCGATACTAGTCTTGGAAGCTGTACCTAAAATAACGCACACCTTAACGCAAAGGGATATTGCATTTCCAGTACTGAGCATGATAAAACCACAGTTAAAACTGAAACACATGGGGGTAGCTTATTTCAAATCTATGCCGAGTCGATACTCGGTACCACGTCGTCAGCTCAAAGCCAAGTTTTGCCCCTGCACGAAACAGTGACAAATCTGTGCGATCTGCGCCTGCAGGAATTATTACGCAAGAGTCGGCGCACGCCTTAGAACTAAAAAATAAGTGCAAGCAACAAATAATAAAACTGTAGATTATTAAGGAACCATTTAAGTTTCAATCATGTTTCCAAAATTACATTAAACTTGTTTATGTCCTCAATTAAGTATTAATAACCAAAATATGAATTTGTTACTGTTAGACATACTTAACCGCGCAAATTGATGCAACGCAACTCGAAGTTAAACACATAATATAAACTCATAACGAGTTAGTTGATTCTCACGAAAGTAATGGTTAGGCACTGATAGCAATAGTTTGCTGATAGCATAGGAATAGCATTGCCAGTTTAAAATTAATTTAGTGCTTAACTATGCAAGGTGTAGGTACCTTAATAAATGGCCTAACGCCGTTGTTTTAGTTTAGTTGTTGTTATGATGTATCTTTAAAATAAGTTTAGGATTGTCAGTGCTATAAATTTATATGAGCACTTTAAGTACCTACGTACCTTATATTCATTATGTAACAGGTGTGTCAGATTTGATGTTTGCCACGGAATTATTACATTGTGATATTTAACAATAACGATAGGCATAGCTGTTATACCTTTACTGCTCCAAAGATGAACTTAGCACTTACCATTCATTAGTTGCTGTCTATATTTTGATGTTATGGTCAAGTTACAAATAAGTAGTATCTTCGTATGAATTGTAGCGAGAGGAATTTGCGCAGCGCAGCGCATTTGCGCAGTGTAGTAGTTCTGTTTGTTTCCAATTAAGTTGCTGATAGTGTCGATTGTTCTGATGGTGATAGTAATTAATTATTATGGTTTTGATATTAGTCCTGATATTTCTGTAGTTCTAACTTTCCCAGTAGCAACTGCCAGTAGTTTTAACATCTTCGGTAGTATATTGAAAATAGTTTCGGTGGCTTCAATAGTTTTAACAGCCTCAATAGTCTTGATAGTAACTATAGCTTTGATAGTAACTATAGCTTTGATGGTAGCTATTGCTTTGATGGTAACTATTGCTTTGATGGTAACTATTGCTTTGATGGTAACTATTGCTTTGATGGTAACTATTGCTTTGATGGTTACTATAGCTTTGATGGTTACTATAGCTTTGATAGTTGCTATAGCTTTGATGGTAAATATAGCTTTGATGGTAACTATAGCTTTGATGGTAACTATAGCTTTGATGGTAACTATAGCTTTGATGGTAACCATAGCTTTGATGGTAAACATGGCTTTGATGGTAACCATAGCCTTGATGGTACCGACAGGTTTGATGAAACCAATGAATCACTGATCGTTATAAGCTATCATCAATAAGCCCTTATTATTGACAGTACGCCTTAATATTGCCAGTGGCCCTTAATATTGCCAGTGGCCCTTAATATTGCCAGCGGCCCTTAATATTGCCAGCGGCCCTTAATATTGCCAGTGGCCCTTAATATTGCCATTGGCCCTTAATATTGCCAATGACCCTAAATATTGCCATTGACCCTTAATATTACCACCAGCCCTTAATGTTGCCCGTAGACCTTATAATTGCCAGTCGTGTAGCCTCAGACTGCACACATTGTTAATTTATTAGAAACTAAACCTTGTTGTTTGTTCCCAATTGCGGGAGCAATTGTTGCAGGATGGTCGAGTGTAACAAAACGGACGTGACGTTGCCTGCGAAACTACGAATGACAACCAGCCAGCCGCCATGACACACCCCCTCCCTCACGCCATGCCACTGTCAAGCTCGCCAAGCCTTTGAGGGGAGTGTATATATAAGCCAGCCTGCCAGCTAACTCTCTCTCTGTTCATTTCGATTGCTGAATAAATGAAGTAGTCGCCACTCTGCGTGTTTTATATGTCATCCCGTTTACATAATATTAAGTATGATTAGTATGATAATCATATAACTTGGAAGTACTTACTTATGCTTTATCATTCGTGGGTAGGTATAATATCTTATTCAATCTTTCCTAATTTTGGCGTCAGGTCAAGTACTTCTCTGAGTTGATCCCAAAGGTCAATCACGTTTTGGTTCATATCGACGTTTTTTATGAAATAGGACAGCGAGCCTCGGGCGAAAGCTTTTTGCGGAACAGACCCTGATACGACAAAAATCTTTACAGTAACGAACCTTCTGTAACTTTCAACGGTACAAATATTGATAAGCAAAATGACCCAAATATACCAACGAAGTATAGGATGCCCTGAGATTTGATGTGACGATAAGCATACGACATAAGACAGCTGACGGTGGATTAACGCGAAAAACTGAAGATCAGTTGAGTGACGCTGTGACCTGTGAGGCTATGTCCAACAGTGGGCTAAGGTATACTAATTATGTTAATGATGATAAATATTAAAATCAAAATCAATTTATTTGTGAGAATACCTATTGTCTTAGATGATGGTATACAATAAAGTGTGTTACAAATATTCTACCTTATTTAGGTGTACAAATTTTTGTTGTCAGTCATGGTGACTAAATTAAATAAACTAAATTAAACTCTAAATTATATAATTTGTTTCAGCCTGTCTTTAAAAAAATCATTAACTTTATAATAACATTTGTCAATATTTTTTTTAACAATTTACATCTCATAGCATTATAATTCAATTCCTTAAAACTATTTAATTATAATTATATTGGTCACCTTATACCTACTTACAATAATTGATCTACCAGCCTACAATGTAATGCCTGATGGTAAGACACTGTAGAATTAGCCTAGCTAGCAACCACTCTAAGGGTTTATAATAATAACATGGCTTGCGTTGCAACAATTAGCGTAGTTATAACAAGCAAACAATACCACATTCACATTTTTGTAAATAATTGAGGATATATATAAGTTAAATGTAATTTTAGAAACATGTTTGATTTAACTTTTTTGTATAAAATAATTCGGCGTAAAAAGGCCTTCGAAAAAACGTTTTTAGTAAAACAAAAAAAAAACTACAGTAGAAAAGCAGTCATCTTAAAAGTACAAAAGAAGTGTAGTGTGTGTGTAGTGTGTTCAAGTAGTGAAAAGTATTAGTCTTATTTCTTTTTTAGTATTTTTTTTTTAAATCTGGTGTATGACCATGTTGATGAACCTAAAATAAAAAAAATAAAAAAAAAGTATTCTAATGGTCACAATCGCAATGGTCATTTATTTCGTTTTATTTGGATAATTCTCGATAGATCCAATGCTAAGATCCATAATGGATCTATAGAGTTTTTTTTTTCTCTTTAGATTCCATTATAAAATTAAGGATCTATCGAGAACGTTTTTCTCACTAAGTCTATACTCTAATCTCTACTGATTGATCTTAATCCAGGTAAAGCTCTTACTGTATCTTGTATCGTTCGTGACTATTTCCGCGGCCCCTAAACGGTCGAGCATTACTGGAGGACTCTCGCTCCATTAGGAAAGGGCAAACTAATAGTTAACAATCCGCCCTAATCGCCGAAATCAAGGCTCAGCCTCCCCCTGCCTTATAAATAATGTATCTTATAAAATGTTATATGCTGTATTTAATATCTTTATATATTTTTTGTTATATTTAAAACTTACGTCAAACTTTCCATATTTTTTTACTGGCAAGTGACTTTATTAACTAAACAAAACAGTTCGATTGTCTATTATACCGTAGAAGGTATTAAGACAATAAATACAACTTTTTGATTTGTTTGGATGTTGAGATAAGTGCCTGTGTAGAGGGCTACACTAAAATATGAGATGAAGCACATGCGTAGATGCTATAAACGGGTGAGCAGTTTCACTTCGGACCAACTACCACCACTAGTGATAAAATTGAAAGTGTCACTTCCCAATGTTGATAGTGAACCACCACTAGTGATAAAATTGAAAGTGTCACTTCCCAATGTTGATAGTGAACCTGCCTTCTGCGCTTGGGGGCATGGGTCTGATTCCCACCTAGGGCAAACATTCATGTCATGTTTTTTTTTTTGTCTTTGTTCTATATCTGAATGTTAATATATGGTTAATATTTGTTTAAGTATGTATTTAAAGTATACAGGGTTATAAGAAAAGAGTATGCTAAGCCGAAAGTAGGTCATTGTTCTCATCATTATGAATCACCTTTACTATGGGACCAACACTGAAATTGGGAAAAAGTATCAGCTGTTCCATAGAAAACGGTCATTGACACTCGACAAAATGTATGGAACAACAGTTTTTTTTCGTGATTTAGATTTAGTCCCATAATAAAAGTTGTTCATATTGATGATTATAACGAACGTTTAGGGTCAGATGGCCGTGTGTGCAAAAATGTCCCGGATAATTATTTATTTTATTTACGCGGTGACGGTGATTTTGGAGCACACTTTCCCAATTCACCACTAGTGGTAAAATAGGAAATATACTCAATACTCAATATGTTAATTGCGACATATGTATGCATGCAAACCTTAAATAACATGTTTATACATTTTAAAGATTACAGAAACATTGTTATAAATTACAAGTAGTACATATGACCCTGTTAGGGTATGGCAACAGAAAGAACGGAACGGTCTATTTGTACATTGTCAAAGTTATCCATGAAAAATTCGTCCAGGTTGTAGTAACATTTAGATTCCAAGAAATGTTTGAGAATATTAATGAAGCTGTTTTCTTTCTCTATGTCTTTTTATTTGGTAGTTTATTGAATATTTTTACAGCCATAGATGTAGGGCCAGAACTATGAATTGCTACATTAGATTTCGGTTCAATAAGTTTGTGTCTATATTGTGATCTGATTACATCCTAATGAGTTGAATTACCATCACAAAACCCAAGATGGTGGCAATGAGGCCACCCAAAGGAATGTGATGTACAAAGTGATCACTGGTAGTGGAGTATTTATTCTGGCTCTTTTTTTTGCCAGTGGTGAAATAAGACAATATTGACCACTAGTGATAGCGTATCAATCACCACTAGAGTGTCATTTGGTTACTGAAGGTCAGTTGGTAAATCAGAATGCCAATTTACCACTGGTGACGAAATTTCGTGGCCTAGTCCAAAGCAATCATAATATCTTGAAACATCTCTATTTCCACTAAAACTAAAATTTACTTGCATTAAAACTTAAATAAACAAAATTGAACTTAAAGTCGGCAGGTAAAAAGCAGTAATGGAAATTTTCAGGAATGAATACAGGTATTTTATTTTCTATTTCCATAATTTAACTTGAGCATTTGGATTGTCTTTAGACCTTCAACGGTCTATGGACTTCTAACTATATTTATAGGGTTAGTATTAGCTTGTATGTTGTTTAGTTAATAAAGGCATTTGCCCCTGAAATTTATTATTAAGAAAAAAAACTTTTATCCTGTTTTAGAGTATAAACAAACTTTTGATCGCGCTCTTGGTAACGCCTGAAACATTGTAATTTCAAAGGTCGTCTCAAGTTATGTTTTAATTAACTGAACTTTGAATGTCGGTGTTTGTATGAATGAATTTATTTTCTCCAAGTTCCAGATAATCATTGTTATTTTTGGCTTCCTATTTTGGATTTACTTACTTATTTTAGTGTTTCCCCTTATATCGTGTAACAATTTACACTTAACTAGCTATAAGTTTGGTTATTCAAATCAAAATAATTTCTTCAAACACCCAAATGAAAACTGTTAATAATCGAACCGATGATTGATTGATTACTAAGGATTGAAAGTGAATTGTTTATTGTTATTTTGTCTATAATTATAATTATGCTTAGTATGTCAGATATTTTAGGTTAACCGAAAGCCTCTAATATATTTTATTGTTTTTTAAATTAGACTGTAAATACAATATTGCAATTGTTTTTTTTTAATCTAAGTCCCTACCTCTTTAACCGACTTCCAAAAAAATAATGTTCTCAATTCGGAGCCGTTTTTAATATTATGTATGTACAAGCTGCGTCATGCTGTTTCAATGTCGTGGACATTGCTTCAAGAACCGTTTCGTAATATAAATAGTCTCTTTTCGTTCCAACTATCTCATTGCAAAAAATCAAATCAATTCGTTGCTGAGTGGAAGAGGAACAAATAAACAATAAACACACTTTTGCAATTATAATATTAGTAATGATTCCAATTACTCCGTCATTTGTGAACGATAAACGTGATTTTTTTTTATGTAGAAGAAGCTCTCAAGTTTGTTCCACAAAAAGTTCAATGACTTTGAGTCAGAACATTTGTTTTTACGCTAAAGTCTTAAAAAATAGGAAATTACTTTGTATATTCACTTGATTCAGCGTTGTTGCTAGGAAACTCAGTCAAAATTAATGACGGTTTTACAGACTGGTGCCTACCAAGGGATTATTGTCATTATTAGCTCAATATATCAAGCTAAGCAAACATGGCGGTTTAATTAAAAGGTAAACCCGTGCCAGCATGATAATGCCAACGATTTTCTATCCTTTAGATAACTGATATAGAGCGAACACTTTCAGGCAAAATATTAGCACTTTTTAGGGTTCCGTACCCAAAGGGTTAAAACGGGACCCTATAACTGAGCCTACGCTGTTTGTCCGTTCGTTTTACCTTTTAACGGCTGTATCTTTCGAACTGTGTAATAGCCAGTTGTTGTTTTTTACAGAATATGTGATATTAGTTGGAAATAAAATAAATAAATAAATAAATAAATAAAATAAATAATAATAATGTCAACAAGTAATAACTAAAGAAGGACTATTTTTTACGTATTTTTGTACTTGCTCTAATGTAAAAACAGTAATACGTACACGCGTCAAACTTGGCATGACAGTACATACTCTATGATAGTACACACTCTAATGTATGGTATAACAACAAATAATAAATAATAGCAAAGTATGAGTCGGTGACAAATTTGTGTTCATTACCATGTTAAGCAACGTAGGGGTAGTGTGCGGTCGGTACTTGGATGGGTCAGTACCGCCTGGGCGTGATGTTGTCTTTTTGCACAACTTTTTGTATTTTGTGGTGGTACGGATCCCTCGGTGCGCGAACCCGTTTCGCACTTGGCCGGTTTATTAACTTATGTATCGTCCTGCCAATAATATAGAAAGCATTGATACTACAAGTTTGTCGGAATCGACCCGCGTGTGTAGTCGGCACCGAGTCTCTGTAAGTCAGCCGAGTCTCTAAAAGACTCGGCACTGACTACCTACGCGGGTCGGATCTGAGAAGAGGCAACTAGCCCGAATTAGTTCAAGTGCCAAGGCATTAAAATGTAATGTCTATTTAGAGAAGAAAAGGGTTGGTTGAAGCATATTGTCAGAGAGAGCCTCAAAGGTGAGGCGTGGTTGAAAACTTAGTAGAGTAATTATGCCTTCTGTATACGACATGTTTGTGAAAAGGAAAACTTTAGAAGTCATGTCTTTTAGTTGGGACCGTACAATTTTGGTCCAAATTTCATCTCTATTTCTCAACTTGATTGCTAAAAATCAATACAAAAACTAAGATACAATTAAACGGCTCAAACGTAGGTACAATTTAATTTCCTTTGCAGCGAGGGAAATATTTTAGCACGATTCATGTGATTTAGAACAAAGATAAGCAAGCTACATTTTCGTCCAGGCTATTAAAACGGAAATTAAGGAGGAAAAAAACCAATTATTGAGTTGGATTAGACATGAATTTAGGTATATTAATCTTGTACTTACATCATAATTTTTTTGCGTCTTGTTTGAACTTATGTTCGTCTTGTTTGCCAGATTATTATATCATGTAAAGTTTGTTCTTCAATAAACGCACCGTTAGACATTGAAATTCACTGCCTCAGGGAACGTTCTTCGATAATTAGAATCTAGATTTATAACAATGTGTGTGTGTGTGTGTGTGTGTGTGTGTCTTGCAGTCTTGCTTGCGTCTTACCAGATTTTAAGCAATGGTACGGTCTTATGGACGGTATTATGTACGGTAAGAAGAAACGCTTGCCTAGAAGAAACCGATTCACTTGAGACTTGAAAACACCCAGATTATAACTATCGGGTAACACTTTGAAACACCATTAAGGCAGCGCATTCCACAGCACGTTCTTTTAGGCAATCCTGCTTTATTGCATAATCGTTTAGCATCAATCGTAATGTCAATCGTAATCGGTGGTCTGACGCAAGCGTATATATTATATTTTATGGAAAAAAATTGCATCTCCTCTTTTTTTTCGATGACCTCTGTGGTCAAACGCTGATAGCAGTATTCTACAAGAGCGGAAGTATAATGATAAAAGTATGTAGTACCTAGATACGACACGTATTATGTAACTTATCTATCATACTGCGCATATACGATGTCATACTCGTAAAAGCCTAGGCTTTCCACAAGTAACCCTCTCATATAAAGAGTAATCCCGCAATAATAAAGAGCTTTCCGAACACGCCTCTTCTCAGTACGTAATTTATGACTATCTCTAGTCCTTAGAGTCCTGGCTAATGATAATTACGACCGCAGCTGCCTACTATCGAACCGACAAAGCCCCAAATGTAGGTTCATTGTCAGGAATTCAAAGCCTAATTAGATCTCTTCGCTGCTTAGATATCTATATCAGCTAGTTCTGAAGTGCTTGAGATTTATAATATTTTAGTTAAGTATCTAGAGGTATTATTCGCCAGACATAAATATATATGAAATAAATTGGCACAGACTATGAAAAATAACCGTCTACCTTATTATGGATGATTCGGATCGTGATCGCGATCGCGTGCCATCTCACTTACGCACGTGGTGCGAGTAAATAGATACGAACGGGATGGCATGCAATTTCGATCCCGATCAAAGAATCATAATAAGGCCCCGTATCAGATAATAATAATATTAACACAAGAAAATAATAAATGAATAATTAAAAATAATAAATAATTATACATATTTGTAATCATTACAAACTTAACTAGACTAAAATCAATATAGTAAAACTACACTAATCTAATAGAGTGCTGCCCTTAAGCATCGTTCACAAAATTCTGGCCGCATTGTCGCGTTAGATTGCAATACTGACGCGTTGCGCAAGGTACCGATCGGATTATTATACCATGCAAATATACGAAGCAACAGTCTGGTATGAAATTCCGAGACGCAAAGTTCACGTGGGTGACACAAACCTAAGTCTTCTATGTTTAGTATAGTTATTAAACTCGTGTTTAACTTGAATAGCTTTCGCTTGAGCGGACCAACAAAATGACCATATTGAAGTATGACGGAAGTGCTTTTTGCATATTATGTCATAGATTTTGCCAAAGTTCTGTGTTTGTCGCAATGCAGTGGCAACTGGACAGTGACGTACGCATGTCACTCCCAGAATATCAGACCTTGTTTTAATGGATCATACAATACAATACAATACAATACAATTTTATTACACACCGAAAATACAAATGAAACTTAAAGTAACATAAAAACAAATAAAATGTTTATCACACAAATGTTTGTCCTAGGTGGGAATCGAACCCATATAAGTGAGTAAGTAAGTGAGTGAGTATATAAGTGAGTATATGGATATAAGTTTCGCATAAATAAAAACCAGTGGTTTAAAAACTAGGTCGGAATAATACCCTAAAGTGCATTGGCCTTATTTTTATGAGCGAAGCAATTAATTTCGCGTCATTTAATTAACAATTATCATAATAATGAAGCTGATAATTATGTTAAAGAGGAGCGATAAAAGTTTGTCAAGTCGATGGAAATGCTAATCAGATGCTGATTTAATGAATTAACAAAAAAGTTATTCTGAGATGAAGGCGGCCGGCTTTTACGTCCGATTATCTTTTGAATTATCGGAAAGTCGACTGATTTTGTGAATATATTTATCTATGATTATATATACTACATCGAACCCACAAAAATTCAATACTTTATGTTTCGAATAAACCCTTTAAAAACCCTGCCACCTCTTAAGGGCTTCTTCTGTACAAAACATCTGTTTCGTATAAAAAGTTCATCGACCAACTGTATCCAGCAAAATATCCATATATTAGCCATATAACTATATCCATATAATATATCCATTTAACAGCTATTTTTTTTTTTGCAAAATTCCAAAAGTCGTGGCAAAGAGGTGGCATTGTCTGTCATTTATACCAAAAACTTTAAGAGGTTTCGATACAAATGATTGAATGAGAGGTGGCTGGTTCATTAAAAGTAATCATGTTATAGTCTACCATAAGTATTTTGAAAATAAATCGAGAATCTTGAATTTGTTACATTTTATTTAACTAACGAATACTAAGAAACTGTTAAAAAAATTCAGAAGCGTTTTTTTGTGAAACTGGTGTCTTTAAACCGCTTTGTTTCAAGTCAGCCGAAGCATGCCTAATGAACTTCACCTATTAAATTAAACCTACCTCATTCATCTATTCATAATAATTATAAGAGGGTAGCTCATGTCGATGGAGTAAGTTCTAGGCTTCACGGTCTTTTGACAGCGTTTTCACCTCCCTATACGAAATTAAATTTTCTTTCACATTTTTTCTCATTTTCTCCTAAGAGTGTTCTCGATGGTATTCCACGTCCTCTATTTTCTTTGACTTCCGCTCTAATAATAGTGTTAATTAATTTATCATGTTCTACAAGGTGGCTACATTTTGTCTCTTCTTGTCTGTACCCGTCTATGATATCTATTATATTATTTCATCATCATAATCCGCCTATCTCACTCTACTTCTGGACACGGGCCTTTCCCAAGGCTCTCAAGGCAGCCCGAACATCGGCTTTTCGCCTTCAGACACTGTTATCTGCCTTTATGTATATCGTCACTCCATCAAGTGTTGAGGCGTCCCACGCTACGTTTGAAGCGAGCAGAACACGTCTAACGAATGCTGGTTCTTCGATAGATATGACTATCCCAATATAATAATAATTCATTTATTTCAGGTACTTATAACCCATACACAGCAAAACAGTACACAATTTATAGCATTCAGGTAACATTTCACACACAATTAAGTCACAAATAAAAGTTAATACATTAAAATAAATAGTTACGCCATCAGAAATAAAATGTCATTAAAATATAAAAATTAAATTAATGTAATTAGTAAACTTAATATTCTAGTCTAGTCAGTTTAGTAGTAAAGTAATTGGTCCAACCAATGCCACTTTAACTTGTCCACCACCAACCACCAGTCCAGTTCAATCCAGTCCAGAGACTGGTACTCTGGCGAATAACTTCATACTAGAAATGGTCACTCAGAGAATCGCCAAAATATACTTATTATTAATTAAATGTTGTTAGATTAATTTCACACTTTTTCAAACCGTACGTTATAAATTCAGTGTCCGATTCAGAACTCAATAATTGAGGCATTTCGGTCCGCGGCTTGCCGCAATCGTCCCAAAAGCCAACTATTTATCTTGTTAAGTGTACCCACAATCGGGTATGAATGTATTAATCACGTTCATTTAACTTTGACAACTTATTCACTGGTGCGAAATGAAAACGCGTCTTTTTTGCCGGGAAAATACAATACTTAGTAGAATTGTGGTATCAAATACAGAAATGTGAGCGAGTACTTTGGTAGAGTCCGCCTCAAGAAGTATCACACTTTTGCCAATTATTCACTGCCAAGCAGTAGTGTGCAATCATTTCTGTGTACTGAATTGATGGGCAATTTTATCAGTAAAATTACGGGGCAAGTGATTTTATCTACATAATAATGATCTTAAATGTATTTACTAATTCACTGACAGACAACGCACAGCCTAAACCACTGGGTCTAAAAGAAAAGTGTTGCTTAATTATATTGATCCTTGTATAACGAAAATGGTCACAAAGGGAGATTTTTTCAAAACTTATCCCTTAGAAAGGTTAAATAAGGGATGACAATATGCATGTAAGTTCGTCGATTTTGATATTAGAAACATGAAAGTTGGTACTTAGACTTCTGTTTTTAAGTATGCATTAGTTGTATGCGATGCTCCTAACATAAATGCAATGATGGCCGAGCGGTAGTATGTGCGCTTTTTGACGACACCCGGTTCAATCCTCGGCCCTGCACTAATAACTTATTTAATACCTAAATAAAGGTGAAGAGCGTAGTATCGTGATATCGACAGAGTTTAAGTGGTATCCCATCCTTTTCGCCATTGGGATATCTCAGGTTTTATAGCAGAAATAAGGAGTAGCAAATGAAAGATGTGCTGGCAGTTAACAGACTGTTTGTTCTTTATATGGGCGGTAGTCTCGTCATATGCGGGCCTACCGCCATTATCAGAATCTACACGAAAACACCACAGTATTCAAACTGTTATGAGGAAGCAGGCAGTTACGCTTACAATCAGGTATACATTCAATGGCATGTAAGAAAAGAAATAATAGCTATGTAACTAACAATACAGGGAAAGGAGGTTGGCTGGCTGCAAGCCGCAAGAAAGTTATTGTTTATTGTTTACAATTTTTCACAAATCCGCATCCAAACTGTAGTTTCAACATTTTATTGTCTTTCTCCGAATCTATAAAATAAGATTTAAAAATAAAACAAACCTGTTTTGGCGGCGTCGAAACAATTCCTGTAAAAATGGAGTTTTCGAAGGAAATTGCCTGCGAATGCATAAAATTGTTCAGTTTAAAATGGAAATAACATGTTTGGTTTTGGATTTAAAGCAGTTTTGCTATAAACTTATACACCGCAGTGTAGCAAAAATATGGCACGTGCGTGAGTTTAATATTTTGGTACAGTGCAACTGTAGAATATTATGAAACTAAAGTTATGTAATTAATAAAAATAAAACCGGACAAGTAGGACGAGTAGGACTCGTACTCTGAGGGTACCATCAGAGCGCGAGGCCAAAAAAAAAACTAACTGAAGTTGAAATATTGAAAGACAAACTTAACTTTGTAGTTGACTATAATGTTCTTCGATACATTCCAACTACAAAATGTAAGAAAAATAATAATTTTTAAATGATATAACTTCAAATTTGTAACTTTCGGATTTATTCCTATATATGTGCTATGAGACCTTGCTTTTTGCCAAATTTCATGATTCTAGGTCAACGGGAAGTACCCTATAGGTTTGGATTCCCCTGTGAAATCGCAAAATATGCGACATAAACGTTCATATCTTTTGATTGCGTTGACTTACAACTTTTATTTTTTTACAGCCGAAAGAAACCGTATGCCCAAGTATTTAGTATAAATTTCAACTTGATACCTTTTACGCGTTCTTGAGAAAAAGGGTCTGACAGACAGACAGACGGACAGATAGACGGACAGACAGACGGACAGACATACGGACATACAGACGGACAGACAGACGGACAACGAAGTGATCCTATAAGGGTTCCGTTTTTTTCCTTTTGAGGTACGGAACCCTAAAAATAACTATTCGGGACGTTTTTGCACACACGGCCATCTGACCCCAAACTAAGCAAAGCTTGTGATATGGCTGCCAGAGACTGATATACATACACATACCTATATAGTTTTAAATACATACTTAAATAGATATTAACAACCAGATATAGAACAAACACAGATGTTCATCACATAAATATTTGTCCTAGGCGGGAATCGAACCCACGCCCCCAAGCGCAGAAGGCAGGAATTGTTGATCTTTAGATTTTGAACATAACTAGCAAACCCTTGTTGTTTTTTTTCATTTGTCATTTCTTATGTTTTTTTTTAAATCGTTAATAGTATGAGAGCAACACCAAGGTTGCCCATGGCCATGATGCTTTGAGTAAAAATTAGGTTTCTACTTGTTTTTTATGTTACCTTTTTTGGTCGTATATTCCGAAGTAAGAGATAAAGATCTTTTTAAAATAGAAAATAACCGCATACCCAGACCACGTCACATCGTAAATAAAAGGTTAATCCTGAATTACAAGCAAACGAGCCACAATAATAATGTATTTATACAACTTCCAGCTTACGAGATAAAGCGCCTTCGGTATCTTTTTCAAATACCTAGACCCTTTTCTCATTTAAAAACAGCTGAGGTCTGCTAAGACACTGTTGACAATTGACAATCTGGCAAAATTATGTCAAGTTATGTTATATATTGTCATATTATAACCATTAATTAATTTTCAATTTTATTTGTATCAAAATTATTTCACTCCAAAATATTTTGTTACTTTTTTAGTCGGAAGTAATCGATATTTTGTTATTGTCAAACGTATTTTTTTTATTCTATGCTACATTAAAATTACTAGGCATAAAGAGATCAACCTCTAACACAATAATCAGGTGGGTTGATGAGCGCAGTACATCATAGGGCGAATGGTTAAACTTATAGGTATATAGGGTTGAACTTATAAAGCTCTAAATTCTGAGTGTCATTAAACTGTAAAAGACAAGCGTGACACTTACCATCAGGCGAGCGACTTGGTCGTCCAGTCACTTGGTTCCATATATTTTAGGCAGGCAGTTCATGCAAATACAATTTTAAAATGTTGAATCTGAATAAGATTGGTCAATATGTCGCATAAAGATTATTAAAAATCGAAATCTAAAATCTATTATTTAAAATCTACTAGTATTTTAACACGACGCAAAAATGGGTGCTGCACACGGATGTGTGTCAAGAATTGATTTTTATTTGACAGGTGACTTGACCGAGAATGATCTTAGCTATTCATGAAAATCAGTTCCGCCGTTTTAAGATAATCAGCGTATTTATCGGGTGTTTCAAAAATCAATGTATACTTGTTATATTAGAACCTAACTTGACCGTTATTAAACCTGCAGCTTCAAATGGCTACATCTCTTTACGATTGGAATTACGTCACCTTTCCGACGAAATTGCAGTGCGTCTACAATATCCCTACAAATCTCGAGAGCATGCTCCAAGCGGGTCTACGATGTTTACGCATCCCAGTGATTTGTAGGCAGCCTTTTTATTGTGTTTTTCTCCGTTTTATTTCTCCAACATCCTTGCAGATCCCAAATTACGTTGTTTCACTCGTAGCTGGGATCAGCAGTCTGAAGCGGTGGCTAAGTTGATTTGTACACAATTCTTGATATCAGTGTTGTGGAATGCAGAAACTGTGACGCAAATTTAAAGCTAGTATGTTGATACAATATACTTATTACACGAATGTTTTTAATTGTGTATGTTTGTCCACATTCAACTCCGCAACGGCAAAAGGGATTTATTTGGATAAAATTTGGTGCTAATGTAGCTTATACCCTGTCTTAACACATAGGCTACTAAAATATTTTTTGACGAATCTCTAGTGTATTTCCTCTTTAACGTTGTATTAAGTACAATATAAGGAATTCATCATTTCAGCCATAGGACGTCCACTGCTGGACATAGGATTTCCCCATTGATCTCCAAGGCCGGTTGGAAGCTACCTACATCCACCGTTTTCCTGTGGTCTCTTTTAGGTCGTCTGTCCATGTTGTGGGACGTCCTACACTACACTTATTAGTCCGTGGTCTCCATTCGATAATCTTTCGGCCATATCGGCCATCTGTTCTGCGTGATATCTGCCCTGCCCACTGCCCCTTCAAATTGCTAATCCTGTGGGCTATGTCGGTAACTTTGGTTTTTCTACGGATTTCCTTATTTCTGATTAGATCTCGTAGAGGAACCCCGAGCATACCTAGCCCACTCCATAGCTCGTTCAACTTTGAGCTTGCTTAAGAGGCCCAGAGTGAGAGACCACGTTTCAGTGCCGTATGTCATCACTGACAACATACACTGGTCGAAGACTTTCGGTTTAAAGCATTGAGGTATGTTGGACGAGAAAACGTTGCGAAGTTTACCGAACGCTGCCCAGCCGAGTTGGATTCTGTGAAGTTGGACCTGCCTAGTTGGACTGCTGTACAATAAGAAATTAGGGATCAATTTGTTATGTTTTACTTTACATAATTTTGTTAATGATGTTAATTTAATTCTTAACTAAAAATACTCTAGATATTTGTCTAAGAAACAGTTTTGAAGATGAACTTCCGCAAAGTAACGATTGATTAAATCAACATCACATCAGCAGCCATTAAATGTCCACTGCTGAACAAGGCCTCCCTCGTAGAGAGGGGTGTTGCCAATAATCCCCAAGCTTGGCAGGTGGCTTGGGGATCGCAGTGCGTTCACCGTGTACTAATAGGATGCTGCTGCCCATCCTCCGGTGTTTCTGGTCGCAGTTTTAGGACATACCCGGGTCAATCAATATAAGCTACTATTTAGTCCAAAAAAAAACTTGTGTTCTGTACGATAGTGGGTGAAACCGTGGAATGCTGCTAGTTTAGTTATAATTTATCTGATGATGAAAGAGAAAATTGCGTACCGAGTCAGTGTAACATTGAACATTTCAGCAGCAATGAGTACAGTATACCACACATGGCACTAAAATAGATTTTTCATCCCATCTATTCGAAAAGGACGACTTGGTTCGCCTTTAAGTGCACCCAAAGGTGGTGTTTTCTATAAGAAACTTTTAGCCAGTAATGAGTTTTTAATCTTCTTTATTGCAATTATCTTTGCCGCGCACTTTTTGAATTTGGAACATCTTAGTGTTCAGCGCCAAAGAACTCGAACGTAAATATTGTTTGAATAAAGACTGGCTGGTACGACGGCCAATAACGCGCCGCCAGATGAATAAAAAAAAAGAAATCAAATTAAAACGCGCGAACTACAGCCCGCGTTTTCGTAAATTTACACGGATTGTTGGAAATTCAAAAGGTTTTGTGTAACAATAAATTTTCATAATTGCGAAAATGTCTCATATGTAAATATAAGTTTTTAGTTGTTTTTTTGTTAGATAATATTTAATTTCAATTTAGTTGTTACTCTATGTTTTATTAAATAATAATATTACAATAAAATATGAGGCGCCTTATATTTTCTCATAGTGGGTGATGAAAAGTAGAGAGTATCACTCGGGCGCAAAATATTTTTTTTGGCTCGGGCGACGTACTTTGAATCCTTCGGTACGCTCGGGATTCTACTAGAATTCTACCCTCACTTTGATCTGGATTCAAAAAAGCGCCCTCGCCGTATATGTTACAATCTACTATTTCTAACGACATTTTTTATTTCTTTTTTTTTTGTTCTTCGATTTAAATAAGTCGATGTAATCAAAATAAATGACTGAGATTATGTACAAAATTCTAAAGTTTGAGGGTACTTTTAGTCTGCAAAAGAAAAAACCCAGAAAAGTTGTAAGTCGACTATTTTATCAAATACAATATTACTATTCGGTATTTCCGAACATAAAATCAGTTTAAGAGAACCTTTCAAAGAGAGTGGAGGCTAAAAGAACGTAAACCAATTATTTGGTTTTATAAATGTACTTACGGGGAATATCCAGGATAGAAAATAAAACGACTTTCTCTGAGATGGTAGAGTAACAAAATAACTGTTTTTTTTTTTTTGTTACTAGTTTATAAAATATGTTTGTTGTGTATTTATTTATGTTTCCCACAATTTCGGTACACCCACCAAAATTTTACTGAGGACAATAATAAAAATATAGCAAAATAGGTATATAGTATAAAAAAAGCAAAACTTGTGTATTAATTTTATATGTAGCCACACATATTTGCTGAATTAAGAACCTGACATATTCATTTGGGAGAACATAACGCAATTAAAAAGCCTAAACAAACAAGGGATATAACTTCGTTAAAATGGTAGGTTACAAAAAATATAGCATAAGTAAGTAAGTACATCAACCATAGCTTAAGTACTAGCTTTTTATCGTGACTGTGCAGGTTTTTAGAAAAATACTCCTGAAAAAAAAATACTCGTGGAATAAAGCTAGAAACGCTCATGTTATATTTCATTATCATAAAGAAGCAGCTTTAACAATCTAACAGCGTAAGTAGCTGTGCCTACTGAAACTGTAATTCTAACTGAACATCAACTGAACTACTGTAACTGAAAATTTGTTTCACGGTCTTACATGATACTTTCTATGGACATACATATTACTTCGTACCTGAGGGCAGGGCCAATGACGCGTTTTCAATCATAACTATGCCGCCTCAGCTGCGGTGAGCACATGTATATTGCTCACTAGTGTAAACTCAGTCACACGACGACTTTGTAGAAAGAGAATGATAAGACGTAGTTATTCGACCAAAATAAAATGAATGGACCGGCCATAACTATTGAACTTGCTCAGTAAAAACGAGTCAAACCGTTGGACATATACTTCAACACCTAATTATAACCATGTACAGAACATTTGTTATAATATAAATAAAAAATATAATATATTGCGGATTTTTGGGGTTTTTTTACACCTCGGGAAAGCACACGAAGGCATAATTTTGTCAGATGTTTAGTTATCATGTAACGTAACAATAGTCTGGTGTCGCACTTCCTACGGCTAGAGACCGACTGAAACGAAGTCAGCGTCGGCGCTCATTTTGTAATCTTCAAAAATGCGCTTCTTCTGGGCCCGTCCGTTAGTTTTATTTTAGTCGAAGACGTAGTTAGTGAAAATGTTGACGGATGGTGCTATTTTTTCAAATACTACACTAAATAAGTAAACGTACTAAATGTTTGGATGAGTATATTCTTACTTTTGATATCTACGGATTGACCAGTTTGATCGCAATTTTTGGAGACAATATCTTCGTTTCTCAAATCTACGATAGACACTACGTTTTGGCTAAGTTTTAAACAATATCGGTTGAGCCACTTAGTTGTGAACACGTAATAGACATAGCGCTGTGCTAGTGTGAAATCAGAAGTAATTTGGCACAAAACGTATTAAAAAAAATAGACGAATAAAACATTAATGATCAATGAAATGGCTAGTGAAGAGGCAGAAGAAACACTCGAATTTCAGTCAATCTCCTGTCCCAACTTCGTTTACCAAGGTTGAAAAATTGCCGTTAAAATGAAAGAAAATACTCGAGAAAGTAAACTTAGTAAAGTTTTATTTTGTTAGCTGCGAACAACGGGGGCTACTATTATTTCTGTCTTACAATACACGTGACTTAACGTGCTCGTAACTTTGCTGTAGACACGACAAAATAAAAACCAAAGACAACAGTAACAGACCAGTAACATAATCCTAAAAGTATTCTAGAGTTGTCCACACTTACAATACATTTGACACTTCTAAGATGATTTTGATTTGGAATACCTACGTCATGGTCAGAGACAAAACGAAAAAGGTTGTCATCAAAATAATAATAATTTCAGCTTGTTAAAATGCAGCTCATACCGCGTTCCTATGGAGATCCCGTTGCCTTCGGACTGGCACAGAGGTCAGCCATCGAGGGGGTTTTAGTAGGTGCAGATGGGTATCTTTTGAAGAATATTTTGCTGACGAAAAAAAGGTTAAGCTTACGACCTGCTAAAATACTTTATCTGACCTTATTTTATTAGTAACCACAACTGGCTGACCAGTTGCTTTTTTTGTAGCAGTTTTAATTTCCGGAACCAAATAAGTAAAAAAGGGAAAATAAAGAGATTGCGGTAGAGCCCCAGAACGTGAATCGTCCAATTCCAGTGCCTTGTTTGTGCTCCACCTTTGAATTGTAGTATTATTTTTCTTTTATTTTATTACGTTCCCCATCGTTTGTTTTGGTGAGTGAGCTTTGATTTTGATAGGATTTTTTAAGTGTTGTTTTATAACACTTATGAGCATTTGAATAAATTATGTGTTTTATGCGATTGAGTGATTACACAAGCAAGTTCGCCTGATGGTAAATGCACACCTGCTCACAACAAAAAAAAATACCACAAAAATCAGCGTGACGCTGCACTGCACCCGGTCCTTGCTTGAAATAATAATATAATTATAAAATCTTGAAATATTGCTTTTTAAGCTAGAATAAATTATGTTCGCTCACTAATACTTAGCGATTAAATAACTAGCTAATTGACAGGCTTTGACCGGAAAATATTTTCTTGAAATTGGCAATTTAATTTAGAAATTGTTGCAAATCAGTTCTCTTGGGTACTCATAACCCCCAAGGGCAATGTATAGCAAAAACCGCTTAGGTATGTACTCTAAATACCAAAATGTAATAAAGTGGTTATGGTATTAGAATTTCTTATTTTTTTAATAATAAAAATGCCATTGTTAAACTTTTATTACTGTGCCTACTCAACGATTAATTCGAAACAACGTGTAAAATTATACCTAATATTAATTATTACCTGATAAACCAATTACGTAAAAAGTAACACAATTTTCATGCAATTAAGAGGTCTAAAAATGACGAAACGTCGACGAAACTCTTAAACCACTAACCAACTACTTACCAAGCTTTATCAACATAGTCTACATTCATTAACTGACGGCACACCACTTAACTCACACTAATCCCAACCAACAAAATAAATAACAAAAATAAACTAACCACTCACTTTTAAACTGAACAAACAAATCGAAATAAAATTTCTTTTTAATCAAGCAATTTGAAGACTTTGGCGGTACTTCTCAGTTTGTTTAGTTGCGTGATGTAATCGCTTGGATCTCGGAACGCGTCCTACTCCCGTGACGTCTGTATGAAGACTGGCTGCTCGACTGAAGCTGAAATATCTGGAGACCCCAGTGGCCAGCAACTCAGCAACTCACGAGATAAGTCACATCGTGCCTTCACTAAGCTGATTACGAGACTTTCGAATCCCTAGAGAGTCTACCGCAATTTTAAGCATACGTACTTATTTTGGAGACAACACGGTCTGTGATATAAATGCACGATTTTAGTATTTTTGTAGCTTACTTTTCAGATGCCTTTAGAAAAATTAAGTTCTTAATTAGACCTATAATATGTACGCATATTGTGTGCCAATGTCTATGCCGATTGTAAATCGATTTTGATGATTCCTTTTTACAAACTTTTATTTGACTTGCCTTGTTAGTAGCTTTATGTTTGGGACAAATATTGGAACTGAATTTTAGACCAGTTATCCTAAACCGATTTAACTGAAATTTGACATACTTGTGTAAGTTCGGTGACAATGCAATGTTATGGTACCATTGTGCTGGAAAAAGATGAATGAAATCGGTAAAGTCGTTCTCAAGTTATGGCGTGACCAAGGTAAATAGGGATTCATTTTTATATACATAGATAGATATGTAAAAAATTATAGTGGATGTTTTGATATAGATATCAGTGTGAAGACATAAATAAAGAACACATTAAATGAGCACTATTATGATTTAAATAAATTATAATTTAAAAGTGCTAGAAACCGTATTATTGTTACAAGAGTTATCAATCGAGCTTTTTCTATATCCTAACAGAAAAAACCGGCAGATAAAAATCGACTTGAAGCAAAAATGAAATTAGATAGAGGGCCAAAATGGCCTGCGTGTTCGGAATACATACCACGTGTCATGTAAAACTTTAAGTATAGCTGGACCTATCGCCTCCCACACGGTCTTACGGAAAAGGTCAACACTTTTACATTAGAAATTAAAGAGAACTAAAACTTCTTCGACTTCTCCTCAACAAGGCAAAAGTTTCAGATCAGACACGCAAGAGAGATATGCTTTAGATAATTATCGTTCATAGTAATTTTTTTATTCACTATACGTCTAAACTGTAAGTCACGGGTCATTTAATTATTTTTCACGCACACTAAGCAGCTTGTAGCAACAGCCACCCTAATGAACTAATTAATAGTCCCCATGCAAAAAGGGTTACAAAGTCGTCTGCTGGGTGAGTTCGACTAAAGGCATCAAGCCTGATTTAGGCCAGATACGTTTGCACCCACCACCTTACCATATCTCGCTTGTTTGTCTGATCTGAGGTAAACGTAGATACTCAAAACGCAGTAGCTAAGCATAACATCCTCTACTGATAGACTAATGATATATGTTGTTACATTTTTTCATGACCATGAATACAAAGTCCTTTAGTCGTAATTTTTTTGAGTTATGCGTGTTTAATAAACAAGTATTTTGATAATGGTGCCTGAATTCGCTTGTTTTGGCATGAAAAAAGTTTTTTAGCAATACAAAGCAGCATTAAAACTTCGTTCCCAGCAAGACTGAAATATTAAAATGCTGTCTACTTCCCATCAACTTTTAAGCTTGATAAGGGTCGAACCTCTGCAAAGAAGTCTTACGTCAAATTCTTAACCTTTTAACACACGAGAATTTCTTAGGTTCTAAATTGAGGTTAAAAACAAAACATTCTCAAAAGATCGTGGAACCTTTTCCCGTCAAGGTCGTTTTGTTGTATAGGCACTTGTGAAACAAAAGCCTATAGAAATTTCTTCTTTGTAATGCTAAAACTGGAAACGATATGCGAACCTCTGATTCTGTAAAGCATTTCTTTTGGAATATCCTTGTATCCCGATATGAAGTGCCTTGATGTTGGAATATATAGGGATCAAATTTTTGTTTACATGCTGCATGTTGCTGGGATGAGATTGCTTATAGCGCCACCAATAGTTTTAAGTTCTTTTTGTTTAATTTATGTCATCAATTTTATTTATTTTGGGTTTCTCACATTCTGTATATATATTATAAATTTTTATGTGCTCATTTTCGGAAATAAATTTATTATCAATTATCAGTTTTTGGTGTGAACAATAGTTTTAAATGTTTATCGGGACTTATCACGTATTATTTAATTTAGGTAAAAATATGTATGGCTTAAAACATGTGTTCAAATCGCGAAAGTTTAAAAATTACTAATAAAGAGTTATCTATAATCTATCTTCTATATTTACGAATTATAAAGACTTTAGATTTATGGTTAGGTAGGTACGTAATAAGTAACATAAGTAGCATAAGTACGCTGCTGCCTATCCTCCGGTGGTTCTGGTCGCAGTTTTAGGAATTACTTAATTATTTGATTTAATAAAATAAAAAGGTATAGTTATTATTATTATTACAACTATGTAAATGTTATAGACAACAAAAAATAACAGAGTAGGTATAGAGTTACAGATCAACCGAAGACTAATAAATAAAAATTAAAAAAATATTTTTAGTAATAGTAGTCTAAATAAATCATATGCCGCAAAATAACGACTGTTTCAATCAGCTTGTTGCCAATGCTAATTACCGACAAATAAAATCATAAAGTTATATGATTATTTACGGGATATTTACCGTGGTAAAGCTGCATGTAACTGCGCCGAAATTTTGGGAGCTCATTTCACAGCTTTACCATGGTAAATATCCCGTAAATAATCATATAACTTGAGTGAAAAATCATGATAGTTTAAAACAGAATTAAATTCATACTAATAAGAATGAGATATATCCTAAGGATAATATAATACCACCTATATAATAAATGAGAAAGTGTGTTTATTTGTTTGTTATCTTTCACGCCTCAACAGAGCAACCATATTATGATAAATATTGCTAATAAATATTGCGCAATAACTCACTTACGCAAGCCTTATTTGATCTTTTATAGGTAACAAACCAATGATCTTAAAATCTTTGTTACAAACGAATGAAACCGACCAGCAGCCATAATTGCCGTTCGGCAACTAAAATCCTGAAAATTAATAACCGTAGTATTTCAATTTTAAACTCTTTCAACTTCAGCGATTACTCATGGAAGCTGCGTTGAAAACTGGCAGTGCGCGATGTGAAAAGTTCCAGAAATATTGCCATTGTGGAGGGATATGGAAAATTAGCTACCTATGGAGAGGATGCTGGGTTATACGAAATTGTTTTCAGTGGCTATTGAACTCGGTTATAATGGAATGGTTTTCAATGGGTTCAGTCTAAAACATTTATCGAAATACTATATAATTTTGCAGGTCGATAATTATTTGCCAACCCATAAAGAACTCGCCAAATAAATGCAACCTGCTGTGGCTTAAGCCCGTTGCAGATAATGCACAAGTAAAAATTAAAGTCTCCGTATCTACCACTTCTTTGCTGCCTTAAGGCTGCGCTCACCGACCACAGCTATCAATTTCGCACGTTTTCAACATTTTTGAAGACTGAAAAGTCTAAAAATGACTGATCCCAGCAGTGTATAGAAAATGGTCGATAATAATGAATATGATTTTATCTCACTAATTATATCAATAAACTTATGTAATTATGTAAACATGAATATAACAATAGCTTAATCTTCGTAGACACCATTGTTATTCCAGCTTAATGGCGTTATCCCACGAGTAATTAACTATTGTTTTATGTAAATTAATTCTCCCTCATCTTATTTCATAATATTATGGTCAAGCGATATGTGCTGATGATTACATCGTTCGAAGGAAAGGCAATGCATTTACGTTTCAATAATACAGTGTTACTGGGAGCGGTGATACTAAGACATAGTCTGTCCATTATACTTATAATTTTTGAGAGCTCATACAAAGTAGACACAAGACATACAAAGTAGGCATACAAATGAATACGTCGTTAGCATTACCACTTTACAAGGTTACGTTAACTTGAAAACAACTTGACTTTCAAGGAAAAGGTTAGGTTAGGATAGTTATATTTTTAAAGTTAAGTTCCCAGACTTAACTTTAAAAATATTTAAATTAAATTATAATTTAAATTATATATTCGTCAAAAGTCATCTAGATCTTACCGAAAAGGTAAAACCATCATTAATTAATCGAGTTTGTACTAAATAATACAAACAAAGTTCTCATTTTACCCCGTCCCAATCAGTGCTTTGTATAATTACTTAAATGTCAAGCGAGGAAACTTTTTGAATAAAACAATTCATTACTCGAGCTTTGGGAAAACAAATCAAAATTTTGTTCGATCGGAATTATTCGAGTTTCGACATTGGCCGGTTTGTCTTTGTAATAAATGAGATTGGAGAAAAAGGAGAGATATAGGTTCTTTCATAACGAGCGTTTTGGACATTTTACTGTGACCACAAACTTTTTTAATTTTGAGTTATCGTTTTTGTTATAGTGCAAGGATCACTTATAAATCATCATATTAATCAGCCTGTGTTTTCATATCTACTGAATGCTCTATGGCCTTTTATTTTGAAGTCTCCGTGAACACATTTAGTTCCTTAGGTGATTAATAGGTGTGAAAAAAAAAATATTATAAAATTATAATTGTGAAATTGTATTAAAATCGGTGGTAAACGCCGGCTGCGTTTACCACCAGGCCTGATTCGTTTCAGCCAGGGTCATTTGTTTCACTACAATAGTACACAGAATAACAGCGATAAAGCGCAAACCCCAGTGCAAAGAAATAATAAATAAATAAATAATAAATATTCGGGACATTTTTTCAAACACAGTCATCTGACCCCAAACTAAGCAAAGCTTGTGATATGGCTGCCAGAGACTGATATACATAGATATATAGTTTTAAATACATACTTCAATAGATATTAACAACCAGATATTGAACAAACACAAATGTTCATCACATAAATGTTTGTCGACGTTCGTTTGGAAATCGAACCCACGCCCCCAAGCTCAGAAGGCAGGTTCACTACTATTTGGACCAACGAGCTATCAAACACCACAAGAAAAACAAGCTACGCGCGCGCAATGACCTTGAAAAAGACCGCCGCATGCGGTTGTAATTATACCTAGTTGGATTAAGAGGCAACAACAGGAGTGCGGCTATCTCATTCACGCATTTCTAACTTTTTGAAGATAAAAAATCACGAAAGTTTTTTAAACCTATTGTATTATTTTTAGAATAGCATAGTATAAAGCAATTAGCGTCTTGATATTTTATTAGATGGTGGAGGAGATTGAAATAAAAACATTTTACAAGTCTTTTTTTTCTTTTGCTGTGGCCGTTGAGCGCAATCTTAATCTAACGTAAGTAATCCCAGTAAAAAAAAAAAGTAAATAAAAGTAAATTTTCCAATAGTTTTATTCAGTTTGTGTGTAATAAGAAAAGTTATTCAGAGCTTTTTACCGCTGGTGAAAAGGACTAAAATCCGATGCCCAAATATGATTTTATCCACCCGCGGCGCTATAAACTCCGAGGTTATTCATTAAACTCTACACATTAAAATTGCAGATTAACTGGTCCGCTTAACTTAATTATTATAACCGCTATAGTCTATTAAAGTTTGTGTTGTAAAGTTACGACTTCGGACATTTATTATTCAATTGTAGCTCACAATCAACGGGGCGTTGCAGTAAATGTTTTGAGAATATCTTTCCGGACAATTGAGTTTCTTTATAGTTACTTTGCTTTTACTTTTATTTGAAAGACTTTGAGAAGACTCACTTTAGACCTAATGTTTGACCTAGGAGCTAAATTATTGGTAGGTAACATACCCATTTTAATACATTACTGCCGCGTTCTGTAATGAGTGCGTTGCTGGCAGTAATGATAATGGGCGAAAGTGCAACGCAGCGCAGTTCCAGGCCATCACAGTGCGGTCAGCATTGCAGCCTTGATGGACAAGCTGGAATAAAAGTCTTTATAGCGTGGACAACAAGGACTACAATGATGACCAAGCTTGAAAGGAGAGCATAGCTAAGCTTAGCCCGAAGCGTCGAGGACATCATAGCGTGGCCAGTAGTGCAGTCATTGGGGACCAAGGTTTGTATAGTGCTTTACTCAAACAGTGCGAATAATTTAAATAAAACTGTAAGCCTTTAACTTCGGAACTGCCACCGAAGTCAAATTTCAACTTAGTTTTAAATAACAAACTTGTAATTGTAAAACTTCTTAGGCCCGAAACCCATCTAGGTATGTGACGTGCCACGTGATTTGATAAATATCCATACAACGCGTGGCAAGTGGTAAGCGTAATTTAGATCGATTTTGGGCCTTAGACATAACAACACATCCCTACCTAAATAATCCAGGACTACACGTCTAAATTGGCTTAATCTTTCGCATATTCGCTTTCAAAACATAACACGTAACACTCACTCGCTAACTTCAACGCTAACCTTTTGGCTTTACTGTTATCGGGTAAAAATACACACTAGAGCATATAAGAATAATTGCCTGCAGTCCGATAGGTAGATAAGTGTATCAATCAACGTCAATTACAGGGATCGAATGCGGGCGTGCTAATGGCAGCTTGACAACGCGTTAGCTTCCGTCGTTACATGTGTAGTGAATATTAAGGGCTAGTTCTTTGAAACTGCCGAGTTTTAAAAGTGAAGAGAGAGGTAGAGCGATTATGGCCGAGTGATAGCATGTGTGTTTTACAATATCGCAGCACCCGGTTCGATCCTCGGCCGCACCAATGAATTATTTAGTACTTAAATAAATTATGTCTAATTTGATTCCATGCCATCGTTCAATAATAGTGAAGTAAATATTGCGATGAAACCGACATGTCCAAGAACCTCAAAAGTTTAATAATTAAGGCCCATCCTCTCTCTTTGAGAGAAGGCTTGTGGCCCAGCAATGAAAATATAAAAAAACGATAAAAAAAGAAAAAGGTTCCTAAAAGAGACCGCAGGGAAACGCTGGATGCCGGCCGCTTCCAATCGGCCCTTTTGGAGATCAATGGGGGAGGGCTATATCCAGTGGACGTCCTTCGGCTGAAATGATGATGATGACTGAAAATATAATAGGCTGATGATGATGATGAATAAGTGAAGAATCTCTAACATTAAGAGCGGTTTCGCACTACGTCCGATCCGAATCCGATCCGAATCCGTGAAAATACGTTCCGAAGTTGTCGTACAACTATTTGTATGGTAGTTTACGCACTAGATCCGATTTCCGTCATCCGAATTCTCTCCGTCATCCGTAAATTTCCATTTCGGAATAGATCCGGATTCGGATTCTTTACTTCTTCTGCGTCTTCGTACGTACAATAGTATTGCCAGAAGTTGACGTCGATTGAAAGGACTCATGATCAACGACGTGAACACTGCTGTGGCTCCGCCTAAAATGATTGCTTGGATTTGTATCAGAGATCGGACTAGTGCGTACGCAATATCCGAATTCGGTCCGAGTTTTCTAGATCCATATTTTCACGGATTCGGGTCGAATTCGGATTGGAAGTAGTGCGAAACCACTCTCACCCTGCAAGACAACCAAAGAGTAACTCGGTGGGAATCTACAGATGGTACAAGATGCCATAAATAAATAAATAAATAAATTCATTTATTTCAGGTACTTATAACCCATACACAGCAAAACAGTAGACAATTTATAATATTCAGGTTACATAGTCAGCCCAAAAAAAAGATGGGGCTTGACGAAGTTCAAGCTTTTCAGATGCACGTTGATATCGCACGTTTTTATTCTTAGTCTATTACAGCTTATATTTTCATAAAAGCAAACATATTGTTTTATAAACAGTACAGTCGAAATACGCATTGTATGAGAAGGACAAAACGAGTTTGCTTGAAAAATTAGATCCAAAGGCAAGGATAAAATAAATTCAGTGAGTAGAACGCACTATCAGCGTTTGTCTGTTATGTCTAGTTCTGCATTAAATGACACTACAAAAATATATTATATTTTTTTTCACTTCCCAGTCCTGTGTAAGCATTGTTAACTTATTAGACCGACAAATATGTTAACAATACATAAAAACCTTCTCCACATTGAAATCCGTTCCAGCGAAGCACAAAATTCTGCGACAAAATAAAATATTAACACTGCGGTCATGTCACGGTCTGGCTGTCAGCAAATCGCGTAAACGAAAAACACGGATCATCAATTTTATTCCGTAACACGTTAGGAAAACAACAGGTACACCTTAATTTATCATGGGTAGCTACATTTACGGCCTACGTTTTAATCAAACAAAGTGTCACTTCTAGCTTATTAATTTTATTATCTTTGTTGCTTGTTTATGGAGTGTTTTGATACAACAAATTGAGATTGAAACAACCGTGAATTGCAGGCTAGCTGTTTGCGCTATAGCCTGGAAAGACAACTGCTTCTCAACATGAAGTTGTGGAAGCCCACTAGGCGCTTGGCAGCAGACTCTAGACTAGAGGATGGTAGGTATAGCACAATAGCTAGCTAGAGTACCTAAAGATAGTGCCGTACCACCATGGCATAGTTTTCTCAGGATTTTAGTCTTCACTAAAAACTTATAGCTATTTGATGGAATCATCACTGAAATCAATTCAAAAATATCTTTTACCGGAAAAAAAAACATTACATAATAATTGTAACTATACAGGAAAGATTGCTTGCTTGGAACCAAAAACGTTCTAGTAACTCTACCTAGTCTGTGAAATGTGAAATGAATGCAAAGAGCAAATGACTGAAAAAACAATTGAATTCGGGCGTGGCTGACGCAACTGATTAAATTACTGTAGATATGCGTTGCCCTTGCGTGTGTTACCAGTTTCTAATTTTTGCGCAAAGTTTGTTTACATTTTGAAATGAGTGATTTATTTTTTACTTACTTTTTTTTATAATCATGTTTGTATGGTTATCTTTGTCGCGGATTGGACGCCATACTAACACAACACCGTGTAAATCCAAAAACAAGCTTAAATTACAGGACGTCACCAGTTATACATAACAAGAAGAACAAAACGGGTAACAGGAAGCCAGATACCACAAGCAAATGTCAAGCCATTATTGACATAGGGCGTAAATTAAATTGTGCAGAAGGTCGCTTTAACCCTTGCTTATTATTCTCTCACACTAATTTAGGAGAGCGTATTAAACAGAAGCATAACATTACGATGCTATGGGGTGTTTGCAGGTGTTTGAAACAACAAGTTGAGTACAGGGTATCTCGATGCATAGGTATACCCTATAAACGTAATCAACTTGTTGTTTCAAACACCTGCAAACACCCCACCACTGATTCTCTGAATAACATCGTCACCCACCAGGTGATGCCACTAGCGCATTTATAAATATTAGACATAGAACATAGTTAGACATAGTTATTTGCCATGTTGAATAGGTAATATTAAAAACCATTATTCAAAATGATTAATTTCAAACATTTTGTGATTACAACTTTTGAGATCTCTCTATCGCGAGATCGCTCAAAGACATTGGCTTTTTCGTAAAATTTACTTAACAAGGAATGTTTTTAAATAGTTTTCTTTAATTCATGAAAAGTATAAGCTATGTTGGCTCTTAAATTTGGCAAAGTCCACAGAGCTTCGTTCGTTTGAATTTTTCTATAACGACCAATTTGTGAACTATGAATTTGACCACAATTATATGGCTTTGGCTACGGAACCCTACAACATGCGTGACTTGACATGCTCTTGGCCAGCAATTTTATATTAAGTGATCTTAACTTCAAAAAGTAAAAAAATTAAGCAGCGGCCTCATTTTCATTTTCTCATATCTGAATTTCTTCCTTAGAATACTACTCTAAGAACAAACAAGTAAGTAAGTACTCTAAGAACAAAAATAGACTTTTCTAAATGTTGTTAATAATGTATCCATAATGAATTCAATGCTCTCAAGTAGGTAGGTTGAGTCTGGCTAATGAAAGTAAAGACTGAAAAAGCACCCCAACTTTTCTCATTGCAACCCCAAAATTAATATGAAATCCAAGCATTACAGTGTTCTGTCTGTGTTACAATAAAAAATAATATTTACAAGTATCTAGTGAGATTATTCCATGCATTTCATACAAAATTTGGGATTCCAATGCCGATATTTTTAAATTTGCTACGCTTTTTCAGCCTCTTCTTTCACTAGCCACTACATACTTATGTAGTACTTTTAGGCAGGGCGCAAACGTGGACACTTTTGTGTCTTGTGTCAGATACAAGCTACCGATGAATATTTGATTTCTATAGAACCAGTATGAAATCAGCTACTCTCTGCGCAGACTTTGGCCAGTTGCTTCCACTTAATTGGTACTAGGTGTGCCGTGTCGGCAACAAAAAGTGTCTACGTTTGCGCAGCGCCATTGACCGACAAGGTTGGGTTTTGTAGTTATTAAAACTTTTTTCAATAAAAATTAGGGCTTCGTAGACTCAAATTTCAGAGACGATGTTACCAGTAAGCTATCTTTGTTAAACTTTACTCATAGTTTCAAAGAGCGTCTCAAATGACTCCATTTCTCACGTTTCCTTAATTATCCGACCCTTGGCGGCAGCCTTGTTCTTAATTGACATAAATCAATCATTCCCAGCCTGTTTGTAAAATCAATGCACGATTCACCAGATAATTGGTTTGACCGTTGCTTTAGCTTGTAATAGTTGAACGACTAATAGCTTTTTTTAAATAAATGATTAGTGGTTTTTGATGACCTTTTGTAGACGTTTAGAATGAGATTGGATGACATCGCTCAAAAACAGTGAAGGAAAAGATCTTGAGGAAACCCGCATGTCCAAGAACCTCAAAAGTTCAAGACATGACATTCACCAACATGCACTGGATTAGCGTGGTTGATTAGAACATTATCATTTCTCTCTAAGACAAGGTCTGTATTCTAGTAATGGGAACATGATAGATTGAAAATTATAGGTGTTGTATTTATGATGACGTCACTACCCAATGACCATCCCTGAACCTACACAAATATATCAACACCAGACCTCATTTATCAAAATCTGTGAGGCGTTTAGGCTGTGAAGTGTATGTTAATTTAAGCTGTCTATACAAATGCATGGTTATATAGACAGCATAAATTAGAGCATAACCTACACACGTCATTGTCGTGAAAAGAATAGTAATAATATGACATTTTAATCTCGCTGCAAGAGAAAACTTCTGAGACAATTGGATTCTGGGACAGATAGCCAATGAGGCAGAAAGGTTCTAGAATGGAGAATACGGACCGGCAAGCGCAGCGAAGGACGTCCACTCACAAGATGGACAGACGACCTAAAAGGGACCGCGGAAAACGCTGAATGCAGGCCGCTTCCAACCGGCCCTTTTGGAGATGGATGGGAGAGGCCTATGTCCAGCAGTGGACATCCCACGGCTGAAATGATAATGATGATTCTTTTGACCTTTAGAAACTAAACGATTTATTCTCAGACTAGTATATAATAGTAGTTATCTGGGCGATTAATACTTCTCATTAAATGGTCATTTCTAGAATAATTTAATTCAGGCTTTTAAATACAAGTTTATAATATAAAAGACAAACTAAAATAATGAGATTGAAAAGTTTGAACAAATATATCACTCATACGGATTTATTGAAACCGCAATTGGATTTGCTCCTGATAAAATATTCATAGAACGCCTGAATTTGTTATTCACACGTGACTCGAAACACGTCTGAAAAATACACAACTGGAACGAAAGTTTTTTCATTAATTTAGTATATGACCTAACTAGTTTTTTCAGATGTGATGTGCCTATCGTAATAGTTACCTTGTTATTCTGCTATTTGCTATGATGGAAGAGTCTGATCGTACTGATCATTATGACCAATGACTATGAGAAAATCTATTTTTTTTGAGTATATACATATTACTTTTTTCTATGGAACAGTTGTTTTTTGGCGTTTTCAGGGTCTGAATAAATAACTTACTTAATTTACTCTTCGACCAAAATAAAATGAATGGCCTATCCATTCATTTTCTCTTCGACCCAGAAGAAGCGCATTTTTGAAGATTACAAAATGAGCGCCGGCGCTCACTTGGTTTCCGTCCGTAGAAAGTGCGACACGCGTCTATTGTTACATGATTACGAAAAATTGACAAAATTATGCCTTCGTGTGCTTTCCCGAAGTGTAAATACACATCAAAAGACCGCTATCTATTTTTTGTAACAAATTTACTGTACATGGTTATAATTAGGTGTTGAAGTTATGTCCAACGGTTTTGCCTCGTTTTTACTGGGCAAGTTCAATGCATTCATTTTATTTTGGTTGAAGACCACACTCCTAGCTCCTTTCTAGGATTGCCTGCGTCAGGGACGCCATATGCACGAAGACATAGACTACTATGTTTCTAATCCGTACAGCAAAGGACGATGAACAATAAACCCGGCTTTCTTTCTCTCTTTTTTTTTTTTTTTACTTTATCTTTCTTTTTTTTCTGGGTGATAGTCTTTCAAGATCAGAATAAACGAGTCTTTTTTTTTAAGTCTTCATGTTCATCCTTGGACCACATCATCGCTACCCAACAGGTGAGTTGGTGGTCAGACGTGGAAAAAAAACCGGCCAAGTGCGAGTCGGACTCGCACGCTGAGAGTTCCGTTTTAACCCTTTAGGTACGGAACCCTAAAAAACATGTTTAAAAAACCAGCCTGGGTGGGAATCGAACCACTAAGCCACTCGACAAATACTTTGGAATAGAAATATTTTTACAAGTCATGTAAAAATAGGTTAGGTTGAATAAAACACAACTATTTGGTTATAACGAAAATATTATCACATTTATTACCATTATTAATCTACAATAAATATTACATACATATACATACAATATACATAAAATATATAAAACAATTAACTCTTTCATTATATTTTAAAATCATTTTTAGGGCAACCTTAGCAGAGTACGGTATTAAAGAAGAAGTCAAGTCCGCGGTGTCCTATCATAATGGATTGCATGTCATGATTATATAAATTTAACTTTGCCCTGCGGTTTCATCCGTGTTATATACCTCCTTGAAGCAACTTCCTTGGTAGCGATAGCAACCTTTGACTTTGATGACTTTTTTTTTCTATGGTGTAATATGCCAATGTATCGTACTTTAATTCTTGCCGTTCCATATAAAATGTACGGGAAAATGGATTTTCTTCATGATAAATTTTTACGTGAATTTTCCGAAAATTTATTTATTCTGCTGCACGGGGCGGAGAGGAATCCAACAAATTAAAGATCATGAAAATCTGTCCAGCCATTTTGAGTTATAAATGGTGTAACATACACACGACTTGGTTTTGTATAAGAATTTATATTGATTAGATGTCAATTTAAAAAATGATCTTCGAAATTACTATGCACTCGAACAAAATTATGGATATTGTCAAATCAACAGACAGCTCTAACTAAATTATTTGTAACTAGCGGTCCGCCCCAGCTTCGCACGGGTATAGATTATAGCCTATGTCACCCGGGGATAGTATATCTTCCCAACAGTGAAAGAATTTTTCAAATCGGTTCAGTAGTTTCGGAGCCTATTCAATGCAAACAAACAAACAAACAAACAATCAAATCTTTCCTCTTTATAATATTAGTATGGATTATTTGAGCTGGTTACAAATTACTAAGCCAAAGGCTATGAAATTTTTGTGGAACCACCTCGAGAGCTTCCACTATATAAAAATCTCGTAAAATGCTTCACAAACAGCGGAGTTTTCGATGTACATGAAAAAAACGGACCAAAATGAGTCTTTCTGTTTAACATAGTATCTACATTTTAAGTGAGTGCCTAGTGCCTACTATTGTTTTTAAAAATAATTAAACATTAGCTATATCTGCAATAGGTTGGCTTTTCAGGAACTGAACCATGTTCTTGAAGAGGTGACTCGCAGCGACATCTATCATCGGTCTTCCGAACTCCGCGGAGATTTCATGCCAGTTTTCATTTAAGAACGTCAGCATCGTGTCACCTGTAGAATATTTAAATCACAGAATAATAATGAGCATAGAATCCATCACGTGATTTACAAAGCGTACAATGCCGTCTGTCAAATAGTATGTAGCCTTTGCAGCCTTTTACAGGTACATTAAAACAGTGTACAACCCTGCAATTTGCCCTCCTGTCAAAATATACCTATCTGTTTCGTTCTGGTAACAAGAATTTTGGCATGTGAGTAAAGAATGTAACATGTTTAATTTGTTTATGCTATTTAGCACTGCTTCTATGCTTTAGTCCTTCTTCTGATATTAAAATATTATTACAATCTAGGATTGTTCAACAAAAAAGTGAATAGGTACGGTATTTCATAGGCAAGCACGCTACGTCTTCGACAACATAATTGTATCCCACCAGGTGATATTGTGGTCAAGTGCCTGCCCAGTCCGTTGTAAAAAAGGTGGGTGTTAAGTAGTCAAGAGTAGTCACAAAAAAAATATGACATTAGCCATATTTGTTCCTTTATGAATGTGATGATGATTTGCCCTTTTATCGGTGGGCGACAGATCGAACTAATAAATTCCCCTGCTATTTACTTAGGAGGACAGAAAGGGATAAAAAGTGCTGTCCCCCTGTTACCGACGAGGGGACAGATCAAAGTTTTTATTCCTATAATCTATTCTGTCGTCCAAATTTTAAAAAGTATCCAAAACATTACGCCATTAGTTACCGTTATAATATTGGAAAAGTGTGTTTAGACATGTATGTAACTATTTTAAAAGTAAGTAGTTTTTTACTTACTAAGTTCCTTATTTCCATTGAAGAGGTTAGTCAAATTGAAATGAGCGTTTTCTTTCACGTCAAATTCGTATTTGTACTTTTTCGGGACCACGTGCTCTTTTCCTTCATCATTCTTTTCCATATCGTAGTCAATACTGAATTTCAGTTGGACGTGCTCTGAAATATTGAAATAGCTTATAAAAATATTGAAATATTTTCTCTGTAGGGATTTCTTTCGGTGTCATATTTTAAGGTATTCGTGGCAGATAATCTGCCTATACATTTAAATATTATAGCACTATAACGCTATTGACACACAAATTTAATTGTTGTCCTTAATTGGCTAAACCGTTTTAGTTAAATTAATTGAATGATCAAATATTATTAACAAATATAAAAATTAAAATATGTATAAAATATATATATTTAAATATTGTTTTTTTTGTTGTTTTTTTTAAAGCTATAAAACGGCGTAGTATTTTGATTTATCATCAACATCAACCCTGAATGACCCACTGCTGGGTATATAGGCCCCCCTTTGTTTATGCCACTCTCCCCGGTCTCTCTCTAGTCGCATCCACTCGTTCCCGACAGTACTTTTGAGTCGTCAGTCCACCTCATCCTCGGTCGGCCCGGGTTAAATAGCGTTCTTATTTCTTATTTGCCTTTTTTAACCGATTATTAGGCCGATTTCGGAGACATTAGAGCTCATTCATGAGGGAATAAAAAACAATAATACTAATTATCTTTGGTAAACTTACTAAGTTTCAGTTTCATTTGTCCATCTCCAGTAATAGGCAAGATGAGTATTCTTCCAGCAGCGATATAGTGGCCTTTGATTGTGCAGTCCAAGTGGAAAAAGATATCAAAATGCTTCTTCTTTAAGTTCCATCTGCAATTATAAAATGTATATTACATCATAATGTGTGTGTGTTGTATAAAAATAAATAATTAAATTTTCGAGACATTTTTGCACGCACGGTCTTCTGACCCCAAACTAAGCAAAGCTTTTAATATGGCTGTCAGAGACTGCTATACATTTATTTATTTTTAAATATATATTATTAATAACCAGATAATTATAAAACAAACACAAATGTTCATCACATGAATGTTTGTCCTATAGGTGGGAATCGAACCCAGCTTTTTCGCATAATCACAGGACCTTTACACCCCTATAATAATAATATGGAATTCACCTGCTAAATTTAAGCTTCGTAGGTTAAGTAGTGGTCGAGATTTTGTGATGAATAAATCAGTCCATGAATCATTGACTTTTAATTTGTGTAGATACTAGATATACAAATTTATGGTGATATTTCACACAAAAGAAGAATTCGAGAACTGAAAAGCTTGTGAAACAACTATACATTATAGGCTGCTACTGCTTCTACTTCATGTACCTGTCACACATACCTGGTACCCTGTACACCAGTACATTTTTCCGTTCCGGTAAAAAATAACACCCAGAAAAGAATTTTATATATTTTTTAGTTTTTGTTAGTAAGTAAGTTGTCTTTAAACCTATAGATAGTTCGATTTATGAAGACAACTGGTTCTCGGCTTCGACAAAAATGAATTTATTTTATTTTGGTTGAAGGTTCTCTGTACTTAACAAGACAAAAAAAAAATAAAAAAAAAAAACTATTTTGTCAAACTACCTACCTACATTGCATAAAACGTTGCGCGCGAATCTGGCGCGATTACACCAAGCTGCTGTTGTATATAGGCATAAGCGTATCGCTGAGTATTACTTACTTGACTTCATCAAACACAGAATTTTTCAATCCCTTGACCTTTCCGCCTTTAAATTCAAATTGGAGACCAGACAAGTCGAAAGAGAAGTCTTCCATATCCATTACATCTAGAACTTCGACGCCAAGCTCAGGGATACCAGACATATAGGTTGATGCAACTTTGTTGAACGCTGCAGTCATGCATGTGGAATCTTCAAGGTCGCATTTTTCTACTTGCAATACTGGAAATATTTGTTTTTTTTTACGAGGGTTTTGGCGCCAACGTGGAAAAAACATGTCGGCTCGTTGGATTATTTTCCTAAACTTGTGTATTTTCGAGCGTTAATGTGTAGTAAATGATGAATTATTATTTATTAAGTGCTCATAAACGTGCTCGAGTGTGGTTAAGTGATATAACGAGGTGAAACATGTCGTTTCGTGTTGTTTCCAAAACTCCATAGGAGCCTCTTGTAAATCTCCACCACTTTACAAGGGCATGAGTTTGACTTGACCGTGACTTACTTTGCTTGACTGTGACTATGACTTGTTTGACGCTTTTAATACTATGTAAACATGTTTAATATTACGACTAAAGGACATTGAATCCACAGTTATGAAATTTTTAACAAATAATAATAATAATGTTTTTACTATTAATGTGCGTGTTGTCAATGTAGTTAATTATTTATCCGGGCAAGTGCCTTAATTGATTTAACCTAAAAATTATCTGTTTTATAAACCGACTTCAAAATTAGTAAAATACACAATTTCGTTTACTTGGAAAGTACCTAAACGAATTTTGCAGTTATTTTGATTTAAGAACCAAAGTACTGAACCTTTGATAGAATTTGTATGGGACGAATCTGAAAGTATATCTTTTCAAACAAATTTTCCAAATTGGATTATAAATGATGGAGTACAGAGGTAACGAACATTAAAAAAATTTAATATTGCGTACCTCTTTACTTTGAGTTCTTTCTTGATGTTCACCATGCGTGCCCCATTTTAGACCGTATCGTCACTTACCATCAGGTGAATTGGGGTAAAACGTTAGCCTATTCCATCATAAAAAAGAGTGACAGAGTGAAGTTTTTTATCCCGGAAGATCGACCAACTTATTGAGAACTTATTGAACTTTTAACTTATTGTGTAGAGTTGGCCAAATTGAGGAACAAAATTTTCCGCTTTTTTTAATTTTCCCGTTTGGAGTCTCAATATAATATACATCATCACATTAGTCATTTGCTTGCTGCGCTAGATGCAGATTAAATAACAGCAGGTAGGTACTATAAGTGCTCTAGTTATAAACTTGACGCCTAGGTCCTAGGTTATCAGGTACCAATACTTATGACCATGCCCTTGCATGCGATTGCGTTTGCATGAATAACATCAATTACAATTGTCCTTAGAAGTTCACAGGGTTATGCAGAACGGTGGCACTAAGCTGGACGGAGGACATTGTTATCATAATAAAATTATAAACAACTTTTACAATGGGACTAACCCTGCCATATCACAAGCTTTGCTTAGTTTGGGGCCAGATGACCGTGTGTGCAAAAATGTCCCGTTTTTTTTTTTTTTTTTTTAAATTTTAAATCGCGAAAAATATCACCTACTCTAAAGATAATATATTATGTCGGTTAGTGTAAATATTATATTTCTATAAAACAGTTAAAACCTGTTAAGAAAGTGCGAGTCACGCTCGCGTACTGGGGGTTTGGTACCACCACAAAGTATAAAAAGTAGTGCAAAAAGACAACATCACGCTTAGGCGGTCACCCATCCAAGTACTGACCGCACCCTACGTTGCTTAACTTGGTAATAAACAGAAATTTATTACCGACTTACACTTGGCCATTGTTTATTATTTGTTGTTATACCTACTATATAGTGTGAACTATAATCATGCCAAGTTTGACGCTTGTACGTATTACTATTTTTACATTAGAGCAATATCCTGGCGTATCTAGAAACTAATGATCTCCTCAGTGATCGGCAATACGGATTCCGCCGAAACCGGTCCACTGGGGATCTTCTAGCGTATGCCACACACATCTGGAGTGAAGCCACCGAGAAATACGGAGAAGCGCTCGCCGTTTTTCTCGACATCTCGAAGGCTTTCGACAGAGTTTGACATGACGGTCTTATTAGCAAGCTCTCCTCGTTTGGCTTATCCGCTGGTTTTATTGCGTGGATATCGGACTTCCTGCGGGATAGATCAATTCGAGTTGTCATTGATGGCTGCTCGTCTGATCGAATGGCAATTAATGCTGGTGTCCCCCAGGGGTCGGTGCTCTCTGCAACGCTATTTCTGCTGCACATCAACGATCTGCTAAAGCCCGGTACTTTTGGGTACGCAGACGACTGCACAGTAGTAGAAAGCTATACATCCAATGCACGAACCAGTGGACCTCAAATCCAGTCTCTCAGAGAGGCCATGGTCGAGCGCATGAACCTGTCCTTTAAGGCAGTGTCCGATTGGGGTGATGCCAACCTGGTCAAGTTCAATGCTGCTAAGACCCAGGCGTGTCTGTTCTCCGCCAAAAGGACGCCATTCCAACTGGCTCCTACTTTCCGGGATGTATCCATTCCGATAACTGACCAGCTTGAGCTTTTGGGCGTTTCTCTGATATCAACCCTCAATTTTGGCTCGTATATTGAGAGCAAGACTCAATTGGCTGCCAAAAAGTTGGGTATCCTATCGAAGGTGCGACGGTACTTCACGTCGGAACAGTTGCTATCACTGTACCAAGCACAAGTTCGGTCGTGCATGGAGTACTGCTCTCACCTTTGGGATGGATCAGCTAAGTACCAACTTGAGGCATTGAAATCTATAGAGAAACGTGCCAAGAACCTCATCAGCAATGAATCCTTAGTTCGGACTAAGCTTCTTAGTCTTGAGCATCGCCGTAAAGTTGCTAGTCTATCGGTTTTTTATCGGATACATTTCGGTGAGTGTGCATCGGATCTGCACGATCTGATTCCCTCCTGCCCATTTTTCTATCGGACTGCCAGAGCGGGCACGAAAAATCGTCACCGCTTTATGGTTGATATTCCGAAAACCCGTACGAAGCGCTTTGATTCCACATTTATTGTGCGAACTGCTAGTCTGTGGAATGCGCTGCCTGAATGGGTGTTTCCCGATGGTTACAATCTGGGTGTCTTCAAATCACGAGTGAATCGGTTCCTTCTAGGCAAGCATGCTCCAACGTCATCATCGCTTAACATCAAGCGTGATGTTGGTCAAACGCAAGCCTATTAATTATATATAAAAAAGACGTTTGTTGTATGGAGACCTCCTCCCCCTTTAGTTCTTACATTTTGACTTTATTGTTTTTATTAATCTGCCGTAATATTTCATATTCTGAGAAAATTTCAATAAATTTTATCTATTACGGTTCGAAAAATACAGCCGTTAAAAGGTAGGACGGACAGACAAACAGACAAAGTTGGCTTAGTAATAGGGTCCCGTGTTTACCCTTTAGATACGGAACCCAAAAACTCACGATTTCTGTGTACTACCCCTTTCGGCTTAGTACAGCCTTTCCGCGTAACCTTATAAAGTATACATATAGCTAGCTGAATAGTTATCACGTGCTAATGGTTTTATTTAATGATGATTACCAAAGAATGTCAGGTAAGTAAATAGATAGGTACCTAAACTTTGTCCAAGCATTTATTTGTTCTGACAGCTGATAAAATGAAAAAAACACTTCCGCTAGGTTTAACGTAAGACTGTAGTAGGTAGCCGATATTCAGTGAGATATAAAAATGTTTTATTTAGCACACATATACAATTATACACCTCACTAGGAATCTACCTGCCAAACAGCTTCGTAGCTCAAGTAGTTATCGAGATTTCTTGATTTATAAATATATTCCTTTAAGAGCATGTCATTGTGCATAGAGGGCATATAAATGCTACATTAGTTCAAGGAAAGTAAATGGTTATCAATTAATTTATTTTTTTATTAAAATTTCATTCAACTAACACACCCTTAAAAAGATACGCCTTTAGAGTAATCACCTGTGGCTGTAACATGGTGATTAATTCTTAGGCGTATTCCAAGGACTGATGACCTAAGCTCCGTAAAGAGTTTAAGTTTGTTAGTTTGTAAATTTGTACGTTTGTAAAAGGTATAATCTCTGGAACCACTGAACCAATAAAAAAAAACACTGATAGAAAGGTAGGTACAACATTGTTTTGTTTCCTTGGGGGTATCTTTGTTTTGTTTACAACATTGCAAAGCTGCGGGCAAACATTTTATATAAATTTAGTGTGAAGTGAAAAATGTGAAGCTAAGTATATAGGTCCATAACATCTGGATTATAATTGAGGTATAAACATTGTGAGTGATTGTTACATACGAGTATTCTATGAATAAATTATGAGACGTTTCCTGAAATTATGCTAAGTTTGGCGTAACAAGGGCTTTGATTAATTGAAATTCAAAACCTACTTCGAACCGCTACTAAACTAATTCTAAACATTGCTAATCATTTTGGTTTGAAAACACTTTGTGCAATTCTATTCAGACACATTAAACGTATTTAATCACGTGTTTTTTTTTACATTACTTCAATTCCTGACGTTTCGAACACTTTGCAGTACTTTGTGCTTCGCTTTGCATTATTTGCTTTTTTTGTGGGTTTTGTTCAGTTTTTTTTTAATACTTATACAAACGTCGATTCCTCGGGGGGCAAAGGGCTTAACCAGAATTTTAAACGCGATTTGTTTGTTTGATTTGTTGAACCGTACATTTAAAGCAATGTCTCAAAAGGGTGTGTACATGCGATGCTATAAGTACCTTCTCAAGGCTTGTTTTAAAGTTATTTTTTAACATAAAATATTTACTCATATTTTACAAGAATATTATCATGATTCATGATATACCTGATTAACAAGTAACTAGGCAATTTCTTCAGTTTTTTTTTTTTAATATCAAAATTTGCGAGTATGTATCCGAATATAAATAATCTAATATAAAATCCGAATGAAATTTGGAGATTTTGGTAATTTAGTTGTATTTTTTATTTTTATTTAAAAGAACTGTAATATTTCGGGGCTCTGATAAAATAATTTGAAAAAATAACTCACCACCCGCATTCACACAAATCGCCGATAAAAATAAACATATTGTTCTTAGCATGTTCATTTTTCTAGAAATCTAATAAGCCCGTGCGATTGAAAAGCTACCCGAGCACTGTGAAGGCAGTGTAGCCACGTACGGTAATATAGCATCATATTAATGACGTCTCTTAAATCATAGGTAGGTACTACGTAATGTATAGGCAACTAGAATGCACTGTCAAAATAGTGTTAAAAGAAACGAACTTTATCTCGTACGTCAAAATACTATTATTGAATAAAACCATGTAAAACCTGGTAGTGTCGTTGGTATCTGTTCCACAATTGCCAGGCAGAAATATGCTTTAGTACCATATAAAATTAAACTATTTGTTGTATCCCCCATACAACAAACGTATTTTTTTACGTATTTTTGGCTATCATTACGGTTCGAAAGATAGGTACAGCCGTTTAAAGGTAGTACGGACAGATGGACAGACAGACAGACTTTGTAGGCAGTAGGTACTAGGTAGTAGGCAGTAATAGGGTTTCTTTTTTACTTCTAAACTTGTATATTTTCGAATATTATTAATAATCGAATTTGTAATAATAGTGGATTATTACTTAAGTGTTCGTAGACATGCTCGAGTGTGGGGGTGATAATATTATAACGCAGTGAAACATATATTTTCATGTTGTTTCCAAATTTCCAATAGAAGCGTCTTGTAAAGCGTCCACCACTTTGCTAAGATATGACCGTGACTTTCTTTGACTTTCTGACTTTTTGCGGATAGAGCAGACGGAGCGTGATGCATTTACGTACATCTTGACATACTGACTATCACCATTTATAGCATTCTAAATTCAGTATTACGCAAATTATTTTAGTATTCAATATTAAAAAAAAATAACTTTTTTTTCTTCTAAATTTAATATATTACTCTACGTGGAGAGAACAAGTGAAAAAGCAATAAAAGACAAACAAGAATGCTATAAAAAGGCTGAAAGGATGACCAATATAAAGCTACAAAATAGGTACCTGTTTGATTTGTGTTAAAGCCAAGGCTTTATATTGGTACCTAGTATATTTGTACCTAGATCGAAAGGAAGTAAAGCGTAGTTTTGGTGCAAATCGGATGCGCAACTTATGCACGCATGCGACAGCAAGAGCGTCAGCTATGGCATCCAGCTCTCAGCGCTAACAAAGAATCTTGCAGCTGTCCACCATCACCAGGTAACCATCAGTGGTCATGAGTGTTTACCATCAGACAGACAGAATGTTTGTATGCCGCTCTTTTTCTTTAAAAATCTTAGTTGCACCGTGTGCAAGTTGCATATGAGTATTCATAGAAATATTCGTGACCTTATCTTTTGTTGGACTATCAATACCTATTAGGAATCTATCTGGATAATGGCCAAAAACGTGACGATAAACGCATATGATTAGGTTCCGTTATTCCGTTTATAGTTTATTCTATATTTTATTCCGTCTATTATTATATCACGTTAGATTGATTAGATAAAATAGTTTAGAAAATATAATTACAATAAGACTTTTTGCAATAGTGTTTCGAACGAAACTCTGTAGACAGCCAAATTTGATGTATCAGCCCGATATAACATAATTACATTTTATTATTTATCAAAAAAGAAAATTACTTGAACAAAAAGAAATACGAAAATGTCCGTACCTACGATCTAGAACGATTTGAATTTGTTACAGTTTTACTGTCAACATTTCTAAAATAAAACCTCCCCATTTTCAAAATAATTTTGAATTAATGGCATCAGCATGCAAAATGCATGTTTCTATGTTTAATGGTTTTAAAATGCGGAGAGGGCAACTTTTTGCTACTTTTGCAGGCCATATTTTGCAAAAGATATACTTGATAAAAAACTGATGTATGGAACCTTACCGTTTCAAAAAATATTGTTCAACGTCCCATGGGGTACAGTGAAAAAAATGCATTTCCATTTTATTTATTTTTTGATTTTGCATACATTCATTGGGTATTACGCATATTATGTATAAATGCATCCCCCTAAAATTTATTTTATTTATTTATTTTATTTTATTTATTTATTCAAATTACAACTATCATTACAGGAACATAACGTTGTACACTCATAGCTCCCCACTTGGATTCCCTGTGTTGGCCATGCCATGGAACACACACATGGACAACAACATACACCGAGACCCAGAGCAGATATACTTACTTACCTATTTAAAATCGTCATAATATACAATTATTAATGTTTTAATTACAATTAAAAAATTAAATAAAAATGTACTTGGAAGTCGTAGCTAGGTACAACACAATCATAAACTACCTACCTAGTTAAATCCAAATGACACAAATCAATACAAAAAGTGTAAAAAGTGTACCTACAATATTTTGTTATGGAATAATCTAAGTAATAATAGGCTAAGTTTTTGAGAAATAAAATAAGTTTTTTTTTTTTTGCATCCTTATAAAATTGAGATCTATTCCAAAACAAAGTTTCATGCGCTAACCTTAATAACTATAGAAGTGATAGAACCGATGGACAGAATTAATTTCTAAGGATTACTTGCAGTCCTAGAAAACCCTAAAAATGTGGGGAAAAAAACTGCGGAGCGCATAAACCCATTACCTATTTCATTAAATTTATTTGCATTAACTCTTGACGTCAGCTTAAGACAATTCGGCTAAAACTTGATTGTAATAAACAATAAGGACAGAAAGACAAAACCAGGGACAAAAATGCATCTTACTTGGTTCCGTGTCATTTCAACCATAGAGCGAAAACCTGTTTTAATAAAAAAAAAACATCAAAACAAGGAAAACCTTGCGCAGTATATCATTACAATAAATAAGTACTTACACGTACATAAGCTATATAGTTTAAGTAAACTATTTTTGATAAACTAGAGCCCGCTTCCCAGGCAGAAGTCTCTTGAAGATGAATAAACCGACATGTTTAGATAGCCCGTTGTTCCAGTTGGTAGTTAACCTGCCTCCTGCGCTTAGGGGCGTGGGTTGGATTCCCACCTAGGACAAACATTTATGTCATGAACATTTGTGTTTGTTCTATATCTGGGTGTTATTTAAGTATGTATGTATTTAAAAATATGTATGAATGTATATATATATCAGTATCTGGCAGCCATATCACAAGCTTTGCTAAGTTTGGGGTCAGATGACTGTGTGTGTAAAAACGTCACGAAAAAAGTGCGATTCGAGCCCGCGCACTGAGGGTTCCGTGCCACCACATAAATTGTTAACAAGGGTTGGTAAAAAAACACGTCATGTTTATTATTTTCTTAATACATAATTACACACCACCAATTAACACTTAATAATTCACCATTATTATGCGGTAGCACTCAAAGAAAAGTTACAAATAATAATTCAATATGGCGACATTTTTTTAAAGCTGGCGCCAAAAAAACTGGTTTGTTTGTTATTCAGTACTGTAGAACAAACCCCTTTTCAAAAATAACTAATCATAGTCTATGGATTAAAATGGGTATCATAGAACCATGACAAGCATAAATATTTATCTAATTCTATGTATTTATCTCGTCATAATAATGTAATTCTATAATTAAGGGTAATTTTCTAAATTATTTACTACCGGATATTTTTCATAATTTGTCTGAAACATACATTGGTAATTTTCATTTATGGAACACGCACGATTGTTTTTTGGGTTCCGAACCCAAAGGGTAAAAACGGGACACTGTTACTAAAAGCCTACGATGTCTATCTGTCTGTCTGTCTGTCCGTCCGTCTGTCTGTCAGTCCGTCCGTCTGTCTGTCCTACCTATTAACGGCTATATCTTTCGAACCGTAATAGATAGACACTTGACATTTACACAGAATATGCGTGTATATATATATATACAGAATATATAACGTTGCGGTGAATTAACTAAAAAATTATACCAGCCAAGTGCGAGACGGGCTCGCGCACTAAGGGTTCCGTACCACCACAAAATACAATAAGGTTGTCCAAGTAACAGAATTACCAGTTATTATAACGCCTTCCAACTGTCGGAGTAATTTTCTACGCAGTTTGCTACAGGCGCTCGAGTATAATAACTTGGTAATGAACAGGAATTTATCACCGACTCACACTTGGATAACCTTATTGTATTTTGTGGTGGTACGGAACCGTCAGCGTGCGATCCCGACTCGCACTTGGCCGGTTTGTTTATCTGTAACCAACAACAAAATAATGACATTATAATTAACTACTTGGTTTAAATAAAAACTGTCCTTCTTCGTAAAAAAGGTAATTATTAATTAAAGTAATCTATGAACTTTTTTACAATAGCTAGGTATACCTACTTTATGTAATAAATTTATAATAAGCTGATAAGTAGATAAGATGCTGTCTTAGATACATACGTCTGAAGCAGATATATTATCACCCTTGTAACTCGGATAATATAACTGTGGCGTTCTATGAACGCACGTTTACGTTTAGTTAATTTTATTGCATAATCTGTGGGTCGCGTGCACATCACTAGTGGAGTCGACCGATTCCGTGTGCATGCGCCCCCGTCACCAAAGGTGGACTAAGATTGGTGAAACATAAAGAGAACTACTTTTCTCTCTTATTATCATAATATCATTAACGGCAACGGCATTCCATTACGTATCACTAAACCGTAGGAGCCTGCCTCATAATAACTGTAAATACCTAAGTACTTAATTATAACAAACGTTCAACCACTTGAATACATTTGTGAATCACTACGGATGTCGTTTTACTTTCGTCGTCACCTCCTCAAAAGTGTTTTACAAAAGGGATCCATGATCCCAAATAACTAATTATTTATTACCTACAACTACTCATTCCTCAGTATTTTTTAATTAAGTAATTTGTAGATATTCTAAGAGTGCCAATGCTAAAAAACCCATGTTAAAACTCAGAGATTTAATTTTATCATCAAAAAGAAAATTGTACTTTAGTATGCAAAATGACGCCCAGTAGGATTTGTACTTGCAACAATCTGGATTTTTGGCACATTTGCTCTCTAATTGAACTACGGTTAAAATCTGCAGTATACCAAATTAAGATTGGATCCACCTTTAAAATAATGTACCTAATTCAACTTACTAGGGCGTGGTACACGAACATAATAATCCACAATTATTACCACATTAACAGTCCAAAATCTGTCTTACTCGAAGGTATAACGCCAGAAGCATGGAACAGAGGCGTGGTGGTGCTGTTCTTTAAGAAAGGTGACAAAACCTTGCTGAAGAACTACAGACCCATCTCGCTTCTGAGCCATGTTTATAAGCTGTTTTCGAGGGTCATCACGAATCGTCTCGATCGCAGGTTCGATGACTTCCAGCCTATCGAACAAGCCGGTTTCCGAAAAGGCTATAGTACCATAGACCACATCCACACGCTACGCCAAGTTATACAGAAGACCGAAGAATATAACTTGCCACTATGTTTAGCGTTTGTGGACTATGAGAAAGCCTTTGATTCGGTCGAGACATGGGCGGTGCTCGAGTCTCTCCAGCGATGCCGTATTGACTATCGGTATGTCGAAGTGTTGAAGTGTTTGTACAATAACGCCACCATGTCGGTCCGAGTACAGGAGCAGAGTTCGAAGGCAATTCCATTGCGAAGAGGCGTGAGACAGGGAGACGTTATCTCTCCGAAACTGTTCACTGCCACAATGGAAGATGCTTTCAAGCTCCTGGAATGGCAAGGACTCGGCATCAACATCAACGGCGAGTACATCACTCACCTTCGGTTTGCCGACGATATTGTGGTCATGGCAGAATCGATGGAAGATCTCAGCATGATGCTCGAAGGCCTCAATCGAGTCTCCCAACAGGTGGGCCTTAAAATGAACATGGACAAGACAAAGGTTATGTCAAATATCCATGTTGTGCCCACCCCAGTATCAGTTGGGAACTCAGTTCTTGAAGCTGTTGACGCGTACGTCTACCTAGGACAAACCGTCGAACTAGGTAGGTCCAACTTCAAGAAAGAGGTCAATCGGCGAATCCAACTCGGCTGGGCAGCGTTCGGTAAACTACGCAACGTCTTCTCGTCCAAAATACCTCAGTGCCTTAAGACGAAAGTCTTCGACCAGTGTGTGTTACCAGTGATGACATACGGCACTGAAACGTGGTCTCTCACTATGGGCCTCATAAGCAAGCTCAAAGTCGCACAACGAGCTATGGAGAGGGCTATGCTCGGGGTTTCTCTACGAGATCGAATCCGAAATGAGGAGATCCGTAGACGAACGAAAGTCACCGACATAGCCCACCGGATTAGTAAGTTGAAATGGCAGTGGGCAGGGCACATATCACGCAGAACAGATGGCCGATGGGGCCGAAAGGTTCTGGAATGGAGACCACGGACTGGCAAGCGCAGCGTAGGACGTCCACCCACAAGATGGACAGACGACCTAAAAGAGACCGCAGGGAAACGCTGGATGCAGGCCGCTTCCAACCGGCCCTTTTGGAGATCGATGGGGGAGGCCTATGTCCAGCAGTGGACGTCCTACGGCTGAAATGATGAACAGTCCAAAATACAAAGACTTTTGTATTTTTTGTAATATTTTTCGTAAAAAAAATATACTTTTTAAAGTACAAGCTTTTTTATTCTTCTTAGCAAACCTTTTATTTGGCATTCTTTATTTCATCATTATCATCATTTCAGCCGTAGGACGTCCACTGCTGGACATAGGCCTCTCTCATCGATCTCCAAAAGGGCCGGTTGGAAGAGGCCTGCATCCAGCGTTTCCCTGCGGTCTCTTTTAGGTCGTCTGTCCATCTTGTGGGTGGACGTCCTACGCTGTGCTTACCGGTCCGTGGTCTCCATTCGAGAACCTTTCGGCCCTATCGGCCATCTGTATTTGATACTCTTAATATATTATCATGATGGTAGATAAGAAAATATTGTCCGCCATCTTTGGGGCGTCCACAATATTTAATTTAGTGTGACGTTATTATATTTTTCGTATTCTTCTCAGCAAACCCTTTCATTTGATACCCATATCATGGGGTGCATTAAAAATTACTGGTCCGCTATCTTTGGGAGTCTGCCATATTGGATTTAGAATCACGTCATTTAGCTAACCATGCGTTATCAACCAAAATAAACTTGTATGCAAACTTTCAGCTCAATCGGTTGAGTATAACTGTTTTCAATTGAGTTTCAAGATGTTGCCCAAGTTGAACAAAGCAAGTTAAATAAAAGCTTTTAAAAAGAAGAGATGAGTAAAAAAAATTTGAAGAAAAAAAAAACTATATTCCTGGCTACATTGGCATGTGACAGTTCTGTACCCACCTAAAACCCTTGTCGCCATCGGTTTGACTTGGAGACTGGCGGAGGACCCCAGGATCTCTAGAAAACGCTATCACCCCTAGCACTATGATGAAGGTTCGTCGGAGAAGGTGAATGAAGGTTAGTCGTCATCGTGAGCCACTCAACTCCAGCATGTCACACAAGAATAGAATAGAATAGAAGAATAGAATAATATTTATTAACCTAAATAAGTATGTACAGAGGTGTTTAAATATTAGATTTAAAACCTCAGTAGTTGGTGGTTCCGTACTACGTATGAAATAGGTTGGCAGTGAACCCCAAACTAGGCACAAGATCTGTTTCTTGGGGAACTACGTCAAGCCTACGTCACTGTCCAGTTGCCACTTCATTGCAACAACTCAGCATGCGTGAAGACGTTGGATCTCTATATTGTGTCTTTTATCGCATTGCATTTACAACGGGGAATGTTCTGAAGAACTGTTCAATCTGATGCCAGCATCGCGGTTTTATCATCGCACCAGCCGCCACCGCCTGAAAGTTCATCCACACATCATAGATTGATGGAAATCGCACACGGTGCGTTTTACGCGGACTTTTTTGCTTCTCACCTACAATTTGTGGAATGAGCTCCCCTCTTGCAGCATTTCCGAGTAACTTTAACATGAGGTTCTTCAAAAAGGCTGTTAATAGAGTCTTTAAGGTCGTACGATTCACCTATGGCGAGAAATTAAAATTTTAAACAGTTTTTTTTTTGTCCTTGTAGCTAGGCCGGGTAGTTATTTTTAAATAACACAGTGTTTGCGCAAAATGTAGGCTGTAGTTGTACATTATAATGTTTGTATGTTTGTTTTTCTATTTAACGGTAACGCACCATCTTAAGTACTTACATTTGTCAATAAACCGTTTGAAACAGCAAAAAATAGTTTACAACACATTTGCTCAAAAAGTGCACTTACGAAGCCTGTATACATCGTTCGAAAGTTAAACATTACGGATCATACAACGGAGCGTGCGGAAATGAATTTGTCCGCACGCTCAGATGTATAGCACCGTGCGTGTGATTTGCGGTATTTTTTTAATTTCCATCATAATTACATAAGAATTCCACAAAAGAGTTTCATATTACGAGAATAAATAAGCTGAATGATCAAACCTCCTTGGAAGCGCTTTTGCTCAATACGTTTGTCTCAGTTTAATACTAAAGAGAAAATGAGACGAAAGATGTAGTTCTAATTTTCACCACGTGATAGTGGCGCTATTTGCATGTTCGCGCTATTTTCTTATTATATTATAGAAACTATTGTTGTGACTGATATTAAGTTATAAACAAAAATTGTTTCATTTGTAGCCTTTTTTTCTCGCAAATGTGTTGTAAAACGTTGTATGGCACACGTGCGGATTGGTTATTACAAACTCGTGACTATGGTAAGCCCTCGACTTCGTCTCGGGCTTACATTCGTCTAATCGTTTGTAATAACCAACTTTCCGCACTTGTATCATAAATAACTATTATTCACAAATGTAAGTAATAATGTGCATTAGAGATAAATAGGTTTACATGATTTTATAAAGAATAATAATCAATTTGCGAAAACATCATGATCGTTTACAATAATTTCCCGGCCTAGCTACAAGGGCAAGAAAACTGTTTGAAATTCGAATTTCCCGCCATTTGTGAAACGAACCACCTTATGGGTCGGCAACGTATCTGTGATGCCCCTGGTGTTGCAGGTATGTCCATAGGCAACGGTGATCGCTTACAATCAGACGGCCCGTCAGCTTGTTTGCCACTTAAAAACACAGAAATTGGAAAACAAATCTTTTAGAAATTTAATATATTAAACATCTGTAGGCGTATGTCATCCACGTAGCCTTTGCGTCTCGGAATATGATACCAATATTATTATAAGATGCTCTCAAGCATCTGTATTTCTGATTTATCGCAATGAATAGCCATTATGACATTGACTTTAGACCCGGACGTTCTTACAGGTAAGTAAGTGACACCTAATGACACGCGTATAGTTATAAAATAAGAATAGGGTTTTAAGACGCTGACGTTAACTGTAATTAAATAATTTATCTCATCGTAAATTGCTCTAAATTGCTCGTCAACCACAAAATGGACACTTATGCGGCACATAACAGCCCTTTGTTACTTATAACTACCTATTCATTATACTCCTTTATGAGCTGAAGATGCATTTATACGATCAAGACCAATTCCCAATATTTCCAGATCTTTAATAAAACAATCTGTCTCTCTTCATGGATTTTTCTTCGAGGGGGAAATCTTCCAAAGATACTCGGCTGCATTGGGGTGAAACCAGGGTGCGATTCTACAGAAATTGTTTTTAAATTGTAATTGTTGCGATTTTAATTGTTTAATAATTGCCTGAAAATTGACAGCGAGCAATTTTCACACTTAGGTCAAGCCAAAGGTTTCCACAGCGATGTGAGTAAAGAAATATCAGTTATGTGCCGTGTGTGCAAAAATGTCCCAAATATTTATTTATTTATTTATTTATTATTTAAAAAAAAATATTTGTTCTAACATCTGCAATATGCAATACTGCAATAACATTATATAAACTACGAATTCTTGTCACTTTTGCTAGGTTTTTGATAAGACTGTAGCAGGTACCCGACATACCTACTTCAGTGAAATAAGTTATTTTTTTCTTTCAGCTATTTACAAAGTTATTGCAGCTGTCAGAGCAAATAACCGAATGGAAATAGAACGATCTTACCATAAAAAGATAATCAATGACTCTTACTTCGACTCCTACTCCGATTCCGGTTCCGGTTCCGACTCCACATGAAACCTCCTTTTAACATCCCTAATGTAGACTAATAGGTACAAGTAGTCCACGATTCTATATGCGCAAAAAAAAAATGCGACAAGGACGTCTGCTGTGTAAGTTCGACTAAAGGCATCAAGCCTGATTTAGGCCAGATGCGTTCGAGCCCGCTACCGTACTTTACCATATTGTGTCCCTGGGCAAGTTTGAGCCCCATAAGAGTGATCATTACACAAATTTTCAAAAAAAATCGTTAAGGAGAGTTGTAGAGTTCTAGCAAGACAAAACCAGTCCCAGAACAAATTCACAATTAAAAATCAAAATATTTGCTGGGTCACACGCAACTATACATTTAACGAAGCTTTTTTTAGCAGAAAGGAGGTTGTGTCTCATCATTATGAACAACTTGACTATTGGTCCAACCCTGAAATCGCAAAAGCATTATCAGCTATATCCATACATTCTAATGAGTTCAAATGCCATTTTTCTATGAAACGGCATTTTTTGCGATTACGCGATTGGCCGATTCCATCATTTTAAAAAACACTATGATGAGTAAAATTACCTCTTTTCGGCTTAGCACCACCGTTCTGTGTAAAAGTCTGGGACCGGACTAATGAGAACGCCTGACAAAATAAGGTTTATATTATCTATGGCAAGGAAAGCAAGGTGAAGTAGTTGTATTAATTTTAATGATACAAACGATACATAGCTGTTGCATCTGCACCATTGATGGTGCAAGTCAATGATGCAAACGGTACATCGAATACTTACCTATACTCATCATCATTACCAGCAGCAGCATATCATGTTCCAACTGCTGGTACACAGGCTTCTCTTCGAGAGAGAGGATAAGACCTAATCCACCATGCTGGTCCAGTGCATGATGTTGAATTTTATAATGGCGTCGATTCTGTTATACCACTCACTAAACTAAACCAATCTGACAGGACTAAAATTATCTGCCTCTCTTTTCATTTTAATGTGTGAGAGAAGGATGGCAACAATTTTAGAGCTGTCAAATTTAGTTTAGGGTGATTCAGAATCGATGCCATTGTCTTTGAACTTTTGAGGTTCTTGGACATACTGGTTGTCTCACAATATTTTCCTTCACCGTTTTTGAGCGATGGCATCGAGACTGCACGTGATATAATTAAGTAGGTACTAAATAAGTCATTGGTGAAGGGCCGTTGATCAAACCGGGTGCCGCCAGATTGCAAAGCTTACATGCAACCACTCAGCCATCATCGCAATACCTATGCTTGTATAGCAACAAAAATTAGTCGTAATTAAAACAACGGATAATGTATCTAAACATCGTTGAATAACACTATTTGCCTACTTCGTAACGTTTTTAATAATTGTTTTGATTGGTCATCTTGTATATATGATAGAGCTGGCGAGGTGATTTTTACAGTCAGTACAATTAAAATCCCCATACCACACACAATCATACAAATACATGATAAAGTATAATTTTCACAATATTAATAAGATATAAGTAATCTTTAATTTATTTTGGCTATGCTTTATTTATTTTATTGTAATTCATACAAGGGTTATTTAAATATATCTAGTAGTCAAGTCAAGTAATATATATATATTATACAATTTCAAGGCACCTAAAACGGACCATTATGTTAGTCTGCCCATGGCGTTGCAGTATTATCGGAATTTATTGTCAAAACAAATGACAACAATTTTCTTATTAAAGAAATTCTGAATAATGTATTTAACAGTAACACAGTCATTTATTGTGATCACCATTGATGTAGGTATATTATTTACTACGTACGTGATCACCCGTTTAGAATAGTAGGTATTCTTTGTCAATTATCGTTCACATGTTAAACAGTCATGTCTTCCAAAGGTTGTGATTTTAAATACGCCTTTATAGCGTTATACACCTTCTTCGTTGGAGTGTTGAAGATCGGGATTCCAAACTCTTGAATAAGTAGCTTCCAGCTTGTGTTCATGAATGTGTGCATTGTGGCACCTGGAATAAAGATATTTTTATAGATTTTAGCAATTAGCACTACATCGCCCTTTTGGACATACTTGAAGCTATGGACCAAACCTCCGGCGCAGTCGTGCAGGGTTTGGCATGGTAAGTTCAACATGAGCTAATTTTTAACAAGCGTTACGTAAGATACAAGGTCTTTTTGGAGTGCCTGTGGACCCTTCACTAGGTGAGACCTGGGGCCTTACGGACAACAGCTAATTGCGGCACCTAATCCGCTCAGTTGGTAAATCACGCGACCGCAAACCGTATCTGGGGGCGATAAGGTACACGTTCGCGTGATTTTCCAACTGAGTGAATTAGGTGCCGCAATTAGCTGTTGTCCGTAAGGCCCCTGGGGCCTTACGGACAACTGCTATTACAGGCACCTAATCCGCTCAGTTGGAAAATCACACGACCGCAAACCGTAACTGGGCGCGATAAGGTTTGCGGTCGCGTGATTTTCCAACTAAGCGGATTAGGTGCCTGTAATAGCAGTTGTCCGTAAGGCCCCTGTATTGCAGCTGCCATGCCAGTTTCGATTACTGTTAAATATTATACAGTGACAAAAAAATACTGTTAAAATTTGCAAGTTGAAGTGGCAATGGGCAGGCCACATCGCTCGAAGAACCGATAACCGATGGGGAAGAAAGGTTCTGGAGTGGAGACCACGAACCGGAAGACGCAGCGTAGGGAGGCCTCCCACTAGATGGACCGACGACATTGTGAGAGTCGCGGGCATCCAGTGGATGCAAAAGGCAGGCTGTTGTTCAGTGTGGAGGTTAAAGGGGGAGGCCTATGTTCAGCAGTGGACGTCTTCTAGCTGATGATGATGATTATACAGTGAAAGTTACAAAAAGAAGGAAATAAATGAACGATGATGAAATGGAGAATAATCATAATCATAATCATTTTATTGGTAACTAATAATTACAATAGCTATATATATATTTACAAACAAATATGACATAATTATTTTTGAATTGCCATTCAATTTTTTTTTATTGGAATCACAGAAGCCAGAATCATGACTCTGTGAATGTAGAGCACAGCCAAGCACAGAGTTCGAAACGAGCAATAAAGCAGGTCAGTCGGCAAATGCTGCAACGTATCAACAATCAAGTTCACTGCGAATATAGTAGGTATCATACGTTCATCATCATCATCATTTCAGCCATATAGGACGTCCACTGCTGGACATATAAGCCTCCCCCATCAATCTCCAAAAGAGCCGGTTGGAAGCGGCTTGCATCCAGCGTTTCCCTGCGGTTTCTTTTAGGTCGTCTGTCTATCTTGTGGGTGGACGTCCTACGCTGCGCTTACCGGTCCGTGGTCTCCATTGCAGAACCTTTCGGCCCTATCGGTCGGCATCTGTTCTGCGTGATATGTGCCCTGCCCACTGCCACTACAACTTGCTGGTCCGGTGGGCTATGTTGGTGACTTTCGTACGTCTACGGATCTCTTCATTTCGGATATCATACGTTACGAGAACAAAATCGTACAAAACGTTTGGCCAGTCGTCAGCTTTAGACGAAGAATTTTCCCAACATACACGGAAAAAAAATGCCTTGAAAACATCAGCAATTTAGTATAGGTATTTTACTATATTTTTTTGAAGGTAATTGCAGTTTAGCTTCCATTGCATGGTTTTAAACCATAACTTCAATATTTTGGGTAAAGAAATACTATTATGTGCAAACTTGACATTAGACGAGCAACATTCTCGTCTGCTCACTACTATTTAAAAAACAGTACATTTTTCACACAGGTAAGGTAAGCTTAGGTACATGAGCGTAAAGAAAATAATATAAATATTCAAGTCATTACACAAGCGTAATATTTATAAATAATACCTGCCCAAAATTATGTCCACAGTTGAGGAGATTATGATACCTTTTTTACTCTCTTCATATCTTTCTACTGACATATGGCATTCAACGATTCACGGATAATGAGAGAAAGTACCTAAAATCTTACAGTTTCAAGAAATACTTGTCTTAGTGTTTGTTTTTAAGAGTCGATACTCGATACACGTCATCAGCCCAAATACAGGTTTTGCTCCTGCGCGAAGCTGTGGCAAATTTACCAACAGGCTGAGTAGACTTGAGCCAAGAGCGGCAGATTTCAGATCAGTTTTAAATTGGGATCAACACAAAAATTTAACAAATTTTAAGAATAAAAACCTACCCTTTGTAGTTAGGAAAATAGGGAATGTTTGATTGTTCACCCACTGAATTATTAACTGTTAACTATCACGCTCAACTTTGTACTAGGTGATCCAATTTCCGTTTTTTTTATTGAATAGAGTTTGCATTGCGTTGCATTTGTTTGTATTTGAATAAAAAATCCACTCCAAAAGACAAAAAATTGTAGGGAAATGTTGATTTTTCACGTTGAACCGATTCTATCAAAACTTGGTTTACATATAATATGTGGTTTTGATGACACTACAACATAATCGAAATCTGGACTTAATCTGATGATAGAGGTGGAAGACAGGCGAGGGAATTCCTCAACCGCAGCAGCAACTACCTAGTGTTTGGGATTATCTTGTTCATCATCACCAGCCAGAAGACGTTCACTGCTAAAAATAGGCCTCCCTCTTTAGACCTCCACACTGAACGCCAGCCTGCCTTTTGCCTTTTGATCTTGTTCATCTTGAGAACTTTAGTTCAAACTGGGTTCTGACTGTCATTAATCGATTTCTGTAGAATAGCTCCTGTGGGACAGTAGCAGTAGGCGCGAGAGATTATTTTTTTTCGTAATGCCTTCTTCAATGTGATGTAACGTCGGTTTCTAACTTATACATACATACGAGTACAAGCAGGAATTATGGTGCAATTTATGTTCATTTTGACATTTACATCGTGGTTCACACAAGGACGTTTAATACCCTCAATAAAACGTCCTTGCGTTCACATTACAGAAGAACTTGCAATCCTTCTACGCGAAAACCTCTCGAGTTTATTTCATTCTTGACTCTATTTCAATAACACTAAAGTTTTTGCAAAAACAAACACAAAATTACCCAAGTATGCAATGCAATACTGTTAAAATACGCAAAACGCCTAACTATTAAACAAAATGAGATCGGGCGATTATTATAAAGTCGCGAATAAAATAACTGTAATGTTAACTATGCGTACTGAGAGTCTATTCTCAAAGTATAAACACCTATATTGAAATGAAATGTTTTTTTAAATTGTTAACAATCAATTCTAAATGGCAAAAACATGCTGCCAGTCTCTATTTACATTCATAAAAAGATGAAAGATGGCATACCTATACCTTTCGCCGAACAAAGTTACTTCTATATATCGATTAAATTATCTGTGGAGTATAAAATAAGAGAGCCACTATTATTTTCATGATCAAAACTCACAGCTATCATCCATAGCTATAAAACATTTTTATTTGTATTTTTAGTTCCATAATTTGACTAACTCTATCAATGGAAAACAAGTGCATATAAAAACGTCGAAACTTTCCACCCTCTTCGAAATACTGATATCTGTAAACGACATTTGAGTGTGTGGATCCCTCAGTAAATAACACTCGACTGGTCCAAGCCACTCCACCGAACCACAACGGCTAAAAGTTATGGCAACCAGTTTGCTTGAAAATATTTGGCTCACAAATTTGAGGTTTTGTTGCGTTTTTCGAGATAGGTTTGTTTTTTCTCCAGTTACTATACTTAGAGCGGAAACTCCATGGACGATACAGCAGTTGCTTTCACCATTGTTACTACACGAAAACTGTCTGAGGAGCTTGTCTATGTTTTTGGAGGCATTTTGATAGATATTTCCTGCTTTTGGATAAAATGTAAGATAACACAAAAAACGGCCAAGTGCGAGTCGGGCTCACGCACTGACGATTCCGTACCACCACAAAACACAATAAGGTTGTCCAAGTAACCGAATTACCAGTTATTATAATGCCTTCCAAAGTTGTCGGGACAGTTGCTACGCAGCTACCATGCACTCGAGTATAACACAATTATAACTTGGTAATGAACAGAAGTTTGTCAACGACTCGCACTTGGCCAATATTTATTAATTATTGTGATACTTTAGAGTGTGTACTATTCATACCAGGTTTGACGCTTCTACGTATTATCGTTTTTACATTAGAGCTAATACAACAATACGTAAAAAAATAAGTTTGTTGTATGAGGACCCCCTTATCGTTTTTATTTTTTGACTTTTTTATAATTTTTTAGTTAATTCACTGTAATGTTACATATACTGTGAAAATTTCAACTGACTATCTATTACGGTTCGAAAGATACAGCTGTTAAAAGGCAAGACAGACAAGGCTTAATATTAGGGTCCCTTTGGGTACGGAACCCTAAAAACCAACTTCATAATTAGTAAATTAATACGAAATTTCGTTTACTTGCATGATATAATATGTCGTGGAGTTTTAAGGTAACAAACAATAAAAAAACAACCGAATAGAACCCTCTCCTTTTTTGAAGTCGGTTTAAAGAGGCCTTCATTCGCAGTTACTGCATCACGTTTTCTCTATATTTTTTTGTTCCTATCCAAAATGATGAATAAACACTCAAACGATAGTGAATATCAAAGCTAAGGGCATACCTTTGATGTTTACTATAAATATACTTACTGGCTGCCTTATTTCCGTTGAACAAGTTGCCGAGATGAAAGTTGGCGCCGTCTTTCACATCATATTTGTACGTGTGGCTTTTAAGATCGATGATGTCTTTGCCGTCGTTATTCTTCGCGATGTCGAAAGGAAAGTCCATTGTTAATTGGCAGTTTTCTGGAAAAGTAACATAAGTGGCGTCAAGGTTACAAAATAATCAGGCTTCGATCTACTTCCTAGCCTCCACCCTACCTGATCTCCTGTCAGTATTTATCATCATTATCATGTTACCACTGCTGGGCGGACACAGGCCTTCTCTCAGGGTGAGCCAAGACATAATCCGCCATAAACTGCCCAGTGCATTTTGATGAATGACATTTATGTCTTTAAACTTTTAAGGTTCTTGGACATACTGGTTTCCTGGTTCTTACCGGTTTTGAGCATGGCATAAGTATATGATGATGAAAAAGGTAGTTTATAATGATGAGTACATTAACCTCATTTCGGCTTAATGCCACCATTCCGTATAACTCTGTTTAGATTTTTTCCTTACATTTGATTTTTTGTCCTTACAGGAAGCTCAAGGTCATTGCTGGGATTTGAAGCTAATCCTGTTGTGGCGTTTGACCACGCGATATTAGAAAAACATGCCATTCATCATCATCATCATCAGCCAGAAGACGTCCACTGCTGAACATAGGCCTCCCCCTTTAACCTCCACACTGAACGACAGCCTGCCTTTTGCATCCACTGGATGCCAGCGACTCTTGCTATGTCGTCGGTCCATCTAGTGGGAGGCCTACCTACGCTGCGTCTTCCGGTTCGTGGTCTCCACTCAAGAACCTTTCTTCCCCATCGGTTATCGGTTCTCCGAGCGATGTGGCCTGCCCATTGCCACTTCAACTTGCAAATTTTAACAGCTATGTCGGTAACTTTGGTTCTTTGGCGAATATCCACGTTTCGGATTCTATCGCGCAAAGAAACTCCGAGCATAGCTCTCTCCATTGCCCGCTGTGTGACTCTGAGTTTTTCCAAAAGGCCAACAGTTAAGCCATTCACACTTTGTCCAAAAGAGTTGTCAATAAGGAGGTATCCTTCACAAAATAATTTGTCACAAGGGATTTGTCTGTATGAAATCAAGGTATTGTGTAGAACTCATAAAACAGTACTTGTAGTAGTCAAATTGTAGCGAGATCATTATGAATAGATAAGCTTGATCATTTAACCTAAAATAGGTATACAGGGTTATTAATTTGATCAAAATGCTAGCGTGTTTCTAGCTCAACGCATAAGCATTGCCATTCAGCGTGGTAATGCCACCAGCATGCTGGGTACGCTGCCCACTGATAGTGGGCTTGAGCATTTGGATTGTCTTTAGACCTTCAACGGTCTATGGGCAGTCTAACTGTATTTGTAGTGTTAGTTTTAGCTTGTATTTTGTTTAGTTCATATAAAAGAACGAAAACAAAAACTAGACGTAACTACTTCATAGTTCATATAAATGAACGAAAACAAAAATTAGACGTAACTACTTCATAGTTCATATAAATGAACGAAACAAAAACTAGACGTAACTACTTCATAGTTCATATAAAAGAACGAAAACAAAAACTAGACGTAACTACTTCATAGTTCATATAAATGAACGAAAACAAAAACTAGACGTAACTACTTCATAGTTCATATAAAAGAACAAAAACAAAAATTAGACGTAACTACTTCAAAACTAATACACGTTTATCGATAAAGGGATAAGAGTATGGTCTTCGTATTTTTCTGCAAATTTTTCAAGAGTGACTGTTCCACAGAGTAAATAAGAGTACTACTTAAGGGTGTATGCAACGTCACAGAATACATATTAGTACCCAACGTTCGTTTACTATTTCGCTCGCGCATTTTAACATGCTGAAGATATATTATAATAACTGAATATACGTAAGAACACAAGAATGTCAAGAAAATTGTTCAACTAAAATTTCGTACTAGTTTCCATTTTTTTTTTTTTAGATGAACCCATTGTTTTTGTAGGTGTGTAAAAATTTAACCGGAACCCTTTAACCTCCTTAACCTTACCCCCCCCCCCCTTTCCCCCTAACTGTAACTTACTTTATCTATATCCTCAAATATTTATAAAACCAAAATATGAATACTGTTTGCCATAGCCGTGCAAACTTACAACGCAGCTTAAGTTGACGACATAAATATTATCTTTAAAAAAATCTGTGTAAACTGTGAGTATCTAATAATACAATGCTTACTCAGTTTAATGACGGTTTGGCCATCGCCGGTGATAGGCAATATCAGAAGTCTACCCGAAGCCTTGTAGAGTGATTTCAACACCAGATCTGCGTGGAAGACCAGCTGCATCTGCTTCTTGCCCATATCAATGCTGAAACGTTAGGGTTCATTCTGTTATTAAAAGGACCTGTTCCCATCCGCAGCTCTGTCGCTTCTGCATTTACACATTATTGAAGATATAAAACTACTGAATGTGAATTTGCATAAAGTGACATACCAAGTTTTGCAGACTATAACAATATCATATCATCAGCTATTAAACGTCCACTGCTGAACAAAAGCCTCCCTCTTAGAGAGGAATAATCCCCACTTAGGTTGACCTCATTATAAAAATTGTTTATTGAATTCAATTACCTCCTTTAAGCTTAGAACCACCGTTTCGTGCAATCCTGTAGATCTATTGGTAGCTACATACAGTGCAATCCAAAATTTACTTTAACAGGTTAAAACTCGGTTGGAACTCTGATCTCAACTGTTGAGTTCAGCCCCTTGAAATATCGTCTCAGATTAGACAAGCAAAGTAGACAATATAGATAGATAATTTATTGTTCACACCACAAATTATAAACACACACGATAAAACATCTTAAAAACTAGTGCAACAATCGGCAGTCTTATCGCTGAGAGCGATCTCTTCTAGACAACCTTACGATGGAGATATATTAAACAGAGGGTCTTGCTAATCTGAGGATATCTCCGTGAGCCCTCTAACTTCACTGGCTTTTATTCTGTAACACATATATTATAGGTAATACCTGTTTGCAGACTAAGTAGGTACTGATTGGCGACTGCGTGGATAACTGGCAGAGGTTTGGTATAAACATACCTAACACATACCACACTTTCTTCCAGTCTTCCATACTTTCTGCAAGTCTATTTAAAAAATACTCACTTTAACTTGTCAATAACAGCTTTTTTCAAGCCTGTTATTTTAGCGTCTTGTAAATTCAGCTTCAGACCAGCTAAGTCCACTTTAATAATGTCCACGTGCAATGGGTCCAGGGATTCCGAGTCCACTTCTGGTATCCCGGCGGTGAACGCGGCGACAACTGATTGAGCTGACGATTTGAGGCAGTCTGAATCCTGCAGCTTGCATTTTTGGATTTCAGGCACTGAAACAAAACACAAAACACATCCTGTCATGCAGTGGACTGATATAAGATTAATATTGTAAATAATGAAATAAAACTCATAATATAGATATGTATTCGGTTCCTTCTAGGCAAGCGGGCACCATTGTAGACGGCATTGTCGCTTAAAGCACGGTGTGATCACGATTTCAAATTCGTTTTTCACCCACTCACGCCATGATCTAATTGGTATCTAAAACGGCTATCTTTAAAGTCGAAAATCGTATATTATCATATTTGACAGTGATGACTTTGTGCTTGTGTTTATATTATTTTGAGGGTTTTTTTATTTAATTTATCGAAATATGTAAATATATTTTAACAATTAATTGGTTAAAGTTTTAAAACACTAGTCTGGCTAGACAATTTGAAAAAAAAATTTATGCTGAAAATTCAGAGTAGGTATACTTCAATTCAAAAGCTACTTTTGTTGCAATTTTTTAAGAGTACAGATAATTTCCCAAAATTTTATTCGGTTTAGATTATTAGCAGATCTTCTAGTAGTACTTTTTTGAATCTGATCAGTTAATTCATCACATCACACTAAGCATTTAAAAACACTTCTTTTGGTTAATTTCGCGATTGTACCGCGCCTTAACATAAGGCTAAATGACGGTCACACGCACACTTTTTATTCATACAAAAAAAATACGTGTGTGTTTACCTAAACCATATAAGATTGCTTCAACTTCTAGGTCACAAACTTATAATAATAAAGTATAAAGTGTGAGAAACTAGTTTGTATGAGGATAAACAACATGGTAATGATAAAATGTCACTGAGGATCAGGGCAAAACGTGACATTAGGAAATTATTGTTTACTATTGTCAGATGTAGTAAGATAATTATCCCAACTGGACCTATATTCACAACGTGTAATCACACCTTAATTTTAATGCAAAAGCACAAGGAAAACCAAAAAGCGTTGCGGGTGTTCGTGAAAAAATTTGAAAATCTTTTTAGAAAAAAAAAAATTATATTTGTGCCTTTTGAGGTCTTCTGCACGTTCAGGCACCGCACTGGGCTTATTTTTCGTAGGTACGGGGAAGATGAGACGGTGCAAGAGTATGAGCGCAAGTAGCGTTCTAATAGATCGTTGAGCGTTCCATATCTACTAAAGGCTGCCCCATCTCCCAAAGAATCATGGTCATACCATTCGGTCTTTTATCGTCGCTAGTTAGCTTGTATCTTATTTAGTTACGTATTGATTCACACAATATATCTTGCCTCATAAACCTGCGGCGTTTCCGAGAATCTACATCATGGGGTTCTTCAAAAAGTGAGTCAATATAGTCCTAATGGGTCGGCAACGTATTTGTGATGCCTCTGGTGTTACAAGTATCCATAGGCGACGGTGACTGCTTACCATGAGGCGGCCCTTCTGCTTGTTTGCCACCTAAGGTATTAAAAAAAACGTTAAAAATTTACTTGCAGAATTACTATGTTGGTCGAAAAATAAGACAATCTAGCTCTCGTAGGGTGTTTATTTATTTTACTGAACCGCTTTTACTATTTTTTTTTTATAACTGGACTTAAATGAACTAGTATTGTGGGCTTCTTTTGAAATCGAATTAACGCTCATTATACAAAAAATATGTTCAATAATAATATTTAAACTCGAAAATATTGTCACATCCTTAAAAAAAAACTAACTGAAGTTGAAATATTGAAAGACAGACTTAACTTTGTAGTTGACAATAAGGTTCTTCCATACATAACAACTACAAAATGTAAGTTTGTAATTATAAAACAATATTTTTTTATATGATATAACTTCAAATTAACAACTTTCAGATTTATTTCTTTATATGTGCTGTAAGACCTTGCCTCTTGCCAAAATTAATGATTCTAGGTCAACGGGAAGTACCCTATAGGTTTTGGTTCCCCTGTGAAATCGAAAAATATGCGACATAAACGTTCATATCTTTTGATTGCGTTGATATAACATTTTTATTTTTTTACAGCCGAAATAAACCGTAAACCCTAGAATTTAATATTAATTTCAACTTGTTACCTTTACGCGTTCTTAAGATAAAGGGTCTTGACAGACGGACAGACAGACGGACAACGAAGTGATCCTATAAGGGTTCGGTATTTTCCTTTTGAGGTACGGAACCCTAAAAATAGGCATTGTTTCGCCGCAAAGCGTTCCATAACAACATAGAAGTTAACATCTCTTTTATTATATTTGTGCTCTAGTATTACCGTAATTAGTTCCTGATTTATCGTGTCCTTACTACTAGTGCATTGCGACCCCTCACCTAATAACCTTACAATGCTCACTTCTTTACTTGTATCTTAACTAAATCTGCATATTTAATTGTGAAATAAAGCGAACATTACTTCATAATCATCAGCCAGAAGACGTCCACTGCTGAACATAGGTCCCCCTTTAACCTCCATACTGAACGACAGCCTGCCTTTTTGCATGCCCGCGTCTCTCACAATGTCGTCGGTCCATCTAGTGGGAGTCCTACCTACGCTGCGTCTCCCAGTTCGTGGTCTCCACTCATGCCTGCCAACTGCCAAGCGTGAGGATTATGGCGTGAGTTAGTTCTCATAATGTGAGTAGGTACCTACAATTACCTCCTTTCGGCTTAGTACCGCACTGTTCCATGTAAACCCTGTACAGGTACGGGGTGGCAATGTTGCATGATTATTGCGTTCTTGCGACGTTACGCAGCATTATACGATGCGTCGACGAAGCTGTGGTAATGGTAAGTTAACCTCGATGTTAATTTAACTTAATTACTTTTTACGCAAAACTAATGCAACAAAACTAACTTTGCATCAAACTACAGACGCACCCGTAGTTTTGTTTTATGTCTATTGAAAATTACCAATTAGCTGTTGCCCGCGACTTGACTTGACATCAAAAATACGTTGCCGGCAGCGAAATTTCGCTGGTTTCCGACCTTTGCTCGCTTTTTGAAGAACCATGCTATAAATAAAGAAATAAATAAATAAATATTCGGGAATTTTTACCTACCTAATAATAATGTTAATTTGAAAGCAGGTTTTGTTGCGGTACTTGTTAAAAAACTTAAACTATCACGATTGTTCATTATACACACAGTTATAATTATGGTTATTAACCGGATATTTACCGTGATAAGGTTGTGGATATGGAGCTCCCGATATTTCGGCGCAGTTACATTCACCATGTTCACAGGAAGACTGAAGAATGCGGCTAGTTGGTCGAAAACATGATCCAAGAAAACAAGGTCTAGCCCTCTGGGAGTTGTACCGCAATGACGTCACTGTCCAGTTGCCACTTAATTGTAACAAACAGGATAGATACTGGGAAACAACTTTTTTAATAATCTATTAAATAAAATACAAAAAGCGATTGTCATTTGGTTTGTCCGCTCAAGCAAGTTAAGCACGAATTGAATATATTAAACACAATTTTATCAAAACCACATTGATTTATTGGATTCCCACAGGTAATATATACGAATATTGGGGAGTTATAATTTCACCCTACTGTTAACACAGAAAATCATAGAGTCCGCGAGTTTTGGCGCTAACGCGGAAAAAACATGTCGGCTCGTTGGATTATTTTCCTAAACTTGTGTATTTTCGAGTGTTAATATGTACTAAATGGTGAATTATTATTCATTAAGTGCTCGTAAACGTGCTCGAGTGTGGGCAAGTGATATAATGAGGTGAAACGTCTCTTTTCGTGTTGTTTCCAAAACTCCATAGGAGCCTCTTGTAAAGTCTTCACCACTTTACAGGGGCATGAGTTCGACTTGACCGTGACTTACTTAGCTTGACTCTGACTGTGACTATGACTTGTTTGACGCTATTAAGACAAAGTAAACTGTTTAAGATTACGACTAAAGGACATTGAATCCACGGTCATGAACATGATAACAAAAAAAAAATATAGAGAGTCCGCCATTGTTTCGTGTATCGTCATCTCTATCGAACTTGTTGGAAAATCTGCTCTTGCTTACGCACGTGTACGTGTATCCATGACATTGATGACATCATTGCGGGATGCCCACGTCACATTATTTCTCGGAGGGCTATACCAGGCAGAGTATATTATTATACCATGGTCGAAAAGTTCAGTTAGTTGCAGACAAAACGATCTACCCTCTTTCTTAGTATTTTGCTACGGTTATCACTGGAACTCACTGACTTATATATATGGACTGGAAATACCTATAATAAAAAGGTGCATACCTACAACTCATTACCGCGCACAAAATGGCTTCTAATTCTTCTAATTTACTTACACCACACTTCACAAAATACAACACACAGGCATGTTGAATTGCAGTTTTCCAACATCCAGGCGTAGTTTTATCGGTAAATTCTTCGTAATTATCTCGCAAATTTAGCAATTAATTTAATTAGCGCACAAGATGGCTAACATGGCACTTACCTACAGCTGTCACTACGGTACGTATAGGAAAATGCAGCGCCTCCATGTTTTTTCTAGCTCGATGCTGGAACTAGGTTCGTTTTTTCTGCACCTAACTTTGAACTTTTCGACCAATTAAGTACCCGCATTCTGTCTTCGAGTGAACATGGTGCATACTAACTTTACCGAAACCCAATATTTCAGCTCCACCCACAACTTTATCACGGTATATATCCCGTGAATAATTATAATATACCTATACCTAGGTAACTGTAGTTTTTAATTGTTTGTCCATTAAAAAATTACGAGCTGCTTTTTTAATTTATGGGTCGTATTTTAAATATAGATATACCTACTAGTTTTAAACAATACATCAGAATGGTTATAAAGATGGAACAACCTGTATTAATGGTATGATTGAATAATAGCTTTCGACTTGCCTACAGTTTCTCTTCGAATAGTTGTACAGGTGTTCTAAAAATTACTATTATATCGGGTTATTTCGGTCGAATATTTACTTTAGTTTTAGAAATTTGGTCACTTTGGAACAGAATTACCTATAATGTATTTTATAACACATTTGCTCAAAAAGTGCACTTACGAAGCCTGTATACATCGTTCGAAAGTTAAACATTACGGATCATACAACGGAGCGTGCGGTAATGAATTGTACCGCCCGCTCCGTTGTATAGCACGTACGACACGTAACGTAACACGTACGTTAAAGTACACGTGCGTGTACTTTAAGTATTTTTTTAATTTCCATTTTTTGTTTTTTTCTCGCAAATGTGTTGTAAAACGTTGTATGGCACACGTGCGGATTGGTTATTACAAACTCGTGACTATGGTAAGCCCTCGACTTCGTCTCAGGCTTACGTTCGTCTACTCGTTTGTAATAACAAACTTACCGCACTTGTATCATAAATAAAATTTTTTTGCAATTTGTGTTTTTTACTAATATTATAAAAAAAGTCATCCAAAAGTTTGTATGTAAATTTGTGTTTGACACAAAACTTGGTGACTTCCGGATTTGAATGTAATTCAATATTAATATAGCTTAGGTATACCTACTCTGAATGAATTACCACATTAGTAATTTTTTTGAGAGTTTTAGCGCCGTCAGAAAAAACATGTCGGTTCGTTGTATTATTACCCAAAATTTCTGTCTTTTCGAGTGTTAATGTGTAATAATGGTGAATTATTATTTATAACGAAGTGAAACATGTCTTTTTGTGTGGTTTTCAAAACTCCATAGGAGCCTCTTGTAAAGCCTACACCACTTTAGTGGGGCATGAGTTTGACTTAACCGTTACTTACTTTGCTTGACTCTGTCTGTGACTAGGACTATGTCTGACTCTATAATAATAATATGTAAAATTGTTTAATATTACGACTGAACGGCTTTGTATTCAAGGTAACAAGGTTAAAAAAAAATACAAAAAAAACAGTACCTAAATTTTAAATCCGAAAATAAAAACGGTTGCCTGTGTATCGGGTAAAACAGCGGGGCGCTACAGCTGTAAATTTACCCCTCAGATCAGACAAACAAGGGAGATAATATAATGAGAAGGTGAATGCATCAGGCCTAAATCAGGTTTTGATGCCTTTAGTTGAATTCACCCAGCAGACGATCTAGGTGCCCATTCCTATTGGCGCGTCTTGGCAGTAAAACCGACTCGTATGCCGTGGCGACAAACATTATTATGCTCTCATACGCCATCATGTTTCACATCTGGTGTGCGTCCCGTGACGGCCAACTTTTTGTATGTGGAATAATATTAGTTTATTAACTTGGTGTCGCTTATGAGTGTCGTAACGACAGTTTTTGTATGTGGACTATATTAGTTCATTAACTTGGTGTCGCTTAAGTGTGTCGTAATGACAGTTTTTGCGAAAAAGGTGTGTGAAACATATTTTGAACACGAACGATAATTATTGTACGTATCGATATGTCTTAGACATATCGCCCTTGTTTATCTGATCTGAGATTCACCCTATATTGGAATAGCACTGGCCTTTAATTATATTTTCATTATATCATACCAGATATAATTAAAATCTATAAGTACGTACCTATATGATAATCTTTTGATTGGTGTTATTTACATACGACGCTACGTCATTGCTATACCAATATAGGGTAAATTTCAGATCAGACAAACAAGGGAGATATTTTTTTAAATCGTTTTTGACCTATTCAGAAATCAGAAATAATGCTACATTTCAACTTTAGTGTGAGTATACCAATATTTTTGTTTTAAGCTTTCATAGTACCTACTACACCTTAGTGATCGTTTATAAATGTCTATGGTGTGACTCGATTTTTGAATCACCCGTATGATATTTCGCTTGAAAATATATTCTTATCTACCTAATTATATGGCATATCTTCCTTGTGTGTCTGATCTGAGGTAACTACACGTATAGGTACTCATACCTACATACATAATTATTATGTTGACTTATAAAATAACATCACAATTGTAGGTAAGTAAATATACAAATTAGTAGTCCCACGATAATCTCCGTCAATCGTGAACCCATACTTAAAGATAATCTACTTACTAAAAATAATCTTAATTATTTTATACAGGATCTAGTTTACTTATTATAAACTTACCTATTATTCAGTTCCAGGATGGTTCGCGGAAGGTACTTTTTTAGTCAATATCCAACCCAATTATGCACCCTTTCAAATGGAATATTAACCTCAAATATAATGAAACCAATGAACCTCAAGAGCATAATCAATTTGAAATAATCATTAAATCTGTTCACAATCGGCAAAGCTATCACGTAACTAACGTACACAAAGAAATACACTCTAATTGAGAACCTCCTCTTTTGAAGTTGGTTGAAAATAATTAAGTGTGTAAAGTTAGGTACCGCACGAGAAAAATTAAAAATGATAGATATAATGTTGCAAACGTGGTACCTCACGTTCGGACGTTGCAAGTACGTCATACAATATTAAATCTACATGTATTGTTATAAATATATTGTACATGGTGTCAATTATTTTAGCAATCCAAAAGATGCAAGACAAAGATGTTCTATAGGAAGAGCACGGACTCCTAATAAGTACAGGCAATTGTTGTTTACAGGAATCCCTGTTCCTTTGAAACTGTTTTTGTACTAATTATTACTGAATAAACTAATTTTATTTATTTATTTTATAGGATATCCCGTCATTTTTACGTCATCAACAGGGCTAAAGGCAAAGCTGAGAGGCCTTTTTGTGTTAAAAATAAATTATACTAAGTATGTGGATAATTGGTAATTAATGCTACTAAACTATTAATGCTATGGGTTTAAAAATTAATTGGGCTATTCAGATGAAAAACTTATGGATGGGATAACAGATATACCTATAGAATGAGAAACGGCACCTGCTTTATCCTGTCTCATTTCAATTATTTATTACTAGTAGTTCGCCCCGTGATCCACCCACAAATCTTCGGAATCTTACGATCTATTTTGCCGAACGTAAAAATTGTATTGAAATGAACTACTTGTTTAGTTTATTTAAAAGTAATATTTTGAAACATAAAAACTCACGTCCTGAGAATACAACTGCAGCCTGCACGAGTAAAAATAATAATAACACTTGACGCGTAATGACCATTGCGATGTTGTTATTTTCGTAATTATATATTATGACCGTGCGTACCGAATGCTTACCCACAGTTTAATGCGAAACCACAGTACGGTTGTATATTATAAGGAAACGCTTGATGTCAAGGGAAGGTAGTAAATAAAAAAAAAACATTGCTAAACCTAACTTACCACGTACCTAGTTAAAATGTGTCAAGCTTTAGGTAAACAGGGCTACGCGAAAAGGGTGTATTAAGCCGAAAGGGGTCCGCAGTATTAGTACCCATCATTGTGAATAACTTTTACTATGGTAGGAACCCTTAAATTGCGAAAAAAATATCAGCTGTTCCATAGAAAATGCTCATTCACACTCGACAAAACTTATGGATTGGCTGAAATTTTTTACGCGATTTTGGGGTTGGTATCATAGTAAAAGTTGTTCATAATGATGGGTATGGACCCCTTTCGGCTTAGTAGGTACACCTTTTCCGCGTAACCCAGAAGGTATCTACACGTATTAGGGTTCAGTGACGACATAACTATACTTATTATGAATTTTGGCGCCACCACCGTGATAAAAGCATTATCGCCTCATTGTATTATTTTCCTTATTTTTTATATTTTCGAGTGTTAATATAATAATAATAGTGTTTTTTAAGACATCTGTTCGTGGACGTGCTCGAGTGTGGATGGGTGATATAACGAGGCGAAACGTGTATTTCGTGTTTTTACAAAACTCCGTTGAAGTCTTTAGTACCTAAAGGTGCCTAAAGCCTCCACCACTTTACTAGGCCATGACTTTGACTTCTATATTTCCGTACGTACTTCACGGTATCATCTGTCAAGGTAAGTAGGTATATGAAAAAGGCAATATAATGCCTCATGCAACCCGGTAGCGATTCTAGTTTCTTCTGTGGCTTCACAATGCCACAGCACAATTGCCTTTTTATCCATGTCACATAATATATTAGATATTTTTCAGGATAATGTTTCTTGTTTTAATCCAGGGTGTAAACTGATGCCATATTTTATTGAGGTTTGAATTTCGAATCGAGGTAGATAGGTACCTACCTACCCACATTTCGCGCTGGTGGTACTTGCATGCAGATTTTAAACGATAAATAAAGCCTTTCTTATCTTGTGAAATGAAAATTAAATTTCTCGACAGGGTATTAGACACACTTTTTTCCATTACCAGGATAATCGCGATTTAATTTGTCTCGAGTCTCGATCTCGTTTCGATGCAAATTGATGCAAAATGCTTGACGTCTGAATTATTCAATTCAATCGGAAAAAGCTTATCTGCATCTTAGTTTTTTTTGTAATTATTTTTCTTTTCATAGCCTATAATCTCTAAAAATACACACTTTATAAACCTATACTACGTACCAGAGTAATAAAATTATATTATAGGTACGTAGGTTTATAGATACCTAAATGACATGTAGACGTCTATATATCGTCTATTCTCTATTTACCTATATTTTCTATTCTATTCTTATTTCTATACCTATCTAATACCTAAATTAGCTATTAGGTCATGTAAAACTAATTCCAACTTTTATCCGCAGAGCTTTAGATAGGGTACCTAACAGTAATAAAAGCAGTTAAGATATTTACTTCATCATTATCAGCCTATCATTTTCACACTGCTGGGACCCAAGCCTTCTCTCAGAGAGTGAGAGGATGTGGGCCCTCCTAATCCACCACGCTGGCCTAGTGCATGTTGGTGAATGTCATTATTATATATATTTTTGAACTTTTTGAAGTTCTTGGACATACTTTTTTTTTCATTTATTTATTATTTAAAAAAGAAAAGTATACAAATAGGATATACCCCGTCATGACTTACGCCTCTGTGGCATTCGCCCACGCCTCCCGCATCGATCTGGACAAGTTGCAGGTCATTCAAAACCGCTTCATACGCAGAGCGGTCGGCGCTATCTGGTATATGCGAAACGCCGATCTGCACTGCGATGTTGAACTCCCATCCATGATTCAATACCTTAAGTATACCTCCCGCCGCTACTTTGACGCGGCGCCTCACCACCCCAATCCTCTTGTAGTAAAATCCTCCAACTACTCGACAGACGTGACAGACCCTCCTCCTCTCCGTAGACGCCCTAGAAACATCTTGGGCGACCCGGACGACCCCATCGCCGTCGTCACCGCGGCGGCGCTGGGCTCGCCCGATCCGACTGCTCCTAGCAATAGGAAATATTCAGTTTTTGGTACAGGCGTCGGTTACCAGAGGCACACACACACACAGCGATCCCGCCGGCAGGATCGTAGACCCACAGGATCTGTTAGAAGATCGGTTAGATTCTCTCCAAATAATCATTCAGTTCAACAAACCGTTAGGGCTCCAGGGCACACCCCCTCTGGGGTGCCTGGGCAAGTCTGATTCCCACTCCCGGCGACGGCCCAAGCCGAGGTTCGTACCTTCGAGGTGCCCTTGTGCTAGTCGCCTATAAACTTAACCACCAAGTTATGCCGAACGCACTCTGCGTTCGCTAACTAGTCCGGTCAAGCTGTAGAGGCCAAAAGGCCAACAGTAAAAGTCACTTATAAAAAAAAAAAAAAAAAAAAAAAAAAAAAAAAAAAAAAATAGGATCTAACAGCATTTAAAAACCACTAAGGTTTATTAGTAATGCCATAATTATGGAGTTTTAGTCTACTTACCTACCGGTTTTCTCACGATTTTTTCCTTCACCGGTTTTGAGCGACGCCATCAAAACCGCACATAATATATTTACCTAGCCACTAAATAAGTCATTAGTGCAGGGCCGAGGATAGAACTGGATGCCGTCAGATTGTAAAGCGCACATGCTACCGTTCGGCCACCATCGCTCAGATGTTATCATCAGCCAGAAGATGTCCACTACTGAACATATGCCTCCCTCCCCCTCCACAGTGAACGACAGCCTGCCTTTTGCATCCACTGGATGCCCAAGACTCTCACAATGTCGTCGGTCCATCTAGTGGGAGGCATACCTACGCCGCGTCTTCCGGTTCGTGGTCTCCACTCCAGAACATTTCTTCCCCACCGGTTATCGGTCCTTCGAGCGATGTGGCCTGCCCATTGCCACTTCAACTTGCAAATTTTAACAGCTGCTTTTTGCAAATTTTCGGTGACTGGTTCTTAGGCGAATATCCACGTTCCGGATTCTATCGCGCAAAGAAACTCCGAGCATAGCTCTCTCCATTGCCCGCCGTGCGACTGAGTTTTTCCAAAAGGCCAACAGTTAAGGACCACGTCTCATTTATACTTACCTATAATTATTATATTTACCTACATTAAGCGTAGGAATGTCTTATATCAATAAGCGAAATAACCCATCCAAGCTCGCAATCACTCTAGGACCTAGGTATTTTTAGAACCTTTTTCTTTACAGAGGTGGTGAAAATCTATGTTTGCGACTATGAATTTCCACATCAAATTCAGAAATCCTGTATTTGATTTGCGAGGCTGCTTACATTGATAAAATTAAATTCAGTCATGTTAATGATTTTCTTGATAAGTCGTTAACTCAAGGAAATTACTGTCTGCATGCAGGAAATCGAAATTTGGTGTTCGAAGAACTAATAATTGGTATATGTCGGTAACTCGGTAGAAATGTCATTAAGTCTGCTAGTAATACAGATACAAAAAAGATCTGAGTAGGCCACGGTTTCTTCTAAAGGCCAATTTACATCGAAGTGGATTAATCTGAGTGTAAAATGCTGCAAAGGGCTTGCGGCTCGGGAAGTCTATTTATAGTCCGTGATTATATAGGGCAGCCATCTCGATACGAATTTGCCCTAAAACAAAACTAGGCGTCTTTGTGCCACCCGCCAGTCGCCAGTGGGTACCTATACCTACCTACTTAAGTTTATCTGGGGCCTTACGGACAACTGCTATTACAGGCACCTAATCCGCTCAGTTGGAAAATCACGCGACCGCAAACCTTATCGCGCCCAGATACGGTTTGCGGTCGCGTGATTTTCCAACTGAGCGGATTAGGTGCCTGTAATAGCAGTTGTCCGTAAGGCCCCTGTATAGGCAAAATAAAAGATAGAGGTCCGATTAAATAATGTATTGTAAATAAACGTTGTTTACATCTTTTTACTAAAACGATTTTAAAAATTTAAACATTCAGTTGTATTAGGTACCTAGATTGGTCATTTTATACTAATTTATTTATTTATACTCATGGGTCTAGCTCGGAAATTTACACGGCATCGGCACCAAGGTCAACACTGAGAAGCCTTTTTGCGTATAAAACTAAATTAGTTATTAGGATGATGTTGGTAAATGGACTATTGGTGCTATGGGGGTTACAAATATACTGGGCTATATATTGAGGTGAACAATTTGTGGATAGGAGAAGATCTATTGGATGAGAAACGACACCCGCTTTGTCCTGTCTCATCTCAAAATACATTTAGGCAAGTGATGACTTGCCACCATTGAAATACAATACATAATTATATAAAGTCCCAATCGTGCCAAAAAATGTCCGAACCAAAACTGGGCGCATGCTACGAATTGCGCCGACTTTTCGGTTAGTTACAAGGTAACCGCGATCCGACTACGCCGCGCGATGCAAGAGCTACAAAGACAGCGGATAACTAAAGTTGAACACTATGCAAGCGACATAACGTCTAAATTGGAGTAAATGTGACATTGTGAACTATATAATTGATACAATGTATGTACAATGGATGCTCGGACGTTTTTTGACTGTTTTCACTGAGAGATTGCGACTCTATAGGCATTGTATCTCGATGGTTGCCACCCACTAAATGGGCCCCCCATAAAGGCTGCCGTATATTAGCATTGTCTTGCTAATTTATTATTATTATTTATCGAAGAAAACGGTGACTAAAATAAGGTTAGTGCAGTAACAAGACTGATGGCAATTTACAGTCACATATTTTTTTTTACTGAAAATAATTTACAAATTTTCCTCATAATTATGGTAAAAAGCTAAATACTAAAAATCATAAATCCGTAGCAAATACATAAACATACACCTAGGCTACTTACGAAAACAAACTTAACTTACCTTAACTTATGAAAATAACATTGAGACCTGAAAATACTGTACTTTATTATGCCTGAATATGCGATCGCAGAATACTAGGCAAGTGTCAAACTACAAGAAAAATTTCTGAAATTAATTATGAAATATAGTTCCTTACTACCTACTGTAGCAAAATAAGTCTTATTTATCATTAAACTGACGTTGTGACATTAAAAACTCCCTATCAGAAAAAATCTATTTAATTTAACAATGATTCCCAAAATAAAGTTCCTAAGCATCGATATATACCTGGATTTTTGGTATAGTAAATAAATTTTTCTTTCCTCTTGAGAAGACATTGGCGTCGCACGTCTTGCGCACTTGTCTGTGTCAAATATTAAAAAAAATCAAGTTTAATTAAATAAATAATAATCCAGTTTATTCAAATAACACACAGGTTTAGGAAATAAAAAAACAAGGCAGTGTTGTTTTTCTTTTTCTTTTTTGCTCTAAAATTTGACTAGTCTATAATATGAAGTGTCCAGAGCTTACGTATGTCAACTTGGAAACATAACTATTATATTGAAATACAACAAACTAAATCATTTTAATTTTTACTCTGTGTTGTCATAACCATGCCTTTTTCAGATTGCATTTTTTTAACCCTATGAATATTCAACATTGTTTATTCGCGTTTTACTTTTACTTCTACCCTTGGTTCCAATATTTTTGAGCGCTTAACCGAAATCCACGTGTTGCAAGATCGATTTTTAAAGCCGAAGCCGCTGGCTTGCTTAGCGCCCAACCTAAAGACAAGCAAGTTGGCGGACTTTTTTGTGTTGTCTGTACAATTCTATCCAAAATGAACTTGGTAGTATCGTTAATTGGAGACGACACTACTGCTAGTGCGGCTGGTAGTGTCGTTGCCGAAAAACTGCATTATCATCCTAATACAACACGGATTTACTATTTGTTTATCAGTTTTTATTAACCCCCGACGCAAACAGAGGGGTGGTATAAGTTTAACGTGTAAGTCTGTGTCTGTCTGTGGCATCTTAGCTCCCAAACGGCTGCACCGAATTTGAATTAGTTTTTTTAAGTGAGTTGAGTGTTCTTGGCTATGATTTAAGATAATCTGTTTAGCCGTTTGAAGATCATCATCAGCACCTTTGTTTTTAAATGTGTTTTTTTTTAAAATAATTGTTACCTTTTACAAATAAATAAATATTCGGGACATTTTTGCACATACGGTCATCTGACCCCAAACTAAGCAAAGCTTGTGATATGGCTGCCAGAGACTGATATACATACATACATATATAGTTTTAAATACATACTTAGATATAAACAACCAGATATAGAACAAACACAAATGTTCATCACATAAATGTTTGTCCTAGGCGGGAATCGAACCCACACCACCAAGCTCAGAGGGTGTCAAGAAATCACTATGTGTGAAGAAATGAGAACAAAAACGAACGCCTAGTTTGTAAACCATAAAAAAGACTAAAAAGCGTATTAAAAACCTAAACTAAAATATAAATAATAATGACTAATTAAGTACAATGTTCAATGAATATTACACTAGAATTGTGTTAGTGAAAAATTGATTCAAAACGTTTTGATTTTAATATAATTATTTTAATACCCTGATAATAACCGATGGGGAAGAAAGGTTCTGGAGTGGAGACTACGAACCGGAAGACGCAGCGTAGGTAGGCCTCCCACTAGATGGACCGACGACATTGTGAGAGACGCGGGCATCCAGTGGATGTAAAAGGCAGGCTGTCGTTCAGTGTGGAGGTTAAAGGGGGAGGCATATGTTCAGCAGTGGACGTCTTCTGGCTGACGATGATGATGATGAATACCCTGATAAATATAACAGGTTAACATAAGACTTTAATCATTATCTTTTATGGCAATCAATCAATATTCTATATCATTTTCCTATAATTAGTTTGTTGATCAATTTCTATTCATAATTATAGAAGGAAGTGAACATAAATGTTTATGTTGCAGCTCCATCGTCAAATTGGGTATATCGTGAAAATACCATTTCATAAAACAACGATAATTATAGTCAAAATTACTTGACCATTTTACGTAATGGCAAGCCTTTTCATGATATGGCCAAATTTACGACCGGGCTACGACATGTTACTAAATGTTTCATGGCACATAAATAAATAGTTTAATAAATAGTTAAATATTCATAATATAATCGTCGTCACATATAAGGTGTAAATAATGTATAATGGGTATAAAGTCTAGTATAATCAATTCTTGGTATAATAAATAATGTATAATGGGTATAAAGTCTAGTATAATCAATTCTTGGTATAATAAATAATGTGTAATGGGTATAAAGTCTAGTATAATCAATTCTTGGTATAATAAATAATGTGTAATGGGTATAAAGTCTAGTATAATCAGTTCTTGGTATAATAAATAATGTGTAATGGTTATAAAGTCTAGTATAATCAATTCTTGGTATAATGAATAATGGGTATAAAGTCTAGTATAATCAATTCTTGGTTTAATAAATATTGTGTAATGGATATAAAGTCTAGTATAATCAATTCTTGGTTTAATAAATAATGTGTAATGGGTATAAAGTCTAGTATAATCAATTCTTGGGATAATAAATAATGTGTAATGGGTATAAAGTCTAGTATAATCAATTCTTGGTATAATAAATAATGTGTAATGGGTATAAAGTCTAGTATAATCAATTCTTGGTATAATAAATAATGTGTAATGGGTATAAAGTGTAGTATAAACAATTCTTGGTATAATAAATAATGTGTAATGGGTATAAAGTCTAGTATAATCAATTCTTGGTATAATAAATAATGTGTAATAGGTATAAAGTCTAGTATAATCAATTCTTGGTATAATAAATAATGTGTAATGGGTATAAAGTCTAGTATAATCATTCTTGATATAAGAATTCTATCTGCCTCAGTTCTATGCTAAATAAATTAACCTTAAATAATGAAAACTAAGGCTAAATTTGACGCTGCAAAAACAAATGACATCTCAAGAGACGCTTTCATTCCATTCAATATCTTCATCTTTTAAAATTTTGATACACTTCACAATACAGCGGATGTAGTAACTCAACAATAGTACATCGCACATAGCTACGAACAACTGTTACTATGGGACCAACCCTGAAATGGTGATAAAAATATCTGCTGTTCCCATCGAGATACAATCCCTATAGAGTCACAATCTCTCAGTGAAAACAGTAAAAAAACGTCAGTGTCATTGTATCAGTTATATACTTCACAATGCCACATTTACTCCAATTTACATGTTATGTCGCTTGCATAGTGTTCAACGTTAGTTCTCCATTATATCATCGTAGCTCTGGCATCGCGCGGCGTTGTAGTCGGATCGCGGTTACCTTGTTACTAACCAAAAAGCCTGCGCAATTCCAAGCGTGCGCCGAGTTTTTTCAACACGATTGTGACTCTATATTGTATCTCGATGGCTGTTCCATACATTTTAAGCAAACAATTTTTTTTCCCTACTTCTCCATTGGTCCCATAGTAGATAATGACCCATAATGACGAGTACAATGACGTCCTTTCGGCTCACACCCGTTCCTTGTAACCCTAGAGATCACATTTCAAACCTTTTATCTATCTCCGCCGCGGCATTAGGCGAATAAACGACGTCTCTAACGATTTCAAAATTAGTAATACATAACTGTATTTAGTGTTGTCTCAAAAAGTAGATTGCTAAGAATTGTACTGGGTTACACAAAAAGGCTATACTAAGCTAAAAGGGGTCCATAACAGTACCAGGCATGGCGCACTCCGGACTTTAGGTATGTTCGGCCGGTGTCCCTTCCCAAGAGGGTCATAGCAGGGCAATCAGTGGCCGCTCGGCTCGCGCCCGGCCCGCACGCTACGCTAGCCACGTCGCGCGTAATTAGGCATCTTTTCTGTCAGGGACCTTGACCAATTATTTTCAACAGAATCTGCAAATTAGGACTCCCAAATGAGGTCTCCATGTTTCATGTAGTTTTTACCTAAATATGCATCGGGATGATGATCTTGTAACAGGCCTCTTAAACTTATACTTTTGCATGATTGTTATTGGACCAAGTTCAGAATAAGCGTTAGTTTTTTTTGCACATTAAATGTCATTCCAATTAAAGTAGAATATAAGTAATAGGTAGGTACTACATAGGCAACATAGCTGGTAAGTAAATACTAATAAGTATTCTGAGTAACACCCCTCTCGAGAAGGGAGGCATGTGTTCAGCAGTGGACGTTTACTGGCTGATGATGATGATGATTCTGTGTAAACATCAAGAAGACAACCCTAACGTTACACGTGCCGCGTCAGGAGAGATAGAGCTACGTGATAGAAAGAGAGCAGCCTTCTAGGTGAATATAGCGAGCGGTATCTAGCGCTGTACGAGTTGAATTGCTACTTTATTGCTTCGTGGATAGAGTCCTTATTTATTTAAATTTCTTCGCGGAGTGGACCTTCCGTGTCTATTATGTCTTCTGTGACAGTACCCATCATCATGAACAACTTTTAGTATAGGAGCATCTTTGATATCGCGAAAAAAATACAACTCTTCAATAGAAAACGGTCATTCACACCCGACAAAATGTATGGAACAACTGATATTTTTTTTACGATTTTAGTGTTGCTCCCATAGTAAAAGCTGTTCTATGACCACTAGACAGCTCTAGTGTCGTCGGGTCCCCCCCGCCCCCAAACAATGAAATTATTTTAAATTTTCAGCATAATCTTATTCGTGCGGGCCAATCCTAGACGCGTATTGTATGAGTCCAATTAGAAGCGCCATTCGTCACCGCGTACCGGCCGATGTGACTTACTCGTCCAAAAGCAAATTTTGACTTCACGCGCTATCAAGTGGTTATATCATTATCTTTGTATAGTATAGAGTATAAACCCCTTACGGCTAAGTACACCCTTTCCGCGTAACCCTGTAATACTTACATACTAATATTTACACACAGTCATTATCGACTAACACTCAGTGATTTAATATCTATTCATAAGACGAGACATTTCACCTGACTCAAAATATTACGACTAACACTTACAGATAACTAATTCAGTCAAAAACAAAAATTTTACTCTTATAGAGTATTTTCACTAACATTGCCTTTTTTTAAACAATTATCACAAACACACAATTTTGGTTTTATTATTCTTATATACAGGGTTATTAGTAATTAATAACAGCCTGTCGCGGGCAGATCACCTAACAATTTTTTTCCATGACAGGTCTCAAGTGGCAAAATAATTACAATCCTTTTTTTTTTCAACAATACAAAAAAAAACCGGACAAGTACGAGTAGGACTCGTGCTCTGAGGGTTCCGTTAGACGAAACCCTCAGAGCGCGAGACCAAAAAAAAACTAACTGAAGTTAAAATATTGAAAGACAAACTTAAGTTTGTAGTTTTTTTTTACTGGGCAAGTGCCTTTAATAACTAAACAAAATACAAGCTAAAACTAACACTACAAATACAGTTAGACTGCCCATAGACCGTTGAAGGTCTAAAGACAATCCAAATGCTCAAGCCCACTACTAGTTGGCAGCGTACCCAACATGCTGGCAGCATTACCACGTTGAATGGCAATGCTAATGCGTTGAGCCAGAAACACGCCAGCATTTTGGTCACGCGTCGCATTAACCAGGCGCTCTGAAAGATTTTTGAAAATGAGGTGAGCTCCCGGTCCCCAAGGGCCCAATGTCTCGACCCCAAACGCCTCAAATATGTAACCACTGCCGAGGTTAGCATATTTGCGACGCTTGTGCTGCTCTGCCGAATTAGCAGCCGCGCCAGCCCTACCCTGTGTCTCAGGAAGATGTGACGGCGCCAAAGTATCGACACAAGTTGCGTCCCATACAAGGGGCCGCCCCAACTTCCAGGGCACAAGTGTCATACCGTCAGGCCTCTTTCCATCGTCACGCGCAAGACGGTTTGAGCACAGCTGCGAAATTGGCGGTGGAAAGTGCCCTGCGTATGATGTCGTTCAGGCTAGCGTGTCGGCCAATACGACCAGCGCTTCTCGAGCAAGAGAGACCATGGTGACCGAGCTGGTCAACAGCAGTACCACACTGACAGCGATGGGCCTCACAGCACCTTGCACCCAAGCGTAAGCTGACAGCTAGACGAAATGCGGTTGGATCTAAAAGGCTACCTGTGTTAAAAGAGGGCATGGCTTGCAACCAAAGTCCCGATTCCCAAACAGAGACAGCAAGAATACGAGCGCGATCTGCAATACTAGGACACGTATCTAGTAGCGATTTCCATGCTAGTTCGCAGATCGGCCGATCCCACAGTCTCTGGGAAGACAACTTTGAAGTTTGTAGTTGACAATAAGGTTCTTCCATACATCCCAACTACAAAATGTAAGTTTGTAATAGCAAAATAATTTATTTTTAAATACCTTCAAATTTATAACTTTCGGATTTATTCCTATATATGTACTATGAGACCTTGCCTCTTGCCAAATTTCATGATTCTAGGTCAACGGGAAGTACCCTATAGGTTTTGATTCCCCTGTGAAATCGCAAAATATACGACATAAAGGAACCCTAAGAGCGCGAGACCAAAACAAAAACTAACTGAAGTTAAAATATTGAAAGACAAACTTAAGTTTGTAGTTGACAATAAGGTTCTTCCATACATTCCAACTACAAAATGTAAGTTTGTAATAGCAAAATAATAATTTTTAAATGATATACCTTCATATTTCTAACTTTCGGATTTATTCCTATAATTATATGTGCTATGAGACCTTGCTTTTTGCCAAATTTCATGATTCTAGGTCAACGGGAAGTACCCTATAGGTTTTGATTCCCCTGTGATATCGAAAAATATACGACATAAAGGATCCCTAAGAGCGCGAGACCAAAAAAAAAACTAACTGAAGTTAAAATATTGAAAGACAAACTTAAGTTTGTAGTTGACAATAAGGTTCTTCCATACATTCCAACTACAAAATGTAAGTTTGTAATAGCAAAATAATCATTTTTAAATGATATACCTTCATATTTCTAACTTTCGGATTTATTCCTATATATGTGCTATGAGACCTTGCTTTTTGCCAAATTTCATGATTCTAGGTCAACGGGAAGTACCCTATAGGTTTTGGTTCCCCTGTGAAATCGCAAAATATGCGACATAAACGTTCATATCTTTTGATTGCGTTGACTTACAACTTTTATTTTTTTACAGCCGAAAGAAACCGTAGACCCAAGTATTTAGTATAAATTTCAACTTGCAACCTTTAGGCGTTCTTGAGAAAAAGGGTCTTGACAGACGGACAGACAGACAGACAGACAGACGGACAACGAAGTGATCCTATAAGGGTTCCGTTTTTTCCTTTTGAGGTACGGAACCCTAAAAACACGAATTTATTCTATCGGGTCGTTTTAAGAAGCGGCTTCCCGGCCAGTGCTATATCTTTCATATATTTGAAATATTTTTGGAGATGAAAAAACCAAGTAGGAACGTACTTGGTTGAAACAAACCGATTAGGCATTTTCTTTAGAATAACGCTGCAATTTGCAGCTATATGTTCCCACACTGCTGGGACAAAGAACAGACCTCCTTTTCAAGAGTGGGCCCTAATCCACCATACTGGCCCAGAGCATGTTGGTAAATGTCATAGTCTTTGAACTTTTGAAGTTCTTGGACATCCCGGTTTCTTCACGATGTTTTCCTGCAACGTTGTTGAGCGTGGCATCGAAACTGCAAATAAATTATTTAAGCACTAAATAAGTCATTGGTGCAACGTTTAAAACGTAAGCAATGTTATTTTAAATGCCAAACGGTTTTTATAATACCTACTTAGTGATTTTTGTCTCCAAAAATATTAGTTGAGCTTTATTTGAGCAGGAAGGCAACTAAAGTAGACTTAGTTGACTTCCTGTTCAACTAAAGCTGCCTGTGACAACGATATTTGTGGCGATCTAACCTGTCTCACTTGTTTTAACACTAAAATTTTCACACAGGGTGCTAATAAATATATCAAAACACCACTAGCTATAATAGATACGGCGAATAACGCCCACTGGGCGGCTTTTATCGATGTGGCGACTTCGTGTGGCGGCGTGATGAGGTTGCAAAGACATTTCAGGGAGGTGGAAGTGTTATACGGCCCGGTGATGCGGGTATTAGCGCCACAGTTTGATGTTTGGAAGCCGATGTAGCTCGCGGAACGGTTGAAAAGCACCTGGAACAACACATTGAGGTGAGAATCAAAAGCTTCTGTTATCACAATTAAACCGATCGAGACGCTGTAGCGATTATAGTTCAGTGAATGCCCGTCCAAATTACAAAATCTCAACAATGATTGATTTTTGATTGGAATTAAGCTGCCGGGGAAGGCAGCCCAAGCCTTCTCGTTAGCATTTTCTATCGCTTGTTTTTCGTGACATGCTGTGAAGAACTTTTTGATCTTATTCCTGCGTCAGACTTCTACAAATCGCACATCCTGTCACTGTCAACAAGATAACCCAAACATCTTACCTTATAAGGTTGCCTGGAAGAGATCGCTTTTAGTTTTATCGTGTGTAGGTATGTAATTTGTGGTGTGAACAATAAAGAGTTTATCTATCTAGGTATCTATCTTGCAAAGCTAGAAACGCCACACTGTCCGATTTTTCCGTTCCTTTCTTCCGCGGACTTGCAAGGAGTGGATTGTCCTTCCCCCCTAAAGGCCTTCCCGCCAAGCTTTAAGATTTTAGCCAGAAGCGTTTCAGAGAGGGTTTCTACAACTACCTCTCCGAGCTTGCAAAGCAAAGGCAACACCGCTAGTGTTGCAGGTGTCCATAGGCGGTTTCTGCTTACCACTAGGCGGACCTCATGCTAAAACAGCTCCTTTCTTTAAAAAAAACTACAAAAAATATATTTGAAGAAACCATTGCATAGCAAGGGCGCTTTCTAATGTCTAGCTTTCACCCTTTAGAGGTTGAAAATATGTCTTAAAGCACCTAACCGGCAGCTTTCCTTGCTTTTGCAAAACCATTTCAAGCTAGGCATAATATGTTTATTATAGTCGACACTTAATATCAGAAGACGATCAATATTTTTCTAACATACAAAACGAATAAAGGTTTTTTACTAGGTCCACATAACACATTAGTAAATATTAAAATATATTTTACAACACATTTGCTCAAAAAGTGCACTTACGAAGCCTGTATACATCGTTCGAAAGTTAAACATTACGGATCATACAACGGAGCGTGCGGTAATGAATTTTACCGCACGCTCCGTTGTATAGCACCGTGCGTGTACTTTACGGTATTTTTTTTTTAATTTCCTTTTTTTGTTTTTTTCTCGCAAATGCGTTGTAAAACGTTGTATGGCACACGTGCGGATTGGTTATTACAAACTCGTGACTATGGTAAGCCCTCGACTTCGTCTCGGGCTTACATTCGTCTACTCGTTTGTAATAGCCAACTTACCGCACTTGTATCATAAATAACTATAGTGATAAACTAACTGATAGTCGGATCCTTTCCTCGAATTTGTGATCTGTCCGAACACCTGTATAAATACGGTGAATATAATTTCACATAACACCTGGCTACATTATGAGCTTGGAAGGAATTTGACACTAAATTCTGAGTTATTTTATCGAAGACGGCAACGAGTGGGTAGGATCATTTGAAATTACAACGCATTATTAGGCTAAGAGCCGTCTGTCGTGACCGTTACAGTCGCTTCACAGCATTACACAGCAGCAGCATTTCCGCATACAACAGTGGTTTCTTTCGTTCGATACATCGCGCCTGTGCCACTACGCTAGCAACTCTGGACAAGGCCATTCGCTTTTTGAGCCCCTGACAGTTCCCAAACGGCGGATTTTTTTTTAACGTGACTTGATAGCTATGATTCAAGAATATCCGTCAAACAAAAGTTTTTTTGTTTTGTTTAAATAAGACGGCTGTCAAGGCATTTTTGTAAGAAATTTGTTGTAGCCAGTTGCACCGATATAAACGAAACATCGTCATTCGAAATCAGTTAGCATATGTGATGCGGACAAAGAACTTTGAGACCTAACCCAAAAAGGTAAGGTCCAGTTCTTTGGATGCGGTGTTCGACGCGTTGGTCTAAATAAGAATGTTCAATCAAGGTTCACTCATAATGCCTGGCGACAGATTTCCCTTCTCATTTCCGTTCTATTTACTACTCTTTTCTGAGATATCTGTTAAGCCGTTTGAAGATTATCAACTCTAGCATCGAGTTTTTTTTCTTCAATTTATCTTGTGAATTAATAATTGCAACCGTCACTGATTATCGGATAGTGACGGACTATAGTAGCAAGGAATAATACCTCAAACCCTTCCATAGCAGTGTATCCCAGAACAGTTTCCTTGTTTCCCGCCTCTATTCCCAGCTTATAGCAGTATTCCGATACGATTCCGTCTTCACTCGTATTATTGCGAGCTTTCACCACTCGCATATAGTTCTGAAATTATAAAAACAACGTTGCAGTATTTGTACCAGAAAGCTGATCGCCACTGGGGAAATGGAGAACAAAAGATCGAGACAAAGAAGTCCATAATGCGTAGGACGCCCGGGGCGCGGCTGGTAGGTGTGATAATACAAACAAACCATACCTTTGAAGGTATCTCTAGAGTGAAGAACTGGTTATCGTCTTCTGCACTGAGTAAGTCCACGCCCAGCCAGGGCAGCGACCACTCTTGGGGCTCTGGCCAGCAGGCTGCCTGGAATTTAACAGGAAGTCAGATATTAACAGGTTTTAAGGTGATCGTCGGAGGTGGGGGAAATAGAATCAAAAATAAATTTCACTAGTGAAAAATGTTTTGGGCAACTGGCATGTCACTTTGACAGTGACTTTTCGTGACATTTATTTGTTTACATACAATATCTAAGATTATTGAACGGAGTATAGACGGGTATGAGAATCGACAAAATTGCCGTTTTTGGAACGAGTCTAATCCAGCCGTGCGTAACCAACGTCTATTGCATACCCCTAAACTGACCGTATGGGTGACTGTGTCAGCAGAATGCGTCATTGGGCCTTATATTTTCGAGGACGCAAGAGGCAGAACAGTAACTGTAACTTCGGCGCGTTATGTTGACATAATCTGCAACTTCTTCCATCCGGAGCTTCAAGAATGTTTACATTACAACCGAGGAACTTGGAAGCACTACACGAATTGTCCCCAGGAAAGGTCATTTCGAGAAGGGGTGACAATGCATGGCCTCCCAGGAGCTCAGACATTACTGCATGGGATTTTTTTCTTTGGTGTTACCTTAAATCAAATGTGTACGATAATGCCCCACAAACTTTAGCGGAGTTGAGGACAGACACCACAGACAAAAATTGCGTCGATTTTCAGACCTCTTCTTCAGAAAGTTTTTAGGAACCTACATCTGAGATTCGAGGAATGTAGCCACCTCAACGACGTTATTAATAAAATTGTTTCGTTACGAATTCATTCTTACCATTAAACGATTTTGATAACCACTTTGATAAACTGTTTTCTCTTGGTTTTTTTGTACCTTGAAATAGTTGGGTTCAATTGAGACACCCGTAAGTTTACAAACAAACGGCCAGGAGTGTTGGTTTGTAGAATTCTGGTGTATGGGTACGCACGATGTGGCGACGGCAGGCGCGATCCCTCTAAAACGACGTTAAAACGTCTAGACCGACAGATGACTGGGATCGCGCGGAATGCGACTCTTGCGGCGTGGCGGTAGGTAAGAGTTTCAACGCAACACTGCGGAAACTCAGCTCGACCGCTAAAGTCGAGTTGACGCTGATATAGACCGTATAGCAGTTAAGGTGCTCGGAGGATGGAATAAATCGAATGTTTCGACGTACAAACAAACTTATTACTTACTTAGCGATCAAAAACAACACAAAACGTCTGGACGCGGCTAATAATTTCACCACCCTGATATTTTTCGCCTCCTTCCCCTAGCTCCTTCATACTACTCCAATGTTAAAGTTATATGATTATTTACGGGATTTTTACCGTGGTAAAGTTGTGGAATGAGACAACCTTACCACGGTAAATATCCCGTAAATAATCATATAACTTTAGTAAACAACAATGATAGTTTAAAACCGTGTTTTACTCTAATGTTTCTTCTGGTTGTTTTGATTACGCTCTCTCTCAATCAAAGCAAATGGTAAATTATGGTAATTCCAGTACCTCGGGGCACTGCCAATTATTCATACGAGAACTTGTGTGTCTTTAAAATAGCACAGTACTATTATATGAGTATGTGAAATTTAAATGCAGTAAAGGTGCTTGCTTACCTCGCCATGATACCAAAACTCATTCAAAATCAAAACATTTGACGCTTGAGCTGCATTTTTCAGTTCATCGACAACCTGAAATTTAAAAAAAAAACATTTAAAATTCTATCTAAAACATAGGAGCAAATGACAGACGAAATGGTGAGTGACGTTGAAGCGTTGGTCCAATTTAAGACAGACCTGCAAAGTAGGTGAACTAGCGAAATCTATCCTGTCTGATATCAGCTACCCATCGAGATACAATTCCTATGGAGTCACAATCTCAGTGAAAACAGCCAAAAAACGTCCGAGCGTCATTGTACATACATTGTATCAATTATATACTTCACAATGCCACATTTACTCCAATTTAGACGTTATGTCGGTTGCATAGTGTTCAACGTTAGTTGTCCGCTATGTCTTCCTAGCTCTGGCATCGCGCGGCGTTGTAGTCGGATCGCGGTTACCTTGCAACTAACCAAAAAGTCTGCGCAATTCGTATCGTGCGCCGAGTTTTGGTTCGGACATTTTTTGGCACGATTGTGACTCTGTATGTATTGTATCTCGATGCAGCTACCCTATTAAATATTTACGGATAACGGATGTTACCTACCGGCCTAAAGAAAGCTTCAGGAACCCTGATATTCGTCGTTCCACTATCCACAATACTTTTCTCCGCGTTCAGTTTTCTACACATGTCTTCGTCAGGGTCTCGATATGCGTCGTCGCTGATCACATTTGTGCTATCAGTACTGTCATTTATGTTAATTATCACTCTGATTGATAGTATGCCTACTTCGTACCAGCGCTTGCGTAGTATAGGCGTTTTGTACATTTTATTTTGGCTGTGATTCTGTGTTTGGTCTTCTGTAACATAAAAAAATATTATTTTGGTGGAGTTTTGCCGCCAAAGTAAAAAAAAATCGTCTCATTGTATTATTTTCCTAAACTTCTGTATTTTACGTTGGTGGATTATTATCATTATTTATAGTGTTCGTGGACGCGCTCGAGTGTAACTGTGATATAACGCGGTGAAACTATTTTCGTGTAGTTTCCAAAGCTTGACTTGACCGTTACTTACTTTGCTTGACTCTGACTGTGACTATTTTATATTTATATTATCTATTGATTTATGACTTGTTTGACGATATTTCATCACACTTGAAAATATTTTAGTACTTGACACTGGCAAATGCACAAGAAGTGTGACGCCAAAATCCTCACAAAGGAAAGAAAAAAAAAACTGTTATATGTTTCTTGGTCTTAAATTAATGTAAATGGGGTTGCTTAGACGAATCTCGCGAAAGAACTATTTATGTATAATACATTTTAGACAGCGATTTCTTATCCGGTAGACAGACATTCAGCCGCCTCAATTCGTAATGTAAACAATACAGCTATTAGCTAACGTGCCCGAAGCCGCGTATTTATTGTATAAGCTCTATTCCGCAAATGTGTTGTCTGAAAGTGTTCTGATTTTCTCCACACCATGTCAAGCTTGTTGTACCTTTTTTATCGATTTAAGAGTCAGCCACATATTAAAAGTTGTTCATAGTTATTAGTACAATGGTGGTTATTAGTGACTTTCTTTCGGCTTAGTACACCCTTTCTGCGTAACCCTGTATTAATCATACGTAATATTTCAGCAATCCCTACATATAATAGTGTAGCTATTAATCTAGCGGCTGAAGTAAGTGATAGTGATTGTAAATAGTAGGTAAAATTAATAACCTGCTCTTATGAGAACATGTCGGTTATTTCTATGTGCCCCCCAAGGTAGAATTACGTAATTCTACCTTTATTTAGGACCTGCACTGATATTTCGCTTCGGGTGCTTTTGTGCTTTTCCCCATGCCAGCTTAATCCTTAAAATAACATAGCATGCGGCCTTGGCCAAGCTGATATACTTCTTGTAACTAATACCTAATGACACCTTACAAATTACGCTACGAAAGAACTAGACATATTCTTCACAAAACTTTATTTACACAATCAAACAAACACGTGCTTAAAATAACTACTAATACATGTGCCGCCTAATTAAAATGTGATATTTGAATAATAACAATCAAATACGTTGTCGCAACGCTGACGAATTTCAGCAATAGGTTTATATCCACAGAAAACATGTCGTACACGAAAATATTCAGTGGCCATGCCTCAATGAGTTCCATGAACGCTTTAGCCTGTAACCTCATTGTTTTTGGCAGATCATAGTCCATTATTATCTCATTTACAAGCATCAGAGTGTCATTGCGTGTCGAGCGCAGATTCTCGCAAACTATGCACATGACACCAATCATCAGCATAGTAACCACACACCATGTCAACGTATTTACAAAAATCCATACATTATGCTCTGTAAGAATATAGTACAGAGTAGCCCAAATAGTTGTTACTGAGTAAGTGAAGGCAGCTAGAAGTAATGCGAAGATTTGGAAATTAAACGACTCGTTGATCGTCGAACAGATTTTACTGATCGTGTCATACATCTTGGCTAGTTCACATATTTTCATATTGTCTTCAGCGGAACGCCCAATTATATTAAGATTATCTTTAATATATTCCTTCATTTGATAAGCAAACATATCAGACTGACTTATATTGTTTTCAGATATAAATGTTGCTAAATATCCATTGACGACTGCGAGACGAGCTCTGAGCATTCCAACATATGTACAGAACATAAAAATTTCGAGTTTCATAACAAAATATAAAGGCAGAGCTACAATAGAACACAAAAATAAATATTTTTCTGTATATACGTACAATGAATTCGTAATGGTGTAAGACAACGTTAATAATACAAGCATTTTCTTATTATGAGCTCGAGATTTTGCGTAACTGGTATGCCAGTCGGTTCTTATAAGTACACTGTCAAGTTTTGCCAATAAGGAGAAGATATTAACATTGTTCTTATTGTGCAGAAATGAGGTGACAACCGTAGTTGTGATATAATACAACAGAGTCACATAAGCCGGCAATTGATCCATTACAGCAACTGTGCCTATATTTAATGCAAGTGTGACTTCAGAAGTAATAGCGAACATTGCAGTGTACAATAAAATCGATGTAATGCTCCATAACTTCATTTTCCAGCTGGGAGGCGAAAGTTCCCCGTTCTTATAAGAAAATCTGAAGATGCCGCTAGCATATTCCAATAGTAATTCTGGTTTAACGACGGAATATAAAGCATTCATTTTACTTTCACTGATGATTGATTACTGATGATTAATGTATTTTTATATGCAAAATCAATTATATAGTGTGACTCTGGTCAAGTTCCTAGCCACAATAGGCATTCATTCCCATACATATTTCGTGTTCAATATATTGTAATTACCTTTCATCAATTACGTTGATATCATGGAAGTAGAAAAATAATTATGTTAAAAGCATAAAGTAAATAAAGTGTATTAGTACAACCGACGTTTTTAGTTTAAATTTATGTGCTAGTATAACTATAATGTAGATAAATATAGACACCTTAAGCCACCCCGCCAATGTTTCCCTTCCAGCGCCATTATAAGGAAGCCTTTGTGGGGGCCCATTTAGTGGGTGGCAAGCCATCACCCACCCGCCCGAAGATATTAGCATGAGGCATATTGGATACCATTAGACTAGCTCATTACCATCACGAGTGAATCGGTTTCTTCTAGGCAAACGTGATCCACCGTAGACCGCATCATCGCTTAACATCAGGAAAGTTGGCGGTAAAACGCAAGCTTATAATTAAATAAAAATAAAAATAGGAACTTTTATCCTGTACTGTACAATCGTTTCATATTCCTTTTCACATACATTCCATAGGCTATCAAACAGGTGTTTGATCTGGTAAATATATTGCCTATCCTTTATTTGTGAAAAAACCCATTACAACAGACAAAAGAAAAAGTAAGTAGGTATATCATACATGTATATACCTACACATGGTTTTTCCCCACAAACCGGCTTCAACGCAGCTTAATGCCAGCTGCAAACAACCAGCGCTGGTCTTTCGTTGAAAATCAAAGAACAACATTGATTGCTGGGCTTCTGTCTGGCAATTTACCTTCTTATACTTAGAACGTTAGCAATATCAGAACTGACTTAAGTCTGGTTTCACATCTGTACGGGAGACGGGATCTACGCGGAGGCAAGTCCCGTACGTAACAATCCACGTCGCTATGAAACGATGTTCTAGCGCCTCAAGTATGTCTCCGCTCTAGGAGACCGTACGGGCGACCCACGCAGCTGTGAAACCAGCCTAAGAATACGTAGGACACATTTGTTTTTAATTACATTTATACAATCAAGCAAACACGTGCTAACCTCAAGATTAAAAATTAGACTCAAGATCAAACAATTTAAGACGAGCGTGACATTTGAACCATAACGATTAAGTATGTAGTTGATATGTTAATAAATTTTAGCAGCAGAGATAAGTCCACAGAGAACATATATTATCATACACCGAGATAGTCAGAGGCCAAGCCGCAACGAGATCCATGAACGCCTGTACCTTGTACCCTCATGGTTTTTGGGAAATCATAGCCCATTATGATCTGATTCACGAGGATTCTAGTATCCTTCCGAGTCGAGTGTAGGTTTTCACACACCCAACATATAACACCAATAAATAACATGGCAGTCGCACACCACAAAACGATACTTAAAAAAAGTCCAGCATTATCCTTAAGCATGCGGCAGTAACACAGATATGACCAAATTGCTATAATTATGCAGACAAAGGCGGTAGTTTAAACAAAGCATTGCGAAGAGTTGGAAGTTATGTACCTCGTTGATCACAGAGCAGAGAACACCAACCGTGTCATACATGTTCGCTAGATCTCGACTTTTCGTATTCTCCTCAGAGGGATGACCGACCATATAATTTTTTTCTTTGCGGATTTTTTTCGAATCGCAGACAAATATATCAGATTTAATATAAATTCTTTCTTCGATAAACTTCGCTAGGTGCCCGTTGATGACGAAAGGCGAGAGTTTAAAATTCTCACATCAATAACAGCCGCTATTACCTCAACTTTCAAAGTAACAAATACTGAGCTATCGAGGAAGTCAATCACAATTGTACCGACGTTTGAGAAAAAAACGAAACAAGTTAACACACCATGAGACAAAATACGTACCTATATTAAGTATTTCTTGTTGTTAGCTTGTGATTTTTGATAATATGCAGACACATCGGGTTTTATGAGTTGGCTGTCAAGTTCAGCGTATGTGTTGAAGATTTTAATATTGGTTTTATTTTGAAAGAAGGTCATGACGATCATGGTAGAAATGTATTGTGCTAGAACCACAGTACATGGTACCATTCTAATAACGTTAAGAAGAAGGCTCTCCTCATTATTTGCCTTTTGTATTATCCAAAAACTGAACATAGCGATGTACGTTGGCACTAGTATTGCGCTGTACAGTTTCATCTTCAACGAGGAACGGCTTAAGTAGCAGTTTGAAGACTGAATACAAATCATGTTTTCGAGTGGTATGATTAAGACTGTCTTCATTTTCATCTGGTTTATGTCTGACATGTTCAACGACAGCATTTTTATTTTTTACACACAAAATAGGTCAAAGCTGTACTACTTGAAGAAAAAGAATAATGGTATTTTTTGGTAGAAACGACAGTATTTGATGAGGTGAATTTGATTATCTCTAATCCATCATGAAATTGGGTAGGTATAAAAATAACCAAGTAAATAGAAAAGCCTAAAGTCTATTGATATCAATATTGATTAAATATTATATTTTATTAAAGAAACTGACGTGGTTTTCACAAATTTTATTTATATTACACGGGAATTACTGACGTAAGATTAAGCCGGACTATAGTTTCAACCGCATTAGGCGGTGTTTAATGTTTAATAGGGGGAGTGTATAACTGAAACTATAGTCGGATTGAACGGCTTAATCTTAGGCGAGTAATTCCCGTATAAAATAAAAATATTAGATTTTATTATAATCAAGTAGGTACTTCATTCAATTCAAAAACAATTGCTGAACTTAGTACCAAAGGAACGCCTTTTCAATATGTAAACACCCTACGTGCCCGTTTATCTAAAGAAAGCTGTAAAAACAGAAGGCGCGTACGACGCGGAAGAGTCTGTTTGGAAAATTAGAAGCCGGCATAATTTTCGGCTTACACTTTAACGTAGATACTATAATAGTTAGTTTAACACATTTCAATATTTTCAATACAATCCGTCTTGCTTACTCTCACGGGTTCAGAACTCATGGTAAGCCAATATTGCAAGGAACTGGGTTCCCTCAAGAAAATGCTGACAAGGGGAAATGCACAACACACTCCAGTGCAGGCCTTATCTCCTCTATATCAAATACTTACCTAAGGGATTGAGACTAAAAAGTTCTACTTACCAAGCATTTGGAATTTGCCGTAATGTGTTGCATTGGTCACTCCCTGCGGCCCGCACAGCTTCATTTGAAATGATATAGGCTTGCCCGCAGTCCGCTCCAAAGAGTCCAGCCATGATTCTACGACCACTTTGTCGCCCCATGCGCCGACTGGTAAGTACGCCAGTCCTAGGAGACCCTGGAAAGTTAGTTCATTGTTGATTAGCATCAAGTGAGATGAGATCAAATGCAGGACCAGTTCTGTCACTGATTAATGGAATAATTTAGTGGGCAGTGCGACTGCCATTGCTTTAGGTCTGGATTGTGTGCCTCCATAGCATCCCTGTGCAATTGGGCAAAGAGTTCCCCTGTTTCCTTCTACGTATCCCTATCTTCCGCCAAGTTTGTCCAATCGGTGTGGAAGACGCATAGATCGTTACGCTACCTTGTTCGAGTGTTGTTGTGGATGGAAGGCTTTTGCCAAGCAGTGTGGTGAAGCAGGCTAAGCATGCAGATCTGCATGATCTGATTCCATCTTGCCCTTTGTTCTATCGGACTGCCAGAGTGGGCAGAAAAAGGCAACACCACTTCATGATTGATATTCTGAAAACTTGTATGAAGCGTCTTGATTCCACTTTTATTGTGCGAACTGCTAGTTTGTGGAATGTGCTGCCTGAATGGGTGAGTGTCCTCGATAGTTACAAGACAAATTGTACAACACTAGGGGTGTTGTACAATTACAAGTACTAAGTGTTATATAGTTACAATCAAATTGCAAGTTAATCGGTTTCTTCTAGGCAAGTGTGCTCCATCGTAAACCGCATTATCGCCGTTCAAGCGAAAGCTTATAATACAATAAATATATATATATATAAAGGAAAAACTAGGCGGTTTTCATAGACCGCATCTTCGCTTGACAAAAAGCGAGGTGGCAGTCAAATGAAAGCCTATTATACAATAAATAAAGAAATGTTGCGTGTGGGCCGCAGGTATTTAGACTTATTTAGGCACCGGATTTTCATTTCAAAACTATCATTGCACTGACCATCGCAATATAATGGACAGCACAAAGTATAAGGCATAATGCTAACTCTTGTAGCCTAACTAAAATGCACTAATTGCATCAACTGTAAAACATCTTTATCTGTAAAAATAATCGTATTTTCGCTAAAGTTTGTCAGCCAAGAGACAATGTCAGTAAACATACATTTATTCTATTTACAACAGATCTATTTATATTCCAAACAACATTGTAGTGGGAGCTTTAAATTTTTGTCAAGGACATTTCAGTTTGGCCTGTCAGAGTACCTATTTAAAGAACTAATCATGATATAAATATTAGAGTGGCGCAGAAAATTGTGAACATCATATAAGTATGTAAATCATTCAAATGGAAGTTGAACTAACGGATACTCGGTATGCCTATTTTTTTTTTAAATATTGTTGGTGTATGTAAATAAGCTCTTCACTCATAGCTCTTCGTTTCCCTCTGTCAAGGATGGCGTGGAATACAAAAACAAGGACGACTAGCAGCCAGGCAGTTAGATAAGATAAGATAAGATAATTTATTCAAATAACGAACACTCCTAAATACCATTTCCTAAAAGCAATAATACCCATGTGGTGTACGCTATGTCTCGTCAAAAACAAAATACAATTCACTCGAATTCATATTAAAAATTGTTGTTCATAATAATTATTTCATATTCAAATTAATAGGAAAAACTCAACATCCTATTATATAATTATTGTGAACAGCATAAACATAAATTCAAATCAAATCAAATCAAAATAATTTATTTGCTAGAATATAGGTATTCATCATTGAAACATCTGCCCGGCCAGGAATACCGGCCCACTGGGCCCACCACCTTAGGGGCCTCCTGCTCTTAAGGCAGACACTATCAATGTAATAATGCTTCACAGTAATAGCTCCCGCTACTAGGATTCACTAGGTTGGAGATGCCATGAAACACACAACACACGGAAAATTTTACACCTAAAGAAGATATCTTAAGTGCCATGGGTCCCGGATTTAACTCCCGGCCGGTTAGATATTTCATCATCATCAGCCATAAGACGTCCACTGCTGAGCATATGCCTCTCCCTTAGCAAGCCACACTGAACGACAGCCTGCCATCTGCCGCGACTCTCACGATGTCGTCGGTCCATCTATTGGAAGGCCTACCTATGCTTCGTCTTCCGGTTTGTGGTCTCCATTTCTTTCAAGAACATTTCTTTCCCATCGGTTATCGGTTTCGAGCGATGTGGACTGCCTATTGTTTGTCCTTATAGGTTTTTTTTTTGTTAAAATTTTCATGATTGTGGATTTAATGTCCTTTAATCGTAATTTTAAACAGTTTACACGGTCTTAATAGCGTCAAACAAGTCATAGTTACAGTCAGAGTCAAGGTAAGTAAGTCACGGTCAAGTCAAACTCATGCCCCTGTAAAGTGGAGGAGACTTTACAAGAGGCTCCTATGGAGTTTTGGAAACAACACGAAAATACACGTTTCACCTCGTTATATCACTTTCCCACACTCGAGCACGTTTACGAGCACTTAATGAATAATAATTCACCATTTAGTACACATTAACACTCGAAAATACACAAGTTTAGGAAAATAATCCAACGAGCCGACATGTTTTTTTCCACGTTGGCGCCAAAACCTGTCCTTGTAGGATGTCCAATGTGTTGCCTGTATGGGTGTTCTTAATCTTATCTGTTTTAAATCACATCAACCATGAAATGTGTTGCCTGTATGGGAACACCCATACAAGCAACATATGGGACAGTCTAACGGTTCGCAATAAAAGTGGAATCATCATTCTTCATTTGGATTTTCGAAATATCAACCATGAAATGGTGTCGCAGTTTTGTGCCACCCAGGCTGTCCAATAGAAAAATGGGCGGGAGGAAATGAGGTCATGCAGATTCTATGATTTAAAACAGATAAGATTAAGAATGTTACGACGATGTTCAAAGTTTTGAAACTTGGCCTGCACAAAGGATTCATTACTGATAAGCTTATTTGCACGTTTCTCAAGAGCCTAGGTTGCCATAGGTCACATCTTTGGCAGGATCTGATTTTAAGGCTTTGATGTGGCTAAAAAAAGGTAGCAAACAGAGTTACTTTCTCATTTATTATAATTCTAGCTGTGACATTGTACCGGTGTACAATGTCACAGCTAGAATTATAATAATTATAAAAATTTTAAATTTTATTATAAAATTTTATATGAAAGTCGGTACTTTCATATACAATTTTAACCCCTGTTTGCCCCCCCTTAATTCGGCCCTTTCGTAAAATTTACATCCCATAAGGGATCTACTTGCCAAATTTCAGCTTCGTTGGTCAAGTAGTTTTCGAGATTTCGTGATAAGTCAGTACCTAAGTGAATGAGTGAGTGAATCTTGCTTTTATATACATAGATTTTTTATACATATAGATTAGCGTGATGTGATTACCTGCCATCCAGAACCATTCATGAAGAAGTTTTGGCTCTTTGTTATCAGAGCGATGTCTGTCCTAACCTCAGGCACATTGGGCAACAACGGAAAATGTATGTAATCTGAGACAAGTTTTCCCCACCACATTCCTTGCGAGTACCTTGCTTGGACCTGGAAAGATTATAAGAAAACATATAATAACAATGATGAAATTATTATTAGTTTAAAAAACTAAAAGACAAGCCTATGAAAAACCCAAAGGAATCCAAACTCAAAGGGTTAACTAGTAGCCATTGAAGAGTCGGCTGTCCACAACCAGGCTTCATCAGCAGATCAGTTTGAAAGACCCAAATTATTGTATTGTCATCCAGATTACAAATACTTGCAAGTTTCAAATTGATGCAACAAACTAGAGGTAGGTTAAAATCGACTTTCATGATATGTTTACCTCACAGTTACCGAGTTTGTTATAACAAGCAAGCTAATAAAATATAAGGGTGCAGTTCAACTGAAGCAAAGTGGAGCGGAGCTGTGGAAAGAGGTGGGTGTTCACAAAAGAAAAAAGTTGATCAAAGCATGGCTGGTAGAATTAGGTTACATTAAGTTAGAAGAAAAGGTTTTTGCGTTATTGGAATAAATTTATAATGAAATATTATCGTTATATAACTAGGTACATAATTATAAAAACATTATTATAAAAATATTGTGAACAGTATGAATTATAACCTATATATAGAACTATAAATGTATGTATACTATACAAATAAATATATATATAATATATATGTATATAATTATTATATTCTTGTAAAAATATTATATTAGTATTCTTTTTATCATATTTACAAAGTCACATACAAACTCATTTTACCAATATCCTATTATTATTATTTTTGGTGCAAATGTTTGCTCGGTTGTGTAGTGGGATAGGCGGACCTGCAGTAGTTCTCGACACGGGTTATCCTAGTGAGGACTGCTTCGCAAAGCTTACTATTATAGGCTCGTCTCTTAGCTGTGTTAATTTACCACGTTAGTTAAGGTGAAATATTTAAGTTAAAACATTGTATCTTTTAATTATTGTGCGTGTGTAAATAAATAAATTAAAAAAAAACTGTTTCCACTGAAGCAGAGTGGAGCTGTGGAAACAGGTGGGTGACTCCTCTAACGCGGAGTGGAGCGGAGTAGGTTTGAATATTACGTTTTGGTTTGTGGTTCCCTACAGTAAGTTTTGATGAAGACTTTCAATCTCTTTTTTAATGTTTTTTTTTTTACTTTTAGGTTTAAGTTTGATCATGTAGTCTTGAAGTCGTTTTTTTGTTCTTTCTAAAGGTTAACTTTATATGTAGTGTTAACATTTTGAAACATGGCTGTCCATATTAAATTTTACTTTATTGCAACAAAGTGACACTATTTATTTTGATCATGGTTTAGTACCATTACTATTATTTATTCTGTGATTCTATTATTTTTTCTCACCTCTTTTCCAGTGTTGTATACACTGGTGGAGTTTTCAGCTTGGAAGAAGATACTGCTGTCTTGCACATTTGATGCAATTGCTAAGGTCGTGCTCCCAGTATCAATCAGGACATTAAGCTGCAAATAAAATCGTAAGTTAGTTAGGCTAAAATACGGAATTCCCTCATGGATTCTACCATGAATTGTATTTAAAAACCATACATTTTGCAACATAATTATGATTCCATATGTTCATTCATAAAGAACCATATCAATACTGACCCTTTCCGAAAATAGACCGGTTCTTTTGACTCGTTCAATCGATTGATAGATTTCAAACAAAACTTTAGTGGTTTGCGAATTTGTCAGGTCAGTCAGTTTAAAATGTTGTGAGAACCGTAGGGTAGCAATAAAGACGTGTTATATTTAGCTTTCATATGCTATTGTGCGTTGTGAGCGCAATAAGGACAAATGTGGAAAGCCATATTTTATTTTCTCTGATTAGTTTCTGTTTTATTGTATGACAATCTGTTTGATTCAAAATGAAAGTTTGGCATAACTAGGTGCCTATTGAAAAGATGCCAATATGCATCGCCGAAAAAAATATCTGTGATAGCGCTAGTAATGTGCTGGACACTGCAATTTTAATGCTGTGAGCCATGACCCGTACGAGCTGAAGCCCCATGCCGCTGCTTGCTTGGCTCCTTTGGGTCGCTGCGAGCCACGACCTGTCATCTTTCGAACGAACAAATTAATACTTTCCATCATAGTGAACGAATCAATCGTGCGGAGCTTGCAACCCGTTATTTTGATTCATTCGTTCGCGAATGACACATTGCTAGCAGACAACATTGTCATGGCTAAATCGCTGGAGAACTTACAATGTATGCTGGACGTCCTAGCAATAATTCTGCTTTTGGTCTCCAGAGATGAACTTGGTTATAACCAATCATATTCAACTGGCATGTTGTTCCACGTCCAGTTGCCATAAATGGTTTTAGAGATTGATCATATAGTCAGTCATGTATAGTATGTGTAGTCATGATCATGTATATAGATCTAGGGCAGATGTTCAAAATAGACTAAATCAAGTTTGAGAATTTTGGAAGGCCAGAAAAGAATACAGTCGAGCTGAGTAGCATTTGGGAATGTTTTCCAGTTTTCTCACATTTTAACGGGATGCTATAACAAACTGTTTGCTGTGAACAAATACCATGTTAATATTCATAATCCACAGCCTCGCGTCGTTTGTGAGTGAATTCACGTTCATTTGTCATTCTGGTGGTGTAAAGTATTGACTTTATTTACAGTGAAACCATGTTTGACCAATTTTTTTTGAGTCTATCCATTTTTCTTAGCCAATCGGGCTCACGTCAAATGACATCACAGTCTGTGCCCAGCGTTGAGTACTTACTTACCTAAAGTGTGTTTAGGTCAAGCTCTCTTTCAAAATAAATTACTTACCGTAATTTCTAGACCTAGCTAGGGCCTAGGACAGCAACATCAAGATAATCCTATATAAAAACCCAATTTCTACTCAGCTGAAGACTAAGATTTAGGTAGGTAATCTTGGGGATAGCATTCATGTATTATTATGTATTTACCTTTTGATGTGGATGTCCCAAATTAACTGCGATTGAATATGCTTGTCCAGCTTCCCCGAATAAATTGAATTCTTCTGCATTTATTTTGGTCACACAATGACAAAGTTGAAGAACAGCAATTAGGATAGTTAAAATTGTCGTCATTTTTGTACTATGATAAGTACTAATAAGTTGATGAGATTGACTGGTGTATTGTTTTTTAGGTAAACATTTTCTGTCTTGAGTCTAATGCTTTGAAACTATGGTGAGTTTGAGTTTTGATCTTTTTCTTTTAATAATGTTCGTTATTTTGTTTCACAGATCATTTAATGGTTTTGTCAAAGAGAGCAGGTTTAATATTAATATTATAAATTATTGAATAGATTATCATTAAATTATTGTTTTGTTTGTTTTTTTACAATTTTTTTTTTTATTATTCGCCCCTCAGGCAGGATAAAGCCTTTAAGGCCATACCGCCTGTTCATCTGTTTTGTATAGTCTTAATACGTCAAACAAGTCATAGTCACAGTCAGAGTCAAGTTAAGTAAGTCACGGTCAAGTCAAACTCATGCCTCTGTAAAGTGGTGGGGACTTTACAAGAGGCTCCTATGGAGTTTTGGAAACAACACGAAAAGACACGTTTCACCTCGTTATATCACTTCAAGCACTTAATGAATAATAATTCACCATCATAGATTCAGTACACCATCTAATACACATTAACACTCGAAAATACACAAGTTTAGGAAAATAATAGGGTATTTGACTACTTTTGGGAAACTATTGCACATTATTGCCTGATATAATTTAATGTATACTGCATTTATATTTTCTGGATATCAGTCGTATTTACGATATAAATCGATGTTAAAGTTTGAATAAAAAAATATCGCGCCAAAACGCAGACCTGCGTCATAGCTCCGGTCGAGCGACGATTGACGTCACACAAAACAAAACAGCTGCAGCCAGGCAGCAAAAGTTTGATAATCACTAATTTTCTAATAGAAGTAATGGTTTATAAATGTTGTGTAGTGCCACAATGTACAAATACTTCCATAAAACACCGGAAAAACTATTCGTTTCTGTTCCAATGGACCCCAAAACTCGCAAAAAGTGGATGGAACTAAGTAGCTCGTAGAGAACCCAAAAGTATTGGAGCTAATTCAAGTGTTTCTATGTGCGAAGATCATTTTGAGGTACATATTTGAGTCTATATAATTCTATTACAATTTGTGTTTTTATTGCATTACTATTTTATGTACTGTTACTTTCTTTTTAAACATTGTAAAGACATAACCTAACAAAATAGTGATATCCACGTACTACAACATACTTTTTGTACAACTTGATTGAATGTTTTGCTTGGAGAACAATTAAAAATTAATACTTACATTGTAGTTTTTACGTTTTGAGTTCTGCAGCGTAGAAACAATGTCGTAGATTATTATTGAAGAAATATGCAACCATAAATACATAAATTTTGGGTAAGTTACTGCTGTCTGCTTGCACAAAATGTTTCTCCATTCTTCTCACATTTAACCTCCGGACTGTTTTTGGTGATAATTTCTGGATAAATCGCTCTCAAAATAGCTATACAACATTAAATTCGCATATATCAATACAAAATCTGTTTGTTTAGATTTGTGTGACGTCACTAGGGATGAAGCCAATTACAGACCGTTTTCGATCACGTGATCAAATGTCGAAAATACAGTTATTTTAATCGCGTTTTTTACAAAAAATAAGCATATTTTTATAAAAAAATCAATGAAATATGCTTTTTCATTGTGTCATGTTTATGGATGATGTCAATTGGCATAATATTTTCAATACAGTCAAACACCCTATTGCACAAGCATGTTTTTTCAACGTTGGCGCCAAAACTCCGTTTTTACAAACAATCAAGGCATTTTTTTTTTTAGATAATGGTCTTTTTTTGGTAAGATTTTTCATGACCACGGACACAAAGTCCTTCAATCCTTCGGTAATAGTAAACAAGTTTACCTATAATTAAACGCCAATTGCCAATTACATCATAATCACAGTCAGAGTCAAGCAAAGGAAGTCACGGTCAAGTTAAACTCGCCCCAGTAAAGTAGTGGAGCAAATTTTCATACTATACTACGTTTAGATCGTTGTAATACTTGTAGTGAAGGCTTTACACGAGGCTTTTATGGAGTTTTGGAAACAACACGAAAATACATGACATGTTTCGCTTCATTATATAACTTGTCCACACTCGAGCACATTTACGAGCACTAATAAGTAATAATCCAACACTATTACACTAAGACTCGAAAATACACAAGTTTAGGAAAATAATACAACGAGACGACTTGTTTTTTTTTTTCATGTTTGCGCCAAAACTCCGTTTCTTTTTTTATTGTTCGCGTTTGATCTACTTTAACCAGTCAACGTCACATGAATGTCAACTTCATTATCGTCAACGTCTATTGTCGCGGATTCGCGCGCGATTTTTCGGTTGTTCGTCCGGTTCGTCGTTTGTTTTAATGTTTGTTTACAGTTTATAAAAATCTCACAAAATGAGCCTCTGGGTAGATAAACACCGACCAAGAGATTTGTCTAAGTTGGACTTTCATAAAAACCAGGCATTACAACTCAAAAGTCTCGTCCAACAAAGTGATTTTCCGCATCTTCTTGTTTACGGACCCTCAGGAGCTGGTAAGAAAACTCGCATTATGTGCTTGCTGCGGGAGCTCTACGGATCAGGCGTGGAACGATTAAGGCAAGAAACTATGAATTTCACCACTCCATCAAATAAGAAAATAGAAATCATGACTGTAAGTAGCAACTATCACATTGAGGTTAACCCGACAGACGTAGGAATACACGATCGCGTAGTGATCATGGATTTAGTGAAGAATGTTGCTCAGACACATCAAATTGACTCGTCAGGGCAGCGAGAGTTCAAAGTTGTGATACTGAATGAGGTAGATGATTTGACTAAAGATGCTCAACACGCTTTACGGCGGACCATGGAGAAGTATGTAGCTACATGTCGTCTCATTCTGATAGCTAACTCAATATCTCGAGTAATACCTGCTATACGTTCTCGTTGTTTGACTATTCGAGTACCGGCACCAGATGAGAGTGAGATTGCGTCGGTTCTTCAGCTAGTTTGCAAGAAAGAATGTTTGAATATTCCATCAGAATTAGCCTTGCGCATAGCGAAGTGTGCCGACAGGAATTTAAGGAGAGCATTACTGATGTGCGAGGCCTGTAAAGTGCAACAGTATCCATTCATAGCAGACCAGAAAGTTTCAGAACCGGACTGGCAACAAGTCATAAGAGAGACTGCATCAATGATTCTTTCAGAACAGTCTCCAAAGAAGCTCAGTGAAGTCAGACAGAAACTGTACGAGCTAATCATCCATGGAGTGCCAGCGGACATGATTTTTGCAGGATTACTGAAAGAATTAGTTCGTAATTGTGATATGGCTATGAAATGTCAAGTAGCGAGCTATGCAGCAAAATATGAACACAGGATGAGGCTTGGTAACAAAGCAATTTTCCATTTAGAAGCATTTGTTGCAAAGTTTATGGCTATCTATAAAAAGTTCATGGAAGAATCGATGGGGGATGCATTCTAGATATTAGAGTATTAAATTCATTCAAAAGAATTGAGCCGCATTGACAACGGCGCATTGTCTGCAATAAGCTACAACATTTTCTGCTTAGTGCCAGTGGCAGTGGAAGTTGATTAGTACCCTTTGCAGACAATGCACAGTTCGTTTTAGTGCTTGTATTACTCGCGCCATTTTACTGTGATCCGTCTGCAACGGGTTTTATGTCGATTCTGTGAGATTTAATTTCTTTTTATCATAAAGGTCAATAAAATACATAAAGTTTTTATAATGTTTATTTATTACATGGAAAACGGTATTTATATATTTTGCTAGGTTTTTGTACATAAGTTTGAAGCTGGAAGCTGATATACAGGGTTTATAAGGAAAGAATATGCTAAGCCGAAAGGGGTTTGTTATACTCATCATTATGAACAACTTTTACTATGGGACCAAACCTGAAATCGCGATAAAAACAGCTGTTCCATACATTTTGTCAAGTACCAATGACCGTTTTCTATGGAACAATAAGTACAATGACCTCCTTTCGGCTTATCATAACCGGCTTACACTTAAAACTCTGTATACTATAGGTAAAATTTCTACACTCAGCTTCAACAATCAGCTTTTTACAATGCTATTGTAGCTATCAGAACTGTTAAAAACTTAGAGGTTAGACTTAGAGACAATAAGTAATAACAACAGGATGCGTTTCTATGAAGGCGGAGACATCTCAGAAGAGAGGAGACATGCTGGAATCAACCAATCACATTCGTTGAAACACACATCGTTAGCCCATTGGTCCAGTTGGTAGTGAACCTACTTTCTGAGCCCGAGGGCGTGGGTTCGATTCCCACGTAGGACAAACATTTGTGTGATGAACATTTGTGTTTGTTCTATATCTGGTTGTTAATATCTATTTAAGTATGTATTTAAAAACTATATATGTATGTATATCAATCTCTGGCAGCCATATCACAAGCTTTGCTTAGTTTGGGGTCAGATGACCGTGTGTGCAAGAATGTCCCAAAATATTAATATTAATATTATCCCATCTTGTCTCCGCTCCGCTTCAGTAAAAACAGTCACAGTGGAGACGAGAAGAATTGTAGCAAATTGTATGGCAAGCTGTTGCTGTGGTAGCCTATTTGGGAGACCGTGAAGGAAAACATTGTGAAGAAACCTGAATATACGTACGGGGAAGATATTCAATGGCATATGTGAATCCCTCCCACGATTGGGCCACCATGGTGGTAATGGCCCAATCGCCCTTTCGGGGATAGGCCTAAGTCCAGCAGTGGACTATTAAAAAGGCTGATTATGTATGGCAAGCAGAGTCCACTTTGCAGTGCAGCAGATAGGTGTAGAGTATAGTGGGTCGGAGTAGAGCAGTGTGAAGTATAGCAGAGTGGTGTGTTACAACATACTGTGTACACTGTCGTGACAGACATTGTTTCACTAATTAAAAATGTATCAAGTCATGTCATCGCATCTACTACAAATGTCCACTCATCCACACAAGTCTACTCATCTCTGCGATACAGCTCCGCTTGTCTCTACTTCAATGGAAACACCCACCGTTTCACAGCATTGCTCCGCTCCATACTGGAGACACACCCTTACTATGATGCAAATACACTAAACACTTGTATAGATGTTTTGATCCAGCATAGAAAGATTCTTTCAGTTCAATTGAAAAAAAAAATGGTTTGAGTATGATGGAGGCTATTGCTGGCTACCATCTTGGGCAAGAAGTGTTATAGTGCTAACAGACAAGACGTACCTACTTGGTTGACGGACCACGTCCAACCAATGGGAGAGATTGATAAAATTTTCTCTTGGTTGGTCAGATGGTAGTCCAGTGTACCAAATCCAATCGTCTGTTAGTACTATTATAGTGGGGGAGTACAGTTCACGCACACATGCACACACAATCAATTTTGTGGACTCGCTTGGTCCTATTCTCAATATACCCCCCTTCAGTTTGCCGAGGAAAATTAAAACTCAATTACTTTCCAAGATGTTTGCCGATCACTACCATCCTGAACTTTTTGAACCTTAATTCTAAATATTGGGTACATATAGAATTTCTAAATTTTCACTTTTTATACAGCTGGTAATACTGGTGTACTGGCACAGATTTTGAGAATAATCTAAAGTTATCAACGATAGAGTGCATTATCGAGATAGTGATCTCATTTGAAAGGTGGTCGAGGATGGCCGGCTTCGTCTGCAGAGCTTGCTCGATGATTCTGGCGTCTTCAGAGTCTGAAACAATTGAGGTACCTTTATAGCATAACCCCACCCACACATAATACCCACTCACATGTTTACTGACATGGCCAGTTTTTTTATTTTATTTTTATTTACAAGTGTTGACAGGACATTTAATTCAACAATGCCACTGAGTAACCGATAACCGATGAGGGAGAAAGGTTCTTGAGTGGAAACCACGAACCGGTGTAAGTGGTACACCCAGTGGTACACCCAGTGGTACACAGTGGTAGTGGGTATTTATGATTTTGCAGTGGTATATGAATTTTGTCGTGAGTCGGGCTCGCGCTCTGAGGGTTCCGTACCACCACAAAATACAATAACTATCAATTTAAAAAACCGACTTCAAAATTTGCAAAATATGGCATTTCGATTTGGTGAGACGAATGATAAATTTGTGCTAGGTATGCTAAGTAACCGAATACGTTGCTTAACTTGGTAATGCACAGAAATTTGTCACCGACTCGCACTTGGCCATTATTTATTATTTGTTGTTATACTTTAGTGTGTGTAGGTAGGTACTATAATCATGCCAAGTTAGTCGCTTGTACGGTAAATACGTTAAAAAATACGTTTGTTGTATGGGGACCCCCTTTCGTTTTTATTTTTTGACTTTTTTATCATTTCTTAGTAAATCCGCCGTAACATTACATATTTTGTGAAAATTTCAACAGGCTATCTATTATGGTTCGAAAGAGTTCTGTTTAAAGGTCAAACAGAAAGCAGAGGTTTAGTAATAGGACCCTTTTTCACCCTTTGGGTACGGAACCCTAAAAAGAGCGGCATGGTCGTCTGGCACCTGCCACGCTACCCTACCATATCTCCCTTGTTTGTCTGATCTGAGGTTAGGATGGATATACGCGCGATCGCGTAGCGCAACATTGGCCACCGTTAGGCTTTGCTGTGGAAAACATTGTTCTCTTACAAAAAAAGGCTTCATTCAGAGTGAACTCTATGACCCATTTATACCTATGTCAATTCTACCAACCTACTAATCGACCGGCTTAATGACCTACGAAGAACATTAACGCCCGCTAGGGCCTAATAAATTCTTGCGTCACCTAATTTCAGGAGGACTCAAATAAAACGATGAAAAGGTTTTGGATAGGTAATTACGGTGAAGTGAATGAAGTCTCAAGTCGTTTGTTACGCAGCGACAGTGAAATGATAAATGTTGACTTCGTTCTGAAGGCGACGTAGAGGGAAAATAGAAAGTTTTTGTGGTTTGTTCAACCATTAGTCTGAGTACTTTCGTAGAAGCACTTTCGGAAAATATATGGTTTGGCGCCCATATGTTTAGCATTAGTATCATTAGGTACTTAGATTTTCGAGGTTGTGCAAGGTATTGTTACACAATACAATTTTGGTTACTGGTTATTAAAATACTAAAGCTGTTCTCTGGGGCTCTTCCTATGCTAACTATCCTATCATATACAACTAAAAGTTATGTCTGTGCTCGTAATGCAACTTCCATGATTCAGCCCCGTTGATCCCAAAAAAAGCTTAAAACTTACACAGAGGGAGCCACTTTCGCATTTACCTATAATAGTGGCATCATTAGGTACGTATCTATCTACATTATCCACCTTAATTTACGTAATAAACCATAGGTACGTCAACGTATTGATTTATCAGAAACTGGTCGCGTAAGTATAGAATTTTAATAACAATAAAAAATAAAAATAAACTAAACCGACTTCATGACTATACCTACTAGTACCTACGTATATCATTATTTTGTGCGTTTCCCCCATGCGAGTAGTTAAGGGTTAAACATAGGTACACGATGGACATGATATGATTTTTATAGAAGCCTTAATAGCTATAAAGACCTATTTACCTACATCAACAATTCATGGAAATGCAGAGCGATTCGTGGTTTCCGTTCTCTAGAACAGATTCTACCCCCCCGATTTTCGGTTTTGCGGCAAATAAAGCTTGGCAATGCAAAAGTGTTGAAATGTAGCTAAGTAAATAAAGGTAGTGAGAATTTTTAGTACTTTTACAATTGTCACTTTTAAACATAGGTAGGTACACGATTTGGACACAACACAGATTATGATTTTATAGAAGGGGCTTACCTATTCAAATTATCAATTCATGAAATTATTATTGCGGAGCGATTCGCGGTTTCCGCTTTCTATAGAACACATTCTACCCCAACGATTTTCGGATTTGCGGCAAATAAAACTTGGCATTGTGAAAGCGTTGATCTGTAGGTAGGTACCTCAGTAAGTATCTACCTACCCAATCATAGGTAGGTAGAACTCTAAACCCTCATTGTGACACAAAGTGCTTCCAAAGTTTTAGGATAAGGGTAGTTGCGAGTGCACTAATCTGCCATAGCGTGATTAATTCAAAGTGGAAGTTGTAGGGAGGCTCGTCTTATAGGGGCAAGTCAATGCAGCTGACGTTAGAGTTCAGGCAATATGCCCGCTTAAGGTAATAACTTCATAGGTATACCGTATAGCTAGTCATAGTTCGCGATATCATGAACAACTTTTAATATAGGACATAGTGGCGTGGCGTAACTATACTAGTGGCAAATTCATCGGACCCGTCATTGTAAAAAAGTTCAACAAACGTTGTGGTTTATTTTCAATCAATCAAAAACGTGTGTGGTATATATTTTAGTAGTAACTTGAACTAATTGAATTCAATATTTTTTTTAAATATAATTTTATAAAGAAAAAATATACCCCCCTGTGCTCGAGGCCCTCGGGCCGGTGGCTCGTGACATTTTGCACGTTCTGCCACCATATTACGCAACTGTTGATGAGTATCGGACCCCTTTCGGCTCAGTACGCCTTTTTCGCATAACCCTGTACCTTGATGCTTGGCGACAGATTTTTTTTAACTTGAAAACAACTTTTTATTTTTGTTTACCATGGTAGCTAACCGGGAATTAGACATTGCTCTACCACCAATCAATGCTAGGGTTTCTTCGTAGGCCTAATGTTTTCCTTTACCGGGAGCTCAAGCGTATTGTTGGGATTTGAACTCACACGCCCCAGTATGGAAATCGAAGGCACCAGCCACGTACCTATATATTATCATCGACAAACATCGCCTCACGTACCTATCTCCTACCTATCTCCGCTCCGGAAGCCCGTGGACCCGCACGGGTCTCCCGTCCAGCGGCGAAACCAGGCTTACTTAAAATAGACACGTAGGTATTCTGATTTTTAAATACTCACTAGGTTGTAAAAAGAATGTCGGTATACGGTTATTCCTCACAGCAATCCTCTCCTGTCCTATATAGATGTAGTCATAGTTGTCGATGCCTCGGTGGCCCCTCCAAGAGTATGTCACGTTGCTATGAACGCCCTCTGAAAAAACGAAAAAAAGTTTAACTTACTATAAATATCTCAGATCGAAGACATGCCGTAGTACAATTATCGTTCGGTTTCAAATGTCTCCCTGTTTAATAAAAAATAAACACTACACCCAGATATAGTTAAATTAGTTTTAAATTTCCACACTATGACTCGACATCTCTGCAAAAAATCCCTCCAAAGCTGGCTACTTAAGCAAAGCTATGAGTCTACAGAATCAATTTTAGTAATCTTGTCATAATTCCAGATCTGATCTGATTATCATACACCAAACTCACATTATCACATTACCTATTAATAATAAAACGAGGGTATTAACATTTATTAGTACACAAACACTCCCAATATTCCAAAATATTTTTAACATTCATTCCTGGGCAATGTCGCAACAGTGAAACTCCATATGGGGTATAACAGCGTGGCAATGTCTAACTCAGACCTATTAACATCTCGACAGCTTTTGCATGCTTTATTTTCCTTTTTTTTTCTTTGTACAAAGCTAATGTGTAATCGTCACATGACCAACCACCTCTGTTCGGCGGAGGGTATTGGTATGCCATCTCACAGGTTTTTCCTAGTTTGGGTACCAATGCACTTCCACTAGGAATATTAATATGTAATGACACCATGTATTACAATTATTAAGAAGACGTTTGTTATCAATAAATTTTCATTTAATTTTTTCATTTCATAGTTAAACTGCTTAAAACCAAATTAAGTACGGCACACTTAGATAGATAGATAGAAACTTTTTATTGTGTACCTACACCAGAAATAAGAATTAGAAACAGATAGAAAACACTTACGAGCTAGTGCCATAAGTGGCGGCCTTATCACTAAAAGCGACCTTTTCCAGGCAACCATTGGATGGAAAGAACTCAGGTAGATACTCATTTTTCACTTACTTTAAGAAACTTACCTAATTGTAGCGACTCCACTAACTAGTATAGTCCACACGAAAAAAAAAGACGAGATCGTCTGCTGGGTGAGTTCAACTAAAGGGTCTATAGGTATCAAGCCTGGTTTAAGGTAGATGCGTTAACACGCGCTACGCCACTTTACCATGATCTCCCTTGTTTGTCTCATCTGAGGTCGTACTGATTTGTAGTAAGGTCATCGAGATACAATACATATAGAGACACAATCGTGCCAAAAAAAAATCCGACCCAAAACTCGGCGCACGCTACGAATTGCGCTGACTTGTTGGTTAGTTACAAGGTAACCGCCGCGACCCGACTACAACGCCGCGCGATGCCAGAGCTACGATGACATAGCGGACAACCAAGTAGGTAATATTGAACACCATGCGAGCGACATAACGTCTAAATTGAAGTATAAATGTGGCATTGTGAACTATATAATCGATACAGTATAATTATGCACAATGACGCTCGGACGTTTTTGACTGTTTTCACTGGAAGATTGTGACTCTATCGGAATTTTATCTGAATGAGTATGGTAGAGTATGGTGTTCTGTGTTTGTACAATACAGAACACCACACATTCTATACTTATAATTAATCTGTACTATGTAAGTATATTATCTAACCTACAACACCCACACATGTCAGACATCTTTTACGTATTCTTTGTGACAAAAATACTTGACATTATCTCCATTTAAGTACAATTACATACAGGTGGGAGTCGAACTTGTGAATCCCGTTTTCTACATACGTCGTAACCGCCTAAGCTGTTAAGCCACCAGCTTAGGCATTTACTAAGTAGCTTTTGTAGTAGGTAGTCTAGCTTTTGTTGTAACTGAAAACAAAAGCTATACTTTTTATTGTGGCTTGACTGATCGTAAACTAACTAAATTAAATTCTAAGAAATGTGCTTTCTCATTGGATGATAAATATATTCAAAGGTAAAGAGATATACCTATACAGGGTTGCTGGTAATCAGTTAGCATCTTTTTAATGTGGCTTAGGTTCATCAAAACAAATAAGTTTCGATCTACGAATTTTCTAAATTCACGAAAAAAAATCAGCCGTTCCATACAAAATAAATCAGCCAAGTGCGAGTCGGGCTCGCGCGCTGAGGGTTCCGTACAACAACACAACTTAGTTACTGAAGTTAAAAAAAATACAAAAAAACAACATCCCATCAGCGCCCAGGCGGTCACCCATCCAAGTACCAGCCGCGCCCGACGTTGCTTCACTTCGGTGATCGTACGAGAACCGGTGGTGAACAGAAATTTGTCACTGATTCGCACTTGGCTATTATATTTTATTATTTGTTGTTATAGGTACTTTAGAGTGTGCACTATAATCGTGTCAAGTTTGACGCTTGTGCGTATTACCGTTTTACATAAGAACTAATACAAATAAACGTTAAAAAAATACGTTCCTTGTATGGGGGTTGTGTCTTGTACGTACACCCCATTTCGTTTTACTTTTTGACTTCTTTTATTCTTTCTTATTTAATCCGCCGTAACATTACTTATTCTTGTGAAAATGTCAACTCGCTATCTATTAAGGTTCGAAAGATACAGCCTTTAATAATTAGGACAGACGGACGGACTGACAGATAGACAAACAGACATCGTAGGCTTAGTAATAGGGTCCCGTTTTTACCCCTTGGGTACGGAACCCTAAAATCATTCTCTCCCGACAAAATATGAATGAAACAGCTGCTGATTTTTTTCGCGTAATTTGGTAAGTCGTAGAACAAAGGTTGTTTGTTTTGACGTATTAAAGGCGCGCTTAAGAGGATGGTAACTGATTATCAGTAACCCTGTATATCGTGAGTGGGAGAAGCTTAGTGTGGTAGCAATTCCAAAGCTTGTGATTAGTATTTGATGCTTGGGGTGTATCATATACCTTTTGCGGCAAGACGGTGTATGCCTCGCAAAGCCTTTAGAAGGGTCGTGTCGTGACGTGTCCTGATGTAGGTTGTTAGGTAAAGCAATCTGTCTAGATAACAACGGCATGTTATTACAACTCGTCTGGATATTAGACACTTACGTAAGTACTTATATAATGTACCTATAGAAGCTCGAGTGATCATTAATAATGGGTAAACCCAGTAAAATTAACGATTGTACGTCATAATAAAATACCTTCTTATTTATTGGGTTTACCCAATATTTAATAGCTAGTTAGGTTTTTGTAAGAAATTCAGATATACGTCAAATAGGGGAGATAATTATGGAAGGTGGTGTGGCGGGTGCGAACGCATCTGCCCTTGATCTGACTTGATGCATTTAAAATCTTTTTTGCATCTGGACTATCAGTTAGATCATTGGTGTCATTAGAAGTTTCTTAGTGTGCGTGAAAAATGAGTACCTACCTAAATGTGCTATACTTACAATTTTACGTTAAGCAGTTTAGCAGTAGATACCTATAGTGATTATTTTTAATGAAAAATGGAGACGTGTGAACATGAACGATAAAATGTTCTAAGGCATATCTCCCTTGGTTATCTGATCTGAGGGTTTACCCAATATATAATAGTTGGAGTTTTGATAGCCCGTTGGTCCAGTTGGTAGTGAACCTGCCTTCTGCGCTTGGGGGCGTGGGTTCGATTCCCACATAGGACAAACATTTATGTGATGAACATTTGTGTTTATTCTATATCTGGGTGTTAATATATATTTAAGTATGTATTTAAAAATATATAATTATGTATGTATATCAGTCTCTGGCAGCCATATTACAAGCTTTGCTTAGTTTCGGGTCAGATGACCGTGTATGCAAAAATGTCCCGATATTATATTTTATTTTTGTAAGTAATACCTATATTAGCTATGACTGATAGGGTAAAGATGCCGGCGTCGCGGTTTTACCATCGCACTATCCGCCACCGCCTGAAGGCTCATCCACACATCATAGATCAGTGGAAATCGCACACTGTGCGATTCACACGATCCTTCTTGCCTCATACTTGCAAAATGTGGAATGAGCTACCTTCCACGGTGTTTCCGAGAAACTACAACATGGGGTTCTTCAAAAGGCGAGTTAATCGAGTCCTAAAGGGTCGGCAACGTATTTGTGATGCCTCTGGTGTTACAAGTATCCATAGGTGACTGCTTACCATCAGGCAGCCCGTCTGCTTGTTTGCCACCTATGGCATTAAAAAAAGGGTCTTCTAGTGCTACAATTATTGTCAATCGGTTTCTTCTAGGCAAGCGTGCTCCACCGTAGACCGCATCATCGCTTAACATCAGGCGAGTTAGTGGTCAAGCGCAAGCCTATTATTAAATATAAAAAATAAAAAACTATCAAGTAGAAGAATACACCGGAAACCATGATTGTCTTCATTATGCACTCTACTTCCGCGCCAAATTTCATCGAGACCGGTTTACTGAACTGGTAAAAGTCATAGTTATTTTCACGTTTTCTTTCGCACTGCGAAAATGGCTTGAAATCAAAGGGATTTACTACTTAGTACCTATATACACGCTGTACGAATTATTCAGTATCAGAATCAGAAATAATTAATTGTAAAAGTTGTGTACAAAGAGATGGTAAAACATACCTACTGGTAGGCATGGGCTCCGGCAGCAGGGTGCAAGGAGGTGCACTTGCAGGAAAGAAAATAGGTAGGTACACATTTTTATTAGGTTACTGTTTAAATAATAACTGAAGAACTAAGAAAATACATTTATACATGTATAATTCTATATTTTATACTAGTTAATTGTATCATGTGTAGATGCAGATGCCCAGCCCTGAGAGTAATCCTGGCGGCGCCCATGCTGGTAGGTATATATCAACAGTACCCCTTACGAGCGTACAATAACTTAAAGTATGTATTAAGCTAACTAATAAATAACTGTAGTTTAGTTATTGTAATTAAATTAACAGTAGGTATCATTCCATGCTCTACAATCTACTATAATCTAAAACATACGTGAAATCTAAAACATACGTCAATTCCAATAGCATAAGAGAACTGCGGGTCTAAAACGGCCACTTTTAATGAATCATATTAGGATCCTATTATGAATTACTTTACAAATCGTAAAATGGCCACACATTGTCAATTCATAATAGGTGTTGCATACGATTCATATTAGGCAATTCATCAGTTTGACAGTTTCGTATGGATTATCGTAAAATGGCCCACTAAAGAGGAATTGCTTAGGCGTCTATTAGCAGAATCGTTAGAAGTTACTCACTGGCAACTTTTTACTATTCATTTTGCACATTTTTGTCAAAAATAAATAAATTATGGCGGATTTAGGCCTTTATCAAAACTTTTTTGAACATGCACGTGTTTTAGACACCTTTAATTTAAATAAAGGAGGAATATCCTATCACCGGTAAGTCTAAATTGCTGATAATTTTGTGATTTCACAGTATTTCGATTATATAGCCCTTGACAAGCGTTACCATAATTTTATCGATATCGATTTTTCTTTTCCGTAATTTTCTATTACTTAAACTTTTTGTATTATATACAATTGATATTTTATAATACTTTAATATTGTTTTTTTGCAGTTCTTCTGGTGATCCTCCTTCCGGGAAAAAAAATGGATTGATGCAAGGGAAATAAAGGGAAGCGAATAAGGAAATAAGGGATCTAAAGACGAGTATAATATTTAAGATAATAACAAAAAAAGTTGTGTTTTATAAATTACTCATAAAACGACCCTCGCCGCTTTCTCTTGAAGGAATTCTACCTAGTGTCCTATTGTCTTTGCTTGCACAAACGTTTTCTGCCATCCTAACTGGATTGCAGATGTAGAGGGGTTGCTCTTCGTTGCATAATAACTTGCTATAATTATTTTCGCCTGTTAATTAGTTCGGCATTCATCATTCTTCAACAATCCCAATGAAGATAATCCGAAGTAAGCAAACTGGTAGTGTCTCCACTCTCTCCAGAGACGGTGTTAACATTCACTTTACATTTTCATTGAGTTATTAATTATGATTAACGAGGAATAAAGCTTCTTTTTGGTTTCGTTTTCGAGTGGTATTAATTATAAAGTTATACATTAACTTAGGTAATGTTCTTGTTGATTGATAACCATAGAGTAATATATACACCGATTGATAACAAGGAACAATATTACTCACAAGGAGGATTGTTATTTTTTTTTTTTTGTTAAAATCTTCATGAGCGTGGATTCAATGTCCTTTACTCGTAATATTAAACAGTTCATTTTGTCTTATTAGCGTCAAACAAGTCATAGTCACAGTCAGAGTCAAGCTAAGTAAGTCACGGTCAAGTCGAACTCATGCCCCTGTAAAGTGGTGAAGACTTTACAAGAGGCTCCTATGGAGTTTTGGAAACAACACGAAAAGACACGTTTCACCTCGTTTTATCACTTGCCCACACTCGAGCACGTTTACGAGCACTTAATGAATAATAATTCACCATTTAGTACACATTAACACTCGAAAATACACAAGTTTAGGAAAATAATCCAACGAGCCGACATGTTTTTTCCGCGTTGGCCCAAGGAGGATTGATATCCACTTTGTTGCCAGGGTAAAAACCAAATTAATTTCAATATCTTTCTTGATTGTTTTAAGCCTATAAATAGCCGCACTTTTTACAATTCTACTCTTTTGGTAAAGAAAATAAGTAAAATAAACAAATTATCGAAAAAAGTACCCTCTAGATATTAAAATGAGCGAAAAATATGTGTACCGGAAAGTTACAGTTTTGTTTTTTTCATATGGCAATGTTAACAACTAAAATGAATCTGCAAATGAAATGAATTGAGTATGATTCACGAAATGAATTGACCATTTTACGAAAAAAAGCAGAATTGCTAATGATCTGCCAGGAATTCATTATATGAATTGTTTTTTGGTGAATTGCTCAAAGTGGCCGTTTTAGAGCCGCTGTAATGTAACACTTAAGACACAAAAAAGCTCATATTACACAATATCCACCACCACCCACCTGATCCTTAATATTGTAACGTCTAGACACATGTTTATCTATGATTCAGACAAATCAAGAGGATATTTCGTTTCACGGCAAATATTGACAGAATTGACACGTCTCTACTTACGTATATCCATTGTAAGGAACGCGGCAATCGGCTCGAGACGCTCTGCCGCGTTTATAATAATGTCTCCAGTGACGTGAAGGTCGCTCTTGAATATCGCCGTACTTCTTGAACCCGCTAGGTTGAACCTGTAAATTGGGGGTGGAATCAATTTAAAGAACAGCTTTGAATGCATTCCTAGCTAGGGATTTGGCAGAAAAAAATCTGCCTTCTAATCCTGTACTGCCTATCTTAGAAACTGCCTTATCTCATCATAATCATCATTTCACCCATAGGATTTCCACTGCTGGACATAGGCCTCTCCATTGATCTCGAAAAGGGCCGGTTAAAATCAGCCTGCACCCTCCGTTTTCCTGCGTTGGCTTTTAGAGCCTCTGTCCATCTTGTGGGTCGACGATCTATGCTGCGCTTACTGGTCCGTGGTCTCCATTCGAGAACCTTTCGTCCCCATCGTCCATTTCTTCTGCGTGCTATGTGCCCTGCCCACTGCCACTTCAACTTGCTAATCCGGTGGGCTATGTCGGTAACTTTCGTTTGTCTACGGATCTCCGCATTTCCTGCTCCTGATTCAATCTCGTAGAGAAACCCCTAGCACATCCCTCTCTTTAGCTCGCTAGAGACTTCCTAATACTTCATAGAAAAAAGTGATCCTAGAATGGTTCCTTTTTCCTTTTGAGGTATGGAATCCTAAAAATTACATTTGGTGTAAATATGGGAAGAAAAATCGTAACGAGTACGACGATGAAGCGATTAGGCGCCGGCCTAACATTCTGACATTAGGGCTGGGCACCCAGCTAATACGAGCTTATAAACGCATCAGTTTTCTCACATCGTCATCATCATCATCATCATTTCGGCCTATATTGTTCCCACTGCTGGAACACATGCCTTCTTTCAGAGAGAGAGAGAGAGAGGGCACGGGGCGTAACGTAATATGTACACTATGCTGGCCCAGTGCATTTTGGTGAATCTCATAATATGCCTTGAACTTATTTTTGACTATACTACTATATACTAACCTACCGGTTTCCTCATAGTATTTTTCTTCACCGTTATTGTGCGATGGCATCGAAACTGCTCATCATTTATATACTCGTAAGTATTTATTAAATAAGACATTGGAAGATCGAACTGGGTGCCGCCAGATTGTAAAGCGCATTAGGCTATGCTAAAGCTAAAGCTATGCTAAAGCTCGGCCACCATCGCTCTCGCGTTCGTCAGAATATTATCGTATGTCCTTAATTCGTACGTAACGGTGAAGGGCGTCATGTTCGTAAATGAAAATAGCACAAAGGCCTACCTATGATCTCACATGACGAAGGTAGCTTTATCTACACTCGACAGAAGTTCTTGGAAAACAAAGGCGTGTTTTCCGTTCTCGCCTCTATAGGTAAGGGTTTCCATTTATTTGCCCACATGTGAACGGGGTCACAGTCGAAGAAGTAAAGGGATCTCATTTTCAAGTGCATGTTTTCCGCCCTTGTATTTCCTTTGCAATTTGTTTTGCGGACCCTGCTTCCGTTATTTCCCTACTTTAAGTGTTTGTTTTTTCACATTCGGTAGGTTTTTTTGTCATTTCTCTTGACTATATTTAAGCGAACAAGTATAAATAAATAATCAATTGGTTTTTTTAACCCCTGATAAAAGAGCTGGTTGTCTTCAAACGGCTGAACCGATTTTCATGAATTCAAAGAACACTCTGGATCAAGTCATATTAACCAGTCCTTCTGAGTACGGTTTAACAAGTCCTTGTTCAATAGCTAACGAACTATTATATTATGCACTACTTATTCACGGACTCGTTCTCAAAAAAGTAGACATGTGGAGGTGCTGGGATTTGAACCCAGGACTTTCAGCATGCGAAGCAGACACTCTACCACTGAGTTACACCCCCGATAATAAAAGCAGCGAATTCAAGCTCCATTCATATAACACCGGGCCTGTTCAAGCCCGTATAGGGCTTAGGATTACAATGTCTGGCCTTTTGACATTATAATGTACCTATTTACCTGTTACCAAAGCTCTATATTTTGATACGCACAGTTTAAGCACATAAATTAGACGTTAACAATTATTATTAATAACTAATAGATTGTACAAAGAGTGCGTAAGACAAGTAATTTTAGCCGAGACATTTATCACCCTGAGCTGAAGGCGAGGGCGGATATTTAGGTCGAGGATAAAATGAGTTTTAGGCACGAGTTAAGCATACTTACTCGACAAACCTATAGTAGACTACTAAAGGCTTGTGGAGTTTTGGGAACAACATCTTTTACCTCATTATCACATTACCACATGACCACAATCACTAACACTTAATAAATAATAATCCACCATTACTATACGAGTCCATTAACAATCGAAAATACACAATTTTAGGAAAATAATACAGTGAGACGACATGTTTTTTCCATGTTGGCGCCATAAGAAAAACACGGAAATTACAATGTTCTATTTTTACTAATTTTTATCTCTCATTATTGCGCAGGCTAACGCCACTAAGACCAAAGTTGGCACCATAACCTCTTTTTAATCGACTAAAATTATGTCTGGGTCTTTAATAATAACAGGGTATTATACTTATGCTTTAATAGTACCCTGTTATTATTAAAGACCCAAGGGAACTTCCTGCATGTACCTATTACAAACTGAACCTCTTTGAACAACTTTTAAGGTTTAGTTTACTTTATGCACTAGATAAAAAAGTTTTTTTTTTGCCCTAGAACAATAAAAGCAATTTTAGTCTGCTTACATCGGTCATAAACATATTTACGAGCATGAGAAGGGTTTTTTTTCTATTAAACGTACTTAAGCCTATATTTCTATGTACCAAAAGAAACCAGTGGTTCTGTCACGGGACAACTTTAGCAAGACTACTGGGAGTTTGTACTACAAATAATTGACAATTATTTAAGTCGTACAATTTTGCGGGAGTTTATCTTTAAAACTGTCGTATTCTAAGTGTACTTTCTCGGCTACCTATTTAATTGCGTGGCCCGTGTCAAACAAATTATAAACGCGTACTTAGTGCTTGAGGCTTGTCATTGAAAATAATGAAATAATAACTGTTGAATGTCCGCCAAGCTCCGGGCGTGTAATATGAATAATCATAACATATTTGGGCTCATTTAATAAATACAAAATGATTTACTTACTTTCTATCGACTAATTTGGTCCATCTCGCACCGGTCACGTTAAGGTTCCTCAGCAGAAATGACATCTGGTGTTCAGGTAAAGCCACTGACACGCTGTTTATGATCGCCGGATCTATCGGTTTCATCCCCAGATGTCCAGAGTCCATTAAAAAGAAGAAAGTCCGCAGTCCACGTCTGAGGCATTCGATGTCATCCATTCGACATGCAGGGAATGGAATAGCTTTGGATACTGAAAAAAAAAACATTGACTAATTTAATTTAAAGGAATCACGTTTGTGGAAGTACAAGACTCCTTTGACTGTTTGAATTTTTAGTCAAATCTTAATATTATTAGATAGAATTTAGGTGTTGACGAATTCGGTCTTCCAGTGAAATTAGAAACCATGGCATCCATTCTATAGTTTCCTCACTATGGGAACGCAATTTTTAGTGCACTCCTGGGGGGTTAGACAAGACCCACTTTCTGTTAGCGTTAATGCCTGCGGAAAGATGAACAACCAATCCGTCACTTGTCTTAACATTAGGTAAGCTATAAGTACCTACTGTGGTCCAACGCCTAGGCTGTCAGGAGTAAAAAAAAAAAAAACTTCATTTCTGCGAGCATCGAGTAATTCTATAATGAAGAATTTGGTCGCACTAGGTCGTAGTATCTTGTTTTTTGATAATAATTACCTGCAGTTTCACTGAATTAGATAAGCTTTACCTAGTCTGTGATAATCCCACAAGAACCATACAGTTTCCTGTAATAAAAGGAGAGAAGAAAATATAAAAATATGTGGTCGAGCAGAAATCACTCTCCGGCCTTTCAACTGTATCTTTGCTACAAAATTAAATCGATCCATTAATTTATTGTTACGTGGAAGAAGGACAAACAAACCAACAAACATATTTTCGCACATTAATAAGGAGGAATACCTACAATGTAACAGTACCTAAGTCTGAAAATCCAAATAGTAAAAAAAAAATCGTTCATCAAGTTGAGTTATAAGTAATGCCTTAGCAGACCCTTTTGGGAGTTTTTCTTTGCCTAAACAATGTGAATATTTGACGGAGACCCTTTTTAACGAGCGTGGAATATTAGATTTTTCCATGCGCATACTTTTCTCGCCACCAACCCTTTTATTATAGAAGTAGACCTTTTCGACCGCGGTTTTGCTCACGTGAATAACTTAACCAACCACCATGATAGTAGGTACCTACCAATCACTGATTATTATTATGAACTAGCGACTGGCCCGCCCGGCTTCGCACGGGTGTGTAACTTACGTGCGAAGCCAGGGCGGGGCGCTTGTTACATATATAAACGTTCCGTGAAAAATTATCTAACTGATGGTGAAAACCGCATCAAAATCCGTTGCGTAGTTTTATAGATCTAAGCATACATAGGGACGGACAGACAGCGGGAAGCGACTTTGTTTTATACTATGTAGTGATAGTGATAGTGATGCTAGTGATAGTGATAGTGATGAGGATAAACTTATCCATCATACTAATATTATTAATGCGAAATCAAAAAATATTTGATAGTAAAATTTGACCCTGCATCAATTGGGTACTTATTTATTTAGTACCTAAATAAATTAAGTGCAGCTTCGATGTCATCGCTCAAAAATGGTGAAGGTAAATATCGTAAGGAAACCGGTATGTCCAAGAACCTCAAAATTGTAGAGACATAATGACATTCGCCAACATGCACCGGGCCAGCATGGTGGATGATGGCCCATCCTCTCTCTCTGAGGGAAAGCATTGTGTTTCAGAATTGAGAACACCATAGACTGAAAATGATGACTGCTCGACGACGTTCTCACTTAAAGAACATAACAAGGTTTGGTTTTCTTTTCTACACATCCACTTGTCACCAGACACCTTCCGCTGGTGGTCGCTCCACTTGGCTGTAGGACGCACTACTATACGATTTCCGATACGTGGTATCTACTCTAGAAGTTTTAGAACACGTTTACACGAGCGGTTGTTGGGTCTTCTACAGAAATTCAGCTCAACTGGCTGCCAAAACGTTAGGTATCCTCTCAAAGGTGCGATGGTACTTCACGCCGGAACAGTTGCTTTTATTGTAGCAAGGACAAGTTTGGTCGTGCATGAGTACTGCTTGCATTTTTGAGATGGATCAGCCAAGTACCAGCTTGAGGCGTTGGAGTCCATTGAGAAACGTGCTAACAAACTCTTTCATAATAATATCAGCATAAACCGCAGCTGTGGAATGCGCTGCCTGAATGGGTTTTCCCTGATAGTTACAATTTGGGTGTCTTCAAGTTACGAGTGAATTGTTTTATTAGGCAAGTAAGCGTACTCTTTCGCAGACCGCAAATACGGCGATTAGAAGCAAGACTATTATTAAATAAAATAAAACTGTCTATTGTCATTTCCTTATAGACACTGTTTTTTTACATTGTTGTACCAACATAGGATTTAGACTAGTTTGTCTATATTTCTATACATGGCGCAATTTATAAATATATATTATTAGATACATGTAATAAAATAATAAAATTTCGTAATTGACTTGCAACGAACGTAGACAAAAAGGACAGATTACATTAAGCATGGTATAATAATATACTCCGCGAGGTATAGCGCTCCAAGAAAAAGTGTCACGTGGGCGTCCCGCAACTACGTCATCAATGTCATGGATACACGTACACGTGCATAAGCAAGAGCAGAAAAAGTAATTTACAACAAGTTCGAGAGAGATGACGATACACAAAACAATGGCGGACTCTCTGTGTTAACAGTAGCGTGAAATTATAACTCCCCAATCTCCGTATATTAACCTGTGGGAATCCAATAAATTAATGTGGTTTTGATAAATATTGTGTTTAATATATTCAATTCGTGCTTAACTTGAATTGCTTTGCTTAGGCGGACAAACCAAATGACAATTGAAATGCATTTGTTATTTTATTTATTAGATTATTAACTAATTTGTTTCGCAGTATCTGTGCTTGTTACATTAAAGTGGCAACTGGACAGTGACGTCATTGCGGGACAACTCCCGGAGCGCTAGACCTTGTTTTCTTGGATCATGACATTAAGTTAGTATCATTTTTGTCTCTTGTTGGTTAGGACATGATAACGCACTGTTTCGATATTTTCCCGTAATTTTAAATATTTACCAATCTAATAATCTACGATAACTCGCTCTGTCAGTTACTAAGTAGTTACCTAACCTAAATCTCGTTTTTGTACCTCCCACAATTGATCTATTGGAAGACCAACAAAAAACACAATAGAGTCTGCAAATTAACTTGTCCGAAAAGCCTATTAATATCACCATTATCTCGGCGGCTTGTAAATAAATCTAGTGCGGCTTTTTTGAACATAATAATATCGTAAATATCTGTTATAGAATGACAATAATTTAAAGCCATTAATATTTAGATGCACGCCCACTTTTACGCATAAAAACCGTACCTAAGTCACGTTTCATTTTTTTAACTCTACCTATCTTTATACATTATCTTGAACCCTCAGGTTCAACGTACCTCATTAAATACTTGTATTTTTTATATACTTAAGTATAGTTCATGGGTCAATGTTGGTTCTACTATAATTTGGTATTCTACATGGTTATACAAATCGGTTGTACTAAGCCGAAAGGAGGTAATTTTACTCATAATAGGTAGTCGGACAGGTGTTTACGTCTCAAAAATAGGCTTAGTGAAAAATATCATCATAATTTCAGCCGTAGGACGTCCACTGCTAGACATAGGCCTCCCCCATCGATCTCCAAAGGGCCGGATGGAAGCGGCCTGCATCCAGCGTTTCCGTGCGGTCTCTTTTAGGTCGTCTGTCCATCTTGTGGGTGGACGTCCTACGCTGCGCTTACCGGTCCGTGGTCTCCGTTCCAGAACCATTCGGCATTTCCAATTTTTCCACATTTTCAATTTTGTTTTCTGTGAGACCTTCACTGCTGAACATATAGGCAAGGCATCCCTCTCAGGTAAACCATTTTAGCAGCGGATTGTTAGATTAGTTTTAGTTTTAGATTAATTTTAGTTTTAGATTAGTTTTAGTTATAAATTTAAATTTAAGATAGTTTTTATTTTACTTGTAATTTTTATTGAATAAATTTGTCCAAGTTACCTATTATATTGTACTTACCTACCTAAATAATAAAGTAGTAGTTGGACATATTATTCATATTGGATCTGTAATTTATGACAAATCGTCATGTAACTGACCTTTGAAACTTGAAAGTATGTCTTTGCCGTCAAAATTATATTCGTCCATAATTTCATAAATATAACACTCTTTTAAAAAGGTTGTGGAATGAGCTCCCAATATAACTTTAGTGAACAACCATGCATGGTTGTTCACTAAAGTTATATCGGGACCTTCCACAACCTTACCACAGTAAATATCCTGTATATAATCATATAACTAGTTGTTTTAATCCTAAAAAACAAAGACAATACAAAAAATTAATAGCAATATTTACCCGGATTGTTGCTTACACAGAAAAAAGAAGTAAATAGAATGGAAATGAGAAGGAAAATCTGTTACCAGGGATTATGAGTGACCCTTGATCAAACATTCTCAGAAGAACGCGTCAAACTCCACATCACAGTTGCTAACTGATTTCCACTGACTGACGTTTCGTTTATATGGGTGCAACTGGCTACAACAAAATTCTTATAAAAATACCTCGACTACCGTTCCAATAAAAAAATAAAAAAACTTTTCTGTGGTTGCGTATAGGTTCGAACCTGCCGGTTATACAAATTTTATTATCTTTATTATCTTTTTATTATCTTTATTATCTAAATAGTAAATATTAAGTTTACACTTATTATAATAATTAATAAATTAAAAAAAGCTCCATGGAAAGTTAGTAAACCGGAATTATTCCTCTAATTATCCACATTTAGAGGTGGAAGTTTAAATGGGACGACCACTTACGAAATATAGCAGGTTCCATAAAAACCCTAGAGAGGTCTGTTCCTGTCCACAGTTTTCTGGCTTGCACATTATCACATTATTGAAGATATAAATCATCATCATCATCATTATAAGCCTATCATGTTCCTTATCAGGGACACAGGCCTTCTCTCAGAGGATCTGCCCTAAGCAACCATGCTGGCCCAGTGCATGTTGGCGAATGTCATGTCTTTAAAAACATAGCATAGTTTAAAAACTAAAAATATTAAATAATAAAAAAAAGAGCGTGAATTCGCAAAAACTCATAAAACCATTTTTTATAATATTTACTTCTATAAAGATTTACTGTACGATTGCTACTGACTTCACTGACTACTAATTATTGGGTCGTTCCCGTTTGTTCTACAATGTTTGAAAGAGTTTCATTAAAAAAAAACCTATTAACATATTAAGTAATACCCCAAGTCAATCCGGATCAATGATTAAGAGCTTATTTTCCCAATTTTGGTCATTCTAGTTTAAGTTTGCCTACTACTTCCATGGTATGCTTACCTAATGTTATAAAAATGGTGGTATAATTTTTTTCTTTTATCTATAAAGCCGTAAAGACCAAAATACGATTAGGACATTTCGCTCTATAGAAAAAAATATGAAAGTAACACTGATTTGCACGGTTTTTTGGGTTCATTTAAATACCTATTTATTAAATGATGTCTCTACGATATTTTATTATACAGATTTCTTAATTATGGAGGGAATCGTAAAGGTAAATTTTATATTACAGCTATACTTTTCGAAAAATATGAGAAAAACCTCAAAAATAGTAGCGATACGCAAGACTGTGTGTAAGCTATGGTTTTGCCCCACTAAATGCGACTTTCATACAGTATTTAAGCCATAAGGTCATCTAGTAAAAGCGTTGCCCAAAAGTGGGAAAACCTCGCCTAAATGGTTCGTGATCCTGACGGACATAAACTCTGGAGTCTGGACTAACCTGGTTCATAACTCTCGTATCCCAAATTTGTGTACTGGCAGTCACAGAACAAAACATTCAGCACGAAAACAGCGCACAACCACAACACTTTACACAGGACCATCTTGCGAACAACACCGAACATCAGAAAGGACCAGTCGCCTGCATCAACAATATATACGCGGATTTTTTCAAAACCGGATTTGGACGGCCAGCTTAGGTGTGGAAGAGTAATTTTTCACCGGTAAATGATAAAGCTTTAGTCATCGCTTCCCATCAGACAGGATAGAGTCGTTGGAACTGTTATTTTATTCTGTGATAGAGAAAATGCTTGAGATAAAAGTACTGTTAGGGTTAAGAACCTTTAATTATGCTTGGGTAAGATTTGACAAAATTTGCATTTGTTGACAGTTAAAAGTATTGAGGATAACATATGACTGCATTTAATTTGTGTCGACTGACCGGATCCTAAACAAGGTTATTCCAATCAATGTGCCGAATGAGCTGACTTTTATACTTGCGAATAGTAGGTACATTTATCTACATAATTTTTAATGGTAGGTATGTAAGTGTTTATGTCGGGTCTTCACGTATGAGCCTAGCTTATTCCCACAACTGGGACACATGCCTTCTTTCAGGGAGTTAGAGCTATGTAGTGCATGTTGGTGAAAGTCAAATATTTTTGTGTTTATTAGATTCTTTACCTTCACCGTTTTCTGAGCGATGGCATTGAAACTGCACATAATTTATGTAAGTAGGTACTAAATAAGTCTTTAGTACAGGGGCGTGGGTGGCCTTTAGTCAAAATGGGTGCCGTCTTAAAGAAGCTTAAAGCAAACTACTTACAGTCTGGTCGGTGAGATAATGCATCTGACAGCTGCAATAATATTGTGAGTTTTCTTTTATAATTTTTACTGTAGTATATTGGCTACCAGCTTTCAATCTTACGATCAAAAGGCTAGTAAAAGTGATCGGAATTTAGAGCTTTTTACAGTGACGGTAACTGTCAGATAAATTCTTTCAGCAGCCGCACTTTAGTTCCTTATTTGTGCATCATCATCATTTCAGTCATAGGACGTCCACTGCTCCGAAAGGGCTGGTTGGAAGCGGCCTGCATCCAGCGTCTCCCTGAGAGCTGTCCAGCTGTCCATCTTGCGGGTGGACGCCCTACGCTGCGTTTACCGGTCCGTGGTCTCCATTCGACATACGTTGCTTATTTACCTATTGTTAATGCTTATTTATTGTGATTTAAGGGCTAAAATAAATTATCCAAGCTATTTATAATTTGGCCTAACTTTTGTGTTCTTATCTTTGTGTTTTTTATGTAGTTAGGTTTACGTATCTACTAGTAACTAAGGATTTATTCTCTAAGTTAGTATAGGTACCGTATGAATACCGTAGGCATAGATCTAGCTTTCTCTCCAGATTGTTTTCTCGACAATTGGGTTTGTGTGCGAGGCATTTTCACTAAAGAATTTAGGCTACCTTTAGAAGACGTAGTCAAAGGTTAAACAATTTCTGCGTCTGAAAATTTACATGTTCACGCATTCTATTCACAATTTTTATTTGACATACCTAAATATTTACTAAAGTAGGTACGACTTACATAATAATTTTGGTACATTTTACTGAATTTCACAAGAATAGGTATAATATTTTTGAAATCAGGTACACCTGATATAGAATGATAGGTAGTAGGTACTATTTGTCTTTTTTACAAGATTTTGTAGATCAAAACTTGCAAATTAATTTTAAAACAGTTATCCCCAACCGACTGAGCTGAAATTTTGCAAACACGTTTAGTTTGGATGACAATAATTGATTATTAGCTAAAGTAAGTGGGTAATTTCGTTTTATCTGTATGGCGAACTCCCAAAGCTGGCACTGCTGGCAGAGCAATATTTTTTTACGCACCTTCATATTGGTATCAAATGAAAGGATTTGCTGATAAGAATACGACGTCACACTAAACTCAATATGGCGGAAGCCCAAGAGCTTGTTTAAAAAAACGTAATTTTATTTCATTTTGTATTAGCTTTACTTGTAAGAAACTATAACTATTTAGCAATGTAAACAAATTTTCAACCGACGAAAGAAGGTTATCAATTCGACTGTATGGTTGTTTTTTTTACGTGATTTCTCCCTTAATTTGTATTGATTTTGATGATTCTATTTTTGTGTGGTAGCTATCTTACTTCAGATATAAATTTTATCAAAACTGAATCAATGTTTTTTGAAAAAATCAACAAAAACCAAAAATACACGACGTTTTGGTTTGTGGTTCTGTGTTTTAACTATGTAGGTATAGTCTTGAAGTCGGTATTAGTTTTTTTCTTCAAGAAAATAATTATTGGATGTCGATTTCCACTTCTGATTGTCGTATAGATTTGAAACTATGGGGTATAATTATTTTATTCAGGCGACAGTACAATAATTTAATACTGTTGGAGCCAGGAGGTAGATAGTACAAATCTTCAATAGCTACTAGTGAATCACTTAAATTTGGGCTTTTGTGGCTTGTTTTAACGAGTCCCATACCAAGAATTCCACAATCTACCTCCCGGTGTTATCATTAGCCCTCGTCACCAAATGTAATCCCTTGAGTTTCTGTTATCATGAGCCAGTTTTCGTCCACTGCTGATGACAGGCATAGGCCCTTCGAACTCCGCACTGAACGACTGTATCCAATGGATACCCGCGACTCTTACGATGTCGTCGGTCCATCTAATGGAAGGCCTATACGCTGTGTCTTCCGGTTCGTGGTCTCCACTCAAAAACTTTCTTCGCTATCGGTTATAGGTTCTTCGAGCGATGTGGCCTGCCCATTGCCACTTCAACATGCAAATTTTAATAGCTATGTCGATGACTCTGGCTTTTCGGCGAATATCCTTGTTCCGGATTCTATCGTGCAAAGAAACTCCGAGCATATTTTAGCTCTCTCTATCGCCTGCTGCGGAGTTTTTCCTAAACTCCACGAGTTTGTGCTCCTTTAATTTGTTTTAACGAGTCGCTAAAGTGTGTTTTTAGTTAATAATTATTAGCGAACTAATAAAGGCCTTTTCGTAGTCGGTACCGGTACAAAATTCCGTCGCACCACACATACTTCTCGTATTAACAGCATAAAACTAGGCACAACTAAAATTAATACCGTCAACCCCAAAGTTATGCCAATCTCCTTCCTACCTGACCACAACAAAGTTGACCGTATATAGCCTTACCTCGGCCCTTCCCTCAATGACGAAATCATGTATATACTTAGTTCGTCCATTTGATATATAGGTGTACCTCTCAGATCAGGCAAACAAAGGAGATATGGTAAGATAGTGTAGCGGGTGCGAATGCTTCAAGAAATCAGGTTTGATACCTGCCTACACTAAAAAAATCAGACTTTCCTCCTGAGTCTTGGCTTCCAACACCAATTCCTTCCAAAATATGCTTTTATTCCTAATTTTTTTTTTTTTAGTGTAGACGTACTCATCCTTCTTATTGCCTTGCCGCCCTTTTTCACATGTGGACTATTAGTTAGTTTATAAGTGCGATACTTATAAACTAACTAATCGACACATCTTTTTTTAGGCAAGTCTCTTACGAAAAACATTTTTTGTGTGCCGTACCGATTTACAGTTTTTCCGTCAAGCAATTTAGCGGTATAGTAAAAAAAAGTGTGTAAAATACTTATACATTTGAACACGAACGATAATTTGTACTAAGCCAAAATCTCCCTTGTTTGTCTGATCTGAGGTGTACCTACAGCAATGGTTTCATTATCTACCGCGATTGCGAGGTCTCATTCATTCAGGAATGTCAAGCACATGTCCCTTTGTGCCCTGAATCACGCTCTCGCTGATTAATATAAATGCGAATGCTTGTTACGATTCCAGTTCCGTAACGCGTTATAAACTGGAATGACAACGGAACAGGTATGAGCGTCTTATGTGGAAATAGGCTGTAACAGTAACCTGATTCTAAACGCTGCCAAAGTTCTATCTCACGGGATTGGTAAATAGTACCACTCGAAAATCCACCTTATTCTCTAGAAAATGTGATAGATATTGTGTAGACTGAGATCTAGGGAAAGCACTAACACCATATTCCGCCACGTATATGTTCATTGTTCATACGAATGAGACGAAATGAGGTTTTACCATTAGATATTTTTTCTGTGTAATCCTAATTAAAAAGCACTAAAACATGGTTATACTTTACTATAGCTATCTACATAGTACCCATAGAACTTTACAGCCGTCCCAGTAAAAGTATTTCACTTTATAAACAAACACAGTTTTTTTTTTGATTTTTTATACTCCATATCGCGCATCGTACGTTTGCGACGTTGCCAGACATAGGACGGACTGAGTTAACTAAGGCTAATTGACTTGTATTTATATTGCCACGCAGACCTCGGTAAAACGTATCTACCTCAGTTTATATATAACATCATTGCATATGAATAGTTTTTTTTATTGAAAATAAAAAATTGTTTAGCACAAGCTTACCTTATTTTTACAGGATTACCACCAGGCAGCCCGTCTGCTTGCTTGATACCTATGGCATTTTTTTTAATGCCATAGGTTATAATATAGGTAGGTAGAAATTAGTCAAATAGTTAAATAATAAAACATGCAATACCTAATAAATTAGACTATAAAATTTTATCAAATTTGTGGTCAATAAATAATTAATTAACTCATAACATAAATGGAACAATACCGCCTTTTTAAATTCTGCAACAGAACAGACAAACTAGTCTTCTCTGCAACTTGATTTAGTAGGTACTTGCAAAGTTGCAACATACGAATCAATGGTCTCTTAGCAAAGTTAGTCCTACCGCGGGGGACCGATGATATAACTTTATTCCAGTAATCTTTGTGTTGGAAAACTATGGGTAACCTTGCTAAGCGCAGCTAGCTAACTTTAACAATACGGGTATCAGATAACAGAGGTGTATGTACGATAGGTCCGTACGTGACCAATCTCCCTTAATCTTACAGTAGGCGTTGTCAATCAAAATTTCACCTCTTAAGGTTAAATTCCTAATAATGAATTCTTTTTTATTTTTTCTCTGGCTAAAAACTATCGTAAACATGATTACGTATAAACCTTTAAAAAGCCAGTCAAGAGCCAGAGATAAAGTCAAGAATCAATTAAGTTAATTAAACAACAGAAAAGTTACCAATGCCTTTTTCTTTTCTGTTTCTTTTAATAGAAATAAATAGCTATGTTTTAGTTTTTATACTCTTCAAATATTTTCGACTGAGGTTAATTATTTTTGCCCTAAGCAAATGATCTCCACTAATTATAGAGTCCTTGATTCGTTACCCTCTGACAATAATAAGTTTAAAGAACTCTTGTATTTTTAAGCCCCGATGCAAACAGAGGGTTTGTAAGAAGGAGATTATAAGTTTGACGTATGTATATCTGTGTATATGTGTATCTGTTACATCTGTCTGTGTATGTCTGTCTGTTTTTTTCGTTTGAAAGGCTTGAGACTTGATCGAGAGTACTTTCAGGGGCCTTACGTCTAGCTGCTTAAAGCAATCCACTTTAGGCGATGAAATTTTTTCCACGTTAGCGTGATTTTCCGAACGGCGCAGTTTTAACGTTAGTTTGAGACCGCGTAACGAGTATGGCGTAAGGCTATGATTCAAGAAAATCTGATCAGCCGTTTGAAGATTATCAGCTCTTTTACCGGGGGTTTAAAAATGTCGAATCTAAACGAGCTAATTTAGTTATTTTTGCATTGAATAAAAAAAAAAGTTCAAAAGATGGGATTCACACCCCCCCCCCTAATACATCCAAATTGAGAGAAAAACACTTCAATTTTTTCAATCTTGGTGCTTTTTTTATTATTGAACTTAAAATAAATCTCATAAATACGCAATTCAGTACGTAGAAGACAATGAATAAATTCATAAAAGGAATTAGGAAGAATAAAGAACTCGGTAATTTACACATCCGTCGCAAAAAGCTATAGAAAATGCAAGGGAAAACCCCAGGAAAGTAAAGCCATTATTTATGTATAATGGGCTTACGATCAAGCCCTAGTTCCAACTGTTTGACCTTTCCTTGTCCTTTATGAACATTTTATGGTAAGTCCGGTGAAATACCGTCATAATTATCTAGGTATCGCCACCCATTTCGGCTGTATCGGCATTATCGTAGGATGCATAAAATTGAGCCACGGCATAATGTGAAACAATACTATAGACTATAGTATTGTATCTATAGTATAGAAGCTTGCTGACAGTTTTTAATCATATTAAAAAATGAAGCAATTAGGAGTCTTGCAGAAATCAATTTCCATTAATTATCTTGCCACATAAACTTATTGATTTGGTAGGTACCTTAAAAGGTCATGACATAATTATTATAAACTAGTGTAGCCGAAAAACTCAGTGGCAAAAATTGGCAGCCAGCCACCAAGAATTTGGACGTTCGCGTGTTTTTATTGTGACCTTGAGTTGAGCAAATGATCTTATCGACTGCTTTTATACACAAATGTCATAACTATTAACCTCTTAAATAAGATCGCACATAACGTTTGTGTGTGAAAACAAACTTGTTTTTAGATGGGTGTGTTAAGGAAGTAAAAACCAATCATGAAAATCAAATACGATCTACCTTACAAGGTTGAAATGCAATTCCAATGTAAAGGAACCGGTTTAACAAACACGAGCATAAATATTAACACGTTCAAAATATGCACTTTATGTTCACAAAACATTTGCGTAGCTGTGAGTTTACAAAAGAAGATAGCTTGAACTTGTCTGCCCTTTTATCAGTACCGCTTAGTGATAACACTCCATATTTTTTCTTTTATCGTGTTGGGTGCAACAAACTTAAAAACTGTACTTAAGGTCCAGCGACCACAAGGTGGGTGTAGGTAGAGGGTCTTTTTCATAATTATTGTCTTTATGTCAAAGAACAGATTGCGGACTTAGCGGTGATTGTTAGTACTTTTATGATTGTCAGTGTGATTATTATCAATCACAGTTCTTTAAAACATCAGCATCATTGACATCATCTTTCTTTAGATTTAAAAAAATACCTTACCGAGAACCAGTTGTCTGGATAAATCTAACATACATTTTAATACAAATTACTAACTTGAAATGTAACGTACTATATGTGTTTTAAATAAATAAATAATAATTAATAATCACATATTATACACGCATAATTTGTAGAAGTATTGTTTTATTCCAAATTTGTTTGAATGAAGAAAGATATTGTAAACCTTATTTTTAAACCAAATATCGGTCACGTGCGATCACATCAATTACTCGTAGGTATAACATGCTCGTTGGTTTTTATGAGAGAAAAATATCAGATTTTAGACTAGTCTGATTTCAGAGACAACCATGATTCAATATAAGTTACGTTTGACTGAACTTGACATGGGCTGAGAGGACCAATAAAATGTAAATCGAAATGTCTGACATCTAAACCCCCAAGGAATTCTAGAATTGGTTTTATATCGCGAGATATTTAACAAGCAAAGGTCGTTTAGATTTTTACAGCATTGAGTACTTGCAGAGGTACATATAGAGTAGGTATTAAAAAAGGGTCATTATCAATGACACTTTAAGCAGCTTATTGAAGTGCTAGCCCAAAAAAAAAACACGCGAACCAAAATGCATTGTATAAGACTGTCCAAAAAAATCTGATGAAAATAAATTTGATCACATCCTAATTGCATCCATGATTGGACAACTTTTGATATGGGAATTTTTTAAACTTTTCATATAATAAGAGTAGTTACTAATTCAAAAAAGACTCCACATAATCAAATTTGGTGCCTACTACTGTATAATCTGTGTATACCCAACTGGCTCATGAAGAATTTTTGGCGGCATGAATAGCAGATAAATATATATACGAGTTTTTACACTTGCGATCTCTTTTCACTCACCAAAATTGCGCCATTTATCTCTCCGGTGACAGGTCATCGCTGGACAGCATAAATTACATAAAATATAATATTATTACTATACATTATATTATTTTAGTTAGAATTCTTTTCTGAAAAGAAGGAAATAAATATATCTCATTCTGTGATTCATTACATTTATTACAATCAGTCTGATAAAAATGAGTAATAAATTGGATCAGGTTGAAGCATATTTATATTTAAATATCTTTAAAGAATGCGGTTTTAGGCAGAATCTTGGCAGCTGCTCTGATGTTATGTACGACGACTTCATAAGCCTTTTCTGCTATTTTGCAAATGGTTTGTTTTCTATAATACTCGGCGTTCGCTAAGTACTGAGACTGTTTTGTCTTACCAAGATCATCTGAAAAAGTTACAAATTTTATTAATAAGCAAGCAAACTGTGATGATGAAGTAACCAAAATATATCTTGAATTCCAATACTATAGGCAAGGTCCATGATAAAAAGGCACACCTTACTAATTTTGCGCATAATCATGCCAACTTAAAGATTTGCCTCTATCTAAATTTATATTTGTTGTATCTATCTAGGTTATCTGTTTCTTGTCTTTTTGTTTATTTTCGGTGGTTGACCACCTTTTTGTCTTTTATTACATAAGGTGTTTTTGATGCACTGGTAGAAAACGTTTAGCATTAAGTCCTCCATTTGTACATATCTACGTAATTTGTAAATGTGCAATAAAGTATAAAATAATATAAAATAAATACATTTTAGCATATGTGAATTATGTCTGTGCTTATGCTAAGCTTCGTCAGATTAATTAAAGGTTATATTTATGTACATACTGAAATTTCATCTCAATCGATTACTTACAATAATTGTCATATTAAAATTTTATGATTTTCCTAACAAACATATAGGAATGTCCTTATTGTCCACATCTATGCTAAGACAGTGATAAATTAAATTTTTACCATAAACATCTGACTTTATTATTAGACACTTTATTAGCTTTACTTGTAACTAACTAACAATGTAAACAAATTTAACACCATAAAAACAGTTACAGTTACTTCTAATTTCCGAATCATTATGAAACTTTGTAATTATATGTTTTTTGGGTCACAATACAAAATAGTACTATTGCTTTTTTTTTATTGGTTTGGTTTGTGACTTTGATATTTGCATGCCTTGTCGAGAAAAAATCATATTTGCACATAAGTATAATTTTGTAACATCCCATTTTTCTACATAATATATTTGACAAATACATTGAATCTGAATCTGTTGAATTTACTGGTATGATGCTATTAAAAGATTATATTATGTTTCTTCCTTATCACCTAAGATACACTTGCACTTTGATGTGATCGTCGGTCAAGTAAAATTAAACATTTACGTACAATCTCAAATTGAAACACGAGTTCATATCAATACCTAACTGTTGCTCCAATGTTTGATAATTCATTTAGTCAGGCCCATTTTCTATCTTTAAGATAAATTTGAATATTATAAGAGTTTACCATACTCTAAAAATATTTGACTGTTTTGAGAATAATTCCCGCATAATGAAAACAAAAATACCGTTAAAACTTTAAAACACGCGTCCTTTAAAAGCATAAGGCCTATCTTTATTGCGAAAACTCTATCGAAGAGTTATTCACGACATTGTGTTGAGCTCACCATGGGTTCTTTCTATGGACTAACATTTACAAATTTATATTAGACATCACTAACGTTCTTATTTTCAGTTTTCTATGGGTTCTTTCTTATGATATTATATTCTTTCTTCTGTTTTTCTTCTTTCTTCTTGTGATATATTGATATTATTATCTTTCTTATTTATAACATTAAAAAAAAATTATAGGACATCACTAACGTTCTTGTTTTGAGCTTACCATGGGTTATTTATTTTGACTAACATTTAAAAATGTATATAAGTCATCACTAAGATTATTGTGTTTACCTTCCAGCTGGGTCATTTATTTTGACTTACATGTAAATATTAATATTAGACATCAGTAGGAACTTTAAATACCCAACAATTTTTTTTTAAGTACAATCTCTGAATGTAGACAAAACAAACTTACCACTCATTAAAGTATCTTGTAGTTGCTGATTCACAGAAACCTTTGGCTCGTCAATCACTTCACAGGTTAACGTCTCAGGTCCTACGACGAAATATTCTACACCTTTGCTGTCATTTCTCAGATCATAGTTGTATCTAGCTGTTCCTAATACGCCTGGAATAAAAAATATACTTGAGAGAACATGGCAGGACCGGAACCCGTAATGAGTTAGATTCGGATCTTGCCGCTGGTAGGACGCGAATTTTGAATTGTTCCCCATAACATTTAACATTTCAATTTTACTAGACTAATTTGAACCACAAGTCTATACTAAAAAAAACTCCTCAGACAGGTTTTAAAAAAAAAATATTATAAAGAAAAAACCCGCCATATTTTGCTTATTTACGAGGGTTACCATATCAAAATTTGAAAAGGCCGGACATAAAGCCGGACATTTAAATAAAAGCTCAGACATTTTAATATGTTGGTTAGTTATTAAAACAAGGTTTTTGTTGTGTTTAGGCAGACGTTGTTCGCATTAAATCGCCCAAGCTAAAAAAAGATGGACAAATTACCTATAAAGCTGTGAAAAGTCCGGACAAAGACTGAAAAGTCCGAGCATGTCCGACCAAATCCAGATGGATGGTAACCTTATTTACGAGTAACTAGCTTGGATTATAAGACCATGGATGAGTCATTGTATCCATTAAAAACTAAGATGTGACACAATATTAAAGTGCTATGAAATTAGATCAAAATAAAGTATTTAATGTAAAGTAGTGTAAGTATTCTAAATTAATTATTAAGTAAGTGAGGCTTAATACACGTGAATAAGGTAAATAGTCATCTCAAAGTCAAGTTAACTGAGCGTACATACATAATGTACACTAATCGCCAATGCTTTGTTTTATTTAATTACAACACATTAAGCATTTTTTTGCCACAGGTGGTAAACAAGCAGACGGGCTGCCTGATAGTAAGCAGTCACCGTTGCCTATGCATACTTGTAACACCAGAGGCATCACAAATACGTTGGTAATTAATAATGTTTGGTAATGAGGAAGAATGATACATCATAAAGGGCAGTCAATAAAGAAAATTAAAATTAATTACCTACATACCCAGACGATATTGCTTCTGTGGTAGTACTATCTTAAAACGTACCTTATTATTGCGTTACTAGTGGCCGTTTTGCCCTCATGGGCAAACTAGCTGTGAATATAATAGTTAACTAATATTAACTATTATCTCGATTGTGCTTCGAACCGTTACCGTTGATAAGTTATCTAAGATTACTTACTTGCCGTTGCGTAGTAAACACCCTCAAATGATTTTCCTTCTAATTCAATTTTGAAATCCGAAACTATATTCAAATTTGCTCTTGTTTTCAAAAGGACTGATTTAGCCGTTGTGTCCATCCTGGAAATAAATCAATAATAAAACAGAAGAAAAATATAATCGGCTTCGATTCGTGTGTACCATCCTACTTGCATAACATAATTTTGTAAACTGTTCTATGAAGCAACGAATCCTAAGTTTGGACTAAGCTTCTTAGTCTTAAGCACCGACGTTAGTCTTTCGGTTTTTTTTATAAGATACATTTCGGAGAGTATGCATCGGATCTGCATGATCTAATTCCCTCCTGCCCATTTTTCTATCGGACTGCCAGAGCGGGCACGAAAAATTGACAACCGCTTTATGGATGAAATTCTGAAAACGCTTTGAAGCGCTTTGATTCCACATTAATTTTCTCACACTTTGCCGGTTTATTTTGCTACGCTAAAATATATGATCCAATGATACTGTAACATGATACTCTCGAGCTTGAAGATGTCTTTAAATTATTGGTACCATTTGAGAAGGGAGCCCAGTCACCGTAACCAGGCATTATTAATTGCTTCTGAACTATGTTGCAGTTTGGAAGATGTGACTCTACCATTAGTATAACTTCATATATGAGAACTGGGGCCTTACGGACAACTGCTATTACGGCACCAAACTACCCTGTACCTACTTCTAATTACCTAGGTCCTCACAGCAGTACTTATAATTATGAACATATTAGTAGTTTGTGGCAACATATTAAGTGATTGTAACGAATCTAAAATTACGGAATAATTCAAAATTATAGCCAACCAACAAACAATGGAGCTGGTTTTGATACAAAAACCACCAAAAAAGCGAATTTAAGAATGCTGCAGTCATACGGCCATTGGCATTTAAAGGGTGCAAGGTTACTTACTGAAAGTCGGAAATCTTTTGGTTTCTCAGCCCAGTCACGTTCAGGTTTTTGAAGTTGAATACGATACCCAGGCTTGCATCCACCACGTGCGTTAAAGATACAGGAAGAACCAAGGGATCTATTGCTTTTATGTCATACTGTGGGATTCCCTTGCTTGTTTGCTCCAGGAATTGTTCCGTCGAATGGCTAAGGCATTCCATATCACTTATTGCACAAGGTTCCAGTAGCTTTTCTGTAAGATGCAAAGGATAACTAAAATTTACATTTTAATCGAGTGAGGGATCGTCAAAAGTAAAACTGCTTAGACCTTACTCATATATATGAGCAATCATATGCTGCTGTATGTTATACCTACATATTGAGTGGGTGTAAATTAAATTGAGGCAAGCTATTTAAATCTGTAGAATGTTATTCAATTATTATTGAAGAAGATACGACAGTGAAAAAAATAGTCAAACATTTATAAAACCTTCTCTAACTACCTATCAAGATGAAAGAATGTACCCACTAAGGTAAATGCTCCGTGCAAAACTTATTAGTCTAGATTCAAGATACCAGACTTGGTATATTGCATTTAAAACTTTTACCGTTTAACTATACCCAGCTATTTCTCGTAGTAGGTACCTATTTTAGTATTTATCTTGTGAGCTTACATAATAGGCTTGTCTTGGGAAGAAGTCAAAATCTTGAATTAAAGAAAAAAGGAATAAGTTTATTGCTTTTTTAATACTGGCTTACTAATAAGATAATTAATGGGTTGGAAAACATGAAGGCTAGACGGTTAAATGAAAAAAAAAAAACAAAAACAATAAAACACTTTTTTATACTATCACGGTTATCACTACAGTTAAAATAAATAATAATAATAATAGTTAGTTATAATATACCATGCCGTCTTCTCGTGAACATGATGCATGTAACTGCGCCGAAATAATTATCAGGAGTTCCCAACCTTACCATGGTAAATAACCCGTTAATAACCAAAAATATAAAAAAAAAATTACTTGGCTTTAATATGACGTTACAAAAATGAATATTTACAAGAGCTTTTCATTGTTGGTAGTAAGGCGAGAGCCTGTTTGCCACTTTTCTTATTTACAAAAAAGTAAATAAGAAAAGTGGCAAACAGGCTCTCGCTGCGCTTGATGATAAGCGTTAACTGCCACCTATGGACAATTGAAACACTAGCGATGTTGTCAACGATTTTTTTTCTGCCCAGAGATGTAGTCGTAGGCATCTTTAAACCTTCTTTTTCTTTAAGGCTATGGTTGCACATAACACAATGGAAACGTGAGCGCAACGCCCGTAAGCGTAAATTTAGCAACTGTAAAGATGAAAACTGTCCGATGCTTCATAAAATTATCTAAAATAGATGTAACCAGGTGACAATGAAATAATGGTTAAAAACCTAGCACACACCTCCATCAGACAGCACTAACGGAGCAAAGCTGATCACCAACAAATAAATCCACTTCATCTTCACACTTAGCTAAATGTCCGTCACAAAAATTGTCACAGTCGTAACTACTAACGAAATAACAACTCGATAACTTTATATACGAACTGATTGTACAACTTATATCAATACAAATATTAAATTACCAGTGTCTGTTACTGGTGCGGATGAAATGTTCTGTCATAGGTCATTAAATTATCAGCATGCACTGAGAGTAGTGGTAACCAACCATACTCAGTATTGTTTTACTAAAACTTATCTACTGATTAGAATGTTGAATGAATCAATTTATTTTTTTTAAAGTTTGATCATTATTTTGACTTCATCGAGATAAATTGAAATTGCTGTACTGGAACTGGAACAAATACTTAGGAAACCATTAACTGCCGGGTTATTAAAAAAATTAACGACCTTTTTTACTTTGAAACATGGAAACCAAGAAACCAGGGATTCCATCGTTCACCACATTGGTGACATTATACCCATCACAGATAGTCATAGATTCAGTATAAGTTAAGTACTTCTCCCTCTACGCAGATCACAGATATACACGACGCAGATAGTAGATCTGTGATACCCATAGATTCTAGGACAAAAAAAAGTTAAGTCTGTGACATTACCCCAATTCTTTAATATTATATCTATGTCATAATAAAACTTTATCAAAACCAAACTCTTTTAGTATCCATGTAATTTTATTCGTTTGGAGTGTCGAAAAACAGACTCACAAAAATGTATTCATTAATATTATGCAATGTGTTTTTTTTATTTTTTTTATATAAAATTGTCTTGCGTTTTACACCATCTCGTCTGATGTAAAGCGAAAATGATGCGGTCTACGATGGATCATGTTTGCCTAGAAGAAACATAACCACTTGTGACTTGAAGACGAAGAAAAAGATTATAACAAAAAAAGAGGAATCTAAGTTCTTCATACGGGTTTTTGGAATATTTGGATAAACCTTTTTAACTGTATCTGTATTTTTAACCATCGACACAAAAAGATATCTGTGGCATCGTAAGTCCCAAACGGATGAACTGATTGTGATTATGTTTTCGTTTTACTGTCCAAATTACATTAAAGGCCGGATATTAAATTAAACTCCGAGCTTCTATTATTTTATCCATTGATCTCAACCCCTTTCATAAACTTTGTCTCTACAAACATCGGTCTGTACAGATTATAAACTAAGTCAACAAAGCTAATTCAACTTATCTTTAATCGACATCATCAAATCGGCCACTGTATCGAGGATCAGTATTCATAACTCAACCACAAACATAGAGCAGACACAGAGAAGAGATGCCTTGTCAGTGTTATAATTTACTGAATATAGCAATAAATAACACTGAGAGAGCAGCTCGTTACTCGATAATTTTTTTTAAGTTCTGGCAGCTGCAATAACATTGTAAAAACGAATGAAAAGCTAAGTTTTAATATTTTCCTAGCAAAAATCCGCCATACAATCTTTCGTTCAAAAACCTAGCAAAAGAGATCAGAATTTACGGTTTTCGTGCAGCTTTTTCAATCTATTGTCGCTGTCAGAGCTAAAAACTTAGCCTAAGTATAATTCACGATTCATTTCATACTCCATAGTAGACCGCACCATCCCATAACATCAGGCGAGATGGCGGTCAAGCACACAAGCCTATATAAAAATAATATATTAATTCAAGAAAACTTTTTTAAAACAAGCTTTCTAAGTTTTCGTACTTTCTCAGCAAATCCTTTTATTTGATTCCCATACCGTGGAAGTACATAAAATATAACTGGTCCGCCAACTTTGGAAGTCTGCCATATTAGATTTAGAATGACGTCATTTAGCTAACCATGCACTGTCATCCAAACTAAACGTTTATGCAAAAATTCAGCTTACTTTTTCAGCTCCATACTTGTACTTATATGACAGTATTCTGTGCCAATACTAACAAGGCAAGTTAAAAAAACTTAGAACCACGATGCGTAGTATTTGCTTATGCCACATCTCTTTTGTAATTTCTCAAGTTAACTTAACAATACAACATCCAATCTCAAAGTAGAAACTACTTCGAAGCCAAACTATTAACATTATGATTTTGCGTTTCTACTCGAGATTGCCCCAGCTGAAACCATGACCACACCCGAACATTTCCGAACATTTCCGAGCCACTTGATAACTGTCCCGAAATTAGATCAGACCGTCCCGCGGGAGAATTAATTTTGTACCCTAATCAAACTTGGCCCATGTTCGGAGAAGTCAGTTAAAGTCGCCTGTGAGATATAAGATGCGTGTAAGGCACATGTAACTCGACTGTTATAACTTTGCGGAACAGATTGCAACTGGCGTCCGGTTTTATGTTCCACAAATTAAATTTAGGGAGTATTATGGTAAATTTAGGTCACTGCAACAACTCGTCGGTACTAGGTACCTAATCTAGTTAAATCAGAAATCAAGTAAACCAAATCTGTATCATCTTCGAAACCTACTGCTTGTTATAAGAACACTATCATCATTATCAGCTATTGATTTTCCCACTGCAGGGACACAAGCCTTCTCTCAGAGAGTCTTGATGTGACTTGAGTGACTTGATCGAGAGTGTTCTTAGCAATGATTCAAGAAAATTTGTTCAGCCGTTTAAAGATTATCAGCTCTTTTATCGGAGGTTTCAAAAATGTCGTTATACACTTGTCTTAAGGCACTATACATATTCATAATCATAATTACCCACACCAGTCCACATAAAAACGCTATCCATCGGACAGCCATCCGTGGCATTTAGGCTACTGGACGTTACCGTGACAAGCTAAATTGTAGGTTTTGGTTGTTTTTTCTATATTAACAATTGCCTAGTCATGTCAATTAGACACGAGGCTTTCGCGTGACCTAAAATCTCTGAAATTAGGCTGGCAATATAGCCATGTTGTTGCCACTATAATAATATTCGGGACATTTTTGCACACACGGTCATCTGACCCCAAACTAAGCAAGGCTTGTAATATGGCTGCCCGAGAATGATATACATACATATAAATAGTTATAAATACATACTTAAATAGATATGAACACCCAGATATATATAGAACAAACACAAATGTTCATCACATGAATGTTTTTCCTAGGTTGGAATTGCCACGCGCCACCTCCCGCGCCCAAGCGTAGAAGGCAGGTTCACTACCAACTAGACCAACGGGCTATCCAAACGATAAAACAACATAAATAAAGTAAAATAATAGGAGATCATATCGCTAAGAATGATCTCTGGGGTTTACAAAAATCTGGCCTGAAACGCATTTAGGTACTTCGTAACTTTGAAAACGTGTACCTTACCTTATGGCTATTTATAGGAGTTGAAACTTAAGATTTTGCTCCGCGCCGCCGTCGATACGAAAACCCATACAGTTGTTGGTTTAGGATCTCAACCAAAGCTCGGTTGGTTAAAAATATCAAATATTAGTCAAGACGTTAACGGTTTGGGGTGTAAAGTTATCGCCGTACGCTTTCTGGGGCTTTGCGTTTACCCAAAGTTTGCCGACGGCCTACGGATTGTTTTATTCACCGACTAGGTACAGAAGGAGGGAGGTAGGGTGGGAGGTTCTCAATTCAGTCTGTATTTATAGGGTTTCGTACCTAAAAGGTAAAAACGGGACCCTATTACTAACCTACGATATCTGTCTGTCTGTTTGTCTGTCTGTCTATCCGTCCGCCCGTACGTCTGTCCTTTTTTTTAACGCGAATAATTTATCCCCTTTTGGCCACCATCTCGCCTATTGGTAAGCGACGATGTGATTAAAGATGAAGCCCTACTAAGCGCTGTATTTTTCGAACCGTAATATTATATAGCCATATTATGAAATTTTCAGAATATGTAATGTAACGGCGGATTAACTAAGAAATAATAAAAAAGACAAAAGTAAAAACGGCAATGGTCTGCATCCAACAAACGTATTTTTTACGTATTTTTGTATTAGCTCTAATGTAAAAACGGTAATACGTACAAGCCTCAAACTTTGTATGGTTATAGTAAGTACATACTCTAAAGTATAACAAAAAATACTGAATAATGGCCAAGCGTGAGTCGGTAATAAGTTTCTGTTCATTAATGGTAATTTGGTGGTGATACGGAACCCTCAGGGCACGAGCCTGACTCGCACTTGGCCATCGAGGTGGTACCATAAACATTTCATTAACTTTGGCTCATTCTTTTTTAACCCCACCCTATAATAGGAATAATTTTGTTCGAGCCCTTACTAATTTTGAAGGGATGTTTTCAAAATGGATGTGTTATTAAATAGATTTTTCGAATGTAGAATTAACTATCACCATAAAATACAAAACACATTTTAACGTCGACGTGTCACGAAGTAAAAATTGAATTTGGTAGTTGGATAATAGCAAAATAAACACAGAATCCAATAATTAGTAACGCAGCCAGCAATTCGGTACGTTGCCTGAAATTAGAGATCGTTTGACCTATTTATAGACTTTCATTGCCTATAGATAATATAAACGAACCCCAATTACTTTAGTTTTTTAAGTTTTAGGTATTGTTATCATTGTTATTTTTTCTTTTTTTGCATTGCACTAGACATACGTTTCACCACAATCACACCTGGTGGGAAGCGATGATGTGGTCGAACATGTAGCATGGTTTCCTAGGAAATATCTATTTCCTTTATCTTGAACAACCCCGGATTGTATTTCGGAAAGAAAGACGCAAGTACGAAGTTCCACAACTCAGTTGTTCTGTTCTATAAAGTGGATTAGAGTGCGTCCGAATGCAATGTAATGTCCACCAGAAGAGAGTTTCTCATTGTCGTGCATCTGGTACTGTAATACTGTTTTTTTTTAAATATTATGTTCTTTTATTCACAATTTAGCTAACAATCGCTAAAACAAACAAAAAAAAACAAGAATCACTAGATCTGTGGGAGGACGATTGCAATTTGATACCACAAATCCCCACAGATCCATTGCTATCCTATAAATATAAACCTACCTAAAAACTAACGCTAAACTAAAGGAAAAATATAGTTTTATTTATATTACACGGGAATTACTCACGTTAAATTAAGCCGGTCACTCCGACTATAACCAAAAAACAACGTCAGTTTCTATAATGAAAAATATAGTATTAATTATTTACGTGCCATTGTATGATTTTAAAACGCTGAAAATATACTATAGACTAATTTTTCCCATGAGGCTATGGCTGACTCTTGTCTGATAAGTTCATCAATATCGTATGGTGATACACCCACGAAGGCACATAATGCTTCATGTGTGAATCACTGTAATACTGTTATGGAAGATTGGTGATGGCAGTGTTAGGTCGTCCAGTTCTTGTGCACACTACTGACAGGCTGGCAATTTTACGCCCTGATACGACAGGCTCTGTATTTCACCAACAAGTAGTCATTAAGAATACTATCCTATTAATGCTGGCGTGTTTGTGGCTCAACGCATTAGCATTGCTATTCAATGTGGTAATGCCGCCAGCATGTTGGGTACGCTGCCAACTGGTAGTGGGCTTGAGCATTTGGATTGTCTTTAGACCTTCAACGGTCTATGGGCAGTCTAACTGTATTTGTAGTGTTAGTTTTAGCTTGTATTATGTTTAGTTAATAAAGGCACTTGCCCAGGAAAAAATAATCCTATTTGAACGCCTTTCTATGGTCCAGTCCAAGGCGTCAAGTTGGTTTTATTGTTAGCTTAATGTTTATTCCTTCAAATTAATAATACATACATACGTTTTACTTAATTCATGCCACGTTCAAAGCTATGAAACAAGTGCATATTCATACCTACGGACCGTTTAGCATGTTGATAGAATTAAAATTAGTTATCGGTCCATCACTTTAAATTGGTTCACAAATTATTTATGGTTTAGTTAACAATTTCACATCATTTGGACGGGATATTGTGTTACTACGTGATATAATTAAAGTGAACCCTATAAAAAAACAAAAAAACCGGACAAGTACGAGTAGGACTCGTGCTCTGAGGGTTCCGTTAGACGGAACCCTCAGAGCGCGAGACCAAAAAAAAAACTAACTGAAGTTAAAATATTGAAAGACAAACTTAAGTTTGTAGTTTTTTTTTACTGGGCAAGTGCCTTTAATAACTAAACAAAATACAAGCTAAAACTAACACTACAAATACAGTTAGACTGCCCATAGACCGTTGAAGGTCTAAAGACAATCCAAATGCTCAAGCCCACTACCAGTTGGCAGCGTACCCAACATGCTGGCGGCATTACCACGTTGAATGGCAATGCTAATGCGTTGAGCCAGAAACACGCCAGCATTTTGGTCACGCGTCGCATTAACCAGGCGCTCTGAAAGATTTTTGAAAATGAGGTGTGCTCCCGGTCCCCAAGGGCCCAATGTCTCGACCCCAAACGCCTCAAATATGTAACCACTGCCGAGGTTAGCATATTTGCGACGCTTGTGCTGCTCTGCCGAATTAGCAGCCGCGCCAGCCCTACCCTGTGTCTCAGGAAGATTTGACGGCGCCAAAGTATCGACACAAGTTGCGTCCCATACAAGGGGCCGCCCCAACCTCCAGGGCACAAGTGTCATACCGTCAGGCCTCTTTCCATCGTCACGCGCAAGACCACTCGGTTTGAGCACAGCTGCGACATTGGCGGTGGAAAGTGCCCTGTGTATGATGTCGTTCAGGCTAGCGTGTCGGCCAATACGACCAGCGCTTCTCGAACAAGAGAGACCATGGTGACCGAGCTGGTCAACAGCAGTACCACACTGACAGCGATGGGCCTCACAGCACCTTGCACCCAAGCGTAAGCTGACAGCTAGACGAAATGCGGTTGGATCTAAAAGGCTACCTGTGTTAAAAGAGGGCATGGCTTGCAACCAAAGTCCCGATTCCCAAACAGAGACAGCAAGAATACGAGCGCGATCTGCAATACTAGGACACGTATCTAGTAGCGATTTCCATGCTAGTTCGCAGATCGGCCGATCCCACAGTCTCTGGGAAGACAACTTTGAAGTTTGTAGTTGACAATAAGGTTCGTCCATACATCCCAACTACAAAATGTAAGTATGTAATAGCAAAATAATTATTTTTAAATACCTTCAAATTTATAACTTTCGGATTTATTCCTATATATGTACTATGAGACCTTGCCTCTTGCCAAATTTCATGATTCTAGGTCAACGGGAAGTACCCTATAGGTTTTGATTCCCCTGTGAAATCGCAAAATATACGACATAAAGGAACCCTAAGAGCGCGAGACCAAAAAAAAACTAACTGAAGTTAAAATATTGAAAGACAAACTTAAGTTTGTAGTTGACAATAAGGTTCTTCCATACATTCCAACTACAAAATGTAAGTTTGTAATAGCAAAATAATCATTTTTAAATGATATACCTTCATATTTATAACTTTCGGATTTATTCCTATATATGTGCTATGAGACCTTGCTTTTTGCCAAATTTCATGATTCTAGGTCAACGGGAAGTACCCTATAGGTTTTGGTTCCCCTGTGAAATCGCAAAATATGCGACATAAACGTTCATATCTTTTGATGGCGTTGACTTACAACTTTTATTTTTTTACAGCCGAAAGAAACCATAGACCCAAGTATTTAGTATAAATTTCAACTTGCTACCTTTACGCGTTCTTGAGAAAAAGGGTCTTGACAGACGGACAGACAGACAGACAGACTGACAACGAAGTGATCCTATAAGGGTTCCGTTTTTTCCTTTTGAGGTACGGAACCCTAAAAACACTTGGTTTCTTCTAGGCTAGCGTGCTACATCGTAGACCCCATTATCGTTTAACATCATGCAAGCTGAATCATCAATCAATACATCACAATTATTCAATTTAAAAAAAAAACTTGATGTATTCAGAATGACAACTTCTGGAGTATCTTGTCCTAGGTGTTCGGAAGAGCTTGGTATCCTTTATAGTTATAGGTTAGTATTACCATCTTCGATCACACCGTTACACGAGGTGAGCTAATAGTCAACACGCCTAAACCCGATTAAAAGGCGATGTGTATATGTATGTATGTTATATGATAGATAGATATGTATATTGTCGAAGAGATAGATAGATAACTCTTTATTGTTCACACCAGAAATTACATACATAAGACAAAAAAAATCTTAAAACTAGTGAAACAATTGGCGGCCTTATTGCTATAAGCGATCTCTTCCAGGCATATGTGGGGTATGTGTATATGTTCCCTATAGACTCCAAAATGGCTAAGCCGATTTTGATGAAATTTTCACAGAATCTTCAGATTAGCTCAGCAAGTGATCCAGTGAAATTTGGTAGCGACCGGATCACAAGTAATTTTTTTTTTTTTAATATATTTTTACTACAAATAACACTATAGGTACATTGACAAATTACATCATAGGACAAAAAACATCTAAGTTAAAGGAGGTTGTTGTCGCTACATGTCGCTGTTGTAGGTTGCTTCAAGTAGGGTGGAGGGTGAATAGAGTCCTCAAAGGTAGGCAACGCACTGACAATGCCCCGGGTATTGTAGGTGTCAATAGGCGGCGGTGACCACTTACCATCAGGTGGCCCGTTGCTTGTTTGCCACTTATTCTAAAAAAATAAAAAGTAGGTTATACCTAGGTACCTATACCTACTTGTAGGAGAGACCGTTACGTAAGACTGGAAAACAGTGGGTGCAGAAAATGGATGATACTTTTCACAATATTGTTGCGAAATCACACCTACGATGTTACTTAAGATCCGGATAAAATGAAACTCCATTTAAATTTTTATTTATTTTCATATAACTATATTTATTTTTCCTTTTTTATTCGTTAGTCGTTACCCACACACAATTTGTCTCTGCGAATGTATTGAAACCTTGGGGGAGTTAGATAACTGAGTTATTCAAGCTGGGGGGACGGTGACCTCTGGCCATTCACCGTCCCCCAACATTAGTTTATACAATTTGTAACAGACGGATGCCATATTAAATACCCCAACGCCCATTGCAGCGGTTTCATAATATTTCGGTTTGTTTACATTTTAGTTACCATAAAGTTAATTTAAACCAAAAACTCATTAAAGCCAGGGGTCACGTGTAAATTGTGGCGTTTAGCTCACCCGTATTTAATTATGGCCAGTATAAATCACGGGTTCCAGTGCCCAGCTGTTGCGATACGAAAAGTAAGTACAGTTAGGTAAACTTGGTTTGAATCGGTGTAATTCATCATTGTTGCGTATTTGTGAGCCGAATACGGAAATGCGTGTAACAACCCTTTTATTGTTAGTGAATGATTATCATTATGAAAAATCTTCGTACTACAGTGGATGCAGAAAGCAGAAGACCGTCGAGCCTTGTGGCATTCTTTAGGTGATACCTACGTCCAGCAGTGGACAAACATCAAATAGGCTAATGATGATGATCATCGGAGTAATGTAATGTAAAGTAGATGTACAAACAAAACCGGCCAAGTGCAAGTCGGGTTCCATACCACCACATAACTTGTTAGCTACTAAAGTACAAAAAGTTGTGCAAAAAGACAACATCACGCCCAGGCGGTCAACCATCCAAGTACAGACCGCGCCCTACGTTGCTTAACTTAGTAATGAACATAAATTTGTCACCGACTCATACTTTGCCATCATTAATTATTTGTTGTCATACTTTGGAGTGTGTACTATAATAATGCTAAGTTTGTCGCTTGTACGTATTACCGTTCAAACATTAGAGCAAAAATACGTAAAAATACGTTTTGTTGTATGGGGTTGGGGATCCCATTTTTATTTTTATTTTTTAATTATAATTCGCCGTAACATTCCATATTTTGTGAAAATTTAAACTGCCAATCTATTACGGTTCGAAAGGTACAGCCTTTAAAAGATAGCACAGACGGACAGACAGACAGCGTGGGCTCACGCCTTTTAGGTCCTGTTTACACCCTTTGGGTACGGAATTCTAAAAACTAAGCGTATGAAATTTTTGTATACCTATTATATCTCATATCCCGTAATAAATACTAAAAACCGGCCAAACGCGTGTCGGAATTGCGCTGAAGATCCCGAACCGAATGAAAGAAAAATAGTTGTGTGATTGGTATACGTAGCCCTCGGTGCGCGAGTGCGAGTCCAACTTGCACTTGGCTGGTTTTTGTTCAACCTAAACAAGTTTATTTCTAGCGGTATTATTAGAAATAAAATTTGCATCTTTAGATGAATTCTGTTTAGAAATAGTTTTACTAACACGAGTTTTGGTCACATTAGTTATGGTGTGTGGTGTGCATAAAGTAAAATAGTGATTTATTATAATCAAAAATATTTAATGGTTCTTTAGTCAGGTTTTAAATGTTTATCGGGACTTATCGCGCAGTATTTTATTAAGTATTTTATGTATTTTATGCAAAAAATGGTGCCTTTCGCTCGAAGACGTTTCGTAGGTACATGTTACAATGGCCGTAGTTACAAGCTGACTAAAAACTGCGTGTGAGAAGAGCAGTGTCGTATCCGCCGAGAAGAGCCTAATTTTACGGAATTATACCAAAACTACAATATATCAGATCAGTTCCGGCGTTAGAGTAGGGCCTGGCTGGGCGACCGCCCAGGGCGCCAGATAAAAAGGGGCGCCACAGGTATATAAAAATCTATAGATCTATTCTATTCTTTGAAGTCTCGCCCAGGGCGCCGGTAGTGCTAAAACCGACACTGTATCAGATCATCAATATATAAAAGAAAAATATCTAACTTGAACAGTATTTCAGTAGATCGATATATCAAATGCTGGTATAAATTATAAATAATTATACCAACTATAACGAATATCAAATAAAATTCGACCAATTGTCTTATATGGCAAAAGACAATTTCAGAGAACGGTATTTAAATAAAAATATGTAAAAAGAATTTCGACCAAATTGGACGCACCCATCTGTGATACCCCTGCCCCCCGATTTTACTAAACAAATTGTCTTTAAATTGTAATTTTTGCAATTTTAATTGTTAAATAATTGCCTCAAAGTTGACAGTTTAAAAAAATTTATCTCCTTATGTTTTAATATTAGGTGGTTGTATTTTTCAAGTGTTTAAAAAAAAATTAAAACTGTCAAATTTGATGCAGTAATTTAACAATTAAAATCGCAACAATTACAATTTAAAAACAATTTCTTTAGTAGAATCGGTGCCCTGGTGTTACAAGTATTCATAGGCGACGGTGATTGCTTACCATCGGGCGGCCCGTTAGCCTGTTTGCAACTTTTTTATTTATTTATTTATTTATTTGGTACCATCGAACTGATGATGGAGCCGGGAAGTGGATTTTGGAAGTATTATCTTCCCAGCTCAATTAAGTTACGTCGAAATAATACATGTCTGAAATTTGGCCAACTCCACAGAGCTTCGTTCGTTCAAATTTTACCTACTAGGTATAACCACCAATTTCTTAACTATGAATATGATCTCGATTATATGCCTTTGGCTACGGAACCCTACCATAAGCGAGTCTCGACACATACTTGGCCAATTATTTTAATTTTTAAACTGTAATAGTTTTATTATTTTTGCTAAAATTTAAACGCCTACAGATTTTTCAAGCGCAATGCAACCTTATGTTTTTAACTTTAAGCCCTAAAGCCATATTTTAGCACCCGATAGCTGCTCAAACGATAACAAATTTATAAATTTAAAAACGGTTATCCGAATCATGGATGCTGTGATTTTCGTTCGATGAATAATATACCATAAGAAATAGTACTCAATGAATTCCATAGTAATTTCCATTCGATTATTCTCCATTTTAAATTTCTGTTTTACTTAACCTATTTTAAAATTCAAAGAGAGCATCATAAAGAATCTTTAGAGACTTAAAACCTCCCAACTTTAAAATGTGGTCACTAACTGAAAGCAACTGGAGCTTAATAAACGCCGTTACGGACATTCACTTTAACCTAGACTGAAACAGACTTAATTAACTTGAAGTTAGAGAAAAGACGAACTATAAAATTATGTGCCAACTTTGACTTCCTCATAAAAAATTTAACTTTTGCATTTTAAATCTTTTACCAGTTACTTTGCCTCGGTTTTAAAAGTATGCAGAACTACGATAATATTTAAAAAGGTAACACATTTTATGCAGCTTTTTCAAGTTTCGGACCTGGTAAAACTTTTACTCGTACTTTGAAAAGAAAGAGGTTTAATTTACCTACCTAGTACCTAGACTACCTAGGTAGTTTAGCGCAAAGCTCGACCTCACCTCATTTAACATATTTTTTTCTAATTGGGAAGACCTTGCATAAGATCATGACCAGTGGAAAAAAAATAGCTGCACACCGTTTTAAAAGTGCGGCGGTCTCTCCACACGTCTGGATATATATTTTTCTCACCCGTTGGTCAAAATCCACACGTCTTTTAGCACTATAAGAATCACGATGATGCCAGAACTTGCAATATTAGTTGTCAGTGTCACTCTCATTTGAATTGACATAAGTGCGACGGGGACGAAAACAATGCTGCATACACAAGAATAGTCTAGCCAGCCTGGTCGGAGGTGCTGGCCCAAAAACGTGCAAAAAGGCATAATATAAGTCACCGCCTTCCACGGACAGCCAGTATTTGGCATGCCACGTATGGTCACGGTTGTTGGTCCCGTATTTGTCTCATGATTCGACGCAAGTATAACTCGAACTCCTGACGCTACAAATATCTGATAAAACTGAAAAAGCCCATGATGATTATGATTTTCAAAATACGCAATCTCTTATATATATGTATTGGGCTTAAGGCCGCTTAGTTGCATTTTGCCGTCTCTTTTTCGCACAACCAACATTCTTAATTACTAGCCGTTTGTCCGATGGCATTTCCCATCGGTAACTTCACAAGACCCTACTTTTTAAGATTTTCTTGGTCATTATCCATACTTGGATTAGAGTATAACGGTTTTAAATAAAAACGCGGTAACAAGCTGTAGGTATCCTGTGTGTAAAGTAGCCAAGCCGTAGCCAAAGTCTTAATTGTGGTCACAATCATAGTTCAGAAATTGGTGGTACAGAAAAAAAACTAAAGATCGAAGCTGGACTTCACGAAATTTCAAAAGTGCATCATACCAACATAACATAGACTTTTTATGGTTTAGTCAAAAAGAAAACTACTTGAAAAACATTATTTGCCCAGACTATTTCACAAAAAAGTCAATGACCTTTGAGCTAGAACGTCTTGAATTTATTACAGTTTTATCGCTATAACTCAAAAAGTTATAATGAGAAAATGTTCGAAATAATTTTAAATAAAGGTTTTTTATATGCCCTGGTAGGGTACATGGTAAAATTAAAGTTTCTATGTCTAATAGTTTAGAAATGCAGGAGTGCAGGACCATCATTTTGCCACTTGGGAGGGCATAATTCACAAAACATACACTTTTATAAAAAAAAGTGATGACGAAACTTTACCTTCATTTTAAAAGACCTTTTCAATGATACCCCACACAAGGGGGTGCAGGGAAAAAAATATTATCGTCCCCTTTTCACATGAACCAGAGCCACCCCAAAAACGCAACATTATACTATTATTATATATTATTTTTTATAATTTTTAAATTGAAATCTATATTAAGACTCTGATTGTGGAAAGTTTCATACACTTGCCTCAATAAATATAGAAGTTAGTAGGTTCTAAAAATATCGGACGGGCAGACAGACGGACGAACAGAACGAATTTATAAGGGTTCCTTGTAGGACTACGGAACCCTAAAAATGCCAGACTTCAATACAAATTTCCATCACCTATTTAACCTTTTTAAGCTAATCTCTTGGTATTTATTCAATAAAAATTACAAGTAAAATAAAATCTTAAATTTAAATTTATAACCAAAACTAATCCAAAAGGTTAAGGTTATAATAATATATTTAAAAGGTTTTTTAAGGTTATAATATTTAAAAATCCTTCAATAGTGCTTCTATACCTTCGTTATATAATAATAATATTTTTGGGACATTTTTGCACACGGTCATCTGACCCCAAACTAAGCAAAGCTTGTGATATGGCTGCCAGAGACTGATATACATACATATATAGTTTTAAATACATACTTAAATATATATTAACAACCAGATATAGAACAAACATAAATGTTCATCACATAAATGTTATAAAGGATAATTGTGGTAAGCTTCGTGCTTGCAGTGGTTTATGCCGTGCATTATCTGTAAATTATTAATACATATATTTACAAAGCAGATAAAATTACTGAGGGTGATATTGTAAAACGTTCTTTTTTAATTGTGATGATTCAAACAATTTATTGATTTAAATTAATGAAAATAATGTTCTTATTGAAAAGTTACAATAATATGTAATGTATTTAATCTATACTAATATTATAAAGAGGAAAGATTTGATTGTTTGTTTGTTTGTTTGCATTGAATAGGCTCCGAAACTACTGAACCGATTTGAAAAATTCTTTCACTGGTGGGAAGCTACAATATCCCCGGGTGACATAGGCTATATAATTTATACCCATGCGAAGCTGGGGCGGACCGCTAGTTTCAAATAATATAATAAATCATAACCATATGCCATAAACATAAAAAATGCCCTAGCAAAGAAAATGTAAGGACAATCAAGGGGGAGGCGCAATCCGTTCACTCGTTTTTAAAGATCGTTGGATTGATACAATACAATAAATTTCAATATTTCTTTATTACACATCGAAAATACAAATGAAACTTAAAACTAACATCAAAAATATATATATGGCAGTATAATGAGCGGCCTTATTATCAAAAGCGATTAGATTGTCATTTGATCCATACAATATCGTCACCGCTATATATAGTTGATACTCCGAAAACCCGTACGAAGCTCTTTCATTCAACTTTTATTGTGCGAACTGCTAGAATGTGGAATGCGCTGCCTGAATGGGTGTTCCCTTGATAGTTACAATCTGGGTGTCTTCAAATCACGAGTGAATCGGTTTCTTCTAGGCAAACGTGCTCCATCGCAGACCGCGTCATTGCTTAACATCAGGGGAGATGGCCGAAAAACGCAAGCCTATTATTAATATAAAAAAATGTGTACGTTTTCAAGAATAAGAAGAGAAGTGTCTGTATTTTAAAAGAGTAATTTACATAAAGAGATAGAAAGAAATTAATTATTGAATGAACCTTCAATTACTGTTACTTAACCCAATCCTGACTATATAAATATTTTACCTAGCACCGTTTACGCCCGAGCGATAAAATGTACTTTGAAACGGTATAAAAAAGCTTTTACGTTCTTTTTCTGCTGCACAAAGCTTTTCTTTTGATGGTATTTGAAATTTGTAAAAATGTTTTAAAGCTCTCTCTAGAATTTTTATAAACAGTGGGCACAAAAAATGTCTTTGTTGAGATTTTACTTAACAAACTAAAGGATTGGCATGAGGCTAATTGTATGACTATTAACTTTTTCTAAGTATACATTTTTACATAAATAATTAAAAGTTTAATATTGATAGTCCATTATTATGGCTATTTATTTTCATTCTTGGGTCTAGCCCGGACATTTCTGAGGCATTCATGAGACCGAAGCCAACACCAAGGGGCTTTGTTGAATTCCAAATACATTTATGTAATGTGTATAAAAAGGAATATGAAACTATTGTACAGTGAAACAGAACTGTTTAGAACGGAACAGAAGAACTGTTCGATCTGATGCCAGCGTCGCGGTTTTATCATCGCACTAGCCGCCACCGCCTCAAACAATGACAATATAACCACTTGACTGCTCATCTTTTACCCCGCATAAGCCAAAGGTTCTAACATGTCAACCTAAACTATTTCGAGCGGGGCCAATCGTAGGCGCGTATTAAATTAATGACTTTGATTCTCCAATCACAAGCGTCGAGCCGCGTCGAATCTCCAATCACAAGCTGTTCCCCGCGATCAACGTGGAATTATTTATAGCAATAGGCAATTTTGACTACATGCGCGATCAAGTGGTTATATTATCTTTGGCCTCAAAGCTCATCCACATATCATAAATCTGTGAAAATCGCACACTGCGTTTTACGATCTTTTTACCTCACACCTGCAGTTATTTGTGGAATGAACTCCCAGGGTGTCGATAGGTGCGCTGCACTTTCACTGAGCGCTACTCGTGGCTTTATGCCTCTAATACTTTCACCCTGGATCTTAGGCTTTTAGCTATGATCTCTCTTATTGGTAAAATAAGTTTTTTTTCTGATTTTGAGAATAAATAGGTATTTACCTAAATTTTCTCGAAGATGCTGGGATATACATACTTTCATTACTGTTGTGATTTTTCCATGAATATCCTGGCTGTGTTAGAGAAAAGCACATCTCGTGCGTGTGTATCGGCTTCGTTTAAACCTTAATTTTTCATATTAGTATACCTAAGTAAAAGCCTTTTTAATGCACTTTTATTAGTTTAACATGTACGCTAACTAGGTGTGTAAACGAAGTCTTGGAAGTCGATTTTAACCTCTGATCATACAAACAAGGGTAATATGCCTTAGAACAATTATCGTTCATGTTTAAATGTCTCCGTGTTTTATAAATTTTGTTCACTATAAGTACTTACCTACTCCTAAATCGCTTAACGCAAAAACTGTCACTACGGCTTGCTATTTCATCACTAAGCACGCTAAGAAACTTGTAGTGACACCAATGTACTAACAATACTCCACATGCAAAATGGGCGAGAAGGTCCTCTGCTGGGTAAGTTCGATCAAAAGCATCAAGCCTGATTTACGCCAGATGCGTTCGCAATCGCCACGTCACCTTACCATATCTTCCTTTTTTTACTCGGCAAGTGCTTTTATTAACTAAAAAACAAAATACAAGCTAATACTAACACTACAAATACAGTTAGACTGCCCATAGATCGTTGAAGGTCTAAAGACAATCCAAATGCTCAAGCCCACTACCAGTTGGCAGCGTGACCCAGCATGCTGGCGGCATTACCACGTTGAATGACAATGCTTATGCGTTGAGCCTGAAACACGCCAGCATTTTGGTCACTCGTCGCATTAACCAAGCGCTCCGAAAGATTTTTGAAAATGAGGTGAGCTCGGGAGGTCACTAAGTGCCCAATGTCTCGACCCTAAACGCCTCAAATATCGTATGTTGGTTACATACGATATTTGCCAAGGTTAGCATATTGCGTCGCTTGTGCTGCTCTGCTGAATTGGCAGCCGCACCAGCACCTACCTTGTGTCTCAAGAAGATGTGACGGCGCCAAAGTATCTTCCTTGTTTGGCAGATCCACATTTATTTACAGCTAAACCATTACTGACATAACTATTACATAATAATTGATTTTAGCATGTTTGTCGCATTGCTTGACAGTTAATGTAATCAAATCAAAATACTAATCATCATTAGTATGGCTGGGGCTTAATCAGCAACGAGTCGTACGAGTCTATTAATTAAATTATAATTAACATGCCTACCTACAACTAATTAGCACACATCAAAGATGACATTTTGGATACCCATTTCATAGTACAAGAAATTGAGCTTGTGATTGTGAGCCAATCACAGGACATCAAGCCATCTGGAAATATTATTTGTTGTCTGTAAGTTTTACATATTATATACTTACTCTCTGTGCTTTCGCCTTTCATGTGGAATAAGTTATTAGTAAAAAAACATTTTTTAAACAAGCTTTTAGCCTTAGCAAAGACAATTTAAACTGCGAATTTGAAGAAGCGGCCATATTGAATTTAGTGTCATGTGGCTCATTTTATCGATTTGTACTCTTCAAGTGCTTTCATTTGATACCACAAACTAGGTAAAGTTACTAAGTATTTGTTTGATACCCATATTAGCAGGGTTGACAAAAATATACACCATCCGACATATTGTGGCAGCTGCCATTTTGAAAATATTACAATTATGGGTATTGCATATTGTATTTTCATCAGGACTATAGGTAAGTACAATACCTAAGTATTCAAAATTTCAACAAAATCTGTTTGAAGAAATTGGTTCTGTTAGGCATCAAAATCTGCTTCTAATTCAGCTTCACAGATTTGACCTAAACAAAGAAACTAACATACAAACATTACAAGTTAAATAAAAGCTTGTAAAAACATAATCGAACCTCTTTGCACATTGAAATAATGTATGCATATAAGTACAATCAGAATACACTTTTTTTTAAATGGTTTTAATATCTTCGCAAACCCTGGAACATAGGCTAAGTAAGCCCTCTATGCCCTGGAATGATATTTCATAAATGATATTCCTACCTACCATGATCTTGATTAAAAATATGACAGTTAACGACTAAGATAAAGATAATCAACTGACAATCTTCATTCGCTTTAGTTATACTGACATTATTTGTACAAAATAAGTTCATTTCGGACTTATTAGGATAACTCCTTCCTTTATCTAACGGTATTTTATAACTTATTTTAATATAGTTATAACCCTTGCATCGGAAGAACCCTTATTTTACTTTAACTACTTGCCTACAAAATTTCATGAAGATCGAATGAATGTTACTCAAGTTATCGACGAACAAAGATACAACCATTGCATGTTAAATATAAAAAAAAAAAACTTAGACCTTACTTCGTTCGGGCAACTATGCGTTGTTTCAATGTGTCATACCAATGACTTATTTAGCACCTAAATAAAATATAATGTGCAGTTTTGATACCATTGCTCAAAAACGATGAAAGTAAACGTGATGAAACCGGCATGTCAAAGGACTGCAAAAGTTTAGACATCTGACATTCACCAACATGCACTGGACCAGCATGGTGGATTAGGGCCTCCCCTCTCTCTCTGAGAAAAAGCCCGTGTCCCAGCAGTGGAAACATGATAGGATGATTATTGTAAACTAAGTACTTGTCTACAAACATTTATGAAAATTGCATCAATACGCAAGTATATAGCTTGAACATGTTTATAAATATACGAACATATAAACTCATGAACATGCATAAATGCCAATCTGTTTCCGTAAACTTCGAGATATTCACTTTCTTCGGTCAACTATTTAAGGGTTAATTAGTGCTGACTACGTCAAAAAACATTATCTTTGTCTAAATACTTATACTTAAGTCAAAATAAGTGCAAAAGTGAGTAAACGTAAAGTAAGTCAATTCCTAGCGGACCATAATGCCAAAGTCCAAATCAAAGCCACCACATGGCCCGCTTCTCATGACACTGTTTGGGGACATGGAGCTACAAAATAAGCAATGAACCTTAAAGCATATTAATATAGTAGCTACTAACGATAGTTGATGGAGAAGATCGTGAATGACGGAGTGCGTATATAAGAAAACTGGCAGTAGCTGGAAGCAAAAAGCCGAAGATCAGGATGAGTGGGTCAGGATGCCTTGTCTAGCAGTGGAGCATAAACTGATTATGATGATGATAAATTTTGGTAACTGTCACAGGTTGATTATGATAGTTACCAAAAGGAACAGCAAATCTACGTAATTATGCTATTGTATTTCAACAATGTGGTTAGGTATTTTGTAAAATTGGTATCATTAGAACAGACATTAGAAACAAAAGTGCCCAACTGTCACGTTAGGAGTAGTCGAGAAGCATTTTATGATGATGATTTCCTAAATTTTCTTTTACTTTAGTAAAAACCGCCTATAGCTTGGACACTCATCCAAAAGGAGGAATAAAAGCTGTAAGTGGCCGAGCGCAAAGTGCTCAGAAAAAATCTAGGGCTGGTTAAGAGGGAAGACGGTAGTTAGAGGATCCAAAAAACCAAGAGATCGAAGAGCTGGTGGCAGAGCCCAAAATCATCAATGAAATAAAGTCTCATAGACTCCGCTGGCTTAGACAGAGAAGATGGGAGAGAATCGTGTCGTCAAAAGGGCTTACTTGATGCTGCTGGAGGGCCAAAGACCCATCGGCCGTCCCAGGTATAGATGAAAAAATGAAGTAGGAAAAAATCAGAAGAAACTGGACGTTCACGATTTGAGTGAACTTGCAAGATAAAAAGAATGGCGCCTTTTAGTATTGGAGACCAAGACACATTTTGGGTCTCTGCGTCAGTTAGTAAAAGTTAGAATATAAAAAAACCAGAGCTTAGAATGTTAAATGCGTAATATATTCACCATATACGGATGGCCAAACCATAGTACATGGTGGACGTTCTCCGCAAACGCACAGAGCGTTTCAACTCCACAGTCAGTAAAGCTATAAGCAGACTGTGTAAAAAAAAAAACAATATACGATGTCTTCAAATCGATAGTAAACAGTTTTCTTTTAGGAAAGCGTGCTGCATATAATATAGACAAACTCAAGCGTATCTTTAGTAAAAAAGATTTCCATTTGTAACTGTGCCACTTCGTAGCTCGATGCTACTTAAAGAACTTCCGACAGGATGTAGAAACCGCGACGGCCACATGCGATTTGACACAAAACAGGCTAGCTTTAAAATAAACTTGCTGCAGTGATAGAGTTGTTGGTTTTCATCTGTAATATTATTCTAGATTTCAGAAAGTTATCCGAAATAAAATTAACGACATGAAAACTAGTTATTCATTTCGAGCAATTTATTTTTAGGATTAGTACCTACCTTTAAAAATTTCATACAATGAAAAAACAAAACAATTTTTTTGTCAAATGAAAAGCTCAAGCTATTTTATTTCATAAACAATTTTAAAATGTTAATGCTCAAAAGAATGTTTATTTGTTGAAACAAATACTTCTAACGAATGACAATGTTGCTCTTTGATACAATTTTTTTCGACGATCTCATAATATCGTTGAGTACCTATCCAACCAAACAAAGCTTTTTATTGTAGAGGATTTTTTCGACTACATTTTCTATGCCTACACTTATAAACTGCATTACTCCTTACTTACCTTCTGTGTTTACACAGAATTCAATCTTAGAGTGTTCAAGTCAAGTATTACTAGGGAAATGTGTTTCATCTATATACAACTTTATCTTTGAATTCTATCAGGCGAGATCGTGGTCAAACGTTATACCTAGTCCAATGTACATTTGACTAATAGCGTAAATAATAATACGAACTCATGGGCCTGTGGGACGTTATAACGTAAAACATAAACAAGGACTATTTCAGTGTAGTGTAAACTAAATAAATAAAATAAATAAATAAATATTCGGGACATTTTAAAACGATTAAAACGTGGCATTTATTCCTTCTTTTGAATACATACCGATCAATAATTTTACCGCAAAGGTTACCAGCTAAGCGCTTTTCCCTCATTTAAGCATAAATATCAGCGAAGTTTAACTAACGCGTATACACTCGCAACGAGTGTAATTTGTAATGGAGTGTTGCAATCCATCATACCAGTAATTTAGCCAAGGTGGCATGACCCGGCTAATGGAGAAATGAAGTTTAGGCGACACGCCTTAATAATTCACGTTTGGTGCTCGAAATTAATCTGATAAATACAAGTATACGTGTAGGAGGTACTCGAATATTTAATGATCAATTTGTATTATAGAAAGGTATGTACTTGAAGTTTGCTTGTAGTATGTCAACTTAGCTCCAGACTAGCCGGGCGGAGGCGATTCAATAGAGTAGGTAGACAGTTTGAGCTAGAGGTAAGTAGTTGGTAACTATTGAATTTATATTTCACGAGTTGTTTGCACCGACCTGTGACTTTGCAACTTCTATACTTCAGACCAATTTTGGCAAAATTCGCGACGATCAGATAAAAGGTATACTCAAGTATACTCAAGATACTCAAGGTATTGTTAAACAAATACTAACTTTGAAACTCACAAACGCGGATCTTTTCCCGTAGATTCAGATATCTTCACTTTGTTCGGTAAATAACGTAGAATAATCTGCAATAATGTGTACTAGCTTTTGACTGCTATGCGTACAAAACATGCCTATGTCACTTAAGGATTATGTAACTTACTATTAGTGAAAAAGCTCCAAAATCAGTTCAGTAGTTCCAGAGATTACCTCATACAAACATACAAAGTCACAAAATATTAGTGTTGGTGTAGGTAGAGTAGATAAGTCGATAAGCCACTGCCAAAAACCGGCCAATATACGATTATCTAAAGGTTTGGAATGATTTTTCCAAACTGTTAGATCTATCAAACTAATTAATTTTACAGATTAAAACAAACCAAAAAATATGACCACGAATAAAAGTGGAATCATATTGTTAAATTTGCTAACATTCTAAAATCTTTTTGTACAGTTTCTAGCTATATGTGTAGCATTGGTAGTCCGCGTCTTTACTTCACATCATAATAATATCTGAAGTGAAGAAACGCATACAAACCTACCATAAATAAAATGAGAAACATGTCTGAATTTCAATATTCTATCCTCTATAAATAAATCATCAAAGATAGGCTTTTTATCGCCAAAGAACCAGAGTTACCGACATAGCTGTTAAAATTTGCAAGTTGAAGTAGCAATGGGCAGGCCACATCACTCGAAGAACCGATAATCGATGGGGAAGAAAGGTTCTGGGGTGGAGACCACGAACCGGAAGACGCAGCGTAGGTAGTCCTCCCACTAGATAGACCGACGACATTGTGAGAGTCGCAGGCATCCAGTGGATGCAAAATGCAGGCGGTCGTTCAGTGTGGAGGTTAAAGGGGGACGCCTATGTTCAGCAGTGGACGTCTTCTGGCTGATGATGATGATGAGGCTTCTTTTTATGAAATTTATAACTTAAAATTGTGTTTATAGTAGGTATACAGCACATTGTAATATTGATTTAAAGACTGTAGTATACAGATTCCATTGCAATATGGAATCATTACTCTTACTTTTGGGACTTCAGATATATCTTATCCGATATACTCATAAAACATTATATATTTTTGTCATAGATAAGTAGTTCAGTTCAAGAACTCGGACCCCAAAAGGCCTGATTGATTACCACCTGAGCATCGTCGGCTGATCCCTTTTACCTGATTCTATAGGTCAGAAGGTAAACGTAGAGCGAAACGAATCGTGGCTAGATAAATGATTTTTTCGATCCTGGGGATAAACTAACAGGCTTGAACGTTGGAGACTTGCTGGTCGTACAGTATTGTGTCGCAAAGAACGAGAAGCTCCTTGTCCTAAAATTATGCCCAATTTTTTTATTGTACCTACTTGTAATAGGCTTGCGTTTGACCACCACCTCGCCTGATACGCGGTCTACGATGGAGCACGTTTGACTAGAAGAAACTGATTATTCACTCACGACTTCCAGAGATTTAGATTCTCACTATCTAACACCCATTCAAACAGAGCATTTAGTCTAGCGGTTCGTATAATAAAAGCGGGATTAAAGCGCTTCGTACGGGTTTTGAGAATATCAACCATAAAACGGATTTATTGATTGTCAAAACTTTCAAATTGGTCCCATAGAAATATCATAAAAATTGGTAAATTGGCAAAACTAGGGCACTTTTCATAAGCAAACTTAGAAAACGCGTAGTAGAAATACATGTTAATAAAATGCGTACTACAGTCAGTAGTTACCAAATTACCAACGTAGTTTGTGAAACGAAACTAAAAGGATAGAATCACATTTATATTCTGAGAGAATCAGCCAGGTAGCTATTTTCGCAGTTACCCGACATCCCAAAAGTTTTCGTATTGTCAACAAAACTAAATAAAAAAGCAATCTTACGAGTTACATTTAAATGACTTTCTATCGAATCTGGAAACCTTTTTCTACTACCAAATAACAATTGCGTCCATAAATAATAATATTTGTAAAAAAAATTGTCTATGTAACATATTATTATATAGTCATGGTTGGGCTGCTCAGTTTACCTGGGTGGCCCCTTAGGCACTTTTTCTTGCCTGTAGTCCACCTCGGTTTGGATCACGAGCACTTTTCTTGCCACCTCGTCTTGTAGTCCACCTCAGTTCACCTGGGTAGGTTTTAACGTTTTTCTTCGTGTTTAGTATTTTCATATTATCGGTCGGTTTTTAGGCTTCTCCAAAACAACGCCGCTTTTGTAAGTCGTCGCTCCATTTGTCTGGAGGGCGCGTCCTACTCTACATTTGCTGATACACAGTCTTCACTTTAGAACTCGTTTGCCTCAAGATTGTAGGTTATTCTCTATCGCACTAATAATCTTTTGTATCTGGGGCCTTTGAGTCGCAAGTGATCGGTTTCATCTAGGCACCTCCCGTCTGCCACCTCCTCGCTTTGCACGCTTGCAAGCGTGCAAAGCGAGGAGGTGGCAGACAAATGCTAGCCAATATTAATATAAAATAAAACTACATGCGAAAGTTTGTGTGTGTGTGTGTGTGTGAATAAATCTAATAGGAATAAATCTGAAAGTCACAAATTTGAAGTTATATCATTTAAAAATAATTATTTTGCGATTACAAACTTACATTTTGTAGTTGGAATGTATAGAAGAACCTTATAGTCAACTACAAAGTTAAGTTTGTCTTTCAATATTTCAACTTTAGTTTTTTTTTTGGTCTCGCGCTCTGAGGGTTCCGAGTCCTACTCGTACTTATCCGGTTTTTATAATTAGGTGTTGAAGTATTATGTCCGACGGTTTTGACTCATTTTTACTGAGCAATTTCAATGGTTAGGGCCCGTCCATTCATTTTATTTTAGTCGAAGGTATGAAGTAGATTAGACTCTGGATGAACAGTGAACATATTATTATTTTACCTCGGAAAATTTACGATTCCTATATGATAGCTTGGAAGCGTCAACCGCTTCAAAGTTTTCAACCGCTATCCTTTTTCAGCGCTGCTAGTTATGAAGTTGTGGATTTTTTCTTTCTCACCTGTATTCTGAGTTCTATTTATGTTTTTCAAAGAAACTCCAAAAAGGACTTATGCCATAGCCTGCTAAGTAACTTATGTCCATGTGGCCTTTTAGACTTGTAGCATCAGATTTTGAATTATTTATTATTTTTTCCTTTGCAATGTTTTTTTTTATTCTTTCGTCTGTGAGGATTTTGGCGTCACACTCTTGTGCATTTGCCAGTGTCAAGTGTTACATTATTATCAAGTTTGATAGAATGTAGTCAAACAAGTTAGTCACAGTCAGAATCAAGCAAAGTAAGTCACGGTCATGTCAAAGCTATGCCCTAGTAAAGTGGTGGAGAATTTACAAGAGGCTTCTATGGACCTTAAGAAACAACACGAAAAACATGTTTCACCGCGTTATATAACTTTCTTGCCCACACTTATTATAAATCCACATCTATTACGCATTAACACTCGAAAATAAAATGATACAATGAGACAACATATTTTTCCAAGTTCACGCCAAAACTCCCGTCACAGTGTTAAAGATTAGTTTTCTCCGCAGATCTGTATAATTTATACAATAATGGAACGTCTTGTTTGGTGATGCTTGCAATTTTATTACGTGACACGGAACGTAACATAAAACATCTGATTGTTTATCGTCTAATACTTAGGGTTATACTCCATTACGAATCAATCGCAAAATTGATCGAGTTTTGATCAACGAATTACTATTTAGTAACCTTTTAAAATCTGAACTATGATGATTGAATTTGGCTACGAAAAACGGAACCCTACCATATGCGTGTCTGGAGTCTCGACACGCTCACGCCAGATATTTTATTTTTTTGGACCCGCGCTTTGTGGGCGCGCCCGTCCAACGGAACCCTCAGAGCGCGAGTCCTACTCGTACCTGTCCGGATTTTTTATTGGAAACGCGTAATCATACCTCTTTGCACATTGAAATATTGTAATAAACAAGATATTAGAAAAGACAAAAACACACGCCGCCTATAACTTTAGGAACGGACTAGGCCTAAAAGTCCAGTTTTATGGGTTGAATTGGGTTCTTTACATAACAAGTTTGAGAAAAATTGTGTATATATATGTCTTTAGGTTCGGGAAATCGCCTTGGATAAAGATTTTGCCCGTTTTTTTATGATTCGTTAATAACTACTGTTGACAAGCGTTGATCTTTTATTACCCTGCCCCATATGCGGCATCGTTCATTTCATATCTTATTCGCTATATTGGCGGGATATACGAATCAATTCCACGTTCTGATGCTTCGTGGTTCGCTAAGCTTTGTTTATTGGATAAATAATCACTTCCTGTTTTCTGTTTATTTCCGTGCCCAGATTTTGGTAAACAATGTAAAAATGTTAGAAAATGCGTGAAATCTGAGACGTCTTGGCGTGCATGAGTGAATACACATTTATATTTGACTGGCCCCTTGGTAGTAGGAAAATTCTTATTAGCTAATTGATAAGTAAAATTAAATTAAAAACTACTTGAAATTAATTTACAGAATTAAATTTGTATTAGTGTATAAAAACGAATCTAAGGGGAAAATGGCGGCAGCATTAGCACGTTGGATGGCAATGCTTAGTTTTTCCTAGTCCTTACTAATCTAATAGTCATACAATTCGAGAAAGGCCGGCGCCGCGACCCTAACATCTCGACAAAGATACATCCTACATAAAATACCCATTAGGCTAATATAAACTGGTCAGTTTGCTTCTCGTGTCAATTAAAACTTTCGCTCGCGCTAAATAACTTCCACTTTCCAGCCTAGTACAACAAATAACAGTTAAAGCCGAGGGGAACAAAAAAAAAATTCATGTCACCTTAGCGAAGAAAATATTGTACTTCTTTTTCATCATCATCATTTCAGCCATAGGACGTCCACTGCTAGACATAGACCACCATTGATCTCCAAAAGAGCCGGTTGGAAGTGGCCTGCATAAGAAAGAAACAGGCCTTTTCTGTATAAAGTGGGGCAAGTATCTTTATTAACTAAACAAAATACAAGCTAATACTAACACTACAAAAGCCTTATGTTGTATCCAAGTTGAATTATCTTTTGAAATTATTTTGAAAGTGTTTAGATATAAAGTGCCAACATGTTTATCAACGAACACCGTTGATTGCATTATATCAGCATGTCCTGAAGCACAAAACTCAAGGTACATGCTTCATTAAATTTATTCTAATTGAGTTTTACTTCATAATTAGGAAGAACGTCTCCCCCCTAAATAAATGTCAATAAATTTGCTTGGGTTTCCAATTGACTTGGGTATGGACTTATAAGAGGATAATAATGAATAAAACTTATCTGGTCTACTCATAATTATTATAAGTAGACCAGACAAGTTGCGCCTCGCGATTTCACGCACCGGCTCGGACAATCCCTCAAGAGTTCTTTTTTCTGGGATAAACAAAACTGTCACTGTGATCAGGCTTTTTATTTCTATGCAAACAAGTATAAATTATTAAGTTGGATACCTACTTGAAGTGGTTGAGGCGTTGAATATTTTATTGTACATATTTATAAATTCTCGTTTAAATAAAAAAGGTTGCAGGCGTGAAATTAAGAGTTTTTATGCAACTAAATGACTTGATCATAAACGTCACAAGTTACCTTGTCAACTACCAAAATTATGTGTGTTTTTTTGTTAATTTTTTTATCACCATGTATACGAGTACTGTGTCCTTCTTCAGTCGTAATATTATACAATGACAGGCTGTCGTTCAGTGTGGACGTTAAAGGGGGAGGCCTATGTTCAGCAGTGGACGTCTTCTGGCTGATGATAAATAAAATAAATAAATAAATATTTTGGGACATTTTTCACACACGGTCATCTGACCCCAAACTAAGCAAAGCTTGTGATATGGCTGCCAGAGACTGATATACATACATATATAGTTTTTTTTTAAATACATACCTAAATAGATATTAACAACCAGATATAGAACAAACACAAATGTTCATCACACAAATGTTTGTCCTAGATGGGAATCGAATCCACACCCCCAAGCTCAGAAGGCAGGTTCACTACCAACTGGACCAACGGGCTATGCTATGATGATGATGATAAATATTATACAAGTTTCCATAGTATTAAATATTGTCAAACGTTTCAAAAACTAAATTTGCCACTGTTTCAGTCAGAGTCAAGCAAAGTAAGTCGCGGTCAAGTCAAACTCATGCCCCAGTAAATTGTTGGAGGCTTTAGAAGAGACTTCTATATATGGAGTTTTGGAATCAACACGAAAAGACATGTTTCACCTCATTATACAACTTGGCCACACTCGTTCGTAAATAAATAATAAACATAAATAATAATCCACCATTATTACACATCAACACTCTAAAATACACAAGTTTAAGAAAATAATACAACGTGCCGAAATGTTTTTTCCACGTTGAGGCCAAAACTTCAATTACCTTGTTAATTATCAGAGTTACCCTATCAATTATTAGAGTTACCTTATCATTTACACAATAGATCAATCGATTGAAACGTTTATCAACTAAGTACAAGATCGAGTGAGCAGGTATCAAATCAAATTTATCCCCATATTCACAGGGAATATGTAAATAAGCCTAAAATTAAATTATTAAGTGTATTAGGTAGTAGATGGTTGTTATTGATTGTTGTTGATGATTTGTGTACATTTGTGACGATTTTCATATTAACAGTTTAGAATTGAGACCTTTACCGATACTACGACCTTTTACACCCTAGCTTGTCTATACAAATTGCTAAATTTATTCCGACAGATTGGTACCAAATATTTCACAGTAATGACCTAGCCTATTTAGATTGAAATAACTAGTTTCAAACGGGACGCTCATAAATAAAGTCGAAACGATTCCATTTAGCGGCCGTGAATTCAACAACTAATTGTTTTTTTAAACCTTCGTATTAAGTACAATTTTTTTTTGTTATTTTAGCATTTGTTGACCCACGAGTGATCATTTTCTGAGTAAGTACTTATTAAATAGACTGTATTCGTGGACGAATCAAAACGGGATGAAGATGGACAAAGGTCCATCTTCGTCGCCGCTGCTCAATAGAATTGCACATTTATGACGTCGCATAGTCGAAGCATAGAGCTATAAATAATCTCTGTTTGCAACTAATCGCTAAATTTTATTGCCAGTGGCTTAGGGCACAGAACGTGTGATTTAGGGCACAGAACTTTAGCCTGCCCGTATATCATTCTTATTTTTACTAACGTACAGCTGATCAGATTATTGGATTGTAAAATTTGTCACTACGTTTAAAAGTACGTTACATTATGATAAATGTAAGATTTTAGAGTCGTTTAACAGCCAGAGCCAAAAGTGAGGGTTGCTATTTAAGTAGAGTGAATAAAGTTTTGTTAGTTATCTAAGTAAAAGTAAACACGACTCGGTATAGAAACTATGGTCTTGAAATGTCATATAAGAAATGTAATAATTCTCTCATTATAAACACAATAGACTACTACCTGTCATATTGCATTGCACAATGACAAGGGAGGAAGAAAATGTAGGGCATTGCAACCTCACGTGTAGCGCTCTAACACGCTGTGAAGGCGTCGTGAGTTGCCAGTTGGCACAATTTATCACCTCTTTTTATTAATATACGAGTATATCACTTTTATTAGTAAAGAAAGAGAATCAGATTAATTTTACTTTTCTATTAAAACGAAACCGACGCACCAACTAACTCACAGACAGACTAAATAATCAAAAACTCCTATTTTTCTATGCCATAGTTGGCAAGCAATCGGACGGGCCGCCTGATGGTAAGCAGTCACCGTCGCTATGGATACTTGTAACACCAGAGGCATCACAAATATGTTGCCGTCCCTATAGAACTCTATTAATCGCCTTTTGAAAACCTTCATGTTGTAGCTTCTCGGAAACACCGCGGAAAGTAGCTCAAAAGTTATTGAAATCTCAATAACTACTACCTACTAGACCACAACAGTGAAATCTGGCAGCTGTAGATTCCTTAAAGTGTGTGGTGGAACAAACACTAAGAAAGGATTTAGTGACAGGGACCAAATTGGTCAAAAGAGGGTTGAAAGTTTACGTGAAAGTCTATAATTATACACGTAGGTCACGTATATAGTCGCGGACAATACAGCTTCGTATTTTTTTTAAAGTTTGTGACTTTTTCTGTATGTTTACAAAAATAAATATCTGTACTACTGAACCCATACTGATATTTTTGTCACTAATCTAATAGGTGTTCTTATTTTTGAGATACTTACGTTTTATTTGCGATGCAGGTGAAGCCGCGAGAAACAAACATGATTGTAAAAAAAATACAAATATATAAAATAAAAAATTGATTTCAGGAGGTTGGTTCATAATTCGGTCCAATTATTTGTATCTATGTACATCAATTACTCCTCAATTTTTGAACAGGTTTACGTAATCATTTTTTATCGTGTAGAAACAGCTCTTGGCGTCGTCCTTCAAAAATTTCATTGATTTTGTCTGAGTATTTTTTTTAACAGCTATTATACGAGTAACTTTGTTCAAGCGCCTTTTGATTTGGCAATTTCAAATCATATCAATACCTATTCATAGTAATAGAATAATTTATTTCTATTACTAATATCCCATAATGAGAAAATTATGCACATACCATAATGTCCCGAAACATATTTTTATTTTAATGAATGTGATCAAAACTCGTGTTGTTTATCAACACGATAAACGTGTTGTGTTTAAAGATGCAGATTGTATCTACTGATACCGCTAGAAATAAATCCTGTTTGATATTTTTTCTAACTTTGTTCAAATAAAGTTTCATACAGAAGTTTCTTGCTTGAAAAAGATTCTAGTGATTCTAGTGATTCTAATGATTCTAGTGATTCTAGTGATTCTAGATTCTATTTATTCATCCCCATTTCACATCATGTCACCCACATGTCACCGCTTTTTATTTACGGCTTGTGCGGCTAGCTGACCCGACAGACATTGTCCTGTCTTAGAACTGTCAAACACGCAAAGTTAAAATTGTAAATCTTATTTTTTTATACCTTGGGTTACATTATTGGAGTTTTACAAGGATCCCTATTTAAAAAAAATATAGCTTATTTTACTCGGGGATAGTGTAAGAATTTTTGAAATCGGTTCAGTAGTTTCGGAGCCTATTTAATGCAACAAACAAACAATCAAATATTTCCTCTTTAATAATATTAGTATAGATAACGTCACCTACGCAGTGACCATTCCTGTACGTAATTAGAGAAACTGATCGACCCCTGATTTATTAACTTACTTTTATACATTCACGTTATTCTCAATAAAAAAAGAAGGTTATTTTTTGCTTTCTCTTTGGATATATTTTTTCCTTTTTAAAGGATTTTGGCGTCACACGTCTTGTGCATTTGTGCAAGTGTGAAGTAGGCAAAAATATATCCGAACAGAAAGCAAAAAATAACCTTCTAACAACAACAATAATTATATGTTTGATTAGAATATCGTCAAAAAAAGTCATAGTCAGAGTCAAGCAAAGTAAGTCACATTTAAGTCCAAGTAATGCCCTAGCAATGTGGTGGAGTCTTTATCAAAGGCTTCTAACTATTGATTTTGGAAACATGAAAAGCATGTTTCACCACGGCAACAAACAAAAATACTGGCCCATGTTTTTAACATTGTTATGGAACCATTCATAAGAAAATTTAATGTTTAAAATGGCCATCGTAAGAGATACTAAAGATACCACTTAAAATTTCTACAAGTAATTTAATACATCTTGAAAAACTTGTGTTGCTTTCCGTAATTTATATTGCGCGAGAGAAGTATCCATGAACTTTGTTTTAAGTTGGGAGCCACGAGACCATGTTTCAACCCAGTTCTTTCCTTTTGTGTCGGTCTGGGATGAATTAAAACTTACACGAAAAGGGGTCAGATGTCTGAGTTAATTTGTAAACTAAATTCCGGTACCACATTTTAATTTGCTGAGATTTTCATTGTTGTACCTCATAAATATATATATATTTTTTTTTTTAATAGATATACCTTTGGACACCAACCCGCCTGATGGTAAGCGACGGTGTAGCTGAGGATAAAACATGAACATCTCGAAGAAATCTATTCACTCTAGCCTTGAAGATGCATAGATTATAGTTCTCAGGATAAAAGGAAGATTGCAGAGAGTTACATTAAATCAAATCAAAAAAATCAAAATCACCTTTGTGTAAAAAATAATATAGTTATTAATTCAGTACACATTTTAGTACTATACTTGTAGTATGTTTGACAAGTTAGGTGTTTGGCCACTTCACAGCTCACCTTTTAGAAGCCGTGGTAGCTATTGGGGAGACCGCTAGACTTGAATGCGCAAGGTCGTGGGTTCAATCCCCGGGCCCGTACCAATGAGCTCTTTGGAGTTTATGTAGGTATTTTCATACCACTGGCTTTTCGGTGAAGGAAAACATCGCGAGGAATCCTGCATAGGTACGGAAAAGAAATGCAATGGCGTATGTGAATCCACATACCCGCAACTGGGCCAGCGTGGTGGATGTGGCCCAATCGCTCTTTCGAGGGTAGGCATAAGGCCAGCAGTGGACTGTTAAAAGGCTGATTATGCACCTTGTGGTTAAACATGATAAGCAAGTTAATCTTTTTTTTTTTTTTTTAGTTACTGTTGACTGTTTTCCGTTAGTGTATCGTTACTCCATTGATACGTAGGGTGTTCAACACTATATATTTGTGACTATACGTTTGCCGATTCGTGGTTTCTACAATTAAACTCAGTCCAAGCATTTATTTGCTAAAAAATTGTTACAGTCTTGCGTTTTACTGCCAACTGTCCACGATGGAGCACGCTTGCCTATAGAAGAAACCTATTCACTCGTGATTTGAAGACAACCAGATTGTAACTATCGGAGAACACCCATTCAGGAAGCGCATTCTACATACTAGCAGTTTGCACAATAAAAATGGAATCAAAGCACTTTGTACGGGTTTCCGGAATAACAACCATAAAGCGGTGTCGAATTTTCGTGCCCACTCTGGCAGTCCGATAGAAAAAGGCAAGGTAAGGAATTAGATCATGCAGAGTCGATGCACACTCTCCGAAATGTATCCGATAAATAACCAATAGACTAGCAATTTTGCGCCGATGTTGAACACTAAGAATCTTAGTCTAAACTAGGGATACGTTGCTAATGAGTTTCTTAGAACTTTTCACAATACACTCCAGTGCAACTTCAAGTGTTTCTCCGAAAACATACTTTGATTCTTTATTGCTACAACTATAATGTTAGTTCTTAGTTTCAAGATCAATTAAGATTTAGAATTCCAACAGGCGGAAACGACAATCTTGACCTTTAAAGCTAAGTTTAATGACTTTACCAACTTGTTAAGTAATTGAATTTCCGAACTTCGCAAACTAAGGTGAACTATCAAGTGCTTGATTGATACTTACATAATTAATATCCTTCGATTAATGGAAATTAATACGAGCTATGTTAATTTGAACATGTCGTGTAAAGTTACATTAACGGTATACGGTAGGAATACTATATTACGGCGACATCAATGTAAGTACGTTATAGCGATGGTAGCCGGGCGGTAGTATGTGCGCTTTGCAATCTGACGGCACATAATAAAAAAAAAAAAAAAAAATAAAAAAAAAGTAAAAATGAGACAAAAAAACCGTATTATTTTAAGTATTTTTGTATTAGATCTAATGTAAAAACGGTAATACCTACAAGCGTCAAACTTGGTATGATTATAGAACATACTCTAAAGTATAATAACAAATTAAATAAATAATAAATAATGGCCAAGTGCGAGTCAGTGACAAATTTCTGTTATAATATAACCATACATATACCATGTTATAATTGTGTTATACTCGAGCGTCATTGTAGCAAAAATAACTATGTGAATGCGTGGCATTCTTCGACTATTTTGGAAGGCGTTAAGCTTGAACTGGTAACTCGGTTACTTGGAAGACCTTATTGTATTTTATGGTGGGACGGAACCCTCAGTGCGCGAGCCGGACTCGCACTTTGCCGGTTTATTTATATTACTTGGAAGAGAAATATAAAAATAAAAACTGATCAAGAAAAAAAACAGATTTCGCGCTCATTGTCGTTACTGTGTATGTAACCACCGCGTTGAAGTATGGACTGAATATTAGTCTGTCACGAACGAAGTTATGAATGTTGTTTATTTTCAACACGTGATTGACCTGCTTATTTTGAAACTCATTTCGCTTGTTTTGTTGCTACATCCCTCTTGTCTCCGATCTGCCCAACTTAGCTGGTAGATACTGCAACTTATAGCATAGGTCGAACCAATTCTTCTCACTAACATAATTCAAACATATACGAGGCATGAAACCCTAAAATAAATAAACGAGGCTTACATTTTCAACCTTCTTTACATACAAACATACTTTACAGAATCTTGAAAATCTTTTGTTGGGGTTATTGCCACTTGGACGCTAGCCAAGTGTCAACGACCCTGAAAAATGTGTCACACCATTTTCTCATTTTCATACATTACCATTCAAAAGCAGTAGGTTTGAAAGTACTAATCAGAAAGCTCTATTATAAGTTAGATACTAAACACTTTTTTAGAAAATATGGAATAATAAAATTTTCTCATTAAAATATTTCATTACAATTTGTTCTTACGTATGTAAGTGCATACTACCTAAATAAAAAAATTAGAATTTTCTATTTTTATCAAAACTTTAAAATTGTTTTAAATACTTTCGGAACCTTTTCGGAAGAAAAAGCAACATGCGCAGAGAGGCTGGGTCTCTCTATATTTTTTATCGCATTCACAACGGGGAGTGTTCTGAAGAACTGTTTGATCTGATGCCGGCGTCACGGTTTTATCATCGTACTAACCGCTGAAATTTTATCCACACATCATAGATCAGTGGAAATCGCACACTGTGCGATTCACACGATCTTTCTTGCCTCACACCTGCAAAATGTGGAATGAGCGGTGTTTCCGAGAAGTTACAACATGGGGTTCTTCAAAAGGCGAGTTAATAGAGTCCTTAAGGGTCGGCAACGTATTTGTGATGCCTCTGGTGTTACGAGTATCCATTGGCGACGGTGACTGCTTACCATTAGACGGCCTGCCTGCTTGTTTGCCACCTAAGTATGGAATAAAAAAAGAATAAAGATTTCGTCTCAGACTAACAAGGTAAGATGGCGTGGCAGGTGCTAACGCATCAGGCCTAATTCGGGCTTGATACATTTAGAGGAAAGACGACCTGCAGACGATTTTGCCACATCCATTGATCTTGGCCCATTTTTTGGGTTCCGTACCCAAAGGGTAAAAACGGGACCCTATTACTATGTTCATTACCAAGTTATAACTGGTAATTGGGTTATTCGGATGACCTCATTTTTCTTTCACCGAATCGAAACGCCATTTTACGTATTTTGAAGTCGGTTTTTTAAATTGTCAATTATTGTATTTAGTGTAATTGTTGTATTTTGTGGTGGTACGGAACCCTCAATATGCGAGCCCGACTCGCACTTGGCCGGTTTATTTTCATTGCCCTATGAATTGTGGTGTAAGTTTTTATTCTGGTTAGGTGCTGTTTATATTCTGGTATACTTAGTGAAAAAAGTGGGTGAATCACGTATTTTTTTTTTTACCTGAAGCCCCTTGTTTGTCTGATCTGAGATGCAAACCAACACAATAACAAAAACTAGTTGGGTAAACTGCCTGAAGACAAGGAATGCATTTTTGGTCACTTAGAAAATTTTACATTGCAAGGTGGTAAAATACCACAGAATTATCGCGTTATTACTCAAAGCAAATCACGCCATAAAGAAAGGGATACTTCAGTTTCTGGCTATCCCTTAATAAAGTTAAATCTATTTTGTCCAAAGATAAATGGGAACTGAGAATCGACGGCAGCTGAAAACGTTAATTTACATTTAAATGGCCCACTTAACATTTATATGGACGATGTGGGTAGCGTTTCAGTTGGGAATTACTTTCTTTTAGTTTATTTAACGATGCAACTTAAAAAGAGCTCTAGTAGCCGCGAGCGGTCTAGCCACAAAAAAAAAACCTTTTTTTGTTTAGGCTGTGACTTTTTTATTGATATTAATAATAGGCTCGCGTTTGACCGCCAACTCGCCTGATGTTAAGCTATGACACGACGACAGCGTGAAAAATTCATGTAAAGCGATTCATTCGTTTTTAGGGTTCCGTACCCAAAGGGTAAAAACGGGACCCTATACGGCTTAGTATGCCTACGATGTATGTCTGTCTGTCTGTCTGTCCTACTTATTAACGGCTGTATCTTTCCAACCGTAATAGAATATGTAATGTTACGGCGGATTACCTAACAAATACTAAAAAAGCCAAAAAGTAAAAACGAAAGAGTCCCCCTACAACAAACGTATTTTAACGTATTTTTGTATTAGCTCTAATGTAATAAGCTAGCCAAGTGCGAGTCGGGCTCGCGCACTGTGGGTTCTGTACCTCAATTCAACTGTATGTTTTTTGTATGTTTGCTTCTTTTTGTTAAGTCGTAGAACAGAAGTGGTTTGTTTCGACGTATTGAATCGCCTTAAGAGGATACTAACTGATTACCAATAACCCTGTATGACCCAAATGACTACGCAGCGTTACTTGGTAGCATACAATCTTGTTATTGTCCAACAGTTATCATATTATTATCAGCTCTCATCTTGTTCGTGAATTGAGGATGTGTGACTTGTCCCTCATGTTCTATAATAGAGCGGATCTGACGTTGGGATAGGCCTATTCTCAGGGGAAATCTATGCGTATCAACTTTGTTTATTGTTCTTTGTATATCCTGGTATATTATATTTATGTGTGTTTAACAATGTAGATAACACAAAGTTGGGAGAGAATCTTAAAAATAAATTATAATTTATAGATGTGCATTTCACTTTTTGTAAATTTTTATGTCCTGGCTCAACACAAGCATTTAAATTCATTAATTTCAGGTTCATACTACCAATCATTGTCATTCAGCATGGTAACACCACCAGCATGCTGGGTACGCTGCTAATTGATAGTGGACTTGAACATTTGGATTGTCTTTAGACCATCAACGGTCTATAGGCAGTCTGTTTTCGTAGTGTTAGTGTTAGCTTGTATTTTGTACAGTTAATAAAGAACTTGCCCTATTTAATAAACCGGCCAAGTGCAAGTCGGGCTCGCGCACTGAAGGTTCCGTACCACCACAAAATACAATAATTATCAATTTAAAAAACCGACTTCAAATTTAGTAACATATGGCATTACGATTAGTTGAAAGAAAATGAGGTCATCTAAATAACCCAATTATTAGTTCTAACTTGGTAATGAACAAAAATTTGTCACAGACTTGCATTTGGCCATTATTTATTGTTTGTTGTTATACTTATGAGCGTGTACTATAATCATGCCAAGATTGACGCTTTTACGTATTACCGTATTTACATTAGAGCTAATACAAAAATACGTTAAATAATACGTTTATTGTATGGGGAGCCACCCCCCCCCCCCTTCAGTTATTACTTCTTGACTTTTTTGTAATTTCTTAGTTAATCCGCCGTTACATTACATATTCTGTGAAAATTTCAAATATCTATATCTATTACGGTTCGAAAGATATAGCCGTTAAATAGACAGACAGACAGATATACAGACAGACATACAGACAGACATCGTAGACAAATAATAGGTAGGTCCCGTTTTTACCATTTGGGTACGGAACCTTAAAAAATGTTGTCGCTACAAATATAATATACCGCACAGTGAAAAATTCCTCATAAGTGGTTCTACTGAATTTAGATTCACTGATAAAGTCAATTAGGAACTGGTCCCGGGCTGATCGGTAGGGTAGATTTACGGTGGTCGGTATACATAATAATTCAATATTACTCAGTCCTGATGAAGTTAGCACTATGTACAATATTAACAGTTCTTTGGGTAGCTCTAAATTAGGTTAGCTATGTTTAGCCACTTAATTGCGCATGTAGTCAAAATTCCCTTTTGCAAAATAATGCCACGTCGGTGGCGGGGTGCAGCTTGTGATTGGAGACTCGACGCGACTCGACGCTTGTGATTGGAGAATTAAACGTCATTCATTCAATTCGCGCCTAGGATTGGCCCCGCTCGAAATAATTTAGGTTGACATGTTAGAACCTTTGGCTTATGCGGGGTAAAGGATGAGCAGTCAAGTGGTTAGTATGATATTATAGTATATGTTAGAGGGACATGGGCAATTTTTTTTATCGCTCCTATGTTATTTCGCACGAAAATATCTTGCGAAATTACTGACTTTCGAACGAAATCCCAAACAAAAGTCGCATTTTTAAAATAATCGCTAGCTATTCGCAAACGAGCGAAAAAGTAAACAAGTAAAATAAATTATACAATAAATATAACCCAATTGCATTGTATAATGTATAAATAGTAGGTCACTGAAAAGTAACAGCGCCGCGCTGTGTACCTATCTATACCTACTCGTAGTAGATACAGAGCTATTTCATACCGCATTATATATCATACAATACAATACAATACAAAACTCTTTATTAAAATACCACAAAACAAGGATAACATAAAAATTACAACAAAAATATTATCTAGGCTTTTACAGGCGGCCTTATCGCTTAAAGCGATCTCTTCCAGGCAACCGTGCACGGAAAGGAATTATATTTAATAACGTGTGGCCTTAACTAAAAATAAAAAATAGAAAGTAAATACCTATGCAAATAACAACAAACAATCAATAGACTTTTATTACATACTAAACTACTATTATATTGTAAACTTCTGAATATTTCACAGCGTAGTGCTATAATATATTATATTATATATTTTTTAAATCTGCTGAGTGAGCTATCTGATAGTAATAGTAATATTGACCTATTTAGCAAAGTTTACTTACTATTTTCCCTTATATTTTTTTTCGCGAACGCCTTCCTGAATTCTTGTACTTTAGGTCACTCCCACTATTCATCATCATCATCATCATCATTTCAGCCGTAGGACGTCCACTGCTGGATATAGGCCTCCCCCATCGATCTCCAAAAGGGCCGGTTGGAAGCGGCCTGCATCCAGCGTTTCCCTGCGGTCTCTTTTAGGTCGTCTGTCCATCTTGTGGGTGGACGTCCTATGCTGCGCTTACCGGTTCGTGGTCTCCATTCCAGAACCTTTCAGCCCCATCGGCCATCTGTTCTGCGTGATATGTGCCCTGCCCACTGCCATTTCAACTTGCTAATCCGGTGGGCTATGTCGGTGACTTTCGTTCGTCTACGGATCTCCTCATTTCGAATTCGATCTCGCAGAGAAACCCCGAGCATAGCCCTTTCCATAGCTCGTTGTGCGACTCCCACTATTAAAACAATTCAAATATGACACCTTACAGTCATGTCGAAATCCATTAAGCCGTTTAAGCTGTAAGGCGTGCCACAGAAACCATCATACAGACATACATAATTACATTCGGTCGAAAAACATAACCCTCCTTCTTGCGCAGTTGGGTAAAAATAATGGTTCTCCCATATTACACGCCCTATAATAAAAAATTCCGCGCAATTAAGCATTGAAATATCAGGTGCTGCATCGACAACCTAATCACGGTAAATATCCCGTTATATAATAAACTATATCAAATGTTTATATTTTGTGGTAGTATGGCACCCTCAGTGCACGCACTTACACTTGAAAAGTTTATTTTCATCATCATCATCATCAGCCAGAAGACGTCCACTGCTGAACATAAGCCTCCCCCTTTAGCCTCCACACTGAACGACAGCCTGCTTTTGCATCCACTGGATGCCCGCGACTCTAACAATGTCGTCGGTCCATCTAGTGGGAGGTCTACCCACGCTGCGTCTTCCGGTTCGTGGTCTCCACTCCAGAACCTTTCTTCCCCATCGGTTATCGGTTCTTCGAGCGATGTGGCCTGCCCATTGCCACTTCAACTTGCAAATTTTAACAGCTATTTCGGTGACTCTGGGTCTTTGGCGAATATCCACCGTCCCGGATTCTATCGCGCAAAGAAACTCCGAGCATAGCTCTCCATTGCCCGTTGTGTGACTCTAAAAGGCCAACAGTTAAGGCAGAAAAGTTTATTTTCATAATGATGGAATTAAATATGTAAGCATTTTGTTCTAATTTGTCTTAACAGTTTTTTGATTACCTACCTATTTAAAATAAATAATATCGAAACAAATGTTTTTTTTGGTCTTGTGACAAAAAATAGAGCATTTATATGAGACACTGATTTGATATTATTACTAAATGAAGTATAATTACTGACTTCAATTCCATCACACCGTTGTTCAGCAAAGATCTCGATAAGGCCGATCATGCGAATGCACGACAAAAACCAATTTAAACCCCATTTTAGCCAAATAGCCCCTAACAATCCGCACAGGAAATTAAAATATGAAACTCAAATATTATTCATGAGAATAATTAGTATACTGGGATGAATTTGGATAAAAGAGACATTTGCATTGTTAATGTGAAAAAAAAAATTGGTGGCGTTGACAGTTTCATTTCAAGTTTAAAAACCAATTTTATCGGGCTATTGTTGGCGGAATTATGATCTTGGATGAATTAAATACCAACGCTTTTCAGGCGCTGTCATTTGCATTTATATGAGTGGAATGTTTTTTTAGGGTTCCGTACCCAAAGAGTAAAAAAGGGACCCTATTACTAAGCCTACGATATCTGTCTGTCTCATCATCATAAGTAGGACAGACGGTAGACAGACTGACAGACATCGTAGGCTTAGTAATAGGGTCCCGTTTTATCCCTTTGGGTACGGAACCCTAAAAACGAAAATACGTACTTAGACTAACGTTTAGAAATGCATAATATGTCCTTCGACCAAAATAAAATGAATGGACAGGCCCAGTAGAAGCGCATTTTTGAAGATAACAAAATGAGCGCTGGCTCTCATTTCGTTTCAGTCGGTCTCTAGCCGTAGAAAGTGCAACACGTCTCTATTGTTACGTGATAACGAAACATCTGACAAAATTATACATTCATATGCTTTCCCGAAGTGTAAATACACAAATAAAACTGGGATCTATTTTTTGTAACAAATATGCCTACTGTAAATGTTTATAATTAGGTGTTGAAGTATATGACCGACGGTTTTGACTCGTTTTTACTAAGAAATTTCAATGGTTAGGGCCCGTCCATTCATTTTATTTTACTCGAAGAATATTTCTCATTTTTTATGTAGCGGTACTTACCAAGTTTTATGAACATTGGACTCGAACTAGTACGTTTGTGACACTAAAAATGTCCGTGGTCAGATTAATCAAGCGATCTAACCGCAGATACCTTTTGAGTGGCCGTGGTTCAATGTAACTAACCGATCTGACTACGGATAGATACCTAACGGAAACCATTTGTTCCATTCTGTCCGACTAGTAGTTAGATGATCTAACTGTTTGGACAACATTTTTGAACATTTTGGACACCCAAAATTTATTCCAGATAGAACTATTGATAGTAAAGTACAGTGAAAATAAAAAACAAAACAAAATGTTTTACTTATATATCAAGTCGATGGATGGAAAATGAATAGAATAGAAAATACTTTTTGTGAAAGAATTCAACAATATCTTGAGAATACAAGTCACATTTATTTTTATTAAATCAAATCCTTTTTGGATCCGGTCTTTTCAACAGATTTTTGGATTGTTACTAAAATAGTTTTCATGGAATTATTTCACAAATATTGAAAAGCTATGTGGCGCCGACATGGATTTGACAAGTTCAATTATTTGCAAATTGTTTTGCAAATTGAAAATCAACTCTTTATTCAACAGTCACTATCACAGAAAACAAAAAAAAACACTCTAAACGTAGAGGGAGGTACTTATACTGAATCTATGACTCTAAATCATAATACTAAAAAAAGCTGTGAAAAAAAGCATCAAAAACAAAACTTTTCTCAAACATGGTAATGAATGTGTCCATAATTTGAAGAACGTACATCATCCAAAATTGGACTTAAAGTAATTAGCGGCCAAGTTTTGTCTCCTCTAATCTATTGTACGTATAATAATTAAAAAATTATCCCAAACTAAGCCAAGCTTGTGTTATGGCTGTCAGAGACTGATATACATCCATACATATATATTTTTAAATACATACTTATATAGATATTAACAACCAGATATAGAACAAACACAAATGTTTGTCCTAGGTGGAAATTGAACCCACGCCCCCAAGCTCAGTAGGTAGGTTCATTACGAACTGGACGAACGGAACTATCTAAAAATTCTAAATACTTCTGAATTATTTCAATATTCAAGTTATAGCCATTTCGATTTTTTTTAGCAGCTAGCAACGTTTTAATGAAATATGAAAATAACCCCAAAATAATAATGTAGGTATGAACTTTTATGGGAATTTCAAGCAGTGTTTTAGAAAATGACTAGCTTTAGCGTAGTTTAGAGCCGTTTGCCTTAGCGGCTGCAAAATTTTTTTTTGGACTTACGTACGTATAACACGAAATCCAAAAAAAAAATAACATAATGATGAGTACAATGATCTTCCCGAATATTTCCACTGTCTCACCAGTCACCCTGTATATTTTGATGGCCAATGGATTTGGGCCGGACCTATATTTATCTTTCAGAGGTTGGTAAATCAATTTATGATTAAAAGAGAATGATTTTTTTTTTTTTAAACATATCCTCTTTTAAGTGCAAATATTGAAATGTGATTTGTCATTATATTATGTTTATAAGTAGTTATACCTTATTCGATAGTTTCGGTTATCATCTATTTTGGGAAAATTGTGGGTATTTTCAAACAAAGTTACAATCTTATTTTGTAGAAGGACTGTAAACCTGAATACTAATAGTGAATTAATAAGTAAATTATTTTACAAAATTATCACATAGTTATTTGAAGAGTAGAGCACAATATGACGAAGAATCATGATCCTAGTTATAAAGCTTAGACGTTTTCCATGTCCTTTGATAATGTCAGAGTCGAGTATTGACGCATGCGCTCTCCAATTTATTCTCCCAGAGACCAGTTTGTACTGAAACCTGGCTGAAGACAGACCGAGCCTCGTCCCTTCTCGCTTACCAACTTTCGTAAATGTATGGCGCTAAAATTCAAATAAACTGACTGCAATATACTGATAGCAACTATTACTGTGAAGTTAATCCGTAGAAATAACTCTAATAGTGACTCAATTTTTCAAGTTTCGTGTTAGTTTGGAAACTTATAAAGTGTGGGAGTGACTGGTTATCAGTTTGTTTGATAAAATGACTAGACAAAGATAAAATGTTGTGTTTTAGGAGGAGTTACGTTCAAGTTGTTTGCGGAATCAAGTGATGGTAAGTGTTACTATGTAAAAAACATTATTACGTATGTATCAGTTTGTAATCGGCGATATAATCATGGAACATAGAGATGGATAAAAAAACTCTTTATTTTTCACACCAGAAATGACTACAAAGGACGAAAAAATACTTAATTGTGACAAGTGGTGGCTTCATCGCTATACCTAAGCAATTTCTTCAAGGCAACCTTAGGATAGATATAATATACAGAAGAGGTTGGAGCAACGCTTGTGACTACAAATGACCATAAGGCATAGTATATCGTACTGAAGTCACATTTAGTGGACAAACTCATGGCGCTTACATACATTCATGCGTTTCGCTACTTCTATTTCTGAGGTTTTTCTCATATATTTAGAAAAGTATAGCTGTAATGTAAAAATTTACCTTTACGGCTCCTTCCATAGTTATGAAATCTGTATATTCATAGACATCATTTAGTAAATAGGTATTTGAATGAATCCAGAAAACAGGAGAAAAGCGCAAATTATTGTTCCTTGTTTTTTTCTTCTATCGAGCGAAATGTCCTTAGTCGTGTTTCAGTCTTTGCGGTTTCCTAGATAAAACATTGAATTTAATGACACCATTTTTAATGTTTTAAGCTATCCATGAAAGAAGACAAACTAAAACTAAGATAACTATAATAGTTAAAAGTGGGAAAAGAGGGCCCTAAGTGCTGTAGGTAAACAATAGTGGTGATTTAGTTAGGTCGTATAAGCTGAGCTGCTAGCCCTATGTCAGGGTTTTTTTACAGGACATGAAACCGGGACAACAATTCACAATAGATGTTGTTTTAAATAATTTTTTGATGGAATTTTGACATTTTGCTTGGACATCAGATTAGACACAAACCACTACACTACTATACGGCCTTAATCAAAAACATTAAAGTTAATCTAATCTATGTTTAAACTTGGTCGTTTTTTCATCTGGTTAATAATTTTTTTATGTCGTTACTTAATCATAGCTTTTAATTGTGGTTAATTATTCAGGACAGTAAAAATAGCCTAAATTGGTTGCAAATAACAGATAACGCCACTTGTAACAGTTTTAATAACATCATTGATGACTTTATGCGCTTCGTTAAAAATATGAACTACTTATTGTTTTATTTCATCAACCTTATCTTGATCGCATGTTTTATATTTAACTAGCTGCGCCCCGGAGTTTCACCCGCGTATTTTCGGGATTTAAAGTAGCCTAAGTTACTCTTTATAATACCAGCTATCTGCCAGTGAAAGTCCCGACAAAATCGGTCCAACTGTTTTGGAGTCCACGGGGAAATTACACGCATCAATTTTTATGTCTATATATAACGGACTTAATAGCGCTTTTTTCGATCGATAGAGTCTATTTTTTATCAGTATTTTGTCTGGTTACGTTGGTTTTAGCCACCCGCATCGCTTCTATGTGATTCATTCACTCGTAAATACTAAAACAGAAGCGTTCACAAGAGAGCAGCGGAGCACCTAAATTGAATTGAAGCAGCAAAAACTCCCAGTGAAAAAGCGTACGCGTAAAGCCCAACGAGATGAAAGGATTTATTCGCCATCCTACCCTTATGTACCCTTTACGCGTATACCATCTCGTTTAGATAAACTTGAATCTAGAACGTGTGGAATAGATCGGTCAAACAGATAAAAAACTGCGAGTGTCTCAAAAGAGCAGTAAAGCCGGGTACTCATTATCGAACCGCAACTGTAACCTTGCAGTTACAGTCACGAGGCTTCATATATTCTTTATTTTTTTATTCTTTATTCCATAATATTGTGGACGCTGGATGCAGGCCGCTTCCAACCAGCCCTTTTGGAGATCGATGGGGGAGGCCTATGTCCAGCAGTGGACGTCCTACGGCTGAAATGATGATGATGATGATGATGATTGTGGACGCGATGTTAACAGCCATTGATTTACAAACACAGATTATGTCGGAATCTCAAACATGTCGGACACAAATTATTTTGTGATGCCTTTGGTGTTACAGGTATACATAAGTACCTACAGGTGACTGCTTACTATCAGGCAACTCATCTGCTTGTTTGCCACGCGTGGCATAAAAATATAAATGTTGGGTCTAGTATAAAAATCAATAAAAATTTCCTGATTTTGCCCTAATTATTATTAAGATAGATTTTTCAACAAATGTAGACGAAATGCACTGATTGCGACAATGGTTTTAGTATACTTTTGGCTAAGACAACTTCGAGCGCTGATCCTGAGGATTTTGACGTCGCACTTAGTGTGTGTACTTTTTGGCGCGTATTAGTCCGCGTTTGACCACCAACTCACCTGTTGGTAAGCGACGATGTGATCGAAGATGAAGCACGCAGACTTAGAAGATACCTATTCACTCTGGCCTTGTTGGCTCTGGATTTGGCAGTCTCAAGTATTATCAGGTTTTATGAAATATCCTCAAACAAGCTATAGTCACAGTCAGAGTCAAGAAAATTAAGTCACGGTCAAGTCAAAGTCATGCCTAGTAAAGTGGTGGAGGCTTTACAAGAGGCTTCTATGGAGCTTTGAAAACAACACAAAAATACACGTTTCACCACGTTATATTACTTACTATCTAACTTATTACTATAACATAATATTAACACTTGAAAATACATAAGTTTAGGAAAATAATACATTAAACTAACATGTTTTTTTCACGTTAGCGTCAAAAATCCTATCCATAGTTTTAAATATCTCTGTCTACAGTCAACCAAACAGAGTCTTTAAATTCGCATGAAACTTCGAACTGTCAATCGTTAGCTGGCAGCATACACTGCTGACTTGCGCTAGCGGTAGGTTCACGAACCACGTAAAAACTATGGTTTTTAAAATGGTAACAGTAACGTGTAACGGATACAGTTCAATAGTGAGTACCCGGCTTACAATTTGGTCACGAGCATAGGACAGAAGCGAAAGGATCGTATAATGATACAGTATCTACCTACTTATTTATTTGTATGAGAAGATTGATTTGAGGTTGAAAATATAGTGACCGGATTTAGGTGTAAATCTTTTTGGGGTAAAAGGGGTCGTGTAAACACGAAAGTGATTTCGTAATTTGGAAATAATTTGTCTAAATGTTTTTACGAAGTACGTGTTTAGTTAATGGACAACATGAGTATATTTAACGTTAACTGTCATCATCATAGTAAATTGCACCGAGTAAGGGCTACGTAAAAAAAAAAGTTGGTATACAAATAAACGTACCTACATAAATATAGATGATACCATCTTTAACATAACTATTCATCATCATCATCATCATCATCATAATGTCCAAAAACCTCAAAGTTCGAAGACATGACATTTACCAACATGCACTGGGCCAACATGGTGGATTAGAGTCCATCTTCTCTCTCTGAGAGAAGCCCTGTGTCCCAGAAGTAGAGAGTAAGGCTGGTAATGATTGATTGATTATAATCAATTCACTTTAGTCCACTAGACATAGGATTCTCCCAAAGCACTCAGCCCGACACAGAAGACATAATAATAGAAGTCCAAATTTCCTCACTTCATCAAGTCCCAGGGTCCTAGGGTACGTTTGCTGATTCGTGGTCTTCATTCTAGAACATAATTATGTCTACCGCAACGAGTATCGGTTTTGCGAGAGACAACCGGCTCATTAACGCTTTAACTTGCTGGCGCGGTGAGTTATATGACTTTAGGTCTTTCGCGTATTATAATTGTTAACAACTTCTTGCATAAAAATACATTATAATTTCTTAGGTTATTGCGATTATTACACATTTATATATTATATTATATATATAAAATTAATATGTATATAAAACAAAGTCGTGTATGTTAAGTACACCATTTATAACTCAAGAATGGCTGGACGATTTTCATGATCTTTGATTTTTTGGATTCCTCTGCTCCGAATAGCACAATACTATTAAAATATCGGAAAATTTCACGAAAGAATAAATTATAAAGGAAATTCATTTTCCTTTACATTTTATATGGAACGACATGAATGGAAGTCTTATACATTATGACATGTTGTATTACATCATAGACAAAAAAATCATCTAAGTCAAAGGGTTGCTGTCGCTACCAAGGAGGTTCCTTCATGGAAGTATATAACTCGAGTAAAACCGCGGGGCGCAGCTAGTTGATGATAAAATTAACACTTTTATTGGATTTTATCGCGTGTATTTTACACTTATTTAATTTATGACGATTCGAGCACTTTGCAATGTCCGTGGTCACAGGTAGAATAGATGACTAGTACTGCCAATGATTTTTAATCACAACATTACCTATATACGCCGCGTAGACACTCCGTGTCCAGAGGTCTTGCAGTACTACTTGAGATTGGCTTGAGATTTTAAATTAGTCTTTTTATGATCCCTAGCAGGGTACTAGCCAACTAGTATTTTTTATTAAAATTAGGATGTTTAAAAAAAATATCAATAGCTAGCATCCTTAGTATATACCGGTTCTCATTGGCGAGAATTTGACAATTATAATTATAAAAACGAATGTAGCGGTTATAGTTTATCATCCCATCATGGCCACGGACACTGCAAAGTGTTTGAAATGTCAGGAATTAATAATGTAAAAAACACGTGATAAAATCCGGTAAAATGGGTTTGTATGCTTAAATGATAATTAGAACATAAGTAAGCAAGATGTTTGAATTTGTTTAAATCCGGACATCCCAAACCTTTACCAACCTTCCCAATTGTTTCCTAAATGATTCTTTGTGAAGAAAACAACGACAAACGCTTAATGGAAGGTTGCGCTTCCATTGAATTAACCGTTTTCCTTTTAAAAGAAAAAAGGAGAAAAATCGGTGACCATTTTGATGTCATTTGGTTTCGTAGGCTACAATGAAGCCGCACCGTTATAAGGGTACCTACCTATTCACATTTTTTTTTACAACTATTTGTCATTATCTGCCTATCATATATTAGCCCTTCTCTCAGAGAGAGAAAGAGAGAGAGAAGATGCGCCCTAATACATCATGCTGGCCCAGTGCATGTTGGTTGCCATTATTCTTCATCACTTTCCTTCGCCGTTTTTAAGCGATGACATCGATGCTGCACATTACCTACTAAATAAGTCATTGATGCAGGGCTAAGGAGACAAAACCGTTACGAGTGAATAAGCATAATAGCGAAACTATTGAGGTTCCTGAAATCTCAGACTCAAATGAAACTTTTAAATAGGTACCTTGATTTTGATAAACACTGATAGTATCACCAGTCTAAAAAAACTCCAGCTGTGTCACTCGTGGCATAAAAAATGACTGTCTGCCACCGTTATTTCATGTGATGACAGCCAATTCTACTTTTCCCCACAAAATTGTTTCGGGAGTTCTGAAAGACAATTTGTAACAAAGAAAAAAGAGACAAAACGAGCACGAAAGCATCGAATTCTCAGTTAATATCGAAGGGAACAAACCTTTGCGGCGGAGAATAAACGAAACTTTTTGTTCTCAAACATTTGGGATCAAATAACAAGTTTTGAAATACTTTCAGATCACGGGACGGCCAGTTAATGTCGTTACAAAGGAATCGAATCCCTCTGGTTGTACGATTGAGTAAAAAATAAGATAAAAATTATTCTCCCTGTAAAAAAAAATAAAAAATTCTATTTCTGTACCTTGAAGTTGGATAAACTTTTTCACTTGAGGATCTCTTTGCTAGTTGTAGTAGGTACTGGCGCTCAAATGAAATTTGAAAAGGTTGAGAGGAGAAGACCCATGAAATTGAAACTGTGTTTTTAGACTGGCGGACATAGAACGCCGTGGTAGCCCATTTGGGGACCGCTAGACTTGAAAGCGTGAGGTCGCGGGTTTAAACTCTGGGATGGTATCAATGAGCTCTTTGGAGCTTATGTACGGATTTTCATACCACTGACTTTTCGGTGAAGGAAAACATCGTGAGGAAACCTGCATACGTTTGGAGAAGGAATTCAATGGCGTATGTGAATCCACCAACCCGCACTGGGTCAGTGTGGTGGATATGGCCCAATCACCCTTTCGGGGGTAGGCTAAAAGTCCAGCAGTGGACTGTTAAAAGGCTGATTATGATAGACTAGCGGGGAAATGAAAAGTGAAATTCGAAAAACTTAGTTATACATGGGTCTGTCAAACGGTGCAACTAGTAGCGCAGGTAGATAAAGTCTTGCTTTTGGAACTGGGCCCTTATTCTAAGCTGAGCTGGTAACTTACAATGTGTAAAAGATGCATTATCAACATTACTAAGTTAAGTGGTATGTTACATGTTTGTATGTTTTTTTTCTCTATTAATTATCAATATAAAAAACTAACATAAAAATATTATTAAGCGCTCAAAAATAATTCTTATTATTAGAGCTGGTGCTAAAACTATACTAAGCCAAAATTCTTCAAAAAGTTTTTAAGGACCAAGGAACATCTCGAGTGCTTCCTATAACTTATTTTTAAATACTTAATTAAATTGGTTTACAAATGTCAGAATAATTGGTATAGGTAGGTACAAAATATTAAAAGAAAAATACGAAACATTGAAAACCTCTCGAAGTTTCTCCTGAAGTTGGTTAACAAGCGCAGCATGCTCTCCTTCTACAAGATTAAATTTAACTTGCATTGCAATGTTTGTTTTGTATGTTAGTTTGTCTTTTGTCTTTGTCGTTTGTCAAATCTTGCAAGCTGAATTAGAACCACTTCTTCTTATTCGCCGGATTTGAATTTTTACATGTTGGTTCAGTTCCGATGACGATGCATTTTTATGGTAAGCATGACCTGAATCAACATAGAAGATTAGCTCCAGATAAATAAACTCTTTAACAGTTAACAGCACAGACACGACATTTTGTGTACGCATTTTAGTATGATAGCCAGTTTTAAGTTTTACCATGACATGGTTGATGCACTCAGAGTTGCGGCCTGACTAGGGAACTTCTCAATGGTTTGCAGCACAGACCTGAAATATAACCCATATTGTATGTGAATTCAATTACGATAACCCATTATAAGTGTCACCGTGACATGGCTTCTGCACTCAAGGTTGGCTCCTAGCGTAGGAACGATTAACAGCAGTCACAAAATGTTGTTAAGCATTATAAAAACTTCTTACAAAAATATTCGATCATATGAATGTGTCTAACAAAAAGCTGGAAAGTTGCACAAAACTAAACTCCATGTCATTTTGCAGAACCATGTTCGTACCGACCACAAGTAACAAAGGATCTGACAAAGGATCCCGTTGACCCAGCGTTTCCATCTGAAATTCGCAAATAATTTTGCCTACTCGTTGACGACATGCCCAGTGGTCTGTCAAACATTCAACGGACCAAATTAATGGGCGAAACTCGGCATGAGCTTTTTCGGCGGCTGAGCAAAAACTTTTCACGCGCCTACTCTTTATTTTTTGCTTTAGTACAACCGTCTTTTCCGTAGCATTTCACGTCTGTTGTACATGATAAATAACTAGGTTTTGTACGCCTAAATATTGCACGGGTTCAGAGCAGAATTGTTTTTAACTATATCATAATCATTGTTTTAAACTATCACGGTTGTTCACTAAAGTTATATGATTATTTACGTCATCTTTATTTTCATCATCATTTTCAGCCTAAGATGTTCTCACTGCAGGCCTTCTCTTAGAGAGAGGATAGGCCCTATTGCACCATACTTAAAACATCGTGATGAAACAGGTATGTCCAAGAACGTCAAAAATTGAAGGACATAATATCACATTCATCAACATCATGCAATATATCATCCCTGAATAATTCAGTGCTAAGAATATAAGCCATATGTTTCTGCCAAGCTCCGCGGCCCTTGCTTAGACGTGAAATAGTCATTTGCGTCCTGTAACCTTTCTAATGTCGTTGGTACGTTACATTCTCACTCGGCCTAGATTCCGCTGTCCCATATTAAGCCATCACTCGGTTACTAGGTACCTTACAAACATCACCTGCCCTCACATCTGGACACGTATTTCGCTTTGGTCTTTACATAATAGGTAAATTATCCTGCTTAGAGATTATTTTGTAACCTTTGTTCAATGTATTGATATTGTGCGCGTGGATTCAGCCTTATGGTTTCGGAATCCTCCAATTTAACTTCCACACGTCTTGCCTATGCAGTGATACTTCAAAGTAAGCAACTTATTCTGAACCTTATTCAATAGTAATACGTACGAAAATAATGTATCACAACAGTTTAGCACTCACGGTGGCACGCTCCGACGTCATGGATAAGCAAATCTGGGTGAAATGAATTGTTTCGATTTCTTTGTTTGTCGTCCATAGCTTTGATCTACAAAACAGCCAATTTTAAAAGAACTAAACACGAGTACAGTTAAGTACAGTAGCTTTGTTTTTATTTTTATTGAACGTATTTTGTCTAAGTTGAATAGATGTAATAACGACTGTTTTGCCTCAGAAAAGCTTCTGACACTCTTTCGGAGACTTTATTGTTGGCGACATAGATTGTAATAGCACGTTCATAAAAAAGATACGCATCTCGAGAGTCGTAAATGTGAAGTGCTGGTGGAACCACAGCCTTGGGACAAATAGATGTAATTGACAAACATTATGTTTGCTCTAGAACTACAAGAAGTGACACTAGACTTCTGGCGTGAACTGCCATAAACTCTCGGCTTGTTAAAATACCGGCATTTTTTCGACCATGGTTTCGGTCATTTCTCCCTGAAAATACTCTAGTAAGTATACAGCTGCAACATAGACTATCAAAATGTAATTATTTTGTAAGATTGTATTTCCCACGCACCAGTCCGAGCATACCGCATCATTCATTCTCAAACATAGTCTTGCCTGTTCGTATATTCCGTGGTGACCACGTTCAATTTCGTGCCATGGTTTGCTTTTTGTCAATAATCGAGTTTGTGAATAAGCATTATTTACGAGTGGAATGTATAACAAATTTTTAACTAATAAAATAAGTCAAGTCTTATAATATAAAGCTAGGCAGGTTAAGTTCCAAAAGTCAGTGCTTCAGCATTTGGATGTCTCTAGACCTTCAACAGTCTATGGAAAATCAATCTGTTTTTGTATTATAAGCTGTAGTTTAGATATTAGGTTAATGTTAACTGGTATTTCGTTTAGTTAATAAAGGAATTAAGGTATTTATCCATCAGAGATGTGCAAAGAGGATGAGCGGTGTGCGAGAAAAAATTTACCATGGGGATCACTTCATTACGTCTCGCCTAGCCTCCTATTGGTTGATTTGTTAAGTTTGGTGAAATTTTACAATTTTCTGCGCAATTTTCTTAATTTTTCTTTCACAAAGTGTTAGAAATCATTAAAAAATACGAATGATATCGGAAAAGTCGTTCTTAACTTATGGCGTGACCAAGAGAAATAGGGATTCATTTTTATATATAACTAGCTACGCCCCGCAGTTTCACCCGCGAGTTAAAATCATCGTTAAGTTTTCTGAAATTTTCCAATTTTCTGCGCAATCTTCTTATTTTTCTTTCCGTAAGAACCTGCTACAAAGTATTTGAAAACTTTAAAAAATAAGACGAATGAAATCGGTGTAGTCGTTCTCAAGTTATGGCGTGACCAAGGTAAATAGGGATTATTTTTTATAATGTATAGATAGATAGATAAAAGATTAGTACCGATTGCTGTACGTAAAATGTAGCAAATTGTACTATCAAATGTCTAATCGATTGTTCAGCATTTGCAGTTATTGCGTGCCCGGAATTTTACTCGTACCTTCATATTACTTCGAGGAGCTGTGATAACTTTTTAACTGCAACTCTACGTGTTTAGAATGGAAGCAGTGCTCAAAATTATCTTTTCTGTTTCAAGTAGCGTACGATCGTTAGTGTCCTACGTTTCAATTTGATAAAAGCTAACGGTAGTCTTTTGCAAAGATGAATATAGCTCGAACGAATATTTAGTTCTTCATTTATTTCTTTTTTATTGTTTTTTTGTAGATGAAAAGATGAGAATTAATTGCAACTAAATGGTTATGAGTTATGGTTTTTAAAGTTAGCTTGCTGTGCCCAAGCTATCTATTTCGCACATTTTCAACATAATTATTATAAGACAAAATATATGGGTTTAAAAAAATGAAAAGCTGATGTGGCATTCGATAATGTTAAGAATTCAATGCTTATATCAATTTTTTTAATCCATGAGTAATCTGTGTAGAAATAGATTCTTATAGAATCGTTATATTACAAACTAAAGTCCAGTCCAGACGCATGGTGATCTTTGCGAGGTAAAGTGAAATGAGCTGACAAAAAACTTTTTGAACCATTTTTATTGAATTCCGCATAAATGTTAACGATGATAAGGTAAATAAATTTTCTGCGAATTATTGCTCTTCTTTGAAGACTTTGTAATTGTAACTAGTAAAAGTACCTATCTAAAAGTGGCCGCTTCGTTCCAAAACCACTACCTACATCTAACAAATGACCAAACAATTTCAAGTAATTTTGCTGCTACCAAACCAAAGTTCCAACCGTCTCAGTTTAGTTATACGATATGTAATAAATAATAAACATAGATCTTGGTAAGACCCTTGAAAGTTGTGCTTTCGGCACGGCTGGTCGTCTGGAATTTTGGTTATAAATTATGCCAGAGCGTACTTGGTGATGCAAATACCAAGGTGGAGGAGAAAGATAAAGATATAAAGAAACGTTGATAAATTAACAAGCTGCTTAAATCCTTAAGGAAAACATAGGTCTGGTATCCATTAAATGGTGTAGCAGGATCACAATAACTCTTCACCAACTAAATATAACTCTTCCACTCATAGTTCCCCACTAGGATTCCTTTAATCGGGGATTCCCTGTAACATACACTAAAATAAAATATGATGAGAGACAGATCCAAACATTGCACCCCAATAATGTTTCATTATCATCATCATAATTTCAATCACAGGGCGTCACCAATCTCCAATTGGGCCGATTGGAAACGGCCTGCATCTAGCGATTCCCTGCGGTCTCTTTTAGGTCGTCTGTCCATCTTATGGGTGGACGTCCTATGCTGCGCTTATTAGTCCATGGTCTCCATTCGATAACCTTTCGGCCCTATCGGCCATGTGTTCTGCGTTCTATGTGCCCTACCCACTGCCACTTCAACTTATTAATCCGGTGGGCTATGTCGGTAACTTTCGTTCTTCTACGGATCTCCTCATTTCTGATTCGATCTCGTAGAGAAACCCCGAGCATAACCCTCTCCACAGCTCGTTGTGCAACTTTGAGTTAAAATCATGTTTGGAACTCGAAAAATATGCGCAGTCTGTGGAAATCTCACACCAACTCTCCCATTGGGTGAAAACACCATTTCGAAAATTGGCCAGTAGTCAACTCACCCATGGGTGAGAATCTTGATGGGTGAGCTGCCACCTAACCCGTAAATATTTGACAGAGCCGACCTACTGACAAATCTACTGGCATATTTGCAGACTGGGGTCTGCATCAGCTGAGAGAAGAATTCTATCCTGAGGGCTAAGAAGAGAAGCGATCAGTCAAATGGTCAGAGAACTTACATGCGTCGCGTTATTTTAAAATACTCAAGTGTGCGTGCCCGCGTGGATATTTATCTTTTATTATGCTTTACGCAATAACCTAAAACCCATAAAAAACGCCCACATTGTTTTCGATATAATTTGGTATATTACAAAGTAAGATAAAATTCTCATATTCTCCGAATATGTCTGTTGACTATCCAATAACCGTGTATAAAATTCTTCTCACGTTGGAAAAATAATATTATGGCCAACTTTTATAACATCCAAAAATTTCAACTAGCTATCTATTACGGTTACAGACAGACGGACAGACGGACAGACAGACAGATATCGTAGGCTTAGTAATAGTAATAGGAACCCTAAAAAAATTACGATAAAAGCAACGAAAACTGAATTTTCGGCGTTATGATTCTATCAAATGGAAAGATGTATAGAAAAATTAATTTCTGTAATAAATAAATTTTTATTTTTTTATTGTAATTATCGGCTCCTTTAAAAATACTCAATATAACAACTTAGTATCTCCAAATTACAAAAGTAACATTTCGTAACTCTCGGAGGGAAAGTTTGAGGGTGTATTTCGTAAAAGTACTGTCATTATAAACAAGATAATTGTATGGTTTACTTGTTTTATATTTTGCTTGACTTTTATATTTTGCTTTTTGTTGTATGCTCAAAAATGCAGATATATATAAAAAACATATAGAAATGAGCCACAAAAAGGCAGTCCGCCTGATGGTAAGCAGTAATCGCTGCCTATGGACATCTGCAACACTAGCGGTGTCGATGCTTTGCCAGCTCGGAGAAATGTTTGAACGTAAAACTAAACGATGCTATTTGTAATACGGTTTTTAATTAACTGGCACTGTTTCTTGAAGCTTAGTGATTTCATTTAATCGTCTTTAGAAATAATGAAAACGACAGAGGGTAAGCATTGATTTAGTGTACAAAATATTACAACATTAATATCACAAAACAGAAATAGACAGACAGACAGCCAGTAGCAGCAGACTTTCGTGACGGTATAATATTTCTTTATTACCTACTCTTTTATTCTATTACTACCTACTTAAAAGTTTCTTAAAGAGAATAGTCTTGATTTTACCAATTTGTAAAATCAAGACCAATCAATCTCAATAATAATCTCACAAGAGTAAACACAGCTAATAAAGTTAAATCACTTTCATCCTCTCATTGATTAATTTATTTTCTATGAAGCTTAAAGTTACACGTGTACTTTTTGAAGGTTAGCTTAAATTTGTTTTTGTAGGTTTGTACTTTAAGTATACTGGCTTTTCGGTGAAGGAAAACATCTTGAGGAAACCTGGGGGGGTTAGACAAGACCCACTTTCTGTTAGCGTTAACGCCTGCGTAAAATTGTATGAAAATGACATTAGCTTGAGATAACATCTCTCAAGCTAATGTCATTGTCAATGTATTTTCATACAATTTCATACGTAGGTACATACGTACGGAGATGAAATTCAATAGCGTATGTGAATCCACTAACCCGCAACTGGGCCAGCGTGGTGGATATGGCACACTCACCCTTTCAGTGGTAAACTTTTGAGGTTTTTAGACATAATGTATCTCATTATACGGTGGATGTTATAGGCCCACCGTAATAGGGTGGTAATAGTGCGTTGATAGTGGGTTGCTACGTAAGTAGGACCGGGTGCGGGATAGGGTTTTCAACCCTAAGCTGTCTGGAGAGAGTACACTGATGTCAAGACGTATGTGGCATTTTGTGCAACATCAAAGACGTTGGCTTATTGTTTACACTGTGCTAAAATCCCTGGCGAATAACTTTCGTTCCGGATACAATCCTTCAGAGAAACGCCAAGCATAGCTTTCTCCAAAGTTCACTGAGCGACCTTGAACTTGTGGACCGCTCGAACTGTTAGTGTCTATGTTTCAGCACCGTAAGTCATGACAAGTAGGACGCACTGGTCAATAAAAAAATATATTAGGGACATTTTTGCACACATGGGTATCTGACCCCAAACTAAGCAAAGCTTGTAATATGGCTGCCAGAGACTGATACACATACATTTATATTGTTAAATACATACTTAGATAGATATTAATACCCAAATATAGAACAAACACAAATGATCATCACATGAATGTTTGTCCTAGGTGAGAATCGAACCCACACCCCAAAAAGCTGGAAAGGAATCAATTATAGAAAAAAAATTGGTAATGGTGGTGTATCAAATGGTAGGTAAATATTAAATATCAACCGACTACGCAACGTAGTTTGTCATTAGAAATTCTAATTTTGGGGCCAATCCCCGTGTGGTTTGTATAATATGAATCGTCAATCAAAACTCATATCATGAACAAAGAGAGGAAAAAAAGAAGAGCCGTTCTTAGCAATGGTATGAAAACGACAAACTTAAACAAAAAAACCACGTTATTTAACAAATGAAACCAAAACAAAAACGTACCTATTCAAAGGCAAAATTGGTAGAAATCTTTCCAGTGAATAACGTCAATTTCATTTAAGCCTCTGATGTTGTCTTTGCATGCATGATTCTATCCGTGCTTACGAGAATGTGTCTCGAAGAAAGTCTTACACATTCTTGAGCAAACAAGGATGTCATAGTACAGGACAGGGCAGTAGGCGATCTTTACACATACGGCAAATCTACTATAGACTTGTTATCAGGGATTAGTGTCTTCTGTCTAGAGTAGAAGCTCACCAGAGAAAATCTCTTAGACTCGGGATGATTGAACTTGGGACGCTCCGTTGCTTCGTTGATGTGTCGGGAGATGTGATCCCGAATCGCAATTACTTATAGTTGTTAAGCGGGAGAAACCGAAGTGCAGTGCTAGGAAGTAACATAACAAACATAAATCAACTCAAGTTAGTAAAGGCAAAACTAAACGAACATAATATATGGCAACGTAAGGCATTGGAAGAGATTTTGTAATTAATATTAAATATATAAGACGAAAACTTAGTACAGAGAACTGTCGTCGTAATGAGGTATCTGACATTCAAAATGGTACCACACAATAGACTATCTGCAATTGAGTTTCTTCAACAAAGATCCTACACCTATCCGCGATGCACGGGGTACAAATTACAATAATAACTTACGAATTTCCGGTACAAAGAGGCATGTGACCGGCAATGTCCCAGGAAGGTTAGTTGAGGGTGCGTAACTCCTAAGTTTAGACTACCTAACCTAACTTGATCAAGAGGCTAAGTACACACACGCAACACACAAGACCTAACAGGAACTCCAAGATGTTTGACAATCAAGTATCTTGAATCTTCTTCAGTGTCCAAGTAGGTATCACGCCAACAGACTCGATACGTCCAGACCTCTGCAAACATATCACAATTCTTTAATATTAAGCGTTTACACCAGTTTTTACACAATTAAACTTCAAAGGTGCAGGAGTATCACCAAAACCAATATATACCAATCTATACTATACTATATACTATAATATTATAAAGAGGAAAGATTTGCATGTTTGTAACGAATTGGCTCAAAAAGTACTGGACCGATTTTAAAAATTCTTTCACTGTTGGGAAGCTACACTATCCCCGGGTGATATAGGCTATAATCTATACCCATGCAAAGCTGGGGCGGACCGCTAGTTCAATATACAAGAGCTCATCATAAAATTACTTCTTAACAAGATCGGTTCCAAAGCGCAGTCGTAACAAGCCGTAGTCGATTTTTTTTTCTCTATGGTAACAACTGTGACAAGCAATGACCAACCTAAACTGACATTTCTAAAACGATGTGACACTGACGATCCAGCTGTCAGTCAAACAAACAAATCAAAATATCACGGGCAGGCTAACGCTAAGCGTGGAAGTTCAAATTCGAGAACAGTACATAAGCGAAAATGTTATTGATTGAAAATTGTTTACTGGTATTACTGGTGTAGCACTGGGTGCCAAGCTTTCCACTTATAACGTTTCTCCCTTCCGACCGTCTAACCATTTAATACAGACACACGGACTTTTGCAAAGACCAATAAAATGTTATTTGCTTAACTCATACAATTTAAAGTTTTAATTAAACGACGTTTTTCGGAGACAAACGTGCCATCTGTAGCCTACAAAACCCGAAGTAGTTTATTCACCTAACTTTTTGGAATTCGATACAAAGGGACGATATTATTGCAGAAAATCTAGTAAAAACGAATTAGGTTAAGTTAGGTAACAACAAATTATGTATAAGCCAACACAAAGTGAAGCAAATATGTAAGTACAAAAAATAATTTTAAAACAGTTGCAGGAAAATGTATTACTGATTATGTTGAGAAATTAGATTAATTGTGAAATATTACCTTAATTATGGTATATTTACATCATCATCATCATCATCATCATTTCAGCCGTAGGACGTCCACTGCTGGACATAGGCCTCCCTCATCGATCTCCAAAAGGGCCGGTTGGAAGCGGCCTGCATCCAGCGTTTCCCTGCGGTCTCTTTTAGGTCGTCTGTCCATCTTGTGGGTGGACGTCCTACGCTGCGCTTACCAGTCCGTGGTCTCCATTCCAGAACCTTTCGGCCCCATCGGCCATCTGTTCTGCGTGATATGTGCCCTGCCCACTGCCATTTCAACTTACTAATCCGGTGGGCTATGTCGGTGACTTTCGTTCGTCTACGGATCTCCTCATTTCGGATTCGATCTCGTAGAGAAACCCCGAGCATAGCCCTCTCCATAGCTCGTTGTGCGACTTTGAGCTTGCTTATGAGGCCCATAGTGAGAGACCACGTTTCAGTGCCGTATGTCATCACTGGTAACACACACTGGTCGAAGACTTTCGTCTTAAGGCACTGAGGTATTTTGGACGAGAAGACGTTGCGTAGTTTACCGAACGCTGCCCAGCCGAGTTGGATTCGCCGATTGACCTCTTTCTTGAAGTTGGACCTACCTAGTTGGACTGTTTGTCCTAGGTAGACGTACGCGTCAACAGCTTCAAGAACTGAGTTCCCAACTGATACTGGGGTGGGCACAACATGGATATTTGACATAACCTTTGTCTTGTCCATGTTCATTTTAAGGCCCACCTGTTGGGAGACTCGATTGAGGCCTTCGAGCATCATGCTGAGATCTTCCATCGACTCTGCCATGACCACAATATCGTCGGCAAACCGAAGGTGAGTGATGTACTCGCCGTTGATGTTGATGCCGAGTCCTTGCCATTCCAGGAGCTTGAAGGCATCTTCCATTGTGGCAGTGAACAGTTTCGGAGAGATAACGTCTCCCTGTCTCACGCCTCTTCGCAATGGAATTGCCTTCGAACTCTGCTCCTGTACTCGGACCGACATGGTGGCGTTATTGTACAAACACTTCAACACTTCGACATACCGATAGTCAATACGGCATCGCTGGAGAGACTCGAGCACCGCCCATGTCTCGACCGAATCAAAGGCTTTCTCATAGTCCACAAACGCCAAACATAGTGGCAAGTTATATTCTTCGGTCTTCTGTATAACTTGGCGTAGCGTGTGGATGTGGTCTATGGTACTATAGCCTTTTCGGAAACCGGCTTGTTCGATAGGCTGGAAGTCATCGAACCTGCGATCGAGACGATTCGTGATGACCCTCGAAAACAGCTTATAAACATGGCTCAGAAGCGAGATGGGTCTGTAATTCTTCAGCAAGGTTTTGTCACCTTTCTTAAAGAACAGCACCACCACGCCTCTGTTCCATGCTTCTGGCGTTATACCTTCGAGTAAGACAGAATTAAAGAGCTTCTGAAGGACTCTGAGTACCGGTGTTCCACCCGCTTTCAGAAGCTCTGATGTGATTCCATCGTCCCCCGGCGCCTTGTTGTTCTTGAGCTGTTTCAGGGCCATCCTAATCTCGTACAGGCTGATGTCCGGGATATCTTCGGTATAGTGTCGGCTCAGCTTGGCTCTTGGGTCTTTGGCCGAGCTGCTCACAGGTTTAGCAACCGAAGTGTATAACTGTCCATAGAACCTTTCGATTTCCCCTAATACCTCGGCTTTGGTCGACGCTACACTACCATCTTCCCTCTTCAGCTTTGTCAGCTGGCTTTGCCCAATAGACATGTGTCTTGCAAACACTTTGGAGCCTTTGTTTTGCTCAATCGTCTCTTTAATACTGTTCGTATTAAAGGTACGTATGTCGTGCCGCAATGACTTCCAAATTTGTCTATTGAGCTGCCTATATGAGTCAGCGTCATCGGAACATTGTAGTTGTAACGAGCGTCGATCAGCCATGAGATTACGGGTATGGTCGGATAATTTTTGAGGTCTATCTGTGCGCCGGCCAGGTCTAAAAAACTTAGAACCTACCGCATGGACAGTTTCCACTAACCTGTTATATTTACATACATTGACCTAATTTTGGTGTACATTATAAAGCCCACCGACGGTCGTTAGTCAATTTGTTGAAGCCGAAAATAAATTTCGTTAACGCTTACTACTATTTTTACCTCAACGTTTGTGCTCTTAAAGAAATTTCATTTCAGTAATTGCTCAGTACGCTCGGAAAGGCTGAATTGGCATTGTAAAGAACGATCGAAGTTATAAGACAGGGTCGAATGCTTTCTGCGAGCGAAGACGCGAAAAGGCTACTTGAATTCCAATCTCCTTAAGCCTTCTGCTTCTACAGTGAATACGAAATCTCGATTTGTCCGAATTAGTTCAAGTGATTTTAACTATAAAATTAGGTAGGTACACTATGCACAATATGCACATATAGATATTATGATATTATACTACGTAAAAGTCAGCTAATATGTTTCGTCTATAAATAAACAGAGATAGGGCTATTTTAAAATGCCTAATATACAAATTATAAAGTCACATTGTTGTTTTTTTTTTTAATTATAATCTGTTTAATTAAATCCCCACACAAAAATAATAGGTTTAAAAAAATCGCAAACAATGCAAAAAAATGCATGTGTTTGTTTCATCATTATCATCATCATCATTTTAGCCAATAGGAAGTCCACTGATAGACATAGGCCTCCCCCATTGATCTCCAAATAGGCCGGTTGGAAGCGGCCTGCATCCAGAGTTTCCAGCGGTCTTTTTTAGGTTGTTTATCCTTCTTGTGTGTGGGTTTGTTTGTTCTCAACTCAATTCCGCAAAGCCTAAACGTATTTGAATTAAATTATTATCAAAATTGCAAAATTGTCATTGTGACTTTTTAGTTGTTAAAATTCATTGTTCAAGTACTCGTAGCTCTGCAAGTTTTAATTTATACGCTTGTGGAATTGCTGCAATTTGTATTGTTCACTTCAAAAAGTTATGTCTGAGAACTTATTGCAAATGCCTCTGGCATGGACTTATTTAAAGTAATATTTAGCACTGCATGACGTGTCTTGTTTATTATATTTTGTGTATTAAGACGGCAAAACAGTGTCTTATTGTGATGTCATTTTGATGACTTAGAATCTTTAATAGTACATTTTTGTTTTATTTAGTCATCCTTTTTTATGAATATTAATTATTTTCACTTATTTACGAATGATTTTTTTTCCACCTTTTTGCGTTTTTCTGTCCTTTCAGTTGGTGGGATTCATTATGAGAAACTAACACGATGACAACATAAAAAATAAGGTACACTTCCGGGAAAAGTAAATTGTAGCAAAAAAATATAAGAATAGAATATTATAACGTTTATAGCCAGAAATAAAATATACTATAATTTTACCTACTTAAAAAATTGATAGCAAACGCTAGCCCTCTTATAATTTTTTTTACACGGTCATCTTACCCTTAATCTAAGCAAAGCTTGTAATTTGGCTGCCAGAGGCTGATATACATACATATATACTTTTACATACATACTTAAATAAATATTAACACCCAGATATAGAACAAACACAAATGTTCATCACATGAATGTTTGTCCTAGGGTGGGAATAGAACCCACGCCCCCAAGCGCAGAAGGCAGGTTCACTACCAACTAGATCAACGGGCTATCAATACTATCATAGCCGTAATAAAGGTCACTCGAATCCTCAGTAATCCTCACGTCACCCACACGTAATGTGACACTTGAGGGGGACGTGAGGATTTGAGGTACTTTATTTAAGTCTATAAATATGAGGTACTCATTGAGGTGCCTAATTTATGTCTAGATAACATTACAGCATAAAACTTTCTGATCTTTCAGAACATAAAACGTTCTTAGTTTGAATAGGCATTTTCTCTATCTTATTGGTTTATATAGATACACTTCCATTAAAAAAAAAACTTTTTCTATTCAAGTTGATAATTAAATATATTATTATCTTTTGAAATAATCGGGTACGGTTGATTAATATAATAGTCCCATCTCAGAGATATATAATTGAACATGAATTTGTGTACCATGGATAATTTATACGTTCACATTCATCTCTTTGGTCTTATTTATGACAAATAAATTTAATTATTTAGCTGAATGTTAGGCTAAAGTCTAATAATTTACCTTTATAAAGGTAAGCTGACCGCAAATGAAGACCCAAATTGGAAAGCCACACAAGTAACAGTTGTAATTCAATTAACTTGTGAAGCCATACGTAGTCTGTTACACGATCTGATCGTCTAGTCTTACGTTAATAAGCTAAAAAGGTTTATACTTGACTAACTCGTATAAAGACTACCCTCCAGAATCTTAATATTCAACATACAAAAATAGCTGCGCACTGCGATTTTTACTTGCGGCTTGGTAGTTTTATATTATCCAGTATAAAGATGTGAAATCTTTGTCTCATGATGGGCTTTAAAATTTCGTCAAAATAATGTAATCCAGATAGATCTAGCAAAGAACAACAAACTCACGCGGAGTTGCATTGCATTTTTAACTGACTTTAAAAAAGGAGGGGATTCTTGATTCTTTTTTTTTAAAATGTTTGTTATTACCTCAGAAATTTTACATTTAACCGATTTGGATTTTTTTATTGCAAGGATATATTTTCAGATTGATCCAATAGAAATGTCATATTAATTGGTTCAGTAGTTTGGCATTTAAATCATAATATTGAATTTTTTTTTACTGTGATACCAATATTATGTCATCCAAATAACCGAAATTGCGTATTTGACTAATTTTGTGAAGACTGTTTTTTAAATAATTATATATAAGATAATTATTAATATTAGGTGCACGATATCTGAGTAAATTCCAAACTTATGAAAACCCCTCACAAATTTTATTAAAGAACCCATGGCATGCTAACAAAGATTATATTCTCGTGGTTTTATTTGCGATGTTGTGGAGTCAAATTCTAACTAGGGAGCAGCAAATTAACGTGAAGTCCCGTGTTGCTTTTTAATTATATCAGATTTCAGCAATTCGTTTTATCGGATTTGTTTGGTTTCTTTTGACAGCAGCTGAGTTGGCAATAAAAATCTTTTCACACTCTAGCGAGGGTACAAAATAACGGCAGTTTTATTAGTTTGAATGTTACCGGTACCTATAGTACAAAATATATTGTGAGAGTCGCTGGAATCGAATGGAAAAGTTAGACTGTCGTTCAGTGTGGAGGTTAAAAGGGGAGGCCTATGTTCAGCAGTGGACGTCTTCTGGCTGATGATGATGATAGTACAAAATACTAAACCGGATTGGAAACACAATATAACATGTCCTTTCCAATCTTGAAGTATTGAAATACTGCGGCGTATATCTTAAATGAACGTTCACAAATCAAAATTTTATACAATTACATTTGTTTTTATTGGAACTCAAACTAGTGTTGTAGATGCATATTAAGTAACTCTATCTCTTTGTTTTTGTTTCTTAGATGTGTAAAACAGTGTGCTCTGTAATAAAAGGACGGATAGTATACTTTTTATTCCAATCAAATGAAGGAAAACTGGAAAATCACATGTAAGGCCGCGGGCGCAGCTAGTTCTACAATTCAAAAGAACAAAAAGCAATTTTCTGTTATCTGAAAAAACAATAATATAACATATTGTACTTTCCCCCCACAAATGCGGAAAACTGCAATTGCGGGTAACCCCGCAGGATTCAGCTAGTAATTCCTATATATATAAATAAATAAATCCCTATTTACCTTAGTCACGCCATAATTTGAGAACAACTTTATCGATTTCATTTTTGTTTAAGTTTCCTAATACTTTGTAGAAGGTTCTTACGGAAAGAAAAATTAAGAAAATTTTGCAGAAATTTGGAAAACTTAACGACAATTTTAATTCGCGCCTGAAACCGCGCGGCGCAAATAGTGCAATAAAAAGCAGTCACCAACAGTCACAGTGTGTGTGACAGAAGTGAAAATTTCACCAAGGTTGAATATAATTATATCCCTCTCGCTTCCTTAGCGACGGTCAAGCAAGTTCATTGCTTTTCCCCCCGTCCCGAAAAGTACCCGACGTGTCTAAAGCAGTTTTCACTACAATAATACGTACAAATACTAAAGTCTATCTTCTATGTGCTCTATAAAAATGGCGACTAAACCAATCTACACAATAAATTGTCTATAAATCAACCTATTTCACAAAAAGTTATTTGAGCAGTAGGTACGAATCATAATTGCAGTGCTTGTTAGTCGATCAATCTGACTATTCGCATAAAAAGGTGGTAGCGTCGTTATTAAATTCAAAATACGACCTGGAAAAGCTGACAGACGGACAACGGCAGATTAGAACCGTCTTTTTGTAACCAACTGGGATTGGACAACGTGGCTCTATTAAACGGGGATTTGATGGATACACGTTTTGCTAACAATGGGGGATGGGTTTCCGGTCCCAACAAATCGAAAATGTACCTACCATAAAGTTGGACTGATTGAGAAATTGTTTGAAGTACCTACTTGTTTATGTGCTTGCTCAAGAATGGATATAGATCAGTGTTTTTGCAAAACATTGTCATGTTTTGCAGATCAAGCCGGTGTTTCTTTTTTTGATTGAGAGATGAGTTGGATATTAAGCTTCAGAGCTTGATTCCTGGTCAAAGCTCTCTTTGGCGTACTTTAAACGTTATTGAGACTTGTTTTAAATGTTTATCAGGACTTATCACGTATTATTTAATTTAGGTAAAAATATGTATCTTTCAAAACCCTGCGATTTTTCAAGATCAAGTGAGGGTAGGAGAACAAAACACCCGCTCTTCTCGCCGGACGAGTTTTTCAGTCAGCTCGTGACCACGGCCATTGTAACATGGTCGAAACGTCGAGCGAAAGGTACATATTCTTACCTAAATTAAATAATACGTGATAAGTCCTGATAAACATTTAAAACATGTGTTCCAATCGCTAAAGTTAAAAAATTACTATTATTGAGACTTGCTGAACCAATAAACGTTGTCCTCTCCAATGAGTTATGGTTCATACAAAAATCCCATAGAAAACAGAACTTTAAGTTTTTCTCGAATTTTCAAATTTTCTGGGCAAATTTTCTAAATTTTGTTTTTCTAAGCCATCCCAGTGTCGAGGCGAATAAATTAAATTATCAAATATAGTAATCATCATCAGTAATCATATATCAATAAAATCGAATCGGTCAAGTAATCATAGTTTTTACGAGACTAATTACTAACCCACGGCAATTGATTTATACAGGGCGGTTTTTTTTTGGATAGAATGAAATAATTTGGTCCTAGTTTTAAGCTTGAAAATTTTACAAAAACCACTAGGAGTTTAAATCGGGAGTTACCCAAAACTGAGTTTGTGAACCCTTTTTAAAACTTTCCCTTTGCATTAATATTCAAATCACGTGTCGGTCAGCGTTTGCAGTTGACGCGAGTCGCTTGCAAAATACAAAGCGAACAACTTATTTGTAAAACTGAGCCAGGGAGCTACCATCGCAGTTTCAGAAAAATACTGCTTTACTCCCTTAAAAAAATTTAGTTTCCTCATTTGGCCACTGCAATAATTAAGTTTGTCGTACAACCTTTTTTGCTTGAAAACACTGAAATCTGATAATGAAAATCACGTTTTCTGTTCTTTTTCTATAAGCGATAGAGGTCAATATCGATAAATAGTATTTGTATTAAAATCAAAATGCCAAAATCTTATCCTTAAATTTTTTGCTAAGGTGAAATGCATAGTTAGCTAGTTGGATCAAAAAACTTTTACATAATAGGTCAGTAACTATTATTATTCCGTTCTTAAAGTTATATGATTATTTACGGGATATTTACCGTGGTAAGGTTTTGGAATGAGCTCCCGATATTTCGGCGCAGTTACATGCACCATGTTCACGGGAAGACTGAAGAATGCGGGTGGTTGGAGAACAGTTAAAAAGTTAGGTGCAGACATAACGATCTACCCTCTTTCTTAGTCTTTTGCTACGGTTATCACTGGAACTCGAACTCGAACCTAAGTCCCGACAAAACACACTCACTGTATCACTGCGTATAGTATTTTGAACACAACCACAACCTTACCACGGTAAATATCCCGTAAATAATCATATAACTTTAGTGAACAACCGTGATAGTTTAAAACAGTGTTTTATTCCGTTCTTGTTTTGTATTCCTAAAAGTTTTACATAATATGCCAAGAACTGAAAAATACAATTGTTTTGTGCAGATTTCTTGCCCGTTCGTATGAGAAAAATCCTATGTAAAAGCAAGTAAAGCGAATCAGAGATAATACATTTTATCTTAGGAAAGTGGTAAAATGTCTCTGAAATGAAAACAAAGTTTTTCACTTTATTAAAAAAAGATTTGGTCTCTCAAGAAAGTCTTGAAACTGCCAAGAAAAATATTTAAGAGTGTAATTAATTATTCGCAATCAAAAGTCGTTTACCAGGAAAAAGTCTGTCCCTTCTTTTTAATATTACTTCATTTTTTGTTTGTATAAAAATTCAAATATTAAGGTGAGCTTACCTATTCTGTCAAATTTAAAAAGAAAAATTATAAACATGATGTTGGTCAAAAATATATAATGTGAAATCTCTTCATGATCTTTATGTCAGAGTAAAATGGTCACAAGTGAATTTTTTGCTTTTTACTATTTTACTGTGTCAAATTAGAAGATATTAAAACGAAAATAAACCAATAAGTTTGTCATGATATGATAAACAAACAAACTCTGTTTCGCCACCTTTTGGAAATTCACACTCGGCTATTATTATATTTTTAATAATATAATATCACTCACACATTTACACGGGAACTCTGCGGATGGAAAGAAACGCCTTAAGTACTTTTCGGTCTAGTTACAATAGGATTTGTACACTATTACTCTATACTTGAATTATTTACAAAATTGTGGTACTTTTACAAGCCAAGAAAAGAGTCCTTTACAAAACACTTTTACAAAATAAGTATTATCTGGATGTGGCGCATATTATCATGAAATCAACATTAATTTTAAAACTACCAAAATACAACTTTCTTCAACAATGTAAAACAGCGGTTTTTCTACGTTAAAAAGGCTCATACTTTTACAAAACGAGTGTTATATTAATGTGGGGCTTTTTATCAAGAAATTGACATTTTCAAAACTACTAAAATTTAACTTTCTTCAATAATGTAAAACTGTGATTTTGCTCTACATTACTAAAGGTCCTAGTTTTACAGAAATAAGTGAATGTGGTGCTTTTTATCAAGAAATCAACACTTCAAAACTACTAAATAAAACTTTCTTTAAGAACGTAAAACAATGATTTTGCTCTATTACTGAACGGAAAGCTTAGAACGTCTTTATTTAGTGAATCAAAAGCGTCGGTATTATGTAATGTGATACCACCACTTACGATTTGTCAAAACGCAATAAACACGTCCATTAGGAGCTCCATTTAGCGCACAATAAGGGCTACGTGTCCACAATTCTAAAAAGCTGTTCTTTTATTTGGGAACGGTATCATTAGCCACAATATGTTGGGCTCAGACGCGAATATATGGCCCTGAGTGCCTTTATTGCTTCCCTTGATAAATGAAGGAAGGTAGGGCGTTGAAAAAATCGCGTGTAAATTAGTACATAGTAGGATGTCCGGGCAGTATCCTCTTTCTGGCATTTTTGATAATAAATACGTCAACTTCGTGTTTCGACTTGTTCCTTTACTCAGGTGACATTTGTTGATTTAAACACCAATTTTAATGTAATAATCAATTCAATCAATTATAATTTTAAAAAAATCGGTTTCAATTCAGTCGTTTCACAAAAAATTCTAAAATAAATAAACTTAAAAAAAAAACACACTAAAAACCCAACCATCTTGTGGGATACATAGTTGGGAAGGGAGATGTGAGAGAGAGTGAATTACGTCTAATTTTAGCCACAATACATGAAACCCGTGAACTTCGTTTACCGACGTCCTATGGTTTTGTAAAATAATCATCATGGGCACCATAAATCAGATAATCAATGGTTGCCTGTAAGAGATCGCTTAAAGCGATAAATCCGCCTATTAATAACCTATATAATATTTTCATTTTAATGTATGTTTTCCTTGTTTGTGTGGTCTTTTAATAAAGAGGTTATCATTCTCATTTCGACATCATTCACTTCTTGTGACGCACAAAAAAAATCGCTATAATGCCCTTTACTGTACATAAAAACAAGAATAAATATGTATGATCAATTGAAGTTTTCACCTTAGGAGTAATTAACGATTTAGCAAACAAGTTAACCTTACCAAAGTTGCTAATTGACTTAACTAAATGTCTATAAACACCTAAGTTTTAACGATAAAGATACGTTGGATCTGACGTTAAAATTAAGCGTACCTACCTACCGCTATTTAATTTAACTACTTAATTAAATACCTGCTAGAGCTGAACGTAAAAAGTTTGCTGGAAAAGTCATTTGCGCTTCGCTAGCATGCCAGTCCGAGCCCAATTTGCTTAAGTGTCACTTAGCTCTTTTTGCGTACCAGGAGAATTACTAAAAATAAGGACACTTGAAAGTTTGAAACTAAATTTAATTCGTTAAAGTAAACACAAATTAATGGCGCATTTGTATTTTTTTAATGAAATCAAATGATTTATTTTTCACAAAAAATAGGGTTATACACTGATCTAAGGTATTTTATGTATATTCTCATATTTTGTCAGTAATCGGCTATGTGAATAAATAAGTATATGAAAAATAAAAATAAAACGCATAAAAAAGCGAAAGTATACAATTCAATTTTATTATAGAAACTGACGTGGTTTTCACACATTTTATTTATATTACACGGGAATTACTCACGTAAGATTAAGCCGGTCACTCCGACTATAGTTTCAACCGCATTAGGCAGTCTTTTTCAAGGTGAATGCGCGCGCGCGGCTGCGTCTCGCTTTGGCTTGGTATACAATTCAATGTTCAATTTGTGGTCAAAATTAATATTAGTAGATTCATTGGCGTTGGTGTTCTATATCAAAATAAATAATTCGGGCAGAAAATAGTACATAAATTGTCAAAGAAAGATACAACACCATTGCAATATTATGTTAATATGTCAACATAAAAATAATAATTTGACTAATATTTATGTGGTATATCACCAAAAAAAAAATCGAGAGAAAAAAATTACAAATGTCAAAGTATACAATTACTATGTCAAATGTTTTATTAACAATATTGAATGAACATGTCAAACTAAAATAATAATTTTAACAATATTTACATTTGCATTTTAGAGCCACCTAGAAAATCTTTAAAAAATTTAAAACGATTTTTGTTTAACCATGTCTTAAGTATTTTACGAAACATTGTAAATTTTTTGTGAAACAGATATTTTAACATGCAATCATTGTATTTGTTTGTAGTTTACACGGATTCCTGTTAAAGTGTTCTCTAAAGTTATAATATGTTTATTTACTGTGTGAGTAGGTTGTGGATAGAGCTCCCCACATTTCAGCGTAGTTATAAGGACCATTTCCTCGGGCAAACATAATTTCGACGGCTCCACCCACAACCTAATCACGGTTAATAACCCGTAAATAATCATGACCCAAACTTTTGTATATTTATTTAATGGGCTGCTGGGAAATTATTAATTACAAAATGTGAAGCCTATTAATTTCCATTTCTGAAAGTTTTGTACACAGATTTTTTGGTCATCTAGATTATCCTAACTTAAAAAAGCAAAATTAACCCCGTGAGCTCCACCCAGACTCTGCAGCTGAAAATGATTTTGTTTTGAAAGTATTACCTAGATTTTGTAAAATTACGCAATATTGGTATGGCGTACCGCGTAATGGTTCAACTCATTGGACAAAAAAAAATTGGACCACCGCCCCTAAACCTAACTAGTACATTTTAAGCCAATAGGATTTTGAACAGCCGTGATATTAAATTATAAAGTATAAAAAGTTTTTTTTATTTTTTTATTTATTTAATATTTTATTGCACACTTACAAATCAAGTAGACATGTACAAATGGAAGACTTAATGCTAAACATTTTCTACCAGTAATCCACCAGGTTGGAACAAATGGTAAGTAGGCGTGCATCAAAACACCTTATAAAAGACAAAAGAAAATAAACTAAAAGACTAAACTTTTTTAACTTTTAGGATATACATAACCTAGACTAGGTAGTTACAACAAATATAAATCTAACTTAAACTATATATCATTACAAAATTATATTATAAGTACATGATTTATTGTTAGATAATAGAAACTCATTTCTAAGCCTCATACATTACTATGCTCTTTAGATAATCTCTTATTCATTAGCTCAACATCGTACTAGTCTAGGATAGCGTTTAAACTACAAAACCGCTCAAGGTAAAGTTTAAAACAAAACAGCTTTTGTAGTAAAAGCAGTTAACTGCACATTTTATTGGGAAGCCGTTGTTTAATTTACTTGAGGCAAGCTCTTTGTCTCAGTGAATGCAGTAGACCATGTTCAACAGGGTAGATCAAATAAAGCCACAGTTTGTTTAAACAGTACTGTAGATAACGTTTTAGTGACACGCTTTGTAAGTCCACAATGGTAACTCTAGATGGGTTCATGCAAGTGCATTTAATTCTGCAGACCTAACATTTTGCTATAGTATAAATAATAATGGCGAATACATCACTCACCTTCGTTTTGCCGATGATATAGTCATCATGGCAGAGTCGCTGGAGGACCTAAATACGATGCTCAGCGACCTCAGTAGCCTTTCCCAACAGGTGGGTCTTAAAATGAACATGGACAATACAAAAATCATGTCCAATGTCCATGTTGAACCCGAGCCGGTAGTCGTTGGGAACGATACTCTCGAAGTTGTTGACCATTACACCTATCTTGGACAGATTGTTCAGTTAGGTAAGTCCAACTTAGGCAAAGAGGTCGCCCGAAGAATCCAACTCGGATGGGCAGCGTTCGGGAAATTGCGTGACATCTTCTCGTCCTAGATACCACAGTGCCTAAAGACAAGGGTCTTTGACCAGTGTGTGTTGCCAGTGATGACATATGGTACTGAGACGTGGTCCTTAACTGTTGGCCTTTTGGAAAAACTCAGAGTCACACAGCGGGCAATGGAGAGAGCTATGCTCGGAGTTTCTTTGCGCGATAGAATCCGAAACGTGGATATTCGCCAAAGAACCAAAGTCACCGACATAGCTGTTAAAATTTGCAAGTTGAAGTGGCAATGGGCAGGCCACATCGCTCGGGGAGCCGATAACCGATGGGGAAGAAAGGTTCTTGAGTGGAGACCACGAACCGGAAGACGCAGCGTAGGTAGGCCTCCCACTAGGTGGACCGACGACATAGTAAGAGTCGCTGGCATCCAGTGGATGCAAAAGGCAGGCTGTCGTTCAGTGTGGAGGTTAAAGGGGGAGGCCTATGTTCAGCAGTGGACGTCTTCTGGCTGATGATGATGATGATAAATAATAATGTGTCTCTGTTCTTTGTCCTTCTGCTCTTTTTGCCCTCTGCCCCTCTGCTTTAAGTCTTTCTGTCGCTTCTTCTTGCTGTCTTCTCACTCTCTGTTTGCTCTCATTCTCTCGGTTTTCTATCTTTTTCACTTTTACCTCCTTTTCTCTATCCTCCTCCTCTGCTCTAAGTCTCTCTGTCACTTCTTCTCGCTGTCTTTTTTCTCCTTGTCCCACAGCCTTGTCCTCTTATCTACTCTGTGTTCGCTTTCCCTCAGTCCTTGGTCCTTTGTCTTTGTCTATCACTCCTACCTCTTTTTCTCTGCCTTCTTTATCTCTCTCTGTCTGTCCTATTTCTCGGCTACAACTATTTGTTACCGTTTTACAACTAAAATGCTAAATTTATTTCGAAGAAATTTAGCAAGAATGTAACTTGTTTTTAATACAAATAAAAACTGAAAATAATGTAGAAAAAAATTAAGTAGAAGAAAAAATAACACCATATTATAGAATACAATGATTTTTTTGTCATAAATACGGTAGATTTTATGAAATCACGTTATATTCCATAAATTAATGAGGGAAATTGGAAAAACTACGAGACGCAGCTAATAAATCAGAAATTTTTAGAGTATGAATAGTCTACTCACTTAGGGGAAGCTCACTTAGGGCAAATTATTTGAGACATTTTTCTACGTGCGCAACAAAATTGAAAAAGAAAGACAAGTGCTAGTTTATCGAATCCATTGGAATAGGAAATCTACTTTGCGCCGTAAAATTTGGGCAAATTGTATTCCCAGAAGCGATCACGAGTTTTTGATAACAACGTACAAAACAATTTGGACGCCGCTATTGGGGGCGATTGTTAACATATTTCAGCACCCTTACTACGGACTCAGGTCTAAATTGGTCTAAGCAAGCGTGCACCATCAGATACCGCAACATCACTTAACATCAGATGAGTATGCGGTCAAACGCAAGCTTATTTCTAAAATACATAAAAACAAAAAATACATAATTATGAAGTCAGTTAAAAATGTATTATATTAGATCCGTTTCCGCCTTAAGTATTATGCATATCTATTCCGGTCAAAATATTTTTCAGTTCCATATCTTTCAGTTAAAAGACTACGCTAACTCGAACAAAAATTACATGACAAGTATGTAAAGCTATATTCAACCGCGGACAGATTGCCGAGCTCAAAGTTTGAGCGCGAATATTTTTGCGAGCGCAATATCTTTATACCTCGGGGTATTTTGCATCAATTTTACAATGCCAACGTCCTTTCGAAGATAAGCTCGGAAAACTTAACATTTTTCTGCAGTACCGGCATAATATTTTTGTTCAATATTATAACAATGAAGAACCCGTTAGAAACTAGCAGTTCCCAGTGGCTTTACTCACTATCCAACAGGAACCATCCATTTTCACGGAGAAGTTTTACGGTCCAATAGTAAGCATACATTTAACGGCAGGTTTACTTACTAACCAATAGGAGCTATACATTTTTTCGGAATGGTTTTACTCAGTAACCAATAGGAACTATCCATTTATATTATTCACTATACAACAGAAACCATCAGTTTTTCTGCAGTTTTAATCACTAACCAATAGCCCGTTGGTCCAGTTGGTAGTGAACCTACCTTCTGAGCCTGAGGGCGTGGGTTCGATTCCCACCTAGGACAAACATTTATGTGATGAACATTTGTGTTTGTTCTATATCTGGTTGTTAATATCTATTTAAGTATGTATTCGAAACTATATATGTATGTATATCAGTCTCTGGCAGCCATATCACAAGCTTTGCTTAGTTTGGGGTCAGGTGACCGTGTATGAAAAATGTCCCAAAATATTTATTTATTTATTTAATAGAAATTATCAAATTTTTCTGTATGATTTTACTCACTATACAATAGGAACTATAATTTCTTGCCAGGCTTACTCACTAACCAATAACCATCAATTTTTACGGAATGGTTTTACTCACTATCTAACCTAGACTACTAATTTTTCGAAATGATTTTACTCACTATACTTACTTTTTAAATGTTGTAAATTATTATCTATATACATTTCTTATAGTATAATAATATTACAATTGCATGACCTGTAAACATATGTTTTCAATAAATGACTTGTTTTACAACAGAAACCATATTTTTTTGGCAGATTTACTCACAAACCAATAAGAACTATCCATTCTTTCAGATTTATGAATATTTTTTACTCTCTGTCAAACAGAAACCATTATTTTTTACGTAATCTCACTCATCATCATCATCATCATCATCATTATTTCAGCCATAGGATGTCCACTGCTGGACATAGGCCTGCCCCATCGATCTCCAAAAGGGCCGGTTGGAAGCGGCCTGCATCAAACGTTTCCCTGCGGTTTCTTTTAGATCGTTTGTCCATCTTGTGGGTGGACGTCCTACGCTGCGCTTACCGGTCCGGTCCGGTCCGGTTTTAGTCACTATCTGATATGTTCCATCCATTATTTTGGAAGGAGGTTTAGTCATATTTTCTACATTAATTTTAATCCTAATCAAACAACTTATGAGACTTTCGCATTTATGACGTGATTGTGGTAGAATGTAATTAACTGTTGGCACTTGGCACGTTCTTTTTTTTTTTTTTTTTTTTTTTTTTTTTTTTTTATAATTAATAGGCTTGCGTTTGACCACCATCACGCCTGATGTTAAGCGATGATGCGGTCTACGTTGGAGCACGCTTGCCTAGAAGGAACCGATTCACTCGTGATTTGAAGACACCCAGATTGTAACCATCGGGGAACACCCATTCAGGCAGCGCATTCCACAGACTAGCAGTTCGCACAATAAATGTGGAATCAAAGCGCTTTGTACGGGTTTTCGGAATATCAACCATAAAGCGGTGACGATTTTTCGTGCCCGCTCTGGCAGTCCGATAGAAAAATGGGCAGGAGGGAATTAGATCGTGCAGATCCGATGCACACTCACCGAAATGTATCCGATAAAAAACCGATAGACTAGCAACTTTACGGCGATGCTCAAGACTAAGAAGCTTAGTCCGAACTAAGGATTCATTGCTGATGAGCTTCTTGGCACGTTTCTCTATAGATTCCAATGCCTCAAGTTGGTACTTAGCTGATCCATCCCAAAGGTGAGAGCAGTACTCCATGCACGACCGAACTTGTGCTTGGTACAGTGATAGAAACTGTTCCGACGTGAAGTACCGTCGCACCTTCGATAGGATACCCAACTTTTTTGCAGCCAATTGAGTCTTGCTCTCAATATAGGAGCCAAAATTGAGGGTTGATGTCAGAGAAACGCCCAAAAGCTCAAGCTGGTCAGTTATCGGAATGGATACATCCCGGAAAGTAGGAGCCAGTTGGAATGGCGTCCTTTTGGCGGAGAACAGACACGCCTGGGTCTTAGCAGCATTGAACTTGACCAGGTTGGCATCACCCCAATCGGAGACTGCCTTAAGGGACAGGTTCATGCGCTCGACCATGGCCTCTCTGAGAGACTGGATTTGAGGTCCACTGGTTCGTGCATTGGATGTATAGCTTTCTACTACTGTGCTGTCGTCTGCGTACCCAAAAGTACCGGGCTTTAGCAGATCGTTGATGTGCAGCAACTTCAGAAACTTCAGTAAGGAGGTTTGGTATTTGGTCCGTATTTTAAGTAATAATGCCGAATTGTGTCTCAATATTAGTAGGAAAAAATACGGAAATCTTAAATCAATATTAGGTACACGTCGCGTCATGTCGTCGCTAATGATGACTAAACGGAAATTCAGTCTGAAATCGCGAGGTTTTTTACAAATAATTATGCTAATTAAGGACAATTGGGAAACACGCCTTTGCCCTAGAGTGAGGCATGACATGTAATATTAAATAATTAGTCTGACAATATAAATTGTTTTTTTTTAAAAACCTGATCAAAGAGCTGATTTTCTTCAAAAGGGCTGAACTGATTTTCATGAAAAATTGTTAAGAACACTCTCGATCAAGTCACCTTTCAATGATAAAAAACTAAATCAAAATCAGTTCAGCTGTTTGGGAGCTACGCTGTTTGTTTGGGAGGGTTAAAAAGCGCCTACATCGCACGTATGACGTAACTGATCCTATCATGAATGCAAATTATGATTATTATTGTGCTACTGTGTTTACTATATTTTGTACTCATCTTTGTAACGACTAAACCGATTTGGATGCAATTTGGCATGGAAGTAACTTATACCTTGCAAAGGCGAGCTTCCTTTTATCCTTGAAAATGAATGTTTCTTGAAGGATAACGGGTAAAAATCGTATAAACAACTAATTGTTAATATAGTCCCCCTGTTTAAGTTATCTGTATAATAGAATAAAGCGTCTATTTGTGAATCTTAAATTACCTACTAAATCCCGTAAGCTAAATTATCCCTCATCAATTAACACCCTTGTTTGTCCCCGGCGTGAAGGAACAAACAGAATATTTACAAGGGTACCCTTCTCTAAAACGGTCAGCTACTCACAACTAAAGGCAACTATATTGTACAGATACGCATGGACATCAGCGTTACTGTATAAGGAAATGTATTATTTATTTTATTTATTTATTTATTTTTATTTATTTCAAGCGGCGTTATGCCCTTTAACACTTCCACCCTGGAGCTTAGGTTTTTAGCTCTTGCGGTTTCCACCCACAGACGGCCGGTTAAGGCAAGCCAGAGGTCAGAGTCTCTGGGGTTTTAGACCCATGGAATCGGGGCACGCGGTGTCGCCACTCACCGACGGCTCGCCATAAAGCCGCCCCTGCGTATTATTATTATTGTAATTGTTTTCTTTCTGCCAAGTCTCTCTGCACATGATTATTTTAAAGGTACCGCAAACCTCTCGCAGGCAGCGTTCCTACATCATAATAATTATAAACTTGTGGTCCATGACATTAAAACCATTTAAGTTTGCAAAATAATACCGTTAAGTTCAGAGTAGTCTATAATCTTTGGATGTTGTCTTTTTGCGCTATTCTTTGTACTTTAGTAGCTAAAAAGTTATGTGGTGGTACGGAACCCTCAGTGCGTGAGCCCGACTCGCACTTCGTCGGTTTTATTGTATTTGTTCTAGTGTAAAAACTGTAATACGCACAAGCGTCAAACTTGGCATTATGATATTAAACACTCTAAAGTAAAATAAATATTGACCAAGTGCGAGTCAGTGACAAATTTCTGTTCACCGAAGTTAAGCAACGTCGGGCGTGCTCGGTACTTGGATGGGTGACCACTTGACCCCGGGCGAACGTAATGTTGTCTTTTTGCACTGCTTTTTTTGCACTTTAGTGAATAATAATTTTTATGGTGATACGGAACCCTCAGAGGGCGAGCTTGACTTACACTTTGGCGGTTTATTTATAGACCCGCTGACTAAGACTGTCTTCATTATCGTATGCGATAATTAAAAAATGCAATGCAAGCGCAAGCATGACGTGTGCGTTTTAGTTAGTACGCTCCGCTGATGCCTCATATAACGCCCTGACCAATCTAAAAGTAATAGGTACATTCATTCAAATAAAAAAAAGGTTTTTCCGAATCGAATCGAATAATTGACGAAATTCTGAAACAAACATAAACAAAAAAAATACAACCGAAGTGAGAACCTTCTGTTTTGAAAAATATTTAAATGATTACCTATTACCTCAAAAAGTTACTACATACATATATGACATTCACTAAAATGCACTAGGCCAGCATGGTGGATTAGGGCCCATCCTCTCTCTGAGAGAAAGCCTGTGTCCCAGTAGTGGGAACATGATAGGCTGATTGAATGGAGGTGACGGTACGAGCCCTGGTTTAGAACAAAAATGTACAGCGGCGTTTCCGCGTCGCGTCTCGTCTGTTCTAAACTATCTTCTTTAATTTTGAACTCCTTTAAATTGTGTTATGATTGGCTCCAATTATATTCAGCTTTAACAAGACAATAAAAAATAATCAGCCCGGTAGCTATTGGAATGTACATGCGACCTATCAGACCTTGAGCTGTAGGCTGTACAGAAATGTTAAGTACATTTGCGATGCTTTATTATTTATTGCCACTTTTCTGAATACATACAATTTGATGATTTGGAGCTAGGTTACTGGTATCCTAAATTAGGGCATGGGCTACTTTTAACTTAAATTGAAAAAATCGAAAATATATTTTTTTTTTTTGTAAAACAAATTACATGAAACATTAACCCCCTTATTAATAAACGTGGAGTAGTCTTGGAATAGTTACGCCGTGTTTTGTCTTCTTCTCTCTTTCACATTTTGAACTCGATCGAAAAAGACAAAAGACGGAGTAACTATTCCAAGGCTACTCCACGTTTATTAATAAGGGGGTATAAGTATTACGTAGATACAAGTATTATCCAGAGAGCTTGTGAACCCAGCAATAGGTAAGACCTTAATTGCAAGATTTTGCCAGTTTCGATTACTGTTACATAGTATAATGCTGTGAAATATACTGAAATATGTTTGAGTGTATATAGGAAATACATAACGACAAGTTTGTAATCTACTAATGATTGATGTTATACGTATAGAAGCTTATGTTTGAAGGTATTTATTCCTAGTGTAATTATTACTTGCTGCGCTCACCGCGTAGATCAAACAACAAAAAATACTAATGAAATGAAAATAGTTTATTCCAGATTTACATCCCTATCAATTTAGAAACTAATATCTATCTTTTTTGTTTACATTTTTATTCCACCTTGAGACGTCAGTCAGTTCATAAGTACTCTAATTTATTGTAGCCAGACGTTTGACTACTTTACCCTTGAAGCTAAACAAGGCAATGTTTTAGCACATTACGTAACCGCAGTATTACTCACCCTGGGGCTGGAAATCTAGCGAAATGTTGGTATAAATGTTGATTACTATAAACGTTTTTTTAAGTAAAAAAGATTTTAATTGATCTTGCCTTGTTAATAGGTCAAACCTTGCAACTGGATTTAAAAAAAAAACCCGCAATTGATTGAATTTACTTACATTTTGCATACACGTTTAGTTTGGATAACAGTGCATGATTAGATTGATTAGCTAAATGAGCAATATGGTGAACTTCCAAGGATGGCAGACCAGTTATTTTTATTAACCGACTTCAGGAGGAGGTTATCAATTCGACTGTATGTATATTGTTTTTTTGTATGTTTATTACGCGATTATTTAAGGAATATTTTAATGATGGTAATAAAGATTATTTATCATTTTATTAATTTATTATTATGCTTGTGTAAATAATCTTGCTTTTGTTAATTATTCTTTGGTTACACTGATCTCGTTTAGTATTATCTATGTACCTAATTTTAAGTTTTTATGAAAGTAATTATAGGATGTTTTTTTTTGCTTGTGTATTAGAGTATGTATTGACATACATACTCTAATACACACTGACGTACCTAATGGATAATGCAATATAACTGTACTTATCTAGATGTATATAATACACTCAAATATTGCACGTGATAAACTGTTGAGACTACCTTTTAACTTACTCCAACATTGTAGACAGTTTTATGCAATAAAATTTTACTTTACTTTACACGCCCATGATATGGGTATCAAATGAAAGGGTTTTCTGAGAAGAATACGAAAAATAAAATAACGATACTAAATTCAATATTGCGGACGCCTAAATACTTGTTTATTTTGTTGTATTTAGGAATATTATTACGTAATTCAACGGCATTAGAAACGATACATAAGCAGTAATGCTTATTGCTCTCGATCAAGTCACCTTTCAAACAAACTAAATCAAAATCCATTCAGCTGTTTGTGATCTACGATGCTACAGACAGACACACAGACACACACGTTAAAATTATAACACTCACTGTTTGCTTCGTAAAAAAAACGAGGCAAAATGTCGAACTCCGGTTTGTCGTGTGCCCTACCTAGGGAATTCCTTTTCAAACGTACTTTAGACTTGTAGTACAACTTTTGAGTAATCCCCTAGCGGCCCACAATGGTCGTAAAACTAAGTCACTGTCCGACAAAACGAAAACTGATGGGTATCCTTTCACCGCTGAGAAGCCTTGAAAGCTCTATAAAGGCTTCAACAGACTATGCTATGACAAATACAAATACAAAAACAAAATTTATTTATTGTTACAAAAGAAGCACAAAATACAGGTCTGTCTGCATACAATCCCTGCCTGCTGCGTTAGCGTGAGCTGTGTTGCAGCAGACAGTGTCTTCCCCAAAACTGGGAACAGTAACAATTATATATAAATTAAATTAAATATTAATTAAAAACACATACCATAAGGAACATATATAATATTATAAATATCTTTGTGTTGTGTTGTGTGTTGTGTGTGTGTGAGTGTGTGTGTGTGTGTGTGTGAGTGCGTGCGTGGGTGGATGACATCACTCTAATAATCATCCATGCGAATATTTGTATGTGTGAATGATTGTCTACACTCGACAATCGTACACACATACAGACTGAATTCCGTAATAGCTTAACAGAGTTGAATTAACTTAGTATTGAGGTTGCTTATAACGTCGATTGACATAAATACCTAGGCTACCTTTAATCTGGTTAAATAAACGGTTTCTGTGGGATAGTGGGTGAAACCACAGGGCACTGCTAGTGCTATCATGAAGCATCATAGTTGACGCTGCACTCCTCCTATCCCGCTATAATTAGTATAGCACAGCATGCTAAAACTAAAGCAAAGTGGCTTAATGTTTGCTGAAAGCCTAGCATGTTGCCAAGCTACTCAGACAGACATACCACAAAATGTCCCATACATTCGGACAAAGTGCCAAACCCGTAGAACAGCCGGGTTTAAATTTTTATGTCTTGTACAAGTCTCGCAAGCAACTTGCTCAACTTCGACCAAAGGCGCGCGAGCGAAAGGAGGAAGCACGTATTTTAAAAATAAAAAAATTGGTAGCTCTCGCTCGCACAATCAACATATTTAATTAAATTACATTAATGAAGGCTTGATATTGTAATGTATTTAAGATACATTTTTTTAAATTTATTTTACTAATAGACATGCGCTTGACCACCTGCTTGATAGTGCGGTTTTCGATACAGCACGCTTGTTTAGAAAAACCGATTCACTCAAGTCTTTAAGACACCCATATTGTAACTATTAGGGAATTTTTATGCAGACAGCGCATTCCGCAGTCTAGCAGTTCACACAATAAAAGTGTAATCAAAGCGTTTCGTATGGGTTTTCAAAAAATAAACCATGAAACGGTGTCACTGTATCTTATTCATTACATATTTTATGCAATGTTACTTGTCTCTACCTACGCAACTTCGATACACGTCGTGTGCATGACGCTTTAGAGCATTTTATTTTATGACAGACAACTCGCTAGGTTAATAGACGATATGTAAGCCTGCCAATGTGTCTTTGGCCTAAGTGCCAGTGTGTCCACATAATACATATATGCGCGTGCTATTGTCAGCTATGCAGCTATATAAATCATGGAGATGCACAGTAGAGGGCAGAGCGGGGAAAGTTATAGTTATTACGTTGCAATATACTTGTATCATAGCGTAGTCTGTAATAGCCTTAACGGTCCAAGTTACTATGGTAATTTTTAGCTAATGGTCCTGTCTGTCAATACTAAATAAAGATTATAGGATAACATTTTTGCTGTGATGGGTATTTTGATGGTTATGAGGTAGGAAATTGATGTAATGGTACTCTATGAAGATTAAAGCTGAGGTCACTCTTAGCAAGACTACCTTATTACTTGAATGGATAACATTTCATTTTAGTATTAAGTACCACCTATATGTATACTTGAAAATATACAAAGTGAATATATAAAGTGAAGTGACCTTTGTGAAAATATGGAAAGTATAAAGCTGACTCTGTACAGATTCGACTGAAGAAAATTAGAAGAAAAAAACAGCTACAATAATATCGGTGTCAGCCACATATCACCTAACTCCCCTTCGTAACTTTTAAGAGGATCTGTAGTTCCAGGGCAATATTTTGATAACAAGAATTCTCACTACTTACTACTAAAGGTTTGAAATAACATGTTTGTTCCTTATATTGCCAATCCCAAAGCGCCTGGAGTCCTGAGTGCAAACTTCTCGTCAATCGAGTTGTAACTCTTTTCAGAGCTCTGCGGTCTGACACCTATTGTGTGTGATCCGAGCCGTCGTATAAACTATTAGCAGCTCTAGACCACTCGCAGTGAGATCAGTGCTTATGCCGCGCTGCGCCCGTACCTTTTACCGCCGATTTTGGATGGTTATAACGGAGTTTTCATCTCCACGTGAAAACCGCTCTTAGCCTGTTCTATTATCTTGCGTTTCACAATCATTAAAAAAGACTAACCATCAGGTAAAGTTTCTTATAGATTTATAATATTTATATGTCAGATCAAGGTGCAAATAAAATGTCTTATTTTGGTTAGGGAGTTTGACAGCAGCTGTCGGACGAAATGGAACGTAAAAATGCGGTGTTGCCATTTCACTACCCGAGTAATATAGAACTAAGTATGCGGATGATAAAAAAGGATTGTGAAAAAAGTTTTATCTACCACATAAGTTATGTGATGATTAACTAGGTACTTAAATAGCACACTCAGAAACAACTCTAAATGCAAATAAAACAAAAGCGAGAAAATTAAACGTATTAGAGAACGCATCCTTCTGCGTCTCTAATGTGAACGGGGCATAATGTAACCCAGTGTTTTTATTTTCTTATTCCAAGCACAACCTATGTCAGTAACCACGCTTTCAATTTTGTGAGATTGACATGATACACGTAAAACAGAACGACAGTAGAGATATTGTACAACTCGGAAGCTTTAACGTTTTGACAACTCTGAGCGATAAAAATGTTTCATATGACACAAGATAAATGTGTTTGGCAGGCGCAACGGAATACATTATTTTCACCTCTTTGTTAAAGCATGGGGAAACGTAATCTGCTGATAAGGGGTATGTATAAATCTATAATGTATAATTATCAATACAAAAAACCACCTCCAAAATTAGTAAGTGCTCGAATAAAATTATTGATATAGCCAAATCAACAGGCGGTCGAACTAAATTATTCGTATTATTGAAGCTGGTTAAAAAAGCTACTAAGCCAAATCTAATTAAATTTTTGAGGAATTACCTCGACAGTTTTTTCTAGTAATAAAATAATAAACCAGTCAAGTGCGAGTCGGGCTCACTCACTGAGGGTTCCGTACCACTACAAAATTCAATAACGATATTACTAGTTTTATTATTTGGTATTGAATAAAAACTTGTCACCGACTCGCACTTGGCCATTATTTATTATATGTTGTTATACTTTAGCGTGCATAATATAATGATGTCTAGTTGGACGCTTGTATGTATTACTGTTTTTAAATTAAAGCTAATATAAAATACGTTAAAAAAATAGTTTTTTTTTTATCTGCCGTAACAATACTGTGAACATTTCAACTGGCTATCTATTACGGTTCAAAAGATACAGCTGTTTAAAGTTAGGACAGATGGACATACAGCCAGACAGACATCGTATGCTTAGTAATAGGGTCCCGTTTTTACCCTTTGGGTACAAACCCTAAAAATCACGTAAATTGGTCCACACACATATCGGAATAGGTGTACATCTAAAATCAGACAAATAAGGTAGATAATTTATGCTAAGGTGGCATGGCGGGTGCGAATGCATCAGGCCTAAATCGGGCTTGATGTCTTTTATCGAACTCACTCATCAGATTTTGATATTGTTTCGAAATTTCACAGTTGCTTCCATTGTAAAATTTGTTCACAATGATGGGTACTATAGACCCATTTCGGCTTAGTTCTTAGTTTTCCGCGTAACCCAGTGGACTCATTTGCGCAAATATGCACGTGCTTAAAATCACGATATATGGACTCATTAGCGCAATTTAAATATGCACTTGCTTAAAATCGCGATATAACCATTCGGTGATTTCATTAACAAAATATGTGGCTCTCACCACTTTTGACGTTTGCATCCACAGTTATCCACAGAGAGATGTATTCATTATTCACTTCACTTTGTCGGGTCGGAAAATGTTGACTGCATTCAGTTCTGCTGTGCATGAATTCATCTCTGGTGTATTTTCAATTTGCACGCCAAACATTTTATCAAGCTTTTCATAAAACAAGCGTTTTTCACACTCGTTATTTTAATATTATTATGTGCAAATATTCGCAATATAGTCGGTGGACTACTAAATGCAATCTGTTGGAATGGTAAATATGACCGTTTAATGTACAAAATTGTATTGAATTTGAATCTACATATTTTTTTAGTTTTCCACAGAAATACCCACCCGTTGACTATTAGACAAGAATTTTTTATTTAAAAATTATGGGACCACCTATGAGATATGACCTACCAACCAAAAAAAGAATCATCAAAAACAATTCTAAATTGGCGGAGTAATCGCGTAACAAACATACAAAAAAAAAAAAAAAAAAACATACAGTCGAATTGATAACCTCCTCTCGAAGTCGGTTAAAAACTAAGCTTTAATGGCCTTACTTAGAAACGTCAATTGAGTAAAAATTGCTGTCTCGTATTTTCACGCGTGACAATTTCCGTAAGCAAAAAGTTCACAAAGCAGATTTAAGTATTATAAATATTAACTTAGTTAGATATATAGATTAACCCTTTATTGTTCACGCCACACATTTCATACAAACGATAAAGCAGCTTAAACACTATTGCAACAATTAACGAAAAATACTGTTTTAAACTGTCATGGTTGTTCACTAAAGTTATATGATTATTTACGGGATATTTCCACAACCTTATCACGGTAAATATCTCGTAAATAATCATATAACTATAAAAATTTACGTTTTTAAATGAGGCTACAAGACCAAAATTCAACGCAGTGTTCATAGTTATTTCTTTACCTCTTTTAATTAAAGCTTTTCTGGTAGGGAAATATTTTGCCAATATTTTGATCCAGCCTTCTTTCATGGTCTAGAAAACAAAGCGTACATGCCTGAGAAAGAGCTAGGTCTTGAAAAAAGCATCGCCTGCATACATTTGTATGGCGTGCAAAGTTAACGAGCGTGTAGCATTTCCCAGGTAACATTATAGTTAGCTACCGTATACGTCATTACTTGACTTTGCGTTTGCATTTTCTTTGGATTTTCAATTACGAGGATGTCAGTTTCATACGAAGTTGTTACGAAAGTGGAGCATATGCATACAAAGTAATTTTATTTCTGAAAGTGGTTTGTTGCCACTAGCAATGGTAATAAGGGAGTTCTAGTTAGCGCAATGTATTTTATTGGCTTTTTATTGCACCCACTGTAAAATATTCTGGATAACTCTATAGCAACATTGAAGAGAAATATCTACTAAAATGTATAGGTACTTAAGCATTGCCATTCAGCGTGGTAACACCGCTAGAATATTGGGTACTCTGCCAACTGGGGGTAGGCTTGAGCATTTGGATTGTCTCTAGATTTTCAACATTCTATGGGCAGTCCAACTGGACTGAAAATGGATACTGACGTAGTTTTAGACATTTTGTTTCACGCGATCTTTCTTGCCTCACACCTGTAAAATGTAGAATGAGTTACCTTCCGTGGTGTTTCCGAGAAGCTACAACTAGAGTTCTTCAAAGGGCGAGTTAATAGATTCTTAAAGAATGTGATGCCTCTGGTGTTAAAATTATCCATAGGAGGCTGCTTACTATCAGGCAGCTCGTCTAGTTGTTTGCCACCTATGTATAAGCAGAGCCTATGACATAAAACAGCACAAAAAATATTGCACGTGAATTACTCAAGTATGATTAAGCCGGTTATTCCGATCATAGTTTCAACCGCATTCGGCAGTTTTTTGCCGAATGCAGTTGAAACGATAGTCAGATAACCGGCTTAATCATACGTAAGTATATCCCGTGTAATGTAAACAAAATCCAACGGTTTTTTTTATATACTAGGTAACTTTTCCTTTTTTATAAGCAGTTGAGGTAATTCGTTTTAGTTGGTTTGTATTTTGTTTAGTAAAGTAACACGTTTGATTTTGCAAAACAATTGCCATTGACAAATCATAAAAAAAATTACATTAGTTTTATGGAAAACATTTTTAAATATAATTCATGTGATTTGAACTTACATCAACTATTTGAGCTTAGTCGCGGTCCCAAGGGCGTCAAATCGGTTGAAAGCGATTGAATTTAAATGCCTAGCCTACTTTTCATTCAGTTAACTTAAATTTATTGCTTATTTGATCAGTCATTTTGACCTGTTTGCTTATTTCTGCAGACGTTGGCAATCATTACCAAGCTTACCCAAGTCTAAACAAGATTAACAAAACCTTAATAAAAAGTTATTTTCGAACAATCAGCCCACGAACCTTTACCAAATCAATTCCGCCCTTTGGAAGGACGCAAAACAAAAATATTTTCGTAACAAGTCTTCCATTTACCTAACTTGGCAATTTAGAAGTTACTCGTCTCTAAATTGGAAGTGACGAATGGAAATAAGTGGATAAATTATAGAAAGAAATATGGAATTATTGGCTCTGGCCCCAAACGTCTTAAAGATTTTAATAACTTATCCTAAATTTAATATTTGTCTGGAACTTTATTGGAACGGAAGTCTTTTGGGTTGATTGTTTTGTAAATGTTACAAATTTGTGTTTGGGTTAATTTGAAGTTTCTGACTGATCTATTTGTTAGTTTTTTATTTATTATAGACGAGCTGTGTTTCCTATGATTTGCCATTAGTTAAATATCCCTATTTAAGTAATGACGACACTCATACAAACATTAATTCCCATATTCAACCTCTTTACCCGAAATAAATTTAAAAAAGGGTGATACAGCTGACTTTTATTTGTAAATAGAAGCCTAAATCAACTTCCACATTTCTAATTCTTAGTAAAACTACAAATCTTCTTCTTCTCATATATATAAAAGGCAAAGTATGTATGTTTCCTATGGAATCCATAACGGCTCGACTGGTTTTGACGGGACTTTCACTGACAGGTAGTTAATGTTATAAGAAGTAACTTGGGCTACTTTTCATCATCATCATCATCAAAAAAATCATCACCGCGTGAGTGAAACCGCAGGGCGTAGTTATTTATATATACACTACCTATGATCCCCTAATACAGAAGTGTAAGTGTAAGGTGTAGGTACCAATTTCCATGTTTGTGAATAACAATGCCTCTACATCCAGTGGTTTACACTGTGCGTTGTCTGTCAGGGCCTACTTCAACTAAATATATATTATTTACTACATAATCAGTTCAGATAGCCTGTTGGTGTTCTAGTTGGTAAACCTGCCTTCTGCGCTTGGGGCGTGGGTTCGATTACCACCTAGTACAAACATTTATGTGATAAACATTTGTGTTTGTTCTATATCTGGGTGTTAATATAAATACTTAAGTAGGTATTTAAAAATATATATAATGTATGTGTATCAGTCTCTGGCAGCCATACTACAAGCTTTGCTTAGTTTGGAGTTAGATGACCGTGTGTGCAAAAATGTCCCGAATATTTATTTAGTTTTGTATGGATGATGAGATAAAACATTAAACAATTCATCGATAGGTGAGTTTCTTTCAAGGTGTGAATAATTGTTTGTAACATTAGAACTAGACGCATATTTAATTATCACTTATACATAAGCTGAAAATCATATAACCTTTGACTATGTATATGACATAATCAAAGAATATAAAAAACTCGATAAGGTGTAAGAGTGTCCTGTCAATCGTAAAAAAGTGATGAATCAAACGAAATTAATATTTTTGGGTGTAGCATTATTCCGCGGTCATAAAGGATCCTCAGGTACAGTTAACATGAAAGGTTTATGATCGCAATTAGAGTTTCAAACTTGAAAATTAAAATTGAAAAATGTTTAATGATGTCATTGAAGTAAGTAATGGCATTCATTCTATTGTATTTTTTTTTTTAGTTAAACTGAATTCTATGATCTCATACTTTTTGCCATTTTTATCGTGCATGCACTAAAATGTAAAGAGACGCAATTATTAATAATAGTATGCAGAATTGACATCAATGTACTTTTTGCTCCCAAAACAATTTAGATTTTTAGTGTTTGGCGTTTGCTCCTATCAATTAATGAAAATATATTAAATACAAATGCTTTTTATTGCTACTAAGAAAGCACGGAATAGAGAGAAGAATTCCGTGGAAGTAAGTGTATAAATGAAGTGTTATTTTTGTTTAAGTGTAGTTTTTAAATGCCGTCAAAAACAAATATTATGCGGTACTTAAAGCTCATAATTAGTTGTGCTAGTAAGTTTTTTTTGTAATAAAATTATTAAGTCTAATATTTATTTTATTTCTTAACCTTTCACTTTTTACCTTAAATATAAATATAATTTATTTGTGGCAATGCTGCCAGCATTCTGGGGCCCTCCACTAATGGTCTTTTAGTTTAAGTTTTTAGTTTGTATTTAGCTATTTAGTTATTTTAAGTTTTAGTTTTTAGTTATTCGTTCATGGTATATTTCCGATAGTTGTTCGTCTAATGCAATGCTAACTTTACCTTATTTATAATGAACTAGCTGCACCGTGCGGTGTCACTCGCGTATTATGCATGAATATTAGATTGCTGGAGAGTAATGAGTAATGTAAGATATTTTTTATACCGTAGAACCGTACAGTTTCTGTGATATTATCTACGCAAGTTACGTGAGTTACGCTGCAGAGAGTTATTAATAAAAATGAATATGACTCCGACTGTATCAAAGCTTCAGTATCCAATTGAAGAGTTAAAGCCAGGGGGCGCAGATGTTGTAATTACGAATTCACATGCTGCTTCGAATGGCAAATTAATTTAGGTCCCGCTTTGCTCGTATTTTTAGTTGGTTTTTAGGTTATATAAGGGTGAAAAAGTGTTTTCATTGTGTGCTGCGAATTTGTTAAACATGCAGCGAGTTTTACTGTTTTGGTGTTCACATAATATGTGAGGTAATTTTACACTCCTGTTTTATGGAATGTCAGTAAGCTTTCTGAAAATACACAATGGCATCGATTCTGATGTACCTACACTAAACTAAACTGAACTACATTTGACAGCTCTAAATTGTTGCCATCCTTCTCTCACATATTAAAATTAAAAGAGAGGCAGATAATTTTAGTCCTGTCAGATTGGTTTAGTTTAGTGAGTGAAAGGTACATATTTTTTACCTAAATTAAATAATACGTGATAAGTCCCGATAAATGTTTAAAACATTTAGTGAGTGATATGACAGAATCGACCCCAATATCATAGTTGTTGTTGCACTGAATTATGATGACTTAAGTAGGGTCAAATAAGCAGCCAGTTATTTGTAGATTTTTTCAAGAGCATTTTTGAATTGTGTTGGTATAGATACTAATATACCTACTATATTACAGACATACTTACTTACTGTACATAGAACTTTATTTCAAAATTATCATCAAGTTTACTTTCAAGAGCAATTTCGAATTTTGCGTAAATTGGTCTACGGCGTAGACTGATCTACGCAAATTACTTTGTACCGCCACTTGTGGCACTAGCTCGTAAGTGTTTTCTATCGTGTTGTAATTTTTATTTCTGGTGTACACAATAAAGAGTTTCTATCTATCTATCTACTTTGTAGCATTTCTACGAAAGTATTTGTAGTAATTCAGAACAGGCTTATCAATTACTAATTGCTGGCAAATACAAAAGTTTCTTGCACCTGTACCTAATGCGGCTTGATGGTGATACTTTTTTCGTCTTTTTCCCATCAAACTGAAACTCTCAATTTTGATATTACATCACCCATCTTATCTTATAACTCGAATATCACATGACACACGTCACATCTTAAAGATAATGTGAGTGTCACATCATATTAAAATGGGTTCTCTGGAAATTTTCCTCTTTTCAATCCCAACATAACTCCACCCTTTCCCATTCCGTTTCATTCGCGTGTCGCCGGTGAAAGATTGTCTTACCTTTCACGTGTTTTCGAATAAGCCCTTCCACATCATCTTATGAGACATTCCGTGGAGCTTTCGAGTAAACAATGGGATATTTATAGCGGTATCACGTAGGATTTTCATTGCATTTGACGAAAGTTTTCATGGTAAGTACGATTTTGGGTTGCGTATCGTATTACTGTGTTAGAATGGTATTAAAGTAGGGTGGACGTGAAAAATGTCACCTTGTGGATTCGTTGTGCAATGATTCGACCCCAAACGACTCAAATGTGTAACCACTTCTGAGGTTAGCATATTTGCGCCGCTTATGCTGCTCCGCTGAATTTGCCGCCGCACCAGCTACTACCTTGTTTCTCAGGACGATATGACGTCGCCAAAGTATCGCCACAAGTTGCGTCTCATACAATACGCCACCCCAACTTCCAGGGAAGAATTATCTTTAACTTTATAAGTACGCTGCATTATTATAATAAAACGTAGAGGTTTAATACTAATTTCATATATTTTTTGTCCGTATTAGTTTTTTCCATATAGTTTTAAAATGACGAAAAAAGAAGGGAAATTTATAATAAGGCTGTTTGCTACACCTTAATAAATAAAATATAATAAAATTATCTTTTATAACAGGATTTTTACCACGTCGAGTCCGCCTATGAGACTTAAATCGACTATTCAACATTCAGAGTACCTTTTTAAGTTATTTGCCGGTAATTGTACTACAAAGTTCTCATAAATTGTATTCGTATTTGTGTTCATCAATAAATTGATCGGAATTTTACGGCGACCTTCCAAGAACTGACAAACAGACCTAGTTCGCACTTTCAGAAAACAACACTGCTTGCTTTATCAAGTGCTAACGTTTATTTACTTATTCTTTTGTACAAATTGCTCTTCATTGAAACCAGGCATTCTGCGAAGTCGTAAGAGAATATTTTTATCAAAGCAATGCAAATACAATACAAGTATCTAAATTATTAACAGAAAATCATAATCGACTGCAAAATGTAGACTGTAATAATTTGAGTATGAACCTGTTAACACCTCATACGACAAAATTGGTCGAGCCGTTTTGGAGGACACATACAAAAAACGTAATAACATAAAAAATACACCACAGAAACAACAAAACAGGTTGAAATATCTTAAAAATACATACATACGCCCGAAAAACATTATTCTTCTTCTTGCCTAGTCGTGAAAAAAAATTACCTACTTTACTACTACCAATAAGTATTCGGAGAATGGAAGTTGAAAAATTTCACGTTTAGAGAAATGATCGATCTGAACCAACTAAAACTAACTTCTTGGCATGTACTGTGTCTTTTATGAGATGATACTAGATACCATGTCAACTCTAAGTTTTGCCCCATGTGCGAAACAAAGATAAATCTATGCAATCTATACGCCTGCAAGAAGCAGATATGCACGAGTTGTCCTCAGAAAAAAAACATAATCGGAAAAAATTATATAACTCTTGCAATTACTCAAGAACGACTTTAATTTAAAATAAAATTTATTTACATTAGCATAATCAGCCTTTTTAGTACTGTAGTGTGTAGTAGTGTGTACTGCTGGACTTAGGCTTACCCCTGACAGGGCGATTGGGCCATATCCACCAAACTGGCCCAGTAGCGGGTTGGTGAATTCACATACACAATGGAATTTATTTTCCGTATGTATGCAAGTTTCCACACGATGTTATTCTTCAACGAAAAGCCAGTGGTTTAAAATCCGTACATAAACCCTAAGGAGTACTTTGGTACGGGCCCGGGATTTAAACCCGTGACCTCATGCTTTCGAGGCTAGCGGTCTTCCAAATAGACTAACACAGGCGAACACAGCTTTAAAAAAAACCTCAGCATTCCATAAAAAACAGTCATTCACACTGGACAAAATATATATGGAACAATATTTTCGTGATTTTTGATTTAGTCCCTCTGTAAAAGTTGTTTATAATGATGGGTACTATGGACCCCTTTTGGCCGTAACTCTGTATACAATACGTCATAAACAACACAAATTAATACGTACTCGTATGATGTACTTTCAAGATATACTTACTTTTACTTACTTACTTTTACAACAGCAATAAAATCACTTCTCGACATCGAACACTCAAAGTCGCAGCGCAAGCTAAAATATGCCAGAGAGGTGAATATTTAATCGTAGCTAGCTCAAGATAGAATTTGGCGAACGTAAGTGAAGTGGAATTCTACCAGTGTGCAAGTCTGTGCAATAAAGTGATGTATAATGTACGTCAGAAATATTTCTGCAGGGGAAACATTCGATAACGCATTTAAAAGGCATAAGTGCATTCTGTACGCTATGTACAGTAAAGAGATAGTAAAGTTACTACCGGTAAGTATAAATAAAAAAATGTGAAAGACCCCCTATAGTGCTGATGGTGTTAAAACGGCCGAACAGCTTTTCTTGAATCACTCTCAACATCACCCTTCATACCAAAAAAATACTAAATCAAAACCGATTCACTCGTATAGGAACTACGATGCCACAGACAGATACACATCACATCATGTTCTCATAGGTAGATGAGCGATTGTGGCCAAGCGGTAGCATGTGTGCTTTATAATCTGACGGCACCCGGTTCGATCCTTGGCCCTGCATCAATAACTTACTTAGTATTTAGTGTAGAAATTTTGTGCAGTTTCGATACCATAGCTCAAAAACGACGTAGAAAAACAACTTTAGGAAACCGGTTTATCCAAGAACCTCAAAAGTTCAAAGATATATGACATTCACCAACATGCACTGGGCCAGAATGGTGGATTAAGGCCCATCCCCTCTCTGTGAGAAAAAACCTGTGTCCCAGCAGAGGGAACATGATAGGCTGATAATGATGATGTTGATGATAGCTCTATCCGTTGTCGACAAAAAGGTGGGAAACATCTTCTAGGGTACCGTGTCGTGGGTGGAATCATGGGGCGCAGCTAGCATCCAATATATTTTCTTGAGTGTAATATTAGAGGCAATCTACCGTACCGCAACCCACAGGGGATCAAGTCTGTAGGCCTCACGGATGATTCAATTACACTAACTCGCTCGACCAAGCCAGCTATGATTTGTCTTTAAGAACCGCTCTTTGCAGAAATGGATTGGCCTTTCTTCATCCAAGAGGTAATTCGAAATAAAAGGATATAAATAAAAGGCTTTTAAGATGATATGAAATTGATTGTTTTTGTTTTTGTTAGTGATACCTGAAGGACGGATTCAGTTCTTGGTTTAAAATATGAATAGATTTTGCTTATTAGAATATATTTGATAGGTTGATATAAGTTTTAAATACGCTTTAAATTGTACTATTGGTAACGAGCAAAGTCAGAGGTTGATATACATTAAATTAAACAAGCCTTTAGTGATTCATTTTATAAATTTTACAAGTTATGATATTATATAGAAAATACAGTCCACTGATCCGATTCTATGCACAAACTATAGATAAAAAACTGCATTAAGGTCGCTGTCTGAAGCCTTTAGTTAAAAACCATTTATATTTAGTTTTTATTTAAGTGATGCTCATAGTTTTTAATTTTAATAATGCTTATAATTTTTATTTCAATGACTTTTTTATTATTTTGGCAGCCATTTGGAAAGTATTACAATATCGTAAATTGTATTGTCACCAGAAATAAAGGTGAACGAAAAATTTCAGCAGGCCTGGCATGGGCTGACAAAAAATTGTCTTTCCACTGTTTTTATCCGCGCGTGGACGCGACAAATGCAAATGGCAATGGCAATGGGCAGGCCATATTGCTCGAAGAGCTGTTAATCGATAGGGAAGAAAGGTTCTTAAGTGGAGACCATGAGCCGGAAGACGCAGCGTATGTACCTCCCACCAGATGGACCGACGACATCGTGAGAGTCGCAGGCATCCAGTGAATGCAGATGGCAGGCTGTCGTTCAGTGTGTTCTGGCTGATGATATAGATGATGATGATAAGATAAAGCTAGAATATGGATACATTTGTCTTTATTTGCGGGATAAAAACGGTGGAAAGACAATTTGTCTACGGCCCATGCTAAGCCTGCAAGAGGGAGGTTCTCAAGTCGTTTCGTTTTTTTTATGTGTGAGGACCAATTTACGGGATTTTTTTAATTGTATAGAAGATCTCGAAGTGTTCCCATAAAAATTTCATTAACTTTGGCTCAGTAATTTTTTAACCAGTTCTTAAATAAAATGAATATATTTTTTGTATCAATACTTATTCTTATAAAACTCTTTGACGCTTCTGCTTATAATTATCATCCGCGAGTCTTAAAAGACTAACTTTATTTACCGGCATCTAATTTTATATCCCGTCGCTTAAGTAAAGAGAGCTTTATTAATGGCTGGGCTTTTAGTGTTGCCAACCTTTTTCATTATTCACACGCGACGTGCGTGGGTATACAAGATCAGTTTCATATGAGTAGTTTGCGATACAGTGGTTAGTGAAATTACGAGAGCAATGGAGACAGTTCTATTGAAAGAGGCATTTTGTAAAAGTGTAGAAAGAACTTATTCAAGTTATGTAAAAAAAAACAATAGGCATTATGACTAATAATTGTTTATTTATCTCATAAAAGTTATAAGTATTTTAATTTCATGCTAGACAGAGAGCGCTCTATAGCGAGCTATATCGTCACTCCTCAGGCGTGCCATACAAATGCTATACTAACACACGCTTTGCGAGAAAGGGACAGAGTGTTCCCTCTCTAACCCCACCTAAAATTTTAAACGCTTTTATCTCAAAGATTTAGCAGCCAATTTATTTATTTTTCAGTATGTGTAATGTATTTAGTTATAGCTATTCATCGCTATAAGCTTGTCATTTGTAATACATTAAACATTAGGACACATGCCTATTATTCGGAAACCAACCAACCAACTTCAAAATTAGTAAATACACAATTTCGTTAACGAGGATTTCATTATATTTCCAGTTTTTTTGATTTATAAATCAAACTACAGCATTCAACTACTATTTTTCTAAGCAACAAAAAATACAAAATAAAACACCAAATTAAGAGCTTTCCCTTTTTATTGAAGTCGAAATAGCATATTCAGAAAAATAGGATCGAGTAAATATGTATAAACTACCAGTACTGTCTCTAAGTTTCAACAGACCATAAAGCAACTCTGTTCCGTAGTTAACAATCCCCGGGCTCCAACACTATGAAGTGACTTCGCACTAAAGCAGGAAAATGGATTATTATATTGAAGCGATCCACTAAAGCTTATCTACGAGGAGCTCGAATATGGTTTTTATAAGTAAGAGGGATCGGAAAACGTGACCCTTCGGATTTGTAGCCCCCGGCTAAGTTAGCATAAAACGCTTACATATAGAATACTAAATCGTTTGCTAGTATCATATTTTAGCACTAATAATTCGCTAAAATATTTCGTAAAATTAATTTATTTGGACATAGGTCTCTTCTAATGCATGCTACTGAGCTCGGTCGACAGTTCTTTGCATCTAAAGGCCTACAGTGGACTGATAAGGGACGATGATGATAATTTATTTGGAAATTGAATTGTACCTATCTAAATTCTGGAACATTAGTCCATATTGGTTTTAAAATAAAAACACAGCTCTCTTTAAAACTGTCCAAATAGAAAAGAAGCAAAGTAATGCACTGAGAGAGGGTTATGTCTAGCAGTTCATTGATGTGGCTGTAATTTTTCCTACAAAAAAAGTGGGGTACCAGCCTACAATAGCACTTGTCTTGGCCTAGTACGCGGGGCAAAGCTCGGCACGTCGCGCAGGCCAGCGACACTAAAGGCGGGCAATACAAAATGCTCCATCCTGGGCAATTATGATGTCACGGAACATAAAACAATTTACTGCAATGCCAAAATGTAGCATTTTGTTGCTAGAGATACCACTACCATCCTGAGCAATATGGATCAACTTCATAAACTAGGCAATACATTCAATTAGTTCTTTTTATAGCAATACTATTTATATAGCAATACTGAATATATTTACTATGGAGCAATTAGAAACTAAATTGCGAATAATTGAGCCTGATTGCTCCACTAATTGCTCCACTATCTCCGAGGCTGGTTTCCTAGCAAAAAGTGCCCGTTTAAGAGCACCTTTATTAAGGTCTTATATACGCTAATTCTGCGTAAACGCTCTCTTACATGGCCATACCTTATAAATTAACTGCACGACGTGCAGCCAACACCCTGCGTCTGAATTATATATGGTACAAAAAAAAACTCGGTAGAATAATTCACCGGAATGTATGTATACCTAAGTATTTGCGTAAAAATACCTCAGGAATAAAATGCTTAAGATACAAAGCTGTTTTGTTGCTGGTGAAAATCTGTTTATTTATGAACTTCTGAAATACATCGCTTCTGTTAATGGGAGTCTAAAACTTGTTATTTTTACTTTAATGCCTCATGATTATAACAAAAAAAGTCAGATATTTTCGAGGCAAAAGCTATCTTTGCGGTTGTACGGTATTTTATCGATATCATTATAGTCAACAAAATTGGTTTGATTTATGCGCTGCCTGAATGGGTGTTCCCCAATTGTTACAGGTGTATTCAAATCACGAGTGAATTGGTTTCTTCTATGCAAGCATGCTCCATCATAGACCACATCATTGCTTTACATCAGGCGAGTTGACGGTCAAAGACAAACCTATTTTTCATAAGAAAATATGATATTCTAAAAGTCACAATTTTACTATATTTGTGTACAAAAGAACTTCGATCGAGGCTACGATTTAATGTAAAATTTTGCAATCGATGAAATACTGTAGGTACTTGCGCAAACATTTTTCTTTCTGTGTTTGCCACAGACATGGTAAAGTTACTACATAGCCGTCTTCGATACTTGTACTGCAAAGTGTATGCTGACATCAAATTCGTTTAGACGTGATAGAAATGAGTAGAAAATACGCCAACATACTTTATTTTTGTGGTTGAATAATCATGACGAAATGTTCGTACAAGTATGTATTTTATATCTATACTAATATTATAAAGAAAGGAAAAAAAAAGAAAGACAGAGAAAGTTTATTTGTGACCAAATTAAGTTTTTTTTAAACAGTTTAAAGACACAAGGTATAAGGTCACAAATCGGCCCCAACTCAGCATAATGCCGGCTGTTAACCAGCGCTGGTCTTCCATTGGAGCCGTTTGGTGATGTCTCGGTACAGGCACACATACTGTACACCACTACAAAATTTAAATATAAATAAAATAATAAATAAACCAATCTAAACACAAATACTAATAATGATGACAATGAGGTAATTATAGTTAACTTTTATTGCAATACATTTGATTTTGATTACATATTTACTTATATTGCACTCGTGTCATGCTTTTGAGTTTCCTCTTGTTGCTGATGTCCAGTAATAAACTTTTTAAGATTATAACTAAAACTTTTAACATTCTGCAGGTTCCTCAACGGCGGAGGAATATTATTCCAGCATTTAGTAGCAGCATACCGGAAACTACCTCTGAAAGAGGAAAGATTAGATTGTTTGTTTGTTTGCATTGACTAGGCACCGAAACTACTGAACCGATTTGAAAAATTATTTCACTGTTGGGAAGCTACACTATCCCCAGGTGACATAAGCTATAATCTATACCCGTGAGAAGCTGGGGCGGACCGCTAGTTTTATATATAAATTTACGCCATGCTAGGATAATGCGGCCAAAACCGGAGCACGTTTGCCTAGTAATAACTTATTCCCCCCAATACTGAACAGTCTGAAATTTAATTCTGCGGAAACACAGATGAAGAACATTTGTCATTGTTTTGCCTTTCTAATTAAAAAAAGGGAGGAAATACGTTAGGTGCGAATCAATGACTATCAATGGTGCCAACAAATGATATTTTGACCATGGTAATAGTGACGTTTTACCATTTGTCTGGATATTCGGTAATGGAATGGTGATGGTGGAAGTTCGTGTAGTTCCATTACACACTCTCCGCGGAAAATCTTGTAAAATAGGGATAAGTTTGTGACTTTACGTCGTATATGTAAACGAATATGGTTAGTTTGGTTAATTACATAATATGGTTAATTATAAATTATAATATGGTTACATTTTTAGTTACAATAATATTACTTTTTTTCATAGGGCTTGATATTGCAAAATGTTTCGGACATATTTCTATCATAAAACATTTTAGGTGTCTCAAACTAATTCCAACACAAAAGTTTAGCAATCAGTTTCCTAATGCTCTCGTAAGGTTGCCTTTTGCAAGAGAAAATGTAAATTCTATTTTGTGAGACCTTAATGAAAAGTCGTGTATTTTTTTCAACAAATTCAAAGGAACGAAACCTGAAAATTGAATGCCAACAACTTTATTTTCCGACCGCGTAGCGTAATTTAATTAGTTTCAAACTGTAGAATTTTCTAGTCCGTCATGACCAGGCATCAAGTAAGCTCAACTCTTGACAAATGATTGAAAATATTCCACGGTTGAAAGGAGAAATGTTACAAACCACTCCCAAACAACAGATCGGTCAATCAAAATATTTTCGGCAATTGTAAAACCAGTATGGATTGCAAATTGCAACTTTTATTTCTTTCTTTTTTTTCACAAAACTATTTTTCTTTTGTTTCATGTTTTTAACTCTGTTTTTTTGTAGGTTCGAAAGTTTCTCCGCGCGGTGTTCCTTCTCACGTGAGCTTAAAGTATATTACCATATTAGAGAGCCCTAATTTAAATATTATTTTCACTTATCCTGCTCGTAAAGTTAATTTTTATGCCCGGTGAAGGCGGACTAAAGCTGCTTTAAAAGCATAAAAGTATATATTTTATGCACTAGTGAATAGAACTTTTTTAAAGCTGATCAAGAATGTTCGATTTCTAATATATCTCATGTGGTAATGTTTGCCTGGGTCTTTAATAATAATACCTATTATAACTATATAATTTTGTTGAATAAAAACAAAACACTGTTCATAATTCAGTAATAATTTTGATATTACTTACGATATCAATGTTTAATTTTCTCCTAATTAATGTGAAAACCGAGTGTATAACCCATTTTATCCTCGTTTTAAATATCCGCCATCGCTTTCGGCTTCGGCTGATAAGCGTCTCAACTAAAATGGCTTGGTTTATGCAATAGATGTGTAATGTACTATTTCTTTAATTTAAGAGCATTTTACGATATTTTAAATAGCCGTGTACACATTAATTCGTGCTGGCACATACACACATTATAATAGATTGGCTAATTAAGACCAGATCATATGAAACTTGCACTGCAAAATTGGTTCGAATTTATGCATTACACAATTAGAAGAATATTATTTTAATACTCCTTTAGTCGCTGAGTCGCTGGCATCCAGTAGATGCAAAAGGCAGGCTGTCGTTCAGTGTGGAGGTTAAAGGGCCTATGGTGAGCAGTGGACGTCTTCTGGCTGATAATGATGATTCACTTAGTTGAATGTGAATAAATATACCACAGTAGAATAATCTGAATAAATTGACACCGAGACAAAACGCCATCAAAAACCTACAAATCCAAGATGTAGGGCACAATATACAAGGAGACGTAACGCATAAATCTCATTTTATTTGCTTTTTCATTCGAGGGACAGTGTCCAGTCACAGGATCCTCACTGTTTGTATACGTATTGTGATTTTACCATTGAAATAGGCTTCATTGGCTACGGGCAAGTTTGCTCGTCAGAATAAACAAGCTCCACTGGTTTACTTCATCAAGGAGGTCTATTTTTGTAAGACTTTATTATATTTTTAACTCACTTTTATCTATGAGTTTCACTTATTACCAATAAAAACCTTAAGTCGCCTTTAACTTTCTTCTAATAGTCTACCAACTTGAAACTTTGCAAGAATTTGTAATTCGGACGACAATACAATAATTTGGTACCATTGAACTTATTTTATGAGACATTGTTTGTTCACTAAAGTTATATGATTACTTACGGGATAGTTACCGTGGTAAGGTTGTGGAAAAGGCTCCCGATATTTCAGCGCAGTTACATGCACCATGTTTATGGAAAGACATCCCGCGGGATGTCTTCATATTTGAATAAGTAAATAAGTAAAATTTAAATAATAATAATCAATTTAAATAATCATAGTTAGTATTGCAATACAACGCGGCAATGCGGCTAGCATTTTGGGAACGATGCCTACGGGCAGCGGTTTATTAGATTAGTGTATAGTTTAATATATTTTTATTTAGTGTATTTAGTTTAGTTTATTTTGATTGCCAATAATGTATAATTTTTTATTGCCAGAAATAAAATACTTCAAATTGAATTGAAAAAAAAAAAACATATAACTATCTTATGAGTATCATGATACCAGGTAGTGGTTAGCAGAACTCTTCAACGGCTACTAGTAAACCCCTACTGTCTTATTAATAAAAATCGCCTAATCCTACTTTAATCCAAACTTACACTTGGACTAGTTAATTCCAGATTAGCCAAGTATTAACTTCGTCTTTACAACGTTATTAATAAGCATGGAGTAAGCTCAGACTAACAAAGCATTCCTTACACCCGGATTAACGCGTTAACTATGGCAACCCACTCAATTTAAAAGTAAAAAGAACGAGTAAGTGAATGAACTCAACGTTTTTTGACAGTGACAACAATGATTACGATGACTGTACTGACAGTTTTTAGTTTATTTTTGACTTTGACAACTCATGTGTCATTTTGTGTTGTGATACTTGTAATTTGTTTACGACTTTTCGTTCGGTTTCAACAACTTTGTTGCAAGATTATAATCATATCGATTATTATTTCAAATCTAAGGTTTTATTGAATAATCTAAGGTTTTTTGTGATATTGATGGCTGACTCATTCCGCTTATATCACCTGCATCATCTTGAATCTGTTGAAATCAAAAATTGAAATTAGACTACCTGTTACATTGTAAAATTTTACATTGCGAATTATCGGAGTGTTGTTTTCACCCTCATTTATTTCTTCTATCAGCCTCAAATCATCTGTATAATAGTCTCTATCCATTGTTCCTTTTTTCCACTTCTACAATTAATATAACAATAACAATCTAAACTATAACAAACCACCAAACAGACAAATCTAATAATACCACGCGAGAACAACAAAACAGCGGCTTGCTACCAAAGCACGGAACCCTATTACTCCTAGCCTACCAAAGAGCCTGATAGAACTACAAAATGTCAAATGATGCCTACTACTCTACCCTTAATCGGTCGCTAAACAAGGTAGCTTCAAGGTTTAACTTTAATTCCGAGAGTAAATTCAGATTAGCTTAGTCATTCCTTACTCCATGTTTATTAATATTGAAATTGGTTAATACTGTCTTAATACTTGGAGTAAAGTTACTCTTGTTCTAGTCTATGTTTATTAATAAGGCAGCTAGAGTTTGAGTTCGTTTGGTTTGGTCCATACCAAGAGCCCCACTGTCCAACTCTCATCTTCATCACCAAGTCTAATGTCCTTTTGAGTTTGGGTGTCCTTTATTATATTTTAACGAATCTCATAAGCGTCTAATGGTCCATGTAACAACGCCTAAAAATCAGGAACTCCATCCAAAAAAATATCACGATAAATATCCCGGTAATAATCACAACTGACTGTAGTGAACAACCATGATAGTTTAAAACAGTGTGTATTTTTTTTTATAATATATAATCATTACTATGGAGACCGCCGTCGCTTTGATTCCCCAACCGCTTTTTAATATTTTATACGTAGCTAGGTGTTGATTTTCTTGATTACATCTCTAGAAAGAAAGAAAGATTTCTGGTTATTTTACAAGCTTTTATTTATCTTGCCTTGTTATTCATCATCATCATCATTTCAGCCGTAGGACGTCCACTGCTGGACATAGGCCTCCCTCATCGATCTCCAAAAGGGCCGGTTGGAAGCGGCCTGCATCCAGCGTTTCCCTGCGGTCTCTTTTAGGTCGTCTGTTCATCTGGTGGACGTCCTACGCTGCGCTTACCAGTCCGTGGTCTCCATTCCAGAACCTTTCGGCCCCATTGGTCATCTGTTCTGCGTGATATGTGCCCTGTCCACTGCCATTTCAACTTGCTAATCCGGTGGAGTATGTCGGTGACTTTCGTTCGTCTACGGATCTCCTCATTTCGGATTCGATCTCGTAGAGAAACCCCGAGCATAGCCCTCTCCATAACTCGTTGTGCGACTTTGAGCTTGCTTATGAGGCCCATAGTGAGTGACCACGTTTCAGTGCCGTATGTCATCACTGGTAACACACACTGGTCGAAGACTTTCGTTTTAAGGCACTGAGGTATTTTGGACGAGAAGACGTTGCGAAGTTTACCGAACGGCCTTATCGTTATTAGTATGGGTCAAATATTGCTACTGAATTTTAAAACAGTTATCTCTAACCGATTGAGCTAAAATTTTGCATACATGCTTAGTTTAGATGACAATGCATGCATGGTTAGATAAATGACGTCATTGCAAATTCAATATAAAAGAACCAAAAAAATAAAAAAATACGGACATGTTATTTTTTATGCGCCCCTATGCGCCTATAGTACAGTTCAGATTTGAGCAAAAGTGCTCTAGAAATCGATTTAAAAAAAAAAACATTTTTTTCGGATTTTTTTCTTTATATGTGGACTAGATTAGCACAGGACCGAGGCAGATGCCGTAGCAAGAGAGAGGCTTATACCCAGCAGTGGGATAAGGAAGGCTGTGGGTGATGATGATAATGTGCTGTGAGGCCTTGCCTCTTGCCTCTAGCATGGTTTTGATACCCTTGTGAAATGGCAAATTATGCGAAAGTTTGATTTATTTCACAGCTGAAAGAAACCGTAGATTAGATAGAACTGAGTATTTGATATACATTTGAACTTGTACCTTTACGCGTTCTTGAGAAAAAGGGTCTTGACAGACGGACAGATGGACAACAAAGTGATCCTATAAGGGTTCCATTTTTTTCTTTTGAGGTACGGAACCCTAAAATAACGAAAAGCCTTGTTTTTTTAATTATATGTACTTGATGTGTGAATATTTTGCCGCGTCAAATTATTATTTATTTTAAGGGTAAAAAGCGGTGTTTCTTTAGTTATAAGAAACCTCTACTTATTACTCTTTACATTTATACCCGACAACGGTGAAACTAAAATGAAGGTTTTATTTATATTACACGGGAATTACTCACGTAAGATTAAGCCGGTCACTCCGACTATAGTTTCGACCGCATTAGGCAGTCTTTTTCAAGGTGAATGCGCGCGCGCGGCTGCGTCTCGCTTGGCACACGAGACGAGTAATCCCTACGTCCCTACGTCTTACGTGAGTAATTCCCGTGTAATATAAATAAAATGTGTGAAAACCACGTCAGTTTCTATAATAAAATGAAGGTATTGTCATAGAAAAAAATCCTTAACCTTAATGGTTTTGTAGTTAGCTGGCATGCATGGATGCCTGTTGTAGTTTTTTTCTTCGATCCTTGTTTGACGAAACAATTTGAAACCAGATAGGTACCTAAGTTTGAACATAAATATTTATGAGGTTGCTACGAACACAATTTAATGTTTGATTAAAACTAGCGATCTGATGGAGGCAGTCACGGAAACGACAGTATTTGATTGATAGCTTCAGTCAACAAAACGAGCCTATTAACGACTTCAATAATTGCTCCATTAAATTTGCAGTTGTTTATAGAACTATTATCAGTATTTATCGCAGCGTATACTTAGCCTATGATCGCAGCACATACATATTAATTATCTGTGCCGATTTTGTTTTTTATAAAGCTCTTCTTTTAAGCGAAGCGAAGGTTTTAGTGTCTATGTGAAAAGACCTACGTTTGTATATGCTTGTGCGTTTTCCGATTTTCCGAACTGCGCTGTTTCAGTGCTAATTCGAGCCCGCGTGAAGAGTTAGCCGTAAAGCCCCTGGTATAATATCATTATTAGACTAATTGGTATCAAAACTGGGGTGAGTTCTTATTTGAGTTCCGGAACTATTTAAAAGGAACACGTAGAGAGCATCGGAAAACTCTCGAAAGAAACCTCAGAGAACAGCAAACCGTATAAAAGTTTTATGGATTACCCGAAACTTTACGTTCTTTGCCCACAGACACGGCGACATCGGAATCCCCAAGAAAGTTTCAGTAAATCAAAGACTCGACCACTCGGCTCCTAACTCCAGAATTTTCCGGGAAATTCTTTTGTTGAACCGCTGGATTTATCATTTCATTGTGTTTTGGCTTAACGAAGTAGAACATTGTTTGAATTCAAAAAACAATTTGTTCCGCAATATATTAAAACGGCTGGAATTTGGATGGCTACTGGTCGGATCATAAACTGCACCTCGGCGTTAAGTTTGAGTTAGGTCTAATTAATTATTATTCCATTGCTATTATTAATTGCAAAATTAAATTAAATTAATTAATTGAATTTAATGCAACAAAAAAGTTTGTTATCGCTTTAATTTAAAGTAAGTTATTTTCTAAATTAATATAAAAAAGTTATGACAATATATTTGTATAGATACTAACTAGCTGCGCTCCGCGGTTTCACCCGCGAGACTACTCTTTATAACATCAGCTATCTGCCAGTGATAGTCCCATCAAAATTAGTCTACCCGTTTCGGAGTCCATAGGGAACATACATACACACATCGTCTTTTATATGTATAGATGCTGCTTGTGGAAAATCTTTGGTGCTATTTATGTAGGTCATCATCATCATCATCATCATCATCAACCTATATTAATCCTCTGCTAGACACAAGCTTCTCCCAATGCACGACATTAAGCCCGATCTTTGACTTTTCGCTTCCAGTCACTGCCAGCAGTAAGTATATCGTCACTCCAGTCAAGTCTCAGGGGTCTCACGCTACGTTTGCTGATTCACAGCCTCCAGAACATATTGTCTACTTCAACGGTTATCGGTTGGCGACAGATATGACCGACCCACTGCCACTAAATATTGGTAATACGCTAAGCTATGTCAGTGACATTTCTTTGGCGAATAACTTCGTTCCGGAATACAATCTCTGAGAGATTCACTGAGCATAGAGATCAGATTTCTCCCCCCATATATATATCGCTCTTTCTCTCTCTCTCTATCTATTTGTGTAGATGCCGTTATTTAATCACGTTATTGCTAAAATTAGAATACCTCTGCATTTCACAACAAACATCTCCGTTTAAATAAAAATAAAAAATTGTGCAATAGACTGCGCGAGCTATAATTAAATCCAATTAATGAAATTTAAACTATTTATTCTAACCAGAATATGGCTTGTCACGTCTTACTTATTCGTACGATCCAAAGCACAAGTGCTCTTGACAATGTAGGTACTAAAGAGCCATCTTATTGGAGCCTTTTTATTTTGCATCAAAGTTTGAACTTTTTCGTGAAGAAAACCCCTTAAGTACTCTAGAGGTTTGTTTAACTTTTACTGAACAAATTGGAACAATAAAAACATTGAGAATAAAAGTTGTTCACAAATACACTCTAAATATTGTTATAATTCTTGAAATAAAATGAATGATCATAGACATATGATCAGCATATCTATTTTGTTTTCAGTGTGTTAACTATTGTTTAGTCATTTAAAATCATGGCAATATAAAGGAGGACTGAGTTCTTAATATAGGATTAGATACTAGCAGCTTAATTGTGTTATAATGAACTCGTTCGCTGGATCTGAAATGGTCAATGTCCTTTCACCCAAATGTAATAGTAGTATTTCATTTCAACCTATGATGTTCTCACTGCTGGGACACGTGCTTTCTTTTAGAGAGAGAGAGAGAAATGGCTAATAGAATCCACCATGCTGGCCCAATTCATGTTGGTGAATGTCGTATTATGTCTTATTGAACTTTGAGTTTTTGAGCATACCGGTTTCTTCAAGATGTTTTCTTTAATCTTTTTTGAGCAATAGCATCGAACCTGCACAATTAATTTATTTAAGTACCAAATTAATAATTTAATTTGGTGCCTTAGTTTCCGGGTTTATCCCGAGCAGACAGAAAGACAAAAGTTTTAAATTCTGTGACTCATTTTTTTTTAAAGTATTTCCATTGTACAGTAATCGTCTCGTTACGGTTATTTTATAAGTATAGATAGATTGTGTCAATTATCCCTGGAGTGTTGCGCCAAAACTGTCTCCTTGCATTCACCGAGGTGTCAAGGGACCTTTTAAACATAAAATTTCTCAAAAAATCTAACGTGAATAGCATAAAATTTGATTTCACTCAAACTGAACGATGAACAAATTTAATCAACGGTAAAACAAAACATTTATAAAACTTTTTTTATACGTTCTTGTTATCATTGTAATTAAAATATCTACGAGTCACATTTTTGAACTACAAATATTATCATTAGCAAAACTTTTCTCATTATCATTTTCTGGTTTTCGTTTGTGTATTAGTTCAATAGTTAATGAGAAGTGTGCACACCCATTCGCAATCACAAATTTTCATTTCACTGAATAAACACAACTAAAAAGCTTTGAATGATTAACCGCACATTATATGTTTTTATAATTGTATCTATCGTGCATATTATTAGAGCCTGATTACAATGATATCAATATTTCATTTGTTTGCTTTAAATATTATTTTCTATGATTGTAGAATTGTTTTGTGTTTATTACCCTGTATTATGTAATCAATCAGAGTCCTCTTATACAAATCATCAAATATGTTATGGTATATTTATTTAAATAAAGATTATTTTTTTTGAAAATAAAAACTAGAACTGACTTCAAGACAAACAATACAAACTTAAACTAAAAAGTAAAAAATAATATTTTAATTACTACAAAGCAATGAGCATTAAAAGAATATTGACGAAATTTTTTATACGTCTATTTACAATTTATAATCAGTTATTTTTGGAGTCGGTGCATATTGAGAATTTTAATCAAACCTGAACTATGACATTCTGCAGTTTGAAGTGACTTCAAAAGGATTTCTTAAACAAAAGGTAGATAATAGAGACCGTGAACAAATGAAAATCTAATTTGTCCCAAACAACTGCTCTACTACATTGATAAGAGAGAAAGTTTTGTCGAGGTCGGAGAAGCAAGAATAGACCAAAACCAAGAACGTGAAGTTTCAAAACTCGGAAATTGTGATTGCAGTCGAACTGTAGTTTGAAGCTGTAGTGATTTTCATTTGCTGCCCTTTGTAATGGAGTTAAGTACTTTTCTCAAATTAGTATTTAATTTTTTGAAGAACACGACAAAAATTAGACTGTCTTTTCTAAAGTAATTAGTGGTATTTTTTTAGGGTTCCGTACCTCAAAAGGAAAAAAACGGAACCCTTATACACTTCGTTGTCCGTTTGTCTGTCCGTCTGTCTGTCCGTCTGTCAAAACCCTTTTTCTCAAGAACACGTAAAGGTATCATGTTGAAATTTATACTAAATACTTGGATCAACGGTTTCTTTTGGCTGTAAAAAAATAAAAGTTGTAAGTCAACGCAATCAAAAGATATAAACGTTTATATCACATATTTTGCGATTTCACAGGGGAATCAAAACCTATAGGGTACTTCCCGTTGACCTAGAATCATGAAATTTGGCAAGAGGCAAGGTCTAACAGCACATATATAGGAATAAATCATAAATTTTAAGTTATATCATTTAAAAATAATTATTTTGCTATTACAAACTTACATTTTGTAGTTGGAAAGTATGGAAGAACCTTATAGTCAACTACAAAGTTAAGTTTGTCTTTAAAAATTTCAACTTCAGTTAGTTTTTTTTTTTGGACTCGCTATCTGAGGATTTTTTCCAACGGAACCCTCAGACCACGAGTCCTACTCGTACATGTCCGGTTTTTTGTGTTTTCAAATTATCTTGTATTTTCGTACAATAATTATATCAATGCACAAAGAGGTTTGATTATGTTTTTCAACTAAATAGACACCTATGTACTATGCATACGTGCTATGGATATTCTTCGTGCAATTTTTGCACAGAGTGTATGATGGATTACAGACAAAAAATTACTGACTTTTCTAGGTGTTCTGTGATTAGCTCAATACAAGCTATAGCAATTTGAATATTGTCTTTTTCTTTCAAAGGTTGGTTGTTAGGAAACACTTTAATCAAATGTCAGAATTACCTTAAAATATTTTGGTATACATTTTTATGTGAATTATTTTGTTTCTAGCCATGAGCCCATAGAGATTTACCATCGGCAACGTTCCAGGAGCCATTTTTTTTTTTTTTTTTTTTATTAAGATTACAATGTAACTGGTTTTTCTTATAAGAAGGCGGTAAAACTCCTATATTCTGTGTGTAAGTGCAAACTTCTATGTTTCTTACTTTAAAACATTAACAACCGCCAAGCCCTCTTAATTCTCTCATCCCAAGTTTTCAAAATGATGATACAGGTAACTTTTTCTCAAAACAGAAATCTAAGTACCAACATCGACGTTCCTATCTTCAATAACTACCAACGGCTATACAATCTTTCGTATATACCCCATTTAACCTCCATAGGGGAAGAATTTTCAATCCTTGCTATTAAAATCCTACCTTAGTTCCTTCTTTATATAAGAAACACTTATGCAACATTTCATGCTTGTAGAGCCCTGGTTTAAGCTGTGCGTTATCTGACAGTTAATTATTTATTCATTCACTGCGCCAGACAATATTTATTTTTATATTTTGTGTTCGTACTAGTTCCACACACAGTTCCACATAATGAGCACATAGCGTTGTTATTATCTGTTAGTTATCCAACCAAAAAACAGCTTTGAAAATGGAGTTTCTCTTTTGACTAGAATAGTTACCATCATAAGTTTAACTACACTCCTACAGCTTCTATCATTGATTACTCAAACTTTGATAAAGTGATAAACATGGCCATAAAATTATGTAAGGCAGTAAAACTAATATGAGCAACCGACCTACTTTAACTTGTTACCTTGGCGGTGAAGCGCTCATTTTCACGAAGATTGTCATTTCCGCATGCCAAATGAGCAACATGATAATCTGAAAAATCTCTGAAATAAATAAATAAATAAATGATAATATTTTTGTAAATACACCGGTGAATTGCTACAATAAAACTAACATAAAACAGATTGTGTAAACAAACACAATCTACCGATATATTTGGCATGTAGGCTTGCCAATGTTTTTTTTTTTTTTACTATTTTGGAATCTCGGAAATAACAACGATCCGGGATTGGGAACGCCAAAAATCCCAGGGTTTCTCTAGAATGGCCCTGGTCTGTTTAGTATTTAGAAACATTTAACTTAAAGTTTTAAATGTTTATCGGGACTTATCGCGCATTACTTTATTTAGATAAAATAACAGTCAGCTCGTGACAACGGCCATTGTTACAATATGAGCGTAACGTCGAGCGAAAGATGTTTATTTTTACTTTTGAAAAATCATGCGCGATAGGTCCCGAAAAACATTTAAAACAATTGTTGAATTGCAAGAGCTTACATTTTTAAAGTTACATTTAACTTAAAGTATTAAAATATAATTTTTTGGGCTCCCTGTATCGTCCTTGTTTTCTGACAACTATAACCTATAGGCACCTTCAAGGTTAGAGTTAAAAGAATTCTCATAGATCGACATACTCTATCCTTACTGGCAACACTGTTGCTTACCATCAGGTGAGTTGGTGGTCGAAACTGAGATATAATTGGCCAAACAAATAGTCTAAGTTTTATTAAATGTACTATTTCAACTTGCACTTACAAAATATTTACTGAATTCCTCAGTTTACCCGCAATATTCTGGATTTTCTGACAAGAAACTAAGCCTATATTAATCATTATGATGCACACTTCCTGCTGCCAATTATCATCAAGATCGGTTCAGCAATATACTCCCGAAACGTTAACAAAACAGACTGATAGAATCTTAATATAAGTGTGATTATGTGATGATAGTGGTACTTTTACCCAATTGTCCACGAAGGAGTTTTTTTTTAAATTCTTGGTTAGGGGTGAGTGGGGGAATGGCGAACTGCTAAGGGAAAATTTAAATAATACAAAAGTTTTTTGAGGTAGGGTTGTTTTTAATACGTAATCAGTCGGTCCATTTATCCTACTAAGTAATCCTAAAATCAACATTGTTAAATTATTCAAAATAAAATAAAAAATCTAACAAGAACAAAACCCTTGGTGTTTGGCTTTACCCCACGCTTGTCGGGTAATGCCGAACGGTAAAAAGGGTAATGACGAAAAAATCTAATAGCTTTAATATCTACACAAATCACAGCGATAGCCCCCCGATGTTGATTGTTGGTCTGTGCACTTATCGTGTGCCCATTGTTGACACTCGCAACACATGATCCAATCTTCGGTAGGAGGGTTAACATATTTTTTATGGCAAAAAATACAAAAATAATCATATTCATTGTTCTTATCATCCTTCTTCCTCTTTTTTCCACCTTTTTGGTCAGAATCTTGAAAATCTTAAAGATCCTTAAAATTCGTGACTAAATTATCGTGACTAAATTCGTGACTATAAATAACGTTCGTGATTACCCAACTCTGTGTGTTCGCCATTACCCCACAGAATCAAAATGCAAATTTTATTTTTATAATTATAAATTATATTTGTGAACGCAGCTACTATTAAGCACAATACGATCGTTGATTAGTAATTATTTTATCCTATAGGTATCGTAACAGATATATTTATAAAAACAAAACTACACTGACATAAATTCTTCCAAAAAATACATCAGAAACAACAAAACATTTAAAATTGTCGTACCTTGGACAGTGCGCGCGTCTGCTCCAGTCCGTTTGCGGCGTGGCACTAGAAATGGCGTGAGGTTCAAGATGGCGGTAAACACAATCCTGTCATCCCTTTCTAATATACTGTAATGACTGTATTCAAGATTACCCCGCGTTCGCCATTCCCCCACTCTCCCCTAATAGGTAAGGCGTTTGACAAAATACAAATACCAATACAAAATTTATTTATTGTTTCGTTAGCACAGGGCATATCAAGAGAGAGGCCTATACCTATCAGTGGGATAAGGAAGGCTGTGAATGATGATGACATAAAGGAAGCACAAAATACAGCTAGAATCCCTGCCTGCTGCGTTAGCGTGAGGTGTGTTGCAGCAGACAGTGAATTGACATAGCTTATTTGACTTTAAGTGAAGGTGTGGTCTAATAAAGATGCTAAACATAATCTAGTCTGGAATGGTAAAGAGTGATGAGCAAAAATTTCAAAAGTAAATAACTCAGTAGTTTTTACGAGCCCAAAGAATTTTCTTATGTCTCATGTTCTATGGGATCAATGCGATTTACAACCGTGATTTATTTATAAAGCCCTTCCGTGTATACTGAGACAAAATGAATGCCTACCGCATTTGATAAAACGTGAACATTTTGTAGGAAAACTTTCTGGAGGCACATGCTTGCCAAACAATTTACTTTGCTTGTATAAAAAATGGCTATGTCTGCGAAGAGCCAACTGTGGGGATAAGATGGTAATAGAAAAGATGAGTGTGTACGTTATGAAAAGGATTTCTTGGCCTTGCTTTGGTAAAGAGATATTTCTAGAAGCCAGAACAAACTTGTTTGTCTGCGACCGCTTAAACGTTAAACGGTTAACACACAAACGTATTTTCTTCTGGCAAGTAATTTTTCTCCATTCTTCCTTATTATATTACGATATCATGAAATATACGAAAACGCCTCTGCAGGTGTAAGCAAGATAAACAGCAATCCCGTTTCCGTAAAAACGGTCGTTTTCCATTACCATTTATTACATTACCTTTACTCATCCTTAAAAATGGTTGTATACGATGCGTGTCACAGTGAACTCATAAATAAAGTACTTGTATTATACGATTTACGCACGGTGACTCCTTCCTGGGAAAAACTTAATAATTTATGAGCGTTGTTTTGCGCCTGACATGGTGTGTTAGCGTATTTTGCTGGCTACTTGTCTTGAATCACATATCACGGGTAAAATATACCTATAATAAAACATACACAACTTTTGCTTTGGTAGGTAATGTAGATATACATTACACAATGATATCTATACTTATACTTATACTTATACTTATACTTATACTTATACTTATACTTATACTTATACTTATACTTATACTTATACTTATACTTATACTTATACTTATACTTATACTTATACTTATACTTATACTTATACTTATACTTATACTTATACTTATACTTATACTTATACTTATACTTATACTTATACTTATATATTATAAAGAGGAAAGATTTGATTGTTTGATTGTTTGTTTGTTTGTTTGATTGTTTGTTTGTTTGCATTGAATAGGCTCCGAAACCACTGAACCGATTTGAAAAATTCTTTCACTGTTGGGAAGCTACACTATCCCCGGGTAACATAGGCTATACTATATTTTCAAAAAAAAATAGGGATCCTTACTAAAACTCCAATAATGTAACCGAAGGTGTAAAAAAAAATTGATTTACAATTTTGACTTTGCGTGTTTGACAGTTCTAAGACAGGACAACGTCTGTCAGGTCAGCTAGTTTCACAATAAAGGTACGCTTTAGTCATATGAACTAATTAAATTATAATATCATGGTGATTTTCTGGATATAAAAATTTTATTTGTCCCACGTTGGGCGCCAATGAAAATAGTCATACAATATTGTTTGTGTGATAACTAAACGGAACGTCTTAAAATAGGCTACACGTGTGTTATCAAATCTTAAATTTTTAATTTATAACGTTGTCCCATGTTGGGCACCAATTTCTACTAGGAATTTACAGGCATTTTTTCTTCCACAGATCCATCTAAACAAACGCTTGCCAGGCGTAGTACTGTGGTTTAATTTTGTCACCGGGGTGTAGACTGCAACACCGATGTGGCTAGTGAACCATGAGTGCTTGGTGCTGCATCGCAATCATGATGTCTACAGTCAGCACCGGCGTTCTATCGCCGGCGCCTATGAAGGCTGAAGCCAAGGAGGCCTACGGTAGGGATACATTTTATTTTTGAGCCGTTGATTTTGATTATAGAACGGTATATTTACTTAAAACTAGTATATTGTTCGTTAAGCAATGATGCGGTGCACGATGGAGCACGCCTGCGTTAATCGTTATCGACCATTATTTACCCACTGGTTTTGGTGTTGAGATGCTTTTATTGGTATAAATATACATTGGTGCATACTTTGTCCGTGATCTGTATTGGCAACATAAAAGTAAGGTAATCACGCACTACTCAATTGAGTGGCTGGACGTCACTTGTGTCCTACGTAGTGGCTATACCTAGCCTGTGCTTGTGTCAGTACAATTAAGCTGTTTTAGTGCAATGATGTTGGCATATGACGCGTAATAAAAGTTATAAAATTTTATTATATAGGTGACTTTTCGTGTACTTCCATTTGTTTTAGTCTCCGGCTTCACAGAGACAGTGGGACGGGCCACTCTGTGAGATAGAACGATAGAACTTGTTTGATACTGCAAGTTCTTCCACAGAGCACGCTCGTGTACTTGCTGTTACGCGGTGGGAATCGGGGCTTTGGCTGCATGCCCTTCCTTCCAAAAACGTTGGCAATCTTTTAGATAATAATACTTTTCGAGTAGCCGTATCCCTCCGTATAGGTGCCTCTTGCCAAGTCCTTCACCGCTGCTCTTGTAGTGAAATGGTGGACAAGCACGGCCACCACGCGCTGTCTTGCGCTAAGAGCGCAGGGCGCATACCGCGGCATGCCAGCCTGAATGACATCATCCGTCGGGCTTTCGTCAGCGCCGGCGTCCCGTCAGTTCTAGAACCTAATGGACTGATGCGGGACGACGGTAAGAGACCCGACGGGATGACCCTCATCCCATGGAAGATGGGGCGGCCTGTAATATGGGACGCTACATGCGTCGATACATTGGCGCCGTCTCATCTTGCTGGGACATCTTTACAGGCTGGAGCTGCCGCGACTAAGGCTGAAAACCTCAAACGGCACAAATATCGATTTTTAGACAGGGTGTATATGTTTGTGCCGTTTGGGGTCGAGACCTTAGGACCGTGGGGGCCAGCCGCCCATGATTTATATAGGGACTTGGCCAAATGTTTGATGGAGGCGACATGTGACGGAATGCGGGCGTCTACTTTGGTCAAAAAATTTGCATTGCCATCCAACGTGGCAATGCTGCCAGCATTCTGGCCACTTTTCCCTCCACCGAAGGGCTTTTAGATTAGTATTTTTAATGATTTTGATAATTTATTGTTCATTTTAATTTGTATATAATAATTAGGTAGTGATAGTTTTAGTTTTTAAATTTTAAAAATACTGTGTATTTAATGATTTCTTTAACTTGTTCATAATAAATCGACAGACCATTCTATAGCATAATATATTATTACCTTATCTAGCATTTATACTTAAGACAGCTAATTTAAAAGTAATTTTATATTAAAGTGTTCCAAACTTTAGGATATTTTATTATTAAAATTTTACAGAATCCTAAAGCGAATAATTCAGTATAAAAGGGTTAAAGAAGTTTACAAATAAAATAAAATAAACTCTTGAGATAGCAAAGAGGGATATCTGTCAGTCAATTTTGGGACTTATAACGGTTCTGAGTTATTATTTGCGCGTAGAAAAAATTTGAGATTGTACCACTATTATAAGATTAGTTGCAAAAGGACAATTCATAAATTTAGAGACCTAGCAAAGTGACTGTAGCTCAGTGGCTAAAAGAAATGGAGGCGTTTACTCGACTGCAAAGGTACGCACCGAGCCGGTCGTATTTTAAAAAAAATTTAACATTTAATAAAATTTAATTAATCGATTTATGTATGTTACAGATCGTGATTATTGGTACACCCAAGCGCAAGAAACATTACAGAAAAGGCTTCAGTACTCGTCTGATAAGAAACCTGTTGCTAAGTAAGTATAAGTTACTTATGCAAATTCCTTGAAGTTGAGACTCCGTTCAATATTTCAACATGCGTGTAAGTAAATTACAACTTTGTTGCCTAATATTGTTTTAACAACTAAACTCCAAGCAAACACCTAAGCTGTTCTATGAAATTAAATACCTTACTCATTTTAAGTCCGTACGTAACTTAATAATAACAGTTTCAAGAAGACTCAAGAAGAAGTCTGGATTGTTATTTTGAGTAGGTTGGTTTTTGTGATGATTTGTTCATTATTGAGTGCTTAAAGCTGATAATAACATCAGTATTTTATTGTCTACTGCTCGACATAAGTCGCTATTAATGCACGCCACTAAACGCAGTCAGCAGTTCTCTGCATCCAGTTCTTACTCACCGTTTTACGCAGGTCATCGCAGGGTGTCCTACACTAAGTTTGGCTAAACGCGGTCTCCATTCTAGAACTTGTTTCCCCTCTGTTATCGGTTCGGCAGTGCCGGCACACTGTCAGCTATTTATATATTACATAAGTTTTTTTTTTTAAATATACGTTTCGATTACGGACGCTCCTATTTTATTTCGTTGGTTAAAATGTTAAATAGCTCGACCGAAATAGAGAAAGTATGAAGCATTGGGTCTTCAAATATCAATAGTGCGGCCGCTGAAAAAATGCGACTGACATATTTTATTTGCCATATCATTATAAAAAGCTCAACAAAGTCATTAAATTCTGATCACTTTTACTAGCTTTTGGATCGTAATATTGTAGCCGGTAGCCTGGTAGCCGCGTATAATGCAGCGATTCGCACTGCATTTGGTTCGCACAACGGTGTGAATTACTCAAGTGATCTATCTAAATGGCCAATATACCACAGTAAATGTTTTCATTCATCAGATTTTATACAATGTTAAAGCAGCTGTCAAACATACCGGTTTTTTTAATAACTGGAAACAGAAACGAAAAAAAAACTTTTCTTTTCTGTTATTGGAAATCATACAGTACGGACTTGCTAAAGACTTTTGTGATAGGTTGACGTGTGCAGTGTAGAGGCCTGCAAACTTTGTGGGCAGCTAAATACTTCTTATACTCGACATTACCCGAAAGAGGGTAATGTTTTTCGGGTGTATTAAATTATATGTTTGCTTGTATTATTAAAAAAAAAAACTCAACTCTGCATGCCTAAAGTGTCATGCCTACATCTCGCAGTCCGGTTTTTGTTTTTGTTTTAATCTTGATAATAATTAAATGACAATAATAATTTGTGATAATAATGTTAGCTGGCAACTAACTATTTTGGATCATCACTCGTTAACTTAAAGTAGTTAGGTAGGTAGTACTTAACTCTATACAGGATGAACCCGGATGGGCCCGAGCATGTTCTAAAGCTGCGATCAGAACCACCGGAGGATAGGCAGCAGCTTCCTATTAGTACACGGTGAATATACTGCGATCACCAAGCCACCTGCCAAGCGTAGGGATTACGGCAACACCCCTCTTTATGAGGAAGGCCTTTGTTCAGTAGTAGACGGTTACTGGCTGATGATGTGATTTGATGTGATACAAAAGTAAGTCATTGTACTCCTAAAAGACCAACCCTGAAATCGCAAAAAAAACAGCTATTCCATATTAAATTACATTTACACTCGAACCAAATGTATGGAACAACTGATTTTTTCCCGCAATTGCCATAATTGCCCACAATTACCATCTTTCGACTTACTATTACAAATCCGTGTTACCCTGTATCTTACAATCAGAATTTCGAAATTGAATGTTTCTACAAAATAAACTTGAAAGATGCGTATCGTCCAATTTACTTTGTACAATATCATGATGTTTGCTGTCTTCTGCACAAAATTTCAGTCTTACAAATATTGACGCTACGAAATTCGTGAAATTGTTAACAAACAAGCTAAAAGTTGTTACCCTCCTGTTTCCACTCGTTAAAATAAAACAAGCGTTTTAAGTGTTAGAACATGAATAGGTCGTCAAACTATTACACTTCCAATAAAGTTTTTGCTGTCTAAATGAAGAGTTAATTCAATTAGGTCTGTTTGTGATTACAGCATAAGTTGGGTAAGGGTACATTATGCGTACTAAAATTTATGGTTTGCGTCAAATAGATCGTTGCGTAAGACTACAACTTTTTTTCTTTTAAAGCGTTTCGTAATTATTTATTAATTTATATGGATGTTCCATCTAATATATAAAAATTTATGTGTGTATGTATGTTCCCCATGGGCTCCAAACGGCTGGACTAATTTTGAAGGGTCGTCGCTGGAAGATAGCTGATGTTATAAGGAGTAATCCACGCGGGTAAAACTGCGGGGCGCAACCAGTTGTATTTACTAATCTAGATGAATGAAAAATTAAGAAACAACAAGAATGAACACAACCAAACACAGACAACAATTAATCAAACAGTCGGTGGTCAATTGAGGTGACACACATATCCGAATGGCTCCCTGGCTGTGTGTGTATCGGGTTCAGCCAGTAGTCTGTTGACACACATCTGTCTGTTTAGATAGTAAGTCGTAAGGTGACTTACTATCTAAATCCATCTTTCCATCCAATTGACAATGTATAAAGGAAGTTTTTTTTTGCGGGTACGGTCACAATGAGCCCCATACTTCACCATGTTTTGTATGCGCGTTTGTGTTTTTTGTGTAAGATTTATTCGGACCTCAAATTACGTGACGCGAGGATAGCCCTTCCCCGCAGTGAACTCCCTGCACTGCCGAACGAGCCATAATTCTTTTTTTTTACTACATTTGCACATAGCATTATAAATCTGCGAGGACGGGGACTGCTTACCATCAGACAGCCTGACTGCTTGCTAGCCATCAATGACATTAAATAAATATCACCAAAGTCAAATAATTACAAACTTTATGCCTTAAAAAAATTGGTGTCACCATAGAAGTAAACATTTAATGTATGTCTCATTTTCCTAGAAACATAATTCTTGTGGTCGGCGACGGTATGAGCCTCACAACGGCCACCGCAGCCAGAATACTTCGAGGGCAGAGAAGGGGGCAAACGGGGGAGGACACGGACTTGGTTTGGGATACATTCCCTGCAGTCGCGTTAGCGAAGGTAAGCCCAATAACACCGCGGCCGATACAAAGATACACAGTCAACTTTAAAAAAAAAAAAAAAACGGACTATTACGAGTAGGACTCGCGCTCTGAGGGTTCCGTCCAACGGAACCTTTAGAGCGCGAGTCCAAAAAAACTAACTGAAGTTGAAATATTGAAAGACAAACTTAACTTTGTAGTTGACTACAAGGTTCTTCAATACATTCCAACTACAAAATGTAAGTTTGTAATAGCAAAATAATTATTTTTAAATAATATAACTTCAAATTTGTAACTTTCGGATTTATTCCTATTATATGTGATATAAAACCTTGCCTTTTGCTAAATTTCATGATTATATGTCGACGGGAAGTACCCTATAGGTTTTGATTCCCCTGTGAAATCGCAAAATATGCGACATAAACGTTCATATCTTTTTGATTGCGTTGACTTACAACTTTTATTTTTTTACAGCCGAAAGAAACCGTAAACTCAAGTATTTAATATAAATTTCAACTTGATACCTTTACGCGTTCTTGAGAAAAAGGGTCTTGACAGACGGACGGACGTCACGTTACTCAGATGGGTTTCAGACCTTAGATTACAAGCCACGCCATGCCATTTTTTTTTTAAGGACATTTATCATAATCAGCCTCTCTTACTATCCAGACATATGCCTCTCCCAAGGCATGCCATTCAGCCCAATCTTCGGCTTTTATCTATTAGTCACTGCCAACTACCTTACGTATATCGTCACTCCAGCGAGTCTCAGAGCGTTCTAAGCAAGTTTGCCGATTCGTGGTCTCCACTCAGAAACACGTCTACCTCAACGATTATCGATTATGTGACAGATATCTGCACGATCTAATTCCCTCCTGCCCATTTTTCTATCGGACTGCCAGAGCGGCACGAAAAATCGTCACCGCTTTATGGTTGATATTCCGAAAACCCGTACGAAGCGCTTTGATTCCACATTTATTGTGTGAACTGCTAGTCTGTGGAATGCGCTGCCTGAATGGGTGTTCCCCGAGGGTTACAATCTGGGTGTCTTCAAATCACGAGTGGATCGGTTTCTTCTAGGCAAGCGTGCTCCAACGTAGACCGCATCATCGCTTAACATCAGGCGTGATGATGGTCAAACGAAAATTATTATTTATTTTTAAAAAAGTTATGACGGCCCACTGCTACTTCACCTTGCTAATACACTGAGTTACGGGTATGTCGGTGACTTTGGTTATCTAGCGACTTATCTAGCGGTTATCGTTCCATATAATATGATCCTTCAGAGAAACTCCGATCATAGCTCTCTTCGTAGTTCGCTGGGTGATCTTGTGGACAGCTTCAATTGTAAGTGTCCACGTTACAGCACCGTAAGTCATGACAGGTAGAACGCAATGGTTAAAGTCGAAAAGCTTAAGACTTTGCGATATAGGTCTACGTAGACTCTACGTAGACTCACGAGAAGACTACGTAGTTTCCAGAGGTTAGAATTCCTTGTCTTAATTTTATACGGATTCCATTAAATATCTATCGTCGCGAATATAAAATCGTCCACTTAGTATTAACAACCAAATAAAATTATCAAATTATAAAATATTAAGCGGCAAATAATCTTCAGCAGCACTCAATAAATTGGCAGAACCTTAACGAACCTTTTGGCGTTTTATTAATTGAATTGCTTTATCAATATTATTCAGAGAAGCTGTTTAATTATAAACCTTATTATAATAATAAGCGACTGATGAGGATATTAACAAGCAGCTCTGTTAATAATAATACAATTTTATTGACTGGCGCGAGCCTGTTATTTAATTGGACAAAGGGACGGATCTGAACATCTGAACCTTTTCAACTAATACTATCGTTAGACTACTCAAATTTCACCAATTAGAGCAAAAACATACTATTTAACTTTTCTGTAGAAACAGAAAACACGGTTCTGAAACGGTTAGTATAAAAGTTGCTTGCCTACTTAATAGTTTTTCTACTAACTGGTATTGTATTTATTTTGTACTATCAAACGAAATGTCTTGTTTGACATATTGAAATATAAGGCCGCGTTTTATACCTCAGCGGGCAATGGTGATATAATGAGAGCGAAGTATTGATCCACTACACATTCAAATCGACAACGGGATAGGGTTTTATACCATTGATTCATAAACAAATGGATCTTGGGTCTAGTACAAAATTCACGGAGAAAAAACCCTAATTTAAACGTATGTATTATTTGAGTATATTTAGCGACAAGCTCATTTTTATTTATGATAAATGCATTTCCAAAAATTCACATTAAATACATGGAAACTTAAAATAAAACTGATAACGAAAAAAATGCAAAAAAAAAGCGAAAATGTTCAATCCTGGCCGAAATTAAAAAGAAAATAATTAAATAACTAGGTAAAAGTACCTATATTTAAATATTTTAACAAATATTAATTAACTGTTAATATTGAATAATTTGTTGTCGACGCCTTTATTGTCAAATGTTCAATTATTTATGGTTCATACAATTTTGAGCGATGACCAGAACCTCGTGTTTTTGGATCTATGCTTTAAAATTAAATTCGGTATAAAGCAACTCTCCGCTGAGGTCGTAAAAGCAGCCTTATATAACAGCTTTACAAATTCAGTGTTTAAGACCCATTATGCGTTTTTCACAGACATACAACATAGATGCACAGACTGGTGAGTCTTCTGCGTGTGCGACAGCTCTGCTATGCGGGGTGAAGGCGCGATACGAGACTCTGGGTCTAGACGCAGGTGGCCGGTTCAACATCTGCGCTTCGACCATAAACTCGAAGGTCAGCTCACTGGTCGACTGGGCACACGATGCAGGTAACATCTTTATTTTGTGTATCATTATATTTACATCATACTTATATTATACTAGCTGACCTGACAGACGTTGTCCTGTCTTAGAACTGTCAAACACGCAAAGTCAAAATTGTAAATCTTATTTTTTTTACCCCTTGGGTTACATTATTGGAGTTTTAGTAAGGATCCCTAATTTTTTTGAAAATATTATATAGCCTATATTACCCGGGGATAGCGTAGATTCCCAACAGTGAAAGAATTTTTGAAATCGGTTCAGTGGTTTCGGAGCCTATTCAATGGAAACAAACAAACAATCAAATCTTTCCTCTTTATAATATTAGTATAGAAAATGCAAAAGTTATGGCTCTGTCTGTCATAATTATAGGTATAGGTATATGATTTAGAATATGTCTGACTAGCAGGCACAGAAACTGCTGCGTTGGCATCGTAGTATAAATAACTGTAGTGAACAACCGTGATAGTTTAAAGCAGTGTTATAATATATACCTTACACACTCTCTGGGTTTCCAATTATTTATATACAAAAATCTCGCCATTCCGTTGCTCTGTTGCTGCATAAAATAGAAACAAATAAACACAAACCAATACAGATCATAATGGACTGTAAAAACTTATATCTTGCTCTATGTAGGTTATCAATAAAGTGATATCCTTCCGTACCAACTGCCTTAAAACTATATTATCCAGGCTTGTAGTATGTCCATATCTTTCTACATGAATTCGCACTTATTGCGAAGGAAAAAACGTGGACCGTTTCATCTGCTCGTAAATACTTATTTTAACCAACGATGTAAATCCAAGAGCAGATTTAACGTGTATAAATAAATTTCTTTATGACCAAAAAGGCAGTATTTTTTTAAACGTTTTTCATTAATTTTTAGGGTTCCGTACCTCAAAAGGAAAAAACGGAACCCTTATAGGATCACTTCGTTGTCCGTCTGTCTGTCTGTCCGTCTGTCAAGACCCTTTTTCTCAAGAACGCGTTAAGGTAGCAAGTTGAAATTTATACTAAATACTTGGGTGTACGGTTTCTTTCGGCTATAAAAAAATAAAAGTTGTAAGTCAACGCAATCAAAAGATATGAACGTTTATGTCGCATATTTTGCTATTTCACAGGGGAACCAAAACCTATAGGGTACTTCCCGTTGACCTAGAATCATGAAATTTGGCAAAAAGCAAGGTCTCATAGCACATATATAGGAATAAATCCGAAAGTTATAAATATGAAGGTATATCATTTAAAAATTATTATTTTACTATTACAAACTTACATTTTGTAGTTGGAATGTATGGAAGAACCTTATTGTCAACTACAAACTTAAGTTTGTCTTTCAATATTTTAACTTCAGTTAGTTTTTTTTTGGTCTCGCGTTCTTAGGGTTCCTTTATGTCGTATATTTTGCGATTTCACAGGGGAATCAAAACCTATAGGGTACTTCCCGTTGACCTAGAATCATGAAATTTGGCAAGAGGCAAGGTCTCATAGTACATATATAGGAATAAATCCGAAAGTTATAAATTTGAAGGTATTTAAAAATAATTATTTTGCTATTACAAACTTACATTTTGTAGTTGGGATGTATGGAAGAACCTTATTGTCAACTACAAACTTCAAAGTTGTCTTCCCAGAGACTGGGATCGGCCGATCTGCGAACTAGCATGGAAATCGCTACTAGATACGTGTCCTAGTATTGCAGATCGCGCTCGTATTCTTGCTGTCTCTGTTTGGGAATCGGGACGTTGGTTGCAAGCCATGCCCTCTTTTAACACAGGTAGCCTTTTAGATCCAACCGCATTTCGTCTAGCTGTCAGCTTACGCTTGGGTGCAAGGTGCTGTGAGGCCCATCGCTGTCAGTGTGGTACTGCTGTTGACCAGCTCGGTCACCATGGTCTCTCTTGCTCGAGAAGCGCTGGTCGTATTGGCCGACACGCTAGCCTGAACGACATCATACGCAGGGCACTTTCCACCGCCAATGTCGCAGCTGTGCTCAAACCTAGTGGTCTTGCGCGTGACGATGGAAAGAGGCCTGACGGTATGACACTTGTGCCCTGGAGGTTGGGGCGGCCCCTTGTATGGGACGCAACTTGTGTCGATACTTTGGCGCCGTCACATCTTCCTGAGACACAGGGTAGGGCTGGCGCGGCTGCTAATTCGGCAGAGCAGCACAAGCGTCGCAAATATGCTAACCTCGGCAGTGGTTACATATTTGAGGCGTTTGGTGTCGAGACATTGGGCCCTTGGGGACCGGGAGCTCACCTCATTTTCAAAAATCTTTCAGAGCGCCTGGTGATGGTGATCCTTAATGCGACGCGTGACCAAAATGCTGGTGTGTTTCTGGCTCAACGCATTAGCATTGCCATTCAACGTGATAATGCCGCCAGCATGTTGGGTACGCTGCCAACTGGTAGTGGGCTTGAGCATTTGGATTATCTTTAGACCTTCAACGGTCTATGGGCAGGCTAACTGTATTTGTAGTGCTAGTTTTAGCTTGTATTTTGTTTAGTTATTAAAGGCACTTGCCCAGTAAAAAAAAACTACAAACTTAAGTTTGTCTTTCAATATTTTAACTTCAGTTAGTTTTTTTTTTGGTCTCGCGCTCTGAGGGTTCCGTCTAACGGAACCTTCAGAGCACGAGTCCTACTCGTACTTGTCCGGTTTTTTTTTTTTAATATTTTTAATTTTTAAGTTTGAACACATATTTTAAATGTTAATCGGGACTTATCACGTATTATTTAATTTAGGTAAAAAAAACAAAAAGGCTATATTAACATAGCTATAAATAACTAGGTATCTATAACTTGTTCGAAGAAGATTCTGATTCATCATAAACATATTTTCAACAGTGTTATTACTCGTCTATGTTCAATTCTTGAAACAGATTTAAAATATACTAAGTAAGTAAAGTTAGTAAAATTATGTTGACTGTTTCGTGTACCAGGATGTTTTCGACTACAAAAACTGTTCAAATTAATGGTTATCACGGAACGTCGTTATAAATTTTAGGAGAGGTCACATTATCTGGAACTGTATGACTACTGTTCCCGATAATGTGACCTCCTTGTGAGCGCTATATACGTTGCAGGGTACGTGGTTTACTTTTGAGGTGATCTGATTTTATTCACATTTTGATCGCGACTTTCAATTTCTGAGTAAATCTTTCTTAGGTCGGATTGCCTCCATTCAGATGTTCCTATTATAGAAATCGTGCCAAGAAAAATCGTAAAATGGGTCTGCATTTCTTCATTAGTTTTTCTTTTGATTTGTTTGGTTTTTTATTTTAAATATTATCAGATGTCACAGATAAAAAAAAATCATACACGTGTATGTTACTACTGGTAGTGAGACAGTAATGAAGGAAAGTGTTGGCTTTTAAGGGTTTTTTTATTGTACACAGGAAAATCCAGCGGTATCGTGACCACAGCTAGGATAACACACGCCACCCCCGCTGCTTTGTATGCGCATGCGCCTTCAAGGTACTGGGAAGACGACAGCAGGGTCCCGCCGACTGTGAGGAAGGACTGCAAGGACATAGCCATGCAGCTCGTTGAAAATGAACCTGGGAGAAATATAAACGTAAGTAAAATTAAATTAAATCCTGCTTTCACACAAAGGAAAACAAACAAATCCATCACCTCGGTTACTGAGCCTACGCTGTCTGTCTGTCTGTCCATCCGTCCTACCTTTAAACGGCTGTATCTCCAGAACCGTAATAGATAGCCAGTTGAAATTTTCACAGAATAAGCAATGTTATGGTGGCTTAACTAAAATCTCAAATAGTCGAAAAGTAAAAATTAAAGGGGGTCCGCATACAGCAAACGTATTTTTGTAATCGCTCTAATGTAAAAACTATAACAAGTACAATCGTCAAACTTAGCATGATTATAGTACACACTCTTAATTATAATAATAACTCTTGCTATCCAATGGTTGCCTGCAAGAGATCGCTTTTAGTGTTAAGGCCGCCACTTGTGGCACTAGCTCGTAAGTGTATTCTATCGGTTTGTAATTTTTATTTCTGGTGTACAGAATAAAGAGTTTCTATCTATCTATGATAACAAATAAAAAATAATGGCCAACTGGTAATTTCGTTACTTCGATGACCTCATTGTTGTCACCGAATCTAAATGCCACCATATTATACTAATTTTGAAGTCGTTTTTTTTCTTCAAATTTTAATTATTGTATTTTGATGGTGGTACGAAATCCTCAGTGCGTGAGCCCGACTCACGCTTGTCCGTTTTATTATGTTTTTAACTGACTCTAAAAAAGGAGTTCCAAATTAAATCCATTCTCTTAGATGTACAAACACTGATTACTCAAACATTTAAAAACCGATTAACGTGTTTAAATTTCACACTACACAGTTCCAAAAAGATGCTGAAAGTTCAAATTAATTTAAAGCTGTTTCATAGTGATATAAACAACGCAACGCAACTTTTGTCTGCAACGTTTGTCTTTTCTTTTAGAAACCGTTCTATTCGTTTACTTATCTATTAAAGTGGAAGCATTACAGACTTATAATATTAGACTATTTTTTCAAGGCAAGATAACAAGGAAGCTTGTTCGCTCATAATATATCAACAATAAATTCTACCCTAAAATTTCTTATTTTTGTGACTCAAGTAAATTTGTTTATAGCATAGAAATAGATTCAATGCATAGACGCATCCCTTCTCACACTGATGTGTTTATTTTTTATATATATACAAAAATAAAGTAGCATTCACTCATTCACTCACTTAATGAATGATTAACAAGTCTTAAAACCTTATTGACATACGAAGCTGTTTGACAGGTAAATTTACTATGGAAGTAGGGTGTAGACATTTGCTAAGAAAGGATTTTATAACAGGGACAAATTAAAAGGGTCAAATGGATGTTAAAAGTTTATACGAATGGTTACAGTTTACAGTTTTGGTACTGTACTAGCAAGAATTAATACTATTTTATATCAACTTTCTACATGAAGTCTCAATTATATTTTAGATATGTAGTTATCGTTACGAAATATATATCAATTACGTTTGTTGTTTTTTTATAGCATTTAAAAAAAAATAAGAGTTTGTCTAGTCGACGCGTTTTTTTTTTAATGTACGATCATGCATAAAGTTTTACTTCATTCAGTAGTATGTTCAGCAGAATTTAATGATTCTTTAATATTTTGTTAGATAGGGTATGGACAATGTTTTATTTAGGAAATATGGCTTGATTAATAAAATTATTCATCCATAAATTAAATAATAAATAATAATAAAATAAATAAAATGTTTATTTGGAAAAATTTACAATTTTACAATTTATTTTTTATTTACCTACAATAGTTTGAGAACTGTGTCGCAGGCAACAACGCCCACCTTCAAAACTGTTAAAATTCATAGTTCCAATGAGAGTTTTTTTTGACGAACAAAAATTCGATGTATCGATTATAAGTAGGTGTAGTATGTGAAGTTTCACTGTGTGTGTTGTGTACGTGTAATTTTTGCGTGTGCGAGAGTGTTTGTGTGTGTATGTGTGTGTGTGTGTGTTCTTTCTTTAATTTATTATCTATGCCACTGTCCGGCCATCCAAATAGCTCTATGCAAAATTCACGTCATTCCGTTGCTCTATTGCTGCGTGATAGTGGAACAAACAAACCAAGTAACGAACATATGTGTTTGTTACTTGGTTGCATTAATAATTTATTAGTAAATGGTGTCTAAAGATAAACAAATAACAGACATAATTCAAAACCTTGCCCTTGATATCCCTAAATAATTTTCAGTCCACATCACACGTCCGTCAGTTCCAAATGTGTAAATCTGAGTGAAAAAAGCAGACACTTCAGCAGAAATTTCATTCGTTCGTACGCGTTATTTACAGTTACAGCTTTCCGCTGGGAATTGTTAGCGGCAAGGGAAATAACACTCGCTGACTGCCGCGATTACGTTCGACTGCAACTAGCTTAGTATTGTTACGAAAAATTCATCAAGTTTATTCTCGTGTTCTATTCCCGCGTTTAACGTTTTAATTATATTTGTCAATTAGGTACTTTATTATTATTATATTATGTGCCCAACTGGTTTAACTTCTCATTGCTTTAGAGTTTCGGGATTGAATAAAGTTGTGTTCAGTATAATTAATTATTTTTTACCTTCTTGTTTTGTTTTAACTTTAGTATATGCAATAAGTTTCAATTATTAAATTCCATGAAAAAAGTTTCATGTAAAATTGCAGATTTTTTATTTATTTAGTATTTAGTTACTATTTATTTTTGTGTTAAATTAAAAAAATGTTCTTTTTAAACACAAGCTTTTACTTATTTCTTTCGGCAAACCATTTCATTTAATGCCCATTAATGTAAACATTTGGTCTATCATCTTGGGGCGTCCGTCACATTGAATTTATCATCTAGGACCAAAGTGCTTGGGAAGACAAATTCAATAAACCCATACTCGACGGGGTTTCGTCGTTTTGTTTAGGAGTTCCTATAGCCACCTTTCATCTTCATTACCAGACCAGCTCGAAGGTACCATAACATTGCATTGTCACCGAATTTACATAAGTATGCCAAATTTTAGCTCAATCGGTTGAAGAAATCTGCTTCAAAATTGAGTTGCAAAATTCCCCCCGAACAAACATTGTTATACATACAAACATTGTTATACATACAAACATTGTAAAACATACAAACATTGTTATACATACAAACATTGTTATACATACAAACATTGTAAAACATACAAACATTGTTATACATACAAACATTGTTATACATACAAACATTGTAAAACATACAGACATTGTTATACATACAAACATTGTTATACATACAAACATTGTTATACATACAAACATTGCAAATTTCATAAAAGCTTGTAACAAAAGAGATAACTCTGACAGGAAAACAGGCTCTGTCTTATTATAATACTGATGCTTTGTTATATTTATTTACATTATTGATTGTGCATTTACAAGCGCCCTTTGTTTTCATAATAATAACAATTCCTGAACAGTGTTAAGACTGTTTCTCCATTCACTGAGCTCAAGAAAGGAACGCAGACAATTCCCCGCAGATATTCCGAGCAATAAACTTCACTCAAATCTTATATTCAGAACGAGATTTTATATCAGCTCTATCTTTTCTTCATAAAAATTTAGAGAGAATAACAAACTATTTTACGGCGCCGTAATAATACTGAATACGAAATTCCTACGGTCTTCGATTTTGGGTATTCCAAGATTTCGCTCTATGAACATTAGGGTGTCCCAAAAAAATCAAAGTCGTTTTTTTTTAACGCATACCCTCTTATTTTTTTACTTTTAAGTCAAAACAATTATAAATAAGATTTTAAGAGGGTAGGACCTCGGTAACCCGTGCCGACTTACATCGATACATGTTAGTACTTGCTCTCTAACACTGACGCGACCTAACGTGTCGATGTGCTTGTGATTATTTGTTATTTCGTTAAAGAACTCACATTGTTTTTAATCAGTCAACATGTCAGTGCAATTACGCAGTTCTAAAAGGGGTATATTTTTTATAGGTGACGTAAAACATCAAATAACGGGTTCTAAACTTCCGTCTAATGGACAAGTTCTAGCAGTTTTATTTTACAATATCCGTGAAGTGAATTTAACTGTCAATGAAAGCGTGAATCTCACTATTCGCGAGTGTATTATCTATTGGGAAAAGGCGCGTATTCCTACTAAATCTTTGCCTAATTGTGTGAAAAAACTTGTAAACTTATATCAAGTTTGGAGGGACTTACAAAAAAATGCACAAAAGACACAAGATGTATTTAAGCAGCGCCGTCAAGACTTTGTCAACAATTTAGATAATTTGTTTGACATAGCACACGCCGATGCGCTTCAATTAATAAAAATAAATTAGGATAGAATCTTTTTACAGCGTCAAAGAGAACCAGGCCGACCTGGTCACTTAGCAGGAGTGGATAAAAAATTGACTGATGGAGAGGAAAGAGCGCGCCTCAGAACTATTGAAGAAGAAAAACGACGTGCTAAATATTTGTCCGAGCCGACTCCTTCGACTTCGTCTTATGTACCGTTACAAGACGACTCATCATCTGAATCTAATGAAAACTTAGATTTACAAGAGGACGTACTGAAGCTTGTCGAGAACATGCAAAATAGCAAAATACCTCTGCGGAGAGATTTCATTACTCCAAAATTAGTAGCAGCGCTAGATAGGTGTCAATTGAGTATGAGAGATTCTGTGTTCATTCTTGAAGCAACTATTAAAGCACATGTATATAATTTTGATGAATTTCCGTTAAGTAAGTCTTCCATCCAAAGAATTCGCACAGAAATACGCAAAGAACACGCTGAAACAATAAAAATTGATTTCCAAAATAAGGTACCGGAAGTTGTGACTGTTCATTGGGACGGCAAGCTTTTGCCTGCATTAAATGCTCGAAAATCAAAAGAAGAACGTCTTCCTATAGTTATTTCTCATGAAAACAAAGAACAACTTATTGCTGTACCAAGACTAGAAAGTTCTACAGGAAGTGAACAAGCACAGGCAGTTTGGAACGCGATTGTAAACTGGAATTTAGAAGATAATGTGCAAATTCTTTGTTGTGATACTACAGCTTCAAATACAGATCGTATAAACGGTGCCGGTGCCTTCTTGAACAAAAACTGAACAGAGAAATGCTTATTTTCGCTTGTCGTCATCACGTGTATGAATTGGTCTTAAAGGAGATTTGACTTCATTTCAGTAAAAAGCAAGTCCTTGTTCAACCGCCTTAAAATTGAAGACAGTTTTCTACATGAATGTCCTACTTTGTGGTCAAATAATGCTTCGTTTCAAGAAGCCAGAAAGAAAGTTTCGGCACTGAGGGCAGTAAACGATGTAGCCGAAAGAGCGGTTAAGTTAATGCAAGACTTTCATGGATTACTCACTGTTGAGGAGGAACAAAAAAAATTTTTATTACGTTGCGTACAAGAACACTGGAAATTTTATCCTGACTCTAAAAAACAAACGTTAAAAAGAAAATTTGAACAATACATTATTATTTAAAGTAAATGAATAAATAATATACTATTTGGGTGTATTTGAATTTTAATTAAGTAATAAAAAATAAGTTCTTAAATCCTCCTACAGTAAATCAGTACAAATTTTCATGTCAAAAGTTTGGCATCAAGTCGGCACGGGTTATCGTTGTCCAATCACAATAATATTTATTATTTGAGTCAAAGAGGCCAAACCGAATAAAAATAGCCCCATATGCGTATTTGATTTCGCGAAAAAAAATATTTCCCTTATGTCTTGGGACACCCTAATGAACATATTGCAATGCAAAGTTTGGTCTAAAATCATCTTTTCGAATAAAATAAAATCTTTGCAATACAAAAAAAGACAAAAAGTAAAAAAGAAAAGGATACCATACAACAAACATGTTTTAAACGTATTTTTGAATTAGCTCTAACGGGCCACGTGCAAGTCGGGCTCGCTCATTGAGGGTTCCGTACCACCACAAAATTCAATAACGAAATTACCAGTTACCAGTTATAACGTGGTAATGAACAGAAACTTGTCACTAATAATCATTACGTATAAATAATTTCATAACATTTCTATAGACATTCAAACTAGTCATACTAAACTCGGTCCAAACATTTATTTTCTACGACAGCTGCAATAGCATTGTAAAAAGCAAAATGAAAACTACGAATTCTGATTGCTTTCGCTATATTTATGAACGTAAAACTGTAGCAGGTACCCGAAATCCCGATATAATGGAGTTTTTTTTTTTTTTTTTTAAATCTTTAATGCAAGTGCTTTTTGCACAGCGAAGATGTCGCATTTATTCAACTTTTTACAATGTTATTGCAACTTTCAGAACAAATAATAATAATATCGTAAATATTCGGGACATTTTTGCACACACGGTCATCTGCCCCAAACTAAGCAAAGCTTGTAATATGGATGCCAGAGACTGATATACATACATTATATATTTGTAATACATAATTAAATAGATATTAACACCCAGAGAACAAACACAAATATTAATCACATTAATGTTTTTCCCAGGTGGGAATCGATCCCACGCCCCCAAGCGCAGAAGGTAGATTCACTACCAACTAGACCAACGGACTATCTAATTCATACATGCTTGGACTGAGCTTAGCAGCTTGTGACCACGGACAGACGGACTCGGGCAATAAAGTCCATTAAAAGTGTTTAACTTCAATTTTACAATAGTTTAATTTAGCCAAACTCAAAGTTTGTTTGAGATTAACAGGACGGTCATTAATTATGACACGATAACAGTCAAGTAATGCTGACATAATGCTTTATCACCGGGTTTAACACATTTAGCTCAAAGCTATCACACTAATAAATTATGCAATGGCCGTTTTAAAGTCCGGTCGGCTTCGTACATTTCACTGAGATACAATGGAAATGAACCATAAATATAAGACTTGGATCAGTGCCATAAAATCTACAGAGTAGTCAAAAAAGTTAGTCAAGTGTGCATTTGACTTAATTAATTTGGATGGTGCCAAAAGTACAGACAAAGATGCTCTTCTTTCCGAATTGTTAGAGGAAATATACTTTTCTGAAACATGCTATGCATCGTATATTAATGTTTCAGTAATTTGAAGAATTCAGTTCGATAAAAAGGTCAAGGAGGCCTTAAAATAATTGACGGCAAAATTTTGTATTCTCTAATAACTTGTAGGTATATGCATGCGTACAATATTTCAATGTGGAAAAAGTGGTTTGATTACGTTTTTTCACGAAAAGGAGAATGAAGAAGTTTGAATTTAGAGACAAAATTAATTTATATTTCCTGATGGCTTTGACTTGGTGCCCTTTGATTGGCTCATAGTACAAGCCATGCTCGTTTTGATGTTTTCAAGATATATATTTACGATGAGATGTTATAAAAACTTGAAGATATGAGGACACCCAGAAGTTGTGCTGGTCACGACTAAAAAAACGTTGAAATGTTAAATTAGACAATTTTGTAGTTATTATAGCCGTATCGTGAGTTCAGTAGAATCTATATACTTGTAGACCAAGATCACTAGGTTGCAGCATACCCGACATGCTGGCGGCATTATCATGCTGTATGGCTATGCTTATATTCGTTGTGCCATAAACACGACAGCATTTTGCTCACGCGTCGCAGCGCTCTGAAAGATTTCAAAAAATGAGGTGAGTTCCCGGTTACCAAGGGCCCAATGTTTCTACGTTTTATTGACCAAGGGCTTGTCAAGATTGCATAATTATTTTAAGAATTTTTATACAGAAGTTTATATATTATATAAGCTTATAAGCTTCAAAGAGAAAAATAAAATACTTAACTCTAATTCTATCAGTACCTAATTACCACAGAACTTTGTTTCTCCAGAACTTGAAAACTATACTATATTAGTTTTATTTTGTTACAGGAGTTTTTTTTTGTTTTGTATGGGTAGCGAAGTCACTTCTCAGAGCAAACTACTGTATTAGTATAACCGTGTTAATTAAATTAAAATAAATTTTATTATCAAATTTATTCAATCGAGTAATTATTTAGACGGCTTTGAGATGTGAAACGACAAGTAAATTTGAAACAGTTGTTGCTCTTAAAAATTATGATAAAGCGTCGGACTATTAATTTGTACGTTGTATCAGTTTTCAGTCATGTATGTTTTATCATTCTAAGTCTAATTTCTTCACAGGTCATAATGGGAGGTGGAAGGAGACACTTCCTTCCAAACGTGACTCCTGACCCAGAGCATCCAAATAGAGAAGGAAGAAGATTAGACGGGAGAAACCTGGCGGAAGACTGGGCAAGGGAGAAGAAAAGGCGGCGGTTACGGGCTCAGTATATTCATACGAGGGAACAACTAGCCAAGCTGGACCCTAGGGCGGTAGATTATTTACTAGGTAAGTTGCTGACTGGTCATGTTTGTATGATAAGGAGTAGCCGTGTGGTTCTGTCTTGCTTACCCGCTGAACTGTTTGCCGAAATGTACCTTTTTTGTTTCTTCTTTTTTTGAGGGGGAATATTCCAAATATACTTGGTGAATTGATTGCATGCATTGAAGTGCATCGGAGAACCGATAACCGATGGGGAAGAAAGGTTCTTGAGTGGAGACCACGAACCGGAAGACGCAGCGTAGGTAGGCCTCCCACTAGATGGACCGACGACATAGTAAGAGTCGCTGGCATCCAGTGGATGCAAAAGGCAGGCTGTCGTTCAGTGTGGAGGTTAAAGGGGGAGGCCTATATTCAGCAGTGGACGTCTTCTGGCTGATGATGATGATGATGATGATTGAAGTGCAGCCAGGTGATGTGGAATTACACCCACTAAAAACCCCCCGGTGACCGGCCTTAGTGCTTGACAAGAGGGCTCCGGGATCTCCAGAGGAACGCACCGGAGCCCTCAGCACTGCGCTATGGCTTCTCGCGAGACAACTTAGTTGTCTCAGCCCCGCCACCAGTGACAACGTTGGTCCCACAACGTTGTCGTTCTTTCCCGGAGCTCGCTTAAGTGGATGGTCAGAGCCTCAACTTTGACCATCCCAAGCCAAGAGGTTCCCTTTTAGTAGCCTCTTACTACAGGCAGGGTGTACCAGTGCCGTATTCTATTGCCCCGGTGCCAGTCGACCCGAGAAAAGTCAACAGTTCACATGGCAAACGTAGAGCTTTATATAAAAAATTCTTTATTATAAAGATCTCATAACAATGCTTAAAAAGTAAAGTGCAAGAAAAGTCACGTAGACTATAAGTAGGTTGGCTGCAGATAATGATTAAATCAGGCGTTACTTTGAGGAATTTTATGATCAAAACTTTCTTAAACTAATTTCTAGTGTATATCCGCTTTAATCTGATGCAAATGATGTGGACATGGATTTTAACGACATATTTTCACAAAATTTAACATAATGAAATAATAATTATCAAAAAAAAAATTTTTTTTTTTTGCTGAAATAAAGAGAATAGCAATATATTCCATAAAGTCCAGTTTCTATCCCTTTTCTCAAAAACATGAAATTTGGCTAAGTTCACCCAGCTTCATTCTTTCGACTTTTTCTATACCTAGCCACCTTTACCACCAATTCCTGAACTATGTACCACAATTATATAGCAATAGCTACGGAACTCTACCATATGCGTCTCTCGACACGCTTTTCGCCAGTTATTATTGAATACTAGGCTTGCATTTGACCGCTACTTCGTCTAATATTAGCCTATACTACTACTGGCAATGTCGTCGGTCCATCTAGTGGGAGGCCTATCTACGCAGCGTAGGTAGGCCTCCACTTGGACCGACGACATTGTGAGAGTCGCGGGCATCCAGTAGATGCAAAAGGCAGGCTGTCGTTCAGTGTGAAGGTTAAAGGGGGAGGCGTATGTTCAGCAGTGGACGTCTTCTGACTGATGATGATGACTACTACTGGAGCACACTTACCTAGAAGAAACTGATTCATCATTATTTGCAGCTCATTCAGCCTACTGAAGAGCATAAGCCCCCTCTCTTATGCGCTATTTTTTTCTCCGATGAAAAAGTACGTACCAAAACTAACAGCTGTACACAGTTATTTCCCAGAAGTTAGTACTTTCTTCATTGGATTCAGTTTAATTAAACAATTATGCTACTGTGTTGGTCCAATTTTACCAATAACTTTCACCCCAGAGGCTAAAAAAAGTTCTGTCAGGTCACTGCGTCAACCCGGTTAGTAGATTAGCGTGTGCAAAAAATCTAGCAAAAAAGAGAAATCCGATTCGTAACCAACTGCCTGGAACATGCAATTTTATGTGCCATGTATTTTAGTTTGTGAAGTCTCAAATAGGATAACCTCTGCGATTATGTAAATTACTACATTTGCGACTTTAAAAACATTTTTCAGTTGATTTCACAATAAAATTATAAACTCCAAAAAAAAACTTTTAAAAATAAGCTTTTGGCCGTCCGCCATATTGAATTTAGTGTGAAGTCATTTTATTTTTCGTAGTCTTCTCTGAAAACTTTTTCATGGGGGTGCATAAAAAATAGCTAGTCCGCAATCTTCGGGAATCCGCCATATTGGGTTTAGAATGACGTATACATAATTATACACTTAGTAAACACATGTATACATTACTATTGTCATCCAAACTATATGTGTATGCAAAATTTCAGATCAATCGGTTGGGGTTAAAATTCGGTTACAAGATTAGACCTAAACTAAATGCAAATTAAAAAAAAGCTTGCTAAAATAGTATAACGATGGGAATTTCAGGTCTCATGGACTACTTCTAAGAAATCCAACACTTTACTACTGCAATATTGCCACGAAAGGGTAAATAAGTGCAGTGCTTTTAAATTTTATATCAGGGGTTCAAAAATGCGGTGATTTCGCGCAAAAAAACAATCAGCAAGTTTAGTTTGAAATTCATTTCAAATTTCTGCTGCAGTCATACCATTTAGTGGTTAGATACAACTTGAAAAGTTAGTCAGTATGTGCTCGTGCTACATTCTAATCTCGATTCAAAATCATTTGACCAGAACATTCATTTTTACGGTTCTGCAAACTCGTTTGCACACTCTAGCGTTTTATAAAGGAAACGATTCGATGCAATATCGTCGGTATTTTCCATCCATGAACTTTTCATAACATTTTCTACTCTCATGACTTTTAGTTTTTGATATTAGACGGTTAACTAGGTGTATTGAGTTGGTTCTAGGTAGCACGAGCGATGTTACAAACATGGAGCTACGTAGTAACTTTTGATTGCTTAGTACATTGAATATTGTACGTAAATAGAACTAGAGATATAATTGCTTTCAATTTTAGTTTTGCTACGGTTACTAGGTACACCAAAGTTTGAATGGTGTTGAAATTCACGGAAACCTACATACATACTACATATTAACACAGACCAGTATACTGGACTGTGATTATTACTAACACATACATAGATTTTTAACCCCCGATCTAAGAGCTGATTTTCATGAACCAAGCTAAGAACAATCTTGACCAAATCACCTATCCTTAGATTAACTACACAGAGAAGGTAAGTTTCCAAACAACGCCTTCTCAAAATGTAAGCTACAAATTCGCTTTGTAGCTTACGTTTCGATTGGTATTTTAAACGATTTAATCAAGAAAATTAATGGATTACCTGTGGAATGTCACACCATAACTCTTATGCTGCTTTTCTGATTTGATGTGGTACGATTTCACCGCGCAAATTGTCATAGTAAAATTTTTATATTTTTTTTGGGGCCATATATGACACCATTTGAATGGCTTAAATTTTGCGAATGTACTTGGTTTCTTTGTGTAGTTATTCTAAGCACCTATCAAACAAAAAAAATACGGTTCAGCCGTTTAGGAGCTCCGATGCCACAGTCAGACACACAGATAAACACTATAATAATACACACACACAAACACACATACACACACACACACACACACACACACACACAACCACACACACATATACTATAGATAATTTTTATTTCTGGTGTACACCATAAAGAGTTTTTATCTATTTATCTATCTAAACACGTTAAACTTATAAACACCCCTCTATTGTGTCGGGGGTAAAAGACACGTGTAATTGGCTTTTGTAGTTTCTTTTGTAACTACGTAATTAGTTACATTGAAACATTTTATATTTTGAAGCACAGTAATTAAGAGAAAATGTATAATGTTTCGTTACTTAAAAATACTTTTACTTTGGCAGGATTTGAAACCTTACAACCCTAATATTGTTCTTTTATTACTGAAAACCGCCTTTAGGTAAAAGCTGTTACTGAAATTCAGTTTTATATGCTTCGCTAAATGGGAAGCGTCGTTGAAATTATTAAAGAAATCGGACCCTTCTGTACTCTTTGTTAGGTTTATTTAATGGTGGAAGCTTACGCAGCAATTCGGGTGAAACCCTTTAGGGTGATGGTCTTTTTGGTGAACCGTGTAACACGGTGACTTAACTTGATCTACTAAAGAATAGATAACAGTTTTTAATTACGACCGACCCATAACTTATTTGCTTTATAGTCAATTTTATCATAGTTATTGGTTGTTCATTTCCTACATAGTCCTAAGAACCCTTACAATGCGTTCATCCGTTAACCCTTACAATTAGTTTGTTCCATTCGTATGTCTCTGTCCGTCCGTCTTATTTTTACGAACCTTCTAGCTTCTATAGTTTTAAAGATAAGTGCATAAAACTTTGCACTATTATAGTTCTAGTATATATCTCAATTTCAAAAGTATAAAAAAAATATTGCATGTTGGAGGTGGCACCACATGTGGGGGTGCAGTGAAAAAATGATTTGATCCCTTATTTACATGTACAAGATGACTCTGGTACATGTGAAGCACACCCACGTTTGGTGTTTTGTTGAAACAGTGTTTTCCTAGTGGTCTTCTTTTTGGCTAAGTCCAGAGCTTCGTTTGTCCGATTTTTTCTCTAATCACCAATTTCTGAACTATGAATATAATTTCAATTATATGGCTTTGGTTACGGAACCCTACTATATGCGTGTGTTGACACGCTCTTGGCCAGATATAATCTTTGTATTTATCAGTTTGAGTATGTTTTTATTCATCAGTCTCGTTACTAGCAAAACACAGTATGTACAGTCGTTCGGACACAAGGTGATAAGTACAATTTGATGAGTGCACGGCTCGCGTCGTATGTTTCAATGGCACATAATATTATCATAAGTTTGATGATTCTTGCCAACATGAAAGTCACTTTGTTCCGCTACTCGAGTTGCCGAGTATCCAAAACTATCGTCGCTTCATGTACAAACAGCCCCAAACTAACCTAATAACTAGTTAGGTATCTATCAAGTAAAATTAATTCTAACGTCTTTCACTGGCTTCCCCAAATTTGGTAAAGTCAGTTCATGGAAAATTAAATAACTTTACCAATATTTCCAAAGTCCATTAAAGTATTTTACTTATTGTTGAAATCCATTTCGGCAGTTATGCCTAATGGCTTTAATATAATAAGTTTAACGACAGCATTTAGCGACTTTTAAATTTAATTATGATCTGGAGTCCAGTGCCGGTGTAATCCAGTTTTGTATCCTTTTTAATCCGACCCACGGTAAGCACCATTTGCATTTTAAATGAGGGGACACCTACATTTATAATTGAAAAGTCTGCGCTGTTAATGCGTCTATTTTGATGTTAAATATCATACTTATCGCGCTTAAGCCCAAGTAAGGGGACTGTTTCTCTATCGGGACGGAAAAAAGCTCTGTTTCTACTACGAGTACGTATAGATAGGTACGCAGCGCACCGCTATTACTTTTCAGATACCCTCAATTCATACAATGCACTCGGGTCAATCTTTTTAATAATTTAATTTACTTATTAGTGTAGAGATGCGCAGTTTTATCTTAGAAAATCTCGACCGCTGATTTAGGCTTTTGAATGTAAACATAAATTAAACGCCCTTCAAAATAACATACCTATTTATTGTGTATGTGAATATATTTAGTAGGTTTAAGGTAGGCTGGTTACGGAATTGCGTAGTGTAGGTAGTGCGTATTAATGTAATAAATCTGGCCCGCTTGAGGAATTAGACCTTTACCAAAACATGGGATATGGACGTACTTAGGAGGGCGCCAGGGGCTTTAAATATTCTATTCAGTTAGGTCAGATTTGATCGATTGCTTTCGACGTGAAGCTATCATTGAGTATAGCACATTTTGTAGTCATTTCTTACACTATTATTCCAAAGAACTCCATATGTCACGGTCTGTTTGATTTAACAGCTAAACTATTTTTACTATAGAAATAGTGAGGAAGTAGTGTGCTTTGTAAAACCGTATGTACAATACTTTAATATAAGAAAATGAGGAAAAATTAAAACAATAACAATTTTTCTTTTTGAATACCATGTTTGATTGCATGAAGGTTATAAATAAAATTATAAATAGTGTATATTAGTAATGTGATATTTTTTTTCAACAGTTTAAGATCAAACGATCTTTAATCTTATTTTTTAACTTACATCTTAATACATCCACCTACTATAGTAGATAGATACGTATTAAGGTATCATTTGGTAACAAACAAACGAACATCCCTCCATCCCGTTTTCTCTAAGACAATGTATTGTAAACAAAAACAATTGGAATAGAGTAGGCTTATTTGAGGTTGATTTATGAGAGGATTCCTTTACTTACAGGAACGCTTCAGATGAGATAATGGTTTCATAATATTGTTGTGCGGGTGAAGATGTGAAGATCGGATTTGGTTAAGTTTGTTTATTCCATTCCAAAGGAGTATCGACTCCTTTGGAATGGAATTCACACATCGCATTGTATTGTATTTATACGCTATAATTATTGTTATACTAGGTTTATCAATAAAAACAAGAAAATTATACCTAAATATTTTGAATTACAATAACTTAAATTAATTACTTAAATTGAAATAAATATAATATCAAACTACTCTAAATCTAATAAACCACTGCTGTAGGCATCATTTCCAAAACGCTGACCGCATTGCCGGTCCGAAATAAACCGACCAGTATTTTGGTCACTGGATGCATCGACCAAACATTTAGATGATTCTTTAAAAATAATTATAAGAATTAATATTTTGTTATTCTAAATTGTTGTACGCTCATTCTGTTTAAAATATAGTTAATACTTTACACTACTACAATTCAATTGTAGGTATTTACTAATCTAGTTGGGAGTATAACGCTAATGTTATATATTTTTTCTACTACGTCTACAACCACGGTTTTCGCGATTTTATCAAAAGTTCAGTTGTCTGCATTATCTGAAAAAAAACTTGTTTGCTGCTTTTCTTCTGTCTGTTTTTTCTATTTTTGTCTTAGCAAGCATATTTTTGTCCGTCATTATGTACACTATCTTACCTTGCTAGATTGCAAGGTATTCAATTTCATGTTACACAATTTTATTAAAAGCAGTTTTATGTAGTCGGAAAAAGTTAAAGACAAAGACACATACAGTGCTTTGGCCTCTCGAGCTTGGACTAAGCTCGAAGGACTTACTAACTTCATTACACTTAGTGATGAGAGTCTGATGTTGGGGCCAGGAGTCAGATAGTGGAACTCTTGATATAAAACTCGTTAAAAATCTTGATGCTTTCAATCGGTTTCTTCTAGGCAGGCACGTTTCATCGTAAACCGCATTATCACGCAGCCAAACGCAAGCATTACATCAGAAAAAAATCGAGGGATTTCCCAGTAACCATTAAAAAATTCCAATAATCGCCAGATCAGTTTTATGATACCAAACTATTGTATTATCATTCAAATTACCTTAATATTCTTTGAAAGTTGCTCATCGATACGACAATTAGCAGTATGGTAAAATTTACTTCCAATATTTGTGTACATTATCAATTTGTTACAAATGAAGTTAATAAAAGCACATTTAAACTTTGCGAATATTAATATACCTGCTCCATTCGCAGGTTTGTTCGAATACTCCCACATGGAGTTCAACGCTGAGCGAGGAGCAGCTGCGGACGCAGAAGAAGGAGCGTCGGCTGGAACGAGCGTCAAAGCTGACGATCCATCGTTGGCTGACATGACAAGAGCTGCCCTGTCTATCTTACTGAAGAATGATAAAGGATTCTTCTTGCTCATTGAGGGTAGGTATATGGTAAATGATGTAGCAACTGTAGACGTAAACGTCAAATTGGACAACCATCACAGGCTGACACGAAGAGAACTTCTGTGCTTATCATACTGAATTTTTTAATAAGATTATTCTTGTTTATTGAGGGTAGGTTTATAGTAGCTGACAGGGCAACTGTGGACGTAAACGTTAAATTAGACGACCATCATTGGCTGATACGACGAGAGCTTCTCTGCTTATCTGACTGAAAAATTTGATAGAATTCTCCTTGTTTATTGAGAGTAGTAGGTTTATAAAAGTTAGCGTAGCGACTGTGGATGGAAACATCAAATTGGACGACCATCATTGGCTGATATGACGAGAATTATTTAGCCTATATTACTTTAGAATAATAAAGAATTCCTCATGCTTATTGAGGGTAGATTTATAGAAGGTAATGTTACTACAGTGGATTGAAACATTAAATTGGACATTGGAATTCTCGCCATTGGCTGAAATAAGGTAATTTTTTTGCCTTTTTTTACTAAAGTATGAATATAGTTTCTTACTATTTAGTAAACGTTTGTGGTTGCATTAAATTTTATACAAAAAACGGACATATCGACAGAATGTACGACCATCAAATTAGACGATCATTGCTGTTTGAGATAACGACAGCTTATGTTTCGATTTTACTAAAGATTTTTCTTACTAGTTGAAAGTAGAGAAGAAGTTGGGAGTTAGTAAGTCACACGTACCTACTTACGTACTTATACTGAATCTATGCTGCTTACTAACTCCCAACTTCTTCTCTAGTCAGTCTAGTTCCCAAGTCACAGTATAGGAAAAACAAATTGATAGATTGTTGTAGATTGCAGTTGCGATGCAAAAGTTTGACAGCGGTTGAAGTGATAAATGTGAACTTTTTTTTGACCTGGCAGCGTCGCCATGAATCGAGATATACATATAAAAATCGAAATGTGTTGTGTATGTATTTTCTCTATAGACTCAAAAACGGTTATACCGATTTTGACGGGATTTTCACTGGCAGATAGCTGATGATAAAAGGAGTAACCTTATGCAAGTGAAACAGCGGGGCGCAGTTACTTATGAATAAAAGAGTGATCGGTTTAGAAGTTTAATCACGACTGCCTCGACAAACCTTACAATAAGATAATTGTGAACTAAGTACTTATACTTATTTCAGACTTAAACTAAGCGTAAGCTTAATTGCAAACGCTTTTGAGTAATACCATTCCTAATCGAGCTACAGTTTTACTTAATTTAATTCAGCCCCGAAAATTACGTAATATTACGCACGGTCTCATCTTCCATTCATGACCCATATTTACGCGTTAAAAGGTTTTTATTACTCTACTCAAGCGTACAGGGCGCAGAGTATCATGTTATCTTTAATAAATAATTCAGTTAGGGAGCTCGGGACCCGGAACTCGAAGGTTAGTGATTCTGAATTTATGGAACAAAAAAATCCGCATAAAATACACCTAGCATTACTGCATTGGCGTACGCTTTTCAAGGCGTATTATCAGGGTCTTTATAAGGGCGGCCTAATGAGTCAGCCGTACCAAAAAAGTTGCTAGGATAATGAGATTGACTCGTTTCTGTAGTGCCTCAGAAATGTTTGCACAGGCCTGAACCGACGGTTTCCATGATGTCTTTCGGAATAAAGTGTCTATGTTAGTGTGTAGACTTTGTGGTAGTAGCAACATCATCCTAAAAACTGTAGCAGAGAACTCTTTTTCGCCTTTATTTAGGCATTTTGTGCAGATGATGGTCAACAAAGAGACAATCAAGGAGTTTGAAGTTGTCTGCACTAAATGTTTAAATACATAATTTTATTACCAGTATAGTTTTTAAATTTTGCTTTTATAAGTTCATAGTTTAAGTTTTATTGTTGTGTTTTTATGCTGTATCTTAGATACCATGTAGTTTCATGGTATTTATTAGGGCATTACCCTACCGGGAATTGAACTCCTGGAACCATATCCTCTCAAGGCAGGCGTGCTTCTACTGAACCACAGGTTTTTTATATATTTTATTCTTTTATTTAACTTATAACAATAAAACATACATGGAATCCTGGTGAAGAAGCTATGAACGATATTTATTTAAAATAAAATTTAGAAAACTCATTCAAAAATACCTTTTCAGGTGGCAGAATCGATCATGCGCATCACTACAACAATCCATATAGGGCATTGGACGAGACGCTAGAACTTGAGACAGCATTGCTAGCAGCTCTGGAGCGAGTGAACCCTGCTGAAACACTTATAGTGGTCACGGCGGACCACGGCCACGTGATGACGTTTGGAGGTCAGGCTACACCAAGGGGACATCCTGTACTAGGTAAGAAACTCCCTCGACGTGCATGGTAGGTTAAACATTCATAGGTAACTGGAAAAATCTGATAAATTATCAAGCAGTACAACCACCGCTTTTAATTTCCAATGTCACGCGGAATGCAACGCGGTTTTATCGATTGTGACACTAACCCCTAGTTTCTGAAACCTTGTTCTATTGTCAAAACTTATGTCAAGTGACTTGATTAGCTGTTGTTTTTTCGTTTAACCAATCACGTGAGTTGATTGAGATGAGATTTAACAACGTGTTTGTTAATTTTTATGTTGATCAGCCTTACAGAATTCGGGTGTTATTCTCTATCTCACATGAGATTTCTTGCCATAAACACGTGACGTCATAACATGAAAATGTATCTACTTGAAAAATGTACACTGTGCCCTTAGTCTTTATGACTACATAAACTCATAAAGCAGCGGTGTAACGTTATCTGCGTGGAATTGGCAATGTCAAGTTTGCTAAACGCGATGAGGTTCGTAACACGCTCGTTTTGAAAGCCAATTTATTGCGACTAACGCGGAAAATTTCCGTTTTGTGTTCCGCGACGCTAATAGTAAGTAACGCATCGCACCACAACCGTCCAGTGAAATAAAAATGGCCTGACAATTTACCCAAGTATCTAGGGTAACCTAAAACACGAGATCAAAGTTTCATATCCAAACAAAGTTTTAAAAATGATCTTATTAAAATTTTATTTCGTTTCTAAATTTATTATGTCCAAACAAGTATTTTTAACCAACTTCGAAAAAGGAGGAAGGTTTTCTATTCGACCGGTTTTGTATTTAAACAAAATATCCAAAATGACAACCTCTCAATATTCATGCGAATTGATTAGAGCATACGAATATAAATTCGTTGCGTGTTCGTATCGTAACTAAGCATGAAAATCGTGTTTGTATCTCGGTCGCGTAGATTTCTCGAAATATTCACCAATTAGGAATAATCCGACAGAGCTCCGTAGCCAACAAGGAAAATTATAAACATTCCGGGCACAATTGCATAAGAGTACGGATGTATCGAGAAAAGTAAAAAACAAAATCAAACATTGTACCATTTAATTATGTTTATGGTTAATTGTACTAGGTATTTTCCTCTCTATCTCTCTCTTTCTCTCTCTGGGAGAAGTCCTGTGAATCAGCAGAACATGATAGGCTTAAGGCTGATAATGATGACGTCTTATGGCTGAAATGATGATGATGTTGAACCCGATTCATAATTCACATTTCAATTTTCCACAAAAATTAAGTAGTTCAATACACTTCATTATTTTCTAAAGGTGCGGACACAGTGGTATCGGATATCGACGGTCTGCGGTACACCACGCTGCTATACGGGACAGGGCCAGGTCATTCGGAGCCAAGAGCCCTGCCATTAAACACTACATCATCCGCTGCCGCTACTGCCGATGCCGTGCACGCTGCTGCAGTGCCGAGGCAGTGGGCAACTCATGGCGGAGAAGATGTCCCTATTTGGGCTTTAGGTATGAGATTTTCTTAGAAAATGTGTTTGTTGTCAAAAAACACAACAAACGTTGTAATTACTCTTTTAAATTTAATTCGAAAAAAAATAAACAAAAATATTTATTTATGTCAGAAACAAAAGATTCAAAGACATTACGAGTTAAACACAATGAATAAAAAATTGTTTCTGTCACAAGCCAGTGCCAACTCAGCGTAATGCTGGTTGTAAACAACCAGCGCTGGTCTTCCGTTGGAACCGACATGTGACGTCACGCACGTCAAAACAGCAGGTGTGCGTTGCAAACACCATAATATTACCAATGTAATACACATAAAAACATAATATACAATATAATACATATAAAAATTTGTGTTTAACTGTTGTATTCATTCACATGCATGCAGTGTTCACTTGAAGAAAGTCATGCATTTCCATATTAACTATGTTATATTGTATGTAATTAAGATAACGAAATTAAAGGCGATAGGGCCAGTTTAGTAAACAAATAAAAAAATCCTTGGCCACTTGTCACTGTCATTTGGATTAACATTATTCATATTCATATTCATTTATTTGGTAAATATTATTTACATGTCAAAAAATTATCAAAGTTTTTTTATTAAATAATAATAATACAAAAAAAAAATGGTATCTATACTAACAATTGTATTAATTATTAATATTGTATTACTTATTCTATATTATATATTCATTCATATATATTCATATATTATTTCATTATATGTGAGACAAAGACATAAACAGTAATAATTATCGCATGCAAATAGCTCGGCTGTTTGAGTTTTTGTGCAAATACAACTATTACGCAGGCGGTTCAACTCTGTAAAGTTACAAAATTATTACTGAAGACACTCAGAGATGGAACTAAAATGGCTCTACGAGTACTTAAATGTCCTGTACAGCAAAATGAATCAGGAAACTTTACTGCTGAGATCAAGATATTTTAACGAAACGTACGATAAGCGTTCAACCCTCTACCATAACTTGGTGCAATGTAATTTGGAAATGAAACTGAGGCGCCGTTTTATGTTTTGAGTTTTAGGGCTAGTTTGCAACGCAGTAGAAGCACAATTAAGGATTCTTTGGTGACCTTGGTTTTTGAGGCTGAAAAGGCTAATCGTGACCGTAGCTATAGCCTTAGCTAATTTAGTATCGAATATAAACATATATGTTAAAGAATACTAGCAGCGATCTGCAAACACTTGAACATACTGGCGGTATGTAATCAAATAAGACCTAATAAAAGCCTTTGTCTTAAAGCCTTTTAAGCATCCATCCGTCTAGAAAAAGAGTGTTCGCTAAATGTAATGGAAGATATCAAGATTGAACTCCGAAAAAACAAGCGTCAGATCCGACGATTCTGCTTAAATTATTCATAACCTATATACCTACATATGGATTTATGATTACTTGGCTGTATGCTGCAGAGAAAAAGGTGGCATTGAAGATGAGGCTTTCATTTTGACTTTTAGTTTTAATATTGTGAATGTCAGTAAAACGCTTTGCGTACTTGTCTTTCTGCGTGTTTGACTTTCTGCGTCGGTGACTTTATGCGTATTTGACGTTACGCGTATAAGCCAAATTAACAATGACATACTGTGAACATTTCTTAGGTCCGATGGCTACCACGCTGTTTGCCGGAGTAGTAGAACAAAGCTATATTCCGCACGCCATCGCCTACGCGGCGTGTCTCGCCCACCAATCTCGACGGTGTCAAGAGAAGATTAATCTCACACAGCCGGTGGTAAGTTTACCTGATCAGCTAATAGGTGCGGGAAATTGAATTTCTTCAAACTATGAGGCGTATAAATTTTCACTCATGAACCTATACGTTCATAAGTCCGAATTTGTACGTATGTGAGGTGGTTTATGGGAGAATTATTTTTTGTAATGGGTGACACAAATCACCCCATGTTAAGTGACGGTGTGGTCGAAGATAGTACATATGCCTAACCTGGAATGAAAATTGGCTGTCAAGTGTGGCTGCCGAAAGACATCGTGTGGAGCTTGGCCACAGATTTTCAACTTGGGGTAGTAGAGCCAACCGAGCACTATAAAATGTCCTATCACCATGCTATGGTTTCCTCAGGATGTTTTCCATCACTGACAACGAGCTGTAGTGAAACGCCTAGCCTAATTGACTAAACGAAGAGAGGTCTTAAATTATAATGAGACAAGTCAGCGTTTCTATGTATGTTTGTATATTAATTTGTTTGACGATAACTTGCCTATCGTTGATCCGATGGCCATAAAGTTTTTTAAGCATGCATTTCAATTCCATACTTTATTCAAATTCAAATATGAGCAAAATCAGTTGATGGTTAGTTTTAATTTACTTGTAAATATTTCTGTAGGAAAAAATTGCGACCTGCGTCTCTCCGGAAGTAAGCAGCGTCTCAGCTGCAGATGAAACCCGCAACGATGGCTCAAGCGGTCGCCGTGTTGTCGTTGCTTCAAGCGTGATGTCGGACGAACGAGTCACGCGATCATCCGCCTCGCTAACCGCTCCACTCCTCACCCCGAGCTACCTAATATCAAGTGCGTTCAATCTGGTCGCGTCTTTACTTTCGTTTAAATATTTAATTTAGATGTGATTAACTAGAATTAAAACGAGTTTCGGGTGCGATGACTTCATTGTGTTGTTAGTTAAAATGATTGTGTCATTTTGTACAGAAATGATAATGTAAATACACAGACACTAATAGTGTAAATAATTTATGGTGAATGTAAATAAAAGCAATTTACTTTCATTTGTTGTTTTATTTTACCACAAATTGTTAAGTTTTTGGATTAAGAGCCCTGACTTTGTGCGTCATCTATCTCCGAGTTTTTGAGCGATGACGCCGAAAACTGCACGTAATTCATTTAAGTAGGTACTAAATGAGTAATTGGTTAGGGTCGAAGATCGAACCAGGTGCCGTTAGACTGTAAAGCGCACATGCTACCACTCGACAACCATCGCTCATATAGCTAAACGGGGTAAATCAATCATGGTTAATTGGTTAGGTATATTTATTAACGTTCACATATTTGGTTCCAAAATCAAATGAAAAAAAATTATAATTATTAAATAATATTAAATAATGTGACCACCGTTTTAAAGAAAACTAATGTCGTGTACAGAGCTAGAGAACGAAAACTGATGAATGGCAGTGAACGGGTCGATGTGGACAGGACATCTCAGTGAAAACGAACTCAGGTAAACATTAAATTCGGTCGCGACGTAAAAGAGATTTGTCAGAAAAATTGTTTTGAAGATTTTCTCGCGTTCACTAGTTCACTGAAAACTCCTACGAAGCGCTCTAATTCCACTTTAATGTGCGAACCACTAGACTGTGGAATATCTTGTCGGAGGGGTATTCCCCGATAATTATAATCTGTAAGTCGCGACTGAATCGATTTCTTATAGGCATGCGTACTACGCCGTAGACCACACATAGATAAAGAATGTCAAAAATGATCTGTGAGACCACATTATTGCTTAACTTCAGGCGAGGTGCCGGTCAAACGCAAGTCTATTATTCAATTAAAAAGTGCGCATGTGTTCATTTGCATTCATTCGCGTTCATTCGCCAGGTCTGTACTCGGCATAACAACGCAGTCGCTAATCAGATACCAACGTATCAGTGTAACACAGATCTGTACCATATCTGTGCAATAAAACATCGTTTATTGGTTTTTAGTATTCATTCAACCTGATCACACACACACACATCAAATCAAAACTGATATCAAAACTATATGTACTGAATCAACACTACATGTTCTTGAAGGCGCTTCGTCTTCAATTTATCAGACAATTGTGTTACCTACAACACCTACTACAATCAAGTAAATGCGTTCCCTCACGGGTTTAACCTGATAAAGTGGGGTGTTCTCTAAAACGTGTTTCACCTATTTCTCACGAATTTATTTGATACAATAGGATTTTGTTTCGTGAATTAGATTTTCACTGTTTCTTTCAGACATGGTACGAGGGTATTCCTACCAATTAAAGTAAGTCACAGTTTTAGAAATTTAGCTGTTCAAGCTTGTATTAATGCATCTGTAACCCATGGCAGATGGGTGTGCACGGTTGTTCAAACGCATCTTCGGCTGGAAAAATATCCAGCGTGCCAGATTGCCTTCAGATGTCTGATCGCTCAAGGTCAGTCTATAAGGTCATGTATGCAACTTATGACCTAGTACGCACAATTTAGTGGGAATGTAGCCGCTGCTTACGAACGCGTCCGATAATGTGTTTGGAGCATTAGAAAACTTAATTTCGTAGTTGTTTAAGTTTTGTGCTTTTATTTTTTGGACATAGTTATAGAATTTAGACATATTTTTACGTGCCATCTTGGCACATAAACACATTCAGATTAGTTGGTCCCATAATTCATTAAAACTGGTTCACTAGTTTGGTTCTTAAAATAACTAGATAATTTGTTTAGTTGGATGACAAGATATTGTTATCCAGGTAACGGACGAGATCCTGACTTGGACTACATGCCTCTTAAACAAACGAATTTGCGTAGATATATTACTAATTATGAAGTCAGTTTTTATTGATAATTATTGACTTTATTTGTACATCACTAGCTACATCTCGTGATTTGTGTTTGTCAAATTTTGTCAAATTTTGGCCTAGAATCGATTCGGATGTGAATAGGTAACAAGACAAATATTTTTTTAATTATTTCTCCAAAATACAAACTTTCGTAAAAACCCAAAATCTACTAGGTACGACCGTTTCAAAACTAAACAAGAATATACCTTCAAACATAGACGTCGACATGTACTTTATCTAATCCTTCAAACTGAATTTCGAAAAATGTTCTAATTTCACTATAAATTTCTAATATTTATATTTAATCTTCTATTCTCATATTACTTATTTACCGATTATATAATACAATGGGATAAATATAAATACCATACAACCTTCTATTTATTTTCATGAAGTCAATGGTAATAATTAGAACATTGTATGAACTCGTGAAAAAAAATCATCTCGGTCCTTGTCATCGATCTATAGTATGTACTATTAAATTCTTTGGTCCTTGTATCCCTCGCTCCGCTCAGGATTCTTCTCTAGAATCCCTGACTGCTCTCGGAATTCAACTTAGTCCTTCAAAATAAATTCCTTTTTTTTCCAGTTGTTGTATAATCTAATATTTCTCCAAAATATTGTAGTTAGGCCATTGTAGTTAGATACCTATCATATCTCGGTTACCCTCGTACATTGTTACCCGTGAAGTGTGCCGTGAAGAGATAAAGCTATTGTCACTCCTATTTCTGACAGCTGACAGCTATTATGTGGCATGGAGTGCAATGAGTTTCGAGTGTTTTGTGTGGAGCGAAAGCCTTTATAGGATAGAGGGCATATGTAAATGATTCAGTGTTTACAATAGAAGAACTTTATAAGCACACGGCACAGCACACTTATAAGTTTGTTTTGTCATTCTTCTAATTTTACATAATTGAGAATAATGTTTTTTTTTAAATGACGATAAAAATCGCTAATGCAGTGCTGTGCTGTGATTTTTGTGACTTTCAAACATCTGTCAATAGTAAAATTACTTACAATCTTTCGTTATGCAACCCCAGTGCTTATAGGAAATATATTTCCTCTGAGCTGCTAGTTAATTTGTTTCACTAACACAAATCGTTGTTGTAACCTCATTTATCCGGGTGTAAAGCCGCATAGCAGGAGCTTTTTAAACGAATAAACATTTTCGCCTCAAAGCCAGCGGTTTTTGTACGGTTTTTGTGTGTGCTTACGGCGTGATGCGCAAGGTGTTTCATACCATAAAAGTTGTGGGAAAACCGCGCCAGTACTGTGTAGTCTTGGAGGTATCGGGCATAGTAGTTTACCTTAACCTACCTATTTCTAGCAGCATGTCAAGTTTGGGCTTCATCTTATTTACCACAATGTGATAAAATTGTATACATTCTTGTTTATCATTACTTATTTAAAATAAATGTTATCAGAATTGAATTTCATTCCCTAAAATGGTATACTCCGCGAGTCTGTGATTAGATAAATGTGATTAGGTAACTAAGAGCGGCCACACACATAGCCACATAATGCGACCACTCGTGGCTGCGGCTAGTGTCTAAGCCGGGCCACTCCATGCGGCCACCAGACGCAGCCACCGGTGGCTTGAACGTGGCTACCGGTGGCTTGAACGCGGCCACTGGTGGCTTAAACGCCACCACTGGACGTGGCCACTTGGTACGTGCTGCGTGTAGACGTATCCACATATGTATTATATGCTACTTATATATTATGATCAATTCAATTAATTTATAAGTTAGTAAAATTTTAATAATTAACACAGGACAATTAATTATAATCTTTAATAAAATTTAATTTGGAATACTGATTCGATTTAATCTGCCCTTAGGAAATGAAACTAAGAAAATGTACAAAAATCTGACCTAATTTAACTTGGAAGGAACTATCCACCAAGATACGGGCTAACACTTTGTTTAATGGCTAGGGCCGACAATATTTTTATTGATGTACTATTCCAGTTAAATAAATTTAGAAAATAATTGAAGTTTTTGCAGCTTGAAACTTGATAAAAATCTGTGCGTTTACCCCGCGTGCAACCCAGTTACAAGTCATTAATAAGTAATGATATCTACCAGCAGCTCTTCCTTATTCACAAATACGCGTTGCTTGTAACTAAACCCTTTCAACAGGAAAAGGCTCTAATGGTGCGTAGCCGAATAAACAATGGAATATCTCTTCTGTGTCGCAAACGGAAAACTATCAATTACCTATAGTTTGTCAGCTAGAGAACCATATAAAGGGAGAGGTAAAATTACTTGTGTATGGAAATTTGGCCAGTTATTCAATGTATAAATCAGTTTTATTAGGTAAGACCTGAAATTAGCATGAAAAACAACTTTGTAAAAATATTAACATCAACAAGCATTTCAGTCAGCAACGAAATATTACTGGAGGGAATTACTTATTTGGTTTGATGAAACGGTAATTAACTAACAGTAGACTTTAGTTTCTAAGAAACTAGCTACAATGTAATAGATTATTCTAGTAATGTGGTTAGTAATATTGTTTACAAATGTCTTGGTTAATTGGCTTTATTAATATCGTATAAGCTTATACAATATTTTCATTAGCTTATTCCAAGTAAAGCCAATACCAATGATGCTGTTATTTAGACCAAGCTTATAGGCTTTTTCGATAAGCGACGGTGCCCGAGTGGTAGCGATTGCATTTAACAATCTGACGGCACCCGATTTGATCCTTAGCTGTGCACCAAAGAGTTATTTCGTACTTAAATAAATTATATGCAGGTTTTCAACTGTTGAATTTTGTGTGACACTGAACTATAATAAATAAATAAATAAAATAAATAATAAATAAATAAGCCATGGATATCAGGCAAGTGACTTGCTTGTCTTGTCAGTCAGTTGCGTAGTGCTACGCGGTATAGTGTGTGAAAATGTCCATACAAAATTTATAAGTATAGGCAGGAGCTATATCGTTGGGCTATGGCAATATAATACACAGAGCCGGTAGACAGCGGGGGTAAAGTATGAAGCTATGATGCAAAATAGGTACATTACATATAACTTCCATACAATCTATATCAGTCAAATCTTCATCATACCTTTCACGTGCTCGTAGATAAGAAATTCCTCAAATGCCATAGTTCTATTACGTCCCAGTCATAAAAAGCATTTTTGGGCGCATATTTGAGCCTGTCCTTCCATACATTCCTCGGGAAGGCACCGGAGATTTTTTATTTGCAGTTATATTTTTCAACGTTACTTCGCATCTCCACTGGCATTTTCTAGCCACTGAAGCGGTATACGAGAGGAAAATTGTGAGTACTTTTTAACAAGTGTGTAATTTCCTCCTATATTAGTTTGTAGCGGAGTTGAAGGCGTAGAAAGGCGTGATTTGAAAGCTAGGTAAGCTACGGACCACTTTAACAGCACTTTATAAGTTAGGGCCCTAATTCCATAAAAAACCACAGACCACGCCAATAACAAGCCGCAAACGTGTTGTAACAAAATAACCATGGTTAAAAATGACAAGGTAAACATAGTAAAAAAAAAAAACACGTCAAACGAATCAAACGCATCTTCTTTGATTGGATACAACATTCTCTTGACAAATGCGCGCGTAACGCGCTAAGTTGCTCCACGTTATTTTGACTGTTCAAAACGAGCGCGTTACGAATCTCATCGCAACAGCAAACTTGACATTGTCAATTCCTTGCAGACAACGTAACGTGGCTGCGTTAAGAGTTTGTGTATTATCGTCATAAAGACAGCACAGAGACAATTTTTTTGTAATTTTTTATGAATATGACATATACGGCATATTATTTATTATATGCCGTTTATCGCAAGGAATTTTATGTAAGTTCGTTATTCTCTAACTTACATTAAATTCCTGAGCCCTGGGTTCACAAGTTTATGATTTTCTGTCAGTGTGTTAGTCATATCAATTATCATTGACCTATATCCAACTATGACAGAATGATGATACAAACGAAAGGTGATAGAGTCAACAAAAGTTGCCAACGCACTGACAATGTCCCGGGTATTGTAGGTGTCTATATGCAGCGGTGGCCATTTACATCAGGTGACCCGTAGCTTGTTTGCCAATTATACAAAAAAATAAAAAATAAAAATAAAATATGTTGCGATTAAAATAAAAGCTGATTCGTGAGCCACAGATGTGGTCACAGCTACATTGCCTGGAATGACTTAGGTAACGCAGGCAAGCACTTGGCATCCTCTAAACCTAACCGGTAGAACTCCCAGGAGTAACATATTGTTACTATGTGTGGTGTCGGGTCGGTTGCAGGGCCTTACTCGAACTTGAGCCGAGTTATCCGGAATGGTTATTCCAGATTTGTTCTGAGTATTCCTTACGATCAGAGAAGTTATAATAGGACATGCACTAATCATGAGCAGAACATGTTATATATTTTCTCTGTACACGATTACCTAGGGCAGTGGCGTAGCGGTGGTTATTGTCACATGGACCCAGCGAACTAAAACTATTCGTTACATGGACCACATTTAATAATGCCGGCAACATATATCGCAATTTAAAATAAAATTTCGATTTGGGGACCTCACCCAAAACCTATGGTAGAACCAGTTTATGCATAGCAATTATTACCAGAAAAAAATTAAAGACTCTTTAAATAATATATCCAGATCAGATTATTATAGAAAGCTGTGAGCAAAAATTCTTTTTGGATTTTGGTGTCGCACATTTGTGCTTTTGCCATCGTGAACTATTTAAATATTTTCAAGTTTTATTACATTATCGTGAAACAAGTCATAGTCACAGTCAGAGATAAGCAAAGTAAGTCACACTCAAGTCATAGGCATGTCAAGTAATGTGGTGAAGGCTTTACAAGGGGTTTCTACGGAGTTTTGGAAGATAAGCAGGTAGGAATTGTTACAGCGTCTATCAGCTACAGATAAACAATGAAACTGCATGGTGAACTACAATCTGTCTGTTTTTTCTTGTTGTATATAGAAAATAATGATGCTAGCAAGACTTCACATTTTTCGCTCTGAAAATACTTCCCCAAACGGAGAAAAGATTGTTACTATCGGAAATGTCGATGGTTGAAAGTTTTCCCTATGTTGTTAGCATAATGTTTGCAGTGGCGGAACTCAAAGTAAACATACCTATTCGTAGAGATACGCAGACTTCACAAAATATGTTGAAAATTCAGTATTAACACGCCATAGTTCCAAGACAGATTGCCAATAAACACCGGCCAAGTGTGAGTCCAACTCGCGCACCGTGGGTTCCACACCCAAAAAATGTGTTTTCTTTCATTTAGTGTGCCTGACTCGCACTTGGCCGGTATTTATTTGTTGATGATTTACTTTAGAGTGTATACTATAATCATACTAAGTTTAATGCTTGTACGTATACCGTTTTAGGGCCCTGTACCCAAAGGGTAAAAACGACCCTATTACTAAGCCTACGATGTCTGTCCGTCTGTCCTACCTTTTAACAGCTGTATCTTTCGAACCGTAATAGATTGCCGGTTGAAATTTTCACAGAATATGTAATGTTACGGCGGATTAAAATAAGAAATAATAAAAAGTCTAAAAGTAAAAACGGTAATACGTACAAGCGTCAAACTTGCCCTGATTTAGTACACACTCTAAAGTATAACAACAAATAATAGATAATGGCCAAGTGCGAGTCGGTGTCAAATTTCCGTTCAGCGCCGGTTCTCGTACGATCAGCGAAGTGAAGCAACGTCGGGCGCGGCCGGTGCTTAGTTGGGTGACTTGTATTTTTGCACTAGGTACTTTTTTGTACTTTAGTAGCTAAAAGTTATGTGGTGGTACGGAACCCTCAGTGCGCGAGCCCGACTCTTACTTGGCCGGTTTTTTCATTTACCATGTTTATGTTTCAGTCAAAAAGATAAAATTCAAAAAAGGAATCCAAGTATTGCTCTAGATTTTCAACTACTACTTTATTAGGTAGTTGCCGGTTTTATCTCAGTTAAACATCTACAAAATTCTACAATGTAACCAAATCTTAGACTAGTGCAGAGTTTTTCCGTTGACTGACTACTCTACTAGCCAGGAGAGTAATAAAATAGGTCGGACGCAGCCACTAGGTGGGTGTGAACTTTGTTTTATAGGGGTAAATGGACTCGAGCAGATGTGGAGTGAAGAAACTTTTGGGGGCACGAGATATTCTGCTAAAATCGTCATCATCCCAGCTCATATCGATCTTCAACCGAACACAGGCCTCTTTTCTTTGGACCATTATTTTTTTAACTCTGTATTGATTTCACACTTTTTTGTTTCACGCTTGCAATGTGTAAAATGAGCTTCCTCCGGCGGCATTTCCAAATAACTATAACATAGGGTTCTTCAAAGGGGCTGTTAACGTATCTGTGATGCCCCTGGGGTTATAAGTATACATAGGTGACTGTGATTGCTTACCATCTAGCGGTCCTTTACCTTGTTTGCCAATTATTGCATAAATAAAAATCTCATCTACATCTACCCCACGACATTAACCCCAACAAACATTATCTGTTCATCTATAAAAATGTTACTGCTTTAATGAATTAGTTAAATAATTTAAATGTTGTCGTTGTTGTGTTGTTGTTTAATTTCAAAAACTGCAAGTTTCCACGTCTGTTAGTTACACTCAAACAATGACGATAGTTTTATGTATGTATAAATGCCTCATATGAACCGATTCATTGTTTTATCGGATCAGGGGCCTTACGGCCAACTCCTTACGCGGTCTCAAACTAACGTTAAAGCCGCGCAATTCGGCAAATCATGCGAACGTGAACACGCTCAGATACGGTTTACGGTCGCGCAACATTTTTTATCACCTGAACTGGATTGCTTTAAATATAGATGCCAGGCCGGGCCAGGTCAACTTGAGATCTCTCCTAATGGAAAGCGACCGGTTGCGGTGGAAAATATTGCTTAATCGCCCCAAAAAACGAACTCTGAATGCGACCCTGGACGTAAGCTCACTCTCGCCAGTTTCACCTATATTACTTTGTAATCCTTTCGCCGGGTTCGGTGTTAACCAGGTTAGCAGACTAGGTTTGAAGATTTTTATTTTTCTACTTTATGTTGAGCTCGTGACTGCGCCGGAAATTTACAGGACGTGTCGGGAATGATTGATGTCGAGGCTCATCGCGGGACTCATTGGGACACCACCTTTTCGCCGAGATATTTTTGTTTATTTTTGCCGTGATTCTGTAAAATGAACATCAATAATTGGTTCTAGCTAGATAATACTGCTTATTTTACTCCTACAGACTTATCATAAGTACCTACTTGTAAAATCTGAAAGAAAGTAACTGTTAAACTTTCGCGATTTAAAAACATGCGCATTATTTTATTTAGGTAAAAATAGATACCATACGCTCGGCATTTCGGCCATTTTATAATGGCCGTGGTCACGAGCTGACTCACTGCAAAGCTGGCTGTCTGGTTGTAAAGTCTGTGTGTCTCTGCCACTCACCGGTCACCCATCCGAAGACAGAATGGATCACCCTTTGCTTAATATCAGTGATCAATTAGGATCACAGAGTCGTGCTACGACACGCGCGTAACACTGTGAACTTCTTTTAGAAACAACAAAAACCTTACTTACATAATTTATATCAATATTATATTCTGGAAATTCGTAAATGTGTAAAAAAACTGATTAATTCAAAAAGGTATCTGACTTATCGCGCAGCACTAGGCCGCAATTTAGACATAAATCATTAATCGAACCTAAGTCCAACCTTGCAATGCACAGCTCTGGCCTTAGTAAAATGGCTGCTAAAATACCTACTTAATAAAATACCAAATGAATTTAAAGAAGTTGCACAAATAATTGAAAAGATATCTTAGAATCCAAATGTTACTACAAGGTAGAAAAAAATTCAATAATCATTTTGACGAAATTTAAACAGGTCTTTCTGTTTCGACTATTGCCATACCCAAATAGGGTCATATCGTATATTACGTTATTGAAACATGTAGTTTAGGAACTTCATATTATATAACAACTTACTTAATACTTATTTAATACTCAACTTACTACTTCAACTTCTGTTGAAAGTGATAGGTAGACCTATCACTTTCAACAGAAGTTGTGTTTATAGAAATTTCAATGTCGGTAAAGATGAAACCCAAATATCCATTAAACAGAAGTTACTTCAGGCCCATTCCCTATTTAAGGTAACAGCATTAACAATTTGGTGAGTTGAAACTTGTGAAATAGTTTCTAACTTCTCTATGGCTCCAATTTCAAAGTTTCCTGGCCATATGTTTGGTACTACGAGACCTTTGCTTTCGCCCAATGTCTTCATAAACGTTTATCAAGCGAGGGAAAAAGGGATCGTTGTCACACCATAAAAAGCTAGGTCACTGCATATCGCACATGATTTCTGGCGCAAAACCTCCGGCCCTCATACATAGATCAGGAGCTCGGTACATTGAAACCTGCTCTGTATAATAATTATGTACTTGCCTAGTATTAATTTAGAAGAGATTTGATAGGTTCTTTCATTTGAAGTTCTTTCGTCATTGGCGTTCTTGGCGTCACACATTTTGTGCATTAGCCATCGTCATGTTTTACCGACATAACTGCCAAGATTTGCAAGTTAAAATGCCAATGGACAAGCCGCATTGCTCGAATAACTGATAACCGATGGGGAAGAAAGGTTCTTAAATAGAGACCTTGAACTAGAAGACGTAGCGTAGGTAAGCCTTCAACAAGATAGACCGCAGTGGATGCAGTCGGCAGGCTGTCGTTCAGTACGGCAAAGGGGAGGCCAATGTACCACGTCTTATGGCTGATGATGATGATGATAATGATGTTTACATCGCCATTAAATGTAACGATCGTCAAACAGTAATACGCAAAGTGAAATCAAATATAAATCATCTGAGTCAAAATTGCAACTAAGTGGAGTCCCAATTCGATGTGGCCTGTTAGAAGGCCCCCTACGAGATGGCATTCACATCACTCTTTGACAGGGATTGGTAAGAGTCAGCTCAAGATCGCTAAAACTGGAGAAAATTTGAGGGCCTTTGCCCAGCAATGGGATTCGACAGGTTAGAAACGACAACAGCAACAATTTACATCTTCCCTCCTGAAAGCGGTTAAAAACAGCAGGGAATTAGATGATCACAGATGGCCAGTCATGATAGGGACAAAAAGATTATTTTTCCTGTTTGTCCCCTTGAATAGACAGATCAGGGGGAACAGACGGGAATAATTCAGCTTTTACGCATATTTTTAAACAATGAAATTCAATACTACTCATTATAATAACATAAACAAAATATTATGCTAACTAGAGGTGAACAAAATTTTGAGTATGAAAAAACCGTATCAGTTTCCTGCTATCCCGGTGCGGGAATCGCAGTATCAACATTTAGTGTTTAAATCCTTCATAGACATAAGCCAGTATGTGCCTAATATCAGGTCATAAATAACTAATATATGTTTATGTTAATAAAATATTTTTCATTTTCATTTAGAATCTACTAGCTCCTGGCCTATTAGTTACGTCCCATCTCGACCGCTTGGAAAAAGTAGTATATCTTTATAAGGTGACAGTTTGCTAGACGAAGATTTATGACAGGCCGGCATCGACGGGTGCTCTATAAGTGATTAACTCCCAATGGAACTTTCTCCAGATAATATTGTTAAGAAAGACTGATGTTTCTGGTTCACAGGAGACATTGTTGGTCGCTGAATATCTGGGCTTAACGTTAAAGATCAGTGTGTCGATGTTTGGGGTTATATGAAGCGTAAAAAATACGGTATGTTAAAGAAAATCTGTTACACGCTATGACGCAAAAAATATTTTGAAGTATGTTTTTGGGATATAGTAAGAGCCAAGATCTTAACGGCCTGTTATCCGTGCCGCGTAGGTAACAAAACGCTCCCTCAGCCCCCGCCAAGTTAGAGCGACGATGTATTTTGCCACAGAAGAGTCAGGAGGCCCGCGGGGGGAGTGCAACGACAAAAACGAACATAGGTCCGACCTCGATGACGCCTGGTGCGGTACTGAGCGCGGCGCGCGCAAATTCTCGCGACCTTTTTACGCTTTAAATTTCACTAAAAAAACGAAACTATTCACTATCAAAAATCTATCCAATGCAACTGTTTTTGAATAGGATTTCCTTTCGGTACATGCAATTTCCAGGTTGTTACGAGCTTTCATTAGAGCATAAAACGAAAAAAATTAACTAAATTGACCTTGTATCTTTTTTTTTTTTAATCAAGTACAATTTATTAGATCGTGTTTTTAACCAAAGGTTAAAACCAAGGTTAAGGTTTGGTTTAAACCAAAACCAAATAAACTCAAACATAGATGTATCTTTGACATGTATTTTTTTCCAGCTCAAATATTGTAATTTAACTGAATAAAATTGATTTAAAACCGTCAAATTTGGTATAAGAGGCCGTTAATAGTCCTTATACAGTTTGATTTATATGTATGTTTAAAGCGAAAATAAGTTACTAGCTGAAAAAATATTTGAGAAATTTTGATTTCTTAGGTTTTTGCGATTATTGCACATTAAAATTATATAGTTTTAACTGATTTTATCACTTGTTGCTTTAACTCCTGAAGTTCAAAAACTTTGCAGTGTCCGTGAGATCAGACCAACCTTGAGACAAAGAGAGATATGTAAAGGTAGTGTGACGGGTTTGAACGCATCTGGCCTAAATCAGGCTTGATGCCTTTAGTCGAACTTACCCAGCAAACGACCGAGTCACCTTTTTTGCATGTGGACTATTGATAGTTCATTGGTGTCTCTACAAATTTGAAAAAATGCATGAAAATTGGTAATGGAGCCATACTTAGTTAGCGGTAATATAGTTTTTTAAAGAACAATGAAGTCATATAATTTTTTTACGCGAACGATATTTGTGCCACGTAATAATTATATCCCTTGTTTATCTTATCTGAGGTTCGTGATCACAGGTAGACTAGATAATAGATGTCTAGAAGGCATTTTGATAAATATAATAAATTTTTGATAAATATAGCTAAGTACATTGATAAGAGATGTTACAAACATTTGAATAATTCTGGTACAAAATTTACCTAAAAAAGTGACCTCAGTTTACAAATAGATTTAAGAAATACCGACAAACTAATGTGCATCCTTAATTTTCGTTCATCATCATCATTTTAGCCGTAGGGCGTCCACTGCTAAACATAGGCCTCTCCCATCGATCTCCAAAAGGGCCGGTTGGAGGCGGCCTGCATCCAGCGTTACCATCGTCTGTCCATCTGGTGGACGTCCTACGCTGCGCTTACCGGTCCATGGTCTCCATTCAAGAACCATTCGGCTCCATCTGCAATCTGTTCTGCGTACTATGTGCCTCGCCCACTGCCACTTCAACTTGCTAATCCGGTGGGCTATGTCAGTAACTTTCGTTCATCTACGGATCTCCTCATTTCTGATTCGATCTCGTAGAGAAATCCAGAGCATAACCCTCTCCATAGCTCGTTGTGCGCGACTTTGAGCTTGCTTATGAGGCCACGTTACACTGCCGTATGTCATCACTGGGAACACATACTGGTTGAAGACCTTCGTGTTAAGGCACTGAGGTATTTTGGACGAAAAAACGTTGCGAAGTTTACCGAACGCTGCCCAGCTGAGTTGGATTCGCTGATTGACCTCCTTCTTGAAGTTGGACCTGCCTAGTTCGACTATTTATTCTAGGTAGACGTACGCGTCAACAGCTTCAAGAATTATGTTCCCATCTGATACTGAGGTGGGCACAACATGAATATTTGACATTACCTTTGTCTTGTCCATGTTCATCTTAAGGCCCACCTGTTGGAAGACTCAATTGAGGATTAAGACATCGTACTCACCAACAAACAGTTTACGTTCTACTATTATGTATATTATGTTAGACTTATTTCCAATCTAACTGACAAACAATACAAATGATGCTCATTAATCTGGCATTATTTTTCCTTCCGATAACAAGCGGGAAAGTGCGGAGAAAGATATGATTTTATTTTATTATACCGTACCGTACATCATTGACATTATTTTGTTGCCATCATATTTTGATAATGAAGTTAGCATAGTACCTTCTGAATACTGCCATCTTTGGTTTCAGTAATTTTTAAACTTGCACGATTTGAACAATGTTTATTAGGACTTATCACGTATTGTTATAGTTAGGTAAAAATATGTAACTTTCGCTCGACGTTCATGGTCTTCATCGTCTTTGGTTTCACCTTGTATATGGTCGAAACGTCGAGCGAAAGGTACATATTTTTACCTAAACATTTAAAACATCTTTTGTATCGTTCAAATTTTCGCGATTCAACCCCTCATTAAATTTCTTTAGGATTTAGGGTATAAACGGTACTCTGCTACTAAGCCTACAATGTCTGTCTGTCTGTATGTAATGTTACGGTGGATTAACTAAGAAATAATAAGAAGTCAAAACGAAAGGGGGGGTATACCATAAAACAAAATTTTTTTTAAACATATTTTTATAATTGCTCTAATGTAAAAACGGTAATACGTATAAGCGTCAAATTTGGAATAATTATAGTACACACTCTAAAGTGTAACAACAAACAATATATAATGGCCAAGTGTGAGTCGATGACAAATTTATGTTCATTACCAAGTTATAACTATGTTATACTCGAGCGTTAGCAAAGCAAAATACTAAATATTATTATGTGACTTCGTAGCAATTGCTTCGACTATTTTGGAAGGCGTTGAGCCTGAACTAACATGTTGAAAATAACTGGTTGTATTTCCTGGGGGTACGAAACCCTCAATGCGCGAGCCCGACTCGCACTTAGCCGGTTTATTTATACTGACTTATCGCGCATCGTTATTATTTATCGCTCTTGACGCTTTGCCGCTCTTCTAGCCGGACTCAGATGCAGTTTTTAGTCAGTTCGTGACGGAATTATGATGAAAGTGTCCATTGTAACATAGTCTAGCGAGAAGTACCTACCTATTTAAAAACAATAATTAATTATTTTTTAAAGTGTGATAAATCTCGATGGACAATTAAAACATACTGCCTTCTAATACCAGCTTAACATCCATCCTCTAACATATACCTTCTATAAATACCTACTGAATTTGATCTAACATCTCGAAGGCAAGAGAAAGGTTTAAAAAACAAATTGCTTTCCGCTTGTCAGCATATTAAACGCGGGTAAGTGGGTACAATCAGAAAAAATCCTTTTGCAAAATTACTTTTCGATTGAGATAAACGTCTTTTCTCACGGATTTAGGATCGCAGCTTCGCCTTACGGAAATCTGTTTTATTTATTCAGACGTTAGTAAACAAATTTTTTATATCGGTTTGTCGGAGCTATTCACGAAAATTAAAAATATTAAGGCATAATTATGACCAACATACACTACACGAATCTTTCTCAGAAAAAAATTCTACTACTTAGTACGATCAAAACACCAAATATAACTAAATTTCCTCATCTTATTGCAGAAACATAAAACGTATGTATCCGGAAGGGTATCAAAATATAAGAGATCAAAGGAAATCAACGTATTTTCGTGTCAAATTCTTGATTTATTTCATGAAAACCTTTGCTTTAGGAGAAGCTGTGTAACACAAAGCTTTGTATTTGAATTATTGTACAAGGCTTTGCTTTTCGATTGCTTTAGTTTTAGTATGTTTATATTATAGTTTTATTGGGTTTTAAGACGTGCAGCTCATTGTGTAAGTAGTAGGTATATAACTATACATTTCGATAGCAATAGCCTTAAAACGCTAGTTCTCTCTAGCAAGACAAAAAAGCTTAAAGTTGTATGAAAGAGAACGAAGGAAAAGAAATCGATAGTTAACGGTCAAACTTGTTCCTCTTATGTCAGTCCTCAAAGAAAGCAAATTAAATAAAACTAAACTTCTGCGAGGCACTTTAGCGGAAACTTCTTGTAGCTTTAAAGCTATTAACTAAATGGGTACAGGAGTGGAGAGCCAGCAAAAACTGTGATATCGGTAAGTTTGTTGGTCGTGAGACATAAACCGCTTTTAACTCCCGAGTGTTAGACAAAGTTTTGAGTTGAAACTCCCGATACAACTGAACTAAGGACACGACTACAGCATGACGTAATTGCGCTCTGTTTGACAATTCACTCCAGAAGTTGTAGTTGTTCAACACAGAAGAAAAAAAATTAAAGAGAAGAAAAAATTACTTCTCTTTTTTGTGTTGTTCACAGTATGAAACATAACTATGTATTCGTTTTGGACTCCATATTATAATCAATGGTCAAAACGGCTAGTCAATCATAGATGAAAACAACAAATCAAAAACTATGTGTAATACAATTGTTAGAAAGATAATAAACGGTGAGCCATCGATTTCGTATTTTAACATTCATGTGATGAACATTTGTGTTTGTCCTATATCTGGGTGTTAATATCTAATTAAGTATATATTTAAAATATAATATATCAGTCTCTGCCAGCCATATTACAAGCTTTGCTTAGTTTGGGATCAGATGACAGTGTGTGCAAAAATTTCCCGAATGTTATATAGATTGCACAGTATGATAAATTTAAATAATCATAAATAAATAATAAAAATGCTGATAAATAGATAAAATATTTATTTTTCACACCAAAACTTTCAAAATAAAACTGACAGCTTTACAAAAAGACATCGAATCGGTTCTTACGATAAGGGCATTATGACTGGCACAAAACAAATTTCTGACTAGGCAACGCGTCACACTTCTGCATCTAACAGCTAGCTTAGGAACCTACTCAGTATATTAGGCCTGTAGTCGCTATGGTTGTTCAGATGTGACTCACGTTAGTGTACCCGTCGCGCTCGCTTAGCAGTCATAGTAACTCGCTTCTGCACATCTGCGCTACGGGTTGCGGTGGCATATCTTATTGAAATATTGCGCTACTTTAACGTAGCTTCAGCTAAAATTCATTGAAGATTCATGTCTGACCTTGATGAGGTCTAGTTTTCTTTGGCATCATCTATGCAGGCACATCATCATCAGTTGGGTCAAGACACAGAAAAGAGAAGATTTTTTCTCTTCCGTGGGTCAAGATCATTAGGTTGAACAAATTACCGGATGCGTCCGTAAACTGTAGCAGATGCACGTGATCTAGTTAATGCATTGAATACATTCACACTAAACTGTGAATACTATCAATTCTCGGGCTGACCTTGAGCAATCGGACATCCGAAGTCGATCTGACACGCTAGATGTTTTTACTATCCGAAGACGCGTCTGAACTACCGTGCTAACAAATCAATCGTATCTATCAGCTGCGGCTTACGAATACTTCCGATAGTTAGTTTGTAGCTTTATTTGCTAGCTAACTTTTAAATTAAGTAGATTGTGTTAGGAATCTAAAGTTTATACTGCTGAACGCAAATTGCTTTGCCCTGGGAAATTTTATGAGGTATCCAGTAGCTTATGAAGAGGATCGAAAAGGCAATTCATGCTTTTAGAGACAAAAACACTTGTTCTCGTCATAATGTGAATCTTTTATTTAAAAAAATCTACATTAATCAACAATTGGTAAGAAATAAACGAGTGAGATAAGTATTTAAGTTTTCTAGAGGTTTTTTTTTTTACTACAAAGGTTTCAGCCTTTGCTGTCTCTGGAGGATAAAACTTTGGTAAAAATATTTTTTGCTGAAATATTGTAGCGGGTATTCCTGGGTCTTCCGGGTTAGTCTTACATTACCGTTACCCTTAGGAAGCGTTTTGTGTCTCTGTATAATATCCATGTTTTAATGAATAAGTAACTGAACTGAAAAGTAATATTAATAAATAAAAGTAAAAATAATAAACATGTCTAGTGTATACAAGTAGCTACTTAATAGCCGTTGCGCCTATGTGTTCCATTTTAATAATAAAAACATCACTCAAGTACCTACCTGTCTCGGACAAAAAGTCTAACTTTGTCTACGAATATTTTTGTACAAATAGCTACATACCAAGTTTAATCCAAATTTGTTCAGCTATCTGGTAGTTGGGTGGGAAAAACACTTACACACAAACTGTAGCATTATATAATATTAATATGATGCTGTTTTTTTACTTTAAAAGTACCTATGAGTAACTCATAAATACTGTTTACTGCCAAGATCTGATTAATCAGATCATGGCTTTTAATTTCCTTCTAGAACCTCACAATTGAATGGAGCAGATTTTTTATTTATTAAACGCGATATTGAGCATGATTCTGTTGTATTTACGGGCAGCTTAGGCTCCATTGTCAGCGTCCATTGTTCGGGTATGATACGAGTAAATTGGATGTGCCAAGAGGCAAAATTATATGTAGGGCTGTGGAGTCAAGTGATTTCAATTTTATGATAATTAACATGAGCGCATTCGCTTGGATTACTTACTTTATCATTTCAAGTTTAAAATATGGCAACATCATTGTTTAAACAATTATGGTATGGTTTAATAAACCCTTTGTTCAAAATACTAGCATTAAAAATATTATCATTCTAGACATTGCTGAAAAGTAACTCTGATAGAAACTTTGAATTTAAGATGGTAGTTTTTCTGTAATTTTAGCCTACAATGAAAGCTTTTCAAAGTGGAGTAACCCTAAACGTGACGAAGGTAGTTTACTGCCTATCTCAACTCTAATACTTATGATGATTAACAACATCTCCCGTACAAGTACCGAAAGTATGCTGAAGGTACCTGAGTTGAAGACCTTTAAATGTCAGCTGGGCCTTCGTTAATTTCTGGGACTTATCTAATGCTAATGCCTTAGTTTTGAGTGCGTAGTGTACATTGTTTACGTAGTATTGAATTTTGCAATGCTGTGGCTTTCTAGGCTCACAAATAGTTATATTTTCACTGAACAATAAGTTTGACCTACGAATTCTCAAAAGGGCGTCAATTTGAAAAAACCCCATTAGTCTCGAAGTCAATTACAGTACCTTCAACATTTCAACCTAAAATTCTTATTTTACTGTGCCATATGAGCTAATAAATTAATTAAAACGTAATCAATGTAACCTAATTAATTAGATTATAATTAGATTATAAGATGAGAGACAAGTTATATGATTATTTACGGAATATTTACCGTGGTAAGGTTGTGGAATGAGCTCCCGATATTTCGGCGCAGTTACATGCACCATGTTCACGGGAAGACTGAGGAATGCGGGTGGTTGGTCAAACAGTTAAAAAGTTAGGTGCAGACAAAACGATCTACCCTCTTTCTTAGTCTTTTGCTACGGATATCACTAGAACTCGAACTCGAACCTAGGTCCCGACAAAACACACTCACTGTATCACAGCGTATAGTATTTTGAGCACATTTTGAACTCGTGACTTTTATGATAATCATATAACTTTAGTGAACAACCGTGATAGTTTAAAACATTGTTTTAAATTAAAACATTACCTATGTAATTAGATTTAATATAAATAAAAATTTATTTTCTTTTTTAGCCGGAAAAGCCAATAAAAAGATTGTTCAACCAAAAACCGAATAAACGATACTTCATAAATCATTTAATGGAATGCTCGTGTTGAAATAAACAAATGAATTTACACGATATGCTAATGTGCAAGCTGTGGCTATCGGCCAAAGCAGTTTTTCATTCAAAAACACATCGCTAAAACGGATGGCCTAAATGGATGCGAGTTCCCGAACAAAGAGTCGAAAATCTGGTAGGTAATGTTCATACGAATACTGTAGAACGTGTTACAAATGGCAATGCTCATTTGGTGCACAATTTGCTTCGTTTTTGGTCGATGGAAATTTAACATAATGATGCATGCAAGTGCACTGTTAAATTTCTTGACTGCAGGGACATACAATATCATCTTATGGTCCATTTATGGGACACAAACCTTTTCTCAGAGAAAGAATATGAGCCATACTGGCCCAGAGCATGTTGGTGAATGTCATATGCCTTTGAACTTTTTGGGGGTTTTAGATATACCGGTTTCCTCACGATGTTTACCTACTAAGTTTTTGAGCGATGGCATCGAATAGTTTGTTTAATTTAAGTATCTACTAAATAAGTCATTGGTGCAAATCCGAGGGTCGAGCCGGGTGCCATCAGATTGTAAAGCATACGTGCTACCGCCCCGCCACCATCGCTTATCAAACAGGGTATAAATAATCCAAAGCTTCTGCGCATTTTTTTTATAGAGAGAACAGTAACTAATGAAATTCTTGAAAATAAATAGTGAAATAGTTTTTTTAGTAGTGATGATTTTAAGCAGATAAGTAAATAGAATTAGATACAAAAAATAAGACACACAAAAACCCTTAAAAGCCTAACATTTCATCTCAAGCTAGTAACAGTCACAGTAATTGCTAAAGGTTGTACCAAGTTGTAACAATAGTAGGTAACTTAATAACAGAGTCCTTGATGTCAAACCTAATCTCGACAAGGATTTTGTATTGTACCGTCCCCTCGATAACAAAACATATGAAATTATCTGTATTTATTTTTGCTTTCTTTTTGTCCAAGTTGTAGTAAGTTGTAAGTTGTGTTGTAAGTTGTTGTTGTGTTGTAAGTTGTTGTTGTGTTGTGTATTTAAGTATTTAGTATGGACCTAACAAACATATAAATAAAACCATATAATAAATATGTCAATATATTTATCTACTTTATGAATGAACAGCTAAAACTTTTCTTGAAATTAAATAGTAAGGGCTACAAAATCTTATAACACTCAGAAAATACTTTGTGCCATACACACTCAAAAATCGGTTTATTTTATCTTCAAAAGGTGGGAACACAGGTAAGGAACAAAGGTTATTGGTAGCATTGAAAATTTTGGTTGGAATAAAATAATACATAATATATAATCTAAAATGGTGGCGAGATGGTAGTCAGACGCTAGCCTATTATTTATTTAAAAAAAAAAATATATAACCATTGTAGCTTTGAAGTAGGTAGTTAGGTTAGGTTTAGGTAGGTAGGTGAAGTGGTAATTAGCTTTTGTAATTTAGGGGATTATGACCCAATCTCTCTTTGTGAGAAGACCTGTGTCCTAACAGTGAGAGCATGATAGGCTGAAAATGAATTATACCTGTTTGGCTTTTCCTCTCTTCAAAAAGTTGAACTCACTCAAAATGGACAAAAGATGAAGTAACTAAATTATTCCATGACTGTGCAACATTTACTAATAATGGATCTAATATAGTCAAAGTAACGCACTATTTGTCAGCAATAACATAAGTATCAGCGCTAGAGTTTCAGACATAGGTTACATAATATAGGCAGATAGGTAATTAACAAGCTGAAGTGGCAGTGGGCCGGTCATATCTGTCGCAGAACTAATGACTACTTGAGTAGACGTGTTTCAGAGTGGAGAATTCGAATCTCCAAACGTACCATGAGACTTCGTGTGGCTTGATGGAGTGAAGATACGCGTAAGGCAGTTATTGAAAGCAATAAGCTGAAGATTGGGCTGAGAGGCCTATGTCCTGTAGTGGACTACGGTGGACTTATTATGATGATGAGCTCTTTGATTCAATAGATCGTCTTTACTTGGTAATAGCGATGTTATTAAACAAAGACGCTATTTCTTCGTCATATAAACTAAAATAGCCATCCACTAATAGTTATTCGTGCCCCAAAGCGTTTTCAAATCAAAACCCTATTTGCCAGGATTATTTTCATTTGCCATAATTTGAACCCAACGGATAGCAAACGGAATTGAGACACTCAATATTGGCCCAGGAAAATCCCTTTTCCGTAAAATTAAAGTGTCACTAAATCTGAACGGCCTCGGATTTGCTAGAGGGCTGTCATAATCTATGGCGATCAATGAGTAGGTAACCCTACGGGCTCGCTTCAAACCATTTCAAAATGAAACGTGTAGCGAAACCATCGCATTTTATCTGCCACAAAAATGTCTCGCACAGGGTTGTCTCTTGGTTCCCGTAAAAGTGCCTTGTTCACTAAGGCTGAACTATTCTGGAAACAATAATCGGTTCGGCTCCCTGAAGGCTACTTGGCTCTTTTTTCGACGAACAAGGGCCTACTTTGACACGTTCGTGTACCGTCAGCGGCGGAACGCAGTCGAGTGGTGTTATGTACCTATACACGAACAATGTTCTTATAAGCGATTTACAGCTTTGGTGCAAAATTGCAGCTTAAGGTTTTAAGAAAATATTGATTTTGTTTTAGATCGTAACGATTGAATTATACAGTATAGTTTACAAATAAAAGTACTCGACTGTTATTCCTATTCCAAAATTAAAAAACCTTCCAGTACTAAATTCGTCAAGCTGAAAAACCACTTAAGATGGGATGACATTTCTATGAAGTACATAAGTCCTTTACTACTAGATCAAAGGTTAATCTCCTATTCTAAGCTTTCTTATCATGTTGACCTTTTGGTGAATCTAGAGCTAAGGCATAATAGGCAGTACCTATCATCGCCAGGCCTTTTAAATGACATAGGTCTTAGTATTTAAGCCTCGCTAAAGTGACGTAGCGGATCTGAAAGCAACTTTGACATTTGGCATATTATTTTTAAGCATTGATTTTGCTTTGAATTCCTATATTTTATTGTACATATTTTACTGCTCATTATTATTTATTTGAAATGGATATTATCATTGCCTACTATTTTTGGTTACATTCTGTTTGCCAAAGACATAACCGTTCATACCCCAGACCTAATTTAGAAGAAACGTAATAAACATTTGTGAGAAACGAAACAAGTTTTGGTAATTTGTCGGTCAAGTGTAGTCACGGGACAGCTTTCTGCTAAGCTGAGAGAAAGATAACAAATATTCTTACATAACTGAAAAACACAGATGAAAGTTAGAAAAATAATGCCCAAGTTTCATCTATACTTCTATACTAATATTCACACTAATATTATAAAGAGGAAAGATTTAACTGTTTGTTTGTTTGTTTGTTTGTTTGCATTGAATAGGCTCCGAAACTACTGAACCGATTTGAAAAATTCTTTCACTGTTGGGAAGCTTCACTATCCCCGGGTAACATAGAACATTTTATATTAAAAAAAAAAATAGGGAGACTTACTAAAACTCCAATAATGTAACCCAAGGTGTAAAAAAATAAGATTTACAATTTAACCTTGCGTGTTTGACAGTTCTAAGACAGGACAACGTCTGTCAGGTCAGCTAGTTAAGGATAATAAAGAAAAATTTTTGAAAAAAAATAACCGACTTCATGACTATACCTTCATTTACAAACTGAAACTAAAAAGTACAAAATAATATTTAAATAACTTCAAAGCAATGAGCATTAAAGGACAATCAACCAAATTATTAATACATATATTACCTACTTATATACATATTTACAATTTATAATCAGTTATTTTTGGAGTCGGTGCCAGCAAAGGGTTAATCCTGCCTTTGTAGGAAAATACTTTTCTACAATCTATTTGGATATTATGTTTTCTGCACTGAAGTTTAATTTTTGGCACCTGTAGTCTTACAGCTGATGTGCGAAATGTGTGTTACGTTGACGGTTGTGTCTAAATGCATATAAATTTTGATGCGCTTCTTTTCAATTATTAGCCTTCGTTCGATTTCATTTATATTTATCTCTATTTCACTTTCATATCATAAATATTAATAGATTTATCAAGTAGGTATCTATTAAGGTTATTTTTCCCTAACAATCGAATGAATTTGAATGGAACTTGGTGTAAATGCTACTTATTCACTATATTAACACCAAGTTTACTTTTATCACGGAAACTGTATGCGGCTTCTACAGTATAGTGGGTGAAACCGCAAGGTGCTGTTAGTAAAGTTTAGTTTGCAGGTTCACGCAAGTTTTGATGAAGTTCTTTCATACTTATTTATATATTTATTCAAGTTGTTGTTTTATGTATCATAATATATTGTACCCTCAGATCAGTCAAAGAAGAGAGATAAGGTAAGTTAGCGTGGCGGGTGCGAACGAATCCGGTCTGCATGATTTAATTCCCTCCTGCCCAATTTTCTATCGGACTGCCAGAGAGCACCAAAAATCGACATCGTTTTATGGTTGATATTCCGAAAAGCCATACGAAGCGCTTTGATTTTAAATGTATTATGCGAATTACTAGTCTGTGGAATTCGCTGCCTGAATGGATGTTCCCCGTCAGTTACAATCTGGGTGTCTTCAAGTCAAGAGTGAATCGGTTTCTTCTAGGCAAGCGTGCTCCATCGTAGACCACATCTTCGCTTTACATCAGGCGAGATGGCGACCAATCTATAATAAAAAAGGCCTTAATCTGACTTGATTTAGTCAAACTCACCCTGTCGGCCGCTTTACCCCCCTTTTTTGCTTGTGGTCTACTACAGTTAGGTCATAGGTGTTGCTACAAGTTTCTTAGTGTAAGCTTCTTCGACCACATCGTCGCTTACCAACAGGCAAGTTGGTGGTCAAAGGTGAAATTATTCGCGGCATAAAAAAAGAGTATGATTTCCAAACATACAGTTTTGCTTAAGTGTATTAGTATTATAGGAAAAAATTTGGGTGAAACATTTGACACTTGAACTAGACATTTGACCAAGAACGATAATATAAATAAATATAAATATAAATATTTCGGGACATTTTTGCACACACGGTCATCTGACCCCAAACTAAGCAAAGCTTGTGATATGGCTGCCAGAGACTGATATACATACATATATAGTTTTAAATACATACTTAAATAGATATTTACAACCAGATATAGAACAAACACAAATGTTCATCACACAAATGTTTGTCCTACGTGGGAATCGAACCCACGCCCCCAAGCTCAGAAGGTAGGTTCATTACCAACTGGACCAACGGGCTATCCGAATAAAATTGTACTAAAGCATGCCACATTTGTGCCTCTTATCTGAGATTGTACCCATACCTACTAAGCTATAATGTCCGAGCCTCAAAATATGACTATTACGAATTTATAAACTTTCTCTTCACTAGTGCGTACAATTTATACACGAGCGGGATTTTAACTGAACTTTCCCAGTTATTTTTCCACCACTATTTTACGAGAAAGCTGTCTGAAACACACCGCTTTCTGATAGAGTCAACACTGTTCCATTTATGTATGTCACTGAGCTGTTATTTTATTTAACAACAGAAAATTCTAGCTGAGTTGAGCCGTTTTAACCTTGCCACCTTTCTCGCTAAGCCAAGCCGTAAGCTGGATTACGCCGGCCCTCGACATAATTATTCTAGCATGACCGAAGCTACTCTTCAAAAGCTTTTCTATGTCATATATTTAAATCTAAATTGGACACTATATTAATCTACTTGAGATTTAAAGAAAAAAATGAATATTTAAAATTTTACTAGTAACTTAACTTAGATATCAAAAAGTGGTGTAATAGTAGTTCCAAATTAGATTCTTAATAGAATAAACCATAGCGATGAATCGACTGTAATTAATAATCAAATAAAAGTAAATAATAATAGTACATAAATATCTTATTATAGAAACTGACGTGGTTTTCACACATTTTATTTATATTACACGGGAATTACTCACGTGAGTAATTCCCGTGTAATATAAATAAAATACATAAATATCGATGTTAATAACTCATATTTATGTATTTCTCATTCCATAAACCAGTTCTAACACTATTAATAGGGAGAATTCGGTGTCCTATTATAATCCATCGAAAGTTTACCATAATATTATAACCTAGAATTTATCAATCTCATACAATAGTTTCAACATCCCATTCTGACCCACCCAATAATTATATATTTTTATGTTCAACAGGATCTCTTGGTGTTAGTACCGGTTCCACCACGGTCTCGGCTAGACCAAGAAATGTTTTTTACCACAGTACTCCGATAAAGTCAGATATTGTGCAAATAAAGTTTTAATACTGCTTTGATAATAGTTCAGTATATAATTATGTCGTCGAGGACTGAGGAAGTTGGCACAAATTCATTGAAGAAATATTTTGGAAGTCACAGACATGAACAGAGGAGTAGGAATTGAGGACATGATAAGTGCATTTTCTCATAATAAAAATAAACTACTCAGCAGTGCTTTGTAGGTGAACTTTGCAGTTTACTTTCATCTCTACCTATAAGCATCGGAGCAGAAGACTGTTGCATTTGTAAAGGCAAAGGTGTAAAGAACGTAGTAATGTAGGTACTTACTATTTACATCCATGCACAGAACTAAGTGCCTCGAGTTTAGAAAGAAAGCTTTGAACTTACGGTCTTTTAATCTTGCATGCTTGGAGCAATTTAATCACTAGACCTATATTTACAGAGTCGTTTGCACTTTATAGGGAAAACGACTAGACTTTTTAGGGCTGTGGTAGGGTAGGGTAGTGGTAGTAATAATTGTAACAAATTTTAATGATCTCTTCATCTAATTCTAAGTTAGTATTTTAAGTGAGATTGTTTGATTGATTTATTTAATTGTAAATTCGTTTCCATAGTATGTAAGTGCCAAATTTGCATGCCGAAAGGTAGTATAATGGCGAACCATTCTTTCTACACAACACCTGTAACTTTTGTAAACCCATTATACGCAAAAAATACTACTAATAAACTAATAAACTTATAATTTCCTAGTGAGTACAAAAGGTAGCGTTTATTGTGAACCACCATTTTAGTGTTTCTTGGGTAAAGTTTTTTTTCTAACCCTCGACTCAAACTGAATAGTGTTATAAGTTTAAAGTTTACTGATACTATGTATCTGTGTCTGCTGTGTAATCGTAGCTCCCAAATAACTGAGCCATTTTTTTTTTGTATTTTTGTTTTAAAGGCATTTTGAACAGATTGTTCTTAGGTAAGATTCAAGAATATCTGTTCAGCTGTTTAAAAATTATAAGCTTTTTAATTGGGGGTTAATTTATTCTTGCCTCATGTCTCATTTTCAGTATGATTACCATGAAATAATAACGAAATACGACTCTAAAGAAAAATCAAGTAAGTCAGTCAGGGGTACTCTGCATTTGTGTGATCAACCCCAGTGAAAGAGTTCCGGTCTTAGCGTAGCTTGACTTTGTGTTCCTAAAATTTCATCCAAATTAAGCATCGGCGAAACGGCCAGTCTTTGGATGAGCGATGAGCGAACCATGAGCGATATTTACAAATAACTGCTACCGAGGGGTCGAATGATACGTTAAATTGTATATATAGGTGAGGTTTTATATATTCTATGATAAACAATCTAGAGTAACGTATTGGCGGAATTGTGGTCAAGTGTAAATGTCGCTGTAATTGAGAACTTAAATTTTAAAAAACCATTTGAATATTCAATAGTTAATAATCAACAGCCAAGTGAAAGTAGGATTCGTATACCAAAGGTTCCGCACTATATAAAAATATTCTTTCATTCAGTTCGGGCTCTTTAGTACGTGCGCCTCGCACATGGCCAGTGTTTATATTTGTTATCTTACTTTAAAAGTGTGCATATAATCATGCCAAGTTTGTCACTTATACTTATAACCATTTTTATCTTAGAGCACAAATAAAAATAAGTTAAGAAATACGTTTGTTGTATGGGGTAACCTTATTCCTTTAAATAGTATTTCTTAATTAATCCGCCATAATCTTGCATTATATTCAGTGAAAAGTTCAACGTATCTATCTATTCCGATTCAAAAGATACAGTTTTAAAAGGGTAGAACGTACTAACGTACGTAATAGGAAAATCACGTGGAAATCCTAGACATCGTGGACGGAACCCTGAAAAAGAAACAAAAAGGTGATGAAAAAAGTTGCGCGATCGCAAACCGTATCTGGGCGCGTTAAAGCGCACGTTCGCGTCATTTTCCGAGCTGTGCTGTTTTAACGTTAGTTTGTAACCGCGTAAAGAGTTGGCTGTAAGGCCTCTGAACATTTTTATGCCATGAGTGCTACCTATTTAGAAACTTGCAGCTCAAATGATCTTCGACACCAAACAGTTTTGATAATAGTTTGTTTACTGCTAAAGTAAGTTGTGCTGTTGCACTGTTGAGTGAGGCTGTAGATCGTACAATGGTTAAAATCCACACGCCCTGTTTCCCAACCGTAACAATAGCGGTTAATGCCTTTGTTTTTCGAAACTCGGTCTTACGTATAAATGAGCGCAATAAAGTATTCTTTTCACGAATTGAGGCATTGCTGAAATCGTAAACAAGCGATGTTTTCCCTGGAAAGAAAGTTTTCTGTTACGGTTTGCACTGAACAATCGCACACCAAATAATATGTAATTAAATTTGGATGGATATTTATTCATTTAAAACAATATTATTTATTTACACGAAAAATATTTAAATCACAGATAATTAAAACCTAAAACTATTACTACCAAACATTAATCATTCTATTAAACCGTTACCAGTGGGAACTGTTCCCAAAAAAAAATGCTGGCCCCATTTTTTTTTTGGAATATTTTTTTTTTTTTTACCACGTTATGACCCTTTGAGCAAATTAGAGGCCGGCATTTATTTATTTTATATTTTTATCCAGCAATGCTTTTATTAACCAGTCTATGTCTTATAATAAATGGGCAAAATAAGGGATAAAAATAATAACAGTTTGGTAGACCGCATCGAGACTCTAGCTTAAAGAAAAAAAAATTTGATTGAAATTTTATGGCACTAGCCCAGTGAGGTGGACTAGCACTAGCCCGTAAAACATAAATGTACAGTCATTAATAATTGAAAAAGCATGTATGTACAGATAGTACATAGTACATGCTGATTTTTTAAAACAAAACCAAAAGCAGAATATTTAACAAAATTTGTCTACAGTTTATTAAATTGGTTTTCAAAATTCAGATAATTTCATAGTAAATATCTACCACCAAGGAAGCACTCTAATTGTATTTTAAAGCTTTCTTAAGCATTTTAAGGTTCAAATGTTAATGGAAAAGAAAGCTTTTGTCTAAATCCAGTTAAATATCTTCCTAATTTATTGTGCTCGTGTTTCATATTTATTTAGATACTAGCGGTCCGCCCCAGCTTCGCACGGGTATAGATTATAGCCTATGTCACCCGGGGATAGTGTAGCATCCCCACAGTGAAATAATTTTTCAAATCGGTTCAGTAGTTTCGGAGCCTATTCAATGCAAACAAACAAACAATCAAATCTTTCCTGTTTGTAATATTAGTATAGACAATGCTTATAATGAGATATCAATGTAAGTGTCTGTGTACGTGTTGAAAAGTAGTAGGGGAAAAAATTTAAAACATTTCACATGTACCAGAGCCACCCTTAAAATGCAAATTTATATATATTCTTTTATACTTTTAAAATTGAGACCTATACCAAAACTGTGATTATGCAAAGTTTTATGCGCTTATCCTAATACTACTAAATTTTATACTATAGAATCTATAGAAGTTAGAAGTACACACAGTCAGAGAGACAGACAGACAGACGGACAGACGGACAGGCGGACAGGCGGACAGGTGGACAGACAGAAGGAACTTTCCTTATACAGTAATACGGAACGCTAAAAAGCTGGCCCAGAAGCACAGCAAGCCCAAAGAAAATTAATTTCCATCAAAACCCTTAAAGGCTTTATTGAACAAGGTGATAAAACGTAGTGCATCGTTATCGACATTCGCGCGGCTGTGCTGCGCGCCGTGTGTGCGGAACCGCTCTGTTTCGGGTTTCCAGGTCACAGATACACACTGCAGAATGCAAATACCAAAGATAACCAATATGGTTATATCGTCACTGGCAAATACGCACTAGATTAAACACATAAACACACTGTATGATTTCATTTTGTGTGGTGAAATTGCCTTTCAGATTCCAGGTGCCAGTTCTGGCACTAGTGTTGGCTTCTCAGCCTATGATAGGTACTACTTATAATATGTTTACTTATTGACTTCAACTTTTTACTAGGAATAAGTAGGCTTGCGTTTGGCAGCCAACTCGCCTGATGTTAAAGCGATGATGCGATCTAAGATGGAACTCGCTTGCCTAAGAAAAACAGTTTCACGAGTGATTTATAGACACCCAGATGTGTGTGAATAAAGAAGATAGCTAAGATAGAAAAAAAAACATTAATAAAGTCATATTTAGAGTATTGACACCAACGTGAAAAAAACATGTTACTCCATTGTATCATTTTTCTAGATATTTTTGGGTGTTAATGGCGGATTATTATTTATTAAGTGCACATAAACGGGAATTGAATATAACGAGAAGAAATATGTACTTTTGTAGTCACTTCATCAAAACTCGCAAAAAAAAAAACAAAAAAAAAAAAAAAAAAAAAACTTAAAATAACTAATTAAAAACTAAAAACTTTAACTAAAATACCATTAGTGGAGGGAAAGGTCCCCAGAATCTTGGCGGCATTGCCACGTTGAATGGCAATGCTCAATAAAGTGAGTCTAAGCCGTTTTGTGAAATTTTATTTTCGTCGTATTGTATTTTATTTTGACTTGGACTTGACCGTGACTTACTTTGTGTTATTATGACTTTTTGGCGATATAAGATAATAAGACTTAAACTTGAGCTTTTTACAATATTTTTGCAGCTGCCAGAGCAAATAAATACTTACAGCGAGTTTAGTAGAATAACATTATAAAACAAATAAGGTTTTCATCCCCCGACCTCGGGAAGAGTATTTTTGCTCTTCGATATCTGAGTGCAAAAGCCGTTTTTATCCGCTAGAGGATAAAGTAAAATTGAATTTAGAACATCGTGTGCTCTAAGTTTGTGAATTCAAAACATCATTAAACCTATTTACTTCTACCTCCATGGTGCTGAATTTATCATACAACCTTTTTTATTTTGTTAAAAACTCAGACTCGGAACCTTCTTGGTGTACATTTTTTTTTTATTTGCTTTGCGCGCGCCATTTTCTTTTCACGTCATATTTTTAAAACCTTAGGTTAAAAACAAGAAACTTGAAAACAAATTCAGTGAAAAACGTCAATGTTAGCAATGTTGTGATGTAATTTTAGCGACGAGGAAGTTTATTTGACGCCAACAGAATTGACTGAAACTGTTAATAATGCGCAAATGTTTTTTTTTTTTTTTTTTTCATTTAGTCATTTCCTCGCTCGGGTCGGATGAAAAGTTACGTGTTGCACTTGAGTGCATAGATTTTTCACCTCGTGCTTTTGATTTCTTCGCTTGCTCGGTCATCAAAATTGAGCACGCGATGAAAAAGCAACTTTGCACTCTTGTATAACAAATAACTATTACTTAGAGTGCTTTTCATGAAAGGAGTCCCACGGCAAACAGCGGAACTAAAGTTCCATGTTGTAGTTATCAGGTATTGTAATTGTGTTTGGACGCTAGTGAGATTTTTATTAATTTACCATCGTTAAAGAGTCTTGTACGATGCATAAAGTTGTTAAAAGGGCTGCTCGAGAAATGATACTGATAGTGATTAATACGCGATGACAGCGCCACGCCTACTTTCATGAAAATCACTCTACTTGTCATATTATACCGCGTCAAAAATTCTCAGCGCTGTGTAACGTTCAATAAAACCTTGAGTATAGAAAAACAATTAATTGGGATGATTAAAATTTAATGTGATATTTTCCCCGACCCGAGCGTTTAATTAAACATCTGTTAATTAAGATTTGATTAAGTGCGAGTAAGCTCTCAACATCGGTATTCGCACCTGAGAAACTTTTCACGCCAAATATAATTTGAGATGTTTCCGCGTCGTTCACATTACAGACACATTTTGAACACAGCGTTTGTTTTATTCTTGCTTTATTCCAAGATCTAATTTTTTACATCGATAATTTCGAAACAAGTAAATTGTAAACGCACCCCAAAATAATTGTAATTGTATATTCACCCCAATAAGGATTCATCAGGTCTAATTTCGAAAACAGTTAATTGTAGGATAGTTGTCCAAAAATACAAGAGGAAAACCATTATTGGGAGCCAATTCCGAGCACTAAATGAAATAATGTACGGTTCCTGTAGGATATCGAGTAAAGCCATGGCGCATTGCTTGTATAATTGCAATAAATACAGTATTTTTTACAGTAAGTATTTTTGCCTGGTCAAACCAAAACAGCCCCAGCGCACTCTATCAAAGCAAAAAGGCATCCCCTAAGTATAATTCACGGCTCATTACACGGTCAATTTTATTACTATGGGGGGTCTTGCGTTTAGCTACTACGCTGTTAAGTTGTGAACACATCGAACAAACCAAAAAAACCTTCTAAAAATAGTAACATAAGCAGTCAGTGTCAATCATAAACAAAAAAATAGTGGAAGATACATTTATAACTTTTTTTTGTTCACACCAGAGTTATAGACATTCATAGAACAAAAACAACTATAAACTATATCCCCCCTATTAATAAACGTAGAGTAACCTCGGAATAGTTACACCGCCTTTTGTCTTTTTCGATCGAGTTCAAAATTTGAAAGAGAGAAAAAGACAAAACACGGCGTAACTATTCGAAGACTACTCCACGTTTATTAATAAGGGGGTATTGGTCCAAGCATTTATTGGCTTGGACACCTGCATAACATAGTAAAACGCTGAAAACCACGAATTCTGCTGTTTTTGAACATAAGACTGTAGATATACTTCAGTGAAATATTAATAGCAAATGTTTTTATATTAGTAAGATTATTGATTCGTGGGTTCTTTTTTTTTTTTTTTAATTGTTTTCTTTCAAAATTATTATGGTAGGAAAATGTTAAAACTCTAGCACGCCAATGCAAGTTTTTCTTAGCGTAATGAAGCGCCACATTTACAGAACTAAAACTAGATATTGATATTTTCGTCTGAATATTCACAGCCAATATACAAGCTATTAAAGAAACAGGAATTACAGGCACTATGAAAGACTGTAATAACTGTAAAGCATGACTTATAATTTGGCATCTGTGCCAAATTACAAGTCATGCTAATTAATACGTTGCGCTGTAATGTGTTTTACTTTTTTGTTTTTGTTTTGATGCATGCTTTAAATTTTGCTACCACTGACTACCCTATTAGCTAGGAGTAGCACAACGCCGGGTTAAAGAGATTTGCCTCATCCTAATATTGTCGGTATATGTTATGCAATCTCATACATATTTAGCGACCGGAAATCTTAGCCTTGATGTCACCATTGCGGGTTATGTTGGCTTGTTACGGAAACTTGATGTTTCGAGATTTGAGTTAAGTTGTGGATTGTGTAGATAGCAACAGTTAACCATCGGTTAACCATGTTGCTAAGAAGTTTTGTTAAAGTCAAGATGAGACGATGCGTGTCAGTTATATACTTACGCTTTACTTAGGAATGTTAGTAGGTAGTTTTATTGGGAACTTTAAGTAGGGCTTGGTGAGCGGAGGACTTTTTGAGTAAGTAAATTGAAATTATGAGTTGAATATCTTAATTTTCACTACTATTTTACTACTATCTGTATGTCAAAACTATTGGTGGAATCTTGAAATTAAGCTACTTGACTTGTTATCCATGCTTTCAATAGCTTTTTCTCGTTTTCGCGATGGTAGTTTTCATCAGCGAGAAGTTGGAAGAGAATCAAAATAATTTTATTAGTGCACTCACGCAACGACTCGAAGTGAGTCTTAGCCTCCGACTCAAGAAAATGCTATCGTTCCCGGTCTCTTGCCAGTGTGAAATTTAGAAATCACCCAAATCTGACTTGATGGCATCTTCCTAGCGATTCCAGGCCGACCAATGGGTGTCGACGGCTATTGAGAACTCCAAGATACACTTTCACGACATTGCGATCCTCTCCAATTCTCAGCAGAATTGAATCAATGCGGACTCGTTTTCGACAGAAGCCTCTGGCGTCAGATTTAGTATTAACCAGGATACAACGGAAGATCTTCACATGAAATGCAACAAAATTAATTCCGTGCTTTTAGTGTTAATATTTTATGCGATAACTATTTTTGTCAATCTCTTTGACTGTGTTACCTCTTTAGTGTGTCAATGTTTTATGCACCATAATGCGTAATTCCTTACCTTGACGACCTCTTTATTATGGTCCTGGATGATGAGCATTTCACCGAATCGAAATGCCATATTTTACTAATTTTGAAGTCGGTTTTTTGAACTAATAATTATTGTATTTTGTGGTGGTATAAACCCTCAGTTTGCGAACCCGAGTCGCACTTGGCCGGTTTATTATGTGGGTATATCAATTACTCCAACATCAGAGAATCGGTCAACCGATTTTCGTGATACTTTTTTAAAATCTCTTTTTGGTTTATTTGCATATATCTTCCTAACACGGTTCAGGCATAAACATCTAGAAGTATACTCGTAATTATATACTACGATATTTATTAATTTAATATTGATTGGTTATTGTACAATTGTCTGCTATCATCACATAATGAAGCGGAACACCTACAGGCAAGTGCATATAAATGCACTTGCCTGTAGCTGTAGTATGCCTACTAAGACAATCACTTTTTCAAGAGTGACAAAACGTGACGACTTGATAACATCTAACAAAGGTCTGAACAAAGATCTGTTTTTTTTGTTTCCAAATTGTTGTCTGAAATGAAATTCTGCAAATAAAACCTGTTATATTATTTTAATAAAACCTTGATTATTCTCTATATTTTTACTACATATGACATTTTTTCAAAGTTAAATTTAATTCATTTTCACAGACATCTAAATTTCCATGAACACGTCTCTATTCCAAATAACGTAAATATGAGCGTCTTGGGATGAAAGAACTTTGAGTTTGAATGCAGACAGTCGGATAACTTTTTGAACACTGATTGCTCCGTAAAATCTCGCTATTCAACGTCATCGCGTAGAAGTGAAGTGGCATCTAACTTAGTTTAAAATTTAACACTCGGAAATTCAAACGAAAAAACGCTTAGTTGAATATGAAGAAATACCAAAAGTCACAAAAGAATTTTACAGAAATACTAGGTGGTTTGGTTTCATCATAATTCTCAATATAAATAAAAGACTTTAAAATTAGTAAGCACTCTATTAAAATTATTGCTATTGCCAAATCAACAGGCACTCGAAGAATATTATTCGTATTATTAAAGTTGGTTCAAAAACTGCAGAGCCTAATTTAATGATTGTTTTATGGGACTATCTCAAAATCTCCCTCTAAATGGTAATGAAAAAACACGTTAAATTGTTTGCAAATGTCGGAGTAATGTGTGTACAAACATAAAAAAATATAATTAGTAATTAAAGTCGGTTAAAAATTTCAAGATTATAAATACTACAGAAAATATCTATCAAATTCATCATAGCAAGTAGGAAATATACATGACGCGACACGCACTTGATCATTTATTTATGCATGCAAGCCGCGTAGAGGATCCCTCAGAAACCGTATTTTTTTTTGGAATAAAAAGTATCTGTCACTCTCCGGCCCTCCAACTATCTCTATGCAAAATATCACGTTGAACTGAATCTGTAGCTGCATGAAAGAGCACACACACACACGTTCGGATTAATAGTGTTAGTACGAATAGCATCCCGGCAGCACCCAAAAAAAAACATACAATTTTTTTTTTTATCAGGTATAAAAATCCATAATCGTAAGTAAAAAAAAAACAGAATACACACACATAGACAGACAAGCAGCAATATTAAGGTAATGCATTTAACTATTGTCTCGCCTATTAAATTTAAGAATGTAGCTTTTAACGTGTAGGTCTTCAAACCAGGACTAAAATTAAAAGCATTGTCCTGAGTTGTTAACAACATCAAAAACAAACCTTTAAAAGTAAAGGGACTCTACCATTATAAGGTACCTACCTTATTTACATCGCAAATTTCCGCAAATTAAGTCCGTTTAATACCGTTGTCGCAGCAAAACGCGACCGAAGCGGAATTTCTACTTAGTAAACGTTTTATACCGTTCCTTTTGTCCATTCCCAGTTTGCGAGATGGTGCCTTATTCGTACCGTTTTATTTTAATTGTAGCTTGATGAGAAAAAAATTACCGAGATATTTTTTGAAGCCATCTGTTCTTATCCGACTTCTAAAAAGAAGGTTCTCCATTCGAGTGTTTTTTGTCTATATATTACGCGATATCTTCGCCGATTGTAAACAGATTTCCGTGATTTGGGGTGGAAAATTAGGGAATGAATTCTGTTTATCTCGGAATAAATCATCATTTCTTTCAAGTTCAAAATATTTAGGTATTTGTCGTACTTATTCCTGGTTTGTTGTCTATAAGAATGTTGATATTGAATGTACGATAAGTAGGTATACTCGGTAGTCGATATGTTTTTAATTCAAATAATAAAACGAATCACGTAACCTTAATAACGATCAACAGTGATTCTGATAGACGTCCGATCACTACGAGCGCAGAAGAAACAATGGCAATATGAACGATTTGGTTTTCGCTTTTGGCCTTAGATGGCCTCGACTAACGCAGATGGCATTGGGCCTAAAGGCAATGCTAGCTGGCGCGCTTGGTATTTATGGTTGACAAGTGGGCTGTTTGTCAACGTGGAGAGGTGTTCCTAATAATAATATAGTTATAGATTTTAGGAATTAGGAAGTATCTACTAAAAATCTTGAATTGATTTCCTGATACGCACAGCCTAAATCGCAGGATTTAGAAGCATGGATTTTTGCACGCAAAAATGAGCAAAGGAAGGATTTTTGAAAATTCATTCCCTAGAGGGGTTAATTGGCGGATGAAGTTCGTCATTCTTGAAGTTAAAAACGTATAGATTAGTATTAAGGCTTCTCTTTACAAATAAAAGTCAACTGCATAAGTGTTTTTAGAAATTCATCCCATAGAGAAGAGGATGGAAGATATTATGAGCTTTATATTTCACTATTTAACTGATAAGAAATCCCATTGGGTACGGCTTCACAACGGCTCGTAAAACACAAATCGTAGTAGAAAATAGGGGTGTTTTATTGAAACAAAAAAGCTTTTAATATGAATTCCACCACCCTCGGGCACATTGTTACCTAGCTCCCAAATACATTGCATTTGCAAAGTTTTGAATTGCAAATCAGCACAATGAATGTACAAAATATTTTAAGGGAACCTTATTTACATTTTGCAGTAGTACCTACTCAATCCTACTTGTGTACGCCATTTCAGCTGAAAACGTTGGAACTATTTTGTACCGTTTGAAATACCTAGTGATTTCAGATTTAAATGAAGTCAAAGGGGCATTTCAAAAACCTTTTTTTCTACCTTAAAATAATTAAATTCATTTACATGAGCAATAACCAAACCAGGAAAACTATTTGATGAGCTTAGTACACTTAATGTTGTATTTTATAAAAAATTACAACCACTAATTTATAAGTCACTTAAAATAAAGCAACACTTCCATTGAAAATTATTTTTTAATTCATATATGTTCAATACGTTCATACGTAAATACGTAGCTTCAATTTATCTTCTTGCGGCGCTTCATCTTCAGGTTTTTGCTTTATCTTTCATCTGTCACGCCCTTACGCCACGGGGCGGAGAATAATTCTTTCCTTTCAATCCAATTCGACTTACGATATGATAAGCGCCCTTAGAGCCATGTAAAATCTGACTGATTTTACAATGGGTTCATCATTATCAGCTTATCATATTCCCACTGATGGGACTGGGATTGGCCTTCTCACAGAGAGATAGAGAGAGAGAGATAGATGGGTCCTAATCCATTGAACTTTTGAGTTTCTTGGACATACTTACCGGTTTCCTCACGATGTTTTTCTTCACCGTTTTTAAGCGATCGCATCAAAACTGAACATAATTTATTTACTGGGAAATAAACTTGGCTTTGCTTATGCTTTACTAAGAAATGTCTATACAAGCGACAATCTTTTGTCGTATTATTTACTGAGCTTTTTCTTTTATTATGTGATTTAGGTTTTTTCTTGCTAAATATAATTTAATCTCTAGCGTTCTAAGAGATTTTGGATTTCGTACATGTGACGTATTTTTTTTTTTTGTTAAACAGTGCCCAAGATCGTTAAATTTACAACATTTGATATTCATTTTTCTTTTTGGTAGACCGGAACAAGGCGCGAAGATTTCGAGTAATTAGACCGCCCGAGACCGCAAATGCAGTGTACATTTGTGTGCGAATAAGTACGTGTGTGAGTGTAACTGTTCCCCATCACGCTGCTCTTCGCTCATGATGTTTTCCGATCAATATTTTTTTTATTTAACGGCTTTAAATAAATATAAGACAAAACTAACAACACGGCTTAAGCCTAGAAAATTTATAATGGTACGAAGAAACGGCATGTAATTGCCAACATAAACAATACACTCATTTTTTACACGTTTATTATATTGTTTCGTATGTAATTGTTTAAGTATATCGGTTGACCATACAATAACTTGGTATCATCAAACTGATCTGACGATGGAGCCAGTGAACCACACTGACAGAGCCATCGAGCGGGAACGACGCCCACCTTCATGCCACATGAGCCAAGCGGTCCGGTGTTGACGCTTCTCTCCCGTGTCTCACCTACTCGTGCGCGCGCGCGTGGATAACCAGCAGTGCAAGTACCGTTCCTTATCGATCTTAATTCGCTATTAACCGAACCACATCATTTTAACAGCCCACTGCTGGACTTTTGACCTACCCTTGAAAAGGTGATTAGGCCATGTCCACCACGCTGGCCCAGTTGCCGCGTGGGTTGGTGGATTCACATCATCATCATCATCAGCCAGAAGACGTCCACTGCTGAACATAAGCCTCCCCCTTTAACCTCCACACTGAACGACAGCCTGCCTTTTGCATCCACTGGATGCCCGCGACTCTCACAATGTCGTCGGTCCATCTAGTGGGAGGCCTACCTACGCTGCGTCTTCCGGTTCGTGGTCTCCACTCCAGAACCTTTCTTCCCCATCGGTTATCGGTTCTTCGAGCGATGTGGCCTGCCCATTGCCACTTCAACTTGCAAATTTTAACAGCAGTATTCACATACACCATTGAATTTCTTCTCCGTACGTATGCAGGTTTCCTCACGATATTTTCCGAAAAGCCAGTGGTATGAAAATCCGTACATAAACTCCAAAGAGCTCATTGGTACGGGCCCGGGGTTTGAACCCCCGACCTCACGCTTTCAAGCCTAGTGGTCTCCCAAATAGGCTACCACGGCTCTCGGACCGAGTCACATATGCATGTTTTATTGCCTGCTTCGCAATAAAACATGCATCAAGAATTACGGAGTTTCCCGTCATTTACCATCTGCATGATACACCAGTAAGATAATACAAATGCAAACGCTCCATACGTAGCCATCGTGTATAGATGACATTAAGTTGTCGCCTCATGTGGACGCGTACTGAATTAAAAATGTGGGAACTTGCGAAGGAAGCAATAAAGAGAATTTATGTCATTTTCAACTTTGTCAGAAAAAAGCGTGTTGTGACAAAATGTTATTGCAGTACACAACACGCGGTGCATGATGTTTTATTAGTTTATTTTGCGTTCTTGAAGCTTTAATATGACATAGAGAGGTTCAGGAGTTTTGGCGCGAACGTGAAATAGCGCACGTCATCATATTGTATTATTTTCCTAAACTTGTGTATTTAAGAGTGTTAATATATGTAATAATGATGGATTATTGTTTATTAAGTGTTGTTTAACGTTGTCGAGTTAGGTCAAGTTATATGATAATTATGGTAAAACATGTCTTTTAGGCTTATTTTATACATCATAGAAGCTTATAATAAAGTACTCAAAACAGAAAAGAAAAAAAAATATCTGTGGTCTCCACCACTTTCCCGAGAATGACTTGCACTTGACCGTAACATAGGTTGATTAGCGCTGTGACTATGAATTGTTTATCGATTAATATTTACCTAAACTTAAAAGTATTGAAATGCTTGAAACTGGCAAATGAACAAAATGTGCAATGCCAAACTCCTCACAGGAGGAAAAAAGAGGTTCCTGCTCCTGGGTTCATTATACCGCGTCTTTAACAGCATGTGACGGTTTCTATTATAAAAAATTTGATAAATAGTGTGGTAGAACAATAAAACGATAGCTGATAGACTAATACCGGCGTAGATAAATCCTTTTGTTGGCGTAATTGGTAGATAGGTGTAGATAGATATACGGTGTCTTAAATAGACCTAACAAGGCTTTAATCACTCAGTGTTTCTTACAACCCACTGGAGTTGAAACTGTAGGTAAATTGAAAGTATCAAATGTGCTACAGAGCCCTTATCTCATCCACCGCCCACATAATCCTCTTTGTGTAATCGATCATCAAAATACGATGGAATATTGAATAAATATCCTGAATGCTTAATAAGTAAAATGAAAATACGATTTCTCGAATCCGTAACATCCAAGAAAGTACTCGTTAGCACTCGTGTAAATATTCAATACACAAAATTACGAAGCGTTTTAATACCAGGTAATGGATATTGGACCCTGCAAGGGCTCAGATATTAGGAAAATTAAATTTTGCTAAACACAACGGGAAGGGTTTTTTATGTGAAAAATAAATTTAGTTCCTAATAAGGTAGCCATTGGTGTGCGTGTCCAAACTGCGCGCGTGTCTTTGGTTTTACGCTAACTTTGCGCCAAAACCGCAGCAGAAAATAAACAAAACCTCGTTATAATAATTATTTAATGACCTAAACAAAATAGGAATGGGTTTACGTCTATATATGGGTATCTATGTTCAAGTTTTTTTTAATGCCATAGGTGGCAAATAAGCTGACGGGCCGCCTGATGGTAAGCGATCACCGTCACCTATGGATACCTGCAACACCAGGGGCATCACAGATAAGTTGCCGACCCTTAAAGACTATTAACAGCCTTACCATAAATAAAAATCATGACAGAAAATTCATAACAAAAAAACTCAGCTTGTCAGTTTCAACCAAACCAAGCGAATTTAACGTGGAAGTGGTTAAACCCATGCGTAATCCAGGTTATTTTATTTTTTATAGGATTTTCCTTGGAGAGTGTGCAATGGAACTTCACAAACTTGTTCCCCCATCACCTTTTCACTACTGGACAACCAGACAAACGGGAAAGCATCACCCTACTTGGTCGAAATGCCATCTATTCGCACCAAGCGTTTTGCCTCCTCTTTCATAACAATGGAACGTCTTGCCCCTGACCTTATTTCCGCAGCATTAAATCTCGGAGTGTTCAAGTCTAGTGTTAATAAGTCATTACTAGGCAAACGTGCTCCATCTTCGACCGCATCATCGTTTTCTGTCAGGCGAGATCGCGGTCAAACATTGGCCTAGTCTGATGTAAAATAAAATAAAAAGGTAAGAACACGTACGCTTTGAAATGCTAGCAGTCAGAAAAACCTACAAAATATTAGGAAAAATCCAAAAAATCAAGAATATTCAGACAGACCTATTGAGTAATCAACAGGTTATATTTGCGGTTACAAAGTTTTTAATCTTTTATACATTTGCTGCCCATTCTTTATTTTCTTACATATCGTAATAACTAAAAGTATACATTTTATTCGACAATCCTAACAAAAACCTATGGTCCCAATGGTCATTAGAATTTATAGGAACATACTTTGACTTATACATACAATTATACATCACAGATTTCCTTTGAACACGGAACCACCTGTAAAGACCCTGAACTGAAATTGACTAACTGCTTAAGCTAGGATCTATTCACATGCGGTTTGCTCACTCCGTAGAATCCGATATTGTTTCAAATCGCATTATTCTCTGCGCCATTCACTTACAGGTTAGCATTTGAATTCTCGTCCGTTGCCAGTTGGACCCAGTGCTAATTAAGGTTGCGTCCCTGAGGCCTTTATGTTGTGAACACGTAGATGCATTATTGATGAAAGCTCCGAAGCATGCGTCTGAATTTTAACTCTCTATCAACAGAAAGTTGGCCTTATTTACGGGATTAGGAGCGAGTGAGCAACGTTACTGCGCATGTTTTATTTGTTTTGTCTTCAAAACTCATTTTGTTTCTTATTATTTATGTTATATTTTAATACTTAGTGTACTTAATAAAGCGGCAACTCAGTGCCAAATTTTTCACAACTTTAACCCGCTAAAACTTGAAAATTATATTTTATTCGTTTTTTTGTTTTTGCAATTACTACGGATTTATATTAAATTGTTGAATGGATCCCAAACAGGAGCTTCTTGTTTTTGTAGAGGAGTTTTATCCTCTCAAAAAACTCTCATTTTTTTATCTGTGAAATTTTCAATGTGCCTTTTTAGGGTTCCGTAGCCCGACAAGGATCCCTCATAAATTCGTTCTGCAAAAATTTGGTTACGTCCACAGAGATTCATTTTTTAAATATTTCTGGACCACCAATTGCTAACTATGATGATTGTGACCACAATTATATGACTTTGCTACGAAAAACGGAACCCTATCATATGCGTGTATCGAGTCTCGGCTCTTAGGCCATTATTAAGCTTCAATAAAAAAAAAGTAAAGACTTTTAAAAAAACCGGACAAGTACGAGTAGGACTCGTGCTCTGAGGGTTCCATCCAACGGAACCCTCAGAGCGCGAGTCCAATAAAAAAAAAATACTGAAGTTAAAATATTGAAAGACAAACTTAACTTTGTAGTTGACAATAAGGTTCTTCCATACATTCCAACTACAAAATGTAAGTTTGTAATAGCAAAATAATAATTTTTATATGATATAACTTCAAATTTATAAATTTCGGATGTGCTGTAAGACCTTGCCTCTTGCCAAATTTCATGATTCTAGGTCAACGGGAAGTACCCTATAGGTTTTGATTCCCCTGTGAAATCGCAAAATATGCGACTTATACGTTCATATCTTTTAATAGCGTTGACTTACAACTTTTATTTTTTTACAGCCGAAAGAAACTGTAGATCCAAGTATTTACTATAAATTTCAACTTGATACCTTTACGTGTTCTTGAGAAAAAGGGTCTTGACAGACGGACAGACGGACAGACAGGCGGACAGACAGACGGACAGACAGACGGACAACGAAGTGATCCTATAAGGGTTCCATTTTTCCTTTTGAGGTACGGAACCCTAAAAAAGAATTGAATGATGAATTGAAAATGAAAGAAAAAACAAAGAAAAAATATTTGTTTACGAACTTAAAAAGAAATTAGACATAATTATTAGCAAATACATTAAAAGTTACAAATATTGTTTGTGTCTGAGACTGGCTATACAAGCTGCGCGTTGCGGCTTCAATTATCCTACAGGAACCGTGTATCTTACCTGGATAAAAAAGTAGCTTATGTATTATTAATCTGGGGTTTAGGCTACCGTCATTCCGTAATAATTTCATTCAAATAAGTTCAACCGTTGAGGAGGTGCATGGAAGACAAACTTACGGATTCACAAATAAACATATTTATAATATAATTTCATATTTATAATATTATTAAGGGACTTCAGTGAGTCTGTTCTTTATGTTGTAAAACACTATTAATATTTTTCATTTGATTTTGTATGTTCTGGAATTTATTTTGTTGAAACAACCACGTTATGGTTTACATAATATTCGAATGAAACACGCTTTTGTCCAGCAAATATTTAAATGAAACAAAACTGGGTATTTAATTTGCTCGCGCTCGCTAACAATCCGACCCTTAAAGTTTTATTGACACTGAACAAATACTTCCTCTATTAAAACATTTTGTCGGGTAATCAATACGATACAAATTCCCTCAGCTTTTATTGGCTTCAAATAAATCTTTCCAGTGCCAGAGATAAAGTATGGCAATCAAAGACGCTATTCGTTGAAAAGGCCTAGCCTTGACTAAGCTTTTACGGGCAGATTTTATGGTAGCGATATGAAATTCTGTTCAGCATTATCTGATATCATAATATTTTGACGTTTTAATGTTCTAAAAATATAACCTAAATGGAGCTATAATTGGAATTGATTTCTCATATAAGACGCTTATTTATGATCGCCAAATATTGCTACGTTCAATATAGATTAGATTATAGCAATTAAAATGTCGTGATCTACATTTCAACGAATCGTGTTTTTTTATATTTTTATATGTGCCTTTGTTAACTAAACAAAATACATGCTAATACTAACACTACAAATACAGTTAGACTGCGCATAGACCGTTGAAGGTCTAAAGACAATCCAAATGCTCAAGCCCACTACCAGTTGGCAGCGTACCCAACATGCTGGTGGCATTACCACGTTGAATGTATTTCTTAAAATTGCTATGCCATATTCATGTCTCATTAATGTCTGCAAATGTTATTTTATAGGTTTATATAAATTACATAATTCAATTAAAGTTTTTCGTACAGTAAATTATTCATATCTCATAATTTATATTGCCATATAAATCATTCGCCAATCGAAATTCCGCTTATTTTTATTGTTGTCAGTCACCTAATATTCCACATTTTCGAACAAAGGAATTTTCCTGGATAATTTCGTTCATTAGTCATATATAGACCAACTCCTCGATATAAAATTATATGACACTAGCTACAGTGCCCCACGGTTTTAACTGATAATCCCACAAGAACCAGAATTTACCCGGGATAGAAAGAAGCATATGCGATAATCCCGGGTAAAATCTACTTCCGTACCTAATTTCATTTAAATCTGTTCAGCTGTCAGCTGTTACGGAGTTAAGTGCAGACAAACATATTATATAAACACACAAACTACCGCATTTATAATAAGTGTGATCGTCTTAAAGTTTCTAATAGATGTTGATTAGGAAAATCCAAATCAATTTAAAAGTAGGTACTTTTCTATTTTTTTTTTTGTTACTCACATCTATGTAGGTAATGGGGTATTAGATAAGACGTAAACCGGAAGGGACGGACCGTGGACATAAACTCTTTATTGTGTACACGGGTAATAAAAATTACAAACAGATAGAAAACACTTACTAGTGCCACACGTGGCAACCTTATCGCTAAAAGCGATCTCTTCCAGGCAACCATTGTATGGAAAGACTTTACGTAAAAAGATCGACGGGGGATACTAAAACATGTTTAATGAGACTATTAAATAAATACTACTAACTGATATAATTATAGTGTAATAAAATAGTATCATACTCTAATTTGGCCAAAAAAAATAATAGCATTGCTTTTCAATGTCGCTAGCATCCCGGCCACATTTCCTTCCACCAAGGGGCTTTTAGATAAAAACTTTTGTAAAATTTTCTGTATTTATTTTTTAAGTAGCTTTAGGTTTTAATTTTAGTTCCTTTTTTATATTTGTAAGTATATATGTTTTTTAATATGTATGTAATCCAACTCTTCATCTTATAACTGTTTGAAACTAAACTATCACTCAAAACAAATGCCCTTGAAACCATTCAAATGTTATAGTAAAACCTAGTACAGAGCAACACTTTAAAACAAAAAAAAAACTCTACTTTTAAACTATGGTAGTTTGAAGTCGACATCTGGGCAAAACTTACAAGAATTTTAGTGAGCAGACAAGGTGTAAGCAACGACGCGCCTCGGGAGCTCATTCACTATTTTCTCATAAGGACATACAGCGCTCATCCTTTGAACAAACATGAGACAAGCTTTCAAAGGCTGAGCCTCTTGTTACCAGCAAAAACCTAGAACATGGTAGGTATAAACAGCAGAACGCTGGGACATCAGATAGATGAATGGTTTTGTAAAACATCTTTAGTAAAGTTTGCTTTTGACCGACTTAAGGACTTCTGGTTCACAATTTTGTTATTTTTTAATGTATGTATATGTATGTCGAAAAGGCTTTCGAAGTGGTCCCAGACAATTTTCATTGACTTTGGCCAAGTGGGTTTTAACCAGGTCTAACAATACGAATTATCGTTCGAGCGTTTCTTGAACTGGCATTTACGGGCAATTATTTTAATGTTTTATGTAGAAAATACTAAATAAATTACTACTGGCATGGTTCGAACCTGCGCTATCTAGGTTCACTTCCCAAGCACTTAGAATACTACTGTTCGTATTTATTTAAATTGTCTATAATATTTAATCAGTGAATCCTAATGTAGCCTTAAAGTAGCTGGCCTTTTGGAAAACTCAATTACAGAGCGGGCAACCATTGAGTTACCTTTGTAAATCAGTGGTAAGTGATCTTATGTCATTACCGCTTTATTTTGTGACTACGTCTCACATATTAACGAAGTTAATTATTATTAGCACCTATAATCATTATTTTCTACTAAATTACAAGGCCTTTTGTCCCTTTTCTGACCTTATTACGTCCAGTGTAATTAGGGTCATATTATTATAAAGCACCTCTTCATTGCGTACACATGAGATGCTGTATTTTATTAACCTGTAGGTAATTGTAATCAGCCTTTATGTTAGTATGCTATTAGTAGCTGTTGCCCGTGACTTTGTACGACTTTTGTAGACTTTGGTGTAAACTTTCATCCCTATCTATATTTTTTCACAAAAATTCTTTCTTAGCAAACCTCCACATCCCATAAAGAAATACCTAACAAATGTCAGCTTTTTAGGCCAAGTAGTTTTTAAGATTTTGTGATGAGTCAACTATAACCGACATTGTTGTTAGATGGTTCGGACATATAGAGAAGATGGATGAAAGAAGATTCAAGAAATGTATGAGTCAAGCGTGAATATCATGACATATCAAGCGTGACATATCACGACCAACTCGAAGACCTTTTGAGAAAAAGCCTGATCAAAAGTACCTACCCGTAACCAACGAGCTTGTATAAAAACATTCATGAAAGTAGAAGAAGCGAAAGATGTGTATTAAGATCGTAGCAAATGAGATATGTGGGAGGCGTGACTGTATGTATGTGTATGTTACCAACTTTAGAAGAGAGGTTCTCAATTCGATCCGTATTCTTTTTTGTAATATGTACACCGATTACTCCAACATTTGTTAACCAATTAGGTAAAGGTATACATATTTGTGTAGAGGAAGCTCACGAGGTGTTTTTAATTAACTTTGGCTTGGTAGTATTTTAACCAGTTCCAACAATATTAATTGTGTTCGAGTCTCTGTTGATTTGGTAATAACAATATTTTTGTTCATACATTAATATTTTATTTTTTCAACTGACTTCAAAATGCGTAAACTCATTTTGAAGTCTGTTTTTATCACCAACATCTATCTCAGGGATTATTATGACCACAGTGCATTACCGCGCAGGATTTGGAACTGATAAGATCATAAGTCATTAAAATTATAAGAGAAGCGACTTCCTCGTCCCTTAAGAGGGCATACCACGGCCAAGAAATTTGATGAATAGGTATTTAGCAAATCTATTGCTGTCCCTTGACCTCAAGCCTCTCCCCGTAGAGCGCAATAGGGACAACTGCAGCTTGGATCGATTATACCTACGAAAAGTAGACAAAATCATCGTCTCGTATTTTTCTGTTTCCTCATTCAAAACTTGCCGATTTCATTATTTTTTTAAATAATAGTTGTGTAACAAGGATTGAACTATGCTTCTGTCATTTATTTTAGTTTTATAAGCTCGTCAAATTAGTTTGATAGAAGTCTGAACATGGTGGTAAAAAAAAAAACAATTTTTGGGATATTTAAAGGCTCATATTTCTTATAGTAGTTAACTTATAAGAAAAAGTAAATGATATAAGCATGACCACAGAAAATTAAACGAAAAATTTTTCTCTTCTGTGAGCATGACAATAGAGGAGATAAATTTTATTTAAAAAAGTTACATCTCTAGCTATATTATCCAGGGAGGAAACACGCGAATACGTTTGTATGGACAAAACGCTGCCCATGTGCCCACTTAAATCAGTAGCATAAAATGTTACAAATAAACTTGATATTATGGATCAAATTCCGAGCAAAATATTTTCAAACAAAATATAAAAATAATAAACTCCAATTTAAGGCTGACGATAGTAGGAAAATTCCAATAAAAATATAACAAATCTCATTTATATTTAATAACAACCGACCTTTAGATATTTGCTGATAATAGGATCACATCGCAAATTTTCATAGCAAACTAAGTTATTATTTAATACCAACTTTTTGGTATTTATTAAGTTTGATTTTCTCCTGAGATATTTGACCAAAGAATACAGAAGAATTATGCTCCCACTAGAAAGATACACATGCTTATCAAAAGCATACTACCTATTTGTTTATTGAGTATGACTTATTGTTTAAAATAGCATGCTGGTCAACTGTACACACATTTGCTACCAATATTTATGCTTCTTCAGTTTCGAGGTTAAAGGGGGAGTCCTATGTTCAGCAATGGACGTCTTCCGGCTGATGATGATGATGATGATCTATGCTTCTTGCAGCGAATCCGCGCGATCAAGTTGGTCATAGTAATAATATTGGCATTGACATGTTTTATTTTCAGGTGCTCACATCATTCCTCCTTGTTACCCGCTTCTAAAGTAGCACAGTAGGTACCAAAGAAAGGTACCAAAATGGGTACACTTGTCATGACAGTTGGCAATAAACAAATCTGCTTATTATCAAACTGGTTGCAGATATTGAACAGAACACTGCTGTAGAGTTTTTTGGGGTCAAAATGAAATAAAAATCTCGGGAGCGATGGTGGCCAAGCGGTAGTACGTGCGCTTTGCAATCTGATAGCACCCGGTTCGATCCTGGTAAAAGTCTGTAGTTTTGCTGCTGATGACTGGTCCACTTCCATTTCAGCTTGCTGATACGTTGAGGCGTATCGTATCTCTGGTGACTTTTTTCTCGATACGATCTCTCATTTGAATCCTCTATTAAAACTAAATAAGATGACAAAAATGAGTACATTTAGACTAGGAAAAAAGTTTAAGTACTTAAAAGTATTTAAGAAAGAGGAAATTAACTCGGAAAAAGAACGGAAAGCGTATTTCCAAGAGAAGTTATAACTGAAATTCTAAGTAAGTAATTGTAAGCTCTTGAATATTATAACAGCTATTATATTGGTATATAATTATAGTCATGCGGTTGGTATGGTCACATGCCATACTGCACGTGCGGGTTCAAATGCTAACAATGAGCTTAAAGTGCAGGTTAGTCAAAAACTGCAAGAAAACTGAACCTTAAAAATTGCCCCGAAATATTTATGAATATTATTATCGTTACGTGAATATCAATGTTACATAAATAAACACTTTAAAACTCAAATAATATTGGGTTAGATTCGAATAATTCCAATGCCTGGACGGATTTCGGGATTTGTGGGACGTGGAAGACAGCGATAGTTCCGGATTAACTGATCAAATTACGTGTGATGACAAACAACTAACTGCGGGGTTTGTCTGCACAAGTTTGAATTTTGATAAGAAACATTGTATGATACCCCATTTAATAAAATAAATTCTTTCTGGCCTAATTGTATTTCAATGAAATAGACCTTTTCGACCTGTCCAATACAATTGTGCGAGTTTTAAGATCCAGTTTAACTCGTCTGGTTTAAGTCTGTATTAGATAGACTCAGCGTCTCATAATTTTGCGTGAAGTAGTATTTCCCTTTCATCAGACTCGGATACCAACAGCGATGATTATAAAGTGAAGACACTACCCACTATGGACCAAAAGTATGACGGATTTCACCACTGGTCGAGGACCTAAAGTAGCCTAGTACTGTAGTGTGGCTGGCCGGTATAGCCAGAGTCGCTGTCATTGCACGAAGTGCAACAGCTTTTTGTGGCTAACTAGAGGCTGTGACAACTTTTTATATTTCACAATACTGTAGGAAAAATGCATTTAATTTCTTACACATTTTGTAGTTATTTACTCCTAAATTAACTAAAACGAAAAGGTTGGGTATAGTTTAGAAATTGAACTAAGAACGACAATTAGTTTTAGTTTTAGATTGGTTTTAGTTGTAGTTATTTAAGTTAATGCCAAGTTGACATCGGAAAAATGAGGAAAATGGAAAATCTTAATGGTAAATCGTGGTTGACAGTGCACCAGAGTGCGAACCGAAAATGACTGATATTTTTATTTAATTTTAACTTAAGCTATTTTTAATTTTCTATTTTCTATTGTTATGACCTGCTGTGGAGGTCCGGCCTAAGAATAGACCTCCCCCTTCTCTTCCCGTGGGTGCCGTAGAAGTCGGCTAAGGGATAAACCAGAAGACGGGCAGCAGCGTCTTCTGAGTATAAAAACACCGACTGCGCTCGCCAACCCGCCTGCCAAGCGTGGCGAGTATTGGCAATCCCCCCTTCAATGATAGATACAAAAAGGACCAGGCCCCCAGTCCCCGGCAGCCCCGCTATTCCTGGCTACGGTAGCGGTCATGGTAACGGCGGGGCCAGGGGTGCTAAGAATCCCCGGCAGACGCCCGGCTACCAACCCCAACGACGACGACTGGCCCTGGTAACACACAACATACGCACTATGAGGACTGATGAGAAGATTGTTGAGCTGGAAGAAGAAATGGGTAGGGTACGTTGGGATATCTTGGGTTTATCCGAAGTCCGTAGAGAGGGCGAGGACACGATAACCCTGAAATCCGGTAACCTACTCTACTACCGGGAGGGCGACCAACAGTCCCAAGGTGGTGTCGGCTTTCTCATCCACAAGTCCCTCATTAACAACATTATCACCATCGACAGTGTTTCGAGCAGGGTTGTATACCTAATACTCAGAATATCCAAGAGATATTCGTTGAAGGTCATTCAGGTGTACGCACCGACCTCGTCACACCCAGATGATGAAGTGGAGGTTATGTATGAGGACATTAGTAGAGCCATACATACGTCCGAGACCCACTTCACTGTTGTTATGGGGGACTTTAACGCGAAGTTGGGCAAGAGAAGTGATGATGAGTTGAAAGTGGGGAAATTTGGCTGTGGGCAACGGAACCCTAGGGGACAGAGGCTGGCCGACTTTCTGGAGAAAGAGGGACTTTTTATGATGAACTCTTTCTTTCAGAAGCCGCCTCACAGGAAATGGACCTGGATGAGCCCCGATGGTTCTACGAGAAATGAGATAGACTTCATTATGACCACCAAGAAACAAATATTCAATGATGTCTCTGTGATTCACAGGGTGAAAACCGGTAGTGATCACCGAATAGTAAGAGGCACATTGAATATTAACGTTAAAATTGAGAGGTCCCGCCTAATGAAGTCCACGCTCCGACCGAACCATGCCCATATTCAAAACCCCGAGAGCTTTCAACTCGAGCTGTCTAATCGCTTTGATTGCCTGGAGAATTTTGCTTCCGTGGATGAGATTAATAACAGGTTAGTGGAAACTGTCCATGCGGTAGGTTCTAAGTTTTTTAGACCTCGCCGGCGCACAGATAGACCTCAAAAATTATCCGACCATACCCGTAACCTCATGGCTGATCGACGCTCGTTACAACTACAATGTTCCGATGACGCTGAATCATACAGGCAGCTCAATAGACAAATTTGGAAGTCATTGCGGCATGACATACGTACTTTTAATACGAACAGTATTAAAGAGACGATTGAGCAAAACAAAGGCTCCAAAGTGTTTGCAAGAGACATGTCTATTGGGCAAAGCCAGCTGACAAAGTTAAAGAGGGAAGATGGTAGTGTAGCGTCGACCAAAGCCGAGGTATTAGGGGAAATCGAGAGGTTCTATGGACAGTTATACACTTCGGTTGCTAAACCTGTGAGCAGCTCGGCCAAAGACCCAAGAGCCAAGCTGAGCCGACACTATACTGAAGATATCCCGGACATCAGCCTGTACGAGATTAGGATGGCCCTGAAACAGCTCAAGAACAACAAGGCGCCGGGGGACGATGGAATCACATCAGAGCTTCTGAAAGCGGGTGGAACACCGGTACTCAGAGTCCTTCAGAAGCTCTTTAATTCTGTCTTACTCGAAGGTATAACGCCAGAAGCATGGAACAGAGGCGTGGTGGTGCTGTTCTTTAAGAAAGGTGACAAAACCTTGCTGAAGAATTACAGACCCATCTCGCTTCTGAGCCATGTTTATAAGCTGTTTTCGAGGGTCATCACGAATCGTCTCGATCGCAGGTTCGATGACTTCCAGCCTATCGAACAAGCCGGTTTCCGAAAAGGCTATAGTACCATAGACCACATCCACACGCTACGCCAAGTTATACAGAAGACCGAAGAATATAACTTGCCACTATGTTTAGCGTTTGTGGACTATGAGAAAGCCTTTGATTCGGTCGAGACATGGGCGGTGCTTGAGTCTCTCCAGCGATGCCGTATTGACTATCGGTATGTCGAAGTGTTGAAGTGTTTGTACAATAACGCCACCATGTCGGTCCGAGTACAGGAGCAGAGTTCGAAGGCAATTCCATTGCGAAGAGGCGTGAGACAGGGAGACGTTATCTCTCCGAAACTGTTCACTGCCACAATGGAGGATGCCTTCAAGCTCCTGGAATGGCAAGGACTCGGCATCAACATCAACGGCGAGTACATCACTCACCTTCGGTTTGCCGACGATATTGTGGTCATGGCAGAATCGATGGAGGATCTCAGCATGATGCTCGAAGGCCTCAATCGAGTCTCTCAACAGGTGGGCCTTAAAATGAACATGGACAAGACAAAGGTCATGTCAAATATCCATGTTGTGCCCACCCCAGTATCAGTTGGGAACTCGGTTCTTGAAGCTGTTGACGCGTACGTCTACCTAGGACAAACAGTCGAACTAGGTAGGTCCAACTTCAAGAAAGAGGTCAATCGGCGAATCCAACTCGGCTGGGCAGCGTTCGGTAAACTACGCAACGTCTTCTCGTCCAAAATACCTCAGTGCCTTAAGACGAAAGTCTTCGACCAGTGTGTGTTACCAGTGATGACATACGGCACTGAAACGTGGTCTCTCACTATGGGCCTCATAAGGAAGCTCAAAGTCGCACAGCGAGCTATGGAGAGGGCTATGCTCGGGGTTTCTCTACGAGATCGAATCCGAAATGAGGAGATCCGTAGACGAACGAAAGTCACCGACATAGCCCACCGGATTAGTAAGTTGAAATGGCAGTGGGCAGGGCACATATCACGCAGAACAGATGGCCGATGGGGCCGAAAGGTTCTGGAATGGAGACCACGGACTGGCAAGCGCAGCGTAGGACGTCCACCCACAAGATGGACAGACGACCTAAAAGAGACCGCAGGGAAACGCTGGATGCAGGCCGCTTCCAACCGGCCCTTTTGGAGATCGATGGGGGAGGCCTATGTCCAGCAGTGGACGTCCTACGGCTGAAATGATGATGATGATGATTGTTATGTACAACAATATGGGTTCCATGCCTGAAATAAAGACATTTTATTATTTATTTATTATTTATAATCTACACCCCAAAATTTGCTCAGGCGCCGGCGGTCCAAAATGTGTAGCTATACATACCCGAAATTGTTTCATTATTTTGTAGTGCAGCTTTTCAACTTAACCTAACTTTACTTATAATTAATTGGTCATTGATATTAAATTTATAGATTGTACATAACAAAAAAAAATGCGTGGTCTGTGCTTCTGACGGGTTTTATCGCGTGTACCTAAGAAATAATTTTACAATCTTTGTTTACTATTATATATTACTAAAATATCATAAAACTAATTAATTTACATAGTTTTCTGGTTAAAAATCATAATTTTATATTAGTTTAAATAATTTTCTACTGTTTTTCAAACTTCATCGAGGTCAATAATAATTCTGCTGTTTGACGTAAAAACGATCTTTATTCTAGAGTAAGAACATAATATTATAATAAAACGTTGTAAAAATCAAGCTTTAATTACTATCAAACTTTAATAGAATGCTAAAAAATAATAGGTGTGTGTGAGTATGCTACTCAAAATGAAACGTTATCTTCTATTAGTTCATCTAAATACAAAAAAATATATCTGAAACCCGTTGTAGACCATGTGAAGTTGCTTGCAAGTACAAGACAAGTAGGCGTTCAAACGTAAATAGCCACTCGCGCGGTGACTCACACAACTCGCACGAGTGTTCGAACGAGACGAACACAGCGCACCCAGTGGGCGTCGTGCAAGTAGAGCGGGGAAACGAAGCTTCACTTGCGCAAGGACTAGTGTGAAGTGCTACTAAGCTCTTCCATTGTCACTTGCACTAAGCATAACGATGCAGATGATGCATAGTAGGTACTTGCTACTTAAACTTGCTACTTGCATGGTCTCCAACAGGCTTTACAAAAAATCAGCATGGTATATATGGTAATATTAATATAGATATCCTTTTTTTTATTTTATTGTATTGTAAAGTTTTTTTAAGTACCTATTGACTAGGTATATGCCACCTCCGTTACAGAAAACACAATATACATAGCACCACGCTTATATAATTAAGTTTATACTTTGCATCGGATCGCTGCCGAATTATTTCGTACAAAGTACAAAGTAGCACTAGAAACTTTAGTATCCTCACTAAACGTGAACTGACTTCAAACATTGATCCGACTACATACTCGGAATTCCCGGAAGCTTCAAAGGACGACGAAAATGGTACCAGAGGCGAGATAGTCTTATCTCTGAAGATAACGGACTAAGGAAGAAAAAGGGCGAAGTTATAATTTTTTTGTATGGACACTATTGAAGAGTCCAGATAAGTTATTTTTCGTCATTATGCGATGATGTGGTCTACGATGGAGCACGCTTGCTTAGAAGAAACTGAATAACAATAATATATAATTTTGTTTTATTAGTATTTTTATCTACCTATGCACTTATACAGGGTTATACGAATAAAGTACTAGTTTAAAGGAGTTCATTATACTATATAAATTATGAACAACCTTGACTGTGTATCATCAAATCTGAAATCACGCAAATAATATCATTTGTTCTATACATTTCGTTGAGTCTGAATGAAATTTTTCGCACTTTGCCTGATGTTAATAAACGATGATACAGTCTACAATGGAGCATGCTCGCTTAGAAGATACCAATTTACTCGCGATTTAAAGACACCTATAATCCTATTTCTTCACTTCCCATTTTAACTCGCCCCCTAAAAACCATGCCCTAGATTCGTTCTTAAATTACAAAGTTTGGATTTCAAACTCAAACTAAGTCCACAAGTTCCGATTCGTAAGTTATCGGATGGTCCTCCTGATTAGATCTTGTTATTTCTTCTGATACTTTTACAAGTATCAATCCGCTTTGCTGGAACGTAAAGAGGTATAGGTACTGGTTTATGGATGTTTTATTTATTTCTTTAGGAATAGGTTTTGGTTTGATCGCCAACTCACCTGATGTTAAGCGATGATGTGGTCTACGATGGAGCACGCTTGCCTAGAAAAAACCAATTCACGCGCGATTTGAAGAGACATTTTTTTCAAATTCGAATCGGATGACCACTGATGACATATTTATGATCCATATTTAAAAAAAAAACATTAAAATCTATTCACAATCAGCACAAAAAACCATTCAGTCGATTTGATCACTTCTTTATTTGAAGTCTGAAGCATAATGTTACAAACATTGATATAATATCTTTCAAATTTCAATGGCTACAAACTAATATGCCTAATATCGTAACTTGACATATATAACCCACCCCAAAATGTGTGCAATTTAATTAAACAGCTTCGCCTAACTTGCTAGTATGTCGATGGCTTCACCATTATAATTCCCATAATCATGCAGGAACCCATAACGGCATGACTATCGCACCGTTATTGCATCATAAGCGCTTTAAGTCACTAATCGATAGGAATTGACGGCAAAGTCGATCAACCATACAGTACTTAAGCTTCCAAGCGTCCTTCAAGTTATATTTTTATTATAAGCTTAAAAAACATTTATAATTTCCGTACTTATAAGTACTAGTACAGGGATCAGCAAACGTCTTTAAAAATGCTCAATAGTAGATATTTAGGATTCCGTACCCGAAGGTCAAAAACGGGACCTTCTTTCTAAACCTACGATGTCTGTCTATCTACCTGTCTGTCTGTCGGTATGTCCGTCTGTCTAACCGTTATAGATAACCAGTTGAAATTTTCACAGAATATATAATATTACCACGGATTATCCAAGAAATAATAAAAAGTCAAAAAGTTCAAATGAAAGGGAATCTCTTAACAACAAACGTATATTTTTAACGTGTTTCTTTACTACGCCTACCTTCAAAATTTATCAAATTGGACTCAACTAATTAATTCTCCAACCATTGCTATCCTACACTTTGCTCAAAGGATGAGCATTGCTATACAACGTGGTAATGGGCCAGCATTTAGGGAAATTCACACTCGTAGCGAATGAATAGATTAGTTTAGTGTTAAGGTTTATAAATCGTTGTTTTTTTCTGTACGTTATGTTCATAAATAAGATCCTGATAAGAAATATATTTAAACACCCATTACCAAGGTTGCTTGGAAGAAATCGCTTAAGGCGATAAGGTCACCCATTATAATACCGTATATTTATTTTTTATGTTAGTTTGTTTCATTTGTATTTTCGGTGTGTAATAAAGAAATATTGTATTGTATTGTACCACCATTTCAAATTTGTAAAAATCTAACATTGTGCACTGGCTTACTCTGTACGACCTTTACGCATAGGTAGTTCTCGATGAGATATCTGCTCGTCATTTTCATCACATCCTCGTAGCTGCTGATGATATGGCGCTTTTTTAATAAAATGTTCCCGAGAACGAGGGCGGTATTGTCGAAGGATTTGGATGGTTAAAAATGATGGTTGGTTGGTGGGTTTAATGAAGTGCTCGTAAGCTCCAATTGGCAGTTTAACAAAGTATTTTATATTTGGCACAAGGTTCTTAGGTAAAAATAAATGATTATTAAATAAAAAACGTGTATACTTACTTACTGGTACTTACCTGCTTATTTGTCCGAGCAACGATAAATTGCGGCATGCCGGCTTTTTGTGTCGTCTTTGCGGAAGTTATCGAAATGTAATTCAACTACTCACATGGTCAAAGTAAACTGATAATATGTATCATAACCGAACAATCATAATTTGTTAACTGATAATTATGTAGCTGTACTAAACATAATTTTGTAACAATAATCATTTCATCAAAACTCGCCTGAGGAAACATTATAAGTTATTACCGGTTATAAATATGATCGTGAGTGTAAGTCATTTGTTATAACTTATAGCAAAAATAACAATTATATATTGAGTCAATAAGTAATAATGATAAGTAAATAAATAATCATGCTATTTGAAGTTTTTTTTTTTTAGTGTCATAACATGCGTTTGATTGTTATACTAATACAAAAGAGCTTATATAAAAAGATTACAATGTTCAAAGAAAAGGATTTCTTCAGAAAGCAAAGTCACGCAGAGCTTTTATACACATTGCAGAGTTGATGGTCCGCGTCGAATGCAATAGTGCAGGTTCGAACTAAGTGCATTTGCATCTAAAAGCTCCTCTAGAAAATGATTTTTAAAATATTTAACCGGGTTAAAAGGTTTTACTTTGTTGGTAGAAAGAAAACTAGCTTTAGATAGTGTACTAAAGAACTATTAAGTACTTAATTTAATGGTGTGCATTTAAAGTGTATTGATGTTCTTATTTAGGTTTAGGACTAAAAGGATAGCGATAAATAGATTTTATTGTTCTCAAGTTAATTTAGTTTAAGATAATAAGCAATATAATTTACGCCAGTTCAATATTTTTGCAATTGTACAAACCTATCATTACCATTATCATCATTTCAGCCATAGGACGTCCACTGCTGGACATCCTCCCCATCGATCTCCAAAAGGGCCGGTTTGAAGCGGCCTAAATCCAGCATTTCCCTACGGTCTCTTTTAGGTCATCTGTCCGTCTTGTGGACATACCTAACCTATTACTATTATTAACATTGTAGTTCTATCTAACCAGGTTTTGAAAAACGGTGAATTTGTGAAACTTTTATAAACAAAGGTCTTGAGAGAAATGTTTTATTTATATAAAACTGTATATAGGGTTATTGCGAAGGTCCGTCCCAAGACTTACGTTTCAGTTAAGCGGGATCAATGCATAAATCTTTATTTCAGTTTCTTTAAGCCTTAACTTAGAGCTCCTATAAAGTAAAAGTCACTTTTCTGTCCTCACATTCGTTAGTTTAACTTAATAATAAAATATTGAAGAGAAATTTACTCAATGATTTACAGATTTTGGTATTTGGAATGTCTAAATTTATAAAATTGCTAACAAATGCTTAGAATATTTTACTATAATTTTCTGAAATTTTAATATAATATAAAGAAACGCTTACCAAACTAAACTAAGCGTAAACTAAACATGCTGTTACTAAACTAATCGTTCTATTAGTAAACTAGGTAGACCACTCTTCAACTTCAACACAATGTTCAAGCCTCGTTATCTCAATCGTAACGTACTTTTGCCAAAAACTCAACATTTTCATTCAGTGTGACAATTGCTGCCAGCTTTATGGCCACTTTCCTTTCCACCCGACTTCAAAATCCGTGTAAAAATATAATATTTTTCTTTGTAGAGGCATATTGACATAGAATGTTTGTGTTTTTTTGAAGTCGGTTTTTTTAGAAGATAATTTATTTTAAATATAAGTTATATTCGTTCCAAAATCTTTAAATGTTTGGTAGTTTATCTGGATTATGTATATTATATATGTATATTATATTATGTATATATTATATATTATGCTAATTGTGCTATATTATCATGTAAAAAAAAAATTAAAAAAATATCAGCCTTTTAATTGTGAATATTAAAATTGTAATTATCTAAATTAATATCCATAATAACCTCTCGCGATTGACACAAAATTTCAGACTTGTAACTATAATTATGTAGCACCACATCACCAGCTTTCGCGGCACAATTATTTCCCTTCTATTGCAATTTTCATGATTCTGATCACTGTCGCTAGGTTTATGAACGTGAAATATGAAATACTAGCTACACCTCGCAATTTCACCCGCGTAGTGATGAAAAATGGTGATGATGATGATAATGAATAGTAGCCTCCACACACTCTCCAGCCCTTGAACTAACCCATGCAAAAATCAGGTCGATCCGTTGCTCTGTTGCTGCGTGAAAGAGGAACAAACAAACCAACAAACAAACACACTTTCGCATTTTTAATATTAATATGATTAAAAGAAAAAAAAATGCTTTTTAGGGTTCCGTACCTCAAAAGGAAAAAACGGAACCCTTATAGGATCACTTCGTTCCTTCCAACGGAACCCTCAGAGCACGAGTCCTACTCGTACTTGTCCGGTTTTTTTACTATGTTATTGTAGTTGTCAGAGCAAATAAATGCTTGGACCGAGTTTAGTGCGCCAAAATTGGCACACGTCCTCAAGTGTGGCCCTATGCATGTTGATATTATTAACCTTCCTTAAAATTACAATAACCTCTCCTCATGAGCACTCTATTATTAATAAAGCTGGGTTGCACCTACATAATCCTGTAAGTCTGTAGTCTAATAACCGAGCCGGTCGGGGAGCGTTGGTATTCGCCTTTGAATATTAATTACGTGCTCTGCATATCTCTGTTCGTATGTATAAACACATTTATCTGTGTGGACTTACCACATGTTTCGTATTGTGGTACTCAGGTATTTAAGCTTAAGTTTTTGGGAACTGTGGAAAGCTACATTTTTTTTGACTATTGTAAGGACAAGGCAAAGCATTAGACTTCATCTCTGATATATATATATCGGCCTCCTTGACGTGTCCATCAACGGCGAATCTGACTAGCGCCGGCTATGAGCGCGTATATGGCTGGCAAAACCAAACTTAGTTTTAAGGGTCCTGTTGCAAAGTGCACAGTGCAAGTGACCATCAGCGTTGTATGTATAGGATGGTATAGGTGTAGGAAGGTATACATACAATGATATACCTAGGTATACATCTCTGATACCTACTATAGGGCAGTGTGGAACAGTTCTTGATTTGAATGATTGGAAGGATGGGGACTCTCATCAAACGTTTACAAAACTTATTCAATCTACAGAATCGTTACACCCCAATGTCCTTGATGGACGACGATATCAAGAATGGTATAAGAAACGCTGGCGTGAATATTTTGATTCATTACAGAAACGTTGGCAAGAGGTGGCGGGGAACAAAATTTAATTTATGGAAGGAAATGGGGGAGACCTTTGCCCAGCAGTGGGACAGTAAAGATTAAATAAATCACAATCTACGTTCCTGTAATCTGTTAGATCAAGAAAATATCAAATTGCTTGGTGGCTCTCTTGTTTCGTATCGGCATCAATTAATTATTTGTACAGATCGATGGTGGAAAGAAAAATATTACCGTTCCTTTTACCAATCGGAGATCGGATCGGAGGACCGAGAATAACACTCCCATTCGAGGTCAATATGACGGTTTTATTTACGTCTCCATGCTCTATTTTTAAGCATTTTGATGCTCAGTCGAGAACCTTTACCTGACAATTTTTATCGTAGAATTTTACATGATATTTTTCATCGTTTTGCGTTAAAATATTTTGTTTATTTTTCTAGAGTTGCATTGTACAGTAGGAAATATTTTAGTTAAAAAAACTGGCTATGATAAAGAAATCCCGTTTTTATGACATCTTATGTCTTATGTTTTATGAAGTAACAGTTTGTTGATTGGAAATTCTATGCGTTTGACTATCTCTATGTTATAATTATGTGATTGAGATGCTATTGATGACGTTATAGTGCGTCACAAACTACGGGTGATAATGACGTAATGATATTTTCATTGCAGTTTATTGTACAAACTACATAGAGATACAGTTCGGGGATATGGATAATATAACGGGGAATGCTCTGATGAACTTTTTGACCTTATCCCCCCCCCCCCCCCATCCCGGTTTTACCACCGAACCGGCCGCCATCGCCAAAAATGCCATCCGCACATCATAGATTCGTGGAAGACTCGCACTGTTCGATTTAATCGATTGTTTCTGCCACATACCTGTAAGTTGTGGAATGGCTTACCACCTTCGGTTTTTCCTCCGAAATATAATTTGGACTGCTTCAAACGAAGGGTGAATAGAGTCCTCAAAGGTAGGCAACGCACTGACAATGCCCCGGGTATTGTAGGTGTCTATATGCGGCGGTGACCACTTACCATCAGGTCCGTTGAAGTTTCCCACTTATCCTATTAAAAAAAAAAAAAAAAAAAACCTATAGAGACAACCTCTCAGTGAAAACAGTCAAGAAACGTCCGAGCGTCATTGTACATACATTTTATCAGTTATATACTTCACAAAGCCACATTTACTCCAATTTAGACGTTATGTCACTTGCATAGTATTCAACTTTAGTTGGCCGCTATGTCATCGTAGCTCTGGCATCGTTCGGCGCTGTAGTCGGATCGCGGTTATCTTGTAACTTACCAAAAAGTCTGCGCAACTCGTAGCGTGCGCCGAGTTTTGGTTCGGTAATTTTTTGGCACGATTGTGGCTCTATATGTATTATATCTCAATAAAAAACTACGATGATTAAAATATCTGTGAAATAATATGTATTACTTATTTTTTATGGATTATATTTTACAATGCACCAGATACCTCTCGCATGCAACTTTTATACATCAAATTAAGCTTGACTTACTCGACAAGGTACTTTTGTTATATGCCACAAAACTTTATGAAGTTTAGTGATAAGACAGTATGTCATGCACCAATAAAATGTCACCGTAAACCTTGTATGTTTTTTTTGCTCTTATTTTCTATGTAGGTCGGTTTGTGTATCCTAAGATTTACCCTTACATTCGTTCCTTCTGGTTTGAGAGAGCGTTTATTTATTGGCATTCAGAGCCCTTAATTTTTTATTATTTTATGGAAGATAAAAAAATAAGAATTATCAATAGTATTAGCAAGGATTCATATTGGTGTTAGAGAAATAAGTACATCTATACATATTTTTCAAATGTTCGGTTTCCATAATGTCAATGTTCCGAACGAAAAAAAAACCTGACAAGTACGAGTAGGACTCGTGCTCTGAGGGTTCCGTTGGACTGAAACCTAAGAGCGCGAGTCCAAAAAAAAACTAAAGTTGAAATATTTTAAGACAAACTTAACTTTGTAGTTGACTATAAGGTTCTTCTATACATTCCAACTGTAAGTTGGTAATAGCAAAATGTAAGTTAGTAATAGCAAAATAATTATTTTTTAATGATATAACTTCAAATGTGTAACTTTCAGATTTATCCCTATATATGTGCTATGAGACCTTGCCTTTTGCCAAATTTCATGATTCTAGGTCAACGGAAAGTACCCTATAGGTTTTGATTTCCCTGTGAAATCGCAAAATATGCGACATAAATGTTCATATCTTTTGATTGCGTTGACTTACAACTTTAATTTTTTTACAGCCGAAAGAAACTGTAGACCCAAGTGTTAAGTAAAAATTTCAACTTGATACCTTTACGCGTTTTTGAGAAGAAGGGTCTTGACAGACGGACAGACAGACGGACAGACAGACGGACAACGAAGTGATCTTATAAGGGTTCCGTTTTTTTCCTTTTGAGGTACGGAACCCTAAAAAATACAAATATATTCTAAAACAATAATTATAAACTGACAAACAAGATCTTGGTGCATTACAGATGATTACAGTAACCATTTTTGGCGTCTGGGTGACGTCATTAACGGCGTCAACGACGTCATTGTTCAGGCAACGTGAGAATCCCTTGCGATTGTACGTTTTCGCTTTTGCAGTGCACTCACTTTGCAATATTTCACGTCATAGCGTCAAGCTTTGAAACGTCCACGTTTTCAAAGTTTATTTGCGGGAAAAATGAAAAACGGAGACAATACTCGGCTCCAGTTTTTTTTGCTCTGACAGTTGCAATAACAGTAAAAAACCGAATGAAAACGAAACAAGAATTCTACATTTCTCATTCAGAGTGAATTTTTTCTAATTCACACTGTGTCACTATGTGTTAATTCAAAATCATAATGCCTATGTTTTTTTTTAATTCCAACAAAATATCTCATTTAAAAAGAATCTCAGAGCGATGGTATCCAAGCGGCAGAATTTGCGATATATACAATTCGACGGCACCCAGTTCGATCCTCGGCTCTGCACCAATGTCTTATTTTGCTGAGTAGGTACTTAAATAAATGATGTACAGTTTCCAGATGTCATCGCTCAACAACGGTGAAGGAAAACATCGCAAGGAAACTGGTATGGCTAAGAACCTCAAAGGTTTAAGGACACTATGTTAATATAAGTTTCACCTATTTAACATGATGTTCAATAAATGATTTGACTATGGCATTTACCAACATGCACTGGGTCGGCATGGTGGATTATAGACCATTGTCTCTCTGAGAGAATCCTTGCAATGGGAACTGGAGCTGATATAGATGATGATGACGATGATGTTGAAAAGGTGCCTCTAATCACATGTTACAGCTCTCCGGCCAATTTATTCAATCAACACGAACAAGTAAAAATAGGGGTTGTCTGTAAAGTCGGTTTACGGACGATAATTTTACGTGATAACGCTTAGGCTGATCATGCCTCTCTATCGCTTGTTCCGTGCTCTCGCTTGCACGCGCGGCTCAGACGAAACGTGACATTTTTGTGCGTTCAGCCGGCGTTCATCGATATAAAAGACGTTATCACGTCAAAAATACGGGTCCAATTGGGAACCGTCCTCCTTTTTTGAAGTCGGATAAAAAGAAACAACACCTCACAAACCAGCCTAAGTAACATACATTTTTAAATTTATAATAATTCATTGGTATTTGATTAGATACAATAGTTTGGTGTTGCAATCGCCTGCCGTAACCTGCCATTAGTTAATATAATTTGTATTCCCTATAGTTGCATACATTAACCTGAAGTATAAGTTCATCACAATCTTGACTGAACTAAATTACGAAGTTTGATAGCTTTGAGATTGAGATACTGTCTCGATTGTGATAAATTAGATCCAAAATAACCCAACTATCTATATAATAACAAACTAGGTTTTGCGGTTTTCTCGCAACTTTTCATTGCCATTTAGGGTTTTAAATTCGACGAGAAACAAAACACTATGAATGAGTATGGAAGAATTCTGGGTTAGTAATGCATTTATGTGTGACAGGCTTACCCATTTTTGATGATTTTTTGTCTCTTTCGTCTGTCCTCATAATGAACATTATTACTTTGTCAGATGAACCATTCAAACAACATTAACGGAGAGACAAATACAAATACGAGACAAGTTTCTCTGAAACTTTTTCATAGTAATGAGGCTACAACCACGTACTTATCTACTACCAATAAAATATAAGCAAATCTTTTTTTTTTTTTTGTAATGCCATGCCATAGAGTATGCTATGATTAGAATTTGATCTGAAAAGGTTGAAACGTTTAATAAAAAAAGATTGAAATCCCTATTTCTAAAACCAGAAAGAAAAAAAATACTAGCCGCGGTTTCACCCGCAAAATAAAATCTTCGTTAAGTTTTCTGAAATTTTCACATATTCTATGCAATTTTCTTAATTTTTCTTTCCGTAAGGACCTTTTACAGAGTAATAGAAAACTTTTAAAAAAGATGAATGAAATCAGTAAAGTTCTTATCAAGTTATGGCGTGACCAAGATAAAGACCGTATATTTTAATATTTTTTCAGAAAGTTTTAACTAAAAAGGTTCTAAATGTGTTTTAAATAATTTTAACATTAAAATATGGTAACGTTCATTTAAAAAACTTCGTATGTATGTTAAAACCACTATACACATCACTTGGGGAAAATTTTTGGTTACACTCGGTTAGATTACGGCCCTCGCTATACTCGTGTTGCAAATGCCACCCTCGCTTACCCCGCGTTATTTAATGTACTGTTTCATAGCGAGTTGCTAAAATATAAATAAAATAATAATGTATCTTCATTTAAAAAGGCTACATTAAACCCTTTATGATCATTTCTAAAACGGTGAGTGCGCATGCAAAGTATTTTTATTACAATTAAGCGCTAGAAATGGACTGTGATAATAATTTGAATTTTTGGGCTTCATGGAAGTTCGTAATACTTGGTAATACGAAGAGGGAAGATTTATTTTGCTTGAATTATTTGCTTGGACATGTTTGGGATTTTATTGGTTTTACTCGTGTTGGACTAAAAAGTGTCCCTAAGATAAAGTTTTAATTGTTGTACTTAAAATTACATAAATGTAGTAGGTGCCTACTGTAGTTTATTGTTTTGTTTTTTAAAGGGCAGTGGATATTGTTTAGTAAATAAAAATACTATGTAAATATAATAAGTACCTATGTGAAAATACTTCACAGTGTAGGTAATGATAACTTAATACCTAGTAATGACACGATTTAAGGCAGCGCTTACCGGCCAAAGCAATCTCTTTCAGAAATTTTCAATATTTTAAAAGCACACATTGGGTTCTTCAAAAGACGTTCTTAAAGGGTCGGTAACGTAGTTGTGATGCCTCTGTTTTTACAAGTATTCATAGGCAACGGTGGCTGCTTACCATCAGGCAGCCCGTCTGCTTGTTTGCCACCTATGAAATAAAAAACTGATAAATCGCTAACTGAGAATAAATACAAGCGACTGGTACTGGCACTGGTACTGATATTTATCGTATAACATTGCAAACTTTTGAAAGTAATTTTGACATTGCCATGTTTTATTTTGGCGGAAGAGATCGAAAAAACAATTTTCTCATAATATATCTTTTTCGATATCCTCTGCCATCACATAAAATATCAACACAAAAGTTGTTTTATACCATTTGCAATATTATTGTACAGATAATGCCCAATCTTTTTTAGGGTTTCGTAGTCCTGCAAGAAACCCTTATAAACCATCTGTCCGTCCGTCGCGTCGGTCTGTCTGCCTGTCCGTCTCTCCGTCCATCCTAATTTTTAGAACCTTATACCTTCTATAATTATGAAGATAAGTGGATGAAAATGGAAAACAAAGAATGTTTTCTCAATAGTGGTTTTCTTATTGACTAAACAATAAAAACTCCTTATGTTATAACGGAATGATACATTCCTGAAATTTTGTCCTTTTTTTTTTATAAGTGACTTTTACTGTTGGCCTTTTGGCCTCTACAGCTTGACCGGACTAGTTAGCGAACGCAGAGTGCGTTCGGCATAACTTGGTGGTTAAGTTTATAGGCGACTAGCACAAGGGCACCTCGAAGGTACGAACCTCGGCTTGGGCCGACGCCGGGAGTGGGAATCAGACTTGCCCAGGCACCCCAGAGGGGGTGTGCCCTGGAGCCTTAACGGTTTGTTGAACTGAGTGATTATTTGGAGAGAATCTAACCAATCTTCTAACAGATCCTGTGGGTCTACGATCCTGCCGGCGGGATCGCTGTGTGTGTGTGCCTCTGGTAACCGACGCCTGTACCAAAAACTGAATATTTCCTATTGCTAGGAGCAGTCGGATCGGGAAATTTTGTCCGTCGAGCTTTGTTCGTTTGAATTTTTCTATAACTAAATTTTTTTTAATTATATTGTTTTAGTCACGGAACCCTACCATATGCGTGTTCCGAAACGCTTTTGGCCTTTTATTTTAATTTAATTATCAGTGTTTTTTTTTTTCTTAAGATGTGCGAAATAATTGACATATCTGGCAGTTGTGCGCGCCCTTAAAATAATCTATGTGTTTAAGCTACCACCGCTATATTCATCAGATATAAAAAGTATGTGCTGGCCACTCTACCTTTATAAACTTGCTCACGGGTTTCACTGATGCTATGGGTGCAGTCTAAAATTTAAAATTTGTCAACGATATAAAAATCCATATTGCTTTTGCTATAAAAACGCCAATCAAGCTATACATCCCGGAAAACTGATGCATCCGTCACGCACGCCCCGGTGAGAAAATATCCGGGGCAATATGTTCCGGGCAAGGTCCCGGAATATCCGGAATAATCCCGGTGCAATTTGTCGGTGAACCCTCGATTCTTGTTGTGGATACAGTGATTAAACTTCTTACATAATGTAGAGAACAATAATCTAGCCGGAGTTATTTCGATCTCGACATAATTTTATTTCTGACATGAAAAAAATAATAGACTGATTGTAATTTAATGTAATATTTACAAGTAACGATTAAAAAATTAAATTACAGTTACATCAATGCTAGATAAGGCCAAAAAATTTAAAACAAAACTAAGCTTAATGTGGTTTTTTTATTTTTTTATTTACACGTCGTGAAATAATAATAAAAATGCCTTGATTATATTTAACATCGGCTGAGCTGTAGTCAAGCGCCTAGCTTGCCAACAAAACCTACCAAAAAGTTAGAACACAAAAACAATACATAATTGATGCCTGTGTGACAAAGTACTGAGACTGCTGGCTGCATTCCCGTGTTGAATAGTATTTTAAACTAGGTATTTTAAGTATCAAAATAATCGTAGGGCGGGTATTTAAAAAAAAATAAGCCGGATGAAAAAATTCCGAAGTCGTTTACAAAAGTTAAAATAAAATTTTGCTAACTATAGCGTGGCACCAATATAAGTATTTTGGAGTATAACGTAAGCTAGCACACTGTTCCATATCCGGCTACTCTGCCCTCGAATGGCGCGTGTTCGTACATTGAGGGGGTTGTAGTCTATAGGCCTAGACGTGACCACGGCTTGGCCGTACGTTATAACACGATACGCTTATGGCTGCTCGGAACCGGACGGTTATTGGTGGCCGTTTGAGAAATCTAACACGGTTTTGCTGCCGTGACGCGTTGTTTTGCGTATCTTAGGTTGTGTGAATATCCGTAATATATACTTAGATATTGAAAGTAATAATAAATCATTTGCTATGTTCATCATCATCATCATCCACAGCCTTCCTTATCCCACTGCTGGGTATAGGCCTCTCTCTTGTTATGCCATCTGCCTCGGTCCTGTGCTAATCGAGTCCAGGTTCGACCCGCGATAGTAACAATATCGTCGACCCATCTTGCAGCTGGACGACCAACGCTCTGCTTGCTATGTTCGCAACATTGTAATCATTAAAAATAAGTTAATTATGTACCTTTACTTACAGAATATTAATTAATACACCAATCCTGCTTTATCATATCAGCGCCTTTTTCAGCTATCATGTATGTGGGTGCATTTGTATGGACTGATACTATTTCAGGCATTATACTAGCATCAATGACTCTCAAATTTTGAATGCCGCGAACTCTCAGTCTCGGATCTACAACTGCTGTTTGATCATTTTCAGCACCCATTTTACAAGTTCCAGACGGATGATAAATAGTAACAGTGAATTTTCGAGCCTGGCAAGCGAAATAAGGGTCACTACCAAAATCGCCTTCTGGTAAGCAATCCTTTATTGGATTTTCGTACATTTTGGCTCCTAATTTGACCATAGCTGGCTGTTTTACTATATTGATAGCTGTTTTGATACCTGCGATAATTTTTTGCATATCTTCCTCATGCTCGAAATAGTTTGGAATTATTTTTGGATGTGTTTTTGGATCTCGACTTCGCAATAAAATTTTCCCTCGTGATTTTGGTCGCATCAACATCGGATATATCGAAAATGAGTTAGTGAGTGATCCATAAGTTTCTATGTAGGTTTCATCATACGCAAACATCTTTTGGAGGCCTGTAAAAGATTCACCAGACGTAAAAAGTAGTTCTACATCCGGTTGGAGCGTTGTATTTAATTTGTCCTTGTGATTCATGAACAGTAACGCCTCGATACCACCAGGTAGCGATAATGGGCTTTTATGATTTTTGAACCAACCTACAACTGATTCCAAGTATGTAGAATTATTTTCAGATGGAAAAATTGGCGAGTCAACTAAAAAATAGAAGGCGCCCATAGCAATATGATCCATCAAGTTCTTTCCAACTGGCAAGTCTTTAGCTACTTTGATGTTCATTGACTCCAAATGCTCTTTGGGTCCAATTCCTGATAACATGAGCAGTTGTGGGGAGTTTACCGCTCCAGCTGATACAACTACATCTTTTCTCGCTGATATTGTCTGCCGTTTATTATTTCTTTCTATTTCTACACCTAATACTGTAGCGTTTGAATCATCTAGTAATAATTTTGTAACTAAAGTATTTGTGCTGATATGCAGATTATATCTATGTTTGACAGGATTAAGATATGCTCTGTTTGAACTATGTCGAGTGCCATTTTTGAGTGTTAATTGTAAATATGAAACTCCAGATGGTTCAGGACCATTATAATCAACATATTTAAAACCCAACTCTTGAGCCGCTTTTACCCATTTTTTTCCTGTTTCTGTTCTAAAAGGCGCATATTCAATGTTTAGATATCCACCTTTGCTGTGATACTTTGGGTCAAACTGTGATGGTATGTTGAAGTTCTCAATTTTCTTAAAATATGGCAGAACATCCTGCCATCCCCATCCATCGTTCCCCAGTAATTCCCAATTATCATAGTCTTCCTTAGACCCTCTTGTATAGATCATGAAGTTGAGAACGCTAGATCCTCCTAGAACTTTTCCTCTGGGCCAATTGCATTGTTTAGTTTTTTTTCCGCTGCAGTATTTTTCTGAAGGTTCCGTTTTATATTTCCAATTAGCTGACGTAAATTGAAGATTAGCTGCATAAATAGGTATATCCATCAGAATGTTTTCGTTGCCTCCAGCTTCTATGAGTAGTACTTTCCAGTCTGAGATTTCAGATAATCTGTTTGCGAGGACACATCCTGCTGTTCCTGCCCCAACTATGATGAAATCGTATTCAGAAAGTAAGTCTATTTGATTTAAGTGGTTTTCATTGTACAATTTAGTATTTTCATTGAATATCTCTATAAGGGACAAAATCTCGTTCGGTTTTTGACTGCCAATCGGGAACGCAAATATAAATAAAATGCAGAGAGTGTTCCACATTGTAGTTTTACAATGATAATTTACCTACAAAAAAATATACCTTAATGACCTATATTTTAAAATAATAGTCATTATGTCACATTGTATTTAGAAACTAGACATCTGAATTTAAGATGAACTTATCTGTTGTGTAGATAAAAATATCTCTTACCTTTTTGTAGTTTAAATTTGTACTAAGTAGGTATGATATTTAAAAAATTACAAATGTAACAGTATTTAATTAAAATTTATATTTTTACAGGACTAACATCAAAGTTGTATTTTGTATCTAAATTCACATCCACAATGCTTAAACAGTCACAACAAGGACAAGAACCTCGACATATAATATATACCTAGCTAATTACAGTAATTGTACCTCAGTACCTCAAATTATTTGTTGGTGATCATGCACTGAACGATTTTCGGCCAAAAACTGTTTTTTTTTTTTTTTTATATAATAGGCTTACGTTTGACCGCCATCTCACCCGATGTTAAGCAATGGTGCGGTCTACGATGAAGCACATCATCATCATCATCATCAGCCGGAAGACGTCCACTGCTGAACATAGGCCTCCCCCTTTAACCTCCACACTGAACGACAGCCCGCCTTTTGCATCCACTGGATACCCGCGACCCTCACAATGTCGTCGGTCCATCTAGTGGGAGGCCTCCCTACGCTGCGTCCTCCGGTTCGTGGTCTCCACTCCAGAACCTTTCTTCCCCATCGATTATCGGTTCTTCGAGCGATGTGACCTGCCCATTGCCACTTCAACTTGCAAATTTTAACAGCTATGTCGGTGACTCTGGTTCTTAGGCGAATATCCACGTTTCGGATCTTATCGCGCAAAGAAACTCCGAGCATAGCTCTCTCCAATACGACGATGAAGCACGCTTGCCTAGAAAAATTCACAAATCAAAATCAAATTCAATTCAAATTCAATTGATTCACTCGTGATATCAAGAAACCGAGACTGTAACTACCAAGGAACACCCGCCCATTCAGCTATTCAGCCCGCCTATTCCACAGACTAGCTAGTCGCAAAATAAAAGCGGATCTAAAGAATGAATTTTTGGAATACAAACCATAAAGCGGTGTCGGCTTTTCGTACCCTCTCTGGCTGTCCGATAGAAAAATGGGCAGGAGGGAATTAGTTCAAACGCATATTCTCAGCAACGTCCGATAAAAAACAATTATTCATCATGGATTTTACCTGTACAGTTTTAAACTATTTTAATTAAATAAAAGGGTCAGTAGGCACAATAAAAACATTTGAGTTATTTTACTTTTCCTTTAAATTTTATGCTTTTTTTCCAAGTCACGAGTGTGTCGTTTCTTCTTTCACGGCAAGCGTGCTCCACAATATCATTGCGTTGGCGGTCAAACGCAAATCGATTACTAGATCAAATAAATGAATACAATGATTGTGTTATCGTTAAGTTGGTGTTTTATTGCATACCGATGTCTATACCTAAAATTAACCCCTTCATGTAAAGAAAACAGTTTTATTAAAATTTTATATAATGTCATACGTGTCATACGTGTCTAAGTTTTGATTTTACTGAATTTACTCACACTCGTTCGCCTAACGGCCTGATAATATATTATGTAGCTCGGACCACAAGAGTGTCATGACATTTAGGGACTATAATTAATTACGATCCTTCTAATGCACGCTGACCTTTACTAAAGTCAATTCCCACGATTGTAATCATTGCAGAAATATACACAATAATTAATTTAAAAAATATACAGCTTAGTGCAACGTCTTCTCGTCCAAAATACCTCAGTGCCTTAAGACGAAAGTCTTCGACCAGTGTGTGTTACCAGTGATGACATACGGCACTGAAACGTGGTCTCTCACTATGGGCCTCATAAGCAAGCTCAAAGTCGCACAACGAGCTATGGAGAGGGCTATGCTCGGGGTTTCTCTACGAGATCGAATCCGAAATGAGGAGATCCGTAGACGAACGAAAGTCACCGACATAGCCCACCGGATTAGTAAGTTGAAATGGCAGTGGGCAGGGCACATATCACGCAGAACAGATGGCCGATGGGGCCGAAAGGTTCTGGAATGGAGACCACGGACTGGTAAGCGCAGCGTAGGACGTCCACCCACAAGATGGACAGACGACCTAAAAGAGACCGCAGGGAAACGCTGGATGCAGGCCGCTTCCAACCGGCCCTTTTGGAGATCGATGGGGGAGGCCTATGTCCAGCAGTGGACGTCCTACGGCTGAAATGATGATGATGATGACAGCTTAGTGACGAGATGCTCTCCTGATGATACAAGCGTCACGATTGGTCAATACTTTTCAGTGCCACTCAAAAATTACATTTGACAGTCCAAAGCGATGCCATTGCAATGCCTTATTCTTCACGCCCCGAGATATGAAATGATATACCCAGTAACAATACTGGAAACATTTGTATTGAATTCGGAAGGCAGTAATATGTGCACACTACTGCTTGGCTGAATTTACTGATAAATTATGACAGTATGATATAAGACTTTTCTATATTATATTTCTACCTTACCTAGGTAGATATTATAATAGGATAATTATGAGTTTCTAAAACAATGATAATGAATACATATAAAATTAACTGAATAATTTTAACGTTTTCATAAGTTTGTGTATAATTATTTTGAATTCTACAATTTTAAATTTCCGTAAATGTAAATAATAATGCCAGGCTATACTTATTAGAATTGACCGGATTAGGATCACGGATGACAGACCTTGTCATCCGTGATCCAAAAAGACCTGTGAAAAAACCTTAACAGACAAGGACACATGGAATAGTCCAATAATTGGCCAAGAGCGTGTCGAGACACGCATATGGTAGGGTTCTGTTTTTCATAGCCAAAGTCTTATGATTGTGTTCACAATCATATTAGTTTAAAAATTGGTGGTTACAGCAAAAAACTAAAGATCGAAGCTGGACTTTACGAAATTTCAGAGGTACATCATATCAACATAACATATAATTTTTATGGTTTAGTCAAAAAGAAAACTACTTGAGAAACATTCTTTGTCAAGACAATTTTACAAAAAGGTCAATGACCTTTGAGCTAGAACATCTTGAATTTATTACAGTTTTACCGTTATAACTCAAAAAGTTATAATCAGAAAATGATTTTAGTATGACTTACCAGCATGGCAAGTTAAAAGTATCTATGACTATTAGCTTAGAAATGCAGGGGGGACCAACATTTTGCCACTTTGGCGAGCCATAATTCTCAAAATATACACTTGATAAAAAGTGATGCACTTTACTTTTATTTTAAAAGAACTATTCAATGACAACATATGCATGCATCAAAAATATATTTTCCATCTCTTTTTCAAATGTACTAGAGCCACACCAAAAACGCAAAATGAATTTTTGTTTTAATTTTAAAATTGAGATCTATATTAAAATTATAATTGTGCAAAGTTTCATATAGAAGTTAGAAGGTTTTAAAAAATTTGGATGGATGGACAGATGGACAGACGGACAGATGGACAGATGGACAGATGGACAGACGGACAGACAGACAGACAGACGGACAGACAGACGGACGGACAGAACGAATTTATAAGGGTTCCGTAGTCCTACAAGGAACCCTAAATTACTCTCACAAAAAAAAACATATAACAAGAAGCAGTAAATTACTCTCACAGCTACATTTTCAAACAGAGAAATAAGTTTTTATATATAAAAAAATAAAAAAACATTAAAACAAATTCACAACACAATACTCATCATTGTATGATATACCTCAAGTTGGTGGGCCGAAGGAAACATTTTCATTGGATGATTTGGGTTGTTTTAATTCAATCAGGCGCAAGGGACTAACGAGGGTTCCGTCTTAAATCAACACAAGGGAATGTGTGAATATACCCTTATTGTTTTACTAGGAAATAGGATTTTACTAATCTATTTAATCTATCAGAGCGTTATATTTAACACTGTTCAAATATTAGACTTATTGTTTACTTGTTTGTATTTTTTTTTTTTCTCCCCGCGCCCCTGAAAGTGTTCGCCCCTCGGTTTTTTAAAGAAAACCGTACACTATACATAAAAAATGTTTAGGAACTAAAATGATCCTTGATACATTTACTATCAACTTTTGATACATACAAAAGCGATATCACTTATAGTTTCCGCACAATCAGCAACTGAATTTGAACATTTTTGTAATTTTTCAACGTTTATTGCCAAAAGTTTCGTTGTCTTAAAAACAACACTTTACCTCTAAGATATTATATGTATGACTTTTGTAAATAATGGGATATCTTTTTTTTTAAAGAGATATCATCATCAATTTTTTTTTTTAAATCTTACTAATATTATAAACGCGAAGTTTGTAATTTGTATGGATGTATGTTTGTTCCTCTTTCACGCTGCAACGCAACAACGGATCGACCTGATTTTTTGCATGGGTATAGTTTAAGAGCCAGAGAGTGACATAGGCTATATAAGCTTTTTATCATCATCATCATCATTTTTCATCACTACGCGGGTGAAACCGCGGAGCGCAGCTAGTATAATATGTTTTCACATATTCACAGCGTCTACCACACACAACCTTGTGAGCAAGCACAGGTCATTATCTTCTATATAAAGAAAGTCTATTAGCTTTAATATAAAGACTGGTGCCGGCGGCTCTGTGTTTTAAACATAGTTGGCATAATTGGCATTCTGGCAAAAACACATTTCTTCTCCAACTTTGCTCCTGATAGAAAGTTCGCCGAGAATAATGGCGAATAGCAGGTGATGTGGGTGGCAATTTTGCCAAGATAATATCAAATGTCACCTGTGTATATTTTTTTATAAGTACTAAATCAATTTCTATTTCCCTCTAAAGTATGACTCACCAAACAAAAAAATAATCATCAAAATCAATTAATAATTAGCGGAGTAATCGCGTAATAAACATACAAAAAATATGCAGTCGAATTGAGAACCTCCTCCTTTTTTGAAGTAGGTTAAAAATCCTCGATAATAAAACGTTAATGACTGACACCAAAAGATAAAGCTAGCCAAAAGGTGGCTCCTTAAAAGTTAAGCTCATTTTGATGTCTGCTAAAAGATCTCGACTGTGAAATTAGGCAAGCATAGCGAGTTTCATTTTGTTGAGAGCTGTAAACAGGGCTGCTTATCCGGTTGTTATCCTGAATTTTGCATTGTACAAAGTTTTACTGTCGTTCATGTTTTTATTACGAGTTATTCCTACAACAAGTTTAGTGTAAGTACTTGACACGGGTTAGTATTTTAGAGTGTATGATTTTTTTTTATATGGAACAGCTTATTTTTTGAAAGTAAAAGAGAAGTGAATGTGGTTGTTTATGATTAGTAAAATGACTTCTTTTCGGTTAAGTAGCACTGTTGTGTGCAACCCTGTAGAGGGACCAACCACCGTTTTCGTAGTTGATTAGGCTTATCATATCTTAAAATAATAAATTAATAATTTTTAGCCTGTCTGTCTGTCTGTCTGTCCGTTTTGCCTTTTAACGGCTATATAATTCGAACCGTGATAGATAGCCGCATTTGATTTTCACAAAGTATATAGTGTTACGGTGGATTAACTACGAAATGATAATAAAGTCAAAACGTAAAAACTAAAGGTCACGTAAAGGGGCCACACAACAAATGCTTTTATAAACTTTTTTTTATTTGCTCTGGTTTGAAAATGGTAACACGCACAAGCGTCAAACGTGGCATTCAACTTCAACTCTTATTTAATGGCCTCTTTTGTGAAACGTGGCATTATTTATTATTATTTATTTTTGACTAGCTGACCTGACAGACGTTGTCCTGTCTTAGAACTGTCAAACACGCAAAGTTAAAATTGAAAATCAAATTTTTTTACACCTTGGGTTACATTATTGGAGTTTTAGTAAGGATCCCTAATTTTTGAAAATACAATATAGCCTTTGTCACCCGGAGATAGTGTAGCTTCCCAACAGTGAAAGAATTTTTCAAACCGATTCCGTAGTTTCGGAGCCTATTCAATGCAAACAAACAAACAAACAATCAAGTCTTTCCTCTTTATAATATCAGTAAAGATAAAGATTATAGTATACATTCTAAAGGAAAACATACGAATCGGGGCAGAATTTCTGTTCACCAAAGTTAAGCAACGTTGAGCGTGGTCGGTACTTGGATGGGTGATCGCCTGGACGTGATTTTGTCTTTTTACACTATAAACTTTTTTGTACTTTCGTAGTTAAGAACTTATGTGGTGGTATGGAACCTTCAATGCACGAGCCTGACTTGCACTTGGCTGGTCCATTTAGTTAACATAGTGAAGTCTGCATTAAGCCGATTATAAATAACCGACTTCGGGGGGAACATAAACTCTTAGTGACGGAGAGGAAAATTATTATGCACAAGATTCTGGGTCTAGTACAAAGAGAAGACGATAGTTAGAGGCTGGAAAAACGTGTGTATTGAGAAGCATGTCACCGAGACAAATTTCTTGGAAGAGACCAAAGCTTAGAGATTCTAGACAGGCCAACTGCTGAGAATGGAGGAGAATTACCACGAATTACAACATCAAGAGGGCGCGGTATATACACCATACTTCGTGACTCGCGACTTCACGAGCTCCAAATCGCTGACTAGCAAGAGACCTGATAAGTGAGGGATCCCTTGTGTTGGAGGCCAAGACCCACTTCGGGTCTCTGCGTCAGTGGAGTAAGTAGTAGTAGCGGAAGGTTCTCCGTTCGGATCCGTTTTTTTTGTGTTTAGTTGTACCGAATATTTCGACATTCGTGAATCAATTTATGTGGTTTATTTATGAGTTCTTTTTTTTTATCATTTAGAAGAAGCTCTCGATGTGGTCCCACAAAAAAATCATTTAGCTCCGTAGTTTTTACCCGGCTAAAGAACCCGGTGAGAATAATTTTGTACAAGCGCCTGTTGTTTTGGCAATACCAATTTTTTTTTTCGTCCGCTTACATATTTTTTTTATTTTGAAGTCATTGGTTTGAAGGTGGTTTTCTGTATTGGTAATTATTTCCAGTAGTGATACGTTGACAAAATATTTATTAGGTTTAGCACCTGAACTAAGTACGATTACTTTTGTACTGATGTTGTGTTGCTAAGAGATTTCAAAAGAAACATTGTAGATAAATATTTTCAAAGCTTTGGAACAATAGAGTTTGTTCAAATTATCTTGTCTGCCAGAGGTAGCGCCGCAATAGGGTATTTGACACTGGTGGAAATAAAATATGAAACCTAGCTATATTGAAAGGTTTTATATTAAGAGATTTTTTCAATATTTTATCAATAATAATAATCACTCCTAAATTTAATTATTTAGATTTTAAAATCACGATTTTTTATCTATGTGTCACGTGACTCGAAAATCCAATCACAGTGCGTGACGTCAACATGGTGATGACAGCACAACCAAAACAAAACAAAGCAAACAGATCGAAATCAAATTCATTTTCTGTAAAAGTTTACTAAATTTATCAATATAAAACGAGTTAATTATGGTGATACTCACTTCAAAATGATTTTCCCAAACGTAAATCGACGAAGTCGTTGATATTTGAGAAGCATTCTATCTTCCTTCAAGTCACAACCAATTTCTTCGTATTTCAGCTTTAGACGGTACAATTATGAATAATTTCGCAAGTATTGCATTCGAAACATTAGGACACTGAGGCACTACACACCAATGATAAGTTTTACGATCCATTTTCAACTAAATAATTTTACAAATAAATAACAACAACGGCAGCATTTCACGGCCGGCTGTGACAGATGTTTGTTTATTTACATGGGCAGCATAGAGTAATATAATGGGTAGATTCCGTTCGAAAGATGCGTTCGGGGCACCCAGAGTGAGATTTAAAAATGAATGACAGATGAACATCAGTGTATTTTTAACCATCGAATTCACTATTGTTCAATTGCAACTGAAGTGTACGCTCAAATACTCGTAACAGCCAAGTTGTGTCACGGTTGTTTTTCACACTGACGATGACGTTGTAAACGGCGATGCTTTATTCTATCGCATGCCTTGAACGCAACTCTGTAGTTAAGTATATTGACGTCACGACGTCGATTTGGCGCGTTTTGATGCGTCATTTAAAAATTGAAACTAAAAGAGCTAATAATTATTCAATAAATGAACTAATGGAGGTATAAGATTTTTTTTGTGTGAATATGCACCATATTCTTTAAATTTAAGGCCATTGTAAAATTTTGTCAATATCCCTATTGCGAATTTTATATGACGGTAAAACCCAATTTAAGAAAAGTTCTTTAGTTCTCAATACAATATTTTTTTTTTAAATTAGAAAAAAAAACTTTTGTATTCCCCAAAGGTTGAACAGACTTTTTAAAGTGAAAAAGTCTATACGAATTAATGTTTTTTTTTTTTACATTTGTGTAATTACTTTATCGTGGATTTTATCTTCTTTAGCAATATTAAATCGTTTACTATAAATAGCATAGATTAAAATAGAACACTCATACAGCAGGTATAAAATAAAGTTGTTGACCTGTTTTTTCTCCTACCGTGCATTCGGAATCGTTTCGTGACCGCGATCCGGTCATTTAATCGCTTGGCAATTGCATTGCGTGTGACCCCTTTTTTTCTTTGAGTCTTTAGTTGTGATTTTATGAGTCTTTAGTTCTGAATATAAGAAGTCACACTTATATACTTCTTTCATACTTGCACAAAGACGGGTTTCTACCAAAGCTGTGGTAAAACAGAGCTATTTTGATGTTATTTTTAAAGAAGGCATTGTTTTTATTCACTTATTTTATCTGGTATATTAGACAAGTTACTCATCTCTCCTACACATTGCTTTTGTAGACACCACTCCTATTTATACCAGCTACGCGCCGCGGCTTAACTTAAACTTTCGAACATTTATAATTTTATTCTAGCTGCGTTTACCGCCTGTACATTATCTCAAGAACCGTACTTAATTTTTTTCAGGTAGAAAATGATCCCTTCAGCGCTCCAACTACCATATATCTAACGCAACAATAACAAGTAAATCCTTTCCTCAGTTTTTTTCAAAAAAGAGAAGCAGACAAACACACGTTCGTATTTTTGTATTAATTTTTTTCTGTATTTATCTCATTGAAAAAACAAACATAATATTATATTAGAGTTACACAACACTGCAAAACTGCGTAACAATATGTAGGCAGAAATTGACTCGTACTACTCACTATCTACCAGTATATAATATACATGTACAACACTTTATACATATTATTACAAAATTAGATTATATTTAGTAACAAAGAGCGCAGCGTAGGACATTCTTCCACATGATGGACAGATGACCTAAAAGAGACCGCAGCAAAACGTTGTATGCAGGCTGTTTCCAATCGGCCTTTTTGCAGATTGATAGAGAGGAGGACAGCAGTGGACGTCCTGTGGCTGAAATGATGATGACGATGAACAAAGAGTTGTCACGAAGAATGGATAGCGTCAAGAACCCACAATTATTCGAATAACAATTCAAAACCAAAATTGTCCTAAAGTGACTGTTGGGTATAGACTAGTATGGAGCAAAGCAATTATCAACTACTATAATTCCTCTATTCAGGCATTCTATCTAACAGCAACTTTATCAAAGCAACCTCATGTCTAATTTTGTCTTAAACTGCTTCTCAAACACGAAGTATGATGTTATGTGAGATTTTCTTCCTTGTTTCAGAATTGTGTATATACACTTACATTTCAGATGTACTAGTTAGCTTTTATGACATTAATTTATTTATTTATTTCTTAGAATTTTATTTTTTATATTTATTTATTTTACTAAAGGCACGCAAGGCTCCAAAACGCCCTAGAATGGCCGTCTCTGCTGATCCACATTTCTAACAGCTATCACGAATTCAATTCGTTCTCTCAAAATGGGTTTGACGCGGTGACCTGCATTTTGATAGGGACGTGTTTTGTTTGGCGCCAATTAATGTGCCCAATGTGCTGGAAATGCCAATTGATACAATGTCCAACGTTTACGGCACGCTGACTTCCATTGAAATTAATTGGTCCAGTGAGAATTTGTTAGGGGACCGTTGAATTTGTCTAAGTATACACGGTTTATTTTATTATGCAAAGAATTCACGTTACCATTGAGCTTATTAGAGACTGCAGTATTTTGTTGTCCTATATCTATAAAAATCTTCAATTCAAATTAAATACAGGGTTAAACGGAACGGTGATACTAAGTCGAAAGGAGGCCATCAACATTAAGTACTGCCTTACTACGGCCATGAAATCGCGCAAAAAAAATAGCCTTAGAAAAATTTCATTAACACTTAACGAATACTATATGAACAGGGTGATATTTTTTCGCCATTCTTGGGTTGGTACCACATTAAAAATTGTTTATAATGATGAATACAATGGCCTACTTTCGACTTAGTACCACCATTCTGTGTAACATTGTGTAGGTAGGTAGGTACCAAAAGAAAATTGTACAACAATACTTTTATGTGAGCCGGTACTTTCGATCAATTCAGAAATATACAAACTAGTACTAAAATAGGAAAAATAATATTAAATCTGATCATAAACACCAACCGTCTTACCACAAAAGTTTTAAAAACGCTTTAGACATGCTTTAGACATGTTTAGCATATTTTTCGCAGAGAATCAATTGCTAAACACATGTATAAAGCGTTCTTAAATCTTTTGTGGTAAGACGGAAATTCAATAAACAAAAACAATGTCATATGTCAAAAATAAAGTAATAAATTATTCTGCTAAAATAAGTAAAAAAATATAAAGGATTTAGATAAACAGAAGAAACTTAAGTACAGGCTAAAGTTTGTAGGTATTACTCAAACATTGGAACAAACTTCTCGACTGGGTACGATGCCATGTCATTTAAAAATTACTTATTTGTTTTGTAGTATAATTTAAGAAATCCCATCGCGTATGAACGTGATTAAAACAACAAAATATTAGAGCACCAATGATACGCGCGCACTTTTTTTTTAAGTAGGGTATTAGGGTAGTTACCTCTGCGTCTCGTATCGAGCCGTTTCGTGTTTTTTGTATTTGTTTTTCATTCCTTCTTTGAGATTTTTTAACCCACGACGCAAACAGAGAGGTGTATTAGATTGACGTGTGTATATGTGTGTAATAGCTCCCAAACGAGTGAACTGGTTTTGATTTAGTTTCCTTTTATATTGTAAGGTATAGAAAGCTATAGGTAAAATCAAGTACAGGTTCAAGATCAATTTAATTAAAGTTCAATTCAATATAAAGTAATTCAAAATCCGTGCTGCCGTTTGATGTATTCTATCGGGGCTTAATAAAATCAATTTATTACTGTGAAATGATCATCATCAGCTTACATTCCTTTCGCTAATATTTTCTGTTTTGAGCTGATCTTGATTAGATTGGAAGACCATCAAGAAATAAAACATAAAGTATAGGAGCTTTATGTTTTATTTCCTTTGCTCCATGAATTTTTACAAAATATAATAACATAAAACACTGTTTTAAACACCCCATTGTCTTCCCGTGAACATGGTGCATGTAACTGCGCCAAAATATCGGGAGTTCATTCCACAACCTTACCACGGTAAATATCCCGTAAATAATCATATAACATACTCATCAAAAAGTATTCTAAAAAATTGTGGTCCAAGCACAGACTCGCCCTACATTCCTTCTCAATTGAGACCGTGTATATTAATTGCAATTTAATATCCTAATTCAAACCTTTTAGTTTTTTGTTTGAAAGAAAAAAATTGTTAGGTAAATTATATTACAGAAGTTACCTAACCAAAGTTACGAAGGTATTATAATTATAGTTGTGTACCCACTAAACACCTTATTTCGCTTCGTGTCAAGTTACCTGATGGAAAATAATGTTTATGTAGGAAGGTTCTTGTAGATTCTCGACCAATTTTAATTCGCCTCACGTCTGAAGTATTCTTGACTTGTCATAATGGGTCAGCATACAACACTCGACCAGGTAGCGTAAAATAAACACAATGGTGAGCTCAATTACTTTTTGTAGGTTTTCTTTAGAATTATCTGGAATTTTTGATGTAAGATGCTGAATGAAAATACGACAATCAATCGATGTCTCAAAAAAAAGTTGGCCGTCACGGGACGCCTGGCAGGTGTGAAACATGACGGCATAAACAGGGCGTCACGCCTTTTGCCATAACGGCATACGAGTCGGTTTTACTGCCAAGGCGCGCCAAAAGATATTTAACATCAAAAAGTTGAAGTATAGTCCAGTGAACTAGCAAGGCCTACCTAACTACCTTAACCTAACTACCTTGGCCTAACTACCTTTTAGTAGTTAGGGCTTTCCCCATATTTTCCCGAAAAAAAATAGATATTCAATATAGTAATGCCGCCAGCATGCTGGGTACGCTACCAAGTGGTAGTGAACTTGAGCATTTGGATTGTCTTCAGACCGTAGTTTTTAAATTTTTCTTCAGTTAATTTAGTTACAAAGTGTTTCTTCAGTTAATTCACTTCAGTTAATTTAGTTACAAGCTTGTATTTTGTTTAGTTAATAAAGGCACATGCCCGGTAAAAAAATTACTTAAATAATCAGTACATAATTGCTAAACTCCGAGTCTATTAAGGATTGAGCTATAAACAAATAAGCAATGGCGGAAGACCAGTATAACGATGACTTGACTTGACTTGACTTTACTTTTGCGGTAGTAAATAGACGAAATTAGCGCCAAACAGGGCAAATTCGCGAAAAAGTGCTTATCCTCGCAGTGGGCTGAATGAGCTGCTTATTATGATGATGATAAGTCTTGAGTTTTGCAGATAGATAACGCCAACTCCATAATTAAGTACACCTAATAATGAAGGTATTTAAGTATTTGAACGATACGATAATAACCCGGTTAAATCGGTTCAGATTAGAGTATTTTGGATATTTTGCCTAATTTAATGCTGGCAGCCCGCATCACCAAATTCTTAACAATTTGGAACAAAAATTCATAATAATGCCTCTCTGTTACAAAAATACATACCTCACTGTTACGTAAACATATTTTTATACTGAACTTACCTACCTTTCAATAAAAAACTTTCAGAAATTTGACAGATTTTGTTTCGTTTCAAGAAGGTTCCATAATATTTTTATTTGGCCTTTGACCGCCAACTCGCCTGATGTTAAGCCATGTTGCGGTCTGGAGCATGCTTGCCTAGAAGAAATCGATTCACTCGTGATTTAAAGTGATTTAAAGATTGCAACGATCGGAGAAGAAAAAAAACAGAATATCCGCATTCCACGTACTAGCAGTTCAGACAATGAAAGTGGAATCAAAGCGCTTCGTACGGGTTTTCGGAATATCAACCATAAAGTGGTGACAATTTTTCGTGACTATGATTTGGATATTACACCATCCTACAAGATCAACGTACTTCAAAAATCACGGGCAAAATAAACTATCCTTGTAACATAAAAAATAAAAAAGGTACTGTCACTCTACTTAAAACAACTTTCCAGATTCAGTAACAGTATTTTAGATATCAGAACTTTCTTGGAATAATTTTGGCATCTCCCTCGTTTTCCATTTCAAGCCTTATAAAACCTTATTTTACATTCGCGGTAAGCGTAAATATTAATGGAGCTATTACAATAAAATATGGGTAATCTTCATGTCGAGTTGAAGATTTTTTCTTATAATGCTAATTTTACTTTGAGTGAATTCAAGTCGAATCATTGGTCTGGGAGCTTACGAGCTGGTCTAAGTAATGGTAATCCGATTTCAAATTATTAATAATCCAGACTTTATTGTGACTTTTATTATGCTGAACATCGGATTTTAGGTATTGGAGCGTATTTGAGTACTCATAAATTAAATACAAAGCCAACTTTTGATATGAAACTTTGAGGTCTACAATAAGTTATACAATTTCTAATTGTTTCCTAGACGTGCAAGACTTCTTGGGCTGGTTTTCGTTCAAATTCCATGACCAACCACAAACAATATTGATCTTATAAGACTCAAGGTTGCATTCCTTGGACCTAAAAGTGGTTTCATCTATAAATTTTCAGCGTAGGTTCTTAAAAACAAAAATTCGAAGAAGAAAAACCTTCGACGTCTGATATTCTAATATCTGATGAAAGAATGTCCCGGACGAACTATAAGGTTACAAAAAACTTAATTATGAGAATAGATGATGATGAATTGTTTTCCAATTTCTACGTATTTGGGGATTTACTGATTGTGTTACAATACTACTAAAAACAGATTTGAAGTCAAAGTAGAGTTGGTATCAATTATCAAGTTTAAATTAATTTAAAGCTCTATAAATAACTTGACTCTGTGTTACCAAGAACACTGTTATTAAAGTTACAAACCAAAATTCCTAGAACGAGTAGTACTAGGAACCTGGTACCTGGAACAATTATGTTTACGAAGCCTTAAGAAGTAAAGGGAAATAATAAAAAAAAAGGAAACACTTCTCATCATAAACTCTGGCAAACGTAAGCTGATACTGCCTTGGTCGGACTGTTTCTCTTGGAAAATAAGCTCGATCTAGAAAAGATGTTACTTATAAACACGTAAATACTTGTTGTTTATTATGCTATTGTATAGAATTAAACTCGGGCCGAGCATTAATTTGCTCTAACATTGTAAAAAGCTGAATAAAAACATTTCCTTTAATATTTCACAGTAGTATTTCACTGCTACAATTTAACGTTCAAAAAACTAGCGAAAGTGTTTAGAATTCGTGATTTTCATTCAGCTTTTTACAATGTTATTGCAGGTGTCAGAGCAAATAAACAAATAGAAAAAGTGTAAGCTACATCACATCTGTGCCAGTTATTCTTATTGACTGATTGGGGGTTCTCAATCAGTACCTAGTGTGCAAATATTGCTGTGTTTCAGCAATATCTGCACACGACGAGCGCAGTGCATTGACACGTAGAGTTTTCAACTTTTTAGTACAGTGGGCTTAGTACAGATATTTGCTACGTAAAAATACGTAGGTATCTAATTTCATACAAATTTGAATTACGTAGATATAAAGACTAAGAAAAAGGGGAACATCGTTATGTCTGCACCAAACTTTTTAACTGTTCGACCAACCACCCGCATTCTTCAGTCTTCCTGTGAACATGGTGCATGTAACTACGCCGAAATATCGGGAGCTCATTCCACAACCTTACCACGGTAAATATCCCGTAAATAATCATATAACTTTACGTAGATATAAATGGTGGTTACGCAAAAAGGGTGTACTAAGCCGAAAGCGTTCCATAGTACCCACCATAATGAATAACTTTTACTAAGAGAGCAACTCTGAAATCTCTGAAAAAAATATCAGCTGTCCCATAGAAAACTGTCACTGACACTCGATAAAATGCATTCAGGGTTGGTCCCATACTAAAAATAATAATAATGAGTGCTAAGGCTTTTGGCGTAACTCTCATAAGAGTCGCGAGGGCACTTAGATAAAATGCTATGCCACTATGCGCTATGCTATGCTATGCGACGCTTCAATGTGTAAATTTTTATCCCGTACAAATAAGTAGGTACTTATTCCATTAAACCGAATCGATAAATCTTCTCTACTTTGTAGGCTCACAGGAACTTCGTGAAAAGAGCTCTGTTATTTTTTATGTCTAAGTGTAAGACACATCTGTGTCGGCGAAAAACGTATATTGTAACACGTTGTAAAGGTGCTATAAAGATATTCGATCCGGCTTTTAGTAACGACTGTTTTATGGCACTATTTTATATCATGCTTTTCTTACTGACTTTCATACGTGACGTAGATAAGAAACCCTTCCTCTCTGCACGTGTGTCCTTGAGTCACCTGCCGAAATTAAAGCATTTTATATGCTTATGTCATCGAGATACCATACATATAGAGTCACAATCGTGCCAAAAAAATGTCCGAACTAAAACACAGCGAACGCTAGAAATTGCGGCGACTTTTTGGTTAGTTACAAGGCCGCGATCCGACTACAACGCCGCGCGATGCTACGATGACATAGTGGACAATACTAACGTTGAATACTAACTATGCAAGCGACATGACATCTAAATTGGAGTAAATGTGGCATTGTGAACTATATAATCTATACAACTATTTTTAACTGTTTTCACTGAGATATTGTGACTCTATAGGAATTTTATCTCAATGGCTTACGTCGATATTTTACATTAATAGGGAGCCAGGTATCATTGTTCCTAAATTAAATACAAAGCTTAGATTATGTATTGTATAATCTGGTGTAACGAAGATGTGAATATAAATGGCAGCGCTAATTATTACCTCACTTGCACATTATGGCTGTCTATACCACAGAAGAGAAAAAAATTCGCTGTGGTCTATACTCACACAAACGACCACACAGCCAGCGTGTAAAAATAAATCAGTCTGGATTTATGCTGTCACGCTGTCTTGACGCTCGCAGTTTTTTATTTGCATTAATTGTTTTTTTCCGTTGTTATGTTGTATTGTTGAGTTTATTGTTTATATATCTATGATTCCTTACTATATTAGTGCTTGAAATGAGTTTATTATACCCACAAAAAAAATTGCATACACAATTGTACATAACATGCATATGTACGTATAACCTTTAAATAGGAACCTGCTAATACTATAGAAACTGACGTGGTTTTCACACATTTTATTTATATTACACGGGAATTACTCACGTAAGATTAATGCGGTTGAAACTATAGTCGGAGTGACCGGCTTAATCTTACGTGAGTAATTCCCGTGTAATATAAATAAAATCTGCTAATACTACTTTTTTGCTAACTATCAATGCAAGTGCAAGCTGCCATTTTAGATTTGTTTCTTTAATTAACCAAGTAATGTGTATGTACCAGTGTAGACTCAAAATCAAAAAATAAATGGCCTATCATTGGACATTTTTCTAGTTGACTGAGTGAAGCAAAAGGTATCAAAGTCTACGACGTAGGCTTTGTCGCCTGTAAGTTCTACGGGAACGTATTGGCGTTTTGTATGGATGTAATCTACTATATAAAAATAAGTCGGGTTTTCTTTCCTGACGCTATAACTCCAGAACGCACGAACCGATTTCGACGGTTTTGCATTCGTTGGAAAGGTCTCGGGCTCCGTGAGGTTTATAGCATATAGGTTTATAGTAGCGAGGCCGAAGGCCAAGCTCTACGCGTACGAAGTAGCGGGATTCAGCTAGTTATGTATGTTTGTCAGACGATAACTTCCGTACCATTAATGCGACCTCGTTAAATTTGTACAATACAATTCAAAAACACTATTCTGACACCACAAAAAGTATATTACATGTCATGCGTATATGTATACATTTTTGCAAGTATGTATGCAAGTTTTTTTTTTAAACAATTGGCTTGCGTTTGATCGCCCACTTGCCTGATGTTAAGCGATGATGCGGTCTACGATGGAGCTAGAATAAACCGATTTACTCGTGATTTGAAGACACCCAGATTGTAACTACAAAACAAAAATACAATCTACTTAACCTACGTGTATGTTTTTTTCTACGGTACACAGCTTACCTACTAGAAGCATAGACAAAATGTACTACTATCTATGCTAGAAGCTTGCCTCATTAGATTGACGAGTCTTGACCTCCAATATTTAATACCAATTTCAATCTCTTTCGCACTGTTCTGTATATAAAAGAGAGTTGATATTTTATAGGTCGATAGGAGATAAATAAACCAGCCAAGATTCAGTCAAGATCGTGCGCAGAGGGTTCCGTACCGTGGTAGTTAACTACTAAATTACAAAAAAAAGTAGAGCAAAAAGACACCATCACGCCCAGGCGGTCACCCATCCAAGTGTCGACCGCGCCTAACGTTGCTTAACTTTGGGGCTCAGAAAGTTATTACCGACTCGCACTTGGCCAGTGTTTATTAATTGTTACTTAACTTTAGAAAGTGTCTTATAATTATCCTAAGTTTGACGCTTATATGTAATACAGTTTTTACAATAGAGCAAATACAAAAATGCGTGTAAAAAAGTTTGTTGTATGGGGACCTCCCTTTGGTTATATATTTTTGACTTTATTATTATTTTGTAGTTAGTCCGCCGTAACATCTCATATTCTGTGAAAATTTCAACTAGTTACCTATCATGGTTCAAAAAATACAGCTGCTAAAAGGTAGGACAGACAGACCAACAGACAGCGAAGGCTTTGTTATAGGGTCCCGATTACACCCTCTGGGTACGGAAAAAAAGGTTTTTTGAGTTTTCTTTGAAATATCAATATGAAAATTACTTTGTACTACTTTTTTGCAATGTAATTATACCTGTCCTAGATGGATCTATTAAAATTCTCACTTAGTAGTTTTTTTATTTTCAAATACGTTTGAAATCACGAGTGTGATTGCCGCGCGCTTTTAGCGCGCGTTATTTACTCTCAACGAAATGTATGGTAACAGCTTTTTTTGCTCTGTTTCTGGGCTGCTCCCATAGTAAAAGTAGTTTTTAATGATGAGTTCAATGATATCCTCGAATATGTCCTTCATCTAGAGATACATCCGATAGGTATATAGTGAGATGTGAGCGCGTTTTAGTTTATTTTATTTTTAACCAACTTCGAAACAGAAGGTTGGTTCTCAAGTCGGCCCGTATTTTCATTTTATAATTTTTTTATGTATTTACAGCGATAACGCCGGCTTCTGTAAACCAAATTACGGGTTTTTTTTTTATTATGTAGAAGCAGCCCGCGATGTAGTCCCAGAAAAATTTCATTAATTAGGGTTCAGTAGTTTTTCACCCAGCTCAAATAATATTGATTTTTGAAATTTGAAAATATTATTTTGTTCTTTGTAGTGGCATATTAACTTAGAATGTTTGTTTATTGTAATTTTATTGAAATCGTTTAAAAAAATATAATTTATATTATTTTATTACCCTTGTAGTGTTTATATACTTATTTATACTGTTTCAAATAAGGTCGGATTTAACAGAGAAAAGTAAGACTTTTCAGGGGCGTGACTGCGCGCGAGCCGATGTATAACAACGATAAATTTTATTCAATTTATGAATGGGGTCTTGAAAAAATTGTGTTGAATTTCATAATAGTTTTTAGGGTACCGTACCCGAAGGGTGTCAACGGAACCCTATTACTAGACCTACGCTGTCTGTCCTGGCTTTTAAAAGCTGTATCTTTTGAACCGTAATAGATAGCCAATTGAAGTTTTCACAAAATATGTTACGGCAAACTCACTTTGAATAATAATTAAATCATACATATAAAATAAAAGGCCTATATAATACAACAAACTTATTTTTATTAAGTCGTCTATACTGTAATAACGCAGTACGTACAAGCGTCAAACTTACCATGATTATAGTACGCACGCTAAAGTAAAATAGCAAATAACATTATTACATTAAGTTTTGTAATATTGTGGTGGTCAGAACGATCAGAGTGCGAGCCCAACTCGCACTTGACTGGTTTAAAATAATCTGGTTAATAGAACACCTTAAAGCGTTAATAAAAACTATTGAGAATTTTCAATTATTACTTTGATATTAGGTATATTATCAAATATAATACAAAATTACAGTTAAGGTTAATGCTATTTGAGTTATATACAGTGCCGTAAAAAAGCAAGTTATCTTGATGTGCATTATGAAAAAAATAAGACTTTATTTGCATATTTAAATCACCTAAATCAGTATTATTTCTCATAGTGTATTTTAGTTACCTAATTAATAATGGATTCTCCCACAAAATAGAATACAAATACTACCAAAGTTTGTTTAGAATAGCAACAGTAAAACACAAACACTAGACTGAGAGATAGTTAGACGATTCTATGCATAAAATTACTTACAAAAACATGTTTAAATGCTTATGTGGCGTACTTACAGGAAGTCATTTGAATCTTGAAATGGAAGAGTTTAGTAAAGTACCTTTAAAGTGCAAAGCGGTGGCAGAAAACACTGGGAATTTTAAACTGACATTGATTACAAGCAAACCAGGAATCAGAAGAAATTATCAACAAAAAAGGCTTCACAAAATTTATAAAATACGCTTTTTTGGTGATGACTTTAATGAAATAATATTGTAATCCAAGTAACCGAATTTTCCAGTGATTTTGATTTAAAACCCAAACTCCTGAACTCTATTTGTCTATATTTTTCTATTTGCTCTAATGTAAAAACGGTAATATGTACAAGCGTTAAACTTGGCATGATTATAGTACACACCCTAAAGTATAATAACTGTATAGTCATTATTTTTAAGTAATATCAGATATAGTTATAAATAATAATATGTAAATATTGACAAAGGGCACGGACCCAGGAGTACATGGAGAATCAAAATAAACAATAAATAAATAAAAAATAAAAAAAGTATAATAACAAATAATAATAAATGGCTAAGTGCAAGTCGGTGACCAATTTCTGTTCACCACCGGTTCTCGTACAATCACCGAAGTTAGCTTCGGGCGCGGTCAGTACTTGGATGGGTGACCGCCTGGGCGTTGATGGGATGTTGTCTTTTTGCATATTTTTCGTACTTTAGTAAGTAACAAGTTATGTGGTGGTACGGAACCCTCTGTGCGTGAGCCCAACTCGCACTTGGTCAGTTTTATTTTAAGTGGGTTAAAATTGACACCATGAACTTAATAGGTATACTTAATGACAGGTAGGTATATTACGCCCATGATTGACATTGACACCCATATAAAAAAGCAAAATACTTTATTTAATTGCGGACCGAAAAATAACGATGATAAAAAAACAAGTACCAAATCCATAGTGATCCTTTATCATGACATTATTATTTAAAATACGAAAATGTTTGTATGTGTAGGTGATTGTACTTTTTTAACTTCTTAATGGCTATAAAATGCTTTAAAAATGGTCTAAAAGTAGGTTTGGAAACACATACAAATCTATTGGGATTGCATGTAAAACTGCGGGGCGCTGCTAGTCAACCTATTAAGACGTAAATTAAGGCAGTTGGTAAGTATAATTTCTGGCGTTGACCGGAATCAAAAACATTCTCATCCATAACAAAAAAGCTTTCAATCCTCTTCTCTCCGTGCGTCAATTTCGAGGTTTACTTAGTTGTTTTTTCATATTAAATATTAACCATAAGGATAAAGCACTTTTAACCTTAACTTCTAGGAAATAATGTTCATGTATTGGTCGTGATTTGAAATCAAGGTGATTACAAACTTTATGGGTAATTTTTGCATTTGTATGACGTACGAATAATTTAAAATGCTATCATTACGTTGATATAAGCACACTGTATCATGTCAAATTGTATTAGAAATACGGCATCTAATACCTTGAGTTGCCAATCAACTTTTTGTAAAAGCCACTATACGTGATCAGTTACCAGTTTTACGTGACATCAGTAAAAACACACTGTGTGTAGATTTCAGATATTGCAACCTTTAAGGCGCATTTCCCATGGGGAAGTATAAAACTTGTTTCAACAAAAATCACTAACACATCAACAAAGAGTCACTAGAAAATCACAGCATTAGTATTACAACGACGCGCTATAAACTAGTTTGTGATTGGTTGCTTTGCGTGCAGACCACCATTGAAAAACTAGAGCTGTGACTTTCTAGTGACTCGTTGGTGATGTGTTGTTGATATATGTTTGGAACTATTTATTATTTCGTTTTGTGATATGCGTCTAAATCGCGGACATGGTTATCTATTTGGACAATGTGCACGCATAGGGTCAAGCCAAACTGGCAATGGCACAAGTTTGCTTGTTCATAAGTCAATCCAATAGCGGAACTTAAAAAAAAACTGTAAAACTTGTCAAAAATATGCGATGTCATCTTCACTATAATGATGTTATATCTCTAGTTTTGACCTGCGTTTCAACTTTGGTTAAGTATAACGGCAGTTAAAAATATAATTATTATTCCAAACTCCATGGTGTCAATTATCATAAAGGAAATCCCAGTTCTTTTTAATAATCAATTAGTGCAAATAAAATGGTGTAAAATATTCCATTGGATTCATTTACACCACAACGTATCATTCATTATCAGGCAGATAAAAAATAACAAGGGCGTAAGCTCTTGCGATGCACCGCACCGTGCCATGGACGAAAACGAATGGACGCGTCAAATTAATTGTTTCATGTTACTCTGTCCATAACTATTTTTCAGGAATGAACATAGCAGAAAAATAAAATACAGCTAAAAATTTAGTTTATGAGGCTGTTTCATTTGCCTAATTTCAGAGCCTAAAATTTAGGAAGAACTAAAAACAGGTAAGTAATTTTAATAAAAAATAGAACAATCAGGATCCTAAATAAAGGGAACGAAGGCTTCCTTATTTCCTAAATTTAGTCTCTAAATTTAGGCAAATGTGATAAACTCATTAGTGTTCAGTGCACATTTAATAAGAACTAAAACTATCACTACCTAATTATTATATACAAATTAAAATGAACAATAAATTATCAAAATCATTAAAAATACTAATCTAAAAGCCCTTCGGTGGAGGGAAAAGTGGCCAGAATGCTGGCAGCATTGCCACGTTGGATGGCAATGCTAATTTTTTAACCAAAGTAGGCGCCAGCATTCCGGTCACATGTCGCCTCCATCAAACGTTTGGCCAAGTCCCTATATAAATCATGGGCGGCCGGCCCCTACGGTCCTAAGGTCTCGACCCCAAACGGCACAAACATATACACCCTGTCTAAAAATCGATATTTGATATCTCATTAGTGTGGTATTAAACATGATGTACACCATGGTGTAGACTCAGTTTATACTCTAGCATTTAGCGTCCATTGGTTGTCAGCCATGATTCATTCGTGATAAATAATTGTTAATTAACAGAAAAGAACAACAACGAAGAACAAATTTAACGAAATAAACAACAAGCGATCGCTGAAATGTGACCTAAATATGTACCTGAATCTGCTGTTTTGCTGTGTATGGGTTATAAGTACCTGAAATAAATAAATTATTATTATTATTAAGAGGGAGACCTTGTTCAGCAGTAGACATTTAATGGCTGAAGATATGATCCATGTAATTTGGATATTTAGTCAAATGACATCACTTAAACGTTATATCTTCCAGACAACCTTTGGATGAGTAAGTAGAGATTCTTTGTGGTTTATTGTTTATACGTGGTTTTCTAGAGACAATCGATATTATAAATAGTTAATATAAAAACAGTTTTGCACAACATAGGTCACATAATATATTAGGTCACTCTAATCAAGTCTATTCATTTCAGCGTAAACATGAATAAATAAGTGTTCCAGGTGTTCTAACATGTCGGATACCGCTTACCATTAGGCGGAACATAAGCTTGTATGCCGCATTTTTTTTTAAATTGGGCTCTAATGATTTAGTCGTAATTACCTAATGACGTCTAACGACTACTACTTACATAATGATATTCATACTAACAACTTTTTTTTTTTTTTTAAATATATTTATATTTTATCAACCTTTTTCTGATGAAAAGTTCCACTTGCAGGCAAGAGACAAAAAAGGTGCTTGTTGGTATCTTGTTTTGTTTCTTGCATTTATTAGTTTCTTTGTGTAAAAATAAGACAGATATATTTTAATTGTATCTAGTAGCATTGTATAAACTCGTCATAACATTGATTTCTTTTACAAAACATACATTATTCACGCAAAACTAGATCGGATGTTGTACAATTGGATTACAAATCGGTGTAAAAAAATCGTTGAACCGGTCGCCGCCACGCCGGTCGGTGTGACGCCGGCAGAGAATGGCAAGGCCTAGCCACAACAACAAACAGGTAGTTTTTAAAGCAAAGCCTCCAGCTGCGCACGCGACTCGGAAACGCACTCGTTGCCGCAAAATATTGTAATAACATTAAATTTCGAAGTTACTTTCAGTGATTTTTTTTTTGTGTTTTCGTGGGATTTTCAGGTTAGTGGATTTTTGTTATTATATTTATTAATTTATCAATTAAGTGTAATACTTTCTGCTCCATGGTTTTACCAAATTTCTAAGTAATATCATCACCATAATCATCATAATCAGTCCTTTTAACAGTCCACTGCTGGACTTTTAGCCTACCCCCGAAAGGGTGATTGGGCCATATCCACCACGCTGGCCCAGCGTGGGTTGGTGGATTCACATACACCATTGAATTCCTTCTCAGCTTTCCTCAAGATGTTTTCCTTCACCGAAAAGCCAGTGGTATGAAAATCCAGACTGATACTAGAAACATATTATTTGCTGTCGCTTATATGCTGTGCAGGTTATAAGCTACCTCCACATCAAATTTATTTCAAATGTTTTACCGATACGGGATTCAGTAAGGATAAACGCACTTATTCAGTCGCATCTTTAGAGGTCTTTAACGCAACCTAAAAACTCCTACGAATTTACTTTATTTTTATAGTTTATGTAGTTAAATTATCAGTACATAATTTACAACACGAATTAACAAATTATTTATCTCTAACTGACCTGACTTGTTGTCCAAATTTCAATAAATTTGTTGAGTTATAGTCATTCATACAAATATACCATAAACAAAAACACTTCCCAAATTTTCCAATTTTTAGACGTTTAAATTTTTTCTTTATCTAAAAATCTCGGACTATTAAGAATATTAAAAAAAGTTTGCCGAATCGGGCGATCCGATTTTTTTACCGTTATCAAGTGATTCGCTGACCAACGAACAGCGTTTAATTTTTATTTGTATAACTGGTAGCCGATAGAAGATGATGTGATTCTCGTAAGCCACACATTTTTTACTCTATGTTGTCTATATTTGTTTAGATGGGTATTTTATTTATTTAATAATCGGCTTGCGTTTGACCGCCACCTCACCTGATGTTAAGCCATGATGCGGTCTACGATAGATTACGATTACCTAGAAAAAACCAATTCACTCGGGACTTGAGCCACCCAGATTATAACTATCGCGGAACATTTATACAGGCAGCGCATTCCCCAATCTAGCAGTACGCTCAATAAAAGTAGGTTAAATAAACAATTAAAGTAAGTACATACATATGTAGATAAATGTTTTCTGAAAAAACATTCTCTACCTTCACAAAAACAAGCGGCGTGGCGCTAGCATTCCTTTCAGCAAAAGCTTCTATTGTTGAACTTCACTACAAACGAATTTTTTGTAGCCAACAATTCTTTTTGGTAATATAATGCTATAATGAAGCCACAAATACCTATTCGCCGCTGGTGTTTTGGAAATGTAATAGAATGAAATAAAATCTCACCGTAATAATAATTTGATGATTGGTTGTACTATAAAGAGAGTACCTAGAGCAATCAATCTTCGATCAACAGATTACAAATCAAATAAAAGATGTTTTAGTTAAATCGGTAATCTCTATATGCTGTAATTTCATCAAATTGTTAGAGTGATTTACGAGAACGCGATTGCCAACAAATATAGCTAGAAATCAGTTTGCAGAGCGTTCGTCTAGCTGCAAGATGGATTGACAATATTGTAACCACCACGAGTCGAAGCTGAACTAGATCAGTACACGACCGAGGCAAATGACGCAACCAAATTGCCCATACCCAGCATTGGGGTAAGGAAGGTTGTGGAACTTGTGGATGTAGATGAACTGATGACGGGGATGATGATGATAATGATGTAATCAAGCAAAATGACGTTATTATGGAGATTTATTTATTTATTTATTTATTTATTTCAAAGGAAGACCAACAGCCTTAAAAAAATATAACAATCTTAATAGATCCAGAAGCTAATTACAGGTCCTCGCGGATAAAAATTTAAAAAGTAACAATTTAAGTGACATTACGCAGTTACACAATATACGTTTGTCGAATAAATAAAAATTACATTACAATAGGCTTAAGAATTCCCTACTCAACAGCTACCTAACCGCCACAACGCTCATGCAGAATAGATCCAACCCTAAGCGCTTATCGATGGTGTTAAAGTTCTTGCTCACTCTCAACATGTATGAATTACGTCTATAGTTAGTGTAGAATTTTGGTATATTGATAAGAGGACAAAAACGAATAGGCTTATGAGGGGTATTAAGCTTGATCTTGCTTAAGAGATAGATCCATGACCACGCAACAATCATAAAGTGGTAGAGCCACGTATTGTTTCAAAAAGCAATCAAAACGAATGAAAGAATATATTTCAATCTAGAATTTAATTTAAACTAAACATGGCGCGGGCGTAAGCGAAACACACGTGGGTATAAAGCCAAATAAACTTACAACCAAACTACATAATACTTTGGAAGTTTCTCAACATAGGGCGATGTGCAATCAACCTTCCCTCTCCTCGATTTAATACACCGTGAATTATACCACATACGGTATGAGTCAAGCTGTGCTCAAGTAAATTTAAAGTTTCTAGTAACATTACCTCTTGTAAAGACTGGTTTACACTATGGCGAAACGGCGCGAAGATGTAATATGAAAATTTAAACGTGCGATAAAGTGTTTTCCCGACGACGCAAAGCTGAAAGGAGGGTATTATAGTTAGGGTAAACACGGTTGTTATGTTATTTTTTTAAACAGAAACTTCTAGGCTTAACACATATATGTATAATTATGGTTTTGCTCGGCTATTTTTACAGATTTTTTATGATAAAGATTTTTTTTTTTTTTGCTCAAAACGAGATTAAATAATACATACATTTAAAAACGCATGCACAATAGGTATTTAAACAATACTAGTCACTTCGTATCATGTTTTGCTCAGTAGGCGTACACATCTAGAGAGATGGTACCTATAGCTAAAAACTGTATTCTTTGACCTCTCATGGTACATACTATACGATATCTTTTCCAATTGTCTATCAAGAAATCGTTAAATGTAGCATACATACAGAGAAACCCGAGTTTAGGCACTTCATCGTCATAATTATCAGCCTATCATGTTCCTACTGCTTGGACACGAGCTTTCTCTCAGAGAAAGGATGGGCCCTAATCCACCGTGCTGGCCCAGTGCATATTGATGAATGTCATGAGTATTGACTTTGAACTCTTTGAGGTTCTTGGACATACCGGTTTCCTCGCGATGTTTTCCTCCACCGTTGTTGAGCGATGGCATTGAGACTACACGTAATTTATAATTTACTAAATAAGTCATTGGTGCAGGGCCGAGGTTCGAACCGGGTGCCGTCAGTTTGTTATGAACTGATAACACGCTCATGCTACTGCCTGGCCCCCGTTGCTCTTCGTTTAGGGACTTGCTCATTTATAATTTAGTTTGTTATTATGGTTAACTATTATGTTGTTGGTTGACGGTCCTAAGGAACAATACAATAGAAGGTTCTAACTTCGCTAGTTTCTTACACCGAAGGTTGTTGGGTACCGGTTTCCATAATGTTTCGTGTTTATTCTCGTTTCTGCGGTAGCTAACAAATTGTGGTATATTATTTTTACTTCATCGTCATCATAATAATTTCAGTCTATCATATTCCCAGGCCACAGGCCGTCTCTCAGAGAGAGAAGATGGACCGTAATCCACCATGCCGGCCCAGTAATGAAGGTCATAATGTTTTTAAACTTATTTTTTTTTAACAAGCATACATACATACACACGCATACACACTTACAACAATATCCTCATTTTGGCTTTGCATGAGTAAAAAATATTAGAAGCGCCGCTCAACAAAATTCAAAGCCCCTATGACTAATCTTCTTGTTTTAACATTTCCATGGGACTGACGTGCCAGTGCTGGCAAAAGTCCCCAAAATAAATACAGAATAAAAAAAAATAAAAAAAACATTTACTAAAAACAGTTAACGTTTCTCGTTTTTTTCGTAATATATTCGAAACGAACTCTACCTTTATCCTTCTTAAATAGTTGTGGCATATAAAAACAAACTTAGATATTCAAAGACATAATTATGAAATCTAATCATGAAGATTTTTTTGTAGATTAGAAAAAGTCTATATTTTAAAATAGGTGTCACACATGCTCGGTTATAATCAAGGTATATACATAGTTTTAATGATTCAAGGCCGATATGAGAGACCCAGTTAATCCGTGTTAACGTGGCAACTCAGTGACAAATTTTCACGTATAGCTTGCCAAGCAAAACTCAAAAAGTATACTTTATGTTTTATTCTGTTATCCCACTAGTTTTGCATAGTTAATGGCATGTCGTTAATTAACAAAATAAAATAAAAAGTATACCTACCTTGATTTTTTCGAGTTTTGGTAGTATGAAAATAAAGGGTTAAGTTAAGCCCTACAAGAAGTTCATAAATGAAAATGTAGCGCTAAAATATAATCCCAAGTGAAATGTTGCATCAGAAAATACTTTAACGCTTATTAAGCCAACATTTTCGGCAATTTTCGATAAAAAGGCCCGTTTGCAAATGGTAATGCTCAGCATGGTGGCAACTCCAGGCCTAATCTGTCCCCCATACGGGGTAATGTGAATGCTTAGCTTTATCGCACAATGCGACCAACTTATATGTACAGTTGGCCAAATTAGGGAATTACATTTTTCTACGGATGGCTACCAGTTTTTTTTTTATTTGCTATTGTGGCGCCTCCTCTCAACTCTACAAAGAAATTGGTGAAACCGTAGGGGAAACGTGAATGGTTCCGCCATTTTCTAACCGCGTACTTTTCACAGGCGAGGTGTTACAATTACCTTGTAGACCGATTACGTTGAAAGCTCATTTTTTTTCATGTACACTTGACTCTTGACGAAATAACAAAAACAATTATGTTTATTTTGCCTAATCCAATTCCTCTAAGCTTTTTTTTCTACAAAATATTTCACCTTCACCGATTAAATTAAACAACGCCCCAAGGTTTTACGCGCTAACCTACAAGGATCGTACATTTTCAGGAATACAATGACAGTAACAAAATATCACTGAAATTAGTATTTTATCTTTAATTTAAAACCGGTGTGTTTTCCTTACCTCTTGAGAGGGTTTTGGCGTCACACGCTTTGTGTTGTGTTGTTGAAACATTTTCATGTTTTATTAGTCCAAATTATTTTTATAAATTAAAAAATATAAAAACCGCCATCTAATCTCAACGTCTTTTCAATTTGCTTTTATGTGTACACGTGTATTTTTTTTTTAAATATAATCTTTATTTTAACTTATAAAAGAAGAAACTATATCATTCTAATGAATTTCATTGTATTGTCATTTCTGTTGTATACAATACAGTGATAATCTATACTAATATTATAAAGAGGAAAGATTTGATTGTTTGTTTGTCTGTTTGTTTGTTGGTTTGTTTGCATTGAATAGTCTATACTAATATTATAAAGAGGAAAGATTTGTTTGTTTGTTTGCATTGAATAGGCTCCGAAACTAATGAACCGATTTGAAAAATTCTTTCACTGTTGGGAAGCTACATTATCTCCGGGTAACATAGGCTATAATATATTTTTTAAAAAAATAGGGATCTTTACTAAAACTCCAATAATGTAACCCAAATGTAAAAAAATAAGATTTACAATTTTGACTTTGCATGTTTGACAGTTCTAAGACAGGACAACGTCTATCAGGTCAGCTATTAAATTAATAAATATATCCGCCATCCTTAGTGACACGTCAATCAGAACGAATAACGTCACGATTATGAAAACAAACACTATTTTGTTTGAAATTTGTTTTCCCTCTTTTTATTAGCAGCGTATTCCGCTGCTGCTGACGGTGAGTGGACGGTACGACTCAGGTAGCTGGCTGCGCTGGCCCTAGCCTTTGATCACAGGGTAGAGCAAGGTTGTCTTTCGGCGCGTTTCATTTCTGAAAACTATCATACAGGAACAGATGAGCAGATGCAGAACAGATGGCCGATGGGGCCGAAAAGTTCTCGAATGGAGACCGCGGACCGGTAAGCGCAGCGTAGTACATGCACCCACAAGATGGACAGACGACCTTAAAGAGACCGCAGGGAAACGCTGGATGCAGGCCGTTTCCAACCGGCCCTTTTGGAGATCGATGGGGGAGGCTTGTATCCAGCAGTGTACGACTTATGGCTGAAATGATGATGACGATGATCTTGCAGGATACGATCATTATGCTGGAATAAAAAGCAGCCCATGTGCTAATCCAGGGTGTAAACTATTTCCACATTAAATGTTATGCAGGCTACAAACAATGCAAGTGTGCCCGCCGCTCCAGCCCCGAAGCGCGGGGTGCCATCAAAATTTTATTTTTCGCTCGATTTATCTTTTGTTTCGTCATTTTGGCGGTCTTGGTCTTGCTATATGGCGCCTAGAGCAACCGTTCCTCTCGCTCTACCCCTGGGCAAGATTGTGGCTAGTAAGCTGAGTAACTAAATCAGTATGCAATCCCTAATTCAAAATAAATTTATTAAATTACTAGCTGACCTGACAGACGTTGTCCTGTCTTAGAACTGTCAAACACGCAAAGTCAAAATTGTAAATCTTATTTTTTTACACCTTGGGTTACATTATTGGAGTTTTAGTAAGGATCACATTTTTTTTTTTTTTAAATAGGATATAGCCTATGTTACCCGGGGATAGTGTAGCCTCCCAACAGAGAAAGAATTTTTCGAATCGGTTCAGTAGTTTCGGAGCCTATTCAATGCAAACAAACAAACAAACACACAATCAAATCTTTCCTCTTTATAATATTAGTATAATAAAGGTTCACTCTACTCTACGCCTATACACTGTTTAAAAGCCGATTATGAACATAATCTACTGATTAGCAATCACGCCAACGCTACGCTGCTGAGGCAAATGACAATAATTAACCTCACAATTACCGTTGTGCCTCATTATAGCAGGTAAGCCGAAGTACTGACAGGGACACATTCCGGAAGGGGGGTATGACACCTTTGAAGGTTTACCTCATTGGTATAAACTGGTTCTCTTTGCCGACTTTTATTATTATTAAACATCGAGATACAAGACATATATAGTCACAATCGTGGCAAAAAAATGGCTGAAGCAAAACTCGGCGCACGATACGAATTGCGCAGTCTTTTTGGTTAGTTACAAGGTAACAGCGATCCGACTACAACGCCGCGCGATGCCAGAACTACGATGTCATAGACTCGAGCAGAGACCACAGATCGGCAAAATATGTAGCGTAGATCTTTATTTGTACAAAACAATAATATATGAGTTATATTGATAAAAACCCGGTACCCCAATTCAATTAACTTAATACGCCCCACTTCCTTCTATCAATGAAAGTCTCTCTTTCGCTAATTGCCTAGCGCTTAGACGGCTGATTGGATGGCTTAAGGAAGAAACTAATCCGTACACCTAAGTTTAATGCACAGAATAAATGGAAATATCAACGATATTTGAAAATACATATAGATTTTATTTTGTATTTAGTTCCTATTAAATTGTCTATGTATACTATTAATTACTATACTTATTGTAACTGTTCTTATTTTTATGAAAACAATGTCTGCTGTATCACAACGAACGCTAAAGCAGCAGGCAGGGTTACTAATTTTTTTCTGCATCTATGGTTAACAACAATAAAAAAAAATAGTATAGTTTCACCATCGATGCGCCAAATATGGCCGAAATTTATAATATAGGCAGCATCGTGCTATCGCAAGTCACAATAAAGAAAAAAAAAAAATTAAGTAATTAATTGTTTTTAAGAAATAAATTGTAACTCTAAAATTATATTTTGTTGGTTGGTTTCTGTGAATGATCGTTTATTTGAAAATCAAATTTGAATTTACTATTTTAGTACAGTTATATTAGTAACGTTGAATCTATATTTTTTTATGTCTTTGAGAAATACCTCAGATCAGACAAACAAGGGAGATATGCCTCGTTCGTGCTCAATATGTCTTCGTGTTTCCACTAAACCGCTGAAACACTTAACGCAAAAGCTGTAAGTATGGCCCACTTACTCATATTTCACGCACGCCATGAAACTTGCAGAGGCATCAATTAACTTACTAATAGCCCACATGCAAAAATGGGCGGCAAGGCAGGGTGAGTTCGGCTAATAATCCAGACTGATTCAGGCCTTATGCGTTTGCACTCACCACGCCTCCTTACCATATCTCGTCTGTTTGTTTTATCTGAAGGAAATACTAATTCATAGTGAAGCAGAAGTGAACTGTTCATTAATAATTGCGTATATATCTACGCATTTCGGGAAAGCCTAGGCGTAGGTAATTTGGTTTCCCCAAACTTCTACCACCAAATGTGCAATCATTGCTACCTACTGTTAGAGACTAGTGTCTAGCCACCAACTTGTATCACATCGTATACGAACGACCTTTTATACATACAAAATACCCAAGACACAGTCAAATTCACATCGATACTATTAGCTCTTTTACATTCCCCGTATTGTTTAAAATATTCGAGAAATGGAGCTTTACTCAATTTGCTAAATTTGTTATTATAAATCCCTATATACATAACATCTTTCCCTATATAAAATCTTTACTAAGTTTGTGTTGTGGTTGATATTCCGAAAACCCTTACGAAGCGCTTTGATTTCACATTTATAGTGCGAACTGCTAGTCTGTAGAATACGCTGCCTGGATGGGTGTTCCCCGATGGTTACGATCTGGGTGTTTTCAAATCACGAGTGAATCGGTTTCTTCTAGGCAAGCGTGCTCCAAAGTAGACCGCATCATCGCTTAACATCAGGCGTGATGGTGGTCAAACGCAAGCATATTAAAAATAAAATAAAAAAAAGATGTTGGATTTAATTGAATTAATAATCAGTCACATAAAGGTAGGTAATTTTAATAGCCACTTAAAGAAGATATTAATTTAAAAAATTACAGTCAGTAAATTCTGAAAGTTTAATAGGTTTTTAAAATAAATAACGACCGTCTAGACTAACGCAAATTAATGACAGGTCAATGCTTAAAATTGTCCTCGTTAGGTACCTAGACAAGTAGGTAAAAATTATACTCGTCTTGAAACAAATTTTATATATTGGTCCATCTAACGCTTTTTATAAAACCTCAATTATATACCAGTTATAACCCTACAATATTATGAAGGTAATAAATCTAAAACCATAGATTACATGGTTAATCATCTTTGTCTTTAAACCCAGTACATTCAAGAACATTTTACCGAGTAGGGAGATTCTAAAAACTATTTTACAACACATTTGCTCAAAAAGTGCACTTACGAAGCCTGTATACATCGTTCGAAAGTTAAACATTACGCATCATACAACGGAGCGTGCGGTAATGAATTTTTCCGCACGCTCAGATGTATAGCACCGAGCGTGTACTTTACGGTATTTTTTTAATTTCCATTTCCATAAAAATTGTTTCATTAGTAGCCTTTTTTTCTCGCAAATGTGTTGTAAAATATTGTATGGCACACGTGCGGATTGGTTTTTACAAACTCGTGACTATGGTAAGCCCTCGACTTCGTCTCGGGCTTACATTCGTCTACTCGTTTGTAATAACCAACTTACCGCACTTGTATCATAAATAACTATTACGGTTACTATTGGTTACATTTACAACTCAAGCACGCTTTTGCAATAGAATTCATAGACTCTCAAAGTCAGTATGTCAAAGGGATCTAACCTATCACACCACACTATCTCCTAACGCCTAGGTTACACAACCACCCCCACCTATTGGTATAGTTACATATGTCTTGTCTGCGAGAACATACGAGTCTATATATATACATATGTACGTTAGGTCAGAAACATCACTCATATCTAGAATAGTCACAAATGGCGTCACACTTTTACAATACTGGTGTTTTGAGTCTAGAATTATTGCTTTCGATAAAGTATTGCGAGTACCAACGTAGTACGTACAGCATAAGTAAATTTTATTCAAAGACCGTTTAGCTTTTTCTGAGCATAATACGGATACTTTACTAGCTGTGCCCCGCGATTTACCCGCTATCTTATAGGAACTTTATTTTTCGTGACAAAAGGTATCTTAATTATATAATCCAGGGTACATCCTTCTAACAAATTTTAACCAAATCCGTTCAGCCGTTATGAAGTCCAGCATCATCATCATCATCATCATTTCAGCCATAGGACATCCACTGCTGGGCATAGGCTTCCTCCAACGATCTCCAAAAGAGTGGCCTGCATCCAGCGTTTCTCTGCGGTCTCTTTTAGGTCCATCTTGTGGGTGAACGTCCTACGCTGTGCTTACCGATCCGCAGTTGGGTGCAGACAAATACACACACAATCTTTCATAATTAGATAATTAGTGTAAAGTTTTATCACTCTACCCTCTACTTGTTTCTACTTGTTGTCACAAGTAGGTTCTTAAAAATAGCAAGGAAATACCATCCTGAAAAATGTAGCCTGTGACATATTGGGCATTCTGGGCGTGCTCCAACGTACACCGCATCATCGCTTAACATCAGGCGAGATGGTGGTCAAACGCAAGCCTTTTATTTATCTTTAATTAAACTTAGGAAACCTCACACATCATAATCGGTCAAACCGTTTAGACCATAGAAAATGATAAAGAAACATTAAAAAGTACAAACAAAATTAAAACAAAAATCCATATCCTAAATACACGCCCGAAAAACATTACCGTCCTTTTTGGGCATTCGGGTAAATCTACTCATTGTTTAGACATAATATCCAGTTACAGTATGGCTAGCTCAACACAAACCAGAATTCGCATTAGTAATGATTGCTAAGCTCTAGAATTTAGCGTTAATCTCGGAGTGATAATTGAATGATATATTATTATTATAAGACTTGAGGACTCCACCCACTATGTTTCAAATGCCTATCGGACTTATTGCGCATTATCTTATTTAGGACTCAATAGACATTTGTTTCAAATCCCGAAAGCTTAAAAGTTTTTTTCCGCCCACTACACCGAATTATATCATGAACGCCACAGCAATCCCTTTCATTTGATACCCATATTATGATGGTAGATAAGAAAATGTTGTCCGCCATCTTGGAGCGTCCGCCATATTAAATTTAGTGTGACGTCTTTCTATTTTTCGTATTTTTCTCAGCAAACCCTTTCATTTGATACCCATATCATGGGGGTGCATTAAACATAACTGGTCCGCCATATTGAATTTAGAAAGACGTCATTTACCTACCATGCATTGTCATCGAAACTAAACGCATCCAAAATTTCAGCTCAATCGGTTCGATTACTGGTCTAAAATTCAGTTGCAAGATTTGTCCCACTCATGCATACATGTTCATACATACTAACCAACTAACAGAGCAAGTTAAATAAAGGCTTCTAAAAAACATGATAAGCTCACTAGTACCGTATCAACAACGATGTAAAGCAGTGAACTCATTGTGAAATTACGGTGTTGGTCGAAGACGAAGCGTTCTAGTGGGCGATGTTTAATCTATTTATGCAAAGTATGTTTTTGCATGTGCCGATATAGTTACAGTCATTGTACGGATATCGTAAGGACCAATGTAGCGGGTTTAAACCTTTATATTTGCACCTTTAAATCCAAGTTTACAGCTTACTTGTTTAAGCGACATCTTAGCAACGTTTTGCCCTTAAGGAAGTTAAAAATTTATGGATACATGAGTGGCTTTTTTAAGTTTAAGGTGGATAACTTGGACCCACGACTCCTTAAGGGTTTAAATCAATGCCTTTTAAACAAGTTGGCACGGAAAAATTTGCAAAGTACATTTCAAGTAATTTGCTTAAAAAATTTGTTGTATTAATTTTATTTGTGTTCTTTTGTAGTAGTGTGTATATTTTGTTTTATTTTGCTAGTCTACTACTATTACATATTTAATTATGACCATGACGGTAATTTTTTTTTTTTTTTTTTAACCAAAAGCATTTTTTTAACGTCATTGCTTAATTAATGTGTTTCTATTTGGTTGACAAAATTAAAGTAAAATAATATTTTTCAGGTTTTTCCGAGTCAAGAATGTTTAGAAATTAGTCGCTGATTTTCCTCTCGACTTCTCAAGGATTATGGCATTTAATATTCTAGGCTTTTCCACCAGTTCCATCCGTGAAGCGTAGATAGTGACTACATTTTAAAGGTGCGACAGGCGGCCTTTTATCGCCGACACAGGAACGAGTAATGGGTGCAGTCTCCCAGAAAATTGGGTTATTCGTTGTAGACTAAGAGACCATGGCGTTAAAAAATACCTAGGCATGTGTCAACCTGACACGAGCTACTGAGATACATTAACAGCCGCACTCAGAGACGTTACTTAAGCTAAGGAATATTTAAAATTGCTCTGTCTCGTTTTCATGTGTGACAATTTCCGTCAACGAGAAGTTGACAGAGCAATTTTAAGTATTGTAGTAATAGCTTAACTAACGTCTCTGAGTGCGGCTGTTAGACTTTAATGGCCTGACTTAGTTCTGTTTTTTAACAAGCTTTTATTTTAAATTGCTGTGTTAGTATGCATGTGTGGGACAAATCTTTGCAAATGACTAGTTATCCTAAATCGACTGAGCTGAAATTTGGCATACGCGTTTAGTTTACACAACAATGTATGATTAGTTAAGTGAAGTCATTCTAAATTCAATATGGCGGACGCCCCATGATGGCGAACAACATTTTCTTATCTACCATTATGATATGGGTATCAAATGAAAGGGTTTGCTGAGAAGAATAAGAAAAACATTTTTTTACATTAATTATTATTCTTTAGTAGAATTTAAGTACATCAAACAGAAATGTAATGTATTTGAACTACAGCAAAGCTTTATCATGTCACATTCAGATTTACGTCCGAAGAGTTTGCGTTTCATTGTTAACCGACTTCAGAAGGGAGGTTCTAAATGTTATTCTTATTTTTTTTCATTTTGAAAAAAAATGTTTGAGATCTTCTTTACAATCACAGCCGGATGAATACAATGATAGATTTGATATACACAGTATCAGCTGATTCCCCCCATTTTTTAAGGATAAAAGTACATAAAAGTGCAGTAAGTGTTAGCGACTGCTGATGTCTCTTTTCGCGTTGTAGATGGGTATATGTTCGAAATTTTCATCGTCGCCTGCGCTGTGCTATTGAGTTAAGAGTTTTAGATACAGCAGGATAGAAAAAAATACTCCATATATTTATTGTTATATCGACTCTCGATTCTGAACAAACAGTTATAAGGTTTTGCATCATTTCGATCGTTCGTTGTATAACGTAAGTGAGCACTAAAGAAAGATTTTTTTAAATCATATTTATTGACAAGGCTGAATGTTAGACATCTACAAATTCGTAAGCATTTAGTAAGTATTTATTAAATTAGCTACCATTAATTCAGTAAGGTTTCTAGTGCAGAATTTTATTACAGTAGCAACCATATAAATAAATAAATAAAAATAAATATTCGGGACATTTTTGCACACACATTAAACCAAATTTTACGTTTTACTGTAATATTCAATATGTGCAAAGCGACATTCAGCCATCTACCTCTTTGTCTATTAAACGGAATCGGGGCCGCGGTCGTGACTATCAAATGTAATTTTGGGATGACGCCACCCCGAATATTTGGTGGCTAATATAGATAAATCCGCCGAAACTCATCAATGGGATTAATAGGATAGAAGTTCCTTTATTTAATGTTCCTTTAGCTGTTAAACTCAATCTTCTGTGTTATTGAAATTGGTAAAGCACATTTTGCAATTTCTTGTTAAGTTTATTTGTTATCTCGTCTGATTAATAGAAACGCGACTTTGCTCGAGCAAGATAATAATGTATTAATATAATTATATAGTACGTTTTCTTAGAGTAATCTTAATAACTCTCGAACCAGCCGCTATCACAGAAAATAGTACAATAAACCAGTAGGCATTGGGTTTTTTTTATCAGCTAGTTTTTGCCAATCCCTCTGTTTTACATCCTGCATGAATAAGTTGACTAACCGGGTGTATTATTCAAACTCTTACTGTATCTACCTCTTAACGTTGATTTTTATCGTACCTACATTTTGATCAGACTCTTTTTCTGTAAATTGAAGTCATCTATCACCCTGTGTAATGTCTTATTTCGCCTGGTAGGGCCAACATATTCTACATCTAATTGTATCTTACTAATTAGCACTAATTGTATGCATAACTAGGTCTAGCTTAGATGATGAAAGAATATTTTCCGGTATCTTTTTGCCATAGCGTTCAATGATTCTTAGCATATTTTAATTGTAACCAGTGCACTCTCATAAACAAAATATATCCTGTAAAATAAATAAATATCTGGGCGTTTAGATTTTTAGAGAATATAAAAAAAATAAAAAATTTAATTAGTCTAAAATATTGTGGTTTGGTGACTTAAAAACTCTGACATTAGGGACCACTCAGACAATACGAATTTACTTATTTATCTAAAGTGCAAGTCATGTCCATATATTGTTTTTATAATTGATCATAGTTTCGACACCAATTGGAGCCTAGCTATTATAGCTATTGAGGCTTTACTTAGAATTTGTTCGGCAAGTTTTCTATAATATAAGACCTTCATATTAGTAGATGAAGAGCTCAACTTGACATGTGGAATTTGTCCACCTTTTCTTCTTTTTTTATTCTAACTGTGTTTCATTCAATAGTCACTGTGTTTCTAGTTTTTCGAGTTAAAAGTATCCTGCATCTATTTTCAAGACATAATTATATTACTTCGTTGCAATATATTTGCCCGAATTGGTTCATTTGATAAGCCATGAAAATTCAACAGAGACAGTTATTGATTAAGTCTGTGGAATGCGTTGCCGGAATGGGTTTTCGTTCTCCAATAGTTATAATATGGGTGTCTTCAAGTCACGGGCGAATCGGTTTCTTCTAGGCAAGCGTGCTCCATCGTAGAGTGCATCATCGCTAAGCATCAAGCGAGATAGCGCTCAGACGCAAGTCAAAAAAGCAAAATTTGATACAATTTTTAATCGTGATCTTTTGAAGTTTTCTAAAATTACAATATGACAAGATAATTATATTGTTATCCCAAACTTCCCAATACACCAATATTATGACTAGCAATAATCTCTAAAAGTTAATTTATACAATACAATTCCACTGCTTGTTCGTCGTGTCGATGATCCATAAATTTATAAGATACTCTCCCATTACTTGGTCATAGCGACCCGCTAGAGATATCTTGTACAAGTCTCGTAATGTACAAGGGTTGGGGCAGCGCAGGCACGAAAGATGGGGCAGCGCGGGCACGAAATTAGATGCAACATGGTCTGCGTAGAAACTCCACAATCGCACTGTCACTCTCAATGCATTCGATAATTAAAATTTTTGCAAAAACTTTTCGTTTTGATTGAACGCTGGCTCTAGGTCTATAATCCACGAACAGTATAAGATTGCAAGTGAAAGGCACATGACGACACAGTTTATTGCAATAGTTGTATCACTGGTTTACATCATACCGCATAATTTGTAACTTTTTTACTAACATAATACGTGGTTTAACCTGGAGCCTTACCTGTTTTAAGCTATTCTGTTTAGGTGATGCGAAAAGTTGCGCGAACACAAACCGTATCTCGGCGCGTTAAGGTTCACGTTCGCTTGATTTACCGCACTGCACTGTTTCAACGCTGTTTCGAGCCCGCGTTAAGGGGTAGCCGTAAGACCCCAGACCTCAATAAGCCTGTATGACCAAATGAGCTGTAGTGTCTAAAATATAAGAAGTATTTCTTAAGGCTACGCTCAACGGCCAGAGCTGTCTCTTACGCACATAAAAAAAAAAACACTGTTTGAAAACTTTAAAAATCTGATTATGCATTATCCAGAATAACATTACAAACGGTATAAAGTAATTTTCGTGTTGATCGTTATATGATGTTGGAGGAGATAAAAAAGGCTGTAAAAAATATGTTTTTCTCTCTGTGTGGTCTCTCTCTCTCTCTCTCTCTCTCTCTCTCTTTCTTGCGGTACAATAAAACATATCAACATAAAAATTACTATTAAAATTTTTTGCAATGTTATTCTAAAACGAATGCCCACTTTTTGATTTTTCCCATATAGCGAATTTTTATCTTTTAAAATTGTGCTAAAGAGATTGCTTTGCCTTAATAGCCGTCATGCGGTAAGAGATGGTGTGAACGATTAGTCCTATTTTTTTTTAATTATAAAGTTACCGGCCCACTATCCCGCTTGCCAAACGTGGCGAGTATTGACAATCCCTCCCTAAATGATTGAGATCGATGGGGGAGGCCTATGTCCAGCAGTGGACGTCCTATGGGTAAAATTATGATGATGATAATAAAAGTTATACGATTTAATATATTTTCTTAAGATAAACAATATAGAAACTGGCGTGGTTTTCACACATTTTATTTATATTACACGGGAATTACTCACGTAAGATTAAGCCGGTCACTCCGACTATAGTTTCAACCGCATTAGACGGTATTTTTCAAGATGAATGCACGCTCGCGGTTACGTCTCGCTTGGCTACGTAGCCGCGTGAGTGCATTCACCTTGAAGCCTCTCGTAGCCAAGCGAGACGCAGCTGCGCGCGTGTATTCACCTATAATAAGACCGTCTAATGCGGTTGAAACTATAGTCGGAGTGACCGGCTTAATCTTACGTGAGTAATTCCCGTGTAATATAAATAAAATAAACAATATATCTTGCAAAGGATTACCCACCTAAGTAATACAATTCTGCACGTCATGAATACACATACGAGTTAATTTACTCGTCAAGCCTTGAATTAGAGGATTTAGGTAAGATGACATGACCTAAATAAATAGTGACAGTTTGTTCTAGAGTTCATTTCATACTAAGTTACTAATGACTTTACTTAGAATCTGCGAGCCGCTGGGATGAAAGACTAGGTAACTTGTTGACACTTCCAGAGTTATCTAACTTAATTTATTAGACTCTGAAATAAGGTGAAGAAAAACTTTAAAATAATGAAGCAAGCAACAATGACAGGTTTTTTTTTTACATTAGTCACAATATAATTCCATAGGCAATATTGTAATGTATAGCAATTAACTAATTGATTACCTTATAGTTTTGACAAAAAATTATATACCTGTGACTCAAAAGTAGTGTCCATAACCGTGAAAGTATTAACTAGGGTTTAACGTGGGTACTGTGTTGGTGTAGTAATAAATTAAATTAAATTCGTTCAAACACGTAGGTACTGTGTTGGTGTACTATTAATAAAAATAAAATTTGTTCAAACACGTAGGTACTGTGTTGGTGTACTATTAATAAAAATAAAATTCGTTCAAACACGTAGGTACTGTGTTGGTGTACTATTAATAAAAATAAAATTCGTGCAAACACGTAGGTACCGTATTGGTGAACAAATAAATAAAATAAAATTTGTTCAAGCACGTCGGTGCTGTGTTGGTACGATGTTAGTAAATTCGTTCAAATCAATACTCACTATACTTACTCATATTTAAAGGTGCAATGTTCTTAGAATACGATATCTCGACCTTGAGCAATTCCTATGCTGATTTTCTTGTGTGATGCTTGTGGAGCATTCTGATCACGATTTTGCTGGTGGTTTCTGCATTTCAATGACTCTTCCATAAGCCACGTAAAAATCTGCAAGATTTGAAATCTAAAAAAATATTTTATGTATTTGGCTTTAGGTTTTTGCCTTAAACAAGAGCTGGCTAATCCTTCAATTCATAGAATTTTGTAAAAAAAAAACTCAAACAGTTTGCTTATTTAGGATTCTTTTGTAACATATGGTAGCACCTGAATGTTTGCGTAATTACAAGTCCGAAACCAGTAGGGGTTTCATATGTAGATATCAGCAAAAGTCAAGTAGGTGACTCCATCGGCTTATTGAAATTCGGACGGCTCTAATTTCCATAGGTCCATTCCGGGGCTTGATATGCGCTGAGCTCATGAATAAGGGACACTTGGATGTCTCAGAAACTATTCCATTTAGTCACCTGCGGGGTGGTTCATAAATCATGGGCCGATGGGGTTCCCGATCCTGAATTCATCAGGTCATTAATATTGTAATGAATATCTCTACTCTACCATTGCTGGCGTGAGAATTGTAATAGTGGGTATAATCAGGAAGGAGGGGACTTTACCACTAAAAGGTAACGCTAGTAAATTCCTCCATTCAATGCTAATGTCATGTGTAATGGAAATCCAACACCTTTCAATTTTTCCACTACTCTCTTCCGCGGACCTGCAAGGTGTGGAATATCGTCTCCCAAAAGTCTTCCCGCCTAGCTTCAGCATGAAGCGTTTCAAAAATGGTGTTTACAACTACCTTTCCAGGCTGGCAAAGCTCCGTAGGCGGTGATTTCTGCTTACCATCAGGCAGACCACATGCTTGATTGTCACTTTTTTTTAAAGGACTCACATGTTAAATTATTATAACAATGTTGTGATGATGTTTTATCGGTCGAGACGATCGATCCCCACGCGAGTTTTGGTGAAGTACCCACATGTTAATTAAAATGCTTGAATTAAAAACTATTTTCTTCTTGTTGGGCAATTAGTATAATCAGTTAGTTTTTTGATATTTTAAAATGCAAGTTTTTTCACTGTTTCAACCCAAACGAAAATTTAAATAACAATTTTAAAGATAACCTTTCGGTAATTACCTACCGAAACTTCAATGCTGAATGTTCTCAGTATATTTATTTAAGCTAATATTATTATAAAATCTCTACGCTTAGCATAATAGAATATAGTTTACATATTAACAGATTATCCATATTACAGTTGTTATCCCAATAATTGGGTAGATGTTTTTAGGTAGACGCCTTTTTGTGATACTCAAATTATTTGTTACAGACAAAATGCGGCAAGCAAGCGGACTACTAGTTTTGGCCCTAGTGGCCCATGCATATTCGGTGAGTTATTTTTTTTACCATTGAAACTTAAATACACTTTTTTAAAGACAAAAAGAACCTCGGTTATGTAGGTAATGTTAATTATTTAACTATGGATGGAAGTATAAAAATCACCGTGCAAAAAGTACCTACCTTTTACACATGGTTTTTATACTGTCCTGTGCTGTCCACTTTAGCATCTGACCACTTCTAGTAGTCAATTTGAAAGTAGCACTTTTCATTTTAACATTGCTGCTTAGAATAACTACACAAAGAAACCAAGTACATTCGCAAAATTTAAGCCATTCAAATGGTGTCATATATGACACCAAAAAATATATTAAATTTTTACTATGACAATTTTCGCGTGGAAATCGTACCACAACAAATCAGAAAAGCAGCATAAGAGTTATGGTGTGACATTCCACAGGTAATCCATTAATTTTCTTGCTTAAATCGTTTAAAAACCAATCGAAACGTAAGCTACAAAGCGAATTTGTAGCTTACGTTTTGAGAAGGCGTTGTTTGGAAACTTACCTTCGCTGAGTAGTTATTCTAAGCATTGCTGGTACCTAATTGAAGAGTATTTTACCCTAATATTTCTTTATTTTTTCCTCTAAAAGATTTTGGCAACGCACTTCTTGTGCATTTGCTAGTGTCAAGTATAAAAATATTATCCAGTTATTATCAGATTAGTTAGTCAGAGTCAAATAAAAAGTCAAAGTCATGCCCAAGTAAAGTAGTGGAGGCTTTACAAAAGGCTTTTATGGAGGTTTGGAAACTACACGAAACCACTTACCACCGTGTTATATCACTTTCCCACACTCGAGCATATCCACGAACGCTTTATCTATATAATTATATATTATACTAATATTATAAAGAGGAAAGATTTGTATGTATGTTTGTAACGAATTGGCTCAAAAAGTACTAGACCGATTTTAAAAATTCTTTCACCATTTGAAATCTACATTATCACTGATTAATATAGGCTAAATAACTTTACCCGAGCGGAGCCGGGCCGGACCGCTAGTAAATAATAAAGATAATAATCCACCATTATTACACATTGATACTTGAAAATACACGAGTTTACGAATAATACAATGAGGTGACATGGTTTTTCCACGTTGGCGCCAAACTCACCCTAAACTCTACCCTAATTTACCATCAGTGGTAAAATTACCAGTGGCCCATCCTATTTCTCTGAGAGAAGGCCTGAGTCCCAGCGGTAGGAACAAGAAAGGCTGACTTGATAATGATGGATGATGGTAAAATGACACCCAGCCACTCCATCTCACAACTTCAAAAAATATATTTATTCACCCATCTATTCTAAACTAGATCGTTTATTCGGCAAATCTGTTCTTAAAATGGGACACGAAACGATTTGTCTCTGTCATGAGACTTCACCAGTGGTTTGTGACTCGGAAAATATTATGCGGTCTCACCATCATTTTCCTTGAATAATTTACGCAAATAATTATCTTCTTTTAAAGTACAATACCGTGATTTATTCTTAAAATCGTTGCTATTATAATATATTTTGGGCTAAGTCACTGTTTGCTCTTGCGGAAATTATAAATTTGTATTTTAAAATTTTTTACACACCATGTGGTAAATAATCATAAAGATGACTGCAGAATGTCTAAGCAGCAAAATGCTAATAAAATAAAAGGGTGAATCGTGAAAACGTCTAGGTTTCAAGTGTACCTATTTTAATAGTGTATAAAAACCAAGGGCGTAGCTAAGTACAGGCAGGAGCTAGGAGAGTGCGAGTAAGCGCTCTTTAAGGGTAAATAATTTTAAGTAACGTTGCATTTGCCCCCAACTGCCCTCCTCAAAAATGCCTGGCTACGCTCTTGATAACAACAACCGCCTATCTATGTCACAGGCCTTCGGTTGGCCTAAAACTCTGACATTAGGGCTGTCTACTTATCATTACGAAATTTGTTTTTCTATATTGTATGTCTTTTAGGAAATTTATGTGCTGTTCTTTCGGAAATATATGATTTATGATTATGATTATGATTACTTAGTGTAAAAAAATATAGTTTTCCAGACTGTGGTAATAAACCTACGTACGGGGTGTATCTCTAAACGACAGACATATTCGAGGATATCATTGCACTCTTCATTAAAATCGCAGTATTTGTAATGTATTTAATCATATCCTTCGCTAAGCCTGTTATACGAGTATATATATAGGCGAAATTCACTCACTCATTCACACACTCGTGACGAAATCTCAAAAACTACTTGACCTACGAAGCTGAAATTTGGCAGGTAGATTCCTTATGGAGTGTAGAGGTCGGATGACAAAAGGGGGTTGAAAATTTATATGAAAGTTTACGCGTACGAAGTCGTGGCCAACAGCTGGTTCGTAATAAATTAAACACCAGTCAACTAGTCTGTTATGAATACAATGCTATCTTATTGAATATGTCCGCTTTCCAGAGGTACACTTCGTATAAAAAGAACAGTTTTTTTTTTTAATGACTTATCCGTTCTTTCAGCCATTTAAATAGGTCCTACCTCATGGAAAGCATGGTCTTTGCAGGGCTAGGCTAGTTTTATTCACACTCATTTGGGCTTAAGGTGATTATGAAATGTTTCATGAATGCTCTGAAAATATTTAGGTAAAAATTTGCTCGTCAAACAAACGACCCGTCAAACTAACTAACTAGACTTGTTTACTGTATGTAACTAGTAATAAAAACCAGTTGGTAAAAATATCCGCCCATGATAATGAATAAATTTAAAGTAATGAGCAATAACAGCATTGAATTTATAAATAGACTTGGATACCGTCTCGTAATTATAAAGTAAAACTGGTTTTATCATACATCTTTTTTTTTTCAAAGCAGCACTATCAACTTTATAAGCGTCATCACAAACTCTTTTATCGTCATCATCATAATCAGCCCATATTAGTCAAGTGCTGTACAGTGTACATAGGCCTCTCCCAATGCATGCCATTCAGCCCGATCCCCCACTTTTCGCTTCTAGCCGTTGCCTGTTTATCGTCACTCTATCGAGTCTCAGGGCGTCCCACACTACGTTTGCCGATTCTGGGTATCCACTACAGCTTCTACCGCCGCATCGGTTATCGATATGACCTACCCACTGCTACATCAACTTGCAAATACGCAGAGCACAAGCTCATTCATCATCATCATTTCAGCCTATCATGTTCCCACTGCTAGGACACAGGCCTTCTCTCAGAGAGAGAGAGAGAGAGAGAGAGAGAGAGGATTGGCCCTATCCACCCTGCTAGGGCAATGCATGTTCATGAATGCCATAATTATCTTTGAAATTTTGAGGTTCTTGGACATACCGGTTATCTCACGATGTTTTTTTTTTTCACTGTTTCTTAGCGATGGCATCCAAACTGCACATAATTTACTTAACTAAAGAAGTAATTGATGCAAGACCGAGGATCGAAATGGGTGCCATCAGATTCTAAAGCTGACATGCCACCGCTCAGCCACCATTGCTGTCACAAACAAATACATCACAAACTCTTGGACCCCTGCCAACTTGACGGTGGCATCTGTCTTATCAAAAATGTATCTATGTTCTACGTCATTGCATTCCCTAGAATATAGCACGAAATCTCTATTGTTTGCAAAACAAAATCAATTGTATTCAAATATGCTCAGTGAATATGTTAACTGATTGGCTTAGCTGTATCTAAAAAACCTGACAAGTACGAGTAGTTATCGCAGTTTGAGGGTTCCGTTGAACGGAATCCTCAAAGAGAGAGACCACTAAAAAAGTTAAAGACAACCTTAACTTTGTAGTCGACAATAAGGTTTTTCGATACATACCAATTACAAAATGCAAGTTTGTAATTGCCAAACAATATTTTTCATATGATATAACTTCAAATTTACAACTTTCAGATTTTTTCCTTTATGTGTGCTTTGCACCTTGTTTTTTGGAAAATTTCATGATTATAGCTCTACGGGAAGTACCCTATAGGTTTGATTCCCTTGTAAAATTGTAAAATATACGAAAATATGCGACATAAATCGTCATGTATTTTGATCACGTTGACTTACAAGTTTGACTTTTTCACAGCTGAAAGAAACTGTAGACCCAGGTATTTGGTATACATTTCAACTTGATACTTTTACGAGTTCTTGATATAAACGGTCTTGACAGACGGACAGTCAGACAGACGGACAGACGGACAGACTGACAGACGGACAGACGGACAACAAAGTGATCGTATAAGAGTTCATTTTTTTTCTTTTTGAGATACCTAACGCTATAAAGATGTTTGTGCAAATTCAACACTTATAAAGTAAATAATTATAGGTATAACTTAATACATGAAGATATTATTTTGGTTAAGATGATATGCATCTTGTTAATATTAAAATTACAATTTTGTATCTTTGTTTGTATTTTTATTTACATTGGAAAAAGCTGTACAAAGAATAATTTGATTTTATTAATACATATCATACTGTTTAAAGAAACATTATTCTTGAAACTTATAAGAACTTCACAACTTTTTCAACTTACGTTTTTGTTTATCTTATAACTTATACTGCAATATTTGCAACTAGCTGTTACCCACGACATCGTACGCTTAGATTTTCATATAAGCTTAAACCTTTTTGCGTCCCTTAATTCGGCCCTTTCGCAAAATCATTTCATAGCCTATACCTTTAACAATTTGCCAATAGTAGGTACCATACATTTTTTCATCATTAGATATTATTATATTATACTAGCTGACCAGACAGACGTTGTCCTGACTGAACTGTCAAACGCACAAAATTAAAATAATATTTTAGAAGAAGAAGAAGAAGCTTTCTGAAATTTTCCAGTTTTTTATGCAATTTTCTGTATTTTTCTTTCCGTAAGAATTTTCTACAAAGTATTAGAAAACTTTACAAAAAGATAAATGAAATCGGTAAAGTCGTTCTCAAGTTATGGCGTGACCAAAGTAAATACTTACCATCAGGTGGCCCGTCGCTTGTTTGTCTACTATTATATAAAAAAATAAAAGGGATACATTTTTTTATCTATATAATATTATAAAGAGGAAAGATTTGTATGTAAGTATGTTTGTAACGAATTGGCTCAAAAAGTACTGGACGTGCGTGACATAGGCTATAATATATACCCGTGCGAAGCTGGGGCGGACCGCTAGTATATTATATAGAAGATAGACTAGCTGACCGAACAGACGTTGTCCTGTCTTAGAACTGTCAAATGCGTGAACTTAAAATCGTCGTTATCTACAATTTCCCAACTTTCTGCGCAGTTTTCTTAATTTTTCTTTCCACAAGAACCTTCTACAAAGGAATAGAAAACTTAATAAAACAAACGGTAAAGTCATTTACATGTTATGGCGTGACCAAGGTAAATAGAGATTCATTTATATATTCATATATATTTATTGATAAATAAATAGATTATTATTCCCAGTAATTTCACTGGAAACAATATTGCTCTTTATCCGAAACACAGTAATGTTTGTACTCTACTGTTTGGCGGTTGAATACCACTAGAGAAACTTTTCCTACGTACTCATCATGAGCAACGACATAACTTATAGAGGACATACAAAAATATTTTTTGGTATCATCATCATCATTCCTGCCATAGGACTTCCACTGCTGGACATAGGCCTCCCCCATCTCCAAAAGGTCCAAAAGGTTCTTGCTATAATATGTATTGTGTCAATTAAACGTTATTTTTGTGATATAGAATTAAATATGGACCAATGCAAGTTACCAATGGAATTAAAAACAATATTAAAATACTATGACGTAGCGTACCATCTTTCAATGCCAGACACAATTATAAAGTGTAATTGGCTGCAACATGGAAACAACCAGCGATTTATAATTATTAATGCTGCTATTATCTCAACATGGATGCTATGGGTCACTTCACTGGTTTGTGTTGAGTTCACACGCACTCACACGCGTACTTATCACATTAGAACCGCATTCTCGATCTTACCTCAGTATCACTTCAGTTTTTGTAACAGCAAACACAAAATTTACAAATCATGGTCATCACAAAACGGTTTACGATCAAACAAATGAGATCTCGGGCCGTTTATACCGTCATTTGTTTTAAGCGATTCAATATAGGTAGCTGCAAAAAATTGCGCGACCGCAAACCGTATCTCGGCACGCTAAGGTTCCCGTTCGCGTGATTTTTCGCTGCCACGTAAACGAAATTGCTTAAAACAGGTGACGGTACGGCCCCTGAAGATCGATTGAAACAAAGGCTAGAATATTTTAAAAAAGGTGTATACAACCACCTCTCCGAGTAAAGCACGACAACATCGCTAGTGTTACTAGGTCTGTGATTACAGCTAGGCGGCGGTTTCTGCTTACCATCAGGTGGAAGGCATACTCGATAGCCGCTTTATATATTTAAAAATAAAAATGATTTGAAACATTTTTTTCAACTTTAAATAGCTTCTCTCGAGATATAGCAATATTCTTTTAGCCTATTCAATTTAAAAAACATTAAAATCTGTTAACTATAGTCGTAGATATCACGTAACTTACACACAAAACAGTCGAATTCGACCACATATTTTAAAATCGATTGAAAATACGGGGGAGTATACGTAATTAGAATCATCATGACTTGAAGCTTAGGTATTTCCGTCCACAGTGTAGTATAAACCCCCTTTTCACGCCAGTCCTGTTATGAGCCAGTCTTGGCCTGGGGCTCAATTATTGAATCGCTCGTATGATATTTATTTCGCAACGAGTGGTTTGAACCATTCGAATTTGCTTTCTATCAATGGAAAATCTTTCATTTCGCATGATATTTTCGTGCGAAACCATACGGGCTAGTCAAAAATCGAGCCCCAGGTCGTAACCAAATGTTTTTCAATGTCATCGACCCATCTTTGAACCGGTCTTATATGGCTACATTAGACTCATACCTAGGTATACCTATACCTACATGATTTAAATATTTAACATCCAATTTCTCGACATAAGTCTAAATATATAGTTAATACAAAATTGATTTCAACCACCCGTCATTATACTTAAATGGCAATTTTATTTTCAATAAAATATTTAGTTATAATTTTTATCAAACATGATATTTAATGGGGTTTTTTAACCCACTTCAACAAAATTTTTCAAGCTAAATTAGAATGGAAACCTTATACTGAAATTATTTAAGCACATTTTTACGTGAATATCTAGGCAACAGTAATTTTTAAACTTTCGCGATTTGAACACATGTTTAACAACGTTTATAATACGTGATAAGTCCCGATAAACGTTTAAAACATATCTAGGCAACGTTAAGAAAAGCACTATATTTAGCTTTGGTAGTAATTGAGCATTTGCTACGCACTCGCCCATTTTTTACATTTGACCACAAATGCTTCTTTTTTCTGTCGTGCACCTACTTACTATAATATTTACTTACTAGCTGTTGCACGTGACTCCTAATGCGTTTTTTTTTTTAATTACATATATAGCTTGCCAACCGCCAACTTGCCTGATGTTAAGCAATGAAAAATTATAAATAAATTCATACAAAAATTTAAATACCATTTAATTTTGCCCTTCTTAATTCGGCCCTAATGCAAAATCTGACGAACATGCTCTCTTTCAGCCCTATTTAACCTCTTCAGGCAATAATATTCCAAAAAGTATGATTCATGACTTCTGTTTATAAACAGAAGAGTGAACGCCAATTTCCACGTTTCTTAGTTATTATAATTATCAAACATTCATAGCAACTTTCATCCCTTATTTACCCCTTCAAGGGATGAGTTTCCAATATATCATGCTTCTTAACCCAGCGCAGCGGCTTTGACCGTGCGTTGTCTGTCAGTCAAGTAATAAATTTAAGGTTTTTATCTAGTAGAAGTTGGGACAGTGCTTCATTACGTAGTGTAAGTTTCAATACTGCTACAAGTAGGTACCAGAATTTATTAAGGCTTAATTTCCACTTGCCAACTCCTGCTAGCTGAGATTTCAAGCAAGGCTGCACAATGCAAGGCATGAGTTTCGTAAATCAAACGCAACCCTCCGTAGCTACCGCGTAATGCATGTGCTGACGCTCGCGGTACCAGAGTGATTATTGTTCTGTGTAGCATGAAATATCCTTGCTCGATTCAGTGGAGAGAGGTATTATAGTCCATATTCAGTTGAAGTAGGAGTCTTGTAAAGTTCGTCTGGAGAAGTAACATACCTTTCAGTTATTCAGCCGTCAATTCAGTCAGCAATTATTATTATTGTGTATTGCTATGATTATTGACGGGATATTTACCGTCGCAAGGTTGTGGAATGAGCCCCCGATATCAATAAACAACCGTGAAAGTTTAAAACAGTGTTTTATTGTGGATTGGTTTGAAAGAAAATAGTAATGAAATAGTTTAGCGGACTAATATGTTTTTTATAATCTTGTAAAAAACTATATACATTAAGACACAATAATTTATTGCACATTATGAAATTTACATACAGATCTTAGATGGTAGATATCACATAATGACCCAGATTGGGTATGGCAACAAAGTGCGGAGCGGATCGATTTATTCCAAAATTTATTTATCTTCTAAGTATTCGTCTAGACTAAAGTGATATTTTGCGAGCAGTATGTCGTGGGCATATTCTATCCACGTGTTTTATTTGCTCTTCTTTTTTCAACTATTTGCACTAATTGAAGTACGAGTGGGTAGTTAAATAACTAAGTAAACGGAGTGTTCTTTTAGATGACGGACATATTCGAAGATATCATAGTACTTATCAGTAATAACAACTTTTATGTGGTATTTATTTAATATAAAATTTTCCTATTTAAGTTTGCTCTCAAGAATGACGTGACGCACAACGACTATCAAAGTCAACGAGCAACTGACTGACTGGTGCTCAGTGATACTCGTACTTGTGAGCACTACTAAATTAGTAAAGTTCTTTCAATGTGTCGTACATAAAGTATAAAAACTGCCTCATGAGCTAGTGCGAATGGCACCAACTCGTCGGTGTGTACACCAGTGTGTAGTCAGTCGCTGGCCTGTTTCGCTAGTGTGAAGTCACGCAAGTGAGAGAAGAATACCTCAAAATTGTCAAATGTTTAGTAAAATTGCGTCTAGCTGTACCATACAACTAGTTGTAATCTATACTAATATTATAAAGAGGAAAGATTTCATTATTTGTTTGTTTGTTTGCATTGAATAGGCACCGAACAACTGAACCGATTTGAAAAATTATTTCACTGTTGGGAAGCTACACTATCCCCGGGTAACATAAGCTATAATCTATACCCGTGCAAAGCTGGGGCGAACCGCTAGTATAACATAAATGTGAACAGACGTTGCGACGTAGTTCGGTAGAATTTCGATAGATAGCGATATTTTGTCAAGTATTAAATTTTGTATGAATGAATGTTCGATGAGGCATCTCTAGATTCTCTAGAAATATTCTTAATGGGATCCTTACCTCGTTGTTGCTTACCAACAGGCGAGTTGGTAGTCAAACGTGGACTTATTCGCGATAAAAAAACCTATTTATGTAATTGCGTAGACGTCATGACAATTCACGGCCATTAGTCATATTTAACATGATTTGTACTTAAAGTTTACAATTTATGAGAACTTGTTACTAAATACATACCTGCTACAGGCATAATTATACAACTTAGTCAGTGTTACAAGTTTCTTAGAGGTAGATTATAAAACGTACTCTGCCCAATAAAGTCATAAGGATTTTAAGAATATATCTCGTAATAATTGTAGAGTCATAGCCGTACTCGTTCGTCTAATTTCCTTAAATATGATAGGTGTTTATGACTTTTCTATGCGCAAAATTCCCCAAAAAAGTTTTTGCATACATAATGCTATGTTCAAGGTACATAATACATTCAAACCTGTTATTTTATTTCACAAAATGTAATAGGACTAAAATGTCATCAGATTTACCTCATTTCTCTTTCACTTATACTTCGTTATTTCGCCTTATTATCGTTTAAACATTAACTACATTTACAAAAAAACATCACGATAGTATACTACACTATTATACTATACTACACTACACTAACTACACTACTATTAAATTACATGTCAAATAAGTTACAATAATAATTGGGAAACAATAGCAATAATATTAGCCAATATTTTTTTTTTTTTAAACAGTTCTTTGTTCCACTGTTCAATGGCACACAGGAAAAACAAGCTATGATTGTAAAACGTTTCTTTTATTTTATTTATTATAGGCTTGGGCTTGCGTTTAACCACCAACTCGCCTGATGTTAATTATTATTCATGTGGGTGGCACTGCGTACCTACATACCTACTGCTTATTAACTTCAGCTATGTAAATCTATGCCTAAATCCAATGTGTCAATTTCTCGCTAACGGAAATTGAAACATGCGAAAACAAGACAAAACAAATTTTAGCTAATACACGTTTAACTAAAAGTAAGGCCGTTAAAGGTTAAACTTTAAGTTACTTATAAAATTATTTGGACTGGAAATTATCAATACTTCATACTAACATCGCTTTCCCGATATTACAGACGATTCATACACGTGGATCATGAAACAATATATTTTTGTAGCCAACTGAAACATGCGCTACAGATTCGTCTAAGAAACCGTTTTTATCGTTCTAGTCATCATCATCATTTCAGCCGTAGGACGTCCACTGCTGGACATAGGCCTCCCCCATCGATCTCCAAAAGGGCCGGTTGGAAGCGGCCTGCATCCAGCGTTTCCCTGCGGTCTCTTTTAGGTCGTCTGTCCATCTTGTGGGTGGGCGTCCTACGCTGCGCTTGCCAGTCCGTGGTCTCCATTCCAGAACCTTTCGGCCCCATCGGCCATCTGTTCTGCGTGATATGTGCCCTGCCCACTGCCATTTCAACTTACTAATCCTATACTTATACTTCTATACTTATACTTCTTTTATCGTTCTAGTATTGTTAACATAATTATGGAAAGCATATTGCTACAATTACGCCCAAATAAGTGACAGGGTAAACTACACTTCGTGCAGAATCTATAATAAGGCTAGTACCTACAAAGGTCCGAGAAACGATAAACAAAAAATAGAGAAACATAGTATAGCGTACCTTTTGCCGGATAATAACTTTCCGCACTGTAATAATTAATACAAATCAGTGACACAGTATTAATTATACCTAGTTGCTAGCCCAACAACATTCTGACATTGAAGGTAAAATTTTGTTAATATTTTCTTCATCATAAGCCGGAAAATTACCAATGATGAACAAATAGATACCGCCGGACGTCCTTTTGCACATTTGGTTGTTTGACGGTAATTGCTATGCATTTGGCCATTACAATGAAATACAGTGTAAAATCCAATACTTACCTTAACATTTTAGGTGTACAATAAATACACCGCTGTGCTGCCTTTTTAGTACACCGCCAGTCTGTAAATTTTCTACAGGATTCATTTCGGAGAATATGCATAAGTGCTACATGACCTTATTCTGCCATCCCTTTTCTACTACAGGACAAATAGGAAAACGGCCCACTACCACCTATACATTGTGGATTTTCCTTGGATACGTACCAAACGTTTCGATACTACGTTTCTAATCCGTACGGCCAAGGATTGGAACAACCTCCCCGCTTCCTTGTTTCCTGAGAGATATAATCTGGGCTTTTTCAAGGCCAGAGTGAATAGGTATCTTCTAAGTCTGCGTGCTTCATCTTCGACCACATCGTCGCTTACCAACAGGCGACTTTGTGGTCAAAAGGGGACTTATCGTAAAAAAAAACGATAGGCGTGGTATATTAGAAATAGATCGCACGCAATCAAGTTTGGGAATAAGTTCTGTGACGAAAAACTGGTATTGTTTATTATAAAACCCTACCATACATTGGTATCGTTTATGCGAAACAATTCATATCAAGTTATCCGGATCAAGCGTATCAGGTTATTTGGAACGCACCTTAGATCACTCGTAGATCTCGATAAGTACTTCAAAGTTAAGGTAAGGTGGCGGTTGGAAACTTAAAAGAAAATTAACCTTGTCTCAGACCTTTGAAAAATTAGGTCTAGTCCATTGCCCAATTGCCCATTCGAGACAAAACGAGTATAGCTAGTTATACAGTATACAGTGTAGTAACATAAGCAATTATTCTAGCAGTTTTCGTAACAATAGCGATGGACCTTGGTCTATTTTGTCATGATTACGTGAATAGCAGTAGCTTCGTGGGAAATTTTAAATTAACAACAAAATTAATACTTCGCGGCACTTACTCAACTCCACTTTTGATATACCTACTGACAATCTGACATGCAATCTCAACAAAATGTTACTTATCTCAGAGTATTATACAAATTTTACAAAAAACAATATCGAGCATTAAATATTTTTTTTACTATCACTTATAATCCTGAGAAATTGTCCGACTGAGAATTAGGCCCGACGATATTAGAAAAACAGCAGTTTGCGAATGAAGACGATTGGCAAGGGACCGAGATGAAAGGCTGAAAATGATGATGATTATGAGCGACTAAAACAATTCAAACTGAAGCTTAAATTGAACTGTATGCACGCATCCAAACTGGCAAAGTCTGCCGGTTCAGTTTGATGTCTTAGGGTAGCCTTTATATCTGCGTCATGTCTCAGTCTGACTCATACTGTCGCATCTCTGTGTACCGTCCCTTAGCTCTACGTTGGTACGTCAATCAGTCAGTATGAATGTATGAATATAATAATTTTGTTTTTATTTGCCACTACCTGTCTATGTGTCAGTTCACCGAACAAAAGTTACCTGTCTACTTGTAGGGAAATAAAGTAAGAAAAAAATTGACAATTGAAAGACAGCAACGTATAAAAGCAAGATAATATAATTGTAAATACGAGTTTTTCTATACGCATGTTAGATGGCTAGAAGTTCAATATATTCGCCAAATCTCGTCAAATCCTGAATAAGGGAATATTAAAAACGTAACTGGAGCATAGGTAATAGTTATAGTCATATTTATGTATTTTCATTGGAACACGTTGAGGTACATGGACACAATGGCTGTATTGGTGTAATGGTTGGTTGTTCTACTGAGAAGCCTAGGTAGCCATTATTATCACCAACGTGGGTCAAATTTGATCCAGAATTAAACCATTAGGTTCCGTAGAAAAAGAAAGGCCTTCACAAACTAAAATAAGAATGACTGTGAATGATGATTTAGTTACGTTTTTATGGTTTAGATATTTTATATATTTTTTTGTTATAACTATGACATTACTATAATTATATGAATGAAATAAATAACTGGCCAAGAGCGTGTCAAGACTCGCATATGGTAGGGTTTCGTTTTCCGTAGCCAAAGTCTCATAATTATAATAATCATGTGGTCACAATCATAGTTCATATAGATATTATACCATCAGGTGGCCCGTAGCTTGTTTGCCACTTATTCTATAAAAAAAATATATAGAATTTTTTTTAAGATCGAAGTTAGACTTGAAATTTCAGAGGTGCATCAGACCAATATAACATAATTATACTTATTATAGTTTAGTTAAAAAGAAAACTACTTTTAAACATTCTTTGTCATGACACGAAAAGGTCAATGACCTTTGAGCTAGAACGTTTTAAATTTATTACAGTTTTATCGTTTTAACTCAAAAAGTTATAATCAGTTTAGAAATGCAGGGGGGGGGGGAACTTTTTGTCACTTTGGCGGGACATAATTCACAAAATATACACTTGATAAAAAAGTCATGTACAAAATCTTACATTCAGTTTAAAAGACCTATTCAACGATACCCCACACAAGGTGAAGCGAAAAAATAATAATATTTTATCCCCTTTTCACATGTACAAGAGGCACCCGAAAACGCATTAGTTATACATATTTTATAATTTTAAAATTGAGATCTATATTTACACTGTTTCATGCACTTACTTTAATAAATATAGAAGTACGAAAGGTTTTTTTAAAAAATCGGACAGACAGACAGACGGACAGTACGAATTTATAAGGGTTCCTTGTAGGACTACAGAACCCTAAAAAGTGGACAACTGGACAGTTGTCATATAATTATAATCAGGTATACGCTTTGGGTAGAAGAATTATGAAGTCACGGCCACATCAAAAATTGTATTACTCGATTTTGTAACACAAATTAATATGCTACTAAAATAATAGTGGTTTTTACTTGACAGTTTACAAAACAAAGTCTCTCATAAAGATACTGTTCGCAGCCGGGTATTTCCAGTCGTTTATAATCTCCGCACCACTCCTTAATACAGTTTCCGTCTTATGATGTTATGATGCAAATGTGGCATTAGTACGCAGGTGTTACGCAAATTGAATACGTTCAATTATTGCGCCTGTGCCACTGTTTATTTCCTTTAGCTCTGTTGGAATCGAAGCTTATAACTTTGATTGTTTTGATTTAATTACGCTATCTTCGCTTGTGTTTTAATAACAGTAAAAGTATGTTTTTATAACTGCTAAAACAGTGTTTTAGTAATATTTGCAGGGGTCGTATCTGTATTTGTGTTTGTGATTATCTATAGGTAGGTTCCCTTTACCATAGCTGCTATTAAAATACCTCAACCGATATCGCTAAAGTTAAATCCCCACATTATCTTGGTGTCCCAAGATACGTTATATTATTTTGTTATTTTAAACGTTTTATGTGATTTGTAGCATAACTGGCTTGACAGGTTTTGTGGTAAGAGTATCGCTAGATTTGTCATGTCTGGTGTTCTATAATTTTTTGTTGTTTTTTTTATTGTAATAAAACTATTTATATTGTTATGCCATAGGTTGCAAACAAGCAGAAGCCGCTAATGGTAAGCAGTCACCGTCGCCTATGAATACTTGTAACACCAGAGGCATTACAACTACGTTGGGGTTTTGGCGCCAACGTGGAAAAAAACATGTCGGCTCATTGGATTATTTTCCTAAACTTGTGTATTTTCGAGTGTTAATGTGTACTAAATGGTGAATTATTATTCATTAAGTGCTCGTAAACGTGCTCGAGTGTGGGGAAGTGATATAACGAGGTGAAACGTGTCTTTTCGTGTTGTTTCCAAAACTCCATAGGAGCCTCTTGTAAAGTCTCCACCACTTTACAGGGGCATGATTTTGACTTGACCGTGACTTACTCAGCTTGACTCTGACTGTGACTATGACTTGTTTGACTCTATTAAGACTATGTAAACTTATTAATATTGCGACTAAAGAACATTGAATCCACGGTCATGAACATTTTAACAAAAAAATACAACTACGTTGCTAACCCTTTAGGAATCTATTAACTCGCCTTTTGAAGAACCTCATGTTGTAGCATTAGATTAGAAAATATATATGCGGTTAATATAAGTACGTATATGATTGTGTTTTCTCCTATTTCTGTTTGAACGCGTGTTTCCAAAGTATAACAACGGCTTTTGTCTTGCATTCTTTGCATTCATTCAGATGATCGCTGCGGCATAAACGTGATCAGAATATTAACGCATTTCCGTTTATTTAGCTTATCTAGCATGCTTCACACAGAGCAAGTATAAATAAAATACTATTTCCATACAATGTGGTAAAACTAGACGTTTCTTTACAATTTTAAGAAAATTAAAAATATTTTTATGATAAAACTAGCTGATACCCGCTACTTCGTACGCGTAGAGCTCGGCCTTCGGCCTCGCTACTACGACCCGCTCCAGGAACACAAAATTTCATCCGAATCAGTCCAGCCGTTTACTCACTGTTTAAACCTTCCCTGAACTTTCAAAAATATTTAATGATCAAAATCAGCAAATCGTCCCAGCCGTTCTCGAGTTTTAACGAGACAAACGAACAGCTATTGATTTTTCTACATGCCTATAGATATTTTCTATTAGTCTAGAAGACTTCAAAACATCAAAAGGTAATAAATTTTGTTTAAAAGCTGGTCCACGGAACAATCGCTTTTTTAAAGAAAAAAAAATCTAACTTTATTAAGGAAACGCATGAACATTATCTTCATAATATCATTGTAAAGGTTAGCCTAACAGATCGTTATTAATTAGTACTGGTTGAAAAAAAAGATGATATATTTTTCTAGTTTTACTCAATACTACTTCAATAAGTACTTTTATCGGTAGATTTTTTTCTGAACAAATCTTTGTACGATGCATCCAGATTAGTAATAGATTAAGTAACATTCAGTACTGCCCACTAATGGGGCGTCGCATTAGCGTGCGGTTTGCCGCTCGCAGATTTGGAATAAATACATTGCGATTGTACCTATACTTGAGATACTCTAACCATTAAGGAAATTTCCATAGAATTGCAATATATAATAATAGGAGTTTACAAATATTTATATTACAACTTGAATTATTTAAAGAGATATAAAGGTGGTAAAGTGGAACGATCACAACGCGCCTTACTCAAAGTGATAATGTCCTTACCTTTTAAATACCCTACCACAGATTTATACAACATCTGCAAAGTCGCTTCTGTTCGGAAAATATTTGCACGGCAATGTATTAGAAGGTATCATAAAGATACAACGCCGGTTGTCTCCACAAAAAGGCGCGACAAATGTCTTGTTCCTGGGTACAAGTGTGCCCTCTCTTGGAGACATTATAATCATATGGCCCCTACTCTTTACAACCAACTGAAGTCAAAATTCCATGTAGCTACGCTAAATTCTCATAAACTAAAAATTATATTAAATGAATGGCTTCAACAATATGACTACGAGTCCTTTGAAAACCTACTAAAGAAAATTTATTGATGGCAATCTAGCTTCAAATTGTATTGGACTTTCACCTTCTACACTATACATTTAAGTCACACAAACATAGGTACTCATCTAATCGCACTTACACTCCATTTACACGCACGCACGCGCACACACACACACACACACACACACACACACACACACACACACACACACACACACACACACACACGCACACACACACAACACAAAGATATTAAATTTATAATATGTATGTTCCTTAAGGTATGTGTTATTAATTAATATTTAATTTAAATTATATATAATTGTTACTGTTCCCAGTTTTGGGGAAGACACTGTCTGCTGCAACACAGCTCACGCTAACGCAGCAGGCAGGGATTCTACCTGTATTTTGTGCTTCTTATATAACAATAAATAAATTTTGTATTTGTATTTTGTATTTGTATCTTTTATTCTTTCACATGTTTTTCTCCTTCCGTTAATTGTTTTGAGTTTAAATCTTTGTTTTAATCTCGTCTGGTGGAAGCGACAATTCAATCGCGACTTGAAAACATCCAGAATGTAACAAACGGAAAATACACTTAGGCAGCGCATTCCACATTCCAGTTTTACCAGAGATTATCTACTTTTCTTAAGATTTCCTAAGTATTTTAGGTCTTCATGAAGCATACTCGCACCTAACACACAACCCAAACACAAACCCAACATTTCTCCGGGCTGGCAAATCATCGACAACGCTGCTAGTGTTGCTGATGTCCACGCGGCTATTACCGCTTACCATGTGAAGGATCACTTGCCTTTTTGCCGCTCTTTTCTACTAAAAAAACACATAGAAGTTAGTGACGTGAATCGAAGCGAAACAAAACTCGTTTCAGGTAAAATTATAGGTACATATGAAACCATTTAATTATTAAAAGGGGTTTGCTGTTCGCCTGCAAGGGCCTACGCCCACTGAGGATTCCTTATGTCGCTGACTCGACCCTATAGTCAGCATTGAGCTTTAGAATTGTACACAACGTGTAAATTTAAATTTTAATTAAAACGCGAAACAAATAAGACTAAAAAAATGAAATGAAGAGTTATTTTTGCAAAAATTTACAATATCTATGCTAATATAATTTTAGTATTGTTAAATAGAAAACTAAAAGTATTTCACATTTTCATAAATATTTCTTGCATAAGTTAAGGACACCACTATAGAAAAAGTTACTGTGTAAAATAAAAACCTTAGTTAAATATAATAAATTATTTCATAGTAGAATTTATAACAAAGAAACGTAAGGTAACCCAAATCATTTTTGTGTATCAATACAAAAAAATATCTATGTGCGATGGAAAATACCAATTACGGTATTTTCCATGACGACAGAAAATAAACGGTTTAATTGGTGGTATCTGTATTTTCCACAAAAACACACCTGAGACCGCAATTGCTTCTACGTATTACCATTTTTACATTAGAGCTAATGCAAAAATACGTTTGTTGTATGGGGACTCCGCCCCCTTCTTTTTAACTTTTAGACATTTTATAATTTGTTAGTTAATCCACCGTAACATTACACTATCTGTGAAAATTTCAACTGGCTATCTATTACGGTTCGAGAGATACAGCCGTTTAAAGGTAGGACAGACAGACGGACGGACGGACAGACAAAGTAGGCTTAGTAATAGGGTCCCGTTTTTACCCGTAGGTACGGAACTTTAAAAAATGGTACAACTTTCAAATGCTGGTACTCCAAAAATGTGTGAAAATTAGGCGAAATAAGTTTATTTAAAAAAAAATGTGGTGAATTTATGTTAATATGCTAATTATTTATTTATTTCATTGATTTCAGGCTCCTCAATTTTTTGTCTGGAAAGATGGCAAGTTTGGCGTGAACTTCGGTGGATATCATGCTGGTGTTGGCATTGGAGGAGCATCAGGTAAATTACTCTTTATCGTGTAGGTTAAATTATTAGCGTACCTAACCAATATTTATCCCATCATCATAATAGTGATTATATCAGACTATTTCAGTCCGCTGGACCATGCCTTTCTCAAAAAACTTCACTTAGGTCTTCCCTCACTCCCCTTTGGTTTTTCGTTTCGAATATTTAAAAAAACCCTTATTCAAGTTTTTATCCCGCTAGAAAAAAAAAAAATCTCTAACTTTTCGCTTTTTCGGGTTCCGTAGCTCAACAAGAAACCCTTATACTTAAATTCATTCTATCCATCCGTATGTCCGTCTGTCCGTCCGTCCTAATTTTTTAGAACTTTTTCTTACTTCTATAGTTATTAAGCTTGATACTTTGCACAGTTACAGCTTTGGAACAGGTCTCAATTTGAAAATTATAAAAATAATATAATTTTGCCTTTTAGGGGTGCCTCTGGTACATGTGAAATGGGGATGAAATATTGTTTACCTTTTCACCCCCTTATGTGGGATATCGTTGACTAGGTCTTTTAAAATTAAACTTTATTATTAGGTTTGATACATCACTTTTTTATCAAGTGTATATTTTGTAAAATATGGCCCGCCAAAATGGCGGCCAAAATTATTATTTTTTTGACTAAACCATAAAAAGTATATTTTACGAGTATGTTGGAATGATAAATCTCTGAAATTTGGTTGTCTACAGTTCGTTCTTTCGATTTTTTCCTTGACCACCTTTTCTGAACTATTGTATAGTGATGCGAGTTTGGTTACGAAAAACGGAACCCTACCATATGAGTGCTACTCGACACGCTCTTAGCCAGTTATTTAATATAAGTGTGGTAATGTGAAAATAGTTTATTTACATACCAAACAGATTATACATATTTAGGAAAAAAAGCAAACGTAATTTTGAATGTTTTGAATATGTGGTAGTGTTACGAATATTTTTAATGATATTGAGTGAATACCCAGAAGATAGGTCGTCACCACAGAAAAGAGAAGTAAAACAAAAAAAACTCTTCTGTGGTCGTCACCGTGGACGGATAAAATATTTATTATATTTATTTATTGGTCGCTGATTAAACCCACAAACCAGCTGATGTTAAATGACAGTCATCCTATAGAGCTAGATACAAACCAATTTTGGCCAAGTCCTTATCAGTGTTTTTTTCAGGAACTGGTGGTTTATACGCTGAAGCTGGTACTCCCCATGGCCAGTCAGCCATGGCTGGACTAGGTGGAGCCATCGGTACTAAAGGTGGATACACAGGTATGATAATTTCAACTTAAAACCTTCATATTCTAAAAGTCGGCAACTTTTAAAACATGAAGGTGAATTTTATTTAATATTTATAAGTCCTCAAGTGGTATTGACGCAATAGAAGGATCATTTATACAATTAAAATGTCAACTATGTTTTTGCTCATACGTGTTGCAGTAAATTATCGAAAGCTAGTTTTTGTCTGGCATTTTTTGCTAAACCATAAATTAGTTTTATAACAGTAGAAATTAACACTTTTTTACGATCGAATTGGGAATTTTTACACAATGTTTATTTTTATGGCCACATTATTTCAACTTTACAGGCATAAGCTCTTAGAAAGCAGTAGATTATAATAAAGATTATTATAGCAAAACTGCTACGAATTCACCCCAAGGAGGTATATTTCAATAAGTTTTAATTAACTACACTTTAAGATAGGATAGACTTATCTCACAATTTTGAGTTGACGTTGGTATAATACTTTAAAATGTCTGGTGATATTCCAGCTTATCAGGTTTAAAGCATTAAGGAGTTAATTGAGCGTGCACCTTTGTCTCGCCTAAAGTCAGAAGGGCAAAATTGTCCTTAAATTACTTTTAAATTAAGCAAATTTGAGGAAATATTTTACAACATTTTCTTTCTTCAAGTTTATTTTAATATTGACAAGTTTCATACGATTTTCATTGTAAAAAAAAACCTGCTTCACTTGAGGCAATAAGCCAACCAGTGAAGTTTTCACCATAATATCTACATGAGGTATCACTTGTTTCAATAAAATGACTCAAGTCAAACCGATTATAATATTTAATGCTTTTTAGATCCATTTATGTATGCCTATTTCTCATCTTCAGGTGGTCTTTTCGCCGGTGCACAGGCTGCTGAAAATATCCACGCATCAGCAGGTCTTGGTGGACTAGCAGGCAGCAACGGCTACGCGACAGGCAATGGCTTTGCGACAGCACAAGCCGGCAGCTCTGTTGCTTCTTCAGGCATGGTAGGTGTCATGAAGAACATGAGACACAGGTCAAAAATAAACAGAAAAGAAAAGGCTAACCTCTATGTACAAAAAATGAAACAGAAGAACAATTCCAAAGTGGAAAACCATAAAGTGTTACCTGTGGCAGTCTGGTAAAGGATAATATCAATAATTATTATGGTGTGACTTTTAATATTAGTTAATGATTGTCTAATCGTAAAGACTAGCTTAAGTAATTAGCTTTTATGTAAACTAATATATATTAACTTCAACAAGTTAATAAATTCACAAGTCAAATTAAATCATCATTGTATTTAACTTACCTCTATGTACTCAACCCTTACTGATCTTAATTTTTGTTAGAGCCTACTTATCTGGGACTAACGTTTCAGACGTTCCCGTTCGTTGGAATAAGGTAAAAGTACCCGTCGTCTGAGCATGCTTTTACAATGCACTTTTATTTCCATTTCACGTCTTGGTTTTTGGGAGCCCATTTGCAACAAACCCATCTGCAGACTCACCATCCTGTTTACGTGCACGGGAATTTTTGGCCCGTGTGTTTTTTCATCTTATCATAGCACTTTTCCTCGTTGCGAAAATTTTAAAAGCAAACTTATGTTCGCAGGGTGGTCAATTTTCACCAGCCGGATCAACAGGATACAAGGTCGAGACATTTGGAATACCTGCTACAGTGGTAAAAGAAACAGAAGTATCAATTGTGCCAGTAGAAAATAAGCCTACGTATACTGAAAATAAGAAAATTCACAAGGAAGTCCAGTTTGAGGCTGATAATGAAGTGAATCCGTTGCCTTTGAGTTCGGTAGCTGAAACTCATATTGGCGCAAATATTGATGTAAAAGCAGAAGTTCAACCCTCAACAGTCCTGGTCAAAGAAGTAAGACTTTTAACATGCTATTAATTATTATTGGTTGACATTTATTTTATTTTTCAGAACTTAAACACCTCCGTCTTTAGAATGCCTATAATTCACTTGTGGCCGAAATACTGGTGGATACCAGATTCAAGTATATTTCAGCAGGTTTGATTGAGTACAACATTAATTCAATCTAATATGCACCACATGACAAGCCTATGACCGCTGAACTTATAACTAGCAATAATGATAATTTAAAATTTTGTGCTAATTTATTGTTATTAATTTATATAAAATACTCACTACTTACTCTTACACTTATGGTACTATAGAACTATTAAATTTAAAATTTTGAATAATGTTACTCAAAATATTAAGATGACATACTCGTACCTTTATTAAATGTCTAGCACGAACGAAACTATACACAAGTTCTCATTATCATGTGTTTAGAAGATTGGATCTCAGTTGTGATAATATCTGACATTCCTGCGATATGCTTTGAGACTAAAAATAAAAAACCTTCTACTATTTTCAGGTATACGTTGAGCCTACACCACATATTATTGAGAAGACCAAGATCCGCACACACTACAAGCCTCATCATCACCACGTTCATAAGACCGCATACATTGGTGGCTACGTCGGTGGTGGAGCGGACATTCCTCCTCCTTCTTATACGCCATTCCAGAAGAGAGTTGACGTTGCAGTAGAAAGCTCAGAAAATGTAGGAGCAGTTGACGTTGGTGCTTATGGACAAGGTGGAGGTCAAACTACGATCACCAAAGAAGTGACCGTGGGCAAAAGCCCTACTTTCTTCGCTGATATATTCAACGTAAGAAAAATCGATAAATTAATGACAAACATAAAACGTAAAGTGACTTAGTTCTAAATGTTAATAATATTAATCAAAAAATATAAGAACTAATCCAAACTTAAAGCCAATTTATACATATTTTGTAGTCTCGCTATAGTCTAAGTAAGCCATTATCCAAGAGATGGTATACCAAGGACTTTTTTTACATAAGATTGGACATGCGTTTGTCCATAATCTCACCTGATTGGTGTTCGGTAATCTAAGTAAAGCTAAAGTAATCTGCATCTTCGAATTCAAATTCAAATTCAAATTCAATTTATTGAGCCCGTGAGCCTGGGTTACAAAGTTGGTATATGTGTAAGAAAATTAAAGTTCTCCAGGTCCCGCTTTGTCAGCATACAAGCAGTTACTTAAACTAATTACAAGAACTTCGGCTTTGTGGCCGAAGATGAAAACTTACCTTTTCACTTTTTTAACAACCCTCTTTGTTTGGTTAGATGAGTTGTTATCATGAAACATATTAAAACTATAAATAAAATAATACATTTATTACTATTTTATTTTCAGATTCCCATTTCAACTCTGCAAGCCGTCGGAAGTTTCCTCAGCAACTCGGCCGCAAACACAAAAGTCTCAGTTCAAAAATCTGCTTCAGTCCAAGCAGGTGGTTACATTTAATAAGCTGAATATCTTATCTACGTTAAATTTAGTTTTTGTAATTTTATACTATTTGTGTTGAATAAGGTACTAAGAGAAAAATTAAAATAGAGTGAACTTAAGTCCTAATTTTATTCTCAATTTCAAATTACATTCTAACCATTGAATTCATTTTCATCCAACGGTATTCAATTAATTTTTTATTTCACTAAGTAAGTTAGATCTTTTTAATGCTGGTAGCATCATGTCTAGGTTTAATTTTAATGAAAAAATATATATTTTATATCAGTTTTACAGCACCGATAAGGCATTTAAGGGACCTGCAGAGAGAGGAAGCGGCATATAATCTTGACGCTTCTTTCGGCTCGTAATCTTGATGATATTTTTATCTCCTAGCTTTTATTACGTTTTTATTTTTTACGAGCACCCCCTTTTTACGCAACGCTGTTGGCGGACTTGTTGGAGAATAATATATTTACTTACTCTTTGCTTATACGTAAAAGTTCTACTACATTGTTAGGAAATTAACCTTGTTTTTAGTTTATTTCGTTTATTTATTTTGCTCCATTAAACTTTTTGTTTCTGTGTATCTTCTTTGTCAGTTATTAACTTTCGACTAAGTAATTTCCTGTCTGTTAAATTACATATTTACACAAAACATAATGGAATATTGTTTTAATCTAATTATATTTTTAATTTAATTTACTGGTTGCTAATCCGTAAGGCCTAGTATGCGAATTTGCTGACTTATTCACCATTTTTTTTTCTTTAAGACGGCAAGAAGATTTTGCCGCTACGCCAGGGTCTGCTGATTTTACGTTTCACAATTATGCATGATTTACTTTTCCTTATCATAAGAATTTAATATAAATTATTACTTACTAATGTTTTTTCTATCTGCTCCAGGCTCAGACACGACACCGTCGAAGCATGCCCCATCATCATCATCATCATCATCATCATCATTATCATCGTTATCAGATACACAAATATCGGTAGAGACTCCGAGTGTATCACAATTCATTGATGGTATATTCGCCGTAAGTTGATCATTATTCCAATATCGATTGTTCTTTTTCTGACACACATAGCAGTGGTGGCTGGGCTTTTATGGACAGGGTTACACAGAACGGCGGTACTAAGCCAAAAGGATTTCAATGTACTCACCATTGTGAATAGCTTTTACTATGGGACCAACGTTGAAGTAGCAAAAAAATCAGCGGTTTCGAAAAAAAAGGTTAATTCACACTCATTTATTTTTATATGCACTGTATGCCCTATAATAAAAATGCAGTAGTAAATAGTAGTCTATCAAATCTCAAGATATACACCGCTTCGGATTCGATAGCACTACAATTTTTGATTGATTGGTTGAGGTGTAACAAATTTTAGTTCGAGCAATACTACATTTGCGTGAATTCATCAAAATCTTCTACATCACAACTATTGTTATGATAGACGCTCTTGACAAATAGTTATATAAGAAGCCAGTAACTTAACTGTTACAGTTAAATACATTTCATTCCAATAGGAAAATAATGACTTTTATTGCTTATGCAATTTTTTTAAACACTACATTATTATTGCATACTTTATCAATTTGTTTGGTGGAATAATATAAAATTTTCACAAAGGGAAAATTTTTGCTGTTATACAAAATTGTGGGTAAATTGGAACAATTCCGACCCAATAAATATCAGCTAAATTTTCTGGTATTTTCTGGTCTCTTAAATTATCAATATTCCGGCTATAAACGAAAATGCCAGTCCATTTAGAAATTAAACTGTTATGTTGGCAACATTCGTAGTCAACAACACATTTTTAAGTAGAGTTAACTGCTGATGCTATTATATTTGGTCTAACAATATCTCCGGCATGTAAAAGAAGTACAGATGGACGGACGGACACGGATGATATAGACGGTAGTATATTTTATTTTCATAACCAGTCATGATACAACTGTGTCATTATTTCTTGGTATACTTAGACTCATCACAGTAACTTAAAGAGTTTTCAAAATACTTTTCACGCAACATTATTGTAGACAATCTTTTTCTTTCTTTCTGTAATCATGAATTTCCATTACCTTGTATTTTCATGATTCATTTCTTTACGGATACAGATAATTCATTCAAGCAAATTAGTTACAGAATAAATTTCTTTACTAATGTTCTATGACAAATACATTTCTATGAAGACTCGAATTATTAAGAGTATGTATATTTTGGGTTTTCCTTATTGTAAGACGTCACTACACACTCTTCTACAAATTGATCAAGTTTTCAAGACAAAGTAATAATAGGTAGTAGTAGGTAATTTCAAATGAGTTTTGTTGATATACTAAGAAGGATATAATATAAATATTTACTTACATAAACTAATATCGTCAATCTCGATATATTTACCAAATGTACTCAAATAAATAATATCAAAACAAAATATAATAATATTAAAGTTTGAACTGCTTCGATATCTGGTTTAGATCAGTTAAAACATTTTAATACTTGTGTAATAAAAACATCGGCTCTTCTTTAATACTTTTTATTATCCTAAAGTGGGATATTATGTCTTTTTTTACCGACGTAGTTTCATGTTTTATCGCTTCAACTAACCTATACCAAAGTTGATCCTGTTAAAAATATCAGGATGTTAACATTTTATGAGCCTTAAAAATTATCAACTGCTTCGAAACTTACGGCTGGAATCTATTTCGAAACATCAGACGCAAATGACATACCTAGCAGAAGTTTGCGTAGAAATTTCAATAAATTAAATTGCAATTATGATAAAACGCTGTTTTAATCTATCACGGTTGTTCACTACAGTAATATGATTATAAATGGGATATTTACCGTAATAAGGTTGCGGTTGGAGCTCCTGATATTTCGGCATAACTAAATGCACCTCCAATCATATAACTGTACAATTAAGGTGTTTTATCTGATATGTTTTATTTTATAAGTTTTTGACTAACACGCCCCTTAAACTAAGTAGTCATAGTAATAGTAATAGTCAGCCTTTGTGAGCAGGGGAAGCAAGGGATTCAAGGGTGATGCCTTATCTATAAAATATCTATGGAAACATCTTGCTGACAATGAGATTTATTAATACGTTTTTCTGAAGCAACTCTGACCTCCTTAATGCCTTATTTTCAGACAATTTTTACCCGCTAAACCTTGGCAATATACATTTTTGTTACGTTTAATTTTCATACTAGTAATAAAAAACATGAGCTTACATGAAAATCAAAAAAGAAAACATATTTTGTTGCATTTATTAATTTTCATTTAGCGGTATTTCATTGGTTATGTTCCTCGGCCACTCTGTCACTTACCATCAGGCAAGTTGGTGGCCAAACGTAGATCTATTCTATATAAATGAATATGAAACTACTAGGTTAAGAAAATAAAACCAAAAATGTATACTTTCCATGTTTTTGCAACTCAACGTTTTGTGAAAATTGTTTACCTAATAGAAAATAATTGCACATTAATACAAATGAAAATTAATTTAAAAACAATGCTTTTTAGAGGCTTCAGAAAATTGGAATTGTTTAATTTCTAACATTCGTTGAGCTTATTTTATTAATTACATTAATTTATATAAGCTAACAGTCCAACTTAATGTATCTACTAATGAAAATTACACCAAACTAAATACTTATAATTTGGCGTGCAGAGCTTATGGGCCAACTGGTAAGTGGAACAAAATGGTTTTAACTAGTATTTTAGGATAACGTTTTGTAATGCTTATTATAATTCCAGAATGGCATTTTGGCTACTATGTATATCTATCACAAAGTGGAAACTCGCCTAAGCTTCACACAGCTTTGACTTGTTAAAACATAAAAAGTACAAAATACGAGGACATGCCGTTAAATAGAAACAATTGAATGAGAAGTCTTTAACTGCTGTCCTTTTTCGGAAAATCGCACAGTGGGCAATGGAGAGAGCTATGCTCGGTGTTTCTTTGCGCGATAGAATTCGGAACGTAGATATTCGCCGAGAACCAGATTCACCGACATAGCTGTTAAAATTTGCAAGTTGAAGTGGTAATGGGCAGGCCAGATCACTCGAAAAAATGATAAACAATGATTATGGGGAAGATAAGTTCTTGACTAGAGACTACGAACTGGAAAACGCAGCGTAGGTAGACCTCCCACTACTAGACTGACGACATTGTGAGAGTTGCGGGTATCCAGTGGATGTAGATGGCAGTCTGTTCAGTGTGGATTTCTAAGGGGAAGGCCGATGTTTGTTCAGCAGTGGACGTCTTCTAGTTGATGATAATGATAAGTAAGATAAGAAAATAAAACAAAAAGGAATGCTATATTTTGTTGGTCAACATTGTGTGAAAAGTAGTTGCCGAGTTCAGCCCCTAAGTGCATAGATATTAATAAGTCTGGGTAACAACAAAGAGGCCATTTAACTATTAAAAGCTTTTCTGATGCCATAACAATTTCATGCTGGTGTGGCGTTTGCTATCATGCTCAAACCCCGCTTGTCATTTGTTAATGTTTAAAAAGCCACTGTCAATCAATTTCAGATTCCAATTAACACCCTCGGAGCCGTGAATAAATTTTTAGAAAACAATGTCTCCGGCCGGAAAAGAATTCAGGTGAGCATCACGTAAATTTTTCAACAAAAGGTTTATTATTGTTTTCTCGAGCAAAAGCTTTTAATTCAAAGCTTCCGCATCGAAAATAATGTCCTTCATTAAAGTTTGTCTTCTTCGTATATTTTTCTTTCATCTCCATTTCCTGTAAGCCCAGCGTTGCGGATGACCTCCTACATATTTCATTTTCAAATTTTCTTTCAAAAATAATGTTTTTGAGAAAACAGTTCTTGTGACGATGGCAGCAGCAACGGTGGAAAATGCAGGGTAGAATCCGGATCGGTTTCTGAGGTGGGATCTTTTCCAGTATTGAAATTCGCTATGGTTTTTAGGGGTTTTTAGGTAGTATTTCAAGGAACCCTTATAAATTCGTTATTTCGGTCCGTCTGTCCGTCTGTCCGTCTGTCCGTCTGTACAAAATAAAATTTTGTGAAGCCCGACTTACATTGTACTGTTTTTATAATTTCAGGTTCATGAAGCGAGTGGAGAGCCGACCAGAGTTCGGCTAGGGCCACACGCGAGAAGGAGGGCTAACAAAGTAATCTACGTTCAACAAGAAACCAGTGAAGCTTCTAAACCTGATGACGCTCATTAATATTTTCTTTTGGTATAAAGTACTCGATCCACTGTACCGAATTATACTATACATGGTTACGCATAAAGACTTTACTAAGCCGAAAGGAGGTCACTGTACTCATCATTATAGACATAGACATCATTTATTTATGAACAACTCTTACTATTGGACAAAACATGAATCGCGAAAAAAACAACTGTTCCATACATTTTGTCGAGTGTCAATCAATTACCGTTTTCTAGAGAACAGCTGATTCATTTTTCGCGGCTTCAGGGTTGGTCCCATAGTTAAAGTTGTTCATAATGATGAGTACAATGACCTCCTTTCGGCTTAGTACAGTCTACATGCGTAACCCTGTATATGACTAAGTTTATACGAGATAACACATGATGACATATGCGTAACCGTATGAACTTAGTCATACCAACGGTAAGCTTCCTAAGAATTTGCCAGACAAGAACAAAACGCGACAGGTCCACTGTCGTAAACCCACTGTTATGACACAATGTTGGGCGGTGGCAAAACTGTCTAATGGACGTTGTTTCATAACAATTTATACGAACTATATTTCCTGTGACGTCAGCAGTGCAAGTATCGTTCTTTATCGATCGTCAAATTTGACAGTTAAGATCAACAAATTCTATAAAATTCCATTTGATCAGTACTTGCTATAACCGATTCTAGTACTCGCTATAAGCGATTCTATGGCATTTTATCGAATTTGACGATCGATGTAGAACGGTATTAGCACTGCAGATCAGACAAACAAGGGAGACGTGCCTTAGAACAATTATCGTTCGTGTTCAAATATCTCCATTATTCATATTTTTTTATCACTATAGCGCTGATTTTTATTATTTCTGTAACTTAAATAACATGTCATCTTTAACTTAGTAACATTAAAATTAAAATAATGAAACAAAAATATAAAATCAAATTAAAATTAAAATCATTCTATTGCGCTTAACGCATAAACTGTTTTTAGGGCTCACTTATTAACTTTTTACGCACATTAATAAACTTTCAGTGAGACCAATGAACTAACCAATAGTCCACATGCAAAAAAGGCTGTAGGATCATCTGCTGGGTAAGTTCTCGACTAAAGGCATTAAGTCTGATTTAGACAAGGACGTTTCCTAACCTAATGGCAGTTATGACACGTCCTTGGATTTAGACCAGATGCGTTCGCACCCGCCACGCCACCTTTCCATATCTCCCTTGTTTGTCTGATCTGAGGATAAGACCTTAAGAACAGTTATTTTTAGTACCTGAAATAAAATTACCACTAGGTAAATACCTCTACTGTAAATTTTATGAATTAAAATAGTTGATTTTACTAATAATTAATGATTCGTGTTTATTTAGCCCTTTGTACAAAAATCTTACAACTAAACATACTCTTAATATTCAAGTTGTACAATTCTGAAGTCAACACCAAAAACAGAGTTAAGCTTAGGAACAGCGGAACATTTCTTTAACTAGACGAGAGTTCAGCAAGCTCCTCACTAAAATTTATAATATAACTATATACCTACATATCTGAATATAATATAATTCTTAATTTAAAAACACGACTTCAAAATTATAAAGCTTATTAAAAAACCTTGTTTTGACCCAATCAAGGCGCTCGTACAAAACTATTGTAGTTATTTGCTATGCCAAGTTAGTAGGCGCTCTAGCAAAATTATTCATATTATTGGAGCTGGTTTAAAAACTATTGAGCCTAAATTAGTGAAACTTTTGTAGGATCACCTCGAGAGCTATTTCTACTAAATGAAAGAATAAACGCGTAAATTGGTTTACAGGTGTCAGCGTAATCCATCCAAACACATTTAAAAAAAAAGTTTTTTAAAAGTCGTGTTACTGGGTGCTTGATCCAGGCCGCTTCCAACCGGCCCTTTTGGAGATCGATGGGGGAGGCCTATGTCCAGCAGTGGACGTCCTATGACTGAAATGATGATGATGATGGATGATGAGTTGAATTGAGATCCTTTGAAATCGGTTAAATAGCAAAATACTCGCTCAATTGCTGACTAATCGCGAAATCTCAAAATTTATTGATCTACGAAGCTGATATTCGGTAGATTCCTAATGGAGTTTAAAAGTTTGCTGCTAGAAAGAATTTTCCGAAAAAGCCCAATTTAAGGGAGGCAACAGGGGATTGAAAGTTTATATGAAAGTCTAAGCGTACGAAGTAGGAAGCCCTGGAAGGTCTTTAAATATTCGATGGGCTCTCCTGGTCCCCACAGCTCAAGCCTCTGGACCCCAAAAAGGCTCAAATATATACCCACTATCGAGTGTACTATATTCGCGCCTTTTGAGGCTCTCCGCTGATTCAGCCGCCACCCCAGCTTTTTTCAGAGTTCCTGGAAGATGAGACGGTGCAAGGGTGTTCACGGTCAATGATCTTATAATTATGTTACAATATCTTTGGTTACATTACTTTAGACATTCAGCTCTTTTTGTTAACAAATAATGGTGTTTACAACAAAATCGTAGGAAAGATAGATATAATTGTGGTGTATTGGCCACATGCTACCTCCTTGGTAATATGTGGCCAATACACCACAATTATATTTGTACCACAATTGTTAATAAATGTAGAGTACTGGCAACATCCCATCCTTTCTGGCTCAATAAAACGCATTTTATTGTGATTTTATTAAAAACAAATCTTGTTTAATTCGTAGATCTCCAAAAACTGACAAAACGCATACAAAACAAAAGACAGTTTCGTCAAAAGACGAAAACAGTTTTCTCCTAATAATATTAAAACTCTTTCGTGACATGTAGCCAATAAATACACCACAATTATATTATCCTAGTCATAGATATTCAACAAGCATCATGTAACAATACACTGTTTCACCAGGTCTATAGAGGCTGAAAAGCATTACGCTCTCTCCCATTTCCCTGACAGGGAATACAAATGCACCTTTGTCTACCGCAGCGAGATCAAGATTTTCAAACGAATATGTTCCTTTATAAAATACACAGTTTTTCGGATCGTACCTCACATGCGTGGCCAGAAGGATAAGTTTCGGGATGATATTGCGACACGAAATTTTGTCATACTCATAGCTGTATTTGATAACTCCGGATTGCTCTTTTCCGTATTTGAACCGCCAGAAATATCCTCTTAGATCTTCTTTTGACACCCAAGTGCCTTTTATTATAGTTTTATTATTTTTGTTCTGGATATTTATTGTGAGTTTGGTATTGTTATTCTTTACGTAAGGCGGGACGGGATTTTTACACTCTTCCATACTTTTTAAGACCATTTTGTACTGGGGGTTGGAAGAAACTAAAAACAAAGTAGAAGTTAAAATGCTCATAACTGTGACCACGTTAACTGGTGACATAGTTGCTGATATGAGTTAACGTACCTACGTTTACTCATAGATATTTAAACTAGTAGGTAACATTAGGGCTGTAATGGTGTGTTTAAAATATAGTTCATATCTCATTAAGCTTCACGGTGAATGCACACTGGCTGTGATTAAGTTTAGTTTAAATTTATGCTTTTCAATGTGTGCGAGATTCATAACCTAGAATAAATAATGACCACGGAATTTGTGCACATACCTACATATTTTATATAATCAGATATACACGGATACTATTGATAATGGTATAAAATACGTTTGATATTACCAATTGGCATTAATGTCCATGTTTATGCAAAACTAAAAAAATCGTTTAGCTATCACGTGTAGTTTGGTGGGAAATCTTCGAATAAGTGAAGGTAGTCTGCGTGCTTCATCTTCGACCACATCGTCGCTTACCAACAGGTGATTTGGTGGTCAAAAGATAACTAACCCACGATAAAAAAACACAAATTATCTGTCAGTTACTTTTGAAACTACAGTAATCTAAATATTTCTGTAACGTATTGCTTAGAGATATCTAATTTTTAAGATCGGATTAACAAAGTTTCGCTCTATCAATTTAGTTTCGACCAACGGTCTCCACACTGTCTGTTTAACACCAGAGTAAGTTTTTTATTAATTTTAAGTCACATTTTATACCTTACTAGCAGACCTGACAGACGTGGTCCTGTCTTAGAACTGTCAAACACGCAAAGTCAAAATTACAAATCTTATTTTTTACACCTTGGGTTACATTATTGGAGTTTTAGTAAGGATCCCTATTTTTTTTTTTTTCAAAATATAATATAGCCTATGTTAACCGGGGATAGTGTAGCTTCCCAACAGTAAAAGAATTTTACAAATCGGTTCAGTAGTTTCGGAGCCTATTCAATGCAAACAAACAAACAAACAAACAATCAAATCTTTCCTCTTTATAATATTAGTATAGATAGATAATATACCTACCAAGAAGGTAATAAAGGTACCTTAGATGCCAAGTAACACGAGTAAATTATGACAGAGAAGTACCAATGTTTAGGCAATTTTATTTCAAGATTTTTCTTGCGCCTCATATAAGTAGATTTTTAGTAGGGGTCACAAAATACAGCGGTTGTGTCTGGTATAACGATGCCTGGTTGTCTCGCGACCTCTCAACCCATACTTGAACGCTCACGCATCGCAGACGTTTGAGTATGTATTCACAGCCACAAACTCAATGTTCTTATTCTATGAAACCACAAATATTACGAAATGTTTTTGGTTGAAATAAAAATATAATATTTAACATTCCAAAATGTGTTTACGTTTGAGTCTTTCTGAGAGCATGCTTGTCAGGGATTTTAGGGTTGAGTTTTTGTTATAGGTGGCCATGACAGCTTAGTAGTTGAAGCAAGTAGCACTCCGCATGCAGGCCCTGGGTTCAAATCCCAGCAATGAAATTCCGGTAAAAGATAGAAACCCTTCATGATACTGTAAAAAATCTGGCGCTAAGCGTCTAACGGTGACTTCGGATAGACTCATTTGACAGCCAGTTCCTATTCTAGGCGTATTCACTATCTTATACTGCACCCATCGCGTTACAATACCTATAGAGTCACAATATCTGAGTGAAAACAGTCAAAAATCGTCCGAGCGTCGTTGTTCATACCTATAGACATCAGTTTATTTAGTTCGCAATGACACATTTACTCCAATTTAGACATAATGTTGCTTGTATAGTATTCAACGTCACTTGTCCGCTATGTCATCGTGTCACTGGCATACGCCGCGTCGTATCCGGATTGCGGTTGCATTACAACTAACCAAAAAGTCGGCGCAATGGCTAGCGTGCGCCGAGTTTTGGTACGGACGTTTTTTTTGCACGTTTGCGGCTCTATAGGTATTGTATCTCGATAACTGCACCGTAACATAACATCAGATGATGCCAATAAGCTGTGAACAAATGCTAAGACAGTCGTACAAAACGTAAAATAAAAAAAAACCGGACAAGTACGAGTAGGACTCGTGCTCTGAGGGTTCCGTTAGACGGAACCCTCAGAGCGCGAGACCAAAAAAAAAACTAACTGAAGTTAAAATATTGAAAGACGAACTTAAGTTTGTAGTTTTTTTTTTACTGGGCAAGTGCCTTTAATAACTAAACAAAATACAAACTAAAACTAACACTACAAATACAGTTAAACTGCCCATAGACCGTTGAAGGTCTAAAGACAATCCAAATGCTCAAGCCCACTACCAGTTGGCAGCGTACCTAACATGCTGGCGGCATTACCACGTTGAATGGCAATGCTAATGCGTTGAGCCAGAAACACGCCAGCATTTTGGTCACGCGTCGCATTAACCAGGCACTCTGAAAGATTTTTGAAAATGAGGTGAGCTCCCGGTCCCCAAGGGCCCAATGTCTCGACCCCAAACGCCTCAAATATGTAACCACTGCCGAGGTTAGCATATTTGCGACGCTTGTGCTGCTCTGCCGAATTAGCAGCCGCGCCAGCCCTACCCTGTGTCTCAGGAAGATGTGACGGCGCCAAAGTATCGACACAAGTTGCGTCCCATACAAGGGGCCGCCCCAACCTCCAGGGCACAAGTGTCATACCGTCAGGCCTCTTTCCATCGTCACGCGCAAGACCACTCGGTTTGAGCACAGCTGCGACATTGGCGGTGGAAAGTGCCCTGCGTATGATGTCGTTCAGGCTAGCGTGTCGGCCAATACGACCAGCGCTTCTCGAGCAAGAGAGACCATGGTGACCGAGCTGGTCAACAGCAGTACCACACTGACAGCGATGGGCCTCACAGCACCTTGCACCCAAGCGTAAGCTGACAGCTAGACGAAATGCGGTTGGATCTAAAAGGCTACCTGTGTTAAAAGAGGGCATGGCTTGCAACCAAAGTCCCGATTCCCAAACAGAGACAGCAAGAATACGAGCGCGATCTGCAATACTAGGACACGTATCTAGTAGCGATTTCCATGCTAGTTCGCAGATCGGCCGATCCCACAGTCTCTGGGAAGACAACTTTGAAGTTTGTAGTTGACAATAAGGTTCTTCCATACATCCCAACTACAAAATGTAAGTTTGTAATAGCAAAATAATTATTTTTAAATACCTTCAAATTTATAACTTTCGGATTTATTCCTATATATGTACTATGAGACCTTGCCTCTTGCCAAATTTCATGATTCTAGGTCAACGGGAAGTACCCTATAGGTTTTGATTCCCCTGTGAAATCGCAAAATATACGACATAAAGGAAACTTAAGAGCGGGAGACCAAAAAAAAAACTAACTGAAGTTAAAATATTGAAAGACAAACTTAAGCTTGTAGTTGACAATAAGGTTCTTCCATACATTCCAACTACAAAATGTAAGTTTGTAATAGCAAAATAATCATTTTTAAATGATATACCTTCATATTTATAACTTTCGGATTTATTCCTATATATGTGCTATGAGACCTTGCTTTTTGCCAAATTTCATGATTTTAGGTCAACGGGAAGTACCCTATAGGTTTTGGTTCCCCTGTGAAATCGCAAAATATGCGACATAAACGTTCATATCTTTTGATTGCGCTGACTTACAACTTTTATTTTTTTACAGCCGAAAGAAACCGTAGACCCAAGTATTTAGTATAAATTTCAACTTGCTACCTTTACGCGTTCTTGAGAAAAAGGGTCTTGACAGACGGACAGACAGACAGACGGACAACGAAGTGATCCTATAAGGGTTCCGTTTTTTCCTTTTGAGGTACGGAACCCTAAAAACACAATTACTAAAACCAGTTAGGTCAAATTAAATAAATAATATATACATCGCAAAATTACTTCACACTACATGAAAGCACAGAAAAGAGAAAGAAAAAAAAATGTTTTTCTGTGATAAAAAGCAATGTTCAACTCAATGCAATGGAACATGACCCTCGGCATGGGGACCCGGGTATGTTCTAAAACTGCGACCAGAACCACCGGAGGATGGGCAGCAGCATATAGTACACGGTGACCGTACTGCGATCCAGTACGGTGCTCCTGGCCTCCAAATCCAAAAAAAAAGGCAAAAATAGCCTCCCTCTTAGAGAGGTAGGCCTCTCTAAGAGGGAGGCCATTGTTCCGTAGTGGTCGTTTACTGGCTGATGATGTGTGATGTGGGCACAGCGCTCACCTAAAATGTAGCAATGTTTTATCCAACTGAGACACGAGACGACCCCATCGGGCAACACAAAAATCAATATAAGCTATTCTATAGTACCATTCCTAAAATCCTTTACTTATCAGCAATGACATTGTACAGGTGTTAACAGCATAACAACCCGTCTAGTTGTCTTACAACTCACGAGATTTCAAAGAATTATTTAAGAATTCAAGCACCGCAGAGGTTTGAGGTTTGGAGTAGTTATAATAATGTACGTGGAGTATTCATTTGTACTATAGTAGCTGTCTATAGGTACCTAGCCCTCACTGCCTCAAGTACAATGAATATATTTTACCAACACTTAGATAAAAACAGAAAATGAAAATGTCGACAATATTACATAATTTTTTGCCGCAATAAAGGCATACCGAAGAAATATCCTATATTTACTAATATTATGCGAAATTAAGTGTCTTTCCATACGTTGTCATTTCACTGTTGTGAAATGTCAACTCTTTGCATAAAATAATAAAATACGCTTAGCTTGGTTGCAAAAACAGCTCAAAAATTTGGAGGCCGTCAGGAAAGTGACTTAATAAAAGTTGTTCATATTGATGAGCAAAAAAGCCCCTTTCAGCTTCTTTCCGTTTCGTGTAAGTGTAAATCCATGATTATTTTTCTAGTTCATCGTATTTCCATTTAAATGTTAACGGACAGTTTAAAAAAAATTCGACCGTCAAGTTCGAACCTGCGCCATTCGAGTTTGTGCTACGAGCGCTCTCACCGCTAAGCTACGGTCGCTTTCTTGTTAGCTTCAAAATTCTTGAGCTGTCTCTAAATAATAGTACACTGTGTAATTATGTGACCTGCACCTCATTTATCTATTAGACAAATGAGGTGCAGGTCACATGCCAACGAGTGGTCACTTGCTGCCCATGGACACCTAGGTACAATACCCAGAGGGTTTTTTATTTAACTAAATGACGAGACGATCAAATCATTTGCCTGATAGAAAGCGACACGCAACAGTTAAACAGTTCGAAACCCCGCGCGGGTTGTGCCCTAGTAAAAAAACTTGATGGCCTTTTTGGGTAGTACCAACGTTCTGCAAAACCATGGAAGATACTTTTACCTCGGCAAACTGGGGAATACTAAAAATAGCAGGTAACTGGGCACAGCAAGTCTCTAAATTCCACTTTATTTTTGTTCTCGGGTATTTAGCAAATTTTAATAAAGTGCTTTATTAAAATTCTCTAAGAAAATCGCATGCTGCGCTATTTAGCTGGAATTCAAAATATCCCTATTAAAGTTAAGCTCTAAGTTGTACTTGCAATGAACAAGATTAAAATCTCTTTTAACCCTTATGCATGAACTTACTGAAACGCAGCCAATTACTTGAGCTTCATTACAAAGCTAATTAACTCCCTTATTCTTGAAACACTAGTTACTTACGTGTATACGAAACAGTGGCTAAAGTGTTGCGTTTGGAGTTCTGAATGTGGTTCATCCAGTATAGTTGTTTGTTTTATAACTATACTTGGTCTACGCTGAGATTAGCTGTGACAGCTGCAATATGTAGCCATATTATGGCCGACCGCCACTCGAATGAAGAAAAGTCAATGAAGAGGGCACCGATATCTGTGACGCCGTTAATACTTCACTGTTGTTATTTCGGCTACCATTAAAAAAAAAAGGAAATATTGATATTGTGCTCAAATCTCTACAACATCTATAGAAAATAATGTTAAGTCGTTGCTGTAGTTTCCAGTGCGACAAAAATTTTCATTCTTACGTTCAAAACCCTAGCAAAAATAATCTAAATTAATGATTTCGATTCAGCTTGTAACAATCTAATGCAGCTTTCAGATATAATCCTATCGTGCGCCGAGTATAGGTATATTATGGACAAAATATGGCAACAAAGCTGTTTGTCCATAAAATTGAATGGAAAGTGTGTCAAACACAAGTTTCTGGTACAGAAACTTCCAAAATGACATAAGACATAAAGCTGGTTACTAATATTCAAAGACAAAATTAAAGACAAATTCAGTTTTTCTTTAAAACCAGGATAGATGCAAATATTACACCGCTCTGCTGGCAGACACAAAAACAACTAAGGTATATTTTCAACAGTGATTCAGGGATAACAATGTTGATGTTCATGATACAATTCATATTAATTAGTAACATGCCACCAGCATGCTGGTACGTTGCCAACTGGTAGGTATAATAAGCTTTAACATTTGGATGGCCTCTGGAGTTTCAACGGTCTATGTGCAATCCAACTGTTTTTGTATAATAGCCTATGTAATTTAGGTATTCTGTATTAGCTAGCTTGTATTTTTATTAGCTACATATTTGACTTTTAAAGCGCGCGATAAGGCACCTTCGCGCGGATTACCAACTGCAACACTCGCCGCAACAAAAGAACTGCAAAATATTTAAACGCATCTAAGGTTTCCGAATATGCTTCAATATGATTGACTATACCCATACAAAGGCTAACCAAGTCTCACAAATGTACCCGAATATTTGGCATAAAATTATTTAACGCCTTGCCTAAATCCATAAGGGACGGCAAGTCGCTGTATTTATTCAAAAATAAACTTAAGGTCTTTCTGACTGATATGGCGCCGTATAGCGGAGAGGAGTTCATTCCAAAACTGGAATGAATAATTGATGCCTAATTATAATTAGAATGACATTTATATTATTATTATTTTGCTTTAATATTATTAATTCTATGATGTATTTTTTCATATTTTTAAATGTTGACATGTAATTATTATTATGAATAAAATTATCATCATCATTATAAAGTACCGGGTAACCATAAATACCGAGGAGGTAAAATAAATGAAAGTTATGTTTTTTTAATTATTATTATGAAGTTGATCATTACTGTGAACGTATTATCATCTAACTAGAAGGCTTAGAAGTCCGATGATAATACCGGACTAGTGATATTTAAAGTCTCATTTGTCCGATTATTTATAACACCAAACTACAGAGACGAAAAAGTTTCATTAGTCCGATCGTTGGACTAAGTAATCCGACTAGTGATACTATGGCCTTAGAAGTCATTCTGAGTTATTGTCGAATACTTAACGTGGTATATAGCTTATTCACTGATTCATTGTCGCATAGTTCTTGTGATTTTCAGAAACATGTAGTTAAGTGTCTAGCCGCGAAATAATTTAAACAGTTATGTGGTTTAATTAAGTTACTAATCTATCTAGTAAATAATCATGTTCTTGGTCGTAATGTATGTTGAATTCAAAATAATTACATGAAACGTGTTTCATGTCATTATTTTGTTTAGGTAATTGAAATTTATGATAGTGTTTTGACTCTGAGTTCTAAATGCGTTTGAATTGTGGTTTACATAATTAAGAGTAGCTGAAAAAGTATGTGAAGATATATATGCCTATACATACAAACTTCATTTAATCACATTTCTATTAAGTAAGCAAAACAGTGAATACCTACTTAACATTTTTTTAAAGCAGGCTTGCAAAATAAACACAAAGAAAACAAGTTCCCCTTCAAGTGCAAAAGAAAGCTACGAAAAGCCGTTTGCTAAAACAAGCCACTCCATTCGTTCCACATTCCCATAATGGCACTTTTTGAGAGCAATTAAGCATCAATTAATCTGGTAAATGCTAAAGAAGGATTATTTTGTTTGCTAATTGGTCCATAGACGGCTACGCGGTAGATTTATGGGCAAGGTGGGTCCGGTATATTAAGCTTTTATGGCTGTATTTAAATTGGTAATTTGTTTACGTATATCCAGCGAGAGGTTAATAATCTTCGGATGTGTTTATTTTGCTTTGAGGCTAATTTTAATGCACAATGTCAGCAACCTGGGTAAAAATTAATTAGTTTAAAAATCTCCTGCCTTATGAAATCTGATGCTTATCGAGATCTGTCACCACAAATCTTACAAGTGAAGCATCGGAAGCAAATGGGGTCAAGCTGCGATCACACAAAAATAGAACATTCCTTATAACAAACCAAACCTCAAAATTCAAAACAAGCTGGTTCAAAATCTTTTTAATGTGCCAGTAAAGACCAAACTTAGTTCACAATCTGCTCTGTTCTAGGGAAATCGTCTGGGCACGCTTCCAAGAAAACAACACTAAATGCTCTTATTTTAAAAACTATCACGTCGTTCCTGAACCTTGTAATACAGTAAGAGTTAAAGATACCAGCAGTATCAGAAGCTGAAGATGGATTTGTAATTCTAGTAGGTGACTGGAAACAGTGGAAATATTCGTTTCCATTATTGTACTCATCATTATGAACAACTTTTACTACGGCCAACCCTGAAATCGCGAAAAAAAAACAGCTGTTCAGACAAAAAGTTCATTATCACTAGACGAAATGTATGGAACAGCTGGGATTTTTTTGGGATTTCAGGGTTGGTCCCGTAGTAAAAGTTCATAATGATGAGTACCTACAATTATCTCCCCGAATATTTCCACTGTATCACCAGTCAGTCAGTAGATAACACTGACACGTGATGCAACCATTATTAGACGCCCATAATATTGTTTAGTAGAGTTCCCGAATTTGATTCTTGGTCTGGCTGGTAGATATTTGGATGATATATTGTCTGAGTGTAATGTAAGTTTGTACATGTGTTCCATGTTCTGACACAGGGAAGCTTGGTGGGGAAAGTCTGATATAAATATTTTTTAAAACATTAGATACGTAGGTAGATATTAAACTAAACATTTTAATAAAAAAACAAGCAAAATAAGTTTATAAGGGTCTATTTTCAATGGTCCACCAATTTTACTAATATAAACTTCGTGATTGTTGAAATGTCACAACAAAATTTTGGCACGAATTTCATCATTTTCAGCCCCAAATACAAGGACACTGGGCAATTTTGCCAGCTACATCAAAATATCACAAAGTTGATAACTTAAACCAGCTTGGGCTCAAGGGAAATGCTCATTTGATATTCACCAAGCCACTCCATCTTGAAGAGTAATCTTGCATTCCATCGTCGTAGTTTGCTCGTTAATTAAAGATTTCGAAAGGTCCATTCTAAATTAAGTAATTTTAACACATAAGCCAGGAACAAATGCCCAAACAGATGAAAAAAGTGCCCTGAGCGTATATACCTTGGTTATAAACCTATACCTTTTTAGTCTACTTCCAGTTCGGATTTGCAAAAACTTTTTTTATACCATAGGTTGCAAATAAACATACGGGCTGCCTGATGGTAAGTAGTCACCGTCGCGCTTGTATACTTGTAACACCAGAGACATCACAAATACGTTAGCCGCTTTTTAAGAACCTATTATCTCGCATTTTGAAAAACCTGTTGTAGCTTCTAAGAAACATCGCGGAAGGTAGCTCATTCCACATTTGAAGGAGTGAGGAAAGAAAAATTGTATGTATCGCACAGTGTGTGATTTCCACTAATCTATGATATGTATATTATGAGCTTTCAGGCGATGGCTGCTAGTGCGATGATAAAACCGCGACGCTGGCATCAGATTAAACAGTTCTTCAGAACACTCCCCGTTGTAAATGCGATAAAAGATACAGAGGGACCCAAATTATAGATCGATATTCGTCTTAGAATAGTAGGTGGATGTCTAAGTCACGCTTTGGCCTACTTTTAGTGTGAGAAAGTACCTTCTGGGTCTAAGAAGATAGAACAAAAGATTCAAAGAATTCTGAGCAATTAAAAAGCACAAAGGCATGTACGGTTTCTCCGTATAGGTAACATTCTTCGTTTATTGAATACCCTTAGGTCTTACAAAGTTATTAATTTCGAGAAATATTTCGCAAAAATATAATTTAAAGGCCTAAATTGCTGTACCTACCTATCAGCAAATTATTTTTTAAACTGTCTGGGTCTTTAATTTTAGGTTAAATACTTACGTTATATACTATAGCAGTAGTAAAGTAATATTATGGAAATGAAAATATGCCTTAGTGCAATTATCCTTCGTGTAAAAATGACTCCATTTTTCATTTTAAAAAACTGTAAGTACGGCTTACTTACTATTTACTATATATTACTTATACAAGTAACTAGAAACTATACAAGAAACTTGTAGCGCAGAGAAACGCTGGATGCAGGGACATCCAGCGTTTCCCTGCGCTTTTTTTATGTCGTCTGTTCATCTTGTGGGTGAACGTCCTACGCTGCGCTTGCCGGTCCATGGTCTCTATTCGAGAACCTTTCGGCCCCATCGGCTATAATTATGTTCTGCGTGCTATGTGCCCTGCCCACTGCCACTTCAACTTGCTAATCCGGTAAACTAATCCAGTTTAACTTAGTAATCATTTATATATAACAAATTAATTTCGATTACATAATAGAGTTTCACACAAAGATATAATGCTGATGAAGTTTGAAGTGTGTTCTCCCATGATAGGTAATATTCTCACTCGAGGAAATGTCAAATTATTACGCGTTTGCATGGATCCTAGACCAATTAGTTGCAGTACATAACATGTTTTAAGTAATTAAAAGTTCGCCAACAGTTAGAGTTTAGTACGAGTACAGAGGTAAACTAGTAGTATGTAAGTTATAAACACTTGACTACTCAATTTAGTTCAACGCAAGGTAACAAATTTATCGGTAAAAGAGGTACTAGGTACTTATCAGACACTAGCTGTTGCTTGAGACTTCGTACGCACAGACGTTCATTGAAACTTTCAACCTCCTTTTGACCCCCTTGGTTTGTTTCATCTTCATCATCATCACCAGAAGACATCCACTACTACGTTGATTTGTTTGTGACTCCTTAACTGACGTTAACGCCCTATAAATAATCCATCTCCCAAATGTTAGCTTCGTAGCCTTCGTAGTTCAAATATATTTTTGTTTCTTTTCCAAATATTTGTTATTTAATTGTCTTATTGTTACCCACTAAATAAATCTGTTTGTTATTGAATATATAAATGTTTATTATGTTAAAATTTTAGTAAATATTGTTACAAATACAATATGTTATCTAGAAATAGCAAAATATCAAGCACTCTTTTCGACACGTATTGAAACACATGTCTGCTCGTGTCTACTGTCGTGTTACTCTTCGAGTGCTTGACCGGGAATAAGCCAATGAGTAATGATTTGGTAAAATGAATTTATTTTCAAAATGTGTAAATACAATAGTATCATACAGCAGCCAGTGGGGACCACAAAAAAGTTTTTTTGTGTATATTTTTGTGTGTTTAACTTTTTGATAATGTTTGATGTACACAGTGTAGATGGACTTAAATAAATAAAGCATTTGCAAGTTTCTAAGTAAAACCATTCATTGACTACGGGGACAAAATGAAATTTTGTCTTTTGATCTTTTCAAAGGCGAAAACAAATAAAACTTATTGGCAAATGTTTGAGAAAGGATTGTTTGTAGGTATTTTATCAAACAAAATAAATAAATATTACACACAATTCATGAGGGAACGATAAAACATATTTTGCATGAGCATAATGGTTTCCACTGGTAAGCATTTTGTGGTTATAAACCGGTGCTGTCTACTCCAGTACAAGGCTAGGCGTGATTACCATTTTCAACCACACCGTCGTCACATAACATCAAGTGACCTGTGGTAAAACGCTTAGTCTGGCAACCATAATAAATGTACAAAAAGAGTTAGGTATATCGGAATGCCAGTTCTGAGCTGGAAAAAACCTCAATGCCATAATTTTGATTTGGAGTAATCTAATCTTTAGATATTTGTAAACCTTGGAGTTAATTGTAAATAGAACTGAAAATTTGTGAAGAACATTATTGCTGTTTACTTACATAGTATATATTACTTAAAAATTATGTATTAGAATTTCTCAACAGCAATCTGAGCTTGTTAAAATAAACACACACACATCTGCACCCGCACACACACCCACGCACCCGCACCCGCATGCGCACCCGCACCCACGTCCACACACCCACCCACGCCCACCCAACCAGGCGCGCATCCGCAGCCGCTGAAACTGACAAAAAACTGTTTGAAATTTAAATTTCCTTCCATAGGTGAAACGTACCACCGGCACACCTAAAACATTACTCAAGTCTGAAGACGAAATCATCGAAGCACTCCAACTTGTCAGACACTTTATGACTAGGCGCTGTTCATTTATGAGTTCAGCCTGGCTCATACTAAAGTGAACCCAGTCGTCGTGAATTATGAGCCAGCTCAGCTTATAGTTAGTAAGCTGCATAGATAGCCAGTGGAATATTCATAATTTGTTACATTAAGCCCCGAGTCCCACAACGGATTATACAGAATTTAACGGATAACAAAGTGAGTTTTGTACTCGTGAAAATTAAATAACAAGCTATGGGTAGTTGAAAATTGTATTGAAAAAATCCAAGCAGAATGGTATTAAACATTCACAGTAAATTGTAAAAGCCGGTTAATTAAAACTGGTAGATATACTATAGTAGCATAAATAATAATTATATTTATTAAAAGAAAATGTTTTATTCAGCTTTGTCAGTCTTTATTACAGACAATAATAAACGTATTAATGGACTCATTTTTATAATTATAATTACATACGTAGAGGTTTTAGTTAGAATTCATTAGAAGTACGCCATGCAAAACAAGCTTTTTACAATTGCGGGTGTCAGAATGCTTTAAAAGCGTCTCGCCAGCTATTAATCTTTATTCTTTATTTATTAGATCTTGAAAATAACACCTATGTGTCATCATCATCATCATTTCGGCCATAGGCAATGACAATATAAATTATCTATGCCCATAGGACGTCCACTGCTGGACATAATATGCCTCCCTATTTAAATTAATAACATCATATCTTTGAAATTGTTTCGACAGTTAATTTATTTTTTATACTTTTTTATATAAATAATATTTACGGTATTTTTATACCATCTCTCTAGATTTGTACGCCTATAAACTAGGCAAAACATGATACAAAGTGACAAATATTTTAAACCACCAATTGTGCGTGCGTTTTCAATGTGTGTATGATTTACTCGTGTTTTGAGCAAATAAATAATCTTTATCTTTATCTCCCCCATCGATCTCCAAAAGGGCCGGTTGGAAGCGGCCTGCATCCAGCGTTAACCACCACAAACCACACCTACACCTACGTTTATTAAATAGCAATAGTAACTGATTGAAGTTTTATGCATGTAATGAAAATATCGTAAGCCAAAATAGAGAGTCGAGTACCTTCTTGCTACGTCGAGCAACGACCCACAAAAGGAGGCTGATGGCAATTAGATGCGTATGCGTAAAGCAGCTGAGTAATGTTATGTAATGTTATACAGGAGAGCCTACGTCCAGCAGTTCACAAATTGTAACATATACTGATGATGATCAGAGAAATACAAATTGAAAATGGCTCATATACATACCTACTTGTAAATAGAAAATTGGATCACGCAAACTTCCAAGTATCTCTTGGCAAGAACAACAAAACAAATCAAGACTTCATCACAATACAAGACAATGTAGCTACTTCGCAGCGAGATTACCGACATTTAGAGAGGCGCATTCAGTTGGCATGTTACGTCATTTCCAGATCCCCATTTTTTGCTTATCTCTCTTCCTAATGATGCTAATTTATGAGGCGTATCTCCGAAATCGTTGACCGTCCCTAAATAAATCGTGGAAGGTCGTAAGGCCGGGGACAATGTATGAATAGATGGATTGAAGCCAAAACACATGACCGACATCATATCGGTGACTGATTTTCGTCAAAGAAATATATTTGGGATTTCACAAAACATTTTATCAGAGTCAATATTGAAAGATACAGTTTCTTTAGCATTTACTAGCCTTTTCAATTCTAAATTGAGTTCGTACAGTGATTTAAAGATTTGTGAAGAACATAGTACCTAACTAATACACTTTTTTTACAACGGACTGTGCATATTACGTTCGACCATAATCTCACCTGATGGAAAACGTCGAATAAGTCGAATAAGGCACACTTGCCTAGGAAATACGTATAGTTTTTAGGGTTCCGTACCTCAAAAGGAAAAAAACGGAACCCTTATAGGATCACTTCGTTGTCCGTCTGTCTGTCTGTCTGTCCGTCTGTCAAGACCCTTTTTCTCAAGAACGCGTAAAAGTAGCAAGTTGAAATTTATACTAAATACTTGGGTCTCCGGTTTCTTTCAGCTGTAAAAAAATAAAAGTTGTAAGTCAACGCAATCCAAAGATATGAACGTTTATGTCGCATATTTTGCGATTTCACAGGGGAACCAAAACCTATAGGGTACTTCCCGTTGACCTAGAATCATGAAATTTGGCAAAAAGCAAGGTCTCATAGCACATATATAGGAATAAATCCGAAAGTTATAAATATGAAGGTATATCATTTTAAAAAAATTATTTTGCTATTACAAACTTACATTTTGTAGTTGGAATGTATGGAAGAACCTTATTGGCAACTACAAACTTAAGTTTGTCTTTCAATATTTTAACTTCAGTTAGTTTTTTTTTTGGTCTCGCGCTCTTAGGGTTCCTTTATGTCGTATATTTTGCAATTTCACAGGGGAATCAAAACCTATAGGGTACTTCCCGTTGACCTAGAATCATGAAATTTGGCAAGAGGCAAAGTCTCATAGCACATATATAGGAATAAATCCGAAAGTTATACATTTGAAGGTATATTCATTTAAAAATAATTATTTTGCTATTACAAACTTACATTTTGTAGTTGGGATGTATGGAAGAACCTTATTGTCAACTACAAACTTCAAAGTTGTCTTCCCAGAGACTGTGGGATCGGCCGATCTGCGAACTAGCATGGAAATCGCTACTAGATACGTGTCCTAGTATTGCAGATCGCGCTCGTATTCTTGCTGTCTCTGTTTGGGAATCGGGACTTTGGTTGCAAGCCATGCCCTCTTTTAACACAGGTAGCCTTTTAGATCCAACCGCATTTCGTCTAGCTGTCAGCTTACGCTTGGGTGCAAGGTGCTGTGAGGCCCATCGCTGTCAGTGTGGTACTGCTGTTGACCAGCTCGGTCACCATGGTCTCTCATGCTCGAGAAGCGCTGGTCGTATTGGCCGACACGCTAGCCTGAACGACATCATACGCAGGGCACTTTCCACCGCCAATGTCGCAGCTGTGCTCAAACCGAGTGGTCTTGCGCGTGACGATGGAAAGAGGCCTGTATGCCGGTATGCCTGTGGCCTAGGTAATATTTTTGTTGTAATTTTTATGTTATCCTTGTTTTGTGGTATTTTAATAAAGAGTTTTTGTATTGTATTGTATTGTATGACACTTGTGCCCTGGAGGTTGGGGCGGACCCTTGTATGGGACGCAACTTGTGTCGGCGCCGTCACATCTTCCTGAGACACAGGGTAGGGCTGGCGCGGCTGCTAATTCGGCAGAGCAGCACAAGCGTCGCAAATATGCTAACCTCGGCAGTGGTTACATATTTGAGGCGTTTGGGGTCGAGACATTGGGCCCTTGGGGACCGGGAGCTCACCTCATTTTCAAAAATCTTTCAGAGCGCCTGGTTAATGCGACGCGTGACCAAAATGCTGGCGTGTTACTGGCTCAACGCATTAGCATTGCCATTCAACGTGGTAATGCCGCCAGCATGTTGGGTACGCTGCCAACTGGTAGTGGGTTTGAGCATTTGGATTGTCTTTAGACCTTCAACGGTCTATGGGCAGTCTAACTGTATTTGTAGTGTTAGTTTTAGCTTGTATTTTGTTTAGTTATTAAAGGCACTTGCCCAGTAAAAAAAACTACAAACTTAAGTTTGTCTTTCAATATTTTAACTTCAGTTAGGTTTTTTTTGGTCTTGCGCTCTGAGGGTTCCGTCTAACGGAACCCTCAGAGCACGAGTCCTACTCGTACTTGTCCGGTTTTTTTTTTCTAGAACAACCCCGGATTATACCTTTTGTACACGTACAAACTTCGATCAAGAATGTACTTGATCGAAGCGTACAACAAAGTATACCCGACCCGAGTGGGTGTTCCCCGATGGTTACAATTTCGGTGTCTTCAAATCACAAGTGAATTGGCGAGATGGTGGTCAAACGCAAGCCTATTAGTTATATTTTAAAAACTTATGTCAACGTATTAAGTAATGTAGTCATTATTATAAAGATTATGTTAAAATTCTTGTAAATCGCTTCAAAGGAAATTAATATATTTTATATCATGTTTCCAAAATAGCGTAGTTGTTTTCATTACTACTTGCAAATAAATCCAACAGAAGAAATAAGTAAGCTTTATATGTTGTTTTGTTTTATAATAGGGTTGTTTGTTTCTTATTCAAGAAGACATTATGTTTCATCATTAATTGGCAAAACAAAAGCAGTAATTGGCTTGTAAGAAAATATTACCAGAAAACGAACATAAAATATTATACATGCGAAAGTTTGTGTGTGTGATTGTGTCAGTATGTCCCCAAGCAACTTCCTAACGGCTAAACGGATTTGAATGATATTCGGTGAGAGGTAGCTTACACCTTGGATAAACACATTTTCTTATCCTGAATTCAAAAAAAATCTTAGGATAGCGTGTAAAATCACCATGTGCGGCTATCATTGATGTGAAAGAAAAACAGGTGCATTCCTTATAGTGATAGTAATTAAAATAAGTATGAGATATGGACATTAAAGACACAGAGTTGTGGTGTGTCGTAACATGTTGGATATTGTATATCATATCCAACAATAGTTAGTAGTTTTTTTTTTAATTTTACTACTCATGAATACTCTCAAAAATATGCATAAAATTATAGTTTATATATACTCAAAATGATATTATGTTTATTTCAAGTACAATTATGTTCAAAAAAATCAAATTTTTGGCTAAAAGTACCTACTTCCGGACCACAGAAAAGATTTATTTTTGTTTATTCCGGATATACTATTAAATCATACTAATTATGCTTCATATTAGTAAAAGTCTTTTTCTAATATTCCATGAGACATATCGAGCATGGAATAATTGCCTTAAGATGAGATATTTATAAATTACATCAAAAGAATGTATACTTATTAGCTACTAGCGGTCCGCCCCAGTTTCGCACGGGTATAGATTATAGCCTATGTCACCCTACATACTACAAGTTACACTACATAGTGTAGGATCCTATACATAGTTTCGGAGCCTATTCAATGCAAACAAACAAACAATCAATCAAATCTTTCCTCTTTATAATATTATAGTATAGATGTAGAGACAGCACATTGAAAGACGAAAGCTTCATCAAATCAAGAAGGATGAAACGGTCACAGTTGCTGAGTACACTTGATGAAATTGCAACGCAAAAAACAAATCGGAGGCTACTGAATCGGAAGGATTTATTCTTTCTCCTCTGTTTAGCTTTGTTCGGGAAAGCTTTACGGGCTTAACGTTTCGTTCGTTGCAAGTTAGCTCTGTTAAATATAAAATTGTACTATATACTGGCTTCATTATTTAAACCTGAAATCTGCACAATACGCCAATATATCAAGGCAATTAACCAAATATAAAATTAAGTGATACATTTTATTTTTTTTAAATTAATATTTAAAATCAGTACCTAATATTCTAGTGCTAGACATTATTTAATTGATATTAATTTTAGGGAGCTTTTGATATCTTTGTTTATTTCTTTGTACATAATTATTGGACTTGTAGTAGGTATCACTTTTTTATTTGTTTTTGATGTGTAATAAATTTATATATTTTTTTCTTCTTCGTCTGCTTTGCTCGCCGTACTTGCAGTACTTCAGACAATCAGATTCCACCCTTTCCTTCATCCGTAATCAGGTCACATTCCAGGAGATAGTTGAACGCAATAAGAACATATTACTTACTTGACTTATTTTCCTAGGTCTTCTGGATAGGCGAGGAGTCTACTGTGATTTTCCATCTCGTCCTGTCTTGAGCTTCATGCTTCACTTCAGGTTACGTCTTGCCAATTGAGAACATATGGGACAGGAGATACAGCACGCGCAATATAGTCTGGCAAGGCAGGACTGAGAACATTTAATAACACATGACATATCAATGATGTATGATATAAAAAATTTATAACAGGTGAATTTCTATTTAGTGTTCATTTTATATCGAGACTACTAATACAATCTATTTAAGTACAAAAGAATATCAAACAAAGAAAAGTAAAAAAATAAATAAAAAATAAGTAGAGTAGGATATAAATGTAATTTTTATCAGATTCAACATCAATTATGGTTATCATATAGGTATGGTAAATCAATGTCACAGACTTATAGATGTATGCTATATACTATGTAATAATAGGTGAATTTCTATTTAGTGTTCATATTAGACCGAGACTACTAATATATTTAAGTACAAAGGTATTTCAAAAGAAGAAAAGTTCAAAAAAAGGAAAAAAATTATTAAAGTAAAAATATTTAATTGAATACCAGCAGCATGTAATCCTGTATCACTAAAATGTTTGCTGTTACGAGAATAGTAGTAACAGTTATTCTCCAATCATGCTCGCAAATGTAATGGTTGTTGATTCGCTCAGATGTCAAATTGAAAGTAAATGGCAGGCATATACCGTGAACTATACAACTCTACCACTCTTTCTCAATATTCGGAACTCGTTTAAAAAAGGCAAATCATTAAAATAGAAATATAAACAATAATATAAATATTATTCACTGAGTCAAGATTAAACCACCCGTAATTTAATAACTTAAAATAAAAAGTATATGACATTAATTCAAGTGTAAAACCCCTAATTAAATAAAATACAAAATTATACACTGTCACAAAAATAAATACAAATTCAAATTCAATTAAAAGTCCTAATAAATAAATAAACTATACATAAAAACACTCGCATCACACAATTTTAAATAAGATCACAATGTAATATTGAATTGAAATCGCCGAGGTATTCTCGACTTAATAAATAATGTTCTTGTTTATTAAGTCGTGAATACAATTATATGGTCGTCTATATTGTTGCTTACCCTCGAGGAGTAATATGGACGCTGGAGATATATATCAGCATGGGTTCACTGAAACAACGCGATACCTGAATGCGTTACCTGATTTTTCTAGCATTATTTTTGTGCCACTGTGAGAGGAAGGATACTTTTAATTTTACAATAATTTAAGTTCTAAACTAATCTATTTTAAGCCGACTACATAATTATAAATCACTGCAAGGGGAAAGGAAAATCTGCACAAAGGAAAATCAAAAAGAAATTAAACAAATACAAATACCCTTTAATAAAGAAAAACTTATTTTCTGTGTAGTTAAAAGTTCAGCGATTTAAAAGTGCCTTTTCTTTTATCGTTAAAATTGACCCAATATTTTAATAACTAGTTTATTTTATTTTATAAGACAGCCACAGGAAAATCCTCATGGACGTCTGAGAAGGGAGACCCAGACAGTGCTAGACTCTTTTCAGCTAAAAACAATTGACTGCTGCAAGTATCCCTAACATAATAAGGCAAAGACAGTACATTTTATGGCATATCTTATTTTACAACATTTATCCTAATGTATACTAGTGTATGTCTTGCAACCGAACCTAAAACTACAAGGCCGAGATACATTATATTTAAAATAAATGTATTCAGCCTTATTAAACTATTTATTTATATTTATTATCTTATCATATCTTGAAACAGTACAACAGTACATATTCCAAAATCTAGTATTAATATCTTTGTCTTTAGCTGTTTCACATAAGTTGTCTTTTGTTACTCTGTTACCAACTTCCTATTTAATCTCGTATATCTCCCTACCAAAATCCGGGCACTCTGTTAGCACGTGTACGGGTGTCTCGTCTCTATCCGGCTCGCAGGATGATTATATAGTATATACAATTATTATTCTAAGCTTCTTTAATCGTAGCCTATACCTACACACACAGTTATACGGTTATAGGATATAGAACAGCCGGGTCAAGTGTTAAATGGAACATCCTTGACTCGGCTCCCAGTCTTTATGCACCGGCATGGCGCGGTGCCAACTGCATTGAACGCGAGAATTCGATTCTGAGTTCTGACCCACCCTATAACAATATACCAACTGTGACATCGGACATCGGGCTTTGTGGTTACAAAATTTACTTGTAAACTCAGTTTTGTAGTGTTGTAACGCTTTTTAAGGTTTCGTTCCCAAGGGTATCAACGGGATATTACTAAGCCTGTCCTCTTTGTCAGACTGTCCAACATTTTAACGGCTGTGATGATATATAACGATGATGATAAAAAAAAACACTTTATTGTTTTTTTTTTATCATCATCATCAGCCTGTAAACGTCCACTGCTGAACAAAGGCCTCCCTCGTAGAGAGGGGTGTTGCCATAATCCCCACGCTTGGCAGGCAGCTTGGGGATCGCAGTACGTTCACCGTGTACTAATAGGACGCTGCTGCCCATCCTCCGGTGGTTCTGGTCGCAGTTTTAGGACATACCCGGGTCCCCGGCTTTTTTTTTATATACACGGTCTTTGTTGCCTCATATCTGCAAAATATGGGATGAGCTACCTTCCACGGTGTTTCCAAGCTAGGCTACAACACCAGTCCCTCAAAAGGCAAGTTAATAGAGCCTTAAAAGGTCGGCAACTTATTTGTGGTGTTACAGGCGGTGGTGACTTACCATCAGGTGGCCCGCCTGCTTGTATGCCACCTATGGCATATTTTTTAAAATATATTATGGCTGGATATTACATTTTATCATGGATGGATTTGGATCATACATAATATCTATATTAATTACTTTGGCTGTAACATATACAATACACTCGAACTCATAATTGTACGTATTCTTCAAATTAATAATTTAAAAAAAATCGACTTCGAAAAACCACAAAACACAAACATTATAAGTTAATATGCCACTAGAAAGAATAAAATTATATTTTACACGGATTTATTAACTAAGAATGTTTGTGTTTTGTGGTTTGTTTAAAAGATAATTTATTTTAGAATATTTAGTGAAACACCTATGATCGTGGAATGCTAAAACCTTTTTTAACTCTGTTCGGGGCGAACTACTAGGTTATTATTAGATACGATTACACATCCATGCATGAATACCTTCTTGTTTTAACTTGAAAAAAGACAAAACAAAAGTATTGTACAGATTTGTTATCACGAAATTCGTAGGCGCTCTAGCAAAAATCCATATTATTTGAGCTGCTTTACTGAACCCTAATAATTACTAATGATTTTTTTGTGGGAGCACCTCGCAGGTTTCTTCTACGTGATAAAAAAAGAAACACGTAAATTGGTTTAATCGCTGTACATACATTTAAAAAAAAAAACGGGCCGAAGTCTGTTACAAATAACATTAAGTTTGCTTAGTCAAAAAAACTATACCTAACAACGTAACACTTTCTACATACTAAATTCTTTACATAAACATAGTATCCATCCGGCATTGTCACATAGATGGAAAACGCTGCCAATAATTTATATTCACAGCTTTTTATGTTGAAATGTCAGGAAGCAATTTGCACAAGTTGTTATGTGCACACCCACGATGCTCACTGGCGGTCAGAGGACAGGATTTATGAAAGTGCACGTTAAAACTTCCAATTTTTATTTAGAAATATAACAACGACTTTAAAGCCTACAAGCTAAGGCGTATTTTGGTTTGTTTTTTGTGGAAATAGTTGTATCTCACAGGAAATATACGGGAAAGCTGAATAAAGGCCGGGCTGTCTGCAATTTATGCTTCGCAAAATCTGTTATTGGGAACCCTGGCTTAATAGCCGCTACATTATTCTAAGTAGGTGGATCATTCAATGTTTTTGTAGGGCCAATTTGAATCGAAGGGTACCCGTTTATTTTAACGATTACTGTAAATTGAGAGCTGGTTCTATTATTTTTGGAGTTATTGAATAATCACTTTACATAATTTTTAACTGACTTCAATGCGAAGGGTGTTTGTTAACAATTTGATCAGTTTTAATGTATTTACGCCGATTATTCTGACATGACGTTGAGTGATTAACGTATCTTTTTACCCAACTACGGCAAAAGGAGGTTTATGAGTTTGACAGCCTATGCATTGTTCCTTCTAATCTCTTGTTTTTTTGTTACATAAACAATAATAGATAAAAAATAAATAATTCGCTCTAAGCAACAAGGCCGCCAATTACACACTGTGCTGTAGTTATTATGATCGTTATTTTCGCTACATCAACTGTGACTTTTCCAACATTAAACTATGTCCAAATAAATTAAACTTTCAGGTTTCCAGTTCAACTCTCTACATTCTACAAAGACAGATACCACAGATACATTTAACCCCAAACATCCAAACCGTGCCCCGGCCTCGCAGATAAATTGGTATTTTGACCGCAACGCAGCACCCGGGTGTGAGTATTTACTAGCTTTGTAGATTCAATCAGGAGAAACTTTGATAGTTCCATTAATTTACAACCACATGGACATTAGATCTGGGACTAAATTCACATAAAAAGTGTCCTAAAGTTACCTAAATAAGATTAAAAACGTTTTATAAACGCCAACTAATTTAACGTATTTGTGATGCCTCTGGTGTTACAAGTATCCATAAGCGACGGTGACTGCTTACCACCAGAAGGCATGACTGCTTGTTTGCCACCTATGGCATAAAAAATCCTATTAGCTGCGCCCTGCGGTTTCACTTGCGTGAACCTCCAGAAACTGTGAAAAATAATTCTTTCACCTAGTTTTCTCTGATGTCTGACGCTAAAGTCATGTATTCACTTGACAACAATTTCAACGCTGCATGTTACGCAAAATGTTGCTCATCATGTTGAACCACGACGTGGAACTTTTTTCTAGTCGTGTTTGTCACGTTGCGCTTTATCTGGCAACATGCGCTACTGTGAAACTTGGCCAGACTAGTTGAGCATCACGTGTTGCACAGCAATTGTTGCCTAGAGAATATATGTCCTTAGACCCATTTTTGGGTGCTGCGCTAGCGGAGTAAGTTGCTGTCATTCTTGTTATTACTACCATTTGTAAATCTTCATGCACAGAAAAGAGAAGTATTTTCTCTTCTGTGTCTTCATGGTAGCTGTGTCATTAACCGACATAATAATTAAATTCACGTTTTGGCTTATTTTCTCATTTACAGTGAACCTTCTAGACGTACAGCAGATTGCTGGAAGATTAGGTCATTAAAATAACTTTCCCGTCAATTTAACCGTGAAATTATTGCGCACCATTCTAGCCCGGTGAAGGCAGAGCAAAAACTGCTGAAATGGGCATAATTTAATTGTATCTCGCTGTAGTTCTGCGTTGCGGCTAATTACGTTTTTGCATTTGCAAGGGAGTTTTGTTCTAACTATAAGTTTTTGTAAGCTTGATTACAATTGAGTTAAAACTCAATAAAATATTATAAACCAGCAAACAAAATAAGTCCATAATACAAATTGTACCATTCGCGAATCACAAAGCTGCTATCACAAATCACTAAGTTTTCAATTATTTCTATAAAAATTATTATTGTATTGAACTAAAGAGTTGGCTAATTTTATCTATGGCATATATTATTATGCGTTAACTTGCGGATGTTCATCTTCCAAACTGTTATAAGAAAAAAATCTCCATAAATTACGTCATTATTTTTACTTATTTCAGGGAGTATAAAAGCAAATGCGTGAATTTTAACAACCGTTAGAACCATATTTCAATCTCATTATTTCATATAAATTAGAAGTTGTCACAGAATTAGTGTTTTTATTTATTCAATAAAAAATAAGCATTGCCATACAACGTGGCAATGCTGCCAGCATTTTGGGAACGCTGCCTACTGGTAGCGGCTTGTTAAATTAGTGTTAGTTTTATATTAATTTTAGTTTTAGATTAGTTATAGTTATAAATTTAAATTTAAGATAGTTTTTATTTTACTTGTAATATAAATTGTTTTTTTTTTTTTCACTTTCTGTCGATGTGAAAAGATGCAAATGTTTTATAGGATTGCAAAAATGCAATAAGCCTAAAAAGCCACAAACGACACTACGGGTTTGTGCTACGGATTGTGTGACATACTATAAATAAAAAAACTATAATATATTAAAACACCACTGGATAGGTTTCTGGACACATTCACGCCTGTTTTATTACACAATATCACAGAATTCTCTCCCTAAAAGACGATATTCATATTACAAAAAGTTTCAAAAGGAAATTGCACCCTATGGGCGAAAACCTGGAGCTAGTCATTCGGGCGCTAAAATATACAAAATACATGATTACCCAAAATCTTAATAAACTCGTTAGCTATTCCGCCGCGGAACATCGCATTAATTCCAGTCACGGCGTGATTCCAGTGTTCCATACTCAGCTACTATAAACTGTCTACAGATTTAATAGCCTAAAAAGTTCGGTGTACTAAATTTAAATTATGTTGTCACATGTTTCAGTAACGATAGAAATTTGCTTCAAATTCTGAATTGAGTTTCGTGGTGAAATTAAAAACGGTAGGTACAAGGTACTTGCGTTAATTCTACCGCTTGCCCGGTACAAAAAATGTTTACTCTAAAATTTTAAATTGCGCCGAAAAGTCTTTATTAGCCGAATAAATTACATACAATCCAATCTAAATTACTTTTTCAAATTAGCCTACAAAAATATAATAGAACAAAGGTATGACGTACAAAACAACACTGATATACCTACCTACGTTTATTCAACACAGCTACTTTCCTACATTGTAGGTATCAATTTGGAAATCATTTGCTCCCATAAAGACTAATTTTCGGTAACTGGACCAAATCATACCTCGTTAGAGCGATAACGATGGCTATTGACTATTTCAGGTATGTATTGAAACCATTGACTTATGAAATCACTACTGAACTAGTGAATACGATTTATTCGACAAAAATCGTACTCTGGAATAACAAAGAACTAAAATTAAAACCTAAGCTACATGTATAACGATAAAATACTGAAGGAAATTACGAATATAAAAGTCCATTGATGGAAGAAAATATAGCAGTAGAACGCTGGCAGCATTGCCACGCTGAATGGCAATGCCTAGGCTGGTTTCACAGTACGGGAGACCCATGCGGGTCGCCCGTATGCGGGAGACGGGATCTACGCGGAGGCAAGTCCCGTACAAAACGATCCGCGTCGCTGTGAAACGATGTTCTAGTGCCTCACGTATGTCTCTGCTCCCGAAGCCCGCGCGTACGGGTGACCCGCGTGGGTCTCCCGTACGGACATCCCGTGTAACCGGACTTTCCAGCATCCCGTGAAACCAGCCTTAGATTTTGGCCAAAAAAAGCCAACATCCCGATCACCAATCGCCTTGACCAAACGTTTCTGGTCCCTATACAATTCGGAAAAAAGTATCTAGATGGTATGTGCAAGTGTAAAAAGGTGTGAGTTGTGATCCAAATCAAATACAACACGGTGAAGGTGTTCAATAAATTCTGCCATAACTCAACAAAAATGACGGTTGCCTCATAAACTCACTAACACATTACCGACCAAACACACATATATTTCAATATACATAATTACATATACGTTATTGAGCGCATCATCGCGAAGTAGCCTAGCGCAAACCTATTATAGCGTTACATATAATCTATAATTATCCTATTGGAATATATTACACTCTATTCTATCGGTCATGTTGATCAAAAGAAAGTAATTGTCTAGTTTAGGAAAACTAGTAAACATTTTAGGGTTCCGTACCCAAGAGGTAAAAACGGGACCCTATTACTAAGCTTGCGATGTCTGTCTATGCCTGTCCGTCTGTCTGTCTGTCCCACCTATTAACGGTTGTATCTTTAGAACTGTAATTAGATAGCCAATTAAAATTTCCACAGCATATGTAATGTTACGGTGGATTAACTAAGAAATAATGAAAATGACAAAAAGATAAAATGAAAGGAGGTCCTCATATTTATATTTTTACATATTTTTGTAATTAGTCTAATGTAAAAACGGTAATACGTACAAGCGTCAAACTTGGTGTGATTATAGTACACACTCTAAAGTATAACAACAAATAATAAATAATGGTCAAGTGCGAGTCGGTGACAAATTTCTGTTAATTACCAAGTTAAGCAAAGTATTTTGCTCCTTAGATGATCTTATCATAAATTCGTCTCACTTAATCGTAATGATACTACTAATGATGATGATTTTACTAATTTTGAAGTCGGTTTTTTTAAATTGATAATTATTGTATTTGTGGTGGTACGGAACTCTCAGTATGCGAGCCCGACCCGCACTTGGTCGGTTTTATTTCGTTTCCCTTTACGATCTTTTCGCCATCATGTCTGCATTAATGCGCATGTAATGACGCAGAATCAGAACTTCCGGTTGAAGTATTAACTGAGTCGGCAAGTTTGTCTCGATTATTTTATTAATGGCACATCAGAAACTCTTCGGCAAATACGTTTTGCGAATTCTGATCTCCAGTAATGTCCATTCCGCCGTTCAAAATGTCAGCCGTCCGCAGAGCTACAGGGTGTTTCGAGCGATTACACGCGCACGCCCGCACCGTCATGTCACGTTAATGCGCACTTAATTACGCAGAAATGGACTTTTGGTAGCCGTGCGAGGTAGAATATGAGTTTAGGAATTTGGGATGCTATTCTCATCGACAACGGTTTGAATTGGAACGGTTGGAGATTAAAATTGATCTTTTTATTTTTTGAAAAGCAATTCATAACTGACTAGCTAACACAGAAGACTGCGTGTTCTAGTAAGAGATTGAGATAGGCATATTGTCAGATATTGTCAGAGATGGTCCAAAAACTAAGGCAAGAAAACAAGAGTTGGCTAAAAGTCTACCAAATATTTATCCTCACAAGTACCTAAAGCAACTTAAGTTTCGGAACAGTTCGCATAAATTTTACCTATTCACAAGACCAACTTCGAACTTTTACACATAACTAACACAAAGGGAAGGTTGAAAGTTCATTCAACTCCCATGATTTACCTACATAATGGTGCCAGATTTGTCCAATAATAAAACAGACAAAAAAACGCCCCGCGGCGTACTGAACGAAAATAATAATAATCGTTTCCTTTATAAGAAAAGTTTTAGGCGCAAAATAAGATATAAATAGCATGAAGACTGACATGATTTTTTTCATACGTCGTAGCGACTCGTAGCTCTTTGCTACGATGCATAACGTGAATGATAAAAAAAATTACTAACGATGAAAGCCGCGCTCAACGACCATAGCTATCTCTTTCGCATGGTTTAAAAAAAAATAAAGATAAATTAAATAAATGTATGTATATCAGTCTCTGGCAGCCATAGTTACAAACTTTGCTTAGTTTGGAGTCAAATGACCATGTCTACAAAAATTTCCCCAGTATTTATAAATTTTAATAGGGCAAGTGCCTTTATTAACTTAACAAAATACAAGCTAAAAGTAACACTACAAAAACAGTTAGACTGCCCATAGACCGTTGAAGGCTCAATGGCAATGCTTATGCGTTGAGTAGAAAAATGCCAGCATTTTGTTCACGCGTCGCACCAGACAGGCGCTCAGACAGATTTTTGAAAATTAGGTACCTACAGAGCTTCTGGTCCCCCCTAGGTTTATTTATTTATATTTAGAATAACATTGCAAATAGTATAAAACAATTTTCGTGTTGATATTTTATAGGATGCCGGAGGAGATATTAAAAAATCACTACCTATTTGAAATGTTATTCTAACTAAAGACAATGCCCAGTCAGTAATTTTGAATTCTCACTCAGGGCTTTATTAGGTTTCAACATGTTCAAATAATTAAGTTAATGGTAAAAACAAAACATATTTTACAACATTGCTTGTAAAAATTACGATACAATTCAATCTGTGTTTATTGTGTCAAAATTAAATATTTAACTTTCCGTATTGTAAATTTTTTACATTTTGCGTCGAATTTAATCGTGTTTGACCACCAATTACATTTCTATCTTCGGTATGCGGCGAGAACCAAAGATACCACTTTGATAAAGAAAAAATCTACCCTTCTGGGGTCTCTGGGTATTATAGTTATGTTGATCTCAAGAAACAAGGTAGTTCACAACCAGGAAGTCAACCGATAAAGCAGGCACTTCCATTTTCTGTGATGTTACTGCGATTTCGTTATTCTTTACAGTAAAACTCCATACTGCTTGTAAGCTTATCCAATATTTATGGTTATTAGGATCTTATCTACTGTTTGTTCGGTATCTTGTTGGCAGTCACATGCACATTAAGTTACTGTGGGACAAGGGTACGACGTTCGAGACATCTCATTAGTAGAATAGTTGTAACTTTGATTGGAAAGTTGCAAATTGTATTACTTACAGATTCTTATAGATATACGTATGAACAGTAAGATTATACATTATACATTGTGACGAACAAAGATTTTTGCCCAGCAGTCACTTGAAAACCAGTTCTTTTGCCAGGCTATGCGTGTTTATCATCTACAAACACCATAATCACTTAACTGGTAAGCTGTGATCAAAGGCTTACCCATAAAAACATATTACAGTAGTTTCTAGGCCTTACAATATCCCTATCCCAAAGATTTCATTACTACGTAATAATCTTTGCCCTATCCCTACATTCCATCTCTACCTCTATATACCTATTAATATAAAAAATTGGGTTAACAATTATTGCTTTCTCTTCATGTGGCGTATCATTGAATATAGGTCTTTTAAAATGTAAATCAGGTTCGGTACATCGTTCTTTATTGTTGATCTGCAAAAATGACGTTGTGGGGGTTTTTCCATTTGCAAAACTCATCGTAGGCTTTGATGTAAGCCAACCGTGATTTGTCGGTAGCAACTTTTCTACTATATCGGCCGCCCTCTCATTCATAAACGCATGTGTTAACACGCAATATATCTTCTTCATGACTTGAATGCATTTTCAATCGCCTTATTACTAAACTTCGTGTTCGTATAACTTACGTAATCAAAATAAATGTATTTTTTTTTTTTTACTAATGATAGCTAAGAACACAAAATAGTTTTTATTCATCAAATCTCGAAGAGTTATTTGCACAAGAAATTTGTATGTCGAATATTCTTTGCACAAGGAATTTGTATCGAGTATGTTTTGCACAAGGAGGCATTGAGATGGAGGTCAATTAGATATATTGGTGTGTTTTTAATTCAAAATCGTGATTAAAAGGGTCTAAGCTTTTAAGAGGGGGAATGGTATAAAGAATGTTTACTCATTGTAACAAGTTCTCAAATTGCCGCCACAAATGCTACTTACTTGCTTGTTAGATAACAGGTAATTTTATACCCAAAGGAATTCCGAAACATTTTCCTGCAAGATATCTTAGCAAAAATCCTGCATAATGCTCCGGTTCACGTAATTACGTAGGTATGTAAAAAGAATTTTATATCTCATTAAAAGTTTACAAACCCTCTTCAAAAGGTCTTACGAACTTGCCGGTACTTAAAGACACAAAAGACGGTGAGAATAAATTTGATTTAGTTATCAGGCCGTAACCTGCTTTACATCCTGGGATGTGACCTGCATAATGAAGGTGCTTTTTGGGTAAAAAAATTAACACGGCATGAGAGATATAGGGCTGTTTTGTAGGATCGACTTTTAAAAGACCACTACAGGGTGATGATGGCCGAGCGGTAGCAGGTGTGCTTTACAATCTGATGGCACCCGGTTCGAACCTCGGCCGCACTAATGTTTCATTTAGTAGATACTTAAACTTAAAAAAATATTTATTTAATTTAAGTTAAAAAATATGCCGTTTTGATGCCATTACTCAAAAACATCGTGTGGGACTGATATATCTACATGAGAGCCTCAAAAGTTCAACACATTTGACATTGACTGACATGCACTGGGCCAGCATGATGGATTAAGGCCCATCCTCTACTCTGAGAGAAGGCCTATATGTGGGAACATGATAAGCTGGTACTGATACTGCACTTTTAGTAGACGTACCCGAAAATGGCCGGTTACCGCTTATTTACCAACGATGACTTGTTTAACAGTGCAAAGCGAGAGGAAGCTGCATGCGCGCAATCATCTAGAAAAAAAACCCTTTAAACGTGGTTGAAACTATAGCTGGGATAGCCGGCTTAATCTCACGTAATTCCCGAGTAATGAAAACAAAAAGTTGTGTATACTTAAATATAATTAATTGGTCTTGCACATTTTGCAATCAACTGCTCAACTGACAGACAGACAGACGAACAGACGGAAAGACGGACAGACGGACAGATGGACAGACGGACAGACGGACATACGGACAGACGGACAGACGGACAGACGGTCAGACGGACAGACGGACAGACGGACAGACGGACAGACGGACAGACGGACAGACGGACAGACGGACAGACGGACAGACGGACAGACGGACAGACGGACAGACGGACAGACGGACAGACGGACAGACGGACAGACGGACAGACGGACAGACGGACAGACGGACAGACGGACAGACGGACAGACGGACAGCCGGACAGACGGACAGACGGACAGACATTGTAGGTCTCGTTTTTACGCTTTGGGTACGGAACCCTAAAAATACCAGCGCCAGATGTTTACCTACAACCAGCATGCTGAGTTGGGGCCGGTTTTATGGCATTAGCATCGATTCTGTTGTAGCACTCACTAATTTAAACCACTTTGACAGGGCTAAAATTTTCTGTCTCTTTCATTTCAATATAATTATGAAAAAAGGATGGCATCAATCTTACAGCTGCTATGAATTTTGTCATACACTAGAAAACTCAACCAATGGCCCAAAATAGATTATGTAGCGATATTTTAGCGCCTTAATATTTTGACAGCTTTGCTATACAAAATTTGTTAAAACCCGTAAAGACATAAATTTTATATGACAAAAATATTAGCCTTTAATTTTTTTGAATGCGATGTTGGCCTAATACTATGTTTACTCCATTCGCTTGAATTATTTTAGTCAGGATGTAATAAAAATATGGAAGTTGTGATAGGGGTCCAATTTACGCGTCGATATTAGTTCCGTATATATGCTTATAAGCTTCTGCACTTTATGGCGCGTCGTAACAAGAGATCAGCTTTGTTTGTCTCGCAAATTACGCAGTTTGTGGGCTCTGTATCCTATTTTTTATGAGCAGAAGAATTAGCTGACAGAGTGTGAAAGTATTATCATATAGCCAGCAGCGTTCCGCGGTTCTAACCAATAGCTTTCGGGAGCCGTGCCCGTACATTCCTTTGGGAAACAAGAAAAAAATAATCATCAAAATTGGACAGCTCCGTTAAGTCAAAATCAAAATCAAAAATTATTTATTCAAGAAATGTACATTATAAATTGTTACTGGCTCTAACTGCCAAACTGGGTGTTGGAAACCCGTGTCACAAGTTATGCGTGGTCATAAATAACAAATATATAGGTACAAGTTGACTAAAGAACCTAGTCTTCTCATTCATCGGTTAAAAAGTAACATAAACTAAGCATCTCCAATCTTTTTGTCGTCATTAACGTATTCTATTCGTATATTAAATCAGAAGGCGACTTTTAAATGTGATCAAATGAAAACTTCAAAAACTAAGTGCCTAAGTTCGCGTTGTTCAATTAGCTGAGTGGCTAACCCTAGTGTCAGTAATTTTTGCCTACTCGAAGTCCTAAAAACGACCTATCTCAAACAACCGGAAGTTCTAATATGTCATCTATAAAATAGATGAGTAATCATTCTTAAGAAGACTAGCCAAATCACTCGCGTTTATGATTTGTTTGGGACTTTCTGACTTAAATCGAGGTGTCTTCCAAGGAATTTACATCTTTAGGGTATATACAAGATCTTTGGTGTCTTCATTCTCTTGACATCAGATGAGGTGGCGGTCAAGCGCAAGACTATTATCAATTTAAAAACAAAACCACATTGCTGTGTTTGGCAACGTAGAATTATCTGCTATTAATGGATATTTAATCTACTCATTCGCGCTTAATATCACTGATCTATTATCAATTTAAAAACAAAACCACATTGCTGTGTTTGGCAACGTAGAATTATCTGCTATTAATGGATATTTAATCTACTCATTCGCGCTTAATATCACTGATCTATCGGACCAGCTGGTTGAACTACACTATGGACTCTCCAAGGCAACCATCCAAAAATGTAACTTAATCGGAACTTGAATTCCCCTACTAATTCGCGCTTACGCACTATTCCCTATTCTCCTAATCATTTGCGCTTGGCACCACTGATCTGCTGGACCAGCTGGTTAAACTACTCAGTGAACTCTCCAAGGAAACCTTTCAAGCATATAACTTAATTGGAACTTATTAATATTCTAATGATGTCCAAATGCCGTAACACTAGCTGTTTTCACAAATAAACTCGTAATTCTGACATCTGTTTGCGGGCTAAAGAGTATTAAGGAAATTAAACCTCCCGTTGAAACGGTCTCTACGATGATTATCTTATTTTGTAATGCAAACATTATAGGCGAGGAGTTAAAGAAATTTTATTATAGAAACTGATGTGGTTTTCACACATTTTATTTATATTACACGGGAATTACTCTCGTAAGATTAAGCCGGTCACTCCGACTATAGTTTCAACCGCATTAAGCAGTCTTTTTCAAGGTGAATGCACGCGCGCGGCTGCGTCTCGCTTGGCACTACGGACTGCCAGGCGGCGCGCACGTTATGTCAACGGCAGCTGATCGGGTGCGGGGGTGGGGGTGCGTAGAGAAATATGCTGCGCCGGCGCACACTAGAACTCTTCCTCAAAGAATGAAATTGAAGTTAAAGAAAAAGTGAAAGTTTGGAGTTAAAGAAATTATTCAGAAATTAACTGCATGCTAGTTATATTTCAACCGTTTTTTTTTATACCAGTTGTTTTTAAATAAAAATATATCAATAAATGAACGTTTGAGCAGTTATAATTTGACGAGAAATAATACAATTTAAGTCAACAAGCTTCTTATAACAGATGTTATTATAAATTACGTTATTTACGTAATTTAAAATAACATCCAACTTGGTGTAATTAGTTATGGACATTGCTTTTGAAAGCTGTAGTTGATAAAACTAATATAATTAAAGGTCTCACTGTCTTTCATAGCAGTCTGTACTTTTAATTTAGTTTAGCTTAAACATCTTAAATAAACACCCCGATAAGCTCTACATATAATAAATGTGTTGGTCTATAATGTTGTACATGACCTCTACCGAAATAGAAAAAGTACCTTATATTAATTTGATTGGATGTAAATGGAATCAGAACAATTGGTGGAAATTTGACGGGTTTAACGAACGTGGTAGGATTGATGTGTACGCCACTACGAAGCAAGTGAAGCTGCGGGCAAAAGCTATTCATTAATTAAATAGCCAAAAAGCTGGTTAGTACGAAAAGCTTAAGTAAACAGAGTGTCCCGTATCACCCAATCCAAATACACTTACCCTGAAATGTTATTCCAAGCCTAGCTTGACCGTTTATAGGTACAATATTGTCGGTATTTCCACTCTAATATCGCAGAGCCGAGTCTTAAACGAAGTCAAATATTGAACCAGAAAAGTACTCGAAGTGGGATCATATTACCTAAAAATATCTTGCGACCTTTATTATTTTTGCCAAATCGGAAAAGAGAGGTAAATAAATCTAAAAACCTACGAACGATCGCTGTCGATTGATTAAAGAATAGAAATCGGTAGACTTAGGAAAAAATTTTTTGAATGAGACGTCATAGGATGAATATTTGGTAGTTTAGCAATTTTGAGTTAGAAATTTGTGTCGGCTGTGGAGGTCCGGCCTAAGAATAGACCTCCCCCTTCTCTTCCCGTGGGTGCCGTAGAAGTCGGCTAAGGGATCAACCAGAAGACGGGCAGCAGCGTCTTCTGAGTATAAAAACACCGACTGCGCTCGCCAACCCGCCTGCCAAGCGTGGCGAGTATTGGCAATCCCCCCCTTCAATGATGAATACAAAAAGGACCAGGCCCCCAGTCCCCGGCAGCCCCGCTATTCCTGGCTACGGTAGCGGTCATGGTAACGGCGGGGCCAGGGGTGCTAAGAATCCCCGGCAGACGCTCGGCTACCAACCCCAACGACGACGACTGGCCCTGGTAACACACAACATACGCACCATGAGGACTGATGAGAAGATTGTTGAGCTGGAAGAAGAAATGGGTAGGGTACGTTGGGATATCTTGGGTTTATCCGAAGTCCGTAGAGAGGGCGAGGACACGATAACCCTGAAATCCGGTAACCTACTCTACTACCGGGAGGGCGACCAACAGTCCCAAGGTGGTGTCGGCTTTCTCATCCACAAGTCCCTCATTAACAACATTATCACCATCGACAGTGTTTCGAGCAGGGTTGTATACCTAATACTCAGAATATCCAAGAGATATTCGTTGAAGGTCATTCAGGTATACGCACCGACCTCGTCACACCCAGATGATGAAGTGGAGGTTATGTATGAGGACATTAGTAGAGCCATACATACGTCCGAGACCCACTTCACTGTTGTTATGGGGGACTTTAACGCGAAGTTGGGCAAGAGAAGTGATGATGAGTTGAAAGTGGGGAAATTTGGCTGTGGGCAACGGAACCCTAGGGGACAGAGGCTGGCCGACTTTCTGGAGAAAGAGGGACTTTTTATGATGAACTCTTTCTTTCAGAAGCCGCCTCACAGGAAATGGACCTGGATGAGCCCCGATGGTTCTACGAGAAATGAGATAGACTTCATTATGACCACCAAGAGACAAATATTCAATGATGTCTCTGTGATTCACAGGGTGAAAACCGGTAGTGATCACCGAATAGTAAGAGGCACATTGAATATTAACGTTAAAATTGAGAGGTCCCGCCTAATGAAGTCCACGCTCCGACCGAACCATGCCCATATTCAAAACCCCGAGAGCTTTCAACTCGAGCTGTCTAATCGCTTTGATTGCCTGGAGAATTTTGCTTCCGTGGATGAGATTAATAACAGGTTAGTGGAAACTGTCCATGCGGTAGGTTCTAAGTTTTTTAGACCTGGCCGGCGCACAGATAGACCTCAAAAATTATCCGACCATACCCGTAACCTCATGGCTGATCGACGCTCGTTACAACTACAATGTTCCGATGACGCTGACTCATATAGGCAGCTCAATAGACAAATTTGGAAGTCATTGCGGCACGACATACGTACCTTTAATACGAACAGTATTAAAGAGACGATTGAGCAAAACAAAGGCTCCAAAGTGTTTGCAAGACACATGTCTATTGGGCAAAGCCAGCTGACAAAGCTGAAGAGGGAAGATGGTAGTGTAGCGTCGACCAAAGCCGAGGTATTAGGGGAAATCGAAAGGTTCTATGGACAGTTATACACTTCGGTTGCTAAACCTGTGAGCAGCTCGGCCAAAGACCCAAGAGCCAAGCTGAGCCGACACTATACCGAAGATATCCCGGACATCAGCCTGTACGAGATTAGGATGGCCCTGAAACAGCTCAAGAACAACAAGGCGCCGGGGGACGATGGAATCACATCAGAGCTTCTGAAAGCGGGTGGAACACCGGTACTCAGAGTCCTTCAGAAGCTCTTTAATTCTGTCTTACTCGAAGGTATAACGCCAGAAGCATGGAACAGAGGCGTGGTGGTGCTGTTCTTTAAGAAAGGTGACAAAACCTTGCTGAAGAATTACAGACCCATCTCGCTTCTGAGCCATGTTTATAAGCTGTTTTCGAGGGTCATCACGAATCGTCTCGATCGCAGGTTCGATGACTTCCAGCCTATCGAACAAGCCGGTTTCCGAAAAGGCTATAGTACCATAGACCACATCCACACGCTACGCCAAGTTATACAGAAGACCGAAGAATATAACTTGCCACTATGTTTGGCGTTTGTGGACTATGAGAAAGCCTTTGATTCGGTCGAGACATGGGCGGTGCTCGAGTCTCTCCAGCGATGCCGTATTGACTATCGGTATGTCGAAGTGTTGAAGTGTTTGTACAATAACGCCACCATGTCGGTCCGAGTACAGGAGCAGAGTTCGAAGGCAATTCCATTGCGAAGAGGCGTGAGACAGGGAGACGTTATCTCTCCGAAACTGTTCACTGCCACAATGGAAGATGCCTTCAAGCTCCTGGAATGGCAAGGACTCGGCATCAACATCAACGGCGAGTACATCACTCACCTTCGGTTTGCCGACGATATTGTGGTCATGGCAGAGTCGATGGAAGATCTCAGCATGATGCTCGAAGGCCTCAATCGAGTCTCCCAACAGGTGGGCCTTAAAATGAACATGGACAAGACAAAGGTCATGTCAAATATCCATGTTGTGCCCACCCCAGTATCAGTTGGGAACTCAGTTCTTGAAGCTGTTGACGCGTACGTCTACCTAGGACAAACAGTCCAACTAGGTAGGTCCAACTTCAAGAAAGAGGTCAATCGGCGAATCCAACTCGGCTGGGCAGCGTTCGGTAAACTACGCAACGTCTTTTCGTCCAAAATACCTCAGTGCCTTAAGACGAAAGTCTTCGACCAGTGTGTGTTACCAGTGATGACATACGGCACTGAAACGTGGTCTCTCACTATGGGCCTCATAAGCAAGCTCAAAGTCGCACAACGAGCTATGGAGAGGGCTATGCTCGGGGTTTCTCTACGAGATCGAATCCGAAATGAGGAGATCCGTAGACGAACGAAAGTCACCGACATAGCCCACCGGATTAGTAAGTTGAAATGGCAGTGGGCAGGGCACATATCACGCAGAACAGATGGCCGATGGGGCCGAAAGGTTCTGGAATGGAGACCACGGACTGGTAAGCGCAGCGTAGGACGTCCACCCACAAGATGGACAGACGACCTAAAAGAGACCGCAGGGAAACGCTGGATGCAGGCCGCTTCCAACCGGCCCTTTTGGAGATCGATGGGGGAGGCCTATGTCCAGCAGTGGACGTCCTACGGCTGAAATGATGATGATGATGATGAGTTAGAAATTTAATACCCATGGGATCAATTAAGAATATCAAATCACGAAATTGCTGTCGGTTGGATGACTATAAATGACTACGATAATTTGATGTTTGCTACAAATTTTGTGAGCTTTTTTATGATTATGTACCTTTTAGATACGGTTTTTTCAAAGAACTTCCTTAATCTTTTTACCAGAAGCTCCGTATTATAATTGGATGCGCGGTACTTACTACGAGAACGTCTGAGACCTTTTTAAACTATTACAATTCGCTCAAGTTTTCAAAGCAGGTCAAGGGAATTTCAAATTGAACCCCTGAAAGAACCCTCCTTCTTGCTAAATATTTATGTGCTCTGAGCTCGTTTTAATTCCAATATCTAGCTGGAGCGTTTCAATACTACGAACTTTCATTCAACTGCGTAGTGTAAAATCTTTAAAATATGAGACATGATTTATTTCAGGTGCTGAGTTCGATTTTTCCCAAATAAGACCTACATAACACTCCTGTAAACTGTAAGGTGGGAAATGTAGTAGATTTTGATCAGGATGATTTTGTTTATAACGCTCAACTCAAAAACTATTCTAAAAAGAACGTCGTCCTGTTAGTATGAATTAAAAGCCGTTGCCTTGACCGCTAGAAGCTGATTCCAATATAAATATAAGCTACAACTTTGAACTTATTTTTCTCGTTTCTCCTTTTAAATAAGGAGTTTAAATAGATGCATAAAGAATTTGAATTGCAAAAGCTCTTTGAAAAGCAATTTGTAGTATTTAAACCTCTGTAGCCATTGAGATTTATCGCAGGCAACCAGTAGTGCCCTCAGGGGATCCTAACTATAAATGTCACAACGTCGGAACCCCACAGCTTGTTGAAGTGCTTTATGGACTATAAATCGCAGCGGCTGCACCCGCTAACTCTCTGCTTGGTCAGATGCCGAGATACTTTCAACTACATTTTAAAACGTTAAAAATCATTGTTTATTTAGTGAAAAATTTGCCGTGCCTCTCGGTTCCACTTGCTTGGATCCTCAGGTACTGTAAATTGTACCAGAATAAAAATGTATGTCTCTTTTTGAACTTTGAACGGTTTTGAACACATGCTAAAATTACGTTAATCCATTACATTGTTACTGCGTGTGAGAGGAACAAACAAACCAGCTTTTAGCGACAACGCCGCCACTTGTGGGACTAGCTCTTAAGTTTCTTAATCTATAATTTTTATTTCTGGATTGCACAATAAAGAGTTTTTATCTATTTATCTATCAACAGAACACACGTTCGAATTTTTCATATTAGTATTTGATTGAAAGCCGCTGGAAGTGATTTGGCATAACTTCTTTGTTAAATCTATCTTATGGACAATTAAAATAGTTCATATAATATACTATACTACGTATGTATATATTAATGCAACAATTGATGACGTCACCTGATTTCATGGAAACACTCCTAAATATAACCATAAAAACACAATAGCATCAAATCGCATACTTTTTTAAGCGATCTTGGCAAGAACTGAAAAAAGTTCATACTCCGTAACAATAATTTAGATGAAAAATTTAGTATTTCATAACTATTAAAACCTAAATTGTGCCATTTGTAAGAGCATTCGATGAGATGATTTTCACAATATTGCTCTGTTCGTGACAGTTCCTTAGGGTACGTATTCACTGGCAGGATGCGCGTGTAATGTAGAACGAAGCGAACGAAAGAACAAAATTAAAGAACATTAGTATAGTGCGATAATTCATCGTATTAGCCAAGAAGCATTTGATGCTTTTGTATTGTTAGCCCGTTGGTCAAGTTGGTATTTTGATAGCCCGTTGGTCAAGTTGGTAGTGAACCTACCTTCTGAGCTTGGGGGCGTGGGTTCGATTCCCACATAGGACAAACATTTATGTGATGAACATTTGTGTTTGTTCTATATCTGGTTGTTAATATCTATTTAAGTATGTATTTAAAACTATATATGTATGTATATCAGTCTCTGGCAGTCGTATCACAAGCTTTGCTTAGTTTGGGGTCAGATGACCGTGTGTGAAAAATGTCCCAAAATATTTATTTATTTATTTATTTATTTATTTATTGTTCGAAGTTGAGCACTATCGTTACATTACAAATATTTCTACTGTGTCCAAAGACCATTTGATACGTTCTGATACCTTTTTTGTAACTGACCACTGAGTTATCATCGCCACAAAAGTATAAATATATAGAAGTGAAGTAGTGACGTCAAGGTAACTGAATGTTACAAGTAGTATACAAACAATGTAACATTCCACGTACTTTACCGTACCTACGTAACGTACCTATGAATTTTTCGTTTTTGTAACATGCATATTACATTCAAGCTATAATATAAATCTATATGAATAATAACTCGAATTGTTTAGTAGAATCGGGGGGCAGTATGAACCATGTTTTTAATACAATCAAATGGGTATTTTGGAACCTAGAATAAGCCGAAAGAATTTGACTTTACCGTGGCCGATTGTCGCTGTACCGCTGTCGACTTTCTTTTACATTACACGGGTTTTTCCTTACATTACATTACAAAGCTCCCGATGGATATGTACCCTTAGGTACGCGACTCAGCAGTGTTAAATAGACACATTAATTTTAAAGACTCTCAAAATGGCTGGCGGCACTCTCTATGGGTACCTACTTTTAGCAGCTCGCTCTTCGTTCAAGTTTGTTATCAGTATGGTAATATTATTTATTTTTATCTGAAACTTTGCTCTTCGTTGTCGAGTGTAACAACCACTTGCGATGATTAATGTTAATCTGAAGGAAGATTTATTTATTGTTTTTAGTTTATTTAAGTGATTTTCTTGGACTTTTTATTGCACGGTGGGATAGTATGCTACATAAATTCTTTTAAAAGCTTAGTTTGTCCGAGGGTCTCTCATTCTCGAGCGTTTCAAAAAAGGATGTGGTTGTAACAATTATTAAGCAGTCGCATTTATTCCGACTATTCCATGAGTAACAAAATATGTTACTTTTCATAGTCATCATCACACTTAAGTTTTTTTATCTTATTACGATTATGCTTAATGCGTTTTACATAAAAGTTGTGTGCATTACAAAGACAAGTATATATAAGTATATAATTTTTTTTTTATGCCTACATAAAAAATGCAAATATATAATAGGCTTGCCTTTGACCACCATCTCGCCTGATGTTAAGCGATGATGCGGTCTACGATGGACCACGCTTGCTAGAATGAAGATATATGACCATCCAAACATATATATATAGTGCTTAAAAATTTGCGCTACCTGTCGAAATCTCTACTACGTCAAATCACTCTCAAGTTTAGTATACGACGACCGCTCACCAACAAATACTACGTGCAACTAAGTTTAAACAAATACACTTTTTGCTTGAGCGCACAACTAAAAACGATTTCCAGTCTTTCTACTATACGTCAATGGAGAAAACTGAAAAATCACAAGTGAAACCACAGTGATCCCACTGGACGCACCTAGTAATACGTATTCCTTTGATATATTACTGCTACATAGTTCATCTTAATTCAATTTAGGCTGGCCGAATTTAGCTTACCTATTTCCATTTGTGCTTTGCCTTATTCACGCTTCGACTCTAATGAATCAATCGTCCGGCAAGGTTTGAAATGCGTAGTGTTGAGTATGCTCTGGGAATTGCGATTTAGGATTACCATAGTTATACATGTACTCATATGTTATTGCTCATTTGTCCGGTCCTTGCGTTAGTAAATTTGCTCTATCTCATACCCACTAAATTATGAATGTGAAAGGGTGTTTTTTTCTGTTTCTCTTTCACACAGCAACTGAGCAACGGATATACGTGGTTTTTTTAATAAAGATAATTGGAGGATCGCACTGAATGTTCAGAGCCCTCCAACCTGCAAAACATGAGAGCCCGGCCTAGCTACAATGACAAAAAAACTGTTTGAAATTTGATTTTCCCGCCATAGGTGAAACGTACCACCTTAAAGTTATTGGTGGCAAATTTTTCAAACCTGGTCAAGGTTAAAAAGTAAAATTTTCGTTGAAAATGGTTCTTCAAAAAGGTCACATTAAATATCACGTTTCGTAAATTATGTGTTTAGGAAATTCAGCATACTTGGTAGGTACAGATTTGCTATAAAAATAAAGCTTAAAATCAATAGCTATTTACTTATATCAACTACTACGCGGGTCTAGCCCGGACCTTTGACAGGAGGCATTGGTGGGGCCAAAATCAACGCCAAGAGTGCAAAGTGCAAGAGTGTTGAGTGCAAAATTTCCAATTATGCGGAGTGTATAAAATGAAATATAAAACTATTGTACAGTATAGAATTTAATAATCTGGGCTATTATTGAGGTGAACAATTTGTGGATAGGGGAACAGAGCTATAGGATGAGAAACGGCACCTGCCTTATCCTGCCTCATCTCAAAATACATTTAGGCAGGCGATGACTTGCCACTTGCTATTTACTGAGTTTATGTATTTTAAATATTTTCTGGTTCCCGTTTTACTTAAACGGGTAGGCGGTATAATTGATTAGACCACGGCGAGCAGTAGTCGAGCAAAGCTGCAATTAGAGCATCAGTGCGCCGCGTCTGCGTTCAATTTCTGAAATATTGGCAGCTCTACTGTTTCTGGTTGCAGCGTAAAGTGATTGGAAATTGTTTTAAAAAGTATTTTAGAACACAAAACTTTAGTTTTATTATCAAGCCTATAGGTGAAATTGATAATTATATATAACACACAATCAAAAAAGCCTATGTAAGGCCTCGGGAGAGGCCTAAGTTCAGCAGTGGACGTCTTCTTGCTGATGAAGATGTTGATGAACCCAAAATCAGGATAAAGGCAACAGAACTATTGACCATCGACTATTTATACCGAGCATTGATTTACAATAACATGGATTTTGGGTCTAGTATAAAATTCTCGAAAAAATGTCCTGAGTTTACATTTTATTAAACAGGATATTTTAATGTGTGAATTTTTTTAAGAACACGGTTTTAACTCAAATCGTTGTCTCCTCTGATTAATTGACCGTTCGTTGTATATAAATGTACATAGAAATTTGATTACCTATCTTTTTTCACTAAGAAGGTTATGTTCGAATTTACGGAGAAAAAGTAGATTATTTGTATGATATTCAAACAAAAAAATAATAATAAACGTATCTCACAACTAATGTAGCTACTAAGTGACCCAAGTTTGTCTATGACCTTCATAAATTAAATAGAAATCTAGGTCGCCTAGTCAGCTTACGGTAGTAAATCTGCTGAAATGGCCTTCATTTAGATAAAACAAGAAGATTAAACTTCGTGTGTTAGTCACATGTTCACGACCTTTCAAGAGGGTCAGGCGAAGATTTGATCGTTTTTTCTTGGTTTTTTCATCAAGTTCTTACAAAGTTTTGGTAAAATAAACAACAAAAAAAACTATGAAAAGTAGGTATATAGTTCTGGTAAGGTAGAAAATGTTGTTTGTGTATTTTCTCTTTGTTTTCTGTAATTACGTAATTTAATCAGCCCAAGGTAATCTGTTTCTTGCGGATTTGAAAAAAATTTACTTATTCAATAGTTTGCCTAACATTTGAGAAAGTTAAAGAAAGTTTTTCATAATACAGTTTTGACTGAGATTATGACTTATTGAAGAATGCAAGGTCATAATAAAGTTTCGGCCAAAATTACGAAAACGTTTTAATATAATTTACTATCAAAAGTAAACTTTACGGAGTGTTCTTTTAGACGACGGATATATTTGAGGATATATACCATAGATGAGTATTTTAAAGATAAATCATAAAATATAAAATTTAATGTATTATGTAATGCAAATTTTTAATTTAAGCTATGATAAAGAATAATCTGTACCTACTATAATAATTAATATACCCTTCGACCAAAATAAAATTAATGGACAGGCCCAGTAGAAGCGCATTTTTGAAGATAACAAAATGAGCGCCGGCTCTCATTTCGCTTCTGTTGGTCTCTAGCCGTAGGAAGTGCAACACGTGTCTATTGTTACGTGATAACGAAACATCTGACAAAATTATGCATTCATATATGCTTTCCCGAAGTGTAAATACACAAATAAAACCAGGATCTATTTTTCGTAACAAATATACTGTACATTTTTATAATTGGGTGTTGAAGTATATGTCCGACGGTTTTGAGTCGTTTTTACTGAGCAATTTCAATGGTTAGGGCCCGTCCATTCATTTTATTTTAGTCGAAGATTATACCTATTGTAATTTACACACCTTAAACATAGTAAAAATATAAGTAATAGTAAGTTGACTTGAGGCCCGTAGGAGATTTAAATACCTACTCATGCACGAAAACGCAGGGTTGTCCCTGTCTCTGAGTTTTATAGCTGTACCTATGTATATTATAATGAAACAACAATCCGTAGATTAGATACGGATATACGGATTTTACGATTGTAAATAATTAGGTACTCTTAAAATAAATCAATGTTTGTAGCGGGTATCTACGACCCGGTAAATGTATAATTTTATTCTTCAACAAACATCGGTCTCTGCGATCTCCGTTACTACGATTATATATTGTAAGTATATTTTTTTAAATATACAACTGAGTATGAGACGAGCAAGTCAGTCACTTGATGGTAAGTGTCACGCCTATCTATATAGTAGTCAATATCCGTAACCGTGTATAATGACCTTTTTTCTGTATAATACAGTTAATATGCGTAAACCTGTATTGTGACCTTCTTTCGGTGTAGTACAGTCTATTATGTGTAACACTGGATAGTTACCTCCTTTCGGCGTAGTACAATCTATATGCATAATCCTGTATAAGACCTCCTATTAGCTTCTTAGTACAGTCTATATGCGTAACCGTGTATAAAGACCTCCTTTCAGCTTAGTACAGTCTATACTATATGCGTAACTCTGTATAATGATCTCCTCTCGGCTTAGTACAATCTATATGCGTAACCGTGTTTAATGACCTTTCGGTATAGGGCAGTCTATATGCGTAACCTTGTATAATGACCTCCTTTTTGCTTAGATCAGTCTGTATGCGTAACCCTGTATAATGATTACCTCTCGGCTTAGTACAATCTATATGCGTAACCAAGTCTAATGACTTCCTTTCAGCTTAGTACAGTCTATATGTGTAACCCACCTCCTTTCGGCTTAGTACAATTTGTATGCGTAACCCTGTATAATGACCTCCTTTCAACGTAGTACAGTCGGTCTATTCCACTTTGATTACCTGGGTGATGTGTCGTGTGGAAAGGATTTAGGTATATAGAAGCTGTACTATAGACATATTCAAAATCATACGTCCCTATCTACCCTCCAATACTGCTACCGCTTTTATGGAGTTTTCTGAATCCAAACAAGACTGTAAGTACTGTTTTGTGTAACCACCTAGTGTTTACTGTACAAAGTTGTGCTAATGAGCAAAATTTCTCTGCAATCAGAGATGCTTATCTTTCAATGTTGTTACGTGTTCCATTACGGCTTACGCTTGTTATATTGTGGAAGTTTTATTACAATGTTTGGAACCCACAACTCTCACGTTAGCCAAATCATTAAGAATACTTTATTTACCTACATACATATGGCTGCCATTTTATTGGATTTCCTTTTGCTAAAATTCTTCTTCATCATCATCATCGTAATCAATAGTCTACTATAGTCCTTTTCAAATAGCATGTCACTTGACAGGTGGTTTAAAAGTACGATAGAATGTAAAGTGATTCGTAAATATTGATTGTGACGTCACAGAACTAATTTAAAGATTTAAAATTTACTGCGAAAACTTATAGCTAAGCGCCACTATGAAAGCTAATGGTAAAAACTAGTCTGCTAGTAGTAGTTGTCAAGTGCCATGCTATTTGAAAAGGACTATAGTCCACTGCTGGACATAGGCCTCTCCCAAGGCACGCCACTCAGTCCGGTCTTCGACTTTTCTCTTCCAGTCAGCCAGCCCTCTTACGTAAATCGTCACTCCAATGAGTCTCAGGGAATCCTTTGCTATGTCTGCCGATTCGTGGGCTCCACTCACGTCTATATATCGGTTCCACGAAAGATATTACCGACCCACTGCCACTTCAGCTTGCTAATACCCTGAGCTATATCGGTAGCTGGTTCTCTGGCAAATAAATTCGTTCCAGATACGATCCCTCAAGAGAAACGCCGAGCATAGCTCTCTCCATAGCTGCTGGAGCTGAGTGACCTTGAAGTTGTGGACCGTCCCAACTTTAAGTGTCCACGTTTCAGCACAGTAAGTCATGACATGTAGAACGCTTCTACTTCGCTAAAATGCTTATTGCTGTTAAATGTATTTGCGTACTTATTAAATAAAGTGTTTTTGCATTTGCTCGTCTTAATATTAGAATATCTATGCGCCTAACGGCCATTTGGTTGATTTGGCCGTATATTACGGCCAAACCGAAGACAAATACATTCAAATTATAAAACTTTTTTTTTTTGTGGAAACTTCTGGCACGTTTGACACTTTTTGGGGTGGAGATAAAGCACTGAAGTCGCGTTACCGTCACTCTCAGATACTCGTTCGGGTAAAGCCGACTCGAATCGGCTAATGGAGTGAGAGAGATATAGTCAACCTTGATGAAGATTTCACTTCTGTCGTGCGGTCTTAAGCACACACTTTTTATTCTTATATACCTACTTATGAGAGGTCCTATTCAGAACCAAAATCAATTAAAAAAGTGGTGTTAACTTTATTGCATTACAGCGAGTTTTATTTTTTATGACTTCTATTGACTTATACCAATTTAAGAATAGGTAAAGCTCAAAATAGCTACATAAAAAAAACATTAATAAGTTAAAAAAAATGTTTCAGTGCGCCTGGTTAATATGACGCGTGACCAAAATATTGATATCATGTTTCTGGCTTAACGCACAAGCATTGCAATTCAGTATGGTAATGCTGCCAGCATGTTGGATACGTTGCCAACTAGTAGGGGGTTGGAGCATTTGGATTGTCTTTAGACCTTCAAAGGTCTTTGAGCAGTCTAACTATTTTTGTAGCTTGTATTTTATTTAGTTAATAAAGGCATTTGCGAGTATTTTTTTATGATTCATTCAATTATCTCTATCTAAACCATCTTTAAATTAAAAGTTTGAAATTTTGTTATAAATAAGAAACTTTTTCATCTCGAAATCATTTAAACCAGTGATCAGAAACTAGTATTGATTGAAACGATAAAAGTCCAAGGAACCGTAAATAGAGGGTTTGTAATAAATTGCGAAATTCCTTTCTATCAATGTGACCTCTACGGGTAAAATCGTGCGGGTAAAACCAAGCAAAGTAATATTGATCGCGGGTAAAAACTAATATTGATGAACGAGGTCCCTTGATTTCTCGTATTAAATTCCGCAAAACCATGGTTCGGAAATTAAGGTCACCTGGCTTTGATAAATTATTTGATAAGCTGGTTTAAGGACTTTTGTCGAAATTCGATTATTAAGTTTGAGAATTAACGGTCGTTAACTAGGGGACTTTACGAATGGCTTTATTTATGTAGTTGTCAAGCTAGACGTTCAAACGCTACAACCCACCTGATGTCGAGTGAGGGTATGGTCGTACATAGTGAACACATCAAACCTGAAAGAATTTTTTGTTTAAGTGTTTCCACATACGTAAGTGCTCATCGCCATTATCAGCCTATCATGTTCCCACTGCTGGGACACCGGCCTTCACTCAAAGAAAGAGGATGGGGCCTAACTATACCATGCTATCCCAGTGCATGTTGGTGAATGTCATATCTCTTTGAACTTTTTGAGGTTCTTAAACATTTTGCTCGCGATGTTTTCCTTCTTCGCTTTTTGCATCGATACTGCACAGAATTAATTCAAGTACTAAATAAGTCATTGGTGCAGGGTTAAGGATCGAACCGGGTGCCGTCAGATTGTAAAGCGTCTGCGTACATCGCTCACACACATAAATACAGCTAGTCTGAATTCAAGTGAAGCTGTCGGAGCACACGACTGAGATCACTTAATAGTTGGTAGCCGTCAAATATAATTTCAAACAGGCTGCATAATTTTACTCTACAATAAATTTGTTTTTACATGAAATAAACTAAGACTAAGGCAAGGTAAGCGGAGCGTTGGTGGTCCAGCTGGGTTGAAACTGCAGTGCAAGTACCGTTCTTTATCGATCGTCAAATTCGATAAAATGCTATATAATATATCATAGCGAGGACTGATTTAATGGCATTTTATCGAATTTGACGTTCACAACTGTCAAATTTGAAGATCGATAAAGAACGGTACTTGCACCGCTGGACTCGATTAGCACAGGACTGAGGCAGACGGCATAGCAAGAGAGAGGCCTATACCCAGCAGTGGGATAAGGAAGGCTGTGATGATGATGATGATGATGAAACTTTTTTTTTTTTTTTTTTATGCCATAGGTGGCAAACAAGCAGACGGGCTGCCTGATGGTAAGCAGTCACCGTCGCCTATGGATACTTGTAACACCAGAGGCATCACAAATACGTTGCCGACCCTTTAGAACTCTATTAACTCGCCTTTTGAAGAACCCCATGTTGTAACTTCTCGGAAACACCGTAGAAGGTAGCTCATTCCACATTTTGCAGGTATGAGGCAAGAAAGATCGTGTGAATCGCACAGTGTGCGATTTCCACTGATCTATGATGTGTGGATGAGCCTTCAGGCGGTGGCGGCTAGTGCGATGGTAAAACCGCGACGCCGGCATCAGATCAAACAGTTCTTCAGAACACTCCCCGTTGTAAATGCGATAAAAGATACAAAGAGACCCGACGTCTCTGCGCATGCTGAGTGGCTCAAGGTGTTCAGCGAGCTTGGGATCGTTGACAATTCTGACAGCTCTACGCTGTAATGCATCGAGTGGGTCAAGCTGATACTTGGGTGCTCCATTCCATAGATGGGAGCAGTACTCCATGTGAGGTCGGACTTGCGCTTTGTAAAGCAAGAGTCTTTGTCTCGACGTGAAGTACCGCTTCGCCTTGTTGAGCACACCAAGTTTCTTAGAAAAAACTAAGGTCAAACTAATCTCAAGCGGAGATGGACAGGACACTTGGCTAGATGCAGTGGTGGCGGAGGTCTCTGATGGAATGGTTAACCCCGGAAGACCAGTCCAGCATTGGCGTGATGACATACATAAACATGACATTTTATGGTAACACAGTCATGGTTGAGTTTTGCGCTAAAGAGGGAAAATTGGCGAAAGAGAGCGGAGGCTTATGCCCTACAGTTGAATGGGCTGCCGATGATGACATGAGATTAATATACGTTTTCAAGCAACAATGTTTCAAACGCATGAAATCGTGTTTTATTCCAACAATCTCGTCCATTGTTTACGATGTGTCAGGACGACAAAAAAGCTACTTCAATCATTTTTTGCCGTGATGTAAAAACCGACAAAAGCGAAACGAAGCGACAAGCGATGATTGATAAATCTATAAAGTTCGACGTTGGGATGGAAAGAGCGGCATAGGAATACCGGTTCAGAACTTATCTCTAAAATATCTAAACAAAACCCATTTTTGAGGAACCAATTTGCGGTTGTTGTTTTTATCGGCTATGAGCTCATTTTGGTTGAATAAAGTAAAAAAAAAAAAAAATACATAGGATTGTCATATTGTAACAAGTTCTTAGTTATTATTAGTAAGTATTACATTTCGGAGAGTGTGCATCGGATCTGCATGAACTAATTTCGCTTCAGCCCATTTTTCTATAGGACTGACAGAATGGGTACGAAAAGGCGACACCGCTTTATGGTTCATATTACGAAAACCCATACAAATCACTTTGATTCCACTTTTATTGTGCGTACTGCTAGTCTGTGGAATGAGCTGCATGAATGGGTGTTCCCCGATAGTCTGGGTGTCTTCAAATCGCGAGTGAATTGGTTTCTTCTAAGCAACCGTGTTCCATCGTATACCGCATTATCGCTAAGCATCAGACGAGTCGGCGGTCAAACGCAAGCCTATTTATTCAATAAATAAATAAGTACATATATTTTAGATTCTGAGTAAAAGTAATAAACTTACCTCACATTCATATTATATATGCGAAAGTACCACAGTATCTCTCTGTCCCGCTTATTGTCTGTTTGTTACATTTTCACGACGGCTTGATAGATTTCGATCAAATTAAGCAGAAAAAAAGGTTTTGACGAAATTCATTTTTATTCAGTAAATTGCGAACAAGCAGAAAAACGGAAAGATGCGAAGTAGTTTTACTGTAAATACAAAAGTATACAAGGGTTAAAAAAATATTTTGTAATTCCTTTCAAGCCCAGAATAAACATTTTCATTCGTCTTAAGTAAAAAACTAATTACAAAAACGACATAATTAAACGTATAGCATTTGCATGTAGTAATTTAATTCAACTAAGAAGGCATATTTAGTAAAAGAAAAATCTTTTGTCAAGAAACGTTAGGTAGACTTCAGCAAATTTAATCAAAGTCCCGACCAGCGTACTTCTCGGAATAAATATGTACCAACTCGTAGTTCCTTAGTCAACTACGCGAGCGTATGAAATGAAAATACGAGAATATACAAATGACGGGATCCCATAATCCTATAACTCAACGAAATGTGGTGTTATTGAAAATAGCATTTTGGAATATGGATATATTCTCCAGGGACGGGATGTTGGTAAAGCTCAGGAAGGCCACCGATAAGAGCACGTATTCCTACTCAACAGAGGATCTTGTGGTTCATATCGTAGGTAAAATGTATGTGAAAATTTGAATTTTCCTTTAAATTTGGATATCAATTTGGGCACAATAAACTTTTATAAATAAATTTGGTAGCAATTTAAATTATAGAACTTAACGAAAACCTACAAATACTCAAAGCTTTTCATAGTCTTTTCATATAATTTTTCAAAGTAAAAATTGTATTCACGATTTATGAAAAGCGTTATTAAGTTTTAGCTGTCCGTAGTATACAAGCAACCCTCATAAGTTCGTTCTGCCCGTCCTAATCCTTCAGAACCTTATATACTGACAATGCCTCGGGTATTGTACGTGTCTATAGGCGGCGGTGACCACTTACCATCAGGTGGCCCGTTGCTTGTTTGCCACTTATTCTATTTAAAAAAAAAATAAAAAAAAATGTTATAAAGGCAAGTACATGAAACTTTGCACAATAACAGTTTTAGCTTAGATCTCAATTTAAAAAGTGCAAAAAACTGGTGTGGCTCCGTTAAGTACATGACATGCAAAATAGGGATTAAAAAATCGCTGCTTTCCCTCATTGCTATATTGGAATTTTGAAATTAAGGTAGGGTTTGATACATCACTTTTATAAAGCAAGTCCGCATTTTGAAACTATTAAAATAATATAAATAATTCCATGCTGACAATGTATCAAAGAAATCTTTATTTAAAGCTATTTCGAACATTTTTTGAGTTATAGCGATAAAACTATAATAAATTCAAGACATTCTAGCTCAAAGGTCGTTTTGCCTTTTACGTAAAACAATATTAGAAGAAAAAATAGTTTTCTCTTTGGCTAAACCGCAAAAAGTATATGTTACTAGCTGCGCCCCGCGGTTTCACCCGCGTAGTGATGAAAAATGGTGATGATGATGAAAAGACTATGTCACTCTCTGGCTTTTGAACTATACCCATGCAAAAAATCAGGTCGATCCGATGTTCCGTTGCAGCGTGAAAGAGGAACAAACAAACCAACAAATAAACACACTTTCGCATTTATAATATTAGTATGAAGTATGTATGATACATGTGAATTTGACTGAGTCCTCAACTGTCTGTGAGTGTGTCAAAGAGTCTGTGATGTGACTAAGCTTCGGTTGTTCGATTTTTTTTCTTCTTTAATAACCAATTTCTGTACTATGAATGTGACCACAATTATTTATGACCTTGGCTACGGGAGCGTATCGAAAAATGCATAATATGGTACTGACCATATGCATGTCTCGACACGCTCTTGGCCATCATTTGAAGCGATTTTTTCCCGTCCCTTATTTAATTTTTTTCAAAAGGAAGCTTATCGTAATATAATTCATGTTTTTTTCAAACACATAAACAAACTCAATTTACGATTCAATCTCCTATTTTTAGTCATAACAATTCTTTTTCATTATTACTTTTGTGACAGTAGATTTGTTTATAGTGCAGCATTGATTAATTTAGTTTGAATATTTTAAATATAGTATAGAGTTACACGGAAAGACAGTACAAAGCCGAAAAGAAGTTATGGCACTTATGAGTGTCAGATATTTATCATGTATTTATGAAAAGCACTATTGCAGTGAAAAAATATATATGGTTCCATAGGAAAGTTGTTCATAATGGTCAGGTACATTGACCTCCTTTCGACTTTGTACCACTATTCCATGTAACAATGTACATGATGTCTTCTCAACTACAGTAAAAACAATAACACCAAAATGTAAAATGGTATAAGCAAGAAACAACCAAAATATTTAACGATAGTTATTAATACATTTTACCAGTAATTAAAAGCTATGGTTCATTAAAAACATCCTGCCCATTGTAACAATGTTAAAGCTAATTATTGTCACGTCCGATGTGGCAAAATAATTATAAAGAAACACCGCGAATGAATTTATGGATGAACCTTATTGTAGTGGTGAGCTGCACTCGAATAGTTTTAGTTTTATTATTAATTTACTACTCAGTGAGCATAAATTAAGTAGAGGCTAATTTTAAAATAACGCGCATTATATTATTATGACCTAGTAATATTATAGTCTGATTTAATAGGCAATTGGACTGGTGTTAAACTATTCGAGTGCAGCTCACCACTACAATAAGTTTCATATTTGTTGATATGGCCAGAGTGTTTAATTATTACCCTTCTCACGCCACCCCATAACAAATTTAGTTGTATATCTGTCACTAATAAAAGATGTGAAACCATTGTGAAACAGTGTTTTATTTGTATAACCAATCGTGTGTGAACGAATTAAACGGAATAAAAATAATACTCATTATCAACCACAGAACACACATACCAGGGATTAATGACGCAAGAAGCATTCGTAATTAAACACTCTGGCCATATCAACAAACTGTCCGCTGCCAATCCTCACGCATTACAGAAAACATACGAAATGAGACAAGTTGAACAAGCCACGGGATAAAACTGCCAGTTTTGTGGTGTCACAGAACCATGTGACGTAATTTACTGACACAGCCATGTAATGCAATTATTTTCTGGCAGTGCTTACGTACCTTAGTACGTGCTTTCATACGTGGGACGCCCTAAGACTCGATAGAGTGATGATTTATACGTGAGGTAGCGGCTGGAAGCAAAATACTAATTATCTGACTAAATGGCGTCTTAGAAGAGGCCTATATCCAGCAGTGAACTAAGATTGACTAAACAAGATGGTGATGATGAGTTTATTTATTTAATGCTTTCTTGCACACTTACATTTAATGTAGGGATGCACATATGCACAAGTGGAAGACTTTTAATTAGGTATTTTTTACCTGTCATCCACAAGGTTGGAGAGATTGGTATAATTATGTAGGCAGACGTGCGTGAGTTCGTACTTTTAACTGGTTAAAAAAGGGTAAAATTTTAGAATAAGTAGTTATTCTAAGGGATATAAAATTAGAATAATTCTAAGGATTAAAAGGTTTATATAGCTTAACGTTCTTACTAAGCACACTGGAAGCGTAAAATCGAAGATCAGACTGCGGCGTGCCGTGGTTTGGGACAAGCCTATATCCCAGCAATGAACTGATATGGGTTGATGTGTATAATGATTCCTGATGATATACAGCTTGAGATAAACAGTATTACAACTCCAAAAAAACAAATCACTGCGTGAGCGAATGTATAGCAGATTTGAAAAGAAAAAAAAACTACTAATTAGCGTTATCACACAAATAGTAACTTCATTAAACAATGTTGAAACCTTCGAGTTGACAATCAATGAGTTAAACCGTTTCTTTTTAAGCCGTAACATTGTGTAGTAGTAATCAAAGTTAATGTGGTTAATTTGTCATTGAAAATCACCATCATCATTATTCAACTATCATGGAACTGCTTAAAACACCATGGCCCAGTGCATGTTGGTAAGTGTCATTTATGTCTGAACTTTTTTGAGGTACTTGAACATACCGGTTTCCTCACGATGTTTTTCTTCACCGTTGTTGAGCGATGGCGTCGACACTGCACATCATTTATTTAGGTACTAAATAAGTCATTGTAGCAGAGCCGAAGATCGAAGCGGGTGCCGTCAGATTGTAAAGCGCACATGCTACTGCTCGGCCACCATCACTCTCCTTTCATCAATCATCATCATTGATAGTAACTAAACTAAGACTTATATCAATAATTCACAACGTACTATTTACTGATTTCTATATTTGTAAAGAGTCGCAAACCCGAACCGTCATGCTTTTAGTAGAGGTTTAGAATACAAAGCTAATGGCTGATGGGGATTATGATGAATAATTTTAATTTTAAAAGGGTCATATTTACCTACAAGAGTGTTCCTTTTTATGGATTAGGATAAGGGCTTCGTAAGGGTTACATTTTCTGCCTAATAAAAACGTATTTTTCCATATTAGTAAGTACCTACATAACCTGCATTACATTTTGTTTACAATACATCCATGTATAGGTACATCAAGTTTATTAAAACTATGGTATTTTCATGTAAAAAAATAGATCAAATTAAATTACAGAACATTAAAATTTGTTATCATAGTTATTTGACAAGAATATTCGAGAACCTTTTAAAACTTTTTTGAAGGCGACTTCACAATACTTATCTATGACCAACAGAGGCCGTTCGTACATAAGACGACACAAGGTGGCTATTCAATTAGGTAATGTTGGCGTCCCCGTCGGCGTAGTCACGACTCGCGGCGTGCGCATTTGTACTGATGAGCGCACGGTTTCAACCGCGAATATTGCGCTCAATCACAAGTATCACAACCCAGGTTGTCAAGCCGGGTTTTTGGTTTTCATTAGCTTTTTTCATATTTAGCTAGATAGACTGAGTCAAGAGACTAGTTCCTACCTATTATCTGACCAGTTTTACATTAAATGATAAATTCAACGAGTTTTGTTTTTATTTATCGCGCGTCGAAATTTCCGCACAGCCAACGGCGTACATGCAATTATGGTGCACACACGACTGGTTTGGCCATGTGAGAAGATCCGTTTAAGTGCATTGCTAAGTTCGCGATACTACTCTTGTCGCCACGTATCCGATACTATCGATTACCTTCGTGTACAAACCCTTCCAACAGCCTTACAGAGAGGCCTTACGGCGTAACAACCATTAAAGGTGCAAACTACTAGAATCAAACTTGTAAACTCGTTACATCGTAGTTAAACTTAAATTGGCTGGTAAAGGAACGCTACTATAAAACTACACGTCACAAGTTTATTTACAGACCTGCTAGAACTGTATTTATCGCAACTAAAATTAAAAGCTTGTTAATTATGTTAATTATGCAGCGGATGTAAGGGACTGCTTTTTAGGTTTCTTTACCCAAAGGGTGTAAACGGGAAACCCTATTACTAAGTCTACGCTGTCTGTCTGTCCATCTGTCCGTCTGTCCGTCCATCCATCCGTCTGTCCGTCCATCCGTCTGTCTGTCCGTCCGTCCGTCCGTCCGTCCGTCCATCCGTCTGTCTCTCCGTCCGTCTGTCCGTCTGTCGCAGTCTGCATTTGCGGAATGTGCTTGATACTATAGTCGGAGTAACCGGCATAATCATACTTGAGTAATGCCCATGTTATATAAAAAATATGAAATGTATATGTTACCGACAAAGTGATTAATTAGCGATTATACATAATGGCTAGAGATTATGTATAATGACTAAGTTATGTATATAAAGTGATAAATTATTTACTTTATCTAGATAAATTATTCATAATAGCTTGTGAGAGTTGGTTAAAGTAATAAATAAGTACCTAATGTTCCGCTCGCTTCCCCTTCCTCTCCATATTTTTGGAAAGAGCGTGTTTGTTCCTACTGCGTAACGACTGGACGGATTTCGATGAAATTTGTTGAGGTGGTATCAGAAATCCTGGATTAGTATACCTTTACGATTTATCTTGATAAAATAAACTGTTTCTGTAGGATACAAAATCGTACCAAGGTATACTTATCACAAAGATAATACTTATAACTACTTCACACCTTATTTTTTTTTTGCAAATAAGGTTATTTTATTAGGGCGCCTAATCCAGAACATTATTCATTTCCATCTGTCACAACAAAATGTTGAATTCCCGAGTAATTTGATTTACTCTGATTAATGAATCAAGTATAATAGATAAATGATGAATGCCTCGAATTTGAAACTTTGAAGTTATGATGTAAAAACTTTTTAAGTATAAAAACTTAGGAACTTAATGATCTTTCAGAAATCCGGCTACGATTATAAGTTTTATTCCTAATCGCATTTATCAAAGTCAGTTTTATGAAGAGCCTTTTAGCTTTTAGGTATATTTTTGACATTGTAATTATTTTTGTTATCGGTTTCTGCGTGTGTCGTACAGTGACCGGAATACACCTTTAAAATGGAAAATAGTTGATTTATTGTCTGTTTGGCGGTTCAAGGGGGTTTCAAGTAATTTCGACCGTGCGAGTGGTTGTAGACTTTGCGGTGTACATAAATGCCAATTTTTCCCCATAAGGCCACTTTATGCGCAACAGGTTTGCCAGTAGATATAATACCAAGGTATTATAAGTAAAATAAATTATATTTTCTAATACTATATTTTTAAGTTAATTGTTTATTTCAATATTTTCTTCTTTGTCAATTACTTCTATAATTTATTTTGTTATACACAAAACTACCAACTTTACTACTAAACTAAGTACTCTTTCTACTAACTTTAGATTTATTTAAATTGATTAAATGTTCTGCAAAATCCCGCAAAATTTTCTCGCATACCTATAGAGTACTGAAAACATATGGAATGCCGACTCAGTTATGAATAACCCACAATGTAAGCAGAGCCCTCGCATTCAGAATTTAGACAACAATGTCACCATTTTAAACTTACTCTGATAAACAAAAAGGGGCAAAATTCCGGACAAAAACATGTGGTATTTTTTAACATTTAAACGAAACGAAAGTAGAAAGCTAAGCTTTGCATTTGAATTATACCGCATTTTATTTGACAGTGAATTGAGCATTTAATTGCTGATTGCTCAGTAAGTATGTAAATGCGGAATACTGAATGAAATAGGTAATAAAGGTAGTAGGTATATGCTAATAGGTTTTTAATTGACTATTTATAATATTGCGGGCGGACTGGCTGAAATTCCGCACACGTTTGGATGACATATTGCACGGTGAGCTAAGTGACGTCATTCTAATGTCGGACTCCCAATGATGGTGGACTAGTTATTTTTTGGGTACCCCCATGATATGGGTATCAAACGAATGGGTTTTCTGAGAATAATACGAAAAAGCTTCATCATAAAAACTTCTTTTTAAACTTTTTTATATAGAATTGCCTGATTGCCTGACGTTCAGCGCCAGTGATTTATTTTATTTTATTATTACTCAGTGATTATTAATTAAATTTTTTAAACCTGCGAAAACGATACCTGCCCCCCGATTCTACTAAACATATTGTCTTTAAATTATAATTGATGCAATTTTAATTGTTAAATAACTGCCTCAAAAGTGACGTTTTTTTAATTTTTTTATACTAAGTTATAATATTAGGTGGTTGTATTTTTCTACTATGAAAAAATATTTAAAACTCTCAATTTTGAGGCAGTTATTTGACAATTAAAATCGCAACAATTATAATTTAAAGACAATTTGTTTAGTAGAATCAGGGCCCTGCTGTCGTTGAGCCATTCACAGATCTGCTGGCAAAATGTAGCACGTAGTTACATTAAATACTTACTATTTTTATTGGTTTGTGGAGAGAACGTGGCGTACCAATGTCGTTGGGCGTTATTTATCGCTGCACGCCACAAAGGACTCGTTAAATTGTTTCAAAAGTTATTTTTTTCCACAAAGAGATAAACAATATTTATGTTATTTATTTTCTACTTTTTACTAAAGTAAACATCGTTTTAAAAGTACTTCAGGTAACTTATATTTTTATTAGGTACTTGAAATGGTAGTTGTGATAAAAACGTCAAGTAACGAACTAACATTTTATTTGTTTGTGACGCAAAAAGGGAGGTGTTAAGTGTGTATCTGTGTACCTATGTACCTTTGTATGTGTGTGTCTGTCTGTGGTATCGTAGCTCCCAAATGGTTGAACCGATTTTGCATTTTTTTGTTTTGTTTGAAAGCTGTCTGATCGGTCAATGATTCATTAAAAAATATGTTTAGTCGTTTGAAAAGTATCACCTCATTTCTCAGCGATTTAAAAATATCGTTTAATACTAAACTTGTATATACTCGAAATTTAGCTGCAGGGAAACGTTGGATGCAGGCCGCTTCCAACATGCTCCTTTGCAAGTCGATGGGGGAGGCCTATGTTCAGCAGTAGACGTCCTATAGCTGTAATTATGATGATACTTGAAATGTCATAAAATTCAATCAACACAACAATGTTATGGATTCAAACGTTTCCTCCCTCGTTCACCACTCCTGCCCCCTCTCTCTCTTCCATCCTTCGTTGTTGTCTGCTAGCTGAACACGGTTTCGCCCACGTGGACATTGTCTTAGGAACCATACGTTTTCCAAGATAAAAACCTCATATCCTCTCTTATCCTATATCACGGTACGGCGCTCCACCTGCCTGCAAAAAATCACGTTAATCCGTTGCTCTGTTGCTGCGTGAAAGAGAAACAAACAAAATACATTATCGCATTTATGATATAACCAGAAATTAATGTCATGTCATGTTTTTTTTAAATATAAAATCTACTCCAATGTTTGTTACTGTGTAGCCATATGCGAAACAGCATACAATAAGATACATGAGTGTCACGTCTGAAGAGTTATCACTCTTAACTTCCTGTCATAAGCTCGTGGCAAAATTTTAAACTGCGAAAACGCTCTCACGTATATCTCAAGTGTACAACCTAAAGTTATGAATTTATGACCAACGCGTGCAAATTTATATTATCATTGTTCTCGAAACAGGAGTGTTTTCTCAACAAATGTGTTAGACTGGAAACCTTCAGGCAAAGTAATTACTGGAAAAGGTAGGCTATTGTCGTGACTTTGGTATTCTTCAATGTCCATAAATATAATTACGCAGGTACAATGCCTGGACAAAATTTGCGCAAAACTGGTTTGGTGCATGAAAAGAGGCCTACGCTGAAAATAATAATTATATAGGCATTTATATATTTTATATACCTACCTATATACCATTTAAAACCCGACTTTACGGGAAGTTTAATGAAGATTTTTTTTTTTAAACCAGCTTTTATTTTAATGCTCTTACCTGACACTTAGAATGGGTTATCATAATTGAATGTGTATACTACATATTTTCATGTCTATGCAACTAACCTGTGGCGAGGGTTCCCGCCTACAGCTGGACACATCTGGGATGTGTTTGTAACCTTCTGACAATTCGTTTAAACATACTTGCATTGCACTTGAACAAAATATTCAACTCAATCACTCGTGTTGCAAGTTACAACCCGCTTGCATATACTCAAATGTTACAGTGAACCACTTCGAAAATATGTTTTTAAGCGGGACCGTTTGAAGTAAGCTCATAGCTTGCTTCAAACTGTTCCTTACTCTATGATATATAACTTCATAGTACGACAATATCATTCGCATACAATGTACAATATATGCTCAATGCTAAAGCAGTTAAGAGACAGTGTTGTGTAAACTGAAAATATGATACAATATATTATACCGTAGTCTGCAAGCGGCCTTATGAGTGTTTTCTAGGACGGTGTGTTTGCGACAAATTGTACCAATAAATCCCTCAGTAGTTTGTTGGCGCGCGTTTCTAATGAACTTTTCCCGCCCGGTGAGTGGTGATCGTTCACTCGTCCGTTCCTGATGATTAGTTCGGCACGAGTGGCATTTAATCCTTTCGCAATCCATTTCGGATAATATAGATCACAAAGAAAGTCTCACGAAATGCACAGCGATGAGTACTTAAGTATAAGTACTTAAGCTTTACCTAAATTCAGCATAATATTATACGGAGATTCTTTAAAATTCAAAACTTAGAGGTAAATTGTAAAATTATAGCCTCATTTATTTTGCAAACATTTTCAATGTATAGAGATTTATTTTTAGCTCTATGATCGAAATGTATGTATTTGTAAACAGAACGATAATTAAACATTCAATAATTATCTAATCTAAAGCAGAAGACATGACACCACTAAGTACTCGTATTTAATGAGATGAGAGGTAAGCGCACAGGACTAAGGCAAATGGCATAGCAACTAACAGAGCAGCTTCCCACCCAAGGGCGGATCCAGGGAGGGTCATGACCCCACTTGGGCTGGGTCCTCGACCTAGGTGGACCACTAATTAATAGAAAAATTTAATTATAACTTCTTGTGACTGGACCACTACTATGTGACCCCTCCTGGCACCAAAGCTGGATCCGCCCTTGCTCCCACCAGTGGGATGGGAAATATTAGGGGATGTTGCGGTCTACGATGGAACACGCTTGCCTAAAAGAAACCGATTTACTTGTAACTTGAAGACATCCACATTGTAATAATAAGGGGAAAGCCATTCAGGTAGCGTAGTCCACAGTCTAGCGGTTCGCACAATAAATGTGGAATCAAAGCTCTTCGTACGGGCTTTTGGAATATCAACCATGAAATGTCGCCTTGTCGTACTCGTCCTTGCCATCTGTTGGAAAAATGGGCAGGAAGGAGGTATATAGATCATGCAGATCCGATGCGAACTCTCCGAAATGCGTCCGGTAAAAAAAGCGATAGACTATCAACTTTACACCTATATTCGTTACTATTAAGCTTCTTAACACATTTCTTAGTGGACATAATGTAAGGACTTAAAGAATGGTAGATAATAAGAATTGTTTCTTAGGTCGATATTCACACCTATAAACAATGCCATTTAGTTTCTGTTTCAACTATTTTTAGGGCACGAAACAAAATGTATGACATCAAATACGATTTCAATAAAGCGAATTCGCACTTGACGAAATTAAATGTCCACTAAGATTGACGAGTTCCCGTAAAAGTTGGATGTACCTCGATTTAGGATTCCGTGATAGATTATCCTCTTTTTAAATTTGCCCTGACTGATGAAATGACACTATAGTTTTTGCTCACGACGGAACGGAAAAGGTATATACCGGTATTTATGCGTTTGTGATAAGATATTTTGTGTTAGTGTGTATGTCTGTTACAATTTTTCTCCATAACGGCTGCACCAGTTTAAATGGCATTTTTTGTTTATTTTAAAACAAGTTTCATTGCGGTAGTTCCAAGCTATGTTAGTCAATATCTGTTTAGAAGCTTAAAAGTTATGAGTTATTTTCTGAATGGGTCGGTTTTTTAAATCCCTAAGACTGTTCGCAATACTGGCGTTTGGAAAACACTGTTACAAACTATAACTGCTCTTCACTATTTTAATATCGAGAGCTCCGTCCACAACCTTTTCACGGTAAATATCATATTAATAATCTTATAACTACTTGCGGTTGGGGTCGCGCATAAATGTTTTGCTGTTTTAGTTTTTTGGTTTTGCGAGGCGACTTGTCCCTGCTATAAATATGGGGTTGCCAATGTTCCCATGTACACACAAAATATGTTTCCTTTTTTTTAATTATTGTTGTTTGTTTGTTGTTGTATTATTGTTATAGTTGTTTTTAATTATCGTTTTCTTTTCATCAATTTGCTATTAATTGATTACTCTTTGTTACGCTTGTTAATATAATATTATTTTTAAATCCCTAAATCTGATAATCCATGAGGAGGAGTTTCCTTTTAAATAATATTTCATCTCATTAATCTCTCAACAGCGACTTTAGGCCAGACCTCAAAGGAGATCATAATGCTGAAATAATGGTTAGTTAATTGATGCTATTACGAATATTTCAGAGCAATGTACAAAGAGTAAGGTTGTATGAAATAAAACGGAGTAAACTTGGTACACAGACACTAGCCAGAACTTTATTTTGGAACAATTCTAGATATTTTGAGATACCTTCTTAACTGTATGATCAAAACTTAACCAATTAAAACAAAATGATCATTAGATATTCAATAATTTAATAATACATTTGAAACACACACACAAGCCAGTACCTTGTTTTGCAACACGTCTCAATGTTTTGAAATTTCTTCTTAGCTGTATGATTAAAATTGAACTATTTGTAAACAAAACTATAGTTAAACGTTAAATATTTATATATAATAAAACACTGGTTTGTATCTGTGTATCAAATTTACTATATATAAATATTTAACGTACCGATACAAGCCAGTATATAAATAAATAAATAAAAAAATTACAGTTGCATGGTTATTTCATATAACTCTAATATTTGTCATGTAACACTAAAAAAGCTCCATACACAATCAATAATCACGGTAAATACCCTTTTAATAAACATATTACTGTAGTGAATAGCCGTGATAGCTTAAAACAGTGAAATATTGTTATTAATAGGTATTAATTAACGTTTTCAACAACAGTATTGAAGTCCAAAGTCTAGTCAATAATCTATAAAAAGTAAATTTAACGCAATATCCCATACTGGTACAGGATATTCTCTAGGTATCTTATCCAGATTAATAATGGTAACACAAGATTAAACACATTAGCAGAGTTGTAGAATACTCGTAAATATTAATTATTCTAGACCCAAGAGTATTCAAATACTTTCCAAATGTCGAATAAAATAAGTAAACTACTGGATTGCGGCTCTATTTAAGATATTGAAAACAAAAAAGGACTGATACAGAATAACAAAAAGATTGGGCATTATCATTATAATAATAACATTTCAAAATTAATTTTCGTGTTAATCTTCGTAGAATGACGAAGGCTATCGAATAAAACACTGTTTTAAACTATCACGGTTGTTCACTAATGTTATATGATTATTTACAGGATATTTACCGTGGTAAGGTTGTTGAATGAGCTCCTGATATTTCGGCGCATTTACATGCACCATGTGCACGGGAAGACAAATAAATAAATAAAATAAATAATCATATAACTTTGGATATCGAATACAACTTGAAACAGATAATCGTTTCTTAGATCTTTTTGCAATTTGTTTTAAACCAAATTTATGTTCTAGATACTAGCGCGTCACTTCTAAACTCTTCTTCTATGTAAGTTTGGCGATGCCTTTACTTGATTGAATTCACCCATGTCCAACAGGTAGAATCAGATTTAGACAGACAGGTAGACCTGTTTATACGCAATTCCAAATGATGCTACTTAAAGAACACTTTTTTAATGATACTTTTAGAAAAAAATACCAGCATACTGTATACACGCGGGCCGTCGCTCGAAACCGGCTTTGCACGACTCAACGTACAAACAATACCTACGGGGAACGGACCGCTTCGTATTTAGTTCCTCGTTTAATTAATAATCTACCTTCAGATTTATGTAAACAAATTACTCCATATAATATTAAAACTAAATTAAAATCCTACTTTTTAACAATTTAATGTAATTGCCTCGCTCGCTGCCAGTTGGGTACTTACTTAGATATTAAAACATTATTATATAGTAAATCGGCGTAGACTAAAACTCCATAATTATGGCATTACTAATAAACCTTAGTGGTTTTTAAATACTGTTATATCATATTTGTATACTTTTCTTTTTTTTATAATAAATAAATGAAAAGAAAAAAAAAAGATAAGTGAACACCATATTGTGACAAACTGGGTGCCTAGAGACAGAAAACGTAAGCCAGGCAGACTTTCCAAAGATGGCGCACGACGATATAGTAAGCGCAGTCGCGATAGCGGTTAAGATTTGGTGTAAAACTGTCAGAAATAAAGAAGAATGGAAAAATTTATTGGAGGCTTTTAACGTTACAACTAAAAATAACTAAAAAACGTATATAAATTTAGTAAATACCTACTAACACAGTAACAAAGGTAAATCACAATTTAATTGTTTTGTAAGGAATTAAAGCTATTTTATTTACGAGTATTTATTTTCATACTAATAAATAGTGAGTAGACGTGTATTATACACACTTTTCCTCACGCCACCCCTTTCGGACCTATTCGATTCCATTGATAGCTAAAATAGAACTCCACCCACCCTTGCCTTCAGAAGTAAAATATGCTTTTATTATTGCTACCACGTCATTATTACGCTAATGAGGCACAATTAGAAGGCTTCACTAACTTTCCTTATAAATATATCCCGGAAGTCAGTAATAGCCCTATGTTAACCATTTTCCGGGAAAATACTGCGTTGGACAAACGTTGGCTTGACAATGAGCGTTACAAATTTTTCGTTCCATTAACCCTTTTTGTAACGGTTCAAAAGAAATTTTCGTGTCGCAAAGTGGGCAGATTCAAATAATTCGATTTTAATTAATTCGCCTTTTCTTTTTTTTTGGGTTCCGTACCCATAGTATAAAAACGGGACCCTATTACTAAGCCTACGATGTCTGTCTGTCTGTCCGTCCATCCGTCTGTCTGTCTGTACGTCTGTTTGTCTGTCTGTCTGTCCTTCCTTCCTTTAAACGGCTGTATCTTTCGAACCGTAATATATAACCAATTGAAATTCTCACATAATATGAAATATTACAGCGGAATAACTGAAAAATAATAAAAAAGTCAAAAAGTAGAAACAAAAAAAGAGTAAAACCCCATACAGTAAACGTATTTTTTTACGTATTTTTTTTTTAGCTTGGCATTATTTTACTACACACTCTAAAGTACCTACAACAACATTAAATAAATAATGGCCTAATGCGAGTCGGTGACAAATTTCTGTTCATTACCAAGTTATAATTGTGTTATACTCGGGCGTCACTGTAGCAAAGTATTAAATAATATGTGACTACGTAGCAATTGCTGCAACTATTTCGGAAGAAGCTAAGCCTGAGCAGTAACTGATGTTTGTATTTTGTGGTAGTACGGAACCCTCAATGCGCAAGCCCAACTCGCACTAGGCCGTTTTTTTTATCTTTCTTAAGTACGTTCAGCTAATACTTTGCTCGTGTCACGCTTGTGCCTGGATATGGACATGCAAACCACAACAGTACGTTTTTTTTACTTTGATATATTATAACACAATACAGTGGACCCCCGGTAATCCGGCAAACATTATGCAGGGCAGTGTTGGACTATCGAATTTGTCGGATTATAGAGCACTGCCTAAGACCCCTATAGTCCGGATTTTTTTACGAAAGAGTACCTTGTAATCCGACAAATTACATATCTAATGACAAGAATCTATATATTATACGTACATATGTATGTACTTTGAAGTACAAATCAGACTTAATTTATGTAAGTCGAATTTAGTAAATTAAATAACAATTGAGAGCTTACGTTTTATTATAAAATTAAGCATAAATGCACATACATATCTAATGACTAGAATGTATATATTATACGTACATATCAAATTATGAAGCTTTGAAATATTCATCAATTTTTTTTTGTTTAAGGTTGTTATAACGCGAGATCAGAGCTTTGTCCCTCAGTCTTCTCAAAAGTAAAAGTTCGTTGTAGGATGTACCATTCTCTTCAGCCCATTGTAAACCTAGCTCAAAAGCGTTAACTGCGTCTTGATCTGTGACTTGTGGAGCAGTTGCAATCACGTCGTCGTTATCTTCCTGATCGTTTGTTGTATTATTAGAAACCTCTTTTATAATATCTTCGTCAGACATTTCAAGACAAACATTTTCTTCTTTATCCATTCCACGGCACCAGACTTCCAAATCTTCCGGACTTATCTGTGTTTCAGTAGCGACTTGTTCTATAACTTCCGAAGTTACACTGATTTGTGGATCGTTGCTAGGAGTGGTGATTATATCTGGCCATAAATTGTTCCAAGACGATTTAATAGTTGATGACGGTAACGCACTCCACGACTGACTAAGAGCAAAAACCAAGTCTTTCATATTAAATTCTTTCAAAGTTTTTTCTATTGGTTGGTCTTTTGATACGGCTCTCAAAAGTAGGTTTTTTTTATAGTCTTGCTTAACAAACTGAATGATGTTCTGGTCCATTGGTTGAATCAGTGCAGTGCAATTTGGCGGAAGAAACATCGCAGTGATGCATTTATCCTCAGTTGTCAGTTCTTTTTCAGACGGATGACCGGGAGCGTTATCAAGAAGCAACAACGCTTTTTGAGGAAAATTATGATCTTTTAACTATTTTCTAACTTCAGGTACGAAGCATTCGTCAAACCACTTTTTGAAAAGGTCTTTTGTCATCCATGCACTTTTTTGTCCGTAATAGTGTACAGGTAAATCAATGTTTTTGAATGCCCTTGGTTTATTAGATTTCCCAATGACCACCATCTTAAGCGCGTGTGTACCTGCAGCATTAGCACATGGTAGTATGGTTACACGCTCTTTACTCACTTTTCGTCCAGGTACGTCTTTTTCGTTACAAGAAACGAAAGTTTTGTTAGGCATCACACGCCAAAAAAGCCCTGATTCGTCTGCATTGTACACCTGTGACGGGTCAAGATTTAAATCGCTCACCTTTTGCAAAAATCTTAATTTAAAGGGCTCTATGCAGGTGGCATCGTTAGAAAGTTTCTCTCCTGTAATAGTCATTAAACGTATGCCATGACGACTTTTAAAACGTTCTAGCCATCCTTTGCTGGCCACAAAATCATCTTTTTTTGTTATTTCCTTATAAAAAAACTTAGCTTTCATCGCCAACATGGGTCCCGAAATTGGTGCATGCCTGTTTCTTTCCTGAAGAAACCACATGTACAAAGCTTCTTCCACTTCTGGATGTTCAGCTTTCTTGAGTGTCTGTCTCTTGCCTGGCCCGCAGTCAGCAGTTGACACGAACTTCTTAATCATCTCGTGGTTTTTTTTAATGTCATAAATTGTAGATCGGCCTACGCCGTATTCACTTGCTAAACTACTGAAAGTTTCATTGCGATTTAAGCGATCTAAAATATCACATTTTTCTTTAATTGTCAACGTTTTGTGCTTTCGCTTCTGGGTTTGTGACGACATTACTAGGTACTACACCTAATACACAATGAATAAATAGTAAACAATGAACGTACGCTAGGCCGTACCGCTATCACTAGTAGTCAAATTCAAACTAAGTAAAACAATGCATACGCGTCGAGCACAATAGCGGTGGCGTGTACGAGTTGTGACCTGTTCAAACCTGCGTGATCTATATGTATTAGCAAAGATTGTCAAACATACATGTAATTCTAAGTCATGTCGGATTACAGGGGGCGCCGGATTAGACAGGGGCCGGATTATCGGGGGTCCACTGTACATGTTAAATCTGTTTATGAGTTCAATACAATCAATGTCCTTAGTTTAGGAAACATGTTGAAACATGTTGTTTTTACATGTTTACATGTTTTTGTTTTTTCTTGGCGATTAAATTAAGAGGCAAGAAAATGGTCAAAACTTCAGCACATTCTTACTTAGGCCGTCTTGAAAACCAAAACGCCACAAAAGACTCGTTGATTCGTCGCTGCGTTATGGTTGACTAGCTGTGCCCCGCGGTTTCACCCGCGTAGGGATGAAAAATGGTGATGATGACGGTGATGAAAAGTAGCCTATGTCACTCTCTGGCTCTTGAACTATACCGATGCAAAAAATCATGTCGATCCGTTGTTCCGTTGCAGCGTGAAAGAGGAACAAACATCCATACATCTATACATACAAACTTTCGCGTTTATAATATTAGTAGAATATTCTGAAAACCTGTACGAAACGCTTTGATTCCACGTTTATTATGCGAACTGCAAGTCTGTGGACTACGCTGCCTGAATGGGTGTTCTCCGATAGTTACAATCTGGGTGTCTTCAAATCACGAGTGAATCGGTTTCTTCTAGGCAAGCGTGCTCCACCGTAGTCCGTAGACCTCAACCGAGTTGGCGGTCAAATGCAAGCCTATTATTAATAATAAAAAAGACCATACCACTACAAAACAACATTTTGTACATTACTTTTAACTTTTTAGTTAAAATAATAAATGAAAAGGTTTTTGAAAAACCTATTCAAATTCAAATTCAAATTTATTTATTTCAGGCTGTTATATACAGATAGTTTCAGAAAAATTACACAATTTTTTTAGATAAAACAAATAAAATATAAAATGATGTCACAATAATAATTTTGATGTCAAATAAAATAAAACAAAAATACATTAACACACACAATTACACACCCAGTATTATAAACACGCACACACGCATAAACGGTACACACCCAGTATTATAAACCTATGCCTAGTAATAGCCAGCTTGAACATTTGCGTAGGAAACATTTTACCGCCATGTTTTCAAGCATATATACGGAAGTAAGTGTGAATGGCGGCTGGTAGTAATTGCTCGTAAAACGAAATAAAACTATAACAGCCCCGTATTTCTTTAGTACAGAGTCGTGAGTCCTTGACTGCGGAGTGAAGAGGGCTGGCCAGTGTCTGCGACTAAAATAAAGACGCCCAGTTTTATACGTACCACAAAGAGCCCTGCAGAGGGGTCGTTACCGCCTAGACGAAGTGGTCTAGAAATAAACCAGTATGGGTTTCTGTATTATCAACCTGTAATTACATAACTATTGTTATTTTAAACTATTTTTCATTGGTATAACACACTTTCAACTAATTTTATTGCGTGTATTTTTACATTATTTTACTAAGCACCGTACAATACTACTCGATTTTTGGGCGCAGCAGTAATGATTTATTTAGTACCTAAATAAATTATGTGCAGTTTCGATGCCAGCCCTCAAGAACGGTGAAGGAAAACTTTGTAATGAAACCGGGATATCCAAGAACCTCAAAAGTTCAAAGACATAATTACATTCACCAACATGCACTGGGCCAGCATAGTGGATTAGGGACCACCCCCTCTCTCTCTCTCTCCTTTCTCTCTATCTCTCTGAGAGAAGGCCCTTGTCCCAACAGTGGGAACATGATAGGCTAAAATGATGAAGCCTCATTAGAGTCATTTGGGCACGCTAAAAACTAAGACTTTAGGGCTGGCCTGGTTACACAAAGAAACAAACGTACTTCTTCCATTTACTGTAACTATATGTAATGTATGAATGGGGTTAGTAGTCAAATCGACATACATCACACTATATAACCTTGTCCTTACTGGTTAGGTAACGCCTTCTCTCGCCTAGATCTAAATTAACGAAGAGATTTAGTGGCGCAGGAAAAGTATTTTAGCATTCCGTCTGCAAAAAGCCAACCATTCTAAAAACCAACGAAGCGGAAAAATAAAGCTCTTTTAATTAACATGACGTGTCTAACAGAGTCTATGTTAAGCCGTCTTCATTACAGCGTCTGCTTTTTAATCTTCAAGGGGTTTTCTTGCATTCTTTACTACTTCGGGCGTACTTATCATTTAAGTTACATAATTATCTATTTAGAAAATCGACTTCAATATGAGTAAGAACTCGAACAAAATTATTGACGTTACCAAATCAAAGAGTGCATGATTTTTTTTATTATTGGAGCTGCCTAGTTAGTAAATTTTTGGGGGCCATTTATATATATAAATAGCTATTTCTACAAAATAAAAAAAGAATCGCGTAAACCGGTTCGCAAAATGTCGGAGAAATCAGTGTACATACACAGAAAAATATGGTCTAAATTGAGATCCTCAATAAAGTATATAAGATATGTATTTAATGAAGAAAAAAGGAAGGTTAAATTTATTAAAATGCACATTACAATTGGAACAATTACTAAAATTAAGAGTAATTTGCTTATTACTACTATTTTTTAGATAAATGTTATTCCTTGCTTTTGTAGTTCACCGTACCATAGAATACGTCATACTCCATAATGTAGATGACTTCTTTTTCTTCGACAGCTTATTAAAATAAATTAGGAAAACAGACTCTGAAAATATACCACAAGTTTGATTTTCATTTTTCCATCTGCAAAACTCAACGTAGGCTTTGATGTAAGCCAGCCGTTATTTGTTGGTTAGCAATTTTTCTATCGGCCGCCCTCTCTTTCATATACTCAGGTGTTAACACGCAATACATCTTCTTCATCACTTGAATGCATTTTCAATCGATTTATTATTAAGTAAACTAAACTTCGTTGTCGTACAACTTACAGTAATCAAAATAGCGCCAATTTACTAATGACAGCAAAGAACACAAAACAGTTTTTATTTTAATGCTAAAGTCCTTGTCTAAAATGTCGACCAATCAAATCGAGGCATTGAGATGGAGGTCGAACAGGTATATTCGTGTGTTCTAAATTCAAAATCGTGATTAAAAGGGCTTATTATTCACTATTTTCAGTAAGCCTTTAAGAGGGGAAATGGTATAAACATTATTTATTATCTAATAACTAAAGACAACAAGTTAACAGTTAACATACACAGCCTTACAGTAGAATGCGCGGCAAAAATGACCACAACATTCTCAGCAGAACAGACGCCAGTTACTGTTTCGTTTGCAACACTTCCTATATTATACACAACAGCTAATACAATGCTCTGTGGAAATTCTAATCCACTCTCAACTTGAAGACTGCACCCAGATTGTGCTGTTCGTTAAAGTACTGATGCCAACTGAGTCTCAATCCTTTGCGGTTCCTGTAATAAACTTGGAGACGAAGCAATTTCCTGCCTCTGGAACTGACTGGGATCTTTGTTATTCAGAATTTAGACCGAAAATCTCAATTTTTGTATTCAATCTGATAATTGGTAAGAACGTTGAAAACCTGCCAAGTTAAAAAAGAGTCAGCAATAGCAGCAGAGTAAAAAATAAGCACAGAGCTCTAATCCTAAGATCTGTGACAATGAGGCAATTATTGCATCACCTGGCAACCACAAAGGTTTCACTAAATAATATAGTTTTATAGAATTAAAATAATGATTTAAAAAAATTGGATTTTGACTTCGGGCGGGAACTATTATCAAATACAGATATTATATTTTAGGGTTCCGTACCAAAAGGGTAAATACGGGACCCTATTACTAAGCCTACGATGTCTGTCTGTCTTGAGAGTTTTTACAGTAGAGCTCAAACAAAAATAAATAAAATAAAATAAATAAATATTCGGGACATTTTTGCACACACGGTCATCTGACCCCAAATAAAACTAAGCAAAGCGTGTGATATGGCTGCCAGAGACTGATATACATACACATATAGTTTTAAGGCGGTCTTTCAGACAAAAAAGGCTTCACAGAAAATTTTTTTGAGACAATATATTCATTTTAAAGCAGGAAAAAAAAAATGTGGTAATCTTGATCATATTTCTGAGTGTACCATTAGTTCCAAAACACGTTTCCGATAAATTTTCTCGATAGAAAAAAATCATGAAATAACCTCTAACCTTGAAATTTACCTAAACGCATACAATGTTATCTCGACTATTAATGAACAAATCTTTACAACATTTACAAGAATGATGTTAAATATTGTAAAAAATAACATCATTAATTTTATTTATTGATTAAAATTCAAGTTTTCTATCTATTAATTAATTTAATCATAAATTGGCTCGAATGTGTCGAACGAAACGTCGTGCCGCCGCGGCGCCTTTTCACTTCTCTTTTATTTTTACGCGATGTGACAGAGACCGCTGAGGCGCGCTGCTAGACGGACGTGTGTCGCTTTGTTCCGCTAACCGCTCCAAAATATAATCTCAACTTTATGACACAAAAACACCTTGACGTAAGTTGTAAAGTAAGTACCTACCTTATCTGCAATGTTTTCTTGCATTATAAGTACTAAAAAGGCAGGCGAATGAATATTACATTTTGTAACGATTTGTTTGTATATATTAGTTTACGAAGGATAATTTCACCACAATCGTCATAGTCCAGTTGGCCGAATGGTTTGACGCAATGGATAAGTTCTCTGCGACTCTGTGAGTAAGCTCCGGGTTCAAATCTCATAGTCACCAATAATTTTAATTTTTGTAATTTTTCTTATGTTTTTAAATAATTCGTCATGTTCGTGCGTGCGTGCGTGGATGTGTGTGTGTTTGTGTTTGTATGCATGTGTGTAATGTTCTTTACTCGAAAATGGTAGGGCCGTTATTGACGGGATTTTCACTGTCAGATAGCTGATTCTATGAGGAAAAAAAAAATTGGCATCTTTTTATCATCATCATCATCACCATTTTTTCATTACTTCGCAGGTGAACCCGCAGAGCACAGTTAGTCTACTTTTTTAGGGTCCCGTACCTCAAAAGGATAAAACGGAACCCTTATAAGATCACTTCGTTGTCCGTCTGTCTGTCCGTCTGTCAATACCCTTTTTCTCAAGAACGCGTAAAGGTATCAAGTTGAAATTTATACTAAATACTTGGGCCTACGGTTTCTTTCGGCTGTAAAAAATAAAAGTTGTAAGTCAAAGCAATCAAAAGATATGAACGTTTATGTCGTATATTTTGCGATTTCACAAGGGAATCTAAACCTATAGGGTACTTCCCGTTGACCTAGAATCATGAAATTTGCCAAGAGGCAAGGTCTCATAGCACATATATAGGAATAAATCCGAAAGTTATAAATTTGAAGTTATATCATTTAAAAATAATTATTTTGCTATTACAAACTTACATTTTGTAGTTGGAATGTATGGAATAACCTTATTGTCAACTACAAACCTAAGTTTGTATTTCAATATTTTGACTTCAGTTAGTTTTTCTTTTTGGTCTCGTCCTCTGAGGGTTCCGTCTAACGGAACCCTCAGAGCTATAGAGTTATAGTTCTACGGAACCCTAAAAAGGTGTTACATTCTTCTTTGAACGTTCAGGGATTCATTACATAGTGATACGGTTTCGGTGTAGTTGCATTCCGGACCTAGTCTTCACGGTTTGCGCGGGGCAGGAGGGTGGAGTGACATCAGTGGAGAGGCATAATAATAATTACTTCCAAGTATCGGTGGTCGATGTACCACAAAAAAAGAGTCTCGAGCATTTGCAGAGGTCACACAAAGTGGACAGTCAGCGACGTTATCATACAAAATAGCTTTCCTTCCAGTTTAATTAGACATTCCAGTTGATACCTTGAGAAGTACGTAATTTACGCGTAAAATTTACAAATTGGTCTCACCCTTACTTCCTTTGGTCAGGCTTCAAGTAAGTACTTAGTACTAAACAGGCAGGCGAATGAAAATTACATTTTGTGACGATTTCTTTGTACATTTATATTATTTTATAGATTAGAAGCATAATTTCACCGCTTGCGTCATAGTTCAATTAGAAGAGTGGTTGACGCAATGGATTAGTTCCTGTGACTCAGTAGGCTCCGGGTTCAATTCTCACATTTCCATTTTCTTTTTGCTAACTTTATAATATTTTTGAAATATTTCGTCGTGTGCGTATGTCTGTAATGTTCTTTATAGACTCGAAAACTGCAGGACCGATTTTGATGGGATTTTCACTGTAAGATAGCTGATGTTGAAAAAAATTTGAGCAACTTTTCATCATCATCATCACAATTTTTCATTACTACGCAGGTGAATGCGCGGGGTGCAGTCTACTATAATGGTTAGGAAGTCCTAAACAACTTGGGATGGACAGACAGAGACGGATGGGCAGAACGAACTTATATGGGTTCCTTGTAATTCTACGGAACCCTAAAAAGGTGTTACAGTCTTCTTTGAGTATATCTTTCTTCTATATACATATAAAAAGCGATGTATGTATGTTCCCTATGAAGGCTGATGATGATGATGATGATATTACGTATAAACTCCAAAATGGCTGAACTGATTTTGATGGGATTTTCACTCTCAGATAGCTGATGTTATAACGAGAGGAAAAAATGCTGCTTTTCATCATCATCGTCATCATCAGCACCAATTTTTAGTTTAGTTTAGTTTGAGCTAGTTTGGTAAGTCGTGATGTTACTTTCTCCAGAAACGGATTAACTGACCTGATCGAGGACTTCGGAGTCTGCTACGGAACTGCTAGACGGATAGAGCTAGAAGTGTCGAGTTTGGGCTCGTTTTATTAGTCGTGATGAGATCTTCTTCCACGAATATTTTGACTGACCTGATCGAGGATTTCGGAGCCACCTAGTGGAACTGCTAGACGGATAGAGCTAGAAGTGTCGAGTTTGGGCTTGTTTCATTAGTCGTGATGAGATCTTCTTCCAGAAATATTTTGACTGACCTGATCGAGGATTTCGGAGCCAGCTAGTGGAACTGCTAGACGGATAGAGCTAGAAGTGTCGAGTTTGGGCTCGTTTTATTAGTCGTGATGAGATCTTCTTCCACGAATATTTTGACTGACCTGATCGAGGATTTCGGAGCCAGCTAGTGGAACTGCTAGACGGATAGAGCTAGAAGTGTCGAGTTTGGGCTTGTTTCATTAGTCGTGATGAGATCTTCTTCTAGGAATATTTTGACTGACCTGATCGAGGATTTCGGGGACTGCTACTGGAACTGCTAGACGGATAGAGATAGAATGGTCGAGTTTGGGCTCGTTTCATTAGTCGTGATGAGATCTTCTTCCAGGAATATTTTGACTAACCTGATCGAGGATTTCGGGGACTGCTACTGGAACTGCTAGACGGATAGATATAGAATGGTCGAGTTTGGGCTCGTTTCATTAGTCGTGATGAGATCTTCTTCCACGAATATTTTGACTGACCTGATCGAGGATTTCGGAGCCAGCTAGTGGAACTGCTAGACGGATAGAGCTAGAAGTGTCGAGTTTGGGCTCGTTTTATTAGTCGTGATGAGATCTTCTTCCAGGAATATTTTGACTGACCTGATCGAGGATTTCGGAGCCAGCTAGTGGAACTGCTAGACGGATAGAGCTAGAAGTGTCGAGTTTGGGCTTGTTTCATTAGTCGTGATGAGATCTTCTTCTAGGAATATTTTGACTGACCTGATCGAGGATTTCGGGGACTGCTACTGGAACTGCTAGACGGATAGAGATAGAATGGTCGAGTTTGGGCTCGTTTCATTAGTCGTGATGAGATCTTCTTCCAGGAATATTTTGACTAACCTGATCGAGGATTTCGGGGACTGCTACTGGAACTGCTAGACGGATAGATATAGAATGGTCGAGTTTGGGCTCGTTTCATTAGTCGTGATGAGATCTTCTTCCACGAATATTTTGACTGACCTGATCGAGGATTTCGGAGCCAGCTAGTGGAACTGCTAGACGGATAGAGCTAGAAGTGTCGAGTTTGGGCTCGTTTTATTAGTCGTGATGAGATCTTCTTCCACGAATATTTTGACTGACCTGATCGAGGATTTCGGAGCCAGCTAGTGGAACTGCTAGACGGATAGAGCTAGAAGTGTCGAGTTTGGGCTTGTTTCATTAGTCGTGATGAGATCTTCTTCCAGAAATATTTTGACTGACCTGATCGAGGATTTCGGAGCCAGCTAGTGGAACTGCTAGACGGATAGAGCTAGAAGTGTCGAGTTTGGGCTCGTTTTATTAGTCGTGATGAGATCTTCTTCCACGAATATTTTGACTGACCTGATCGAGGATTTCGGAGCCAGCTAGTGGAACTGCTAGACGGATAGAGCTAGAAGTGTCGAGTTTGGGCTTGTTTCATTAGTCGTGATGAGATCTTCTTCTAGGAATATTTTGACTGACCTGATCGAGGATTTCGGGGACTGCTACTGGAACTGCTAGACGAATAGAGATAGAATGGTCGAGTTTGGGCTCGTTTCATTAGTCGTGATGAGATCTTCTTCCAGGAATATTTTGACTAACCTGATCGAGGATTTCGGGGACTGCTACTGGAACTTCTAGACGGATAGATATAGAATGGTCGAGTTTGGGCTCGTTTCATTAGTCGTGATGAGATCTTCTTCCAGGAATATTTTGGCTGACCTGATCGAGGACTTCGGAGACTACTACTGGAACTGCTAGACGGAAAGAGCTAGAAGTGTCGAGTTTGGGCTCGTTTCATTAGTCATGATGAGATCTTCTTCCAGGAATATTTTGACTGACCTGATCGAGGACTTCAGAGACTGCTACTGGAACTGCTAGACGGATAGAGATAGAATGGTCGAGTTTGGGCTCGTTTCATTAGTCGTGATGAGATCTTCTTCTAGGAATATTTTGACTGACCTGATCGAGGATTTCGGGGACTGCTACTGGAACTGCTAGACGGATAGAGATAGGAGCGTCAAGTTTGGGATCGTTTCATTAAATGTGATGAGGTCTTCTTCCAGGAATATTTTGACTGACCTGATCGAGGATTTCGGAGACCGCTACTGGAACTGCTAGACGGATAGAGATAGAATGGTCGAGTTTGGGCTCGTTTCATTAGTCGTGATGAGATCTTCTTCTAGGAATATTTTGACTGAGTTGATCGAGGATTTCGGAGCCTGCTACTGAAACTACTAGACGGAAAGAGATAGAAGTGTCGAGTTTGGGCTCGTTTCATTAGTCGTGATGAGGTTTTCTTCCAGGAATATTTTGACTGACCTGATCGAGGATTTCGGGGACTGCTACTGGAACTGCTAGACGTAGAGACAGAAGTGTCGAGTTTGGGCTCGTTTCATTAGTCGTGATGAGATCTTCTTCCAGGAATATTTTGACTGACCTGATCGAGGAGCCCAAACTCGACACTTCTAGTTCTATCCGTCTAGCAGATCCACTAGCAGTCTCCGAAATCCTCTATCAGGTCAGTCAAAATATTTCTGGAAGAAGATCTCATCACGACTAATGAAACAAGCCCAAACTTGACACTTCTAGCTCTATCCGTCTAGCAGTTCCAGTAGCAGTCTCCGAAGTCCTCGATCAGGTCAGTCAAAATATTCCCAGAAGAAAACCTCATCACGACTAATGAAACGAGCCCAAACTCGACACTTCTATCTCTTTCCGTCTAGCAGTTTCAGTAGCAGGCTCCGAAATCCTCGATCAACTCAGTCAAAATATTCCTAGAAGAAGATCTCATCACGACTAATGAAACGAGCCCAAACTCGACCATTATATCTCTATCCGACTAGCAGTTCCAGTAGCAGTCTCTGAAGTCCTCGATCAGGTCAGTCAAAATATTCCTGGAAGAAGATCTCATCATGACTAATGAAACGAGCCCAAACTCGACACTTCTATCTCTTTCCGTCTAGCAGTTCCAGTAGCGGTCTCCGAAATCCTCGATCAGGTCAGTCAAAATATTCCTGGAAGAAGATCTCATCAAAACTAATGAAACGATCCCAAACTCGATGCTCCTATCTCTTTCCGTCTAGCAGTTCCAGTAGCAGTCTCCGAAGTCCTAGATCAGGTCAGTCAAAATATTCCTAGAAGAAGATCTCATCACGACTAATGAAACGAGTCCAAACTCGACACTTCTATCTCTTTCCGTCTAGCAGTTTCAGTAGCGGTCTCCGAAATCCTCGATCAGGTCAGTCAAAATATTCCTGGAAGAAGATCTCATCACATTTAATGAAACGATCCCAAACTCGACGCTCCTATCTCTATCCGTCTAGCAGTTCCAGTAGCAGTCCCCGAAATCCTCGATCAGGTCAGTCAAAATATTCCTAGAAGCAGATCTCATCACGACTAATGAAACGAGCCCAAACTCGACCATTCTATCTCTATCCGTCTAGCAGTTCCAGTAGCAGTCTCTGAAGTCCTCGATCAGGTCAGTCAAAATATTCCTAGAAGAAGATCTCATCACGACTAATGAAACGAGCCCAAACTCGACCATTCTATCTCTATCCGTCTAGCAGTTCCAGTAGCAGTCTCTGAAGTCCTCGATCAGGTCAGTCAAAATATTCCTGGAAGAAGATCTCATCATGACTAATGAAACGAGCCCAAACTCGACACTTCTAGCTCTTTCCGTCTAGCAGTTCCAGTAGTAGTCTCCGAAGTCCTCGATCAGGTCAGCCAAAATATTCCTGGAAGAAGATCTCATCACGACTAATGAAACGAGCCCAAACTCGACCATTCTATATCTATCCGTCTAGCAGTTCCAGTAGCAGTCCCCGAAATCCTCGATCAGGTTAGTCAAAATATTCCTGGAAGAAGATCTCATCACGACTAATGAAACGAGCCCAAACTCGACCATTCTATCTCTATCCGTCTAGCAGTTCCAGTAGCAGTCCCCGAAATCCTCGATCAGGTCAGTCAAAATATTCCTAGAAGAAGATCTCATCACGACTAATGAAACGAGCCCAAACTCGACACTTCTAGCTCTTTCCGTCTAGCAGTTCCAGTAGTAGTCTCCGAAGTCCTCGATCAGGTCAGTCAAAACATTCCCGGAGAAAGATCTCATGATGACTAATGAAACCAGCCCAAACACGACACATCAGGCCTTCCCCGTCTAGCAGTTCCAGCAGCAGTCTCCGAATTCCACCATCAGCTCAGTCAAATCATTCCTTGACTAACAATTCTCACTAAGACTAAAAAAACGAGCCCAACCTTGACTTATCTCGCTTTCCCTATTTAGCAATTTTAGCAGTCTCCGAACTCTACCATCAAGTTAGTAGAATCATACCAGGAGTAAGAATAAACTATAATATAATAGGTAAAATATTTGGTGCAAAAAAGAAACATAAAATATTGAAACGTACGACGAAAGTAAATTTTAATAATTAAAACTAGCAAGTTGGTTAGATTGAATTATGGTTTGTTTGTTCTCCGTCGTCCCGTCGCTGTGTGCGTCTGGGCCGTGCGCGTGTAGTAGTACGACTTTTATACCTACGCATTATTCAAAGGGAGGGTCCCTTTGCATAATGCGTAATGTTATGATAAAAAATTTAGTCCAAAAATATCTACATACATACTAGATACTAGATTTGAACCGGGCATTCGTGGTTTACCAGCGCGGTGCCAGACCACTAGGCCAACAGAGCTTTGCTGTGGACCGACGAAATTACTTGTCTTTAGCTGTGTATAGGTGAAGGTCGTCACGTTTCTGCGAGATTCACGCGGTGCGCCCCGCTGTAGTCGGCCGCCACTGCCTCTGCTTCACCCCCTCAAAAACATAAAAGTCAGCTAGTCACGGCGCCTTAAATACATACTTAAATAGATATTAACAACCAGATATAAAACAAACACAAATGTTCATCACATGAATGTTTGTCCTAGGTGGAAATCGAACCCACGTCCCCAAGCTCAGAAGGCAGGGTCAATACGTATAATACATTCCCCCAATTTTTTTACATTTCCTCGCTTTTGGCGACAATTTGATCCAGACGCAGTTCGCCTAACTTCCATAGAATATTGGGCAAGATCATTTGTAGTTTTCAAATTGTTATTACTATATTCGGTTTTGTGTGCCAATAGTATAAATAAAATTGATTGACTTGATTCTAAATTGTGAAACAACACTCCAAAAATTAAATTACTTTGCGCGTAGATGTGAATTAGAGGCGATCCGGGGTGGGCTGTTTGATTAGACTAATTTATTTAGTTTGATTTTTTGTAATTAGAATTACGTAGTTTGTAACGTATTAATTGTTTAATAATTGACAAATAACTAAATGACATTTTACATTGTGAAAAATTTTTTGAAGCCTTCCCATTCCTTCTTTCAGATTTAAAATAGCACAGTGGAATGCTCGTTTAGCACTCGTAAATTTAAAACTACTCACTTCAAATTTCATAAGTTGAGAATTATTGCTCTGGATCTAAAGTTTTATTAGTGCATTTTATCTTGCGTCAACAGGAATATATTTTTATATCTTTCTCTTTCAGTTTATTTTACATTAAATTGCATAGAAGTTTGTATAAAAAAATATACAAACATTTATGCTATTTTTATTTACAATAAATATATATACGAATACGTGCTTATAAATTTAACAACACGCTTGCTTAGCCTATGCAATCTACAATGGAGCACGCTTGCCTTGAAGAAACCGATTCATTCGTCAAAGTCTAGCAGTTTGCTCAATAAAAGTGGAATCAGAGCGCTTTATACGGATTTTCGAGCTGAATTTTACTTGAATTAACAATCGATTAATATGATTTGTTCATTGATTTGTTTTTTTTTTTTAGATTAAATGTTCTCAATTTAATACTTCAATCAAGGTGATAGAAGACTTTTGTTTTTATAAATAACTAGCGATCCGCCCCGGCTTCGCACGTAAATTACACCCGTGCAAAGCCGGGGTGGGTCGCTATTTATACTATAAACCCTCCGAGAAAAATTATCTAACTGATGGTGAAAATCGCATCAAAATCCGTTGCGTGGTTTAGGAGGATTTAGCGGTTATACGGAGAGACAGATAGACAGACAGAAAGACGCCAAAAGTGACTTTATACTATGTAGAGCAAGTTTTTTTTTAGAGTATATACAAGATCTTTGATGTAGATATAAAGTATAAAGAAGAGATAGAGAAGAGTAGATAGATTCCACTTATCCCAAAAAATAAATCTGTCTCTGTCTCATTATAATGGCGACAGTGCAGTGATTGCTTACCACCCCCGTTGGCGACCCGTTAGCTTGTTTGTCACCTATGGCATAAAAAAATATTTAAATATATAAGTAAGGTTTGGTACATTACTTTTGTTCAAGAGTACCGTTTGTGCAATACAAACCAAATAAAAAGCTTTTTATATATTTTTTTGTATTAGAAAATAAAAAACCTACTGCGACCTAGTTAGAATATATATTTATCTATGCTGCGACTGACCATTTCTTTAACTTTAAATCACAACGTCTGCAAAACTGTAATTTGCTCCTAAATCTATATCGAAGTAAACAGCTTGAAATATATCAGCGTTACGTGCGTGATTTACTGGGTACAAACCGAGCAACATGTCTATAATGTTGGGCAAATGATGAACCTAAAAATACTCAATGGATGAATTTCACTTTGTAAAGAAAATGCAATTGTGGCTCCCTTGTTCAATTCTGCAGATAAATTGGTAGTTCTATACGTGTGTAAATCATCTTCCATTTTTCGCTGGATCGTTGCTTTGTAAAGCTGAGAGATAAACTCGCTTTTGTGCACGCCATTGTAGCTACCGTTGATGTTTTGGAAGGATTCGCAAGTTATTATGATTATTAGAGTACCCAACTACTCTTGTTTTTTTCCCAAATAATAATGTAATATTGTTTGGGCTTGACGGCTATCTTGCCTGACGATAAGCGAAGGTATGGACACACAAAATTCTTCAACCATTTTTTTACTGACTTTGAAAAAGGAGGAAGGTTCTCAATTCAGCCGTAATGTGTTTTATGTATGTACGTCAATTACGCGATCTGTAAACCAATTTGCGTGTTTTTTTTTTTTTATCATGTTGAAAAAACTTTTGAGGTGGTCCCACATAAATTTCATTAATCATTGCTCAGTTGTTTTTTGACACGCTCGAATTATATGGATATTTTTGGTAGAGCGCCTACGAATTTCACGATAGCAAATATCTATAGCTAAACTACTTTTGTTCAGGCCCTTTGTTCGAGTCAAAACAAAGAGGTATTGCAACTATTAACATGCATAGATATGTAATCGTATCTATAAATAAACTAGTAGTTAAGCAACAAGGTAAATAAATAAGGTTTAAGGCAGGCATTCCACTATTATGGTTATTATTTCACTACAAATTCTAAAATAAGTTATCTTTTAAAAACCGACTTCAAAAACCACAAAACTGACATTCTAATTTAATATACCACTATAAAAAACAAAACATGTTTTACACGGATTTTGAAGAAACTATACTACTTTTTTGGATTATAAACTTGTCTACGTAAATAACTTAATAAAATTACTGTGTTTGAATGCATAACAGAGCAACATCGGAAAGTTGAAAACAACATCTGAAAATTAATAAACAATAATAAATAAATGTTTGGGACATTTTTGCACACACGGTCATCTGACCCCAAACTAAGCAAAGCTTGTGATATGGCTTCCAGAGATACATTTTTTTAAACACCCGTATATAGACATTTACAACCAGATATAGAAAAAACACAAATGTTCATAAATGTTTGTCTTAGGTGGGAATCGAACCCACGCCCCCAAGCGCAGAAGGCAGGTTCACTACCAACTGGACCAACGGGCTATCTATTTATTATGTTATTTCTTTACAACTTGTTCTATTAGAATCTGAGACTTCTCTTCGCTCGGTTTATTATGACTTCCTTTTACTCTCTCTTTGTTATTTAGAGTACGAACAAAAAAGATTTTTTTACTGATATGAAACTTTCAGTAAAAGGCCAATCGAAGTGCTCAACTAAAATTGGTAAACATTTTTTAAATCGCTATTTGCGCTAAAAGCAGCATCGATGATAAAAGTACGCGATTTCAATGCTCAAACTGTGAAAATTCACGTTTTTTTCGTTCAGGTTATCAAACGATCATTTTACCGTGGCGTCCCGCTTCAGTAAATGATTGATAGGAAAGAAATGCCACAATGTGAAAAATCAAGTACAGAGTGCTTCCTTTTATTTAAAAACACAAACGGGAACTTTACTAATAAATGTTTGGAATGGTGTGGACCAATTATTATTGTAGTAAAGTTGTAGGCAACTATTCATTTCAATACAGTTTTTTGTTTCAAATATGAGCAAAGTCAGTTCAGGGTTTGTAGAGATATAGGGATTGCGAGATCGCCGTTCGGGGGAACTACTATAGCTTGCGATTAGTTAAACGCCTGTCTCATAAAACCAAACCATGCTTTTAAATCTTTTTGTTTGGTGGTTACGAAATTGCTACGAAAGCCGCTACAAAAGCGATAAATACTTGCTACGTAAATCCTTGAGCTACGAGGTTAGAGCTACGCTGCTACAAGCTAGGGGCCTACAAGCTATGGCGTTACAAGCTGCGGGGCTACGGAGCGACGTCGAACGTCGAAAGCAATTTTCTTACGTTGTGGATACAGTGTTGATTGACAATTCGATTTGCCGCGAGACTTTGAAGAAGCCGCACATGCATACGTCTCTATCAAATAATCTCACTTTTTGTAAGCCAAAACGATGTGATATAATGATTTCTTAGGTGTTTGCGATTATTACTCATTAAAATTAAACACTTTAGAAACCAAACTTTGCTTAACTTTTTAATTAGATTTAGTGGAATTTTGATTATGAAAATGAGTTAATTTGGTGCTTTGGAATCATCTTTTAACACGATCTATAGAAATACGAGTACAATTATTTTATTTTGCTTTTAGTTTAAAAAACTACCAATTATATTTCTAACTGAAAAATCTTATCATTAGACTAAAACAACAACGTAACAACTAATTCAAAATCGAAATATGTTGTACAACTAGTGAGACGAGCAAGTCGCTTGTCTAATGGTAATCAATAATTAAGTCTGTGCATAATAATTCTCATCATCATTATGAGCCTTATTGTCCACTGTTGGACATAGGCCTCTCGTAATGCATGCAACTAATAATTCGAATAAATGTCCCGAATATTTATTTCATTGCTCTGATGCCTGCAACAATACTGTAAAAAGCTGAATGAAAACCTCGAATTCTGATCACGTTCTCTAGGTTTTTGTACGTAAGACTATATAGCAGGTACCCGATTTACTTCAGTAAAATATTAAAATATATTTTATTTAGATCTTTTATAATGTTAATCAACGCTTGGACCGAGTATAAGGTGTCTTTTAAACGTCAAACTTAGTAACTCCCTACGGTAACTCTTTATTTTTGGTCAGTTTTTTTTTTATGTTGCTTGCTCAAAAATTCTCTCCATGTTTTGCGAGAATCATAAACTAGTATAACAGGCTGTTGGTGGCTTGTTTAAACTAGCGGAACATTTACTTTACTGCCGTTATATCGACATGGTTATTTGGTGGAAGTGTCATCCAAACAGATTTCAGTCGATTTTAAATACTGAAACTGAATAGTGTGAGGAGCGATGGTGGCCAAGCAGTAGCATGTGCGCTTTACAATCTGACAGCACCCGGTTCGATCCTCGGCCCTGTACCGATGACTTATTTAGTATTTAGTACATAAATTGAGTGCAGTTTCGATGTCATCGGTCAAAAACGGTGAAGGAAAACATCGTAAGAAAACCGGTATGCAAAAGTTCAAGGACATGACATTCACTAACATGCACTGGGCTAGCGTGGTGGATTAGGGCCCATCCTCTCTCTCTCTCTTCGAGAGTAGGCCTGCATCCCAACAGTGGGAACATGGTAGGCTAAAATGATGAATTGAATAGTGCTGGCCGGTAGATTTTTTTAACTAGTAGTTTAGTAGAGTTTTTTGTTAGCATAGCTACCGCTTTTATTAAGGGTTTTTTCAGTGCATTGAATATAAGGCAAAAGGTTTTTTTAATCCCAACGCAAATAGAGGGGGAAAGGAGGAATACAGGGAGTGGGGGGGAAGAAAAGAGTTTAACGTGTGTATCTGTGAGTATTTGTGGCATCGTTTTTTAAATAATTTAGTTTTTTTTTCAACTGGGTGCCGTTAGATTGCATAGCGCACATGCTACCGCCCGCAATCATTCGCATTTTTGTTATTAATTCATATAAATTCAATGGCAACATTCCTTCTTAGTTCAAGAAAGACAGGAAAGCGGTACCTTGATCAGTTAGGCATACCCGGATCGTTACACAGGTTCGAATCCTGCCGGTCGTAATTATTTTTCAATTGTCTCAAACATTAAAATCAATTCCAAAAAAGGCAGTTAAAAAAAAACCTTATTTATTTTATACAATAATATTCTTAGTAAATGTCATAACCTTGTAAAAAAACACCTCCACTTGTATTTTGCCCCAGTATATGTCCCTTCAGATTGACTTGTTGACGTCTGTGCGGAAATTACAAAATATTCCCCTTCACTACACTACGGCAGTACAGAATATGTCTGTAAATAAACAAGGATGTTTCGCATGTGAAGAGGTTATTAATTATCTTAGATTTTTTTTCTCGAAGACATTTTTGTAAATTGATACTCCAAATAAAACAATTTTTGAGGAATCGAAAACAGCTATATTTTTTTTACCTTATCTAGAAACAAAACTCAACTCATCTATACTAATATTATAAAGCGGAAAGATTTGTATGTAAGTATTACGAATTGGCTCAAAAAGTACTGGACCGATTTGAAAATTTCTTTCTCTGTTGGGAAGTTACACTATCCCCGGGTAACATAGGCTATAATCTATACCCGTGCGAAGCTGAAGCGGACCGCTATTTTCAAATAAAATTATATACGCAGCTGCGAAAGTAGCACTTAATGAAAAAGAGATCCGCCACAACCTTTACAAAGTTATCGTTGATTTATTTATTTGATAAACAGCTGCTTGCGCTTGACCTCCATCTCCAGTTCGTTCAGCAGTGATGTTCAGCGACGATGCGGTCTACAATGGATCATACTTGTCTAGAAGAAACCAATTCACTTAAGGCTTGAAGACACCCAGATTGTTAATATCTGTGGACACCCATTCCTTAGCAGCGCATATCGCTGTTTTACCTATATTTAACAAGACTTGAGTGCCAGTTACTATGGCCTAAACCAATTCAAAAAAATGAGGTATCGATAGATTGCATCACCATAAACACAAGATGGTGACATATAGAGTGAGGATTAAATAAAACTAACTTTTTTTAACTATCTTTTTTTTTGTATTCATCGCAAACCCTTTCATTTGATATCCATATCATGGGGTTGCATAAAAATAACTGGTCCGCCATTTTTGGGAGTCCGTTATATTGGATTAAGAATGGTGCCACTTAGCTAACCATGCTATATATAATATAATAATAATAAATTAATAATAATAATTGAAATGAGGCATAATTGGCAGGTGCCGTACCTCATACCATAGATCTGTTATCCCATCCACAAGTTGTTCACCTTAATAGCCTAGACGTTTTATATCCTATACTGTACAATAGTTTTATAATCAATTTTATACACATTCAATAATATTGTATTTTATATTCAACGGGGCCTCTTGGTGTTGGCTTCGGCCCCACCAATGCCTACTAAATGTCCGGGCTAGACCCGTGTTTTTATTGAAACAAAGTGTAATATTAATAATAAGTTTTTTATTTCGTTTAAACACTGGTATTGGTAACATTATTAGCGTACAAATATTTGCTTAGGTGTATAGTGGTGTACCTTTAGGATCACTATACCCTGCACTAGGTCTCGTTAGAGCCTGTATTGCAGTGTACAGTTCCTTCTGGCCCTCTGGCTACTGTAAATGATACATTTGTGTCTACTAATAAGAAAATAGGTACTTAAAAATACAAACAAACTAAAAAAAGCATCTTATCTTAATCTATACTAATATTATAAAGAGGAAAGATTTGATTGTTTGTTTGTTTGTTTGTTTGTTTGTTTGTTTGTTTGCATTGAATAGGCTCCGAAATTAATGAACCGATTTAAAAAATTCTTTCACTGTTGGGTAGCTACACTATCCCCGGTTAACATAGGCTATATTATATTTTCAAAAAAAAATAGGGATCCTTACTAAACTCCAATAATGTAACCAAAAGTGTAAGGTGTAAAAAATAAGATTTGTAATTTTGACTTTGCGTGTTTGACACTTCTAAGACAGGACAACGTCTGTCAGGTCAGCTAGTATATATATAAATATATACAAACACAAATATAGGTATCTATTATTATATTAACATTACAATTCTATTTCATCATAACTAAACGTGTACGCAAAATTTCAGCTCAATCAGTTGAGGATAACTCTTTTGAAATTCAGCTGCAAGATTTGACCCATACTAACAAAGCAAGATTAAATAAAAGCTGTAAAAATACAATCGAACTCAGAGCCTCCTTTTTTAAGTCAGCTAATTAAACTGTACGAGCTGTCAAATGTTCTTCCTAATCGCGATGGCAAACACCAACGAACCAACTTCAAGAAACCTGATCTACATAATAAGTCACTGAATATTCATACGTAATACCAACATTTATAATGCTCTGGCAACGAAGGGTTAGCTTTATCCACGCGAATAACTCTTAATACCTCACACTCAAAAGACTTGGGTCATAAATCTACCGTAAAACTGCTTTCCGGGATCCTCCCATAGTTACACCTTCGAACTGCACTTAGATCAAATTAGAGAGATTAAGCGTTTGCAGCACGAATCAGGGTTTAAATATTTACTAGCACAAAGCTGTCTGTTGCATTCGGAATTGCAGATTTAGAATGCTACTTATAGCGATTGTAACAACTATGGTTGCTTATTTAGGTAGGCATGTGACAGACCTTTAGATGACTTGTAACTAATAACTTTCGAAATAAACTTTGCTGGCCGCTAAAAATAACCCGGCTAAGTGCGAGATAAGAGCTAATACAAAAATACGCTGAAGAAAAACCTTTGTTGTATGGGATTTTAGTTATTTGTAGTATTTTCTTATAGTATTTTTAGTTAGATTATAGCTTTTTTTCTTCTTAGTTAATCCGCCGTAACATTGCATATTAACATTGTATAAATTTCAACAGACTATTTATTACGGTTCGAAAGATACAGCCGTTAATAGGTAGGACAGACAGACAGACAGGCGGACAGACCGACAGACAGGCGGACAGACAGACAGACAGGCGGGCAGACAGACAGACATCGTAGGCTTAGTAAAAGGGTCCGCTAGTTAAACCGTTTTTTAATAAGATTGGCAAGGAAATAGCGTGAATTCGGTAGAATATTTTTATTCCGAAATAGTTATTTATGATACAAGTGCGGAAAGTTGGTTATTACAAACGAGTAGACGAATGTAAGCCCGAGACGAAGTCGAGGGCTTACCATAGTCACGAGTTTGTAATAACCAATCCGCACGTGTGCCATACAACGTTTTACAACACATTTGCGAGAAAAAAAGGCTACAAATGAAACAATTTTTGTTTATAACTTAATATCAGTCACAACAATAGTTTCTATAATATAGTAAGAAAATGGCGCGAACATGCAAATAGCGCCACTATCACGTGGTGAAAATTAGAACTATCGTCATCTTTCGTCTCATTTTCTCTTTAGTATTAAACTGAGACAAACGTATTGAGCAAAAGCGCTTCCAAGGAGGTTTGATCATTCAGCTTATTTATTCTCTCAATATGAAACTCTTTTGTGGAATTCTTATGTAATTATGATGGAAATTAAAAAAAATACCGTAAGTACACGCACGGTGCTATACATCTGAGCGTGCGGACAAATTCATTTCCGCACGCTCCGTTGTATGATCCGTAATGTTTAACTTTCGAACGATGTATACAGGCTTCGTAAGTGCACTTTTTGAGCAAATGTGTTGTAAAAAAAATTACGGGTCTTACTGGTAAAATCTTAAGATGCTGCTATTGCATTAAAAAGTGTCAGCAAAGCATAAATAAGTATTCTTAGGAGCTTGTACGTACATCGTTTAAATACGATCGTTTACAATATAAGGGGAGTCTCGGCAAACTTAGTTTGCCACGAGCTCTTGTGGGAAGCCGATAACGATATCATAGGAAGTGCGTGACAGCGTGTCAAGACCTCTTGAATTATGACTTAACTTCGGGGTGCGTGAACTGACGCGCTTCCAAAATTCAGTAAAAATAGGAATATTTTGGAAGGATAATATACTTATTGTTCTGATTTATAGTGTCCCATAGCATTTTGGTATATTCACTGCTGTTTGACTTATGAATTGGCAAGTTATTCTCACGATTGCCTATAGTTTTATTTTGACAGTACCTACGACTTTACGTGCTTATTGTAGTGATTTTATTGCTACACAGTATTGCATTGTTATTTTTACTTCCAATGTACTTACTACTTTGCAATATTGTAAAGCCATTTCAAAGCCTAAAAGAATATCAGCGCTGGCTATGCAAAACTAGCAACATGCTGAGTTGGGGCCAGTTTTTGTAACAATGTGCCTAGCTACAATGACATATGAACTATATTTTGTTTTGTTTAAAAAAAAAATCGTATCTGTACATAGAATATATATTTTCTGGTGATCTGAAAACACTAACACGAGACAACCTATGCAATGAATTCAATGTATCTCAATTCTCTTATACGAATTTACTAAGTTGGATGATGGATTCGGAACGTAACCTTGTATGCTAGAGTCTGTGCAAAAAGATAAGCGTCGTAGGGATTTGAGGTCACGCGTGTACTAATATACTATTTTTGTCCACTGTCATTGCCGGCACGAAAAAAAAAAATATTTGGTAGGTAGCTACTCATTCTCGCAGTTGTCACTCGCAGCAGTACTCGTGTGCTACTTAGGTAGGTCTTTACCACGTCTTTACACCTTCACATAGGTACATGCCAACTAAAATTTAATTTACAGTTACGCCACGACGGTTCTCTTTGTTGCACATATTCTACTAGATGCTACTAGGATTATTGGATAACATTAAACAGATTTTGAGGAAGATGAGACATAAATAAAATAAATTAAGAAAAAAAATACGTAATGACTTTCTTTTACTGCATAATATAGGCACTTTATTGCTAAAAGGCACTTTTCTTGAAACAAAAGCTAAACGACATTTAGACTGCTATCAGCGTAAAAACCGGCCAGTTTTTCACTGGATCATTGCTAAGGAGACTTTGCTTTTCAGCCTGTTATGGTCGATTTATCACCGGATTCCTTCAGGATTAAAACAAAAGGAGGGCGCGCGGATGACTTAATCTTGTAAAATACGGTTTACAGAGAGGCTTATCTTAAGTGAAAACGCGTACCTAAACATCAACAAGAGGTTCCCTCTTTGTGGCGGCTGTTTAGATAACTGAACAAACAATTTTTGTATTTGGGTCGACCGCCGCGGATTTATGGAATAAGTTGGGTAGTCTTCAAATGAGGGCCGCGAGAATATTTTCGCGAGGTTTTTTGTGTAGGTGTACAAGACGTTTTTTTCTTTCTTAAATCTATTTTAAGAAAATAAAAGGATGCATCATCTCTTAACATCAGGTAAGTTGGCGGCCAAGCGCAAGCCTATTATTTAATACAAAAAAGAATGTTTACAATAAAAGTTACAAGTATAAAGAACTTTAATAAAAAAAATACTGGACAATATCTGACAATCAGCGTCTTTGAATTTAGATGATAAAAACTAGATTATTTGGTACTGTTCTATAAATTAAGTATTATTATATTAATTTTTCTTTACTATCGACGTGGAAAGAATTTATGGATGTGATATTATATTTTCTATGAAAAGGTGCCTGAAAAGATAGCTCTTTGATTTTTATTTGAAATTTTCAGCAGTTGATAAAATAATGTGGAATTTCAAATAATGTTCGATGGAAGCCTACCTAGATATATGATAATAATTTCATTTCCATACATAAATATTAGTTTTGCAGTTGGCTAGTTTTCAGTTAATTTATGCATGAACAAACCTTTGTTCCTCAAATGACGTTTATGATTTAAACGTCATTGATTTAAACTGTTTAAAAGCCTATTTGAAATACATAGCTTTTGAGGTAAATTTCCATTTATAACGATAGAAAAGTTATAGTTATATTGTTATAATACCAACACTACATTTTGTATTTAGCGACTACAGTAAATACAAATGTATGACTACATTTTGATTTTTTATTTAATAATAGGCTTGCGTTTGGCCGCCAACTCGCGTGATGTTAAGCGATGATGGGGTCTCGATGGAGCACGCTTGCCTAAAAGAAACTGATTCACTCTTGATTTGAAAACACCCAGAATGTAACTATCGGGGAACACCCATTCAGGCAGCGAATTCCACAGACTAGCAATTCGCACAATAAATGTGGAATCAAAGCGCTTCTTACGGGTTTTCGGAATAACAACCATAAAGCGGTGTCGACTTTTCGTGCCCACTCTGGCAGTTTGATAGAAAAATGGGCAGAAGGGAATTAAATCATGCAGATCTGATGCATACTTTCCGAAATGTATCCGACTAAAAAACGATATACTTACGATTACTAGCAAATTTACGCCGATGCTCAAGACTAGTCTGAACCAGGGATTCGTTGCTGATGAGCCTCTTGGCACGTCTCTTAATAGACTCCAACGCCCCAAGCTGGTACTTAGCTGATCCATCCCAAAGGTGTGAGCTAGCACGACCGAACTTTTGCTTCGTACAGTGAAAACAACTGTTCCGAATATGTCAAGATGATACATCTCTAAAATTTAGCCAAGTCCATAGAGCTTCGTTCCATATTTTTTGCCACGAATATCTGAATGATCATTGTGATCACAATTATTTATGGCTTTGGATACGAACCCTACCATGTGCGTGTCTCAACATACTTTGGCTGGACAACACCAAATGCAAAACTTTTAAGAGTCGATTATCAATTTAGATTTAAATCATGATAGTAGTGGATTTATGGACAATCGAATAATAGTTCAAATTAATTGCTCAAACGTTGCATAATATTATGAGCGAGTTTCAGATTAACGAACAATGTGTGCGTAGATATAAGTAATCAAGTGCTTAAAAAATGCAAACATTATCGAACTTTTACTAAGAGCTTAACTCAATATATTTTCAAACAATAAAGTGCCAAATTACCACCCCACCATTAACCAAACTAACCGTTACATACAATAGAAAATTGTAGGCGATATCAATTAAAATAACACTTACTTGTTTCAAGTCCAAAGCTCTAGTCATTTATAATCGGTAAAAAACATTCTTCATCATCATCATCATAAGCCAAAAGATGTCCACTGCCGAACATAGGCCATTGACCACCACACTGAACGACAGCCTGCCATCTGCATCCACTAGATGCCCGCGATAAAAAACTTAGACTTTTGGAAGGTAATTAAAAAACTTAAGTATGAGCTCTAAAACAACTGATTACCCAAGTTTAACTGTGAATAGAAGTAGTTTAATTTTCTACTACTACTACAAATAACTACTTACAAAGAAAACGAAAAATAAATTGAGTCGTAGGTCACCAAATTGTCTCTTGTTAAAAAAAAAAGTTACTTATTAAACATCATGCCTGCCACCTGTTACTTTACTGAGGTAAATTGGATTTTCCTGTAGTGGGGACAATTTTTATACACGAATAGAATTTTTCTTAAATAAAATCGTTTCATGGTATTTTGGGCGATACGGTACGAACACAGTTTGGAAATGTTTCATTTTGTTCCATTAAACTAAAATGCGAACACACGACATTGATGGATTAATTGAAACGAATAGGTTACGTTTCGCTCGTGGGATTTTTATTCGAGGAACTTTCACAGTACATAAATTTACTCCGAAAAAAAATCTATCTCAACCCAACGCTATTATATAAACACGGTATTAGTGTTTTATTTTTCATAGTATAAATATTCGCTTTGTTTAAAAAAGTTCCTAACAACTAAATTGTACCTAATATTTATCTGCCGTAGTACATACGTTTTTGCAGAGTCCACCCCACATTGTTATCAATTATTCATCAGCCAAGCAGTAGTGCGCAAACATTGTAGAAAACAAACACAAACAAGTGAAACATTTTACAGATCGAAGGGCAATGTTTCCATAATATATTACACGATAATAACCACACGATTGTTAATAACCTGACAAACATAGGACTGCTTTAATAAAATTATCGTTCATGTTCAAATGTCTCTGTGTTTATCCCACTTTTTTCACTATACCACCAAACCGCATAACGCAAAAACTGTCATCATCATCATCAGCCTCTAACTGTCCACTGCTGGACATAGCCTCTCCCAATGCACACCACTGAGCTCGGTCGGCAGTTTTTACCTGCCGTTTTACGCAGGTCATCACTCTACCTGGCCACAGGGTGTCCTACACTACGTTTGCCTAAACATGGTCTCCATTCCAGAACTCGTCTACCTCATCGGTAAAAACTGCAAAAAAAACTGTAACGGCAAAAACTGTAAGTTCATCATACTTAAATTACTCTAAAACACTCTTACAGCTCTTTTTTGGCGCAGCTATCCAAACTGTCTGTTATCCTCCGATATTAAAACAAAATTAAAGCACAAAATGTACACAAAAACTTAGTTTTAAAATTATTTCTCATAGAGACTTAAGCTAACACACACTGCCCCAGCACTATAACTATAAGTGCTCTATATTACCGTAACTTAAGGGCCTCTAAACGCCTCAAACAGATTGCGGAGGTTAGGACCGTCAGCAGCACTATATATCTCCCCAGCTTGCCTGATTGCCTGAATCTTGGTACCTAATGGTCTGCTGAATTGTTAACATTTCACCAACTTAGTCTGAAGAGAGTTTAGTGGCTTTTGGATACCATACCCACCTACAACACTAGGCCTATCTATCTTTAAGATCTTATAAGTAGTTTGCTAAAGTCATCAAGCTTATTTTACTAGTAAAGTAGAATATACGGTCACAGCGAAACATTTTTATTTTCTGTGTATACGGTAATAGAGACAGCCAAGATATCAACGTGTAAATCTTTTCTTTTGAAAAGTCACACTCTACTCCAAATATCTTAGGTCCATGTTCATCAAATAACCTGGGCCCCGATTCTACTAAAGAAATTGTCATTAAATTGTAATTGTTGCGATTTTAATTGTTTAATAACTGCCTCAAAATTGACAGTTTTAAATATTTTTTAAACTAGAAAAATACAACCACCTCGACATTGATGACCTCGACACGTTCCAGATACAGTGGTTAAGTCTGGCGGGTGATCGCACTGTCTGGAAAGAATTGGGGGAGACCTTTGCTCAGGAGTGGGACAGTACAGGTTAACAAAATAAATAAATTATAGTATAAAATTATATTAAAAACTGACAATTTTGAGGCAGTTATTTAACGATTTAAATCGCAACAATTACAATTTAAAGACAATTTGTTTAGTAGAATCGAGGGGCAGATGTCTTTTACTGATATTTTGCTAATGGAAGTGTTGTGTAAAACAGTTAGTTATATATTTTAATCGCCTTTTTAAGTTTCGTGATCTTCTTGCTAATAGTGTGCTTACGTCATTTTAGGGTTGGAATTTATAAATTAAATCGTTAAAACTGAATTCCACTTACACGTTTTTATTTTAAGACGTATATTTTTGTGTATTTTTGTATTTATCATCATTATCCTAAAAACTCCAATAATCATAATATTGAAGTAAATAAGCTTTAATATTCTTCTCAGCAAACCCTTTAAAGGATGGTAATCACAAGAATTTGATGCCCATATCTTGATGGTAGATAAGATCAATTGGTCCACCATCTTGGGGACCCGCCATATTATTATTGAATTTATCATCTAGGGCCAAAGTGCTTGTAAAGACATATCCAAAAAACCCAAACTCTACTGGGTTACGTCGTTCGTTTAGGAGTTCCAATGGCCACCTTCTGTTTTCATCATCTGACCAGCTCGATGGCAGCATAACATTGCATTGTCTTCGAACTTACATAAGTAGGTACGCTAAATTTCAGCTTCAGAATAACTCGTCTAAAAAAAGTTGCAAGATTTGTCCCACACATACGAACATACATACATTCAGATAGCCTCGATGGTTCAGTTGGTAGTGAACCTGCCTTCTGCGCTTGGGGGCGTGGGTTCGATTCCCACTTAGGACAAACATTCACGTGATGAATATTTTATGTTTGTTCTATATCTGGGTGTTAACGTCTATTTAAGTATGTATTTAAAAATGAATATGTATCGTATGTATATCAGTCTCTGGCAGCCATATCACAAGCTTTGCTTAGTTTGGGGTCAGATGCGACCATGTGTGCAAAAATGTCCCAAGAATATATATATATACTAACAGGGCAATGTTAAATAAACCTTGTAAAAATTAAAGACAAACTACCGATGAAAATATTATGTCAGTAAATACAGGTAACAATCAATCATAATAATTAATACGACGCAAAATAAACCTTCAAGCCAGAGTTTGCATACGATATCAATTAATTACTCAACGCGCGGAAATGATAATGATCATAAATCTCGTTTGATTAACGCCATAACGGCGTATAACGATGAACTAGTTTCCATCGTCGAACTTGTAACGAGATTTGATGAGCAAACGAGCTGCGATTAACTAAATAAAATTGTGTACGTTATATTCACAAAGAGAGTTCTTTGAATTCAATTATTGTTCAAAAGCGAAAAATAAACCGGCCAAGTGCGAGTCGGGCTCGTGCCATAATAACTAGAGAGACCACCACGATGATAATATATAAATGGTGCCAATCTTATAGCAACACAAATACCCACATCACAATAAAGCGTCTAAAATCTTGTTGCTAAGCACGAGTAAATGAAAGATTTTTTTGTATAAGATACGAAAAGAAATGATCCCATTATGCCGCCGGAAAAGTGGCACGAAGAGACGAATTCCTCAAGATAGCTGTTAATAGAGGCTGTCGTTTGTGATATCAGGCCATCTCGGAACTCTGCGATGACTATAAACCAGGACCACTGAGCAAGGAAAATTATATAAATAAAGCTGCCTTGTTTTTTTTGTAAAACAACAAGTATTAGGAAACTGTTTATTTATGTCACAAATTGTTCCAATAATCAAAAGTTTTGAAAACGATAATTAAGTTAGAGTAAAATGTCCTAGTCTCCAAACAGTTATTCTAAAACGGTCTTTTAGAAGTTGGGCATTAAAGCTTATAGCTAAACTAAGTTGTATTTTAATATCTTGAAGGAAGGAAAACATCGTAAGGAAACCATAACAAGGTGGTAGGTCATTTTCTGATACCTGACTGATACTGACCTTCAAGTTGAAAATCAATCCTCGAAAACCGCATCCACAGTCCAATTGGTGGCTGTAGGTTAAACCAGAGGCTCTTACCATTCCGCAACCAAGGCTCTTCGAGCATACAATTACCACAGCTGGATTTGTCTTATCATAATCATAATCATAATCATTTTATTGGTAACTAATAATTACAAGTCATCTTTGTTACTAGTATCAAGGTACTAAAGTAAATAATTATAAGATCTATTCTAACTTAAACTAGGTAATTGGTAAAAATGTACTAATAGTGTACCTATCATATCTAACAATTACAAAAACAAATCAGTGGATACTCTCCGCGGAGGCGGAGCTCTTTGCGCCATCTGTACATAGCAGCATAAAACTCCGCCTCTAGGTCCCAAGGAGAGCCAGCCAGTAAGCACGCTGCTTCAAATGAGATGGTACGGTAACCGTGTATCACCCCAACAGCCAACCCTGTCAGGTTGGCCGCCTATACTGGCGCCCCGTAGAATGCCATCGATCTCACTACCCCTAAGTATAGGTAGCGATCCCACGCCTTAGATCCATCGAAATTGGGCAGAAGACGATTAAATGCGCCAGTTGCATTTATCAAGCGGGGAGCCATAGTATAATTTTTATTGAAATCTAATAGATAGTAGAGTCCTAGATCGTGGCTTCACTCCGTAAGATTTACTCGGCGGAGCTCGATGGTTGCTATGAAAGCATAAGGCCTCTGTCTTGTTTAGCGCCACCCGGAATCACAACATCTCTATTCTTTCCATCACTTTAGCCGCCGCCTTTGTTACTAGCGTATCATCTGCTATGCTATGCTGCTATCCCTCCGGGTGGAGGGTGATCACCCCGCAACACCCACACGTACCCAATGTTTCCACCCGTACCCACAGCAATGGTCTCAGGACTGACTCCTTGCGGACCTGAGGACTGACTGCGGAACACCGCACGACATATCTCGCTTCCTCCGTCTGTCATGCGTCGGATACTTCATTATTCTCCCCAACAGTTAAGATGCAGTTGTAGCCTGCAGGTATCGAGAAAAGCAATAATAATAGCGAGTTTCCTTTACGCAGTTTCCTTTACGTTTCCTCCAGAGGAGGGAATTAAAGGGGTTGGCTATATCAAGAGACACTGACAACGACTGAAAGACGACCTCTCTCCTGAAATGGCCTCAGCACACAAATCGGAGTAGAGAACATTGTAGGTACCTATCTATACCAACCGGTCTTTCAGATAATTATATTTTCTACATACAACAACTAGTGTTGTCACAATGTTTTTTAAATATGTAAATTTGCTACACTATCGCATTAGGTTATAACCTGTAATGATAGTTCTAAGTTGGAAATAAAATAAATAAAAACTAAACTGCTTGCATTGTTTTGCAAGTACGGGTATTATTGGTATTCAGTTATTTACTCAACTTAAAAGTCACCCTAAGATTTGAATCCACTCAATAAATACAACAGCAGACTTAATGATCTCATTCTTAACTATTTATAGAATAACTCCAAAGGCCTTGCTGAAATTCAGTTTACCGCAATTTTCTCGAGTGGTTTTAAATTAGCTAAACGGCGGACAACTTAGTTCAGTGTAATGAAACATTCCAAGCAATTTCGGAACATAACTCTTGCTAACAACATAATTGTTGCGAAGTTAAACTGGTGTTTATACTTGAGCTAGAGGGAAATCTATATTATGCTATGAATTTACTAAAACCATGGGAAAATATCAAACGGTGAAATAATAGAATAGGACTATATTTCTGACCCTCCGTTTCGCTTGAGAATACGTGCAATAAATAAAGGTGTACTCTAGACGTCCTATGAGCACATACCTACCCAACGTTCGAAACTAGCTGGTACTATAAACAAAATAAATCTATGACTTTTTAAGCAACGGACGTTGTGGAGTTTCTTTGGGTGGGTGACCACAAGTGATATTATATTATAAGAGAGTTCTACTGTGGACCAGTGCAAACATAAAATGCAGATCTCAAATTCCCAGTCGTTTGTCATAAAACATTCATTGTTAAACCATGTTAAAAGTATTCGAGTAAGATAAGATATGACAAATTATGATATTAAATGTACTATAAGGGCGCTTGCAGACGATGCGTAGTACAAGTAACAAGTAGCAAGTACAAGTAGGCGTTCAAACGATAAGTAGCCATTCACGCGATGACCCCACAAATCGCGTGCGAGTACGTACTCGCACGACAGTTCGAACGAGACGAACTATGCGCAGTTATCGTTGCGCAAGCAGGGCGGGAATACGAAGCTTCACTTGGCGCCAAGGACCAGCGCAAAGTGCTGCCAAACACTTTCACTGCCAAGTTCACTAAGCACACCGTTGCAAACGATGCGTGGTAGGCAATTGCTACTTCTACTTGTTATTTGCACTACGTATCGTCTGCAAGCGTCTTAAGTCATAATAACTCACAATAAGTATGGACTTAGGGAAAAGTTAACCGTACCCAAGTATATTTATAATAGTAGGTAAAACTTCCGTTTTAGTTCGCTATCCAGAAATCACAGTTAAAAGAGTCTGATTATGCATTATACTTAATGCGAGATATTCGAAACAACTCTGTTCTGTATACCTAGAGCAAACGACACGCAGTGACATATTGAGGTCATCCAAACACTGGAACACAGTCCAAAATCCATTTACAATCTAATTCAGTATGCGATACGAATACGTGCTTGTATTAGACTAATTGCACATGCTACTACGGTCTAAAGACTAAACTAGGGTCGTGAATTGAAATCTAATTGATTTGTGCAATATCCTACTGACCAATAACACTAATGTTGTTCATTCATACTTTTCTTTATAGTAAGTACGTGCTTGTACAGACTAATTTTATTGCACATGCTACTAAGGTTTAAATATTAAATACCAAATTAGAGTCGTGATTTGAAATCTAATTTATTTGTGGAATATCCAATAACATTTGCAGTTCATTCATATACTTTTCTGTATAGCTCAAAATATTGGCATAACTTCAAGTTTGATTTTACAACATCGGACATCAGCTATCTAACTTCAACTAACTCCGTGTTCCAATCAAAACGGTAAAGGAACTTCCGTAGAAGAGAAACATGGTGAAGAAACCAATAAAGCATGAAAGAGTAATTTCTAATTCTTTTATGCTAGCATTCTTGATGCTAGTCACTATTAGCTTCATGTCTTAGAATAACTATATACAGAAACCAATTACATTCGCAAAATTTAAGCCGTTCAAATGGAGCCATATATGGCACCAAACGACGATCGCGCGATCAGTGCCCGCTGTAATAGTGTTCCATGGTCAGTGCTCTTAGTCAGGTGATAGTGTTAAGAGCTCCCAAAAAAATTAACTTAATTATTCCGCATAATTTTTTGCGTCTGTGTGCGTGACGAGGCAAGTAAACACAGCACACGTAGCGAAATTGTAGCTGACGTTTTATGAAGGCGTCGTTTGGAAACTTACCATCTCTGCTTCATGTATTTTTTTTACTAATAAATAATCATCTAACCCCAAACTAAGCAAAGCTTGTGATATGGCTGCCAGAGACTGATATATATACATATATAGTTTTAAATACATACTTGAATAGATATTAACAACCAGATATAGAACAAACACAAATGTTCATCACACAAATGTTTGTTCTAAATGGGAATCGAACCCACGCCCCCAAGCTCAGAAGGTAGGTTCACTACCAACTGGACCAACGGGCTATCAAATAACGGGCTATCTAATAGGCTTGACTTGTGTTTGACTTCCTACTCGCCTGATATTAGGCAATGATGATATTTCCCAGTGACCTAAAGATATGCCTGTTCCGGCAGCCTTATTTAACGGCCAAATCCCATTCCTAGCTAGACTTATTTACCATCTTCGACCACATCGTCACTTTACATCAAATCATTTTGTAGTTAAGCGTCTGTCAGACGAAAAAATATCTGGAAACTCTGAAACTGATTTTTTGTCTAGCATACCATATTATAACAGGATCCCAAAGCACCTCAATGGAAATAAACAATTAGATTGGAATAAATAAATATAATAAAAGAAAGGTATTACATGGGTATTACCTTCCCAGCACAGATATACACAACCAGATCGGCAATATATTTTAGTGAAAGAGACAACTTGATATGGCTCAGCACAAGTACGAAAAGGACATAAATAGATTTTGTTGTCCTTATCGGCGTGACCTGTTTTTGGTACCTCAAGTGTCAAAATCTGTAATAATCAGTGACAAACAAAACGGGTCTGAATTATATTTATTGCCTTTTTTTGGTGATTTAATGTGATAAATGCGTGTTTCCTCTAAGAAATAATTGTAAAAGATATTTTACAATGGTTGGTTGTAGCATTTTGGGCTGCAAGAAGCGCAGTGAGCGAAAATACGATGATGAGCGAGAGGCACTGAGCTAGCCACGCTCATTGAAAATCTATAGGTAGTAGATCTGTGCTTCCCAGTGATTAAAATAATTCCAATTGACGTCTATCAAACAAAATTAAAGAACTTCACGATCAGTGTCAATCTAACTGACTTATATTGATTACAAAGGGGCATCTTCATTTGAAAAGGAAATTGATTTATAGCTTCGTTTACTGGATACTTAAATGATAGCTGTAATTTTAAAGTAGAAAGTTTTAGTGGTAATTTTCTTATTATTTCAATGAAACCTTCAATTTAAAACAAAGGATTGTGCAAGAACATGAACTATGAGAGTTAAAAACCTATATTAAATTAATAACTTTGAACTAGCACCGTACCGTGGTTTTGCCCTCGTTAACGCAAATAACACTTAGCTAATATTTAAAAACCAAATTTAAATTCATAACCAAAATTTGTTCAACCCTTAATTACAGAGCTGAAAACAAACATAAGTACTAACGCACACGCATACACATACACCAAAGGGCTGCTAATTTTGAATTAATAAATGGACAATGAGATATTGGTAACATTTATATTGGTAACACACTGGAAGCCATCCTTTCTAAATATTACGAGCAATAAACACCGAACGAAACAGATTCGATAAACATCAATAATATTGTTTAGGTCCGCAGCGGATATCAAAACTCTGTTCGATGTCCCAGAAGGATATTACAATTTATCGAAACAATAAAAATACATATACACGAAGAATACTGAACACGTCTCGTACGAAAGTTAATCAAATTCTTTCCCAGAAATGGCAGACAGGAGGGAAGGAATCTTTGACTTATGCTCCCGTGGGGGTTCGAATTATTAGATGATGGATTTCAATGTGTTCTTGCCTTGACGTTTCACGGCCTCATTTTTAGAAATCAATTTAACGACTCCCTGTTTGTAAACACAGCTTTTCTACGTCTGCCTTGTCTAATCAAAATTAATATGTAGGGCTGTTCCAATTTCATCGAAGCTTTCAAAAGTTTATGATTAAGTTAATAGCGCATAAACCGTTCGCTAACGGATTATTTTCCAATTGCAGGTAATTATACAAAGTTGAATGAAAACCGTATGTTTACATTTGCCTTGTTAGTTAGCATTTAAGGATCTGTCACACTGCCTGCGTTCTCCGCCCTGCGGTCCGGTCAAAGTGAACGCTGCCCGCATCATGTAGGGAACATCGTTCGCGGTTTCCATATACAGGGTGTGGCGTAAAGAGTAGTCAACCCATTACCTATGCGTGGGGGGTATCATGACTGATCAGAAATTCAAAATTTGTGTTCAGTATAAGTGTCACGGTTTTTGGAGTATTTGGCCCAATCTAAAATTTCATAATAATTGCACTCTTGGTCAGTATTTTCGAAGGCATGATCACTGGATCACATGACAAATAAAGGTATTTTCTCAGTGTGTTTATTGAGAAGTACTCTTTGATAGATGTGCTATACAATGTAAACTTTTGTTTTTATACCGCTAGCTTAAACTCTCTAAACTTATCTCTCTGTAAAAGCAAGTCCAAAACCCATCCTTGTGATGAACATGTGATCTTGAAAATGTTCATTGCGCGTTGCTTGCTTCTTACCACGCGTTGTATGGAGATTTGTTAGATCACAGATTTGTTTGGTTATGTCCATAGACCACCGTTAGATCACCATGCACGTCACTTAGGTGAGTTTCGGGCCCTATAGTACGTAAACAGTGTAAAGTAATAACCTGCAGTAAATGACTAAAAACATAAATGTTTTATTCAGCTGTCACCGATCATCCGATGGCAAACAAACTTTTGTAAATTTTGTGTGTATTTTGACATTAATCGTTATCTTAAACACCTTATTTATAAAATAGCTGATAATCTTTAAACGACTGAAGAGATTTTCATGGATCATAGCTGAGAATATCATCGATCAAGTCACCTTTCAAACCTAAAAATTAAATCAAAATCCGTTCAAGCGCAAATGCAGCTCCCAAAGGTGCTACGATGCCACAGACCTTCGACCAAAATAAAATAAATAGACGGGCCATAACCATTGAACTTGCCGAAAACGAGTCAAAACCGTACAGTACATTGGTTAAAAAAATAGATTGCGGTTTTTTGTTGTGTATTTACATTTCGGGAATGCACACGAAGGCATATTTTTGTTATCATGTAACCACAGATCTATATCGAGTTCTATGCATGTAAAAATAGTCTTGTGTTACATTTCACATTTCACATTTCCTACGGCTACAGACCGACTAAAACGAAGTGAGCGCCGGTGCTCATTTTGTAATCATCAAAAATGCGCTCCTTCTGGGCCCGACACACAAATACACAGTTACACTCGTTAAACTTATAATACCCCTATTTTTGCGTTGGGGTTAAAATAGTGCGCACAAAGTTTGAAAATAGAAATACTGGTTCAATGAAAAATATAATCTACTTAAAACCACGTAAGATGGGATACGTACGCATTGCAACACCAGCATAAAACGATGAGAAATAAATATAATAGAATAACGATATAACGATAAAATATAAATAGAATTTTCTTATTGTACTACAGAACCTTAAAATTATAAAATCAGCATTACTACGCTTGTCCAAAACAACAAAGCGAAATACGTGTAGTTCCTCAAAGTATTCTCATTTTCCTTCGACGGAATTTAATAAGTTTATTACAGAAAACTTCTCTAACTATGGCAATAACTGGTTTCTCGAAGTTAAATTGCTACTACGGCAAGCTTATTTGCAAGAACAGTCAGTGAGATCTTATTTAGAAGTGATAATAGGCCTTTCAAACTACAGTTTCATTTTGATGAAGCCCTTAATGTTTCACTGTGTCTTTTCGTTTATCTGGAAGTCATTGTATTTTACTCAGAAATTGTCTGCTGTACACAATAGGCTATCGGACAGATGCTAAATTTGTTAAAAATAACTGAAGAAATAATGGCGGCTAATAAAGTTCTGAGATAAGTGTTCAAAGCTTTTGTTCAGAATAGGAAGGGGTGATATATCCCTTTCCGGCAAAGTGAGTGGCATTATGTAGTTTGTATGAAGTACTTAAGTCATAAGTCATAAGTAATTTATTGATAAAATGTCAATTTACACGTCAAATATGAGAAAAAATCACAATAATAACTACTTGATTGATTAAATAGACTATACCTATAATTTCATTACAGAAATAATATAACAAAAAATAATAAAAATACATGTCAAACAATTCTTACCTATATGGTAAAGGTACATTCATATGTGAAATCTATAAAAATTCGTCAAATCTGTAAAAAGACTGCTCGATGAGCCATATTTTTAACATATTTTTGTACGACTGCAGACTCGTGGCTGCCGTTATTTCATTCGGTAAGAGGTTGTAAACCGTCGCTCCCATGACGTGACGACTTATTGGTGACGTCACGGTGACAGTAGGGCCCGCGTCACGTTAAATATCCCGTTAATAATTATATAACTGTAGCCAACATCTATCATCATCATTATTACAGTAGGGCCCGCGTCACGTTAAATATCCCGTTAGTAATTATATAACTGTACATAGGGCCATCTCCAAAAGGGCCGATTGGAAGCGGCCTGTATCCAACGTTTCCCGGTGGTCTCTTTTAGGTCGTCTGTCCATCTTGTGGGTGGACGTCCTACGCTACGCTTACCGTGGCTTCCGTGGTCTCTATTCCTGAACCTTTCGACCCCATCGGCCATCTGTTCTGCGTGATATGTGCCCTGCCCACTGCCACTTCAACTTGCTAATCCGGTGAGCTCTGTTGGTGACTTTCGTTCGTCTACGGATCTCCTCATTTCTGATTCAATCCCGTAGAGAAACCCGGAGCATATCCCTCTCTATAGCTTGTTGTGCGACTTTGAGCTTGCTTATGTATAAGGCCCATAGTGAGAGACCACGTTTCAGTGCCATTCGTCATCACTGGTAACACACAATGGTCGAAGACTTTCGTCTTAAGGCACTGAAGTATTTTGGACGAGAAGACGTTGCGAAGTTTACTGAACGCTACCCAGCCGAGTCGGATACAACCCATTGTTGCCAACATTTATGTGTTTGTAAATCAATGAATTTAATGTAATGAAAACACGTGTGAGGTCTGGACTGTGAGCATTTATATAATAGTGCCATTTAGGAAGCTACGTACAAATTTTCTCTAACAAAATAAAAACCTTCAGAGAATACTTCAAGAGCATTCGTCTTTTCCTAATAATACTAGTGGGGACAGAGACAGAACGAGAATCCAGCAAGTCATCCAACTCCGTTGGAAAAGATTAGTGCAATGTCCGTGCAACTTGAATTTATTACTGGACACTTCACAGCTGAATTAAACCTTCATTCGACTAAGATTATGTGAGCTTTAGATCCATGTGGCTTTCACCACTTTACGATGCATGTAAATTGTGAATCCAAAAATTATGCTGCTGTTTTTTTGACATTAAAATTCCCGTGAAGTATGATATTACGTATTCTCTCCATCACGAAACTGATGTAATGTGGCGAGACAAAGTAACATAGTATGGGATAAACAAATGTTTAATATGAGAGAATATTTCCAGTTTAATAAAACCTACATAGTGATATTGGCCTCCCGCTGATAATATTTACTTGCTTTGCTGATAATATAATCGTAATTTATATCACACCCATGGCGCGTCATTACACGCTTGCTACGCTATGTTATACATACAATCAAATAAGCCCAAGGTTGAGGGGTTATTAGTAGCCATTGAATAGTTTCACTATCCACCTTCTCGTATTAGATCAGTTCAATTGTACCAAACGATACTTACGACATACTTTATGGTCGGTATTCCGAAAATCCGAACGAAGCGCTTTGATTCCACTTTTACTATGCGAACTGCTAACAAGCGTCAAACTTCGCATGATTTAGTACACACTCAAAAGTAAAACACCAAATAATAAATAATACGTACATGGCCGGTTTATTTACCAATTCATTGCAGCTGTCTGAACAATTCTTAGCGCGGCTCGACTGTATTCGTAACTACGTCCTCATAAAAACTCAAGCCACGCTGCAAAAATATCCGCGTGCGAACCGCGCCGTATGTGCGCATAATTTACAGCAATGTATGCACTTGAAAGCTCAAGTTGGTAAATCTCCATTCTAGAACATGAGGGCGCGCGATCAGGGAAACAATGTGAACTAATGCAGGCGACAACCCGGCGACGTTTAATTTGTTATTGTTACCGCTCGCGCTTTGTGGTCGCTTACCTATTTGTGACTACGGAGACTACACCGACTTTACCGGTACTATAATATAATATTTGTAGAGTAAGGTTACTCATACCATCTCCAGATTGATAAATGTGTGCCAGAATGGTATACGCCGTATTCTGAATTTTTTGATCCTACTCAACATTGAAAGAGATAATGGCGTCCACTAAAATTATCTACCTCTCTTTTAATTTTTATATATTGTACACACACACACAGACACACACAGACACACAGACACACACTAACACACACGCGCACACACGCACGCACACGCGCACACACACACACACATATTTTATATACATATACTGTCGCGCTTATATATTAGTTAGCTTAGTTATTATCAAAGTAAGGGTTTAACTAGTCTTATTATATTAAAAATAGGAGATCCTACCTAGTGCGGTAGTATTAAAGTAAACACAGATAATAAGCGATACATTTATTTATTAAGAAATATAAAGGTTATAAAATCGTGCCTGAAGGGCGTTATTCTATAGGTATTAAAGTTATGCCTGAAGAGCTGATATGAGAGCAAAGATAACAAAGGGGAGTGGGTGGCGCTTATTCTTTCAACTTATACGAGGGACAGTACTCTTCTGGAAAGGGAGGTCGCTGTGAAGAGGGCGATCTGGTCCAGTCCCGGATTCAGTCCATCCAGGTGGTAGCCAGGTCCAGGAGCAGCGTCAGGTGCGCAGCGTGTTATAAGCGGGACGTAGTGGTCTCCATTTTCTTTTTATATTTCTGTGGTCTTCAGGGCCACCGTTGAAGTGACGTCCACCATTGAACGTCTACTATGGAAATGTGCACCGTGGAATTGTCCACCGTGAAATTGTCCACCGTGAAACCCTAGAACGTACCATGGATGGTATTAATAGATTGTCCAGAATCCTGAACGCCCACGGCGACGAGGAAAGCACTGTGAGATCTATGAGATATGTGACGCGAAAACATGAAAGACATGAAACAATGACATGAACACACGAAGACATGAAAATAAATAAAATAAAAAACACACACACACACACACACACACACACACACACACACACACACACGTGTAAACGGCCACAGATATAACGAAGTCCAGTTGGTACTTATGATAAAAAGCCATCAGTCCTTTGGCCACCGCTATAATCTAGGTTCTTATAAGATATCAGATTAAATCTCGGGCTGCGGCAAAATACATAACTGACATCATATTATTATGCCGTACGACATCTTCAATCTTCTTGTTGGCTAAGTTAAGCGTTTTAGGCAAACCAAAGCTTCATCGCTGCTTTATACTGTAATAGAACCAAATTGACCCTGCTTCTGACCCAGGATATTGACGTAATAAAGGGACACGGAAGGGACGAAATGCGAACTCATTTTTCATACATTTTCCCACAAAACATTCTATATATTATCTTTGCTCGTAGCTCAAATTATTAATATTTATTATCTTTGATGTTGCGGTGTTTTTTTATTTGTTTTGAAGAAACTCGTATTTCTCGTAAAACGCTTGTTTTTATAAATATTCTGATGAATTACTTGGACGATAGACTTCCGCGTGGGACAACAACCAATTTCCCTCAAATTAAAATGCATTTTACCTACGAAAATCCAGTTGTAAGCTTTTTATCCGACTGTCTCTATCGAAACAAACAGCTGTTTTCGAAAACGCTATTCCAAACAATTGACATACTAGTAAAAATAAATGCTCAATATGGTTTAGATAATACATTTGTGTAAAGGAAGACCATAAAAGCATAAATTATAATTGTAAGTTATGCAAGAAGCGAACCAATATCAACCGAGAAAATTAAAATGCCAGCACGCTAAATTCAATTACGTACAAGAATCCTCACTTGAACCGAAAATACGTTTTCCCGTAACATTTTTCCGGTAACCACGGAATATGAGCCGGCGTTTTAATCCAATTTAAGCCCCCTCGTGGTGTGTATCAAAAAACAAGGTGCTTGTTATTCCACGCAGTAATCGTGGAGTCACGCGCGCCCGGGATAGGTATCGGGCCTGTTTGAAACGCTGCTCGGGTCACTGACCAAGGATTCTACCCTGCGTACGATTGGGACAATTCTGATATAGGTACCTATATGGTCTTAAAGTGTAAAAGACAGACAAAGGAATGTGTTGTTTGAACAAGGCTTACTTATAAGCTTTATTTTGTAAACATATAATGGGAGGCAATTTTTTAAAATTGTAACGGGTTAAATATTTCCTTCAAAAACAAGGCATGGTACGAAGTTGACAAGTACTTGAATCATAATTTTTAATCTAATTCTGACATTTATTGACGTACGATGACCGCATTATCGTTTAACATCAGACGACATGGTGGACAAAAGCAAACCTATTAATAATATATAAAAAAAACTAACAAAATCTATTGTTAATTGTATTTTAAGTTGGCTTGTATAATTGATAACGGCTCTTCTTTTTACAGTATTTTTCCATTCTAATACTATGTATGTACCCATATATGCGCAATAAGTGTTCTAAGAATTGTGGATTTAGGTGAGCTGCTTCTGCCGTTAGACGCCTAGCCTGTCAGTAATAATAAAACCTCATACAAACCCCCCCCCCCCCCCCCCCCCCCCCCACCAACAAGTGGTTATATTATCTTTGTTTACTGATATAATATGTCTTCTGTGCTGTTACTGGTATCAAAGAGGGCCATTATGCAAAAACTTAATTAAAATAAAGTTGCCACTGCTGGGACTCAGTCCTATCAGAGAGAGACGATGGACCGTAATCCACCATTCAGCCCAGTCAGCAGGTCAAATAAAATACAACAATCAATTATCAACAGTAAAATTACTTGGTATTTTTAATTCTCACTCAGTAATTTTTTATCCTAAAATGCGCTAGTGAAATAGCCTTTCAGGTTAAGATTAAGATTATACAGCTTAAGATACCTACAATGCAAGGAATCTCGAACGAGAAGCACACAGGTTTCCTATATCAGAGATCCGGACACGTAGCAAGCACTTTTACCAATAAAAACCTAATGCAAACAGTATATTGAACACGTTGTAAGTTCGAACTGCCCTATTGTTAGTGAATTGAGCACAAGGATACTTTTCCGTCAACAAAGAGCTTTTTGAAAGTTTTCCATTGAGAATACATTGTTGAGTTTACGAAAATATGCTTTTGGACTATTGAATGAGTTTTACACGTTTTACGAAATAATATAGTGGTAGGATAAAACGAACTGGCTGTTCCGGCCTTATATCACAAATCAATATTAAAAACAGAGTAAAAGCTTAAAGTTCAAAGTTGCAAATATCCACAAAATAACTTTAATGATGTATAAAATATTCTACCACAAGAATTGAAATTAAAACAGTTTTTTACTTAAAATGTAACGTAATAAAGTGGACGTCTTTTATGTTAGGTAACATAAAGTTTCCTGAATACAAGGCCTTGGCACTTAGTGCCTTGAATAGGCGAATAATAAGATTCCCTTAGGGCTGATATACTCTAAGAGCAAACGTTAAATTTTGAAAAGATGTTCCACTAACAACAAATATATTCGGGACATTTTCGGGACATTTTTGCACACACGGTCATCTGACCCCAAACTAAGCAAAGCTTGTGATATGGCTGCCAGAGACTGATATACATACATATATTATGTAGTTTTAAATACATACTTAAATAGATATTAACAACCAGATATAGAACAAACACAAATGTTCATTACATAAATATTTGTCCTACGTGGGAATCAAACCCATGCTCTCAGGCTCAGAAGTTCACTAAAAACTAGACCAACGAGCTATCAAAAGATAAAATATGTAAAAGATAACTTTACAAATAATTGTCTCTACGGGGAAAGTGTATCTCTGGGGAATAATTCTATTTTATTCACAACAATAGCGTAAAATGCGCCTAAGAGTAAAAACTAATAGGGTTTTTATAGAGTATATTTTACAGAAATAAAAGCGTAGTTTAGTTAAAAGTGTCACTACAGGGAAAGTGTATCTCTGGGGAACAAATCACTAATAGGCATGATGACTAATATTTTTTTATTACCTCATAAAAAAGCTGATCACAAATAGAGCCCATCAACGAAAACAAAATTAAAATTAGTTCAAAAATAAATAAGATATAAGCATTTTAATTTAATTTAATTTCATGCTAGACAGAGAGCGCACTATACTGAGCCGTGACGTCACGGCTCAGGAGCGCCATACAAATGCTATACTAACACACGCTTTGCGAGAAAGGGATAGAACATCCCCTCTCCATCCCCACCTAAAACTTTAAATACTCATATCTCAGAGATTTATCAGCCAATTCAAATTATTTTTTCAGTATGTGTAATGTATTTAGTTATATTCATCGCTAAGCCGGTTATTTGTAATAAATTAAACATTAGGAATCATGCCTATTCATCATCAAACTCAAGTTTTTCTAATTTAGCTCTAAAAACATTTTGTGATACCAGATCTAAATGTTCTTCTTAATAGCTACACTCAGGCAAGGTTGTATTAGTATTAAAAGTATAGTATTCTTCTTAAAATATATGAGTAGTATAATAAATATTTCGACTACTGCTAAAATTATATTAGAACCTTCAGCAAAAATCCGGGTACCTCCTCGTCTAAAGTACTTGTGCAGAGCACGCAAGTTATCTTTGATCTTTTCTTTTCGTATAAACTTCCAAGCATTTCGGAAATAAACGTGCCCATAATTTTGATTCGGCGACTTTCAGGAATGCTCCCCGCATACGTCAGCGATTTACGTGTGATAGTTACTATGAATATTTCAAAAAAGGTGTCGGTGATAAAATCTTGAACTGAACACAGAACGAATCCAAATACTGTTAAAGTTGTACCGTCTTACCACAAAAGATTTAAGCACGCTTTAGACAAGTGTTTAGCATATTTTTCGCAGTGAAACAATTGCTAAACACATGTCTAAAGGGTTCTTAAATCTTTTGTGGTAAGACGGTTAATTCTTAACCTGTATCTATTTAGTGATCTGTATCTGTATTAGTGATGGTGGCTGAGTGGTAACACGTGCGCTTTACAATCTGACGGCACTCGGTTTGATCCTCGGCCTTGCACCAATAACTTATTTAGTACGTACTTAAGTTATGTGCAGTTTTAAAACCATCGCTCAACAACGGTAAAGGAAAACATAGTGAGGAAACCGGCATGTCTAAGAACCTCAAAAGTTCAAAGACGTAATATGACTTTCACCAATAACATGCTGGACCAACATTGTGGATTAGGGCCCATCCTATCTCTCTGAAGGACTGTGTCCAAGCAGGAGAAATATGATAGGCTGACAATAACCTAACCAAAATAAAGAAATGAAAAGGCTAATCTTCTAATAATAAAAAAATATTAATAGTTAATAGCAGAAAAGAATAAAAAACAATTAATGAAGGGTATTGCAGTTTTATTTATTGTGTATGTTTATTTCATGAGTTGATAAGTACATGGAACATAAACAATACGATAGATACAAGAATTTTAGAAGCATTTGCCAGTTTATTTGCCATCATTAAGGCAAATTAGCAAAAACGTCCATCGTGCCCAAAGTTAAGTTTTCTCCGTCCATGAATTTTAATTCAGCCTACTTACTACTTACATTCAAAATTACTGAAGTTTTGCATAACTTTATCTAGAAAATTATAATCAGTTCCTGTGAAGTCCTCATGATTAGTTACAAACTTGGGTAAACTCGTAAATTAGGAGCCAAAGCACTTACCTACAGGCAAACTTAATTTTACTTAACTTTATGAATTTGTCAGTTTCAAATACAATAATAAAATATCAAAGAGCAGAAAAGTCTCTTTAAAATGACTGAAAAAAACATACTAGCCATATAATTTAACCTAACCTATGTGTAGACACTCAGGACAGGTTATAATTAAAAGTTATGGTAAAACATAAAAAAATACAAAAAACGGCAGCTTGAGTCTAAATAAACCGGCCAAGTGCGAGTCGGGCTCGTGCACTGAGCGCTCCGCACCACGACAAAATACAATAATTATCAATTTAAAAAACCGACTTCAAAATTAGTAACATATGGCATTTCGATCCGGTGAAATGATAAAGCGGTCATCCAGGTAAGGAATTACCAGTTATAAATTGGTAATGAACTAAAATTTGACACCGACTTACACTTGGCCATTATTTATTATTTGTTCTTATACTTTAGAGTGTGAACTATAATCATTGACGATTGTACGTATTACCGTTTTTACATTAGATCTATTACAAAAATACGTTTGTTGTATGGGGGGGGGGGTGTCGTTTTTCACCTCACCTCACGTTTATACTTTTTGACATTTTAGTTAATCCGCCGTAACATATTCTGTGAAAATTTCAAGTAGCTATTACTTATATCTATTACGCTTCGAAAGATATAGCCGTTAATAGGTAGGACAGATAGACAGACAGACATACAGATAGACAGAAAGACAGGCAGACAGACAGACATACGGACAGACAGACATCGTAGGCTTAGTAATAGGGTCCCGCGCCCTTTGGGTAAGGAACCCTAAAAACGATCCAGAAAAACCATCTCTGTTGCTTTACTAACTGAGATCAACTCTCTTCCAAAGATCAAATATCGTATGAGCAAACTTATCTCTCTATTTTCCAAATGAAATTAACTGTATTACGCTGAGTCTTATCTCTAATCAGCGTACTCGCATGACCTCATTTCTCTTCCATAAAAGGGCTGAATCTTAGCATATTGTTCGGCCAAATTTGGGGTTGCTATCAACTCCCACTTTGCGGTAGCCATAATCTTTTTACGACTTTTCCAGGACGCGGCGTGTCAATGAGGGCAAACGCCCCGGAATTGATTCCAGAAGGTTATCGCTATAGTAAGGAAATTCTTCATAATCTGCTTAGTTTGTTTTGCAGTTGTGATTTTAAAAAACTTTTCCGACCAACTATTAGTAAAAATAACCTACGAGCAGCGAAGCTATTCTCAGTAAGAGAAGAGATATCTAGGTATCACCTGTCACTCTCATTGATAAAGACATGAGCAAGGTGCTAGAAACAATATTGAATGAGTCATAATTCATCATCATCATCAGCCATAAGACGTCCACTGCTGAACATAGGCCTCCCCTTTAACCTCCACACTGAACGACAGCCTGCCTTTTGCATCCACTGGATGCCAGCGACTCACTATGTCGTCGGTCCATCTAGTGGGAGGCCTACCTACGAGTCATAATTACCTGCTAGATATTTTAAAAGTTAAAAACAGATTATGTTAGGTTAGGTTAGGTAAGCAGAATAATCACAACGGTAACTTTTGTATACAAAATAACTGGCTAAGAGCATCATGAGTCGAGACACGCATATGGTAGGGTTCCGTTTTTCGTAGCCAAATTGTGGTCACAAACATCATAATTCAGATATTAGTGGTCAGAAAAATTCGAAAGAACGAAGCTTTGTGGACTGCACCAAATTTCAGAGGTGCATCATAGCAACATATTTTTTTATGGTTTAGTTGACATGATATTCTTTGTAAAAACAATTTTACGAAAAGGTCAATGACCTTTGAGCTAAAACGTCTTGAACTTATTATAATAGTTTATAATCAGAAAATGTTTGAAGTAATTTTAATTTAAGGTCTTTAATATGACCTATTAGGAAACTGACGTGGTTTTCACACATTTTATTTATATTACACGGGAATCACGTCAGTAATTCCCGTGTAATATAAATAAAATGACCTATTAGCATGGCAAGTTACAAGTTTCTAAGTCTAATAGTTTAGAAATGCAGGGACCAATTTTTTGCCACTTTGGCGGGCCATATTTCGCAAAATTTACTCTTGATAAAAAAGTGACGTATAAAACTCAATTTTAAAATACCTATTCAACGATAACAAAAACGAAGGGGTGCAGCGAAAAAAATATTCATCCTCATTTCACATGTACCAGAGGCTCTGGCCTCTGGTACATGTGAAATGAGGATAGATGTAAAAGGTAAAAATTTATTTGTGCAAAGTTTCAAGTAGGTGCCTTAATAACTATAATTAGAAGGAATTAGAAGTTTAGTTAGAAGGTTCCAAAAGACAGACGGACAGATGGACAGACAGACAGACAGACGGACGGACGGACAGAACGAATTTGGGCTCCTTGTCGGGCTACGGAACCCTAAAAAACAAGGTTCAACTTTTTTAGCTAAACAGCTTCTAAAAGTTAAACTAGAGATTTATCGAAAGTAATTTTCATGTTAAAGTGTTGGCCCACATTTTTTACTTTTAAATTGTGATTTATTTCTATAAGATTTGACACCAGACAAGTGAAAAACGTGAACTTTCAAGGTATAATTTTTGAAAAACCTGCTCCTCAGTCGCACGCCGAACAGCGCGAGGAGTGCACGTTTATCGCCCGTGTATTGTTTTGTTGACGACAACAGGAGTCGCGCCGCGATGTTGAGTGAGGAGGAGTCGGAGGTAGATCGACCCGAGTCAGTGACCTCGGGCGATCTACTCTCGGATGGGCAGTTACAGCGCGGTAAACGTTTGAGAAATTACGAAGGAGAAGAAGATAAAGACGAGTTCATCGAAGTGAAGAGGAGGCCGAGACGTTTGGCTAAGCGTGTGTCTGAAGATCGTGATAAGAAAACTGGTTTGAACGAGTTTAGTGCAACACAATCTATGACGTCGGAGGGGTCTGTACTTTATTATGAAGTCTGCGTTACGTCGATTGAGCCGCTACCGAAGCAAATTGCATTTGCTAAAATGCTTAGAAGTTTGAAGGTACCCGAAATTTTGAAGATTAAGTATAAGAGTAGTTACAAAGTTATTATTACATTTGACAAGAAAGAAAACGCGAATAGTCTTTTGAATTGTGAGCAATTAATAGAAAAGGGCTTTCGATGCCAAAGAACAGATGAAATGAACGTATGTTACGGAATAGTGAGACGAATCGACCTTGAAACCGAAGTAGAAGAGTTACAAAAGACCTTCACGTGTGAATATGAGATCATATCCATTAGGCGTCTTAAGAGACAAACGAACGAAGGCACCTGGACTGATAGCGAGACTGTTCGCTTATGCTTCAGGGCCTCCACTTTACCTCCGTATGTGTCAGCATACGGTTGCAGGTTCATGGTGGAGTCGTACACCTTCCCGGTCTCGCAATGTGCTGGGTGCTGGTTTTACGGGCATTTAAAAAAATACTGTCCTACAAAGAAGATTGTATGTCCTAAATGTGGAGCAAATCACGTAAACTGCGAGACAAAAAATTATAAATGCGTTAACTGCAAAGGTTCCCACATGTCTATTGAAAAGTCACGTTGTCCAGTATTTAGAAAAGAGAAAGAGATAAGAAAAGTTATGTGTGAAGAGCAGTGCACTTATAAAAAAGCATTATCTATATATATGGAAAGACAAAACAGTGAGGCGCATGGAAGTCAAGATACAATAACGCCCAGGGAACGTAAACAAACAGAAAACAACATACCTACTTATAGTCGCAGTTATACTGAAGCAATTTTACGTAAAAGTAATGTAGAAAACCGAGAGGAACAATCATTAAGCGATGCTTTGAACTCCAGTCAAGAGTCAGTAATAGCAACAGCGCAGAGCGAATTTAACCATGAGCATCGGAAGAAGAAAAAGAAGAAGAAGAAAATTTCGGTAAACAAAGAAGAACATCTTCAAAATGAGAATAGTGAGTTTGTGAATGAAAATGTGCCTAATAGACAGAAAAAATTCAGCTTTAGTACATTTTACAATAGGAGTAAGGAAATTATGTTATCTAGCAAATCGCTCAGCGAAAAAATCACGGACTTTTTGAATTTGGTGTTTGAGGAGTGCTACCTTATGGTATCTGGGATGTTTAGAAAAGGGGACTATGTTACAAAACTATTATCCATGCTCGGGCATGGATAGAGCTCACAGTATGCAACGTTTTGTTAACATAGTCCAGTGGAATTCGCAGAGCATCAAAAATAAATTAACCGATTTTGAAAGTGTCTTGCTCCAGAATAAAGTACATATAGCCATCTTAAGTGAAACTTGGTTGACCGAAAATATAACTATCAATATTAGTAACTACAATATATATAGAAAAGATAGATTAGAACCATGGGGGGGAGTAGCCATTTTTATACATAAATCTATACAAAGTGAGGTGATTGAAATGAATCTTAGTAATCCCGGCATTGAAGTAGTTGCAGTAAAAGTATTAAATTGTAAGCTTGTTAAGAATGTTATCTCTGTCTATTGTACTCAACCTGTCCTCACTACGCAGTCAGACTGGGATGAATTATTTTCGATATTTGGCAATAAAACCTTGATAGGGGGCGACTTTAACGCCCATCACACTAACTGGTCTTATAAAACCGATTCCAGAGGTATTCGAATTTTTGATTCTAGTTTAAATAATGGCTTTATCTCCATGAATACTGGCAGTATAACGCGAATGAAACTTGTAAACAATTCCTTGCAGAAAACGTCGCCTGATATAACATTTGCCTCGTCAGATATTATGGTAGATTTGAAGTGGAAAGTACTCAACGAGAACTTAGGTAGTGATCATATGATAATAAAAATCTCTGTCAATTACGAAGATATATCACACTATACAAAAAAGCGAAATTTTAGAAAAGCTGATTGGCCTAGTTATAGAAGTTCAGTAGAACAGTCTCTGTTAAAATTACCTCTTAACTTTAATTCAGAGCACATACAAAATTTATATGATACGTTTATAGATATTATTAATGATGCAGTTGAAGAAAATATACCGTGGCTTATAGTCAATAACGATCCAGATAGCAAATTCGCGCCAAAATCGTACTGGAATCCTACACTATCTGAGCTAGTAGCCCAACGGAGGCTGGCGTTAAGCACCTTCAGAAGAAACCCTACCCCTAATAATCTCAAAATTCTAGAAGAGAAAACGTTGGTAGCTAGAACCGAAATATCTAAAGCTAAATCTAAAGATTTCCGCGGTTTTTGTGACTCTGTTAGTGAAGATACATCCTTATCTGATATGTGGAGAAAAATGAGATGGATAAAAGGTTACCGTCATCGGAATTTCATTGCGCCTGAAACCAAAAAACATGAATTACTCTGTACCCTGGCCCCAGATTGTGCAAGCGTATCTAAACCTATTTTCTTGTCTAGGAATAGCTTGTTAGAAAAAGATTTTACTATTCAAGAGTTTGAAGCATGCCTTAAAAGGAAAGATACAGCACCTGGGGATGACAGTATCACATACTCAATGATTTGTAATCTTCCAGAGGTCGGTAAATCTTATCTGCTTCAGTTATACAATAAGATATATAGTTCTGGTCTAGTACCGCACCAGTGGAGAGATATCAAAATAGTACCAATTCCAAAAGCCAATAACAATTCGAGTACGGACATTAAGTTAAGACCTATTTCATTAATTTCTTGTATGTGCAAAATTTTACATAACATGATTGCGAAAAGATTAGAATGGTACGTAGAACATCATAATATACTATCTCAGAATACTACAGGTTTTAGAAAAGCAAAATCTTGTTTAGATTCTGTAACGCGATTAGTGACCACTATACAAATGGGTCTTGCTAAAAATTTACCTACACTGGCCTGCTTTCTAGACATAGAAAACGCGTATAATAACGTTTTGGTTGATGCCTTAGTGAAAACATTGGATAGATTAAAAGTTGGGAGTAAAATTTGTAACTATATTTGGGAATTTCTTAGTGAAAGGCATTTGATAATAAATAGTAACAATAGTGAGAATAACCGAATAGTAAGGTGGACATCAAAAGGCTTGGCGCAAGGTGATCCTTTTTCTCCATTGTTATTTAATATAGTAACTTATGAAATCTGTAAGTCTGTTAGTACAGAAATAAGTCAATACGCAGACGATTTTGTAATATATGCTAGCGATAAAAGTATTGATAAATGTGTTTTTGAGATTCAATATTCTTTAAATACAATAGTTAGACTTCTTAACAACGTTGGTTTACAGTTATCTGCAGATAAATCAAATTTTTGTCTGTTTAGCAGAGGTCGCAGACGAAAATATATAGAACTTAAAATAAATCAGGTAACATTAAAATCTAATGAAAACATTAAATATTTAGGAATTTGGCTAGATCGGTCACTTCTTTGGAATAGGCACATCCGAGAAACATGCGAAAAAACAGAGAGATACCTAAATATTTTGAAGGTTTTGGCGGGTAGTGGCTGGGGTGTTCATCCCAAGCATTTGAGAAGGCTATATGTCAATCTTATTAGAAGTAGAATAGATTACGGTTCCTTCCTCTATGATAACGGTGCAAACTGTCACATTCGTAAGTTAGATAATGTACAAAATCAAGCGCTTAGAATTATTGGCGGCTTTATAAAATCAACTCCGTTACATGTTATGGAGAGTGAAGTATGTATTCCTCCTCTGGGTATACGTAGAAAGTATTTAGCATACAAATACTGTCTCAAATCTAAATCATGGTGTAAAAACTCGATTATAACCCTTCTAGACGACTTCGGTACTCTTTGTCCCGATTTATATGGTAGATACTGGATGTATAAAAAGAAACCCTTGCTCATGCTAGCATATAACGAAGTCAAAAAAGAAATATGTACTGCTTCTAATCCATTAGAAATGTTTTTATTGAAAGAGTGGGTATCTAATATAAACATAAAAAATTATATAGTTGATAATTTAGAGTGTGTTCAGAAGGCTAAAAAAGATTATAACCCTGATGTTTTAAAAAATAATGTATTAACGGAGTTAGATAGAAAGTATAAAAACTGGCACAAAATATTTACAGACGGGTCAAAGAGCGCCGGTGCGTCCTCGTCAGGGATAGCATTTTTTGATGCAACTTGTAAATATGCTGAGAGTTACCGGAACGTGTCACCGATATGTATAATGACCTTGGAGCTATTTGCCATATCGGCGGCACTGTCCTACGTCGAGTCTAATGTGCGAGACAGTGTAGTAATACTTACGGATAGTAAAAGCGCTTTACAACATATTTATAGATGTACTATGGGTAGTCGAGGTATCCCTATTACTTACTCTATTTTACGTAAGGTAGAAAAGCTTCGAAAAAATCAAATCACCGTAAAATTACAATGGTTACCATCTCACGTTGGATTATCAGGCAACGAGACAGTGGATCGCTTGGCAAAATTAGCTGCAGTCAGTGGATCGGACATGTACATTATACCAACTCATACAGAATACTTACCCAAATATAAAAAAGTGTGTTTTGATAATTGGCGAGAATACTTTGATGAACGTTCCAAATCTAAAGGAATCTGGTACAAAATTTTGCAAAGCGAACCTCATCGTTCGCCATGGTTTGTTGGGGCAATTAGTCGGAAGCTTGTTGTTGTCGCGCACAGATTACGTTCCGGACACATCCCATTAAATGCTTTTGGATTTATGATGGGAAAGGTATCGTCACCGAACTGTGAGGAGTGCGACCAGCCCGAAGACGTGTATCATGTACTGATGGAATGTGTCCGGAACCAACGTGAGAGGGAACAGATTTTTACCGAACTTGGAATTTGTGAATCCAATGTAGGGGTAATACAGCTTATATTATCTGATCCAAATTCCAAGGAGGCTCGAATGGTTTACGGTCTGGCAAATTCATTTTTACAGGCTTTAAGCCTTTCTAGCACCACAGCCTTGCCTGGTTGGTTAATTATACCATAAGTATAATTGACCAACTAGGTAGGTTTGTGGTTTAGGTAAGTTTGTGGTTGTGTAAAGTAATAAGTTTAAGTACATTTATTTAGGAAATTTATGTTTTGTCAGGATACGATGGGGCTGACATAGACATGTTGTCTAAAAGCCCCCATAAAATTGAAGATTAAAAAAAAAAAAAAAAAATGAAAAACCTGCTAATCACAGTTTTTTTTTTTTATTATTGACTTACGCTGTTGGCCTACGTTGACCTTACACGAAGTGTTAGTACTAGCAAGCACAATTTTCTACTTGATATTTTTCATGCCAGCAAAAAAAAGTAGACAAAGCCGCGGGCTGGAGGTTATTGTGGCCAAGTGAACGCACTGACCGTAGAATTAGCGAAGCCTAAAAATTTATTGCCAGTTCTTCAAAGAAAGCCGCCGACGTAATTGACCTTTATTACTTTTTGTCAGGCGATGAATCCCAGATCCAAGATCAACTAAATTAGTTGACACGGAGCTTGGTGCTTAAGAATTATTTCTATTTTGTCAATTGCCCATGTTGAAGTAAACTGTGTTTTGTGAAGTAATTTTTTTTTAGCCGCTTTGAGCGATTTTTGTAGCGGCATAACTTATGGGTTCGCTTCACTGACATGCTAATGTGACGTATTAGTTATTATATTCACTTCTGTTTGGCAGTCCCAATGACTGCCTATTTGTTATATTTTTCTGATAATGATCTGATATCTCCTTTGTTTCAGAACGAATATAAATACGTAGATATTTTTAAAACCTCGATAAATGAGCTGAAAATATTTAAACGGCGCAACAGATTTCCTTGAAACATAGCTAAGAACACGCTCGATCAAGGTCACCTTTCAAACAAAAACAGAATCAAAATCGATACAGCCGTTTGGGAGCTACGATACCACGGACAAATGTGCACCTTAAACTTATAACGACCCTGTTTTTGCTCAGAGGTTAAAAATACCAGTAGGACATACATTACACTAGACTATTAGTAAATTAGTAAGTACCAGTTTTATGTAGGTTACACGATTTGTATTTTTTTGTATACATATACTTTACGCGGACGAAACACATGTATTAGATGTAAGTTTAAAAAAAAAAAACCTGACCATAAAAAAAAATTCTCTACTTGTTAATAGTGCGAACGAAGATGACCGTGTCTAAGCACCGTAGTAATGTGGTCTACTTATTTCTACCACTTCAAATCACGAGCATAGTCGAGCTCTGTTTGACTTTAATACGCTCGTATTCGATTTCTCGACTTGCCAAATAGCAATCGAATCGTTGAATTCTGTATTCCATTTATGTGGCAATTACATCAAGAGGCTGCGAGTAAATTGGATGCAGTCTTGGCATATTCCCCGCGGGTGGAAGGAAGTCATTGCCAGGATGTCACATAAATGGTAAATGCTTACGAAGATTGGAAGGCAATAGGTAGACATTCACGCCATGGTTTGTTTCTTCCCACACTTTTACCTACACACTGTTACTGTGTATATTTTTCTGTAAAAATATATGATAAAATTATAAATTTGCATGCAAGGCTTACACGCCGTAACAAAATCTTGTCGTCTCTTTTTATCGTGCGAAACGTGCCAAAACTATGTATATGTACGTCTGTCTCGATTTTGCACGATAAATATTTTATAGAAATTTTGTCGCAGCGAGCATGCTAGGCCCGGCCCATTGGCACTTTGTCACTGTAGGTACCCAATGCTATTATCACATATACCTATATTTTATTAGACTACATAACGTAAGTCAAAAGTAAGCGATAAGTATTAAAACTGAATCAGTATTTTAATAAAAGCACAAGCACATAAATCGTTGCAAATAAAAGAATACATTCGCCTTTTTACTCAAAAGAGAAAAACCCACAATGTAGGAGCAACCAACTTTTATACTCGACAAAGGGGCGATGCATCGAAGCCTCGCGCCAACGAAACCCGAACGGTCAACAAGCACATAAAAGCTCTATAAACAAGATATTACTAAAGCGCACCCACCATCGCCCGCAATAAAACAAGTGTTGCCATGGTGGCATGCTTCCCTCAAAAATATGTTTATTTTTAGACAGTGACTAACGTTGTTGTTGTTGAGAATGCTAATTAATTCTGCTTTGTGTCGATGGTGTATAGATATATATTGGACTAGAACCCGGGTAATAGTTCCTTGATTTACCCGGGAAAGTTCGAAAAGCACTTATCATTAGCTAAACAAACAGAATGAATTTTAAGCTGAAGTGAATTCGAGCACCAAATTGAATCGTAGGTTGAAACTATCTGAGAGAGATAATTATGGCACAGTTCTATATCTGGGTGTTAATATCTATTTAAGTATGTATTTAAAGCTATATATGTATTTATATCAGTCTCTGGCAGCCATATCACAAGCTTTGCTTAGTTTGGGGTCAGATGACCGTGTGTGCAAAAATGTCCCGAATATTTATTATTTATTAGTTTGTATATCTAAAACGGATTAAATTGCTTACCAAGAGCGGCAACAAAATTTGGTTTTTAAACATAAAATCAAAGTATAATATTAATAAATTAATTATTAAATATTTATTATTTAATTTATTGCACATTATTCATAATATGAGACACTTTATTTTTCACTTATTTCATTCTAACATATTGTATTTTAATGACCCAATTAGGGTTGGCAATTTTGTTTAGAGCGGTCCGATTTGTATAGAAACTGGCCATAAGAGTAGGGTATTATTTTATCTAAAATCTGGCACCACCGGGTGGTCGATGAAGCAAAGGCTATTTTCCAACAATCCTGCACACAAAAGAAGATATTTGTCTGAGACTTTTAAAAATTGTTGTGCTCCAGATTTGTAGCTCTTTGTCCCGGTCACGACCACGTCCTTAGAGTGTGCTCGAATCACGCTTACAAATTGTGTCATGAATGGCCCGTTTTCTGCAAATTACATTTCAAACGGGCTAAATAAGGACCCTATGAAAATGCATTGAGACGTAAATAGTCAAAAATACCATTGATAAAGTTTTCGTTTAGCCGACCACTGTGTTACTACTATATAAATATATACCAGCTTCCGCCACCACACTTCATGTAATGTACTAGTTTGTACCATCCAGTTTCACTTCAGCAGGCCTAACATACGCACCGTAACAAAAAAAATCGACTCTTTTTATCCTGCGAAAATGAAACAGATGTATGTATACAAACGTTGCATTGCAACGTTCTCGCATCACAAAAAGTAAGCGCATACTGAGATTGCTGGTTCTTCATGTTTCATATGATCATGATTATATACTGATGAATCATATACACCACCATTCCAAGAGTTGTAGGGAACCCACAGACATCTAAGTAGACATCACAAGTGATCCAAACTGTACGAAAACTAAGCGTGTAAAAAATTTCGTACTTAATACTATAAAGAAATATTTTTATTCTGTCAGCCAGCTCTATTTGTGGTATTCTTACAACTCAGTATTGCACAATTACCCATTTTCGTTTCAAACTGACACGTGTTGTTGCGGCGCCGATTGAGCAGACTGGTTTTAGCCGGACACAATTACGCCTATTGGTTATAATTGTGTTGGAAATATGACATGCAAGGTAGGTCGCCTTGTAGCGGCGTCTACTTGGATATAGGTCTGTGAGCCTATATTACTTGACGGGATGGCAATACAAATATTTATGATCTTTTTAAGGTTTAGGTACCAACGAAAATACCATTTATTTTAACACGTGGCGAGAACTTCTAAAATATCTTTGTAATTTTCAGATTCTGGTTTCGTATATATAAAAAAATAACAGAAATGAAAAATATTAAACGAAAAGTTATAGCTACGTTCTGAATGCTCATTTATTTATCAAAGCTGAGGAAACCTTGTTTTCCCTTTTCGAAACACTTTCGTCAACTCTGCAAATTGGTAGGTAGTTTGGGAGACCCAGTCAAAACATACGTCTACAGATCCAATTAGACTTCGAACTAAATATGTGTACACGTAATAATATACATTTCGTGCTTTTATTATGTGCTCATTTTTCACCACCATATTTTTTTTCCTGTTCCTCACAATTTCACCTTCGGTTTCGCTGTTTTCTGTGTTTTAGGAAGATAAAAAGTGACCTCTGTCCGTCCTTATAACAGACACTACTTCTTTGCAAAATCTACCTAATAAGTTCGGTTCAGTCGTATATTGCTAGGATGATGCCAGTGAGTTGGACCTGCACAAGCTCCAAGTCACCGACTGGTGAGAGACAGTGCTAGACCAGGACCGATGGCGTTCCCTGGTATCGTAAGGCAAGAAACCCACTTCTGGTCGCTGCGCCAGCAAAGTAAGTATGTCAGTTAGTCGTGAAAATCTAACAAACATACCAGTACAAATTGTGCGACCAGTAAGGCCTATCACGTCTAAATCAGAGGTCCCGGTTTGATTAACGGGCGTGCAGATGTGATTGTTAAAATTTGAATTTGTGCTGTGGGTTCGGATGTTATTTGACCGTGTCTCTGTGGCCATTGCATATCCAACACAGTGAATCCTATGGAGGAGAAATTAGTGTGAAACGTTATAAAAACAGAGGATCGTAGAAACAGAGTTAAGTACTGTCACATTTCGAAAATGTACTATAAATATATTAGTTTGATGTGTGGAGCAGAAACTGTACCTATACTTAAAAGGTTCATAAAACTATCGAGGGTTTACCTCATTCATTATTTAGTAAAGGACCGCGCGTAAAGCGACAAAGCCGACCGATTCCCGGGAGGTTTTCTTATCAGAGACCCTATCGGTCCCTATTTTAATAATTAATAATCAGGTTAAAAAAGATAGAGAAATTAGAAATTGAATTGGTTAAACTAATCCTAAAGGCCACCTTACATGATCATTTCTGCTAAACTGATGTAAAACTGTACTAACTGTAGATTTATTATGACCTCTATCTCTGCGCGTAAATGTCACGATTGGAGTGACTGAAGTAGGTAATTCAAAATGAACCTTAGAAATAAACTGTTACCTACCTGGTCTTAAACCCACCTCAGAAATGAACTAATTGTGTAACCATACGGTCCTATACACCTTATAAATGAACCGACTGTGGACCTATCCGGTCCTATGCTTGCCTTAAAATTAACTGGTCGTATATCTACCTTAAAAATGAACTGATCATGTACCATTTTGGTCCTTAAAGCTATCTTAGAAAAAAAACTGTGTTCGTATCTAGTCCTACCTTATACGTGTCTGCTGTCAAAGGGGCGTTAGTTTGTCAGTTCGGTTTAGTTTCTGACATGGAAGTTTAGGGTATAAAACGTCCTTGGTTTCTCCATGTATAAAATGTACAAATAAGTATTGCCCTCCGACACGTCATAGAATGTGGTCCCGCCCTATTCCATAGATGACTAGCATAGGTCTGTAATATGAAGTTTTTTTGATTGTTTGCTAACCTTAGCAGGTCAGCATAAGAAGTAAGAAAAAAATCGTCTTTTCTTTTTTTGCTTTTTGACTGGTTTCAGATCTTACAAAATCCATTATTTTTATCTCTATAACGTCGCACCACGATTCAGTCAGAATATATTCCTCTGGCATTCCAGATAGGTTGCTCGAGATTTAAAGTGTGAAGATTTATTGTCCAAATCTGATATTACATGAATTATCATATTTTAACGGTCTATGCCCAGCTTTTGTGTAAGTGACTAAGAGTAACATTTTTTTTTTTAAAGTACGGCTTTAAATTCTTATTAAAAAAGTCAGATATAGGTACTTACTATCCATTTGTTAGTAATTGGATTTAATAAAAAGGCTACAATTGCCAATAATTAAATGAAATAGATCTTGCTTAGGTTCTTATTTCTGGGTAAACTCATTTCCTGGTTTCAAGGTAGGTCTATAAGTAAAATTTAAATACTCGTATATAAAAACCCCTAGTTCAGACTAAGTTTGTGGAAAGTCAAAGTCAAAGGAAGTGTGCATCGGCTCTGCATGATCTAATTCCCTGCTGTCCATTTTTATATCGGACTGCCAGAGTGAAAAACCTACACCACTTTATAATAGTAAAAAATTCTACTATGGTTTATATTCCGAAAACTTGTATCAAGCGTTTTGATTACGCTTATTATGTGAACTGCTGGTATGCGGAATGTGCTGCCTGAATATGTGTTCCCCGATAGTTACAATCGATACCCAGATTACGATGGAGCGTGCTCCATCGTAGATCACATCTTCGATTAACATCAAGCGCGTTGGCGATCAACCGTAAGCCATTTTTTATGGGGTGTACCTACACTGTACAGATCCAATTAGAACAGATTTTTAGGTAGGACTGAAATTAAGGGAGCAAAAGTCGGGGAGAAATGTTTATAAGACAGTCTTCGCTTACGAGGTCGCGGACAGCTAGAATCTTGTAGATAGAAATTAAACACTTTTTACAGATTTCATCACGTGTATTTTACAACCCCACATTTCAAATACTTTGCAGTGTACGTGGTTGCTAAAGCCAATATATCTTTGCAAGATGAGTGCAGAAACTTGATTGTGAGTATGATTTATCCTATATAGAACAAACAAAGAGAAGAATCGATATCCGTATTAAAGAACATAATATAGCTGACATGAAAAATGGACGCTCAACCAGTCTCTCCTCGTCTGCAGTTTGTGAACATGGGTTTGGCAACCCAAACCACTACATTTGTTTTAATAATACTCAAATTCTCACCAAAGAGAACCAGTGTTAATATACCAAGGATTTTACGCGAGGCTATTTAAATTAAAAGACATCCACATTTTAATAGAAAGGATAGTTGGCAGGTACCCGCTTGGGTTCCTATAATAAAAAAAACCTAAAATCTCAAGCCCGGTGCAGAACTGCAATACCCCTGGACTGGACACTGAGAGCAACTTGTGCGTACTTCGGAAAAATTTTGATTAAAATTCACTGGCGGTTCTTGTAAATAATTTCACAACATTTCTATAGACATCCATCATCTAGTCGAACTGCGACAACGGACACTGCAAAGTGTTGGAAATGTTTGGAATTAAAATAATGTAAAATACACGCCAAATACATGCAAGATGGACAGACGAGCTAAAAGACCGCAGGGAAACGCTGGATGCTGACCGCTTCCAACCGAACTTTTTGGAGATCGATGGGGGAGGCCTATGTTCAGCAGTGGACGTCCTATGGCTGAAACGATGATGATGATAATGATGATGATGATGATGATGAAAATACACGCAATAAAATCCTTTATAAGTGTTTAATTTTCAATGTGTAATAAAGGCGATAACCTAAGAAATTATTATTATTACGTAGTGAGTGTAACTTTACCCATCTCATTTGTTATTTATTTTATCTTTAAAGTATTCATCATCACCATCAGCTAGAAGACGTCTACTGAACATAGGTTTCTTACCTTCCTTAGAACTCCAAACTGAACGACAGCCTGCCATCTGCAGTAAACTGTGTGCCCGCGACTTCTTAAAATTAACAGTCGCGAATTGCACACTTATTAGCATTTTGTTATAGTACATGGACTATAAGCTATAGTACATGGAGTCTATTATATATCCTCCATTACACTGCAAGCGGGAGTGCCTCGCAACAATTATTCAAGCAATAACTTAACGCGAAAGTTCAGGGTGGCTGTGTCACATCTCCTGGCTCATGATTAACGAGCCGAATTTTCCTCATACGGTGTGAACTTTTTGATGAACGAGTAAACAGTTGCCACTGATTGAATTTGTATTGTATTATTTTATTTTAACCCAAACTTTTGCGACAGTTTTTGTATGCTAAGCGATGTGTTTTTTTAACAAGGGAACCGAGCATTACTGTACTTCCTATATCCATGTGGCCTATTCTCGACTACATCGTCGCTCACCGGGTGATTTAGTGTTGATCTATATTCAATAAAAAAAACCGGACAAGTACGAGTAGGACTCGTGCTCTGAGGGTTCCGTTGGACGGAACCCTCAGAAAGCGAATCCAAAAAAAAACTAACTGAAGTCAAAATATTGAAAGACAAACTTAAGTTTGTAGTGGACAATAAGGTTCTTCCATACATTCCAACTACAAAATGTTAGTTTGTAATAGCAAAATAATTATTTTTAAATGATTTAACTTCAAATTTATAACTTTCGGATTTATTCCTATATATGTACTATGAGACCTTGCCTCTTGCCAAATTTCATGATTCTAGGTCAACGGGAAGTACCCTATAGGTTTTGATTCCCCTGTGAAATCGCAAAATATACGACATAAACGTTCATATCTTTTGATTGCTTTGACTTACAACTTTTATTTTTTTACAGTCGAAAGAAACCGTAGACTCAAGTATTTAGTATAAATTTCAACTTGCTACCTTTACGCGTTCTTGAGAAAAAGGGTCTTGACAGACGGACAGACAGACAGACAGACGGACAACGAAGTGATCCTATAAGGGTTCCGTTTTTTCCTTTTGAGGTACGGAACCCTAAAAAATGTTATCATCATCACCCATTATGATGAATATAATATAAATATGGTAAATAATATCTAGAATAGTAATTACTATTTCCCATTCTGTATTAGGCTATTTGAGTGAGCCATTCTGTGCCAATACAGTAAAGTCTGGACCGTATTCTGGAAAATACTTCAAACCAATTACTAATAGGTAATCAAAAACGTATTCGCTATAAACTTCCAGCCAACTGGTAAAATCAAACTATTTTCTGATAAACTACTAGAAGACATTCATATAATCGAGAAATATTTATGCTCTAATTAACGCCGAGACAAAAGGAAGAGCGTGGGATTTGTTACGCTGTGTCGTACAATTTGTCCCAAACAGTGAGATTATTACGTAGTATTGCCATCTATTATTGTATTTCTCTGAACTAAACAACAGGAACATGGTACTAATTATCCAGAAAATCAATAACAGAATAAAACAGACAAGCATAATTGTAGTTTTTGCTGTTATCAACGAATAGCTTTGGCAACGAAGCTCGAAAAGTAGTTGTAAAGGGAAATGTTATACCTAAGCGCGAGATTTGACTGCAAGCAGGGATTTGTTGAAACTAGATTAAGACGACATACTAAAAGTTCTGAAGTTTTGGATGGAAGGCAAAGGCAAAGGAATTCAAGAAGTAGTTCGAGTTTTATAGTAATTTGCTTACATCTCCAAAACGGCTTGCCGCCTTAAGAGCTTAGAACATCGTAAGACGCAATTTTATACAAAATACATTTTATTCGTACTAAAATTACCCATTTTGACTAGGGTATACAATAGAAAATTTAATCATCATCACCCTGAAGACGTCCTCTGCTTGACAAAGGCCCTTATAACTCTACACTGATCGGCAGCCTGCCATGTGCATCCACTGGATGCCCGCGACATTCACGATGTTGTTGGTATCTAGTGGGAGGCCTAAGCTGCGTCTTCCGGCTCATGGTCTCCATTCAAGAATCTTTCTTCCCCATCGGCATAAGTATAACTTAACGGCTGTTGATAATTTACTAGGTACCAAAACCGCACATGAACAAACACACAAATATCTCATGAAACTCTTGAAGGAACGACTAACAATTAAAATACACTTCATAAGCTTTCCAGCTGATAACACCAAGCAATGTTCATTCAAAAACATGGTTCAAATTATGTCTGCATGTAGTCATGTAGTGCTATGTCAAAGTGTCCAATATGAGTTGTGGATCCCTAGGGATTCCGGCGTGAAACGTTGCGGTGCAGAGCGTTTCCTGCCTTTTGTTGTGAAGCTATCATTGACAACTATTTTTTGGTACTCTTTTTAGGGTTACTTACCCAATTGGTAAAAACGGGACCCTATTACTAAGCTACGATGTCTGTCTGTCTGTCTATCCGTCCGTCTGTGCTACCTATTAACGGTGTATCTTTCGAACCGTAATAAATAGCCAGTTGTAGTTTTTACAGAGTGTGTAATATTACGGCAAATTGACTAACAAATAATAAAAAAGTCAAAAATTCAAAACGAAAGGGGGTGTCAACAAACGTATTTTTTACGTATTCTTGTATAAGCGCTAATGTAAAAACGGTAATATTTACAAGCGTCAAACTTAACATGATTATAGAACATACTCTAAAATATAACAACAAACAATAAAAATTACCAAGTGTGAGTCGGTGACAAGTTTTTGTTCATTGCCAAGTTATAACTGGTAGTTTCGTTATTGAATTTTGTGGTGGTACGGAACCCTCAGTGCGCAAGCCGGACTCGCACTTGGCCGGCTTATTTCTGTAGCAACAACTTTAACTATAATGTATGGGATTTTTGTGATATCTGATGTTTTGTTTACATTACACGGAAATTACTCACGTAAAATTAAGCTGGTTATACAGGCTGGTTGGGCTACATTAGGTTCGACAGAACGAAAGTGCTGGCATGTAAGTAAAGCATGTGCTGGCGTGTTAAGTAGCTGTGCCCAGTAAAGAGAAACCATCGGATCTGTAGACATACTAATTAGAGTAGAATAGAATATTTTTTATTGCCTGAAGTAATATACCTTATACCTTAATTTAACTTAGAAATAGCAAACATATTTATTGTCTAGATAGAATTGTCGGCGAGCCTCAAACTAAGCACGAGGCCTGTATCTTTTAATTTTAAATTAATTTTAAATGAAAATTAATCCTAAAACTACAAAAAGTTACAAAAAAAATTAAAAAATTGTCATTTAAAAAACCCTGAATCGTCCGGCACCGTTTCATAGCATTACTGAAGAAAAGTGAATCCTTGTTTCCACTGCCATAATATTATAGAGCTGGTCCAGTTATCAAATATCATAGCTATTAGTTTCCATTAGCTCCACGAGGGGTTACGGCTTAGCCAGCCAGAGACGACCTCGTTGCGTCAAAGCTTTATGCCTTTAGGCAACCATCAGCCAAAATTCGTAACACGTATCGGTGACTTCGGCGAGTGTTACCCGAGATCCAAGGACAACGACCCACTCACACTGGCGTCACATCGTCACATAATAATTATGGTTATCCTCATAATTCCTGAATCTTACACAAATAAGAAGTCAGATTATAAAATACTAGCTGTTATACCGCGGTTTCACCCGCGTAGTGATAAAAAATTGTGATGATTATGATAATGAAAAGTAGCCTATGTCACTCTCCGGCGCTTGAACTATACCATGCATAAAATCAAGTCGATACAGCGCGGGCCAACTTTCAGCACGAAGTGGCAAAATCGCATTGTGAAACGCAACTGACCTGCCCCCCGATTCTACTAAAGAAATTGTTTTTAAATTGTAATTGTTGCGATTTTAACTGTTAAATAATTGCCTCAAAATTTACTGTTTTTAATATATTTTTATACTAAGTTATAATATTAGGTAGTTGTATTTATCTAGTATAAAAAAATATTAAAAACTGTCAATTTTGAGGCAATTATTTAACAATTAAAATCGCAAGAATTACAATTTAAAAACAATTTATTTAGTAGAATCGGGGCCCTGGACTACTACGTTCTATTCTGTGATGCATTCTGAGAGCGCCAAAATGTCCTATTATTTTTGTTTATATACAAGAATTTCATAAAATTATTTAAAAAATCGTCAAAAAATTATTCTATGTCTATCTCTGTGATATACAGCAACTCCTTATAAAATTTTACTAAGGTTTGTTAAGCCGTTTAGCCGTTAAAATGCAACAAACATCCAGACTGAGAGACAGAGTTACTTTCGCTTTTATAATTTAGTAAGGATTAGTTCACGTGTGGCTATTAGACGGACAGACGGACAGACAGACGACATCATAGGCTTAGTAATAGGGTCCCGTTTTTTCCTTTTGGGTACGGAACCCTAAAAATGTCCTTATGACGCGAGTTCTGATTGGTCGCCGGTCCGCCATTGTACTATATTTTTGTCTTTTTTGCTGGAATGTTGTTAAACGACTTGCCTAATGTGACAATTAAGTTATAAGGCCAATAAAAAATAAATTAAAACATTATTTGTTTATTTTTTCAGGTGGATTAGGACACAACATAGATCTCACGGTGTTATGCTGTTTCTTTCTGATTACGTTATCTTCCATTTGTTTGCTGTATGCACTCGTTGTTGCAATGTCATTAATGACATCTACCTCCTTTTTGACAATTATCTGGTGGGAGTGGAACTGATGTCAATGATTATGTTCCACGGAACACTATTGCTCAAATCTCTCGTTCAATGCAAATGTAAAGGAATTATTAGATTACACCATGAATATATACCCTTTGTAAATATGGATCGTTTCTCCATCTTGTACTTACTCGGTGCTCCGCTTCCGGGTAAATATAAATACTTAATTTAATATTTGTCGTTTCAACACGCGAGAGTTAATTAATTATTTATTTAACGGGGAAGGTAACTACACAATTCCGCTTAAATAAGCCGTTTTACTTGCAGTCGATTGTCCTTGAAAACTTTATTGATGACAACTAAGTATTAGCAAAATAAATTGCCTTGATCACTGTCGTGTCCTATCTATTTTCCCTCGTATGTTGTATTATTTGTTGACAAATCCACCATAGTAACACGTATTTTGTGAAAGTTTCAAACCGGTTATTTATTACGATTCTAAAGATACGCCTAGCTCTTTATAAATAGGACAGACGTAGCCATAGTAATAGGGTCCATTGACACCCTTTGGGTACGGAAATCTAAAAAAGTGAACCTATCTCTTGAATTTCTGAATTTTCAAGCACACATGTAAGTATGTGGAAATGAATTACGTGTGGGTGACGTTTAGCGCTTTGTGGCGAGCTACAGATGATTTATTTTATGTTTAATAGCCCTATTTACTTAATGCTATGGGAAGAATCTGTGTCCGTATTTTTTGTATTATTAATCCATAAAATTATCATTGAATTCTAACATTGGACTGATGCTTGGTGCTGGAATGGAAGAAAAACTAAAACGCGGTATTTTCTTCACTGACAGACAACGCACAGACTAAACAAAGCTAGGGTCTAAAAGCATGGAATTTTGCACAAGTGTTCTCTATAATATACTTATTTATTTATATTGAAATTATTCTAATTTATTATTAATTATTTATTTTTGTAATTGGTAATATGACAAAGTACTTTCTTAGTACCTTTATACTAATTTATTAGAATAGATCTTTATACCTTTTTACTTTAGTAGATACTAGTAAAAAATATGACCAGTAATTAGTGTCACCATTAAAATTATTATGTAAGAGGATTCTTGAAAATCATATTTGTTGGCGAGGCTGAAGGCCGATCCCTACGCGTACAAAGTTGTGGGAATTTATCTAGTGTACCTACCATAAATTAACATGTTATAACAACGGAACTTTTATACTGCTGAACAGATTTTCATCTAACAAACTCAACGTAAACAATAAAAACATTTAAATCGGTCCAGCCGATTAAAGTTCAAAGTTACGATGCCACAGACAAATATACACACACACACACACACACACACACACACAAACACAGATCGTATACACAAGTTCCAAATTATTATTTTTTGCGTCGTTGCATAAGGCTTGTTCCTTGTACACGTAATGAAATAAAATTATTAATTCTAAATAGCTTTCTCTTTTTTTTGTATTCTTCTCAGCAAACCCTTTCGTTTGATACCCATATTATGGGAGTGCATAAAAAATAACTGGCCCGCCATCTTTGGGAGTCCGCCATATTGGATTTAGAATGACGCAATTTAGCTAACCATGCATTGTCATCCAAACTAAACGTGTACCTATACATGCAAAATTTCAATTCAATTATTTGGGATAAATGTTTTATAATTAAATTGAAAGCTTTGACCAAATTAAACAAGGCAAGTTAAATAAAAGCTTGTAAAAAGCCAAACTCGCCGAAAAAGTCTTATTTAGCATGCAATAAAGCAATAAGTTACCAACAAAGCCAAATAATCTTCAATGAACTGATCATCTCTGATATCAGCAATAGCTCGAAGATATCAACACGATACGTTTTCGCTACAAATTGCTTCACTACGTTCGCGTTCTCGTGCTTACTTCGACAGTCGATACGAGTCGGTATAAGTATGCGAAGTCATGGCAGATTTTCCTGAATCGAATGTGCTGAGCCGAATAATTGAACACGATTTGTAAACTCACATTGGCAATGCGCTTTCGATTCCTAGAATCTTTCCGTCACAAATGCGTACAATAAGACTTTTACATTAGGCATACAAGTTTTTACCTATGCTTATACCTTTCCCCTTATAAATAAACGAACGCGCATAAAACGCCTTGGCTTATTTATTTGGAGTGCTTTCTCTATAACATGTGGAACTGGCTCGAAAAAGATAAAAGACGGATTGTAAATTCCATGGTTGCTCCCCGTATTTTTACCCGACTGCGTAAGAAGGAGGGTTATGTTTTTCGAGTGTATGTATATATGTATTGTTGATGGTTTCTTTGCAACGCCCTACAGTCTATTCGACATGTGAGCAGTGGCGTAACTAGGTAAGCTAGGTAGCTAAATAATTGGGGCCCTATTAGGCCCCTGATTCTACATTTTTTTTTTTTTTTTATTGTAATTGTTTCAATTTTAATTTTTAAATAATTGCCTCAAAAAAAACTGTTTTATTGAATTTTTTATACTAAGTTATAATATTAGGAGGTGGTATTTTTCTAGTATAAAAAAATTTACTGTCAATATTGAGGCAATTATTTTATGATGTCATTTGAACCGTTTTAAGAGTGGGAGTGACATAGGTTCAAGGCCATTATATACTATATATTGTTATAAAATTTATATTGTAGCTCCACAGGCGCACACTCGGAGGTCCGTTCTCTTTGTCAACTTATACAATTTATTTTGTTAACTCTGACTTAAATAAGTATTTTTATATATGTATTTTAAACCTAATAAGCAAAATTGTTTTATTTTTTTCTCCACAATGTTGTTCTACTCAATGACAAATGCGCTTCGCTCCCTGGGCCGTGGCAACAGCGACATCTCAGATTGTATCTTCATCTCAGACGGATACTTAGTAAACTTCTCTCTGGTTATAAATGGTTCTATTCGGTATGGGATCGGCACAGTATATTCAAATCCCTGCTGTAAAGACCCTGTTCTTATTATGTTTTCAACACGATTTTAAACCCCCGACGCAAAAAAATGCTATAAGTCACAAGTAAGTGTGTTTCTTTGACGAATCTCTGGCGTATTTAAGCTTTAACGTCGCATTAAGTAGGCAATAAGTAATTTGAATTTTGTTTTTGTTTTGTTTTACTGTTATCCTAATATGAAACTAAAATTATTCATAACTACTCGAAAAAATTCAAACTTTAATAGCAATAGCATATTTGCGCCGTTTGTGCTGTTCCGCTGATTGTTTCAGGTAGGTATATTATAACGGTGATCCTTTTTTTACATCAGGCTAATGTTTGACCGTAATCTCATCTGATGAAAAAAGATCATGCGGCGAAGATGGAGCACGTTTGCCTAGCAATAACATATTAACCCTAAAACTGAACACTCCAAGATCGTAATACTGCGGAAACACAGACAAAGGCAAAGCGTTCCACTATTATGCCGTTTTAATTACAAAGAGAAGGCAACACGCTTGGTGCGAATGAATGGTATTCTGATTTTTATTATTATTTTGGGGCATAAGTTTACAGCCTTTTGACTTTTCACCGGTTGTAGGAACATCTGACGCTATATGAACAGGCAGCAAGAAAACAGTTTTTTCATGCATAATGCAGGGTCACGTAGCACCACTTCCCATGCGATATGACAAGCCTTAGGACCATCGCCGTGAGTTGTTATAGACCGACGATATTATGACATAACCTTAAAAAACCTTTCATAGTATCCCATTTGTATATAAAGCATCCTATTTATATAAAGAAAGCAATGACGATAATCATAAGTCGACAATTTGGTGGCTTGTTTACAACACGCAAGACAGTTATCTGTATGGGAAATATCCTGCAACCTATGCCAAATTAAATCCAATGGGCTTCGGGAAGAACAAAGTTGGAATAATTAGAAGAGTGAAGATCGGTGAAGGAAAAAACACATATGCATGGCCCCTTTTCTCGTTACTAGAAACACCAGACACCCCGTCTCTACAAATAATTATATACTCGTATAGCTCTTCGAAAGACATCTCGGCAACCATCTTACAGCGTCACATTATAGACATAGAACCAGTGTAACTTTCTGCTTGGTCACAAAGTACAGCATACAACCCCAGCATACCCCATACAACAAACATATTTTTTTACGTATTTTTGTATTAGCTCTAATGTAAAAACGGTAAGATTTCAGATTCTTTATTAACCAATATAACATGTTCGTCATATGAGGCAAGTCAGTTTACAAGAGTGCTTATGTCTAATGTTATCAGTGTTATCAGCCAAGTGCGAGTCAGGCACGCGCACTGAGGGTTCCGTACAACCATAAAATTGAGTAACGAAATTACCAGTAATGATAATACCTTGTAGTAGTATTGTAGTTGATGTTGTACCTTGTAGTATTGATACCTTGGTAATGAACAGAAACTTGTCAACGACTCGCACTTGGCCATTATTAATTAATTGTTGTTATACTTTATTAGAATGTGTACTATAATCATGCCAAGTTTGACGTTTGTGCGTATTACCGCTTTTACATCAGAGCTAATACAAAAATACGTTAAAAAAAACACGTTTGTTTTATGGTATTTTATTATTTCATACCTAGTTAATCCGCCGTAACATTACATATTCTGTGAAAATTTCAACTGGCTAGCTATTACGGTTCGAAAGATACAGCCGATAATAAGTAGGACAGACGGACTGACAGACAGACAGACATCGTAGACTTAATAATAGGGTCCCGTTTTTACCCTTTGACTACGGAACCCTAAAAACGAGTGGACATTATCTGTAAATAACAGTTTTCATGTTTTAAAACAGTTTTTACCACGACGTGATCTTTCACGTTCGACGTTTTCTATCTTCTTCTCAGAAATAGAAACTATGATAACGAAAGTGGCTCAAAATATTAGCAAATTATGTCTGTTTTATTTATTACCTAGTCTCAGTGATTATTTTATCCCAAAATAAGTTGGAAAGGAGGAAACGAGATTTCCTGTCGTGGGAACAGGGGCCTTACGCCTAGCTGTTTTAACCAACCTCAGATCAGACAAACAAGGGAGATATGGTAAGGTGGCGTGGCAGGTGAGAAAGCATCTGGCCTAAATCAGGCTAGATACCTTTTATCGAACTCACCCACAGGAGACCTAGCCGCCCTTTTTTTCTTGTGGACTAATTATTTATTTCACTGGTTTCGTTGAAAATTTCTTAGGGATCCAGAAAAATTAGAAAATGCGAAGCCTTAAGTTTTTCGTTATAGTGGTTTAACAGTATAGTGAAAAAAAAAACGTAAAACACGGAGATATTTGAATACAAAAGGTAATTTTGTGCTAAGGCATATCTCCCTTGTTAGTCTGATTTGAAGACCCAAACATCTAGCGAGAGCCTCGTAAGGTATTTTTTCTTAAATTTTTATACATTGTCTGTAGTGAAAAATGTGGAAAGAATACGGAAGAGAGGCATTTGCTTTTTTTTTAAATCTATTGTCTTGTCTAGGGTCTAGCGTTGTGTTCCGGTAGCCTAGCTTGAAAGCCCTAAGGCCTTACGGCTACCTGTCAACGTGGGCTCGAAACAGCGCTAAAACAGCGCTGTGCTGAAAATTACGCGAAAGCGCGCCGAGATATACAGTTTGCGGTCGCGCAACGTTTTGCAATCACCTAAACAGAAACAGGTATCCGTAAGACAAACCGTATCATTTTTCTAAGCGAAACTTAACCTGTCAGTTACAAAAAGCTAATTTACAAAGTTTAAAAAATATAAAAAATTGGTAGCTTTTCCAGACAATTTTCATACTTCTTAGAGAGTATTCCTTCGTTTCACACTAGTGCGGAATTTCATTTAAATGATGAATGGATTTAAAATGCTTCGGCGAAGTAGGTAGGTTTGGTGCTGCCGTGATTTGTGGCGCTAATTTGGGTAACACCCAAGATCGCAAGATGCCTAGAAAGGGAGAGGTAATCTCGAGAGATTTCATGATAAAAAGCAATAAACTATGTGACGAAAAGGAAATTTTCCAACACTGGCAAATTAATTGCGCTGAGAAATTTATGCGGAGGAATAAACTTTTCTACCCGATTTTAGAACGCTGGTCATCTTGATTATTTTTTTTATTTATTTGTCAAAGCGGATCTACTAACATCATTAGTTAATGATACTGAGATGTAATAGTTTTTTTGTTTTTTTTTGCGGTTATTATTATTATTACACAAAAACAGAATTTCCATAGACCGTTGAAGGAAAGACAATCCGAATGGCCAACTACCGGTTGGCAGCGTACCCAACTTCTGGCGGAATTACCACGCTAAAGGCAATGCATATGCGCCATAGCCTTGAAAACTCCAGCATTTTGCAGCAACATTTCAAATAAAAAACATATTAAAATATTATAGTCAATTATTGTTGAAATGTAGGTAAATTATTATAACACCGGCTTGCACTCACTATTATGTTTTATCGGTCGAGACCGGTGTTATAATAATTTATAATGAATCCTCACGCGAGTTTTGATGAAATGTAGGTACATAATAGAAATATTATTTATTCGTTTGTAATCAAATGTGTGTAGAATGAACTGTAAAATTTTGCATACTCTTACGCCTTAGCGGTATAGAGCCCATCTGGTGGGCAAGTAAAATTTTGACAACTTCGGGGGCCTCATTTAAAAAGTCTAATTATAGGTAGGTTTATTCATTTTGACGAACCAAGTTGCTCCAATGCCGGGGACTGCATTTGGGAGTTTGCTGAATATGTATAGGTAAAGGACTGTGTCAATGTGTTAAACACAAAACGGACGACGTGCTACCACTGATCCAGAATGGTTGTTGCACCAGATAATCTACTCGTGTCTGACTATACTTATGACACGACTCCACTTCATCATCATTTCAACCATAAGACGTCCACTGCTGGACATAGGCCTCCCCCATCGATCTCCAAGAGGGCCAGTTAGAAGCGGCCTGCATGCAGCGTTTCCCTGCGGTCTCTTTTAGATCGTCTGTCCATCTTACCAAACTTAAACTAATGACCACACCACTTACCAAAATTAACGTATGTAACTAATGTAGGTAAGTTATGTATTCTATGTTTATAAAGATGAAATTGTTCAGGGAATGCCAAAGTGAAATCCTCATATTGCTGGCCCATATGAAGAAAATGCTTGAGCGACAGTAATGACATCATCAGTCTACGCCATACCCTGCTTCAGATAAGATATGAGCTTATCACACAGAAACATAACAGCAATATTTGGCTGGGGCACAAATGAAAGCCATTGGATAAAATGGCAGCAAAATAAATCAAGCCATCAAATTGGCACGGAAGAACTCCGTAGAATAGAGAGTGCTGTGCGAATTAATTACTTGTTCCAAGAGGCTGTTGATTTTTAGGTGTCTATATTTCGATAATGGACTTTCACCGCCACGCTTTACAGCGTGGAGTTTCAAATGTATAATGCCATTTTGTTAATAAGCTTACCTAATAGAAACGCTCCCGGTGTAGCTCCCTTTCAATTTGGTCAATCCTTTGGTTGGGTGACCGCGAGTAGTGGTTATAACTAAATGCTGCCGTAGTTTGGACTTAATGTTGAATTTTAGGTCCCAGTGATTTGAACTAGAAAACATCAAGTCATGTCATAGGCATCCTAGCGACATAAGCATTGATATTAAAAGTCCAACCAAACAACAAAACTATTGTTTCTTAGCTTTGGCGCTAACGCGAAGATATTATTATAATTCACTTTATTTATTTTATCTCTTAATTTTTAAATTTTTTACATTAAATAAATAATAAAAAAATTACATAAAAAACTTTAAAACTAGGGTGCCGCCGGCAGCGGGGCAGGGCCCAAGCTACCGGTGGTTAGGGCTGCAGAGTGAGGAACCTCCTGACAATGCGCAATGTTATTATTATAATAATTATTATTATTTCTTAGGTGTTCGTGCTCGAGTGTGATGAGGTAAAACATATTTTTGTGTTGTTTCAAAAACTAAATAAAAGTATCTAGTAAAGACGACTTAGACTTGACCGTGACTTACTTTGCTTGACTGATTTTTACTATAACTTGTTTAACGATGATGATGATTTAATATTAGGTCCTTACATTAATTTATGAAATTGGCGTTTTATCGAACTAGTTTTATCGTCTCATAACTATATCTGGCGTTTGGTTAGGAATTCTAAATTCAAATTTATTTCAAATTTAACCTCGTGTATTTAATTTTGTGTTTCGAATTTAGTGATTCATTTGTTTTCGCGTCAATAGATTTTTCTATGACATATTTCTGTTCACAATACGTACGGAAAAAATCTAAAACCCTATGCATGTAAATCGTCAAAGGGAAAACCATCGAAATAAGTATAGTTGATTAGCTAGGTACTGCAAAAGAAAACATAATACGTTTTTGGTTCCAACGTTTTCGTTCTGGTAATTTTAACCTCAAGAACAAGCTGTGGACTAATAAAACTTAAAAACCCTTCAATACTTGACACTTGAAAATGCACAAGACGTGAGACGTCAAAATCATACTAAAAGAGAAAAAAACTGTCAACTTAAAAAAATATGCATTCTAACAAGCAATGCAAGCATTCTAGGTTAAACGCAAGTTAAACGCAAGCCGCGTTTAACCTAGAATGCTTTATGTCTTATTATTTAGATGTAAATTATAGCTAGCCAATAACCTTTTATTGGCATATATTTAAGAGTGATAAAATTGTCCAACGTCTCCCAGTGTTCCAGTAACACCAGTCTGATTATTACCATATTATTACGTTCCATGGCTTCACTTTACATTATAACTTTACGACATGCGATTTGGAGCATAATTTTTCATTTCGCCGTACCTAATTTTCTTGGGGGAGCAATTGTTGTATTCATGAACAGCATGTCGATAAATCATGTCGAATTAAATTAGAGATTCAGCTACGGGTGGGCCTTCAGACGTTTATTGATCGACCCGAAACGTTACATTGAATAGTAAGAGATTCGAGAGTGAGTAAGAGATTGGTGACTTTTTCAGAGATAATGATATAATATCGAGTTGACACCGACAACCGTGCGAAGCGGAGTAGGCGGAAATCGGTCCCGGCTGACGGGGCTAATAAAATCGCTAAGCCAAAAAAGACATCAAATATTTTTTTCCAGCTCTGATCGCCTTTATCTAGCTGGCGACCGAAAAATATCGAAAAATATTCATATTAATCGCTAAAATCTAGTAGATAGCTGAATATTACACCATGCAAAATTCTGCGTATTTACCTATCTGAAGTGAGAGCTGTCAGAGCTGTGGAGGTCCGGCCTAAGAATAGACCTCCCCCTTCTCTTCCCGTGGGTGCCGTAGAAGTCGGCTAAGGGATCAACCAGAAGACGGGCAGCAGCGTCTTCTGAGTATAAAAACACCGACTGCGCTCGCCAACCCGCCTGCCAAGCGTGGCGAGTATTGGCAATCCCCCCCTTCAATGATGAATACAAAAAGGACCAGGCCCCCAGTCCCCGGCAGCCCCGCTATTCCTGGCTACGGTAGCGGTCATGGTAACGGCGGGGCCAGGGGTGCTAAGAATCCCCGGCAGACGCTCGGCTACCAACCCCAACGACGACGACTGGCCCTGGTAACACACAACATACGCACCATGAGGACTGATGAGAAGATTGTTGAGCTGGAAGAAGAAATGGGTAGGGTACGTTGGGATATCTTGGGTTTATCCGAAGTCCGTAGAGAGGGCGAGGACACGATAACCCTGAAATCCGGTAACCTACTCTACTACCGGGAGGGCGACCAACAGTCCCAAGGTGGTGTCGGCTTTCTCATCCACAAGTCCCTCATTAACAACATTATCACCATCGACAGTGTTTCGAGCAGGGTTGTATACCTAATACTCAGAATATCCAAGAGATATTCGTTGAAGGTCATTCAGGTATACGCACCGACCTCGTCACACCCAGATGATGAAGTGGAGGTTATGTATGAGGACATTAGTAGAGCCATACATACGTCCGAGACCCACTTCACTGTTGTTATCATCATCATCATCATCAGCCTGTAAACGTCCACTGCTGAACAAAGGCCTCCCTCGTAGAGAGGGGTGTTGCCATAATCCCCACGCTTGGCAGGCGGCTTGGGGATCGCAGTACGTTCACCGTGTACTAATAGGACGCTGCTGCCCATCCTCCGGTGGTTCTGGTCGCAGTTTTAGGACATACCCGGTTATGGGGGACTTTAACGCGAAGTTGGGCAAGAGAAGTGATGATGAGTTGAAAGTGGGGAAATTTGGCTGTGGGCAACGGAACCCTAGGGGACAGAGGCTGGCCGACTTTCTGGAGAAAGAGGGACTTTTTATGATGAACTCTTTCTTTCAGAAGCCGCCTCACAGGAAATGGACCTGGATGAGCCCCGATGGTTCTACGAGAAATGAGATAGACTTCATTATGACCACCAAGAGACAAATATTCAATGATGTCTCTGTGATTCACAGGGTGAAAACCGGTAGTGATCACCGAATAGTAAGAGGCACATTGAATATTAACGTTAAAATTGAGAGGTCCCGCCTAATGAAGTCCACGCTCCGACCGAACCATGCCCATATTCAAAACCCCGAGAGCTTTCAACTCGAGCTGTCTAATCGCTTTGATTGCCTGGAGAATTTTGCTTCCGTGGATGAGATTAATAACAGGTTAGTGGAAACTGTCCATGCGGTAGGTTCTAAGTTTTTTAGACCTGGCCGGCGCACAGATAGACCTCAAAAATTATCCGACCATACCCGTAACCTCATGGCTGATCGACGCTCGTTACAACTACAATGTTCCGATGACGCTGACTCATATAGGCAGCTCAATAGACAAATTTGGAAGTCATTGCGGCACGACATACGTACCTTTAATACGAACAGTATTAAAGAGACGATTGAGCAAAACAAAGGCTCCAAAGTGTTTGCAAGACACATGTCTATTGGGCAAAGCCAGCTGACAAAGCTGAAGAGGGAAGATGGTAGTGTAGCGTCGACCAAAGCCGAGGTATTAGGGGAAATCGAAAGGTTCTATGGACAGTTATACACTTCGGTTGCTAAACCTGTGAGCAGCTCGGCCAAAGACCCAAGAGCCAAGCTGAGCCGACACTATACCGAAGATATCCCGGACATCAGCCTGTACGAGATTAGGATGGCCCTGAAACAGCTCAAGAACAACAAGGCGCCGGGGGACGATGGAATCACATCAGAGCTTCTGAAAGCGGGTGGAACACCGGTACTCAGAGTCCTTCAGAAGCTCTTTAATTCTGTCTTACTCGAAGGTATAACGCCAGAAGCATGGAACAGAGGCGTGGTGGTGCTGTTCTTTAAGAAAGGTGACAAAACCTTGCTGAAGAATTACAGACCCATCTCGCTTCTGAGCCATGTTTATAAGCTGTTTTCGAGGGTCATCACGAATCGTCTCGATCGCAGGTTCGATGACTTCCAGCCTATCGAACAAGCCGGTTTCCGAAAAGGCTATAGTACCATAGACCACATCCACACGCTACGCCAAGTTATACAGAAGACCGAAGAATATAACTTGCCACTATGTTTGGCGTTTGTGGACTATGAGAAAGCCTTTGATTCGGTCGAGACATGGGCGGTGCTCGAGTCTCTCCAGCGATGCCGTATTGACTATCGGTATGTCGAAGTGTTGAAGTGTTTGTACAATAACGCCACCATGTCGGTCCGAGTACAGGAGCAGAGTTCGAAGGCAATTCCATTGCGAAGAGGCGTGAGACAGGGAGACGTTATCTCTCCGAAACTGTTCACTGCCACAATGGAAGATGCCTTCAAGCTCCTGGAATGGCAAGGACTCGGCATCAACATCAACGGCGAGTACATCACTCACCTTCGGTTTGCCGACGATATTGTGGTCATGGCAGAGTCGATGGAAGATCTCAGCATGATGCTCGAAGGCCTCAATCGAGTCTCCCAACAGGTGGGCCTTAAAATGAACATGGACAAGACAAAGGTCATGTCAAATATCCATGTTGTGCCCACCCCAGTATCAGTTGGGAACTCAGTTCTTGAAGCTGTTGACGCGTACGTCTACCTAGGACAAACAGTCCAACTAGGTAGGTCCAACTTCAAGAAAGAGGTCAATCGGCGAATCCAACTCGGCTGGGCAGCGTTCGGTAAACTACGCAACGTCTTCTCGTCCAAAATACCTCAGTGCCTTAAGACGAAAGTCTTCGACCAGTGTGTGTTACCAGTGATGACATACGGCACTGAAACGTGGTCTCTCACTATGGGCCTCATAAGCAAGCTCAAAGTCGCACAACGAGCTATGGAGAGGGCTATGCTCGGGGTTTCTCTACGAGATCGAATCCGAAATGAGGAGATCCGTAGACGAACGAAAGTCACCGACATAGCCCACCGGATTAGTAAGTTGAAATGGCAGTGGGCAGGGCACATATCACGCAGAACAGATGGCCGATGGGGCCGAAAGGTTCTGGAATGGAGACCACGGACTGGTAAGCGCAGCGTAGGACGTCCACCCACAAGATGGACAGACGACCTAAAAGAGACCGCAGGGAAACGCTGGATGCAGGCCGCTTCCAACCGGCCCTTTTGGAGATCGATGGGGGAGGCCTATGTCCAGCAGTGGACGTCCTACGGCTGAAATGATGATGATGACCTATCTGAAGTAATAATTAAGTACATTATTTCGTCCAAAATTCCTGTATTTGATTGACGTTAAACTTTTAATTAAAGGACGCGGTATTTGAAAGCCTTCTATTATTTAGGTATATTAATTATAATAGATAAATCAGATATCAGCTACGCCATTGACGTAGCTTCATGAAAATAACATTGTTTCCGTTTAAGGCGAAGATAGACCTAGCATTCACTAGCTGAACATTGAGCATTCGCCGGTTTTAGTTTTGCTAAACCATCTAGCCAATAATGTATTTCTTCTCTAAAAAGTCTTAAGACTTTGTACTTGAGAAATAATCTCAATATAATAAATATTGGTTAATTAATTAATTATGCCGGTAGCACCTAAACAGCGCAGCCGCGGCTCAGCAGTGTTTACCTAAACCTAAATACCTAGTCGTTCATTCAATTTTCTATATTATAAAACGCCCAGATCCGCACTCAAACTATGTGCTTTTGGTCTGTAGAAGTCTTCAGATATGTCAAGCATTTAATGTATTTGTGTTTTGTTTAATTTAATTTGATTGTTCTGACATATTTTTTTTTATTTTATACTAGCTGCGCCCCGCGGTTTCACCCGCAAAGAGATGAAAAATGGTGATGATGATGATGATGATGAAAAGTATCCTATGTCACTCTCTGGCTCTTGAACTATACCCATTCAAAAAATCAGGTCGATCCGTTGTTCCGTTGCAGCGTGAAAGAGGAACAAACAAACCAACAAGCGAACAAACAAACACACTTTCGCATTTATAATATTAGTATGAATTTGTGTGTTTTGTTATTGTCAAATTGTGTAATTATGGTATGAGTGGCGTAGCCCGAAATAAATGATTTTGAAATTTGAATTTGAATTTGCCTGATCATTCGCAACATTGCTCAATACACGTGGAAGCTCCAGTTTATCTGCGCCTTTAGATACAAGATCTAGCTAGGTATAAGTCACACAATTACATGGCAACGCCTCTTTCTCGTAAATTGTAAGCAATCTGTCTAGTTTGTCTCTACTTAATGAGATAATTGTAGTAATAAGGAGGCGAAAGCCCAGAATTCGGTTCTCGAGCGTACTTAGGCGTGTCTGGGGGCAGCATTTAAATGAAAAGGTTACGATTGTATGATTGTATTATATCAGGTAATGCTGACAATTAACACCTAGTATTTTAACATGTACTTACGAGTATGCACGAAAAGTGGCCTAACATAAAATCACACTCATAAGTTTTTTTTATAAAAACTTAGAGACGGGACCTTGTTATAACGAAAGTAACAAAAGCAACTTGCTTGTGTGTTTGTTCTATTTCACAATTAAAAGGCCGGAACGCTTTTAAATAACACATGGCAAGGTAGAGATGTGCAGCATAAGGAACGATAGAGTTTTTTTTTTAAGCGAAAAATGCTGAAAACAATCACAGGTACCTAAGTACTTCAAAATAAAGGAAGTTTTCAAAAATGCATGTGCCCCATCATATTCTCTTCGTAATTATTCCACCCTTGATTACGCTCCTGCCCCAGTGCTTACTTGTAATTTTTGTCGCATGACGTCGGTCCGGCCTGGAGCTGAAGCCGGAGCCCAGTTTATTTTTCATTACGCCGGGATCCCATTCTGTCCGTAATTATAGGAAACTATTTAATTGAACACCAAATAAACCCGCATTTACATACCTGCTAAAATGTTTTTTTTTTTACCGGCTTTAAAATAATAGTTCCTACAAAATTATTGATATTGCCAATTCAACAGGGGCTTGTACTAAATAATTCGTATTATTAGAGCTGGTTAAAAAACGACAAGTAATTTTTTTTTGTTATGCCACCTCGAAATAAAGACACGTAAATTGGTTTCCAAATGATAAAAAAACTAACCGAATTGTATTTTATGGCCCTTTTTCTCTTTCTTACAGAATTTCTCAGAAGGCTTGCTGGACAACGTATACGGTGATAATTTATTGGTCATGTTTGCCAGAGAGGAATAGAATGCTCCCAGATATGCTATTTAATGTGCACCGGTTTTGTCTCTGATATTTTTGCATTCTATTTTGATCTTTAACGCCATTAAAATAGAAGTTTTTTTTTTATATGTGCAATCCAATTGGGTACTTCGCTTCGTTTCGCCTTAGGTTTCTGGCCTGCTGTCTATCCGATTTTCATTTGCAAACATAGTATTATTGATGGAGCCATTTTGATGTGCATTAAATATTTCTGAAGTCCAGCTAAATATTTCCCGTAATTAAACACGATGTCATGGCCTACTCGATCCGCCTTCGCGTCCTATACCGTTTAATAGGGAAACTTTTCGAGGATGCCATGTTACCATGCCTGTTTATATTATTTATTTTCGCTGCTTGTCAATTACTTATTTATTTTTATATATTATTTACTTGTGGTTTTTATTTTGATTTTAGTTTTGATAAAAAATACTGTACTTTTTTTTTTCTTCTTCCCCGAGTTGGGGCTTTTGGCTCAGCATGATTGATGCAGTTGCCATATACAAATACTGTACTTGTAAATAATTTCATAACATTTCTATTGACATCTGTCATTAAATCCACCTGTGACCCTTGTGACCACGGACACAACAAAACGTTCGAGAATACATGCGATAAGCAAAAAGTTAATAAATTATTATCTTTGTTGACACTGCATTTATTAACATGATCATGGTGATGCAATTAATAATAAGCGCCTAACACTTATGATAATTATAACATTCATATTTCGTTTATTGCGTAGGTGTATACCTATATGGGTTTAAGAATAAGATGTAAAAATTACAGTAAAAAAGCGCCATAATCAACCTTTCGGCATGCAAAAAAATTATGGACCTAATGAAAAATTCATAAAAAAATTATTAACTCGTTGCACAAATTAATATCCAATCACAAGTCAACATTTAAGGCCAATGCATACCTAATGTGTTTGACCCCGGACGGAACGGGACGACAGTTTTTGGAAACATCGTTTCATAGAAAATGTATATGTATATGAAATCTGTATATTAAGATTTTATCGTAGACATCATTTAATAAATAAATAGGTGTTTGAATAAATCCAAGAAAACAGGCAGAAAAGCGCAAATCAGTGGTACTTTCATATATTTTGTCTATCGAGTGAAAAGTCCTTAATTGTATTTCGGTCTTTGCGGTTTCTTAGATAAAACATTAAATTTTAATATGATTTTATTTACATAATTTTTAAGTTAATATGGAAGTAGACACACTTAAACTAAAATGACCAAAATTGGCAAAATTCAGAAAAGAGGGCCCAATACTCTTTCTGTTAATCCTTCGCAAATAAGCAATGTACAGGTGTTCAATCGTTACACGCTAATTTTATTTATTAATTGGGCATAGCTCAGTAGATAAATTGGTTGATCACGAGCAGAAAAATTTAAATAATATGCTCTTTAAACGAATCGGTGTGAAGAAAATAGTAACTAGGGTTGCCACCCGTACTTTATAATAAAGTATTGCACGTTATTTCGAGTTTGTCGGTTTTGAACGCTATTTTTTAAGGTCACTAAATGCAACAAAAAATATATATGAAAAAATGTGCAGCTTAAATAAATTAAACTTTATTTTCAGACTGTGTACCAACTTTTTTTACCCTAGAAAAGTGAAATATATACTTTATTTGTTTTAAAAGGGTGACAACCCTATAACAATAAGTGCTGAGATGGCAATACAACCGAACTTAAATTTTAGGTACCTATATGGTTCAAAAAGAAATTTGGCCCAGTTTCCATATGGAACTTACCCTTGACTTAAATGATTAGAGCCATTTAGTGAATTTTCCCGTACGACAACGTCCAACTACAAAATAATCGCGTCTCTAAAGATAAATTTAATGCGCTGTATCATTAAGTTTCAAGCCTGTACCATCCAGCATTGCTGCATAAAAGCACATACCTACTTCTTCTGGACGCGTCTGGTTAATGCACTCGTTATGCCAAGATTAACTATTACGGGGAAATTGGGTCTTTCCTCTTAATGGATGAATCTTGAAAACACCGAGTAAGCATCCTCCAACGGCGCTAGCACTTTGAATGTAATTGGATGCAGTGCTGAAGCGTCATAATCTTTATGGCTTTTATATGGATATGGCTTGAGACGAGTATCTTATTAGTCTGGCAATATAATGGATAAAGTTGCTGTTAGAACGCTTAATGCAGTTAATGCTATTTACTTATTTGAGAATTAATGGGTTCCCAATAAAGAGTCATCTTAGAGAAATCTTTGAGAAATAGATTACATGTGTGTCGGTGATAGCGCGGTTTGTCGATGTATACTTTATAAGAACATTTATAACGTTGGAAGTGAGATACCTACGTACCTAAACTTAGAAACAAAATCGACGAGTTGGGAAAGCGTGGTAACCGTGGTTTAGCGGTTAGAAGGACATAAACCAGATGGCACAGGTTCAATCCTGCCAGTAGTAATTTTTTTAGACTTTTTAAACTACGCATGTTTCGGGTTTTAAATAGGAAAGGAATCATATCAATGTAATATTAAATAAATTTATATAAATACATGCGGTAAAATTTACTAAATGGCTCTAATCATTTAAGTCAAGGTTAAGTTCGATATGGACACTGGGCCAAATTTATTTTTAAACCATATAGGTACCTAAGATTTAAGTTCAGTTGTATTGCCATCTGAGCACTTACTGTTATAGGGTTGCCACCCTTTTAAGTCAAATAAAGTATATATTTTACTTTTCTAGGGTAAAAAAATTTGGTGTGACGTGACATGCCTACGTCATTGAGTGAGAGGGTTGAAGGTGACCCTCAAAATTATCTCTACGCACGTAGAGATAATTTTGAGGGTATTTTTTCAACCCTCTCACCTCCGCTCAATAACATAGTCGCACAATATTTTAAATACACTAACAGGCAACATACAGTGGTCTAATTTCAAAATTATATACAACTCTTGGCGATACAACCCTTGAGAGATAAATACTATTACAATTTTTGGCGACAACAATAGCGTTTTATCGCTAACTAACTCTGGCAAGACTTTAGTATGAAAGCATTTTTCACGTTAAAGTACGCACATAACGTACTCTTTACCTATTTGACAATTTTGTTCCTAAGTAGGTAGATAAGTATCTACCAATCGCTTCCAACGCTATAAATATTCTCATAAAGAATAAATCGACAAACCGCGCTATCAGCGACGCACATGTGATCTATTTCTCAAAGGCGACTCACATTTCCAAAACTTGTCGATTCAAGATTCAAGGCACACAAAGCGATACGTGTTCGATATTCTTACTTTAAAGCAACCTCGCAAGATCATACGTTTTAAAAACTTGGAAATAAATTTTGCCCTCGAAAGAAGTGGAGCCGCTCTGCCTGAAGAAACCTCTCGACCGAAAAGCATTTTCATCGAACACACTCTTTATATGACGTACGATATTAACATGAAAATGCAGGGCAGTAGAGTTCAAACTCAAAAATATAAAGACTGGTATTTATTAAGATCGATGGAATACAAGTCAAGAACTTGTAGTATTTCGTATTTTAAAAGACAAGTAGGCTAAAAGTTGCATCTGATATTTTTGAAACATTTAAAATGCCGTGACCCTGGTCTAAATATTTGCTGTAGTTTTATTGCTACTTAGTCATTATCAGCCTATCATCTTCTGCTGGGACACAGGCTTTTTCTCAGAGAGAGAGAATGGGCCGTAATCCATCATGAATGGCCATGTGCATGTCGGTGAGTGTGATATTATGTCATCGAACATTTGATTAGTTCCTAACGGACCACCCAAACCACCCACTTGGGTGGTCGGTTAGGAAAACTTGTTCTTAACAGACCACCAGTTTGTTCACCTGGGTGGTCGGTTGGTGACGTTCTTGGACATACCGGTTCCCGCACAATATTCTTTTTCGCCATTTTTGAGCGATGGCATTGAAACTGCACATAAAGTATTTTAATTTAAGTACTAAATATATCATTGGTGCATCGTTTCTTAATAAGAGAGTTTATAATACATTCAAAAAATATTATAATGGTTATGCGCCTGTCCACATTGTACACATCGGACGGACCGGATTCTGCTGAATACATACTAAATACTTACTAACCTAAGCAATTTATCACTGCTTAGTAAGTAGTTAGTATGAATTATGTGGAAACCTATCCATCCATTTCCATTGCAGACATGGGGATGCCTATCTTAAAATCTATATAAATAAAACCAGCCAAGTGCGAGTCGGGCTCGCGCACTGAGGGTTCCGTACCACCACATAACTTGTTAGCTACTAAAGTACAAAAAAATTTTGCAAAAAGACAACATCCCATCAACGCCCAGGCGGTCACCCATCCAAGTACCGACTGCGCCTGACGTTGGTTAACCTTGGTGATCGTACGAGAACCGGTGGTGAACATAAATTGGTCACCGACTTGCACTTGGCCATTTATTATTATTTGTTGTTATACTTTAGAGTGCGTACTATAATCATGCCAAGTTTAACGTTTGTACGTATTACCGTTTTACATTAGAGCAAATAGAAACAACGTTAAAAAAATACGTTTTTTTTATGAGGACCTCCCTTTCATTTTAACTTATTAATATTTTTTAGTTAATCCGCCGTAACATCACATAGTCTGTGAACATTTCAAGTGGCTATATCTACTAAGCTTCGAAAGATACAGCCGTTTAAAGGTTACGGGTAGGACGGACAGACAGATAGACAGACAGACAGAGTATACTTAGTAATAGGGTCCCGTTTTTACCCTTTGGGTACGGAACCCTAAAAAGCGAAATACATCTCAAAAACTACTTAACCTCCGAAGCTGAGCTTTGGCAGGAGTTTGTGAAGTGCAGAGATCCGCTAAGAAAGGATTTTGCGAAAAGGTCAAATTAAGGATGGCAAAAAGGATTGAAAGTCTATGCGTACTATACAACTACAACACGCGCAAGTCGCGGTCGTAGTCGCGGGCAACAGCTAGAACAATAAAATATATTCGAATAAATCATATGTATTTATTTTAAATAATACACAGAAACAAATAGTTCAAAATATATTCGACTGACCGTAAAGAGTTCCCAGTTTTATTGCTTCAATACAAGCAAGCACTCGTTCCGTATTTCCAAAGCAAAAAATTAAAAGTATCTGAAATCTCAGTTGTATGCTCGAAGACGTATCGAGGAGCATACGTCTCGCTGACAAAGTGCTGTGATATTCAAATATTTCATTGCACCTCAAAAATACTAAACCTACACCAAAATATGTTCATATATCAAACTATGTTTGAATACTAGACTCAGGTAGAAAGTGGGTCAGAAAGTTTTTTTTTCTCTAAATAGTTTGCATTTGACCCCTAACTCGTCTGATTGTAAAGGACGCCGTCGTTGAGGTCTCATAATTATAGATGTCTTCAAGATGTCTACATATGAAAACTCATGAGCTTGCTTAGAAGAAACTGACTTGATGACACCAAAAATTGTTTACGATAGGAAAAACACATTCCAGCAGCGTAAGCACAATAAAAGCTTTCTAGGTAGTTTATTTTATTTTATTTGAAACTATGCTAGTTTCCATTTAGAAATTTATCACATTATGCGCAACAATCTTAATTTTGGTTGGGATTAATTAATATGAAGAGAATTTGTTTATCATATACTAGCGGTCCGCCCCGGCTTCGCACGGGTATAGATTATAGCCTATGTCACCCGGGGACAGTGTAGCTTCCCAACAGTGAAAGAATTTTTCAAATCGGTCCAGTAGTTTCGGAGCATATTCAATGCAAACAAACAATCAAATCTTTCCTCTTTATAATATTAGTATAGAAATAGAAATGTCTATCTGTTAAATATTTAAATTAATAACATAATATATGTCATTAGTGTAATTGGTGTTTGAACCGTGCTAATTGAATAAATAAATACAATACAATACAATACACTCTTAACTATTTAAATTGTTTCGACAGTTAATTTAATAAATACTTTTTTATTTTAATCATATTTACGGTATTTTTATTCCATCTCTCTATATTTGTAAGCCTACAAACTAGGCAAAATATGATACAAAGCGACAAATATTTTAACTCACCTGTTGTGCATGTGTTTTAACGTGTCTATGATTTATTCGTGTTTTGTGCAAATAAATAATCTTTATCTTTAATTTAGTTTTGGTGTTCGATTAAAATATCACCCCGTGTAAAAGGAAGCCTCCGGCTGCAGCGAGTAGGTTACAGATCACAGGTTCCACAGGCAATGCTTTCCTCAGGACCTGAATAATTTAACATCGTGTGCTAGCAATAACTTAAAATGTCAATTCAGCATTTTCTGATCTCGCTCCACTGAACTTAAATTAGTTAAAGAAAGGTTATATTGAAAGTCACTGCAATTTGTTGAGTTGTCCTTGCTCATTTTTATGTACATATTTTCTTAAGTTTTAGCAAAACGAATAAGAAGTAACTTTGTAGAGTTTATATCTCATTATCAATACTAAGGTACAAAGCCTAAAATGGTTTATGAATCTTTAAAAACTAACAAAAGTTATAAAAGAATATATAGTAAGTGCGTGGGAATAATAATGAAAGGCGTATTAGCCGAAAAAAAAAAACAATTTTCAGCAGTCGTTAAAAACACAGATAACATCAAAAAACTACTAATTTATACCTTAAATTATAGTGTTGTGGTAGGTAATACAAAAAGTCTAACGGTTGCTATGCGCCCTTTGAACATATTATAATTTATAGTTTGGATTTGGAATTGAGCTAGCACCGAGAAAAGTCTGCCAAAAACTGAAAGGGGCGAGGTAAACACTTATTGCAGACACTGACATATTCTTACTAGTCCTACGAACGCACACTTCAATACTAAGCGGCACACATCTGCAAACGAGATGATCAAATGGACGACCAAGTGCTAAAGGGGAAACTGTAGGTATAATACTTCCATTTATTTTTTCTGAGCATGCTCCACCATATAATAAGTAATACTATATTTCTGTCTACAACACATCCCACGTTCCATTTCAGCCCCAAAATGTGTTTTGTGTATCAAAGTCGATTTTCAACAGAGGTATTGGCACATACGTTTGCACAAAAGCTAGAATTACAGATAAACTTGTGTAGTTTCCGGATAAACCTATCGCCTTGTTAGTTTCAGACTGCGGTTGCGATGTCCCGAAGTAAACCGGGTACGATAGTTTTATACCGAACTGTTAATAGAATATTCTCCGTAGAAGTTTTGGCAGTGTAGTATTTTCTAAATTATTTTCCTTGTTCGCTTGTTTCGATTTTCTCCGCAATTCAAAACAAAAGTAAAACGTTTTAAGTTTGCTGTCAAAACACTTGCGGGTTGGAAACTTTGTAAATATTCATCGTCAGCCAAAAAACTATGTTATACGTCATAGTACCTACCTATTTATTTCCCAAAATCATAATTGGCTCTACCACTTGGTTCTACTGGTAGAGTAGTAGAGAAATTTCAGTTTATATTATCCACAAACACATTTTTCGTAATCTATCTAGCTAAAGACGGAATCCAAGGGTAATAAATAAATATTCGGCACATTTTTTCACACACGGTCATCTGACCCCAAGCTAAGCAAAGCTTGTGATATGGCTGCCAGAGACTGATATACATACATATACAAAATAGATATTAACAACCAGATATAGAACAAACACAAATGTTCATCACATAAATGTTGTCCTAGGTGGGAATCGAACCCACGTCCCCAAGCTCAGAAGGCAGGTTCACTACCAACTGGACCAACGGGCTATCTAAATGCAATGAGTCTATTTTAACCTACTTCAAAACAGGAGGTTTTAATTTCGACGAGGTTATGTTTTTTGTAGGTATGTTTGTTACGCGATTACTCCGCCAATTATAAATTTGATTAATTATTTATTTGATTTGATTCTTTTTTGTTTGTTAGATCATTCTTCATGGGTTCATCATTACATCCATACTTACATCCATTGATGTAAGTAAATAGGGGGAAGATACGGGACGAACTTCTTGACGTGGACCGCACAATATAGGCTCCGGGGCACAATCCACTTCAGTCACAATCGAACTGGCGTTTTGATAGCACGTGAATTACTTGTCAAAATTGTGTGAAATAAAGCAGCAAAAATTACTTCCTGCGTTTCCCACCAACAGTTCGAAGACAAAAAACAAGTTTCACGGCATTACTTTTCACTCGTAAATACTTAAAAACAATTAACTTAATTTTCTTTAAATGTCACTTCTATGGTCTAGTGTCACAGATCTACTACCTATAGATTTTCAATGAGCGTGGCTAGCTCAGTGCCTCTCGCTCATCATCGTATTTTCGCTCACTGCGCTTCTTGCAGCCCAAAATGCTACAACCAACCATTGTAAAATATCTTTTACAATTATTTCTCAGAGGAAACACGCATTTATCACATTAAATCACCAAAAAAAGGCAATAAATATAATTCAGACCCGTTTTGTTTGTCACTGATTATTACAGATTTTGACACTTGAGGTACCAAAAACAGGTCACGCCGATAAGGACAACAATATCTATTTATGTCCTTTTCGTACTTGTGCTGAGCCATATCAAGTTGTCTCTTTCACTAAAATATATTGCCGATCTGGTTGTGTATATCTGTGGTCTAGTGTAGTGTCTAATGGAGCGATGAAGTTGACGTTTACAGTGTAGACGTAACGTCGCCGCTGACTCGAGCCGAAACAGAGCCATATTTATTGGGTCTACAATGTTTGGATGTCACCCCTTTTTAAAACAGTCATTGGTAGTCCCATATAAATTTCATCGAAATCAGTACTTTTTGGGGAAAAAAAATACTCTGATGACATTTTGGTTAGTAGTTCCCTTCAGCAGAAATTTTGATGAAGGTTTACAAATCTTTGTTTTAACTATCGTTTGTCTACTTTTTAGTATAAATTTGTTCATGTACCTAGGTATAGTATTAAAGTAGGTTTTTTTTCCTTCAAAAAATTTACTTTATATTTTATAGTACCTACATATATACCAAATAATCAAGACCTCTCATTGAAAGAGACAAACAACTGTAGCCCTTTTTACTATCCCGCCGAAGAGCCGTATTTTAAATCCGGTAGGATGCCGGCTCGATGGCTTCTTGATTTAAAGCCAATTTAACTTTGCTGCAGAATCGGAGTTCTGAATAGGACTACGGCATCTGATCTAGACACTGAGTCGTATAAAAAAAGAGGAAATTCAATTTAAATATTTTTACAGAAAGTGATATATCGTTTATGAATTGTGGTTGTGAGGCAGAAGATAAGGTTGATTTTAACCCCCGACGCAAATATATAGAGGGGTGTTACTGTCATGTGCATCTGTGCATCACCTGTGCATAAAAATACGTAAAGTGTAATAACTGCCGGCTGGCAGTTATTACATCGCTATTAGCGATCTCTTTCTGGAAACCTAAGACCATGTCGACCCTCAGATCAGACATACCAGGAGATTTATCTTAGTACAATTACCGTGTTAATAAAAAAAATAAATTTAAGCATTATCATTACCATTTTATCGTAAGTACCTACTTACCTGAATTTTTTGCACAGAATATAATGTGCCTTTTATGAGATTATCGTCAAACCGGCGCCATACAATCAAGGTTCGAACGAATATTTTAGCAGTAAAGCGAAATTAATTGTGATAAAAATCAGCCTCTACGCACACGCGTCACGTAAGGGGATGAAAAGGGTGTTGTCCCGCACGTTGCCTCATATCTCTTAAAGAAGAAAGGATAGATATCTTACTCGTATTATTTATGTTTTAGGTGGCTTCCTTATCGTACAAATCCATTATGAACGACGCGGCGTGTTTTCAACCGACATCCGAAAAGGTTCTGTTAGAATAAAAAAAAAAAATTAGGTATGTTACACGATTTCTTCGAAAATTATGAATCGATATTAATAATTCTTTTTAAATGAATATTTTACCTGAGGGTACAAAAATAGAGAATCAGGTGAAGGCGGTTGTAATTTATTTTTAACGTGATAATTTTGTAAATCTTTCTATTGCAGAGTTTGTTTGATAAATGTAGTGTTTTTTTTTTCGTTTCATGTAAGTGTCATAATAACGTTTGTAAACGGTTATTGCCAATATCTCCTTATCAACTCTCTCTCTTATCCACTCGTAACAACATGCACTAAATAACAATACCTAAATTAACTCAAAAAAAAGTTTTAAAGTAACTGTTACCGAATGAAACTACGTACCAACTAACGATATACGATTTTTTTACAATATCACACTTTCACTGTAATATATATATTTTTTTACATTTACCGTCTTACCACAAAAGATTTAAGAACGCTTTAGACATGTGTTTAGCAATTGTTTCACTGCGAAAAATATGCTAAACACTTGTCTAAAGCGTGCTTAAATCTTTTGTGGTAAGACGGTTAGTAAATAGTTATTCTTAATGGCAAATGCCTCTATTAACTAAACGGTATACAAGCTTACTAACACCATAGACTAATTTGTCTATGTTAACTCTAAATATACATAAACAAAGTAGGTAAGTAGTTGAATTAGATGTTAAGTAATCCTCCGAACAGATCTAAATTCAAACCGAACGGAACCTCAACGCAAAGAAAAATGCTTTCGAATTTTAAAAATTGAATTTTAGAGAAAAATTGTAACAGCCATACAAACATAACCTTGTACACAAACGCAATCCGTCGCGGGTAAAGATCAAATTATTTTGTACGAGCACTTTTCTTGTTTTGTAAATAGTTGTGAATGAAGTGCCTATGTGTTTATGTCGCTCCGTTGATGTTATTCAGTCAACAAGATGTAACTAGGGAAGTCGTTACATAAAAACATGTTTTACTGGTCGTAAAGAGTCGCGGATGAGTCTTGAGCCATATTCTGTTTGTCTGTCCGAAAATAACCAAGGTTGGATGGGGCAGTTGCCAAAATTCATTCAGTTTTCGGATCAGATAAGGCGAGGACACTGACAAATGATCGGCAAAATTGAACGGTCGGGAAAGGCGCCCGCGCGATCGCTGTTTTCAAGCCTCGCCCATAAATCTAGTTCTAAAAAGTCAAATTAATCTTAGTAGGAAGGAACGTCTAGGAAAGTAGGGTGTTTTGCTAACACTCGTAGTGAAAGACTCCGTTAGACTCCCATCAAATGGTTGTTTAATTGATTAAATGAAAGTATGAAACAACTATCAATATTGCTTTCAAAAAGCCATCTACTAATGACTACTGCGTTTTTGTACCCACATCGAAAATGTTGCAACTTGCACGTTTTAGTTATGTCTGCTGTGGTTTTAGCTCCAAAAGTTTAACAAGAATTATACTAGGTATTATATTATACTAGGTGTGTACAAGACCTGTACCAGATGTACATGTTTAAATGTTGTTTTAGCATTATACATTTAACTGGAATAACATTTTATACCAAATTTGTACTAATTAACTGAACTAAGAATTGACTCTCTGTACCCAGAGATGAGATCTTGATATCTTGATCTAGGTATCTCAGAACTTGCGTCACCTATTTGGTTTCCTCGTCTGTGGTAGCTTCTCTAAAGTTTTCACCTCCGGATCTTTGTCTCGCCAATTTTGGGCCGCGAACATTTCTGTCGTCATTAGCCGATAAGCCTAAAACACGGTGGCATTACTTACGATGACAGATTTTATTGCTTTGCCGTTCTCCTTTTTATGACATGAAATTTATTGCCATCGAGAATGCCCACTTTCACTCACTTTATGTGTTTAAAGTCTTAGCCTGATCTGTTTTCGTAGATATTTTGATTTGTTTATGCTCTGCAAATTGAAACACAATCGTAGTCGTATCGACGCTGACTACAACCTTTATTTATTGGAACAAGCCTCAGTTGAATTTGAGTATTCACAAATGTTTTAATACCTATCCAACGGGCTGCAAGGGAAACAAAAAATAAAAAACCTGGTCAGCGCCCACTCTACCAAAACATTTCCCTGAGCCGGAAAAAGAATACGGATTTTTACTAGTGATGTGATGATAGAATACGTGCGTTCGTGACTAAAACAAGTTTGGTTTGAATACAGCAACTTCCATAGTTTTGTGGGGTTTCTTTTTAAGTTGTGGTAGATAAGTAAGGTATCCGTAAACCATATATATATATTTGAGTAAAGGAAAACTGTCTGCATCGTAGTTGATAAATTTTATGACACAGTTTGACTTAGTAAAATGGGTAATTAATTGGATTTTGAAATTGACATGGATTTATTCACAGAAAATTAAAAAAAACATATTTTTTTCTGTGGTTTTATTAAAAGGATTGCGAGAAGTTATATCAAAGTACCTATATACCTTATAACAACGAACCAAATAATTTTAATATATTTTATTGTATTGGAAAAAAACCACTCAAAAATATTTTATTTGTTCCAGTTGATTCTTTGTTGGGAAGGCCGTGAAATAGCATCTTCTTGTGCTGTAATTACAAATAATTCAACGTTTAAGAGTTCTGTGGATTGTATTTTAAAAGTATGAAAAGTAGCTGACTACGGGAAGGGAAATAGAAGGATAGCGAAGGTAGAGAACTTGAAAGCAATATTGGCGTAGACGGTAAAAGAAATACCCAGAAACGTATCGATAGAAAAAGTTACAAAAAAGAAAAGAAGCCTACTCTCAGTATTAAAACAAAATTGGCTAAAAATATTGGTATTGGTATTCAAATTAATACAAAGTGAAAGTAAATAAGTTAGTGTTCTATGTGTAGGTAAGTAAGTATATATTATAACCTGCATTATAGTCGTTGATGACAACTGGTATTGGACGAGGGGCGACACACAGCTCCAGCCTGAAGCTCTTCAACTCAGTAGTAGTAGGCATATCGCATCGCGACGGGAACGTGCGGAAATCGCATAGAATCAAACGACCAATTTTTAAAACAGCCTAAGGAATAATTATTATACATTAAAAACTAAAAAACACGCTAATGTGACTTGTTAAAACCAACCAAATTTTACCCGAGGGAGGTAGTGGAACGCAGGTTATCGGACGCGTCAAAAAAAAAAAAAAAACCAAACTCCAAAAAAAAAACGAGAGGTTTACTAGTAGCGATTGAAAAGTTCCACCATCGACCTCCTGGCTCCATCATCAGATCAGTTCGATGGTACCATAATATTATTGTATTGTCATCCTAATTAGGTACATTTATTTGCATTTTGCAAAGTTTAAAATCGATATGACAATTTATTATTAGATTGAAGCAGGTTAAAACCGTATTCCAAGATTTGTTTAAATTGTTATTTAGTTAAAAGTGAATCTAATAAAAGCGTGTTGAAAGGTCTTTATTTTAAATGTAATTATGAATTTTAAGTAAAACCTTTTAACAACAAGTTTATTTTTATTTTTATGCCATATGTGGCAAACAAGCAGACAGGCTGCCTGATGGTAAGCAGTCACCGTCGCCTATGGATACTTGTAACACCAGAGGCATCACAAATACGTTGATATAATTATAGATAGATTTGTCCTAAATACACATACATACTAACAGGACAAATTACTTGTAAAAAAACTTGCCAACATCATAACACATTGTCATCATTCTTACCGATCGAGTAGGTAACGGCAAAGCTGGGCGCGCATAAACAGGTGGACAAGCCAAAATAACACCCAAAGGCACGTACATCTTCAACACAATAAATGGCACTACAGTGGAGATCAATTCTGCAAAGCCAACATTTTCTGTTTAGATGTATCTGCCTAAACATTAAGTCTAACTACTACACATTTACTTACCCGGGTATATTCTCGTGGAGTATCTATCAGAGCAAGAAAATACTGGCTTCACTTTTGGATAGTAATCTGCAGTCATTTCCCATACGCGCAATATGTGGCATTCTCTAGGGCCTTCTACATACAAAACTACAACGCTTCCCGTATCGAGAGCAAACCCAGATAGCGCATCCTCTTTCTTGTCCAACAGCATGATATCTTCGTTTATTTCTTGAATGCATCGCAGTAATACCATTACAGCCTCTGAATCTCTGATCAGGCAGAAGATTCTCGAAAAAGATTCGGAGAGCTTACGAGTCTTACATCCAACTACTCCAATAGATACTTCTAAAGTCATCTGTGCTTGAAGTATAACACCTGGCTGTACAACTAAATTAGGTCCCGTTGGCATTCTTACATGGTTAATATCGTTTGTGCAAAATGTTTCACGTTCTAGTGGTTTAACGGTCACCCGTGGAGGGTATAGCGGAAATTCTCCACTAAGAAATGCGTTTATTCCCTTGGCTAAATGTTTAGAGTCTATATGAGTTACGGCTATGAGAATATCAAGCTCTTCGTTGGGGGGCTTAGGAATGAACCTGCCGAAATCACGATCCCCTTTTTCATAACCGAATAGTAGAGCACGTTTTGTTACAGAAGGCAATCTTATACCGCGTACCTGTAAAAAATGTGTTCAAACTGAGTTCCTGATTACGTAATTTGTGAATCAGGTATTCGCTACTGTATAGTTCGGTATTGATCAAAAACTTAATACCTCAATAGTAAAGCAAGCGTCCAGGAACTGCGAAGTGGTCTTTGGCAGCATTTCGTAAGGAATGGGAAGAGCACGATGGTTATTGAAGTTAATAGTCGATTTGGTTTTTAGTGGTTGGGGCTCCGAGCAATTTACTTCTTCTCCTACATTCCATTTGGTGTACAAATGTGTTATTCTGAGAATATTGAGAAAAAACAATATTTAATGGGGCGTACAAATCGAATTCTTAAAGCCTTTATGTACTCATACATTCAAGTTTGAGTACATACGTAACTATTCAAATTGTGAATTAAATACAAGAGAATTCTTTATTCATAATGATTCCGATACATTTTAAATTTGGAAAAAAAAATATTCTAACACGCTAGTCAAATATTTAATACGCCCACTGCGGCCTGAGTAATCCAATCGACCTAATAATGCTAATAACCCAACAAGAACAAAAGGACCACGGGCAAACTTCCCAAAGTGACCAAAGTTAACTATTTATTACCTCAGTATCTTCAACTCATTTAGAGGTATCTGGTACAAGTTCCCGACGTTCAGGAAAACTATCGGCAGATCGTCTGGTGCCGGTAAATTATTGCTGCTAATCAGGACAATTATCTCGGGGGAGTCGGGCGGCAGCTCGCCTACTGTCTCGAACGGAACTATCCTGCCGGTTCCTGTTAGGAATTTCTTATTAGATACGGGATGCCCAATTATCAGTGTAGTATACTAGACGACAGTGACGAGGCGTAGTTTAATTTAAACGATTTGGTTAGACTTTTCTACAAACCCAAACATCGTCATTCCACCAGTTTGTTTTGTTAGTTTTGTTTTGTAAGGATCGTTCCGTGTATTTGAGAAATTTCTAATCAAAATTGTCAAATTGGACAAAAACTAATCAATGGCTGCACACTATAATAGCACAGTACCTATTCATTAATCGTACTTTCTATTTCCTTCGAAGATTAAGATTCTAGGTGCATAAATCTTTCTTTTGACTCCCAGAAGTAATAACTTAGAATGAAAAGATAGAAAATGCTAAACGTATCCAATAGATTAATATAGGTATCTTAACATAAGTTAGGTTTAGGTACTGTCTTTAGAATGTATTGTAATTATTTGACATTAACACGGAATGTGGGTTTCTATAGTGCGAGCTCAGATTTGCGTGGTGAAGAGACCAGGCAAATATAAAATAAAAGTAGGGTACATTGCTAATGACGTAAACACACAATCATACTTGTATGAGGTATGATTACAGCTATGGCTATGAAAATAATTACCTATAACAAGGTTTTATAAGCTTTAGTTTGGATATAATAAAATTGAGGTATTAATAGATCAAACGTGAAACTTCCAGGAAAATTCAATAATGAAGGTCACATTAAGATCCTCAGACATGAGAAATAAGCCATAGAGAAATCAAGATAAGTATAACTTAATTAGAATAAGCTTTGGTTCTACAAATAATAAAATGGTTAAGAATAAGGCATAAATAAATCGTAGGCGCTCTTAAACCTTCTAATTACTTAATATTTTGCTAAGAATTCCATCATAATGTTATTTTCTAAAGCATAAAACCTCTCAAACGACGCAAGTACTTAATTTGTGATTGGTACTCAGTTGAACCGTTACAAGTATGCCCAATTCCACTTAATGCAACCTATTTTAACGAGAGGGATTGACGATCTTTTGATATTCTCGAGTTGTGTCCCCACTACAATTACTGAGCCTAATAATTTGTATTTAACAAGCTACGGTTTGTGTCCATGCTTTGCTAGCATAGAAAAGGAGTATCTATACATAATTCTCTATACCTACCAACAATATATACGCTTTAGCAGATATACAAAAAAACGTATTTATAATGTTAAAGTTAATCATACCAGCTAAAATACTTTCTCCTGCTAAACTTATTGCAAGCTTGTCTGCGGCTTTCTTTTTATCTTTCTCTTTAGGAGCTGGTTTAGAATCCTTTTTGGTTTCTTTTTGGTTTATATCCTCTTCTTCTGGGATCACTTCTTTTTCTTCTGGTGTTTCGAGTCGCCTCAATATGAGGTCTCGTACGCTATCAAAACAGACATCTTGATGTCTTGCGTCTAAAACCAAATATATTCAGAAATGCTTGATATAATGGCTTTCTTAATCAAAAATTTGACTCGTCTTTTTGGGAGCAGCGCTAACAAAACGCTTGACAGCATATTATAGAGGCTTATATGACGTTTCGGGAGGGTAGGGGTAATTTTTCTTAGCACGCTGGCAAGAAGAACAGGAATTCGTATTGTTACTTTTCAGTTCCTACCATAGAAAATAAACATTTGTGGTTCCTACCGTACTACGAATAGGTACAAGATTTGCTAAATAATAACCTGTCACAACGTCGGGCACATCGAACACGCCATCGAAACATGACCACGGAATATATTGCTCGATTAATTGCCAAATGAGTTTCCCTACGAATGTCATCAAAGTCTCCTCATGCTCCAAAACTGGAGCAAAGTACCGTCGGACGCCAAATCCTAGAGGCGGTAGTAATACGCCACTGTTCTTGTCACTTTTTGCACTAGAAAATAATAATGGTGTATAAAGAATTGGTGTATAAAGAATTTACATCTTTTAACACCTATTCTATGAGTGAATATTCTTAAGAACACAATGTTTCATGATAGTTTTGATGACTATTATAATTATTTTTCCTCTTTTTATGCCGCTAGATATTATTTTTTCTTGATAATTTTATCAAAACCATCATGGATGCCAGGACGCCAACCAAGAAAACAAGGACACTTCCACCTCTTCCTCGTGGAAATTCCAAAGATTCTTACGATTTGGGTCATCATTTATGATACCTACGTACTGCCCAAGAATGGATACTCCCTGCCGACCTCCTTGTTTCCTGAGAACTACAATCTAGGCATCTTCAAGGCTAGAGTGAATAGGTTTCTTCTAGATCGACGTGTTCCATCCTCGGCCGCAACGCCGCTTACCATCAGGCGAGTTGGTGGCCAAAAGTTAATCTAATCTAATCTATATTTAAAAAAAACTCCATTGACAAGGGTTAGATTCTTTAATATGAAGAAAAAGAACATAATATTATGTACTCTTTGTTTGAATGTAAATTGGTCAGTTATATACTACGTCGTAAGACTCGTAGTAAGTATGATATAATTATTATACCTACTGAATCAAAACTAGAAACTCTACTCACTTAGATCCCAATGATGCCACTCCAAATGTGGGTGTGATCGTCGCTATAAAGGACTGCATTTCCATAACCCTCACAGCGAAAGCAAATCTGATTGAGAAAGCTAGCCATCTCCTCTGGAGTAACTGCCATACCCGAACCCAACCGTATTGAGGTCCACACCATATCTGTTAATAGTAAATGAGGATTTTAAAACACCAAACACAGTGCCAAGTTTTCTCGGATCAAGTTTATAATGTGAACACGACAATTGTTTTTATTTCCACAACATACCAACAACCACATGAAAATTAAGGCCATGCGAAATTCGGTTTTATTATTTGCACCAAAATTATTAATTTCAAAGTTCATTTAAATCGGGGATCGTTTGTGTCGGGAATCGGGGAATGTTCTGAAGAACTGTTCGATCTGATGCCAGCATCGCGGTTTTATCATCGCACTAGCCGCCGCCGCCTGAAAGTTGCGTTTTACGCCACACGGTGCGTTTTACGTGATCTGTTTTGCTCACACCTGCAATTTGTGGAATGAGCTCCCCTCCTGTGGCGTTTCCGGGTAACTATAACATGGGGATACATGGGGTTCTTCAAAAAGGCTGTTAATAGAGTATTTAAGGGTCGGCAACGTATCTATGATGACCCTGGTGTTGCAGGTACCTATCCATAGGCGACGGTGATCGCTTACCATCAGGCGGCCCGTCAGCTTGTTTGCCACCCAGGGCATTAACGCTATTCTATTTTCAATTGGGACATATTTTAATAAGCGATAAAAGCACACCTATACAATTTTAGTTTTGAAGCAAACCCTCTCACATTACTGCACAAAAGCACAGTTCTAAGAATGCAAATTTAGTTGCCGTTAGCGCCGTTCTATTTTTCATTGATTTTGCTATCGAATACGAAGTTTTGTCAGATAGTACTTATGCTAGAACTGGGCTGCTTACGAAAAATTTAGTGCCTACACTTAAACACCAGACAACCCCCTATTAGGTAAAAAGTCTGAGACTTCCTAACTATGGACAAACCAAAGATGTTTTAAAATATTTTTTTATTTTTTTAATAATTAATAGGCTTGCGTTTGACCACCATCACGCCTGATGTTAAGCGATGATGCGGTCTACGTTGGAGCACGCTTGCCTAGAAGAAACCGATTCACTCGTGATTTGAAGAGACCCAGATTGTAACCATCGGGGAACACCTCATTCAGCGTTCATTCAGGCAGCGCATTCCACAGACTAGCAGTTCGCACAATAAATGTGGAATCAAAGCGCTTCGTACGGGTTTTCGGAATGTCAACCATGAAGCGGTGACGATTTTTCGTGCCCGCTCTGGCAGTCCGATAGAAAAATGGGCAGGACGGAATTAGATCGTGCAGATCCGATGCACACTCTCCGAAATGTATCCAATAAAAAACCGATAGACTAGCAACGTTACGTCGATGCTCAAGACTAAAAAGCTTAGTCCGAACCATCTTTGGTCCGAACTAAGGATTCATTGCTGATGAGCTTCTTGGTACGTTTCTCTATAGATTCCAATACCTCAAGCTGGTACTTAGCTGATCCATCCCAAAGGTGAGAGCAGTACTCCATGCACGACCGAACTTGTGCTTGCTACAGTGATAGCAACTGTTCCGACGTGAAGTACCGTCGCACCTTCGATAGGATACCCAACTTTTTGGCAGCCAATTGAGTCTTGCTCTCTATATAGGAGCCAAAATTGAGGGTTGATGTCAGAGAAACGCCCAAAAGCTCAAGCTGGTCAGTTATCAGAATGGATACATCCCGGAAAGTAGGAGCCAGTTGGAATGGCGTCCTTTTGACGGAGAACAGACACGCCTGGGTCTTAGCAGCATTGAACTTGACCAGGTTGGCATCACCCCAATTGGAGACTGCCCTAAGGGACAGGTTCATGCGCTTGACCATGGCCTCTCTGAGAGACTGGACTGGACTATACCTACTTTGGGACAAACCTTAGCTGTATGCGGCCATATCATGACATCCAAATCAAAATTTTGCCCGGGATACAGCTGACACTGTAGCTTCACGCCTTGAACACAAGAACCTTGCTCAAGCCATCCCTCGTTGCAGTCTTCCCAGACCTCCAAACCAAGAACTTCCACTGCAAACGTGAGTGTGAATGAACTCCGACAGTATGTCTGGTCCGTGGCGGTTTTACCTTTGCTCATCACGCTTAAAACTTTCAGAGTGTCTACAAAGTCAATCAGTTTTGGTTAAATTTACAAGTTTTGTTTTAATAAATGTGATAAATTATATAGGTAAATAAATCTATAATAACAATAAATTTAGTAGGTAGGTACGTAGTTAACATTTACAGAAAAGGAAAAAAATGGCTTCTCTTTTCTGTGATATCAATATATAATAAACCTATTGTATTCTCTTTGATAATAAAAATCACTTTCCCGCGTTGTAGCCCAGTGGCCCAGATAACCGTATATATATAGTAGTCTTTGACACAGACGGAACACTATTACTCATAGAGTAATATATACACCGTGCTATTACTGCAGATACACAGTGCAGATAACTACTATCATAGAGTAATATAGGTATACACACTACTATACCCTCCGTACCACAGATATCTTAGATCTGTGCTCCGTACTTATATAATAGTAGTGATCACAGATCTACTACCTATAGATTTTCAATGAGCGTGGCTAGCTCAGTGCCTCTCGCTTCAACAAGGTGTGTTGCCACATTAAAATGATTTGCTATAAGTTAGGGTAATTTACCTACTATGATGGGTAGTGAATCTTCAATGAGTACTTTGGAAACAATACTACCTTTTAAATATTTATATTTTATACACTATCTGCTGCAACCCGCGGAGCTACCTGCAATTTTCTGGGAAGAAAAGTACGTTGTCTGTCCTCATGACACACCCCTATCGTCCTGACAAAATTTGACTTAGCCCATGATCTAAGAAAACAAGGTCTAGCAATTTTAGAGTGGTCCCGCAATGACGTCACTGTCCAGTTGCCACTTTATTCAATCAGCTGTTACGTGGTGTATCGTCATCTCTCTCGAACCTGTTGTAAATTGACATCATGACATCATTGCGGGACGCCCACGTAAACATTTTTTCTCGGATTGCTATACCTGGCGGAGTATATTATTATACCATGACTTAGCCATTTCCTCGTAAAAACAGACAGAAAGTTACTTGCGTTTTTATTATAATTATTTGTTAGGATTAGAATATAGTACTAGAAAAAAGGTTGTAAAGTAACCATAGCATGATTTTTTATAATTAATAAAATATAGTAAAAAAGTCAGAGTTAAAACGGAACGAGGGTCCCTCATGCAACAAACGTTAAACGTATTTTTGGATTTGTTCTAGTGTAAAAACGGTAATCCGTACAAGCGTCAAATTTAGCGGATTATAGTGAACATAAGTAAAACAACAAATAATAAACACTGGCCAAGTGCGAGTCAGTGACAAATTTCTGTTTACCACTAAGCTAAGCAACGTCGGGCGCGGTCGGTACTTGGATGGGTGACAGCCTGGGCGTGATGTTGTCTTTTTGCACAACTTTTTGTATTTTGTGATTGTAAAGAACTCTCATAGCGCGAGCCCGACTCGCGCTTGGTCAGTTTAGTTTTTTCATGAATGGAATTATGTATAACATTCCAAATAATTAGATAAATAGACTCTTTAATGTTTACAGTACAAATTTCACGAACAGCGCGTAGCTTTTTGTATCGGTTCGCCGAAATCGCCTTTTGCTTTGCCAGCTTCATAACTGTGGCCTCATTAATATATATTTAATTTCATTACATTCACCATATTCATATGGGCATAAAAGGGTCGGTATTTTGCACTTCTTGCAATGTGCCAGCTTTTTTCAGCAATGTGACAGGATCAGTTGGAAACCTGCAGAACGAATAATTTATGTTAGTTGCGGTGGGTAATTTCTTTCATAAACTGGCAACATTCATAATTTATTTTCTAAGTGAATAATTTGATAAAATTCATAGAATTAGACCACAAATCGACCTAAAAACTGACTAATTATGAATAAAATATTTGCGAATTGATATCCTGAATTTATTTAGGTGATCTTTACAAGCTTTATATGTTTACTTACGTGTGAAATGATATTTCATCGTATTTTCGCTCACTGCGCTTCTTGCAGCCCAAAATGCTACAACCAACCATTGTAAAATATCTTTTACAATTATTTCTCAGAGGAAACACGCATTTATCACATTTAATCACCAAAAAAAGGCAATAAATATAATTCAGACCCGTTTTGTTTGTCACTGATTATTATAGATTTTGACACTTGAGGTACCAAAACAGGTCACGCCGATAAGGACAACAAAATCTATTTATGTCCTTTTCGTACTTGTGCTGAGCCATATCAAGTTGTCTCTTTCACTAAAATATATTGCCGATCTGGTTGTGTATATCTGTGGTAGTGATAGTAGTATTTGTTTGTACTACGTAGGTATTCTATATACGTAGGTATTACTATAAGACCACAGAACACATATACCAGAGGATATACATATATTATATGAGACGTTGTAGTTATTATTATTTGACACTAATGACTACCAAAGAGAATACAATAGATGACTACTTTCGTAAGTTGTATTTTGTTGTATACTTAGCCCATGACCCACAGATATACACAACCAGATCGGCAATATATTTTAGTGAAAGAGACAACTTGATATGGCTCAGCACAAGTACGAAAAGGACATAAATAGATTTTGTTGTCCTTATCGGCGTGACCTGTTTTGGTACCTCAAGTGTCAAAATCTGTAATAATCAGTGACAAACAAAACGGGTCTGAATTATATTTATTGCCTTTTTTTGGTGATTAAATGTGATAAATGCGTGTTTCCTCTGAGAAATAATTGTAAAAGATATTTTACAATGGTTGGTTGTAGCATTTTGGGCTGCAAGAAGCGCAGTGAGCGAAAATACGATGAAATATCATTTCACACGTAAGTAAACATATAAAGCTTGTAACGATCACCTAAATAAATTCAGGATATCAATTCGCAAATATTTTATTCATAATTAGTCCGTTTTTAGGTCGATTTGTGGTCTAATTCTATGAATTTTATCAAATTATTCACTTAGAAAATAAATTATGAATGTTGCCAGTTTATGAAAGAAATTACCCACCGCAACTAACATAAATTATTCGTTCTGCAGGTTTCCAACTGATCCTGTCACATTGCTGAAAAAAGCTGGCACATTGCAAGAAGTGCAAAATACCGACCCTTTTATGCCCATATGAATATGGTGAATGTTAATATTAAATATATATTAATGAGGCCACAGTTATGAAGCTGGAAAAGCAAAAGGCGATTTCGGCGAACCGATTCAAAAAGCTACGCGCTGTTCGTGAAATTTGTACTGTAAACATTAAAGAGTCTATTTATCTAATTATTTGGAATGTTATACATAATTCCATTCATGAAAAAACTAAACTGACCAAGCGCGAGTCGGGCTCGCGCGCTGAGAGTTCTTTACAATCACAAAATACAAAAAGTTGTGCAAAAAGACAACATCACGCCCAGGCTGTCACCCATCCAAGTACCGACCGCGCCCGACGTTGCTTAGCTTAGTGGTAAACAGAAATTTGTCACTGACTCGCACTTGGCCAGCGTTTATTATTTGTTGTTTTACTTATGTTCACTATAATCCGCTAAATTTGACGCTTGTACGGATTACCGTTTTTACACTAGAACAAATCCAAAAATACGTTTAACGTTTGTTGCATGGGGGCCCTTCCTTTGCCCTTCCGTTTTAACTCTTTGACTTTTTTTTATTTTCAATTAATCATAAAAAATCATGCTATGGTTACTTTACAACCTTTTTTCTAGTACTATATTCTAATCCTAACAAATAATTATAATAAAAACGCAAGTAAGTTTGTAACTTTCTGTCTGTTTTTTTACGAGGAAACGGCTAAGTCATGGTATAATAATATACTCCGCCAGGTATAGCAATTCGAGAAAAATTTTTTACGTAGGCGTCCCGCAATGATGTCATGATGTCAATTTACAACAGGTTCGAGAGAGATGACGATACACCTCGTAACAGCTGATTGAATAAAGTGGCAACTGGACAGTGACGTCATTGCGGAACCACTCCCAGATTGCTAGACCTTGTTTTCTTAGATCATGGGCTAAGTCAAATTTTGTCAGGACGATAGGGAGTGTCATGAGGACAGACAACGTACTTTTCTTCCCAGAACATTGCAGGTAGCTCCGCGGGTTGCAGCAGATAGTGTATAAAATATAAATATTTAAAAGGTAGTATTGTTTCCAAAGTACTCATTGAAGATTCACTACCCATCATAGTAGGTAAATTACCCTAACTTATAGCAAATCATTTTAATGTGGCAAGACACCTTGTTGAAGCGAGAGCCACTGAGCTAGCCACGCTCATTGAAAATCTATAGGTAGTAGATCTGTGCCATGACCCAAAGATTTCCTTTCCAGGTATGACGTCTATGCTTTTACCTTACTCCACGAAGTTTTTTCTGTTAGAAAGAGGCTTTCACAGATCTGGTTTTAGTTCAGATTGTCTGGTATGATAGAATGACGGCTACCTATTTGAATTGATAGTAAAAAGCACGTAAAAGGTGTATTTTATAAATCTTGACGTCTTAATTTATTGTTCTTTATCATTTCATTACATCTATATTCTGCTGTGTGTGACTGGAGAGGATACCATTTTCTCACGAACAAAACTAACCTAACATCGTCTAACCACGTCTAACCATAAGACAAGAATATACCATAGCTTATGTGGATGTGGATATCAACAAATCTTCTGCTACCCCAGGGTTTAGTTTAAAATAATCATTTTGGTAAAAAGAAACCTAAAAAAACTACGATTAGTTAAAGCTAAAGCTGATTATAAATATTTAGAATGAAGACGCAAGATGCTGCTAGTTTTCACAATAATTATTCATTACTCGCTGCGCCCCGCGGTTTCACCAGCGTAGTGATGAAAAATGGTGATGATGATGATGGAAAGATTTTATTCTGTGGTCCACTCAAGGGCGTTATAATACCATAATTATGGTCAGCTACATTAATTTACATATTGTCAGTAAAATACGTTATACGTGGCGGTATGGACATAATAGTTTAAGCCTGCACAGAAATGGGCAAAACAGTAAAAAATACATGACAGTGACATATGGTTTATAAGTGATGTCAATTGTCAATGCAAAGGTGATGTTTTGTATTTTCTTTTTTTTTCAACATAAATGTGTGAATTTTCAATTTTCATTTCATATTCCACAGTCATATTCCTATGAATTTTGTCAGACTTGATTACCGGCGTGGCATTAATTCGAAAAAAAACCGAATGAAATGAAGAATAAATAGTGGAACATCTAATAAGCAGTATTCAGGTGTGGAAAAAATTACGTAGTGACCAATAAAATAATATTTTGTTTTTTGTAAAAATATTATTTACGTGAAGATTATTATTATATATTATTTACGTAACCCACTTCTCATTTTTCAGGTTCCCAACGCCAGTTAACAAAATGACAAAAGTACTGCGATCATCTTGGTGTATAACTAAAAACATATCCAAAAGAAATGTGTAAGTTAATACACCCTTTCTCTTACCAGTAAACACTTGAAGACAAGACATGCACAAACTCGCTGCTAGAAATTGCGCTCAATACTGTACAATGTTTAGTAACCACTAGATACCCAGTTTGAATCCCTATCAAATGGCTTAGGATACCAAGCTTGTACCTATATGTACCTGCTCTTATATATGATGTGGGGGCGATACAACACACATTGAAGTTGGGTATATTGAGCATTTTCCCTTGCCAACTAATATAATCCAGATCTATATAAATGTTATAAACAATTATGAACACTAAGATTCGAATTTACACAATCCAGGTTTACACCTGATCGCTTTATCCGCGAAGCTACGGTCGCCAATAAGTGGAAAAAGTGCTCGGGTGTCAGCCCAGGGCGCAGGTCCAAATAAAATAAAAAATATTTGGGACATTTAATGTCAAATACCAAAGTGCAGCTTGGCAATTACTAATACTTACTAAATAAATAACACTTACACTCATAGATGCCAGGGCCAAAGCCAGGGTACCAAGATACGCTGGCAAAATGCACAACTAAGATCCAGGCCCAGAGTGGATATTTAAATTTCTCATTACCTATGCTGGGCCAGGATTACAATCCAGAACCTCTTGCTTAGAAGATGAACTATCAGCTGTCATACTGGTTGTTTGTACGTCGCGTCGCATTATCATAATCAGCCTATCTTAGTCCACTGCTGAACATTGGTCTCTTCAAGCCAAGCCGCACCACTCAGCCCGGATCTTCCACTTTTCGCGCCCAGCCTCTGCCAGCTACCTAATATGAATATCACTCCTTAAATTTCAAGGCGCCCTAGTCTTAGTTTGCTGATTCATGATCTCCTCCCTAGAACACGTCTAACCAACCGTTATAGATTCTGCAACAAATATGAACGGTCTACTGCCACTTCAGCTTGCTAATACTTTGAGCTATGTCGGTGACTGGTTTGTTGCAGAAATTCATTGTTCCAGATACAATTTAATAAAAACAATACCACCACACTTTTTTGTCATGCCTGCGAAGCTCAAATTCAACAGTTCCAACGAGTTTTAAGAGTTCTTCCAGTTGTAACCATTGTTAACATTTTACTTGGTCAAATCCTACTAATATTATAAACGCGAAAGTTTGTAATTATAGTTGTATGGATGTTTGTTCCTATTTCACGCTGCAACGGAACAACGAATCGACCTGATTTTTTGCATGGGTATAGTGACATAGGCTACTTTTCATCATCATCATCACCATTTTTCATCAATACGCCGGTGAAACCGCCGGGCGCAGCTAGTTAAAAACAAAAATTAAATTTCTTTATTTGGCAGACAGTTAAACATGGTTGTCACTTTTTTCACACTTAGTGATTTTATATCTTCGTGCGAGTGAGAGAACTGCTGGCGGTGGTCTGGAGTGATCAGCGTTGCCACCTGTCTGGATTTTGCCAGAACAGTCCTGATTTTGATATTGTCTCGATAACCTATAGTTTTGTCCTGATTTTTTATAACATGTGACAATCACTCAATTTGTTCAGACTCACACCATAAATACGCGTCGCAAAAAAATAATTTATCAACTGGAGGGCCCTTAATTAATGGCCATTAACCTTCTCCCCCGCCCCGCGCGTCGTCAACACCAACCGATTTTCCAGTTTTTTTTTTCCAAAAAGATGTCAACCCTGGAAGTGATTAACAATTACTCTTCAATATAGTGGCATGTTAAAGTGGCTCTATCTCTCTCACTTTAAGTAGGAAGATACTGTACATTTTTGTATGTAATTTGTATAAATGATTACAGGATCCAATCAACAAAAACACGTCTCTTAGCTTCATCATGCTGTTACTGGAAGGAGAAACGTGACACACACTCAACAGTCGATGAAGCTGAAATCCAGTTATTTTCTACAATGAAAGACTGGTGGAACCCACAAGGACCAATGAAAGCTCTCCACTCTATGAACACTATTAGGTAAAGCCATATATTTTAACTCAAGTTTATCTTGGAGTACTTTGGTCTTATTTACCAGGAAAGAAAAATAATAGTCTCAGGCAAAGTCGATGGCAAAAGATCTCGAGGCCGCAGCCCAATACGTTGGTCTGACCAGTTTTGTTCTTATTACAAAAAAAATATTAAAATTTGCAACTTAATGCAAATAAAGTATCAGCTGACGCTAGAGGTCAACGGACGACCTCCGCACGCACACTCGCGCGCTTTAGTACCTATGTAGTGTATTCGAGTTTTGTATGCGTTACATTGCTGGTTTGCAAATATAACATAAGCTATCTGCCAGTGAAAGTCCCGTCAAAATCGGTCATTTCGGAAACTGTAGAGAATACATACACACACCGCCTTTTATATATATAGATTTGTATCACAGGCTTGATCTGGTTTTTCCAGGGTGCCGTTTGTGAGGGATGGCTTAGTTGAATGTTCAGATGAACCCAAAACCACCAAACCACTGCAGGATAAAAAGATACTTGATGTCGGTTGCGGAGGAGGCATTCTCGCTGAAGTAAGTGTTAAATATCTGCTTATCCGTGGAAATAAAATATTTTCTTGCTAGACGTTTTCTTTTCCCTCAATTTTTGACAATGACAAGTTTGACAAATTAGTATCGAGACAGATGCCACAGATAATGATAGCATGCACAGCACACTATGCATAGGTGCGTTCACAGAATAACAGTAGAGTTAGTACATTCGTTTATTTGTTTATTTATTTTATTTTTTATAACAGTAAGATCACATAACGTGTAGACGTGTGTGTCTCTCTTCATCTGGATTATGGTGCGTGCTTGAAACGCTTTTCGATTCAGTCAAGGCTGATTTATCATTCTGAGCTTGTGTTATCATGCCTCTGTAATATATTATATCAGAAGAATGACTGATGCCCAAAATGCATTGACTGTGAGAATGAGATTATAGATTAACCATGAGCCGATACTCAAGGAGTCAAATGTGAAGAACGTACTTGTGTCGTTATTTAGTATTTCACTAACCGACAAAAAAAATGAAGGATGTTCCCAATTTTGTTGTTATAAAAAAAAAAAAACTCCGTCATTTGTGGCCCGATTAGGAAAAAAAAATTTTTTATTGAAAGGATGTAGTTTCATATTGGTCCCAAATCAAATCAAATCAAAATCAATTTATTTGTGAGCATATTGTCTTAGATGATGGTATACAATAATGTGCCGACCGAGCTCAGTGGCGTGCATTGGGAGAGGCCTATATCCAGCAGTGGACAGTTAGAGGCTGATGATGATGATACAATAATGTGTGTTACAAATATTCTACCTTAATTATTTTTTTGTTGTCAGTCATGGTCTCTAAATTAAATAAACTAAATTAAACTCTAAATTACCTATATAATTTGTTTCAGCCTGTCTTTAAAAAAAATCATTAACTTTATAATAACACTTGTCAATTAAAATTTTTAACAATTTACATCTCATAGCATTGTAATTCAATTCCTTAAAACTATCTGGTAATTTATTATAAATGGACTGGTGATAGTCATACAGTATACATTATTACTATATACACACACTCATTGATCGGGAATGAGCAACTTATGTTTCCATCGTTGTTGTCTGTCCCTTCCCGCTATTCATCAAAATCGGTTTAGTAGTTTGGCTTTTAAATCAAAATAACTGGAAATTTTTGTTAATAAAATAAATAAATATTTGGGACATTTTTGCACACGGTCATCTGACCCCATACTAAGCAAAGCTTGTGATATGGCTGCCAGAGACTGATGTACATACATATATAGTTTTAAATACATACTTAGATAGATATTAACAACCAGATATAGAACATGCATACTTTACAAATTTTGTGATGTTGGTTTTTTAAATTGACAATTTCTTAACTTATAGTTTTTTTTAAACTTTCGCGATTTGAACACATATTTTAAATGTTAATCGGGACTTATCATATCGGGTATTATTTAATTTAGGTAAAAAATATGTACCTTTCACTCGACGTTTCGACCATGTTACAATGGCCGTGGTCACGAGCTGACTAACTTATAGTATTATACTTTTCAGGGCCTAGCTAGGCTTGGTGCTAACGTTACTGGCATAGATGCAACCAAAGAACTGATTACAATGGCATTGGAACACAGAAATTTAGATCCTAAAATAGCCGACAATAAGCCTGAATATCATCTGACAACTGTGGAGGTAACGTTTTATAATTATTAACACACAAGGCTCTCCAAACATGGTGGATCAGAAGCGTTTGAAACTTCCAGTCTCAAGGTTTAGTCCCATTTGCCTATAATAAATTTTGCCTTTTATGTTTTGTTGTTCAATAGATTCATAATTCCGCAACAGGCTACCGGACAGGTGTTAGATTTGTTAAAAAATAACAGGCTTTGCGTTTTTTTTAAATCCTGGATTATTTACTCAGCCATTTATTTAAAATACACCGTTTGATTTTTTTGTTTTTTTTTTATTTGAAAGGTTGACTTTCATATTGGTTCCATAGACATTTCATCAAAATCGGATCTGTAGTTTGCTTAGTTGAGTCATGGTAGCCCATTTGGGAGACCACTAGAATTACAAAAAAAGCGTGAGGTCGCGTGTTCAAACTCCGGGATCGTGTCAATGAGCTCTTTGGAGCTTATGTACGGATTTTCATACCACTGGCTTTTCGGTGAAGGAAAACATCGTGAGGGAACCTGCATACGTACGGAGAAAGAATTCAATGGCGTATGTGAATCCACCAACCCGCAACTGGGCCAGCGTGGTGGATACGGCGCAATCACCCTTTCGGGGGTAGGCTAAAAGTCCAGCAGTGGACTGTTAAAAAGCTGATTATGATGAAGTAACCAAAGTTGTGTATTTTACTAACTTTGAAGTCGGTTTTTTAAATTGATAATTATTACTTATCATCTTAAGAGCGCTCACATTTTTGACGAAAACTGGATTTTTGGCAATAGTAATAATAGAAAATTCAATTGCAGTAATAAAAATACAGATTATAGATAGAAAATAAAATAAATGCTTAAAATTTTGGATAAATTCAAAATTTCAACTTATTCCGTCCATGTAACAAAAGTAGTTTTTCGTAAAACTCTCAGAAGGAAAGTTCGAGAGTGGATTTTGTTAAATTACCGACATAGAATAAACAATTTTAATGTAGGTAGTTGTTGTTTACTTATTTTATATTCGTCTTGACAATTACGGCTTTATTTTTTCATTTCATGACCCAAAATCCAGATACATAAAATAGAATGACTGCATTTCGTAACGCGGCTCTTAATTATTTACAGGAACATGCACCCAAACACAAAAACGTCTACGACGGAGTTGTAGCATCAGAAGTAATAGAACACGTCAACAACAAAGAAATATTCGTAAAGTGCTGCATAGACGTGCTCAAACCCGGTGGAAGGATATTCTTCACCACTCCGAATAAAACAAGAGTCTCCCAAATCGCTAATATATGGGTAGCGGAATATGTGTTGAACATTCTACCTAAAGGAACCCACCAGTATGAGAAGTTTGTCCCACCTACTGAACTCACATTTCTTTTGGAGAGAAGTAAGTTCTTTTCAATCACAAGTATTCAAATAATCTAATGAGGCCTACTGTCTAAATTTCACTCGCCTACCAGTGTCAGGAGGATATAGTTTTTATGAAGTGAGAACTTCTTTAGCCGCGTTGAGCGATTTTTGGTAAAGGCAAAAATTATGGGTCCGCGTCACCGACATGCTAATTTATTAGTTTTCAATTCATACGGTAGTCCACATGACTGCCATTTTTTTTTTTTTTTTCAAAGTAGTTTGTCGTTTGCTCAACTTCAGTTAGTGTCTAAGATAGAGCATACTTAGCACAGTTTCCACAGCTTCATGGGCGTCATTGTAATATTTGAGATATAACTTATTTTACTTACGTATCTAAATATTTAAGCAAGACTAGCTTCGATTCGCCATTTTCCAGTACTCCGATATTATTTTCGGGGGAATAAATCTTCTTTGTCTTATAATACTCATGCCAAATTCCATGAAGATTGGTTCTGCTGTCAAAAAGAAACAAACCTCAAGTGGATAGACATACGAGTAGCACAGTTGTTCCATGGTATAATATTAAACTCCGCCAGGTATAGCGCTCCGAGAAAATATATCACGTGGGTGACACACAATTACGTCATCAATGTCATGGATACACGTACACGTGCATAAGCAAGAGCAGAATAAGTAATTTACAACAAGTTCGAGTGAGATGACGATACACGAAACAATGGCGGAATCGCTATAAAACAACTGATTTTCTGTGCTACCAGTAGCGTGAAATTATATTACCTGTGGAATCCAATAAGTCAATGGTTTTGATATAAATAATGTGTTAATCATTGTTTATTTTTAGTATCCATAGGCGACGGTGACTGCTTACCATCAGGCAGCCCGTCTGCTTGTTTGCCAACTATGGCATTAAAAAAAATAACAAAAAAAAACGTGCTTAACTTGAATTGCTTTGCTTGAGCGGACAAACCAAATGACAGTAAAAATGCTACTTGTACTTTATTTAACAGATTATTTAAAAAAAATGTTTTCCAATGTCTGTGTTTGTTGCAATAAAGTGGCAACTGGACAGTGACGTAATTGGGTGTCAGCTCCCGGAGCGCTAGACCTTATTTTCTTAAATCATGAGTTCTTCTTTTGCATATTTATTAATGTGATTTACTTATTTTATGAACCTTTCTATGGACAAGGTTATATCATCATCATTATCAGTCTATCATGTTCCAACTGCTGGGACTCAGGCCTTCTCCCAGATAGAGAGGTATGGGCCGTAATCCACCATGCTGGCCCAGTGCATGTTGGTGAATGGCACATATAGTCTTTAAACTTTTAAGGTTCTTAGACATACCGGTTTCCTTACGATATTTTTCTTCACAGTTACAAGGTTCACACTCATATAAAATGACACCATGTGGTTGGCAGCAACATATTGTGTCTCCCTTACTCTCATTGTCTTTGGGAAAAAAACTGCTGTTCCATAAACTGCTGGTTTTTTTTTTCGACATGTCAGTGTTGGTCCGATAGTAAAAGTTGTTCATATTAGTTAATTATGACCTCCTTTCGGCTTAGTTCAGTCGATCCGTGAAACCCTGCAACCCTCGCTTGTTTTGACAAAGCATCTTGCGTCATCAAAAAGTTGTTATTTTCTAGGTCTCATAATTGCAGAGGCAGCTTTTAAAAAGTGTATTTTTTTTTCTCATTTCTAGATGGCTGCCATGTAGAGGCCGTCTATGGAACCTTTTATCACTTCTTATCAAACACGTGGCAGTTTGTTAAGTCACAACAGCTGATGTACGCCTTGCAGGCTGTCAAGCTAGAGTAGTACCTAGATGTCCTAGGTATAGATTATATTATTGTTAAAAAAGGAATAACTAATATTAATATTAGCTCCTAAGTACAGCTGCTTTTAGTAAATTCGTTATATAAACTTTTAATTGTTTTTATTTGCTATTAGATAGCTCTGTATCACAGATCAGAAAAACGAGGGAGATACGGTAAGGTCGTGGTGGATGCGAACAACACAGGGTTTTTTTAATCTTTAATTTTTGGATGCTTTTAGGCAACGTGTCTATGTCAGCCTCATCGTATCCTAGATACCTTTAGTTGAACTCACCCTTCAGACGACCCACCCTTTTGTATCGCTACAAGTTTTTTAGTGTGTATGAAAAATTTGTAAGTGTATCGAAACACGTGTTTTTCACACATTTTATTTATATTACACGGGAATTACTCACGTAAGATGCCAAGCGAGACGCAGCCGCGCGCGTGCATTCACCTTGAAAAAGACAGCCTAATGCGGCTGAAACTAGTCGGAGTGATCGGCTTAATCTTACGTGAGTAATTCCCGTGTAATATAAGTAAAAAGTGTATCGAACTTACAGTTTTTGTATTGAGCTGTTTAGCTGTTAAAAAAGTGGGTTAAACACTGAAAAAGATATTAATTAAACACGATCGATAATAGTACTAAGGGAAATCCGCCTTGTTTGTCTGATCTGAGCTCTGTATCATACTAATATTATAAATGCGAAAAGTTTGTTGGTTTGTTTGTTCGTCTTTCACGCAGCAACAGATCGACCTGATTTTTTGCATGTGTATAGTTCAAAGGCCGGAGCAAATACCACATAGGCTACTTTTCATCTTCATCTTCACCATTTTTCATCACTACGTATGTGAAACCGCGGAGCACAACTAGTAGAATTATATTTTGACACGGGGTGTTCGAGTTATGTTCTATAGTTCTAAGCCATTTATCATACATAGCTATGAAGCTTGTTTGCCAAGCAGTGGTAAACTATGAGCTAGAAACAAAAACGAATACCTACAGCTCTTATCTAAACGGGTAATAAGTATAAGTATGCAGAAGGTATAGCAATGCCATATAGTTCGGATAGCCCGTTGATCTATTTTATTTTATTTTTATAATTAATAAGCTTGCGTTTGACCACCATCACGCCTGATGTTAAGCGATGGTGCGGTCTACGTTGGAGCACGCTTGCCTAGAAGGAACCGATTCACTCGTGATTTGAAGACACCCAGATTGGTAGTAGTCTAGTTGGTAGTGAACCTGCCTTCTGCGCTTGGGGGCGTGGGTTCGATTTCCACCTAGGACAAACATTCGTGTGATGAACATATGTGTTTGTTCTATATCTGGGTGTTAATATCTATTTAAGTATGTATTTAAAAATAAATATGTATGTATATCAGTCTCTGGCATCCATATTACAAGCTTTGCTTAGTTTGGGGTCAGATGACCGTGTGTGCATATGTATTCCGAATATTTATATATTTAGTTATATTCTCATGGGGGTTATACTTGTAGTACAAAATATGGAATACTTGCAGCGCCTCATGATTTTAACATCTTACTTAAAAAGTAGCCTTGCGCAGACCGGCCAACTCGTCTGTTATTATAAGCCTGTGATAAACTGCCTCCATAACAAATTTCATTTAAATCCGTTCAGCTATTACGAAATTGAGTGCGGACAAACACACACATTTTCGCATTTTAAGTGTCATGCACAAAATACGTATACCTAGATACACAGAAGAGAAAAATTTTTCGTTTAAAATAGAACGGCTGTCAAGGCATTTTTGCAAGAAATCCGTTGTAGCCAGTTGCACACATGTAAACGAAACGTCATAATATAACTACATAGGAAGGAATGCAATAATTCGTCAAGATTATTATTAATCCAAAAGGTTATGAACGCCATTTTAAAGTTTATAAAGTTTAAAACTGACCTTCTCGTGGTGCAATACGGTTCAGTTCCCTGTGCATTTTGCGCAATTATTTCGGTAAATGCTGCTATTCCAAAAAAACTGCACGATTCTTGTGCAGTTCAAAAAACTAGTACGAGTTCAACAGTCCTTAACGTAAATTTATCTACGACATAGTTAAAATAGTTCCAAATTAAACTGCACGATAAGCACGAGGGTTAAAATAATTTCGCTTAGAGTTTTTCATCGATTTAGCTTTTTTTATTTAACAAAACTAGTGTATTAACGCATGTGCTTGTGTAATAATATTGAATTATTATCCGTTAAATAAGATTAAGGCAAATTCGTAGGTTTGCGTGAGTGTAGGCAAACAATGGGAAGTTGCAAATGTGATTTTTTTGTGTTGCCCCAGAACTCCATAGAAACTTGATTAAAAAGTTTCCATGACCTTACTAACTCATGATTTGACCATGATATTGACGTAGGCTATGTTTAGAGTTCGTTTTATGTGACTTTAAATGGGTAGAAAAATAAATATATTACTTGATACGGTTAAATGCTATTTTCGTGAGGAGCCATTAAAAAAAAAACCATCCTAAAATTTAGAATGTGGTATCACAGCTAGTGATGGGAAAGTTTTGTGTGCAGTTTTAATTTTATCGATAAACTTAATAGGCATGATGACTAATATTTTTTTATTACCTCATAAAAAAAGCTGATCATAAATAGAGCACATCAACAAAAACAAAATAAAAATTAGTTCAAAAATAAATAAAAAATAAATAAATTAGTTAAAATAAATTAGTCACTGACTCGCATTTGATCATTATTTATTATTTTTTGTTATACTTTAGGTAGAGTGTGTCTGTGTACTATATTCATGCCAATTATTACGCTTGTACGTATTATCGTTACACTACATTACATATACATTAGATCTAATACAAAAATACGTTAAAATACGTTTGCTGTATGGGGACGCCTCTTTCGTTTTAACTTTTTGACTTTTCAGGGTTTCGTACCCAAAGGGTAAAAACGGAACCCTATTCTAAGCCTACGAGTCTAAGTCTACTAACTTACTAAGTCTGTCCGTCTGTCTATACCATTAAATATTATGGAATCGTGGGTGTGACTTATTTAAAAACGTGGAGTTTTAGTACAGTTGTATGATTATTAACGACTTATTTACCGTGATTATGTTGTGGATATGGAGTTCCTAATGTTTCGGCACAGGAAATGACTCAAAAAAGTTATAAATAATGTGTAAATATTCCGTAATCATACAACTAAATAGTGAACAACCGGGATATTATAAAAAGTGGAGTTTAAAGTTTCGGGATCGCAATTGAAGCTGGCTAGGTTTTTTATTGAATAAAATTATCAATAATGAATATCAAAGTTAGTTGATTGAATCAGGCGTCACTTTACGGAAGTCTCAAATGTGCATCACAAATATCTATAAAGAAAAATAATTTATAACTTTATAACTTCCTTTAGTTTGCGTTTTCTTGGGAGTCGAAGAATTTGAACAGGCAGGTGAAGCTATTTTAAGCCTCTTTGGAGATTTTTTGGTTGTCTGAGAGTAGTATGAAGACGTTGGTGTTGGTGATATGATTTAATTTTTAACCACTGAATGTAAATAAATAATTTATTTTTGTGATATTGCTAATGGCTTCAAGTATCTTTTATTTGTCGTGATACATATATGTCCAAAAATTTTTTTGAACAAATTGTGCTTGTTTTGTAGGAATCCAATCACGTCTTCCCGTTGCATCAATCCATTTTTGCCTAGTAGACGGATTGCCTGGAAAACTGTAATAAATTCAATGTCTATTTATAAAATAGAAAATTACGGGAAATGTAATAGTGCTAATAGACGAAACGGACTTGGTCCATACGTCTGTTAGTACTATAAGAAAAATCTAAATGTATCGATATCGATAAAATAATGGTAACCACTATTATTGTCAACGGCTTGTCAACAGCTTTGTAATTAAAACACGGTGAAATAATAAAATTATAAACAATTTAGACATACCAGTGATAGGATATGCTTCCTTTTTTTTAAATAAAATCTTTGCTAGCTAGGCGACACGTAATTACAGCGCAAGAAGGCATTGTGGAATAAATTCGATGGAGCAGCTACGCGTTCAAAATCAGTTAGCAATAGGGAATATGCATGTGTTTTTTTTATTTTTTTTATCAACTGTTTACATCGTTATATCATAGTAAAAAATATAATTACAGTTGGATATGCTCAAATAATTTTTTTAAAGAATTTTTAAAACATCGAATAAATTTGAGCTGTTTGAACGCCGCAATTTTTCGCGGGCCTTGGATGACGTCAGAAGCCACGTTCTATGTTTGTTTACTATAGACGATACAGTTATTTCACACAGATTTTCAGTTTTATAGATATTCAGACCATGGAAGAAGCTAAAAAACATTTTTATAGGTATTGTCGTGTGCCAAAGTGTACAAACACTATTAGAAATACACCCGATAAAGTGTTTTTTCCTATTCCAAGAGATGCGAAATACGTAAACAATGGTGTAAGGTTATGAGAAGAGATGAAGTATCTCCAATATCATGTTTGCATTGTTGTGAAGATCATTTTAATGTAAGTATGTTATATTTTGATAGCATGGTGTGAGTTATAAGTATGTTTAGTATTGAATATTATGCACTCTGTACATCTAACTTGTAATAACATAACCTAAAAGTTCAATAAAACTTTTGTCTACAGTACTAATAGGTACTTACCTGTTTTTCCGTCGAGGATTTACAAAATCTAAATTTATTTCAGGTCGAGGAGGATACAGTAACTTATGTTCAATGCAACATAACGAAACAACAAGGAGGAAAAGTTACTCTACGGTTAAAGAAAAAAGTTGTGCTTCATATATTCCAGTGCTAAAAACAGAATATGCCACCACCAGTAGAGAGAGAGACAAAGATAAGCACTAATAAACGAAGCTCTCTCAGAGTTAACTGCCAAAAGTAGCAATGTTTTAGACATTTCTGAACCTCTAGAAACAAGTGATTGAAGTGAAGCGAGGCCCAGTACTTCCCATACTGATGTCTGTGATGCTTATCAAGCGAGGCCCAGTACTTTTGATATTGATGTCTGTGATGATTATCAAGCGATGCCCAGTACCTTCCATATTATAGTTGGTGATAATGAAGACAAATTACAGGGTGACAAAGCTGTGCAAGTGAATATTAAAGCGAAGTACAGAAGTAAATGTGTTCATTTAAGGAGTTTGACTTGATGAACTTCACGAATAAAATCAGCTCTGACTAGTTTCAAAAAGAAAATTATTTGTAGATAACCCAGTTGGTGGTATATGTATTTCTTCTGGAGTGTTTACCCCTTAATAAAGCAGTGATGGCTGACAGAGGATTCAAAGACTTGTCATGTTAGTTAGAAGCTAAAAAATTTACCCTCATTCGACCACTTTCTGTTTCAAAGTCCTCCCCCAGCGCTCTTACAAACAGCCCTCTGTGCCGAGGCTGTCTACAGGTGAATGAGACCGTGGAGCATGCACTACTGCATTGCAAGCCCACAGAAGATATACGATTAAGGTCGAGACTCCTTGAAGAAACTCAACAACACCAAGTCTCCAATACCACAACACCTGTCGAAATAGGCAGTAGAGCAGTTTAGTCAGCGACCCAAAGCCGCTTGGGTCGAGCTTGGCTGGTTTGGGTAGGCTTGCAGAGGCAAATGCACAATACGCCCCAAGCGGGATGTCAGTGCAGGTCTTATCACTCTTACTTTAAATTAGCAGACCATAATTTAATTCCTATCATAGATGGTGTAATAATAGCACACGACAAGCTGTGTAATAATATGCAGGATGTATTAATAAAAAAATTATTAAAATTTACATTAATTTTATTTAAACTCAATGTACATTTACTTATTTATTTTAGGAAACATTGCTTTACTCCAGAACAGGATACATTTTTCCAATAAATTTTCACAGTTGTTTGCCATAATCGACTTCTATAATACTTACTTTTTTAGTTGTTTTATAATCATTATGAGCAACACAAAAGAGTGCCTTAGCTTTATTGGAAAAATGCATCTGCAGTTGCACCTGTGCCATGTATTTTCAAGCCACTTTATTCCTCGAGCTGATATATCGGCTGATGGCTTGTTCTGATGTCGTACATTTTATTTCGAGCCACGCCAAAAATGCAAGTGTGTTGCCCCCTAAAACAAAATAAAATTAAATTGAGTCATATGTTAAATTAATTAAAATATAAAACATTTTTTTTTTAAATGAAATTGGTGCCAGGAAGGCATTTCACTATTACTACAGCTTCTTAACAACTACCTACGTAGTTGTTAAGAAGCATATAATGAGCCATAACTACTTAACATGATATCATCATTTGTGTCAATGTTCGCCTGGTTATAGCTTGGTTGGTCTAAGTGCTCCAACCTGATTGCACTGAAGCTAAGCAACGGCCAGAGTTATTTTAGGTGACATTTACAGCTTAGCACTACCTTGGTTCAGATGACAAATTCAGTTGATGGCTACGGTTGAAGGATCTGTCACACTGCCTGCGTTCTCCGTCCTGTGGTCTGGTCAAAGAGACCGCTGCTGCTAGTCCGGTGCATTCTCTGTGTTTTTTCCACGTGACCACAAAGTCAGAATGCATTTTAACAAAATATATGGAAACTGCAAACGATGTTCACACATGGTGCGGGCAGCGTTCATTTTGACCGGACCGCAGGACGGAGAACGCAGGCAGTGTAACAGATATTTTATTTTCTAGAGCAATACTCGTAGGCCAAGTCAGAGCCCTTTCGTGGCGCCTTACACTAGCCACTGAGCGTTTTCAAGAAGAAAGGAAGGATAACCTACCTGGGTGTGCCACACAATCTTGACATTGAAAAGAAAAGAATAATTTCTTCAGTTTCATTGCAAACAGCTGTTACAGCGTAACATTTCTGTCAAACATTATGCTCTGGTGTAATTCGAGCTTATGTCCCCATCTTGTTTTACTTGTACACAATTATCCTACTGCTGAATCACCATAAGATTCTCGTTCAGATCTGTAACAAACAATAAGTACATAAGTATTTAGAGGAAACAGAATTCACAACAAATTTTGTTTCTTAAAAATTCACGGAAAGTTACGGAACATAAGTAATGTTAGGTATAATTACTTGTAAATTATTATAATATAGACAGTAGAGCAGCAGCTTCATAAAAATTTTAATGACCAATGATTATTTATAGGTTATGTTTTGGTAATTACTGCCGAGTGCATTTATGCGTAAAAACCTATGTAATGGATTAAAATATATCACGGATTATAACAATTACCTTGCAGCTTTTACTCCTTTGATCTCAGCAACCGTAAACTTTGGATTTGATGCAAAATATGCTGTCATCATGAATGCATCTATTTTTGGTAGATTGTCCGATTGTGCTTTGACAAAACTAGTCTCAGTCATCGTCCTAAATGATCTCTAGTCTCACGAGAACGCTAAAATTACACTAGCTAATGGAAAAAACCACAGGAACTCAATATAAAACTATTTTTCTCTCAAAAACTACTAACACAGTATGAATATCGACGCCGATTTATGCGATGTTGTGGCTTTTGACGTCACGATTCGTTTCGACCAATGGTGAAGCGTTTCGCAAATTTGAATTTCCCTCTTATATTTTGCACTTTTTATTTAATATTTTAAGCAATTAAAATGCAACTAAATAAAAAAATATCTTTCAAGATATAAAGTCAGAACAATAAAGATTCGGAAAAAAAATATTTCAGCCATATTTAAACCACATGCATATTCCCTATTGTGATACGGAGTTCAACGCGTTGACGTAAATAAGAATGTTCACTCGTATGCCTGGTAACAGATGTTCCTTCTCTTTTCCGTTCTATCTACTTTTCTTTTCTGTGCCTAGATAACTGTAAAGAGTGCTCTCTATCACCCTGTGCTATCACCCAATCTAAAAATGAAAGTATTTTTTAATCACTTTTTAATAGTATCCTCTTTCCTCTATTCTATAAAAATATAGAATAATCAATGTCAATACTATTCTTGCTTCAATGTCTTTGCTTTGCGGTAAAGCCAATTGACTATTGACTAGTTTTCCATAAGCTCTTTGCTATTGACCGTGTATTGACCGGTGTATATATATTACTCTATGCTATTGACATAGCAAGCATGCTGTGGTAATTTAGAACATTAGGGCGGAACGCTCTAAGGCTGCTGCCATCCATCCGCCCCTAACCAAAGAGATGAAAGAGAATGTAACTCGACGCTAGGCCTAACTAAACTAATTAAAACAACATAACGTACTGTGTCAATATCCTCTGGTATAAGTGTTCTGTGGTCAATATCATCCATCAAAAATGTTTCAAAATAAAAAACATAACGTCAACAATAATTATTCTTTGAACATTATTAATAATTAATTTATCTCTTCTTCGATAAATTTCACGGTAATATCTCTAATTTTATCAGTAGAGTGATTCAAAGTTTCTGTGTACCTATTTTAGTGTTAATTTGAACGCATGTGCCACCGTTTCAATTTAGCTACCTTCGAACTGAGATTTCATATTTTACTACGTATCGTTGCCCCCCCAAAGATTTCATACTATATTACGTGCCCCCGAACTGTGAACCCATAATATATTGGTGCTAAGCTTTGTTCAAATTTCGGAGAAAAAACTCGTGCAGTTATCTAGGCCACGTAGTACAGCTTGAGTAAATCCCGTTGCAGACCTTGCGAAGTACAGGTGGCAAGTACAAGTAGCAAGTACCTACTAGATACTAGTAGTTAGTAGATACTTGCTACTTGTACTTCTCATGGTCTGCATACTTAGGTGATAATTTGAATTTAGTTTAGGAATCGTGGTAATTTCTGGTAATAACTGTGATGATTACTTGTTTTGCAGTTGTTTGAACACTTTGAACTGATACAGGACTCACTACCTATATTATTATCACTGTATTGCAAGATGTCATTCAAGTTGCTGGTTGCAACGTGAGCGATGGAAAAGGTAATTTCATATTAAAACTGTTAACATATTCGTGTCCTACAACGAAAGAGAATGTAAACACAATGGTACCGTATTACTAATGACCATTACCCAATGAATAGACTTTTCGAATTAGCATTCCAAGGTATTTATTACTATATAATTACGATTTACCCTTAGTCTCAGATATGATAGTTTTCGAACACTTTTTTCGTTTACGTATTGTTCCATACATTTTAGTAAAGCGCATCCAGCGGAAACGCGAAAGAACTAAAATCGGTAGTAAACGGCGGTATAGATTGCTTCACTATAGTACGAAAAAAATATCGAATACCTTTCAGCCCAGCAATGTATGGAACAATACGAAAACGAAAAAAGTTTTCGAATACTATCAAAACTTGTACTATGGGTAGAACAGAGTAGATACTTTTAAAGGTTCCGTACGGCGTACCGTACCCAAAGGGTGAAAACGGAACTCTATTACTAAGCTTACGCTATGTCTGTCAGTCCGTCCTACCTCTTAACGCTGGTCGGTTTTTTATGTTATTTCCCAAAAGCAAAGAAGTTTAAACCACTGCTGGAACACAGGCCTTCTCTCAGAGAAAGGATGGGCCCTAATTCATCATCATCATCAAACTTGCTTGGGCGATATCTCGGAAACTGTCGATCCTGGACTAGCAGTTTCTTTGCAAAAGTGATAGATCTCGTCGAGATCTTCATTTCAGATGACAGCTGTCAAACTTGCTTGGGCGATATCTTGGAAACCGTCGATCCTGGACTAGCAGTTCCTTCACAAAAGTGATAGATCTCGTCGAGATCTTCATTTCGGATGACAGCTGTCAAACTTGCTTAGGCGATATCTCGGAAACCGTCGATCCTGGACTAGCAGTTCTTTAGCAAAAGTGATAGATCTCGTCGAGATCTTAATTTCGGATGACAGCTGTCAAACTTGCTTGGGCGATATCTTGGAAACCGTCGATCCTGGACTAGCAGTTCCTTCGCAAAAGTGATAGATCTCGTCGAGATCTTCATTTCGGATGACAGCTGTCAAACTTGCTTGGGCGATATCTTGGAAACCGTCGATCCTGGACTAGCAGTTCCTTCGCAAAAGTGATAGATCTCGTCGAGATCTTCATTTTGGATGACAGCTGTCAAACTTGCTTGGGCGATATCTCGGAAACCGTCGATCCTGGACTAGCAGTTCCTTAGCAAAAGTGATAGATCTCGTCGAGATCTTAATTTCGGATGACAGCTGTCAAACTTGCTTGGGCGATATCTTGGAAACCGTCGATCCTGGACTAGCAGTTCCTTCGCAAAAGTGATAGATCTCGTCGAGATCTTCATTTCGGATGACAGCTGTCAAACTTGCTTGGGCGATATCTTGGAAACCGTCGATCCTGGACTAGCAGTTCCTTCGCAAAAGTGATAGATCTCGTCGAGATCTTCATTTCGGATGACAGCTGTCAAACTTGCTTGGGCGATATCTTGGAAACCGTCGATCCTGGACTAGCAGTTCCTTCGCAAAAGTGATAGATCTCGTCGAGATCTTCATTTTGGATGACAGCTGTCAAACTTGCTTGGGCGATATCTCGGAAACCGTCGATCCTGGACTAGCAGTTCCTTCGCAAAAGTGATAGATCTCGTCGAGATCTTCATTTTGGATGACAGCTGTCAAACTTGATTGGGCGATATCTCGGAAACCGTCGATCCTGGACTAGCAGTTCCTTCGCAAAAGTGATAGATCTCGTCGAGATCTTCATTTTGGATGACAGCTGTCAAACTTGCTTGGGCGATATCTCGGAAACCGTCGATCCTGGACTAGCAGTTCCTTCACAAAAGTGATAGATCTCGTCGAGATCTTCATTTCAGATGACAGCTGTCAAACTTGCTTGGGCGATATCTTGGAAACCGTCGATCCTGGACTAGCAGTTCCTTCACAAAAGTGATAGATCTCGTCGAGATCTTCATTTCGGATGACAGCTGTCAAACTTGCTTAGGCGATATCTCGGAAACCGTCGATCCTGGACTAGCAGTTCTTTAGCAAAAGTGATAGATCTCGTCGAGATCTTAATTTCGGATGACAGCTGTCAAACTTGCTTGGGCGATATCTTGGAAACCGTCGATCCTGGACTAGCAGTTCCTTCGCAAAAGTGATAGATCTCGTCGAGATCTTCATTTCGGATGACAGCTGTCAAACTTGCTTGGGCGATATCTTGGAAACCGTCGATCCTGGACTAGCAGTTCCTTCGCAAAAGTGATAGATCTCGTCGAGATCTTCATTTTGGATGACAGCTGTCAAACTTGCTTGGGCGATATCTCGGAAACCGTCGATCCTGGACTAGCAGTTCCTTAGCAAAAGTGATAGATCTCGTCGAGATCTTAATTTCGGATGACAGCTGTCAAACTTGCTTGGGCGATATCTTGGAAACCGTCGATCCTGGACTAGCAGTTCCTTCGCAAAAGTGATAGATCTCGTCGAGATCTTCATTTCGGATGACAGCTGTCAAACTTGCTTGGGCGATATCTTGGAAACCGTCGATCCTGGACTAGCAGTTCCTTCGCAAAAGTGATAGATCTCGTCGAGATCTTCATTTCGGATGACAGCTGTCAAACTTGCTTGGGCGATATCTTGGAAACCGTCGATCCTGGACTAGCAGTTCCTTCGCAAAAGTGATAGATCTCGTCGAGATCTTCATTTTGGATGACAGCTGTCAAACTTGCTTGGGCGATATCTCGGAAACCGTCGATCCTGGACTAGCAGTTCCTTCGCAAAAGTGATAGATCTCGTCGAGATCTTCATTTTGGATGACAGCTGTCAAACTTGATTGGGCGATATCTCGGAAACCGTCGATCCTGGACTAGCAGTTCCTTCGCAAAAGTGATAGATCTCGTCGAGATCTTCATTTCGGATGACAGCTGTCAAACTGCGTTTGCCGATATCTTGGAAACCGTCGATCCTGGACTAGCAGTTTCTTCGCAAAAGTGATAGATCTCGTCGAGATCTTCATTTCGGATGACAGCTGTCAAACTTGCTTAGGTGATATCTCGGAAACCGTCGATCCTGGACTAGCAGTTCCTTTGCAAAAGTGATAGATCTCGTCGAGATCTTCATTTCGGATGACAGCTGTCTATAATAGGTAGAGCCTCTGGCAAAGCTATAGTAATATTTTTGTGTTTCAGGCATGCAATCTCAACCAAACGCAGGACATACAAATGTAAATGATACAAGTGCTGCAATGGTTCCTAATGAAGGTGGTGTAACATCGGATACACAAGAAGAAAAAGATTTTTAAGAAGATTTTCGAGATTGGTTTGTGTTTGCAATCTCAAAATTATGAGATTTATAGAAAACAATGTTGCTTGATTTTTGAAGTTACCAAAAGAATGTGAAGAAACTGCACATCATTTGATGTTCTTCGATAAATTATTTGATTCGGTGAATGGATCTTACAGTGAAATTCAGGGAAGACATTTTTACTTGCTGCAGTAACGCCGAAATCACCACATCAGAAATTTTGGAGTGAAGCTCTTCCAGTTTTAAGATCGTTACGATATTTAAATGACGGGAGGGAAAAGGTTGTTCGGTCCATAACAAGCTGGATTAAGACTAAAGAAGGATTCCAAATGCTTGTAAATTCTTTACACAAAAATCAACTTAACTATATTGTTAATAAATTTCAACCACAGGATGACAGGACCCATTAGAAAATATGTTTGGCTCCATATGGTCACTGAGCATATGCAATAGAATGCCTGGTGCATTTGTTTTTGAAAGCAAATATAAATCACTTTTAATAAATAATTTATCAATGGGTCATTCGCAAGGAGCGAATTGTGAAAAAGATACTTCAGCCGGCTTACAAACAATACGCGATTATTTTGATATTTGAGCTCCAAATCAAATGAAAAAGAAAATATCGAAATTGATGAGGAAGAGTTTATAATGAGGATCAGTAATCATCATCAGCCGGAAGACGTCCACTGCTGAACATAGGCCTCCCCCTTTAACCTCCACATTGAACAACAGCCCGCCTTTTGCATCCACTGGATACCCGCGACTCTCACAATGTTGTCGGTCCATCTAGTGAGAGGCCTCCTTACGCTGCGTCTTCCGGTTCGTGGTCTCCACTCCAGAACCTTTCTTCCCCATCGGTTATCGGTTCTGCGATGGGCGATGGCAATGGCAATGGGCGATGTGGCCCGCCCATTGCAACTTCAACTTGCAAATTTTAGCAGCTGTCGGTGACTCTAGTTCTTTGGCGAATATCCACGTTTCGGATCTTATCGCGCAAAGAAACTCCGAGCATAGCTCTCTCCATTGCCCGCTGTGTGACTCTGAGCTTTTCCAAAAGGCCAACAGTTAAAGACCACGTCTCAGTACCATATTAGTAAAGTAGTAGCAAATTCAATAGAACTAGTACTCACTTTATTCTTCATGACATATCTTTTTGAATTATCCAAATCGGACCATTACTTACGAAGATATTAAGTAATAAACATTATGCCGTTCCTGCCGCTAAAAGAAATGTACGTGGGTGCGTATGACGTCACTGGGACGATCGCCGCCAATTACCCGTTGGCCCCTAAAAGGCGCGCAGTGTTTTGGGTGTTTAATTGTGACTTTGATGCAAATTAAGTGCCCGATTTGTGTCTAATTCATCTTTTTAACTATGTACAAATATTGTATTGAGCCAAAATGTACAAACACCTCTTTTAAAACGCCAGAATGTAAAAGTAGGTTACAACTTATTTCCATATCAACTAAATAATGGGTAGGTATAGTTATGTAGGTACTAACATCGTAATGATCTACACAGCCATGTCTAGTAGCTTGGGTAGAGGGTGGAGTCATAGTAAAAATAATAGTAAGTTGACTCGAGGCCCGTAGGAGATTTAAATACCTACTCATGCCCGAACACGCAGGGTTGTCCGTGTCTCTGAGTTTTACAGGTACCTATGTATATTATAATGAAACAATAACACGTAGATACGGATATACGGATTTTACGATTGTAAATAATAAGGTACATACTCCTAAAATAAATCAATGTTTGTAGCGGGTGGCTATCTACGACCCGGTAAAAGTATAATTTTATTCTTTTACAAATATCGGTCTCGGCTATCTCCATTACTCTGATTATATTATGTCAATAATATTGTAAGTATATTTTTTAAATATACAACTGAGTGCGAGACGAGTAAGGTATGATATGTTAATAAACCTGATGGTAAGTGTCACGCCTATCGTTTGTGTGCGTGCTGCGGTGCGTGCGTACAGGCATGCGCACATATAAGCCGCACGATGTATCTTTCTTCGAAGATAACTTACTATTATATTTTTACTACGGTGGAGTTTTATCATCTCTTTTTACAACGGAGTACCATATTTTACGAAGTTTTGGGTCTCTCGGCACATTAAAAAAAATTGTTTTTCTGGCGTTTTAATAGAGGTGTTTGTACATTTCGGCACTATACAATATTTGTACATAGTTAAAAGATCAATTAGACACAAATCGGGCACTTAATTTGTATCGAAAATCACAATTATCCACCCAAAACACGGCGCGCCTTATAGCTGCCAACGGGTAACTGGCGACGAACGTCCCAGTGACGTCACAAGCTATCACGCCAGCCGACCAGTGAATTTCGCTAGTAATTTGGTCTAAACTTCGTTATTTTTTGTCGTAAAACAATATTTTTGCACTGTATGTTAAGGATTTCTTAGCTCTATAAATCTGCATTCTCAACTAAAAACGATACTGATCCTCATTGATTCCATCAACACTCAATCAATAATGATGAACGCATCCACTAGTGATGTAGAAAATTGTGCAGCTGTTGGTTATTGCAGTGGATTGATGGTCAGAAAGGAAATAATAATATTTAGTTAACCACTGTAAAACCTGCAATAAAGACCTCGAAAACCATGAGGAACTACCATTCGTGGTCTCCACTCAAGAACCTTTCTTCCGGTTTATCGGTTCTTCGAGCGAAATGGAACATAATTATAATACATAATATTACCTATGATTTTAGACAAACACAGTAAAAAAAATTAAATCGCAGAATACATACAATTAATAATATCTATAAATGTAAATTTAAACTTTTTAAAGTCTAAATTGCACAAACAACGCCTGCAGAGTTTTTTAATATCGATTGGTGCAAACTAATCTTAAACATATTGTCAGGAAAATCACAGCCAAGCGATGAGACAGAGATTGTTAAAGCTGCTTTTGATTATTATATAAAACATAAAACAAAAAATTTAACTTATCAGGTGTTTTTTTTTAAATAGGATTTAGCATAGTGTAATGTTTAATTAAGACCAATGCATTTTTAACATATTTTTGTATAAGCTCTAATGTAAAAACGGTAATACGTACAAGCGTCAAACTTGGCATGATTATAGTACACACTCCAAACTATAAAAACAAACAATAATAAATGACCAAGTGCGAGTCAGTGACAAATTTCTGTTTATTTCTTCAAGATATAATTGTGTTACATTATAGCGTATTCATTTGATAATTTTATTTATGAGTTGTATAAAACTGTACAGCTGTTTAATAAATATTTTATTAAAGCTCGCAAAAAAGCTTATTATTTCTGAAGTAGACGGAGCGCTGCAGCCAAACTTATGCTTAGCGGACTTAATTTTTACAGTAGGCAAGATGTTTTTTCTACTATGGAAAATGATTGTAGTTTTTTACGGAATGTATGGGATTGGTCACGTGAATTTTTCACCAGTTGTGTAAATCTCATACATTTTGTATAAAACTACAAGCGTTTTCTGTAGTAGAATAGAATTAATACAACCTGCTATTCATCTGTAGGTTAAATGTAGTACCGTTAGTGGCGGATAGGTGGAGGCACATATAATTGATTTCAAATATGGCTGAGTTGCCAGTCTATCTCCGTATATATATAGTAGTCTTTGATAGCAAGTCAATAAGCAAAGCAAAATTGAAAATGTTTACCTGAAATAAAACTGCGATATTTAATGCCGCTTCGGAGCTGGAATAGTTATGATTTTAAAACTTGATCATGTCTCTAACGAAGCTCCTGATGGCACCGATAAAATTATTCAGAAAAGAAGTTATTACATTTGTTATAGTCCGTCGATATGATTTGAGGAGTAAGTACCAAGTTTTGTGCGTATTATAGCTCGAGTATTAAGAGCATTTCACCTCAATGCTTGGTGGTATTTTTAGTTAGTGACTAGCTACGCGCTCACCTCATTAACGCGATTCAATTTAGGTACCTGCGAAAAGTTACACGACCGTATCCCCGGGTTCACGTTCACGTAATTTCCCGCAGTCACCTAAATTGAACCGCGTTTACTAACTCGCGGTACGAGCCCATGCGCCTTACGTCCAACTCTTAAATCGGGCTCGAATCGCTTAAAACAGGTAGCAGTAAAGGCCTGTGATTACCAGACGCCGCACAACTTTTCGAAATAAAAATTATGAGGACGGACAGTCTGTCCTCATGATGCACTACTTCCTAGCCAGTTACTTCATCAGTATCAGCTCAGCCCTTTAGGTATACTTACGTGAAAAGGTAACCAACGGGTTTCCCATTTATGCTACTAGTGTAATGACCTAGTTTAATAATTTTGGGTAAGTATAAAGTATCTTCTACCATATAATTCTCCCTGTTAGATATAGGTTTCTGCTTATTTTCTCTTTTCATGCAGGCTGTACGTAGATAGATTGACAAATCTTTATTGTTCTCACCAGAAATTACATACATAGGACAAAAACAGCTTAAAAACTAGTGAAACAATCGGCGGCCTTTCGCTGTCGCTATACCCATCGTTAGAGACCGTGCGAGCCAGGGCGAGATGCGGTATAAAACACTCTCTCTCGGCCTGTCTCGGCGAGTGTGCAACTATAACATCACAACTTACATTGGCCTTATTCCGTTTAGTTATCAATGAAAACCTCCAATACATCGCGGTTAAACCTTCTGCGTCCATTTCCGTACTGCGTCAGAAAGTGTGGCACTTGCTCGACCTGCCAGACTACTGTGAAGAGATCATCATACTGAAATCGCCTGGCGAAGTGGAAATTCCGCTGACGGAACTGCGGCGAGGGAATGACCCCCAACACCCCTACTATTTGGAAGTGTGGTTGCCTAAACTTCGAGACCGTAAGAAACTAATTTCTGTCTTCTTATTAAGTAATTTTTTTGAACTTTCTACCTAGATGTTTAGACCAGAATTGAGCCACCAAGTAGCATTCTTGTGGCCTCATTTAGATCTTCCATAGGGCACAATGGACAGTCCTCCAATTGTGATATTGAGAATTTACACCGCAGGCGCATTGGGTCTTAGAGCCTTTTATGTAACCCCATTTAAAACCTCATTTGTATGGGTCACAGTCAAATCTGTTTTGATAAGAATCTATGTTCTGTTATTGGAGTGGCGACAGGCTTTCGACGTAAGGGTGGAAATCGAGCTTTAGGCAGTCCCCTATCACCATGATACAATATCCTTGTGATTTCTACCTTCAACACAAGATCGAACTCATTTTTAGGATACAAACCACTATCGCAAGTAATGTTTTGCAATAAAAATCGGCCTGTTTCAGCAAATATGCACAACTCTATGTTAACTTACAAAAGTTATGGCGATTCAATGACAACAGCCAGCATTATTGATGAAAAGAAAGAAAGCCTCGACAAAATATGCAATGCTTGTAAGTTCCCTTTGAATTTCTTTTTTTTTAAACCCATCATCAGAATTGAGCCTGCATCTCTCTTTACTTACAATTTGCCAGATTTCCCACGTCTTTCCAGTGGAAAAGTATCCTTTGCACTCTCTCGAGGTGTTCCACAAAATTTCATTATCTTTGCTCAGTAGTTTTCCCTACCAATGAAGATAGGACCTCGTCCTTGTACCTACTTACGAATCACATTGTTCGAGTGGCTGTTGATTTGGTCATATTAATAATTATGTTTGGGTACTTTTGAAGTTAGTTATTTGTATTCATAAAGATATTTAAAACTATTTAATTAATTATATAATATAATTAAGTTATAGTTTATTTAAATATTATATTGGGTCAGTAATCAAAATTTGCCGATCTAATGTAGACTAAAACCATACTAACTCTTTAGGTAATCTGTGCATTTAGTCTTCATTTATTTCCAACTAAATTAGACAATTATGATATTGATTCTGTTGTACCTTTCTCTAAAATAAACTAATCAAATAACATTAAAACTAACTGCAACATTTTTCGTTGTCATGCTTGAGAAAGGGATGGCCATGGCAATCAATAATTTTAGTGGCGTCAAATTTAGTTAAGTTTAGGAAATGGTACAACAGATTTGGTACCTATATCTATATTTAGGTACATTTTAGAAGTACAGACACATTAATAGGGTACTTGACTGTATTAAAAATATTATGCCAATTGACGCCATCCATAAACATGACATAATGAAAAAGCATATTTCATTGATTTTTTGATAAAAATATGCTTATTTTTTGTAAAAAACGCGAATAAAATAACTGTATTTTCGACATTTGATCACGTGATCGAAAACGGTCTGTAACTGGCTTCATCCCTAGTGACGTCACACAAATCAAAACAAACAGATTTTGTATTGATATTTGCGAATTTAATGTTGTAAAGCTATTTTGAGAGTGATTTATCCAGAAATTTTCACCAAAAACATTCCGGAGGTTAAATGTGAGAAGAATGGAGAAACATTTTGTGCAAGCAGACAGCAGTAACGTACCCAAAATTAATGTTTTTATGGTTGCATATTTCTTTAATAATAATCCACGTCATTGTTTCTACGCTGCAGAACTCAAAACGTAAAGTTATATGATTATTTACGGGATATTTACCGTGGTAAGGTTGTGGAATGAGCAACTTTAGTGAACAACCGTGATAGTTTAAAACAGTGTCAAAACGTAAAAACTACAATGTCAGTATTAATTTTTAATTGTTCTCCAAGCAAAACATTCAATCAAGTTGTACAAAAAGTATGTTGTAGTAAGTGGATATAACTATTTTGTTAGGTTATGTCGAGCTTTACAATGTTTAAAAAGAAAGTAACAGTACATAAAATAGTAATGCAATAAAAACACAAATTATAATAGAAATATATAGACTCAAATATGTACCTCAAAATGATCTTCGCACATAGAAACGCTTGAATTAGCTCCAATACTTTTGGGTTCTCTATGAGCTACTTAGTTCCAACCTTAGATTGGTTCCAACCACTTTTTCGAGTTTTGGGGAGTTTTGGGTGCATTGGAACAGGAACAAATATTTTATCCGGTGTCTTTATGGAAGTAGTTGTACATTTTGGCACTACACAATATTTATAAACCATTACTTCTATTAGAAATTAATTAATCATCAAACTTTTGCAGCCTGGCTGCAGTTGTTTTGTTTTGTGTGACGTCAATTAGTCACGTGATCGGAGCTATGACGCAGGTCTGCGTTTTGGCGCGATATTTTTTTATTCAAACTTTAACATCGATTTATATCGCAAATACGACTGATATCCAGAAAATATAAATGCAGTATACATTATTTTATATCAGACAATAATGTGCAATAGTTTCCCAAAAGTAGTCAAATACCCTATTCAGCCGATTTCTTAAAAGTAACACAGAGAGAGGTAGATAGAGCTACAGAGAGAGGGAGATAGAGCTACTTATAATACTAGCTGCGCCCCGTAGTTTCAGGCGCTATTGATCCTTATCCCGGAAACAAACACGCACACATACCTGACCTTCGCATTTATAAATGTAATAAGTATAATGATTTCAGCTCAATCGACATTCTCGACCGACACAATGCCATTGAACCAACAGCGAGTGCCCAATGAAAAAATCGATTGCAAGTTTCCCGTATCTCTAAGTGTCTCCTGTAAACCGTCCAAATCCTCCATATTCAAGCTAAACGGGAGGAAAAGTCAAGACAATTTCACTAATCTACTTCTGAAAATTCAAAACGATTTGTCCACGTTGAGTAATAAGCTCTCTGTTCTGGAGGATAAAATAACCGCTTAATTATAACGCCGTTCTTTTATTTCAAGTCGTGTTTTCCAAGCTAAAAGACGACGAAGCAGTGCACATAACGTGAAATGCCTAGCTAGCTGCTGCCTAGGCTTGTTATTAGTTGCTATGTTTGTATGCTTTTCTCAAACATAGGGAAGAAATTCACGAAAGTTATTAAGAAATAACTGAGCATGTTTAAGACTTAACTTTTCGTCTTTAAGGTTTAACCACGGAATAGGGAAGGAAGGAGGATTAACTATAACATGAAATTCACAAAGATGCAACCTTTTTCCAAATCGGTGCATTTTTTTAAAACTGAATATACCTAGATCTGCATTTGGCCACAAACTCGCCTGATGGTATAAGCGACAGTGTGGCCAAAGCATTGCAGTGTAATTGTGCAATGCATCGTTCACGGTGATAGGATCGGCCTTCCTTCCTTTTCTCCAGGTAGCTCCATTCTCGACATCGTTTTCGGAGACCTTACTCTCTCATGTCTTTTAGCACATCTTTACGCATTATATCGGGTCTGCCTCTGGATCTTCGACCGGAGATGGAAAGTGGTAGTGCTTCCCTATGCAGCCAGGTCAGGTGGTCTCCTCTTTACGTGACGTACCATAGGTACTTCAAATTACGGTTACGCCTCGGCCCAGTTTGACGTTCATCCAAAAATGCTTAATTCAATCATACTAATATTATAAATGCGAAAGTGTTTGTTGGTTTGTTTGTTCCACTTTCACGCAGCAACTGAGCAACGGATCGTCCTGATTTTTTGTATGGTTATAGGCTACTTTTCATCATCATCACCATTTTTCATCACTATGCTGGTGAAACCGCGGGGCGGTAGTGTACTACATTTTCAATATGTTTTAAGAACCCTCTCACATTTCTGGACGAAACAAGACGAAAACTGGAGTTTTGGCGTTCTAATTCTATCAAATAGAAAGATCCATAGAATATTCAATTTTTCTGATAAATAAATCTGTATTTTGTATTGAAAATCACGGCTTCTAATTATTGAAATACTCATATCAAATTATTTAACAACATACCTCCAATTTACAAAAGTAGTTTTTCGTAAATCTCTCGAAGGGAAAGTTTGAGGGGATCTTGTTAAATTACTGCCATAAAATAAACACTTTTAATGTTACGGTTTGCTTCATCATCATCATCATTCACAGCCTTCCTTATCCCACTGCTGGGTATAGGCCTCTCTCTTGTTATGCCATCTGCTTACGGTTTGCTTGTTCATTTTATATTCGTCTTGACAATTACGGCTATATTTTTACAAAACACAGATTAGATATAGTTCTGTGGTACAAAAACCAAAATTTCAACTGGCTATATATATTACGATCCGAAAGATACAACCGTTAAAAGTTAGGACGGACAGTTGGACAGACAGACAGCGTAGGCTTTGTAATAGGGTCCGGTATACACCCTTTGGTACCGGAACCCTAAAATTTAATGCTCGAGAACAATCTTCGCGCAAACACCCCGTTTTATGGAGACTTTCCAGCCCAGAAAGTAGAATTCCTAATACTCTGTGGACTCCCAAAATGTATATTTCTCATAATGCAATTAAGAGAAAGGCATGTTTGTGGAGTAATAAGGCAATTTAATTACTTTAAAAATAAATAGCCTTTATTCAATATAATAATAACGTTTAACGTTAATAAATAGCAAACGGTACAAAATTATTTCGTTTGATCCTTATATACAGACTGTACAATATTCTATTTACAAAATGTTTCGTTAGCCACAGGAGGTATATTATTATATTGGACTAGTTATAACTACGAATTAACAAAACAAAACTTAGTAAACTATGTTTCTAATAGCCATCTCAGTTTTTTGTGTTAAAGCTCTGCACACCCTACCGTCAAGACAAAAATTACATTAAGGTACATCTCACCAGATAAGAAATTTTTTCTTTATCGTTTAAAATCTAAGCGCAAAAATCGTTTTTATCTCATTCCAAAGTAATTTCAAAGTACAAACAAACTATTGTCTAACCTTTTTTGTCACATTTTTCAGTATGAAAACATTCCAACCCCATTGAACAGCATCTCAAATTGTTTAATTCAAGTAGGTTCCTAGTTAAATTTAAAAATAAGAAAAAAGAAAAGAAACTCGCTAAGGTGAAGTGAAAAGTTGTGTGTTCCACTCAATTGCAAAATGCTGTGGCAAAATGTATTTGCGTCACCTGCCATTTTAATCCATCACTACGCCCAGAATTTAACCAGACACGAGCGAAAAAACATCTTCGAAGCCTAGTACAATAAATAACTATTTTGGAACAATTAATAACCTACAGGAAAGTATCAAATGTATATTCTGTATACCATTTTCAAGTATATACTGTAGGCATATAATACCAGCATCGTCCACCCGAATTTTATGGTTAGCAGCTGTCTCTTTACCATGTTTTTAACACACTGAAAAAAGAAAAAAAAGAAAATTAAAATGTATGTACGTGGGGGCCGGCCGCTTAGGTCTTTATCGGGACTTGGCCATGCGATTGGTGGAGGCGTCGGGTGTCCAGAATGCTGGCTTTTATTTCGCACAGAAATTGAGCATTGCCATTCAACGTGGCAATGCCGCCAGTTTTTTTAGTTGTGCATTGAAATTCCAGTTCGAAATGTATGAATATACATCTACTCAATCAGAAAAACTTAATGGATGAAATAGAGGTCAATTTGCCTTTTAGAAGGAAACTCAATACATAATCTGTTTCTTTTTAACACGCTTTTATTAGCTTAGTATGGTAGCGTCCGTTATAATTATAATTGAACTTTGAACTTGATTTTCAACTACTTCAATACGAATTAAATTGAAATTTTGCACACTTATCAAGGACCGATGACAATGCAATAATTTAAATAGTTTTCCCATTATCCTTACCAGGATCTTCAGGATTAGCAATTTATTGCGTGTTTTTTAGTTTTTTAAACTATTATTAGATATGATATTCAACTACGAGTGCATCAACATACATGGCGTTTTTGACGACCAATGTCTACATTTCTTCCCTTGTGATTATCGTTGGTTACCTATCCGCCATGTTTTTTTTACAAAGTTTACCATCTATAATGAAACACACAGCAATTAGTGTGTCTAAAGTACTAACACAGTACACATATACCAAACAGTAGGGTATCGTATACGAGTTTTTTGTTTGTTTCTCTTTCACGCAGCAACAGAGCAATGAATCAACATGATTTTTTGCATAGTGATAGTTGAAAATGTATGTAGTTCCTGAGGGAATGTGTATATTCCCAAAAAGTATTGACTTTTGACCAAGAACACCGATCACGGTGTCGGGAGTACGTATCTCAATTCAAAAAGCTTCAAATGCATTGTAATCTGTTTCAATTAGTCATCAGATTACTATCACTTACCTCATAATCTTGCTTGTACACGGTTTGAGCACAGCACTTGCTCATGACAACAAACCCGCACATCCGGTCCTGCGTTCCCAACGCGAATTCTATACTCCTGATGAGGTCGTTGGTTTTTAACACCATTAAAGCATCTCTGTCCACATGTTCGAGGCATTGCGTGAGGTATGGGAGAAAATTCGGCAACTCTTTTTGGAATACCGTTTTCTGGAATAGGACAAGTTCTTTTAGCAAAGGCTTTAGAAAGTTTTTTTTTTACTAAGTCAATTGTAATGCCTTGAAGTAACATCTCGTCTGGTGTTATGGACCATTTACATCAGACCGTTTGACGAGCCATTCTATTATGCCAGCCAGTCATGTAAAGGATTGTCTCTAACAACACCAATACTGGCTTTACTTAGTAAAAGCAAAAGGCCCGGTGTAAATGTGCCATTATGTGTATAAATATTGTACATAGGGGTCATGGCCATATACCATCACGCAACCTAATTAACCCTTTATGCTATGCAATAGAGTGCATTTTAATTATTACATGCGAGTCACTAACTGACATAATAATAATTATGTAGGTCGGCCGCAGTGGGTGCGGGAAAGACAACAAAGCATGCTCTTTTTCATCTTGCCCTAATCAACAGAAACGTCGCGAGCGACATCGGAACCCTGTGGCCTGTGGTTTACATATTTCTGACTTTCCAAGAACAGTTAATATTTAATGAAGATTAGAGCGATGCTGATCACAACCGCAGTGATCATGCCACAGCGTAGACGCGTCAGTTTGCGCACGCCTTAAGTAAACGTTCTGGTATTTCCAATGACACAGGGTTTTTGTCACGACTTTAATGCTTGATTACAACAGCAAGCTGACGTCTTTACTTGCTAATTGTGTACTCAACCCCACCTATACAAAGGTACTTGAACTCCCAGAAATAGAAAGTAAATATTGACTCGATAATACCTCAGGCATGTTTTTTAGCTGTGAAAATAAGAACCAATCTTTAATTTAGGTCTTCGCGATTATTACACATTGAAATTAAACACTTTTAACGGATTTTATCGCGGTATTATACATTATTTGAATTTCTGACGTTTCCAACAATTTGCAGTCCAAACGATGTTCACAGAAATGTTATGAAAATATTTACAAGTACCGCCATTAAGTTTTTAACCAAAACATTTCCTCAGTTCTGGCCGGGCTTGAGATTTTATTAATTTGTGGACAATTATAAGGATTTCAAGCAGGTGGTACTTGCAAACCATCCTCTCTATTTCAATTGATTTATTTGACAACTAATACAACACGGTACAACCAATTAATAAAAGAATTAAATACCGGGCTACGCGGAAAGTACTAACCCAAAAGGGGTCCATTATACTAATCATTGTTTTTTTAAGGTATAAATTCTAAAAAAGCGCTAAAATAAACACTGCTATCCCATACATTTTGTCGAGTGTCAATGAACGTTTTCTATGGAACATTTCGCGATTACAGAGTTTCTGCCATAGTAAAACTTGTTCATAATGATGGGTACTATGGACCCCTTTTGGGTTAGTACACCCTTTCCGCATAACCGAGTATAGTCAGAATTAGATAAATAATTATGATGTTATCTAATTTTAATAGCCTCAGCATCCTTGGTATATACCAGTTTTCCTTGGTATAATATACCAGTTCTCCTTGGCGAGGACTTAGGATGTAAAATAGACGCGCTGTGTGTGTGTCTGTTAAATTTCTATCTTCAATCATCAATGTAAGTTTTTTGCCCAGGCCCGTTCCCTTGGCTGTGATTTTGCTAGATCCTAGATAGGGTCAGTGGGAATATCGTGTGAGTCACTAATTGCTAGGCTATGACTATGCGGCGTTTTGCCGCAAAGTCAAACATCTTTCAGAAGAATAGATTTTTGACAAGCATATACTTAAGGATTTACTAGAATGATCGACAAAGTGCTTGTATTGATATATCAGACTTCAGATCTGCCTCAGTGCTGACTATTAAAAAAATACACATGCAATAATCATACCTCTTGAGCAGAGGGTTTAGTTGAAACAACCCCCTTCATGATGGAGTCCCACGGGCGGCCAGTGACCATGCATACAAAGAGTCCATATAGCTCCTTCGGGATTCCAAGGTGCTCAGAATGGAACCTCATCGACTCTCTATTCCGGTCTATTATAGACAACCACAGTTTTGAGTAGTGATATCTAAATTTATCTGATAATTGCTGGAAAATGACAAATGTTTTGCATATATTTCAAGAAGTCCATTAATCAATCCCCTTATTTACAACCATTTGCTACGCTAATTGTTACCATAAACCACTTTTATCTTCTCGTTCACAAAAAGGTGTTACACACACAAACAGAGCAAAGCACATTTTTTACTCACAGCATTTATTTGTTCTGACCGCTGCAATAACATTGTAAAAAGCTGAATAAAAACATTTTCCCTTAATATATCACTGAAGTATATCGGGTACGTGCTAGAGGTTAAAAAACCTAGCACAAGTGATTAAAATTTGTGGTTTTCAGTGGTTTTCGCTGTTAGAACAAATAAATGCTTAGACCAAATATAATAAATTTTGATTCTGAATGAGAGAGTTTAAATATTTTATAGTAAATTCGAATACCAAATAATTTGTCTTCAGTAAATTTCTAATAAGAGGATAAATTTATTCGTTCGACCATAATGATACCCTGCCTGCTGTTAAGTAATGATGTGGTCTAGGATGGAGCACGCTCTCCAAAAAGGAACCTGTTTACTTAGTATATGAAGACACTCATCTTAAGTCGAACTGTAATTTTAAATGCCTTGCATATATCATAACAGTTCATCAGCCTGAAGACTTCCACTGCTGAACATAGGCCTCCCCCTTTAAAATCCACACTAAACGACAGCCTGCCATCTGCATCCACTGGATGCCCGCGTCTCTCACAATGTCGTCAGTCCATCTAGTGGGAGGCCTACCTACGCTGCATCTACGTTTGTGGCCTCCTCCATCATAACAGTTCAAAGGGCATTATTAAATTGTAACATTACTTACAGCATACAAGCCATGATCCAGCAGGTAAATTGTCACCTCTTTGTCTTCTGGATTTTGCTTCAGGAGAACATTGCCAGGATGCGGATCGCTGTGTAGGAACCCAGTGACGAATATCATATGAGCATACAGATCACCAAGCTTTGAGCATACTTCGAGTCTGTTGATTTTATTTTTCTGAAACAAAAATTATTCAGTTTTATTTACATTACCTACTCTATTTAACTTCACAACTAGGCCGGGTAGGACAACATACAACCAGGATAATGTTTGACAAAAACTGAAGTTAAATGTAGTGTACCTAGCTATATTTTTTTTGTTTATTTTTTTATAACTGTAACTATTACAAAAAATTCTATTATAAAAAAGAATACTGCATAATTATTATTCCTCCACTTATCCAGTCAAACATTTTAGAGATTGGTACAACGAATTGACTTCACTCGCATGATAACCTTGGAATAAATTGGGATGCCATTAATATGCAAGACAGATAGTCAAACAAAGGAGGCCTGCCTTAAAAACAATACACATACATTCCACTAGGTAACTTAAACCAACACAAAGGCACAAACTAAACTGTTGTGCAAAGTGTGTTTTTTTTATTGTTCATCTATTTATACATTGGCTTACAGGCATAGACATGATATGAGTTGATAACAAGAAAATATGAAAACGTCTTAAGCCAAACTGTTGTAAAAAAAAACATGTAAAATCAATTAAAATATCATAGGGACAGATATTATTATGGACAGACAGGGATATTATGTAGTACCAATAAATGTATAATAATTAATTAATCATTGTAGTGGGTGTACCAGTGCAATGTTATGACGGTCTTTAAATATTTTTTTTTTTTTTTTATGTAACTTTTTAAATCAATGAAAAAATATGTTACAAAGTCGACAGATATGTATTTATATACCACATTATGACTACACAACTTTTTCAGTGTAGTCCCATTTTGACTTTTTTACTATATAGGGTATAATATATACCTTAAAGTTGGTCCTATTTTTCAGTTTATACCAATGTGAATAGATGCAAATGTCTTATAAATTTGCAAAACTGCAATAAGAATAATTATAAACACTACTGTGACTTTGTGCTATGGATGGTACGATATTAGGGGTTCAACCACTATCCTATACCGACTGAAAAATAATTGTTGTTTAACAATGAAACTAAAATTATATTACAGCCATACTCACATCAATATACTTAACATCATTGACTTGTCCCCCGTCTACATACTCCATAACAAGTACCCGTTCAGTGCTATAGTCCCAGAAAACTTTAGGCACTTTCAACCACTTATAGTGGGAAAACATTGACGCAACTTTCTCACTGTTTTGTCCTTCGTTTAGAAAGTTTAATTCTTTTGTGATGTTCTTCTTAGTTTCTTCTATGAGCCAATTTAATTCAAACTCTGGGAATATTTTAGACATTGTATGCAATATGAATTCCATCCACTGTAAATCTATGTTAATGTTTTTCCTAACAAAGGGGTGTTGCACCTTTACGGCAACATCGGTGCCGTCTTTCAGTTTAGCTCTATGTACTTGTGCTAAGGATGCTGCCCCTAGGGGCTCTGGGTCAAAATTGTCAAATAACTCTTCTGGCTGTAAAACAAATTAAAATATAGAATTGTTCTGTAAAATACAAACATTAGATGTTACATCATCATTTCAACATTTACTAAGGGTTATCTATTCTTATGTAATTATGTGATATCTTGGATTGTAGACATTTAAATTGAGGCTTGTGAATTAGCATATTACTTACATCCTTATTTAGGTCTTCTTTAATAACTTTGTACATTGCCTGAACGGTATTCTGAGGGGCATCTTTGTGCAAAATGCGCATGGTGGTCACATACTCAGTAGGGAGTAAATAGTCGAGCGCCCCGACGTGCTGTCCGACTTTAATGTACACGCCTTTATTTGTTCGGCATAACTCTAACAATTTCTCTGCCCCAATTTTGTGAGCACGACTCCTTACTTCAAAATACTCATCCGACTCTTTGTCCCACTCTTTGCTATACAGCATAGTTTTGTACGTCCTGCCTATTTCTATAGCAGTACATGCTGTTCTCGTTATCCTGACGATAGCCATGGAATCGACATCGTAGTCACTGTCTTGATACTTCGCTGCTGCCACTGTTCCTCCAATCGCCACGCCTCCATAAACACCATACTTTAGCACGCGCGTAACACCTCTCGAGAACATAATTGATAATTCAGGTTGAGGCTCTGTATTATCACATATTCCTTCCTATTTCTTACGTCCTCGATTTCTATTTGAATCTATTTCTATTCCATCTACCACAAAAATCGCCAGCCAAGACAATCTTTTAATAATTGAATTGACAGTGACAAATGTGACAATGACAGCGGAACTGATTTAACGTTGATTGTAAAGATCAAAAGATGGATGAAGAGGCGGTATGGCCTTAAAAGGTTTAAGCCTGTGTGATGGGCAAAAATGGTGTCAAACGTGGCCATAAACGCGATCAAAAATATTGAGTTTTAGCTGTGAGTTTTAGTATGATTTACTCATTTTGAATGTGCTCACGTGTGGGCAAGATCACAGATATACACTAGATAAATAATGTTGCGAAACCTTAAAATATTTACATTGTAAATATTCTAAGTGTGAAAGGTGGTATTCATATTTATTTCGGGATATTATATACAACTTATCGATAAAACTATAGTGTGAAACGTATATTTTCATATTTCAAATACTTCATGAAAGTTCATAGCTAGCTAAAGTCTAGTAAGTATCCATTACATTGGACAGTTATTTTGTCTAAATACGCGATGACACAGTATGGACTCAATAACTTTAGTCAGTGCAGTGGTCGAAATTAAAAAAAAAATCGACAGCGACAGCGGCGAATTCAGTTCCGAATCATACCACTAGTTTCAATAGTCGCATCGACCTTTCCGCAGGAAGTGACTTCAAAAGTATATATTTTGTAAACACACCAACTTACGAGACCTTGAACATCTGGGCACTTTACATCATCGACGTCATACCACTCAACGATCCCAACGAATTTATTGCAGTAGGTGCACTCGGAACATACCGAATCACGTCACTAGCGCTATTGGTATGATTCGGAACATGACTCTAATGTCATGTGTATGTCAAATTGTCATCGCGTTGCATTGCAAGTAAGCACAAAAACTATTTTTTTGTTGCATTTACATAAAAACGCTGTAGATATTTTATTAAATATACCTAAGTCAGGAGACTAGAGAGATTGCTAATGATATTAACATAGTGTAGGAGAGTGAGTGTGCTTTCAGTCCTGATGGCATACACCGAAAAAGTGTCACTCAGTGGCACAGCATTATCATTCCTACTGTATGAATGTATAAATTCTGCAAATAGTCAGGTAAAATAATGTTTATTAGCATTGCATTTTTCTTACGTTGTATTTCCTCCCTATATATCAGTTGTTGTATTTTTTCCTGCTTGGGTGTACTTTCAGGAAGGATTCCTCATTGGCGAAGTTACTTCAGAAATAACCAACCACATATCTGACTCGCAAAGTGATAACGCTCGCCTTGACACTCAAATCGTCATAAGAACCGTACTACCATTACCATCGGTGTCTCTTTTCTACTTTCCCACTGGCCGAATCAAAGAAGATGTCATATCAGATATACTCTCAAACTCTGCTGGTGAAGTGGTTGGTTGGTATAAATACAGGAAAAATAGTAGTATCAAACCTACATTTAGAGACAAATTGATATCAAAGGGATTGCAAAAGTATTTTGAAAAGCATCATGGGAAAAAAACATTTGTGACATGCAATCTGTCTACTAAAACATCAACATCTGGATCAACTCACACATATACATACCGGTTTGGTAAAATGAACTGTTTCGACATGTATGAGTATATTGAAGACGTCACTGCGAACTTGGGTGAGAAACTAACTGGATACCGCAAAGGACACAAGCAGTCCACTCACAGTATATTTAGTAAAATAGTAAAGGAATGCAACATCCAAAACAACAATACCAATGATGCTATTTTAAGCATACAAGAAGCTGTTGATATGAGACTTAACAAAGAGGCAAAATTGGCTGCAAAAAATGAGCATACTATCAGAGAGATAGCTGCTGAAATCAAACAAATTAGCACAATCCTTTCTGAAAGGCTTTCAACTGACCTACAGACACAGCACAACAAAATAACTGAAGAAAGGAACTTGAAAAGAGATGTTGAAATGGCTGAAGCATGTGTGGAAGCTTTGAAGACTCCTTTCGAAGTAGACATACTAAACACCAAAAATAATGCAGTTAACAATCATATGATGTCTGACAGTGACTCGGTCCAGATCATAGAAAATGATATAAATATTAGAAGCTCCAGTCTGAATTTGGTGACACCGGATATACCTAAACCAATGCTGAATTATGCAGCAGCACTCAAAAATAAATCTGATATTGCTTCCACAAGTGTAAGTATTGCCTCTGTCAATTTTTTTTTTTTTTATACAATAAAAGGCAAAAAAGCCACTGAGCACCTGATGGTAAGTGTTCACCGCTGCATATAGACACACAATACCCGGGGCATTGTCAGTGTGTTGCCTGCCTTTGAGGACTCTATTCACCGTTAGTTAGATACCTGATCTGTAATTATAAACCTATTAAATTTACTTACTCACACATTTAATACTAACTTGCCAAATGGCAAATTGCTAACAGGGTGGAGAGTTTTCATCGCAAGCTGTGTCCCTACAACATCTAAAATATGTGTACTGCACAGCCACTAGCACTATCCTCTGAGCCCTAAAAAGAGTTGCACATACTGTATCTTGTACGAATCTGGGGGCAATGCTAATTGCATGCTATCCTGCTTGCACCAATTTAATCACAGCGGCCATGCAAGCAGTAAGGCAGATAAACATCGTCACCAAACTTGTGCGATAGGCCACAGGTCTGCCTTGGTTTCTGTCACTAACTAGAGAAGGATGTATTATTACATACATGCTTCTTGTCCTCACATCGTTCTTCTTGTTCTTGTTGTATAACTTGAGCAGGTTACTTGCACGGTGTGTCATGTCCATAAAATTACTTACACAGTACAAATAAGCTGCGCAAGGTGAAATGCAGGTGTGCAGAGGTAGCATGTGCGTTTACAATCTGACAGCACCTGGTCCTCAGGACCTCAGCTTATTTAGTAGGTACATAAATAAATGATGTGCAGTTTCATTGCCATCGCTCAACAACGGTAAAGGAAAACATTGTAACATTACTAAATTTCGATACTGTGTGATATGAGCTGTGTGATGTGTGCTGCTCGCCTATCATCAAATAAATAAGGAAAGTTGTATGTCCAAGAACCTCAAAAGTTCAAAGACATAATTATGACATTCACCAACATGCACTGGGCCAGCATGGTGAATTAGGGCCCATCCTTTGTCTCTGAGAGAAGTCTTGTATCTCAGCATTGGGAATATAATAGGTAGATAATGATGAATGTAAGATTAAGTCAGCTACACTGACCATAATTTCAGCCACATTCTGCGATCTTTTTGAAGGTAAATCTGCGACTTTGTCTGGCTTTGCACTGAAAATTATAGTTGGAGTAACCGACTTAATATTACATAAGTAATTCCCTGAAATCAAAATGTGTGAAAAGTAAATCAGTTTCCATAATCATTATTTTTCTTTTCAGAAAACAAACGACTTAACAGAAGATCTTATCACATTTGATGATGATGATGGAAACTGTGCAAAAAAGACCATTCAAATCAATGATGTTAAATGTGACAGTTCACCAGAATACTAAAAAGTGCCTTTATTACTTCAAAATAAGTTACCGCAATATCTTTAATAGTAGGTTTCCATTGTTATTAATTAATACTCATTCTATATATCAATTTTACGTAGTTTAGTTAGGTATCTGTTTTTTTTTTTTTAATACTACAGTCTGCTTTTTCTCTGTGTATTTTATTATTATATTTATAACATTTTAATAAAAAGTGTAATCATGCTGAATTAGAATCTAGTGTGCCAAAATCACACATAGCATTCTTGTTTGAAATCAAACCAACCTATTTTGTTACATAAAAATAGCGGGAAAAATTAAGTTCTTTAGATGACAAGTATGACAACACTCAATTTAGGCAGTAAAACATTTTTGACACTTGGTAAATAAAGAACTGCCTTGTGACAAAATGTACTGGTTTAACTCATGATCCAAGAAAACAAGGTCTAACGCTCCTGGAGCTGACACCCAATTACGTCACTGACCATTTGCCACTCTGTTGCAACAAACGCAGATAATGGGAAACAATTTATATCCGGTAACTATCCGGTATCCAGCCGGTATCTAGGCTTTTACTATCCGGCCGGATACTGGATTATTAGCGAGTATTCGAATGGATACCGTTTTTTCAAATATCATTTTAGTTACTTCATTTAATCCACATAACAAATATATTTTCATTTTACAACTTAAAATACTTTTATAGCACTTTTACAATAACCTCAAGTGATAGTGATTGCAATTAATTAAACAAGCCAATGAAACACCTTGGTAAAGTTGCTAACTTCGCTCATGAACGAATAGACCCGAATTCACCCGAGCCCGCCCGATCGTTCGTGCGCCACCTATGCAAGCTTGCTCGTTACTATGCGCCAACCGGCAATGTTCAACCGGATATCCGGCTTCAAGGCTGGCCGGATATTCAGTAACAACTATCCGTTCACCACATTCTAGTTTTCACCACTTTACCTGGGACTTGACCGTGGCTTACTTTGCTTTACTCTCTGTGTTACAAATTTTTGGGCTAGAAACTAATTTTTGATTTAGGCATGCATCATCGTACACCAAAGGCATCTATCATTCTCATATTTATCTACCAAAATAAATGCTTATACATATATATCTCATATATTATAATACTATGTTCCTCTATCTGTGAAAATAGTTAAATTGCTTTAAAAAATATTTTTACATAATTATACACTTAAGATAGTGTCAAAGAACCTCCCCTGATTCCTCTGCAGGTAAAGCTTTGAAATAATCTTAAGATAACGGTTGTTTGCAACATAAAGGTTTATGTACTCTGTCCAAAAACGCCAATAATTTGAGTTTTTTTTCTGTACCTTACACAGCTCAAAGTTAAGCTAAGTATACAGCCAAACATTCAAAGAACAGCCCTTTGGCAATTATTTTCAGCAGTGTTAATCTAATACTACTTACGTATTTGCATAGACGAAACTATACGACGTTTCGTCTATGCTATTTATAAGAAAACTAGGGGATGAAACTAACCATTGACGAACAAAATATAATCTTTAACCGACTTCAAAAAAAGAGGAAGGTCCTCAATTCGATACCTTCTTTTTTTGTTATACATCAAGGATTTTACCCGATGTTGTAAGTGATGAGAAATAATGTCGTGTGATGTGCGGCACTTTCAGAGCACTCCATGTTTAACGTCCTTGTTTTAAATACTTATTGTAATGAATGATTGAATTTGATAAAAGATCAGAAGTCAGATTTTTTCAAATTGAAAGTATAGATAAAGACTACAATTTTTCGTGATTAAAAATAAATATCACTTGATTTTTTTATCACTTGCCTGATGAAAATGGCCATATTTATAAAAGGTATACATAAGACTAATGTTTTAAAAAAAACTTCTTTAATCAGATTTCAATGGTTTTTTTCGTAACCACCAAATGATAGGATTACCACTAATTAGTTGTTCTATATTCATAAATTATTCATGAATATAGAACTTGTTCAACTTTTTAAATATTTTAATAATCTTGCTAAAATTGCTATATAAAAATACTGTGTAAGTGATAAACATTGTTTATTACGAATGATACTTAAACGTCATTATGTTAGTGTTATGTACTGTTTTAATTAATTAAATGTCAAGGTTAATTGTACAAATGCAAAATATTTTTGTAATAAATTAGATTATAATCATATAACATTGTCTTTTCTTGGTAAATCAATTACAAAATAAACATCTCATATAAAACAGTAATACTCAGTCCATAAATAAAATATATATATATATATATATAGAATTCTCTAAAATAATTGGGTATATCAAACAAAGAAAATAAAAAAGCCTTAATTATTATCACTAATACTAATTATTATATACTAATTATCACTAATATAATCAAAAATCAAAAACAAGATGTTGTCCGTGTGGTAGTGCCAAGAACGCTGGCTGCATTCCCGCGTTGAATTGCTAAAGAAATTCTCTGCGCGAGGAATGAGCCAGCTCTCTTATCACCAGCGGCGTCGATAAAATGTGGCGAATTTATTTTTTTAAACTTTTTGGTACACGGACCCCATGGACCAAAAGTTTCGACGCCCAGCGGCACAAATATATATTCACTTGAAAGTGATGCATACTTGCGTCGCTTGGCGTCTTCTGCGGCCTCCGCCACGGCTCCAGCTTTTTGAATTGTCCCCCTGATGTGAGAAGGGGCTAACGTATCGACGCATGTAGCGTCCCAAACGAGAGCCCTTCCCTGCTCCCAGGGGATCAGAGTTAAGCCATCAGAGCGCTTACCATCATCCCGAACTATCCCCACCGGCTCGAGAACAGCAGGGATGTTGATGGTGGCAAGTGCCCGTTTGATGATATCATTTATGGAGCCGTGGCGGGAAAATCTACCGGCACTACGTTGGCAGTAGAGTCCATGAAGTCCATTTTTATCGACGCCGCTTCCACACGGACACAAATGTCGTTCGACAATAGCAGCTCCTAATCGAAGACAGATGGCGATAAGGAAGCTGCCATTGTCGAACAGAGTTCCGAGGTTGGCAGAAGGAAGGGCATGGAGCCACTGCCCGGACTCATGCTCGAAAACAGCAAGAAGCCTTGCGCGATCCTGGTCACTGAAAGAATTTTGAGTCAAATCTTGTTGGACTTTCTGTACCAATGGAGCATCCCATAGTTTAGTTTTTTTTAGAGTTTTTGACGTTTTGGTTCCTTAGGTATATCTCCATTGGGACAGACAGTTTTCCAGGCCTCAATTGCATCAGCAGCACAGGGAATCCGAACCGATGATGTTTTCAAGATTAAAGAACACAGTTTGGATATACTGTGCACAGAGGAAAGGCCGGAAGAGCTACACTGGAAATTTTTCTGATTCCGAAACCACCAAATCGAATAGGCAATGAAGCTTGAATCCAGGAATTGTTTTCGAGGTTTAAATTTAGAATTTTTTCCAAAGATGTTTTGAGGGTGGCATCAAGGTTTTCTAAAAATTGCGTATGTTTCCAGATTGGGCATGCTCTTAAGATATAGGTGAAATTTGGAACAAAAAGGCAATATTTTAAAATGGTATAGGCGATATGAGAATTTAGAAAGCCCAATCTGGAATTCTCTAAAATATATAATATTATATTGAATTCTTTTTTTAATTATAAATAATAGGATTCTCTTGGATCTCTTAATCAACAAATAACCAAACAAAATTAACATCTCATGCTCAACAATTATACTTTATTCTATACATACTATACAGTCAAATTCTTATCAATGGCACCAACAAAACCTTTTCATAGCTTACATACCAATACATATTATTACATCACTTGTGATACTCTTACATACATTTATAAATGATATAATATACATATATCTTATGGAATGTCTAAAAATTGGCACTAATTATATAAGAACTCTTAAAACTTAAATTAGAAACAAAACTCGTTTGTAATTTTTGAAAAATCCCTGTTTAGAACTCAATGGGGTAATGGGTCCCAAACACATCGGCTCTAGAAGTGGTCCGCAGTCACAGGGATTAACACTAAATATTAGGTAGTTACTACTACTAATCCGCTGACGTAGCGACCCAAAGTGGGTCTTGGGCTTCGCTATCGATCCCTGTCTCTCGCCAGTCGGCGACTTGGAGCTCGGCCAAGTCCGACCCTACGGCTAAAGATTCTATTAGGTAATTGTAATAGCTATTCTAATTCGCTCCTGCCGATTTTTCTATCGGACTGCCAGAGCGAGCACAAAAGGCGACACCGTTTCATGGTTGATATTCCGAAAACCCGTAAAAAGATATTTAATTTCACTTTTATTGTGCGAACCGCTAGTCTGAAGAATTTGCTGCCTGAACGGGTGTTCCCCGATAGGTACAATCTGGATGTCTTCAAGTCGCGAGTGAATTGGTTTCTTCTCGGTCAACGGCGCTCCATCGTAGACCGCATCATCCCTTAACATTAAGCGAGGGGCCGTTCAAACGTAAGCCTATTATATTAGATATATAAAATTAAGATGAAGCAATTGAAATCACAGGATTTGTGGCAAGATCAGAATAAAGGCACACTTTTCGTAGTTTACAGGAGATCAGCTGCAAGCGGCGCGTCGCCCGCCAGCTCATGAACAGAGTGCGCCAGGCGACGCGCCTGCTGCACTGCCGTGGACGCCGGAAGCAGCCCGAGGTGCACGCAAATCAGCTCCTTCAAACTCACACCTTGGCTGTCATTGGGGAATGCTAGCTCCGTCAGCTGCCTGCAAATGTAAGAATGTCTTAGTGACCTCAAATTAGACTTGCCTGCTAAGATCTCCGCAGTGTGCAGATTGACAAGCTCGAAATAACTTGTTAAATCGAGGTTATGACACAAGATTTTAACGCGCGTACCTAGTTCTAATTTAGTTACTCACTGCTGGCCATAGGTACCTTTGTTTCTGAGTGACAGTGGCATGAATGGATTCCGCGCCGCTTATCTCATGCGCGTCAGAATGACTAAAAAACTAGCCTACAGCGTGACGAAGTAATGTTTATATCTAGCTGGTGTCGCTCTGAGCATGGCGGTCAATGTACCTGTAGAAAGAGCCCAGTATGTCGGCGGGGGGCGCGCGGGCCCCGCGCACGGCCGCGGGGTGTGGGGGACGCGCAGGCCGCAACGGCGCGCCGCGCTCCCACCACCAGACGGCGCACGCGTGCAGCGCGCCGCGTCGCCATGTCGCGCCGCAGTACCCCTCGCCAGACACCATGAAGCTGCGCGACACTATCGCGCGGATCTGTACATCACAAGACACGTTCAAGAGAGGTATTCGAAGCTTGTGGGAACTCGGAACCCTTTGTATTTCAACCGCATCTACACCGTTCACATCCAAACCTAAACATTCCGATGTTTAATGTTAATAGTAAGTTATTCTACTGGATAAGCAATAACATGAAGTCATAAACAGCTAAATTTAAGCCACCATACAGACTTTAGGAAAGCGTTTAATCTGGTCTATAATGGATTAGCTTCTTGACAAGCTTCATAATTTTAGTAAGAAACGTTACTCAGATGGCTTGAATCTTATTAGGGAAGTAAATCTCAACTGGTGGTTGCTAAATGATTAATATAATATGATAACAGTGCTGTCTTCCGTTGTTCCACGGGGATCTCGTCTGGGTCCTTTTCTCTTCCTAATTTTCATACACGATTAATAATGCTGCAGCCAACTGTAGTCTGTAGTCCGTAAACTGTATTTAATAATGCGAGAAACCTTAAAAATCGCGGGCCACAATCAGTAAAAACAATTAACTTACCGTTTTCGGCGACAGCATATCAGCGCAGTCTGCCATGTCCGGCGCAAGCGAGCGGCCAGAGGTGCGGTCTACATATATGAAGTGCACGAGCCCGGGGAATTCTTCCACATACTTGTGCACTGTTAGGGAACAACTCAACACATTGTCGCTCGTGCTGACGAACCCACATTAAGCGAAATAATCGGTTTATACAAAATATGGATATTGTTATTGTAGGCAATGGTAAAATGAACAAAGTGGGTAAATGATCACGCAGAACAGATGGCCGATGGGACCGAAAGGTTCTCTAATGGAGACCACGGACCGGTAAGCGCAGCGTAAGACGTCCACCCACGAGATGGACAGACGACCTAAAAGAGACCGCAGGGAAACGCTGGATGCAGGCCGCTTCCAACCGGCCCTTTTGGAGATCGTTGGGGGAGGCCTATGTCCAGCAGTGGAGGTCTTACGGCTGAAATGATGATGAATGATAAAATAATATTATAGATGGCAATGTTGGTGTTCGCTGGAAAATTTGGCGTGCGATTATAATATGCTTTGCAACTGTCAAATTAGCTGAAAAAGCTTGGTGGTGTCTCTAAACGAAGTTTACTACCAATTACAGAAAAAATTATCACTGTATTTTGCTATTGAATAATGTAACGGATTTGACTCCACATGCCAACTTTTCACAATCAAATCAAATACACAACGTATATAAATATATAAGATAATAAACTATGATGCTGCAAAACTAAATCTCCTATTTTAAGCGTAAAATGATGCATTCCACATACAACACATAATATGTATCAATCACTTCTTTAATTTTACATGGGACTTGTCGTGACTTACTTTTGCAATGCCACAGGCAAAGCCAAACAACGGACAGACCTAATACACTGATAATACTTATTCTTTTAGAACCTGTGAGACTTAGGTGTCCCACAGTACACATGGTGGAAAATGGTATCGCCCTACGGGATATATTATGAGGTCCGCTGCTAATTAGAGAACCAGACTCGAAAGCCAATGTTTTGTGGTTTATTTACTAATGGTTTTGTGGTAAGCGGAGCGGGTGCAAGCTCGTTATCGATTTAAAAAGTTCGACGCCGAGGACGTCGAACAGTTGGGAGTTATGCCATTTGAGAGACATTGATTGTATATAAATACTTAGTTGATTTTGTGTTGTATTTATTTAACAAATAAATATTTCCTTAACCTAAGTGATTTTATAATTATATTTCTATTATCATAGACTATCACAATAAAATGTAACACCATCTATATCGACTACAGTAATGCACATCCCAACGCTTACACAAAAGGCCCGTCTCGTGCTGCTAAGTGGGAAAGAGAGCGCAATATCGCTGTTCCCTTCTGGGGATTTATAACCCAGTTTGCAGCAAGTGAATAAATCTACTACAGTCGACGACGCAGCGCGGCGTCGGCAGGTGTGCATTTTTATAGATTGCTCTGCTAACTCATGCACGCCACCCCACACCCTTGATAAGCCTATTTAGAACATATCCATTATTTCGTCAAATACGACTCATGAGTATGACCTTCAATGTTATAAGCAAGTAAGTACCATAAATTTTTTCTTAGACTTTCTCAGTCTCAGTAGTAACACACTCTAAAATAGCATTGAAAAGGATATGATCCAAGACTGAAGTAGCGCATTGCCTTCACCCTCAGAAAGTCGACATATGGAGCTAGGGTCCTCCTGAGATGCTGAACTATTTGTTCCAGTTTCAAGCTGGGAATGTCAGGCTTTAGTAGTTCTACGACGGCTTCTAAGGCCGTATGCATGGCGGTGGCGGCCGTCTCTGGGGTGAGGGGAGTGGTTGTGGAGCAAGACTTGCGTAGTTCCAGCAAGCGGGAAGATAGGCGAGCACAAAGAGAGCTGTGCGACTTGCTCTTGCGCAGGGCATCTGTGGTCTATAAATATGTCATCAGTTAATCAGACAGCTATAGTGTTTATGTTATTTACTATCAATGTGAATTAACTTTTGGCTTGTGGTGCTCAACCAGCTGTTCTCTGCAGATGACCATGAGTGACATTTACAACTAAACACTCTCATGGTTCAGATGATATAGTTTAATTAAAGGTTTCTGTTGTTTGTTTTAGGACTGTCAGAGATCTTCAAGCAGCATAAAACTCGAATTTCTGCCAGATGTATGTATAATAAATTTAATTTTCTGCACTGGGCCTGGGTGTTAGTTTTTTTTTGGTTGGCAGAATTGGCGTTTAACCACAACTCACTTGATGTTAAGTGATGGCGTGGTCGAAGACTGGAATAAGAACTGGCTCTAAAGTGAAGCTGCCGGAACATGTATGTACTTGGTGACAAAATTACAACTTGAGGGTGGTAGGTATTAGATACCACTTAGCTACCCAGCCAAGTACTAGATTAGTAGCTATATAGTACTCTTTCACCATGGTTTCTTCACAATGCTTTCCTTCACCTTGCAGCAAGTTATAGGAATACGAACCCACGCCTGCAACTTGGAAGTCGAACACGCTAACGACAGAGCTATCATAACATGACAGACATCATGACAGAGCTATCAATGTCCATGTCTTTATGTGTGTTCCATATAATATGGCATTCCAGACAAGGATTCCTAGTTTTCACGTTTAAGTAGAATAAAACTTACAACTCTCCTAATTTACATACATACAGGGTTACACTGTACCTTTTTCAAAGCAGCTTCCAAGGTATCAAGTGTGTTGGGTAACAGGTCCAGATTCCTTTGTAAAAGCAACCTCCTTAGATTGGCCAGTATTTGGTTAGCTGTGTACGTAGCTATGCCCACTTCTCTGCAAAAAAAACAAACTAGTGTGATACCACACTAAGGGTGGGCGGTAGGTAAGCGAGAATAATGTTTGTAAGCCCAAGCTGTAGACGAAAGATACTAAAGTTCCGAGTTTATATTTAGGTACAACACCTTTGTGAGAAAATAGTAATAGATAGAAACAGATCATCGCTTTCCATCTGGTCATGACCGCGGTCAAACTTTAGCCTAATATGAAAAAAAAGTCTTGCCATAAAAAAAAACTGAACGCGGTGAGATTTCTTTACAGTTTTATATTAAACTTTGTTGTAATGAATGAAAGAAACCGCATTAGTTCTGAGGGGGTTGAGTAGAAATACAAAGACGATACTAAAGAAGACGATGGCTTGTCGTCGTAATGTTGGGGGCACATTAGCACGCAAATGTTCGAGGCGTGATGTCACGATAAAAACTTAATCGGTCTTCGGAGAACGTCTTGTCCACATTTGCTTCCAGTCAAATGTAATTCGGTATGCTAAAAAAAATATTCTATGCCAATTCCAAAACCATTTCGAGATTTTATCTTACCAACCCTTATTTTTCTACTCTGACCTTTTAAAACGATAAGATGCCATTTATTTTAACATAAAACTAAAAAATCATTCATCAGGTATTACTTTGCAAGTAGTCCTATATAAGTTTTAACTACCCTACGTATAAATATTGTACTAACCTATTTTTTAAGTCTACTAATAACTGTAACTTGAACTTGGAAGGAAGAACTGAATCTCACGACACAGGACCCACCTAGTGTGAGATACAGGGCTACTTTATTTGAAGTAGGTATGTAAACATTTCTCACCTACCCACTAACTCTTATTTTGTTTTTATTTTATCTTTGTACCTATTTCATAAGCTTGTAAAAATTTTGAGCAAATAAACGTTATTTTATTATTTATTTATTATTATTCGACTTTCATTGTTCTCTAAATGACGTCACATTGTAGCAATTTATTTTCTGTGCCTTTTAAGAATAAAAATATTATACATTTGACACACTGTTCGTCACACAGAATAGAATATTTTTTCATTTCTGTGGTTTGACTGTCTGGTTTTTTTCAGGGCTGCCAATATGGGGTGCTTTTTTAGGCTTCTCAACGCAACGAAATTTTGTGCTATATGGTGACGTCACATAATTTCAATTTTCAAAAAAATATTGTAAAATAACTACTCAATATAAAACAAAAATATTGAAATTAGTTTCTTAAAATAGCCTTATCTACGAAATAAAAATATAAAAAAATTACTTTAAAAAAACTTTACATACCGAATTCTGAGGCAAACTAGAATACAATTTCAAAACTTTTTGATTCATTTCAATTTACCGACAACATCACGATGAGCATTTGCGTTTTTTCGTATACATCATAACTTCATGAACTACCTAGCCAAACATGTTGCGACAGTGCGAATATTTGCCAAATGCTAACGACCATGCGAAGTGGAAGACCCACAGTAGGATAGTTGACCCGCCTCGGGCCGGCGATAAGCCTCATAAACGATAAGCAGAAATAAAGTTGGGTGTTATGTTAATACAGTAAAAATACCTTAGATCCATGTCGACGACAACAGCAAGCGTGATTCGAGGCGCCAGTTCCGCCAGGTGCAGTGAGTGTGGGGCGCACGGGGCGTAGGCGGAGCCCGCGCATAGATTAACTATCGCGCTGTTTTCAAGAGACAACCCTAGAACCAGTCAGAATAGATGGACTTTCATTGCATGAGGCATTATCTACATCACCATAACAGATAGATTGATTTTCATCATAATCATCATCATCTACACTTCCAACTACTCCACTGGAGCAACTGTGCCAGCATTGCCCCAGAACATCACTCCGGTATTTCAAGGAGCTGAGTTGGCTAGGGTAGATAGCTGGTAGAGAGAAATGTACAATACACTCCAAGCTGGACGTCAGTGGCCCTATCTTAGATAAGAAAACAATAGACTTTAGTCATCATAATCAGCCTTTTAACAGTCCACTGCTGGACTTTTAGCCTACCCCCGAAAGGGTGATTGGGCCATATCCACCACGCTGGCCCAGTGCGGGTCGACTTTATGAGTAGTGTGGATCGATATTTGGATTCCAATCAAAATTATTTGGGACATTTTGGGACATTTTTGCACACACGGTCATCTGACCCCAAACTAAGCAAAGCTTGTGATATGGCTGCCAGAGACTGATATATATACATATTTTTTTTTTTTAATACATACTTAAACAGATATTAACAACCAGATATAGAACAAACAATATTACTAGTATTATTAGTCAGATGACATGGTAAATTGTATGTCCTGGTTGTTTGTTCTATAACAACAACCATAAATCTCCAGAGGCCTTCAAGTAGCCCAAAATCTCTGATATCGACCACTCTGCACAAACTTACTTTTATCAATAATATATATGTTCGAGGCTCACAAGAAACTCTGATGTGCAAGTACCGTTCTTTATCGATCATCAAATTTGACAGTTGAGATCGTCAAATTTAATAAAATACCATTTGATCAGTACTCGCTATGATCGATTCTATGGCATTTTATCGAATTTGGCAATCGATAAAGAACGGTACTTGCACTGCAGATGCTATATGAGCTACCACAGACGACAGTTAAGTCTGTGGACTCGCTCATGCTGCAAAATGTTTTCATGTAAGTACCCTCGCATTAGGTGTTCGTCAACTACAAGTCTGTCGTCATACAGAGCATGTTTCATCTAAACCGCATCATCGCTTATAAAGCTTGATCAAAGTTTTAATAAGCTATTTCCCGAATATGTTTTTGTTTTACTTGTCAGATTGTGGTCCAATTTTTAAACTCATTAAGAACATCACAGTTGTTAATTATCTTGCCAGATTAGAGTCCAAAACTGCCATAGAAGTGAGAATACTTACAAGGCAAGCGATTATTTTCTGAAGACCCTAAATCTTTCCAGTATTCTTGCGCCGCAATACATTGGATGCTCAGCAGGATAAGATCAGGAGGAGTTATATCTTCGCAGCCACGGCTGAAAAATAACGAAGCATTCCTAAAAGTCTGCAGAAATGTGTGCAAACAGTTAAGTGATTAGGTTGTGGCCCATGGCAATCAGCGAATTCAGCGAGTGCCTATTGTTATATCTTCGGTTGGGCGTCACCTAATTGACACCGCATGTGGTTGCATGGCTATTATAGTTGTGAATATAACCTACATACAAAGAGTATATATAGATCGATGCCTACATATTAGTAAATTCACACAAAACCATAAAAATGCGCTAAACTTGTCGAGACTACGAATTTCAATTGCAGTGACATATCTGGCAACTGTAGTTATGTTTGTTAGATACTTACCTTGAATACAAAGCCAGCATCTTATCACCAACATAGAGCATGAGATGGTAGTGTGAATGCGGTAGTTTTACATCTTTCGAGGCAGCCTTCAGGGCGTTGAGAGCTGCGGCGGTGGCGCCACTCTCGCCTATGAAGCCATTGGCGCCAGGAATGTTATCGCCTTTAGTGCGAGACTCCAAGAGGTTCGACAGCCACTCTTGGTATATTTGCGACTGGAGACTGTTGAGTCAAAACAAATGAATTTTTATCTATGACAAACAGGCGGTTTACATTCAGTCAGTGTTCATAGCTGTCAGCACAACATGTTGCTTATACTTACAGGTTGATGTTCTGGCCACAAATGTGCTGGACTAGAGTCTTGCAGTCGAGTAGTTCTCTGTGTGCATCATCCACATCATCCTCCGTAATGATAACAAACACATGGTCCAGCCACTGAAATATTAAGTGGCAATTCAAGGTTTCCACATGGAAAATGGTCTAAATTGATTGAATTAGACTTAGGCCTTACTTAAAAACACCTGTTAACTTTTAATCAATTGTTTTGGTTACCAAAAATTTAACTCATAAACACTATTAAGCCTTGAGAGGTCAGTATGTTAAAATTGCCTAGTTTTATTTTATTCATGACTAGATTTTGCCTGCAACTTCGTATGCTTAGATTTTTATACAAACTTCCAACCTTTTTGCCCTTAATTCGGCCCCTTTACAAATTCATTTCTTAGTAGATTCCTTATAGTATGGCGTGTATCGGACACGCCATACTATAAGGAATCTACTAGCCAAATTACAGCTTCGTAGTTGCATAACTCACACGACATTCAAACTGCAATTTCCGTCCTTTTTGCAAATATGTACAACAGTAGGTATTTATTTTAAACTTGAATTCTATTTTTTATCTCCCTAACATCAGTACCCTTAGTACAAGTTTTGATAGTATTCGAAAACTTTTTTCGTTTACGTATTGTTCCATACATTGCTGGGCTGAAAGGTATTCCAAAACTTTTTTCGGATTAGAGTGAAGCAGTCTATACCGCCGAATACTACCGATTTTTAGTTTCTCCTCGTTTCCGCTGGAGGCATTTTACTAAAATGTATGGTACAATACGTAAACGAAAAAAGTCCTATTTGCGGAGAACTAACACGCCTGGGTTTTAGCTGCATCAAGCTTGACCAGGTTGGCATCGCCCCAATCGGAGACAGTCTTAAGGGATCTCCGAGAGACTGAATTTGTGGTCAATCAGTTCATGCATTGGATATGTAGCACGGGCTTGAGCATACCACTGATATGCAGCTGGAAAAGCGTTGCGGACAGGACCGCTGACCCCTGGGTGACACTGACATCAAGTGTCATTAAATTGAACGAGCAGCATCAAAGACCACTCGAATATATCGCTCAGGATGTCAGATATGCAACAAACCAACAATCTGATGGCGAAACCAAAAAAACTAGAGCTTGTTAATAAGGCCATCATAACAAACTCTGTCAAAATCCGTTGAGATGTCGAGGGCAATGGCAACCATTTAGTTAATCTGCTGTAACTTTACATTTTCTGTGAAAATTTCAACTGGCTATCTATTACGGTTCGAAAGATACAGCTGTTTAAAGGTAGGACAGAAGGACAGATAGACAGACAGACATCGTAGACTTAGTAATAGGGTCCCGTTTTTACCCTATGGGTACGGAACCCTAACAATGTGATTCATAATAATACCTCATCAAATACAATAGTAGTGTTATCCTTGCACTGTATTGATGAATATGTGTTCCCGAACTGTGCTGCCATCACTCGCTGCGAAGTAATTAAAGGAGACAACAGCTGTGACACGCTGTTGCAGTCTGTTACATTTGCCTCATTCTCCTGTAAAAATGTAAAACTAACCAGATTAATGTTGATTGTACTGAATTCACCTTTAGAGCAAAGTCATTGTCTAACAATATACATCACCAAACTACTAATGATGATGATTTGAGAAGTAAGAATGCTTAATGTTGGCTATGTTGAGACTATTCAATATTTTCATAGTAGATCGCAGAGTATGCTCTTAAAGATCTGTCACACTGCCTGCGTTTTCCTAGCCATGAGTAGTTCTGTGTGATGCGGGCATTGAACTAGGCTGACAGTCTGCACAGACAACTTCTACCTGCTTTTATTTTATCTTTATTCAAAAATATATACATTAATTTTAATTCTTTATTTTAAAATACAGCCATTAATAGGTCTATAATAGTGGTGATATATATGTATGTATATCAGTCTCTGGCAGCCATATCACAAGCTTTGCTTAGTTTGGGGTCAGATGACCGTGTGTGAAAATGTCCCGAATATCTATTATTGTTAGTTACAATGTTGTGGAAAATCACTACTAAAAATCGTATATTGCAAACTAAGCGCTAAAGAGCTAAGCTTTAATAAGTTAATAAAAAAGGTAATAAACAAAATTAAGCATATTTATATTTATGTAGCACATAAAACAAATACTAGTTAAATTTATATATTATCATATATATATAGGTATCATAAATGTAGTTTTTTTTTTAAAATGCCTTTGCTCAAAAGCGGAGAAGGAAAACATCGTAAGGAAACCGGTATACCCAAGAACCTCAAAGTACAGAAAGAAGTTTTTTTCTGTATTCTGAGCCAAGAACCATATAATTTTAATGACACCAGCCAACACTGGGCCACAATGGTGGCCCATCCTTTCTCACTCTCTCTCTCACTGAGAGAAGGCCTGTGTCTCAACAGTGGGACCGTGAAAGGCTGATAATGATGATGAAATTTACTTGAATATTTACATACATAAATCATACATAATCGCAAACTATTTTTATGAAACTATTGTAGGCCTTAGAATAACTACTCAGAGAAGGTAGGTTTCCAAACAAAGCCTTCTCAAAACGTAAGCTACAAATTCGCTTTGTAGCTTACGTTTCGATTGGTATTTTAAACGATTTAAGCAAGAAAATTAATGGATTACCTGTGGAATGTCACACCATAACTCTTATGCTGCTTTTCTGATTTATTGTGGTACGATTTCACCGCGCAAATTGTCATAGTAAATTTTTTAAATTTTTTTTGGAGCCATATGTGACGCTATTTGAATGGCTTAAATTTTGCGAATGTACTTGGTTTCCTTGTGTAGTTATTCTAAGATTGTAGGTAATTAATATCTAAATAGTGGGCTGGAGAAGCCTTACCTGTCCATTAAATGACTTCATTCGGTTTATGAAGTTCTCGTCCCATTTATGAAATAATAGATCATTAACACTATCGAAAATCAACGTTGCTTTCATGATTATAAAAACTTTGTTTATTTTTCAAGTTTTATTTATTTCAATTATTTTTTTTATTTTTTTTCGTGTCTAACTCGTATTGGCCGTACTAAGTTTGACTTTGACAGCTCAAAACACAAGAGAGAGCAGAGCTTCTTTTTTTTTTTCTTCTTTCCCGTGTTGGCTCCGCATAATTTTGGCGTCAAACTATTTGTGAATAGGGTACTTGACTGTATTAAAAATATTATGCCAATTGACGCCATCCATAAACATGACATAATGAAAAAGCATATTTCATTGATTTTTTGATGAAAATATGCTTATTTTTTGTAAAAAACGCGAATAAAATAACTGTATTTTCGACATTTGATCACGTGATCGAAAACGGTCTGTAACTGGCTTCATCCCTAGTGACGTCACACAAATCTAAACAAACAGATTTTGTATTGATATTTGCGAATTTAATGTTGTAAAGCTATTTTGAGAGCGATTTATCAAGAAATTTTCACCAAAAACATTCCGGAGGTTAAATGTGAGAAGAATGGAGAAACATTTTGTGCAAGCAGACAGCAGTAACTTACCCAAAATTAATGTTTTTATGGTTGCATATTTCTTTAATAATAATCCACGTCATTGTTTCTACGCTGCAGAACTCAAAACGTAAAAACTACAATGTCAGTATTAATTTTTAAGTGTTCTCCAAGCAAAACATTCAATCAAGTTGTACAAAAAGTATGTTGTAGTAAGTGGATATAACTATTTTGTTAGGTTATGTCGAGCTTTACAATGTTTAAAAAGAAAGTAACAGTACATAAAATAGTAATGCAATAAAAACACAAATTATAATAGAAATATATAGACTCAAATATGTACCTCAAAATGATCTTCGCACATAGAAACACTTGAATTAGCTCCAATACTTTTGGGTTCTCTACGAGCTACTTAGTTCCAACCACTTTTTGCGAGTTTTGGGGTCCATTGGAACAGAAACGAATAGTTTTTCCGGTGTTTTATGGAAGTATTTGTACATTGTGGCACTACACAACATTTATAAACCATTACTTCTATTAGAAAATTAGTGATTATCAAACTGTTGCTGCCTGGCTGCAGCTGTTTTGTTTTGTGTGACGTCAATCGTCGCTCGACCGGAGCTATGACGCAGGTCTGCGTTTTGGCGCGATATTTTTTTATTCAAACTTTAACATCGATTTATATCGCAAATACGACTGATATCCAGAAAATATAAATGCAGTATACATTATTTTATATCAGACAATAATGTGCAATAGTTTCCCAAAAGTAGTCAAATACCCAATTTGCCAGTGTCAAGTATTGAAATATTTTGAGGAATAATTATAGTCAAACAAGTCACAGTCAGAGTCAAGCAAAGTTGGGCCCTTAGGGACCGGGAGCTCATCTCATTTTCAAAAATCTTTCGGAGCGCCTGGATAATGCTATGCGTGACCAAAATGCTGTCGTGTTTCTGGCTCAACGCATAAGCATTGCCATTAAGTGTAGTAATGCCGCCAGCTTGCTGGGTACGCTGCCAACTGATAGTGGACTTGAGCATTTGGATTTTATTTAGCCCCTGGTCTAAGGGCAGTCTAACTGTATTTGTAGTGTTAGAATTATCTTGTTTTTTGTATAGTTAATAAAGGCACTTCAGCCACTTGCCCAGAATAAAAGCAAAGTAAGTCACGGTTAAGTCAGTCATGCCCAAAGATCTTGTATATACCCTACTTCCTTGGTCATGCCCTAGTAAAGTGGTGGAGAGACAAGGCCACAAATCATTTAGTTGTATGTCCAAGACATGGCGGTATGGCTTTAGTCTGTTTAACAATGGGCGAAAAAAAAAAACATCACACAAAAGTCAAGCTGGCTGACATAACCTAACTAAACAAAACATAACCTCATTACCTCAACTTCGTTATAATATAATAGAAAACACAAAAGATATTTTTAAGTACTTCTTAGTTCTTATGTAAAGATTGTTGTTCGTTTAGCCTATGCTCTATTATTTGACCCTTTAAAATGAAGAAGAACTCTGCAGTAAGTAATTTTATTCTCAACGTGATAAAATAATTACTCTCTAAAAATAATAAATTACCGTTTGTTTACAGCAAAAACTGAAATCTCTCTGTTATCTAACCTTAGGGGGCTCAGTTGCTTATCAATATATTTATTTTAAGAAAGATTTTAAAGGTTTCTATGACCAGTACCTGCAACCAGCCAGCCAATATCTAAGCCCTGAATCGGCGCACAAACTAGGAGTATACGCTATAAAGTATGGAATTTTTCCGCCTGACCTGAGTGAAGACCCAAAAGTTTTGGTATGTTTTATAATACTCGGGATAAACCTTTGAATGTTTGCCTTAATCAAATTATTTACCTATATTCTTTGTTCTTTACAGAATACAAAACTTCTAAATTATGAATTAAAAAACCCAATTGGCATAGCGGCAGGATTTGACAAAGATGGTGATGCTATCCTAGGACTAAAGAACTTAGGATTCTCTATAGTAGAGATTGGCTCTGTGACCCCTGAACCTCAACCTGGTAACCCTAAACCCAGAGTTTTTAGATTGCCTGAAGATGAGGCAGTCATCAACAGATATGGATTCAATAGCGAAGGTCATGACACAGTTTCGAAAAAAGTTTATGACTTAGAAAAATCACTATTAGACAAAGCACTACTAGGAATCAACTTGGGTAAAAATAAACTATCCGAAAATGCAGCACAGGATTATATCTTAGGAATAAAGAAATTTTCAAATGTAGCAGACTATTTTGTTATAAACATTAGCAGGTATTAATTACTAGTTTCTATACTTGACAAAGTACACAAATTAATTAATATATTAGATTTGACTCATTTTCCTTTCAGTCCCAATACACCAGGGCTACGATCTTTGCAAAAAAAAGAAGAGCTGCAACAACTCCTAGCTGATATAAATAAAGTAAGAGATGCCATTGAGCAGTTCAGCACCAATAAGCCTCCTTTGCTCTTGAAACTGGCACCAGATTTGAGCCCAGAAGAGATGAAAGATATTGTGTCAGTGATATCTAAAAAGGAGAGTAAGGTCGATGGATTGATTATATCTAATACAACAATAGATAGACCTCAACAGCTGACAAATAAAGAGTTTATCAATGAAGCTGGAGGTCTCAGTGGGAAACCTCTCACTAACAAGTCTACACTAATGATCAAAGAGATGTATAAGCTCACTAAAGGTATGTGAATAATATAGTATGCTACATTGATTTACAAACATGGATGTTGGATCTAGGTATGAAGAAAATAGGTATGAAGTGTCTCAAGTATATTTAAATTTTTGAAATATGTACCTACAAATGAATTTATTTACTATATGTTCTGGGGACTGAGTCGCCCTCGTCCATCGGAAGGCACCCGTAAATTCTGAAATCCCACATGTGGTTCTCGTTGGTCCTCGACATGGTCCTCACTCCACAGTATGAAAAAAGCTAATCAGTTTCAGCACTTAAACTGAACTGCTATTGGCTCACAAGTTAAAAGATAATGGTAATAAAAAGTTATTTGGTTTCAGGTAAGGTACCTATAATAGGTGTTGGAGGAGTATTTACAGGGCAAGATGCATATGACAAAATATTGGCAGGTGCTAGTGCTGTCCAAATTTACACAGCTTTGATATATCACGGCCCTCCTGTTGTGTCAAAGATCAAAAAAGAACTTGCTGAATTACTGGAAAAGAATGGCTATAGTTCTGTTAATGAAGCTATAGGTAAAGGTGTAAAATGATGTGTTGCATTTAATATAGAAAAGTATGTACATAATTTATGATTAATATAGTGTTGTTACTGTACATAGTTTAAAAAGCTTATTGGATTTTGTTAATTTTATTGACTCTTTTCATCAATTGCATTTGCAGCACCTGAAAGTATAAAATGTAAATTATAAATGTTGTTAATAACAATGTTTGTTTCTTTTTCTTGATAATAAATTATTATTGTAAAGTTATCATTATTTATCTACCTATAATTTTGCATTTAGGTATTTGAGATTGTAATGTTTGCTTGCATCCCTCAAGGTTATCTACACTCGGCAAACTAAATAGGACCAAAGTCTCAAGCTTGTCCAGTTCTTTTAGTTCCTTGATGCCTGCATCGGTTACATTTGGACAGTTAGATACTTGAACATGTTTTAATGTATCTTTTCCATAAGAAAGACCTTTCATAGCTCTGTCATCAATGTATTTTGCATTATGAATGGTTATTCTCTGTATCATAGTACACCCAACTGAAACAAAAATGTACATTATTGTCAGTTTAAGTAGGTAGAAATGAAACAGTAGGTAGGTACTACAAGTTTTATTACTCAAATGTGGAAATCCATAGTGTGATATGCCACAGTCAGTCGCATCAATTTCCATTATCTTTGGCACAGCTTGATCCTCGTGTGGGAGCAAATTGTAATCTGCTAGTTTTTTGCCTCCAGCCCAGACTACTTGGCCGCCATTTCTAAGTACCCACTCCGCGCAAGCACGATCAGGGCCAACCTTCTTTATTACCTCTGGGTCAGGCTTATTGAACATCATATTCACAAATTCCCAAAAGGTTCTTCTTTGAATATTGTACGGAGCTGACGGTGCGAAGAGTTTTTGTTGTGTTCGTAAACCCTGAAATTTATAATGATGTATCTGTCGGCAAACACGGGAATACATTCCAAAACAATAAAGCAGAAACAGAAGCCTTACATAACTTAACACTTTTAACATTTTGGTTAAATGTCTCGATGTATGTAGCTCAGACCAAACCAAAGAGAATAATAACCGTTAGGCGCTAAGTAACGCTGACTCAGTACAATAACAACAACAAAAGCCGATTTCTGAAAGTTTATTTTCTTTTGGATGTTAAAAAGATGTTTTTTTTTCTTAAAATATTCATGACCGTGGATTCAATGTCCTTTGGTCGTAATATTAATCAGTTTACATGGTATTAATAGCGTCAAACAAATCAGAGTCAAGCTAAGTAAGTCACGGTTAAGTCAAACTCATGCCCCTGTAAAGTGGTGGAGACTTTACAAGAGGCTCATAGGGAGTTTTGGAAACAACACGAAAAGATACGTTTCACCTCGTTATATCACTTGCCCAAAAAAAACTATAGTAGATATTTTTTTTTTACTTTCCTCTGTGAAGATTTAACGTCGCACACTTGTGAATTTGCCAGTGAATTTTGTAGTACTATCATACAACTATATAATTTGTGGTACTATCACAGAATACATAATAGGTATTGTATAGTCCATGGTGTATTCATGGTCGTACGACCATGGGTATATTAATATCAAGTAAGTCAGTCAGTCAAGCAAATTATGTCACGGTCAAGTCAAAGTTATACCCTACAAGAGACTTCTATGGAGCTTTGGAAAAAAACAGGAAAATACATGTTTCTCCGCGCTACATGACTTACCCACACTCGAGCACGCATTGAAATGTAAGCAGGGCAACGCAACCCCTGTCAGGTCAACTAGTTTATCATTTATTCATAAACCTATAAAGAAAATTATGAGAAGTTTGTACACACGTACAAACTGAATTTAAATATTATATCAACTACTTAGTATGTATTGTGATAATCTGTAAAAAAAATCGTTTGTTGTATTGGGACACCCCTCCCCCTTTAGTTTTTACTTTTTGACTTTATTATTTCTTAGTTAATCCGTCGTAACATTACAATATATCAACTGGTTGTCTCTTACGGTTCGAAATATACAGCCGTTAAAAGGTAGGACGGACGGACATACAGACAGACGGACAGACAAACCGCGTAGGATTAGTATTAAGGTCCCGTTTAGACCCTTTGCGTACGGAACCTTAAAAAGAACTTGCCGAATTACGGGAAGAGAATGGCTATAGTAGGTACCGTGAAATTATTGTTGCAGTCAAAACTCACTCATAACCAGTCAAAAGTACTAATTTTAACTAGCAAAATGGGTTGTAAGTACTTTTTACTGATTTTTAGTTAAACGTTTTCGGCAAATAATAGTCAAAAATAGTTTTGTCGAAAGCGTACGGTCAAGAGTACCTACCTAGTTTTGACTACGTAACTGTTTCCGTCAAAACTAGAACAGGTGGCGGCACAGACACTGGAACAACCGACCCCACCGCTGCTACCGCTGCTACCGGTGCCTTGCAATAAGCTACGTCCAAGCTTAGTGCAGGTCAGAGGTGGACCGCAGCGATGAGTGCTACCGCTGCGGTGAAAAGGCCCACAAGGCCAAATATTGTTCTGCCGCCCCGCATTGCACCCTGTGTGCAGCAGCCAAGAAATCGGCAAACCACCTCTCCGGGGGCAAGGCCTGTGCTAAGACCCCGTCCAAGAAAGAGGCGAGAAGAAAGAAAGCTGCGGGTGAGACTAAGGCAAAGTCGCCCCCAGACAGAGCAGGCGGCCCTATCTTTCCTCCAGGCAAACATCAATCACTCTGCCAGGGATCAACTCATTCTGCTCCAGAGTCTGGCAGAGCACTTGAGACTGGATCGGAGATTTCGATGGCTTGGTGGCGATCACCACCCAGTCGTAGGCCTGGTCCCCGCCCTTCGACGGTGTGGTGAGAGGCAGGAGGCTTGTCGCGGCTTGGATCGCTAAGACGGTGGTCGTAGGAGTGTATTTCTCCCCCAACAGGGTCCTTGCCGAATTGAGTTATTCCTAGGTGAGCTGGGGACTAGGGACCCTGATCGGCCATAGCCGATCTCGACCGGTCGTTGTCCTCGAAGACCTAAACACCAAAATCCACGGTATGGGGGTCTCTGAGGACAGACGCAAGGGGTAAGACAGTCGGAGAATGGCTGGCAGATGTGGGAATCCACGCACACGTGTGTGCGGCAATCGGGTGTATAAATTGTGGATTGACATTTGCCATGCCCGGGCTCGCGCCTTATATTAGATAGATGGGTCGATAAGGGGACTTGAAGGCGTTGGTGGACGCGGAGACGCTGTCTGATCACCGCTTCATTCGGTTCAGCGTCTCTACGTCTTCGGTGGAACCTGGCACACTTCCAACATGTGCTGGGTGGTTTCCTCCACGCATCCGCATTGGCGGCATACCGGGGTCGTCTCCCTCCGGGCCACGTTGCATAGGTACCTCCCGAGGCAGCCGTATCTTGTGAGGACCTGTGTCATCCGAAGGTCAGCACCCCATGCCCCCGATGGATCCATCCTTCGAGTACGGCCTGGACCACCCCCAGCAATCGGCTGGCCCCGGCCCCTTTCCGTGTATCTACGGCCAGTCGTCGGCTCCATGTTGCAAGAGCGATATTCCTGGCATCCACCCTCCATTGCCATATCTCCAGTGGGACGAGACGAAGGTCCTCTTCGCCTGCTCTCGTCCTGCGCCAGAATACCGAGGACAGGACATCGACTTCCAGGTCCCACGGGAGGGGAACCCAGCAAGAATGCAGGCCATCTCGTGTGAAAGCGTGCGATCTCCCTGCACACTCTCCCCTCTTCCACTTCCGGGGTTCCACTTACTGTGGAACATTGGCTGTGATCGCAGGGGTGGACCTCTCGTTGCTGAACATCCTAGCTCGGATGGTCGACGACGTAGGGTCATGAGAGGCAGCAGCCTCTTTCTGCGAGGTAGTGATGTCGCAGATGCCGAGGAGCGCGTGAGAAAATGATCCTCTCCCTCTCCCGCTCCGGGGAGTGCGGATACGGAGGTAAACCAATCGGGCTCGCACTCCATCCCTGCTTGAAGGGCCTGGGGCAACGGATGCAGGGCCATCTGTTTTCCCCTTCACCTATCGTGACAAGGCCCCCAGAGAGGACGACGCACGCATCGTCTGAGCCATATGACGGGGGGGCGGATCCTACTCCCCCCTGCCAAGGCCGGTCCACCCTGGCACAAAGAGGGTGGTCGTCAACGTGACTGGGGCACTGGGCTGTGGAGAATGCGTAAGCGGTACCGTGGCCCTGCCTGGAATCCGAGGCCGACGGAACATCGTGGGGTTTTAGTCAGTAGGTATAATTATATTATTAGCATTTCACCACGTAAAAAAATTGTTAGGTTAAGTTAATTTTATATAATAATAATCTTTGTAATAATCTTTGATTTTATTTACATTCCAACCAGATAAAAATGATTTTGACTGATGTTCTAGCGGTTAAAGTACTTTTGCCTGGAGTTTTGACTGCAATGAGAATAGGATGTTACATAGCTTTTATTTAGTAGGTAGTTCTGTATCTGTACATAGTTAAAAGCTAATTGTGTAAAGCTAACAATGTAAATACTGTCACTTTTCATCAATTGCATTTGCAGCACCTGCAAGTATAAAATGTTAATTTTATAGTAATGTCGCTAAAAATAATATTTGTTTCTTTTTCTTTATTTATTTTATTTTTATTTTATTAATGAACACTAACATGATGTACTTCCTTGCTGAACATTACGGAGACAAGGCACAAGAAGTAAACTAAACGCCACCACAATTATAGGTGCAGACTACATGCTAGAGTAAATGTTTGGAATATAAGTTAGTACATTTTACATTATAAATTCAATTTATTTTTGACCAATTATAGGAATCTAAGAATAAGAGAAAAACATTACTTATTACAGCAGTTTGATAGTTTGTTTGTTTATAATTATTATTGTAAAGCTATCATTATTTATTTATTTTACCTACCTTTAATTTTGCATTTAGGTATATGAGATTGTAATAACTGTTTGCATCCCTCGAGGTTATCTACACTCGGCAAACTAAATAGGATCAAAGTCTCAAGCTTGTCCAGATCTTTTAATTCCTTGATGCCTGCATCGGTTACCTTTGGACATTTAGAAACTTGAACATGTGTTAATGTATCTTTTCCATAAGAAAGACCTTTCATAGCCCTATCATCTATGTATTTTGCATTATGAATTATTATTCTTTGTATCATAGTACACCCAACTGAAACAAAAACGTGTATTAAAGTTATTAATATTTACGGGATATAATTACACCGTGGTAAGGTTGTGAAATGAGCTGCCGATATTTCAAAAAATTATGTAAAAGGAGTCACAAATAAAATAAGTCGAATTCTTGACAAACATGCTATCAAGATCATATTTACTCCTCATAAGAGGATTGCGCAATGTCTGCGTTCCCCTAAGGACAAGATTCCTTTTCAGCATCCCGGACAAAATTTACTGCAGCTGCGGAAGTTCGTACATAGGACAGAAGAAGCGAACTGTTTCATGCCGCATCAAGAAACACAGGCAGTAAAAACAATGAGAGACACAAATCTGCCATAGCAGACGCGGACCAACCACTAACCACTGGATTGAATTTCATAACTCTAAAATCCTGTCCACCGAACGCCATTACATACTAATATAGTAAAAGGAAACTATAATATAGAGATCTCGAAATGCCAGAATTTAAATGGAGGTTCAACCTCGAATCGTCGGAGGATCGGAGGTTTTCAACTCTGACGCAGTATTATGTTATGATGCCATAATAAAAGTTTGCGTTCAAAATGTGTTCAAAATACTATACGCAGTGATACAGTGAATGTGTTTTGTCAGGATTTAGGTTCGAGTTCCAGTGATAATCGTAGCAAAAGACTAAGAAAGAGGCATAGACGTCATACCTGTGATCTAAGGAAAGAGGGTAGATCGTTTTGTTGTACCTACCCACATTTTTAAGTGTTCTCCAACCACCCGCATTCTTCAGTCTTCCCGTGAACATAGTGCATGTAACTGCGCCGAAATATCGGGAGCTCATTCTACAACCTTACCACGGTAAATATCCCGTAAATAATCATATAACTTTAGTGAATAACCGTGATAGTTTAAAACAGTGTTTAACGTGTATTAAGTACGTATTCTAACTTTATCCCGGGGGCTTTCCCGTCCGCAGTTCTCTCGCTCGCGCATTATCAAACACTTTTTATTGAAAATATAAAATCATTAAGTTTTAATTTCCAAAAACTGTAATTTTTTTCACATTTTCTATAGCTTTCAGGCTTTCAGTCATTTGTAATCTCCAATAATGTGATAATGTGCAAGCGAGAGACGAGAAGAACCCCTTTGGCCAGGCTTAAAAAGAGATTAATCAGTGCAATTTAAATTACTCAAATGTGGAAATCCATAGTGTGATATACCACAGTCAGACGCATCAATTTCTATTATTTTTGGCACAGCTTGATCCTCGTGTGGGAGCAAATTGTAATCTGCTAATTTTTTGCCTCCAGCCCAGACTACTTTGCCTCCATTTCTAAGTACCCACTCCGCGCAAGCACGATCAGGGCCAAACTTTTTTATTCTTTCTGGGTCAGGCTTATTGAACATCATATTCACAAATTCCCAAAAGGTTCTTCTTTGTATATTATGTGGAGCGAAGAGTTTTGAACGTATTAGTAAACCCTGAAAATACTGGTTAGAATCTGTAGGCAGACACGGGAATACATAATTAATAAAAGTAGGAACAGAGACCCTTACATCATTTATCACTTTCAACATTTTGATTATAATTGCAACAAAAGCAGATTTAGTTACATTACAGTATATTCGTAATAATTTATTTAGAAACAATTTTTTTTTTGTAGAAAGGTGTGTAAAGAAAAAGTAAGTTACGTAATATTTATATTATCTTTGAAAGTAAGTAATACAACCCATAGAGTACAACCCCAAGGAACAAAGAGTAGTATAATAAAGGAGGAAAGGAACGTTATATACAACCCACAGACACAACTAAGTAGCTCGTAGAGAACCCAAAAGAATTGGAGCTAATTCAAGTGTTTCTATGTGCGAAGATCATTTTGAGGTACATATTTGAGTCTATATATTTCTATTATAGTTTGTGTTTTTATTGCATTACTATTTAATGTACTGTTACTTTCTTTTTAAACATTGTAAAGCTTGACATAACCTAACAAAATAGTGATATCCACTTACTACAACATACTTTTTGTACAACTTGATTGAATGTTTTGCTTGGAGAACAATTAAAAATTAATACTTACATTGTAAAACACTGTTTTAAACTATCACGGTTGCTCACTAAAGTTATATGATTATTTACGGGATATTTACCGTGGTAAGGTTGTGGAATGAGCTCCCAAATCCAATATCCCGTAAATAATCATATAACTTTACTTACATTGTAGTTTTTACGTTTTGAGTTCTGCAGCGTAGAAACAATGACGTAGATTATTATTGAAGAAATATGCAACCATAAATACATAAATGTTGGGTAAGTTACTGCTGTCTGCTTGCACAAAATGTTTCTCCATTCTTCTCACATTTAACCTCCGGACTGTTTTTGGTGAAAATTTCTGGATAAATCGCTCTCAAAATAAATAAAAAATAAATATTAAATATTAGGGACATTTTTGCACACACGGTCATCTGACCCCAAACTAAGCAAAGCTTGTGATATGGCTGCCAGAGACTGATATACATACATATATATTTTTAAATACATACTTAAATAGATATTAACAACCAGATATAGAACAAACACAAATGTTCGTCACACAAATGTTTGTCCTTGGTGGGAATCGAACCCACGCCCCCAAGCTCAGAAGGCAGGTTCACTACCAACTGGACCAACGGGCTATCAATAGCTTTACAACATTAAATTCGCAAATATCAATACAAAATTATTAGTCAGTTAAAAATTATCCCGTCAGTTCTAGAACCTAATGGACTGATGCGGGACGACGGTAAGAGACCCGACGGGATGACCCTCATCCCATGGAAGATGGGGCGGCCTGTAATATGGGACGCTACATGCGTCGATACATTGGCGCCGTCTCATCTTCCTGGGACATCTTTACAGGCTGGAGCTGCCGCGACTAAGGCTGAAAACCTCAAACGGCACAAATATCGATTTTTAGACAGGGTGTATATGTTTGTGCCGTTTGGGGTCGAGACCTTAGGACCGTGGGGGCCAGCCGCCCATGATTTATATAGGGACTTGGCCAAACGCTTGATGGAGGCGACATGTGACCGGAATGCTGGCGCCTACTTTGGTCAAAAAATTAGCATTGCCATCCAACGTGGCAATGCTGCCAGCATTCTGGCCACTTTTCCCTCCACCGAAGGGCTTTTAGATTAGTATTTTTAATGATTTTGATAATTTATTGTTCATTTTAATTTGTATATAATAATTAGGTAGTGATAGTTTTAGTTCTTATTATACAAAATTTGTTTGTTTAGATCTGTGTGAGGTCACTAGGGATGAAGCCAATTACAGACCGTTTTCGATCACGTGATCAAATGTCGAAAATACAGTTATTTTACTCGCGTTTTTTACAAAAAATAAGCATATTTATATTAAAAAATCAATGAAATATGCTTTTTCATTATGTCATGTTTATGGATGATGTCAATTGGCATAATATTTTCAATACAGTCAAATACCCTATTCTGCGCTCCTATGAATAAAATGTTGCCCTATATTAGCAGCGTTTTACCTGAAATAAAACGCATATTAATTTACTTACCTTATTCGAAGCTTTATTAAATGAGATAGGCACTACGTTTCCCGCCTTCATTATAGCTTATATCCGGTCTCTTAGCCCCTCCTATCGCGTGACGTCACTTCCACCTGGCAGTGTGGCGCCATATTAAATCAGCCACTTTGGTTCTCATTGCGTTTTGTTTGATCACCAGGCAGCGATTCATCGTAAGCTTCGAATAAGGTAAGTAAATTAATATGCGTTTTATTTCAGGTAAAACGCTGCTATTAATTTGACTGGTACCTTATTCGAAGCTTTATTAAATGAGACGTGTTTGTTATCGCCTGGTGGAAGTGATGTTGATGAGGTAAACGCCAATGTGATTGTGGTGCATAGAGAGTAAAGTAAAATTACAGTTTTAAATAATAGAATTTTCAATCGTGAACTTACAATTATTGTCGTGAAAAATATCTAAATAGTCATATGTTTTTCACAACGTTTATTTATACTCAAAATCCAAAGATCCGTTAGGTAACATGATCATAAAACTTTGAAATATTTAATTAACAATATAATAACATGAATCATATCAAATTTAATTTTTTAATCAAGAGCATTAAAGGACAGTTACAATACGTCCTACTAGTAGGTGTAACCTGATACCAATAATAGCAAGTATACCTTCGATAATGTCAAGTCGTGAATTCTTCTCTCTGAACAAAGAAGAAATAAATCAGCTGAATGCTTTTGTAATTGAAAATGGTTATTATTGTCAGTTGATTACTGTAGCATCCTTTAAGCGTCCCAGACCACCCCCACATTTCCAAACTTCTAGGGTCATCTCGAGCGCATTCGGAGGAGGTAGTCTCGTCGTGATATCTATTAGAACTTTGTCTAGGTCGCGAATCGTGAATGGGGGAGCTAAGGCTCGCAATTTGATGTCCGGTCGCCAGAACACTCGCTTCCATCGCGGAACCACTAATAGATAAATTCCCTGAGCTTGATTGAGGTGGCTTAAAACTCTGGGGATTAGGAATGGTGGAGGAAATACCCAGGCTAGTTTGTAATTCCAGAGTTGTGAAAAGGCATCGTGAAACAACGCTTGCTGATCGTGAAGGTCTAGTGTCACGTAATTGCTCACCACGTGAGCTCGGTTCGAGGCAAAAAGATCTATCATCGGAACCCCCCACTTGGAGAAAACTTTATTCGTGCAATCCTGCGTCAGATGCCATTCTGGTGGTTCACGAAGTCTTGACAAATGATCGGCATGGCAGTTGTAAATTCCGGGAATATGAAAAACTTTTATCTGAATTTGGTAATGGTCTAAGATCTTGAAAACTTGGTAGGTTAGATTCATAAGAGTAGTCGATTTGGTTCCTCCTTCGTGACGGAGGTAAGCTATTACAGACTTGTTGTCGGACTGTATCAATACCGTACTGTGACTCAGGAGCTGAGAATAGTGCTGCAATACTCTTAAAATTGCTAACATTTCCTTCAGGTTGCAGTGGAGATTCTTTTCTGTTTCGGCCCATGAACCCGATAAAGACAGGTTGTCTAACCGAGCTCCCCATGCAATGTCTGACGCATCGGTAGTGAGGAAGTGAGAGGGAGGCGGCATGTGAATAGGCGTCGAGCGCCTGCAATTTTGCAGCCACCATACTAACTCGTCGACCGCTGCAGTTGGTATGATATGCCGCGGGTGAAACATCCCTAGATGTAGTTTGAGGACTTGGTTCATTAGGGTCAAAAGAATTCGATAGTTAAGTCTGCCTCTCGGAACCACGAAGCTGGCGAAATTGAGAAGGCCGACCAGACTCTGTAGCTCTCTAAGATTTGTACGTTGTTCCGTCAACATCTGGTTTGTTTTTGCTACAAGAGCAGGTATTTTGTCTTCGGGCAGACTTTTGCAATTTGTCCAACGATTCCAGAGAATCCCTAAAAACACAAGACTCATCTTGGGAGTCGTGATAGATTTTTCGTAATTTATCATCCAACCTAGTTTCTCTAGAGTATCGCACACAATGTTTACATGACTTCGAAGAGCAGATTCGCTCTGGTTCGCAATCAAGAAATCATCCAAGAATACAATTATTCTTATTCCTTTTTGCCTTAGAATCTGCACTATCCAATTTGTAAGTGCGGCAAATGTCTTTGGAGCAGTACTCAGGCCGAAAGGTAAACATGTCATTTCCAGTAGTTCGTTGTTATATAGAAGGCGCAGGAATCTCCTGTGGCTGCGAGCCACTGAAAGATGGAAATAGGCTTGAGAAATATCGATTTTACATAGCCAATCCTTCGGCTGAAGAAAGTCTGGTATGCGCTGAACATTTATTAGTCTGAAGTGGTCTGTTATAACGAAACGATTCAAATTTTTCAAGTTGAAAATCGGTCGAAACGAACCGTCACTTTTGGGAACCAGGAACATTGACGATAAAAAACTTGGAGAGACTACAGTGCGCTCCAGAACCCCCTGATGTTTCATTTTGTTTATCACGGATGTCATTTTGTCTGACACTGGTGTATGTAGATTTGAACCGATGTTGATGGGATAAACAAGCGGAGGTCTCCGGCAAAATGGTATACGATACCCTTTTATAATTTTTAATATGTAAGGTGGAGCTCCCAGTTCTTCCCAAAATGTTCGAAATTGCGCAAGACGGCCCGCTTTGAATGCCTCAGAGTCAGAATTTTCGACGTTTGTTGTCTTTGTTTTGGGGACTAGATGACGAAGAGCGCTTCGATCTATGTCCCGATTGGTACTGTTGTCGCGCATTTGATCGAGTGGCATTTCCTTGACACGCCACTCGATCGCCTCGAAATGTATTCTGGTAATTACAACAATTCGGTTCGGCTGAATTATAACGAGGCACATTGTCATGATGACAACCACCCTGCAGAGGCGGGTTATTGTGAGCGCAGTGAGTCTGCACATAGTTGCGATTGCTCGCATGACCAAAACCCTGCGACGGTTTTGAGTGTGAAGCGGACCCCTGCGAGGAGCCGCGTGACTTCATCAGCGCTGCCTGCGAGGCAGAAGTCATGTTGGCTCTTTGTACTGGCCAAAAACATTTTTTAATGCCACCTGCGCGTTCCACTACCGCGGTGAACTTATCCGCTCCGAATAGACTGACTGTCGACGGCGTAATCTTGCGTAGACTCGCCTTGGTCACAGGATCTCTTGCATGCTCGAGGATGCTATCCCGGCGCATTTGAATTATTTCAGCTCGATGGCCACAGACAATCTGTAACAGGTCCGAAGAAATCTTGTGGAAGTCTCCCATGGAGAACAGGGCGGTGACCTTCTGATGCAGGCTTCCATAGTCCAGGGACTCGCAATCCTTAGCCCACCTCAATAAGTCTTGTAGTTCATTTTGTAAAGACTCCTTTTGTCTAAATACACACATTGTCAAAGCTGCGAAAGCTTTTTCTGTATTGATGAGCATCTCACGCTGCGGAGATCCGTAGGCTTTAATTTCGTCATTAATTTCGAGGTCAATGAACCCCGGTGAAAAATTATACAACTTCTGAGTTTCAGCGTACCTTACATCGCTCCAGTCAGTTTTGTCTAAATGCTGATGGTCACTTAGCCATTGCAAATGTGATTCTGTTGCTTTAGGAAATGTCGGTTCCTTCAGTTTGGTTTCAAAAGGAAGTGCAAAATTGGATCGCTTAGATTTGTCATCTAAATCAAAACATTGATCGCAATCTGCAGCAAAAGAGGATGCAGCAATAGTATCATCATTGGGTACCTGACAGTGTGTGACCTGGCGGGCTACCTGTTCTCGCAGTTCGTGAACCTCGTCAGATAGCTTCTTGAGCGATGAACGATGTTTTCGTTTCTCAGTCCTCTTGTTCTTATGTCGCCGTCTCACTGTACTCGAAGGAGAACTAGAACTGGTTCCGCTGCTACTATTATCACTTAATAAACTCCGTTCCCGTATCTGTTTGGGCGTTGCCGAAGTTTGCGGCAAATTTTCAATGTTTTTATCCATACTAAAGAATAAAGACACAAATGTTATTCCCAAACTGTGGGTAGCCTAAACCACTTAAAACAATGAAAAACACGAATATTGAAAACAGGCTAATTCTTGTTCCAAAAACGTGGGTAATATATAATATATAATACACGAATTTTAAACAAAGGAATATTACAAAGAGTAAAATAGAGCTAGACTGATAACCAATTTTATAAACATTCTATTCGAACGGAAACCGTTAAATATTATTCGATCTGAACGACCGAATGGTCAGTTTCACTTCAACACATTACACGTGTACAGAACACAGCAGTAGAAGTAATAATAAATTCAAACCTCGATATAGCATAAGTATTACACTATTTTAATCCAAATTATATTGGAGTCGACGGCACCGTCTAGAGTGCGACCGACTCGGCGGGAATCCAAAACGCCAATGAGAACCAAAGTGGCTGATTTAATATGGCGCCACACTGCCAGGTGGAAGTGACGTCACGCGATAGGAGGGGCTAAGAGACCGGATATAAGCTATAATGAAGGCGGGAAACGTAGTGCCTATCTCATTTAATAAAGCTTCGAATAAGGTACCAGTCAAATTAATATGTTATTTTTGGTCTGTATTCGTAATGCGGTAAAAAAAACTTTTTTTATGTACGTTGGCATTTCAGACCTTTGGATCATGGTAATCTCCTGTAATATTATTTCTACAGCTCCTCATTTAGATCAGTAGTGTTGCCATAATAGTTTAATAAATAAAATATATCGATATTAAATAATGCTCTGAATCTACTTAATAATCTGGATATAAATTAGCTGTCGCTAGCATAAATCCGTAACAATGTTTCATTCGTATTGGATTTCCAATAGTCGTACAGATACGGACACATCCGTGTATTATGGCAACACTGACGGTGGTTCGTGCCGGTTGGTACGATCGTCTGGGACGAAAACTGTCAACGCGGTGCGTGGTTGAGCTCAACATGAGCTCAACCATGTACGTCTCGTGTGTTAACACTATTAGCTAGAGATCTGTGCTAGACAGGCTCAGACTATTAAGGCCATACCGCCACGTCTTACGTATTTTACTGAATATGTAGGCCCTGAAGACCCTAGTAAAGTAAGTAGTAGCAAACTTGAAAGTAAAATCCCCTTTACTGTAATGAGGCATACATAAGTCATTAAAATACATAAGACGAGGTGGATGCTATGTGGAATTTGTCAGTTTATTCTTAATAAACAATTTTTATTTGAATATGAATTTAAATGACCTTAATAACTTAAGCCTGCCCAGTAATGGGCGAAAAAGGCAAAAACTCCATAGGGAAAAAAAAAATTAAAAACATTGTTTGGAACTTTGGAAATATTGTTATGATTTTGGTTTCGTAAAACTTATTTTCTGTGTTTTCCAATTCCAGCCACTGAAATTAAAAGGTTTATGTGAATCTAAAATGTCTGAAACTTATGGTAAGTCTTCTGGAAACTGACAAGCTAGATTTCTATTTATCTGGTTATTTAATGCATGTATAAATACATTACGGTAGGTATAGTTGTTGTCTGAGACATTGTTCCTCTGGTATATGTGTTCTGTGTTTTCTATGATCGATATTTAATAAATCCGTTTGCCTTATGTTTTTTTACCAGTAACCATTAAAACATACCCGGAGAATCTACCGATACATTTTTAGTATTCCCAACAACATTGATACAACATTATCATAAAATGAGAGGTTTTAAGAGACCTACTTGTATATTTTATGTACAAATGTAGCCTAATTTTGGATTCTACTTTTGCTTGTTTTTTAAGCACTTTTAAATACCTAAATTAATAGCTCTGTTAATCCTTTTCTTGGACCAATCCATGATTTGAAGCAAAATTGTTGAATAAAACAAAAAATGGTTTCTCTCAAATGGAGGCTCTGCGGTATACTTTCCTATTAATATAATACCAGCCAAATAACATAACCAAATAGTTTACTTCCAATATCCATTCATATTAACTTCCTCATCTAAAAATACTGCCATTAAGGATAAAATACTACCTATGAGATAAGATGTTTTTATTGTAAAAGCATTGACCACGCTATACATTGGTAGTATGAAAGTTGGCAACATAATCGCCTGGAATTTATTTTGTCTCCACATTCTGTCACACTCAGTTGGTGTGGCTGGCTGGACGTTGCCAGTATCAGAATATGTCAGCTATTTAACTGTGTAATGGTGTTGGTTAAGATGTGTACTATCGTAACCATAAATAGCTACATGAAAACTGTCTAAATTTTGATTGGCGTTAACAGATTTTGGAAAAATATTATCATTGAGAGAAGAAGAAAATCCAGTTGAATCGCACACAGTGCGATTCACACTATCGTTCTTGCCTCACACCTGACCAAACTGTGGATAAACATGGAATGAGTTACCACCCGCGGTGTTGCCGAAAAGCTACAACATGGGGTTCTTATAAAGGCGAATTATTAGATTCTTAAAGGGTCGGCAACGTAATTGCGACGCCTCTGGTGTTACAACAAAAAAAAAATGGGGCTAACTTTGTTTAGTTTAGAGTACTAAAAGTCACAAAATACTTTTCCCATACTTTTCAGTACAAAACAGATAAGTAATTAAATATATATGAATAATTTTCCAGATTACCTCTTCAAATTTCTTGTAATTGGAAGTGCTGGCACTGGAAAATCAAGCCTTCTTAACAATTTCATTGGAAATAAATGTAAGTTAATGCATATAATATTGCAATTAAGTGCACTTGAAAGTAATTGCAGTCAGTAGGGTTTAGAAATATAGCTACAAACCTATAATAGCTATAATACTGTGAACTAAACACTATAATACTGTGAAGTCTACTATGTGTTGTTTGAAGAAGACAAAACGAATGGTGCAAATAGCTAGTAATAGGGTATTATAAAGGGTCTTTCAACAAGGACGGGTCGATGTTAAAATTGAATAAAAGAAGATCTGTGTGAAGATGTGTGTGTGCAGTATTTAGATAACACCTTGTTATAATCATGTAGCCGCTTATTGTATTTTAAATACATGCTTGGCAGAAAATGAAATAACGGACAGCCTCAAACTCAAAACACCTAATATATGCTCAAAAATATTTCTATGTCTATTATATTGTTTTTTATATCACTATAAACTTCAGACATCGTCTAGTCTAGAATAGTGGCGAATATGGCAGGCGCGAAATAATAATGCGTAAAAAAACTATCGTATACATCCATAGTAAAACCATTCCGCTATGTGCCCATTGCGGCCACACTGACTGGCCTAACCCCGGCCGGGGCCCTATCAAGCCCCGTACGTACCACAGTATAATAGCCAAAAACCTACCGAAAAGTTCTGGTAGGTCCTGATTTGTTTTCTTGAACAGTCACAGCTTACCTAGTGCATTAGCTACCAGGTCGCCATTGCGCCCGCTACCGCACTACCTATAGCTACGCGCGTTTACTCTGTACGAGGCCTTGGAATGAACATACAGAAATTAAATCACTTTACAGTCAAAGAAGATAGATGCCATACTATCGGCGTTGAGTTTGGTTCCAAAATTGTAAATATAGGAGGCAAATCTACTAAGCTACAGATATGGGACACTGCGGGACAAGAGAGGTTCCGATCTGTCACCCGTTCTTACTACAGAGGGGCTGCTGGAGCCTTGCTCGTATATGATATCACTTCACGGGACTCATTCAATGCTCTCGCCAACTGGCTCAGAGATGCTCGGACACTGTCCAGTCCTAACATATGCATATTACTTGTGGGAAACAAGAAAGATATGGAAGAGTCTCGAGAGGTGACCTTTAATGAAGCTAGTCAATTCGCACAGGAAAATGGTATGCTTTTAAATATTTTACCTAGTTACAGCACATTCCAGTGCCCATGTCTCAAACTCATCCTCTAGAAAAATAAAAACCATTTGAAGCAATCTGGGTGTCTTCAAATCACGAGTGAATCGGTTTCTTCTAGGCAAGCGTGCTCCATCGTAGACCGCATTGTCGCTTAACATTCGGCAAGTGGCGGTCAAACGCAAGCCTATTATTCAATAAAAATCAATATTCATTATCAGCCTTTCATGTTCCCACTCCTGGGACACCGGCCCTCTCTCAGAGGGATGGGGTCCTAATCCACCACGCTGGACCAGTGCATGTTGGTACATATGATTTATTTGGGTAGTAAATCATATGTGTAGTTTCGATGCCATCACTCAAAAACGGTAAAGGAAAACATTGTGAACAAACCAGTATTTCCCGAACCGCAAAAGTTCAAAGATATATGACATGCACCAACATGCACTGGTCCAGCGTGGTCAGTGCACGGCTGACTATCGAACCGGGTGCTGACAGATTGTAAAGGGCACATCGTTCATATCTATATAAATATGTATATAAATCGATGTGTGTATACCCTATGGACTCCAAAACGGCTGGACCGATGTTGACGGGACTTTCACTGGCAGATAGCTGATATTATAAGAAGTACTTAGGCTACTACAAGGTTTTATCCCAGAAATACGCGGGTAAAACCGCGGGGCGCAGCTACTATGATATGAATAAGAAGTTTAAAAACAAAACAAAAACGCCAACAAAATCCTAACTAGGTAATAATACAAAAGCGAAAGTTACTCTGTCTCTCTGTTTGTTTGCTCGCTTTTCATGACACGGCTTGGCCGATCTTAACGAAATTTGGCAGCAAGATAGTGTACATCATGTGGAAAGGCATAAGGTACTTTTCCCCACAGAAATGCGTTATAACTGGAAAATCGCATGTAATATCCTGGCATTCGCCTAGTATGATACAAGTTCTGATTATATTATAAGGCAAAATGAGTGCCAAAATTAGCAGTTACCTGTTGACTGACATAATATTTGGGTATTATTTCATAAATAATACAATTTGAGGACATTGATCAAATAAAACCGAAAATGGATAATAGACCAGATTTGCTTTTCGATTAAGCAAAATATTACGTATTGTGTCGACTTCCAGCGAGTCATAGATCAAGATTTGAATCAGCAGAGCAATCGCGCTAAAAAGTTACAGTCGAATCGTTGACGAAACGCAAACGCTCCACAACTTTTGGTCGATTTCGTATCGGCGCGAAAAAGTTGATGTTTTCTAGCTTTATCACAAACGTTCGTTTGACAGCGTCTACGTTCCAAATGTGATCGGGTTGAGTTTCGTCTTTGGTTAAAATTGTTAGCGCGATACGAAATCGACCAAAAGTAGTGGAGCGGTTGCGATTCGTCAACGATTCGTCTGTAATTTTTTAGCGCGATTGCCCTGCAGATTTCAATAAAAATAAAAATTTGATTTCAAAATTGAAATCCAGTACATATTTTTTATATTTCTAACTCACGGAAAAGCATTTTGGTACTCATTTCGCCTAAATTCAGTAGAATAGACACTATCTACTATCAACGTCATCCCCGTTGGTCAGTTGGTAGTAACCTACCTTCTGCGCTTGGGGGCGTGGGTTCGATTCCCACCTAGGACAAACATTCATAAGATGAACATTTGTGTTCGTTCTATATCTGGGTATTAATATCTATTTAAGTATGCATTTAAATATCAGTCTCTGGCAGCCATATTACAAGCTTTGCTATGTTTGGGGTCAGATGACCATGTGTGCAAAAATGTCCCGAATACTTATTTATTTAATGTAGGGGTACAGCATCATCATAGTATTATAACTTCGTCACGAAACATTGCCTTCACTTCTGTTTTCAGAATTAATGTTCCTAGAGACCAGTGCTAAGACGGGAGATAATGTTGAGGAAGCATTCTTGAAATGTTCTAAAACAATTCTGGCTAAGATTGAAACGGGAGAACTGGATCCAGAGCGGATTGGCTCAGGGATTCAGTATGGCACAGGCACTTCTAAACGCCTTTCAGCTCCAAAGAGGCCTGTTAAAACACCGTCTGACTGTGCCTGTCGTCTAAATTAAATATTGTTAAGGGCGCTTTAAAAATGCTCTAATAATTGGACTATAATTCACCTTAATGTGATGTATTTTATGATTCTCATAGTAGATAGTATGTTCCTGTAATTATGTAACATTTATGTGCGAACTGCTAGTCTGTGGAATGCGCTGCCTGAATGGGTGTTCCCCGATGGTTACAATCTGGGTGTCTTCAAATCACGAGTGAATCGGTTTCTTCTAGGCAAGCGTGCTCCAACGTAAACCGCATCATCGCTTAACATCAACAGCGTTAACGCCTGCGGAAAGATGAAATTGTATGAAAATGACATTAGCTTGAGATAACATCTCTCAATCTAATGTCATTGTCATTTTCATACAATTTCATCTTTCCGCAGGCGTTAACGCTAACAGAAAGTGGGTCTTGTCTAACCCCTCAGGCGAAATGGTGGTCAAACGCAAGCCTATTATTTATATAAAATAAAATAAATGTTCTATTTGCAATTATGAATTGTGTATGAGCACTACTGGAATTCGTGTCTTCACTCGCACTATTAAATATAAGGATGAATTTCCAACTAGGGATTATATTAAGGTGCACTTTGCAATTTGTGTATGCCTATGTTTGTTTTTTAAAACTTGCGTCGACAATATTCTAATCAAATAATAAAATTATAAGTTTGTTTATCCTATATTTAGAATCTACTATTGAACTCCACTTATCAAAATGACAATACTTGGATCTGTACTTCCAGAATGCTAAATTAAAAGAGTGATTAGATAAAACTACAATTTCACTAATTATTGCTTATTCCCAACGCCCCGACTCTCTTTACTAGTGGGAATATTTGTTGAGTGGCAGTGAGTACAGCAAAAAGAAAGTTGATTCATTTGAATAAATCAAAATATAGTTCAACAAAAACGTAATCAGAACAAATATTGTTTTTTGTGTATTAGTACTATTATTAAATAAATTATTTGTACCTATTTAACTACATAAAATAATTCGTCTCAAACGTGTGTGGGAAATAAATTCTCAACATCCCCATACTAAAGCATCAGCGAGGACGATAGGATTTTAAATTCATAATGTCCCGCCCCAATAATAAAAATAGTGGGGAGGTTAGGATTTTAAATTGTCAACATCCCCACTAAGGGGACATCAGTGGGGACGTTGGGAATAAGCCGTGTTGTAAACAAAATAATTTTGAATCCTAATAATTTTGTGCAGTCTAGCATCTCTGGAAGTTTAAAGTATTTACGAATTTATTTTTATTTGAATTAATTTCTAGCAATTAGGTTTAAGATAAAATAGTCAACTACAATTTAAACTAACATTTAAGAGAAATCCATCCCTTTCAGTTGTGATTTTATGACGTTATAAAAGAACTATTTGTTAATCGCACATACATATATATTGACTAGATTTTGTGCTTTTTATTTCTTTGTTAAACTATTTTTTGTAATAATACTAAGTAAAAATTATAAAATTCGCGCAGAAACGTTTCTCAGTTTTTTAATTAAATTAAGTAGTATACATATTAAGATTCCTAAGCGTAAACGTTATATTGTTAACTATTAATATGTGACCAGAAAAATAAATCTTATAATAGTACTGAATATTTGATTTAACTAAGAAAATCAGTGAAAAAATCCCTGCAGATAACTTGCATGGACTATATATTACACTTGCAGTGGCATTTGCTATTGTTGAAGTTACAGGAACACAAATTACACAAACAAATTTATATGTAGAGTTGCGTGCTAACACATAATTTTCAGAACAAAACGGAGTGCTGCCTGACGTTAAAATTTTGTTGTCTCACTTGACCACCTCTGCAATTATGATTGTCACACTATCTTAAGTATATCTAATAGGAGTATGGTTAGCATATCAGGTAGGTAGTAGTATGATCTTTCAGGTACAATTGTTTGTAGCAAATCAGGTCGGTTGTAGTATAATCATTCAGGTACAATTGTTTGTAGCAAATCAGGTCGGTTGAGCATAATCATGAAGGTACAATTGTTTGTAGCAAATGGTCGGTTATAGTATAATCATTCATGCATGTGTTGTTCATGCAATTATGTTTGTAGCAAATCAGGTCGGTTGTAGTATAATCATGCAGGTACAATTGTTTGTAGCAAATGGTCTGTTATAGTATAATCATTCATGCATGTGTTGTTCATGCAATTATGTTTGTAGCAAATCAGGTCGGTTGTAGTATAATCATTCATTTACAATTATGTTTGTAGCAAATCAGGTCGGCTGTAGTATAATCATACAGGTACAATTGTTTGTAGCAAATCAGGTCGGTTGAGTATAATCATGCAGGTACAATTGTTTGTAGCAAATCAGGTCGGTTGAGTATAATCATGCAGGTTCAATTGTTTGTAGCAAATGGTCGGTTATAGTATAATCATTCATGTATGTGTTGTTCATGCAATTATGTTTGTAGCAAATCAGGTCGGTTGTAGTATAATCATTCATTTACAATTATGTTTGTAGTAAATCAGGTTGGTTGTAGTATAATAATTCAGATATAACTATGATTTGCATTACTTATTTTTTCAGTGATCTGAAGGAAACTAACCTACTAATACTACTAGTAAATACAGGACGACACTTCAGCTTGGTTACAGCATGACTACAGAAACATTAAGTACAGGAGTTCTTCAGTTGCGGGATGAAGGTGATTGTGGAGTAATAATGATTTGTAAGTGATTGAGTTTCTGTAGAGTAGTTAGAATGTAGTATGCACAAAACAAATGCACGTAGGTTAGGTGAATCTGAATATCAATACAGTGAAAGATTTTCACAAAATTCTCAAAGCAACGAGCATTGATGTAAGTAAATAGGGGGAAGATACGGGACGAACTTCTTGACGTGGACCGCACAAATTAGGCTCACGGGCCTAATCAACTGCAGTCTCATTCGAACTGTCGTTTTGATAACACGTGAATTACTTGTCAAAATTGTGTGAAATAAAGCAGCAAAAATTACTTCCTGCGTTTTCACAGGGTGCACCAACAGTTCAAAGACAAAAACAAGTTTCACGGCATTACTTTTCACTCGTAAATAACTAAATACTTCATCATCATCATCAGCCAGAAGACGTCCACTGCTGAACATAGGCCTCCCCCTTTAACCTCCACACTGAACGACAGCCTGCCTTTTTCATCCACTGGATGCCAGCGACTCTTACTATGTCGTCGGTCCATCTAGTGGGAGGCCTACCTACGCTGCGTCTTCCGGTTCGTGGTCTCCACTCAAGAACCTTTCTTCCCCATCGGTTATCGGTTCTCCGAGCGATGTGGCCTGCCCATTGCCACTTCAACTTGCAAATTTTAACAGCTATGTCGGTGACTTTGGTTCTTTGGCGAACTAAATACTTACTTAAAAACAAATTACTTAATTTTCTTTAAATGTCACTTCTATGGTCTAGTATAGTGTCTAATGGAGCAGTGAAGTTGACGTTTACAGTGTAGACGTCAACGTCGCCGCTGACTCGAGCCGAAACAGAACCATATTTATTGGATACAATTTTTGGATGTCACGCGTCTTCCCCTTTTTAAAACAGTCATTGGCAACGAGCCTACGTTTTTTATTGATTGATAATAATCTTGCGCTTGACCGCCAATTTGTCTGCTTTTAAACGATGAAGCGGTGTACGACTAAACAAAAATAAATAATAATTAGTTAATACATTAATTAACTGTGTGGGAATAAAAACAAGCTCATAACTCTTAAATTCATTTATTCTTTGTTTAAGTAACATTTCTATAGGTACCAACGACCTGACTAAACGATTTTGCCGTAGTGGCCCAACAAAAATAAAATCAAAGAATAAAATTATTGCTTATAGTAAACATGATACCTATTTGATTTCATTTATATTTGCACTTTAGTTCCCATTTAAATCAATACACACAAAACATTTTTTTTAAACTGCGACATAGAGGGGTCAATGTAAAAAGGCAAGGTTTACACTCCAAAAGTTTAGTGATGTACTTTGTAAAATAAAAATAATGTAACTACTTAACATTCATATTACCTTTGGAATGCTTAAATATTTCTACAGGGTACACAAAACCAGTTTGCTCTTACTATCTAGACAAATTTCAAATTTTAATAGGTGAATTAGTTTTCGATAAGTATAAATAGATAAAACACTGCATAACACTATTTTATAAATAGATATTTTTAATGTTGATCTCATCCATATTTTTTTATTGTAAGTACATTATTTTGTAAAAATATTCTATTCTAAAAATATGTATTCAATTACCTATCTGTACAAAATGTCAGACTTTGGGGAACTTCGAATAAGTGGGTATTTCGAAATTTTATTAAATTTTTACAAATTTAGCTCACAGAGCCACGATTTAGTACTGTCAGTAATATTTCGTGCTATATTTTTCTACGACCATTTATGTATTAAGTGCCTTCACTTGTTACGTATGTCGATGTGTACGCAAATATTCAAGAAATTTTGAATTGAGCAAACAAAGATAAGTAGTAACGTGACAGAAAAGAGAGTTAGAGACAGAGTTTCTATCTATCTATCTATCTAAAAGACATGTAGTAAGTAAATATTTTAAGTTTATGTTCGAATTAAGTAAGTACTTTATCTTAATATATCCGATGTATTGTACTTTAGAGTGTAATAATAAAAACATTTAAAAAAACAATTTAAACTGCATACTTCTGCTTCACTACAACCATGAAATTTTTTATATTGACCAAAAAAATCCAGGATCCTAAAGCAGTTATCAATTAAATCGCCTTCGTAACATTAAAACAAGATAAAAAAAATATTTTATCATTACACAAGGGGAATAATAAGTCACTGTGTTGGATATATCTATGTACATATAACTTAAAAATCGAATTACTTATAAATTAATTTAACTTTGTTACAAAGCATGCAACAAAATTACAGTCATACACACAACAATACTAACACAATATCATCTAAACAGAAATGCACCTACTTTGTATCTAGGAACTATAAATAGTGAAAGAAAATCTGCAATGGCAATAAAAAATCTAATGTTTTTTAAATTAATTAAAATATGTATTAATATTTAAATGTAATTATCAATTGATTTATATCACTATTGTAATGATATTTTTAAGTACCTCATGGTGATTTAGGCACCCACTTAAAAAGATGCAACGTTCAACTACTTGGCATAATGTGCGGAATAACAAATAATAAAATACATGATACTTTATGAATATTCCTAGCTCTATCACAGTAAAATATCAAAACATATACCCTCTTATGCATAATCGCTCAATAAACTACTACATCTAAGGATATTAAATTATCTATCAACTTCTCACTGGCGAGTATTGCCACGCGTGGAAGCGAGACAATATATTTTTTTGTATCGAGCTTTTACGCATAAAAGGTATAAAATTTAGAATTGTCTTTAACATCATTCAATATAGTGTGTATAAATTGATAGAAAATAAATCTAAATTTTCAATTAATCACAATTGTCTAATATACATAAGATTACAAATTTTAAGTATTTGATAGCTTTTACAAATGTATAGTTCTAAATATCATTATTATCTTTGTAAAACGTTTAATTTGTATCTATGATCAATTATTAATGGAATGATCAAAAACGATGAAAAACTACTTGTAGGACTTGTACTTTCTGTACACAGAAAGCAGTTCAAGTAGGTAGTACATACTGAGATTCACACGTAGAAAGGACACTACATGTAGGTAGATTCACAAACTTTTGCGAACATAAAATCATACATAACTCACTTACACTATACGTCCTAATAGAATATTAGGCCTAAACCATTATACAATTGATTAAAAGATTTAATACAAGACTGGATAGTATATATGTATTTATGTGCATATAAATAACCCTATTTCTTCTGATATGAACTTCACCTGGCATAGTGAACCATCCTCTCTCTGAGAGTCCCAGCAGTGGGACCATGATAGGCTGATAATGATGAATAATGATATTGAACATCTACCGAATAGGCGTTACTGTATAAAATTAAATTACATACACACATAATTAATACTTTAGCACTTTCTCTCCAATACATAAAATATTAAATGTTCAATGCCATAATTTGACTTATTGCTAAATTAACAAAATATTAGTCACTGAAACTAACATTTCAGGCCAATATACTGTGTGCTTGCTTAGATGGACACACCTCGATGAAATACTTTCAGTTGTGTACCAGATGACACTAAGATCCATTTAGGTGATATACTTAACAGTTCTAAAACAACTAGATAGTGTTCAATCAGTCTTCTGCTTTGTAACATTGCTGTTTAAAATGTTGAAGAACCGCAAAATTATATCGTTAATACATACCTTAGGACATTTTATGTAGCCAATTTCCATAAATTGTGACTAGACTAATATAATAAATAAGTACACATACAAATAAACCCTATAATTCGTTAAGATTATCTTATATGCCCGTTCCAACACTGAATCTTAGTGTCTGTTTACTTTTGGAAATTGGTCTATCAATATCTTATCTAGCTTTCCATAAGAGAGCGATCAATGCTAGCACACAGCGGCATAAGACTAAAATAAACAGAATAATAATTAGTCTTACTATAAAAGGTACTAAAACAGCCTAAAGCTTTAATGTTCTTACGCCTTACATTATCTAACTATTGGACTTGTGTTTTTAAGATAACTAAGTACGAAAAATTAAGTACGCTTACATAGAGGCATTCAAATAAAGTCTAATAAAGCGGATATGAGCGCGTACTGTAGAGTGTGGGGTGAAGTCCAAAGTCGCGCGAGGCGAAGGTTGCGTCGCCGCGAGGGCGGAGAGATCGCTGTGGTATCACTCGTGAGGTTACTTCGCACCCATGACCTCGCGGCAAGCGACCGCCGCGACTAGCGCTGCGCCGCGCCCGCTGCCGTCTTCTGACAGCATGAGGTCGAACTGTAACAAATAGGTACAAACAATAAGTGATTGAAATTATTGAACTGTGAGTCTGTGATCAAGTCGCATACCGTGGCGTGGGTGAGGCATTGCAATTATTATAGCAATCCGAGAAAACCATTCGGTCGGTTGATGATTTCATCAGGGTCCAGGGTAAGACGGGAATGACGAATCCGAGAATAAAATTACAATAGGACAAAAGCGAAAATTAGTGGAGCTACAAACTAGCGGAGAGAACACTAAACACATTAGCATTTCCTATATCCAGTCTCGGATGATGCAACCGCCACAAATCCTTACTGACGAAACTACTGATAACCGCTCACACCCTTTGATATTTTTTGGCGCATTGACATCATAATGTATTTACATAGATATCGAATCAGTCCCAGACCAAGTATGATTAATAACTGGGCGTCAGTCAGCGTGATTAGGTATAGGTACGCTAAATCATAGCTAATCATTGATTTTTGCTTAAGATAATAGTTATTGTACGACTGAATGATGAAATGAACAAACCGGCCAAGTGCGAGTCGGGCTCACGCACTAAGGGTTCCGTAACACCACAAAATTCAAAATTAAACGAAATTACCAATTATAACTTGATAATTAACAGAAACTTGTCACCGACTCGCACTTGACCATTATTTATTATTAGTTGTTATACTTTAGAGAGTGTAAAGCCAAGTTTGACGCTTGTACGTATTCCTTTATTTACATTACAGCTAATACAGAAAAACGTTAAAAAAAATATGATTGTTGTATGGGGACCCGGAACACTTTCATTTTTTACTTTTGACTTTTTTATTGTTTCTTAGTTAATCCGCCATAACATAACATGTTCTGTAAAAATTTCAACTAGCTATCTATTACGGTTCGAAAGATACATACGTTTAAAGGTAGGACGGACAGACAGACAGACATCGTAGGCTTAGTAATAGGGTACCGTTTTTATCCTTTAGGTACGGAACCCTAAAAATTATATCCGAGCTGAAATATTTAAAATGAAATGACATTCAACTGAACGCAGAGCAATTGCTGAATGTATATGAATATGATGTTGAATGTATATGAATATGCATATATGCTGTTAGTGGCTAATGACGATATGACCATAAATCTTTGGTAGTAGCACTGAGTAGCACAGAAGACATAATAAACAGTAGTAGCCTATTCAAATAACAGCGATTGCGTAGCGACCAAAGTTCGACTTGTGACCTTTATTATAAACAGCAAATTATCTCTGACGCTAAACAATTACCATTATTTTGTTGAATAAAAACGTAATGGAGGCTCGGCTTGAAATTTGTATACAATTTATCACAACAGATAGCGTGAGTTCATAGGGTTATGTTTATAAGTTGCCCGGATTTACTCTACTCGCAAGCACGTTTGGTAGGTACGGTACCTAAGTACCTACGTACATATAGGACGAGTCTTGAACCTTTTAGATTAGCTAATCTATCGCTTTAATTAGGCAATATGCTTCTTCAAAGAAACCTATCTATCGCTCGGTATTATTCCATAAATTCGATATGTCACTTTGATAATGTTATCTCTGTCTGGACGTCATATTATTTTTGGCGAAGTGTGTGGTCGTTTCGTCTATTTCGCTTACCTTGGCTAATATTAGTGATCTATCTTAAGCAGGTGCGGCGCTATATATTTTTTAACCCCCGACGCAAAAAGAGGGGTGGTATAGCTTTATAACTTTAACGTGTGTATCTGTGTGTCTGTGGCATCGTAGCTCTCAAACGGATGAACCGATTTTGATTTAGTTTTTTGTTTGTTTGAAAGGCGTCTTGGTCGAGAATGTTCTTAGATACGATTCATGTTATTCGCATTTGCCGTTTTAAGGTTGTAAGCTCTTTTAACGAGGGTTTTAATCTTTTTTTTTTCAATTTATACTTGTTTATATGCATTATCAAAATGGTGGAAGTCTTTAATTCTACCTTACAATTAACGATGTTCAAATATAAAATCATTTTTCAATTTCCACAACCACAAATCCTCGAAATTAAATTGCTGATAATGTAACGTTTAAACTATGTAATCTTATCTTTATTTCCTACAGTCAGAATGATTATGCTCTTCTCTTTGACTAAATTACAAGTAGGTACCTATGGTGCAAAAACCCTGGTTGTTTTCTCGGAATCTTCCGTAGGTAGATTGAAGTATGCAGGTAGTTGTACATAATATCTACCTAGGTACTTAGCACTTAAAAGATTTTAATTTAATTATCATTATGCTAATACCAAAGACGATAATTGTCGTCATTGCTCTGTAAGTCTGAAGAGCATGTTTGTTTGAGTAATCTACTTGTTTTCATTCTTATTGAAAAGTGTAAACAAACATGTCGGATTAATGTCAATCCTTATTACAGTCGTCACTTTGTCTCTGGTTGTTAAAACGCCATGTTTGTCTACACATTTAGATTTGTTGCTAATAATTCGAGATTGTATTAGTTTATCCGATATTCAGGCACGGTATCAATTTGACAGTTGAGCTGTGGCTCCCACCCTTTTGGGGGTTTGATTGATTGATACACAGTCTGTTTCTTTCTAGATGTCCAACGATATATACAAATAGTGCGGACATAAGTACCACGGGCAAAAAAATAACCCGTGATACTACCAGTAGTACCAACGGTAGAACTACGTGTAAGACGTGATGATAATCACTAGCAGGGAAATTCACGAGTTGTAATTGGTCGTAAAATGTCATGTTTGTTTACATAGCTGGACGTTTAAAAATATATTGTACATGCGTAAGACAATGATGAAGATGGAGAAAGACTGACAGAGTTCTGGCCGAGGGAAAATAAGCGGAGCGTTGGTAAACCAGCTGAAAGATGGGTCGACGATATCGTAAACATTGCGGGTCGAGCCTGCATCAAAGCAGATACAATAGTATAAGACAACCGCTACTTCGCATGTGAGAGTGTTGAGAGCTGTTTCGGTTTACGATGGATCACGCGAAACAACCCCTTCGCTCACAACTTACACACCCAGATTGTATGAAGATATAAGTATTGTTACCGTTAATCCAGGGCGGACGAGCTGGGCGATCTTCTCACACATGAGCGCGTGGAAGTGCGGGTGGAACCTGTAGACAGAGCCGTCGATGCCGACGGTCACGTGCGGTTCATTCATCTTGTTGAGCAGCGTGGCAATGCCGGCCGAGACAAGGTACGCCGCGCGCCGCGACACGCACTCGCACACGTGCCGGACTGCCGCCATGTCTGCTTCCGTCGCGTGCGACAGACCTGCAACACCACACGAGGTAAGTCATAGCTGACTCTATATACACTTCCTTCTCATCTATACTTAATATTATAAAAAGGAAAGATTTGTTTGTTTGTTTGTTTGCATTGAATAGGCTCCGAAACTACTGAACCGATTTGAAAAATTCTTCCACTGTTGGGAAGCTACGCTATCCCCGGGTGAAATAGGCTATAATTTCCACAAAAAAATGGGATCCTTACTCAAACTCCAATAATGTAACCCAAGGTGAAATAATTTTTAAATTTGGAAATTTTTGTTCAATACCCGTGCGAAGCCGGGGCGGTCCGCTAGTGTTAATATAAGTTACCTCTACAATAGGCTATCGGACAGGTGTTTGATTTGTAAAGAATTACGCAAAATATAAATAAATGTAATACTTTATGTACTGTACTGTTTTTTTTTTAATTGGTTTATAAAGAGCCGATGCCAGCGCTCCAAAACGGTAAAAGAAAACATCGCGAGGAAACCGTATGTCGAAGAACCTCAAAAGTTCCAAAGACATGACATTCACCAACATGCACTGGGCCAGCATGGTGGATTAGGGCCAATCTTCTCAGAGAGAAGGTCTGTGTTCCAGCAGTGGGACAACATGATAGGCTGTTAATGATAAAGTTCCGATAAATAAGGGTATAAAGTTTTTTGTCGGATTAGGAAGGGGTGGCTCGTACCCTTTCCCATAATGTGAGTGCCAGTAGGTAATCAGCATGTAGTTTGTATGGCATAAAATATCATTTTGTAAGTAGGTACAGTGCGCTCTCTACATAGATAGGGAGGAGGGAGATATAAGAATTTTAATGTCTTGCTGTGTCTAGCTCTGCTCGTGTAATTTTTATTATATTTCAATTTTGTTTTCGGGATCGGCTCTATTTATGGTCAGCTTTATTCATCATCATTTCATCCATAGGACGTCCACTGCTGGACATAGGCCTCCCCATCGATCTCCAAAAGGGCCGGTTGGAAGCGGCCTGTAAATACGCACAGTTAGATAAGAACCTTCACTAATAAGCTACCGGATTGTCAATTTTTATTGTCCTATAATAAAGCAGCGTAGGACGTCCACCCACTAGATGGACGGACGACCTAAAAGAGAACGCAGGGAAACGCTGGATATATCCAGCGTTTCCTAGTCATTGTCTTCTCCTTGACAAATTAAGTGTTCTTATTGCTTTGTTCTAATTTTTTACGGACTTCATTAAAAGGGTTTCTATTAAATTCAGTTAAATGTTTTTTAACGTTTGTTACCTCAGATATCCGTCATTTATAAGCAGATATGAAAAAAACTTAGTTGTTTGAATACTACTTTCAGGTTGATCCCCATAGAAATTCATCAAAATCGGTTCAGTATTTTGGGTTTTAAATCAAAATAACTGCAAAAAATATGTAATGAATGAAAGTAAACGAATGAAATTGCGCATTTAGTGATTTTGAAGTCAGTTGTTTATTTTATATACAGTCTGTCATAATATTATTTTCTTATTTTACGCAATAGTCGTATTTGATTGTTTTTAAATGTATGAGCAAATATTTTTTCTTGTTTGATGAATTACTTTTATTTGAAGTGAATAATTCTCGTCTTCAATAAATAATATTCACAATTCACAGTAAGAACGCTTGTGTATTTATTGTAATTTAGTTACACAGCTGTACCCCCTGGTAATATACCGAAGTTAGTAACTGGATAAACGCAGTTTCGTTTTCAGTCATATAGGTATTATATCTACATAAATGTATTAAATCTATCTATTTCAAGTAAAGTTTCGACAAAGCAAGGTACACTTTGCTCAACTGTTAAAATAACTTTGTCACTACAATGACATAAAAAATGGTTTTCAACCGACGTTTAAATGAAGGTTCTAACTTCGATCAAGTATCTCTTGATCGAAGGGTTCTAATGTGGAAAATTTGGGGGTGAATTCTGTTTGTAGTTTTTTTTTAAGTTATGTATGCGGAAAACTCACTTTTACTTGTCTACATAAATTATATATACATGTATATCAATAGTATTATACATTTTCTACATTCTTATATACATTTCGAATGGCCATATGTCATCATTTTGACAAGCGTGTTAATTACTGTAACCAATCCGAAGTAGAAGAACTTAGAGGTAAAAAATAAGTTACGCAACCTAGTGTACCCACAGTTTATCAAGTATGGTTTCGACATGATTGATGCAAAGTGTACACTTTGCTCAACTGCTAAAATTAGTTTGACACCACAATGACACAATATATAAAAATGGTTTTCAACCGACGTCTAAAAATAAGGTTCTCAATTTGATTGTTAATAAGTTCAAGACGGCCCTGCTGAATCGCCGATGCTGCGGACATCGACCTTAAAAAAATCCCAACAAAGTTTCCCAGATAGTTTTCTCTTTGACTAAACTATAAAAAGTGTTTGCTATGTCGGGGTGTTACATCGCTAAAATTTGGGTCAAGTCCACCGAGCTTCGTACGTTAGATTTTTTCTATGACCAGTAATTTCTGAACTATAAAATGTGACCACAATACAATTATGTATATGGCTTTAGATACGGAACCCTACCCGGCACTCTCTTAGCCAGTTTTTTCGGCTTAGTACCAACGTTATAAGATACGATACAAATAGGTGTCAGCTCAATGTAAAACAAGTTTTTTCCAATAGAACTTGCAATAATGCGGAACACACGTAACCTTTAGCTTAAAACTAGCCGCTACCGCAGAATAGTTATTAGTAGAAGCTACCTTGCGAAGTTGCCACAAGCGGCTTATCTACGCACACTAGTTTTATCATTTCCGACATCACGTGTTTCAGTTTATTTGTCTAAGTATCTCATAATGACTCTAAGTAATAAGTAGGTAGCTACGTACAGTTCTGTAATAATTTTCTTATTTAAACATTATATTATTTTGGGTATGTCCGTTCTCATCTCACGACAATTATTTTCCAGATTCCACTAACTGAAACCAAAACGGAAGACCGTATTCATCTCATCAAAAATAAAATAATTGTTTAATTTAAAAGATCGTTCGGTTTCATCCCACGGGCTTGTATTGTCCGTGATTATACCTCGCTTACAGCGGCTTCAGGTTGAACGCTATTTGTACATCACGTTTTTATAAGGACGTTTCTGATGCAAATCTGCGTTATAACCAACGAAAGCTTCATAAGTAAATAATCAAAAACTGCTAGTTTGCAATGAAGAGAGAAAATGATTTGCCCTGCCAAAAACATACGTGATATATTTTTTAATCCGGCTTGAAAGAGATGAACTATTGTTTCACCAATTATAGGATGGGTATTACATACCCGTTAATTAAATCGGTTATTTAAACAAAGTAGCTTAATAATGATAAGTATATAATTTTATTTGTTTACATTATCTTGTGGTAATTTCTGACATATCTATATCAAACAGAAAACCCAATCATGCATTATTCTGAGTTGAGGCCGATTTGTGACCATATAACATGTGTCTTTTAGCTATTTTAAAAAACGTAATTTGGTCACAAATAAACTTTTTTCTTTCTTTCTTCTTCTTTAAATTTTTTCCTCTTCTTTTCTGGAGAAATTACGTAACTAATAATATTGGAGAACGTTTGACCAAATTTTTACTAATTAAGTCGTAAAAAGCCTGAGTTAGTATAGTTTAATAAATGAAAAAAAAAACGCATAAAATTGTTACATCGACTGTTTGTTCCTCTTTCACGCAGCTACAAAGCAACAGATCGCCGTGTTTGGTTTTTTTGCATAGATATAGTTGGAGAGCCGGAAAGTGCCATTATGATGCTATTTGTACCAGAAAAATATACAAATCCTGGGGAAATGTCTACGTACGTAGATAACAGAATCACTTACCAAGTTCCTCTAGCACGTCCATACAGCTGGTGTAGTCTCCGATTTTGTCAGACTCTATTTCCGAAACGTATTTTGTGTAGAAGCTGCTTCGTTGGAACAGGAGGTCTGATCCGCGCCCGCCAAACAGCAAACCCATCTGCGTGAACTTCACTAGTGCCAGTCTCACAAGCTCGCCCATGTACATGCCGGATATCATTTTCTCCTGGCTGGAAATAAACAATCATTTAAAATATTAATTCTGAAATTTTCTTATTAAATTGATCAATAAACAATGTAGGTTTCGCCGTGATTACCTAATTTTCACGACATTCTCCGGGATAAAGCTTTCCTAAGTCTTTTTCATTGAGCTAAACTAAACAGAGGGTATAGCAAGCTGTACATGCACTGCTAAAATTGTGAGATAATTGTCACTATAGCTATACATTTGTTTATGGAACGTCATGTTTACGCATCGCTAATAGGTAACGAGTAACCGAATGCAAACTGCTGCACTGGCGCGTTTTGGTGGAGTTTTAGGAAGGACACGGTCGGGCGAGTTGTGCAATATCCAGATCCACAAAGGAGCTAAACGGGTGATCCAAATATTCAGTGCGCTGTCTGTTGAAATCTCAACCAATTACGTCACAGCGGAGCGTACCTTTACGTCCGCGAGCAACTGACTTTACACTGGTGCGCAGTATTCTTGTTAGCACCACTGAGTCGTTACATTAGAAAAGTTCATTCGCTCCGTCCTTACTATAGAAGTCATTGGTATTTCCTCACGATGTATCGTGCATAAGGCATAGGTACTATTTCGTTTTCCTATTTTTTGATCATGCTTAAAATATGATGAAGCAAATACGAAAACAGGAAAATTGAAATAGGCTATCACTTTCCTGTCTTCATAATTATTCAATACTTAATAGCTTAGTCATTCTGACGTATAAGTAAGTTAGCACTATTTACCTCTTGAACTTACAAAGTGAATACCTACTGGTTCATACTTTATGAAATTCATTGAATAACACTTGAAAGCTAGGCATAATACCGGGACCGCCTACCGCCGATCTTTTGTCGGTTAGTTAAAAAGTAAAATTAACTTATGAGGTTGTACCTGTAGAAATATGCCCACTACAATACAATTAGATACTGCCACAGCTAATTATTTAATAGTAAAACATGTTTTTGTAAGAAAAGTTGTTTAAAAAGACGCGAACAGTAGTGTGCTGAAACGTGAATCGTGAGTCCAAAGCAATGACAATAATAACCACGGGTTATACTATCTTTACTACAAATATGTTCAATATACTTGAATAACTTTGCAAACGTCGTTAAAATTTATGATTTCTAACTTTATTTGAACCACGGTTTATCTGTAGGATTTACGCAAACTAGAAGGAAAATTTTCTCATAAAACTGCTTCCTTGCTTTATTTGTATACATATTGTCAGAATTATTTGTCGCAGAAAAGGTTAAAATCGTAACCCTTTCCTTATTAGCTCAAACATTTTTGATAACACAATTTTACTGTTGCGATAAAACCGTGATAGATAACGATTCCAACAACCGTTTTGTTATTATAGTCCATTGTCATGTTTTTTTTGACGTTTATCTGCTCGTTCTTTACACCCCAAAGCTATAGTAACAATATGTACCCTAAACGATCGGGTATTGAATAGGTTTGAAGATGAATTTTGCTGTAAAGGTGTAACCTTGTATCAGATACCTGATGCGGTATACAAAAATGCCCAAAAATAAAAAAACAGGCATTTTTATCACTCTAAAATTAGTAAATAAACCGGCCAAGTGCGAGTCGGACTCGCGCACTGAGGGTTCCGTACCACCACAAAATTCAATAACGAAATTACCAGTTATAACTAGATAATGGTCAGCAATTTGTCACCTACTCGCACTTGACCATTATATTTATTATTTGTTGTTATACTTTAGAATTTGTACTATAATCATGCCAAGTTTGACGCTTGTACGTATTACCATTTTTACATTAGAGCTAATACAAAAATACGTAAAAAATACGTTTTTTGTATGGGGACCCCCCCTTCGTTATTAGTTTTTATCTTTTTTGTTATTTCTTAGCTAATCCGCCGTATTGCTTCTGGCTATCTATTACGGTTCGAAAGATACAGCCATTTAAAGGTTGGACGAACGGACGGACGGACAGACAAACATCGTAAGCTTAGTAATAGGGTCATTAAATGACACGCCAGAAGTGAAAACTTCATCACGATTTGACTATATCTCTCTTGGTCCCTTAGTCGACAGGAACTGACTTTACCAGAACGAGTATCTAGGCGTGACGGTCATGCGAGTTCAGTGTTTTTGCCCCATTCGAAAAAGTGCCCAAAGTGCCTAATTCAGATTTCAAATGGAATCCAGTATTCAATGATGACATTGGCAGTAACTCACATCTGTTTCCCAGGGTTGATGGATTTGGTGTCGACCTCCCGATCGAACTCTGTCCGGATGAAGTCTAAAGTGCCGTCGTCCCCGAAGGCGCCCCACTCGGTGTTGATCAACAGCTCGGGCTTTCCGGGTTCTCCGTCGAACAATTCACAGTTCTCCGTCTTCTCCACGTAGCAAGCGTTGCTGCCCGTACCTGGATATTTAGAGGTCAGTTAAATTTTTTCCCGTGGATTGTTTCATGAGCAAGTCTTGTTTCCGTCCCTATCACATTCATGTTTTTACCATGTCAAGGAGCGGGACGGAAATAATATGGGACAAAATTTGATTCGCGGTTTGGGTGCTTTTTGAGTTTGTTCAATTTTATCTTGTTCTTCAGACTTAATATTTGTGTGTAAGACTTTAACATCGATCTGAGAGTAATCCGATCAAAGATTAGTTGAACAGTCTCTAAGGAGTTCGTAACTGAACAAAAACTGCAAACTTTTTAATCACAATTAGCATCAAAACTGTTTGAGAGTTTTTTCAAGACTTTATATCCAGTATTTTTTTAATATCTTATTTGCTATGTTAGTTCAAGTGTGCCAATTTACTCAAGAAAGTGTTTCATTACGTACTTAGTAATAATTATTTTGCGTTTCTCGAGCAACGATGCTTAATCGCTACTAGTTTTCATGCGAATTGCGAACTACTTTCTTGGTTAATCGGCCGGAACTATATACACGTCACATCAAAGGATCAAAAACATACAATCATGCCAAGATGTTACTTTAAATTAAAATATGAACATAGGTTTATGTAAAAAAAGACGCAGTTAGTAAATAAATTTAACAAAACATGCATACTGAAGCCCTGTAAATGTATAACAAGTAGGTACTTTTTTTTTTGACCACTGCCGTAATCTAGGGACAATAAGGGAATTTAGTGTTTTGTTCATTCGCAATTTATACGAGTAGGTAAGGTAACTTATCACAGTTTTCGAAACTAATACTTTGCAATGTCATCAAGAGTGCTAAGGTGACAACAAGCTGAGATTTTATTGGATTAGGAACAATGATTAGCAAGAAATAGACATTTTTACACTATGATAAAACGATGCTAATATTAAGTTAATTGCATAATAAAAGTACTAAAATGCAAATGATTATTCCCTGATCCGCTTTCCACTTTTGTGGGTGCGGGACAGCGTGTAAATACAAAAAAAAAAAAAAAAATGACAAAACTAAATGTTAGGTGCAAAGAAAGGGCGAATAAACACCTATTGTTAACGTCATCGACTCACACGTGCGTAACGGTAAACACTGCATAGCTCATTGCATGTCACAAGATTACAAGCATGTGTTGAACTAAGCTGATATCAAAACAGGAGCGATGATAAATTCCTCTGTGTGACGGTGGAGTAGTGTAAACAGTTATACAACATAAAAATTAATGACTAAATACACCACCAAATAGATGCACACAGTAATAAACAAGGTAAAACCTACCAACGATGAGTCCTATTTTGCAGTTGTGGTTTTTCCACGCGCAGGACATTAATGTACCCGTTGTATCGTTCAGAATAGCGCAAATGTCAATCTGTACGTCCTATAGAGAGAGAAAAAACATGCATTATAGGTATAGAAAAGATGACATTCCTCAGTTTTAACAGTGAAAGATTATAATAAAAATTATTCTTGTGATAATGTTGAAGATGATTGATTGTAGAGGCTTTCAATGTTACACCAACCCAGTTATGTAGATCTGTATTTGTATGTATGAATTTTTGAATGAAATAAACCAATATAATATAGTAATCTATGGCTTTTTGTCCAATGTATAGTTTTTATTTAACGTGGTGTACAAATAACAAATCAAATATATTAAAAATAAGCTACATCGTGTACACCGTACGAATAAGAAAAAAAAATAAGATAGCTAATTTAAATAACTACTTTATTATCTTTTCTCTAGGTCATAGTCACGCCTTACAAGGCGAGCAAAGGCCAAATAAAATACATATTTAGTAATTTATATGTTGATCATACCACACACACTCTCTATCTGTGCGGGCCAGTCATGGAATCAATAAAAATATTTCAATTTAAAATATTGTAACAAGTAGGTATGTCCAAAGTGCGCCAAACCATGACGATTTAGATTTAGACCCGCCCAAAAATTTAAAAATGTTTCAAATGTTTTCATGCAAAAATTTGACCATGACGTTTTAGTTCCCAAGTACCTAACTGAGACATTACAGGTGATGTTCCAAGCGTCAGAGAACTTTTATCGATTATCGAATAAATTTGACAGCAAGACAAAATTTGTACTGAAATTTCTTTAAATCTAACGTTTAAAATATCAACTGTAAACCTTAGAGCTAACAATTTTGACACTGAGTTATCATAACATTTATTTTGGAAGCCTCTACATGGCTCTCGTTAGGTCCATCATGCCTTATTATAAAGAGAGCTGCTTTAATCATCATCAACTCACCAATAATAACCCCAACTCGACAATCAGGGTTCTTATGGGCACACGACATAAGGGTACCAGTTGCATCATTAAGTATGCCCATCACAGACAGGTCAAGATCCTGTAAAATTGCCTATTTATGTATAACTGTTTATAAAGTCAAAATTGACACTATTTATGTTTCGAACAAGCATAAGTTCGATGAAACAAGACAATCATTATTCGAGATCAAAATACTCTCGACATAAGAAGCAATAATGTCGAAAGTTTTAAAGCCTTAAGTTTTTGAAGAACTTGCAAGATGTTGGTTGAACTTACCCCGCGTCTAGCAATAGCATCTTTGAGACCTTGTACGACATCTTCACCGATAACACCGCTGCAAGAGAATCCTTTCGTCCAGCGTTGTAAGATTCCCCTTGTGAGACCCAATTGTTGAAGTGGGAAACTGAATGTGAATCCTAGCGCCAAGCGCTCCTCATAAACATTATGTTCCTGCATAGAAAAAAATACATTGAGCATCATAGGGAAAATGGATTCCTGAAGAAAATACGGATTTTGCTAAGCAGTCTAGTTACCTTCATAAAGTTAGCTAAACATTCTGCAATGTGATCAAACAAGGCGATTCCAGTGCCCGTCATTATGTGGTTTGGTATCGCATAGATTTTGGACTGCATATCGAAGTGATTCTCTCCTAAATTAATTATAAGCACTCTGAAGTTAGTTCCACCTAAATCTAACGCCAAAAATTTACCACGTTCTGGAACAAAAAGATGCCTTATTTCAATTTCAATCCAAAATATAGACGTTGCTGCATAAATAACAACCAAGGTAGAATTGTTACCCAATGTAAATGACCTAAAATAATTTTTGAAAATAAAATTTTGTTATTATTGTGAAACTAGGATATAAAAATACCTTTTCCATTCGGCAAATCCTGTATGTATGTGTTCCAGCACTTTACTATGGATTTTGCATGGGTATCTTTGCCGAGGCCTTTGACCAGGTCGTTGTGTAGTCTGCTCATCATTTCTCGGATTTGTTTATCACCTAAGTGAAAAACTTCGCACTCTTCGCGAATCTGAAATAAAAAGATGAATAAAATTAAAAAAGTGAACGACCTACGCTAATGGTCGTACCTATGACGTTCAAATGACGAGGTCGTCTAAATATAACCTTGATTTATTTAGCGTGGATAATCCTGCGAAGTTGTATATTCCTCAACATAGCTAACTCGACAACAAATAATTTAGTTCAAAAGTGTTACATTCTATACAACTTCTCAATTTATTTATTTTAGTAGGGTATATCATTTTATTTTTTTCAAATTTGCTGTCCGTTGCTTATAAGTTGTATTGATGCTTCCGGCAAGTGATTAAATATATCATGTACGGCTTTTATGATTTCTGACTTTAGCTTATAGCTAGCGGAACTAAGTTACCAATGCAGTCCTTGCAATAAAACATAGTTGTTCACTATCGCGGGCGAGTTTCACAAGGTCAAAGCGGTCATTACAACACTACCGTTGCTTTCCAATTCGAAGCCGGCTATCGCATTTTTATTACTTAGTAGAACATGCTTAGATGTTTACTCACCAGAGGTAAATTATTCACGACTATACCCATCTTTGAACACTGACGTTACAACTAGTTAACTTTTAAAAATTATACAACACACCACGAGCAGCTATTCACAATGTTGCGGCACGTCTTGCCAAACTCGCGAGGAAATGAGGAATACGAAATTACGAAGGAACGAACGGCGGACAGCGCCCGCCAGCAAACACCGTCCCACAGAAAAGCGTCGATCGAGTTCGCACACAAGCGCAAAATTTTCATTCATGTTCATAAAATAAACTATTGTTGTCTCTTTCTTGCGTTGTGTCATTGTGTACAGCTAAAGCAGGACAGCCATATTAAAATAAACTACAATCGATGAAATCGAATAATACTTCGTAGAAATGTTAATTTATTGTAATGTCATGTCTTCTGATGAGATTTTTGTAAAGGAAAAATTAAACATTATTGGCTGTTTCTCGAGCCCCTTTATAATGTTTATCTTGTTTCCCTAGTCGTGCCTCTTGGTGTTTGGTTCTGATTGGCCAACGCGTGGGCTCGCTCGTGACGTCATGCACATTCTTTGGCCTCTATTATTTACTAGTGTGCTTGTAATGGTGGATTATAAACTTGTGTGCGTTCGGTGCGGTTCTTGCAATCATGCATCACATTAGAAACCATAAAAAAGAAATAGCGATAAAACATATTCTTATCAATAAAATGCCATTTATTGTTTCTTTCCATGCTTTGCACTTATTCAATAAGTAAAAAAACAATAATACATTTTATATGATCGTTTCTTTTTTAATACGCGGTCTAACATAAATTTCAAATGACTGACTAAAATATTAAAAAAGGCTATAGTACCATAGACCACATCCACACGCTACGCCAAGTTATACAGAAGACCGAAGAATATAACTTGCCACTATGTTTGGCGTTTGTGGACTATGAGAAAGCCTTTGATTCGGTCGAGACATGGGCGGTGCTCGAGTCTCTCCAGCGATGCCGTATTGACTATCGGTATGTCGAAGTGTTGAAGTGTTTGTACAATAACGCCACCATGTCGGTCCGAGTACAGGAGCAGAGTTCGAAGGCAATTCCATTGCGAAGAGGCGTGAGACAGGGAGACGTTATCTCTCCGAAACTGTTCACTGCCACAATGGAAGATGCCTTCAAGCTCCTGGAATGGCAAGGACTCGGCATCAACATCAACGGCGAGTACATCACTCACCTTCGGTTTGCCGACGATATTGTGGTCATGGCAGAGTCGATGGAAGATCTCAGCATGATGCTCGAAGGCCTCAATCGAGTCTCCCAACAGGTGGGCCTTAAAATGAACATGGACAAGACAAAGGTCATGTCAAATATCCATGTTGTGCCCACCCCAGTATCAGTTGGGAACTCAGTTCTTGAAGCTGTTGACGCGTACGTCTACCTAGGACAAACAGTCCAACTAGGTAGGTCCAACTTCAAGAAAGAGGTCAATCGGCGAATCCAACTCGGCTGGGCAGCGTTCGGTAAACTACGCAACGTCTTCTCGTCCAAAATACCTCAGTGCCTTAAGACGAAAGTCTTCGAGCAGTGTGTGTTACCAGTGATGACATACGGCACTGAAACGTGGTCTCTCACTATGGGCCTCATAAGCAAGCTCAAAGTCGCACAACGAGCTATGGAGAGGGCTATGCTCGGGGTTTCTCTACGAGATCGAATCCGAAATGAGGAGATCCGTAGACGAACGAAAGTCACCGACATAGCCCACCGGATTAGTAAGTTGAAATGGCAGTGGGCAGGGCACATATCACGCAGAACAGATGGCCGATGGGGCCGAAAGGTTCTGGAATGGAGACCACGGACTGGTAAGCGCAGCGTAGGACGTCCACCCACAAGATGGACAGACGACCTAAAAGAGACCGCAGGGAAACGCTGGATGCAGGCCGCTTCCAACCGGCCCTTTTGGAGATCGATGGGGGAGGCCTATGTCCAGCAGTGGACGTCCTACGGCTGAAATGATGATGATGATGATGACTAAAATATTGGCAAAAATATGTTATCATAACATTAGCTCCATCAATTTCACTAGAGTGTACAGAAAACGATAAAGCCGTCACCGGTCGCTAATCAAAACTCTGATAACGATTATAAACATGTAATCCGGTTCGATCCACTTCAATCTATCGGAGCAAGACTTTTTTTACTGCGACGGATGGAAACTACAAAAATGCGATGAGTTTTACATTGCATAGAATTTGCTTTTACGATAAAATTTTCTTAACTTTTGCTTTCGTTAGTTTGTGTAGGATACTGTAAATGTCTTAAAATTAATATTAAATGCCTACTTAACTACTTATACATATATATATATATATATATTACTAAATAACTTCTCTTCTCAACAGTCGCTTTCCGCGTCTGTCTGTCTGTCTGTATGTCGCTAACTCCTAAACCACGCAACGGATTTTTAAGCGGTTTTCACCATCAGCTAAATACATTTTTAAGGAACGTTTATATGTATAACTAGCGACCCGCCCCGGAGTCGTACGTAAATTGCACCCGTGCGAAGCCGGACGGGCGGGTCGCTAGTTTATGTATATGATATTGATATGTAGTATTGTAGTATCTACAATCTTAAACACAATAAAAATTGTGGTCATTATTGTCAAACAAAAATGAAGTAATTTTGCGGGGTTTATTGTTCCACTATTTTTAATCGTCTGACGATAGTCAATTTATTATGGTCACTTAGCGCTCTGAAGTATCGAGAAATACCGCGAAGGAAATACAGACTTGAGTATTAAACTAATAATTTAAAAAAAAAATATTCGAAGGGCTTAAATTGCTTTCTAGTAAAGAGATAAATATAAACGAAATAGTGTTTGTTGTTCTGTAGAATCTATTTTAAACTTGTATACGGGGTTACGGGCGCTTCGCGTCAGTACTAACGCACGCTGAAATGTCTTCTTGGCAAAGTGCTTCTGTTTATTTTTGAGAAGATTTTGTCTCGTGACAACTAGACAGCAATGTGTATAGCTATTTGAAGTAATTCAAGTCTCAATTTATTGGAAAGCTCATATGGAACTAGACACTACTATATAATTTCTATTTAGAAGCACTAAAATCTCATTGCTCTATTAATTTTTGCTGCACATCGTTGCCAGCTGTAAGTGTGTCGGTGTTACATGCTTTCAGGACCTAACGAACTTTGCATTGAACGGTTTTAACTGTCATATAAAATATGTGCTGGGGTGCGGGACAAGCTACTTTGAATAAACACGTTGTAAAGGATTTGTATGTCCGTTACGCGTAGAAATGCCAAAAACTCGTAACGCAACGATTTTTATCCACATATTATACATATTATACTATATTATTATTATTTATTTATTAAAACATTACATCTTTAATTACAGGTTGATTCCTAATACAATAGAGTAGTTAAATCATAAATATTGATTGATTGATTGATTGATTGATTAACTCTTTATTGTTCACACCATGAAATTTGATACAGAGGACAAAAAACTCTTAAAAACTAGTGTAACAACTGGCGGCCTTATCGCTAAAACCGATCTCTTCCAGGCAACCTTAGGATGGAAAGGATTTATAGAAGACGTAGAAGACGGGGTGTGCAATAGAGGATCGACTAAAAAATTTTTACTTATACCATACACATACATTCTAATAGTAATACACACTATTACTTAAAATTATTTTAAATAAATATACTAATAGATATGCAATTAATATGTAATAATTAATGATACAAATAATACGAATAAGCTGTTCGACATAACGATCTTAACAAGGCTGCAACTTTGACAAATAAAAAATAGGAATTAGAATTAGTCAAAAGAATTACATTACAAAAATATACATCCATCTAAGAGTTAGTCAAAAGAATTACAATGTATGATGCGTACTGACCAAGAATGGAACTCCCAGCCGTGCCGTCCATCTTTTTTCTTGTGTACTATAATCTAGACATCTTCAAGGATATAGTAAAAAGATTTCTTCTTTGGCGAGGCGAGTTGGTGACCAAACGTAGATCATACAAACACACACAAACCCCTACATCCATACTCACATACACCCACCCACCCACACACCGTATAAATACTAATGGTAAATTTAATTAATAGAAATACTATTTTATTTTGTCAATATCAATCACTATAACTGGGAAGGGACTGACTCCCATAATACAGGTAATCTATCTAGCATAGGAGGTCCAACTTGAAGAAAGAGGTCAATCGGCGAATCCAACTCGGCTGGGCAGCTTTCAGAGCCGACGTCTTCTCGTCCAAAATACCTCAATGCCTTAAAACTAAAGTCTTCGACCAGTGTGTTACCAGTGATGACATACGGCACTGAAACGTGGTCTCTCACTATGGGCCTCATAAACAAGTTCAAATTCGCACAACGAGCTATGGAGACTGGAGAGGGCTTTGCTCGGGGTTTCTCTATGAGATCGAATCAGAAATGAGGAGATCCGTAGACGAACAAAAGTCACCGACAGCCCACCGGATTAGCAAGTTGAAGTGGCAGGGGCCAGAGCACATATCACGCAGAAGAGATGGCCGATGGGGCCGAAAGGTTCTGGAATAGAGACCACGGACGGACGGTAAACGCAGCGTAGGATGTCCACCCACAAGATAGACGGACGATCTAAAAGAGACCGCAGGGAAACGCTGGATGCAGGCCGCTTCCAACCGGCCCTATTGGAGATCGATGGGATAGGGAGGCCTATGCCCAGCAGTGGACGTCCGATGGCTGAAATGCTGATGATGAAGATATATTTTGTATTTGTATATAAATACTTTTTTTTAACCATTTATATGATCTTATTTTTAGTCTTCAGTAATTACCAGGAGTCATACATTAAATAGACATCATCTGTTGATTGCAAGTATTGCAACGTTTCGATTTGTAGGGCAAATTACTGTTTTTCTTTGTTAGTCAAAAGTGTTGTCCAATCTAAAAATCAGGGTGTGCCTGTGCCAGACAGTCGGGTTATCATGCTACTTTAGCCACAAGTAGATTCTGATAAGCACCGTATCGTTTTCCGATAGCAATTTTATACTGACTCATTGTGTAATTATGTTCCGCGATAAATATTGCAAATATAATTACTACGAACTTTCCATACCTTTATATTGTCTATATTGATGAGGATGGAAGGATAAATGTAAAGATATTTAGTCCTATAAGTTTTACTAAAGTTACTAAAATACATTACGCAGAATCGTAAGACATAATACGTACCCATGACGCTATGATGCTACAACTTGTAGAACATAACAAGAACTTTGAACTGTACATAACGTAATTAGGTATGGAGTAGATAACAGTACTTTGTGTACTTTTATTTGTATTAGTACGCAGTACTGCATTTATTTTTGTTCTCGGGTCTAGTCCGGACTTTTGAGAGGCATTGGAGGGGCCGAAGCCAACACCAAGAAGCCCTGTTTATTCTATACTAATATCATAAAAAGGAAAGATTTGTTTGTTTGTTTGCATTGAATAGGCTCCGTAACTACTGAACCGATTTGAAAAATTCTTCACTGTTGGGAAGCTACACTATCCCCGGGTGACATAGGCTATAAGCTAGGGCGGACCGCTAGTGTAAAATATTAGGAATGTATGTGAAAGGGAATATAAAACTATTGTAGTATATAGCCTGTGTGCACCGGTGTTATTTTTCTTTAATTCTATAAAGACTGTGGACGATCTAAATTAGTGAAATTAAAAGTGGTCTGTGTATTACTGTGTTCTTTTTTTTTTGGTAACTGATAGGGTTAGGTATAGTTCTAGGACAGTCTCTTTCCTCGTAACTGGGTGTGGCAGGCATGCTCCTTGCTTAGGCAGATCTGTCCTGGTGGTGGGCGGGGCCGGAGCCGTCTGCTTCACTACACCCTGGCGTGGGATAATTAATGGTAATGATAATAGCTGCTTTAACCGAAAAAATAATACACAATCCTATCCAGATAGCCGTTGGTCAAGTTGGTAGTGAACCTACCTTCGTTGTGTTTGTTCTATATCTGGTTGTTAATATCTATTTACCATAAGTATGTATTTAAAACTTTATATGTATGTTTATCAGTCTCTGGCAGCCATATCACAAGCTTTGCTTAGTTTGGGGTCAGATGACCGTGTGTGAAAAATATCCCAAGATATTTATTTATTTATTATTATTTAAAAGCGCGAAGACTTCGATCAAAGTTGTTCGAAGCGCGAAGACAAAGATGCATTTTAAAGAGTTTCACACGTTCTGAAGAACGACATAAGTCTGTTCTTCACCAAACATTTGAATCCTAGCCTTGATAATCTATTTATTGCCTACAAAACCTGACCGTTAGATTAACATAACAAAAGGTTTGATATCCAGCACTACACTCGCACATAGCTAGTCGAAGACGGACCGGTTCCATCCGCCGGAATAATCTGCTTATAGAGATTTGATAATGTTTGCTCTATCTGTTAGCGAATGGTATTGATCACGATATAAGTGGTAGCAAGTTATAAACTCGTTATGACACATGAGTATGTAATTGCACGGTTTTAGATCTAATATGATAATGCCACCGGGTATAGGCCCACAAGCGCGAGGAGGAAACTGGGGCAACTGGGCAATGACCAATCGCGGCCGAATTCAATATTGCAAGACACATATTTTTGTACAAAAATAGTGCTGAATTCTTCAGTACAGCCAAGGAAAGTAACAACCAGCAAGCTTCCTTGTTTCCTAAGAAATAATAATCTAGGTCCTTCCAAGATCAGAGTGAATAGGTATTTTCTAAGTCTGTCACTTACTAACAGGCGAGTTGGTGGCCAAACGCAGACTTATACGCGATAAAAAAAGAATAAATTAAAGGTAAGTCCCTTCATCATGACGTGACGTGTGGTCGTCCGATTTGCGATTACTAGCATAGTGCTTAAGAAGTTAAGACCTCTTGTGGGTTTAAATTTTCCTAATAGAATTTATAGAAAAACTATTTATTACATTCTCTGCAGCAACTTAAAGCGCATTTCCACGCACGAGGACGATAATTTTACCATAGTGGGTCTAAATAGGCGCCCACTTCACTACGTGACACTTGTCGTGTAGGTGTGAAGCTGTGCTCTATACTTTAACAATGCTGTAGGAACCTATTGTTCTTTTATATTTCTCATCTATCCGTTTGTTTCTTTTAACTTTTTTGCTAGAATACTGCTTTAAGTTTTAAACCTTTTTTAATGCTTTCTAGGGTATAGGTATATAAATTTGCATTTTGCGATTGCACTCATTCGCATTGGTATAAATGCACATAATGTTGAGTAATCTCAGTCTATAATTAAAAATAAGTGTGACATGAACGATTGTCTTGTCTTATCTATTTATTTAAAAAAAGTTATCATGTTTTCTACAAGTTATCATTTAATATATTTCTTTTATATTATCAGGGCATCATTAAGCAGTGTCATCTGTACCTACCCCATATTAAATGGTTAATGATGAATACGGTTTAGCATTAAAAATCTTTCAGAATGAATCTCTGATTCAACTTTGTCAATTTCAAGTTACTCATCTCGTTTTGTCTGGAACACGTGTTTATTTCCGAGTTAACATCAACATAATGTGTAGGATTCCATTCAAAGAACTTTATGAGACAACCGCTGAATGAAGCTCCATGGACGACCTTGAGGCATGACCTTGTTCCAATGGCACTGACGTAATCTATGATGGCGGACGTGAAACGTCACTGGAAGGGATAAAGATTACAGGATACATACGCATTTTTTTGGTTCAGATATTGCTTATTTCTTATCTCTGGTTCCATAAAGAGTTTGATGACCTCTTTGCCTAGTAAGGTCTATGCGCTATGTGATACGAATTATGTGGTCTATCTTTGCAATATAAAAAAGCAAGCTTCAAACATTGCGTGTCGAAAACCACATTATATAATTATAGCGGCACAGGCGAGATGCTGTCGAGCGTATTGGAAAAGTTCTAATCGGGGCAAATATTTGAGTTGGTACTCACGATGTCTCGCGGTTGACGCATATCGATTTGTCTTGTCAGCCGCAGCGACCGAGATAGGAGGTGATGAACGAGGAGCGTCGGCGTCCACAGGGTGCCGTCATAAATTCCACCGTGCACAGAGACAGGCCGATATCCGCGTCGAAGCGAATACCGGTACCAACCGCTCGGACAAGTGAAAGGATCGGGGTTTAATGCCGCGAGCGACGCAGAAGCTGAGCGGTGCCGGTCGGAGGGTCACCTTGAGACGCGGTCAGCGGCGCATGTGCACCACACCCTCGGTCTCGCTCCCCGCGGCCCGCTCAGCCGAGTGACGTCACACCGCGACGGGCCCCCGCACCGCACACACCGGCGCGGCACGCACGTGACGCCCTTCACGCAATATCGCGTCAGTTAGCGCAATAATGAAATGAATTCGTCTAGATTCATTTTCGTTGGCTATTTCTGATGCATTCTCAGAAATACCGTTGCCAATATTGTTCAGAGCTCCGTTGCTACTTTTAGAGCACCATTATAATAATGCTGCATCGTGTCCCTATGATGATCTTAGCTTTTAAAATCTATATACCCCATATCTAGTCATATTTATTCAAATACATACTTCGGACAGTTTTTCTCTAAGTAGAATATCATATAATCATATGAATATATAAATAGTGCTACGATACAATTCATAATATAAATAATATTAATATAATTCATGTACAATTCATCATTTTGTTATTAAATTTCATCATTGTCATTTTTCTTATGTATATCGCAACTCGCATGTTAATTGGTTAGCATATTAATGTTCAGTTATTCTAGAAGCTTCGTTGTATCTTAGCCTTAGCCAAAGCTTTTTTTCTAATTCAAGGAGCGTGAGAGTTGAACACCTTTCGATTTTACTTTGTTCTCGTTCTCATTTTAGCATTATGATAATTCAGTTTGACAAAACCTTTGTCAGCATTAAACTTCCTTATATATATAACATTTACTATTGTTCTTCAGCATTAACAAGCGCTTTTTTCCAAAGTGTTGTACCGATATCTTGTCTTTATCATTTTGATTACACTACCTAGATTTTACAAATGTTAAGCTTTACTTTTTTTTTTTTGCGTTACATTTTTATGAATTGGCGGACCTATCCGTCCTTAGGCGATTGGAGTCCACGGGTGATGGATAGTGGCACCGCCAACAGATATACTGGACGACTGGTTTAGTGGAAATATTCGGGAAAATATTATATATATACATATAATAGGATCAAATCTGAAATCGCGAAAAAAATCTGTTCCATACATACGTCGAGTGTCAATGACATCTATATATGGAACAGCAGATATTTTTTTTCGAGATTTCAGTTTTGGTCACAAGACCCAGTAAAAGTTCATAATGATGAGTACAATGATAGATATCCCCGAATATTTCCACTGTCTAACCTTAACCAGTCACATTGTAGAAGTGCAAATCCAAAGTAAGTAGTCTTCGACTAAGATAACGGCGGAAATACCAGGATGTAGTGGGTACTGGGTAGCCTGGTGGAGCAGACTAGACTATATGATCAATTAAAAAAACCTCTAAAATTAGTGAATAAGTACGGAATTTCGTTTACTTGGACAACGTATTTAAATATTCGGGTAATTTTTGCACACATCGTCATCTGACCCCAAACTATGCAAAGCTTGTGTGTGATATGGCAGCCAGAGACTGATATACATACATATAATACATTTTTAAATACATGCTTAAATATATATTAACACCCAGATATAGAACAAACTAAAATGTCCATCACAAGAAGGTTTATCCTAGGTGGGAAATGGGAATCGAACCTATGCTCCGAAGCGCAGAAGGCAGGGTCTCTACCAACTGGACCATCAACACTACCAACTAGGGCTATAAACAATTTTTTTCAGTTATTGTGATTTAAATCCAAAATACAGAACCGATTTTGATGGAATTTCTATGGGACCAATCTGATAGTATATGCTTTCAAATAATAATAAAAATCAAATCGATTTATAAATGACGGAGTTATGAGGTAACAAACATAAAAAAATACAACAGAATTTAGAACCCCTCCTTTTTTTGAAGTTGGTTAAAATATGATAACAATCCCAAGAAAATTTTAACTAATGACAGCTCAGGTCTGGTTGGCGGGAGAATAAAAAGGAAGGCTCTGGAACGGCTCTAGACTTGACTCCCGCAGTCATTGAACTGCGGTGGAGAAGGCAAGTGGAAAACCCACCACTATCATTTCTAATTATCGAGTGATGGAAGAAAACGCTAGCAGAAGACTGGAAGTTAACTTCACCGACAAAGGTATGCGCTTATATGATGTATAGTCTATGATGAATAGTGAACGTATGACTTGTGGGTTTGACGTTTTACTTATCGACATTTATTGTCATGGCCGAAACAAAGATGACTTGCGAATTGCGAATTCTTCTATCCTATTCAGTGACGTTGGTTATATTATCTTTGGTGTTAGCAAGTTTTAGCCATGTCATTATCATTGTGTTATGTATGTAATTTCTTGTGAGTTATCTAACAAACTGATGTAAAATTTTAATTCACTAGCTGCGCCCTATGGTTTGGCTAGCGCAGATATTCTCAGAAGTCGTACATTTTTCGAGAGAAAATGCATCCTATGACAGTTACGGGCCCTCAAACTATCTCTTTGCAAAAAATAGCTTCAATCCGCTGCTGTGTTTCGCTTTGCCTTAATTCAGTATTTCCTAATTAGTATGAATCTTTTTTTACCGACGTCAAAAAAGGGTTTATATGTATTAGGATGGAAGGAAAGGAGTTCTCAATTCGGTTGTTTTTGTGGTTTTTTTTTATGTTCTTTCCGCGGTTCTCTGTCATTTATAAACCGATTTGGAAAATTCTTTTTTTTATAAGATATAGGTACTTTCAGATTGGTCCCATTGAAATTTCATCAAAATCGGTTCAGTAGTAAAAAAATATGTCATCCAAGTAACCGAAATTGTGTAGAAATTTACTAAATCTAAAGTCGGTTTTTTAAATTGATAATTATTTGTTTTAGATATTTCTATCTCACGTTTATATTTCAATAATTCATAATTGTATAGAAACTTGCTGTCGTTGGGATGATAAAAATAACTTTTCGATGTACAATGTTGAGGTATACGATTGATACGTTTCAACTATGGCGGGAAATTCCAATCTTAATGTTACTAATCTATGGACTTTTAAACTTTAATATTTTAAATTGAATAAATTATTATTGATGTACTGACATAATAATATTATTAATTTGTATAAATTTAAATACATTGTTGTAGAAATGTGTACTGGAGAAATTTGACTTGTAACTATGGAGTTATTAATAAAAGATTGTATTTAAATATTGCCTCTTAAAATGTCCTTGAATATCTGGTTTTGGGTGTGGTTGTTACGCGATGGCGCGCCTCCGTTGCATTATCTGCAGTAGATATAGGTACCCACTTCTCACTTTGCATCTGTCAGTATCAGTGAGTCGCCGTGCGTGAGTCAACTCACGCGCACACCTTGCTTGAATAAACAAGGCTGTTTTCCTCCATCAATAAAGCATTCATTGATCTAAGCATGAACTTTCTCTTCTTTTGATCTACTTGCTCGTATTTATCAGCTATATGCATGCTGAGCCCCGCAGTTTCACCCGCGAGTTATAATCGTCGTAAAAATTTTCAATATTCTGTGCGATTTTCTTGATTTTTCTTTATTTATGAAAAAACGTTAAATTAAATCTAAAGTTGTTGTCAAGTTATGGCATGACCATGGTAAATAGGGATTCACTTATAGGGTTCCGTACCCAAAGGGTAAAAACGGGACACTATTACTAAGCCTACGCTGTCTGTCCGTCCGTCTGCCCTACCTTTTAACGGCTGTATCTGTCGAACCGTAATAGCTAGCCGGTTGGAATTTTCACAGAATATGTAATGTTACGGCGGATTAACTAACAAGTAATAAAAAAGTCTAAAAGTGAAAACGAACGGGGATCCCCACAAATCAAACGTATTTTTGTATCAGCTCTAATGTAAAAACGGTAATACGTATCGTACAAGCGTCAAACTTGACATGATTTTAGTATACACTCTAAAGTACATTAACAAATAATGAATATTGGCCAAGTGCGAGTCGCTGATAAATTTCTGTTCATTACTAAATTAAGCAAGTGATAGGTGTTCAGCAAGTAGTTTGCTGTTTAGATGACCTCAACATTCGATCGAATCGAAATGCCACCATATTTTACTAAATTTGTAGTCGGTTTTTTATTTTGTGATGGTACGGAACCCTCAGTGCGCGAGCTCGACTCGCACTTGGCCGGTTTATTATTTATATAATATATTCTGTTTATTGTCTGTATCCTCTATCCTTGATAAGAGTTAATGCAATACACGTACATATTTGTGCAACGATTTTCCTGTAAAAGCCTGTAGGTACCTATCTTATCATTAAAAGCTGTTTACACGAAATGTTTTGAATCCACAGATATGATTAGAACCTCATAAACATAGACATAATTCATCATTCCATTTTTTTCCCATTGTTTTGTATCATCGGAATCAATCAAAAAGGTCATACATTAGCATTAGTCAGCATCGAATAAAGTATTTTCCGATGCATTACCGTGCCATACCATACCATGCCTATTTACAGGTGCTGTTTCATTTCTTCGATTCCGGTTCGAATTTAAAATCCAAGCAAAGCAAAACTGTACTTTAGTAACCTTTAGTTACGAAACAAAACAAGTTCTCGTCATTTCTGGTCGGGTGACTAAAGCAGAATCTATTTTCGTTGAGAGAAGGTGAAAGACGTCCTTGGTATCTGACCTTACAGAAACAATACGCGATAGACGATAGCTATAACAAAAATACTTTGACAACATGAGAACAAAATGCATGTTTATGAACAACCGTTATCTTTTTGTTCCTAGAAATACAAAATGCAAAAGGCAAATCGCTAATACTTGTCGTTACGTTCGTTTCCTTTTAGCTATTCGGTCTCTGGGAACTGTGATAATGAATATATACGCCCTAAAAGTAACAAATCATATGCTTATTTTGTAATTTTGCAAATCTATGAAGTATGTATGTATGTATGAAGTGAATAATTTATAATTTATAATGCTGATAATGATGATGATGGAAAATCATCATTTATATTTTCCGTATAAACTTTGGTAGAATCACTACCTGCTTAAAATAATTCAGACTTTTTCGCCGGTACACTTCGAAAATAAGTCGAATGGAACGGTAATTTTTTTGCCACATTAAGTAATTATTTTAAAAAAACCGGACAAGTACGAGTAGGACTCGTGCTCTGAGGGTTCCGTTAGACGGAACCATCAGAGCGCGAGACCAAAAAAAAAACTAACTGAAGTTAAAATATTGAAAGACAAACTTAAGTTTGTAGTTTTTTTTTACTGGGCAAGTGCCTTTAATAACTAAACAAAATACAAGCTAAAACTAACACTACAAATACAGTTAGACTGCCCATAGACCGTTGAAGGTCTAAAGACAATCCAAATGCTCAAGCCCACTACCAGTTGGCAGCGTACCCAGCATGCTGGCGGCATTACCACGTTGAATGGCAATGCTAATGCGTTGAGCCAGAAACACGCCAGCATTTTGGTCACGCGTCGCATTAACCAGGCGCTCTGAAAGATTTTTGAAAATGAGGTGAGCTCCCGGTCCCCAAGGGCCCAATGTCTCGACCACAAACGCCTCAAATATGTAACCACTGCCGAGGTTAGCATATTTGCGACGCTTGTGCTGCTCTGCCGAATTAGCAGCCGCGCCAGCCCTACCCTGTGTCTCAGGAAGATGTGACGGCGCCAAAGTATCGACACAAGTTGCGTCCCATACAAGGGGCCGCCCCAACCTCCAGGGCACCAGTGTCATACCGTCAGGCCTCCTTCCATCGTCACGCGCAAGACCACTCGGTTCGAGCACAGCTGCGACATTGGCGGTGGAAAGTGCCCTGCGTATGATGTCGTTCAGGCTAGCGTGTCGGCCAATACGACCAGCGCTTCTCGAGCAAGAGAGACCATGGTGACCGAGCTGGTCAACAGCATTACCACACTGACAGCGATGGGCCTCACAGCACCTTGCACCCAAGCGTAAGCTGACAGCTAGACGAAATGCGGTTGGATCTAAAAGGCTACCTGTGTTAAAAGAGGGCATGGCTTGCAACCAAAGTCCCGATTCCCAAACAGAGACAGCAAGAATACGAGCGCGATCTGCAATACTAGGACACGTATCTAGTAGCGATTTCCATGCTAGTTTGCAGATCGGCCGATCCCACAGTCTCTGGGAAGACAACTTTGAAGTTTGTAGTTGACAATAAGGTTCTTCCATACATCCCAACTACAAAATGTAAGTTTGTAATAGCAAAATAATTATTTTTAAATACCTTCAAATTTATAACTTTCGGATTTATTCCTATATATGTACTATGAGACCTTGCCTCTTGCCAAATTTCATGATTCTAGGTCAACGGGAAGTACCCTATAGGTTTTGATTCCCCTGTGAAATCGCAAAATATACGACATAAAGGAACCCTAAGAGCGCGAGACCAAAAAAAAAACTAACTGAAGTTAAAATATTGAAAGACAAACTTAAGTTTGTAGTTGACAATAAGGTTCTTCCATACATTCCAACTACAAAATGTAAGTTTGTAATAGCAAAATAATCATTTTTAAATGATATACCTTCATATTTATAACTTTCGGATTTATTCCTATATATGTGCTATGAGACCTTGCTTTTTGCCAAATTTCATGATTCTAGGTCAACGGGAAGTACCCTATAGGTTTTGGTTCCCCTGTGAAATCGCAAAATATGCGACATAAACGTTCATATCTTTTGATTGCGTTGACTTACAACTTTAATTTTTTTACATCCGAAAGAAACCGTAGACCCAAGTATTTAGTATAAATTTCAACTAGCTACCTTTACGCGTTCTTGAGAAAAAGGGTCTTGACAGACGGACAGACAGACAGACGGACAACGAAGTGATCCTATAAGGGTTCCGTTTTTTCCTTTTGAGGTACGGAACCCTAAAAACACCTACATGTGATAGGAAAAAAATAACGACCCTACTGCTTAGTTTTAAAATATTATCAGCCCCTAATTTCATGCCATATTTCCAATAAAGGCATTTTTTACTTTTGACGGCAAAATGTGTGGGTTAACATTTTCCGTGCAATATTTCAAGTCGAATCATCACACAACAGGAATTTATAGGTGACCCCTTACTTACGACTTGAAAAAATTACTTATAATTATATCTTTATTTCAGATTCAAGTTCCAGTTTTGGTTGGTTTAATACAATACATTTTACTAATGATTTGGTCAAATTAATAATTGAGTTCATAAGCCTTCAGCGTAACAAGTGAGATAACATCGGGAAAACTTATATCTTAATGATAATGACTAACCCAATCGGTAGATCCCCGTGATTCCCCACTCTGCCTTTAGTAGGGCATTGATAGCTTACTTTCCTCAATTTGTTTAGGAATTACCCGTGTCTTAGTCAGGCTGGGGTCGAGATTTGTGCATCATGTCTTGTGGGTCATTGCAGTTGCTTTCCTCAATTTTCTGGGATAAACAATATCAGTGAGCTTTTTGACAGTGTCGAGATGTGCAATAGTGGAATTCCGAATTATGGCAGCACAAAGCTCATTATTATTTCTAGTGGCAGTATTAGTTACGATAACAACTTTGTATTGCTATAAATTATGGTTTATACCTTAGAGTAAATACGAATTATGTAGAAATATTGTACTCATGCTTTGTATGTATTATTGGGCATTGTTTCATCACACACTTTATTCTTCATACCTGCTCTAACCGTGGAAAACATTTCTATACCATAAGTGATCTCAATGCCTGTTATAGTTTTATATTTATGTTGTAGCAATTTAAGTTCTTAATAAATAAGAACCTTAGCAAAATTGTAAATATATTCATCAATAATTTTAATCTCCTCAAGCAAAAATTCCCCCTAGAATAAACTAACTCTTAACAAAAAGATAGTTTAGAATCTAAATCTAAACTTTAGATGAAGGAGCGTATATAAGAAAATTTACTAAACAAAAATATGTGAATCTCGTGATCTTGAGTTGAGTAGATATGCCCAAGGTTAAGAGAAACTAAAAGTATAGTTAGTGCAAAATTTTCACGTAACACCTTGATGAAAATAACTCAATCGAGTCGAATGACAAATGTCAGCAACAAAACACTAGGCATTATCTGCGCACATTAGCTAGTCCTCGAAAACGGGCTAAACTAGATTGCTAAGGAATATATTTCCTTGCACATGCTTGCAGCTACTGTTATTATTATGTCTAGACTTGATCGAGATAATATTTTTTTTTTTTTTGTGTTTTTGGGTTGTATTGGCTCTAAAGCCAATGTTTCGCGCGTCCTCAATCTCACTTGTGTATTTCAAGATTTTTGATAATGGTTGACTGATAATATGTTCCGTAAAATTTTCTTTTTGATGCAGACTTAATTTTTAAGGATTGAAATTTTGTTTGTTACGTAATGAAAATTTTACTGAACATTTGTAATGCTTTTTTTTTTATTCTTACAGCTTTGATTTAACATAAAACATTCAATCATTTTATATCTTTAGAAATGTCGAAATGCGCGAGCAAGATAGAGGACGCCCAAAATATTGGCTCTTAGTAAAATTTGTGGAGGAAATATAGCATATTAAATTATCGTATTTCCATCTACTAAAATGTTATAACTTTAAATATTAGTACTATTATTAGTCCCTATTATTACACTACTATGTGGCTCTTTTTAAAACTTCATTAAATATGTGAAACCTGTTTATTTACTAGGCCGCAATTTAGACAAATTAATCGAACCAAAGTCCAACGTTGCAATACACAGCGCTAACCCAAATACAATTGCCGTTAAAATATTTAATAAATTGCCAAATAAATTAAAATATATAGATAAAGAAGTTAGTTGCACAAATAGTTTAAAAGCTATCTTAGAATTCAAATGTTATTATAACATAGAATAATGTTTAAACTATATTTTAATTTTAATAGATTGTTCCGTGTCGACTATCGCCATACCGAAATACGGCTATATTTGTATTGTATTACTTTATTGAAACATGTAATTTAACCACTTGTACCTACATATAATGTCTGAAATATAATATTGAGTATTTTATTGTTTTCGCATCTAGGTATCTGTTGCATCGATGTCTTGATATCTTCAATTAAACTTCCTTTCTTACTTATTTTATTTATTCTTTATTTTTGTCTGCTATTTAGTAGGTTTTCTTGAGTATTTGTGTTAATATGTTTTATCAAAAACGTCATTAGTTAATATCTGCACTGCATTCGCTTGAAATTTTACGTAATACAAACAACCGTCCTTATTAAATATGTTTAATCCTACGGCCTGTGTCAATGGCACAATCACAGTCATTAGATCTAAGGAAATTATTTGTTTACCTTGAAGTCACACAAGTCCTTGGCCATGTTTTTCTGCTCAAGTAAGCTCTTTATTGAAGGTTTCCAAGACGCTCGGCACCTCAGTCCGGTGGTATTCAACTAAAGGGAGTTCTCCTAGTGCACTACTTTTCCTTATAACGCACAATAAATGCCTTATCTTCCACCACAATAATCTTTATCTTAATAACGACTAAGACAACTATATAACGTATTGTAAAAATTAACAATCGCCTTATTTGCCGCGTACTGTATTATTGTTGTAGAAGGCCGTACAATAAATTAATTCAGTCATATCGCGATAATACTTCGTGGTTCGATCGTGGTGGTCTTTGGAACTACGAATTAGGTAACTAGCCTCTCCGGACTTGGCACGGAAATTTTGGAACTCTACCAAGTCGTGCCTATGGCGAAGTATGGCGGTCACGGAGATCAATGTGTTCGCGGACACAAACAAATCATAAATATGTATGTATTTGGTCAAAGGTTTATTGACTCCCTGTTGAATAAACAAACAGTTGCTTTATATGCAATGCAAGTGTACATTGTTACAGAATAGATAGCTAATTAGCAGAAAGTAATTAAATAACACCTTGAAAACTTTGCTAAACTGGTTCATAGCGGTTCTGTACTTTTTGCAAGTGTCGAAGGAAAATATTTAGGCACGTATGTTGCTAGTTTTTTTTATTATAAAAAGAGCGGCAAGCAAGCATGCGGTCCGCCTGATGGTAAGCAGAAACCGCCGTCTATGGACACCTGCAACACTAGCGGTGCTTTGCCAGCCTGGAGAAGAAGTTGTAGACACCTTTTTGAAACGCTTTATGTTGAAGCTCGGCGGGAAGACCTTTAATTTAGGTAATGTGACTGTCGATATTTATCAAATACTTTTATGGTAACACCATAAAAGTATTTTTTTCATTTTCCCTGAGGGTAGTTTGGAAAAGCGAATGCGTCGCTTAATTCTAAGTTCCATAAAGTAATAATACGTGAATAGCATTTACCATCAACAAGTGGATACTAAGTACTTTATTTTATCAGACTCCATGTATGATTATTTTATCGGAATTCATCAATTTAATTGTTTATACCATAATTTTTTATCATCTGATAAATAATGATAAGTTATTGAATAAGTGTCAAATAATGCCATATAGCAATAAACTATGAAAATTTTCCACCTGAAGTTTTCATGGCCTACATAAATAATATTATTTTATTAATAATTATAACAATACTCACAGAAAACTTAAATGTTGCGAATATCCACTGAAAGAGAATTGTTCCTCATCATCATCATTTCAGCCACTGCCACTGCTAGACATAGGCCTCCCCCATTGGAAGCAGCTTCCATCCAGCGTTTCCCTGCGGTCTATTTTAAGTAAAGGGCAGATTAAAAAAAAACTTAATTAATAGGCTTGCGTTTGACCGCCACCTCTCCTGATGTTAAGCGATAGTGCTGATGATAGGTAATACTGTCTTACACAGCATTCTTCCAATATCGCAGAATTAACTATTATTAAAAGGAACCTAAACAATATTTGGTATCACGTCATATTTCGTCGTTCAGTGAGATCAATTCTTCTCACCTAATAAAACAATCGATGATGTACCCTTTGTGTATTTAACAGCCAATGTAGCTGACTCATTTGAACCACCACCTACCTACCCAACCCGTAACTTACAAGGACCTTGTGCAATGTTTTCTTAATTATTACGATATCCTTGTAATAACTGATTACACATGCCATGTAAGTGTTTTGGAATGCCTACTTCTTGAAATCCAGGAATGAAAGACTGTTTGTTACGGTCTGATATCATCCATATTCCATAATTATGATAAGTACCTACTTACCTACAATAATTATTGCAAATTATGTTTGGCTGCTATAGATAATTATACCATCGCGAATTATTTCCAGTGAAAGATGAGATTCATGATTTATGTATAGTTGAGTAGGTATAAAGGTGTAATTCTATCACACCCTATTTTTCTTCCCATTGTTGGCGCCCTAGCCAACGTAGACGTCACTCGCATGCCATAAACGACCGGTAGGTTCTTTTCTGGCAATTTGGCAAAATACAAAAAATACCCGTTTTGTAATACAAAATATTTTCTTCGTTTCATTGTGGTCCTTAAAAACGCTTACAATATAAAACTTTCAAATGCAAATACACGTAGCGCCACCTGCTGAACCGATTATCAATGTCGATTGTGTACATGTATTGTAACGCCACCTAGATAGAAACTAAAACAACATAGTCCACAGGCACATAAACTTGGCGCGGTGAGCGGTATTATCACTGAGGTGCCGCTCATTAGCTTTATGGTAAACGTTCTAGTACCTAAATAATAAATAGATGGCGTTAATTGACTCGACTTATTTGTTTTTAACTTTTAACCACACGCCTATGAAATAATTATTTGCTGTAATAACATTCAATTCTTCTGATATTGCATAGTTACAAATAATGTTAGTAAAATATTCTGTCATTTTTCAGTGCGCTATTATTAAATTAAGTTTTTAAAGGTGGCTCTACGAACACGTAGCACGATGGTGCTACGAAATGGTAGTGTCGACTTTATGCGAAAGTTCATAGTTCATACAAAAAATATATAATTAACTAGCGGTCCGCCCCAGCTTCGCACGGGTATGTATAGATTATAGCCTATGTCACCCGGGGATAGTGTAGCTTCCCAACAGTGAATGAATTTTTTAAATAGTCCAGAATTTTTTGAGCCAATTCGTTACAAACATACTTACATACAAATCTTTGCTGTTTATATTATTAGTATAAAAGTATAGCTAGTAATTTGAGTACCCACATAACTGTAACCATATGTAAGACCTATCCTATCAAACACAAAAGAAAAACTATCTCGCTTATTACTTACTTACAGAGATCATTTTAATATTTCTATAGTAAAGTACTGATAACTATTGTAGGCGTATTGTTTAAAAAAAACTCGAATTCAGTGAAAAATACACAAAGTTACCGTAGGAGAGCGTGGGAAGTGATACCCAATGGTATGTGGTTAAATTAATTGAACGCAGTGTAAATTGGTTGTGATCTCAGTATCAATGTCGCAGATTAGTAGCGTGTCAGTACGGTTAGCGGTTACAGATTAGATAGTAGTTATAGTTATGCGGCCTTGCTGGTCTAATATATTAAGCTATAAAACAAACTCAACGAATTAGGATCAACAAGGTCAATGTAGAGCTCACGTTATGTGAAAGTTATGGTGTAATAGGGAATGATGATTAATAGCAGAATAATGGCTTGCACTGTAACTTTCGTAAATAGATTGCGTTGAAATCGGTTGCCGTTTCCATTTTGAAATCTTTAACTATCGTTTATATCAATTAATAGTACATTGGTACTTGTAGCAGTTGTAGCGCCTGGCGACGGTTATAACCGCTAAAGTAGTTCCATCTTCCATACAAAATAAATCCGGTTAATCGTCACGGAGTTGAGTGCGAATATATCTCGCTAGTACTCATGGTAAATGAATCACAGAATTCATTGAATTTTAATATATCTGCAATATATATACGAACTAGCGACCCGCCCCGGCTTCGCACGTAAATTACACCCGTGCGAAGCCGGTCGCACGGGTGTAATTTACGTGCGAAGCCGGGGCGGGTCGCTAGTTCGTATATATACCTTCCGTGAAAATGTATCTAACTGATGGTGAAAACTGCATCAAAATCCGTTGTGTGGTTTAGGAGGAGTTAGCGGCCATACAGACAGACAGACGCGTAGAGAAGAGATAGAGAAGAGATGATTAGGCTTTTTGCTGTTTGTCGCAATATGCTTAGTATTTTAGAATACATATCAAAATTAAGTTACGTGAACATATAAAAATAATTAACCTATGTTCCTAAGGGTTCAAATATGTCATAAACACACACAATACATCCATAACACTTTTTTTACATAACAAATTCTACATACTATTAGAATCGTATCTCACTGGGCGTATCTTCCAAATAAAAGATTGCAACAACACATCAAAATTTTATGAAATGAATGCAGGAGTTTCCCGAGGATCGGTTCTCGGCCCTGTCCTCTACCCAATATATACTACTGAATTCCCACAATCACAACACTGAACTATCGCCACATATGCAGATGATACAGCCAAAATGGTCACCAGTAGAAATCCGCATACTCTCTCTGTTGCACATTTTCAACATTTTTAAAGATAAAAATCGAAGACGGGACTGTTTTAGAAAATAGTAGATTGTAAAACGAGTGTATAAAACAAGTAATTCTAGCTGAGACGTTTATCAACCCGAGCCGAAGGCGAGGGCGGATATTTCATTCAGTGAAGAAATGTGTTTTGTACACTCGTAAACAAATAAGTATTCGAGCAAAATTGTAAGCTCAATATCTCTTTCATTAAAATTATAACTGAAATTAGAAAAAAAATATAATTGATTAAATTTGATTTGATTTTTTGTTCTATTTCTATTCAAAAAAGTTAATTCGGGCAGACTTTTTTTTCTTGGTTCCTCTTATGAAGATTTTGACGTCGCACATCTTGTGCATTTGCCAGTGTCATGTACTGAAATATTTACAAGTTTTATTAGAAATCGCCAAACAAGTCATAGCCATAGTTTGAGTCAAGCAAAGTTAGCCACGGTTATGTCTAAGTTATGCTCTAGTAAAGTTGTGGAGACTAGTAGAAGGAGTTGTGGAAACAACACAAAAATACATGAATACTCTCCCATACACTCTAGCACCTTCACGAACACAAATCCATAATTATTATAGTAAAAATGTTAAATGTTTTTTTTTATTTCATATATTCTTTCACTGTAACGCTTAGCTGTAAATGCCACATGCGGTTACCTATAAGAAGACTGGCCGTGTCCTCCCTTACTTAACATCGGTTTTCGGTCTCAAAAACCTGCTAGATCACCGATCATTCCCGTTGTCCACCAACAGCCAAAATCGCAAAATAAGCGCGCAACTCCTGCGCAGGTGTGAGGTGGGCTCTATCGCTAAGGACATAATAGCCGTAGCGCCCAAACGTAACGAGCGCGGCCTCGGCGGCGTAGCGCGTGCGCGGGGCGGATGTTCGTTCAGTCCATCAGTAGCTTTCGCTGCGCTCGCGCCGAACCGCCCGCGCTTGCGCCCGTCAACGAACATGACGTTTCGCGCCCGCAAAACAATCTCACACCTCCAAACTTTATGACAAACTTGTAGTAATTAGTGCATAAGATAAATGTGTGTGTAAAACGTGCCGTGAACGGTCAGTGGACACAATGAACGGTGCGCAGAATTGGCACAAATGGCTAGTGTTGCCGCTGGTCGGATTAGCTTTGTCCGCTCGCTCAATTGGCTGCGATTACAGTTCCATCACCGAGAAATTTGGAGCGGAAGCCGTAGAGCGATGCAGCGAAAAATGCCCGTTTCAGGTTTGTTTGCACTACTTTTCCCTTGCAGTTTCAAACCCTTGCAAAACTGACAATGTTACAAAATTGGAGCAGTATATTTGGAACGTATTCAATCCTGAGTATACAATCTCGTCCTACCTTCAGACCTAAGAAAGAACGTCGGTTATTTTAAATGAGTTCAAGTGTAATCTCATTCGGTTTGTAGCGCAGAGCGCAAGGTTGTTTTTTATCGACTTAAAAAAGAAGGGGTTCTCTATTCGATTGTTTATTTTTGTTTGTTACCTCAGAACTCCATCATTTATAATCCGATATGGAAAACTCTTTATTTTAATTTTAAAGGATATACTTTCAGATTGGTCCCTTAGAATGTTATCAAAATCACTTCAGCAGTTTCGTTTTTAAATGAAAGCAACTGGAAAATAACGTCATCTAAGTAAACGTAATTGCGTACTTACTAATTTTGAAGTCTGTTTTTTAAATCAATAATTATGTAATATAATTTAACTACATCGCGTCTGTAAATTTTCTTATATCACCTACTGACCCAGATGATACTCGTATGTTTATCTAATAAGTACAACGTTGTAAGTAAATGTATCTATATCATTCCGCTTGGAAATAACTTACAAAACAACGAATGAAAACGTTGTTAGTGAATTGATGATATTTTCATTGATAAATCGGCAGTGAATAGAGCGTTGGTAGGAGAGATGTTATCTTCACTGTTCATTCGTTAGTTTATTTGCGGCGTCTGCTGTAAGGTTCAACGCACATCTAAGCAATTGTGACAATTAGCGAACCATCGTAATCAACATCATGCTAAATATAGAACATTTCAACTTTACCATAAATATTACTGTTTAGATGCATTTAGCTGCGGTCTCTCGTCATTTACTTTCCTAGTCATTTCCCTCTGTTAAAAATTATTATCATTCTAATGTGGAAAACAAAACCTATCGCCACACCGAAATTCATCCAAAAGTTCCAAATTGCAAATTGAATACATCAGCGAATATCCATACTTTCTCGTCTTCTTTAATTTATTTATTTTGCATTTTTAGGGAAACTTACAGCCTAACAGTATATAAGTTAAAAAAAATATTAGGTGACTGGGCCAATTACAAGTTCCCACCTTTATCGTCATAACGCAACGAATATTCATTCCATAAATTATAGTTATTAATAACGTTAACATTTTAATGTTACAACAACATTCAACACCTATAAACAAAGCATACAACTTAAAATACTCAACAAAAAAATAATTACGATAATAAATTAATTTAAATATCAATATATAAACCAACACCAAAATTTGTAAGCGCTCGAACAAAATTGTTCCCTCCATCCACTTGGATCGAGAAATCTACAGGCGCCTGTGCAACATTATTCAATAGTATGAATAATGTTGCATAGGCGCTTCGAGCTGGAGCTGCCTGGAGCTGCTTAAAAAACTGACACTTGCAGTGCACAAAGGATATCAAATTACTATTGTTATAAAAAACCATAACAATAGTTCACAATAAACGAGAAAAAATCCAAAAGGCCGAAACCACAGGTATCAGATGCCATAATGGAAGCCCAACAAGTGGCACCAGACCGGTTCCGGTCTCACGCTGCGAAATATATGACAACAAACCTGTCATTTAGGAACAAAAATAAATGCTGGTAAATCACATTTAGTATTTTACATTTTAGGTAACTTTACTATCTAGTTTCTCTACTTTTGAAGTAGGCGGATAGTATTGAAGTAACCCCTATGACGAATTCTGAGGCAAAGTTAAATCACACTTCGTATTTTAGATTTAGGTAACTTTACTGTGTAGTTTCTCTACTTTTGAAGTAGGCGGATAGTTAACCCCCTGACGAAGTCAGAGGCAAAGTTAAATCACACTTCGTATTTTACATTTAGGTAACTTTACTGTGTAGTTTCTCTACTTTTGAAGTAAGCGGATAGTTAATCCCCTGATGAAGTCCGAGGTAAAGTTAAATCACACATCGTATTTTACATTTAGGTAACTTTACTGTGTAGTTTCTCTACTTTTGAAGTAAGCGGATAGTTAATCCCCTGATGAAGTCCGAGGTAAAGTTAAATCACACATCGTATTTTACATTTAGGTAAATAACTTTATGTAGTTTCTCTACTTTTGCAGTAGGCGGATAATTAACCCCCTGGTGAAGTCCGAAGCATAGTTAAATCACATTTCGTATTTTAAATTTATGTAACTTCAATAAGTGCTTGTAGTTTCTCTACTTTTGAAGTAGGCGGCTAATTAACCCCCTGACAAAGTCCTAGGCATAGTTAAATCGCACTACTTATTTTACATTTATATGTAGTTTCTCTACTTTTGTTCAGAAAGTGTAGGTTGAAGTTCACGACGACGTAAGTAGGTATGGAGTGACTGCTTCGATGACCTATGGCGGAAATATGTTGTCGGGATCAGCTTATAAACTTATGAAGCTTGTTACAATAGTATTGCAGCTGTCAGTGCTATAAAAAAAATCTTGGGCCAAATAAGGCACCGAAGAAAATTGTAAAAATATTCCGATAAATGCTAGTGTCATCAAGGAGCGACAATCGCTACGAATCAATCAGGTTCCGATTGTAACAGGTAGGGCTCGGCCCGACGGCAGTTAGTTCTGCACGCTTGGGTGCGCGTACGCCGACGCGACGGAAGTCACTGCTGCACCGTCAATGCGCATCACATAAAAACCTGTTCGATTAGGAAAAAAGTGTTCGGGATAGATACACAGACCTTACTAACTTATCTGTAGAAAAGACCAATTGATGAAAAAAATATCTACTGATGAGTTTCGACTTCAAAAAAAGAGGTTCTTAATTAGACTGTATTTTTCGTATGCGATATCTTCGCAGATTATGAAACGATTTTAACGACTCTTTTTATATTGAATAGGCTATTCTCGAAAGAAATTCGATTTTAAATTTTAAGAAAACATTCCACTTCTAAGGGTTAAATTAGGAAATGAATCCCGTTTATTGAAATTCCACTTTCCGTCAAGTCGGTTTTTATTGTCTTGTAAAATGTCAGTTTGCGTTGAACTGATAACAACGACAACACATACATAAAGTTCTTATCAATGACGTATGGGAATCAAAACAAACTAAACTAAATACACTAAATATAAATATATTAAACTACACTAATCTAATAAACCGCCGCCCTTAGGCATCGTTCCCAAAATGCTAGCCGCATTGCCGCGTTGTATTGCAATTATACTAACGCGTTGCGCAAGATACCGACCAGCATTTTGGTCACGAGATGCTTCGACCAGACGTAAAATTATGTAGAAACTATGATAGTGACTTACTCTACAGAAATGTAGAGTATTTTTATACACCCTCCAGAAACATTCGATTTCCATTCATTTTATCATTAGTAAAGAACTATTGAATCTTTGATTATGTATATGCCGTCAAAGTATTGTTTATAGTTTTGTTTTTCTTTACAGAATCGAACCGGAGAAGGTCACTTCGACGTCAACTGCGGATCTGAATGCAGCTTGAAACACGTAAGTTTAAGTAGCTCTGCTCAAAAATGCAACTTCGTGACGAGAAGACTCTCGCTTGCCTGATGGTAAGCGTGACGTTTGCCCATAACCTTCGATCAAGAATGACGAAGAACATTCTTGATCGAAGCGAAGCCCATAGGGAACAGTTTAGATAGTTTATAACTTCAACAGTTCAACTCTGCGCTGCGATTGTTCTCCGTAAAATTATTGATATCTTCTTCTTACATAATATAAAAGGCGATGTGTGTATGTATTTATGTATGTCCCTATTGGACACCAAAACGGCTGAACCGATTTTGAAGGGACTTTCACTGACAGATTGCTGATGATATAAGGGAACCGCAGGGCGCAGCTACTATTTGATATTATACGTAAAAAATTCCGCGGTTTTCTAGCGTTTTCGCATTTCCCGGCATAAAATGTATCCTATGAGGAAGGACCTCATGAAACATAACATAATATGAAACACACTGCTTCCTTGTCAAATTTCATCACAATCGGTTTAGTTTAGCCGTATAGCTGTGTTTGTTTATTAACGGCACTCTGCATACCAGGTTATTTTCACACTAGTTATCATAGGTAAGTAGGTAGTAGGTAGGTGGGTTGCTTTATTTACATCTGCAAAAAAATTATGATTTTTACCATAGTATATTTTTATCGAAAACTACATGTCCTATTTTGATAAAACTTGTTATTTTCTCAAGGGGGAGACCTTTGCCCAGGAGTGGGACAGTATAGGTTAACAAAAAAAAAAAAAAATCTCAAGGTTCTCAGCACTTATATCTCATACTCTACACTGGGCTTCTCATAAAACCAGCGTGTAAACATGTTTACAATCGTAATAAAATTCACAGTTACTGTTGTAAATAGTACCTATAACTTTTCAAATTCAAAATAATCTTTTTAACGTACCTACTGACGTTCGTAGATCGTAACTCTAGGCGATACTGGTAAAAACAGAAGCCGATAACATATTATTGTAACTTCTCACTATCGGGTTACCAAATTTTAACGATTTTTCAACGGAAAATGTAACTAAATAATAAAAAAACTGCTTATCGAAGAACTTAATCCAATGTTATTGTTCTCTATGTGGTAAAGTAGAATATGGGTACATTTATTCTAGCGCCCCGCGTTTTTTGTTTTACCCAAAGACTTGTAGTAGCCACAGAAAAGAGAAGTAAAGTAGTCTGTTTGTGGCTTCGTAGCTCCCAAATGGATGGGCCGATTTCAATGCACTTTTTTAATTGAAAGCTTGTTTTTATCGTGATGATTCTTAGCTGTATTTACTACATCTTCCACCGCACCATCGCTTTCCATCAGGCGAGAACGCTGTTAAACATTAGACTAGTTCGATAAAACCAAAGATTATATCTTTCATGTTCAGATGTCACAATTATTGTAGGCATTTATATCATTATTTCATTATATCATTATTTCTTATTTTATTTAAATCAAGATGTTTTTCTGAAGCAGACCACCACGACCTCTGCGGTGACCTATGAAAATCCCAGTTGTGGTTGTTTTGTTTTATCGCAAAATTAAGTATTTCGCGAAATTAGAGGCTTCTTGACATTGATAAGCGTTTTTTATAAGTATTGTAAAAACCAAGTCGCTGTGCCTACAATTAAAAATTAAAATTGTTATTGAAATATCAGTGACCTCTTAAAAGATATTGAGTGTTTAATGAATACTGTATCAAAAACATTCGAGATAGTGTTTAATGAATACTGTATCAAAAACATTTGAGATACGAGTAATGATATAAATTTCCAGACATACATTCAAAACAATGTCTTATAGCGAAGCTCTTGAAATATGTTACACAAAAATGTGAAGTGTACACAATTCTGAATAATATTGTGCTAATTTTTCCATTGTAAAAATCACACTAAATACTAAGATTATTATTTCCGAAAGTTTGTGTGTAAGTGTGTATGTTTGTCCGTGCTCCGTACTTAACTCCGTAACGTATCAGCCCTAAATTACCCAATGCTGTTGCTTGCTTATGTTCTGTGGAGTCTCCACTCTTGTCACTCTCCTCGGTCTCTTGCTAATCGCATAGATGCGTTTCATGCCGTATTCAGTCTTTTTGATGTTATTATCACCGGATTACCAATAGTTATCATACTATATAGAGTTTGTAGTAAACCACAGATTACATAGTCAGTGTTTGTCTGTACCCAATCCTTTTCTCGCACTAAAACAACAGAGAAAATAGGTTGACAGACGATGTTTTCAAAGTAACTGGACCGTGTAGGTATACTAACTGAGACTGTCGACACTCCACGCTACTTTTGTTGGTTTAAAATCTGTGTTTTGAATATGAATAATATTTACATACATTTGAAATTATGCATTAGCAATGAAAATCTATTGTCGCAAAAAGATACGCTTCGTTAGGTCAAATAATACATACTTACTTACATTATTGTTTGCCCCGCTCAGAGTTGACGTTAAAACATTCCTGTAAAATGCATAAATGGCCCCATAATAAAAATTCTACTCCCTTATCATTCTAAAGATAGACTATTCCAGTAAACAAATACAGTTATCCATCTTAATTTTACACCAAAACTGACATAAAACGGAATGTTCCCATCGCCTACTGACAGTTATTACTGGTTTATGTCAAAATTATCTTTTTCGTCCAATTTGTGCCCCTGTGAGCGCAAAAAAACCATAACAGTGTGCTGTGTGCTCGGTACTGACTGCGACAGAGATTGGAATTCGTGCAGTAGCATAGAGTTTAGGTGAAGTTTGCTTTGTTGGGATACGTTTAGTATTCGCAGGTACTAATTACTATCCATAAATCTTTCGAGCCTTCCACCTTTGAGAAATTATGCTAAAGATGGTTAATGCAGAAAAACGTGAGACGCTAAAATTCATCTCAGGAAAAAAACGAAAAAAAAGAAGATCGTAAACGTATCTTAATTGTGCTTAGGTCTTATTACGAAATAACAATTCGAAAATTGACTGACTATACCCAAAACTCATTTGTCTCGAATTGAACTCTTGTTAGACGCAGACAATTTGCAGTGCAGTATATTCAAACATTGAGAAACAATGTATTGTAAGACAAGCTCAAGCTTTGATACTGTCTACATTGGTGTAGTTTGAAGTAGCGAGACAGGGCGGGCCGCATGCACCCTCGGACTCGGCTTTGTGTGCGGTAAACGAAGTCAATTGACTTGTTTCAATATTATTATTTTTGACGATCCCGTCGACTTCGTTGATACATTCAATCTCAAGTTATTGCTGTTTAAACATCCATTTGAATGCCTAACAATAAAAAAAAACAATAAAACGATATTTTTACAAATGTCAAACATTAGAATCCTAAGTTGAAGATGCCAACCAAAAAAGTTTACTTATGCGATTTGGTACTTAATTTATTTACTCAATAACAATTGTAGAAAAGGAGTTAAGACATTATGAATCTACAACGCCGTAACGTAGATCAGAAATTATTCGTATTTTTGTATTTTTTAAATTTTACCAGCTCCCGCGACTGACGTTGGCCTGTCTTAGAACTGTCAAACGCGCGAAGTTAAAATCGTCGAAATTTTCCAATTTTCTTATTTTTTCTTTCCGTACGAACATTCTACAAAGTATTAGAAAACATGAAAGCGGTAAAGTCGTTCTCAAGTTATGGCGTGACCAAGGTAAATAGAGATTCGTTTTTATATACATAGATGAGAACAATTCTAAAAAGTAGGTTCAAAGACAGTCATTGCACAGCACCAACATTGGACTTGTTTATTTCAAAAGAATCGGTTAGCGTCTCTCGTCGCCATGCAAAGGTGTGACGGACAGAATGCACATATCCCACTATACTGCACTGCGCCGTTTCTCTGCACACGTCGTGAAAGCTGAAGTGTTTACATTATGGTTTCAACCTCATTGGTTTACATTCACACAGTTCCTGTTATCCTCTCACAGCACACAAGTTCATTTAGTAGTCAGCACTTTGAATGGTACTAATTAATATGGGGATGTTATTTCTTGGAAACTAATTTGTTATTTCATCGTATATATACCATCTCACCCAGGGGTGTCCAACATACGGCCCGCGGGCCACAATGCGGCCCGCCAAGGTTCCTAATCCGGCCCGCGAATGAGTCAAAAGTTGGGTAACTTTTAAACTGTTAAAAAATGCTAAACCAATTACGTTACCTAATTAAAATATTATGCACGTTTCATATTTTATTCGTATGAAATATACATCGGAGAATCATAAATATCTTTGATCAAAGCTTTTGAAACATGAATGTAGTATGAAGATTAATTAATCTTCTTTATGTTTCTCAGCTATCTAAAATAAATAATTAAAATTAATATTCGGGACATTTTTGCACACACGGTCATCTGACCCCAAACTAAGCAAAGCTTGGCTGCCAATCACTATAGCTGCCAGAAACTGATATACATTTTTTTTAAACATACTTAAATATATATTAACACCCAGATATAGAACAAACACAAATGTTCATCACATGAATGTTCGTCCTAGGTGGGAATCGAACCCACACCCCCAAGCACAGAAGCCAGGTTCACTACCAACTGGCAAACGCGGCATTAAAAATCTAAACGAATTAAAAAAATTACAACTGGACAGCCAACGATATGTTTGACAAAATACCTACAGGTGAAACGGTATATACCTTACCTTGCAATCTTTATCATTCAAGTTCGACTGGATGTTTGGAAGCAATCATGGCCTACCAACTTATCTAAGTAGGAGGGTAAATCTCCACCAGAGGCTATCAGTTTGGTTCAGAAATTACGATGATGATTCACCAACTCAACTCTTGATAATACTTAGTCATAATGGGCGTATTGGCAACACTGTTTCAGCTATACTACATCTCGCTTGTGAAGTTAGTTTTGTATGCATTTTGTCTTGTTTGCCTCACACTTGCAATATTATGTGGAATGAGCTCTCTCCTGCGGAATTTTCGAGTAACTTTAATATGGGGTTCTTCAAAAGGGGTGTTAATAGTCGCCAATGTTCCTGGTGTTACAGGTATGCACAGGCGACGGTGATTGCTTTTCATCTGGTGGTCCGTTGACTTTTTGCCACATATGACATAAAACAATTTGGTAGGTTTTAGTGTTATGATGGTGGTCTACCATGCGCGATGGTGCGGCTGCGGCGGCAGGCAGGGTCGCGTGAGACTGCACACCGGATGGCCGCAGGAAGGAAGCAGCTAGTTGCTGCCCCCCTCGGCTCTATTTTAGAGTTCGTTCGTTTTGTTCTAGCATTCAAAACCGCGCTCTTGACTTATTGACGTTTTGTGCCTGTAATTAGGATGTGCTCGTTGTTGCTAACAGAAAGAGCAAATACGGTTTACCGGGTATTGCCCTATTCCATGACGCTATTATTACGAGTAGAGTTTTATCAGAACGATCTGCGTCTACAGGTGCGTACTGCAGCAATATGTAACATTGCTACATTTTGTATGCATGTAAGCATCTGTAAAAATAGCTCTCAGTTTTGCATTGTTGATCACTTTTATCAATAGACTGTCTATGGCAGTTCGTTGGCTTCTCTAAACTTCGTTTTGTTCCGTTTGTTCATTTAGTATTACGATATAATTTTTGACATAAAATCTACATTCAAGTTCCCCAATAAAAGTGATCAACTCAGCGTACCGTATCACGACATGGTTATTGAGCTCGTGTGGCGGAATCCACTTCCCATACGCTCTGCTAGGCCCTATTCGGAAATGGACAATCACCTATCGGAAGCAAAGCCATGGACCCACGGGCGAGTGAGCTTTCTCCTAATTTATGTGTGAAACGATATAGTATGGTGTCCGATAAACAAAAAATGTAGAGAAAAACACATTTTGTACTCCAAATTTTCAAAAAAATCAATAAAATAATTTTTTTTAAAGAAATAGTTACTCTCTTGGAGAGTTGTATAAACTCCGTATCTCATGTACCATGTACTTTTAGGTAGGTACCATTTAAAGTTGAATTTTTCACGCTACTGTCGCCTGAACGGATCTGAGCATTTTGACTCATGGGTTTATTATAGTTTGGGTTTTTTGCTTATCTATTGCACCAAGCGATCAATTCGAAAACTTTCTATATGAGTAACGGACCTATTTTAATCAGCACCGTGGGAACTCCATCACCAGCAATATGCATACATTTGAATATTTAATCCACAAAGTCAGTAGAGCAAAAACATCAAAACAATATTTTGAACAAGCAGCGCGGAACTGTAGAGGACAAACACGCCAGGTGTATTCATGAATATTCACAAATTATTAAATGGCCTTAGGTGCAATCTTAATTATTTCGTGACAATTAATAACCATTTCGGCGTTTCTGTTACTTTTTCCATAGTATAACTATGTATTCCTGCTATACGTTGTCTATTAAAGGCAGATTCCAAAACATCATTTAAAAACCTTGAGTCGCATATTTATTGGTAATGTTAATATTGAAGCCTACAAGATCTTGTGTCAACTTAGCTATCAACTTATCGTTTCCTCCATTCGCTTTCGCTAACTAAAGCTTTAAAGATTGTAGAAAGATAATAGGAACAAAACGTTTGTGATTTGGCTAGGCCTGTGTAGTAAGCTGACTGCGAAAGGTTGTTAACAAATGTATCTAAATAAAACTGTATAGATAGTTGTCGAGTAATAGTATCTTCTGATCAGTTGTATTTGCATTTGAGTTCTTTCAGACATCACTATGAAAAATAAAAGTGAAAAATATTTAAACTATGTTAGATAGAATTTCATATTTTCATAACTGCATTTTCACACGAGAACTTTCTCCAATCTAACAAAGATTTCTCTTCATGTCTCGTATCCATCAATTGGACTTCTAATTGAAATATGTGCAATATGAAACCGACTCGAGCCCTTCAATTAGGCAATCAAGACGACGCTAATGTTTGTTTATTTTTCTAAATAACACTACGCGAGCGTTTTTCTTCTTCTTTGCTTCTTTTTATAACATTTAGAAAGATACAACCATATTTTGAGTATGTACATTACGGAAAGTATGCCCTGGAATAGGCATGTGTCCTAATGTTTACTTTAGTACAAATTACCGACTTAGCGATGAATATAACTAAATACATTACACATACTGAAAAAATAATTTGAATTGGCTGATAAATCTCTGAGATATGAGTATTTAAAGTTTTAGGTAGGGATAGAGAGGGGACGTTCTATCCCTTTGGACCCGGGTATGTCCTAAAACTGCGACCAGAAACACCGGAGGATGGGCAGCAGCATCCTATTAGTACACGGTGAACGCACTGCGATCCCCAAGCCGCCTGCCAAGCGTGGGGATTATTGGCAACACCCCTCTCGCCCCCTCGGCCTTGTTCAACAGTGGACATTTAATGGCTGATGATGTGTTCTATCCCTTTCTCGCAAAGCGTGTGTTAGTATAGCATTTGTATGGCGCTCCTGAGCCGTGACGTCATGGCTCAGTATAGTGCGCTCTCTGTCTAGCATGAAGTTAAAATGCTTGTCTTATTTATTTTTGAACTAATTTTAATTTTGTTTTTGTTGATGTGCTCTATTTATGATCAGCTTTTTTATGAGGTAATAAAAAAAATTGTCATCATGTCTATTGTACTAATTGATTTCATCCACCCCTTTCTTTTATCGAACGGACCATGACCACTGCGATATCGGTACATGATGACGTACGCACATAACGCTTTGGTTCTACATTTTTATACACACAGCAAGGGAATGGAACTCTCTAGTCGGGATCTGTGTTCCCGAAAAGTACAATATGGGTGTCTTCAAAGTCTCCTTCTAAGTAAGCGTGCTCCATCCTAGTCCGCGTCTTTGCTCGGGCATGATGTGAACAAACGCAAGCCTATCATAAATCCTAAAATAATGTTTCTACCAAAATGATTTTTGTTTTCCGTTCTCCAAGTTTCTGTCTGCTTTCACACAGGCTATGTTCGGCAGGTGCTAGATTTAATCTAGTCCAGTCTCTTGCATGATGCGTGAGTCAATTAAGGCTCTTATTAAAAGCACAGGCATCCTTCAAGGACAATCTTTGTTCCAATCTTAATGACAAACAAGACTAACGCATTTCTTAATTGCCAGGCTAAAAATAACTCATAGGCTCAAGAAGAAGCCTAATCTAATTGCTTACATCTCGTTATTCAAGCTTCTAAGCGCTAATCTCTAACTGTAGTGTCTAGCGTCAATTGGGAGCCAGACGGTTTCATTCCATTTTATATACGAACATAAACCATGAACATAGATGCGAATAAACGTAGCCTGGTACTCGGTAGTTAGGTTTACACACGTATGGGAATTACTGGGTCTTGAAACACTCTAAAATATTTCTACGATACCCAACCAAAATGAAGAATTAACCTTTTCAGACCCCATGAGAATAGAGAGAGAGAGAGAGAAGAATTAGATCTAGGACCCCTTGCAAAGAATTAGTATTAGTAAAGAAAACGTATGCATCGCAATGTAAAATTTTACTGTATCTAAAATAGATACCAATACAATTTGGACATTGTAAGTTTCAAGGGATTGGAATATTAAGCTGACCAAATTTTAATGAAGAATTACCCACAAACAATGACACCAAAACCAAATCACAAAGAGACAGTTGGTTATTATGATAAAGAAGTGCACTCTGGTTGGTAGGCCGCTAATTCCTATTTCCTCATTAGGCGGAGCGCGTTCCTCGCCTGCGCTTGCTGCGCCCATTCAACACGCCTCCCCGCCCTGCCTTCCATCACCCCTCTTAACTCCTCAACTGACAATCCTCCGCTCGAATCGGCGTAGTCCGATTGCACTCGACTACTGCGAAGTGTTTTGATTTACTGCCCATTTATTGGATACTCAACGGCTGCACTTGGTGAATGAAAAGAGAGAACTGCCTGATGATAGTAGCAATGATCTCGTTAAGCCACTTACGGTTACTGCTCGGAAGTAGCAAAGCATTTTTATTCATGGTAGGCTTCCGTTTGTTCACATAATGTGATCATCCAAGTATGCCTAACCATAAAATTTTAGAGGCAAGCATTTGTGGCCGATTGTAGCCAGTTCAATTCTGCATACTCGTACATTCATTTATCAAACTGCATACTCAGCGCAATTTACAAATCTCACCGTTTTATTCTAATGGCAGGCAACAAAAGGCCATCAGCATGCCACTATAGTTGCCGACGCACTAGAGAGTAGAGCCCTCTCGAGAGGCGACAGCGGCGGGAAGCGCTCCGGTAAGCTCCAATTTGCCTTAGCATTATCCAATTGCCAGAATCAAGTGGTTGGCGTGGGCCAACGCGTGACCTGCTCACATATTTTGGTTCCCTTTATGGCATATATTCATATCTATTTACGATTTGAACTCAATTGAATAAGTTCTGGTGGAACTTCAATGTCTGTCGGAAACATTCAGATTTTCCTAAGAATTTTACGAACCATAACTTCACCATTCTTAGTTTTAACGATTGTAAGTACGTAGTATTTTATGATAAGAGACTATCATCCTTATTTGATTCACAGGCTGACAGGGATTTTCTAAAAAAAAGTTTCTCAATACGACAGGCTTGGATTTAAGAAGGAAATATTCATCAGTCATCATTATCATCATCATCAGCCAGAAGACGTCCACTGCTGAACGTAGGCCTGCCTGCCATCTGCATCTGCTGGGTGCCCGCGACTCTCACGATATCATCGGTCCATCTAAATATTTAGTAGATTTCAGTGAAATAGTAAGTTTACATAAATGTGTAAACACCTTAATCATAAACATGTTTAATAAGCGTGACGTTTTCCTCGTGTAAATAATTTGTGAAATAATATGGTATGCGATAAAACATATCAGGCGGTTTATCATAGGGTCACTAACGGATGTAGGCAGATTTAGAAAAACAGCTCGAGATCCCATTTACTGGTGCCTCTTGACACATCATAAGTGCGTAATCACTGTCATAGCCTGATTGTAGAATTGGCCACAAAATGATGTGTCAAGCTATTTCACGAAATGATTTTTAAATCTGCCTAAATATAAATGAATTTAATGCCTATATGAGTGAATGTCTTGAAATGGGTGGTGTTGGATAGATGTATATTAAACTCGTCACGATATATTACCCTTAATTTGTTTAATCGACAAATACTAATCGTGTTTGGATATTTCTAATTTCGCATTTGGCCCCTATTGAAGGCTACCGAACAGGTGTTTCTTAAAAATAACAGGTATAATTAAATGTACTTAATACGTATACAAAATAAATCATTTAAATCGGATTATGAAGGGACGTTCTGTCCCTTTCCCACAAAATGAGTGTAATCATGGAGTTTGTATAGCGTGACGTCATTTGTAAGTGTAGTGCGTTCTCTCTACAAGACATTGAAATGCTAATCTTCCTTAATTTTGAACATATATTAATTTTGTTTTCGGTGACCGGCTTTATCAATGGTCAGCTTTTTTATAAGTAAATAAAATTATCAATCCAGCAGCCTATTGCCAAATAACACTTGGCCGTATCGTAAAAAGTGGAGCAATCGATATCAAAATGTTTTGACAATTTCTTTACTTAAATTTTATAAAATGGGTCTGTGCTCTCTGCTGCTCTATTCTTGCTGCACCGGCTGCTGTTCTTCTTTGGGTACGCAGATGACAGCACAGTTATGGAAAAGTAAATACCTAATCCAAAGGCCAAGAAGGCGAAATTCAGGCGTTGAAAGAAAACAGTAGAGAAGAATCAAGCTCTTTAAGCTGTTGCCGACTGGGGTGACAAAAATCTCTTCAAATTCAATGCCAACAAGACCCTAGCTTGTCTTTTCTCGGCCAAAAAGAGACAATTTTCATTGTTTCTTACTTTTCGGGGTGTATCCATACCTCTGGCAGACCATCTAGAACTAATAGGACTCACCGTAACACCTACTCTGAACTTTCGAGCCTATACCTCGAATCTAAGGCTAAACTGTCTAGTAAAAAACTTAGCATCCTCAATAAGACCAGGCGGTGCTTCTAACCGGAGCAGTTGCTTCACTTGTATAAAGCGCAAGTCCGTTGAGTACTGCTGCCACTTATTCGACGGAGTAGCCAAGTACCAGCTGGAATCTTTAGATTCGGTAGGCCGGCGTGCTATGAGGCTGATCAGTGATAGCAAACTAGTCGCCAAATACATAATTGCAAAGCCTCGGGCACCGCCATAAAGTAGCAAGTCTGTCTATTTTCTAACGGATACGTTTCGGCGAGTGTGCGCAAGAGCTTCATGAACTTATTTCATTCTACCCCTTTTATTACAGGACAAGTAGAAGGCCTGCACACTAAAACCCCTTCCTAGTAGAAATTCCAAAGATTCGTACTCAACGATTTGGGTCGTCATACGTAACCTACTGCCCAAGAATGGAACTCCCTGCCGTCCTCCTTGTTTCCTGAGAACTACAATCTAGGCATCTTCAAGGCTAGAGTGAATAGATTTCATCTAGATCAACGTGTTCCATTCTCGGCCGCACCGTCGCTTATCATCAGGTGAGTTGGTTGGCAAAAGTAGTTCTATTCTATATCCAAAAAAATGGCTCGGCAGATAATGTTAGTTTTCGGGATATAAGTTTTCCATGTTACTCTCTGGCCCTTCAATTATCTATATGCAAAAAACACGTCGATCCGTTGTCTATTGCTGCGTGAAAAAGGAACAAACAAACACAATTTCGTATAAACAATATTAGTAAGATGTTGACCTATTAAGCCAGGGTATCAGCATGTAGACACCAGATTGCATAATTAATAGTTAGTCATGAATATAAATAACTTTATTTTTAATATTTCTTAATAGATTATTGGTAAATGATATTGTAGGTTTCTCCTGAAGAAAACAGAAACAATTATACCTATTTAAAAAAAAAGGGCCAAGTGCGTGTCGGGCTCGCGCACTGGGGGTTCCGTACCAACCCAAAATACAATAATTATCAATTTAAAAAACCGACTTCAAAATTAAGTATAATATGGCATTTCGATTTGCTGAAATGAACGATGTTCAGTGTGTTTCTGTGTGTCAAGTAACGAAATTACCAGTTATAACTTGGTAATATTCAGAAACTTGTCACCGACTTGCACTTGGGCATTATTTGTTATTCGTTCTTATACTTTAAAGTGTGTACCTACTACAATCATGCCAAGTTTGACGCTTGTACGTATTACCGTTTTTACATTAGAGCTAATACAAAAATACGTTAAAAAAAATACGTTTGTTGTATGGGGACCCCCTTATCGTTTTTAGTTTTTGATTTTATTATTATTTATTAGTTAATCCACCGTAACATTACATATTCTTTGAAATATTTTATTATATATTTAACTAAATATATTGAAAATTTCAACTGGCTATCTATTACGGTTTGAAAGAAACAGCCGTTTAAAGGTAGGACGTACAGACAGATGGACTGACACCTAAGTTTAGTAATAGGGTCTCGTTTTTTACCCTTTGGGCATGGAACCCTAAAAAACCGATTGCTAAATGTATACTTTGACACTCTGGGCATGAACATCGGAATTGATCAATCCGTGGTAATACACAAACATTCTAAGAATACAAACACACATACCTCCATATATACGCCAGAAAAGCAATACCGTCCTTTTCAGACAGTCGGGTAAAAAATAACACAGGTTTTTTTTTTTTTTTAAGATTAGTTTTTACGAACATTGAAATTTGAAACCAGAATGGTCTGGGTTTCCGCCCCCTGTTGCTGCCAGATAAGCTAAAGTCGCTTTCCCATTGAATAACATAATATCACCATTCCACAGTAAGTTTATGTAGCGCTCGTTGCTCGACTTGGTGTTTCTAATCGATTACCGATGTTTAAGCAACGGGCGATACGACAAATCTTTCGTTTGGGTGGCTGCGAGTTCAACTGAGCGATACCGTGAGTCGGATGACACGTTAAATCGAGGGCCCCGGTTGTTTGTTATAAAACAAGAACCGCTAAGTAATGATAGAGGCCATCCTGACATCAGGATTAGCTACTCAGCAAATATGAACTTACCACTGAATATGAAACAACTTTAAAAATTGCTAATTGCTAAATCATATAAATTTCTCATCCTAGACCCAGGCACTTGAAAGTAAGTGCGCCTACGCTTTTTTTAGACGATGATTAAATCTCGACGTCTGGAACCCAACCTTGGTCTTGGGCCTAGACCTTGTAGCAGAAATCCGGGCTTGTATCCCATAAAACAGAATGCGTGGGGCATTTATTTTTGTGGTAATTCCTATAGAAGGAATTGTATCTCGATTCTCGATGTATCAAAGTAAATTACCCGGATTTCTGCTTTAGTCACAATCTCTCAGTGAAAACAGTCTAAAAACGTCCGAGCGTCATTGTACATACATTGTATCAATTATATACTTCACAATGCCACATTTACTCTAATTTAGACGTTATGTCGCTTGCATAGTGTTCAAAGTTAGTTGTCCGCTATATCATCGTAGCTCTGGTATAGGGCGGCGGCGGTGTAGCCGGATCGTGGTTACCTTGTAACTAACCAAAAGTCAGCGCAATTCGTAGCGTGCGCCGAGTTTTGGTTCAGACATTTTTGGCACGATTGTGGCTCTATATGTATTGTATCTCGATGCTTGTATCCCATAAAACAGACTGCGTGGTGCATTTACTTCGACAGTAAACAGTGGGCAGTTGGGCACTGCAGCGCAACCGACAGTAACCAAACGCATTCCATAAATAAACAGTACACAAAACAAAACTAAGTACTCTGTACAAAAGCAATTAACAAGCAAATTATTAGTGAGTGCTTTCACAGGGCCCTGCGTCCGGCGTGCGCTCTCAATTGGACTTCCGACTGAGAGCCGTTTCCGAAATCTAACGAGTGACGTGACGCGACGATTTTAATAACTCTAGGGACTTATTGTTTTGTTATTACCACGGCACGAGACAGGATGCTGGTTAATTACCCGCTCATTTACTTACATGGAAGTTTTATTAGCCTTTATCGCTCTTTTGTTGTAACGTCGCACCCCGCGTCAAACATGCCATCGCATCCCTTTGACAGACTAAAAATTGGTACAATATTGGTGTTTTCTAGTGCTAGTGAGTGTACCTGACATGAATATTATACTGTGTTTGTGTGTGTTTATGTATATTGGTTTTATTTAATTTGACATTTAATTGATTTTTGTGACATAATTTTATTTTTTTATTTTTTTTGTGTGAATTTATGGGTGTTATAGCCTGAAATAAATGAATTTGAATTTTGCCTTTGATTAATCGTCAAAGTGCTTTGCTCATTACAGTTTATTACCTTTGTCAGTTGGAAGAAAAGAATTGTGAACCGCAACTACCTAAAAACATTTATGAATAAAACCTAGTAAATAATCTTTGATAAAACTAATAGGGCTCGTTCTTGCGATTAGATCTGTCTGACAACATAATAGGATGTGACAGAAACATGATTTCAATATTTGTTTTTTCAAATTACGATTGACAGCTTGTACCAAATAGTATAGAGGGTACATTCATCTATCATCTAACATAACACACAAGTTGAATATGAGTTGTCTGTTAGTAAAATTAATAAATTGGACATAGAGGGTGAGTGCAACTGTATTGACTGGGCGGGGTGTTGTGACAGAAGAGGCGGAAGACCGTATTATTGGAAAATTTACAAACTCCATACAAATAAGCTTGCTTGCATACGGCACTTAAAAGGTAGGAAGTATCTACTGTATAAAAAGTTATTTGAGACAACAACTAGGCCACAATGAGATGCATTTCTAATAAAAAAATATGTTTCACCTGATGTTAATTCACGATGTGTTCGAAAATAAAAAATAAAGTTCTGAAACATAATAGTGTTTTTAAACGGTTTTATTTAGCTTGCCTTGTTTGTTTTTTGAGTCAAATTTAGTAAATGAAATGTTACCCCTTTCCTGTTGACAGATTGATCTGATATTTTACACACCTTTAGTTCTGATGACAATAAAATTTAATATATTGAGTACCATTATATTTTTTTAGCTTTTAGTATATATCTACATCATTAATATTTTTCTTTTCAATAAAACAGTTTAACTTTAAAATAAAATAAAACAATTTTAATACTAGTTGCTCAGAGTTTTGTTGGACGAAAGTAGGTATGCGAAAGTACAGAGTCAAACGTACAATGAGATAATCGAAGTAGGCTGTTTTGTTAGAGCATCGAGCGACATCGCCCATTATAGAATGGATCACAGACGCAATAGCGCAGACTATCCTTGAATGAAATGACCAGCAATAATGGTTAGATTGTATAAAACATGTAATCATTTTATGTATCTATTACGCCCAGCAAATTCGGAAGACAGATTTAGGACTGTCTGAGACGCAACCTCAGTACACTTGTATATAATTGAAGTTTTTTTTAAATTTTATTTGTAGAGTCATAATATTATATCGTTTGAATGAGAGAACCTTGGACGTTATGCGAATGATTCGAATAACAAACAAAACAAGTACGTAACATCGTACGGTTACTGACTCTTGCAGGCGCAATTACCAATTTCAAAAGATCAATCGCATCTGACTCTCTGAGGTCCAATAAGTGTTCCAAGCTAAGCAAACACTTGTATAAAGTCTAACAAAAGTCCTATTGTAAAATGATGTTGACATATACATGGTGTTTTTCCGGGTAATCAGTCAGTGCCGATGCTGAGTGAGTAACCAGAAAAAACAGTGCTTTGAAGCAGTGATTGGCAGCGTCAGAGTCGGTAGCGCCAGCAGCAATGGGAATGCGCGCGAGGCCGCGACCCTCAATTACAGGCCCGAAACAAACGGCACAGATCGCGTCCACTGCATCCGTTTTAATTGTTCTGCGCATCGGGCTCGTCACTCTCAATGGGTGTCTGCTCTCGGTGACTCAAATGTTGGCTAATACGAGTACCTACATGGCTTCATTATTGTTCTGCGTTGGGATGTCTGCAGTTACGAGGCGAATGAACTTTCATAATTATGAACATAGATTTCTATATCTCTGTTTTTTTAATATTCCTTTTTTAAAGGTCAGGCTTTCTTTACTCTATGTACTAAAGATTTACCTAGGTGTATAGGTACTATGTTGATTTTCGACCAAAATAAACGAATGGACGAGCCATAACTATTGAACTTGCGCTGCAAAAACGTCGAACATATACTTCAACACCGAATTATAACCGTGTACAGTACATTTGTTACAAAAAACTGATAGTGGTTTTTGTTGTACATTTACACTTCGGGAAAGCACACGAAGACATAATTTTGTTAGATGTTTCATTAACATGTAACAATCAATAGTCTCGTGTTGCACTTCCTACGACTAGAGACCGACTGAAACGAAGTCAGCGCCGACGCTCATTTTGTAAACTTCAAAAACGCGCTTCTCCTGGGTCCCACCATTAATTTTATTTTGGTCAAAGATGTTGATTGGACGTCGACATCCAGTTGTCTAAGTCTTGCGTGTGTAAGACTATTTATCGTATGCAAGTCATTAAAAATTACCTACTATCAGACATGTTATTAACATAAAAAGAACACCCATGGAGAGCGTAATTGAATTTTATCTATTATCACACGCCACTTCAATTAAAACGTACCGCTAGATGTATTCATTATTAGTTATTATTATGTAGCCAATTTTAATAGGCAACTTGACAGAGATATTTATTGATTCCTTGGTAATGAACATTCGTCACCAAATGTGAACAAAAAAAACAACAACAGTGATTTAATTAATCGATATTTTTATCAGTATGTTTTGTTAAAACTTTTTAGATAAGTTTGAGTGAGCATTATCAGCCTTACTTTATAACTTTACGATACAAAATAACTCTGTCTCGTTTTCGCGTGGTAAAATGTCCACCAACCAGAAGAGCAATTGTACTTATTGTTTTGAATTAGATTACGCATAAATATATGATGTCCAATAGCTATAAGAGGGTGTCTTCAAGATTACAAGGGTGGCTCATAATGACCTGTTTGCGGAGACACCTGTGTCTTCCGGTGCAGAAGCACCATCCGTAAAGGTCGCCGCCCAACCGTAGAAATCCGTTACAAATAACGACTCTTCTGGTAATCATAGACTGGGAATAAGTTCGCTTTCTTAATAATCATAGACCGGTACTGGGATTTAACGATCCATAATTAGTGATAATTCACTATATTACAGGTAAAAGTCTAATAGCCCTAATATAAATAGATATAGATAAACTCAGATGTCAGCGTTTGTAGACCGAAGGCTTGTGAAATTTTGCAGGTAAAGGTACTGATTATAACGTACTTAATTTTACTTATCTACCATCACACGCGGTCTGAAATTGTTATACAAAGAGTACCTACTGCTTATTTATTAAAGTAGTGTGTTGGATAAACTGTATATCAATGCAAACTATTGTAAACCAACTACAAAGTTTCCCATCGCAATCTATAGGATCATTAATCGCTCAGTAATCATTAAATCACTGATATTTACTATTCGATCTCTCGTATTGTTTGATTGGTGCTTCGCTTCTCAAAGCTCACTGAGTGTTTGAAACATGTGTTCTTGGGAGATGTAAACATGCAAATCCATTCTTTCTTGCGAACGAATTACCAACACATGAAAGGCATCGTAAAATCGTTTTGTCCTATTTAGTAATTTTTTTTTTTTTTTTTATTTAAGTTAATTAAAACGGTTACACCAATTACATTAATTAAATCATGAAAATTACATTACATTAGTTAAATAATAAGAATTTCAATAAAATATTAATAATTACAATAAAACTATCTAGTCAGGCATAAATTTACAATAATAATAATTAATTACGAACTAAAATTAAATAATACTATATTCTTAAAGTAGGTACATTACATATTCATTCACACATTCACACTCTCACAGTACCTCAAGCACACTGATAATATTTCTGTCCATCCATCCACAAACAAGTCACAATTAGGGTTTGAATCCAGGAGTGCGTTGAGCTTGTATACAATGCGTGGAAGAGGTGAGTTTGAGCGTGCAACAGTGCGGCACCGAGGCATTTCAAATAACTTGTGCTTCCTGCATCTTAAATAGTGATCTGGCACATTAAACCGGCACAGCTCATCACTAAGCTCTGGTGCGTCTACTTTACCCCGAAAAATCTTACAGGCGGTTACAATCTGGTCATTTAATCGACGAACTTCGAGGGAGTTGTAACCCAAGCAACCCAGAATGAATTTGCTGGGGTACATGTAGGGATAGTACCCATATTGTCGCTTGTAAAGGGACCTCAAGAACGCCTTCTGAACTTTCTCGAGAGCTAGTGCATACGTTGATTCGTGTGGATTCCACACGCATGCACTAGCCTCCAGTTTTGTCCGGACTAGCGCACCGAACAATAGTTTTACAACATTGTGGTTTTTAAAGTCACGGGCATTCCTTAAAACAAAACCTAGTCTCTTAAAAGACTCCTTTACAAGCGCGTTCATGTGATCATGAAACGTAAGCTTCATATCGAAGGTGACTCCTAAATCCTTCACAGTATTTGTCCTCGGTATCTCCCTGTCATTGATTTTGTAGGTAAAAAAGATTGGGTTCCGCATTCGACCAAAAGTCATGATGTTACACTTGGTGTAGTTAAATTCCATCTTATTGGTCAGGCCCCACTCATTAATCGCGTCTACATCTTTTTGAAGTTGAATACAGTCTGACACAGATCTGATTTCAGCATAAAGTTTTAAATCATCTGCATAGAGTAGACATTTTGCGTATCTGACAAACGCTGGTAGATCGTTGACCATTAACAAGAACAAAAGAGGACCCAAAATCGACCCTTGACTCACCCCGGAACGCGTATGATAGGACTGGGAATCATACACACCAAGTCGGACAAACTGCTGGCGGTCACGAAGATAATCTGCAAGTAACCCAAGGAGACCAGGAGCAAAACCAATGGCATTTAGTTTGGCCAGCAGTATGTCATTATTGACCCTATCAAACGCCTTCCGAAAGTCAAAATAGAGCACGTCCACCTGCATTCCTCGGTCCAGTCGTTTAGAAATATAATCGACCAAACACAGCAAATTCGTATTAACCGATCTCTTGCCTCGGAACCCATGCTGCTCATTGCACAAGTACTTATTCACTTGTGCGTATATGTACTTGTGCAAGATGCTCTCAAATATTTTTGCTGGCGAAGATAAGATAGCTATAGGGCGGTACTCCTCAACCTTTGACCTATCACTGCTTTTAGGTATTGGAATTACTCTCGTCAATTTCCATTGCGATGGATATAATCCCGATTGCAGAGATAGGTTAAAAATATGGCACAAAGGACTACTTAGCTGATTTTTCATCGCTTTCAAAATCGTAGGGGGAATATTGTCGGGCCCTACAGAACTTCTTGGCTTAAGTTTGTCGATACCATAAATTACATCTTTAGGTGAAAAACTCATTATGTTGACATAATTACTATTCCTACCAGTGTCTTGTGCTAGGACCCGGTTTGGATTTAAGTGTGGTATGTCAGACAGGAAAACACTGGCAAAAAAAGATGCAAAGGCTTCAGCTGCTTCTGGTCCAGAAAACTCAATTCCATTGTAGGTCACAACCGGCTCGAACCCACCTTTGGACCGTAGACTAGAAATATGTTGCCAAAATTGACGCGGGTCAAGCCTAATATTATTTTCTATGCATGTCATGTGATTATCATATGTTGATGCAACACGAGACTTAAGGTCCATTCTAAGCTCAGAAAATTGTTTGTAAGATTCATCAGTTTTGGCCCTCTTCCATACCGCATGCAATTTTACCTTTCTTTGCGTGTCCCAGATGATGTCCCCTGTAAACCAAACAGGATACCGTCTACTCACTCTAGCTTTTCTTTGCTTTTTTGGCATACAAAGATCGAAAATTTCGTATAAACTAGTATACAGTTTTTGACAAGCAACGTTCACATCCTTGGTCTGCAAGACCGCATCCCAGGAAATTGCATCCATCATACTATATAAAAGCTGATAATCGCACTTTTGAAAATTCCAGTCTTTAGCTGAATCAATATTACTAGGCAGCTGAAGGTTGGAAGAGTGAGTTGAGTCGGATACTACCTCAATATCCAGAGCAGGATGATAGCGGTCCAGGCGAGTCATGACATCGGTTTCAGTTACTATCACTTTACTACTACACGCACCAACACGCTCTTGGATTAAAACGACATCTAAAATACCACCGTACACGTTTTTTATAGTATTGTTTTCAGTCAAATTACAATATGAACAAAAGTAGCCGTAATAGTTGTAAACATTTGGAGATGTGCTATTTAAATTAAGGTCACCTAATATTAACACAGTTCCCTTCAGTTCATGTATAAAACTCTCAACTTTACAAAACCAATTGAAATAATCTTGATCTTTTGCGCTCGGTTTTACATAAACTACGCAGACATAGAAGGGACGGCCGCAAAAGGTGAAGCTCGCCCAAAGATCCTCTCCTTTGTCTGTTTCTAAATCCTGTCGTCGACGCAGCACAATGGGATGGCGCGCCGCGAGCAAGACGCCTCCACACGGCGTCAGCCTGTCACGGCGCAGTACAGTCCAATCTCCCAATACCACTTCAGAGTCATTGACAGAGCTGTCAAGATAAGTTTCAGTCACAGCCACTAAGAGATGCTCGAGAGTTGCTAAACCATTGCGCCATTCCTTCAACTTTGTTTTTAGTCCGCGGACATTCTGATAGAAAACATTCACTGTAACAACCTGATTATGGTTTCGCGACTTCGCCACGAAAGGGCTGGTGGTTGTGGGTTGATGTTCGCTTGCTTGCTGGCTTTTTATAATTGACCCAAACTTTTACTCTAGCGTTGATAGGCCACACATTTCCCGAGTAGCAGGTTTCATAATAAGCCACTGGAACACCAATCTTGTACGATTTATAGCTACCCTTTGGTTTGAGGTCTTCTACAGTGCAGGTAGCGTGAGGACAAAGTTGCTGGAGGTAAACACGGATCTCATCAGCGCTAGATTCCATATTCCAAACATGTAGGTACTTACGTTCCTCCACCGCTTTGAGTGATGTCACGGTGGGACCCGCTGTTCCACAAATTGATGTAGGTTTCCAGGCCTTCCTCACCACTTCGGTCCATGCCTGTACTTCAGATTCATGATGGCGCTGAGTGCGATCCTCATGTGCCCTCTCTGGACTCGAGGTTGATAGCACACCGGAAATATTCACGAGCTTGTGTGAGCTCTGGGACAGCCCAAGGGTTTTGTCGTTGACTCGATTCTCCTGTTGAGATGACAGTATAGGAGCCTGTTTTTTTAGCATGTTTTTCTGCTGCTTCTTCTCTCTCTGGATTTGAAGAGGAGTTGCACTCGCTTCCTGGTGAGAAGGAGAAACTTGGGTCCGAGATGGAACTTCCGGTGTAACTGTGATGCCAGATGCTACTAAAGATATGTTTGATATTTTAGTGCCGAATAATTCCATTTGAGACATGCATCTCCTCATCTCCATGGCCATAGCGGCATTCGCGGCTTCATAATGTTTCAGCTTATCCTGAAGTTGTTCCATCTGAATAGCATGACTTTCCATTCGAGCATCATTGATTTTAGTAACAGATATCGAATGCGTGAGCAGCTGTCGCAACACTAATATTTCTTGCTGTAGGTTAAGTATATCCGGAAAATGTGATTCATCTTTTTCAATTTGCTTATCGTCTGCGCGCGTAAATGATGATGATGATGAAGACACATTCTAGTAATGATACCTACTTGAAAGTTGCAGATATGAATTACCTGCATTATTTACAAAGTAAGGGTTGAACTCTTCCTTGGATTGAGCTCCACATAATTTGTTAAAACAAGAATACTTGAAAATGCTTGGTTCAGAAAAGTTTTGGGTAGCCGACAGAATAAGCTCGCAAGATTTTTTAAACAAGCAGTGTAATATTATTACGCTGTTAGTAAGTTAAAATATTATTGCTCTTTTAAGTCTCCTTACTCGTATATTATCGAGCGACGGTGGCCGTAGGTAGTAATTAGGTAGCATATAATGCTACCGAATTACTGCACTAATTACTTATTTAATACCTAAATAGAATATGTGCCGTTTCGATGCCATTGTTCAAAAACGGTGAAGGAAAACTCGTACAGAAACCGGTGTATGTCCAAGAACCTCAAAAGTTCAAAAACATGACATTCATCAACATGGTAGTTTAGGTGCTATCCTCTCTGTCTGAGAGAAGACTTGTATCCCAGCAGAGAGAACGTAATAGGTTGATAATGATATTATTAGATCTGTTAACTGCATAGATTACTCAATTATATAGTTACAGTGCAATTTGCCTAAACAAAGAATTCATAGGGATGTGTAATGGGATTAGCGCCCGCACCATTACCCGCTTATTGGTGCATCCCATTCTATTATTTTGAATTTTTTGTGTTGTGGCTTTTACATTAACGGCCGACATAATTGAACTTTATTAGAAAAAAAATATCCTTAACAAATATATGCCTCGTTATTAAAAAAATCTTAGGAAAGTACTTACATCTTTTTATTTTTATCTTTTGTTTGCAGTGTAAGCTGGGATGCAGTCTGTGGCAGCAAGGGCTGGAACATTCTTGTCAGATCACTTGCGTAAGTTTGCGTCTTCAACGCCTTTATACCTTCAGTGATGCTTGACGTTTGTTTTATTGCCCTTTTCTGGTTTCAGAATGCCACTTCGGATACAGTGTTTTCTAGAGAGCTTTATTGTGTTATGGGATGCAATGAAGCTTTGAACACCTATTTTCAAAAACTGAGAGGTTTGTTCTCATTATTTTCACTAGCTTTTTATATTATTGTATTGTAACCGCATCAAAACAATTTTAACTCCCAGCGTCCTGGATTTCTTTGTTCTTAAGACCGCCTAGGCGCATTTGAAACTGGTTTTTTACTAGAGTTTCGTGACTTAGTGGCAGAGTCCAGTTCCCGATACCAGGCTATAGACGTGTAAATACCACTGACCACACCATCACCTAACATCATGTGAGCTGTGGTCAACGCCAAGCTTGTCAACCATAAAAAATACATGCCTATAGAAACAGATGTAAGATAAAACAAGAATTTCAAAAACGTTGCTCTATTTTTAAAAGGCCATAGGCCCCAAAAACATATGCTCCAAAAAATTATTTTGTCACCAGAACTGATCGGCACCCCATCAGCGCCGGCGTTGGTAGCGGACAGCTTGACCGCTACCTCTCTCAGCCTGACATGGGAACCACGTAACCTTGCCAACATGAGCTACCTGGTGCAGTGGCGGTACGAAGAGCTACCCGGGACCTGGCAATACTACTCCAACACTAGTCACTCGGATAGATCCATCATAAATGTGGAGAATTTGAGGCCCTATACTAAATATAGAGTAAGTATGACTTGGAAAATATTAGGACACTTAGCGAGCTATGGAAAGAGCTAAGCTCGACTTATCTCACGGAACGAAGTTATTTGCCAGAGAAGCAAAGTCACCGACATAGCTCAGCGTATTAGCAAGCTGAAGTGGCAGTAGACCAGTCATATCTGTGGCAGAAGCGATAGTCGTCAGAGGAGACGTGTTCTAGAATCTTCTTTCTCCGTGCCTCTCATATTGAAGGCCTATAAAAAGCAGCACTGCAGACCTACAGCACTAGTAACAACAGTAACAGAGGAGTTTTTTGAAGCTCAGTATTTTACCAGCTTAACCTACCTACTATACGCTTGTTGGATTTATAATAAATTGATCTACATATTTTTTTTCATTATAGTTTTACGAGTTTTTTTTTTTGCTGTGTTTGTCTAAACCCTTAATGCGTAATAATTAAGATACGTTTATCTGATTGTCTGTAAAATATGACAAATAAGCTAGCACAGGACCGAGACAGATGGCATAGCAAGAAAGAAGCCTATACCCAGCAGTGGGATAAGGAAGGCTGTGGATGATGATGATGAAACTATCAAAAACTACTTCACTTCACTCGACTACTTACTGCCTAAATCGAGGTGAAGTAGAGTTCTTCACTCAGTTATGAGAAACAAAACTATTTATTCACTTAAAAAGCACTTTCTTTGATTTGTACCTACACCAAAGTATTCATTTAGACCAGGACCTGGTTTAAACGTTGAAATTTTTGGAAAAATCGGATCTAATAAGGTTAGGTTGGATTTCCACCACAAAGCAACATCGTTTGTTGATTTTTTTCAGTTCCGAGTAGCAATATTTCTGTCAGGGCGTGGCGGGGCTGTAGAGCCCGTCTACTCCGAGCCCTCAGTCGTGATATCAACACTAGAAAGCGGCAAGCCCAGCTCATCCCCCTCCGCCCTTCGAGCCGCTGCACCCGATCCCAGTAGGGTTGCCATATCCTGGGAGCCGGGACAGTTTCCCAACGGACCTTTAATTTCTTATGTGCTGAGGCTGACTGATACGCAGCCTAACACTATTGATGCTCTTGAGGTGGGTCTACTTTTTACAAGTTTTTAACTTTTTGTTTCTTTAGGTCTCTGTGTTTGTTTAAGGCGAGGTTTTCCCACTTTTAAGCGACGCTTATTACTACAGATGACCATAAGGCTTGGTTTATTGTATTAAAGTCGCATTTAGCGGAGCAAAACCATGGCGCTTACACACAATCGTGCGTTTCGCTACTTCTATTTTTGAGGTTTTTCTCATATTTTTCGAAAAGTGTAGATGTAATTGTAATTGTAAACATAATTCAGGACATTTCGGTCGATAGAAAAAAAAAGTGACACTGATTTGAGCTGTTCTCTGTTTTATGGATTCATTTAAATACCTATTTATTAAATTATGTCTACGATATCTTAATATACAGATTTCATAATTATGGAGGAAATCGCAAAGGAATATTTTACACATTTAAAACAGCTCAAATCAGTGTCACTTTTTTTTTCTATCGACCGAAATGTCCTGACTCGTGTTTCGATCTTTGGATTTTTTAGATAAAACATTGAATTTTGATATGACACCAACTCACACTCACCACACTCAAATTAGAATGACCAAAATTGCTAAAAGTCGGAAAAGAGCGTCCTAAAGCGGACGCGAAAGCGGGAAAATAAAAATAAAAGGTCAAATCTTGTAAGCTGAATTAGAACCACTCTTATCCTACGGAGTTGAATTTTACATGTTGGTTCAGTTCCGATGACTTCATTAAATTTATTTGGCTGCACCTTCTCATGTGACATACATCATTGAATAAGTTAAAATGAAAGTGTGGTTTGGTTTTTTTCCGCCAAAATACCGGATTTATTTTTATAGAAAGACATTTTGCTATAGAACAACACTTTATCACGACATACACGTAGTTATAAAATTTTACTCAAAATAGGTTTTGACAACACCCTGCCTGATGGTGGTTAGTGATACCAAGACAGAGCTGATCGCCTGTTGGTCAATATTACAGTTTGTTGAGTTCGGCCAAGTATTTAAACTACGCCACGAGTGCTACACTTTGATACAAGAAGTTAGCAGTCATGCGTTGCCACAAATTGTAATGAAAGTAGGTTTATTTCATCAGGAGTATGTGAAGAACAGATAAGTCTACTTCCAGGATATGCCAGCGTCAAACAACACGTTATTCTACATGTTTCAAAATCTGGCGCCGGTGCGGGAGTACGAAGTGTCAGTGGCGATGCGCAACGCGGTCGGCGAGGGCCCGCCCGCTGTCGTCAGAGTGTCCACTCCGCCTTTACCTATGTGTAAGTTTTACTAGAGCAGTCCTTCATAACTTTTTTACATGGACCGCCAAGCGCCTTCAGCCCTTCATACAAGCAATCAGGATTGCTCCACTAAGAAATGAAATGTTGCTTGGACCGACCACCAACGGTTTGCACTCTGCAGACAATAGGATAAGAACCCATGAACTAGAGCAAATTGATTTGTCTCTCTTAGGACCACTTACAAAATATTTGTTTGATTTGATGTAATTTTTTTTTGCACTTATTATTAAAAAGAAACACATCTCAAGCATGCGCACCGCGATAAGATTTTATCTACCTTTTTCACGCTTAGACCTGACAAAGCTGGAATATGGATACGTCTGTCTTTTTCTCGCGAGGCAAAAGGAGCTGATAAAATATTATCCCGGATTGTGTGCTAAGCCTGCAGTAATGACATACCATGACATATACCATGTCGTATATATGTCAATTCTAAAGGGTAAACAAAAAACTTTTAAACTACCTAACTAACTACTACTAACTACTAACTTTTCAACTAGTGCGATAACTTGAGACTCACTAAGGCCGATCGTTTCAGGGTAAAGTTTGGATGGAGACTAGACTATTCATAGAAGAAGTTGTGATGTTTTCTTTTTCTTTCAGCCATTCCTAGTCAACAACCAATCTTAATTTTGGGCGGAGAACACAACGTTCTGGCTGCACCTGCTAACGACATGCTGTCAGTCCCTGTGGAGCTTTACAGTACGGAACACAACATAACCGGTATGTAATGTAAAACGTGCTATTAAATTATCTGTCTGATAGCTTAGTCTCTCAGGCTTTGTGCTCTTCCTTGTAGATGTTTTAACTGACTTCACAAATGTTGTTTTTACTTTATTTTTTTATGTTTGTTACCTTAGGACTCCGTCATTTATAAATCGATTTGGAAAATTCTTTTTTTATTTGAAATAATATACTTTCCGTTTGGTCCCATATAAATATCATCAAAATTGGTTCAGTGGTTTGATCAAAATAACAGGAAAAAATATGTCATCCAAGTAAACGATTTTATATTCCATTACTTATTTAATAATTTTGAACTCGGTTTTTGAAATTGATCATGATTGATCATGATCAAAATAATTATTTTGCAACTAATTTTGATCCCATGTACTGCAATAATGAGGCACGATTTTTTTTCAGGTGTCAGTCTCGACCTATCGAGTAATTCACTCTTCATCTCCGTATCGAATGGATTCGTGTACCGAAGTCATCTATCCAAGAAGAGCGTTTCGAAGCCGATCTTAGTCCCAGAACCAGAACTTCGGAACCGAACCTTCAAGCCTTTGGATCTGTCGGTTGATTGGTTGAACCGCCATTTATATGTCTTAGGCGAGGTTAACTATACGAACGAAGATGGAAATAAAACTTGGGAGATACTTCGATGTGATTTCGATGGAAAGAATCAAACTGTTGCTCTGTCAGGATTTAATTCAAAGCCGATTCATATGGAAGTTGACGCTTATAACGGGTAAGTTTTTGATTTCTTTATGAGTTACCTACACGTAATTACTATGTTGCGGTCGCTATCTTTATTTTGACCATTAAAATTAATGTTATTACTTTGTTGACGGTTCTCCGACTAGGTACTGTGATAAATTAATATCGCGGGCTGGGATGGTTATTTTTACACGTTTTTCTCGATAATCTCTTGATAATAACTAGGTACATAATATATCTATTGAATCCAAGAAATAATAATTTTCCTTAAACTTTCGACCTTACGTAATTCGTAATGAGAAACGGGTGTAATTTTAATTTTATTATGTGATAAACGATGGCAGACTTGGAATTCGACGGTTCAGAATCACAGAAAGGCGAGTTCGATAATAACTGTTTATTGATACCACAAAAAGGACATTACAAGAATAATTCTTAAAGATACGGCGGTTCTCGCTAAGAGCAATATATTCGAGACAAGTGAATTATTCCGATGATCCTATCGTTCCAGTAAACCAATAATAAGAAAAAAAAATGGCTTTTGGACTGTTTTTATAATTATCTTAAAAAGCTGACTATAAATAGAGCAGATGATCACCGAAAACAAAATTAAAATGTGTTGTTTTGCTAGACGAAAAGCGCACAGAACTTTATTAGCCGATTTAAATAACTTCTTCAGTAAACATACTACATTTAATTATATTTCTCACTAAGCCTAATATTTTAATGAAACAACTGTCCAAAGTGTCCAATAGCCTATTCCAGTGATCCAATCATTCCAGTGATCTGTAGTTAGACCAACCACAACTGCAAAATGAAGTTAATCCCCTCGAACTAGATAAAGTGGATATGTTATACTTGCCTGTAAATGTAATTTCTTATAGGTACTTATTTTACACCCTCCGAGGGCTCTACCGACTGGATTTGGCGAACATTTCCAACAACGGCGTCTATCATGATGTCAAAGCAGAGAGGATAGTGAACGACACGAATCTAGGAGCTTTCACTGTCGACCACGCTGACTTTAGAATTTTGATCGCGCATCTGACAAGGAACACTGTGTTAGCTGTTTCTCTAGACGGGTGAGTTAAAAGACTACTAAAGACTAACGACAGCTAGTCCATCGACTTTTTATCTGATATATTTCGGGGAGTTTGCATCGGATCTGCATTATCTAATACCCGCCCATTTCTCTATCGGACTGTTAACAAAAAATTTACACCGCTTCACGGTTAATATTCCGAAAACCCGTACGAAGTGCTTTGATTCCACTTTTATTGTGTGAACTGCTAGTCTGTGGAATGCGCTGCCTGAATGGTGTTCCCCGATAGTTACAATCTGGGTGTCTTCAAATCTCGAGTGAATCGGTTTCTTCTAGGCAAAACGTGCTCCATCGTAGACCGCATCATCGCTTAACATCAGGCGAGTTGGCGGTCAAACGCAAGCATATAACTGAATTAAAAAACTCACATTAATCGGTCAAGTCGTTTAGGCTACAGAAGGTAAATATAGAATCAAAAATACAAAACGCCAAAAAAACATTACTCTCCTTCTTAGGCAGTCAAGTAAAAATAATTTTATTTCCTCCTTTTGCAAAGAAAAACTGTTTCTTTCTCTGGAGTTTTTTTTTTTCGTTCTACTTAATGTTTTTATTTTATTACAGGCGAGAAGTAACAGACTTCCGCAGCAACACGCAAACCCCGAGATTCAAGTCGACCCGCTCGATTGCGTACGCCAGCGGACTGTTCTACTGGACTAATGGCAAGGAGATGTTGACGGAGGAGTATCACACACAAAGCGACAGCTACTTCCACAATGAATACCCTCTGGCATACAATAATAAGGATATCGAGATAAGACAGGTAAAAAACCGGCCAAATGCGAGTCTCGCTTGCGCACTGAGGGTTCTGTTTCTGTATCACCAAATATACAAAAAGTAGTGCAAAAAGACAACAACGCCCAGGTAGTCCATTCAAGCACCAACCGCGCCCGTTGCTTAACTTGGTAATGAACAGAAATTTGTCACCGTCTCGCACTTGGCCATTATTTATTATTTTACTTTAGAGTGTCTAACTGTGTACTATAATCATGCCCGATAGTTACAATCTGGGTGTCTTTAAGTCGAGTGGATCGGTTTCTTCTGGGCAAGCGAGCTCCATCGCAGACCGCATCATCGCTTACCATCAGGCGAGTTGGCGGCCAAGAGCAAGTCTATTTTTATTTAAAAAATATATAAAAAATGGCAACTTTGATCCTTGTACGTATTACCGTTTTTACAATAAAGCAAATACAAAAATACATTTAAGAGACCCCCCTTTCGTTTTTACTTTTTGACGTTTTTATTATTTCTTAATTAATCCGCCGTAACATTACATATTCAATGAAAATTTCAACTGGCTGTCGATTACGGTTCGAAAGATACAGCCGTTTCAACTGGCTGTAGATTACGGTTCGAAAGATACAGCCGTTAAAAGATAGGAGGACTGACAGACAAACAGACATACAGCGTAGGCTCAATAATAGGGTGCCGTTTAAACCTTTTTGGTACGAAACCCTAAAAATTCTCCGATGGCACGTGTTGGAAAGCCTTGGCTTCTTATGACACACACACTTGCACACAAATTTTTGTGTTTATGATTATTAGTGTGATTTTTTGTACAGGTGCTGGTCGCTTTGCGGAGTTGTCAGCCGATCCCGGTGCCCGTAAACCCTCCGCTGGGCGTGCAAAGTGTAATGGGAATCAACCGGGCGAAGGTGTCGTGGTCTCCTCCACACCTGCTGGGTCATCAGGGCAGCGGAGCCTGGCAGCAGTGGACATACCACCTGCGACTCACGCACGCCGAGTCGGGTGAAGTTATTGATATGTAAGTATTGGAACATTAGGCATCTTTTCGACACAATCAAATCGAATCAATGAATCGATAGCCCGTTGGTCATTGATATGTAAGTCTTGGAACATTAGGCATCATTTCGACACAATCAAATCAAATCAATGAATCGATAGCCTGTTGGTACAGTTGTTAGTGATCCTGCCTTCTGCGTTTGGGGGCGTGGCTTCGATTCCCACCTAGGACAAACATTCATGTGATGAACATTTGGCAAAATGTTTGGAATAGCTGTATTTTATTCCTGATTTCAGGGACCAACCTTAGTAAAAGTTGTTTATAATGATGAGTATCATCAAAGATTATATATAAACCCCTTTCAGCTTACCTACCTTACCTTTCCGGCCTTTCAGCTTAGTTTAGTACACTCTATCCTACGCGGATAGGGTGTACTAAACGTAAACGTAGGTACATGTATAGGGTGCGTAACCCTATATACGTACATACGTGTATTACAGTTTTTTTTTTCTATTACAGTGAGAATATAAAGGAACTTCTTTATATCGTCGACAACTTGAAACAAGACGCTGAATATGTCATCAGAGTTGCTGCTGTTACTAAATCAGGTTCAGGTAAAATATTCCCATTCTTACCTCATTAAAGACTTGGTTACAAGCTTTTATTAAACTTGCAATGTTGTTAGTTTGTTTCTTTAGGTCAGATCTTGAAAGCTGAATTAGAACCAGGTCCTCCAAACTGATTTTACTGAAATTTTGCATACACCTTTAGTTTTGGTGACAATACAATATGCAATATTTTCAAAAAGGCCGCCAAAATTAAAACATAAAATATCATATAAATAAAAGCTTGTTTAATATAAAGCATTTATACTAGCTCTCTTTTCTTCTTAGGTCCTTGGTCTACAGAATTCGTCGGTAAAACTTTAGCGTCATCGCCTACCACACTGCATAGCACACTACTCTGGTCGGGACCCGACGGACTATTGCAGACCGATTTGACCGGCGACAATTTACAAACACTTATCCATACACATGACTTGAAGAACTTACAAATAACAGACATTTCGTGGTACCGAGACATGTTATATTTGGTTACAAATGCGTCGACAGTGATGTGGTATAACACTACAACTACAAAAAGTGCGATGATGCACAACATGGATAATGTTGGGAGTCTGGCTGTGGACTGGGTCGGGAAGAAGATTTATTGGTCCAATCCCAAACAGCAGTTGGTAAGTTGTTATTTGGTCGGCGTTGTTTAAATGTGGTAGGTATGCACAGTTCCTTGACTGATTTTACGACTGACAGACAACACGCAACGCAAGGTAAAACTATCTAAGATAGAAACGAAGAAGGGCGTTTGATAATCGGCTCCCCTTAGCTCGATATTCATATTTCTCAAATTATATTCTCTCATTATCATACAAACAATGGTCTACTTTCTCTCAAAAGTAAGGTGTTGACACAAGAATGCAGTAAGAGGTCATGGTAGGTCCGGATACTTGCACCCTCTACTTTCCCAGGGCAGTGTCCCTCAGCTACCTGCCTTTGCAAGAAGGGCAACCTCGAGGCTAATGCTTAATCCTATACAAGGAGTTAGAAAAAGACCGCACGTTTGTAGCAAAACATCTACCCATGCACATTGCACATCCCGTGCATGAGTTCATACACATTGGGCACTACTGCATTGAACTTAGCCTCAAACGTCTTAGATTTGTAGTGAAATACACGTATATGTGTCATCATCATCAGCCGGAAGACGTCCACTGCTGAACATAGGCCTCCACTTTTAACCTCCACTCTGAACGACAGTTTGCCTTTTGCATCCACTGGATGCCCGCGACTCTCACAATGTCGTCGGTCCATATAGTGGGAGGCCTCCCTACGCTGCATCTTCCGGTTCGTGGTATATGTGTGCATGTATGTTATTGGGTACCACGTCACCCAATTGGATTCATACTTTTGATGCGTCTCATTGTAGATAACCCGAGGAAATTTCGACGGTTCAAACCGCGAACCGGTGCCGATAGTGACAGTGGCTAAAGAACTTACAATAGACTCACTGGGAGCGTATATCTACTGGAACACTGGACACGCGGTAGAAGCTGCCAGGCTAAATGGCGAAAATAAGATGGTTTACTATCCCGCTCAGTTGTTTAGCGGGAAACAAGGTAGGCATAGCTAAGGTATATTGTCTTGCCACTAACTTATCTAGAGAGTTGAGTATGTATGCTCTGGTGATCGGCCTCGTCATTTCTTTCCGGTTTTCATGAATTTGTCATGTCTTTAAATAACAATGCCACTTTATGAATGGCTATGCAATATTAATTTAATGTGTACCAAAGTTTCAAAACTTCAAGAAGTTTTTAAAAAACGCCCCTATATTTTTCAGTGATGGGCCTGACAATGGATTTGGAGAAGAAGTGGCTTTACTGGCTGGTGAGAAGTTACGACGGATCTGAGCTGCATAAAGCACCAACCGCGGACACCATAGCGCCCGGTGTCAATGAGGTTTGTGACTCTACTGTTGTAACACTTTTATACCACATTTCTATATTTACCACAGGTCTGGCTTTTCTCATTTCTGGTTTTTAATCAAGAGAAAAAGTATTTATGGCAACTACACGAAATTATATATTTCACCTCATTATATTACTTTCCTACTCTCCAGTATGTTCATGTTCACGAACACTTCATCATTATCAGCCTATCATGTTCTCATTACTGGGACACAGACCGCCTCTCAGAGAGAGAGAGAGCTAGATAGATGGTGGGCCCTAATCCATCATGCTGGCCTAGTGCATATTGGTGAATATCATAATTATGATTTTGAACTATTGAGGTTCTTAGACATACCGGTTTCTTCACGATGTGTTCCTTCACCGTTTTTGAGCAATGGCATCGAAACTGAACATTATTTATTTAAGTACTAAATAAGCCATTGGTACAGGCCTGAGGATCGAACCGGGTGCCGTCAGATTATAAAGCGCACATGCTACCGCTCAGCCACCATCGCTCATACGACGAACACTTAATAAAAAATAATTCACCTCTATTACACAATTTTAGGAAAATAATACTATGAGGCGACATGTATTTTTCACGTTGGCTCCAAAACTTTTACGTGGTATGTTTGGTTGCAGATATCCGGCACACTAGTGCGTCAACTGTCTGGCTCGGCGACGCTGGGCTCGCTGTGCTACTTCAGCGGGCGGCTGGTGTGGGTAGCAGACGCACGGCGAGCAGTCGTTTCAGACATGGCGGGACGATACACGGCTGATCTTCTGCCTGGAGTACACGTCATCGCTGTTAGAGACCCCACGCTCCACGCTCATAGCGGTGAGTGTCTTGTTTGAACATTGTCACAGGAACGATACTCTATACAGACGTACAAATCGACATGGCGGGGCGCCGAAGCCTGAACATGGGCACAGAAGACATAATAGACACAGAAGGTTCACTCCGCGAAGAAATTTAAATAAATAAGGACTTTATCTACATGGTGATAAAGTAGCAATTCAACTCGTACAGCGCTGGATGCCGCTCGCTATATTCACCTAGAAGGCCGCTCTCTTTCTATCACGTAGCTCTACCTCTCCTGACGCGGCACGTGTAACGTTAGGGTTGTCTTCTTGATATTTACAGAGAATCATCATCATCATCAGCCAGTAAACGTCCACTGCTGAACACATGCCTCCCTCTTCGAGAGGGGTATTACACAGAATACTTATAAGTATTTACTTACCAGCTATGTAGCCTATGTAGTACCTACCTATTACTTATATTCTACTTTAATTGGAACGACATTTAATCTGCACAAAAAAAAACTAACGCTTATTCTGAATTTGGTCCAATAACAATCATGCAAAAGTATAAGTTTAAGAGGATTACAAGATCATCATCCCGATGCATATTTAGGTAAAAACTACATGAAACATGGAGACCTCATTTGGGATCCCTAATTTGCTGATTCTGTTGATAATAATTGGCGCGACGTGGCTAGCGTAGCGTGCGGGCCGGGCGCGAGCCGAGCGGCTACTGATTACCCTGCTATGACCCTCTCGGGAAGGGACATCGGCCGAATATATCTAAAGTCCGGAGTGCGCCATGCCTGACATGGCGCACTCCAGGCGCGTATACATCAGTAATACAAAAAAATACGTAACACAGTAAATAACTAAAGAAATTCCTACACAGACCTAAGATTACTTAAGAACTACAGAAATAAATTACTTACTGATTTCTATTTAGAATTAACCGTGTTCGTGAAACAGGAAAGCCACTAGCCAAAAAACTGTCGACGATTCTGCTATCTTTTATTTGTGCAGAGTCCGTACCCTAAACCGCACTCCATACTAGTGCAAATTTACCGTCACATTTGTAAATCGCAATACGCCGGAGGAGAAGTGCAAAAAACTCCACCTTCAAATTTCCTTTCTCTGCCGAGGGTGACGGTTGTTCAATATATTGGATTTTCGGCTGTAATATCAATAATTTTGTTTGAATGGTTACTAATTCTGAAATCGTTTTTTTTATTAATAATTAACATTACCTGATCTAAGATAATTAATTAGCATAATTTTCTTATAGAGGAGTGGTCAAAAACGCTGGTTAAACATTTTAGTTGCCATGTTAAGTTTTGGTGAAATTTGCTATAAGAAGGTTGTCTATTTTGGATTTTAGAGTCGCTGATAGCCATCCCAGAAACGATAAATGCGTCGTCGATAGCGGTAGTGGGCGGGTGGGATCGGTTCAACGTGACGTGGGCGCCCGCGCTACGAGTCAACGTCAACAACAGCCGAGTCTTCTACGACGTCAGCCTGGACTTCTCAGAGCAGAACAAGATAGAGGTACGTAATTTTTTTTTCTGATACGATATTACATTGTCACATGTGTAAAGTACCTATAAATAAATATCAGTCAATGACAATGTAGAAGCGTTTCTGAAAACAAACTACACAGTCTAGTACATATAAGCTATATGGCACCAAACATGGCTAGGTGTCTCTTGGTGGCTCGGAAAAGATGACAAATATAATTTAAATCGGCTCAAGAGTTTTCTAAATAATATGTCAGACGACTTTGATTCCGATCGATGTTCACACCTTCAATGTTCATTCATTATCGTCGATAATTTCACTGTAATACAGACTTTTCTTGCTACTTTCATGCTAGTTTGTATTCTTGGTAGTGACGATGATTAGTGGCGTTTACATTTTACAATATTACTCCTTTTCCTCAGAAAACGGTGGAAGTGCCGTGGGTGGAGGTGGAAGGCAACGTTGCGCCGTACAGCGGAGTAGAGGTGACGGTGCGTGCTCACACGGCATGGGGAGGCGGCGGCGCGGCACGTGCGCATGCGCACTCGCCCCCCGCACCCCCCTCCGCGCCCCGCCGCCCTCGTCTTTACCTGCATCCAGCCCATAGGTAACTAAATTAATCATTTAGTGTGACACTATTAATTGTAATACATTTTTGATGATGAAGCCGAACTAATTCCTCTGGACGCCTAAACAAAACACCAAAATACCGCGAAAACCAACGTCAAAATTGAAATGTCAAAAAACGATCACAAAGACCTATATATCGCGAAATGAGTTAAAAGTGGCAGTTCAAGATTATACGACATATTATTATGGTGAGTCAAAACAGTTAAAAATGCAACTTTTGCTCACACATTCCCAAAACAAACGCTATATATATGTGATCGTGATTGGCATTTGTTATTTTTGCCATCCGAATGCACCTTTTGAACTATTCGACCAACCACCCGTATTTTTTAGTCTTTCCGTGAACATGGTGCATGTAACTGCGTTGAATTATCGGGAGCTCCTTCCACAACCTTACCACTGTAAATATCCCGTCAATAATCATATAACTGTAGTGAACAATAATTTAAAACAGTGTTTTACAACTTCGGAGTCTCGAGTCCTGATACTTGTCCTACGTATTGGGGTATGTGAATACAGGCCAAAGTCGAAATTAAACCATACCTTCCAGTGGCGGACCTCTCTCGGCTACGTTCCGATGGTCGGCCCCCGCGCGTCCCAACGGCGTGGTGCGTGGCTACGAGGCACAGTGCTGGACAGTGGCGCGGGGCGCGGCTGGCTCACGCCGCTCCGCCTGCGCAGACGCACGTCTCTTACCTTCCCACACCCAACTGCTGCTCAGAGACTTGGCGCCGGGATCTGTTTACTACTTCCAGGTGACTGTTTCTAAAGGTAGCATTCCGGTCTTGGCGACCGCGACCGGCGGCAGCGGCAGCGTCGCGTGACCCACTGGTGTGCGTCGTGACCCACAAGTCGCGCGACGCGGTCGCTTGCATTGTTTAGCACTCCATATAAATGCATACTGAGCAGTGGGTCGCACGACGCTGCCGCTGGTCGGCTGCCAAGATCGGAATGTTACCTTTAGACGAAACTCTCGTGTATTTCCGCTTCAACGACATATCAAGTATTTTTTTGCTAATGTAGGGGAAGGGGAGGACGACATGTTTTTGCCTTTATTAATGTTTCAAAAGAACTCGCATGACAAAAAAAATGCCTAATTTTTTTTTTTTTACTTAAATATTTCATAATATGATACTTGACCACAATGCATAGCCATTGCAATTTGCTCCCCATTTCAGACCCTATTTTTTTAGCAATAGACAAAAACAATTGCAACATTATGTTAAGGCAAACGTTATCAAAATCTGTGCCAAATTTCAAATAGATGGCTTTTAAAGTTCCTTAGAAAATTGGCCATGACTTACAGTCAAACAGAGTCTCACCCTCAGGGAAAAACGCCCTTAGGTTTTCACCACAGACTAGGTAAAGCTACTATAGAAAGTCTTTGGTTTTTCCATGTTGGTGCAGAGCTCTAAAAAAAGAACAAATTTTTGATCGTGAGGTGAAAATGAATAGATCATTGACATCTCAAGACGTCCTTAGCATAAATTCCTTATCGCCTCGAGATAAATTAAAATCGCTTGTCAAGTAAACAAACAATAATTTTAATCAATAACTGCGAGCTATTGAGAGCACAATAAATCATATTGCGCGATGAACTACGATGTCTTCAGCTAGGAATTAATCTATTTATTTTATCTGATACAAAATTAATAATTAAACACAGGAATGAAAAAAACACCGGGCAAGTGCCAACTGGAATGCGCCTCGTGGGTTCCTTACCAAAAAAAAATAATACTTAATACAGCGAGTTCTATAGCGCGCACACTTCGACCGGTGTTTATTATTTGTTGTCTTACTTTAGAGTGTGTATCGTAATCATGCCACTTTTGCCGCTTGTACTTAAGCTAGAGCAAAGACTAAAATACGTAAAAAAAAACCTTTGTTGTATGGCAACCTACCTGTATTTTTTAATTGTTTATTTTATTATTATTTCTTTGTTAACTCGCATAATATTACATATTCTGTGAAAATTTCAAAAGGCTATATATTACAGTTCCAAGGGAATAGGTCATTATAGGTAGGGCAGACAGTGTAGCCTGTAGTAATAGGGCCCGTTGAAACTCTTTGGGTATGGAACCCTAAAAAGGAATTTCAATTTAACTTTCTCATATTTTCTCCAGGTCCGTGCAAATACCGACGCTGGTTACGGCCAGTATTCGGAAGTGGTGAATGCTTCATCAGACGAAGTCAACCCAATTCCCAGAATCATGGTATCGTCCCAAGAGTCCATCAAGATCCTCGACTTGGATACCGGAGAAGCAGAGACCATACCCAAAAGCACTGGCATTCCGATAGATTTTGCGATATCCATTGAGGAAAACATAGTGTACTGGGTCAACAATATGCAGGAGATATTTTCTTCAAGAATCAATGGCAGCGGGCATTATAAGGTAAGACTTTTTTAGCGTGGAATTTAATTTCGTGTCTGGTGCTGAGAAAGATATACAACGAGTGATGATACAGCGAGAAACCAAACACGCCCAAAATAATAAAACCATCGTGACACATGCTCAAAAAAACGGCCTATATCAAAATCAAATCAAAATCATTTATTAGGCAATAAATTTAGCACTGCAGAGGATTGTCTGTGGGTCCCAAACTATACGAAAAATATTCATGTGTCGTTTGTTTGTTGTTGCTAAACCTCCGTTTTTGACACAGTGTTGCAGTAAAGTTATAATGCTGCGACTTCAGAAATGTATCACGCTTCTATATTATACTACAAAACAGGACAAACTTATTTATAAAAAAATTTACATATAATTATTTCCGTTTGGACAAACAAAACATATGACATTCACCAACATGCACTGGGCCAGCATGGTAGATTAGGGCCCATCCTTTCTCTCTAAGAGAAGGTCTGTGTCCCAGCCGTGGAAACACGATAGGCTGATAATGATGATGATGATTTCACTTTTGAGCACACTCATAGAATATTCAGCGTATATTTCTAGTAAATTTTCAGTTACATATTTTTCTTTTAGAAATTCAATTCTATTATCTAGAAATGTGTCTAATCAATTTTTTTTGCAGCTAATAACAACCAACGACTCTGCAAGCAGTATCTGCGTGGACTGGATCAGTCGTTCAATGTACTTCACCCAATCTGAACAAGATTCGTTCGTAATGTACCGCGCTTCGCTCACGTCAAGCGGCGGGCGGCCGCATGTGAGTCGTGTTTTCTCACGCCCGCGACCCCTCTACAGCCTACAAGTAGCGCCATTGCACGAGTGAGTATTATAGTATCATCTGAAGCCATAGCGGTACATGACATACTCAGAACATCTTTCTAGACTAAATTCCCATTTACTTGGGATCGACTTTTGGCCTTTTCCTCCATTCAGCTCGATTTTTGCTAATTTTGCTAAGTTTTTATGAGGCCTTCAGGTGTTATTTGAGTTCTTAATTAACTGTCGTCAACCAAGTGGCGCGTGGTCGTCCACGAGTACGTTTACCACCATAGGCGTCTGATTTTGACAGCTATCGAAGCAACCTTGAAATGTCCTCGTTTGTACTCTTTTCGAATTTTGTCTAGTAGTGTGACACCCTCTGACCAGCGTAGCATACGCATTTCTATTGTGTGCGATTTGTTAAGATGGTGTTTGTTGATCGCCCAACACTCTGACTTATAACGTTACCCAAACGTTAGCCTAGTCCAATATAATAAACATTTAAAATTATTCGTCACACTGATAATACAAATGCGAAAATAAATCTGTCTTTCTGTGATTATTTCTTTATCTCTCTGTGATTTTTTGTTACCTCGCATAACGTATAATCCAGAAAATAGTAAAATTACTGTTCAAAATAATATGTGACGGTTATTTGCAGATCCTTATTCTGGTATGAAGAGAGTGGACACCCAGGACTTGGCACGCTCATGATTTCACAAATAGATGGTTCAAACATCAGACCGTTTTTCAATAGCACTGAAAATTTAGATCCGAATGATTGTAACTGCCCTGAAAACCCTCAAGTAGCCAGGAGCTTTGTAGTAGACATGACTAAGGGCGACAACTACGAACTTTACTGGATAGACCCGTGGACGCACCGCATCATGGCGGCCGACATGCAAGGCTGCGAGTGCCGTACCGTATTAAATGCGACCGAGAAAAAAAAACACGGATTCACGCCGATGTCGATCACCATCGACAGCAAATACGTTTATTGGTACAATTCGACCGAAAGGGAAATATACTACACGAACAAGTACAAAACCGCTAAAGTAGACCATGCTAAAATTACATACGGGTACAAGATAATGGCGCTGGATCCGAGTAATCAGAAATATCCACCGAGGCAGTGCTTGTTCCCGAAAGTGCAAAGCCTACAACCACAGATAATATCTAACTCGGCAAGTAGTATAACGTTAAAAATGCCTCCAATAGAGAAGCCAGACATATCGATATGTCGCGATATCAAATATGAAATGTGTTTGCCAGAATACACTATTTTCTACCGCGATGAGACTGATAGCGATACCTCGACGTGTCATAAGGAATCTTGTGATTCCGTTATGAGTTCTAGCTCAGAAGTGATACTGAGTGATCTAAAACCTTTCACAAACTACATGGTGACGATGGAGGCTACAAATTACTACGCGAAACTGCATGGATTTAAGCCTATCGTTGGAGCTCCCTTTGTTCTGAAGACTGCTGCAGAAGGTAAATACAACTTTACAATACTAACTTTGCTGACGCAGCGACCCAAAATGTGTCTTAGCCTCCGATACGAAAAGATGCCACCCTTCCATATCTTGCGCGAGTTCATGCCAAGCATGAACTTCCAGCATCCACAGAACTTTTCTACTTCATCTTTCCATCTATATTTGGGACGGCCGACGGGGCTTCGAACCTCCGGTAGCCCCAAGTAAGCCCTTTTTACGTGATTCTCTCCAGATGTTCAAGCCAGCGGAGTCTATGGGACTTTATTTTACCTAAGATGCTCCGCCACCAGCTCTTCAATATCATGGTTTTTTCGGACCCTACAACTGCCGTCTCCCCGCTTAACCGGTCCTAGATTTTTCTTAGCACCTTGCGCTCTACCACTAACTGCTTTTTTGTCATGGTTCCGGTGGTTCGTGAACATGTAATTGGTGACATGATTCAAACTTTACAAAAAGTATGTGATGCTAACTTCTGTAAAACTGCCTGTGTGTACTGTCTCTTGGTAATTTGGTACAGGTTAGTTAGTACCTCCCCAATCGATTGAGCTGAAATTTTGTATACACGTTTAGTTTTGATGACAATGCATGGTTAGGCAAATGACATTATTCTAAATTCAATATGGACTCCCAAAGATGGCGGACCAGTATTTTTTTATGAACCCCTATGATATGGATATGATATGAAAGGTTTTGCTAAGAAGAATACAAAAAACTAGTTTTTTTTTAAAATAAGAATTTATTTAGTTCTCCATTTTTTTATAAGAATGGAGAACCTATGTGTTAAATATTCTGGGTTTCCTGAGAAATGGTCTGCATTAAGAGTATACGCTTTGAGCGTCTTCTATCTCGCTAGCGCGTTTTTTTTTAATACATTCAGAAATGTTGAAATGTGCAAGCGAGATAGAGGACGCTATCGGCTGGTATATCTGTGATATTATTCCAGCACCGAAAGCCCCTGAGAACGTGTCAGTGGTGATGCTGAACCCAGAGCTGGCGCGCGTGGAGTGGCCTCCCGTGCCGGGACTCAAGTACGAGGTGCACTGGCAGTCTGACCACCCTAATAAGTACACAGGTACCTCGACTTTCATATATGTTGAGAAAAGACATGGTTGAGCGAATGAATCAGACCCTGACGACCGTATCAAATTGGGGTGACGAAAACCTCGTCAAATTCAACGCCAACAAAACCCAAGCTTGTCTTTTCTCCGCAAAAAAGTGTCCATTCACGCTATCTCCACTGTTTCAGAATGTTCCTGTACCTTTGGCAAATCACCTGGAACTCCTAGGGTTGTCTCTTACACCGACCCTCAACTACGGCACCTACCTAGAGTCAAAGGCTAAATTAGCTGGTAAAAAGCTGGGCGTCCTGAGTAAGGTTAGGCGGTATTTCACACCGGGGCAGATGCTTACTCTGTATCAAGCTCAAGTCCGATCGTGTTTGGAATACTGCTGTCATCTTTGGGACGGCTCAGCCAAATACCAGCTCGAAGCTCTTGAATCGGTAGACCGGCGTGCTGTTCGTCTTATAGGCGATGAGAAGTTAGTGGCTAAGAAACTTCTCAGTCTAGAACACCGCCGTAAAGTAGCGAGTCTGTCAATTTTCTACAGGATTCATTTTGGAGAATGTGCATCAGAGCTACATGACCTTATCCTGCCATCCCCTTTCTACTACAGGACAAGTAGGAAAACGGCCCACTACCACCCATACATTGTGGATTTTCCTTGGATACGTACCAAACGTTTCGATTCTACGTTTCTAATCCGTACGGCCAAAGTTTGGAACAACCTGCCAGCTTCCTTGTTTCCTGAGAGATATAACCTGGGCCTTTTCAAGGCCAGAGTGAATAGGTATCTTCTAAGTCTGCGTGCTTCATCTTCGACCACATCGTCGCTTACCAACAGGCGAGTTGGTGGTCAAACGCGGACTTATCTGCGTTAAAAAAAAAAAAAAAAAAAAAAAAAAATATATAATTCAACCAAAGGTACCCGAGATAAGTCCACCAATCCGCACTGGGCCAGCGTGGTGGATATGGCCCAATCACCCTTTCGGGGGTACGCTTAGTCCAGCAGTGGACTGCTAAAAGGCTGATTATGATGACCCGAGATAAGTACTGTAGTTTCGTTGACAGGTCACGTGACAGCGAAATTCACTGGACGTGCTCTAAAGAAGCTAGAAGAGTTTTGATGCCTACTTGAAACAAATATGACGTCTCATGGTATTATTTCCCTAAAGTTGTGTATTTAAGAAATGTTAATCTATCTATATGTATAAATCGATGTGTTTGTTCCCCATGGATTTCAAAAACGGCTGGACCGATTTTGACGGGACTTTCACTGGCAGATAGCTGATGTTATAAGGAGTAATATCCGCGGGGTACAGCTATTGTGTAATAATAGTGGATAATTATTTATTAAGTGTTCGTGCTCTATCGTAGACTGCGTCGCTTAACATCAGTAAAATGGCGGTCAACCGCAAGTCTATTATTAAATTTTAAAAAAAACGGAAAACAAAAACTTGTAGGTATATCACAATCAGGGCAAAAACATAACCCAACATCATGAGGCAGACGGGTAGAAAGAGGTACAGTATTTTGTTTCGTCTAATTCCATGTCTAAGTCCGCATTTGACTACCAACTCGCCTATTGGTAAGCCATGATGTGGTCGAATAACGCAGACTTAGAAGATACCTATTCACTCTGACCTTGAAAAGATTATATATCTCTGGAAACAAGATTGACCATTCTAAGAAAACTACTCGTCCCCAGAGCAATACAGGCGCGAAGTACAACGCGGGGAGGAAGGCTGCGTGAAAATGAACACAACGGCGAACACGACGTACCGCGTGTGGGTGCGCGCGCGCTCCCCGCACTCTGCCGTGCCGGCCAACTCGCCGTCAGTGCTGTTCACCACCTACGCGCATCCCGCGCGCATCGCGCTGCGAGCTGCCGAGCCAGACAAGCTGCGCGTCGCCTGGTCGCCGCGTCGTTTCTACCAACTTCATCAGTCAGTATACTGCTACAACACTTCTACGACATACTAACATGAATCCTGCAGCTACACTATGCCACTATAGGCCTTTTCAAATAGCATGACACTTGACAGGTGAAACACTGTTTAAACTATCGCGGTTGTTAACTAAAGTTCATATGATTATTTGAATATATATAGTTATACAACAAGATGCACAGACGACCTAAAAGAGACCGCAGGGAAGCGCTGGATGCGGGCCGCTTCCAGCCGGCCCTTTTGGAGATCGATGGGGGAGGAGGCTTATGTCCAGCAGTGGACGTCCTATGGCTGAAATGATCATGATGATATAGTTATATGGTTTTTTACGGTATTTTTTTATATCCCGCAACCGTAACCGACGACATTGTGAGAGTCCCGGGCATCCAGTGGATGTGCAAATGGCAGGCTGTCGTTCAGAGGCCTATGTTCAGCAGTGGACGTCTTCCGGCTGATGATGATGATGAAATAATCTTATAACTTTACTTGACAGGTGGTTTGACAGTACGATAGAATGTAACGTGATTCGTAAATATAGAATGTGACGTCACAGAACTTTACATTGTGCGGTGAAAAGATATAGCTAAGCGCTACTTTGAAAACTATACTACTGTTAGTGGTGGTTGTCAAGTGCCATTCTATTTGAAAAAGACTATAACTATATAATATACATGCAAAAAGGGTGTACTAAGCGGAAAGGGGTCCATAGTACAACATTCTGAATAACATTTACTTTGCATAGAACAAAACCTGAAATCGCGAAAAAAAAAAATTGCCATTTCAGAGTTGGTACCATAGTAAAAGTTATTTATAATGATGGGTACTATGGACTCTACGTATTTATTCCCTAAACAGCTACACAGTGCTTTTCTCGAGCCTCTTCTCGCGTTATTCATCGCAATGCTCCACACTAGGCTCTCGTCTTTCGTCTCGCTATCATATTGCCAGTCCGTTGACTCGCGCGCAATAAACCGACAAAATAGGAAGTGATGAGCAAGGCGAGAAGCAGGAGTAAGCACAGCCACGCTGCATCTCTGCCTACTTCTCTCGCTACTTCGCTCGCCACTTGTCGAGCAATGGCTGCAATTTTTTTTTCTAGTAAGCTACCTGTAAAATATGCGGCCTAATAACAGGTTGCTCTGTATCGCAGGGTCTCAGTGGAGTACGCCGAAGTATCAACACCCCCGACAGACTATTGGCACGAATGCGTGAATGTTTCGCGGAACGAGTGGGTGGCGAGCGGGCTACGTCCCAAGACGCCGTACCGGTTCCGACTGAGCCTGAAGTACCGCGCCGACACGCCGCCCTACCACTGGCTAGACAACGGCATATTTGAGACACTTGGTACGTTACTAATAAGAACCTTTCAGACTGCATGTCACGCATGCGTGGCTGTGTCATGTAACAAGTTGTGATGCGCGAAGCACGTATTTATTATTGTTATTTAATTGTATGACATAAGTGGCAAATAAGCAGTCAGGCTGCCTGATGGTAAGCAATAACGTCGTCTATGGATACCTGTAACACCAGATACATCACAATTCACAATTAGGTACATTTCCGACCCTTTAAGAATCTATAAACTTGCCTTTTGAAGAACCCCATGATGTAGCTTCTCGGAAACACCGCGGAAGGTAGCTCATTTCACATTTTGCAGGTTTCAAGCAAAAATATCGAGTGAATCGCACAGTGTGCGATTTCCACCGAATTAGCTTTCTGACGGTGACAGCTAGTGCGATGATAAAACAGCGACGTAAGCATCAGATCATACAGTTCTTCAGAACACTCCCCCTAGTAAATGCGATAAAAGATACAGATTTTCAACGTCTCTGCGCATGTTGAGCGTTTCCAAGACGCGGTATTCGTTTTGGTTGCGATTGTAGTACCGCGTCAGCGCCCCTCTACTTACTACCTACACGGCAACGATCTTTGAACTAAGATTGTGACGATCATGAAAACAATTGTGCCAGCACCCCTGAGCCTCGCTCCGGTATTTCAAGGAGCTAGGGTAGATGCTAAGAGGGAGAAATGCACAATACATCCCGAGCAGGACCTCAATGCAAGACTCATTGACCGCCTCAAATACGATCGTTAACTACCTGATCTCAAGACGACAGGTTCACATTAAATTAAGCCCTCAATCAGTTGTGATGTGTGCAGGAACAGTGCCGGGCCCGCCGGGCAAGGCAACCTTGAAGCTGATGCCGGACACCAGCCTGGTGCGCGTGCGATGGCCGGAGCCCGAGCCGCACGGCGCTCCCGTCACTGCCTACCGCGTCTGGGGCCGCCCTACTAACAGGTACTACTCTCTTTTCATAATGAATCCCTTGTCAACGTTAAAGTTCACCCGCCGCTAAGACATGTTTGTTTGTTGATAGTAAGATCATCATCATCATTTCAGCCATAGGACGTCCACTGCTGGACATAGGCCTCTCTCATCGATCTCCAAAAGGGCCAGTTGGAAGCGGCCTGCATCCAGCGTTTCTCTTAGATCTTCTCTCTTTTAGGTCGTCTGTCCATCTTGTGGGTGGACGTCCTCCGCTGCGCTTACCGGTCCGTGGTCTCGTCTCCATTCCAGAACCTTTCAGCCCCATCGGCCATCTGTTCTGCGTGATATGCGCCCGGCCCACTGCCACTTCAACTTGCTAATCCGGTGGGCTAAGTCGGTGACTCCCTTTTTATAATGAATCACCTGTCAACGTTAAAATGTTCACCCGCCGCTAAGACCGTTTGTTTTTTTATAGTTATGCAGATTAATAAAATTAAAGTAAAAAAAAAAATACATGCTTGCTCACTTTGACATACGACTTTGTTTGACAGAGACACGTATCCCAACACCAACATAACGCAGAACATGAGCAAGATGTTACCTTCCAATCTGCCGCTCAACGTCAACGACGAAATAAAGACGCTAATTATCAATGAAGGCCTGGAAATGCTGCACAATGGAACTGGTAACTAACTTACTGATTAACTAATTCCCGGATGTCGGCAACATTGTATGCGTACATCATGAAATCGTTTATTGTAATAGATCCAAATAACAAAAAAAAAAACAAATAGAAGGCTTAGACTAGATCTCCGCTTTGCATCACTCTTTAGACTTCTTGATCGATTCTTCATAGAATGGTTGCCTGGAAAAGATCGCTTTTAGCGATAAGGCCGCCACTTGTGGCACTAGCTCGTAAGTGTTTTCTATCTATTTGTAATTTTTATTTCTGGTGTACACACTAAAGCGTTTCTATCTATTTATCTAGCTACTTCTAACCTACTGTTCAGCTGAATTTGTAATTGTTATATTTGAAGTGTTGTTCCACGCTTTAGGATGATGTACATTTTAAATGTTATTGACTATTCAAAAATCTGTCGACCGGCTGGGATTGAACCCGTGCAATCGCGTATACGCCCTGAGCGCTCTTTCCGCTAAACTATGGAGCTAAGCTCCAATGCTTATATTGGTTGCAAAGACAGCTCAAGGGTTTGCATGATGTCAGGAAAGCGACCGTAGCTTAGCGGAAAGAGCGCTTGGGACGTATACCCGACGACACAGGTTTAAATCTTGCCGGTCGTAAAAAATTTGAATTGTCCATAATATTTACAAAAATAATTTGTAACTAACTCGGGGTAGGTTAGGGTAAGTGGTTTGTTTTATATTTATATATATAGATATTTTATTAATTTGAGAAAGTTCCTAGTTAGTTTTTTAAAAACAAGACATGGGACATGACAGTAGTAGATAAATATATAGATAGCACGGTACAACAATATTTTCTCGTATGTCATAATCCAGGGATGAAACAGAGGAATATGTTTGTGTAGACAAAACGCCGCCCGCGTTTCATCTTACATAATTTAGGTATAACTAACTTGCCCAATTCCAGAGCCGTACTGGCTGATCCGCCCCGATGACTTGCGTGGTGAGTATTCGGTGCAAATGCAGGGGAAGAACAGCTACGGGTGGGGCCCGCTGTCCCCCCACGCCGAGTTACGGTACCCCGCGGGGCGCGCGCCCTCCGCCACACTTGCGCTGGCCCTGGCCGCCATCCTGGCGCTACTGCTGGCGGCTGCCGCTGCTGTCTTCTATGGTAACTATACATATCATACTATTTATTCATAACAATGACACATGTCGCATAACATTATTAGCCAGAAGACTTCCACTGCTGAACATTGGTGAAAGGCCTTTCCCTTAGAACTACATACTGAACGGCAACCTGCCATCTGCATACACTAGATGCCCGCGACTCTCACAATGTCGTAGGTCCATCTAGTGGGAAGCCTACCTACGCTGCATCTTTTGGTTCGTGGTCTCCACTCAAGAACCTTTCTTCCCAATCGGTTATCGTTTCTTCGAGCGATGTGGCCTGTCCATGGTTACTTCAATATGCATATTTTAATAGCTATGTCGGTGAATCTGGTTCTTCGGTGAATATCCTCGTTCCGAATTTTATGGCGCAATATAATATGAAGTTTACAGTGTCATATAGATTAAAATAGTTTTAGCAGTAACAATTTTCATTTATGCATAATCCTTTTAAATATTTGAGTTTATTACCTATGCTTTTAATGACGAATTTTTGAGTGATCTCTCCATTTTATAGCTTCAAGAGATACCTTTTTATATAAGGTATGTCACAAATTGACAATCGTTTAAATTTTTTCTAGTAGCATACAACAACCGCACCAATAAGAAGACCGCAATTGAAAACCGGATGTCGACTAACCCAACGAGAAGAACCGACGCAGAGCTGAGGATTTTGAGACCCGGCCCAGAATCCTGCACTAACATTATATACGATCGGGTAATTACGATATTTTTGCAGAAATACTCAATTTATATGTGTTTCATTTTGCACTATGCAACACTCAAAACATTTGCCTTAATAAAAAAAAAAACGAAAAAAATGTTGTAAGTACAAAAAAAAACGGCCATGTTAATATTTGATATTGTTAATATTTGTTATATTTGATGTGATGCCTATGTTAATTTATTTATATTTATTATTAATTAAGACGGTAAAACACCAATTACATTAATTAATTAAAGTTCCTATATACATTACAAATTAGAATACAAGTCAAATATGTATAAATATAAGATAAATTATACAAACACAAACACATTACAATTAGTTGAAGTTAATTACATTACTACAATAAACAAAAAATACATTGAAAATTAATATTTGAGCTATTCCCAAATGGGTTCAATCCATTGTTGTGTGAAAATAAAGTTTCATACATCAATTCCCATGGAGGCCTTAGGATAAAAAAAGAACTAAATTTTTAATTCCCAACCGGGTCTAAGGTTTATTTCCAAAAAGATCAGCAAAATAATTCCACAGCGGCACGACGCATGCAATACAACAAAAGGCGCCGGGAGGCAATTTTAACATAGACATGTTTTAATTTTAAAAAATCGTGCGTTATTTTTATTAATTTTTTCTTTGAACAGGGTTGCTGTCTATCGGACGCGGAAATAAATAGCCTGCCTACTATTCCTCGAGATAAGATTACCCTCTACAAATTCCTGGGTTCAGGCGCCTTTGGGGAGGTGTATGAGGGCGTCGCGAGACAGATAAATGGCAGCACCGCTGATACTAAAGTTGCTGTCAAGGTACTATACGACGTGCGTTTTTTTATACCGACGAAAAAAGGAAGAGGTTTTCAAGTCGACGCGTATTTTTTTTGTTATTTACTTACTTCCTGGGGTTCAATTGCAATGTCCAACTTCACTTTTGTACTAACCGTTTTTGCGTTAAGCGGTTTAGAGGTATGGTAATTATTTTAAATGAAAAATTGAGATATTTGAACTCAAAGGATAATTGTACTAAGCTTAGGCCAAAGATAATATAACCACTTGATCGCGCACGAGTGATAATTTGTTTGTGCACGATGTAAGCCACGTCGGTCGCGGGGGGGATGTCGTATGGCGCTTGTGACTCAAAAATTCAACTCAACACTCAAAAACTGGACTCAAAAGTGAAGACTCAAGTCATTCATTCAATTCGCGCCTGGGATTGGCCCGCTCGAAAATAAGTACCTATGCTGAAAATGTATACATTTTGCTTACGGCGCGGTGGGGTAAAGGATGAGCAGTCAAGTGGTTACATCGTCATTGACTAAGGCATATCTCGCTTGTTTGTCTGATCTAAGCTTCTCACAAAACTCTTCCTATTGCCAGACACTACGAAAAGATGCCACCGAGCAAGAAAAAGGCGAGTTCCTAAAGGAGGCGGCTCTGATGGTGAATTTTAAACACGAGCACATTCTGCGGCTCCTCGGCGTGTGTCGCGACAACGACCCTCACTACATCATCATGGAGCTCATGGAGGGAGGGGATCTGCTCAGCTACCTGCGGACCAAGCGGGCTGCGCTGGTAAGCAAAACTTAACACTTGCGGCGTTTATTTTGTACCCCGTTATGAATTTGTGATTCTCTGAACTGTTGTTCTTAATAGGAAAAAATATATATTTAAAAAGAAGTGCCCGTAACCCGTACGAAGCGCTTTGATTCCACTTTTATTTTACGAACTGCTAGTCTGTGGAATGCGCTGCCTGAATGGGTGTTACCCCGATAGTTACAATCTGGTGTCTTCAAATCACGAGTGAATCGGTTTCTTCTAGGCAACCGTGCTCCATCGTAGACCGCTTAACATCAGGCAAGTTGGCGGTCAAACGCAAGCCTATTACAAAATAAAACATATTTTAGGATTTACTATTGAAAGATTATAGACAATTCAAAAACTAGGTTACTTAAGTAAGTAACCTAGTTTTTGAATTGCTTAAGTAAGTAACCTAGTTTTTGAATTGCTTGTAAGAATAGGCCAGCGTCCCAATTTTTTTCGCGTAAATAGTCTACTAAGCTGGGGTCCTTAGTAGCTGTCATTATGAACTACTTTTACATGGGCCCAACACAGAAATTGCGAAAAAAATATTCATACATTTTGTCGAGTGTGGATGATCGTTTTCTGTGGAACAGCTGATATTTCTTGATTTCAGAGTTGCTTCCATAGTAAAAGTTGTTCATAATGACGGGTACTATGGACCCCTTTCACCCTAGTACACCCTTTCCGCGTAATCAATCCAGTTTAAGTTTTGTAGTATTGTTGCTGTTTCGTAATTTTGACTAAAGTTTACTGACTTTTTTATCCTTTCACTTTAGAAATAAATGTTTAAGATTTTCATGTAGATAATATTGTTTTCGGTGAAGGAAAACATCGTGAGGAAACCTGCATACGTACGGAGAAAAAAATTCAATGGCGAATGTCAATCCACCAACTAGCAACTGGGCGAGCGTGGTGGATATGGCCCAAATCGCCCTTTTGGGGGTAGGCTAAAAGTCCAGCAGTGGACTGTTAAAAGGCTGACTATGATGATGATGATGAATGTTGTTTTCAGAACACGCCAGAGTCCCTAACGATGCTAGACCTCCTGAACATCTGCGTGGACGTGACCAAAGGTTGCCGGTATCTAGAAGAGATGCACTTCGTTCACCGTGACCTGGCGTGCCGAAACTGCCTCGTGGCGCACGGACCCAAAGGACGGCAAGTGAAAATAGGGGACTTTGGCCTCGCGAGGGATATCTACAAAAATGACTACTATAGGAAAGAGGGCGAAGGTAAATTTCTTAGAACTTAATCAAAATAATTAGTCACTTAGGGCTATGAAAAACTCGTCCGCTAAGGCGCAAAAGTGACGTTTGACAGATCTGAGCAATCATCAGCAAGCATTATGCATTCATTCATCATTAATTTTATTTTATTTCATTTCATTTCATTCATTTGCATCATGCGTTCAGCATTTGATACTAGTAACAAATATGACTTGTAATTATTTTCGCGAAAGGTTAAAAATTACTGTAATTATTAGTTACCAAAAAAATTATTATGATTTAGATTTCGCTGATTGTCAATCACAAAACTATTGTCACATTAAATCGCTGTTATGCGGACTCGCTCGCATCTCGCGTTATACTCACCTGTATTGTTAGTGGGTTAGGGGAAATACTTGCTTACGGGCGATCTCCCAATGATAATTTTGTCAACCATAATCAGCGCGTTACGTTACGGCCATCCATAGGCTCTTTTTGCGTGAACCGGCTGCAGCTAGCTAAACCACCCGGTCTCCTCCAGAAAGGCTGATGCTGGTGCAGGCTTCCCGGAGAGTCCTCGGCGATCCGATGATATTATTTTATTGTTCCGCCACGCTGCTGCACTCTAGCAGCAAATGCGTGGCCGTTTCTTCGACTTCCATGCACCCTCTGCATAGAAGACTGTCTGTAACCCCAATTTTGAAAAGGTGTTTGTTTAAAAGGCGTTTGTTTCCCTGTGACGATACCGACAACTTGCCGGAGTTTGTCACGTTTGAGATTTAGGGAGACTCCGGGAGTATCTCGGATTTAGATCCAGGAAGGCATTGCTTGACTGCCTACAGATTTTAGTACTTGCCCAATATTCTTTATGAAGTTTTGTTGTCCGCTGCCGAATTCAGGATCTGATTCGGCTGAAAGGCAGTGTGGTCATTCTTAGCTTCTACAGGCCGTGTACCTGAGTCTATCCGTGCCGTGCCAGTTCGTTAGCTGCGTCATTACCGCTGGATCCACTATGCCCAGCGGTTGTGCCCCTTGATCTATTGGAGAGAAACAGCGCCCTAACAAATAAGTAGCCTTATCCTAGAGACCAAAGGATTCCCAATTGCCAAAAAGCAAAATTCTGTGAAAGTTGCTTTAGTATTATTTTTGTTTTGCAGGAATGTTGCCAGTGCGGTGGATGGCGGTGGAGTGTCTCATCGACGGTATATTCACATGCCAATCTGACGTGTGGGCGTGGGGCGTACTTTGTTGGGAGGTAAATCCTGCGTACATTTTTATCACATGTTCAGCATAATTCGGGGGGAATTCCAAAACTGAATTCTAGAAATTAAACGAAAAAGATCGCCACACAAGTTTACTATGCCGCGAAATATGAACTTTGAAGGAAATGTCCGGAAATTTCTTTAAGCGTCCGGGTTTTTGCCTGTTTTTTTTCTTCATCTGGTAACCCTATACATACATGGATATGTAATTGCACTTAACTTGAAGCTATTTTTTGTATGTAGGTATATGCTGTACCTATCATTTAAAGTAATTATGTATTTTAAACGCTTTCGCAATTCAAAATTTGGTATGCCTGAAAAGGGCGGGTAATATTTAATTTAAGACCTTCGTACAGCTTGTGGCAAATATGATATAAATTTTTTTTTTCTTTGTTAGGTATTGTCACTGGGCCAGCAACCGTACCCGGCGCAAACAAACCACCAAGTGTTGACGTATGTGCGGTCGGGAGGGAAACCGGATAGACCACCCAACTGCCCTTCAGTCTTGTAAGTTAAACATTAAAACATACACCAAAGCCGAGCTGGGCAAGGGTTTTTTAATATTTTTCTCTGAAAAAAGAGCTATATTTTTTATATATTTCTTTTATTTATTTATTTAATAACATGCTTGCGCAGACCAGAAGACGGGCAGCAGCGTCTTCTGAGTATAAAAACACCGACTGCGCTCGCCAACCCGCCTGCCAAGCGTGGCGAGTATTGGCAATCCCCCCCTTCAATGATAGATACAAAAAGGACCAGGCCCCCAGTCCCCGGCAGCCCCGCTATTCCTGGCTACGGTAGCGGTCATGGTAACGGCGGGGCCAGGGGTGCTAAGAATCCCCGGCAGACGCCCGGCTACCAACCCCAACGACGACGACTGGCCCTGGTAACACACAACATACGCACCATGAGGACTGATGAGAAGATTGTTGAGCTGGAAGAAGAAATGGGTAGGGTACGTTGGGATATCTTGGGTTTATCCGAAGTCCGTAGAGAGGGCGAGGACACGATAACCCTGAAATCCGGTAACCTACTCTACTACCGGGAGGGCGACCAACAGTCCCAAGGTGGTGTCGGCTTTCTCATCCACAGGTCCCTCATTAACAACATTATCACCATCGACAGTGTTTCGAGCAGGGTTGTATACCTAATACTCAGAATATCCAAGAGATATTCGTTGAAGGTCATTCAGGTATACGCACCGACCTCGTCACACCCAGATGATGAAGTGGAGGTTATGTATGAGGACATTAGTAGAGCCATACATACGTCCGAGACCCACTTCACTGTTGTTATGGGGGACTTTAACGCGAAGTTGGGCAAGAGAAGTGATGATGAGTTGAAAGTGGGGAAATTTGGCTGTGGGCAACGGAACCCTAGGGGACAGAGGCTGGCCGACTTTCTGGAGAAAGAGGGACTTTTTATGATGAACTCTTTCTTTCAGAAGCCGCCTCACAGGAAATGGACCTGGATGAGCCCCGATGGTTCTACGAGAAATGAGATAGACTTCATTATGACCACCAAGAGACAAATATTCAATGATGTCTCTGTGATTCACAGGGTGAAAACCGGTAGTGATCACCGAATAGTAAGAGGCACATTGAATATTAACGTTAAAATTGAGAGGTCCCGCCTAATGAAGTCCACGCTCCGACCGAACCATGCCCATATTCAAAACCCCGAGAGCTTTCAACTCGAGCTGTCTAATCGCTTTGATTGCCTGGAGAATTTTGCTTCCGTGGATGAGATTAATAACAGGTTAGTGGAAACTGTCCATGCGGTAGGTTCTAAGTTTTTTAGACCTGGCCGGCGCACAGATAGACCTCAAAAATTATCCGACCATACCCGTAACCTCATGGCTGATCGACGCTCGTTACAACTACAATGTTCCGATGACGCTGACTCATATAGGCAGCTCAATAGACAAATTTGGAAGTCATTGCGGCACGACATACGTACCTTTAATACGAACAGTATTAAAGAGACGATTGAGCAAAACAAAGGCTCCAAAGTGTTTGCAAGAGACATGTCTATTGGGCAAAGCCAGCTGACAAAGCTGAAGAGGGAAGATGGTAGTGTAGCGTCGACCAAAGCTGAGGTTTTAGGGGAAATCGAAAGGTTCTATGGACAGCTATACACTTCGGTTGCTAAACCTGTGAGCAGCTCGGCCAAAGACCCAAGAGCCAAGCTGAGCCGACACTATACCGAAGATATCCCGGACATCAGCCTGTACGAGATTAGGATGGCCCTGAAACAGCTCAAGAACAACAAGGCGCCGGGGGACGATGGAATCACATCAGAGCTTCTGAAAGCGGGTGGAACACCGGTACTCAGAGTCCTTCAGAAGCTCTTTAATTCTGTCTTACTCGAAGGTATAACGCCAGAAGCATGGAACAGAGGCGTGGTGGTGCTGTTCTTTAAGAAAGGTGACAAAACCTTGCTGAAGAACTACAGACCCATCTCGCTTCTGAGCCATGTTTATAAGCTGTTTTCGAGGGTCATCACGAATCGTCTCGATCGCAGGTTCGATGACTTCCAGCCTATCGAACAAGCCGGTTTCCGAAAAGGCTATAGTACCATAGACCACATCCACACGCTACGCCAAGTTATACAGAAGACCGAAGAATATAACTTGCCACTATGTTTAGCGTTTGTGGACTATGAGAAAGCCTTTGATTCGGTCGAGACATGGGCGGTGCTCGAGTCTCTCCAGCGATGCCGTATTGACTATCGGTATGTCGAAGTGTTGAAGTGTTTGTACAATAACGCCACCATGTCGGTCCGAGTACAGGAGCAGAGTTCGAAGGCAATTCCATTGCGAAGAGGCGTGAGACAGGGAGACGTTATCTCTCCGAAACTGTTCACTGCCACAATGGAAGATGCCTTCAAGCTCCTGGAATGGCAAGGACTCGGCATCAACATCAACGGCGAGTACATCACTCACCTTCGGTTTGCCGACGATATTGTGGTCATGGCAGAATCGATGGAGGATCTCAGCATGATGCTCGAAGGCCTCAATCGAGTCTCTCAACAGGTGGGCCTTAAAATGAACATGGACAAGACAAAGGTCATGTCAAATATCCATGTTGTGCCCACCCCAGTATCAGTTGGGAACTCAGTTCTTGAAGCTGTTGACGCGTACGTCTACCTAGGACAAACAGTCGAACTAGGTAGGTCCAACTTCAAGAAAGAGGTCAATCGGCGAATCCAACTCGGCTGGGCAGCGTTCGGTAAACTACGCAACGTCTTCTCGTCCAAAATACCTCAGTGCCTTAAGACGAAAGTCTTCGACCAGTGTGTGTTACCAGTGATGACATACGGCACTGAAACGTGGTCTCTCACTATGGGCCTCATAAGCAAGCTCAAAGTCGCACAACGAGCTATGGAGAGGGCTATGCTCGGGGTTTCTCTACGAGATCGAATCCGAAATGAGGAGATCCGTAGACGAACGAAAGTCACCGACATAGCCCACCGGATTAGTAAGTTGAAATGGCAGTGGGCAGGGCACATATCACGCAGAACAGATGGCCGATGGGGCCGAAAGGTTCTGGAATGGAGACCACGGACTGGTAAGCGCAGCGTAGGACGTCCACCCACAAGATGGACAGACGACCTAAAAGAGACCGCAGGGAAACGCTGGATGCAGGCCGCTTCCAACCGGCCCTTTTGGAGATCGATGGGGGAGGCCTATGTCCAGCAGTGGACGTCCTACGGCTGAAATGATGATGATGATGATGCTTGCGCTTGACCGCCAACTCACCCGATGTAAAGCGAGTAAATATAAGTATTTAGACCCAGCTCCGCTCAGCTCAGTTTTGGCGCTTGCCTTCGATCAATACCTTCAAATCCGTATTGAGCTTTCTAACTATGAATACTCCATGTTATAGATAAATATATTTTGATTATTTCTGTATGTAGTTATGAGCTGCTGCAGAAGTGCTGGAGTTACAAAGCAGAGGACCGGCCATCGTTCCGGCAGTGCCTGGAGGTGGTGACAGCGTTGCGCGACAAATCCCCGAACAAAACTCTCACGGCCACTCCGGCGCCACCGCCGTATTATCTCACACTGCTAGGAGACGGTAACTTAATAATACAGGATACGTTTTTGCTATGTCATAGGTGGCAATAAGTCACCCGGTCGAATCCGGAATGTGGATATTCGCCAAAGAACCGGAGTCACAGACAGCTATAAAAATTTGCAAGTTGAAGTAGCCATGGACAGGCCACATCGCTCGAAGAACCGATAACCGATGGGGAAGAAAGGTTCTTGAGTGGAGACCACGAACCGGAAGACGCAGCGTAGGTACGCCTCCCACTAGATATATCGACGACATCGTGAAAGTCACGGGCATTACAATACAATACAATGCAAAACTCTTTATTGAAATACCACAAAACAAGGATAACATAAACATTTCAATAAAAATATTATCTAGGCTTTTAACAGGCGGCCTTATCGCTTAAAGCGATCTCATTCAGTGAACGCAGATGGCAGGCTCTCGTTCAATGTTGAAGTCAAAGGGGGAGGCCTATGTTCAGCAGTGGACGTCTTCTAGCTGATGATGATAGGTGGCAAACAAGCTAACAGCCTGATGGTAAGCGATCACCGTCGCCTATGAATAACTACAACACCAGGGGACCATAGAGCATCACAGATACGTTGCCGACCTTTCCAGAATATATTAACAGCCCTTTTGAAGAAACGTAATGAAATAGGAAAATCATTGCTTGAATAGGCATGTGTTCTAATGTTTAATTTATTACAAATAGCAGTCTTGGCGATAAAAACTAAATACATTACACATACTGAAAAAATAAATTAAATTGGCTGATAAATCTCTGAGATAGAAGCGTTTAAAGTTTTAGGTAGGGGATACTCTGTCCCTTTCTCACAAAGCGTGTGTTAGTATAGCATTTGTATGGCGCGCCTCAGGCGTGACGTCATAACTCAGTAATCAAACCATCTAGCATGAAATTAAAATACTTATTTATATTTGAACAAATTTTAATTTTGTTTTCGTTGGTGGGCTCTATATATGATCCGCTATTTATGAGGTAGTAAAACAACCATAATGCCTATTGATCTAAAGTGGATCGATAGCTTCGACCGTCATTTAAAACAACAACGTTTAAAAAAATCGTTTTTAAGAAGTCCGTGGGGTGAATTGGGCTGCCAGCAGCATCAAATTTTACATTTCAATTGAAATAGCCCGAACTAAGAAATTTAAAAACGTTAACCATGTAGAATTAATTAGAAAAAAAATATGACAATAAAAATATCATCTATAGCGAACACTGAATGGTGCCAAGTGGTATAAAAGTTTAAAGAAGTATATTTTTTGATTTACATTAATTGACTGTCAGCGTCCGATCGTAGCAGTCGTCGAGAGTAGGTACATATTTTAGTCATCGATACACAACTTTTCTTTCTTCTCTCTTGTCTCTACTAGCACGTACATATAGGTATACGCGTGTGAAAGAGACAGCGTTCTTAAAGTATGTTTTCTAGGTATATCGGTACCGAAAGTATCATTACTGTAAGGGACAAAACAAGACTGCTGAAGAGCCAAAAACTTTTATTATTCTCGAAACTGCTGGGGTCTTTTTAGTTTATCGTTCAATTTTAAAGATTTCCACAGCAGTTTCTTAGATATTTTTTTTGCATTGATATTTTTAAGAAATTCTTTTTGCTTGGAAAGTATCTTGCCCCTTACATTAAAAAGAACGTATAGTTGGACCTCATACTACTTTAATTTTAGATGTAAGCCGACTTGAATGATAAATGTAAAATGAAGGGCAAAAAAAATTCAGTGCAAAGGTTTGTTTCTTAGTATTGCAATGTAATGTAAGTGGCCTTTTTAGTATACTAGTTATTTCGAGTTGTAGTAATTTAAAACTTTGTAACTGTGGAAATAATGTCTATGATGATGATGTATTGTGTATGATGATGATTTATTCATCATCATCATCCACAACCTTATTAATCCCACTGCTTGGTATAGGCCTCTCTCTTTCTGTGCCATTTGCCTCGGTCCTGTCAGCTGGTCCAGAATTGGTCTGGTCCAGGTTAGAGCTGCGATTTTAACAATATCATCTAACCAAATCATCTCACTGCCAGATGACCAACGCTCCTCTTACCTTGCTGCAACACTCTGTTCTTCCTTATTCCATCTGTCATCACTTAGATTTAAAGATTTATTCACTTCCATGAGAGCACTGCTAACAATAAATTTATACAGTTCGTCGTCGCAACAATAACTTGTTTAGACTTTATAAACGTGTAGAAAAAAAGCACACATAGTCATTTGCTTGCATTTTTATGCTGTGATAATATGCTCAGCAAGTCGCTTCTTAAATGCATTGAACAAGTTCGTATTTTTAATATCCGAGAATGTTTTGTTGTTTTGCTGTCAAAAGTATTTAGTTTGCCTAGCCACGTGTCCTGTCCTTCATTTGAGATAATTATAGCAGGTCCGACGGAACTATGGAACTATGGACTGTGGAATATGGCGTGGATTGAGGATGTCAACCAGCTTGAAAGTCGCCCATCCAGGCATAAAAATAATAGAGTTTGACCAAAATAAACATAACTGTCAACCGTCTTTTGACTCTCGTCTCCTATCATGATTGGGTATAAGATCATAGAAACTTTCGACGTCACTTTGTTTTCTAAAACTTTTTATTCACCTTTATGGCTAATTTCAAAAAAGCGCCCGAAAGTTTGTGCCTGATTCGTATTTTAGAGATTCTCATAGTACAAGATCATCTGCAACCGTAACAGGTGTACAGTTGTACACCGTTGATGTTTATTCCATAAGAGCAATAAGAGTCACATGGAGTAAATTTTTAAGACTGTCGTGAAAAGCTTTGGTGAAATAGCCGTACCCGTGTCTCACACACCTCTTGATCGAAATAGGGTTGGTTGAGTCGTGCAGCTTCACGTGTATTGTTGCCGAGATATATAGCACATCTACATATCGAGCGTCAATGGAGCTGCGATGGAGAGATTCAAATAAATTCCAATGTTCGACGTTGTCAAAGGCATTCTCGTTGTCGCCAAAAACTCTTGTTTCCATCAGCTGTTTTGCCGTATCACATGGTGACTGTAGAGAACCTGCTCCTGAAACCAGCTTGTTCGACAGATTGGCACTCGTCTAGCTTGCGTGTGATTCTATTGCACAGGACGTTCGCAAACATGTAAAAGGTATAAGTCACCCTTCGGGTTTTGGGTCGGTAGTTACTCAGTTTTGCGATGTCTCCTTTCTTATGTATAATCGTAGTAATATCATTTTTTCAGGAATGAGGTGGATAAAAGGAGCTTTGTACTCATGGTAGTAGATGCTTCTCTTCGGTGTTGCGGTTTTCTACAGCTGATGCTCTGGAATCATCTCCTGGTATGATGGATTCAGCCGATCGCGTAGCGTGTAGGTCCCCGTAAAACTCTTAAATATTTAGTTACCGTTATTTTTATTTCATTTTTTAATTATAATATGTTAATTTCCTGACTTGAGCTTTCTTTGGAATTTTTAGTTCCTTTGAATCTTTTAATGATTTTTACTACGTACTGTTACTATAATATACTTCCTCGAGTCTATTTTAGTGGCTTTGTTAATTTTCTTATTAGCAGCCAGAATTATATAATATGTAATGTAATATGTACAATATATAATTAGCAGTAAACCATCTTTTATTTTGATGCACCCAAAACCAATGTAAACTAAATTAGTGGGACTACAATACAACCCTACACGTAATAGAAAACAATCTTAAAACAAAGTAAACAGACTATATTAAATCAAAGAACATTACCACTACATAATACTATCTGATATGCACATTTTTTTAATTACAAAACAGATAAACCCCAATTCGGTATGCTAAAAAAAATTAACCTATGCCAATTCCAAAACCATTTCGAGATTTTATGTTACTAACCCTTATTTTTCTACTCCGATCTTTTAAAACGATAAGATGCCATTTATTTTAACATAAAACTAAGAAATCATTCGACTTTCATTGACCTCTAAATGACGTCACGGTGTAGCATTTTATTTTCTGTGCCATTTAAGAATAAAAATATTATACATTTGACACACTGTTCGTCACACAGAATAGAATATTTTTTCATTTCTGTGGTTTGACTGTCTGGTTTTTTTCAGGGCTGCCAATATGGGGTGCTTTTTTAGACTTCTCAACGCAACGAAATTTTGTGCTATATGGTGACGTCACATAATTTCAATTTTCAAAAAAATATTGTAAAATAACTACTCAATAGAAAACAAAAATATTGAAATTAGTTTCTTAAAATAGCCTTATCTACGAAATAAAAATATAAAAAAAAATACAAAAAAAAAAACTTTACATACCGAAAGTAAATGAACAGCTTTGAACAGTACTTAAAACAATTATCACTCTTCAAGATGTGGCTTGATGGCATATTTGTAATGAGCATGTATTTATTTTTTTATAACATATGTTTTCTTTTTGCAAATACACGACATTCAAAACATTCAAATACATCTGGAAATTCAAAATGGATATCATATTCGTAATGAGCATTATCAAACCCTCAGCTAAATGTAATTCAATGTAAATTAAGGACACCACGGATAGTGAACCCATTAGTATAAGGGACTTGTATTTTTACGCGTCCAATTAACATAAATACATTTTATATCAAATGTTCTATAATTAAATTTTATGTAGTAACCTGACGACTCAAGCTACTTCACTTTCCATGACATAAATATTTATAAAGGTCTTATACATATTTGTTTTTATAAAAATCGGGCCTGGGAGTGAACCCCCAGGCCACTCCGGGGGTTCATAAATGAGCAAGGTAAGGGATTTTTTTTTGAAGATATTGGAAATCTGGCAACGCCATGCGACGCAGCGGAAAAATCTGAGTTCGACAATATATCGACGGATAAAAGGCGAATTGACTTAAGCGCCACATTGTGCTATATGGCGTTATACGAGTATGTGTATATCGTTGCAATCAGTGAATTTTTCTGCGTCGTTTGAGCTAGGTTTCGCGCAAATCGGAGCACTTTGTTAGCGCTGCATTCCATTATATATTTGGGTACCATTTCTGGAATCGGTCCAATTTTTTGTGTCAAATGGGTATCTATTGTTCATAATATAATCGACTTATTTAATTCTACTTATAATTAAACCTTCCAAGAATATATTTTTCTGTTTCGTGTCTAACATTTCAGACATTTAAATTTTATACGGATTTTACGGGTTCTTCGCAGGCTACCCTTTCGCAAAATGTCCCCTGGGGCCTTACGGACAACAGCTAATTGCGGCACCTAATCCGCTCAGTTGGAAAATCACGCGAACGTGAACCTTATCGCGCCCAGATACGGTTTGCGGTCGCGTGATTTTCCAACTGAGCGGATTAGGTGCCGCAATTAGCTATTGTCCGTAAGGCCCCTGGTAGCAAAATTTCAGCTATGAATCACCTTTCCATACTTCCATACTTCCGGGTCCTTCATACGAAGTCCCGTCTGATGACTGGGCTAAGACTTATTTTATTATAATAGCATGATTAATTATGACCGTTTCAGTTACAGGCTTTCTAATAACATTTGGCTTTGATCATCACTAACGTTAATTTTTGTGCATGTGGCAGCATGTTCCGACGCGGTCGACAACCGAACGTATCTGCTGGACGAGAATGCCAACGCCTGCTTGGGTGCGTTTCATTTCATCATAATAATATTATTAATGTTTTCTAACTAATCGAATCGAGAAAAAAAATTCTGCTAAATTGACAAACACCAGTGGCTACTACAAAAAACATTCTTATAATAATACTAGCAGCACCCTGCGGTTTCACCCGCGAGTTAAAATCATCGTTAAGTTTTCTGAAATTTTCCAATTTTTTGCGCAATTTTCTTAATTTTTCTATCCGTAAGAACCTTCTACAAAGCATTAGAAAACTTTAAAAAAAAGACGAATGAAATCGGTAAAGTTGTTCTCAAGTTATGGCGTGACCAAGGTAAATAGAGATTCATTTTTATATACCTACATAATTATATAGATAGATAGATTACATTGAGCTTTGTCTCGGTCTCTCGGCTAATGAGAGAGCAAGCCAAAATTCAATGTAAGGTTATTATAAGAATGTTTTGTGATTTTGGTAGCCCACCTGACGTGGCGTGTTATTGCGACCGACTTCAAAAAAAGAGGGAGCTTCTCAATTCGATCAGTTTTTTATTATTTCTTTTAATTTATGCACGCTTCTTTATTGGTAAAAAAAAATCATTAACATTGGGTCGGTAGTTAATACCAGCTCCAATAATATGAGTAATTTTGTTCGGGCGTCTATTGATTTGGCTATATCAATAATTTTCTTCGAGAGCCTACTCATGTTGAAATCGGTTTGTTGTTAAGATAATTGTAGCGCAGTAAATTTTCTGCGGATTGTTTTTTTGCATGCAGTGTTCATTATTTCGTCTACTAGCGGTATCCGTATGGATGCCATCGGTCTTGCAACCTTAACGTAGACAAAGCCAGCACGATTCTAGTCATTCTTCTATTCCCGACTGGTCCATTTTTGGGATACTTATTGAAACCATTATAAAATACAGGGTTACTCGGAAAAAGTGTACTAAGGGGGTCCATAATACCATACCATAATTATGAACAACTTTTACTACCGTCATTCACACTCTACAAAATGTATGGCGCAGATGATATTTATTCGCGACTTTTGGGGTTGGTCCCGTAGTAAAAGTTGTCTATAATGATTATAAATTTGAGCTACACAGGTGCTTACGTCAGCTTATTTTTACAGATGAAGACTTCGAGCAAGAAATGGAGCCGTCACGACTACTCCCCGAGAGGACCACCAAGTACGTCGAGCTGATGTACGACAGCGACTCCGCGCCCGGCAGTGTGGCCATGTGCGACGGGTACGAGGTCCCGCGGACTCCGCTCGCGTACATGCCCTTCGCGCGACATAGCATCGTTGGCGTCGCTCCCAACAGACTGATCAAACCGCTCTACAGAACACATTCCTTGCGGAACAGCGCCCGCCCGCCCAATGCCACCATCATTCCTCTCCGGAATGGTATAACTAAACGATCTTCTTTATGCGAAGAGCTAAGCGCAGGGCCGAGCCGCGACTCGCGTTTATACCTGCGCCCGCCGCGACGACCCACCCTCGACCTAGACTTCGAGAACCACCTATTTAAGACTCCATTTTGAACTGTGATATTAGAGAATCTCGACGACATTGTGTATATTTTTTTCCACCGATCGACATTTTTGTACTATTTAAAGTTATTTATTTTCGATAGTTTGTAGTTCGTTGTAAATATTAATTAAAGGATAATTTTGGCTGTATATAATTATTATACTTTGGGAAGCGTCCGAAACGTTATAAGGGGATGAAATTTCTATAAAAAAAATAACAACAGGGCCCAGTGCGAGTTTTTTCGTTTGCGTTTACTTACTCGACCGCGTTAGCGTAAACCACGATTTGTACCCACTGATACAGTAACTACAAACACGCTCGTATCGCGGACGTTGACCTCAAAAAGTTGACCTTTAATTTCTAGGGAATAGAGGCTAAATTTTTAGAGGTTGAGTTTTCGCGCGGTACATGCGTGTTTTATTTAGTGAATAAAGGCAGGCTGGCTATACTGGCAGCAAGTTGCCAGTATATTCGTATCTGTCCTCGTTACTCTCGTCTCCATCTCAACACTAGTGCTGACAGAAATAATAAAAGCTATTTCCTGCAGAGAATCAAGACTTCGACTATCGACATTCCTATTGCAAGCTAACTTTTAGATAGATTTGCGGAATTGAAAATATAGTGTAGAATATCCACTTTTAATTAGATGTGCCCGTGATACTCTTCACAAAGAACTTAGCATGTGTTATATCAAAGATTGTTATATTTATAAGGACGAGTAGAAATATAAAGAGCGAATAGGTAGAGGGTGGACAGTAAGAAAAAAAATCGTTGTGGACAAAATATTGCATTTATTGTAAAATGTTGCTGATTAAATATTTTGCCTCACTGTAAAGATGCCGTTTTATTTATATGTTAACAAGTTTTCTATTGACAAGAATGTATGTACTACATAAGTATATTATTACAATGTCAATTGTTACAATCAAATGTTTGTACATATTAAAGAAAAAAAAAAATTTTTTTTTTACTAAACGTCTGAGTAACCTTTACTCTTGAAAAATAAAGTTATCTTGTAGGTAAAGAAAAACATATAGAACTCCGTCAATACAATGTAACAAAAAATATGTTTATCCTACAAAGGCTCACAGACGGTAAGACGCGGTACGGCATTTTCAACCTTATTTCAATTAATTAGGCCGACATTCCCCTATTTTAACATGAATAGGCCGAAACGTCTCTTGTTATGCCGCGGCATACTCCGGGACCCATAGCACGTCGCGTCATTCCCCGGGATCCAGCGACATGTAGCGACATTCTATGGGATGCCGCGGCATACTCCGGGACCCATAGCACGTTGCGTCATTCCCCGGGATCCAGCGACATGTAGCGACATTCTATGGGATGCCGCGGCATACTCCGGGACCCATAGCACGTTGCGTCATTCCCCGGGATCCAGCGACATGTAGCGACATTCTATGGGATGCCGCGGCACGCCGCTGCATAGGTAACGAAAGGAATGCAAGTGCTAAGTAGTTGAAACAAGGTTGAATCTAGCTTTCGTCACATGGGATGCCACAGCACCACGGCATGTTTCGGCATGCCGAAACATGCCGTGTCGCGCCGTCCCGCGCCTCGCCGTCTGTGAGCGACGACCCATAGGAATCTAAATCTAAGAATGTCCGTTGTCTAATTTACCGGCAATTTTTTACCAGTTATAGATTAGATTTACTAAATTTATTGCTGCTTAATACTAAGCGCGTTTTAACAATGAGTCACTTGAGACGGTTGTCACATTAGTGACATACTATAGCATACTATGAAAAATCCCAGCCTTCAGCCCTGGACCCACAATGGCGAGTTTCTAATAAAATGAGGTTTCATCTAAAGCTGTTTTTTGTATAAAAATACTATATTTCGTAAAAACAAAAATCAAAACAGCTACAGTAGTATTCTGGGCACAAATTTAATCATCAAATCAAATTTAATAATCATTTAATCTTTATAATTAGCTTTGCACGCCAATTAAGCGGCTATGAACACAGTGGCACCCTCAAATGCTACAACTGTTCTCCTCTGCATAGACTATATCAATATAATGAAATTATACAACTTGTCTCATAAAGGTGAAGTAATACTTAATCTACATCAAAGTAAAGGTAGAAAACTTAGATTGCCAAATACGAGGAGAAAAAATTGTCTTTACGAAATGAATCACATAATCTGAAATTTTGTGTACAATAGTGTTTTTTTTTATTGGTAAAAAATACCGTAAATGTATTACTACTATACCTTTATAAAATACGTTGTATAGTCATATTTTAGTTTCGAAATAAAACCACATTTGAATGTAAACTCGCCCCTTCGATGAACTAACTATACTACTCATATTCATGAGTTACTCCCCATCTTCAACCGCTTCCAGCTTGACACGTTTCTCCTGTTTGATCTGGTTGGTGGTGGTGACTGCGGCGCCGACAGCCGGCGGCTCCTGATTGTCATCATCCTGGGCGTCGTCCTTACTGTTCTCGTGGAGTAAAACGTACTCTCGCTGTGAGAAACCAAACTTTACTACGTCTTTTTCAAGCAGCTCTACATAACGGCGCACCTCAATCTTCTTGTTGTTTACGAAGGTGCCGTTTGCGGACTCTGAAAAGGTTTAGGTGTAGCTTAGATTGTTATAAACGGTCGAAACACAAATAAAAAAAAAAACGGCCAAGGGCGAGTCGGGCTCGCGCACTGAGGATTCCGTACCACCACAAAATACAATATGGTTGTCCAAGTAACCGAATTACCAAATTGCCGGAGTAATTGCTATGCAGTTTGCTACAGGCGCTCGAGTATAACACAATTATAACTTGGTAATGAACAAAAATTTGTCACCGACTCGCACTTTCCATTATTTGTTGTTATACTTTAGAATGTATACTACAATCATGCCAAGTTTGACGCTTGTACGTATTATCGTTTTTACATTAGAGCTAATACAAAAATAATACCAATACTTAAAACACAATACACATACACTACTAAAAAAACTAGTCTTACCCAAGTCGATGACGTAAGGCCTGACGCGGCGGCCCTGCGTGCCATCCGGGCGAGTGAAGGGCGTAGCTCTGTATTGCAGGGCAGCGTGCTGTTTGCTAATCGAAGGATGCTCGAGTGTGATGTCGCATACTTTCTTATCGCGCCCTATCAGGAACGCAGACTGCCGGTGGATGTAGAGGATAGGAAGCGCTTTGTCGCCTTTGAAGGGGTAGAACCTAAAAACATTTTTCTTTTAGAGCACCATACAAGCAGACATACGGTTTGCCTATGATAGAAGCGGAAGTTTTTATTTAATAAATAAATAAATATTTGGGTCCTTTTTGCACACACGGTCATTTCACCTCAAACTAAGCAAAGCTTGTGATATGGCTGCCAGTGACTGATACATACATATATAGTTTTTAAATACATACTTAAATAGATATGAACAACCAGATATAGAACAAACACAAATATATGTCCTAGGTGGGAATCGAACCCAAGCCCCAACCTCAGAAGGTAGGTTCACTACCAACTGGACCAACAGGCTATCAATCACATTGGGGTTTATGTAAGAGTGATGGTGGCCGAACGGTAGCATGTGCGCTTTGCAATCTGTCGGCACCCGGTTAGATCCTCGGCCCTGCACCAATGACTTTTTTTTTTTTGGCTACGGCCCACCAATGACTTATTTAGTACCTAATTAAAAAATTGCAATTTTGACTCAAACACGGTGAAGGAAAATATTGTAAAGAAACTGTGCCAAGAACCTCAAAAGTTCAAAGACATTATATTCACCAACATGCACTGGGCCAGCATGGTGGATTGTGGCCTAAACTCCCCCCCACACACACACCCACACACACATGCTCCAGTGGCATAAATGGAAGTGTCAATGATGATGAAAAGCAGCCTGGCTGTTGCAGTGCCATAGAATATAGATGAAAATGAGAATGCTTCGTGCAACCACGTAGCAATTCTACTTTTGTTTTTTTGTGGCTTTACATTGGAAGTGTTGTGGGTGTGTGTGTTTTTTTCCCACTTAACTATCACACAATTCCATAACAGCTGAACCGATTTACAGACTTCCCAGTACTATAATACTAGAGTTAGTATATAGGCTATTATCAAAAAATGCAGCGTGGATTAGGGCCTATTCTCTCTGAGAGAAGGTCTGTGTCCCAGCAGTGGGAAAATGAAAGGTGATGATGATGATCTAAAAAAAATAAAGTTCATATTTATCAAGCTCTTACCTCCACCTCCTCTTAGGCTGCTTGGCGTCATCAGGTTCTGTGTACTTTATAACGACGCCGTTGACAGTATTCGCATCAGCAGTAAGTTTGCCTGAGAGGCCAAAGTTGGGCTTCTCCTTTTCATCCTCTTTGGTGCCTTCTTTCTTCACCTCTGTTTTACCCCAGCTGTATTCCTTATCACCTTCTGCATCAGCAAATCTGAAAAGTTAATGCGGAATTTAATGAAGTTCAACTCGAGCTTTTTAATCTAAAGAAAATAATTATATTTGCCAAATCAATTTTTTAATTTTTTTTTGTTTTATGGCAGACGTTTTTACCCTTTGGATACGGAATCCTAAAACAACATCTATAATGAACCAGACTCAAAATAATGAAAATATATATTTATTTATTTATTTGACGTTGTGTGTGTGTGTGTGTGTGTACTGTGTGTATATGTATGCATGAGTGTGTGTGTGTATGAGTGATGTTGTTATTCTGGCAGACATGGCCATTACAATATGGCCGAATACGTCGTCAACCCCTGTCATATTTTGATTATACTAAAGGTCTTTACCCACTCCTGCGTACGATACCAATCATACTATGGCCGTGCTATAAACGCATCAAGCACGAAAAACACGGTTATGACGCGTATGTTTAACGCGGTCTGGCAACGTCGCGTGCCATGCACGGACCGTACCAGCAGATGCAAAATATTCTCGTCGGGAATTCACTGCCATTTTGGTCATGGTTATGGCACGCTACGGTCTTGGTCGGTGAGGGAAGGCTTTATTGGGCAGTCTCATACTAATTCACACAAACTATATTTTTTGCATGTGTCAGCACGGTTACAGTAATGGTTTGCGCCGATTGTGCATGGTAGACATTTAGACAAAGCGATTTTCTGGCAGAAAAAGAGAGTGCTCCACGCGCTCGTCGAATTAAAATTGATATCACGTGCGCGTTTCAGTTTAGGTTATAAGTTTCTTGGTACTTGTACTATTATTTAATCTGTGGTATAAGGTACCTGCTCTTTTTCTCCTTTGTGCCAGATTCAGCGTTGCCATCGGGCCGGTCCCGCGGCCGGCGCTCGTCGCGGCGCGGCTCGCGGCCATTGCGTCCTTCGCGTTCCTCTTTGAACCTGTCATCTCTTCTGTCAGGTTCCCTCTCTTGACGGGGCTCCGGCCGTCTGCTGCGGTCCCTGTAGCGGTCTTCCACGCTTTCGGATCTTGGCGGCTCCGGCCTGGAAAATGTCAGAGCAAATTTTAATGTTCATTGGTTCTGAGATCTCTTAGCAAATAGGCAATCTGCCTGACAGCAATGACCAGACATACTTAGTGACTTTTGGTGCTTAAAAACTGCGCGAGTGAACAGGACAGGATAAATTACTGGATTGATAAAGATACAAGACAAAACCATGAATTAAATGGTTTTTCAACTGAATGAGATGACGTATGTAGTATTTTTTAAACTTTCGCGATTTGACACCATGTATTAAATGTTTATCAGGTCTTATCGCGCAATATTTTATTTAGGTAAAAATAGGTACCTTTCGCTCGACGTTTCGACCATGTTACAATGGCCGTCGTCACGGGCTGACCACGACGAGCGAAAGGTATTTTTACCCAAATAAAATTACGTATGATTATATGACAGTGGAGAATAATGAAAGACATGACATAATGATTTATGAAAGAGATTGTAATGGCAAATGTATGAGGTTATTATACTACATTATTCCAGCCAGGAAACTCCAACGTAGTTCCGGAAGTATGATGGAAGATGCCTAGCTGCCTATCCCGAGCAGAGCGGCGAAGAGTGCCATGCTCCACACAGGGATATTCTCGGATTAACCAATCTGTGTATCTTCTTCAATTTTTTTCTTCTATTCGTGGTAAAGGTGCTAATTGGCGATTAAACACAGTACACTCTTGCCCATCAGAGAATCGTGCATGGGAATATGTAGGATTCTTTCCAGATTTTTTGCTTCCTCCACCAAGTCATGGTACTTAGAAGCTCTTAAATTTTTCTTTATAAGTGCTGGTCCTTACATCATCCATGATGGCAACGACTTCCCATTGGGCGAGCGCCTTGGATGACATGAACACTCATGAAACTCATGAAAGACAATTCCAGTCTTTCATTAGGAGTGGTGTTTATATATAAAAGAGATCTTATAGTATAACACGTTCATGTACACTTGTTTCTAGTTAGAAATATTCATATTCTTTGATCGAAGATTAAGTTGAATAGCCCTCCATAACATAAGGTACCATTAAAACGTTCAACCTGGCCATTTCCTCGGGGGTTATAGGGTGTTGTCCTATTCATTCAGTCCCAGGGGCGTAAGAAAGTTCCTCAGTTCTTCTGACATAAATGAAGCCCTTCTATCTGAATGGACATACAGTGGAAATCGAAGTGTGAAATAGGTCTTTTAGATATCTGATAAGACGCTACAATGACCGTGGCGATCGACAAGTACAAGTCACTGCAAGGATAAACAAACGGGAATCTAGAATACTCGTCTATAATAAAATTGTCAGTAGGTATCGTCTTCGAATATTTGTTGGAAGAGGACCTTTGAAATCAATGTTTATTCTCTCAAAGGAATCATTAGCCTTTTATAACTGTCCTTCTGGTTAAAAAATCGCGGTTTTATATCAGTTATGTATTATTAAGGAGATGTCATGGTCTTCCTAATTTTCCCGCACTGTCACATCGTCAAGATAACAATACGTCCCGTTAAGATTATCTGTTTCAATTATATACTGGAGTGTCCTTTGAAAGGCTGCTACGCCATTTTTAACTCCAAAAGGAATTCTCGTAAATTGATACAAAGCTTCACTTGCCTCGAAAGCTGTATACTTTTGTTCTGATTTTAATATTGGTATCTGATGGTATGCGCCTTTTAAATCAATTTTACTGAAATATTTATATTTAGCGACATTAGAAACATTGGTTTCTAATGTCGCTAAATATGTGTTCGGCTTCTACGTTATGTTCATTAAGCATAATATGGACTGTTGCTTTGCTTAAACTCGATGAGAGATGCAGCAGTTATGCAGAAAGATTTGAATAGCATTTGTGGATGACTTAAAAAGCCTGTAATGCCTTCATTACACGCATTTTTAAGAGAGTCCCGAGTATAATCGCATTTGTTCTGATCCACGGTAACCACCTTGAATTTGCAATCGTGTGCTGGTTGTTTTAGGGCACGTGCGCAGTATCATATGAAATACAGTCCCTTACGAGAATGTACACAGTCGGCGACAGATGGTTGGCGAAAGTTTTCAAAGTATGGCGCCTGTGTACAATGTACATACTGCACATCTGATCCCGGTACTCCAGGCTTCATCGCAAACCGCTCAGACAGAAAAAAAATGAGGGTCTTATGTGACATCAATGAGGTGGTCAGGTAGTCGAGGGACTACGAGTACCACTCGTAGTCGTATCGTTTTTACTCCGCGACATTATATTATACTTTCATCATAATCAGCCTTTTAACAGTCCACTGCTGGACTTTTAGCCTACCCCCGAAAGGGTGATTGGGCCATATCCACCACGCTGGCCCAGTTGCGGGTTGGTGGATTCACATACGCCATTGAACTCCTTCTCCGCACGTATGCAGGTTTCTTCACGATGTTTTTCCTTCACCGAAAAGCCAATTATATGAAAATCCGTACATAAACTCCAAAGAGCTTATTGGTACGGAGTATCATACTTTATGTTTACATTATGTTGAATAAATTGATAAAGATACAAGACAAAACCATGGATTAAATGGTTTTACTAAACATATTATTAATTAAAAGTGATTAAAAGTGGAGAATGACATGACACAATGATTTATGAAAGAGATTGTAAATGTATGAGGTTAGCTAGCATACTACATCGGCATCAGAGTGCGAAAAGAGTGTGTTATTCAGACTTGGGGCGTTGGAGTCTATTGAAAAACGTGCAAAGAAGTTTATTAGTAACAAATACCTAGTTCAGACTAAGCTGCTTCTTAGTCTTGCTACCTAATGTAGTAGTAAAGTTGCTAGTCTGTCGGTTTTTTATCGGATACATTTCGGAGAGTGTGCATAGGATGTGCATGATCTAATTCCCTCCTGGCCTTTTTCTATCGGCCAGAGTGGGCACTAGAAATCGACACCGCTTTATGATTGATATTCCGAAAACTCCTACGAAGCGCTTTTATTCCACTTTTATTGTGCGAACTGCTAATCTGTGAAATGCGCGGCCTCAATGGGCGTTTCCTGATAACAACAATCTGGATGTCTTCAAGTCGCGAATAAATCGGTTTCTTCTAGGCAAGCATGCTCCATCGTAGACCGCAACATCGCTTAACATCAGACGAGTAGGCGGTCAAACACAAGCCTATTATTGAATGAAAAAGTGAGAAAGAGTCCACTGTGTGTCGAAATGTTCCATTTTTGACATTTATTATTCTTATTTTTAATATGTAATAGATCTACGTTTGGCCATTAACTCGTCTGATAGTAAGCGACGGTGTGGCCGAGGATGGAACACGTTGATCTAGGAGAAATATATTCACTCTAGCCTTGGATATGTCTAGATTGTAGTTCTCAGGAAACAAGGAGGACGCCAGGGAGTTCCATTCTTGGGCAGTACGTATCATAAATGTCCGAAGCAAATCGTTGAATCTTTGGAATTTCAATGAGAAAGGGATGCAGTTCTTCTACTTGCCCTATAGTAATAGGGTGAAGTAAAAAGTAAAAGGGAGGGTGGAATAAGGCCATGAAGCTCTTGCGCATACTCGCCGAAATGTATCCGATAGAAAATAGACCGACAAGCTTCTTTACAGCGGTGCTCGAGGCTTTGCAATTTTTTTTGGCGACTAGTTTGCTGTAACCGCTCAGCCTAATAGCACGCCGATCTACCGAATCTAAAGCTTCCAGCTGGTACTTCGGTGCTCCTTCGAATAGATGGCAGCAGTACTCAATACACGATTGAACTTGTACTTGATATAAGTAAAGCAACTGCCCCGGTGAGAAGTATCGCCTAACCTTATTGAGGATGCCAAGTTTTTAACTAGCCAGTTTAGCCTTAGATTCGAGGTAGGCTCCAAAATTGAGAGTAGGCGTTACGGTGAGTCCTAGTAGCTCTAGGTGGTCTGACAGACGTATGGATACATCCCGGAAAGTAGGAGTCAATGAAAATTTACTCTTATTGACGGAGAAAAGACAAGGTTGGGCGTTGGCGTTGAATTTGATGAGAGTTTTCGTCACTCCAGTCAGAAACAGCTTTAAGAGCTTGATTCATACGATCTACAATGTCTCACGCTGTACGCTGTGGAGGTCCGGCCTAAGAATAGACCTCCCCCTTCTCTTCCCGTGGGTGCCGTAGAAGTCGGCTAAGGGATCAACCAGAAGACGGGCAGCAGCGTCTTCTGAGTATAAAAACACCGACTGCGCTCGCCAACCCGCCTGCCAAGCGTGGCGAGTATTGGCAATCCCCCCCCCATTATATGATGAATACAAAAAGGACCAGGCCCCCAGTCCCCGGCAGCCCCGCTATTCCTGGCTACGGTAGCGGTCATGGTAACGGCGGGGCCAGGGGTGCTAAGAATCCCCGGCAGACGCTCGGCTACCAACCCCAACGACGACGACTGGCCCTGGTAACACACAACATACGCACCATGAGGACTGATGAGAAGATTGTTGAGCTGGAAGAAGAAATGGGTAGGGTACGTTGGGATATCTTGGGTTTATCCGAAGTCCGTAGAGAGGGCGAGGACACGATAACCCTGAAATCCGGTAACCTACTCTACTACCGGGAGGGCGACCAACAGTCCCAAGGTGGTGTCGGCTTTCTCATCCACAAGTCCCTCATTAACAACATTATCACCATCGACAGTGTTTCGAGCAGGGTTGTATACCTAATACTCAGAATATCCAAGAGATATTCGTTGAAGGTCATTCAGGTATACGCACCGACCTCGTCACACCCAGATGATGAAGTGGAGGTTATGTATGAGGACATTAGTAGAGCCATACATACGTCCGAGACCCACTTCACTGTTGTTATGGGGGACTTTAACGCGAAGTTGGGCAAGAGAAGTGATGATGAGTTGAAAGTGGGGAAATTTGGCTGTGGGCAACGGAACCCTAGGGGACAGAGGCTGGCCGACTTTCTGGAGAAAGAGGGACTTTTTATGATGAACTCTTTCTTTCAGAAGCCGCCTCACAGGAAATGGACCTGGATGAGCCCCGATGGTTCTACGAGAAATGAGATAGACTTCATTATGACCACCAAGAGACAAATATTCAATGATGTCTCTGTGATTCACAGGGTGAAAACCGGTAGTGATCACCGAATAGTAAGAGGCACATTGAATATTAACGTTAAAATTGAGAGGTCCCGCCTAATGAAGTCCACGCTCCGACCGAACCATGCCCATATTCAAAACCCCGAGAGCTTTCAACTCGAGCTGTCTAATCGCTTTGATTGCCTGGAGAACTTTGCTTCCGTGGATGAGATTAATAACAGGTTAGTGGAAACTGTCCATGCGGTAGGTTCTAAGTTTTTTAGACCTGGCCGGCGCACAGATAGACCTCAAAAATTATCCGACCATACCCGTAACCTCATGGCTGATCGACGCTCGTTACAACTACAATGTTCCGATGACGCTGACTCATATAGGCAGCTCAATAGACAAATTTGGAAGTCATTGCGGCACGACATACGTACCTTTAATACGAACAGTATTAAAGAGACGATTGAGCAAAACAAAGGCTCCAAAGTGTTTGCAAGAGACATGTCTATTGGGCAAAGCCAGCTGACAAAGCTGAAGAGGGAAGATGGTAGTGTAGCGTCGACCAAAGCCGAGGTATTAGGGGAAATCGAAAGGTTCTATGGACAGTTATACACTTCGGTTGCTAAACCTGTGAGCAGCTCGGCCAAAGACCCAAGAGCCAAGCTGAGCCGACACTATACTGAAGATATCCCGGACATCAGCCTGTACGAGATTAGGATGGCCCTGAAACAGCTCAAGAACAACAAGGCGCCGGGGGACGATGGAATCACATCAGAGCTTCTGAAAGCGGGTGGAACACCGGTACTCAGAGTCCTTCAGAAGCTCTTTAATTCTGTCTTACTCGAAGGTATAACGCCAGAAGCATGGAACAGAGGCGTGGTGGTGCTGTTCTTTAAGAAAGGTGACAAAACCTTGCTGAAGAACTACAGACCCATCTCGCTTCTGAGCCATGTTTATAAGCTGTTTTCGAGGGTCATCACGAATCGTCTCGATCGCAGGTTCGATGACTTCCAGCCTATCGAACAAGCCGGTTTCCGAAAAGGCTATAGTACCATAGACCACATCCACACGCTACGCCAAGTTATACAGAAGACCGAAGAATATAACTTGCCACTATGTTTAGCGTTTGTGGACTATGAGAAAGCCTTTGATTCGGTCGAGACATGGGCGGTGCTCGAGTCTCTCCAGCGATGCCGTATTGACTATCGGTATGTCGAAGTGTTGAAGTGTTTGTACAATAACGCCACCATGTCGGTCCGAGTACAGGAGCAGAGTTCGAAGGCAATTCCATTGCGAAGAGGCGTGAGACAGGGAGACGTTATCTCTCCGAAACTGTTCACTGCCACAATGGAAGATGCTTTCAAGCTCCTGGAATGGCAAGGACTCGGCATCAACATCAACGGCGAGTACATCACTCACCTTCGGTTTGCCGACGATATTGTGGTCATGGCAGAATCGATGGAAGATCTCAGCATGATGCTCGAAGGCCTCAATCGAGTCTCCCAACAGGTGGGCCTTAAAATGAACATGGACAAGACAAAGGTTATGTCAAATATCCATGTTGTGCCCACCCCAGTATCAGTTGGGAACTCAGTTCTTGAAGCTGTTGACGCGTACGTCTACCTAGGACAAACCGTCGAACTAGGTAGGTCCAACTTCAAGAAAGAGGTCAATCGGCGAATCCAACTCGGCTGGGCAGCGTTCGGTAAACTACGCAACGTCTTCTCGTCCAAAATACCTCAGTGCCTTAAGACGAAAGTCTTCGACCAGTGTGTGTTACCAGTGATGACATACGGCACTGAAACGTGGTCTCTCACTATGGGCCTCATAAGCAAGCTCAAAGTCGCACAACGAGCTATGGAGAGGGCTATGCTCGGGGTTTCTCTACGAGATCGAATCCGAAATGAGGAGATCCGTAGACGAACGAAAGTCACCGACATAGCCCACCGGATTAGTAAGTTGAAATGGCAGTGGGCAGGGCACATATCACGCAGAACAGATGGCCGATGGGGCCGAAAGGTTCTGGAATGGAGACCACGGACTGGCAAGCGCAGCGTAGGACGTCCACCCACAAGATGGACAGACGACCTAAAAGAGACCGCAGGGAAACGCTGGATGCAGGCCGCTTCCAACCGGCCCTTTTGGAGATCGATGGGGGAGGCCTATGTCCAGCAGTGGACGTCCTACGGCTGAAATGATGATGATGATGATGATGATGACAATGTCTCAAGCCTCTCAAAGCCTGAATTTCCGCCATCTTGACCCTCTTGAAACATCTAGTTCAAGCATTGGGGTTGGGTGGGACTTGTGCAGTGGGTAGCACGGCAGCCTTATAATGGTAGCTGAAGCCGTAGGCAATAGTAAGTGACCAATGGATTGCAGTGCAGCTAAACGTGTGCAAGGTGTGATATTTTGCAGAAGCACCCTTATACTAATTTATTAGTATATTATAGTAATTAGTTACCTCCGTACCGTAGTTACCAACTAAAAGTATTCCAGAAACATTGACGTCAATTTTGTTCTACCTTTTCCTAAATTTAATTTGACAGATAATTTTAGTCTTATTAAATTGGTTTAGTGATTAGTACAACAGAATCGACGCCATTGCCTGCCCTTCAAGGAAAGATTCATAATCTTTGTGTTTCTTACACTAAATGTGTTTCATGCATCCAGTGTGATAATTTTTACATAACAGAATGATGATCAATGTTCAAAATGGGTTTGCTTTTTTTTTGCGTCTCTGTGATGTGATAAGTCGCTCGCCTGATGGTAAGCTTCACGTTTACCCGTAAAAGTTTCAGTGGCACCCAGAATTCTGAACTGCAATTCAATACCCTGCACAATGCGCATGCTCATCACTCTGGAGACAATGACGATATCTTATTATTCGATTATCTTTGCCCTGACATATTATCCTGAACTTAATCTCTTTATGCCTGTAATTTCAATGAGTATGCTTGCTAATGGTTGGTTGCCAGGAAGAGATTGCTTTTAGCGATTAAACCGCCATTTGCGGCACTAGCTCGTAAGTATAGCTGTACTCGTATGTAATGTTTGTATCTAGTGAGCACAATAAAGAGTTATCGTATGTTACATGCTGCTTAAATAGTTTTGCTTGTGATTCGCAAAAATCGCCCTTATGGAGACAAACCTATGATGTGGCGGTGGTGGGGGTCTCTCCACCCGTGGAGGCGGCTTGTCGCGGCGCACGTCTCGCGGCCTACAACCGATAACACACACAATAAACCTCTAGAAGCAGTTCAACCTGTATTTTCTTAAACACAAGAAAATACACATAGGCAGGCTTAAAATTGACACAAAATTATGCTATTCTTGAGATACATTTCCAAAAAAATGTAAGGCAACTCATCAAGCCCAATAGCATCTATAATTTATTCAATAATCAATAATAGATAAGGTGTAAAGAATAAATTTTTGATACAAAAACCCGATGTTACATCTTATTTTATTTTAAACAGTTACTCTTACATATTTTTTTAACATCCATTTTGAATTAGTTAGCATTATGTACAAAAAAACTGTTCGACACGAACAACCAACTGATTTTGTCACTCCTAAAACAGACTTACCGTAACATTGGAAATTAACGCTGATTTGTAGATGTTACCTATTAAAGGCTCATCCAGTCGTGGATATCTCATTTTTAAGTATATTTTATTCAGGGATCCCGCGAGTAGTGCGTAAATGTTTTATTTTTCCAAGTACATCAGCAATATTTCATACCTACTCCATCTGAGGTACAGCTGTTTTCAGAGGTTTCTTATCTTTCCTTTTTCGACAATGGTCCATGCAACAGCTGCCAAGGTTTATCGCTTTTGGGTTTTGGTCAATTTGTTCAGTGTGATTTTTTTTATAATCTTATTCAGTGTTCATATCATCAAATCCTGTTTGAATTAATTAATTTTGTTTGTCTACCAAAGCTTACTGATGCTCATTTCAGAATTTAGGGCTTGTCATATTTATTTTCCTTTCTTTGAGTATTTTAAGTAACATTTCCTTTAACACTTTTTTTCGTTTTCATTTCATTTTTTGCACTGAACGCAAATTCCAATTTGTCGTAATCTGGATTAGCTTGTTGTTTCGTAGACCTGAATGACTGATGTTCTTCTGTGAGGTTGTCTATGCAACTCATAATGTATTGTGTCTATAGACAATAATAATAATGTAGAACTAGTAGTTTCACTATATTCTCAATTAACATCTTTCGTTGCTTGTTAGCAAACCGTTATATACTGTTTTAACTGGAAGTATTAATGAAGTAACATTACTCATGCTATGCTTTCCTCATGTTGCCTATAACTTTTCCTGTCTTCTGTTCAAAAGTAGTTTCAGTTTATTTTCACTAGCCTTTTTAGTCTCACTGGTGCTATTCAAAGCTTGTTATGCATATCCATTGTTCGACAGATTTCATCTATTAGCAAAATAAATAAACATCACTGTATGACGTTGCAAAATGCTTCATTTGCATACAAACATGTTTTCATCAGGAAGTATAACAGCTTAGTAAATATCTCTTTCTTTTCAACAAGTTCTTGCATTTATATGCAAATGATTCAAAAATGTTCTTCTATTGGAAGTATGTTTCATGAAGATTTTGTACATATGTAATAAACACAGGTGCTGATGATTGCTCCTTGCAGACATAAATCCTGATGACGTCAAGAGTGTCGACTCCTAAGTTTAGAGAAATCCAATATAGTATTAAAACTAGTTATCCTTCTCATTTACTATCCAGTAACTGTGGTAGTTGGGTTTGATGTTTTCTCCATCCATGAAAACATTTCCTCAAATTTGTAGTCTAAATGTAGCCCAAGTAGACTAACAAGTCTTGTGATGAAGTAGTTGGCATACACATGTTCATTAATTATAATTTACATAATTTTTTGTGTAAAGTTTAATTAACACGATGACAGAGAATCTGATGCTCTGGTTTCAGTACAAAATGTTCAATATTTTAAGTACTTCAAGAGATCATACACAACTAGACATTTTATAACTGCCTAGAGTGATTACGGTCTATAGTGCAAATAGAGAAATATCTTTGCAACACCGACATTTTCTGTATGTTATAATTTTCTGTAGAGTGGTCACTGTAAAAATAAATATGGTTATTTAACGTCGCTGATGTAGACGATGGTTTTCACACCAGCACAAACATTTAATGCATTGTTTTAATTAGTTGAAATGCGATTTTTTTTAGTGTGCTGACTTCTCTAAACAAAATTACCTAACTAGAACACCTAATAATGGAAATATTAGAGTGAATATGTACCTGTCTGGTTGGAATGGCTCTTCACGATTGTACCTCTCTCTTCGTTCTGGAAATTCTCTCTCGCGGAACCGCTCTGCTTCCGGGGGACCGCGCCTATAAGTATGCAGAATAATTTATATGTGCAAACAAATGCATTTATATGTGTAACAAATTTTCGTAAAACATGGTTTTGTTTTTTATGTACCTCTCCCTTTCGCGATTATCACGGCCATCTACGAAATTCCTTTTTGGGCCTCTTTCTTCATACTGATTATAACGATTGTTGAAACCTGCAAGAGTATGGTAAGCTAAGATTAGTTATTTAGTTCAAGTGTTTAGAAATTTTAGAGTTTGCCTTGAAAGCAGAGATCCTTTTTATGCGAGTTTACCTACTTTCCATGTCCTTGACCTGTCTTAATTTGGATCAATGCTGCAGGTTGCATGTAAATACAAAAAATGGCAAATGGCATCATAGTAAACTGTAAAAACTGTTCAAAAGCAGTTGGCAATTGGTCAGTTGGAAAAGAGCTTTACTACTGAATTGCCCTTGTGACATTTAAGGGTGTTTTTTTAGTAGAAAAGAGTAGCGAACAGGAAAGCCGTCTGCCTTATCATAAGCGGTAATCACCGCCTATGGACACCTGAAACACTAGTGTCGTTTTTGATGCTTTGCCAGGCTGGAAAATTGTTTGTAGATCTACCCTTTTTAAAATTTAAATTAAATGCTCTATGTTGAGGCTCAGCAGGAACACCTTCAGGAAAGGGTTATATTGCCAATTTTTTTATACATACCTCTATTCAGCTCTCTGGATTGATAGTTCTCTTCTCTGGGCCGCCTCTGATACTCTTCTGTATGACCCGGCCGGTGGTTACCTTCATATCTCGGATTCCTACAATTAGAATTGTGGTAAAACACCCAAATACATTTCCCAATAACATTTAAAACATACAAACTGACAATAAGCTTATTTAAAATCTTTGTTTGCAGGCAAGACAAAGGTAGCAATCTACATAAATGACATTGAAAATTCACATAGATATTTGTTTAAAAAGGTTTATCAACAAAACTGACTAAAAAGTGTTGTCATCTACGTAACATACATCAATGAAAAAGACAACAATATTTCCAGCTAGCTCAGGCCTATTCCCGTGCATGCAATATTGTTTCTGTTCCTGTCAAAACTAATATTGCAGGTCCTGGAATAACCCACCAGTTACTTAATTGACTAAAACCTTTAAAATGAACATGCATAATTTATGTTGGCTCAATATAGTACCTCTGGCCTTGATAGCCCCTTTGTCCTCTTTGATAGGCATCAGTGGGAACACTGAATTGTGAACTTTGATGGAATGTATTTTTGGTGGAATATTCAACCGCTTGTTGATTTGGCCCAAATCTGCAATAGTTACGAAGGCTCCAAGCATACCCGAAAAACGCTAGTATTTATAAATTTAACATTCTAAAGTTTTTTTGTGCAGTTTTATTTTTGACATATTTATTACATGCATTATAAAAACTTTTTTATATCTAATTAAATTTGAAAGAAGAAATATTCAAAATAAAGAAAAACTTTCACTCTGCAGTATCTATGTTTAACATAACATGTTCATAAGTTACAATCTAACTTACCTTTGTTGATGTTGCCGCTCCTCATATTGATATTGCTCCTGGTACCTTCTCTCCTTACTGGAGCCCCGGTAGAATCGCTGCACTTCCCGCTGTCTTTGGCTTTCCAATTCATCTACTGGTGACTCTGAACGGTACTCTTTCCTATAAACATTAGATTTATGTAAATACAAGTTAATGAAGAACATAGTTTCTGAAGTTTTCGTTGGGCAAGTAGGAATAATATGCATATACAACTTTTAAAGGAACTTTAACTTACTGATAGTAGGTTCGCGTAGGACGTTCTTCCTCTTCAGAGGACCTTCTACGCTCTTTTACCACACTGTGCAGCCGACGTTCTTTACGTTCTACAACTTCTGTAATGAAAAAATATGTTGAATTATGTGTTTCAAACTAACCCACATCAAATGACCAAGGTGGGTTGAAAATTAAGTCTACCTATCACACTGCCTGAAGAGCTTCGTGATCGCTTTTGTTTGTGCTTCTTACGTTTTTTCTTTGGAGAAACTTCGCCCTCGCTAACGGAACTGTCTCCGGCGGCATCCGATCTGCTATCTGCGACAGATCCAGAACGCCTCTTCCTTTTGACATGCTTCTTCTTCTTCTTCTTGTGCTTACGTTTCTTCGAACGCCTGTGATCGTCAGAATCGCTATCAGATTCTGAAGATTCGGCACGCTTTTTTTTCTTTCTGTGTCGGTGTTCCGATGCCGATGATTCTTCACTTTCACTTTCAGAGCTGCTTGATCTTGCGCTGCCATCAGACTCTTCTGATTCGTCTTCAGATGACTGGTGACGCTTTTTGGATTTCATTTTGAAGACTTTTTTCCCAAAACCAAATCGACAAACAACGCAACGTTTGCTACACGCACGACACCAAAGACTACTATGTATATACGGAGATAGACTGGCAACTCAGCCATATTTGAAATCAATTATATGTGCCTCCATCTATCCGCCACTAACGGTACTACATTTAACCTACAGATGAATAGCAGGTTGTATTAATTCTATTCTACTACAGAAAACGCTTGTAGTTTTATACAAAATGTATGAGATTTACACAACTGGTGAAAAATTCACGTGACCAATCCCATACATTCCGTAAAAAACTACAATCATTTTCCATAGTAGAAAAAACATCTTGCCTACTGTAAAAATTAAGTCCGCTAAGCATAAGTTTGGCTGCAGCGCTCCGTCTACTTCAGAAATAATAAGCTTTTTTGCGAGCTTTAATAAAATATTTATTAAACGGCTGTACAGTTTTATACAACTCATAAATAAAATTATCAAATGAATACGCTATAATGCACGACACCACACAAGACAAGAAATATGTAGTATTTTTTTGTTTTCCATGACTATGGATACAAAGTCCTTCAGTCGTAATATTAATCAAGTTTACATAGTCTTAAATAGCGTCAAACAAATCATAGTCAGAGTCAAGCAAAGTAAGTCAGGTTCAAGTCAAACTCCTCCACCACATGCTTATGTGGTGGAGGAGTTTCGTTAACCTAATCTTACTTTTGTGTGTAAAAAATAAAGATCATGCATTTTCATGTCGATGTTGTGATTCCAAAACTTCCAAAACTCCGAGCACAGTAGCGCAGCTGTACTGGGGAGCACCTGTGGGGAGCACAGATAAATATGGAAAGACAGTAAAATACGGAAGACGAGGTGGTTATGGCTTTAATGGCTTTAGTCTAAGTAGTAGATAATAAAAAAACTGAATATCAAAAATATTTTGCTGTCAATGTCACAACATAGAACATGTAACTTTTCAATTATTTATATTCGTCAAAACTCAAAAGAAGAGTCGTAAAATCTTTTAAATCTTCATATATCCTGATAAAAATTATTAACGTTTTTCTTACTTACTTATTACTTTAATGACATAGTTTTCTACCTTTCGTTTCGATTAAGTTTATTCCAAGTTTACAATCACAGTAGTGAAATGCTAATGAATATCTTGCGGTTTAACGAACGTTATTAGTAACACGTAGCAAAGATTATTTTACCCCAGGGCACTTTAATTGGCTATATCTGTCGGTTAAAACGTATTTTACTCTTAACAATGGCGACAAGAAAGCGCAGTGGTTCTGGATCCAAAAGGCATCTAAAAGAGAAGGTTGTACAAATATACGAGTCCTTCTTCCGAGGCGAAGACTTGACTACCGATAACCCTACATTTTGGGATGAATTCTTCCTACTAAAGCCTAAGATTCCTCAGTTAGAAGCTGAGATTCAAAAGCTGTCCGTAGAGCAACTTCTAAATATGAAGGAAAGCATGAATATTTTTGTTGTGCAATGTATAGATATGTTAGGCCAAGAACATCATATAAGGTTGGTATCTATTGAGTAACCAGCTCTAATGTCAGAATTTTAGGGGTCCGCTGTCTTGAGTTATTTCAAAAGTTAATGAGTACAGGCTGGCTATTCTTGTGCATTCGACATTGTTTCTGTCTTAAGGACACTTACTTCAATCCAAATTAAATTGAAACTAATATCGCTGGTCTTTTTTAACCCAGGAAAATTTCTGAGTGATACCACCTAACAGGGGGGCATGGTGGTTATGTGTGACTATCCGCCAGAAGTGAGGCTCAGTCCCGTAGCTGCCATTCTCTTCCTCTTGGGAGGCGGAGCCGGGAGCGCATCCTCTGCCTCCCAAGTGTTGCCCGGCCAGGTTACCTGCGGCTGTGCATACTGCGCAGTGCGGCTCAGCAGAGCAATCGCCAGCCTTGTGTCCCGGTTAAAAATATCATCTGTTCCTTAGAAAACGGTCATTGACACTCAACAAAATGTATGGAACAGCTGCTATTTTTTTTGCAGTTTCTATTGTTTGGTTCCATAGTAAAAGTTGTTCTTAATGATGAGTATAACAAACCCCATTGCATACCTTTTCCTTATAACCCTGTATTATTATGAGAGTCATGATATTATCCACTTCTGTTTTAGATTAGTATACGGTCTCCAAACCCTCAGTGCTCTACTGATTACCATGTACCAGAGAGCCAGCCAGGACACGAATCTGAACATCAAGACAGTTCTAATCGGAGCTGATAATCATGCTGACGCTAAGATGCAGAAACTTTTTGACCATTGCATTAACATCTTGTCTGGTAGGTAGCAGAAATTAAATTTTCTGTTTTAGCTAAAATATTGCAATCGTAAAATTTAATTTTACTTAATTTACTAAAACAACTTTCATCAAAATAAAAGCAAAAGAAATTAATTTTTATTTTATTTTATTTGTACATATAATGTCCTTCGAAAGTAAAGTTTTGGTAAAGAAGAAATTGATAGTGTCTCATATTTTGCAGCTTGATTAATACAATGATTAAATATAATATCTTCACTTCCAAAAATGTATGTTCACTTTCCTGTCTCTTCCCGACTATGAATCCCACATGATGGAGTCAGCCTTCCTTATTTTTCTCCTTCACTTTGCTCTGTTTTTGACATCATCTTCGGAATCCTTACACCCTAATGTCCTCTTATATGTTCACTTTCCAAAATTTTATTACTGTTATGACTTTTCCAGGTGATGTCACAGACAGCTTGAAATCGATGGTGCTGAAGTTGTTACTAGTGATAGCAACAGGGCTGGAAAACATTGATGAAAACCCACTAGTCGAATACTTTATGCAGAACTCTTTGTTTGAGCCCATGGTGCAACTGCTCTGCACATCTACAGAAAGACAACAGCATGGTACGAACTAAAGTAACTTTAAAAAATATATTATTAATAATAGGCTTGCGTTGCTTTTGCTAACATAATTACTAGTAGCACCCCTCGGTATCGTCTGCTATATTACAGAAACAGTGATGTTTTCCCAGTGTAAATTCAGATTGTAGACTACCTCCATACCAAATTTCTTTAAAATCCATTCCTATGTTACGGAGATGGGTGGGATGGGCGGACAAATAGAGAATGTTAGGGGGTAACAAATACAGGCTTCCGTAAACGAAGACTAGTGATAGTGCTGTTGATTCATCATCATAATCAGCCAGTAAACGTCCACTGCTGAACAAAGGGTTATGGGGATAAGCGTGGAGGTGTGCTCATCGTATCCCCTGCAAGCCCTATCAGTATTTGAATTCGCTTATGTACTGACAGAGCTTCAACTCCACTTAAAACACTCCATGGTGAAAGGGCTTCTTCAGATGCTTGCCTGGCTTATTCTTGTCGCACTTTTAGGACATACCCGGGTCCCGGGCTGTTGATTGCTGATACAATACCACAAAAAATGATATTTCATTGTTTTTTTATAACTATTTGCAATGTAATGCATATAAAATATCAGCTGATGCTAGAGGTCAACGAATGACCTGCGCTGCGCGCACGCATGAATGCTTTACATTGTTGTTTTGCAATATTCGAAACCACAAAAAGAACACTAAAACAACAAGTAAAAGGCAAATTGTTATTGATATTCAATTGTGTTTAGATAGTATAATAGTAGTGTGATAGTATTGGTATTCAATAGTGTTATAATGGTAGTGTTTTGGCTTCAGGAGTGTTTCCCTTACACCTGGTGTATATACATTTGCACAGTTACACTAACTTTCGCCTTTATAATATTAGGATAGAAACAAAAATAATAAAAAAATTGCTCTAATGTTGCGTGAAGGTAGAATGAACAAACATGCTGTTGCATTACATATTAGTAGGTATAGGGATAATCTACATATTTTTTTACAAATTATCAGTTCTGTTACATGAGTCACTATTGCTTTTACTGTTATCTATTTTAGGAAATACTTCACTTATCATACTAATGTATTTGCTATCGCACACTTCCTTAGGCTTCGAGAAGATATAAAGCGAACATAGTTTTTTTTACACTCTATGTCTCTCTCATCTAATCATATGATTTGGAACTTTCTGTAACTATCTAGCCTGGCTAGATACTACTAGAGCCTACTATACCTACCTATCCAAATGGCTGGTGTAGGAGTAAAGCCACCCGCGTGGCAAGACACATGCTTCAAGTAAAAACAGGTCAATATGACCCAGCGTTATTACTGACGGTGTATTATCTCGACTTACTTCATCATCATCATCAGCCAGAAGACGTCCACTGCTGAACATAGACCTCTCCATTTAACCTCCACACTGAACGACAGCCTGCCTTTTGCATCCACTGGATGCCCGCGACTCATTCGTCGGTCCATCTAGTGGGAGGCCTACCTACGCTGCGTCTTCCGGTTCGTGGTCTCCACTTCAAAACCTTTCTTCCCCATCCGACTTACTTACATGTGTTTATTTAGTGTAAATTTTTTGAAACATGATACTGTCGAAATTTTGCTATTTTTAAATAACAAATAATTTCACACTGTTAGTCGTAGTACGATAGTAAGATTCCCTCCCTGTCCGGGGAACACACACAAAGACACGGGCAACACTCAGACACAGAGAGAGGATATTTAAGTTCCTCATTCAAACATTGCCTGGCCGGGTATCGAACCCGGGACTTTCAGATCATGAGGCAATCATGCTGCCATTGAGCTAAACCGGTTGTCTTTACAATTGACATGACTTACAAGGTTACAACACACACTTACAAGGTGACAGGGTTTACAAGTGACTTTTAAAAAAGAACAATTGTAATGTTTGATAACTCCTTCATTTCAGGATATGATGTTGTTATGCTGCTGATGTTCCTTGTTAACTTCAAGAAACAGGAATCTACGAATCCTTATGTGGTTAAGCTTTCAATACTTGATGATGAACTGGCTTTAAATGGGTAAGGAATTTAACAGTCCATTAATATCTACTTACGTAACTTATACCCAAAAAATAAGGTCCAAATTTGGTTCATCATAATCAGCCTTTTAACAGTCCACTGCTGGACTTTTACCCTTTCGTGGGGGTGATTGGGCCATATCCACCACGCTGGCCCGGTTGCGGGTTGGTGGATTCACATACGCCATTGAATTCCTTCTATGTTCGTATGCAGGTTTCCTCACGATGTTTTCCTTCACCAAAAAGCCAGTGGTAAGAAAATCCGTACATACAACTCCAAAGAGCTCATTGGTACGGGCCCGTGGTTTGAATCCGCGACCTCGCGCTTTCAAGTCTAGCGGTCTCCCAAATAGGCTACCACGGCTCAACTTTTGGTTGGCTTAAGGTTTGGTTATGACACACTTTACTTGCCAAATTTCTTTTAAATGAGTTGAGCAATTGTATGGTAAAATATAACAGATAGAAAGATTACTTTCACATTTATAATTTGTAGGGATGAATTTACGTTTACTAGGCGCAATGTCTCACTGAACCGTACAAAAAGATCCGAGGTCTGCCTCAAACAACCACATACTCATGCCCAAAAAAGTCCATTACGGCGTGAGTGTCATGTTTTCTGTGGTGGCCCCGAAACTGTGTGGTTTTAAAGTATCATTGTTTCAGTTATGGACAAGTGATAATGGCAGCTCTGAACGACTATGTAATGTCCACGTTCGGTGGCATGCAAGGTAACGGCGGGGGCGGCGGGTGGCTGTCTTCACTTACGAGCATGGTGGGCGGGATATTCCTCACTAGCGACGAAACGCAGCCGCTTATCAGGGGACAGAGGACTAGGTAATTATAGTAATGGCATCTTTGAACTATGTGATGACAGCTCTGAACGACTACCATGGCAGCTCTGAACAACTTCACAATGGCAGCTCTGAACAACTACTTAATAGCAGCTCTAATAAATGGCAGCTCTGAGAGATAGACATCAGCCATTAAACGTCCACTGCTGAACAAAGGCCTCCCTCCCTACCTGCCATAATCCCCACGCTTGGCAGGCGGCTTGGGGATCGGGCCAGCTCTAAACTTCTACGTAATACCAACGATCTGCAGCATGCAGGGTACCAGCGGGGGAAGTGGGTGGTGTCTTCATTTACAAGCATGGCGTGCGAGATATGGCTCACTAGCAACGAAACACAGCTGCTTCTAAGTGAGCAATGCACTTAATTGTAAAAGATGTTAGCTTTGAAAAACTACATAATAGAAGACCTAAACGACTACGTTATAGCAGATATGAACGGCTTCATGATGTCCACGTTCAAAGTGAATAGAATAAGAAGAATAATATATATTTATTGCCAAAAAACAAAAACAATGAACATAATTATACTATAAGAAACATAAGGAGATACAATGTTTGGCAATAGGGGTACGCTCAGCGCTGTACTGCGCGAGGTCCCGAAGGGTCACGCAGAGCTGGTTTTCGGCATACCCCTTTGCTGAGAAAAAGATGGTAGGTGAGCATGGTAGGTGGTATTTCCTAAGCAAGAGTGCATCATTCTCAACCACATCTTTGCATCCCATCAGGTGAGATAGTGGTCAAACGAACGCCAAGTCTAAAGTAAAAAAATAACTCGCGGTTTCGGGTACGGTACCCCACGTATCGCCCTCTAGTTTTTACTTTTTAACTATATTATTTGGTTGTTATTCCGCCGTAATAACATGTTCTCTGAAAATTTCAACTGGCTTTCTATTACGGTTCGAAAAATAAAGCCGTTAAAAGGTAGGACAGACAGCACAAACATACAGCGTAGACTTAGTAATACACCCTTTGGGTACGGAACCCTAAAAATACAGTAGGATTAAGAACCTTTTTGAAAGTTGGTTGTAAAATTTGGCACGCTGGGCTTTCATACAACTTGACGTGCTTGTCTAACCTAAACTGATAAAGAGATGTGGTGATTTCCCAGTGGCGGCGAAGAAGGCATGCTGCTAGCTCTGTACGAAGCGGCGCACCTGAACCGCAACTTCATGACGACACTGGCACATTCCTCGTCAGCGGCGGCTTCTTCTGCGCCACCTTCTCCGCCCGCGACCTTACCGCCACATCAGGTAACTGACGGGCTTCATATTATGAAAACAGCGCTTATGAGACTCAATAGGGGTTTTACGCCTAGCTGTTTTAAGGAATCTAGTTTAGGTGATGAAAAAAGTTGCGCGGCCGCAAACCATATTTGAGCGAACCTTAGTTCACATTCGCGTGATTTTCCGAACTGCGCTGTTTTAACATTAGTTTGAGACCGCATAAGAAGTTGGGAGTAAAGCACAAAAAACATTAAATGCAATTTGTTCACAAATAATTTGGTTTTACACCGATCTTAGGTATTTTGCACTTTAATATAATATGATGAAGATTTTGTTGAATTTTCGTTTTTTTTCAGAGTTCTTTTAGAAGCGTTTCGAAAAGGGTGTCTACCTCTTCAGGCTGGCAAAGCACCGTCAACACCGCTAGTGGTGCAGGTGTCCGTAGGCGGCGGTTTCTGCTTTCCATCAGGCAGACCGCATGCTTGTTTGCCGATTATTGTATAAATATAAAAAAAACTATATGTATATTATACAGGGTTCTGCGGAATAGGTGTACTAAGCAGAACGGGTCCGTTTTACATTGTTATGAACTTCTGTTACTAAAGGACAGACCATGAAGATTCAAAAAAATATCAACTGTTCCATAAAAAACGGTTAATCACACTTGACTGTATGAAACAGCTGATATATGTGTATCATTTACATTTAGTATGAAAACTAAATTTATTGGTTCAATTAAAATTTATCCAAGCATTTATTTGCTCTGACAGCTGCAACAACACTGTAAAAAGCTGAATAAATGCATTTTCTTTTAAGATTTCACTGGAGTATATCGGGTGCCTGTTAGTCTTATGTTCAAAAACCTTGCGAAAGTGATCAGAATTAGTGATTTTCATTCACCTTTATACATTTTTACTGGAGCTGTCACCGCGAATAATGCTTAGACCGAGTTTTAGCGTCGTTTTTGTTTCAGAGTCCACCAAATTTGGCCCAGATACAAGCTTTGGACAATGAGCAACCCACGAATTTACTAGTCACATTCTTTCAATACTGGTGAGTACTTAAAAATAATGCTCAGATGAAAGCATTATTACTGTTAATTTAATAGCTATTCACATAACACATTTTATTTATATTACACGGGAATTACTCACGTAAGATTAAGCCGGTTACTCCGACTATAGTTTCAACCGCATTAGACGGTCTTTTTCAAGGTGAATGCATGCGTGCGGCGGCGTCTCGCTTTGCACTACGGGCCGCCGCGCGGCGCGCACGTAATGACAACGGCTGCTTATCGAGTGCGGGGGTGGGGGTGCGTAGATAAATATGTTGCGCAGCCGCAATTCCCGTGTAATATAAATAAAGTGTGTGAAAACCACGTCAGTTTCAATAATAAATCATCATAAATGTTTGTCTTTTTTGATGTTCCAGTTCAATAGTAATGGCAGACATAAAAAGCGAAGCCAGCGTCAATAAATGCAGCCTTTGCTTCATAACACTCACATGTATAGTGGAGGAACAGTTTGCAAATTCAATAATGCATGACCAAAATCTTACATTTAAGGTAAAGTTTACTCTGCTATCGTTATATATTACGTTATATGCTATATAACGTTTTTCTTGCACTTTCAAATTAAATTGTTCATAATCTTAAAAAGATCTTTCTTATCTCCTTCTTCTTCATGAAGTGCTTATAATCTTACTTGAATTTGAATACATTTTATTTTTAGTGATCGGGTAAATACCACCACTCTATTTAAGTTGATCTCATCGATAATTCAAATTTATAGCTCTACATTGCAGCAATAAATGGCCCTGTTTTTTTAATTGTTGCCGGTATACTGTTATTCTTATGCGATTATAAACTACACGCCGTCCGCCCCAGCTTCGCACGGATATAGATTATAGCCTGTCACCCGGGGATAGTGTAGCTTCCCAACAGTGAAATAATTTTTCAAATCGGTTCAGTAGTTTCGGAGCCTATTCAATGCAAACAAACAATCAAATCTTTCCTCTTTATAATATTAGTATAGATAACTGCTGTAAAAACAATTATAAATCTTTATTAAACTTTCTAGGTGCAACTATATAGGTTACCAATGAGACATAGAAAAATAGTACCTGAAGAGCCACTTTCTCAACCTTTAGCTTCTACTTTAATTGGTAAGTTCGATTTTTTTAAGAAAGATTATAAAATCAATTTGACATACAAAGCACTCGATAGATGTAAACAAATACGACGAATGGCAGTTGCGACGCATACAAAACAAGTACAAAAATAATTAGTTTAGATCATTAATAAATGTGTAATATGTTCATCATCATCATCATTTCAGCCGTAGGACGTCCACGGCTGGACATAGGCCTCCCCCATCGATCTCCAAAAGGGCCGGTTGGAAGAGGCCTGCATCCAGCGTTTCCCTGCGGTCTCTTTTAGGTCGTCTGTCTATCTGATGTCGTGTAAAATATTGCACATACTTAATTTTGATACAAAACTATTCATGTGTGTGATATATCAGTTGTCGCATATTCCGGAATGACAAATATTTTTGTCGGTCTTTCCAAATGATGCACACTACTTCATTGACTAATTTCATCAAGTTCACTTCAGCCATTTAGCCATGAAAAGGCAACACTCAGAGCTTTAGCATTTATAATACTAACAGTGCTCTGCTGTTTCACCCGGGGTCCCAATGGAACTATTTATTTTTCGGGAGATGGAGCCAATGTGTTAATCCATGCTACCTTTACACCAAATCTGTACAGCCGTTACAGAGTTAAGTGTGGACTCGCACCCAAGGTTTCGAATTTATTATGCTAGCTTCACTAAGGGGCCATCCATAAATTACCTCACACGACTTTCATGTTTTTTGGAGACCATGTCACACATGTTGTCTTGATGTGACGTCACATAATTTGGAATTAGATATTAAAGAGACTGCTATGTGCCAAAAAATTATACCAACAAATTTAACTATTGATATGAAATAGAATTGATAGAAATTTTTCGTTGGGAGTTGAAGTAGATAGATACTCTTTATTATTATAGTTTGAGTTTTAGTACTGTAGACTTAATACATGTGACGTCACGAAGCTTAAGACTCGCCTCCCCTCAACGTGTGACGTAATTTATGAATAGCCTCTTACAGGAACTATGATTTTTTCGGTACAAAAAGCCTGTCGGGAATAAGCTGTTGTGATTGTTTTCAAGTCGCGAGTAAATCGGTTTTTTCTACTTCATCGTACGCCGCATCATCAATTAACATCAAGCGAAGAGGCGCGGGCGGTGAAATGCAAGCCTATTATTTAATAAAAAATAAAATTTAATTTCAATTGAATCACACACTCTCACATCTCACACTCTCACAGCCACACACACACACACACGCACAGTCACACATACACACACACATCGACACACAAATATGATGTGATTATCTCCTTCCAGACCTGCTAGTAGAGTTCATAATGTGCCACCTACTGAAGAAGTTCCCCGGTGAGCTATACCAGCTCTGCATTGGTGTGCTACTACGGTTGCTAAGCTATCAGAAGCGGTGCCGCGTGCGGCTCGCGCGCGACTGGCGCCCGCTGTGGGCCGCGCTTATAGCTTTACTCAAGTTCCTAGTCACTAATGAAAGCACGCTGCTCAGGAGGCATAATATATTCGTCATGGCTCAACAGGTATGGAGGAAACAAACTTTAAGTACAGAGTCACCCCTTGCTTATAACCCTGTACGATACGATAAGCTGAAACAAGGTCACTGTAGTCATTGTATAAGTTAACATAGCGCTCGACCCTGGAGTCCGTGGAGACACCACAAATTGTTTTTTTAAAATGATATGCTCGCGTTTGAACGCCAACTCGCCTAATGTTAAGTGATGATACGGTCTACGATGGAGCACGCTTGCCTAGAAAAACCGATCACTCGTGATTTGAAGACGTATAGATTGTAACTATCGGGGAAAACCCAGCTTATTCAGGCAGCGCATTCCACAGACTTCATTATTTCGCACAATAAAAATGGAATCAAAGCGTTTCGTACGAGTTTTCGGAATACCAATCATGAAGCTGTGACGATTTTTCTTGCCCACTCTGGCAGTCCGATAGAAAAATGGGCATTAGCATGAGGGAATTAGATCTTGCAGATCCGTTGCACACAAAAAAACCTGAATTTTTCTTCCCCCCAAATCATGTTTTGGATAACGTATAGCTTTGTTTCACCTTCCGAATCATTCATCATCATCAATTCAGCTATACGGCGTCCACTGCTGGACATAGGCCTCCCCTATCGATCTCCAAAAGGGCCGGTTGGAAGCGGCCTGCATCTAGCGTTTCCCTGCGGTCTCTTTTAGATCGTCCAACTTTCCGAATTTATTTCCGAGCGGGTATGGTAAACAGATAATTTCTTTCTTTCTTTATTATTTCAGATTGTGAATATTTTCAACTTGTTCATAACATTCGGCGACACGTTCCTGCCCACGCCCGCGTCCTACGACCAACTGTACTACGAGCTTATCAGGATGCATCAAGTGTTTGATAACCTGTTTTACATGGGTGAGTGTAGATACTGCTTATAGGTATTATAGGCTGCGACAACACAAACGCGAAAAAAAACATCGATTTTTATTTGTTTTTCGCACTCCTACGAGGTATGGACTGACTCTACTGTTTTTATTATTTCATAATTTTGTATTGGTACTTTCTTATGTACTTTTACAAAATATCATCTAAATCGGGAAAATAAGTATAGAACTAAAAAATAAAAATAAAATGAAAAAAAAAAGGTGATGGTTAAAGAATGATTATTCTTATATCTCAGTTTTTACTAAACCAAACATTTCTGGAATTTGAATAAAAATAAACTTAGTTTTAAAAATTTAAACACTTTCCGTCTTACCACCAAAGATTTAAGAACGCTTTAGACATGTGTTTAGCAATTGTTTCACTTCGAAAAATATGCTAAACACTTGTCTAAAGCGTACTTAAATCTTTTGTGGTAAGACGGTTTGAGTTGCAACAACATTCTCTCAAATGCAATTCAAATCAAATGCTCGGAACGACCAAGATTCGACATGGTTGTTTTGAATGCTGTGGTTGTGCTCAGGGCGCGTCCAGACGGGCTTTCTTCATTTTACTTGTTGTGTTTATATATTATTTTACTAGCTGTGCCCCGCGGTTTCACCTGCGTGGATACCCTCGATAAAAGTAATCGTTACTCCTTGAACTTTCTGTCAGTGAAAGTCCCATCAAAATTGGTGCAGCCGTTTTAGAGTTCATAGGGAACATATTCTATATAACACTAGCTGAGCCCCGCGGTTTCACTCGCGTAGTGCTGAAAAGTGGTGATGATGATGATTAAAGGTAGTCTATGTCACACTCCAGTCCTTGAACTATGCATACCCATGCAAAAAATCAGGCTGATCCGTTGCTCTGTTGCTGCGTCAAAGAGGAACAAACAAACACACTTTCGCATTTATAATATTAGTATGATTGGAAATTGTAAAAATACACTTTCTTTGGCTTATTTCCACCAGCACTCCGGTACTCGACGGGCGACGGCGAATACAAAGCCGAAGCGCTGCGACTAGCCAACTGCCTCGTGAATGTGCGCGCAATCATCCAACACTTCTCGCCCAAGATAGAGTCGTGGCTCGCCTCACAGAACCTCTCCACGCCCACTGAAGACCAGGTAATGAAGGTTGAGATGATACTAGGGCCCAATGGACCAGATAATGGATAGTTCATATTTTTTACCTATTTTTTAATGGTATTTTCTACAAACGTAGACAATTTTCTGAGTAGACAATTTTCTGATATCATTTTTAATATATTAAGAATTTCTTGCGGTAGCGGTCTAGCGGTAGCTATTTATAACATTTATAATTTCGAATCTTTCATAAGCATTACGTCACAAATTCACAATCTGTAGGATATAACAACGTGCATTGCCATAACTGTTTAAAAAAAGTTCTGTCAAAGATCTGTCAATGTCATTTTTGTTATGGTGGTAGATCTGTGATTTTTCTCTATGCAGTTTTCTATTTAGTTAGGTACACAGGTTAGGTATATGACGAGCTCAATACAATTCCAAAACTGATGTCATTAAAGGTAAAACTGATAGTGTCACTAGATTAATACAACCACCTAATATTATAACTTAGTATAAAAAAATATTAAAAACTGTCAATTTTGAGGCAGTTATTTAAAAATTAAAATTGCAACAATTACAATTTAATGACAATTTCTTTAGTAAAATCGGGGGGCTGGATCTTCAGACATAAAAAAAAAAGTCGTAATTGTCAAGACGAGTATAAATTATAGAAAATAAAGCAAGTAAACCATATCATTAAAATTGTAATTTTTACGTCAGTAATTTAACGAAATCCACTTTTAAAACTTTTCACCCTACTGATTAATAAAAATTGTCTATTCCTACTTTAATCCGAACTTACGCTGTGCTATTATGTATTCTGTGCTTACACTTGGACTAGGTAATTCCAGATTAACCAAGTATTATCTTTGTCTTTACAACGTTATTATTAAGCATGGAGTAAGCTCAGAGTAACAAAACTTTCTTTACACCCGTATTAACGTGTAAACTATGGCAACCCACTTAATTTAAAAGTAAAAAGAATGAGTAGGGGAATGAACTGAACGTCATTTGACAGTGACAGCAATGATTATGATGACAGCATTGACTGTTTTACATATAATTTAAGTTTCATATTCATTTATTTCAGCATTCCACAATGTTTCTTAGGTGGTATAAAAGTATTCGACAACGAGAGTTTGACAACTTATTGGTGTTGTGATTCGCAAACAGAATATAAATACTACGTAAGATGATTTAAAAAAAAGTAAGAGAGAAGAAGTAAGCGCGCGTTGCGTTTGATGAAGTAAGGTGATTCGTTTAATTCGTTTCATCTTTGCTGCAAGATAACATTTATTTATTATTTCAAATCAAAGGATTTTCAACAAAATGGATTTAAAAAAACGCAATTGCTCCGTTTATTGGGATGAAGAAGAAAATGTAACCAAACAATGTAGGTACATTAGTCTGCATAGGTATCTAATTCTTAGATCAGGTACATTATATTTTAGTCAAAGATCTTATTATGGTAAAGTCGTAAAAAAAAAAAATATATTAAGTAAATCATGGACAACATTCTCAAAATGCATACAAATAAAATAAAAACCATTGTTTTTTTTTTTCATTTCTACATTAATGATTACAATAATAATCTACACTACCACAAACCACCAAACAGACAAATAATACCACGCGAGAATATCGATAATAATATTGCGCGAGAACAACAATTGAAAAAAGGGTCGGCTACCTGAGTCGGCTACAAATTTCAAATTACGTCAGATATACCGCTATTATTCTACCCTTAATCGGTCGCTAAACAAGGTAGGGCCAAGGTTTAACTTTTACTCCGAGAGTAGTCGAATTATCTTACTCATTCCTTACTCCATGTTTATTAATATTGAAATTGGTTAATACTGACTTAATACTTGGAGTAAAGTTACTCTTGCTCTAGTCTGTGTTTATTAATAAGGCAGAAAGAGTAGGTGAATGAACTGAACGCATTGATTTGTTTTGTTTGTGTCATTTTGTGTTGTGATTCGTTTATTTTGTTTCATCTCTGCTGCAAGATAATATAATAAAATTCTTACCAATTATTATTTCAAATCAAAGGTTTTCCATCAGTATGAATAAAAAACGCAATCGCTCCGTTAATTGGGACGATGAAGAAAAGGTAAACCATTTACATTATTCTATATATCTAATTATGGCTTCGTGCACGTGGTATTTACGTGATATTGATTTTTGATTACTGTTTCAGCAATTATTTCGCAGGATCCTGAAAAACTACGCGCAAATAATTGAGGACAAAACTGGCACAACTAATAAAAATAAAATAAAAACTAAAGCATGGGAGGAAGTCCACAAAGAGTAAGTTAAATTGTTTACTGATAAAATTTTGTTTACGGTTTCGTTCTAGATGTCTTGTGTTATTCAAGTGTACAAGATTTATATTTCATCCAAATAAATTTATATTTCAGTGTAATCGACTTAGGCTTTTCAATGTTCATACTTAATTATTTTGTCTTCTGTGCTAGGTTTAATGGCTTGAATAGCCGACAAAGGGAATTGAACCAGCTCAAATTACAATGGAAGACTATGAAAGTCAATGCCCGTAAGACATATAACAATGAATCCAAAAAAAATACAGGCGGTGGAGCAAGGCCAGCAATTGCCGATAATGCAGTCATCGAACTAAAATATTTGTTAAATCCACCAGAGCTGTTTAGAGACGAACATGAAGAAGTAAGTAACATCTCAAGAAACTTGCTCACTCACACACAAACTTAACATTTATAAAACTAGTGTGATAGTGATTGTCATTTATTAACTTACAGGATCATCATGACTGCGTCAACAAAATGACCACCCATACAACGGAATTAAAAGAAAAAGAATACGCCAGACACATGGAGATGGCCGAAGAAGAGCATGCAATAAAAATGGAAATACTTAAACAAAATTTAAAACAAGCTGTATTGGAGCGTCGAATCTCAGAAGAGAAGCTACGAAGATTAGATTTTAAATAACATAACACTAGAAGTGCTAATAAATGGTTTTTGTATTGTATTGTTGTCTGTTGTTACCATTCTGTTACTAGCCACCTAGCCCATAAGACTAGTGGCCATTCTGTTTCTAGATTTTATACGCGATGAAGTCGTGTGCTTGATGATAAGCGTCGCGCATGCCCATAACAGTTACAGTGCCACCCAAAACCTCGTCTTGCGTAGCACAGCATTGCACTCATTGTTAAATTTTATTCGCCCATGACTTCATCGGATACAGTGCCCTTCGAATAATAGTGTTCAATATAAAAAACTTTTACTATGGTACCACCCCTGAAACCGCGAAAAGAAAATTAGCTGTTCCATAGATTTCATTGGGTGTGAACATGGTCTGAATGACATTTTTAACCAACTTCAAAAAAGATCTCGATGTCATCAAGGAGGAATTTGATTGTGGATACTGACGTGGTTTTCACACATTTTATTTATATTACACGGGAACCGTCTTAATCTTACGTAATTCCCGTGTAATATAAATAAAATTTTCTCAATTTGGTTGAGTTTTTTGTTACCTCAAAACTAGCATCATTTATTAACCGATATGGAATATATGTACTTATTTTATTTAATTAGATGTTCCCATAGTAATTTCATCAAAATTCAGTAGTTTGGTTTTTAAAACAAAATAAATGAAAAAATATGTCTGAAGGTTTCGTTTCTTCGTACCTTATACAAGACCTCGTATCGTATTATAGTGTTTATTCTTCAGTGAGATAATTGGTTTATACACTGAGTGTATACTGCAAGAGAAATCAGTCAATTTATAGCTATTTTTTTTAATTTTTTTTTTTAATCAGCCTAGTATCTTGTGTCGACGGTGACTGCTTACCATCAGGCGGCCCGTCTTCTTGATTGCCACGTATGGCATAAAAATAAGTAAATAAAATAATTTTGCATTACCGAAAAATAATGTTTAGAGCAGGTTCAGAGTGGACATTTGTAGGGATGTCACCTTATCAAAATCTATTTTAGTGATGTGACAATAGGTGCAGGAATTGAATGGATGATAACAATCACCACGTGTCATCCAAGTAAACGACATTAGGTATTTACTAATTTTGAAGTCTGTTTTTTAAATTGAGAATTAACAGGAATAGTAGTTTTTTTCACGATTTTAGGTTTGATCCATGGTGAAAGTTGTTTATAACAAAGAGTACACAAATATCCTCGAATTATGTCAGTCGTCTAACCGAACACCCAGTAGATCTCTATGACAATTATAAAGCTTATAACCTAAACTTGATTTACATTGCAGATATTAGAAGTGGTGCGCAAGAACTACGACAGTTTAATCCTGAAGCTGCAAGAAGGACTGGAATCCTACGAGCGGTACAGTGAGAAAGAACACCGGCCACTTCTAGCTAAGTTAGTGCTCGCAGCACGGCAGAGAAGCGATGCTATGACGCTGCATGACCACACTGCGGCTGCTTTGAACCACTACACCAGTACTGTGCAGTGATATGTTACTATCCCTAGAATTTCAATCAAGATAACTGGGCTCCAATATAAAGGTTTCAATGAGTAATTTTGTCATCCCCGATCGATATCTTAGCAATAAAGACAGGCTAGTGAAAACTTTGACGTTGACAGATGATTCAAAATTGAAATCGATTTATATTGACAGACAAACACTACAGTGGTTTGAAGGAAGTGGCCCCGCATACATCCACACATTTGGTTGCCCCAAGATCGTGCATTTTATTCGTTATTGTATCTTCTACTTTTGATTTGTCCAACTTAAGCCGGGTCTCCTGCGCCAAAAATCTAATAAAACATGTTCTGGGTTCGTGATTCGGATTGCGATCGCGTGCCATCTAGTTCCTTCTACTTACTCGCACCACACATGTGAGCGAGATGGCACGCAATCGCCATCACAATTATTATTCTGATCACTAACGAGCATCCATAACAATCCGGAACGCGTTTTGTTAAATTTGTAGCGCAGGGGACCGGGTTATACATAAATAGTTCTGGAAATAAATAAATAAATATGACTTTGAAATTTAATTCCTGTATTCAAAACTGTTTAATATAAAGGTAAAATAAAAAAACCCGGCCAAGTGGGAGTCGGGCTCGCGCAATGTATTTTGTACCCGTATCTTTTGATTGCATCGACATTGAATTTTGTACACCTCCAAATGACCTTAGACCTGTGACCCATATTTAATATTAATAACTAAAATTATTTCATCTTGACACCTGGGGCCTTACGGCCAACTGCTTACGCGGTATCAAACTAATAAAACCGCGCAGTTCGGAAAATCACGCGAACGTGAACCTTAATGCGCCCAGATACAGTTAGCGGTCGCGCAACATTTTTTCAGCGCCTAAACTGGATTTCTATAAACAGCTAGCCGTACGGCCCCTGTATGTGTTGTTGAGACAAGGGGTGTTGACAAACGGATAGACAGACAGACTAACAACCAAGTGATGTGATAAGAGTTCCGTTTTTCCTTTTGAGGTATGGAACCCTAAAACTGACCCGATAACGATCATGTGGCAAACACAGGCAATGTGTCGATGTGGTATGAAAAATAACAAAGTGTGTGTTCATAAGTTACCTACGTGATATATTCAATACTGGCTGGGTTTTGGCAGCCATATAATCACCACTATACATAAATATTTGCGGAAATATGTTACTTAGAATAAAAAATAATCAGGGCATTCATTTTTGTACTTGTTGGTGCAGCATATCAAGCTTTGGCACAATAAAATAACACTAGTTTATACATAAATTATTGTATCTATAACCTTCTATAACCTACTAATTTAAGGTTCAATATTCATTTTTTATAGATAAAAGACTGAAAAAAATATATGGAAATTAAATTATGCATTTATAAAGGCTTAGCCCGTGATCGGAAATGATTATAAAATAGTATCTATCTAGCATAATGAAGTGTTATTAGTTAAGTTGTAACTTAGGTCTATGATAACTTTAACTGTGGTACAAAATACCAATGAGACTATAATTATTTAAATTGTGTAATTTATTTAGCATGAATGTATAACATAATAGTGCACCTTCGATTAATCAGAAAGAAAATAGGCTGTAGTGCCTTGAAATAAAGTTGAATCATGTTAACACCTTAAAATCATGACATCATACTTTTATTTTGGTCGCTTCGTAGTATTTGTGTTTATTTACTTGTAAACTATGATATATTATGTTATTTTATGTTTTAGAGAGTTATTAAGTGAATGTCTATCACAAATCCAATAACATTGGTTGTATTTTTGTTTTAATAAACTATTTTCTGTAATACATGTTTTTTTTCTATAGTCTTAAGTATTATCATTGAATGTCATCATAGTATTGCCCAAGTATTCAGTTATTCCAATCTGACCCTAGTTGTGCAGAATGGAACTTGATGAAGCATTTTGTTCCAATCAAATCAACTGGTCAGATACTTTTGCATGCACACAGCATGCACGAAGCACAAAAAAGTGCGTGATTTTCCGTACTGCGCTGTTTCCAGCCCGCTAAGAGGGTGCGAACGTGAAGCTTAAAGCGCCGAGATACAGTTAGCGGTCGCGCAACTTTTCTCCTCACGTAAGGCCCCAAAAACGCGTTTAGAAGCGTCTAAGGCAAGCGTGCTCCATCGTAGACCGCATCATCGCCGAGTTGGCGGTCAAACGCAACCTTATTACTATGATCAAAGATACATTGCCTGGGATGCTAGCAGGTGTGTAGCGAAACGCCTGATTGTGAGTAAATTGTAGCATTTATTATTGTCGATGCTAAACAAAGTTCCCTAAACCAATAAAAGTTCTGAATTAAAATTACGATTAATCATAATTAATGTTGATTTTATGACAAGTCGAATGGTGCTGTCTCGCTCGCACCTACCGCTGATCTCACTCATCAAATAAATATACAGAGGGCGCGCGAGCTCGTCAAATAATCATAATTAGCTAGTGGCCCAGGGCAGGCACATCGCTTGTGGGGGGTGTAGGGCAAGTCCGATTTCAGGGTTCAAGAAATAGGCATGATGACTAATCTTTTTTTATTACCTCATAGAAAAGCTGATCATAAATAGAGCCCATCAACGAAAACAAAATTTAAATTAGTTCATAAATAAATAAGATATAAGCATTTAAATTTCATGCTAGACAGAGAGCGCACTATACTGAGCCGTGACGTCACGGCTCAGGAGCGCCATACAAATGCTATACTAACACACGCTTTGTGAGAAAGGGATAGAGCATCCCCACCTAAAACTTTAAACGCTCATATCTCAGAGATTTATCAGCCAATTTAAATTATGTTTTCAGTATGTGTAATGTATTTAGTTATATTCCTCGCTAAGCCGGTTATTTGTAATAAATTAAACATGAGGACACATTCCTATTAACACAAAAATCTGCATGACTTGCGTTCTCGCCTCCTTATAGTTACGTAATAGTGGAAAAACCTCGCCTTAACTTACAAATAATAATAAAACAACGTATTTAACACACATCATATAATCATTTAAATAAGAGTAATACTATAAATATTTAAAAAAGAATAGGATTTATAATCAGACTAGATCATATTTGATTCAATAGACTAGAGTTCATAGCTTACATTAGGAATGCATCTTTGGTTTGTTTATCACAAATAAATTATCGTAACTGCTACATTTTAAAATAAATGCAGATCTATAGGAAAGTGTAATGAGTAACGTTGAAACTGCAATAGACAGCAGTAAGATGCCACAGAGAAATATTAAAGTTTACATCACAGGATAATTCAGTTGTGAAGACATTGTTTACAAAATGGCTTACAACGACGTAAATGCTGGCTCAAATTGGGTTATCATGTGATTTCTTCGCGCCGTTGTCGTTGTAACGAATTCTACTCATATTTTGAATCTGTAATTTTTTTTAAATCTGCTTTCACATGTTTTTTCCAACGTCTTATTTAAGCAGAAAGAGAATCTGTTATTTTCAATTCAGCAAGTGCTTCCTTCACCAGTTCTTGTAACTCTTCTGGAAGTTCAGTTTTGGTCATACTTTTGTACTCAGAGCTATATAGTTTGTCACCACCAAATTCCTTGGTTAGATCTGTAGATGAATCAATGCGACTACCTTTTGTATCTTCATCACTGTCAGAAAACTTTTCTTTGTTGCGTTCTCTATTATCTTGAGATCCAACTGACGTTCTATCTTTGGAGTCTTCAGATTTGACAGAGCCTGGATCGGGAATGAATTCGTCGAGCAACATTTGCGAGGGAAATATTGGTATGTACTTTTGACCGTTGCACCAACTCTCCAATGCTTTCTCCAGCTCTGTTATTCTGTTAGCTAAGATCCTGAGGCAGTGAAGGTATGGGTTAGTTAAATTGATAGGATATAGTAACTTTCAGGGTATTTGCGAAGTTGACGTAATGGACCCAAAGGGTTTATCGTAATCCACCACTAAGCTGCAGAAAGCTTCTATCCCTATTGAAAAAATCTAATAGACACAATAAGATTTTCCAGTTGGCTGGCACATACAAAAGGAGAGGGTGCTGCTTCTGGCACCTCCGTTGTCAAGGTTTGTATTAGAACCCCACACAAGATTTCAACATTGATTGATACAATACTCTGTCCAAGTTTTTAGCTCAGACGCAATTAACATTGTAAAAATCTTGATGAAAACATACTAACATATTTTTTTAATATTTTATTGTTAACCGACTTCAAAAAGGAGGAGATTATCACTTCGGTTGTAGTTTTTTTTTTATAACTAAGTACTCCATCATTCATAAACCAATTGGGTTTTTTTTTTTATTTGAAAGAATATACTTTCAGATTAGTCCCATAGAAATTTCATCAAAATCGGTTCAGTAGTTTAGTTTTTAAATCCAAAATATGTCATCCAAGTAAAAGAAATTGCGTATTTACTAATTGAAAATGATAATTACGTATTGTAAATTATTTCTTTTTCGTGTTGTTTCTCTTACCGATTGGTTTTCCTCTGGTGTTGCAGAGCTATAGACTTGTCATTCATTGCCTCGAAAAGTCCGAAACAGAGTGATTTAAGTTCACCCGCTGAATTCTGTTTAGCTCCTGGTTTCATATTCCTTTCAAGGAACTCTCGGGCTAGAAACAATAAAATTAACATATCGTAATGTCAAGACTTGCGGGTACTAAACGCGTAACCCGGTTTTACAGACGTTCTGGAGTTTTCCGGGCCTTTTCTTCACTAAAAGTGTGTCTGTTCTTATAACGAACACTGTTTCGCTGACAAATTTAATTAAGTTCGGTTTTAGCTTATTTGTAATGAAAAAGTAACAAATAAACGGCCAGAGTTACACTTTGATTTATAATTTAAGTAAGAAATAAAGTTTCCCCATCCTCTCTCTCAGAGAGAAGGCCTGTGTACCAGCAGTGGGAATATGATAAGCTGATAATGAATCTCAAATTACATAAAACAAAGCGTGACCATACCTTGCCTTTGAGTCATTACATTATTTCCTTTTTTCAAATATGAAAAATTATCATTTCTGTTATCAAGGAGTGTCTGAAAAAAATTATTATGTTTAGTATTTATCTGTATCCGTTGTATCCGTTACTCTCAGTACAAAGCGATAATTTAGTAAAACTAAAACCTTGTACTTAGTCAATGTGCGTTTGATGATTTCCTTTTCAACTTGCAGTTGAGTGATCCTTTCATGTAGATATTTGTTTTCAGTAACTAAAGCATCAATATCTACAATAGGCTTGGGAGGGTCTGTATCGCTATTATTTTGTGGTTTTATTCTATTGCACAAAATGTAGCTGATTTGCTGATTCAAACGTTGTACTTTATTCTTGTAGTAATCCCTGTCGGAGACCAACTCTTCTTTCTCGTCAAGTGTTGCCCGATAGTCGAGCTGAAGTTGTTGATACTGAAAACAAGATATATGATCATTATTATGTTAGCATTTATCTTTCACCCTCTCCCTTTTACTGCAGGACAAGTAGAAAGACTGCGCACTACCACGCCTTCCTCATGGAAATTCGTACGTAAGATTCGTACACAATGATTTGGGTCATCATTTATGATACATACTTCCCAAGAATCGAGCTCTCTGCCTTCCCTTCTTCTCTCCTAAGAACTACAATTTAGGCATCTTTAAGACTAGAGTGAATAGATTCCTTCTAGATTAACGTGTTCTATCCCCGGCCACACCGTCGCTTGCCATCAGGCGAGTTGGTGGTCCAACGTAGATCTATACTATAAAAAAAGGTAGTTTAAAAGTGGGAAAATAGTGTTTAATTAGGCAAACAAGTTCTTTGAAACGCATCATCGCTTTCCATCAGGTGGGATTACAGTCGAATATTAAAGATCAATATGGATAAAAGATAATTATAATTTTTTTGTTACATTTACTCTGTGAAATGGCTTAACCAATCTTGATTTAATTTGAAATAAAACACTATTATTTATTTTCTCATGTCTGCATCACATTATGATACTTTTTATCCCAGAAAATGGTTAATAGTACCTGCACAGTAGATATAATACATCTGTGGGTACCACTGTGACTTCAGATTTTTTTACATTTTCCTACAAAGTATACCAGTATAAACCCTACCCCCTCCCCCCTAACCATGACCTACCCCTTGACCTAAAAGAGACCGCAGGGAAACGCTGGATGCAGGCCGCTTCCAACCGACCCTTTTGGAGATTGATGGGGGAGGCCAATGTCCAACAGTAGACGACCTATGGCTGAAATGATGATGATGATACCAGTATATATTCATAATCAACCTTTTTCTGGAACTTTTCCAATTGTTGTACTAGGTGTTCATACTCTACATTAGAACAAGAGCTAAAAGACTTTTTGCTGCCAAAATTGTCGTCCAGAATAGAGTCCTTCTTCAGTAATTGTTTTCTTAGGGCTTCTATATCTCCTGTCGCTTCATCTAGTTTGCTGCGCAACATTTCCACCTGAGGAAGTAGAAAGCCAACCACAGAGAAATTTAAAAAAAAAATGTGACAAACATAAATCACCCACGAGGCACTAAAAAGTCACAGCACTAGTATATTTCATTGTATGTCTGTACAATAAGTTAAGAGCAACCACTCACAAACTGGTTAGTTACATCAGCATGCTACACTATGTGTGGACCAATGAAATAAAATAATTAATGTGTGGACCACTGCATGTAAATTTAATTATATGCCATAATAATTATTGAGTATTGAAATACTTGTGCTGTAACTTTCTAGTGACTCATTTGTGAATTATGTTTGGAACTGGTTGTCTTCGACGTGAAAACTTCTGTGAAATAATGCCAGTACATTAAGAATCCTTAGGTGCCAAAATTATGTAAGATTTTAATTGTTAATCCTCGAGACTTCTGCGCTTCGCTTCTAATGAGGTATCACTATATCCCTCTCTCTACTCTATATCATCTCTACACCCCACACCAAATTAATTTTTGGGAGTTAAGGAATAAAATCTTTTAGGGAAAAAAAATTGTGAAAGTTTTAGAGATATTACATTTATAAATGCTTCAAATTTAGTAAGTTATAATATGGGTATTCTTGTTTTTGAATTCATTATAGCTAATGAGCCATTAAAAATAATACAAATACTTCTTTTTTTTAGGTATCTGGATTTTCTAGCATATATATAAAAAAATATAGCAATTAATAATATAAAAAAGTAAACCGTACATAAAACTAAACTTAAGTTAACCATAACTTGTTTATTTTAGGTTGGTAATTAAACAATATCTACTTTCAAACTTTCCCTACGAGTTTTACGAAAAACAACTTTTGTATATTAGAGGTGTCGATCAAATTGGAGGTAATTTGAAAATTTATATCTTTTGAATGAAAGGAAGAAATATATTCTTACTTCCAGCTTCAGCATGTTATTATGATCCCGTGTCTTGGCGAGCATGTCGCCACCACTAATAGTGTTAGTCGGTGTGAAACGGTATACACTACTGTTTTCATGGTTAATTAGAGCAACAGTCTTTTTACATTTCAGTTGCTCCACCAATAACTTGTATCTGTCTCTCTCCATACTGCATTTGTCTAGTTCTTTGCCCATTATTGAGAGAGCATCTATTTTACTTTGTAATTTACTTTTGAGTACAGAATTCTGAAAAGAAGAAAGTAAATAAATTATTGTTACTGGAATGCCTAATAGAAAAATAGGTACAGTGTAAACTCTATATAGCGACACTTAAGGGACTGCGCATTTTATGGCGTTATTGAGCGTTGTCGTTAAATGAAGATAAGAAAAATCAATAATATTTTACTATTATAATTATATGTATTTACTAGTAAAGTATAAAATTTACAAACACCCAACTTTAATATTGATACAAATATTAATGCTTATTCGCGTATAATCTGTTATCTTTATCGGACATTGTTTGCTGCTATAATATAGAGTGTTTTATTTTAAATACGAGGCTTTAGAAAGTACTGTTTATTGCTTAATATAGTATTATAAAGAGGAAAGATTTGATTGTTTGTTTGTTTGCATTGAATAGGCTCTGAAACTACTGAACCGATTTGAAAAATTCTTTCACTGTTGGGAAGCTACGCTATCCCCAGGTGACATAGGCTACACTCTATAGTACTATACCCGTGCGAAGCTGGGGCGGACCGCTAGTTGCTTAATAATGACGTATTGAGAGTGGATGTGATACTACATATTGTGTTATTGTATGGACAAGGTAAACCAACCAAAGTCAAGTAATTTTGGCAAATGTCTCTATATAGAGTTTACACTGTAATCGATTGAGTATGTAGGTACCTATTCAGAATTAAAATATTTATAAACATTGGAGTACAAAACGGCGTCAAATTAGTGCAAGGTCTAGCAGCGTTGTCCTTGTCACTAATATCAACCTCCTCCTACAGGTATCTATTTAGGAATTGTAATGTTACATCAAGCAAGTAGATTCGAAAGTCTTGAAACCAATACTTACTAGCTATGAAAAATATAATTTATTTGCACAAAACACGCGTAAATCATACACACATTTTGTTAACGGATAAATTATAGAAATTGTTACCTACCTCGAGCACATAGTCGTCCAGTTGTTGGTCTTGAAATTTTACTTTATTATTCGATGATGGTTTGTTGAACATGATAAAAATAATAGCGTAAAATATGTAAGATAGCTACCAAAATGTGATGTATTTTTGTACATGAAAGTGTTGATTTTAAGCAAGTAACAAAGGCATCAATTTCACGGCAACATAGTGACACAGTAGCCGCAAAAACTATTTATTCATTATTCGTTTTTAAATTGAAAATTATCAGCAGCCCTGCCGCGCGCCAATACCACCTTATCAATGAATGAATGAACAAATTAATTTATTTTATATGATTATATATGTTAATGATTGAGTGAACTGAATTTAATATTATCTTTTTTCCTCCGTGAGGGTTTTGGCGTTGCACTTCATGTGCATTTGCCAGTGTCAAGTACTCAAGTACTAAATGACTAAAATAATAAAACATCGTCAATCAAGCAAAGTCACGCTTAAGTCAAAGTCATGGCCTAGTAAAGTCACAGATCTACTACCTATAGATTTTCAATGAGCGTGGCTAGCTCAGTGCCTCTCGCTCATCATCGTATTTTCGCTCACTGCGCTTCTTGCAGCCCAAAATGCTACAACCAACCATTGTAAAATATCTTTTACAATTATTTCTCAGAGGAAACACGCATTTATCACATTGAATCACCAAAAAAAGGCAATAAATATAATTCAGACCCGTTTTGTTTGTCACTGATTATTACAGATTTTGACACTTGAGGTACCAAAAACAGGTCACGCCGATAAGGACAACAAATTCTATTTATGTCCTTTTCGTACTTGTGCTGAGCCATATCAAGTTGTCTCTTTCACTAAAATATATTGCCGATCTGGTTGTGTATATCTGTGAGTAAAGTAGAGGCTTTACAATAGGCTTCTATCACAGATCTACTAGGTACATGGAGTTTTGGAAATATTATCACGAAAAATACATGTTTCATCGCGTTGAATCACAAACTTGAGTACGTCCAAGAACACTTAATAAATAATAATACACATTAACAAACAAAAATAGACAAGTTGAGGAGACAATACAATGAGGCACATGTTTTTTTCACGTTGGGCTAAAACACAGATATATCTGTGGGCTTAAAGCTAGAATCTTTATGTACGATTACTTTTTTTTTTTTTGCTACGGCCCCATTTTTGTTGGGGTATTTTTGCCATGAAAACTTTGTTATTGTATATCATAACTGACGTTTGCGTGAGAGCTGTCAATGTCAAATCAATTATTACCATAGAGATGAAACGCCGTTATTGCAAATATCGATATTTCATTTTATACGATAAAATCTTGATAACTTGATGTTAAGTCTCAGATATATAAGAACTGTTAAGTAATATTTGAGTACGAAATTACGCATATTTTAATAACAAACTAAATACCTATTCCAATAGGTTGAGCAAGCAGTATATTTCAGAATCAGAATATATTTTATGTATAAATGTACAATACATTTATACAATAAACTCGCGTACGAGTACGTACTCGCACGAGTATTCTTGAACAAGCTTCACTTGCGCAAGATCCAGCGCGAAGTGCCACTAAGCACTACTAAGCACTTACCACTAAGCACTTTCACTGCCACTTGCAGGTTGCAGACGATGTGTAGTAGGCACTTGCTACTTGTGCTTTACATGGTCTGCAACGGGCAATAGTTTATACTTTTTGGCCTAATTATTATTTTCTAATTAATCCGCCGTAACATTACAATCATAGGTATCATATTCTGTGAAAATTTCAATTGGCTATTACGGTTCGAAAGATACAGCCGTTAAAAGCTAGGACAGACGGGCGGATGGATGAACGGACAGACAGACAGCGTAGGCTTAATAATAGGGATCCGTTTACACCCTTTGGGTACGCAACCCTGAAAAGGTCGCCACTCACACATATCAACAAAATATCATTTTGATCATCATAGCGGGTTTAAAAATGTCGATGTGTTTGTGTTTGCATTTCATCCCTAATCAGTAGTTTTTGACGAAGCAGGAATCGTGTCGTGCGTGGTGGTTTTCATTGTTTCTTGTTGCAGATGTTGTGTGAATTGTATAATTTTGTAAATACTGTATGCAATTTCAATGCAATGCGTGCAGAACAGTTACAGTGGAGTAGATTGCGTTCATCGTAACGCAAGGCAAGTATGGCCGCATCTGCTACCGAAATCGAAGACTTCTTGAACGGGCCTCTGGTTTCGTGGGTGAGTGCACAGCGAACCGTGTCTCTGTTTTTATTACCTGCGTGAACCGTGAGACAAAATACTTGTTCCGTATGAATGAACTTGGGTTATTAACGATATTTAGGAAAGGAATAGTCCGTAGGTACGTACATGAATTCATCGTTAGATCAATGAAAACTCAAACTATTGTTTTTGCTTGTTCATTTACCCACGACAGCTTTAGTGATCACTGAGAAGATAATCTTAAGTTTCTCGACTCATTATTGGGAAATGATATGGTACTTATCAGAGAGATCAATTCAACTGAGAATAAATGCCTTTAGTATGTGCACTAGACTATAATTTCTACAATTCCCAGATGTGAGATATAATACCCATTGTTATGAAGTGGAATGCAGACATTCTGAAAGGGAAATGCAATTTACGTACCTATTAATGTAAACAGAGAGCTTTCATACTAATTATTGTGCAGTTTTTAGCGGTTATACGGTTTGTAGCTTTTTGCAAAATTTCTGAGATTTTTAAAAGCCAATTACTTACATGACAAGCCATGTTATTGAAACATATACTTATTTTGTTGCGTGAGTTATACTAGTTACTAGCTATAATACCTAATTATTACTATTCTGGAAATATTTATAATTTTGCTTTTATTTTACTAAGTGAAAAGTAACAGATATTTTATTATTACTTGTTTTTGAATGATTAGGATATTGATCAACAACTTGTTAACAAAAGGATTATAAAAAAATATTGTCAGCTATGGCAAACTAGATCAAAGCTTTAAATAATTCATAGTCATTATATTCAGGAGAAAAATCATTTAGGTGCATGCATCTCAAGTATTTGTTGTGTAATAACACTACTTAACATGAAATACTTATTATTAACTAGATGCGCCCCACAGTTTTACCCTTGTAGACAATCCATCAGGAATAGTACGTATATTTTTCAAAAAAATTAAAATGTAAAAGGTATCAGTCACTCTCTCCTACTATATTTATGCAGTAAATATGATTGAACATTGGTCTGTTACTGTGTAAAAGTAGAACAAACAAACAAATACACCTTTGCATTTATAATATTACACTAATTCCATTCGTTATTTGATCTGACAGCTCGTAATAACATTGTAAAAATCTGTTTTTTTTAATATATTTTTTTATATTTCACGGAAGTTTATCGGTTACATGCTACAGTTTTGCATTCGAAAACCTAGCGAAAGTGATCAGAATTTCTGGTTTCCATTCTGCTTTTTACAATGTTATTGCAGCATCCACTGTCCAAAGCACCCTCAACACCTGGTGCAGGTGTACATAGACAGTGGTTTCTGCTTACCATCAGGTGAACTGCATGCTTGTTTGCCGCTCTTTTAAATACAAAAAAACTGTTTAGTATGAAATGCCATCGAAGTAGCCCTTCAGTAAAGATTAAAAAAAACATTATTATTTACAGCTGAAATCATGCATACCAAATTCGGAATGTATAACTGGATACCCATCACTATACGATGGAGACATACTTCATCAGGTCTACCTCCAGATAGACCCAGAGCCTTCCTTCCACATCACAAAACTAGCCGGTCTCGAAGACCAAGCATTGATCTTGGGTAGAGTCAAGAACTTTGATGCAATCATCAAAAATGTCAAGGCACTGTTTGAAGAAGAACTGGGAATGACCCTTTTAGTTGTCCCGGAATGTATATGTCTAGGAAAGGCTCCTGACTCCAGAGATGGTCTTGAAAATATGAAGCTGTTGATATTGTTGCTGCTTGGTGCGGCGGTGCAGTGCCCAAATAAAGAGCTTTTTATTACAAGGATTAAAGAGCTTGATGTGGAATTGCAGCATAATATTGTGGAGTGCATAAAACAGGTACGTTATTTTACAAGTTTTTTGCACTTTCTGCAGTTAAAATACACCTTACATAACAGAATATTATTTAATGACATAATATAGTTACAAATTCTTACTGACACAATCTCGAATGAAATCGTGAGGAACATAATGTAGAATTTCTCCATAATTATGTAGATTTAGAGTTCATAGCATTACCACACATTCGCACTAACTTTCGTCGCAATACGATTCTGTCGGTAGTATGTAGCACTATCATTCTTTTGCTCTAACATTCATCGCATATACATCCTTACACAGAGTAATTGTTCGAAGTATCAATCCTTCGAACTACTCTTCATAGCACATTAGTAGTTCAAACCTCAGTTACAGACTCGTGGAAATAAACACTTGTACCCAGTGTACCTACTACCTACAACTGCTAGGTAATAAAATATGTAGAAGCAAAGAAAAAAATATTATATATTTTCCTCTATTATCGCTGACTAACGAATCTCTATTACCAAAACAGCAACAACATTCTATTTATACGAGTTCCATATCTCAAAAGGAAAAAAACTGAACCCTTATAGGATCACATTCATCAATTTGGAAAATCACGTGAATGTGAACCTCAACGCGCCGAGATACAGTTTGCGGTCGCGCAACTTTTGGCAATCACCTAAACATAATCGCTTAAAACAGATAGCCGTAAGGCCCATGCACTGACATCCCGCTTGGAATGTATTATTTATCTCTATCTGAGCTAATTACAAACCTCCAATCAACTATAAACATACCTACAAACATTATTTTCTTTTAGCCATGGTAACTTATCAGTAAAACTGCTATGTAACTCCCCAAAGACAAAGGAGCAGTAAACTCAATTTGTAATAACCCCAAGTAGTCACGCCACATAAGTTGTCACCCACATGATGCCCATGGGCAAAGGAATCAGCCAACCATAACATGAGATACCAGCTTGTAGATAACTGTCAAGTTGAGAACATTACTTAAAGATTGTGGCTCTTTTGATGTAGGGCTGAAACCACCTATTAGTTTTGTATAGCTAAACAGTTCATAAGTTGTGCATTGAATTTTGAAATTTATAATTAGTATCTCACAGTTGATTGATAACACTTCATTTCATCATTACCATAATTGTATCTACTGTAGATGCCTTATTCTATAACTAGAATCAACATCCAGATTTCCTTCTTAGAATCATAATCAGCCAGTTTTTATTCCATACATTACATAATAAAATAGTCTGCATCCTATTGTAAATCACAAAAGGAACCGTCATGTATGAATGACAATTATTTCGTTGAATAAAATTACTGTAAAAAACTGACTGACTGATGTCTTATAACAGATAGTAGTTTTGTCCTTGGTTAGTTAAAGTTAGCGACCTTAGCAAGTAGTTGACAAATTTCACAAGTATGTTGAGTAATTTGACCATGACTTGCCACTACTTGACGTACTTTTTAAATGAATGGTTGATGATTGAGATTACGCATCTTTAGCGATTTGTTTATCAATTTGTAAATAGGCATGTAGACTAATATTTTTTTATTACCTCACAAAAAAGCTGATCATAAATAGAGCACATCAAAAAAACAAAATTAAAATTAGTTCAAAAATAAATAAGATATAAGCAGTTTAATTTCATGCTAGACAGAGAGCGCACTATACTGAGCCGTGACGTCACGGCTCACGAGCGCCATACAAATGCTATACTAACACACGCTTTGCGAGAAAGGGATAGAACATCCCCTCTCTATCCCCACCTAAAACTTTAAATACTCATATCTCAGAGATTTATCAGCCATTTCAAATTTTTGTAAGAAACTACGAGAGTGGGTAACTGCAGTAATGTACTTAAAGTTACATTCATTTACATTACATGGATTCTTCGTAATGTATCCGGAAATTTATATTTTTTATTATTAAATAATAATAATATTTTTTTATTATTATTAAATAAAAATATTTTTTTATTATTATTAAATAATAATAAAAAAAAACAAGACTCAACCACTGGAGAGTTTACAATTTTGTCCCGTCGCGATTCCGCGCCGCGGCGCTTCTGTTCTAAACTCTAGTAAATGTAGCACAATTTCAAACCTAGCGAATCAGAATTCTCATCAGGCGAGGTGGCGGTCAAACGCAAGTCTATTAATTAATTAATAAAAAGGTCGCTTGTACGCCACGACGTCCGACGCCGCGCCGGCCGCCTTGACTCTACACTCCAGTCAGCGATGAGCCTAAATCTTTGCTTACTTACAAAGTAGTTATTATTAATTATAACGCGGAAATCGTAATCGAATCCGCGTGTTGAGCTATAATCTCTATTCCGGAAGTCGTCAATCAACAAAATGATTGTACAAAACATAAACTCTTGCAACAACCATCTCTTCAAACGAAAGCACTCGAAGTTTAATGTTTCCCTATGAGATTTTTAAAATAACTATTTTAGACTGTCTATTTTAGTCTTTTTGAAACAGCGTTTTATTACCATCATGTTACGTGTTTCCGTAGCAAATTATGTTACAGTTTAGGTAAAAGTAACCTTGTTAGTTAAACACATTGTGCTATAATATTCTAACCAAATAAAGCGAAGTAAATACAAGTGCGTGTTTCTCGCGCGTGTAATTTGAAAAACGTCACACACGCTATTTTGTTATGTTAACAGGATCTACATAATCTTTTGAAGTCTTCAATGTAACTGACTAGAGTGCCAAATAGGCAGTGGTAGAAATCCTCCAATCTAAAACTATGTGGACTCTATCCAGGGGTGTGTTTACGGTACTTATCCAGACTAAAACTTATACTAGATAAACGTCAAAACCCCCGTTCAGAGACACCACAACGTGAAAATATAAACCGACAAAAATTTAAGCTGCCCCTTTTACTGGCGTACGCTGGGTTAAGTTTTCGCCTGACTAGGTTAAATTTTATCTACCTTTTGAGGTCGCTAAATTTTCTCCTGCTGTCAGATTGACAGCTGTTGAGCAGGTTGAGCTGTTGTTGACATTATTTTTGTTTTTTTTTCATTCGAATTTGACAGCTAGTATTGACTTAAAGCTCCGTTCAGCGAACAGCGAAAAATTAGTTTAATTTTTAGGTGGTGAAAAATTATCCGGCTTACATAAACGCACCACAGTATGCACTAAATAAATATGTAATGGGAGGGCGCGCAATTTCAAATTGGAAGATTTCTAACTGTGGGTTATATTTGGTAATCATTACAATTTACAATTAAACAGGTACCTAATCAAAGTCAATTTCTAGGTAACAGACATGCAAACAGTAGTCCTCACGCCTGACGCCATAGACCTGTTCCAATCGCCAACGATGTTCAACCACATGCGGCGGCTCGCCAAAGAACGCGACCATTATCTTCAGAATTGGGCTTCTCTGGTCCTTCATGAAGGACTTTGCGAGAATGATAGTGAAAATAAGAATGGGAAAAGCCGTTCAACGCAGAATGTCAATCAGAATAATGGCGACAGTCAGCATCTAGCAGTAGAGTTGGCAGATTGGAAAGCGAGATTAAGGAAGCAGAGACAAGAACTGTAAGTTGCATCTTCCTCTTGCATCTGATCTTTGACCCAAATCTGACCCCATACACTTTTACAGAGATAAGCCGAGAGCGGTTGTACCTGGTCTCTTTGAGCCTCGCTCGCGCCTCGGGTGATCTTGGCTTGTCTGTATTTTGCGCCCCAGTTATAGGGACTCATTGGTTCTCGGGAAGGCTATGAGGGGGTGACTGCAAGTGCGTATTTAAGTAATTTTCAAGAAAAAATTTGATATTAACTTTCTTGCAGGGAAGAAAAATCAGAACAGCTGTCGGAAGTCCGCGAAGAACTGGAGCATACAAAATTGGTCCTGGTAAAACTTCGCACAGACAGCCAGGAGTGGTTCAACGAAGCTAGGAAAGCATCCGGATATCGGGATGAAGTCGATGCTCTAAGGGAAAAGGCTGAAAGATGTGATAGGTGAATTAAATTTCTGTAATTGATTCCGATTAATACGTTCGGTAAACTTCGCAACGTCTTTTCGTCCAAAATACCTCAGTGCCTTAAGACGAAAGTCTTCGACCAGTGTGTGTTACCAGTAATGACATACGGCACTGAAACGTGGTCTCTCACTATTGGCTTCATAAGCAAGCTCAAAGTCGCACAAGGAGCTATGGAGAGGGCTATGCTCGGGGTTTCTCTACGAGATCGAATCAGAAATAAGGAGATCCGTAGACAAACTAAAGTCACCGACATAGCCCACCGGATTAGCAAGTTGAAGTGGCAGTGGGCAGGCCACATATCACGCAGAACAGATGGCCGATGGGGCCGAAAAGTTCTGGAATGGAGACCACGGACCGGTAAGCGCAGCGTAGGACGTCCCCCCACAAGATGGACAGACGACCTAAAAGAGACCGCAGGGAAACGCTGGATGCAGGCCGCTTCCAACTGGCCCTTTTGGAGATCGATGGGAGAGGCCTATGTCCAGCAGTGGACGTCCTATGGCTGAAATGATGATGATGAATACGTTCGAGCTTATTCTTATAAATATTGCGGTTTTTTTTCAGATTAGAACAAGAAATACAGCGATATCGCGACCGCCTTGCGGACGCGGAGTATTACAAAACACGAGTGACCGAACTTCGAGAAGACAACAAAGCCCTGATGGAGACGAGAGACGCTCTGGAAGAACAACTTCAAAGGGCAAGGAAAAGAGCGGAACAATGTCTGACTTTAGAAGCAGCTATGATCAAATTGAAGAGAGAAGCTAATGATATTGCTTTGGTGAGTTCAAAATCGCAAAGCTGGTGAACTCGCGGCATCTAACCCGACACAGATTTATGATTAGCAGTTATTTTAGAAGTTAGAGGGGTGCGCTTGGTGCGATTTAGACGTTGCATGGGTATGTCACACTAGGCGAGTAAAAATTCTTTTGATATCATCATAAGTTCATTTTATGCTTCTTATATTTTCAGGAAAGAGACGCCGATCAACAAAGAATTCAAGAGCTTATAGAAGAAAATAATCATTTACAATACATCACAAAATCAGTGCTAAGCGAAAGCAACAACAGTAACCTAGATACAGACAACGAATGTGAGAGCACATTGGAATCAGGCGAAAATAGCTTATCGGAACAATTAACTAGCAACGCCCAAGCGAGAGCATTAAAGCTGGAGTTAGAAAATAAACGGCTGCTTTCAACTATTGACAGTTTAAGGGAACAATCGTTATTGGAAAGCAGTGACAAAATATTGGAATTAGAAAAAGAGAAGAAAAGGTTAACACTAAAATGTGAGCAACTACAAGAAAATTGTAACAGGGTTATGCTTCAGAATTCAGAACTAGAAGAAGTTTTTAAAAACGCTTTAGAAGAGAATCGAAAACTACAAGACTCTCTGGATAGTCAAAAAACTTTCATAGACAGACAAGGAATAGATCGAGAATCAGAAAAGAATAAATTGCAAGACTTTGAAAAACATTTGGAATCTTTGACCAAAGATAAACAGAGAATTCAAATGCTATGTGACTCAATCCAAAGGAGAGCTGATGACTTAGAGAAGACTTTAGATTCAAGGACAAAAGAACTAAACATGGTAAAACCAGAAGCAGATAAAGTTACAGGTCTTATAATTCAGAGTGAAGAATTAAAAACCAAGCTGACTTACAGTGAAAGAGATACACATAATCTGCAAAGAGAGGTCAATAAATTGCGGGAAGCAGTAGAAGAAAAAGATGTTTCTCTTGATAAACTTACGACTGAAATAGAACTTAAAAAGAAAGAGATTGAAAGGCTAGCCAAGGAACTGGAAATATCTCTAAATATTACTAACAGAGTCAAGGACTTAGAACAGAAAGCTCAAGAACTTAAGTCTCAAAAGAAAGTTGACTCTGAAACTATACAAACCTTACAAAAAGATTTGATTTCAGAAAAAGTTAATTTCGATAAATTGAAAAATTGTATGGATAAGCTTGGTATCAGTGCATCTGAAATAATCAACAAAGATGTCAATGTTGATGAGTTATTAGAAAGAATAATTACCAACACAGACTATGAGACACTAATAAGTGAAATTGCAGCTAAAGCTAATCTTATGAAACTTGTACCTTGCGAATGTAACCACGATGTAAAATCCAATCATGATGATGACAGTCTCATAAACCCTCAAATCGAACAACTTTCCACAGATTTGACTGCATTACAAGCTTCTTTAGAAAACAGTCAAGCTGAGAATGCCAAGTTGCAAGTAAACATAGCTACACTGAATTCTCAAAATGGTTCGTTGATGTCACAACAGATGACATTGCATTTGGCGAATAGTCAGTTGGCAGCAGAAAAAGAAGAAATTATAAAACAACTTGAAGTACTAAAAGACAAACAAGATAACCTGATGCGAGATCAAGTTGCTTTAAAAACTCTTCATGAACAATTAAATACTGAATATGAAGAGCTGCTGAGTGAAAGAGAACCTATAAAAGTAACTATTAGAGATTTGAAACTCGAGAATAGAGAGTTGAAAGAAAACTTATCGGCTGTCGAAAAGAAAGTATCAGACTTTGAAAAAGAGCGAGAAAATCTTAAAGTGGAATCGCGAAACTTAACCAACCTTCGAGCAGAGCATTCAAAACTCAAAGATGATTTCAGAAATCTCTTTACAGCTAGTGATAGACTGAAAAACGAATACAGAAATATGCAGGAAGAATACAGAAACATTAGAAGTGAAGTAACACAGCTAAAACTTCGGAACACTGAGATGTCTGGTGAAATAAATACTAAAGGGGAAGTGATTACGAGCATGGAATTAGAAATAAATAAAACTAATCAACATTGTGAGATGTTAATCCAAATGAACAAAAGCTTGGATGCAGATAGACGATCCTTAATGGATCATGTATCACAACTGTTGACTCAGTATCATGAATTGCTGGCACACTCCCTGAAGGATAAACAACATTATCATGAAGAAGAAAAAATGTTTGCCGACAGAGTTAACGCTTTGTGTCGGCAGAAAGAAAAACTCGAAGAGAAAATTATGGAGCATTACAAAAAATTGGATAACTGTACAACGAAAAGACGTGGCTTCGGTGCCTCATTCGTAAAACGAGTTCGAAAAGCTGGCACTGACCTTATCAACAAGGTACCGACTAGAAACAATAAGAGAATAGAGGACGCAAGTAGATCAAAGTCACAACTGACACTAGCCGGTTCGGAATCAGGAGAGTCAGACGCTGGGAGCCAGGATATGGAGAAAATGTCTAAAAACTCTGACCCAGACCAAGGTTCTTCGAATCCTAGCATGGAATCGCCGAGACACAGTTCAGATTCCAGTTTCGGTCGGAGATTTGATGATAAGCTTTTAAAGAAAGCCGATAATATCGACATGACAGGTTCCATCCCAAGTTTGGATTCATCGAGATTGACAAGTGAAACTAACTTTGTGAGAAGACTCTCAGCAGCTTCCATACACAGCGGAGGTGGAGACGACGCGCTGATCAGAGCTTCGTTGAGGAGGCGACCTCATAAAACTGTTCCACCATCTTCACACAGAAACAGTTTCCAAGGTCTAGATGGGGATACAGGGCTTCCACAACGTAAGAATTGTTTTCTATTCTGTGGGCGAAGTTCGAATATTCGCTACATAAAATACGTATCGAAATTAAAATAAATTATAGATTACGAAATTGAAATTTGTTTGGAATTCAATACGTTTTTTCGTACTTCGCCCAATGTTACACTTATTTGTTTATTTCTATGCAGTTATAAATTGAGAACTTCATATTTACAGCGTCAACGCCTACCTTCGGCACGGCTGGCACACGACGCACAGTTTATGTAGCCGATGACGACCCCAATGTTAATTTGAACTCAAAGCCACAAAGTACACCCATCAAAGAGAACCCCACCTACTTAGTGTACAACAGAATATCAACAGTGATTGGCGACGGCGCTTGCCAGAGCATCAATGACAGATCGAACGATCTACAAAGATCAACGTCGGAACAACCACGGAATGTTGACGAAGACACTGTACAAGAAAGAGATGAAATGAGAGGTGATAGAAGAACCACAAATCGTCCAGAAAAATCGGACAATTCTAAAGAGTCTGCTATCTGGTATGAGTATGGGTGTGTATAGTATAATATTATTATCAGAGCTTGAATAGATTGAAATGTGTGAACAGACTGATGAGATGCCTTGAATTTCGATGCTTCATGTGAAATTGATAAGAGTGATTGGATATTGGTACTTTTATACATACTATTGGCATGAGTAGAGATGTGTTGAAGGTTATTTTACCGCAGTATTACTTTGGCATTTAATTTTAATGTACTTGCAGCGGCATGGGTGTACATTGTCCAGCTTTAAAACTTTGATATTACCGTTTACTCCCAGTGTGGGGAGTTATAATTTTGGTCATAAGATTCATATATTAAGTTATGAATCAGGCTGCTATTTAGTTATTATCAATTTTATAAATACTCCCGTTGATAATGAGGCTAAAACTAATTTGTAAATAAATAAGATTTCCCTTGTTTGGGAATTGTCTGACGAAGGGTTGAGTGTGAAAGAGTGAAAGTGTAATGTGCCTTGCCAGCGAGTCTGTGACAATTAATTTTACGAATTTTGTTCCCAGTTCATAAGTTTACTTAAGCATAATTTTCTTACGTACAAAATATATACCTAATATTTGTAATTGTTATGTACGATAGTACTACTTTTTTGAGATTCTTTTTATTTTTTAAACTACTTTCAATCAATGTAATCATAATTACCTATTTATTTTAACGAAACCTATCAATTTAAGTTACTAATTTAAATATAAATCAGTTATCGTAATTTCTATTATTACGAATGTACGTGTGCTTTTTTACAGTGTAAAAATTATTATTTAGTTGTATCTGCTTACATTTTGATTATAAATTTATTTTCATAAACTTCCATGACAAGCAATTGCTCAAAATTATATCATTATATCAGATACTACTTGTAGTGATTACTGGCTTAGTGCACACTACTACAATCAATGATATTTGTATGTCGTACGTTCATATTACCTTAAAATCGTTTTCTTAATAATTGTAGTGCCTTGTATTGTTTTTAAAAACGATTGTGACGAATGTATGCATTAAAAAATTATTATCAGAATGAAATGAAATATTGTAGCTACTTATTATTATACTCACATTTTGTCGATTTCATATCATAACCTTAGAGCATACTTTTCAGGAATACCTAACAGTGTGCTATTGTAGGGTTTAAAAATGTAGGTAATCAATTTTATCTGGTGCTGTCACTATGAAATTGTAATTTATTATTTGAGAAATGTTATATATTTTCATTTAATTACTACCAAAAAGTACATGTTTTATTTGCTAACAATTTTAATTATGTGTTTAACTGGTAACTACTTATTGCACATTTAGTACTTATCAATCGCCTCTCACCGAATTTATAATTAATAGCTGATGTTTAACTGAAATACTTATCTATAGTACAGTTTTTTTTTAATAAATTTGAAATCTCAAGCTCATTTTAATTTTAACCATAACTCCCCGCTTCTTTATTTCATCTACTTTATATAGGTACACAGCTGAGTGATGAGTAGGCAAGTTCTCGTTAACCAAGAAATTCTTGAGTTTCTTCCACAGAGGATGTCTCAAACCGAGTTAAGTCAATAAAAAATATTATCAGCACTATGAGTTTTAATCACATTACATCTTACTACTTAAACATTAAGTCAAATCATTAACACTACTAAAGAGATCCATTGCAATACAAATCAGTCTTGACTTCCCACTGTAATACTGGACATGGCTGTATTGGTACTGTGAAAGGATGCCCGGAGACTACTGCCTTCCTGCCGGGCTCAACTTTTGGAGGTAGATGAGAAATTATACACTGGAATAAAAATAATAGTTTAAAGAAAATGCTTATGTGGCTTATTAAATATCGAAACAGAGTATATACGCGCGCGCGCACACGGACGTTTTTATTATTCAGGCTAAGCTACAAATCCTTGAACATCAGTGTAAAGTTGTTTTATACCTAGGTATTTTATAAGTTCTTCCCAAAGATGCAAGCAGTACTCCATGGATGACTGAACTTGTGCCGAATTTCAAATTAAACTTGATATTAACCTAAAAAGCCTACCCTCCGCTTAGTTTTTCTAACTAAATATCTTGGAAGCGATGGCCACCGGATTACGAAATTACCCGGAACGGCAGGCACCATTACCCGTTTATAGCCGAAATTATACGAAAAATCTGGTAAAAATATACCGTGCCGGCAAAGCGTGTGTTCGCGTCTTGTAGAAAACTAACTGAAACAGCAAGATAAAGCTGGTTTGAACAAAAAAGAATCAGTCTTAGGACTGTACATCAGGTCAGAAGTGAAAATGTACAATACTTGTAAGTAGTAATTCACCAATTCTACAAGAGATGGTGCGTATTAAAAAATTACGGATACTTTATATCTGAGCGTGACGGTCACGCGAGTTCAGTGAATTTTCCCTATTTATTTTCAATTTAAAAAGTAAAAAATCAAGTTACACATATTATGCCATTGATGAATGTGAGGTCAGTGCGCAGGTCTAACATAAATCATATATTTACAAAAAAAAAAAAAACAAAGTACAAACCTTTGGTCTCTCGCTTTCTGTGGACATATATCCAATGCACATTGTTTTTGTAGTATGACCCCACAGCAGCTCACCTTCACCTACTTGAGAGTCGAATTTCAAAGCCAATGTCCCACCCAATCTCTCTGGGACATCCCAAAGAAACGGTGAGTTGATAAAGTTCTCCTTCAAACATTTGTCAAGACCCAATGTCGGTGTCGGGTCAAGTAAGCTCTCAGCTGTGTTTTTTGCTAGTTGTGTTCGGATCAAGTGTTCTCCACAACCAGAAGTGCAAGCGGCTATTGAGGGTTGAATGCCATCTCTGCTCATGACTGCCCACACTCCGCTACCAAATGAAGCAGCCTGGCCCACTCTGCCCTCATGTTTTAAAGAAACACCACCTGAACTGGCTCCTGATGCCACCACCCCATTGGAGTCCACACATATTGCTCCGACTGTGTCTAAAGGACTAAATTTGATGTCATTCTGAATTGAATATCTCTTTAATTTTCTTTTACAATGTTTGTAATTTCGGAATGCTCTGGAGGAGATCATTTTGAGATCATCAACCACTTCTAAGCCCATTCGTTCTGCCCAAGTCTTGGCTCCCTTGCCAGTCAGTATGCAAGGGGGCACTCTGCCAAGAGACAGATTGTCACATTGTTTCAAACATAAGTGCTTGGCCAGAGATATAGGGTTCCAGACATTGGAGACAGCTCCACATGCACCAAAGTGGAGTGTTTGCCCATTCATGATTGAAGCATCACATTCTACTGATCCATTCCAGCTAAGGTTAGATCCATAACCTGCATTTGTTAGTGGACTATTTTCTAACTCTGAAATAGAAATTTCAAGATGTTAAGTCAAAAGTTTTACAAACAAAAAAAAACCGGACAAGTACGAGTAGGACTCGTGCTCTGAGGGTTCCGTTGGAAGGGACCCACCCTCAGAGCGCGAGTCCAAAAAAAAGACTAACTTAAGTTGAAATATTTAAAGACAAACTTAAGTTTGTAGTTGACAATAAGGTTCTTCCATACATTCCAACTACAAAATTTAAGTTTGTAATAGCAAAATAATTATTTTTAAATGATATAACTTCAAATTTATAACTTTCGAATTTATTCCTATATATGTGCTCTGAGACCGTGCTTCTTGCCAAATTTCATGATTCTAGGTCAACGGGAAGTACCCTATAGGTTTTGATTCCCCTGTGAAATCGCAAAATATGCGTCATATCGTAAATATGCGTAAACGTTCATATCTTTTGATTGCTTTGACTTACAACTTTTATTTTTTTACAGCCGAAAGAAACCGTAGACCCAAGAATTTAGTATAAATTTCAACTTGATACCTTTACGCGTTCTTGAGAAAAAGGGTCTTGACAGACGGACAGACAGATGTACAACGAAGTGATCCTAATAAGGGTTCCGATTTTCCTTTTGAGGTACGGAACCCTAAAAACATATCTGTTTCTTCTAGATAGACTTGCTCCGTCCTCGACCACACTCTCTCATCATCAGTTGAGTTTTTGACCAAAAATTTACCTTTTTTAAATTAAAAGTGCGGCAACAGTCCCATAAAAAAGTCCTATAAAAAATATTCTCGGATATTCTTTAAAACATTAATTTACCTATAATAGCCTTTTCAACAGCTTCGACAGCATTTCCTCCTTGACTCAGAGCTTCTGCTGCTTTCCTGCATGCTACATGACAGGTTTTTTTGTACTCCTTCTTTAGTGAGTCACTATGATATCCTGCGCCTGAAATTCATTAAAATGATTTATTCAAAAAACAAACAAATCTTGCAAATGCAATGTAGATTTACCATGCATAGCCAGCCAATTAGGTACTATTTACATAGATTTGGTAGATTTAAATCAAATATTGTGTTGGTATTGATTTTTAACGTATTAAAGGTAGGTGTGTGTGTGTTGTAGTATTATCTGCTAAATCCAAACTCGGGTTATGTTCCTCAGGCGAAGGAAGCAAGTCGAAGCAACTTGACACAGTCTGCGCAGAGAGTGGCTGATTTCATACTGTTTATATAGAAATCAAATATTCATTGGTAGCTTGTATGACCTGTATCCGACACAAGATACAAAAGTGTCCACGTTTGCGCCCTGCCTAAGTGAGTCCTTAATCACAGATCTAGCAGGATGTAAATAATAAATTCAAAAAGCTAGGCTTTTTATACTTACCACAATGCACTGCTATGAAACCATTCATAATGTATTGTGTTTGGTAACTCAAGGATATTGTATTTTAATTTACTACAACATAATCAGCGAGCTGAGAGAGTACAACCAAACCAACTGAATAATGGTGAGATAATGTAGCACAAATATCCGAAAGAACCAACAAGGTATTCTGCTGTAATCACCATTCTCACACCACTTGGTAACCTTCCGTTTTAATTTCTAATCATGAAAATCCTCGTTATCCCACTACACAGCATCCATGAAGAAAATAAATACAATTACATTAGAAATACAAAAAAAAAACGGGTGTCTATAATGTACAACATGATATTTGCCAACACGATATTCCACGGCATGATAATGTACAGCGTGATAATGGGTGTACATGTACATTGAATAACATGCTGTACAATCCATGTCGTACAACATTGGCCGTCAATTATCGGCTAGTGTCTATTAAGTACGGCAAGGAATGCACAGCCAGGATTGTACAGGCAATAATCCATGTACGTAGGAAAAGTCCACGTTTTATCGTTTGTACATTATTATGCCAGTCATTATCATGTCGTGCAATACGGGCCGTGTTTTGACGAAACGGGCTGAAAATGTACGGCTGATAATGTACAACATGATAAAAGGTGGCATCGCCCGTTAAGGCTAATATTGCTGAAATGTCTCTGCTCTTATTGGCTGTTGACTATGACGTCTGTCGATTCCATGCTTCGTTTGAACAAGATAGTCAAAAATTCATATTCAAAATTATTTATTCAAGAAATGTACATTATAAATTGTTACTAGCTCTAACTGCCAAACTGGGTGTTGGCAGGCACCACTTTTAGGTGGTGACGCGGAGTGAGGAGTACAACTGTGTTAGATCTGTCACTCATTTCGAAACCAACAAACTCAAGTCTGACTCCAGGTGGGCTCCCGCCAGAAGCTCTTGCGGTCGCCCCTGAGTGTCGCTTCGCCACACGCGACCTTCCTTGAGCTTCTGGCTCCCACGCTTTTTATATACACTCTAGGGGTAGGGACCTCAAGACTAGGTGGAGTCGGGGTGCTCTGTGTCGGTTCTGTGACCCATTTCGAACCTAACATACTCAAGTCGGGGTGCTCTGTGTCGGATCTATCACTAATTTCTACCATTCCACCTCGAGTGTATTACACTCGAGTGTATTACACTCGAGGTGGAATTTCCACGTCTAAACGAAGCTTCAGTTTTGAATTTTTATGGTCACCAATTATCATGCTGTACAAAATCGGAGTGTACATTATTAAACAGAGTCAATAATGTACGGCATGATATTGTACGACATAACAATGCACAGCATGATAATTGGTGTACATGTACATGGAATATCATGATGTACATTATCGCTTGTGCATTATTGGGCCGATCTGATTATGTACGGCAAGATATTGCACGGCACGATATTGTACAACGTGATATTCCACGTACATGTACACCAATTATCATGCTGTGCATTATTATATCGTACAGTATCATGCCGTACATTATCTGTGTCGTGCATTATTGCCTCCCGCCCCAAACAACTAGAATCAGTGATGCTAGATTTTCAATTTACCCCAATGCTTGATGATTTTACCCTAATTTCATAACTATTTACATAAAAATACCATAGGCTAAAGTTTTAGTTAAATAATAAAAAAAAGTTCTTTCATAATCAATGGATTTCACATTAAAGATATGCTGAATTTGTTTAACTCTACGCAAGCCATAATATAGTACAATGCTTATATAAATGTGGTCAATTTTCAACGTGTAGTACAAGCGTTGTTGTTTGTTACAAAAATTTTACACTCATGATTATTGATTACGCTAAACAATTCTTGACCCTAAAAATTACCCTGCGACATTATTCCCGAAAAAATGCCGAGATTCCCGAGAATATGCGAAAATAATACGAGTAGACAGTAGACATGTTTTTTTTCTACGTTGGCGCCAAAACACAAGCCAACGTCATCCTTTTATTCGTAAAAAAAATCATGACCGTGGATTCAATGTCCTTTAATCGTAATATTAAACAGTATAATAATTCACCATTTAGTACACATTAACACTCGAAAATACATAAGGTTAGGAAAATAATCCAACAAGCCGACATGTTTTTTCCGCGTTAGCGCCAAAATTCCCCTACGTCATCCTTTTTTTTTTTTTGTTAAAATCTTCATGAGCGTGGATTCAATGTCCTTTACTCGTAATATTAAACAGTTCATTTTGTCTTATTAGCGTCAAACAAGTCATAGTCACAGTCAGAGTCAAGCTAAGTAAGTCACGGTCAAGTCGAACTCATGCCCCTGTAAAGTGGTGGAGACTTTACAAGAGGCTCCTATGGAGTTTTGGAAACAACACGAAAAGACACGTTTCACCTCGTTATATCACTAACCCACACTCGAGCACGTTTACGAGCACTTAATGAATAATAATTCACCATTTAGTACACATTAACACTCGAAAATACACAAGTTTAGGAAAATAATCCAACGAGCCGACATGTTTTTTCCGCGTTGGCGCCAAAAACCCCTACGTCATGTGCGTTCGGATAGCCCCTTGGTGGCAAAAATAACTGTTACAAACGCCAATAATGATCACATGTAGCGTTCGTTTTGGGAATGTGTGTGCAAAAGTGGCATTATTAACTGTTTTCGCTCGCCGTTCGGATAGGTCGAAAACAGCTAAAAATGCCATCGTAATCTGCCACTTTTGACCCACCTCGCGACATGGGATCGTTGTGATCGTTTTTTGACATTAAGATTTTGACGTTTGTTTTTCGCGGTGTTTTGGTGTTTTGTTTGCGCGCGACTGTCAGTTTCTCGTTTTACAACAAATCTATGGTCAACTACGGATTGTATTCTCTTTGAACTACTGTGTTTGACGTCATCGCTGGTGACTGTAGCGTTCGTTTAGGATAGGGATCAAAAGTGGCAAAAATTGCAAAATTCTCAAACCGAACGCTTTACATCAACGCCAATTTTGACAATGCTAAAAATGCCATCATAGCCTATCCGAACGCACCTGTCATCCATCCATGCTGTGTTACCAGTAGCATGAAGTCATAACTCCCCAATCTCCGTGTATTACATTGGGAATGCGATAAAACTGTGGTTTTGATTTAAATTATATGTTTAATATATTAAAATCGTGTTTAACTTGAATCGCTTCGTTTGAGCAGACAAACAAACTACAATTAAAATGCTTTTTCTATTTTATTTAAAATATTAGAAAAAGTTCCCCAATTTCTGTGTTTATTGCTATGAAGTGGCAACAGGACAGTGACGTAGGCTTGTGTCACTTCCGGAATAGCAGACCTAATTTTCTCTCGGTAGACAAAGAGGATATAAATACTACGTCGGTAGAGAGCAAGGACGTTTTACCTTTAGGGTATTATTTAGGGTTACCTTTAGGGTTTATATTAAATAAAGTCTTTGGTAGACTGTGTTGGTAGAGAGTAATATATATTCCTTGATCATGATCCAATAAAACAAAGTAGTATACAAACACAAGTATAACAACAAATAATAAATAATGGAAAGTAGTACAGTCATTTGGTTCGAAAAAAAGAAGTTACCTTGAATTCGTCAAAGCCTTGAAAGTACTTATTCTGGGAGTTTTGAATATGGGTAATTTTATAAATTTCGATGTGCTTGTATGAAATCTTTAGCTCAATGAATATATTTTTTGATCAAAGCTGTACTGTAAAAAATTTAATATGTACAAGCAATGATCTTTTGGTAAATCTCATTGCGTACAAGTGTCAAACTTGGCATGATTATATTATGCACTCTAGCTAAAGTATAAAAATAATAAATAATGGCCACATTGGGCGCTGTCTGTACTTGAATGGGTGACCGCCTGGGCGTTGATGGGATGTTGTATTTTTGCACTACTTTTTTGTACTTTAGTAGCTAACAAGTTATGTGGTGGTACGGAAACCTTAGTGCGCGAGCCCAACTCGCACTTGGCCAGTTATATTGGGGTTTTCTCAATGCATAATTACATGGGTCATGCGCAGAAAAAAAACATGGTATAAATGACAATGGTATATTCTATTTTCAACATAGGCAAAGCTAGTAATTTAAAGCTAGTAATTTATAAAACAACAAAATGAAATCTTAGTAAACATTTAATGATTTACAGCATTCTTAAATAGATGCCATGTACTTATGACACAATAACATCTAGAAAAATATATCGATGAGTTATTTTGTTTGTTGAGCTTATTTGATAGCATTGCCAGTCATCATTACACCAGCAACTAAAGCAGTGATTGTGAATCCTTGTGCCACAATTCGTAAGCGCATCATTTGCTGAGACAAGCGCTTCCTACCAGTCTTGAAGCTCCAAAGACCATATGAAAGAGCAGCGGCTGTAGCAAGGCAACCTGAGAAGAAAATCAAAAACAACAGTTACTAAATACAATAACTGTATATATTAGAAATTAGAACTAAATTGAACTGTCTACCCAAACTATAAATAAAAAACTGCATTGAGGTCGCTGTCTTCGCGTAAGGTGCCCAAAAAGCTGGCGACATTACCATGTTGGATGGCCAAACTTATTCTTTGGCCAAGGTAAGCACCAGCTCTTTGGTCACCTGTCAGAAGTAACTTAAATTTGTCTTGTAAATTACTATTATCCAATATTACATAAGATGTGTAGCTGAAATTATTTCTCCATAAACATAGATTTATTACACATTAGATCCCTCTTATATCAGCAACAGTCCCACATTACCTTTGGTAGGAGACGAGTAGGAAGGAGACAACTGAATCTGAATATCTTATAAAATAATATACCAGTGAGTGAATCAGTTGAGATATTAGGTAGGTTTAAAATCGAATGAGATTTTAAAATTACAAACCTATGGGAACAAACGGGTTTTCGCCGATTTTTCTTGAAAATTTCTCCTTGGTTGTCTCAATATGATGAGTATTGCCCATTTCCTGGCGCAACTGCACCCAGTCCAAATCTGTGGGCTCACTTTCGTTGGCCATCTTTATGAAGATATTTTTGATGCTAAATTGCTGGAAACTGTTTCAGGAACAATGTTAGTTCCAGTTTCAAGAAAAGATAAGCTAAATCTAAAATAACTAACTATTTTTTGGTGAACTCAACTCGCGCATGATCTTGTTTTGACGTAATTTAGTTTTGCCTTTGCATTGACTTGACATTGACAGAATCTGACAGTAAACTGAGGGCCTAAGAAGAATAATAAAATGAAATCTAGATCTTAATGTGAAAACGGTGATACGTACATGGTCCTTTTAGGGTATATACAAGATCTTTGGATACGTATTACTGGACAAACGTGCTCCATCTTCGACCGCATCATCGCTTTCCATCAGGCGAGATCGCGGTCAAACGTTAGCCTAGTCAGATGTAAAAAAAAAAAGACATTCAAGCAAACTTGGCATGATTCTTTTACGCCATTTTACGCACTCTAAATTATAACAACAAATAATATATAATGGCCAAGTGCGAGTCAGTGACTTTCTTATCATTACCAAGCATAGATTCAGTACTGAATCTATGTTACCAAGCATAGATTCACATATACTGAATCTTATGTTACCAAGCACATAAACTAAAAATTGCCAAGCTGTCTGCTGTCAATGCTGTCAATTATTATTGCTGTCATTATCTGTCCGAATCCGCCATTTTTGTTGTGAATTTATTTCAAAGATTTGCGTGTGTAATCAATTTGTTGGTGTGTCTGTGGGTTTCTGTTTAATTTAATTGTGAAAATATTAAACGATGGTGCGTATTTTGTGTGCTTCTACTCAGTTTGTCGCTGTAAGTATTACTAATTGTTAAAATTGTAATGTTGTTAATCTCCAATAAATCCAATGGAGACAGGCCATGTGATGCTAATTGCTGATGGATGATCGGGTGAGTACGTACATACACTGGTACACGTAAATATTCAATTTACCTGCTCTTGTTAGTTACATTCATTCTGATAATTTAATTAGTCATCCATAAGTTTATTGATCGTAGAAGTGTACGAACGTATGGTACGCAATTTTTTATTGTTTTATCTGAGGGCAGATTTAAGCTCCTGTTTATATTAAATCCAGTAGTCATAAATTACCACCCGTATCCACTGTAGAAATGGCTCAGACTATGTGCATACTCTGACATTATTTCCATTGTTTAACAGTAACCTACTAATAAGATAATGGTACCCTATAGCACAAGCATAGCATAATCAGCCTTTTAATAGTCCACTGCTGGACTTGGGCCTACCCCTGGAAGGGGATTGGGCCATAAGCCAGTGGGTATGAAAATCTGTATATAACACCAACAACATAATGAAAGTGCTAAAAGTATTTCTGGGAAGGTTTTGCTGGAAACCCAAAGCTGAGGTGTCTTTGGAGAGACCAATATCCTATCTACCAATATGTATGGGTATATTTATGACTTAGGTGGACTGATTATGATAATGATTTAACATTTAACGAATTTAGATTAATCATCCTTTACACCTTTTAAGTTTAGATGTATTAAACTTGGTTATTATACCTAAAATCTGTGGATCAACTATCACTCATTTTGGACTAAGTTAAGATATGGACTAAATATGTCGATAGTCATTGTAAAAATACATAGTACCAGTAAATTTTAGTTATCCTTAACCTTTTTTTTAGGGTTCCGTATCCAAAGGGTAAAAACGGGACCCTATTACTAAGTATACGCTGTCTGTCTGTCCGTCTGTCCGTTCGTCCGTCTGTCTGTCCTACGATAAATGGCTGTATCTTTCAAACCGTAATAAAATGGCCAGTTGAAATTTTCAGAGAATATATGATGTTAAGGCAGATTAACAAAAAAAGTCTAAAAGTAAAAATGAAAAGCATCCCCATAAAACAAACATATTTTCGAAATGTATTATTGTATTTGTTCTAATGTAATAATGTTAATAATTTATTAATCATAAATATACACGTCAAACTTGGCACCATTATAGTCTTCAAATACATAGAATGCACAATGCGTAGACAATAATAATTATAGTCAGAAAACGTCCGCAGTTTCATATATAAACACAGCTATATGGAATTTTCATCAAAACAAAACTGTTTTACCAAACCAATCGTATATTTATCGATTCACAGCTCAGTTGTCTAATATGAGTTCTGATTCATACATCGTCAAAACTCAACAACTGCCATTGATCAAGTGAGACGGATATGTTTGAATCGCAAATGAGAAAGAAATGGACTTCTTGTGTTATGTTTGAGACGAAATTGCGATTGTCTTAGTACGTGTGTGAAAGTGAATGCTGCATAATCAAAATAATATAATTATGATGATAAAATAAGTGATTTATAGAGGTTTTTGTGACTATTTGGATGATAAACAGTAATGTAAGTTTGTATGGAGTATTTACTTAAGTACCGATGATATGTTCCGCTGTCTTTTATGTTTTGTTATTCTTGCAATTTTTCACAGAGCACTTATCATTGTTAAGGCTTGCGCAGCATCAGCCTATCGCGTGACTGTGGTCTCGCGTCTAAGTTCCGTCCCCATATTGAGTCGGGACAAGTTGAGTATTGCCGCGATTAGCGCATTGTGACATCTTTGTATTTTTTGATCGACACACCTACACGATCTTAAAGTAAAAAAGTATAACAACAAATAATAATAAATGGCCAAGTGCGAGTTGGTGACAAATTTCGGTTCACCACTGGTTCTCGTACGATCACCGAAGCTAAGCTACGTCGGGCGCGGTCGGTACTTGGATGTGTGACCGCCTGGGGGTTGATGCGATGTTGACTTTTTGCACTACTTTTTTGTACTTGAGTAGCTAACAAATTATGTGGTGGTACGGAACCCTCATTTCGCGAGCCCGACTCGCACTTGGTCGGTTTTATTTCTTTATAGTATCACTGTCTATTCCACAAAACATTTAATTTCATATAATAATTTGTAGATAATATTATAAACTGCCTGACCTAATTTCTCTTTGTTTCAGATGGCTCTATCAAACTTAGTCCTGATTTCTTCAGCGTCTCAAAGGGTGTCTTGAGGACAAATTTAGTTAAAAATTAAGTTATTTAATTTAGTTTTATTCACCTTTAAAATCTTCTTATATTTGTTTTTATTATATTGTCATTCAGTACCAACTGAGGCAATCTTATCATTTCTGCTCAAGATAAAAATTTACATTCAGTCTTTGAATAGGTACATTGCAAGTCAGTTGTGTTGTTACACCTACAAAACTACATATTTAAAATTACCTACTTATTTGTTTAATATTCCATTTAAAAGTTTCTGAGATGGCATCTAGTGACCCCGAACTTAAGGATGGATTCACACTTCCTGTTTGGATGAAGACCAAGCCAACAAGGTAAGCAAATCTTTCTTTCATTACTATTCATACTCATTTATTTATAAAGTATAACTTAATTTCTAAGGATAGGATAGATACTAAATTTGGTAAAATTTCATTCCAAAGTTTGAATCTAGTTTTTAACTAAGTTCAAAAAAGGAGGGGGTTATCAATTCGGTTGTATTTTATTTTAAGTTTTGTTACCTCAAAACTCCATCATAATATGAACTGATTTGGAAAATTCTTGAAACGTCACTCATGCCATAGGTTAGTCAGACACCTGTTACAGTTGGCATGTGAGTGATGGATACTCCAGTGTTCGAAATGTCAAGAAATACAATTAAAAAAAAAAACAAAGAGCTTATAGTTATCAAACAAAAAGTAAATGCTATTAGAGACCGCTAGCACAGAAGACATAATAGACACAGAAGGTTCACTCCGCGAAGAAATTTAAATAAATAAGGCAATACGTGGCAATAAAGTAGCAATACAACTCGTACCGCGCTGGATACCGCTCGCTATATTCACCTAGAAGGCCGCTCTCTTTCTATCGCGTAGCTCTATCTCTCCTGACGCGGCACGTGTAACGTTAGGGTTGTCTTCTTGATATTTACACAGAATCATCATCATCAGCCAGTAAATGTCCACTGCTGAACACATGCTTCCCTCTTCGAGAGGGGTGTTACACAGAATACTTATAAGTATTTACTTACCAGCTATGTATCCTATGTAGTACCTACCTATTACTTATATTCTACTATAATTGGAACGACATTTAATCTGCACAAAAAAACTAACGCTCATATTTTGAATTTGGTCCAATAACAATCATAAGTTTAAGAAGCCTATTACAAGATCATCATCCCGAATATCCCGATGTATATATAGGTAAAAACTACATGAAACATGGAGACCTCATTTGGGAGCCCTAATTTGCTGATTTTGTTGAAAATAATTGGCGCGACGTGGCTAGCGTAGCGTGCGGGCCGGGCGCGAGTCGAGCGGCCACTGATTGCCCTGCTGTGACCCTCTTGGGAAGGGACACCGGCCTAACATACCTAAAGTTCGGAGTGCGCCATGCCTGCCGCTAGACTTGAAAGCGTGAGGTCGCGGGCTCAAACCCCGGGCCCGTACCAATGAGCTCTTTGGAGTTTCTGTACGGATTTTCATACCACTGGCTTTTCGGTGAAGGAAAACATCGTGAGGAAACCTGCATACGTACGGGGAAGATATTTTTTTAAATTTATTTAAGGGTCGACAAACAGTATGCAACAAAAAATTTAACTAAAGATGTATACAAAAAATAACTAGTTGAAATACCAGCATCGTTGACCACGGATTAATAAATTGGCGTATATGTGAATCCACAAACAGGCACTAGGTCAGCGTGGTGGATATGACCCAATCACCCCTTCGGGGGTAGGCTAAAAGTCCAGCAGTGGACTGTTAAAAGGCTGATTATGATGAATCAAACAGCTGAAAATTTTCATAATTAACAAACTATATCAGAATTGGCTTAGCTGTTTGGGAGCTACGATGCCACACACAGACACACAGATACATGTTAAAGTTGTCGGGCTTTAAAATACCAGTGATCAGATCCGTTTTAGCTGTACATACTGTATGACTCAGTGGTAGCCATCGTCCTTATCAGCCAGAGGTCCCGGATTCTGTTCCAGGCCGTCAGATGTTTGAATGATGAATTTAAAAATCAGCTCTTGGTTTGGGTGTTATTATGTGTCCTTGTCTTTGTGTGTTTGTCATGGCATATCAGACAAGAAATCCTAGTAATGAGCTATGGGTGTGAAGAATTATAATTTGTTATTATTTAAACCTTATACCTACCCTATATTTTAGTCACGTTGGCGATATATTGCTCTTAAACAAAGAAAATAAAAAAACTGGACAAGTACGAGTAGGACTCGCGTTCTGAGGGTTCCGTTAGACCCTCAGACAGCGGGTCCAAAAAAAAAAACAACAAAAAAGTTGAAATATTGAAAGACAAACGTAACTTTGTAGTGGACAATAAGGTTCTTCCATACATTCCAACCGAAAAAGTAAGTTTGTAATAACAAAACATAAAATAATAATAATTATAACTTCAAATTTATGACTTTCGGATTTATTTCTTTATATGTGCTGTAAGACCTTGTCTTTTGCAAAATTTCATGATTCTAGGTCAACGGGAAGTACCCTATAGGTTTTGATTTCCTTGTGAAATCGCAAAATATGCGACATAATCGGTCATATCTTTTGATCGCATAAACTTACAAGTTTGATTTTTTCACAGCTGAAAGAAACCGTAGATTTAAGTATTTGATATAAATTTCAACTTGATATCTTGACGCGATCTTGCGAAAAAGGGTCTTGACAGACGGACAGACGGACAACAAAGTGATCCTATAAGGGTCCGTTTTTTCCTTTTGAGGTACGGAACCCTAAAAAGGGAGATAAATTGAATGATAGACAATAATATTTTGTTTAATATTTATTTTACAATTAAAGAAACATAAGAAAGCCATTTATTACAAGCATTTAAAACCAAAAATTGTTGCACATAACGAAAAATACAAAAATACTGATACATTTCGATAATGAGATCCAGTATCAACATTACTAAAATCAGGAACTTCTTACTAATCTATACTAATATTTTAAAGAGGAAAGATTTGATTGTTTGTTTGTTTGCTTGCATTGAATAGGCTCCGAAACTAATAAACCGATTTGAAAAATTCTTTCACTGTTGGGAAGCTACACTATCCCCGGGTAACATAGGCTAAACATAGGTAACATAGGTTATATTTAAAAAAAAAAATAGGGATCCATACTAAAACTCCAATAATGTAACCCAAGGTGTAAAAAAATTAGATTTACAATTATGACTTTGCGTGTTTGACAGTTCTAAGACAGGACAACGTCTGTCAGGTCAGCTAGTTTCTAATAATTTGATCTTCTGTATTCTGAGAATTTGATAACCAAAAATAATAGATTGTGATTGTAGTTTCTACAAAAATTAAAAAAAATCACTAATCCAATGACGATTACCCAATTGAAAAAAACGTAACTACCAACCTGCGGTCGGTCAGACCGGTGACAAAAGACTCACTAAAAGCAAATGCGCGCATGTAATTACTATGACCTTGAGAGTGCAGGCGCGACACTGCGGATAGCGGGGAGAAGGTACATGGAAGCGCGAAATGTAAAGATGCACACACGTTTAGTTATTCACAAAAATAATATCGATGTAGTCTGTGAGATCGAGGGTAAGGGTTAAAAATCTGAGGACACTTCGCACTTCATAACCTGCCAAGCCGTTTAGTCTACAGGGGGATAGACACAGACGTGCATACACCGAAAAACATTATTAATTATATTATTAAAACATTAATTATTTCCTTCTTCTGGGCAGTTGAGTTCAAACAATAGGCGTGTTTCCGAATGTTTCATTTATTACAATTAACAAGCTTAACGAAGGATATAAAATACTGAAAAAAATATTTAAATTGGCTGATAAATTTCTGAGATATTAAGCGTTTAAACTTTTTTGGTGTGGATAGAGAGCGGATGCTTTGCCCCTCTCCCGCAAAGCGTGTGTTAGTATAGCATTTGTATGGCGCGTGCACGGCTTGACGTCATAACGTGCTATAGTGAGCTCTGTCTAGCATGAAATTAATATACTTACTTATAACTTATTTATTTTATAACAAAATTTAATTTGGTTTTATTTGATGGCCTCTATTTATGATCAGCTTTTTTGTTAAGTAATAAAAAAATTGGACACATGACTATTGCCAAATGGTTTTGCTTTTACTTGTTCTAAACTAAAACTATCAAGCACACTTTAATTAAAAAATAGCGAAAAAAAATTAAATGAATTGTCCAGTAAAATATAAACCTTTAGAAAGCAGTCTATGCCTGAACTAGTAGGATATTCCTGTAACAAGTAGGTATCTTCAAAATTTCTTTTTTGATTGTTAAAATTGCCGGCATTTATCTATCGTGATTTCATTATAGGTATAAAAATAACTCTTTTTGATAAGATGTCTGATGTTCGTTGCTGATAATGCAGGTAATAATGGTTGATAAAGTTTTGTAAGTACCTTCTTACACTGTTACCCATTGATTATTAATGACTATAATTTTATAATTAAATAAAATTGGCTTCAGCTGCTTAATTAGGCGAAATAATGCTTATTCATAAGCACCTGAACATATATATGTTCAATTGAAAATTATTTCTAGCGCCCGCGTTTTTTTCTTCAATTTTCTAGTTTTCCCGCAGCTTTATCCTAATGCCAAAGAAGTTAATAATTTATAATTTATTTATTTCCAAGTAACATAGACTCATACAAATCAAAAAAAATAATATCAATAGAAAAAATTAATAATAGTAGCTAGTCACATTACATTAATAATAATTATTACCAATTGAAATTTAAAATAATTAAACTAAAAATGTCAACATTATACAATAAATTAAGTCAGTCATCAGTACCTACCCTTACATTAATAAACTAGGCCCTACTGTGTGCAGTGTGCAATGTGTAGGCTGCAACAATGATTTATGTAAGGGCAATCTAGCCTACCTGCTATCGCGGCCAGCATGCTGTTGTGGCTCCCCCGCACGCGCCGCACCAGTGACGTCGCTCGCTTGCGCATTGTGGTGTAGAAGCAATCCACGCGTGCGCACGCGAACATTGTCGACGCACTGCAATAGCGAGGGAGCCCCACCAACATCCTGAACGCGTTATTAAACTGGACGCGCAGGACGCTGTACGATCTTTGCGTATAGTCAGCCCACAGGCTGCAAGCATAGAAAGAAGTGCAATAAGCTCTAAAGAGAGTTATTTTCACCTCCTCCGAACACCGTGCAAACCTCCGGACCACCATGTTAGCTCTTACCGACAGCGCCCTCCGCTCCCGTTCAATGTCAGCGTCGTCTTTCAGGGTGGGGGTGACAAGATGGCCTAAGTATTTAAACTCATGTACTCGCTCTAACGGTAATCCATTGAGTAAAAGAGGTGGCATCCCCGTCACCTTTCTAGGACCACCCTGAAAAACCATACACTGGCTCTTTTTACAATTATAAATCAGCCCATGATCAGCTGCGTACCCCTCACATATTCTCAGAAGCTTTCTGAGCCCACAAACTGAAGCGCTCAACAGCACCATGTCGTCCGCGTAGCTAATATTGTTAAAACACACGCCATCTATGTGACAACCGACATGTTGCTCACTGAGCGCCTCGATGAGTCCGTTAATATATAGGTTGAAAATGGAGGGAGAGCTCAACCCCCCCTGTCTCACTCCACATTTCAACCTATACGGATCTGACATAGTGCCCGCCCACTTCACACAATTCGTTTGATTCCCATACCAATATTTGAAAATATTCACTAGTTCATCCGGTATATGGGATTCCTGCATCTTCTTCCATAGAATATCATACGATACAAGGTCAAATGCCCTCGAAAGGTCAAGGAAACAAGCGTAAACAGATGTTTTTCTTGCAGTATAGTACTTGACAGCACCCTTCAAGCACAATATAGCTGATTCGGTGGACAGCCCCTTTCGAAAACCAAACTGACTGTCTTTTAGCTGTAGGTATTGATTTATATGTGCGTTGAGAATGCCGTCAAACACTTTTGCAATAATAGTAGCCAGGGATATAGGCCTATAGTTAGATATGTCTGATAAATCCCCCGCCTTATTTTTCACCACTGGCACCACAACAGTATTCATCATATCAGCCGGCAGGTAGGAGTGAGATATGCAGAAATTATACAGCATAGACAAAACCCTAGATATATGAGGCCCGGCATACTGTATGTGTTCAACACTCAACCCGTCATATCCGGGTGATTTACCTTTTGAGATAGATGTGATTGCCTTCAGTACATCTCTGGCTCTTATTCGGGTATTCACACATTCCCCACTCACCCCCCCTGTGGCCTGCGATAGTGATGGTCCCAAAGGAGATTCAACAACGAAATTTGTTTTAAATTTATTAGCAATACCCTTGAAGTCATTTGTGCCATCCACAGTCACCGGAAGACTAGGTCGACTCTTCAGATGATTAGTATTTTTCCAAAAACCTTTGAAGTCCTTCTTATTATGTTTAGAGGCAAGTATGTAGTTTAATGTTTTTCGGTTATATGTATGCATGTTTCTACATTATTTCCTGTAAGTATCCTAAACGGGTTGACATATTTTAAAGAGCGTGTCGTCGTCGAGAGGTGTCGTCAGATTCGCATACATCTTCAGTGGCATAGATTAAATTATGAGCTTGGTAAAAAAAAACTTGTATGGGAAGTATCCGACAAAGGTAAAAGTGCTGATAATCTTCAAACAGCTAAACGGATTTTCTTGAATCAGCTAAAACACTCGATCAAGACACCTTTCAAACAAAACAAAAAAGTAAATCGTAATCGGTTCAACCGTGTGGGAGCTACGATGTCACAGACAGACACACACACTGATACTCAGATACACAGACACACACGTTAAACTTTTAACACCCCTTTATGGTAGAGAACCGTACACTTTTATGACGGTAATGCGGCGTGTGCGTTTTCAAATATTTTCAATAGAATTTTTTCTTTATCGTCTACAAATAATCTTACGCTTTTCCGAAAAACTGCGGCCACTAAAGTATTTGAATGATTGTTAGGATAAGACACATTTAATTTTTGATAAAAATATCTTCTATAGAATCAGAATGAAGTTGATTCAATCCATTGAAGGGAACGTAAAAACGGGTGTTTTTTAGGAAAGTTTACGATTTTTTTCTATCGAGCCAAAGTTCTTTAATCTTGTATCGGTGAACACATTCGAATAAAATATTTCAAGAACATTTATTGAACATAAAGAAATAATGTAAATTAATTGATTTTAAAGGTCTACTTTTGAATATTCGTGATGACGTATCGTCAAATTTGAAGCATATTTCGTCTTAATAAAACCGTGTTAAACCACGGCGCGCAAATTTTTACGTCAATTCGTGTTAAACCACGGGGCGCAAATTTTTACGTTAATTCTGTAATTCAGCCAGTGATAACTTCGCATTGTTTATTCATAGCAACAGGCTTACACAATTGAATTGACCTTTACCTCAAAGTTGATAGTGTTTTACAACCCACCCAAAAATAAAAACGTTGGTTAGGTATTATAAAACGATTGCAACATGGAGGCTTGGCTTGACGTCACCCGTGTTTGTTTGTAGTAAATGTCAACGCGTCGGACGGTTTACCAATCGTGCCTTACCTTTTAGTGTATAATCACAATATAAAGGAGATAATAGATTCTGTACTGAGGGAAAACTCAAGTTTATCTTATGACGTCGCAGATAGAACTTATTATAATCTAATAATTTCTTTTTGTGTATATACAAAACTAGCCAATACATAATAAGCCAACATGAAGTTATGTACACAGGTTATGCGTACAGGTAGACGTGTAGAGAGACCACGAATCGGCAAACGTATCGAAGGACGCCCTGAGACTCGGTGGAGTGACAATAATATACGTAAGACTGCTGGCAGTTGCTGAAAGAGAAAAGCCAAAGAACGGGTTGAGTGGCGTGCCTTGGCCAGAGTAGGTACACTTATTAGATAATTCTTGTTCTATTAGGCAACTAGTCTAACTTGGGGTTACAGAGATCTTGCTAAAATACGATAAACTCGTATTATGTTCAATGAAAAGGCTGTTTAGTAAACCTTGGGAAATATTTCACAACACAAAAGCATACGATCGACGTCGAGGCCAGCAAGTCATAGATTCAATTCTAATCAATGGAATGTCCATTGAAATTAAAAATAGTAAATGGCATAGATAAATCTTCGAGTCTTTCGACCAAAATAAAATGAATGGACGGGCCCAGAACTAGCGCATTCTTGAAGATTACAAAATGAGCGCTGGCTCTCACTTCGTTTCAGTCGGTCACTAGCCGTAGGAAATGCGACACAAGATTATTCTATAGCTTCTTTAAACCGACGCATAAAATGAGGAGGTTCTCAAGTTCACACGTATATTTTTTATTTGTAAATTTTTAACCCCGAATGGCATCGTAGCTCCCAAACTGCTGAACCGATTTTGTATTAATTTTTTTGTTTGAAAGGTGACTTGATCGAGAGTGTTCTTATTTAGTGAGTGAGTGCGTTGTGTTTTGTTTGAGTGGTATGATTCATGAAAATCTGTTCAACCGTTAGAACATTATTGAATCAGCTCTCTTATCGGGGTTTAAAAAAAAACATACTTATATTCTTGACTCTCGTATCAGAATAGATCATGATAAGGTACTTACATTTTCATTGTTGTTTTGTACTTTCACGCGGCAAGGGCAGCCATTCGTCATTGATACGAATGATAGATGTTTTATGATTTGACAATCTGTTTCCAAGCGTCCAGTTACGACTTTGGTCATCTTTGTGTATCAAGAATCATGAAATTTAATTTGCCTTGAATTTACTTTCTTTCAATGCTTTGTTAACTTTTTTATCGTCTTAGTGTAGACGTTATCCAAGCAAGATTGATGTGTATTTTTCATAAGTGAACCTAATCGGAACAATTTTTAGATTGCTTGTATGTGCCTGACTCTACACGTGATATTTTTCTTCATAAAGCTATTCATCATGGTCACCATGACTTTCCTTTTTTCAACTGGACATTTTTAATTATTCTTTTATATTGAATCGTTTATTTCTTGATTGTGGTCCCATTTAAGTTTGAAGAAAATATTCCATCTCTAAGGCTTGAAAAATAGGGAAAGAATTCCGTTTAATTAATTTTACCCACTTCCCGCCGAGTCGGTTGTTATATTTTTTGTAAAAATGTATTGATGATCGTTATAATAATATGAAAATGTACTTATCATCAAAAGCTACATAACAAACCATCTCTGTGTAATCAAAATGACATTGCACTTCCGATCGCTTTCACAAGTCACCTTCGTAGAGAGAGAGAGAGAGAGAGAGAGAGAGAGAGAGAGAGAGAGAGAGAGAGAGAGAGAGAGAGAGAGAGAGAGAGAGAGAGATCCAGAGAAGTATGTATGTATGTATGTATTTATGTTTGGTTCCACTGGACTTGAAATCGGCAAATTTTACGGGACTTTCACTGGCAGGTAGGTACCTGATGATATAAGGAGTAATCCACGCGGGGCGCAGCTAATCTTATTTATATAAGGTTACATAGCAATATAGTGTGCAATTATATGATTTTTCACGATAGCCGTATCAAACAACTGAATAAATTATCAATAAAATGATAATAAGTAGTTATTACGGTAACCTCTGCTCTGAACTTATAAGATATTTATCTCGTCCAAACTTTGTTATAAATTATAATAGTAAAAAAACTAAGAAAGAATAAACTGGCCAAGTGCGAGTCGGGCTAACGCACTGGGGGTTCCGTACTACAAAATCCAAAAAGTATTGCAAAAGAAAACTCGCTCGGGCGGTGCAAGTAACTCATGCAAGTATCGACCGCGCCTGACGTTGCTGGTGGTGAACGTGGTGGTGAACAGAAATTTGTCACCGCCTCGCACTTGGCCATAATTTATTATTATACTTTAGAGTGCATGTGTACATCAATCATGCCAAGTTGGACGCTTGTACGTATTAGCGATTTTACATTAGAGCAAATGCAAAAAATCGTTTGTTATTGACCCTACTTTAGTTTTTAACCGACTTCAAGAGGAGGTTATCAATTCGATTGTATGTTTTTTTTTTAAACTTTTTAGTTTATTATTATTATTTCTTAGCTAATCCGCCGTAACAGTACATATTCTGTGAAAATTTCAACTGGCTATCTATTAGGGTTCGAACAGCGAACTAGTTATTAGTTCGCTGGGTTTGAAAGATTCCTACAGTTGTTAAAACGACGACGGACAGACAGGGTACGGAACACTCGATCAAGTCAGCTTTCAAACAAAAAAACTAAATCAAAACTAGTTTCGCTGTTTGGGAGCTACGATGCCAGTGATGCCACAGACTAACATAAACATATGTTAAACTTATAACACCCCTCTTTTTGCGTCGGGTGTTAAAAGCGTGTAAAAATAAGATAATGTTACGTGAGGTACTAGTCGCAAAGTGTTTGTGCTCGGCAACCACGACTGATAACAGATAATGTCAATAATAATATTATCCTCGATGTGGGTGCCTATTTTTGAAATCACCCCACACGTAGGTATACTCTTATCGGTCTTTGTTTTAACAACTTGTGATAAGAGGGCAATAAATCATAGAATCCACTTGGAGCCGCACGTTTGCAATTTTCTGGAAAAGAAACTTTTGTCTTAGGTATACACTATTTGTATGAAATGTTGGAAAGAAAATGAAGGAGCCTTTGTTTACAAACACTGGCTGTTTGGTTTAGTACAGTATTAACGAAAAACGTGACTTAAGTTTACCAATAAATACATTTTAGAAATACCGCCAAACTTATTTAAATCCTATATCGTTAAATGCATAAATTATTTCTAAATTGTTAGTCTTTTACTACTCCATAAATAGTATTATAAAATCCTTGGAAGAAGCTATCAATGTCAAGTATCGGTCTTTCATCGTCAAGAGCTCGTTTCCACTCATAGCACATTTTTTTGACATATCTATGAGTCTTTCACGAGTGAATCGGTTTCTTCTAGGCAAGCGTGCTCCATCGTAAATCGCATCATCGCTTACCATGTTACTCATGATCGTGTTGGCGGTGAAACTCAGCTCTATTAATTAAAAAAAAAAAAAAAAAACTTTGGACCACCTTTGGACTGATTTTGCGCGTGGCCAATATTCTGTCAGTCTACCTGCCGTCACCGCATCTTGCCAAGTGTCACAGCCAGACCGTCTTTTAGTTAAGTTTAATATTTATTACAATAATCAATACTAGTGTCCCTAAAATATAGAAATATCCTTATGCACACTTAACTTAAACAAGTTTGTGTCGTAGTGTTTACTACCTAACAAATAGAAGTATTGAATGCATATGTCCTTACCACCTGCAACACAGTTGTTGTTCAAAACAACAATGCATATTTGTAACAACAAGTGAAAACGTATAATATCTTACATAAACACACACACACACACACATACACATATTAATTACTAGCTGACCTAGCTGTTACCTGCGACTTCGTACGCGTAGACTTACAATAAACGGCCTTTCCGCAAAATCTTAGCGGACTTCTACATCCCATGAGAAATCTACATGCCAAATCTCAGTATCGTAGATCAAGTCGTTTTCGAGATGAGTCAGTCAATGAATAAGTGGTAGGTATTTCGTTTTTAGTTTAAATAATATATACCGAATTATAGATAGCATATGTTTTATTATGATGTGTTCATTTATGATAATGAGATGTGTAGTATGTAGTTTAAGAAAAATGCATTGGATTCAATATGTAGATAAACAACAAACATCAAGGGCAAGGGCAAGGGCATCATTATAGGTAAGTTAGGCCCACTTTACTGCTCAATATGTAAAATGTACAACAAGAAAGCTGTTACATCGTTTCGTGCCTCGATATCATCTCCATTCTTTTTTCACGCATACAGATTTAAAGATGCTACATCCGTATGTGTTTCTGGTATAATTCATATCCGGAAAACACATACCCACGTAGGTTTAACAATTCTACGAAATTATAATTTTACATAAGTTTGAGTAGTATTTCGCCGTGACTGGTCGTGCGGGTCGTGCCAAGATCAGAAATGCGTGCTTCTATTCCGAGCCTCTGTCTTCAACCTCTGCGCGTCTACGTAACACACGCGTAGTGTCATGTGCCTTTTTTAAAGGGGAGTGCTCTGAACGGCTCTCGTCATTGGTTAACTGCGTGTGACGTCACACTGAACAATGTTTATTTTCAAACTTGTTTTCGTACCACATTTGCAAATTAATCGTGATAAGATAAAATGCTCGCTGATATCACAACACGTATATAACGCGAATGCAAAGCGTAAACGTTTTTAGTTCGCTCTATCACTTTGCATTTAGAAGTGCGTTATTATTTTTACACGCGTGTGAATATTTTAGCAGCAGTCTTCATCGCTCGTGCTAAAAATAAATCGGGATTGCAGTTGCAGCTAGCCAATTCGAAAGTTTAAAGTCTGAGCAAAATACGAATATCACCATGTTCAGAAAGAGGACCGTTGTAGCTCAATTAAACAGTGTCGTGTCGTAAGTGTCATTCCTCCCTCTTACGTCTTTATTTTGAAACTTAGTCAGGACAAGAGGCTATTGTTCCGATAATCATTGGTTTAGTTGATGTCATAATATTAAACAATTAGCAAAACGTTCGTTAGATTAACGCGTTTGTCTTCTATACCAGTATCTAGTTTATAACTGTGTAAATCTGTTGTCTGCAGGGACTTCGAGCCTTTTACTGCATCTCCGCCTGCTCCTGAGGACTCATTCTTCTACCTGCGCTATCCGAAGACGGAGGCGTTGTTCGGGAAGACCATAGATCAGGATCGGCCGCATGTGTTCGCCGAAAAGACGGAGGTGACTGCGGCTAGTGTGTACAGCATCGTCAAGGAAAAGGACTGGTCGAAGCACACCAAACCGTGTCAAGACGTGCTCCACGGCATCGCGCCAATCAACACTGCCGGTGAGAATCTGAAATGTATTTTGGTATTTGAACTAGTTCCATCGAATTATTGGTTGCATTGAATGATAATTTGAGGTCTAGAATACAGCATGAATCTAAAGAGATTATCAACGTGTATTGTGTCATTATTGGCAATGAACTTTTATTACCATACAAACTGCGTTGCAGTATTACGGATGTAAATGTATGGCACAATTCCAAAAGCCGCCGCGTGCCGGTGGCAAAAATTTCCAGTATTTTTTATGGCTCGTTTTTAGCATAACATGACGTCTCCATTCCTGATTATTTGGTAGTAGGGAAACTCGTATCGTAGATTGTTTGTGTGCCAGACAATTTAATCAACCAGTGACTTGCACTCGCAAATAGATTAATTGGCTGTACTAACTATTAAACTTCCTCGTAATAGACACTGTATTTGATAAGTTTGCTCGAAAGTTTTACGGTATTTAGGTAGACAGGCATATTTGTCAGCAAAATTGAGATTGGTAGAGGCAACATTTAAAAATTCGAAATACCTACCGTACATTATGAAAATGTGTAACCATAAGTATTAAAACAAAACACTCAAGTACAATACCTACCTACGTACTTAGATAAAATTATTTATGACATTTATCTTTTTTTCAATACAAAAAAGATAAAATCTAGCTTACATAACCCTCTATAATAACAGCGTCTGAGCTTACAAACATTCACGAGTAGGTACAAGAGAAGCTATGAAACAAACCTAAAGTGAGATGACCTAAGATTGAGCCCAATTTTAAAACAAGACGCATATTGCGATAATATGCATGACGTGTCCTATTTTTTAATTACTTAAATTATAAAAAAGCTGACCATAAATAGAGCCCATAAACTAAAACTTTTTTTTAAATTAAATTGTTTTAAGTATTTTAATTTTGTGTTAGACAGAGAGCGCTCTAAAGCACGTTATGACGTCAAGCCGTACGCGCCATATACAAATGCTATACTAACACATGCTTTGCGGGAGAAGCACAGTGCACCCCCCTGTCTACCCCTCCCCTCCCCACCAAAAACTTTAAGCTCTTATATCTCAGTAATGTATCTGCAAATTTTTTAATTTTATATTGTTTGTTTTTATGAGTATATAAGCCTGTTATTTGTAATAAGTGAAATATTAGGACGCAAGCCTATTATTGTGATTCCGTTATCTAAACAATAATTTATGATTTTTCAGGAAACTCTGTATCGTCGAAGCCCAAGCCGGCCGGCACGGACGATGGGTTTAAAGGAGAGGGTGCTGCTTGCGGAACCTCCGTTGTCAAGGTTTGTATTTGAACCCCACACAAGGTTTCAACATCTGATTCATACAATACTCGGTCCAAGTTTTTTGCTCAGACATGCAATTAACATGGTAAAAATCTTGATGAAAATATTGTCTTTAATATTTTATTGTTAACCGACTTCAAAAAGGAGGGCTTTTATGTCCGATTGTTTTTTGTTTGTTGAGTCAAAAAAATATGGCAATTTACAAGTCAATAGGTACAAATTTCACTTAGAAAGTGAGAAAAGAATATTATTATGTCAAACGATTCTATAATTTTATGGTACATTCATATCTCAAGTTTATAACATTCGTGAAATATACCTATGTTACTATGTTACCTTTGAACTTATTATTATATACTGAAATTATTTCAAGGATATACTTTCAGATTGGTCCCAAAGATATTTCATCAACTGAACAGATTTCAGTAGTTTGGTTTGTAAATCAAAATAATTAGAATAAATATGTCTTCCAAGTAAATTGCGTATTTACTTATTTTGAAGTACGTTTTTTTTTAAATTTGGTAATTATTATGTTATATCCTTTTATCTCTCTTGAGCGTTGAAGATATTTTTAGTCAGGAATTGTTTTATTGATAATTAATTCCTTTATTTATCCTCTATTAATTGTACATTGTCTTCCACCTACAATATTACTTTTAAAGCCTAGTAAAAGTGGTCAGAATTTATTGCTTTCATTCATGTTTTTTTAATCTACTGCGGCTGTTAGTGCTAAAAAACTTGGACGGAATATAGTATTAGCATTTAGCAGATAAATTGTCTGGTTTACGGTTTGTTTCAGTATGAGCTATTAAAGTACCTTGTTACTAATCATCACATAAATTATGTGGAAGATTAAACTTTCGGTTATCTCACATAGCGTTTCACAATCCTTTCTTATCATCCGGATACTTAGTTCTATATTACTCGGGCAGCGAAATAGCAACGCCGCATTTTTGTAACCAATTAATACTACTCCCTAACCAACTAATACATTTTGTTTGCAATTTAATCTGACATATAAACTAATAGAACTATAAACTGATAGCGCGTTGGTCCAGTTGGTAGTGAACCTGCCTTCTGAGCTTGGGGGCGTGGGTTCGATTCCCACCTAGGACCAACATTTATGTGATGAACATTTGTGTTTGTTCTATATCTCGTTGTTATTATGTATATCAGTCTCTGGCAGCCATATCACAAGCTTTGCTTAGTTTGGGGTCAATTGACCGTGAGGGCAAAAATGTCCCCATTTTTTTTTTAAATATTTTAAATTTTAGAAACTATCTGATGGCTAGTCCGTTTTAATGATTGTGAAACGCAAGCACAGTGTTTACTTAATAGATAAGTTGTTATTAGCTTAACCGGAACGTTAACCGGACATTCTGAAACAAAGCTTAAGAAATATTGTAAATAAGAAAATAGCTTATTGTTAGGTGATTAAGAACAGATTTTCTATCAAAGTGTTTTTGAGCAAGTCTCCAGTGTACAACAAATTTGTACTTTACTCCCGGAGGCACGATACTTACCCTTGATAACCTATGGCAGGGGGTCTGTCTGTCACTCGCCAAACAAATGCCTCGTTAACTAACGTTAGGTATTGACATGGATTTATTTATTTTAATTGCGGTTATCTCGGCGACATTTTTTTGAGGACATGTTGAGGAAACCATTACCCTGTGTTGCATCATTAGCTACTTAAAAAATTAAATACTTGGAATTACCAGTTGTTATTGAATTTGCCTTTACGCTGCAGTGTCAGAGATGTTCTCTTACTCATTGCAAAAAAAACGAAAATTACGTGTCAAATAACTAACATTATCCTTGTTCAATGTACGCTGAATTTAAAATCACTGTGGCTTTAGGTTCTATAAAAGTAAGATCTACAATACACGCGACTTACAACGTTTAATTTACCGAGACATCTTGTAAGTACTAAAGTAATAATTAACTAAAAAGTACATGACGCACTATGCATAACGACAAATTTTCGAAAACTGTGTTCTATGATGTTTTGACGCATATTTCTAAAAATAGACTTATTTTTGATTTTTTTTTCATTAAAATTGATATAAATTTTTCCTCGATTGCCGGTATATATTTGAAACTTTTGGGGTCGAGATGCTTGGGCCGTGGGGACCAGGAGCCCATCGAATATTTGAAGACCTTTCAGGGCGACTGATCGAAGCAATTCGTGACCATAATGTTGGTCGTTATTTTGCCCAAAGATTAAGCATTGCCATACAACGTTAAGATAGTTATTATTTTACTTGTCATTTTTATTATATAAAAATTACCTTTTAAAGCAAAAATGAATACGGTTTTTAGAATCTTTAACTGATTTCATTTATCAAAACAATAATTTTAGTAAGCATTATAATTATATTCATTCGCCATATACTTGGACAATATTGTATTATAGACCTGTGACTTCAACAGCTACACAGAGTATAGAAACAGCTGCTGAAAGGACACAGCTACAGGTTTTCACTACATACATAGTGAATACACATAATTATTGTATACATATAAGTTTAGAGGACGTTTCAGGGACGCACACAGCTCTGTACATGCAAAATACCTTTTTTTTTACTGCTTATGTGACGAGACTATCTAGTCACACGGTAAGTGACACGCCTATAAAATCGCAGTGCCACTCAGGAAATTGAGCTTTAACTATTGTGAGATAATGGCATCGATTCTGATGTACTTCTAAACTAAACTAAATTTGTCAGCTCTAAAATTGTTGCCATCTTTCTCTCACATATTAAAATGAAAAGAGAGGCAGATAATTTTAGTCCTGTCAGATTGGTTTAGTTTAGTGAAGTGATATGACAGAGTCGACACCATTAGCTGTTAAATCTTGGTATGACTTGTAAATTTTCCTGACTTTAAGATTGAACTTCATTTACGACCACTGTATTTCCTATCTATAAGCAAGCCTGGCGCACTCCGCACTTTAGGTATGAAGCTACAAGTGGCCGACTTGTCGGACCTGCCGCGCGATAGACAGATAACGCAACAATAGTTACGCGATAGACAGAGAGGCAACTTCTGGGCTAATATAGCTGTAGTTAGCGGTCGCACGTCCTGAATTGCACTTTATTGTGTAGTAGAGTCGCTACTTATTTAAATGATTTTGCGGAGCGAATTTTCTGTACTTGTTAATCTATACTTCTATACTAATATTATAAAGAGGAAAGATTTGATTGTTTTTTTGTTTGTTTGCATTGAATAGGCTCCGAAACTACTGATCCGATTTGAAAAATTCTTTCACTGTTGGGAAGCTACAATATCCCCGGTTAACATAGGCAATATTATATTTAAAAAAAAATAGGGATCCTTACTAAAACTCCAATAATGTAACCCAAGGTGTAAAAAAATAAGATTTACAATGTTGACTTTGCGTGTTTGACAGTTCTAAGATAGGACAACGTCTGTCAGGTCATTTAGTAATATATTTAAAAAAACAACTTCTGTGCTATAAGTAACAATGTGTGGTTCCAGGTGGCTCACCAGATGATATCGGGGTCCCGTCCGCGCGGCTTCACTGTTGCGTCGCCCGACGAGGAGCCGGCGGTGCCACCCACTTCGCAGCAGTACAACCTGTCCCACCGGCGCGGCTCCAAGAGCCTGCCCGCCACGCCCGCGCACTCTCCGTCCGGCAGCCCCACCAACCGTCGGAGGATGAACGCTAACCGGTGAGCACCACTATCATCATCATTTCAGCCATAGAACGTCCGTTGCTGGACATAGGCCTCCCCCATCGATCCAAAAGGGCCGGTTGGAAGCTGCCTGCATCCAGCGTTTCCCTGCGGTCTCTTTTAGGTCGTCTGTCCATCTTGTGGGTGGACGTTCTACGCTGCGCTTACCGGTCGGTGGCCACTATAATACTTTACCGTTTTCAGTATCTACTGGCAAAATAGTCCTGGAGTTATCATAAGGTATGGTTAGGCTGTAAGTGCTGTAACCTAGAAAGTTACGCAGAAAGGGTATTCTAAGCCGAAAGAAGGTCATTGTATTCATTATTATGAACAACTTTTATTATTGGGCTGACCCAAAAATTGCTGGAAAAAAATATCTGCTGTTCCATAGAAAAATGTCAGTCACACTCAACAAAATGTATAGAATAGCTGTTTTTTGTTGAGGTGATTTTATGATAGTCCCCATAGTAAAAGTTGTTCACAATATTGAGTGTAGTGGGCTCCTTTTGCTTAGTACATGCGATAGATTTAACCCTGTACATGCGATAGATATCCTGACGCGACGAACGACGGTCTTCTGGGGTATCGGATTCTCGCCATTCAAAAACTACATTGCCACTAAGCTTCGCAAACGGAACTGATAGTGACAGTCGAGCCTGCGACTATCCAAACTCATAAAAACAATCAGGGTCAACGTCAAGCCCATCTGAGACCCGCTTCCGTGCTTCTGTACATCTCACTGACATCTCAAATTATTATTTACTATCCCGTGCTATGCTATGTGGTTTTGTGCGCCCATAATGTTTAATGTAATCTCTAAAATCTGCTCTCGCGTCTTTGCTACTGTGACGGTCCGTTATCCGGGTTCTAGTTATCAGGAAGCTACTTATTGGAAGTGATTCATTTTGACATCTATCTATCTGCTAATAAAGTATATAAAAAGCCAGCCTTAGCGTAATATTATGTACTTTTCAATTTAGCATTTCTCGTACATGTCAGTATCTCTGAAAGTCACGTTTTCCTCCACCTGTTACCTACAGATACGAAACAGTGACGTCGCCGTAGTGTTATCAAGAATTACGGCTCGAGTAGCAACAAGCCGTGACTTATTTGTCATACAATATCACGAATGCTCATGAAAGCATGCCTGTGAATTAAAGTTTGTACAAATACGAGTTTGACGTCCTGTTTATACATATTTTTAAATATTCTGTTTATGTTTTTGTGTTTTTAAACTGACTTTTATGTCAATTACAATTAGCACACGCAAAAGACCGAGGTACGAAAAACGAACGCTCTCTAAGTGACTTAATGTAAAGCAAAATTACTGCCAAACAAGTTAAAAGCGTCATCAATGAAAGGCCATTGTCAAAACATAATAGTTGTGATTGCTGTTATAACTTGTAAAGCCAGTTGTTTGTTTGTTACCCAAACCAAATCATTAATAGCCATACTTATTAAAAACATGAGTTCATCAATGCTTAATATTGCTGTCTCATTTTCGCGTGTGACAATTTCCTGCAGCGAGAAGTAGACAGAGCAATTTAAAGCATTGTTTAGTTAAAGTAACGTTTTTAAGTAAGGCCATAAGAGCATAACCATAATGGAAAGCTTTCGGAGCCCAGATGAAACCTGACATTGTAACGTCAGCATCAGCATTGTAACTTCCAATGACGAATAATGTTGCGTCGTCCGCATCATCATCTACATCATCATCTTCAGCCTATCATGTTCCCACTGCTGGGATTGCTGGTAGACAGGCCTTCTCTCCGAGAGAGAGGATAGGCCATAATCCACCATGCTGGCCCCCAGTGCATGTTGGTGAAATCATATTATTGTCTTTGAACTTTTGAGGTTATTGGACGTACCGGTTTCCTCGCATTGTTTTCCTTCACAGTTTTGAGCGATTGCATTGAATTGAAACTGCACATAATTTATTTAAGTACTAAATAAGTCATTGGTGCAGGGCCGGAGTGCCGTCATATTGTAAAGTGCACAAGCTACCGCTCGGCCACCATCGCTCATCGTCAGCATAAAAGTAATGAAAAACCTGACTGAGATTCGAAGTTTGTTATCGAAATTCTCCTGTACGTACACATTTAATCATCATTCGTTCACTCTCAGCGTCCCGACAGGGATTCGGGTCCCCCAATGGGAACCCGGTGTAATGTGAATCAAACTTTACTCGCCGCAGCTTTCGTCTGATTTCTTTGAACGGATTTGTTCACGTTACTATTGAATATTTACACTACCTTATAAAGTCATTCCATCCAATGGTTGCCTGGAAGAGATCGCTTTTAGCGATAAGGCCGCCACTTGTGGCACTAGCTCGTAAATATTTTCCAACTGATTTTAATTTTTATTTCTGGTGTACACAATAAAGAGTTTCTATCTATCTATCTAAAGTTAATGTCAAATAGAAGTCGACTAGGCAAGAAGGTTGTTTGCTCTTTGTACAAGTCTGTCATTTGTGGGTGTGTCTCGCATAGTGACGGAGCTGAGTGGTAACCTTGACTTTTTATTGTCGTGCCTTACTTATTTTGGATTGGGTTTATTCACAGAAGGTGCACAATAATGAACTTGAACTTCACTTTGGTTTGGGTTTCGTATTAGTTACTTTTTGTCAGAAGACATCATGAAAATTAAATTTAGAAATTTTTTGGTGTTGGCTTTTTTTTTTGTTGATCTTACTCCGAAGACATAGTAGAAGACAGAAGACATAGTAGAGAAAAATCTCGAAAACTAAAACTCCCAAAGCAGCAAATCTCTTTATCATTCAAAAACTGCTAGAATATCACCAATTTTTTTTTAAAATTAGCGGCTGCGTCTATCTGATTTACACGCCAATGCCAACTCCAATCTATTCATATAATAAAATCATAGAGATAAAAAATCAGTAATTGCGAGATATCAACAAAAAAAATTACACAGCGTCTTAAAAAAAGTAGCCGATCACGTTACGACAGTTTTTAGAATTTTTGTCTGTTTGTTTGTGCACGCACATCTCCTAAAGTCCTTAACCACTTGACGGATTTAAATGCGGTTTTCACGAATATGCTTAGCTATTACTAGATAGAAGTACATGCTATGTTACGTCACGGGCAAAAAAGCTAATAAGAAAATAGAATGAATTTTCATGTAGTTATGTTTTTTATTTCCTTGTATTTAACAAACGTCGTGTGATACACGTGCGTGAAGGTTATTGTAAACTCGGGACTATGGTTTGTCAAACATTGTCCTCTCGTTTACAATAACCTTCTTTCCGCACTTGTATCACAATGTACCTACTGTTGAGCATTTACTTTCCCATACTGCATATTATTTTCGAGCGATATATTATGGCTTACCAAATTAATTCAAAAGTGGCTTGACCTTGGCCTGTCAAGAGATGAAATAGACCCTGTTTCATAATCAGCGTAAATCCAACCGCGCACTAGTTATCAATAAGTTATAAAAAAGATAAGAATACGTCTTCTTAAACTATAAGTAAAAGTGATTTGTCTTCTACTCCAGTTACTTCACATCTCCGTTCGAGCCGACCGAAGATGGATCCAACCGCTCGTGGCTGACGTCAGCACTGCTCGGGTTCAAAAAGGACCTCACTACATCCACATCCACCCTGGCTGAGGAAGACACCCTCGAAGTCAGGTTGCAAGGTTGGTTACTTTTCTTTTAATGAATAATAGGGTTGCGTTTGACTGCTACGTCGCCTGGATGTTAACCAATGAAGGTTTAGTACAGAGCACGCTTGCCTAGAAGAAACCAATTCACTCTCGACTTGAAGACACCCAGATTGTAACTATTAGGGAACACCCATTCCGCCAGCGTATATTTTACGATACTGTATGCGCCCTGCGGCTTACTCGTGATTTTCCAATTTTCCCGCATTTTCCTTTATAAAACGTATGTACGTCCGCCTCATGATCATGCAGAACAACCTTCCCTCCCTTTTTATATTCTTGCCAAATTTCATCAAGATTGGTTCAGCCTCTTTTTACTGAAATGGTTATAAATGGCGCAGGGAATAAACTCACGCGAAAAACCCCTTTTACAAGTACCTTTGTTGTATTACTTGTATTACTAGTAACAGTGCTTCATCTGTAAAATGGCAATTGTACTCGATATTAATGACTGCACCAATAAAACGCTTAAGGGCCTTACGCCTAGCTGTTTAAAGCGATCCAGTTTAGGTGATGAAAAAATGTTGCGCGACCGCAAACCCTATCTGGGCGCGTTAAGGTTCATGTTCGCGTGATTGCCCGAACTGCGCGGTTTTAACGTTAGTTTGAGACCGCGTAAGGAGGTGTGCGTAAGGCCCCAGGATGAATAACTTATATCACATAATGCATTATGAATCCCGTTATGAATCACATTTATATCCGCCACTATATCAAACAGCTACGTTGACGCAACGTCATCACCATTATGCAATCATAATCAAATTGATTGATTCTCCAGATCTCTCTAAAATAGGTATAATAGCACCTACACGTTCTATCCGGCACACTAAGTGTCTAAAGGTTCCTCGATGTTCTACCAGTTATAAGCGAATTTCTTCGTTAGATCTCCGATAAATATTAATGGTCTGGACTTGCCTGAATTTGACCTGATCAACATTATTTCCGAATAAGTTCCGTATTTTACTATCTTAAAATTGTTTTGGTGGTACACGGTACCTCTCAACTCGTAGAGTTTTGTAACAATTAGACATGTATTTCGTTTCTATGGTAGGTATTTCTCTTTTATATTATTTGTAGTAAAAAAGTCTTTGTAGTATTTTTTTTTGTTTATTTATGATATAATGTTACATATATTATTTGTTTACTGTAACCAAAAAACCTCGCAGAGGTTTATCTGGGTGATTCTCAGCTTAAATAATTAGAATAAACATTAACATTAAGTAAACATAATAGGTACATCGGAAAGAACCGAGCGAGCGCCGAGTGCATGCCCGTCGCTCCGGATCATTCGGGTGGCTTCGGCTTGCTACAACACTCGGCCCTCGCTCGTTCCTAGAACTTGAATTGAATCTAGACTATAAATGCAAAAACAAATAAACGGCGTTTAAAAATAATATTAACAATAAACTAGATAAGAATAACAGTATACGTTTTCCGAATAAAATTAAAAACAATCTATTCTTTACAGGTTTAGCAGAATCGGTAGAAAATCTCGGCCCAGCGCCCAAAGGAAAAGAACCTCAGCAATTATCTCAAGAAGCCGCGACACAACGGCCGACCAAACCCACCATCCGACCGAAGCCTTCAGAGCTTCGAGAGATGAACTTCTGGTCCCCCACATCCATGTGAAGCTGGCAACGAGAGTTGCGATTACGTAACTCCTAGGGTTAGTTTCTTGCTGTCTAGCATTAGACGTCGCGACTCTGTGGTATGTTAACATCCGGAGTACCAACCTAGTTTCTTAGGTTTGTGTCGGGTTTGATTTCGTACTAACTTTTCTTGAAATAAGTTTGAGTTGCCCATGACATGCGTTCTGCGAAGCCGGATATTAGTAGGCATATCGCCAGATATATCATGAGAATTTCTGACTGATGACACAAGGTGGAAGCTATCTGTTCTAGTAAGAATTTTCTAGAAGAGCTGACTTTGACCTGCAGTGTGGTGCAACCTTAAAAGGGTGTCAGGTGTTGAACTTTATAATGATTATTCCATTTAATTATAAGTCCATCGTTTTTGTAATAGTTTACTTCCCATGCTCATATATATATAACTCCATTTATAATCTGCCATGAATAATATGATATTTTTCTAATGGAATAACTAGTTTAAGGCTAAAATGATATTATTTTTTGTAAATTAAATTTTAAGACCATAAAAAAATTAAATGTTATCACGTAAAATAATTTGACGTTAATATGCTTTTTGGCTATCAAAGATGATTATTGTTATATTTTGTATGTGACTGAGCGAGTCTTTTGTCTCATGTTTATCGAATTTAAGTGATTAACTATATGTAAAGCCTAACTTCAAGCAATTTGTAAGTATTATTACGTATATTCTATAATCATATGTATTTTTGAGCAGAAATAATATGATTGTACTTAGATATAAATTAACAGTGGATTAACTCATTTCATCTGTCTATTGGATTTTTATGGAACCGTCTAATCTTTATAATTTCAGTTATAAATACGTATAGTACATTGTTGAAATAATACTTTATAATAAATGTTTTTTGTTCTGATTCAAGTCAAGGTTTTTATTTCACTAGTACTGAACACCTGTTGATTCTGAACCTTCATGTTTTTATTGGCTACTAAAATCCTGCTGGGTTTTTGAAAGTGTGTTTGTTTGTTTATCTTTCACGCAGCAAGAGAGCAATGGATAGACATGTTTTTTTTGCATAGAGATGTAGGGCCAGGAACCTACAGGATACTTTTTTCCTGACGGAAAGTCCACGCTATATTATATCCCTAAACGTCCTATATGATATGACGTTCTCACCTTATCAGTGGGGACGTAGTGAATTTAAATTCGCTATGTCCGCCACTTCTTTTATTAGTTAACTAGCTGTTGCTCGCGACATAACACAGCCAGTACTTAAATCTGGTCATAGCTAGGCATATTCGTGAAAACGCATTTAAATCCGTCCAGTGGTTTAGGAGATGTGCGTGCACAAACAAATAAACAATATGATATCTCGCAACTAAAGGTTTTTTATCTCTACGATTTTATTTTATGTATCATTAAGAATCCATCTCGGATGGGCAGCGTTCGGGAAATTGCGTGACATATTCTCGTCCAAGATACCACTGCCTAAAGACAAGGGTCTTTGACCAGTGTGTGTTGCCAGTGATGACATATGGTACTGAGGTATATATAAAGGCACATTATAAAAAAACTATCTACTAACCGAGATTCCCAACCCTGACATAATATTTGTGGGGTTTTCAACTTTTCAATGCGTTACACTTACCATTACAATATGTGAATTATGGGTACATACATGATCCAATGCACGGCTTACATTATTGAGTCATAATTTTGTTTATGTTATTCGGGACTTTGACTACCTATACCGAAGCCGACCACATAATGCGGTTGAAACGAATAGGTACCTATGGTTGAAGTAAATTAAACAATATGAATATTAGTTATGTGTAAATACTAAGTCAGGTTCCATGTCAAAATTAAGTCCTCATCATAAGCAGCCTATCAGCGCAGGCCAATGACGATATTCATTTGCGCCGGCCCTATCCCTTAATCAATGAAGAGCGAGATTGTCTTTCGACGCCCTTTAGTCGACGCTTTTTTCATTTAGAAGAGAGTGAGGCAAAACGGGTATAGGTATAAGGAAAATCTGGACTTTCTGAAACTCTAATACGCTAAATTATATATTTTTTCAATTGTATTCAAAGACAATTGACAAAACAAAACGCCTGACAATTTTGGAAGGCGTTAACTAGTAATTCGGTTACTTGGACGACTTTATTGTATTTTGTGGTGGTATGGAACCCTCAGTGTGCGAGCCCGACTCGCACTTGGCTGGTTTTAGACCGGCCGGTTTTGTCTTTTAGACAGCTACAATGCGGCGATGTAGCGAGCAAGAAAAGGGTATTTGACTGTATTGAAAATATTATGCCAATTGACATCATCCATAAACATGACATAATGAAAAAGCATATTTCATTGATTTTTTAACAAAAATATGCTTATTTTTTGTAAAAAACGCGAATAAAATAACTGTATTTTCGACATTTTATCACATGATCGAAAACGGTCTGTAATTGGCTTCATCCCTAGTGACGTCACACAAATCTAAACAAACAGATTTTGTATTGATATTTGCGAATTTAATGTTGTAAAGCTATTTTGAGAGCGATTTATCCAGAAATTATCACCAAAAACAGTCCGGAGGTTAAATGTGAGAAGAATGGAGAAACATTTTGTGCAAGCAGACAGCAGCAACTTACCCAAAATTAATGTATTTATGGTTGCATATTTCTTCAAAGACTTTAGATTTAATTATGTTATGTTGTGTGTTATACCTGTATGTGAAACCGAACCAATTTCAATAAAATAAAATAAAAAATAAAATAGCCCTAAATAGGAAGATTTCTTCAATAATAATCTACGTCATTGATTCTACGCTGCAGAACTCAAAACGTAAAAACTACAATGTAAGTATTAATTTTTTATTGTTCTCCAAGCAAAACATTCAATCAAGTTGTACAAAAACTATGTTGTTACTACAACATAGTTTTAGTACAACGGTGGATATCACTATTTTGTTAGGTTATGTCTTTACAATGTTTAAAAAGAAAGTAACAGTACATAAAATAATAATACAATAAAAACACTAATTATAATAGAAATATATAGACTCAAATATGTACCTCAAAATGATCTTCGCTCATAGAAACACTTGAATTAGCTCCAATACTTTTGGGTTCTCTACGAGCTACTTAGTTCCAACCACTTTTTGCGAGTTTTGGTGTCCATTGGAACAGGAACGAATAGTTTTTCCGGTGTCTTTATGGAAGTATTTGTACATTGTGGCACTACACAACATTTATAAACCATTACTTCTATTAGAAATTTAGTGATTATCAAACTTTTGCTGCCTGGCTGCAGTTGTTTTGTTTTGTGTGACGTCAATCAGTCGCTCGACCGGAGCTATGACGCAGGTCTGCGTTTTGGCGCGATATTTTTTTATTCAAACTTTAACATCGATTTATATCGCAAATACGACTGATATCCAGAAAATATAAATGCAGTATACATTGATTATATCAGGCAATAATGTGCAATAGTTTCCCAAAAGTAGTCAAATACCCTAATGCGGGCGCCGTGGCTATGCTTAATTTAATTTTCTGTTTGACGGTAATGCTTGTATACTCGGCGTGCGCGCTTTCTAATATATTCAATATTTATTTTTTCTTTATTTTATACAAATAATCTTACGCTTTTACAAAAAAACTGCGATCACTAAAGTATTTGAATGATTGTTAGGATTACACACATTTTTTTAAATAAAAATATCTTCTATAGAAACATAATAAATAATAATAAATAAATATTTCGGACATTTTTTCACACACGGTCATCTGACCCCAAACTAAGCAAAGCTTGTGATATGGCTGCCAGAGACTGATATACATACATATATAGTTTTTTAAATACTTAGTTAAATAGATATTAACAACAGAGTGAAGAAAACAAAATGAAGTTGATTCCATCCATCAAAGGGAACGTAAAAAAGGGTGTTTTTTTTGGAAAGTTTACGATTTTTTTTATCGAGCCAAATTTCTTTAATCGTGTATCGGTGAACACATCCAAATAAAATATTTCAAGAACATTTATTACACATAAAGAAATAATATCAATTAATCGATTTTAAAGGTCTACTTTTGAATATTCGTGAAGACGAATCGTCATATTTGAAGCATATTTCGCTTTAAAATTCATTTTTTGACTTGAAATTATTTTTCGCTATTTGCCATTTTAGCACCCTTGCTACCTGGTGCTGGAGCAACCGCACCTCTCGCTCTACCCTAGGGCGGCCCCTGCATCTATCCACTACTGGACATAGGCCTCTCCAAAGGCACACCCGATCACTCAGCCCGATTTTTTGCTTTCGCCTCCAGCCACCTTTCGTTATAAGTCGTAGATACATATAAATGTCACTAGCTGCTTTTTTCTTTTGATAAAAAGCAGTCATTTTATGGTAGTCAGTGTTGATTCAGAGAATAAGCTTAGCCATACCAAATTTTATCCAAATCAGTTCAGTCGTTACGACAGTGCAAGTACCGTAGTGTGTATCGATATAGTTTCCGAATCGTCATAGTCGATATAGGTAAGGAATCGACATACTAATTTGACGATTTTATTATGATCGATAAAGAACTGTTCTTGCACTGCTGCAGTGCAGACAAACATACACGCTTACATATTTAGACCTTTTGCATTTATTATAGTGTTATTATGGAAACTGTCGTGGTTTTCACACACACAACATATATTAGTGTGATTATTGTGTCATAATTGAGTAAAACACACATAATACACTTCTTAGAACAGGCTAGCGTTCCCCTTATCGGTGTATTCCTACAAAATAAATAGCTCGTTGGGTTAAAATTAAATCATTCACACTTCGACTGCTGTAGAATTCAACTACGTTTATTAATTTTAATAACCCAACTTTTGAAAATATTAATTATGAAAATCACGAGCAGTATCTTCATTCTCTCGGCTATCGGCGTGCTGATCTTCGATGGGTCCCAAGCAGCACCAATTAATAAAGCTGCTGGGACAGCTATTGTTGTAAGTACCTATCTCGTTTTATACAGATTCATGGGCACCAAGAGGGGAGTGCAAGGGGGTCCACTTGCACTCCCCTGGCATCTTTACCATCCACAACTTTCCTTATCCCACTGCCGGGTCAGCTCTTTTTCTATGCCCTCGTCCTCGATCTTGTGTTAATCAAGTACAGGGGCCTTACGGACAATAGCTAATTGCGGCACCTAATCCGCTCAGTTGGAAAATCACGCGACCGCAAACCGTATCTGGGCGCGATAACATTCACGTTCGCGTGATTTTCCAACTTAGCGGATTAGGTGCCGCAATTAGCTGTTGTCCGTAACGCCCCAGGTTCCACCCGCGATGGTAACAATACCGTCGACTTATCTTGCAGCTGGACGATCAATATCACAATCAATATCAATATCACTGCACCTAGCAATGTGCGTCCTGCCCTAGCAATGTGTCCTGGCATCTTAGCGTACATTTACGTGGTTTACCTACATAAGAAATAAACAAAACTGGATGTTGAACTACCATGAACAAATTTTACTGATATGATCTTTGATACCGTGAAAAAGTGGAACCCTTCCGAAATCTATTGTCTTCATTATAATCATTGATTTCGTTCAAATTGGAACGGCATAAAATATAAATTTCTGAAAATATTAATTTTAGTGACATATCTAACTACCTAGCTCCACCACCATCAACCACCACCGCCATTCATCATCATCAGCCATTCACCTTAATCAAAACTTGCAAATTGTACAGTGTACAGCGGGCTCATTATAGAAGTTTGATTGTGATCGAGATTGCATGCCGTCCCGTTCGCATCTACTTACGCGCACCACGCGCGTGAGTGAGATGGCACGCGATCGTGATCACAATCCGAATCACGAACGGACATCCATAATACCATAGCAGGTTCAATAATGCTTTCTTTGTTTGGTTTCGTTCTTTCGTATTTGTTGGAGCACCAACACTCGCTGGTGCCGTAGGGGTGTCGGCGGGCGCGCAAGGTTTGACCGCGGTATCATCGCCTCCACTCCACCGCTTCCTCAGCGCCAAGCAGTCGCGCATTGTAGTTTACTTTATGTTGATATTCAACCAATACCAGTACATACAGTCCACTAGCCTTACTTCAACCTAAACAATACCTATAGGACTAAACATTATTATTAGTTAAATACTTTATACTTCTTTTTTGTAAAAAAAAAAAAAGTATAAAGTATTTAACTAATAATAATGTTTAGTTAATGTTAATGTTAATGTTAAAAGTTAAAATTTGCAAGTTGAAGTGGCAATGGGCAGGCCACATCACTCGGAGAACCGATAACCGATGGGGAAGAAAGGTTCTTGAGTGGAGACCACGAACCGGAAGACGCAGCGTAGGTAGGCCTCCCACTAGATGGACTGACGACATAGTAAGAGTCGCTGGCATCCAGTGGATGCAAAAGGCAGGCTGTCGTTCAGTGTGGAGGTTAAAGGGGGAGGCCTATGTTCAGCAGTGGACGTCTTCTGGCTGATGATGATGATGATGACTTTATACTTCTATATTTTTATTTATTTTTCAGAAAATAGCATTACAAGCAGCCAGCGTGGCAGGCCAAGCTCATGAAATTTACAAAGATCTTAAGAATCTGAAGCGGCAACTTAAGCAACAAACAGATGCACCACCACCACAGAGTACCACACAGAGGAACGAAGCAGTTGCTAACCTCGGAAAACCAAAACAGTTTTAATACATATCTAGTGTGAAAGTGTGCAGCGCTCACCGACATCGGACTACAGAAGAATAGAGGCCTACTGAGAAATGAAGGGTGAGCGCTGTGTACTGCTGGTTGCATAAAATACTTTAATGACGATTCATTACTCTATGTCTGTCTAACATGTTGTTCATGACTTTGTTTATGAAATCATAATACCACCATCACTATAGTCAGCAAATGCCACTTGTGGCACTAGCTCGTAAGTTTCTCTTCGTTTCTCTATCTGGTAACTATGTAATTTTTATTTCTGGTCTGCACAATATTTATTTCTGTTATTTTTTTATAGAAACACTATTGCCAGTTTTTACATTTGCGTGTGTTACACGAGTAAAATTATTTTGTTTCAATTATCAATAATTAATTTATTTTTATTTTTGGTTATTATCTAATATACATATGTGGACAAAATTGCATTGTTTTCAGTCGCAGTTTCTACTTCTTTTGCCGGAAAATAAAATCATATGAAATAGTTAATAAGTCCAATCCAATTTTATTCTAATCCACGTTAGAATTCGTTCGCATCCGTTATGTTAATTGATTTTCACACAATATTGTTAAATGATATGCTCTTTTTTAAGGTTTCGTATATATCTTACCTATAGTTAAGTGGTGTCTACAGTCCGTTGAAAAAGAATTCAAAATCATAATGAGGTAAAAAAACACAAAACAAAAAACATATTATTCAAAGCGTGGCAATGTGGCAGTCCTAAGTACCTTATCGATTTTGTTGTCGATTGTGTTACTTATTATGTACTTAGATTTCACCATGAAAGAATTATTCGTGATATCTGTCAAAATGTAAAGTACCTCTAAAGTAACTAATAATTATCACGATTAATACGTACGTAGTAAATTATCACGCCTAATAGTTTACGCCGATATATATAAGTAGTCGACCAAGGTAATATTTACGTGGAGTCAAAGAAATGTTCCGGAAAAACCGCAAAAACAACTTTGCATGCTAAGGACTCTGCCAACGAAACTTATTATTATATAAATATTTATTTCCAACAAAGTTACGATACTCTGCCATGAATGTGTCACGACACGCACTTAATTTACGCAAACATCATGATCGCTTACAATAATTACCCGGCCTAGCTACAAGAACAAGAAAACTGTGTATTGGTGGGCAAATGCGGACTTTTTTTTAACTCTGATAGAGCTAAAAAAAAATACTGTCTAAATTTAAATTTCCCGCCATAGGTGAAACATACCACCTTAACAATTTACCTTACATTGTAGTCACATATATATACTAAATATTACGTAGGTATTTCGAGAATCAGTTAGTTTCCAATATATCACCGGCCTTCATTTCGTCATTGCTAAGGGAGCGAAAATTAATTAAACAATGATGGGGTTAATTCGAAACAGCTGGCTGACGTTACGGATATTGGAGCCCTTTGTTAATTGTAAGTCGGTGGCTCCTCGCGACGACGGCGTCTCATGTTTGACAGGTGGGCTTCAGAGCTTCATTAAAACCTAGATTGGGTTTAGCTATAGTATGGAATTAGCGTAGAAGGGCAACATTGTTCAATGTTTACTTCGTGAGTTCGGCTACTTATCCTTTCTACGTTATATCTCAGAAGTTTTAAGTAAGACCAGACCAGGGGCTCCATTTTTTGAAACGCTCGTATGATATTATACACGAAAATATTATGCGAAATGACTGACTTTCGAACGAAAAAAAAAAATATAAGTAATATTTTGTAATAATTATATCACTCGCTAACGCAACGAACCACGAACGGTTTGAACCATTCGAATTTGCTTTCTATCAAAAGAAAATAATTCATTTCGCATGATATTTTAGTGCGAAATATTACGAGCGATTCAAAAATCGAGCCCCTGGACTTTATAAAAATTTCTGAGAATCGTAGGAAGGATAAGTAGCCGACACGCACGTCTTTGCTACGAGTACGTCTGCTACGCGGTGCTACGAATATTCTACGAGTTACGACTGCGTGAACGCGTAGCATTTTTTAACGGAAGGGCAGGAGCACTATGTGATTACCCAAGGGCTTTACTCGCATCTAATAAAAATAGCAACGTCATTATCTAAAAATCTTGTTATTGTGGATCTCACAGCAATAGCTACAAATTACACGCTGTGCTACGAACACGCTCTACGAAAATTCACCTAAGAGCCAAAACTATGTTTTTTTTCTTCTCTCTGGGGCCTAATGTCGTTGAATGATTAAGTTCTAGAGTGTGTACTATAATCATGCCAACGAAAAATATTTTAAACACAGATATTTAAAACCTAAAACTATTACTACCAAACAATAAAATTAAAATATAAAAAAACAACAAATTAAAACCTAACTATCATTCTATTAAACCGTTACCAGTGGGATGTGTTCCCAAAATGCTGGCCCCATTACCACGTTGTATGGCGATGCTCACCCTTTGAGCAAAGAGGCCGGCATTTTGGTCACGAGTTGCGTCTATCAGAAAAAGTATCTATCTAAAGTATAACAACAAATAATAATTAAGTTCTTAGATAGTCTTTAATTCGACGATGACGCAAAGTTAAAAGTAGGGTAATATATACGATAGAGGTACGACTACATACGCTTTATTATGATTATGTTTTCCATTTTTCCACGTATCAAGCATTTTTATAAACTAATTTTACTATGGAAACTGATGTAGTTTTTAAACATTTTGCTTATATTATACAGGAATTACTCAAGTAAGATGTCACATGCGAAACTAAGACCCACTTGCACGACCGATTGGAATCTTGATTTAATGAAATTCAAAAGTATGGAAAATTGATTAATATCTAGATTTAATCCAGATTTAATATGTTGTGCAAGCCGGCCTAATAGTCAGAGTAACATGATCTTACATGATTAGGTAATTCCCGTTTATATTTTTTGTTTTTATTATTCAAACAAAAAGGTTTTTAACAAAATTCGCTGAAGAAGCGACACCTAAACCGAGAGTAAAATATGAAATTTAGATGTAATCTAAAATTGATTTGAGATCATCGGGCGGCTAGCCTCAATCGCACTGGAGACCCTCTGGAGTCTAGTCACGTGCGGTCGACGCGAGCTACACAATTTCAATACATCATAGTTTGTCTGTTGTTGCGAATGACCACAGTGCTGCGTTCATGACTATCGGACCAAATATTCCATCAGATAGATATCAGACCATACTTTTTCGAAATCAGAAAGAAATAGAATATACGAGTCTTCAAAGGAAAGCAACGCACCGTTAATGTTCTGGGTATTGTAGGTGCATAACAGCGGTTGTGACCACCACAACTTTACCACCACCACCTTTCCATAACTTCGCTTCGCTTGTTTGTCTGTTCCTTTTCTATATATTATATTACTGTAAATTAAGAATACATATTTTGTCCTACTTTATTCTATTTCCTATGTACTATTTGCATTAATATATATTTTTTTAATTATAAATTTGTGTTAACTGTAAACTCAAGGGTTCATCTGAAAACCGGCGCTGATAGTCCTTGACTTTCAGCATTAATGCCGAGACGGACCCATTCGACACTGATTTTATCCTTTAGATATAAGTATTTTTAAAGATGTTGAACAAAAATTATTTTCTTTCTTTCTTAATTTGAGCAAGAATTTTTGATAACATACTTTCTTGTCTAAAACACCAACTTGGCGGCAGAAGAGGCAGTGGCGTCAGGCGTGACTTATTTATCTTTCCGAACGCAGTGTAAAGTGTAATAAGCAGTCTCAAATATAACCTTTCTTCCTGATTGAATTTTTGATGAAACCGACCCCCACGCCCTTTCCAAGCGTGTTATCATTACTCGGAATGAATCCGTCTGCTCTAAACTCGGGCGTTTAATAAATGTACCACCCTTCCCAACACTACAGCGGAGCGCATCAGTTTAACTGTCACTTGCCGCTATTCCTGACTCGAAACAATTCCAGAAATGAAATATTTTTAGAGCCATTTGCTAGAAGCCTTCCAAAGCGGTAGACTGAAACCTATTCTTTATTTACGTACACCTTTTGGGTTGTACAGAAAATTGTGGCGTTAAATGAGTAATTGAATCAGGAACGAAAAGTATATCGTGGCGTCGTAAAGTTTATTGGGAACGGTGGTGGAGGGCAATAATATCCGTAGGCTGCTTTTACATGCTGTATTAGTAGAATACAAAGTGTACCTACCTAAACGCTAAACACACAAAAGACATGTGTCTCTATTTACCAACCTATTAAGCTAGCGTATAACTGTGACCTAAACAAATAACAACGTCTGTATGTTCGAAGAATACCTAGAACGGTATAGGCATTTCATATTTTTCTACTTTATAGAAAAGGCGTATATAATATACAATCCAAGATTTTATAGACCACAATAGATATATTACGTTGCTTTATTTTGTTATTGAGTACTCAATTTAATATAAAATACAAAGGAATGTGTGTAAAAGGGAATATGAAACTATTGTACACTATAGGATTGAAAAATTCTGGGCTATTATCACAGATATACACAACTACTACCTATAGATTTTCAATGAGCGTGGCTAGCTCAGTGCCTCTCGCTTCAACAAGGTGTGTTGCCACATTAAAATGATTTGCTATAAGTTAGGGTAATTTACCTACTATGATGGGTAGTGAATCTTCAATGAGTACTTTGGAAACAATACTACCTTTTAAATATTTATATTTTATACACTATCTGCTGCAACCCACGGAGCTACCTGCAATGTTCTGGGAAGAAAAGTACGTTGTCTGTCCTCATGACACACCCTATCGTCCTGACAAAATTTGACTTAGCCCATGATATAAGAAAACAAGGTCTAGCAATTTGAGAGTGGTCCCGCAATGACGTCACTGTCGAGTTGCCACTTTATTCAATCAGCTGTTACGTGGGGTATCGTCATCTCTCTCGAACCTGTTGTAAATTGACATCATGACATCATTGCGGGACGCCCACGTAAACATTTTTTTCTCGGATTGCTATACCTGGCGGAGTATATTATTATACCATGACTTAGCCATTTCCTCGTAAAAACAGACAGAAAGTTACTTGCGTTTTTATTATAATTATTTGTTAGGATTAGAATATAGTACTAGAAAAAAGGTTGTAAAGTAACCATAGCATGATTTTTTATAATTAATAAAATATAATAAAAAAGTCAGAGTTAAAACGGAACGGCGGTCCCTCATGCAACAAACGTTAAACGTATTTTTGGATTTGTTCTAGTGTAAAAACGGTAATCCGTACAAGCGTCAAATTTAGCGGATTATAGTGAACATAAGTAAAACAACAAATAATAAACACTGGCCAAGTGCGAGTCAGTGACAAATTTCTGTTTACCACTAAGCTAAGCAACGTCGGGCGCGGTCGGTACTTGGATGGGTGACAGCCTGGGCGTGATGTTGTCTTTTTGCACAACTTTTTGTATTTTGTGATTGTAAAGAACTCTCAGCGCGCGAGCCCGACTCGCGCTTGGTCAGTTTAGTTTTTTCATGAATGGAATTATGTATAACATTCCAAATAATTAGATAAATAGACTCTTTAATGTTTACAGTACAAATTTCACGAACAGCGCGTAGCTTTTTGAATCGGTTCGCCGAAATCGCCTTTTACTTTTCCAGCTTCATAACTGTGACCTCATTAATATATATTTAATATTAACATTCACCATATTCATATGGGCATAAAAGGGTCGGTATTTTGCACTTCTTGCAATGTGCCAGCTTTTTTCAGCAATGTGACAGGATCAGTTGGAAACCTGCAGAACGAATAATTTATGTTAGTTGCGGTGGGTAATTTATTTCATAAACTGGCAACATTCATAATTTATTTTCTAAGTGAATAATTTGATAAAATTCATAGAATTAGACCACAAATCGACCTAAAAACTGACTAATTATGAATAAAATATTTGCGAATTGATATCCTGAATTTATTTAGGTGATCGTTACAAGCTTTATATGTTTACTTACGTGTGAAATGATATTTCATCGTATTTTCGCTCACTGCGCTTCTTGCAGCCCAAAATGCTACAACCAACCATTGTAAAATATCTTTTACAATTATTTCTCAGAGGAAACACGCATTTATCACATTAAATCACCAAAAAAAGGCAATAAATATAATTCAGACCCGTTTTGTTTGTCACTGATTATTACAGATTTTGACACTTGAGGTACCAAAAACAGGTCACGCCGATAAGGACAACAAAATCTATTTATGTCCTTTTCGTACTTGTGCTGAGCCATATCAAGTTGTCTCTTTCACTAAAATATATTGCCGATCTGGTTGTGTTATGGTTCGTTCTTGATAGTGTGTTGGTCTATGGCACAGACCAGCTCAACACCCGCCAATAATGCCAAAGTATGGTGATGACATAGGGCAACATTAGCGTGGATGGATTAGGATGCGTAAGACCTTGTATAAAAATTATTATTCCGACTGAAGGACACTGGATCCATGGTCATGAAATAAATTAAAAAAAAAAGGATTAGGATGCCGAGAGGTGTGCTGCACTTTCACTGAACGCTACTCGCGACTTTATGACTAACGATTCCACCCTGAAGCTTCCACCCAAGACGGCCGCTTAAGACAAGCTAGGGGGGTCTCATTTAGCCCCATGGAATCATAGTACGTGGTGTTGCCACAAAACTATCCCTCCGTTTTTATTACTACTATTATTTTACTTATTTAGGCATAAATACCAAGTAATATTCTTCTAAGGCTGTTAAATAAGAAATACTCGTAGCTATATTACTTTTATTTTAATCTTAATTTTATTTCGTGTATTTTGAATGTATTTTGTGATATAGGTAACTAAGTATGGCTAATGTTTTTTTTTCTCTACTAGCTAACATACCCGCGACTTTGTGCGCGTAGAGCTTGGCCTTCGGGCTCACCAACAATGACACAGCTAACTTTTATTCATAAAGATAAGTCCAAGTTTCAACTTCCACGTTTCTAACATCAATAATTATCAATTAAAAAACCGACTTCAGTAAAAGTAAATGCGCAATTTCATTTACTCAGGTAATATATTTTTCCAGTTTTTCAGATTTAAAAACCAAACTACTTTGCTAGTGGTGAATGAAGTAATGAATTTAAGATTTCTATTAAGTTAATGACATAAAACGAAACTTACTGTTTTTAGTTTTTAAAACTGTTTATGTACTGTGCACCAACCCGCACTGGGCCAGCGTGGTGGATATGGCCCAATCACCCTTTCGAGTGTAGGCTAAAAGTCCAGCAGTGGACTGTTAAAAGACTGATTATGATGATGATGATCTGTGCAATGTGCAATAGATAAACTTGAACTAAACAACGAATTAGGCTCAACATTCTCTTGGGCCATTAAGGTTATTGAATGATAAATAAGAGCGAGAATACAGCGGGTGAGGGGATCCCAAACCGGTCAATATGGGCGGATTAACCGGCTTTGTTCTACTGATGAATAATTGTGTCCACCGCTGGGCTGGATTAAACCGCTTTCTACTGATTTAATTGACAATCCTAGTATAATTGTTGGCTATTAATAGGATGAGCAGGACACTGGTAATCCGATCTAAATGACGAATGCCATTAAGGATGCATACCACGAGGTATATATAAACGTTTCACAAGAGACGGTTTGAAAGCTTATACTCGGCCGGAGTGAAGCCATGACTCGTTGAATCTGCTGCGTATATATCGGTGGAACTGGGCGATATCCGGATAACATGATGACGTCCTGGTTGAATTACCGGCTTTGTGTAACTGATGACTCATTGTGTCGAGTCTTCGTAAACTGTTATTGGAAATCCCAGCGTTCGGTTTACGTGTGCCTGATGGCATGTAAATTGAAAAACTGTGTTAATCGAGGGTTTTAGCTCAATATCAAATTTTATGAATTGAGTGAGCCTAAACAAGCCGACAACCTACTGGTCACTGGCCAGTGGCTAGTGGTTTGGAGGCCACTATTTATAATATTAGTGTGATTGTGATTAGTGTGTTAAAGGGTCAACAATCTCCCCACATGATTTTACTCATTACAGACTTGTAACATAGTTTTATTCAGGTACGAGAACCATAATAATAGTATATGATGCAATTATTGAATAAAGGACGGATTGTAAGCGAGGGCCATAGATGAATCACGAGCAAGTGAAGGATTCATGGCCCTCGATATAAATCCGTTTTATTCAAGACTTGCATACTATACTTTATGCCATGACATGACACAGAGAAAAAGAAAGATTTAAGGAGTTTGTATCGAGTATTTTTTGCGCAAGGAGGTTGTATAGCATTGAGATGAAACACTGTTTTAAACTAAGAAGAAACTAGAACTAGTGTTTCTTTATTGAGATGAAAGTCGAATATAAGTATTGGTGTGTTGCTGCTGGTGCTTTTTATTCACTGTTTTCAGTGAATAAAATAAGCTTTTTAGAGCGGGAACGGTATAAACTAAATATATAACAATAAACCGTGCGTGTGCCAAAAAATAAGTTTATAATAAGTAGGTATTTGAAGCATCTTAGATACGAGTCCATTATAATGATTTGAAGTATTGGAGGCCGACAGGAAAGCGACCGAGAGCGTTCGGGGCGTATACCGAGGTCCACAAGGTCGTCATGTTTTTGAATTGTCTATAACATTTTAATAGTAGGTAAATCTTAAAGTGTAGAACAACACTTCAAATATAAAAAATACTTTAGGCATATCTCGTGGTATTTTAATATTGAAATAATAAAGGTAGCAATAATATCACCTCTACTTAATGTAAGCACTGCTCATATTTCAGACGCTCTTAGGGCAACTCTCCAAGGTATTACTGAGGGGAAGACGGTATCAAGTAAAGGAATACGGATGTTTACCAAATTATAACATTTTCATCTGTTTAATCCAAACAGTACCAAGCAGATAGGTAAGTACATACTTGCATAGTGACCGTCTAACATTTTGAGCATAATTATCAGTTTAGAAAACCGACTTAAAAATTTGTACATACCTCTACGCATTTTCGATAACTTGGAAGAGATAATTTTCCAGTAATTTTGATTTAAAAATCAATCTACTTAACCGATTTTAATGAAACATCTAAAAGTACCTACTTTCAAATACTACATAAAAAAAAATCATATCGTTTTATAAATGACGGAGTTTGAGGTAACAAACATAAAAAACGAATTGAGAACCCCTCTTGTTTTTTGAAGTTGGTTAACAAAGCGGCCTTCTCAGGGAAAACTTGGCGAGTGCACACTACAACCAATCGCGCGGTCTCGCTCGGTCGAAATTCCTTCGTGCGCTCTTCAGTAACCGAAAGAGACCTAAAATATCGACTATTGCATCGTCAAGGTAATATCTATACTTATACCACAAAAAACATAATAGCAGACTTATAAATATATAAGTAAAATTTGCCCTTAAAATAAAATAGGTATGTGCAAAATCAACAAATTTCTGCTATCACACTTTTTCCCATACAAGCTGTGGAGTTGTTAACAACCACGACGTACGTACGACAAACACGAATATGAAAGTAGTAGGTACTACCTAACTATGCAGATTGTAGGTACTTGATTCACCTATGCGCACTCGATGATTTCCCCACAGAGCTGTCAATTTCTCTGGCTAGAATGATATTAGTTGCACTCTACTTGATTAGATATTTACGAGCAATCATAAAACATGAATGTTGTAAAATAATTTAAATATTTTATCATATATCGCTATACGACGAGGTCAATTTGATTAATGACATGGTATAAATATAACAAGTAGGTAACTTGGACTATAAATCCTTACTTTAGATTAAACTATAGCGTGACCTTACATTTTTCTGGGATAAAAATGATACTATGCCGCCATCCAACTATATCTGTACAAAAATCACTACGATCCGTTTGACTGTTTTTTTTATTTAAATATTTAATAATAGGCTTGCACTTGACCGCCACCGCAATGACGCGGTCTACGGTGGAGCACACTTGCACTAGAAGAAACCGATTCCCAATACAGCGTAGCAGCACATGACAGGACGTTCTTGCAGCTGTTTAGCAACTATTCCAATCCATTTTAAACCATTGACACAAAAAGAGGAGTGTTATAAATTTAACGTGTGTTTGTCCCAAACGGCTGAGCCGATTTTGATTTAGGTTTTTTTGTTTGCAAGGTGTTGTTGCAATCGAGAGTGTTTTTAGCTAAGATTCAAGAAAATTTACTTAGCCGTTTGAAGATTTACAGCTCTTATATATTTTATCGGGATAAAAAATACTGTAACTGCGTCACCAGATATCATGCCGAAACATGGCTAGCCCGCTTGGCATCATGGCTTTGTTCAGTGGGTGGTCACTAGCCAAGGCTGAAGCTAGCACCGTATGTTGTTTTATATATAGTTCAAGACAATAAAACAACAAAAATGTGCATGAAATGAGGAGGAGAGGCGAGGATCTCTCCTTATTTCAATATAATATAAATATTTTGAATATTTTGGGGGTTGGACCTCAAAACCCTCCTGGCTACGCCCATGTAGGCAAGGTTTACCACTCACTACCTTTCTTCATTAGAATTCGACATCATCGCGATATACTGGAATGACAAAACCGTGTTCTGTCGTATATGTTATGTAGGTATGTGCCTAGACTTATCAGGCTATAAACTTTCGTCAGGCTTCAATATAAGTCGCAAAACTATACCTACCTAGTTGTGGCATATATATCTATGGCTATATATCGGTTATGTGCAGCAAATCGGGGTAAGTTCGGGGCCACTCGATCAATTAACCCACTTGATACCCTAATACTTGATTGTAGTAATATCATCCCCCAAGCTATTGATTTTCAACTTCATCCCTGTTAGTGGCTAGCGGGTACCATGTGTTTATGCGAACGGCCAGTACGTTTATGTCTATAAACACTTATAGGGTTTTATTAAACTTGTTTTGTTTGTTCACAATCAAAACGGCTCGAAAATGTACCTAATGGTAGAGATCATAAAGATCATGTTGATACTCATACTCATTTATTAATATTATCATCATCATCATTTCAGCCATAGGACGTCCACTGCTGGACATAGGCCTCCCCCAAATATCCTCCCTCCATTCCTTAATATGTCATATCACATATGTATATATAAAATAATGCTGCCGGCACCCAGGGTAGGCGGGCTATGGAGAGATCTACCTATGCTTGTCGTTTCACTGAGAAATCGTATCAGGAAGTTATTCGGCTGTCTGTCTGTCTATATAACCGCTAACTCCTCCCAAACCACGCAACGGATTATGATTCGGTTTTCACCATCAGTTGATAATTTTTCATGGAAACTTTATGTACCTATCTATCTAGCGACCCGCCCCGGCTTCGCACGTAAATTACATCCGTGCGAAGCCGGGGCGGGTCGCTAGTTTTAAATAATATATAGCACCAAGCATATGCTTATGAAACTACTTAATAAATATACCTAGTAACAATTTTGTTTATATTATACAGGAATTTCTCACGTAAGATTGGGCCGGTTATACTCTATGTTAGTTTCTACCGTATTCGGCGGTCTTTTTCAAAGCTTTCACTTTGCACGTATAAACAAAATGTATAAAAGCTACGTCAGTTTCCATAATAATAATCATCATCAGCCAGAAGACGTCCACTGCTGAACATAGGCCTCCCCCTTAGAACTCCACACTGGACGACAGCCTGCCAATTGCATCCACTGGATGCCCGCGACTCTTACGATGTCATCGGTCCATCGGTGTCAGCGGCCTCCTCGCTGCGTCTTCCAGTTCGTGGTCTCCATTCAAGAACATTTCTTTCCCAACGACCTGCCTATTGCCACATCAACTTTCACATTTTAATAGCTATGTCGACTGTGTGACTCTAGTTGGTCGGCGAATATCTTTGATCTCCTAATATAACTCCGAGCACTGCTCTCTTCGTTGCGCGCTGTGCAACTCTGAGTTTTTCCAAAAGGCCAGAAGTTAAGAAATACGTCTCAGTCCACATGTCATCACTAGCAACACACTGATTATAGAATTCATAATAAAGAGTCCATAATAATACTTAACTATTATTATTTACTATTTTGTAATATGTAACGATTACTCTGACTACTTAGAGACTCAAAATTCACCACTCGCTAATGTAACTACAGCTCAGGAAACATGTTTGCCGAAATAAATAGGGTTTCAGTTATATACAGTAGCCTGTTATGGAAGCTAAGCGCCAAGCAGAGGTTAGAGACAATACAGTAGGTAATAAGGTACAGGTACAGTAACTCAAGTAGGAAAATGTGTTGTAAAGTTGGCATTTCAAGTGTAGATATCGCTAAGTGTAGATACCTACTACCATCTTGCGCTAAGTATTAGAAATAATAATGGGTTTTTGTTAATTAGCTTACAACCTCTCGCCCCCCCTCGCCCCCTACATATCTACACACCTAACAACTCGTGTATTTCTGTGTGCATCCTGTATTTTTTCCTGTTGCTTCCCTACATACCTTACAATTTTTGTTCAATGGCTTTTAATAATGTGTCTTTTATTCTTGTTCCATACAAAAACAAAAATATTGGAATCCAATAAATCTCAAGTGACTGACCCGACACTACACTGAGGACATCCCAGACATCAGCTTGTACGAGATTAGAATGGCTCTGAAACAGCTTAAGAACAACAAGGCACCGGGTGATGACGGAATCACGACAGAACTACTGCGAGCGGGTGGAAAACCGGTACTGTTAGTCCTCCAGAAGTAATTTAATTCCGTCATACTCCATGGTACTACGCCTGAAGCATGGCACAGGAGTGTGGTGGTGCTCTTCTTCAAAAAAGGTGATAACACCTTATTGAAGAATTATAGACCCATCTCACTCCTGAGCCATGTGTACAAGTTGTTCTCTAGAGTCATTACGAACCGTCTCGAAAGCAGGTTTGATGACTTTCAGCCTCCCGAACAAGCCGGTTTCCGTAAAGGCTGGAGCACCATAGACCACATACACACTCTCCGCCAGATTATACAGAAGACTGAGCAGTATAATCGGCCATTATGCCTGGCGTTTGTGGACTATGAGAAAGCCTTTGATTCCATCGAGACCTGGGCAGTATTACAGTCCCTCCAGCGTTGTCATATCGACTATAGGTATATCGAAGTGTTGAAGTGTTTGTATTGAAACGCCACCATGTCGATCCGATTACAGGACGAGAGCACGGAACCAATCCAATTGCAGAAAGGCGTGAGACAGGGAGATGTTATCTCTCCGAAACTGTTCACGAACGCATTGGAGAACGTTTTCAAGCTCTTGGACTGGAACGGATTAGGCATCAACATCAATGGCGAATACATCACTCACCTTCGTTTTGCCGATTATATAGTCATCATGGCAGAGTCGCTGGAGGACCTAAATACGATGCTCAGCGACCTCAGTAGCCTTTCCCAACAGGTGGGTCTTAAAATGAACATGGACAAGACAAAAATCATGTCCAATGTCCATGTTGAACCCGTGCCAGTAGTCGTTGAGAACGATACTCTCGAAGTTGTTGACCATTACACCTATCTTGGACAGATTGTTCAGTTAGGTAAGTCCAACTTAGGCAAAGAGGTCGCCCGAAGAATCCAACTCGGATGGGCAGCGTTCGGGAAATTGCGTGACATCTTCTCGTCCAAAATACCACAGTGCCTAAAGACAAGGGTCTTTGACCAGTGTGTGTTGCCAGTGATGACATATGGTACTGAGACGTGGTCCTTAACTGTTGGCCTTTTGGAAAAACTCAGAGTCACACAGCGGGCAATGGAGAGAGCTATGCTCGGAGTTTCTTTGCGCGATAGAATCCGAATCGTGGATATTCGCCAAAGAACCAAAGTCACGACATAGCTGTTAAAATTTGCAAGTTGAAGTGGCAATGGGCAGGCCACATCGCTCGGAGAACCGATAACCGATGGGGAAGAAAGGTTCTTGAGTGGAGACCACGAACCGGAAGACGCAGCGTAGGTAGGCCTCCCACTAGATGGACCGACGACATAGTAAGAGTCGCTGGCATCCAGTGGATGCAAAAGGCAGGCTGTCGTTCAGTGTGGAGGTTAAAGGGGGAGGCCTATGTTCAGCAGTGGACGTCTTCTGGCTGATGATGATGATGAATAAATCTCAAGTATTCATGATGGTAACGACTTTACGTAGTTTCAAATGAGTAGTAACGGCATAGTCCGAGGTAAAGCTTAGTAGACGTATCTGGCACTTAAAATTTTAAAACAAAAATATCACAGAACAGAAAACAAAACAAAAAATACATTTTGGTAAATCTAATAAGTTTCTCTATCTAGAAGTTGAGTGAAGTGTAATCTAGAAGTTTGATGTAAAGATTATTCCAGTCTGTCCCACTGTACTGTCCCAAAAAAGGGCAGGTCAGGAAAACAGACACAGGAATATACAGTTCTATCTGTCTCCCTTTTACTAAGGGGACAGATTGAACTTTTTCCTATCATCAGTCCCCCAAATAAGATTTTAGCTTTAGATTTTAGAAGCCATTAGATACAGTTATAATATTGAAACTTGTTTTAAATTAAATTCAATACTCCCATAAAATATCACAAATTGCATAGTTAGTACAATATAGCAGTTTATTCAAATCGTTATTATAGAGTTGGGTTACTGCATATACTACGGTTAAGGTACATACCGTCACACAGTTAATTTCGCCACGATGTAGATAAAACACGTAGTCTTTCGCCTCCGGCTCGTTTTCCGTTGCCACCTTTTAATTTCTCTCTAAATGTGCACAAAAAGTAAATATTTGAGGTCTTTTTTATGATGAAGGGAACGTGGCTCTTTACGTCGTAATAAAAGAGAGCCATGTTGGGTGTTTGTTTGGAGTTTTGTATAGCAACTTTTCATATATTTCTGCAAATGTTCATTAAAAAAAAACAAAGTTATCATGCACGCTCAATCACAAGTAATTTGAGGTATAAGATATTTTTATAAAATATAATATATTTCATCATTTCAGCCGTAGCACGTCCACTGCTGGACATAGGCCTCCCCCATCGATCTTCAAAAGGGCCGGTTGGAAGCGGCCTGCATTCAGCGTTTCCCTGCGGTCTCTTTTAGGTCGTATGTCCATCTTGTGGGTGGACGTCCTACGCTGCGCTTACCAGTCCGTGGTCTCCATTCCAGAACCTTTCGGCCCCATCGGCCATGTGTTCTGCGTGATATGTGCCCTGCCCACTGCCATTTCAACTTACTAATCCGGTGGGCTATGTCGGTGACTTTCGTTCGTCTACGGATCTCCTCATTTCGGATTCGATCTCGTAGAGAAACTTCGAGCATAGCCCTCTCCATAGCTCGTTGTGCGACTTTGAGCTTGCTTATGAGGCCCATAGTGAGAGACCACGCATTAATATATTTATTTACACAAAAAAAAACATTGAATTATTAGATTATGTACTTACCAATACACAAATATTAAAAAAAACAATACAGGATATAATTTAAAAGCCCCTTGGTGGAGAGGCAAATATAAAGTTGACAAATAAATAAAATACAAACACTTCTTCCGATTGTATAATATACATAGTTGTATATTAACCTCAGGATACCTACTAAATTTCAACAAACCGCGCACTAAACCAGGTTAAGTTAGGTTACTTGTACTAATATGTATTCTGTGCCGAAAGCAAGGACGTTATATACCCTATTATAACATCCTTGGATGAAACACGCTAGCTTGCTCCACAATACGTTGATAATTCAAAACGAGCGTATCACGAACTCATCACGTTAGCAAACTTGGCATTGTCAATTCCACGCATATAACGTAACGCGGCCGCTATACGAGTTTATGTGGTCATAGAGACTAAGGGCAGAGAGCCAATTTTTCAATTACATTTTCATGTCACGTCACGCGTTATGGCAAGGAATCTAATGTGAGATAGAGATTACAAGAGGTATAAGAGAGATAGAGATATAAGGGCCAACAGAGGCCATTAAATAACAATTAAGTAATTTTTTGTATACTTCCTAGATGTTTAATAAAAATTTTACGGGAACACATCAAATAAGTAGCTAAATAATTCTTCTGTGCTAGATATAGGTCCTACCTATTAGAAGTTGGAGCCTCTCAATTCAAGCACTCTCACCCACTCCCGACACTGATTGATCGAGCAGACGTTAATTCCTAGATATTATACAGAAAATATTTATTTACCAATATTTTGCTTAGATAGCCCTCTTACTATTTTATTCAAATTAATTTAGGAATCCTACCCATCTATCGCACTTGCTTTTTAATTTAAGGTAAAAATGAAAAACATCAAAATAGAGCTTTTGTGATGATGATGAAATATAGAAGTTTTCATCATCATCACATTACACGTTACTCTCGCTAATATTATAAATCCAGAACTCTGTCACCTTTTTACGCCTAAACGACTGAGCCGATCATGACATTTGTGTAGGTAATATTTCAGGGAAAATGCTTGTATCAAATGAACATAATTTGTATCCCGGCAAGAGGGGGCAACATTGTAAAACTGCAAGTTAACTGCAGTAGGGCGTGGCTAGTTATCGTGTCGAATATATACCGGGTGTGAGGAAAACGCTCCCGAAGCCAAAACGCTATTATTATACTATCTAAATACAACCAAACCATTTGCCACTTGCCTTATATTTGTTGTTTTAGTATTGTATTTGTGGTTTAGATTGTTGCAAACCAGCAACTCAGAACGTACGAGAAATCGCGCGGCACAGCGCAGGTCTTTCGTTGACGTTTGGCGTCAGCCGATATTTTAACCACCGACGCAAAAAGAGAGGTGTTATAAGTTTAATGTGTTTATCTGTGTGTCTGTCTGTGGCATTGTAGCTCCCAAACAGCTGAAATATTTTGAGTTAGTTTTTTTTGTTTAAAAGTGACTTGATCGAGAGTGTTCTTAGCTATAAAATAAAAATAATATAAAAAATATATTTTTCATTAAAATAATAGTAACTCTTTAAAACTCGAGAACGAACTTAGGGTCAAGACATGGATGGAATATGCTGACTTGGTGATAGATTCAATTCTGATATTCTAGCTAAAGAGAATCCCAGTGGCAGGAACAAAACGACAATGATAAGATGTACCTCTGCGTAGCTACATTATTCAAAGATATTAGCCATACCGGATCAATGGGGCCATTGCTGGGCTGCCTTACGGTGCTCTGGGGCACTATAACGACACGTCTAGGCTTACTGTCCGTAATTAATTATATAAATTCACAACCCCTGTCTGGATTTATTGTCATTGATTTAAGCCTCGTATGGGGATATCAATTTATGTGTTCGGTTACCAAGATACCTACGATGTTGAGAACGGTATAGGGTACCGACATTGAGAAGTATTTGTAAAAACGGCTTTAAAGTCGAACTGTAATATGGGAATGAGAATGTATGTACGATATTTTTATACTCCAATGTGTCAAATCAAAGCTAAGTCAATAAGTGGACAATGGAGAGAGCTATGCTCGGAGTTTCTTTGCGTGATAGAATCCGGAATGAAGATATTCGCGAAAGAACCAGATTCCCCAACCTAGCTATTAAAATTTGCACGTTGAAGTGGCAATGGACAAGCCACATCACTCGAAGAACCGATAACCGAGGGGAAAGAAAGGTTCTTGAGTGGAGACTACGAACCGGAAGATGCAGCATATGAAGGCTTTCTATTAGATGGACCGACGACATCGTGCGAATCGCGGGCATCCAGCGGATGCTGATGGCAGGCAGTCGTTCGATGTGGAGTTGTAAGGGGGAGTCCTATATTCAGCAGACGTCTTCTGGATGATGATGATGATGATGTTGATGAAAGCGTAGTCATTGCCCAAATAATTGTCATCATCATCATCTTCATTTCAGCTATAGAGCGTTCACTGCTGGACATAGGCCTCCCCCAAACCATCGAGGGCCGGTAGGAAGCGGCCTGCAGCCAGCGTTTTCCTGCGGTCTCTTTTAGGTCGTTTGTCCATCTTGTATGGACGTCCTACGCTGCACTTACCGGTCCGTGATCTCCATTCGAGAATCTTTCGGCCCCATCCGCCAACGTGTTCTGCGTGTTATGTGCCCTGCCCACTGCCACTTCAACTTGCAAATCAATATGGTGGGTTATGTCGGTAACTTTCGGTAATCGAAAATAACTTCGTTCATAATTTCATGTAATGTTCTATCCAATATGGAAATAGGCTTACTATTGAAAATGATGTTGCATTTATTTACAAACAGCTGTCTCACGACGTGCTCTCAAACTTCCAAATGTTACCATTCTGCAATAAAACGTCAACCGAAGTAGGTTGTACAACAGTTTGCTTATAAATTTGGCAGTGTATCGGCGTCCGGCGAACTTTGGAAAGGCCCGTCGGCCGCCAACAGCCGATGGAAACACGACTTGTACGAGGCGAAGTTGAGAGAAACATTCAATGATTCAGGACTGCACAGGATTCATAGTTACAATCTATTCAATACTACGACATTATAGACGGAGAGCTTTATACGTTACAACTTTAGAAAAAAAAATTTATTCGTCTATTTTTGCAAGCTTTTCAACTTGCCTGTTTAGTTTGGGCACAGAATACATATTAGTACAAGTAGTTTGGGTCAAATCTCAAATGTTGCAACTGAATTTTAAGACAGTTATCCCCAATCCCCAACTGATTGAGCTGAAATTTTACACGTTTAGTTTGGATGACAATGCATAGTTAGCTAAATGAGGTCATTCTAAATCCAATATGGCGTACCTACTCCCAAAGATGGCAGTTATTTCTTATCTACATCATGATATGGGTATCAAATGAATGGGTTTTCTGAGAAGAAAACAAAATGCATGTTTCCAAAAAGTTAAAAAAAATATATACATATATTTGTTTAAACATAATTTTGGGCTATAAATTGCAGTACTTTACACGTTTTCATACGAGAAGAAACGCACGGGCCTGGGCAAAGCTTAGGACCCCCTCTTGAAATACAAATATACAAAGCTATTATTTCGCAAATGTAAAACATAATAAATGTGAATGTGAATGTGTGTGTGATGTGTGTGTGTGTGTGTGTGTACATAACATATGTGTAATGTGTGTGTGTAGTTTTGTAAAACTTATGGAACGAAAGTTGTTAAGCATAGGAAAGGTGCCTGCGATAGGTTTTTGATAATTAAAAGTAGCCCTGAATATAGAGGCTCCATTTATCAACATTATTACAGCGTGCATACGCCATGCCATCATACTTACCATAATTATTTTCCTTGTTTGTCTGATCTGAGGACTTAACACTGAAGGTAGAGTGACGGCGGGCGTCGTGGCGGTTACGCCACGACGCCCGCCGTCACTGCGCCGCCGACTGCTGTTAAGCAGTCGTTAAAAAGGTAACTTTTTTCGGTATACGCTAGATTCAAAGTTGTACCTGCCTCTTACTAGAACTACAGTATAGAACAGTCGCGATGCGCGGGCGGCGCGTATGTAGGCACGGTGGTACAATTTTAAACTGACTTTTCAACGACTGTTTGCATGCCGCGTCGCTGCGCCGCCTCGACTTTATAGTTAGCGTTGAGCCTTAGTGTCTATAATGAAACCTGATGCGGTTTTCTTATGTGAGTAATTCCAGCAAAATTTTAGCCTTGAATTGTAGAAATTGAGAGAAAGAGCGAACGCATTTTCTTGGATTGAACAAACCTTCTATCTACCTATACTTTAATTAGTGAATGATGTGTGATTAGAACTGGAAAGTTCCAATTATAATGGTAGTACCATTATAACTGGAAAGTGCCAAATATGAATATACATTCCTAGAAATAATATTTTTAAAAGATATCAACGTTTGAAACCGTCTTCCGCATAGATATTGACATAATGGAGCAACTTTCGTCCCATCTCTGCGACTTCCCGAAACCTCTGGTCGCCCAATGAAAATATTTTGCATTGCAACTTTAGAAAGTACTTAGCTCATGCTAATGTCAAGTTGCTGGGATTTTGGGAAATATTGCTAAGTACTTGGCTCTCTGATTTTTAATATTTACACTTTAACTACTTACTACTTAAATCTGGGCGTAGTAAACCTGTTTTTTTAGCAAGCATGTTGTTATCGAAGACATCTGCCGGACAAAGGTCAAACGAAAGTTTTTGAAAAAGTTACGTTACCTGCCTTCCTCATATACAAGCTAGTTATTAACAAATTCGTTTACCTACACCAACACCGCGAAAAATCGAAACCGTTTCATGGTTAAAATTCCGTAAAGCCGTACGAAGCGCTTTGATTCCACTTTTATTGTGCGAACTGTTAGTCTGAGGAATGCGCTGCCAGAAAGGGTGTTCCGGTTTCTTCTAAGCAAGCGTGCTCCATTATAGACCGCATCATCGCCTAACATCAGGTAAGTGGGCGATCAAACGCAAGCCAAAAAAACCCATTATAATACGTGCAATAACTTTTTTCACGTTGGCGCATGACGCCGAGGTAAGCGCCATATACCCATTAATAATCTAACACAAAAATCAAATTTAAACGAAACATTTAATATTCTCGTCGCTGTACTGCCGATAAATTTTAGCATTGTCATATTTCGAGAGGGCAGACAGCGGAGCCGGATATAGGCCCTGAATTATACAGGAGCTACTCTGAGTTCCACTTTAGATATAGAGCCAAGTGTCAAAATCAATTTTCACATTTACAGGTCGCTATTTTAATTTTAGCCTTTCGGCTTTCGAAGTAGTCGGGGAGGTGGTATAAAATCATTTAGGGTAATTTCATAAATGTTATGACCGAATTTGACAAAAACTATGGCGAAGCTATAAAAATTCGTTATTAAGCCATCCGCGTCGTTACGAAACATATATGTACTATGAATTGAGGGCCAAAATACCGGAAGCAGCGACCTCGCCCGCGCATTTGATGTTTTTTTAGGATATAAAATTACTATCTACTTTGAATTACTATCTATTTCAAAATATTTTGTACAAATCCAGAATAAATGGTAAAAACTGTATATCCCATTTTTGTGAACATAATAAAATATATTTACTCGTAAATAAAACATATGCGAGTGAGATAGCGTTGCGCCATATTCTGGGCCTTAATTCTCATTATTTCTTATTGCTTTTTCTCTTACGGTATATATTTTTCATCACAATGGCTACCTGGGCACGCATGCAGCGACAGCTGAGGAATAAGGGGGTACCTATTGCTGAATTTCTGTTACTTTGTTTAATGACCTTAATAAAGCAGTTGACATCGCTCAACCTACTTCAGGTTGGTTCTATTTGAGAAACATACTGCCTCAGCACACCATAGCAGTTGCGAAAGTTTCAACATTTAATATGATGTGAGATTTTTCCTGCATCTTCCTAGAGTTGTAAAGAAATGATTTTGGATAATATATAAGAAGTACTTAGTAAAATATACATAGAAGGGTAATTCGCAAAAACTGGCTCAAAGCACTAATTTCTTTGGCGCATTTTTCCCCTTCAGATTATCTGAATATTAAACAGCATACCTTGCAAAGCATGCTATTTAATATTCAGATAATCTGAAAAAAAAATGCGCCAATGAAATTAGTGCCCCGAGCCAATTCTTGCAAATCACCCAGAAATTCATAGTGTTTCAGTGACGAAAAATAAATCTTTAACGCTGTTATGAATAATTAGCTGCACTCCGCAGTTTCACCAGCGGTAGCCTAAGTTACTCCTTATAACATCAGGTATCTGCCAGTGAAAGTTCCAGCCAGTCCAATCCACCCATACCTTACCTTACCCATATCTTCAAATCACGCACTCGTGATTTGAATCGGTTTCTTCTAGGCAAGCGTGCTCCACATCGTCGCTTTGCATCAGGCGAGTATATAGGCGGTCAAACGCAAGCCTGTTATGAAATAAAAAAACTAAAAAGTCCAATCCAGCTAGCCGTTTGAACATACACACATCGATTTATATATACAATATAATAATATAGATATTATTAATGACAAAGTTTTTAATTGTTGCTTTGAAAAGTAACTAATTTAGCTTCATTCTCGACAGTGTCTACACTGTCTACAAATTATGCTAGCTCAGCTTCTGTGTGGAGAGTGTATTGTCGATAGAGTTTGCACCGGCAAACTGTCCGCTAGACAGGCTAAATGCAGCCGCGACTGCAGGGACACCGATTTGCACTTTGCCATGTGAATTTTTAATAGCCCACGCTATTTTGCCGTGAGAAGGCTAATTAACTTATCTGTGACGATTCCAAAATAGGGTTGCTTGGGTTTTTATTGCATAAAACAAAAAAAAAATCAGAGGAACAGCGGCAGAATTGCTTCTGCAAGTCACAGTGTGAAAACTTTACTTAATAAGCGTTGTCTTCGATTAGAAATAATGCGGAATTACATGACCAGACCTACGTTGGATAATACGCGCAATATACACAAGTCTTTGCTAATAAAATATCAGAGTGCTAGCAAAATTGCTAAGAGCACTTAGGGTGACACAAAGAAGCAGAAAAATAAACTGAAGAAGTGTTTACAATAAGACCGCTAAGTAGCAGATTCGTTATAAATCAATCAAATTATCCAAGCCCTTAACTTTATAGCTAACGAAACCATCGCTAACAAGAATCGACAGGCTGAGCTTAGAACGCTATCAAAAATAGCCCCGTGACTCGAAGACAGAGACGGTTTGTTATTGAGCACATAAGTAAGAAAGAGAGATAGAAAATCCCCTATTACAAACTGCGAAGCGCCGAAGCCTACCCATTGATCACAGTAAAGCGAAAAGCCTTTAAAAAATCCGGCAATTTATTTAGTCAGTAACAACAGCTTACTTGGCTGAATTGTATAATCGTAAAATACGGTTGTTTCTTATTCTATTTCTTTGAGGGTTTACACATTAAATTGTGAGGCTTGCGCTAAATTCTTATGAATCGTGAAAAGTGGTTAGAAAATAAAAAAAAACATGTATACAAACTCTATGGAAACATTTTTTGTTTTGTTTCTGTCCGTGTAGAACATATTATTGTATACATATGGCCACTCTCGAGAAACAGTCGCCATTTGTCATTCTCGTATTTTCGGATGGAAATTGAGTTGAATATTTCGTATAGTTAAGCTGCAAATTCTAAATATGAATTTCAGACTTATTCAGCAATTTTATTACTTAATTCGTTAATCAGGCACAAATGACAGTTAATTTGGCCATTCCATCCGTCGCGTCGCCGTCGTCTAGGTGCGTCCAGCGCTAAGGAAATTAACACTAAATACCAACCTAACTTTCGTCGCTAATTGGTGGGTTTTGATGCTGTTTCAGCTTGTGGGGAAATTGTGTCGCTTAACGGAGTTTGGAAATTTTGATCCCACCCTCAACTTCTCAACTGGCACCTGGGCCCTATTACTATGGAGGGAACTCTGACTGGCATAATTTATAATTCATTTAGGTATTTGAGGTTTTTAGATCTTAATCTTGCATGTATTAACTAAACAAAATACAAGCTAAAACTAACACTACAAATACAGTTAGACTGCCCATAGACCGTTGAAGGTCTAAAGACAATCCAAATGCTCAAGCCCACTACCAGTTGGCAGCGTACCCAACATGCTGGCGGCATTACTACGTTGAATGGCAATGCTAATGCGTTGGTTGAGCCAGAAACACGCCAGCATTTTGGTCAAGCGTCGCGATAACCAGGCGCTTTGAAAGATTTTTGAAAATGATGCGTGCTCACGATCCCTAAGGGCCCAATGTCTCGACCCCAAACGCCTCAAATATGTAACCACTGCCGAGGTTAGCATATCTGCGTCGCTTGTGCTGCTCTGCCGAATTGGCAGCCACGCCAGCCCTACCTTGTGTCTCAGGAAGATGTGACGGCGCCAAAGTATCGACACAAGTTGCGTTCCATACATACAAGGGGCCGCCCCAACCTCCAGGGCACAAGTGTCATACCGTCAGGCCTCCTTCCATCGTCACGCGCAAGACCACTCGGTTCGAGCACAGCTGCGACATTGGCGGTGGAAAGTGCCCTGCGTATGATGTCGTTCAGGCTAGCGTGTCGGCCAATACGACCAGCGCTTCTCGAGCATTATCTTGCATGTTGGTTGTACATTTATACATTTTTAGCTAATAAATAAATATTTGATTTGATTTGATTGATTTGAACTGGGCTTAAGCCCAGTAACAGCTGCAGCCAGTAAGGCTTAAGTTACACTGACAGAGTCACTTTTAACTATTCTTTGATTTATAAGGACTGACTTTAAATTTTCTCAGAGAGGCAGCCGCATCCATCATTATGTGTTATATCGCAAAAATTTAACTTATCAAATAAAAGGAGACATTACCAATATATATTACAGGGTTTACTGCATACGTCATGCTCATTGAAAATAATAAGGCCCGTATTTTTTGGTACAAAAACGACAAAATAACTCCTACTAATACGCGCCCGCTCGTCGCTCACCATTCCTTTATCCTGTGGCTTGTGACACTCCTCACATAATACAAAAAAAAAAAAACGTGAAATATTTTCCATTAAAGATACTGATCGCGTGATAAAGGTTACGCACTCTAAAAAAAACCGGACAAGTACGAGTAGGAGGTACTCGTGCTCTGAGGGTTCCGTTGGAAGGAAACATCAGAGCGCGAGTCCAAAAAAAAAACTAACTGAAGTTGAAATATTGAAAGACAAACTTAACTTTGTAGTTGGCTTTAAGGTTCTCCCATACATTTCAACTACAAAATGTAAGTTTGTAATAGCAAAATAAATATTTTTCAATGATATAACTTCAAATTTGTAACTTTCGGATTTATTACTATATATTTGCTATGAGCACCTTTGCCTTTTGCCAAATTTCATGATTCTAGGTCAACGGGAAGTACCCTATAGGTTTTGATTCCCCTGTGAAATCGCAAAATATGCGACATAAACTTTCATATCTTTTGATTGCGTTGACTTACAACTTTTATTTTTTTACAGCCGAAAGAAACCGTAGATCCAAGTATTTAGTATAAATTTCAACTTGATACCTGTACGCGTTCTTGAGAAAAAGGGTCTTGACAGACAGACAGACGGACAGACAGACGGACAACGAAGTGATCCTATAAGGGTTCCGTTTTTTCCTTTTGAGGTACGGAACCCTAAAAACATACTCGTGTATACTAAACTTGTGTCAGGAAATGCTAATGATTTAAAAGTGACAAGAACACACTGAATACTAATACAGTTTCGTGGTCCAATGCCAAAAGGGACGAAACAGATAGCGGGTTTTTATTTAAAAAAAATGATTAAAAATTACTTGAGTTATATTCAATAATTGCAAAAAAACTGGATTTGCTTATCTTTTTTTAGGGTTCCGTACCCAAAGGGTAAAAACGGGTTATACTAATATTATAAATGCGAAAAGTTTGTTGGTTTGTTTGTTCCTCTTTCACGCAGCAACAGAGCAACGGATCGACCAGATTTTTTGCATGGGTATAGTTCAATGACCGGAGAGTGATATAGGCTACTTTTCATCATCATCATCATCCCCATTTTTCATCACTACGGTGAAACCGCAGGGCGCAGCTAGTATAAAATAAAAAATATTACCAATGAAAACGTATCATAAAAGTACGCAAAGGTGCGTAAAGTTCACAAAATATGCAAAAAAAACTACTGTTTATATTAACTTCGGTACGTCTAGATCACTAGATAATCAACAAAATTCCACTGAAGGATGTCTCTGTAATAAGGATTCCAATTTTATAAATGAGTTTTTATAAAAAAAAAAAACTTACAGAATATGCTTACCCGGTGTTATCCGAGGAGCCATCAAAATTTAATTTCGTAGAAAGCGCACTCCGGGCCCCGAGTAATGTGTATTCAGAATGCGGGTGGAGTACAGTATAGTTGGCCCGCAGTCCCCGGCTCTGCCTGTAACGAGAGCCTTGCGTCGAGGAAAACTGAGGAGTACATCTCACACTAAACACAGTATCAGTACAGGCTGTAGTATAATATTTTTAGTTTATGCCATCGCGATAGCTTAGATATCTCAACTTCTTTGTTATCTTAGAATTATCTCTAACGTCTGGATTCTGTAATAGCATTTACCAAAATAAACTAATTAGACAGGTCTAAATTCACATAAACTTACGTATGGACCTAACTGTATTAGGTCCATACGTAAGTTTATTGGTATTTAGTTTATTATTAGCAGTAGGGTCATTGTGGGAATAGTGGATCATGGGTACACAGTGAAACATTGCTATATTTGGAAGACGGAACGATTTTACAGAGACTATCTCTTTCCATCGCCTCGCTTTCAAGAGTATTGCATTACTGCTCTATTTGGCGCGTCATTCTGTCCTCGCGCGCACGTGTTGTAACAGTTTGAAAGAACCGAAGGGCAAAAAAAAAAAAAAATACGCAAGTTTTGGTGTTTGTTTCTGTTTTTATCTATTAATTTTAAGCAGCTGACAATATTTATATAAGATAAATATACCTTAAGCATTACTTTGAGCGTAAATACTACTTATAGTGATGTTATTTTATCTGTTATGAAGCATTAAAAAAAATATGGCAGGGGGGTACAGAGTGGATAGTTAGTAAAAGGGATATGGATCATGATTCACTGTGTACCGTCACAGTTTGTGTAAAGTGTAATTAAGTTTAAATGTGTTATGTCTGCAGTATGCTGATTAAACTACCACCAGATGGGAGAAAAATAGGGAATGTCGAAGAATCATGAAGAATGCACTTTAATAAATAGCAAAGCTTAAAGGAAAATCAAAAGAAACTGGCATTCCGTTTGCTACCTTGTCTATGTACAACGCTAAAATGAAAGCCAGAGGCTCCATTGAAAACATGAGATTGGAACCTAATTACCCACGTTGTCAACAAAATCTTTGATGCTGTCTCATAACAAGATAACAAGGAGTGTTAGTTTTGTTTGATTTTTATTTTTGGTAGCAAGGAGTGTTGTGTTGTTATGCATACAGAATGTCTAAGATTTTGATCTCAGCTAAGTTCCTTATTCGAGACTGACATTATTATAATTGAAAATATTACATTAAATATTATTTATTTTCTTATAATAATAACTTGCTTTATTCACTGTGTACCTTCTGATTCACTGTGTACATGTACTATGATTCACTGTATACCCATACGTGAACACAGTGGATCATTTCTCGTTTAAAAAAAAAACACAAATTCGACAAAATGGTTAATGATATATAGATGCTGTCTAGGAAAAATATGTAGAACAGTAATGCTACTTTCTAGATTAAAAATATAAGAAACGAGAGTAATAAAGCGATTTCTCTACGTCGCTTTGAAAAAATACCGATTCACTGTTCCCACAATGACCCTATTTATAACCGCGTTGATGATTAAAAAAAAAAAACGATAGTTTTATTGCATTGATATGATAAAAGCGTTATTTTTAAGGTTCCGTAGTACTACAAGGAATCATCACTATCACTTCACTATCACTATCACTACATAGTATAAAACAAAGTCGCTTCCCACTGTCTGTCCGTCCCTATGTATGCTTAGATCTATAAAACCACGTAACGGATTTTGATGCGGAAGGTTTATATATGTAACAAGAGCTCCGCCCTGGCTTTGCACGTAAGTTACACACGTGCGAAGCCGGGCGGGCGGGTTGCTAGTACTTTATAATTTCGTTCTGTCCGCCTGTCCGCCTGTCCAACTGTCCGTCTGTCTGCCTGACAAAAGATGTTCCTCCTGCATTTCTACTATTAACAATTTATTAAACATAGACATTCTTCTTCTTCTTTCGAGTTGATGTTCCGCAAAATACAATTCTATTTTCATACATAGACATTTGTAACTTGCTATGCTGATAGGTCATATTTAAAAACCTTGGTCAAAATATTTCAAATTTTTTCTGATCACGATTTTTTGGATTATAGCGATAAAACTGTAATAAATGCAAAACTTTCTAGCTCAAAGGTCATTGACCTTTTTGTAAAATGATCTCAACAAATAATGTTTTCCTAATAGTTATCTTTTGATTAAACGATAAAAAGTATAATGTTATCTCACGACGATGCATCTCTGAAATTTGGCTAAGACAATTATATAGCTTTAGCTACGGAACCCTATCATATGCGTTTCTCGACACGCTCTTGGTCTGTTATTATTTTATTCATGATTGTGAGCCTGTAGTTACGACCTTAATGCTTAATGACAAACAAAATTTAGAATACAGATACGATTACTACTGCCATAAAGTAAACGTAACAACCACAATCACATTTGCAAGTCCGCAATGCGTAATCGAATAAAAATATTGAATCATGAAAATTGTGCTGCGGATATCGAAACTGCGATTGAAATTCTCGTTTCCTAATCGATACTAATTCTCGGTATGTTCAGTTAAGTAGCTGAAGCTGGGATTTAAGAAGGGAGGGGAGGTATGTGCGCAGGAGGGGTACGATTTATGGCGGCATTAGATTCGCATTTGTAGCTGGGAACTCCTGGCAAGAGCACTTACCGGACGTACAGACCACTGCCCTCGTGCATAGTATTAATATGGAAGGATAGACAATTTTTATAGTTTTATCCACATGTGATCTTTCAATAATGCTTAAAATTAAATAATACTACATAGCTAAAAGAAGCGCAAGTGGGTAAGTACTTTGCTAAAAATTTAGTAAGGGAAATGAGGTGTGTAGGTTGAAGATTTTGTTAGAAGAATTGCGGTAACTTGTCAAAGTAGTTCTCATAAAACTATATGGGTAGAGTAAGTGAAGGTAAGGAGACTTGGACTTATTTTGCTTGGTTAGGTAACAAAGTTGAGGTGCGAAAATAATTTTCATAAAATTTAATGCTCTGCGCCACGGTTTCAAATAGAAAATTTAATAATCTTTATGAGATTTTGTCGCCAGCTGATGTTGCGCTCTACGTAGATAGAGTACACGTCTACTAAAATAGTAACAAAAACTTGTAGATACCAACGTGAAGGAAGCACTCAAATTAGGACTGGATAGAACAAATCAATTAGGTTTTTGGATGCTCAACGTATAAACATTGCATGGTATGCTAGGTACGCCGTCAACTGCTACATAGTGGGCATGAGTATTTAGATTGTCTTTAGACCTTCAACTGTGTTTGGGTCATCCGACAGTTTTTTGTGTAATAGGCCAAGCAGTTTTGGTATTTATCGTCATATACGAGTAGCTTGTATTTTGTTTGGTTGTAATAAGCAGCATAGTTGTGCCCACCCCAGTATCAGTTGGGACCTCAGTTTTAGAAGTTGTTGACGCGTACGTCTTCTTTGGACAAACAGTCCAACTAGGCAGATCCAATTTCAAGAAAGAGGTCAATCAGCTAATCCAACTCGGCTGGGCAGCGTTCGGTAAACTTCGCTACGTCTTCTCGTCCGAAATACCTCAATGCCTTGTCTAAAAAAGTCTTCGACCAGTGTTTTTTGCCTGTGATGACATACAGCACTGAAACGTGGTCTTTTACTATGGACCTCATAAACAAGCTCAAAGTCGCACGACGAGCTATGGTGACGGCTATGCTCGGAGTTTCTCTACGAGATCGAATCAGAAATGAGGAGATCCGTTTGACGAGCGCCATTTACCGACATAGCCCACAGGATTAGCAAGTTGAAGTGGCAGGCACATAGCACGCAGAACAGATTGCCGATGGGGCCGGAATGTTCTCGAATGGAGACCACGGACCGATAAGCGCAGCGTATATAGGACGTCTACCTACAAGATGGACAGACGACCTAAAAGAGATCGTAGGGAAACGCTGGATGCAGGCCGCTTCCAACCGGCTCTTTTAAATATCGATGGGGAGACCTATGTCCAGCTGTGGAAGTCCTATGGCTAAAATGATGAAGCGGCATAGTGCCTATGCCGTGCCTAAAATCTATATTTGAATTAAATTGTCCAATCCTGAGCCTTACAGAAAAGTTCTAGTACATTACCATATTTAACATATCTATACTTCTTTACAAACTATGAGGTAATAGCACAGAAGACATAATGTAATAGTACACATTCTCTAGTTTTAGCGCTCACTGATGCGAGAAGCGACTACACTGCGGTTGGCTGCGCATATCACTGTCGAACTGCGACAATTACGTCGGTCACTACCACCACAAACATTCCCCTACAACCTGACTAACTACACTGTTACCTATAGCTAGACAAAAGCACCGACTAATTAAATATTCAACATTTATTAACGTGTATAATAATTTCGGTAAAATTAAATCATGAGAGCCAGTGACCTGTAAGTGAATTTTCAGAATTGCGGAACTATTTAGTACCCAAATAAGGTTCATTTTTATAGTTATTGTGTTTCCAAATGTTACCAGCTTTCATTACAGGCAAATATTGCGACTATACTTTCTCGGGGATGGGCAGAGACACTGCTGCAAGGCGCGTGGCTTGCTTCGTATTTACCAGAATTTATGATTTCATTTCGCGTCGCATATTTCAACAAGCGGCATTTTGCATCGAAATGGGCCGCAATAACGCACTGAATTCGCCGTTGTTCTTACAAGCTTTACATTTCTCCTGTATGCGGTTACGCCGTTTTAATTTTGTTTATGTGTTTGATTTACTAATTGAAAGTGCTCGTTTTTAGGGAATAATCTGTTCTGCAACGCGAGGCCGCTATTGCCATAAATATATTTTGCATTTAAATGCAAAATATCAGAAAGTCGCCGTGGAAGCTTATAATTGCAATTTACTTACTTCCTCTTACAAGCTAACAATACATTGATTTGTTTGGTATTTTTCAGTTTACTTTAAAATCACTCGTATTATTTCAACAGACCTTACCTATTTTTCTTTTCTCTCGATTATGGCGTCGCACACTTTATAAATTTACTAGTGTCAAGTATTGAAATAAATTTTTATGACTTTTTATATTTAAGTTTTATTTACAGTCAGAGTCAAGCAAACTAAGTCATGGTCAAGTCTAAGTCATGCCCTAGTGAAGTGGTGGAGACTTTACTAGAGGCTTCTATGGACTTTTGGAGACAACACGAAAGGACATGTTTCACCTCGTCAGGTCCTTTCCCACACATCCCGACACCGTCAAACGGCTCACCCCCACATCTTGCAAAGCTAGAAATCCCACACTATCTGCCGCTCCTTTCTTCGGCGGACCTGCAAGATGTGGAATGACCTTCCCCCGAAGGTCTTGCCGCCGAGCTTCAACATGGAGCGGGTATCTACAAACATTTCTCCGAGCTGGCAAAGCATCGACAACGCCGCTAGTGTTGCAGATGTCCATAGGCAGCGGTTACCGCTTACCATCAGGCGGACCGCTTGCACATTTGCCGCTCTTTTCTATATAAAATAAAATATAACTCGAGCACGTTCACAAAATAAATAATAACACATATCTACGTGATAATAAGTTTAGGAAAATATTACAATGGGGCTACAAGTTTTTATAACGTTAGTTTTAAGACTCCTTAACCATACCTTATCATAGTCTATACATTTATAACAGCTGTTAAACTTATGGCATGACTACAGTAAACAGTTTTCGTAAAATCAAACAATCAATCAAGTCTTAACAAAGAAAGTAGTTTTCTCGTTGACTAAACCTTAAAAAAATTATGTTATGTCGGGATCTCTGAAATTTGGTTAATTTATTTTGTTCATTCATTTATTGGCTTGCATTTGACCGCCATCTCGCCTGAGCTTCGATCGTTCGATTTTTGCTATTTCTGAACTATTCATGTAATTATGAACTATCCCCATTGCAATTGCGCTTCACAAATTATGTTCTACTGTCATTGATTTATCTGTTTGACAATTATCAATTATTGATGTTGTCCAGTAGATGGATATCGAGGTCGGTAAAATAAATTTTGGATCAGTGTTTTCCAAGTTGAGAGGAGTCAGTATTTTAATATTTAAGGGAGTTGGAGCTCATCTAACAGGAATGTATGCATGACAAAGCATTTTTGTGTGCCTGTCTGAAATTTACTTTTATAGCTAAGTAGTTACTTTTACAATCAGCAAAGGGAGAGTTTTCCTTCCAGTCTCAGTTTTTGATGTTAATTTCAGAAAGTATACTCCATGTGGTTTAACATAATTTTTGTTGTCGTTTAAGTTGTTTTTGCCCAATAGATGGTATTTTATGTGATGATAAAATTTTGGATTATTGCATGGGTTAAAATCAATATATTTTAATTAAAACTATCATTTTATGAACAACTGAAGCGTAGTGGAACGCGATAAGAGAGTAAGTTTTATTGACACAAGAAATTTTTCAATATTTGGAATAATCATTATCATTATTATCAGCCTATCATGTTCCCACTACTAGAACAGAATATAATATATATATTTATTATATTGTGTTCTGAAGTTGTTGAGAAGAAAGAAGAAGATAGAAGATGGGCTCTAATCCACCGTGCTGGTCCAGATTGAACCGGATGCTGTCAAATTGTAAAGCGCAAATGCTACCGCCTGCCTACCGTCGCACCTTTTGGAATATTATAGAATTAAATAAGTACCTAAAACTACTTAAAATTAATATACAGACAACTTAAAAAAACTAATCTACAATAAAACCTGAACGGTGTGAGTCGGTGAACGGGGAAAGTGGCCAGAATGCGAGCAGCATTGTCATGTTAAATTGCAATGCAATTTTTTTGCCTAAATTATGCGCCAGCATTCTGATCACCAGTCGCCTCCACCAAAAATTTTGTGGTTCCTATACAATACGCGGTAGGTGGATTCAAAAGGCTTAAAAACGGCGGAGTATATGTTTCAGTTAGACCGGATATAGAAGGGCGAGCGCAACGCCACCGGAAGCGAGCGCTGGTGGCCATAACCGTAACTCACGGAAGTACCCACACTCGGCCATGTCCAAACGCGGTGTGGTGTTTTAACTATTTATACAGCGCGGCAGATTGATAGCGATAAACAGCAATAAAATAAAATTTAAGCGCCTCTTTACCGAGTCAATTGATAGCTCAATTCAGTATGTAGATATTTAAAAATGAATTTACTAATTTCACATATTAAAATGTAGTACCTTTTAATTAAGTGCCTTTATTAATACAAACAAAATACCAGCTAAAACTAGCACTACAAAAACAGTTAGACCACCCATAGACCCTTGAAGCTCTAAAGACAATCCATATGCTATCCAGAAGCCCATTATTAGTTAGCAGCGTACCCAGCATACTGGCGGCATTACGACGCTGAATGGTAATGCTTATGCGTTGTGCCAGAAACATCAAAGTGCTGGATTTTGGTCACGAGTCGTATTAACCAGGGTCTCTGAAAGAATTTTGAAAAAAAAGGTATGTGCCTAAGACCACACGACTGAAGTGAAAACTTCATCAAGATGTTTAATAACTAATAACTATATATCTTTCTCTCTATGTTGTTTGACTCGAGCCAACTTTACTCGAAAGAGCCTTACATATCTGAGCGTGACGGCTCTCATTCAGGCAGTCTCATTCAATACCCACAAAATAAAGTGCTAAGCGCGCATAAAGAAGTTTTCACTCCAAAAAAGTATTAATATAGAGGTGATGACTAAAAATAATACAAGGAATACCAAAGGCAAACACCAAAGTGCGTCAAGCTAAACGACTGAGTAGGCACGAGTAAAACTTTTGCCTTCTGCGTTTCCAGCCACGTAACGAACTGAGTGCGAATGTGTTATTTATGGAAGTTTTCGTCTCACTTTTTGCGAGAACATATTGCTCGGAGGGGATAAAATGCTCCCGAAAAAACACTTGGCAGCTGCAATGTTTTGGTAATTTGAGTCGGGAGAGTTGTGATGGAGATGGTATGGACTTCAATCACATTCGTATAAATACAGAAATTGCCTATTCTACCAACAATGTAGAGCTGTTAGTACCTCATAGATGGCTTTTCTCGTAGTATGAAAAAGCGATATCAATTCTTAGTTAAAATTCCAAGAACTATAGTGATTCTTTTGCAAAGTCCGCCTGACGATTTTTTTAGCTTGCGTTGCTTGTGTTTTACCGCCAACTCACCTGATGTTGTTTGACACACTTTTGCCAAGCAGTAGTGTGCAAACATTACTGTGTTTCAGATTGAAAAAAAATGTTTCCAGTGAAGTTACTGCGCATAAAGGGAGTTAACATCTAATATCTCAGAACATGCACTGCCATTCAGTGTTTTGAAAAGTTAATTTTCTAAATTCCGTAGAACGTTCAACTATTATGAACTAGCGTCGTGCTTACCATCAGTAAGCTCATCTTGTAAATCAGTTCCATTTAAAAACCGCTTTGATTCCACTTTCATAATGCAAACTGCTAATATTTGAAATATTGAGCTGCCCGAGCGGATGTTCACCAACAGTGATAATCTAGACAGTGCCGGTTTTAGCACTACCAGCGCCCTGGGCGAGATTTCTACAGCGCACCGCAATCTGCCATTCAAACCGAAAAAAGACAAAGAATATTTTTTTATGCATGAGGTATAATATGGATATAAAGGGGCGCGCCCAACCGCGCCCTACCGAACTAGCGCCGGTACTGAATCTAGATATCTTCGCGAGTGAATTGACAAGAAATGTTCTGATTCAAGCAAGCGTGCTCCGTTGTAAAACGCATCATCGCTAAATATCAAACACGAGGCCATTAAATAAAATAAAAAACTGTACGTAGAGTTTATCTACAGTGAAAATGTATCGCTTTTTCCTAATATTTGAACCAAGCACTATTCAACACATCTGGTGTGCGTAATCTTGTTATGAAGAAAAACTTTCTTAATAAGAACGCTGTTTGGTTTCGTATTTCCCTTCGTACTTACTGAATAGGAAATTACGAAAATAATTACTAGCATTTCCTCAACGGACAACCTTTTGTAATTGTTTACCAATTGATTTATTTCTGGACTTATCGGAAAACTCATGTTGTTACTTGTTAGTTCTACGAAGGTGACGTAGACACGGTCTCTTTCTTTATCTTGAAACCTTGGAACCTGTGCTTGGAACATTCTTCGAATTGTTTGTATCATTTGTCTTACCTATTGTCGTAAGTTCCGTTTTTGGAATTGGGAGATTTGGTAAATTAGTCAGTCTAGGATTTGGACGTTGTATATCTACACCACTGATTTTTTGAGATTTGTGAGAGTATCATCATCATCAATATCAGTCTTTGATTTTCCCACTGCTGGGACATAGGCCTTCTCTCAGAGAGAGTATTGCCTATACTGTATAGGTAGGTATTTTTTGATAACCGAACTTTGGACTCAAAGATTTCATACTATAATATTTTGGAATTGTTGTTTTTGTATTTGCTATTAAAAAGTAATTAAAAGTGTCATATATAAACTAAGTACAAAACAAAAAAACACACATACAAAATAATAAGCCTCTTAACAAATCAAAACGATTTCAAAATTTACATAAATTAGATTTTATTCAGAAAATATAGCCAAATCAAAAACAAGTTACTACAAATTATTTATTTTCTTTTCAGCAAAATTGACCACAAAGTACATTAAAAAAAAACACAGTCGAATTGATAACCTCCTCCTTTTTGAAGTCGGTTAAAAATACGTATGCATGTGTATGCAAACAATTAATTAATATACCTACTTTTATCATAAGTAAAAAAGAATTGACTAACAATCTATTTCCAACAACTAAAGAATATAAACATGATCGGATTACATTCCATATTTGATTAGATAAAGACAACTTCATCGAATTGATAAAGGTGTTTACAGATCTCAATAATTAATGATAATGTAAATGATGTGCAGTCTTTTAAATATCTACAAAAATCTACAAATGCTGACAAAACACCTGCTGTAGAACGCGAAAATGTCATCCACGATACTAAAAATAATAATTTCAATTGCGTTCATTAGTAAAATCTTCTGTAGGTAGCTAAAAATCGCTCGTTCTTGTTACGCACATCAACAATACGGTATTGTTTCGGGTTAGCGCATGATGTGGTGGGGCGGACCGTGGTGGTGAGGGTGGTGATGGTGCGGCGGCGGCGGTGGGTGATGATGATGGGGCGGCGGCGGTGGGTGGTGATGGAACGGCGGTGGTGGCGGGTGGTGCGGGTGATGGAACGGTGGCGGAGGCGGGTGGTGATGAGGCGGCGGCGGCGGGTGTAACACGCGTCCACGGTGGTAGCAGTGCGGTGCGCAGAATCCGGTGCCACAATGGGGCCCGCACGGCATTGCGTGTGGAGGAGGCATTATCACTGCAAATAAAACAAGTATTTCATGATTGAAGCACATAATCTATTGTACTGAATTACAATTTTAATGAAAGCTGTAATCGTCGGTTGCACATTCTCTTCCTTTAATCACTGGTATTACTGGTACGGTTTAATAATTTATTTCCATTAACGGGATCCAATCAGATACTTCAACTGTTAGTATTTTCAATGTGTTAAAACTACTTTTATTTCCATATTAAATACGTGTAAATAATGGCGTAAAATATCAGATAAGTACTCACCAACTGTACGTGGACGGGGTCCAAACAAATCAGATAATATGCGAAGAATCTTGAAAGTAGTAAGCTTGTGTGTGGTACGTTGAAACCCTGGCGAATGATACCAAATTGATCGTTTATTCTATTTATCGCGGCCACGCTAATCTATGTTCTACGTATCAGCGAATTTGCTAACAAAGATAAAAACGAACACGTGACGCATGTGTCCGGTATGAGCTTATGACTAACTCGCTATCCTACTCTAGCTACATAGAGCTACATACTACGAGTATGTGGACTATGACTAGGTATAACATATCTGATATCTCTTGAAGAAACCGATGTTTTTTTCGGGATAATAAAGCCTATGTGTTATTTGTGGGGTATATGCTGTCTCCACATCAAATTTCATTTAAATCCGTTCAACTGTTACGGAGTTGTGTGCAAACATATTTACACATAACTTTCACGTTTATAATTTTAGAGTGATGTGATGACTGAGTTTTTAATGATTCTTTGCTGATATATGTTAGGAATAGTTTTTTTACTGCTGCTACTATTTAATCCGCTGGCGCAGCGACCCGAAGTGGGTCTTGGTCTCTGACACAGGAGAACGTCATCGGCCCCGGTCTCTCGCCAGTCGACGGCTTGGAGATCCCGAAGTCTGACTCTGCGGCATTTTTATGGTGATATTTATGCCGGCTGAAGATTCGGCGCCCATCGGAAACTTAAAGATAACCTTATTGATTTCAGCAGATAGTTTTTTTTTAATTTCGACTTATTATATAACAACTTTCAAATTTTGGAAAATTTGTTAATATTAAATTTAATTTTTCCCAGATATTTCTAATGAGAAAAACCTAATAAAAGGTACAAGTTATGGTAGAGCCATATCTGTAAAATAAAATAGTGGCCAACCCCATTATCAGAATGAAGTTTCAAATTGACTGTAATACACCCTCAGAATAGTGCTTCTTCTGAGGTAATACCTACACTATGGTCGTAACATGTAAAAAAAAAAAGAAAAGTTATTTAAGAGATGATAATATTCAAAAAGCTGAACAAATATTCTTGAATCATAGCTAAGAACACTAGATGAAGTCACATTTCAAACAAAAAAAAAACACAGACACAGATATATTTATAGATACACACGTAAAATGTATAACACCCCTCTTTTTGGTTCGGGGGTTAAAAACCACCGTGTCTGTGTGTTAAAAAAAGTATCATTAGAAAATATGCTGTATTTTGTGTAAATCACATATACAAGAGCTAAAACGTGAGCTGTTGCATCAGTCTTAAAGACACATTTACTTGTATTAATCATGCACGTTTTCATATCTCCAAACACATAATATTGTCTGATAACAGTCGCTATTGATTAGTGAAGTACGCTGTTATCTTACGTTTTTAAATAAGTCCATATATTAAAAAAAAAAAAAAAAAATTTAGGGATCGCCCTGAAAAAATCGAAAAATATGACCGGTTATGTGACATAATATTTTCGAATATTTTGCGATTTCACAATGGAATCAAAACCTATAGGGTACTTCCCGTTGACCTGGAATCATGAAATTTGACAAGGGGCAAGGTCTCACAGAACATATAAAGGGATAAATCTGAAAGTCGTTAATTTGAAGTTATATCATATAAATAAATATTCTTTTGATATTACAAACTTATATTTTGTAGTTGGTATGTATCGAAAAACCTTGTTGTCCACTACAAAGTTAAGTTTGTCTTTCAATATTTTAACTTTTATGTTGTTTTTTTTAGGCAATGGTCGAGGGTTCTGTCAAACGGAACTCTCAGAGCGCGAGTCCTACTCGTATTTGTCTGGTTTTTATTATTATTTAGTGTATACTTTGCAAAATATGGCCCGACAAAGTGGCTAAAAGTTACTCTCCCCTGCATAATCGAAATTATTAGATATAGAAACATATAACTTGCCATGCTGATAGGACATATAATAAACCTGCATTCGAAATTGGTTTAAATATTTCCTGATTATAACTTTGCGAGTTATTGCGATAACACCGTAATGACATTGTAATTGAAGACGTTCTAGCCCTTTTTTGTGCTAAAAATGTTTCCCTAGTATTTTTTTTTTACTAATTCATAAAAAGTATCTTATGTGCTATATCAGGATGGTATCATCCCGAATAATTTGTCTCACAGAGCTTCGTTCGTTCAATTTTTTCTGTTACTACCAGTTTCTGAACTATGAATGTGACCACAATTATAATAGCTTCGGCTACGGAAATCTACCATGTGCGTGTCTCGATACTTTATTAAAAGCTATGGAATACGATAACTAGGTACATTTAATTCTCGTAAAATAAATTGATAAAATATGTCAAATAATTTTATTGTTGTTCGTCTAGAAAAATCAGTGAGACAAAGAAGGTAAGTTATACGTTGTACTTACCTACGTAATTTACTTTCCTAGAAAATATCGATGGTACTGTTTATTTGGATTTGCTTATCTATATTTTATCTCGATTTATTTTGGATAGATATCGAGCACGTCGATATAATGTGCTTGTTTAGATTGAGATACTTCAGTTACCATATTATTTTTAAAGCGAAACTACGCTTTCAAGTGATTTTATTTGGAAGGAATATTAAATAACTAACAGGTAAGGCCCCATACGTTTTGATATATTTTAGTTTACTTAGCAATTACGGAGCGTGACTTAGTAATTTACATTATGCAATTTAGATTAAAAACATATATTATGTGTGAAAAAAGAGCTGTCGTAGGACAGGTGTGATGTGAAACATTTGTTGCGCATCTTTGAGTTAACTTGTCAGCCACGACTAGCATGTAGTTAACATGACCATCGAGATACAATACCCATAGACCCACAAATGTTTCTTCGTTTCTAATCCATACGGCCAAAGATTGGAATAACCTGCCCGCTTCCTTGTTTCCTGAGAGATATAACCTGGGCCTTTTCAAGGCCAGAGTGAATTAGTATCTTCTAAGTCTGCGTGTTTCATCTTCGACCACATTGTCGCTTACCAACAGGCGAGTTGGTGGTCAAACGCGGACTTATCCGCGATCCAAAAAAAATGTGCAGAATACGCTACGACTTTTTGGTTAGTTGTATTGTAAGGCAACCACGATCCAACTACAATGCTGCAAAGGCAATGCTGCGCGATGACATAGCGGACAAGCGACATAACGTCAGAATTGGAGTAAATGTGGCATTGCAAACTATGTAATAATAATTGACGTCTAGGTATGTATAACGACGCTCGGACGATTTTATTACCGTTTTCACTGAGAGATTGTGACTCTATAGGTATTGTATTACGATGCACATGACACATTATTTTATATACAGAAAATGGACACCTGCAAATTATGTTTTTGAACATTCTTTATTGATACCAATACCTACACATATGATATTTCAATCTAAATTTTTTTGTTTTACAGCTATGCCGCCACCACCACATGGTCCGCACCACCCACCGCACCACCACCCCCACCACCCACCGCATCACCAACCCCCTCCTGGCCCCCACGGACCACCCGGGCCCTTCGGAGGACCACCGCACCACCCTCCCCCACCACATCACCCACCACACCACCCGCCGCCGCCGCATCATCCCCATCATCCACCACCACCGTTCTAACACGATGATGATGGTGATGTTGGTTAAAGACTATGACTTTTTTATGTTGTGCTAAGGCTATGTGACTTTAATTTAAAAATCAATTCTCATTATTTTTTTCAAAAAAATTATTATCTGCTGTCTAATATTAAATACATGAATAATATGTAGATGGTTTGTTTAATATTCCCTTAAATTAATAAATAATTATTTAAATATCTCTGCTTTACATTTATTCATATAGGTAATGTAGTAAATAAACCAGCCAAGTGCGAGTCGGGCTCGCGCACTGAAGGTTCCGTTCCACCACAAAATTCATAAACGAAATTATCAGTTATAACTTGGTAATGAACAGAAACTTGTCACCGACTGGCACTTGGAGATTTTTTATTGTTTGTTGTTATACTTTAGAGTGTGTACTATAATCATGTTAATTTTGATGCTTTTAAGTATTACCGTTTTTACATTAGAGCTAATACAAAAATACGTAAAAAAATACGTTTGTTCCTTTCGTTTTAACTTTTTGACTTTTTAATTATTTGTTAGTCAATCCGCCGTAACATTTTTATTCTGTGAAAATTTCAACTGGCTATCTATTATGGTTCGAAAGATACGGTCACTTAGGTAGGACAGACAGACAGACATACGGACAGACATCATAGGCTTAGTAATAGGGTCCCGTTTATACCCTTAGTAAATATATTTATCAAAATTTGCAAAAATAATTTTTATGCTACGTATCGCCTTAAAACCCAGTTTTCTAGTTAGTCTAGACAACACGTTCTCGACAATCAGTAGGTGTCATAGGAGGTAAGCACCGATTTAAGCAAGAAAATTAATGGATTACCTGTGGAATGTCACACCATAACTCTTATGCTGCTTTTCTGATTTGTTGTGGTACAATTTCACCGCGCAAATTGTCATAGCAAAATTTTTATATTTTTGGACGGCCATTTGAATGGCTTAAATTTTGCGAATGTACTTAGTTTCTTTGTGTAGTTATTCTAAGACAAGATAGGTCGATCTAATCATTTTAAGGAAAATTTGTTGTACCATATGACACTTGATGTCACCTGTCAAGCCTTCTGTATCGTTCGTAAGCCCAAGTAAACCTTTATTTAGATATGATACTCAAAATAATACACGCAGGCTTCGGTGTCTACAGTCTTCAGTGGATTTAGTGTCTACAGTTGATTTGGCGTCGAGATACAATTGGCAATTACGAATGACAAAATGCAACTCTTCATGTCCTACGATAATAGGCATGTGTCCAAATTATTTTTATTACTATTTATAAAATATTGTTTACTTGTTTGTTTTCTTAATTAATTAAGTCAGAATTTGTAGCCACGCTGTACGGTAAGACTTAGATTCACATGGGCTTAAATCTGAGGACCCGCTTTCACTTCATTTACTTCAGGTGTATCCCATAATATGGAAAAACCTTATATCAACCACTTTATTCGTACTTACTATTTTATTTCTATGGTACTTACAAATAATCCACCCCTTTATAAGAAGGAGGCCTTTGTTCAGCAGTGGACGTTTAGGTACTGGTCGGTGATGTGTGATGTTACCATAGGACACAGATCTACTACCATAGGATGTTACAAATATAATCCATGACACAAATGAAAGTTTCTATTCTGTCATCGCTTGTTTTATTTCCGATTCCGTTCAAAGTAGAAATCGCTATTTACTTATTGCGCCTCGTTTACTTACAAGGTATTTAGGTTTGTGTCGACGGTCCTCAGTTTTGTGTTTGGAAAATGGAGTTTTCCTGTTGGGGTTACCGAGGGGGCGGTATTCCCAATCGATCTTGAAAAAGGACTATTTATAATACCTATTCGGTTTCGTTTACCATTGCTTTGTTTTATTAAACGTTATTTGTTCTTATCTTTATTGGTTGGAAGATGTTTACTTTGTCAGGATTATTTGGCAAACATTTTTGAAGCTTTGATGATGTGTAATTTGTCGTCAAAGTTTTGAAGGTAAATTTTAATGATCTTATAATGTTACACGTAATTTTTATAAATTATTATGGAGCAAATAACACTTCTTTTTATAATCGATTTAAAGGGAATTGCTTATTTTTATGACTAAAGTACCTACCTACTTAATTTTCTTGTACAAGCTCACGCTCACTGGATAAGTAAAATCACCAAGTTTAAGTCTTTATATATTACAAGGACGTTTCACAACCTAGGTTATGCCACTATGAAACGTCCTTGGAATACTTATTATAACATGGTTATAGCTACGCTTTGGCTACGCTATTGACAAAAAAAATCGTATCCATGGTTACGGTTCCGATTCTTTCGACTTGGTAAATATCATTGCTTTCGACAGTACCGTAGGATACATATTGGATACATAATACTTCAATGCTAGCCTCGCAACGCCAAACATTTACTAATCATACTATTTTAAATGCAAAATGTGTTTGGTTTATTGATTTGTTTATTATTTCTTCTTTCACGCAGCAACGGATCGTCGTGATTTTTTTCATAACAGTTGCATAGAAGGCTGCAGAGTGACATGAGTGTTATCTGCTATTATCGGGGTGCAAAATATTGATAATCATCATAATTAGCCTAAAGACGTCCACTGCTGAACATACGCCTTCCCCTTAGTTACAGCGCCACACGTTAGCCTGCCATCTGCATCCAGCTGGATTCCCGCGACTCTCACGATGTCGTCGGTCTATCTAGTGGGAGGCCTATCGCTGCTCTAGCCCTGTACAGACATTGTGAAGTTATTATTTATGTACATAAATAGATAACTACAACTAGATAATTAGTTGTGGGTACAACCATATCTTATTGATTATAGTAGTGACTAACGATAAGCATTTATGACATTTCTGACTCATATTAATAATTATTAAGTATTATTCATGCTCGTTGTGTACCTATTTAGGTACACATTAACATTGTCCGTTGTGCGGAAATGTTAAAGGTTCAGGAACCTTTACAAACTTTAGGCATTTTTTTTCTTTTGTCCTATTATGACCTCCTAAAAATTCACACAGACTTAATATTCTAACTCAGGACAACTAATAATGTAATAAACGTCAAGTGGAAACATTTTATCCCTTTCCCCTGCTTTCCCCGGTTACCATGCTATCTAAGGTGGAAATAGTTATTTATGATACAAGTGCGGTAAGTTGGTTATTACAAACGAGTAGACGAATGTAAGCCCGAGACGAAGTCGAGGGCTTACCATAGTCACGAGTTTGTAATAACCAATCCGCACGTGTGCCATACAACGTTTTACAACACATTTGCGAGAAAAAAACAAAAAATGGAAATTAAAAAAATACCGTAAAGTACACGCACGGTGCTATACAACGGAGCGTGCGGTAAAATTCATTACCGCACGCTCCGTTGTTTGATGCGTTTCATTACCGCACGCTCCGTTGTATGATCCGTAATGTTTAACTTTCGAACGATGTATACAGGCTTCGTAAGTGCACTTTTTGAGCAAATGTGTTGTAAAGATAATTATTTCCACTGACAGGTGGATAAAAAGGGTGGAAAGACAATTTATCCACGCCCCGTGCTAGGCCCGCTGGAGAAGTTAATGGTGACTGGGAAACTTGACGGCAAAAGATCATGTGGTCGCAGACACGTTAGTCCGATAAGATTCGCACCACTCTCGTTTCGACACCTCAGTCTATATCGCCAACGCACTCTATATCGCCAAAGATAGAAGACGATGGCAAAATATCAGAAGAGTTAATGGGAGGTGGTGGTCATTACCCTCGGAAATGAAAATAACGACTCAAGGGGTAAGAAACTTTAGAGTCGTACTGAATGCCAAAAGTTTCCATCATTTTTATCCGAATATCCTGTATATTTACGTAACATTCGTATTTCCTAAATGATCATTTTTACCGATAAATGAGTAATAGGTGCAGAGTGATAAAGAGTATCTTTTGACAATATAGATAACATGAGACCTCGCTGATATAAAAAGGAAATTCAAACGTGTGCCCATCATTCACCGCCTGTGTTGAATATTAAATAGGTAAGGTCTGTTTACTAGCTTTGAGTGTTCAAAACTGATGCAAGTCAATTAAAATGCATAAATTTATAGTGGAATTTATAATATCATACGTTTTCTAGACTAGTTTTAAATATAACTATGTAAATTATTTTCTAGCACATATATTGGTTTCCAAGTTTCGTGGATGTGCGAATTATATTATACATTCAATAATATTATATTATTTAATAGGTACAACATAACTATTTATACATTTAGCATTTTTTTTCAGTTTGTATGATTTTTTTTGCTTTGTATTTTATAGATGTAAAAATCAACTTTTAAGCTTCGACAGGGCAGACTCTTTTTTTTTTTGAGTAACGAAAATTTATTGTTATTTAATCAGAAAGAAAGAAAAAAACGATTTTTTTTAGAGTAGTATGGTATTATATAGGGAAGCTGTCTGGTAGTGGATTTGCGTTAACTCAAAATCACGATGTATACAAAGAGTCCTGTCTCTTCAGCCAACTTTAACTGCAAATGCCTTTATTACCTAAACAAAATACTACTAGCTAACACTTCAAAAAAGTTTGAATGCCCATAGACCGTTGAAGGTCTAAAGAAAATGCAAACACTCTAGCCCACTACTAGTTGGCAGTGTACCCAGCATGCTGGCAGCATTACCACGCTGAATGGCAATGCTTATGCGTTGAGCCAGAAACGCGCCAGCATTTTGATCACGCGTCGCATTAACCAGGCGCTCTAAAAGATTTTTGAAAATGAGGTGAGCTTTCGGTCTCTTAGACCGCTTGTTTCGAGCACAGCTGCGACATTGGCAGTGGAAAAAGCCCTGCGTATGATGTCGTTCAAGCTGGCATGTCTGCCAATTCAACCAGCGCTGCTCGAGCAAGATAGGCCTTAATGTTCAACTGCAATACCACACTGACAGCTATAGGTCTCGCAGCACCTTACACCCACGTTATTCTTAGCCTTTTTGTCGATACCGATGTGTATTATGCACTAATTACGATACTAATTGTGATAATTATTTACTTCCAGAAATGCCACCACCACCACCACACAACCCTCCGCACCACCCACCGGGTCCCCACCACCCACAGAGTCCCCACCACCCACCGGGTCCACATGACCCCCCGCCGCCGCCACACCACCCACCGGGTCACCCACCACCACCACACTAACCGATGCACAAGGATGATGGGGATGACGACAATGTTACTAGAGAATGCACGATGGTTGACAATATAATATTTTTACCATACACTGCGTTTTATTACAAATGCCATTACATATATAGTCTTTAGACCCATATAACAGGAAAAAATTAAATGCGGTGCGGCGCGCTGATGCGTGTGAAACTATAGTCGGAAGAACCGCCTAAAAATTATAAACAAAATTAAGAGAAAACTATTTGTCATCGACTGACATTTTAAAAGATTGTTTTAATGCCATACCCATATGGACCCTTAGGAACCTATTAACTCGCCTTTTGAAAAACCCCATGTTGTAGCTTCTCGGAAACACCACGGAAGGTAGCTCATTCCACATTTTATAAGTCTGAGGCAAGAAATATCGCGTGAATCGCACAGTGTGCAATTTTCACTGATTCACATATAATTGTGATCATTTTTATCAGCCTATCATGTTCCCACTGCTGAGATCAAGGAAAACAATAAGTTTTTTTTACTTTTCTGTGTCTGAGATATACTCGTAGGCATTCGCTTCGACAGAGGACGACCGCCAATCCGCTGGCCCAGTTCATGTTGGTGAATGCGATAGGTCTTTGCCCTTTTGAGGTTAGACAGAGAAGATGAGCCTTAATTCACCATCTAAACCAGCGCATGTTAGTGAATGACATTGGGTCTTTGAACTTTTTTAGATTTTTGGACATACCGGTTTTCTCACGATGTTTTCCTTCGCCGTTTTTGAGCGATGGCGATAGAAAATACACATAACTTATTTAAGTACTAAATAACTTATTTAAGTACTAAATAAGTTATTGGTAGGGCCGAGGATCGAAGCGGGTGCTGTCAGATTGTAAAGCGCACATGCTACTGCTCGGCCACCATTATTATCTTGATCGTTATTGTGATAAATCAATTGAATTTAATAAGTATATAAATAACAACACTAAACAGGTGTCTGATATAAGTAATATATGCTGAGAAGTTTATTGGCAGCGCTCTGCGGCTTTGTCCGCTATCCTACATAGAAATAGGACCATTAAAAACAAAAACTAAAATATCATAGTAGATTGTTGCATCGAGCGCATAGTGAGTTATTAATGTACGAGTGTTATGTTGGTGCCCGAGCGAATGCGAGGGCACTAAATTAACACGAGTGTATTAATTACTCACTTTAGCGTGTCAACTACCAATCTACCTACCGTGATAAATATACTCAAGTTAATGAAAACAAAGTTTAATTGATCTTCTCCTAAAACATTTAAAAATAAAAATTATTTTCACCATGTCGGTTTTACTCCGCCGACTTTTTTTGGGCTTGTCCATTTATATTCATCGAAGCATGTCAATACTCAATATGTTTATTGCGACATATGTATGCATGCAAACACATGCAAACCTTAAACAACTTTTATTTTCGGCCAGTATCTTTTTGATTTAATGCATACATTTTATAATTAACTTAATGGGAGACATTAACCCTCTGTGGTAAATTTATATTAAAACTGAAAAACTGCGCAACAATGAGATTTCATATAGCACTGCATAATTTTGGTTCTAAGCTAAAAATACGTCCTTTGTCATCGGTTTTGTAGTGATTAATGATAACATTACTACGTAGTTGAAAGAAAAGAGATTTTTGTGACTCTCACTTAAAATGTAGTAGCGGTCTTCGCATGAAAAATACAGCTTTTGTGGGTACTCTAGAAACGGACGTAAGATTATTTAACGGATCGTTGCTTTCAGGCATTTTATGTTATGTTTTCTTTCAGAGGGAGGCTTTTATTATAGCCCCCCGCAGGCCAGCAGAGAATGGCTAGCCAATATACTCAGCTGTAATACAATAATGGGAGCGTATATTATCTTACTGTATTGCATTTCATATTTTCATCTTTTCTGTAGGATTTTGCTCATTTGTTATTAAGGCTGCGCTCAATGTCTATATAGCTATCTCTTTCAGAAGTTTTTATCATTTTTAAGGATAAAACACAGTGGGAATTAAAAAAAAACGATGGGGCATTATTGTCATCATTATCTTACAAAATGACATTACCAATAGTAAAAAGTAATTATTGTATTGACATTTTATAAATTTATTGGACGACGGAAGAGAAAAAAATATTTATTTTTTCCGAGATTTTTTCTATCTGCTTCGCCTTCATAAAAATATGTTTTTTTGTCTTTAAAAAAATTGCCTGAAAATTTGATAGCCGCGCGGTTTTAGCTGCCCCTTGAATAAATGGGCGGTATCTTCAACACATTATAGTATTGAAATTCCACGTGGCAATGCGGTAAACAGTTGGGAACGATGCATGCTGGTACTGGTTTAGTTGCTTGCCTTTTAAGTTTTGTCGTTAGAAGAAAAAAAAACCGGACAAGTACGAGTAGGACTCGTGCTCTGAGGGTTCCGTTAGACGGAACCCTCAGAGCGCGAGACCAAAAAAAAAAAACTAACTGAAGTTAAAATATTGAAAGACAAACTTAAGTTTGTAGTTTTTTTTTACTGGGCAAGTGCCTTTAATAACTAAACAAAATACAAGCTAAAACTAACACTACAAATACAGTTAGACTGCCCATAGACCGTTGAAGGTCTAAAGACAATCCAAATGCTCAAGCCCACTACCAGTTGGCAGCGTACCCAACATGCTGGCGGCATTACCACGTTGAATGGCAATGCTAATGCGTTGAGCCAGAAACACGCCAGCATTTTGGTCACGCGTCGTATTAACCAGGCGCTCTGAAAGATTTTTGAAAATGAGGTGAGCTCCCGGTCCCCAAGGGCCCAATGTCTCGACCCCAAACGCCTCAAATATGTAACCACTGCCGAGGTTAGCATATTTACGACGCTTGTGCTGCTCTGCCGAATTAGCAACCGCGCCAGCCCTACCCTGTGCCTCAGGAAGATGTGACGGCGCCAAAGTATCGACACAAGTTGCGTCCCATACAAGGGGCCGCCCCAACCTCCAGGGCACAAGTGTCATACCGTCAGGCCTCTTTCCATCGTCACGCGCAAGACCACTCGGTTTGAGCACAGCTGCGACATTGGCGGTGGAAAGTGCCCTGCGTATGATGTCGTTCAGGCTAGCGTGTCGGCCAATACGACCAGCGCTTCTCGAGCAAGAGAGACCATGGTGACCGAGCTGGTCAACAGCAGTACCACACTGACAGCGATGGGCCTCACAGCACCTTGCACCCAAGCGACAGCTAGCTAAGCTAAGCTGACAGCTAGACGAAATGCGGTTGGATCTAAAAGGCTACCTGTGTTAAAAGAGGGCATGGCTTGCAACCAAAGTCCCGATTCCCAAACAGAGACAGCAAGAATACGAGCGCGATCTGCAATACTAGGACACGTATCTAGTAGCGATTTCCATGCTAGTTCGCAGATCGGCCGATCCCACAGTCTCTGGGAAGACAACTTTGAAGTTTGTAGTTGACAATAAGGTTCTTCCATACATCCCAACTACAAAATGTAAGTTTGTAATAGCAAAATAATTATTTTTAAATACCTTCAAATTTATAACTTTCGGATTTATTCCTATATATGTACTATGAGACCTTGCCTCTTGCCAAATTTCATGATTCTAGGTCAACGGGAAGTACCCTATAGGTTTTGATTCCCCTGTGAAATCGCAAAATATACGACATAAAGGAACCCTAAGAGCGCGAGACCAAAAAAAAAACCGGACAAGTACGAGTAGGACTCGTGCTCTGAGGGTTCCGTTAGACGGAACCCTCAGAGCGCGAGACCAAAAAAAAACTAACTGAAGTTAAAATATTGAAAGACAAACTTAAGTTTGTAGTTTTTTTTTACTGGGCAAGTGCCTTTAATAACTAAACAAAATACAAGCTAAAACTAACACTACAAATACAGTTAGACTGCCCATAGACCGTTGAAGGTCTAAAGACAATCCAAATGCTCAAGCCCACTACTAGTTGGCAGCGTACCCAACATGCTGGCAGCATTACCACGTTGAATGGCAATGCTAATGCGTTGAGCCAGAAACACGCCAGCATTTTGGTCACGCGTCGCATTAACCAGGCGCTCTGAAAGATTTTTGAAAATGAGGTGAGCTCCCGGTCCCCAAGGGCCCAATGTCTCGACCCCAAACGCCTCAAATATGTAACCACTGCCGAGGTTAGCATATTTGCGACGCTTGTGCTGCTCTGCCGAATTAGCAGCCGCGCCAGCCCTACCCTGTGTCTCAGGAAGATGTGACGGCGCCAAAGTATCGACACAAGTTGCGTCCCATACAAGGGGCCGCCCCAACTTCCAGGGCACAAGTGTCATACCGTCAGGCCTCTTTCCATCGTCACGCGCAAGACGGTTTGAGCACAGCTGCGAAATTGGCGGTGGAAAGTGCCCTGCGTATGATGTCGTTCAGGCTAGCGTGTCGGCCAATACGACCAGCGCTTCTCGAGCAAGAGAGACCATGGTGACCGAGCTGGTCAACAGCAGTACCACACTGACAGCGATGGGCCTCACAGCACCTTGCACCCAAGCGTAAGCTGACAGCTAGACGAAATGCGGTTGGATCTAAAAGGCTACCTGTGTTAAAAGAGGGCATGGCTTGCAACCAAAGTCCCGATTCCCAAACAGAGACAGCAAGAATACGAGCGCGATCTGCAATACTAGGACACGTATCTAGTAGCGATTTCCATGCTAGTTCGCAGATCGGCCGATCCCACAGTCTCTGGGAAGACAACTTTGAAGTTTGTAGTTGACAATAAGGTTCTTCCATACATCCCAACTACAAAATGTAAGTTTGTAATAGCAAAATAATTTATTTTTAAATACCTTCAAATTTATAACTTTCGGATTTATTCCTATATATGTACTATGAGACCTTGCCTCTTGCCAAATTTCATGATTCTAGGTCAACGGGAAGTACCCTATAGGTTTTGATTCCCCTGTGAAATCGCAAAATATACGACATAAAGGAACCCTAAGAGCGCGAGACCAAAACAAAAACTAACTGAAGTTAAAATATTGAAAGACAAACTTAAGTTTGTAGTTGACAATAAGGTTCTTCCATACATTCCAACTACAAAATGTAAGTTTGTAATAGCAAAATAATAATTTTTAAATGATATACCTTCATATTTCTAACTTTCGGATTTATTCCTATAATTATATGTGCTATGAGACCTTGCTTTTTGCCAAATTTCATGATTCTAGGTCAACGGGAAGTACCCTATAGGTTTTGATTCCCCTGTGATATCGAAAAATATACGACATAAAGGATCCCTAAGAGCGCGAGACCAAAAAAAAAACTAACTGAAGTTAAAATATTGAAAGACAAACTTAAGTTTGTAGTTGACAATAAGGTTCTTCCATACATTCCAACTACAAAATGTAAGTTTGTAATAGCAAAATAATCATTTTTAAATGATATACCTTCATATTTCTAACTTTCGGATTTATTCCTATATATGTGCTATGAGACCTTGCTTTTTGCCAAATTTCATGATTCTAGGTCAACGGGAAGTACCCTATAGGTTTTGGTTCCCCTGTGAAATCGCAAAATATGCGACATAAACGTTCATATCTTTTGATTGCGTTGACTTACAACTTTTATTTTTTTACAGCCGAAAGAAACCGTAGACCCAAGTATTTAGTATAAATTTCAACTTGCAACCTTTAGGCGTTCTTGAGAAAAAGGGTCTTGACAGACGGACAGACAGACAGACAGACAGACGGACAACGAAGTGATCCTATAAGGGTTCCGTTTTTTCCTTTTGAGGTACGGAACCCTAAAAAACTAACTGAAGTTAAAATATTGAAAGACAAACTTAAGTTTGTAGTTGACAATAAGGTTCTTCCATACATTCCAACTACAAAATGTAAGTTTGTAATAGCAAAATAATCATTTTTAAATGATATACCTTCATATTTATAACTTTCGGATTTATTCCTATATATGTGCTATGAGACCTTGCTTTTTGCCAAATTTCATGATTCTAGGTCAACGGGAAGTACCCTATAGGTTTTGGTTCCCCTGTGAAATCGCAAAATATGCGACATAAACGTTCATATCTTTTGATTGCGTTGACTTACAACTTTTATTTTTTTACAGCCGAAAGAAACCGTAGACCCAAGTATTTAATATAAATTTCAACTTGCTACCTTTACGCGTTCTTGAGAAAAAGGGTCTTGACAGACTGACAGACAGACAGACAGACGGACAACGAAGTGATCCTATAAGGGTTCCGTTTTTTCCTTTTGAGGTACGGAACCCTAAAAACACAACTAGAACCTTATAGTAGTTTTTATTGTTTTTCAAAGTATTCACCACGTAGCTTGATACACTTTTCCTTTCGCTCAAACCAGTTATTATAACATCTATTCCACTCTAAAGGTGTTCAAAATGGCTGACTTGAAAGCGTCGACTGCTTCTTCACCGGACTGGAATCTTTGACCACGAAGACTTTTCTTAATTTTAGGAAATGTAAAGAAATCGTTAGGGTTTAGGTCAGGACTGTATGGAGGATGGTCAAGAATGTCTACTTTTTCCTGCTTCAAATACTCAATCGTTTGACGAGCGCTGTGTGAGCTTGCGTTGTCGTGGTGCAGGATGATGCGTCGCTTTGAGTTAGATTTTCGGCGATGACTTGTGGTAAACAAACTGTGGTATACTCTCACTCGTCTCACTCTGCGTTAACCGTTCTACGATCTTCAAGTGCAATAGTCGCAACATGGCCGGTTTTTTCAACGAACGTGGCCACCATCTTCTTTGAAGTGCTTCGAGAACGAACAACTTTAGTCGGCTTTGGCTCGTCTTGAAAGACCCAGATTGTAGATTGTTGTTTGGAATCAGGATCGTAGGCATAGATCCAAGATTCGTCACCACTGATGATGTCGTAGACGTGATTTGACTCTCCTCGGTTGAACCTTTGCAGAGTTTTCTTACACCATCTGACGCGGGCCGCCTTGTGATCGTCGGAAAGCAGATGCGGTATCCAACGGCACACTAGCTTTCTCACACTGCTTCATGCAAGATCTTCTGAATGGTTATCCCTGAGATGCCTAATAGAGCCTCTATCTCTCGATACGTCACATGACGATCTTCGAGAATTAGTTGTCTCACAGCAATGATGTTATCTTCAGTGAAAGCGGATTTTGGGCGTCCTTCGCGAGATTTGTCACTATCACTAGTATGTCCACGCTGGAATTCTAAATACCAGCGTTCGACAGTTCGCAGACATGGGGCTTCATCACTGAACACAGATGTTAGCTCTTCAAAGCACTGAAGCCGTGTCAGGCCTCTTCTAAAGTTGTAGAAAATTATTGCACGAACATTTTCCTTGAACATTTTTCATTTTACATGTCATTTTCGTACGTAACCTGCCAGATTCCAATTGACGCTGTGACTAAACAATAGCATTAATCCTAATACTTTTAACCACAGAAGACTTTTCTGTGCTTTTAACTGTTTTGAGATTCAAAATTTAAACACTTTCGAATGTAGAACAGTTCCAAATTCAAATTTGTCGAGAAATATGGAAACGACAGAACTTAAAAGGCATGCCTAGTATTGGTTTCGTTTTAAGTTTTAGTGTTAGCTTGTATTAGTTTAGTATTATCAAATTGATATTGGTTCACAGTATTTTTAGGCTTTAATTAATATTAATAGTTTATTTATAAGAATTAATACCGCTGTGAAAAAAACAATAACAAATAAAATGTTTCAAAAATGCTGGCCTCATTTCTTGGCAAAGTAATACCAGTATTTTGGTCTCATGTTGCATCGACCAGACATAACAAAAAAAAAACCTTTTTTAAATAAATAATTTAATTTATTTTTTTGTTATTATGGAGTCAAAATATTGAATGTCATTTAAGTTGGAGTAAAATTATAACGTAAGTAGGTGGTAGTATGTAATGCTTATATACTTCAAAATTCACAATTTAAAAATAACAAAGAAAAAATTTGAGGTTACACGATTGATAATTTCATAACATATTTTTTTGAAACAAAGGAAGGAAAAACCGTTCATTAAACTATTAAGAGCCGGTTACTTAATTAGAAGAGAAGTCGCTAACCGGAAGGGCGGGGGAATTAGGTAGCTCAGAGCTCTGCCAAGCAAAGTGTGCACTTATTGACCGGAAGTACTGCGAACATTGCAGTACCTATCTTTGCTTTTCATTAGTGCGCGCCGCTGGCGTTTGTAGGCGTCATGTTTTTATTTCTGCTGGCAAATGGTCTATTGTAAAGAAATTATGCCATAATTCTTGTGCATGGAATTTAGTCGGTATATTGTTATTTATACGAATGGAATGAATTGTGTTAAAAATCTAGTAACATTTAGAATACTTAACATACAATTATCATTGTTTATGAACGAGATCTTAGCAAATGTAAATGAAATGAAATTCTTAATATTTTCCACTAAATTCAGGAAAAATAAAATAATACTTATAAAACAAGTTCAGTTCATTGCAAAAATACTTTATTTGAATTTTAACGAGGAAATTCTTAAATGGAAATTCTTGATTCACATCTAAAGCTTAGCTACGAGTAGCTTATTACGTGCCTGATTGGTCGGGGCCGCGTCACTCGAATTCTTAATTTAAATTCAGTCAGCTAATTGGTCAGCCGTAGCGGAGTAATGTCTTATTGGCTTTTTGGCAGATTGCTCCCGAAACCTTTTGAATTTTCAATAAATTACAATGTTATTTAAGCAACTTTCCAGAGACATTTTAATTTTGAGTGAAACTTAAATTTTAGTAGCAAGGTCGTCAAGTCAGGCATAGGATGTTTTAATTTTGTTTTCAATTATATTCAATATAATAATTAATTTTTAGAATGGTCAAACAATAAGCTATTTCTAGACAACACTGTTAAAACAGCCTATAGCTAAAATATGTATGTATGTAAAAATCCTCATCTAAACTTTTGCTGAAGGGAATCAACCAAAACAAGGCACTTGCCCGAAAAAAATACCAAAACATCATCTGCGTATATATTTAAAGTTTTTGTTGATTTTTTCAAAAAGCGCTATTAATTTCGATAAAACTTATACGAGACTACTTCAGAAGAATAACCTACCAAACAATAACCTATAAAAAAAAAAATTATCAAAATAAATTCATAATTGCTGATGTAATCGCGTAACAAAGATACAAAAAAAAAACATACAGTCGAATTGATAACCTCCTCTTTTCGTCAGTTAAAAATTAAAAGGAATGGAAACTTTTCAGTTGACTTAGTGAAGTAACCACATAAATAAAGAGAACTGCTACAATGCACAAAGCTATGGACAAGGGTCAAAATGTTACCGATTGCATATCAATATTCCCACGATCGACATAACCAAAAACCACATGTTCCATACAGAGTTGAATCCACATAAACCATTGTATTTGAATAAACATTTCAATCGAGAGGCTTTCATTCGTGGCCGGTCGACCGGGGCAGCTCATTCACTCTTTTTCACACGCCACTGGTTCGTGCTGAATGAACCGCAGTTCAATATTAGAGTTCGCCTATGCGTTGTTAACTAAAGAGTTTCGCAGTCATTGTAGTAAATGTAATCATCATCATTGTCAGCCTATCATGTTGCCACTGCTACGCACATACAACTGCTGCTGTACAAGGGGGGGGGGGGGGGGTCTAGACAAGACCCATTTTCTGTTAGCGTTAACGCCTGCGGAAAGGCGAAATTGTATGAAAATGACATTAGGTTGAGATAAATTATTTCAAGCTAATGTCATTTTTCATCAGCATCATCACCATTTTTTCATCACTATGCGGGCGAAACCGCTGGGCGCAGCTAGTTTATGCCATATATAGTATGAACCAAGTCCGATTTTTGGGACCTAGTTGAATTACATTATTACAGGAACATTACCAAGTGCAAACTGATACACAGGTTTTGCTTACTCAAACATAGTATAATGTTACTTAAACAAGGTCAAGGACGATATATGTGAATCCTTGCAAGGACAAGGACTAGTATATAAATCCTTCATCATCGTTTTATAGCCATAGGACGTCCACTGCTGGTCTTGCCTCCCCATCGATCTCCAAAAGGGCCGGTAGCGAGCGGCCTGCATCCAGCGTTTTGCTGCGGTTTCGTTTAGGTTGTTTGTCCTTCTTATGAGCGGACGACCACCATCCTACGCTGTGCTTACCGGTCCGTGGCCTCCATCCTAGAACCTTTCGGCCCCATCGGGTATCTGTTCTGCGTGCTATGTGTCCTGCCCTCTGCAACTTCAACTTGCTAATTCGATGGGCTATGGTTTTGAATCCTTGCATATACTTTATTTATTAAAAGTAATTTTCTACAGTACGTACTAAGGCCAGTCTTATTAAATTGATTGTATCAGATTATCTGTACATAAAGTAGGTATAGGTTCACTGAATGCTTTGTATAAAACATGACATAAAAAAAACTTATTAGATACTCTTTGTAAGTCAGTCGATCAGTATGATCAGTATGGATGTCTGGAAAACATCAAGATCGAACACCTCCCCAAGGGTAAAGTTTAATTCACCTGTCAGTGAAATAAACATGACGAATTTTATATTGACGAGTAGAGTATTATTGCGCTAAACTTGGAAGTTTGGGACATCTGACTGACGTTCTGACGCAAACTTGGCAATGAGGTGAAGCTATGATATCGTAGGTACATGTAGAACTGGAAGTAAAATTAGACAGTCCAAATAGTAAGTAGTCTTGCGGTATTTCACAGTACAACCAGCAAGCCACTTTATTGCTATTAAGTAAGTCGAATCTTAATTGACAAGCATTAGGCATTTTTTTATTTTTTTAAGGCATTTGACATTTTCAAGTGGAATTCATGTTCTAAAATACAATTTTGCTTTTGAAATGTTTGAAGTATTTTCTTTTTGATAATGCCATGAAGAAGCATGCCATTACCACTTTTCTTGAAGAAGCACTTCACAAAATGATTTCAAACATATTTCTTCCAATAGAGTGTTCACAATTTAATGTCAACCCTGGGTTTTCTGCGCGATCCTCGAGGGGCTCTACATCTAAGTTTGGTTTAAGTTAGAGCTGGCTCCGTCGTTTTATATGTCCCTCCAGTGGCACATCCAAGAACGAATTTTTGGACAAAATATCTCTCACTTCTGTAAATAGTGACTTTACACGGAATAACGGCGACGAAATGTAACCTAGTATTTGCAAAATTAAAATGGTTTATAGAACGTCTGCAGGCACCCACCGTTCATTTTAGCATTTTAGCCTTCAAACTCAAAAATATATTCAATCGAAATAGTACATTGTCACCTTGGTAATATTTTATGAAACGAGTCCGGTGCCGGGTTGTATCAGGTGCCTTCCTCGCCCTGAAATGCACAAAATAAAACAGCAAACAAAGAATACGAAACCAGACTGCAATCGTAAAGCAGCCGACCGCCATGCTATATGCAAATACTCGAATCTAAAATGCAATTGATTCATTCATTTTGCCGTAGAAATATCTAGGAATAAACCTTTTCCATTAGCCGCACGGTGGAGAGCTGTCAATTTGTTTTATTAATTAGTTAGCGTCGCGCTAAAATAATCACAATTAAATATTCAAATTTGGTAGTGCAGAGCCGTGTCAGCAGCGGCAGCAGTGGCGGCGCAGCGAGCGTCGGCTCGCTGTCAGGACTTGCATTCGGCTTGTCGGCGGAATGAACATGTCTGGGGGACGTGGTGTTCCAGGAATAGCGTCGAACGGGACAGGTCAAACGGAAATAAAGCAGGCTGCATTCAGCCAACTTTGGACATGTCTGATAGCTTCGCCGGCGGCTCGTGAATAAAATACACGCTATTTCTGTCTGTCTTTTTCGTTCTGCCATTTTGATCGTCTGCTATTCAAATTGTCATCAGATCTGTTTTAAGTACTTTTTAAAAAGTACTAAAGATTCTTTAATAACAGTGTTTCGCTGAAATTGAAATGGCGGTTTAAGTGGCATATAAACATTCTGAAAACGGCGCTTTCAGACTAAGCGCGAAGTTAATGTTGGTAGTTTGTTTAGTAGCAAGGAATGAATGGCGCCCAACATGGGGCGATCTCGGAATTATATTCTCATTGCCTGCATTATCCTTGAGAGGGCGTATGTGGTCAGAACTTGCATATTCGTACGCTCTTCTGCAGCACTCAGACAAAGTTTTGAGTTCTGTAATGACGTAGGAATTAGTGAAGTTGTAATAATGAATGTTTCCTCCGAGAAAACTATAGCATAATTATGGTTTCTTGTCGTTTATCGTTTCTATCTTCCCAAAGAAACTTTAATAAGTATTTAGATAAGTGAACTCAGGCAAATTATACGTTATTGTTTCATAGATTCGGTTTATTTTATAGATAAATAAAGTACAAGTGATTTGGTGGGATATTTGCGGAGGCGTCCGTCGCATCGTACTGCCGTGTGTCATCTGATAACAATTGCGCAACCGACATAAACTTGGCAAAGGCGGTAGGGTTATAAGAAAATGTATTATGAAACCGACCGGTTTTATTGTGTGGCAGTAAAACGAAGTATTTGCATCGGGAATCGAACCGACACTTGCAAATCGACGGTCGTAAAACCATCCTGTGTCGGTCACCGACTCGTGAATAAAACTGACTTCTAAATAAAATATGTAAAAACAGCAGCAACACCGGCTCACACTTATTTAGTCATACTTTATCGCTTGTTTCGCTTCCTTTTGCCATAAAATAATGTTTACCTGTGTTAGAACCGAGTGAGAGAATAGTGACGTCATTTATTAAAACGAGAAAAGCACCTCCGTTTTTAGCAGTCTTTCCTACAACGCATACGCTACAGAAAATGTTGGCAAGTTAAACATACATGTTTATGTATAGGTGAAGAGTACATTGCAAGAGTCACGTTCGGGCAATATTTGCCGTATAAAATTCAGCACTGAGTCGGCTCTTCGTAATGTATACTCATCACATGTGCTGCTGGTGGATCTCTACCTGAAATACGGAGGTATTACTGCACACTTACAGAAAATTGGAGACATACGACTTTATTTACAAAATAAAAGCATGAGTAAGTTTAGTGATTTTAATATTTTATTAGTTTTCAACTGTAGGGAGTTTGAAATGATAACGTCATCTATGCAGATTTATCGTGAATCTACGTGTTCAACTGACTTTTAGGGTACAAATATAATGAAACTCATTACTTGAACATAATCACAGTAAACATAATAATCAATAAAAAAAACTCACTTCACATTTTTTTTAATACGCAATGTAATTTACCTACTTGGATCACCATATTGTAACCAAGTTACTTTTTTTTCTATTAATTTGTTTTAAAAGGCAAACTGCTAAACTGATTTTGATGAAATTTCTATGGGACCATCTGAAAGAATATCCATTCAATAAAAAAAAAAAAACAAATCAGTTCATTGGAAATGAGTTCTTTGGTAACAAACATAAAATAAAAAACCAAATTGAGAACCCTCTACCCCCTCCCCTTGTCCCCCACTCCCTCTTTTATTCAAGTCTGTAAAAAAAAAAACACGCTAAGCTATCGAAGAATGTCACTATCCGCCAGATGGTTCCGTAATCAGATCCTCGCCCTCGTCAAGTGTTATGTGTAGGACTTAAAACAAACTAATTGAGCTCAAACTAGAGGGTTTTCCTAGTGAAAAGTTCCACCATCCATCTCCTGACCCCATCACCAGATAAGTTTTATGGTACCAAATTATTGTATTGGCATTCGGATTACATATACTTGCAGCTTCAAATTGATACGGCATTTAGACGTAGGTAAAAATCGACGTTCAAGATTTTTTACCAGATTTCAAAAAAGGAAGGTTTTAATTCAATCCGTTTTTTAATGTATTTTAAATTAACTTGGTATGGCTACAAGTTAAGCTAATATAAGCGAGTTTAAAAAAAGTCTCCAAAGCCTGAAGCTACTGCATGTGAGAGCGTGCACAGTAGCGCGGCTATAGGACAACTAAGTTGGCAGAAAATCGGTGAAATATGCGAGTGCAATATGGCAGTGTGAACATCCCTCAACCATTACATTTTGTTCAATGCATAAGGTGCAACTTACTTTTTTCTGTGCAAGTGGGCAGTGTTCTGTATTAGTTTTACAAAATAATTATTACCCGACTGCCCAAGAAAGAGGGTAATGTTTTCGAGTGTGCATGTATGTATGGTATATTTGTATTTTTTGATGTTAGTATATTACTTCTTATAGAAACGATTTTGATGTGCGAGGTGTCGTTAGATTTGTCTTCATCCCCAGGGTGTCTTATGCGAAATTTTGCAGCAGGATTCTTAGTTTTTAATTTAGAAATATACTTTTTATCCATATGCAATTAAGGTTCAAGGTTAAGGTTCCCTTTGTAATTAGGGTTCATGTGTATGAACCCTAATTACAAAGAGAACATCACACTTGGACTTTAAGCGATTAGGAGAAAAAGTAAAACGTGGCTTCGTGAATAGAATAACCTACTAAATTTCCTTAAAAAAAAACAATTTGGGTTGTTCTTACATGGGAGCAAAACTGCTGTTGCGCCACAAAAAGCTTACTGAAGATACGAACGCATCACTTCATAACCAAACACTTGGCTTGAAACCAAAACTGGTGTATTCAAAAAGCATAATCCGGTATACTCAGCAAAATGAAGACAAAGTGACGCTGAACACTGTACGAAATTCCCGCACAAATATTGTAACAACGCGTGCTGTGAATTAGCTCCGCAACGTGCAGAGTTCATAATAACTTTCTGAATCTCGTCTGCGCAATACTTCGTGTGGTCACTGCGGAAATATGCTAAATGGGTAACAACACTTCTTTATTTCACGAGTTACAGGAACAAAAAATGTTCAAATCGTTTATATGAATATAAGCATCCAATCGGTGGAAAATTACGTAAGTGTTTACCAAATCTCATCTAAGAAATAGTTTACGTTTTTTGTGAGTCCTATTAAAAAAGAACAAATAATATAAAATAAAATTAGCCTTCGTTCATTTAAATATTCACATCGGGCCTGTTCTGCTGGCTAATCTTGGCAACAATGTAGTGCATGCGATATTGTTTTTGTCCCCGTTGCACCTATATCAATTCGAATAAGAATGACAGAACCACAGCTTTTGCGAAGGTCTGTGGACAAAACTATCATAATTATTATCATAATCAGTAAATTCTGGAATTACCTTCTTGGCGGCATCATGCGCTTCCTCTTGCTCAAAATTGTGCTCACTGCGTTGGAGTCCGTTTTATAAGATAAACACGTTTGACCTGCGATTTTAAAATCATGCAATCTTACTGCTAAGTCTGGCACAAAAAATTAAGTCGGCAGGGGCGGTTGGTAAATAATGTTTTCCACATTTTTATAGCTAAAACGTGACCCAACATTTTTCAAGGAGAAAAATATTCGGTGACTTCACTTAAAGTGTAAAGATTGTTCAAAAGCAAAATTTAAGTACAATATTGACATTTAAACACAATTATACACTAAGTACCGGTTTGTGGGCATAACATTGTAATAAATATGTAATATTTATATATACATTGTTCAACCTGCCTGTTTTATCTAATAAAATGTTGTCTATTATAGATGAGTTTTTAGTCAAAGTAAATATATTTTAACGGTCTTTTATATCAATATTGCCTGTCTCGCTAGAGTATCTACGTATTGTGTTCCATTACATATTTATTTGATGTAGTTTACACTTCAAATATTTCTGATTGAATTAGGTACATGAATTCAAAGGAAAGGTCAATTCTAGTCTACAGATATTTATGAATTCGTAGCGAGTTACAAAATTCTCTTTCCGGGGCGATCTAATCTGCCCCCGACAAATACCCCTTCCATCATTCACACGGCCACCTGTTCTGAATTATGTATTACAGGCGCCTGCCGGGCTGAGGCCCGCGGATTAGGACCAAATTAAATTACAGAGTCCCCTACTGAATTTGTTTAACAAAGACACTGATAATACCTGGATTTAGCCATTGGCATATACACTCTATTATTTTTAAATACTTTACAGGAAAAAAAATTATGAATTTAAATCCTGAAATATACATGCCAGTAATATTTGTCAATGCTAAAAAGTTTTGGCGCATTTTAGCAAGCTAAAATGCCAGTTGGCCGGACATATTTGTTACAGAATCGATAACCATTGGGGTGGACGTGTTTTACAGCGGAAACAGTGAAAAGGAAAATGTAGCATGCAGCACCCTAAGTAGCATGTAAAATGCTCGATGAAGTGACGCTATACGGAAAACAAGACAGTGACTGCATGAAGAAGAACAGCCGAGGACCAGGAAGTGTGAAAAGGCCCACATCTAGGTCTAAACTGATATTGATTACAAAAGAGATTCACACGTGTATACAGGTGTAAAGGAAACGCTCCCGAAAACGAACTGGTGATTTGGTCACCAAATGGAGACTGTTAATACGATTGTTAGCCTTTCGACCAAAGAACAAGTCAGCATTCGGAAATTACTTTTATTTGTTCCCTTTTACCACTTTTTACAGTATAATGGGTACCTGTTATATTTCACACAATTAAATACAAAATTCGTGACAACTACTTACTTCACGCCTCGAGGTTCGAGCAAGAAAGAGGGCGGATGACAATGCACCCGCCACTTATATACGGTGTTTGCTGGCAGTTGACAACAGACTGTCAACTGTCAACGAACACGTGTGAACTTCGCTAATACAGTTTTATTACAATGATGGTGCCAGTTCATCTATACATTAAATGATTAAACTAAAGTTGTTTTACACGATACTACAAAAAAGCCATTTTATATTAACTTTTTTCTAATGTTCGCAATGTAAAGCAAATAAAATATCAGCTGACGCTAGAGTTCAACGCATGACTTGCGCTGCGCTGCGCGAACGTTCGTACGCTTTAACATTGTTGTTTACGAAATTCTAAACAATAAAAACAACACAAAAATAACAAGTACAAGGCAAACAGTTATTGGTAAGTATTCGATTGTGTTTAGATAGTATAACAGTAGCGTTATGGCTTCGGGAGCTTTCTCTTACAACCAGTATAAAACTACCTTTCTTGTTTCACGTGCAGCTCCGTAGCTCTATTCCAAATGTCCATAACTTGTACTTCCACACAAACTAAGTACATTAACAACTTTTCGCCGCCGACCCCAACTTGCTATTAGCTACACGGGCAAGATAAACACAGGGTGAGTTTACAAACTTGCCGTTCTGCATACGTAGGCTTAGTGCTACGAGCTACGGGCTACGGCACTACGGAGCTACAGGACGGTCTACACAAGAACGTTGAACAGCGGTACAAATCCTTACGAGTATTTTCAGGAAATTGATAATTGTTTCTGTGCCTATTATCTCATTGAGTTGGACACGATAATGATGGAGATAAAAACATTATCGATTGCTGTAGAATTAACTTGCCATTAAATGTCCTGCGGTGCTTTATATTTAGTGTTTGATAGATCAAAAGGCTCGACGAATTATAATTGGTCTTTCAAACTAATAAATAACAAAAAGTCATACCTTTTTTGTAATTTTAAGGCAGACTACGGCTTTTTATTTTGCTAATTGTAGTGATATAAGGCTGGACCATAAATCGTCCAAGGACGTATAAATAAATAATAAATAATTCATTTAATCCCAAATCCAGTTATTTAAATTAACAATAGTATAATAGTTACCAACGAATAGTTTACTAGCAGCAAAAATTATAAACCATTAGGTTTTTAACGGCCTTGTACTGATCTTTTTACAAGATTTTATTTAACTTGCCTTTTAAGTTTGCGTCAAATATTGCAACTGAATTATAAAACAGTTATCTCCAACTCATTGAGCTGAAAATGTGCATACACGTTTAGTTTGGATGACTGCAGTGTCATCCAAACTAAACGTGTATGCACATTTTCAGGCTAGGCTAGCTAAATGACGACATTCTAAATCCAATATGGCGGACTCTCAAAGATGGCATACCAGTTATTTTTTATGCACCCCCGTGGTATTAGTATCAAATGAAAGGGCTTGCTGAGAAGAATACGAAAAACAAAATGACGTCTCACTAAATTTTATATGTCGGATCGGATGCCTAAAAGCTTGGTTGTGCAAAGTTGTTTTTAGTTTAAAAAAAATACTTTTTTAGCAGATTTTCTATTGGGTCAAGCATAACCATAATAGAAATTCATAGACAATTTTTATTTTCCAAGTTTTTTCAAAATCGGACAAGTATTTTCGAAAAAATTTGAATGAAACCTCAGCTTTATAACGAACTTAATATTTACTGTCTGTAAGCTACACATGTTAGTAGTTTAACCGGTATGAAGACTGATAAGAGTTTTTTCTGAAAGTAAATTGGTGAATAAAGGTTTTTTAACATGAGTTATAGATCACATCACGTCCGCTCGTATAAAACAAATAAAAGGAACAATTCCAAATCCATACTGACATAACAACCTCATCCCATTTTACAAATCGTTAAGAAAAATAAGCCGAAATAAAACCCCATAATATTACTTGGTGGTAATAAAATGGCCGGATTTTTATAACACATTGTGGCGTAAATCCGACCACCTGGCTGTGAGTTACGACGTGTCCACGTTTACAATGTAACACGGAATTAAACCACCCGCTGGCCGCTGGTCGCCCTATCTACGGTTATATTAATAAGCAGAAAAGCTTGAAAAAATTAACTTTTTTACCCTACGATGCAAAGCCAAAAAGAGGCTTTGTACATTAAAATAAAACTCTTCTAACGTTTTAAAAAAAAATGCAACTCCATGAACTCCAGGGTCCGTGACTTTTATTATACTTGACTACTATTTTGTTAACTTAAACATAAACGGAACTTAACTTAAACTATTTAAAATATTTATCACGTGTATTTTACATTATTCTAATTATTTCTGTTTCAAATACGTTGCAGTGTGCTTAGGTCACAGGTAGACTAGAATAAAAATGTCAATAATTTTTAACATTAATAAAGTTAATTTTAATTATTAATACTTTTCAATTAATTTTTATTAATCGACATAGAGCTTATAAAGCAGCCATGAAATTGTTATTTGGTGGCGTAGAGCGCTAAATCCTTACGCGTGGCTGTAAATCACCTCAGTGGCGCCCTGCTGTGGAGTAAATTAAATTAAGTACTTCTGGAATATTCTATTAAACAATGAACACTCACCTTGTACTTAGTAGCTTTTTTAAATAAAGAATAGGTTTACTTTTGGCCACCAACTCACCTGACGGAAAGTGATGTTGTGCCGAGGATAGAGCACGTAGACCTAGAAGGTACTTATTCAATCTGGCCTTGAAGACACCCAGGTTATAGTTTTCAGGAAACAAGCACGGTAGCAAAGCATTCCAGTCCCTAGTTGTTTTCATTAAGAAGGTAGAAGCAAACCAGCTAGTTCGAGCCGGTGGCATGTCATGTCGTGCTTACGAGTATATAAATTTTCTACGTACTTTCACGTGCCGTAATTAGGTGTTATTAGGTAAATATACGTTTAATGGTAGTGGAGCTATACGCCTAAATACGTTAGTGCAGCAGCATATAATATAGGCGTTATGCTAAAAATGTCGGCCGGAACAGAGCTGAGACACAAAGTTAATCAACGCCTAATTGTCGCCATCTTGCCTGATGTTAGGCGATGATGCGGTCTGCGATGCAGCACGCTTGCCTAGAAGAAACCAATACGTTTTCTCTGCTTATATAAACTTTACATTTTACTTAAATCCAAACACCGGTTATTCGTTTGAAAATAATGAAATCGCGTGACGTTCGTGTCATATTCGATGTGAGTGATATTTGCTGGTACACATAAAAACCCTTTTAACGATAAATACCGGTATTGCGTGCGTCGTACCGTTCGTGATCGGAAACTTTGTTCTATTTCGGTGCACTACCTACCTGGCATTTTTTTAAACTAATCACTAGATTTGAGAAATGTGGTACTATAATGTTTTATTGTACGCCATTACTGAAATTACGTCGTGACTCGTAAATAATTTGGTATAACTTATAATTTTAGTAAACGTGGGCCATTTGGCTATTACATTAATTCGGGTTTCTTTAGCTTGCTAGTTACGTACCTGCTCGTATGTTAATATTTCGATAAAAAACTACCTAACCCCGTCGAGTTTGGATTTGTGTTTCCAAGAACTTTGGTCTTAGATGATAAATTCAATATGGCGGACACCTCAATATGGCGTACAAAATGTTATTATCTACCATCATGATATGGGTATCAAATGAAAATAGTTGCGGAAAAGAATACGAAAAAGCGTGTTTTATAAAAGATTTATTTAAAATTAATGAAATTTATTTAAAGACAGATTTCTAAGCAACGTCTGTGGCCCTGAAGCTGTATTAGGGAAACAGGAACCGCATTATTGAAAAGTCCACTCCGCAGTGTATAACGACGACATTCGCAGTACATAACGCGGCAGAGCTCAGTCGTTTGCAATTAGTTTTTACTGCCGGTAATTAGGGAGGGCCGATTGCGCACAGCTCGCTGCCTCCATCGGGGGACTTGCGAAACTTTCGATCTGTCAGCTGCATTAAATATTAGATCCTGTTTTGGGAAATTAAATATGCGAGGGTGGCGTTGTTTTTTTGGTTTCAGTGAGCTGAAATTGTGGGGACATCGAAGGATTCTCAAATAGTTATTACTGATTATTTGTTCTATAAAACCAGTCGTTTGTCTGAAACATATCTAACTCTAGAATTGGCCTCTCAGCCCATATGAACGTGTAGTGTAAGTAACTTAATAGATCAGAGGGTATACTTAGGTACTAGGCTTCGAACGTCGCAGAGTTCCTCAGCAAAAACAATCCGTAACCAACCATTTGATGAAAATAAAATTTAATAATTATACTGCATAATATTACGTTTTTTAAGATGGTAATTACGTATGGTTTTTTACTGATAACTTTGCAGGGTTACTGCATTTTAATGGAAGTTATTATCATATCAAGTTTGTATGTGAGTATTTATTCTGTATGTTTATCCTCTCTCGAACGGCTGAATAGATATGAATAATATTTTGGTATGGAAGTAGTTTGTACCTTGGATTAACACATAGGCTGGTAAGATATTCCGGTAAGATAAATAAAGAGAAACCGTTTATCCCGGTAAGATAAACGTTTCCTAAATTATAACGGATGAAACCACGGGGTACAGCTAGTGCATTAGATAAAACCAAGTAATATTTCTAACGAATCCTAGCTCTACGCATATTTCCCAGGCAAGTACCAAAAAATAAAAGTTGCCGTCATCGCCACATGCGAATTGGAATTAGCAATACTCTGATATCGAAAAAGAAACTATATTTGCAATGGAAATTATACCTTATTGGTATTGTGTATTGAGTAGATTTTATTATATTTGTGCTTGCTTGGTTATTCGTTTAAAACGGAAACAGATGCTATAGGAACACGGATTGCTGATTCCCACGTATTTGTTACTTAATAAACAGATTAGGATATTATACTTTTTAGGTCTTACTATTTTATGAATTAAGTAACAAAATTACAAATCTAATTTTAAAATCTATGTCAAAATATATTATGATTATTTAAAGTGGTAAGGTTGTGGAATGAGCTCCCGATATTTCGGCGCAGTTACATGCACCATGTTCACGGGAAGACTGAAGAATGCGGGTGGCGGGTGCGGCTTTAGTGAACAACCGTGATAGTTTAAAACAGTGTTTTATGATTATTTATATTTATTAATCGCGAGTCAATCGGTTTGTTATAGCACTGCTGCTCTATGTAGAAAATAGAGCAGCGGTGCTTTAAAAAATACGCTTGCGTTTGGTCTCCTATAACGAACCGATTGACTCGCGATTAATAAATATAATTAATAATAATAAGAGGCGGGCGGGTGTCCCTTACCCCATACCATAGATCAGCTCAACACCATCGAAACTCACCACAATAGGCCAATTTTTTTTTCTGTACTGTACAATAGTTTCACATACCCTTTAACATGATCCAAGAAAACAATGTCTAGCCCTCTGGGAGTTGTACCGCAATGACGTCACTGTCCAGTTAGAGTTTTAATACAGATCTCAATTTTAAAATTATAAAAAAAATGCGTTTTTGGGGCGGTTCTGGTCCATGTGAAAAGGGGATGAAAATATTTTTTTTGCTGCACCTTCTTGTGTGGGTGAGGTCATTGAATAGATCTTTTAAAAAGAAAGTAAGGTTTGATACATCACCGTGTTGTCAAGTGTATATTTTGTGACTTATGGCACGCCAAAGAGGCAAAAATTTGGTCCCCGTCCTGCATTTTTTAACTATTAGACATACGAGTAGATACTTGTAACTTGGCACACTAATAGGTCATATTAAAACCATCATTCAAAATTATTTCGAAGTTTTATTGATTATAACTTTGTGAGTTATAGCGATAAAACTGTAATTAATTCAAGACGTTCTAGTCAAAGGTCATTGACCTGTTTGTAAATTTATCTCGACAAAGAATGTTTCTAAAGTAGTTTTCTTTTTGACTAAACTATAAAAAGTATATGTTATGTTGGTATGATGCAACCCTGAAATTTCGGTAAGTCCACTTCAATCTTTATTTTTTTTTCTGTAACCACCAATTTCTGAACTATGATTGGGACCATAATTATAAGAGTTTGGCTACGGAACTCTACCATATGCGCGTCTCGACACGCCCTTGGCCAGTTCCTGACTAAGCGCAACGATCTTGATTTAGTTTGTATCATAAAGAATGTTATAAAATACTTACAACTGGGACGCAGCTAGCAATCGCGATATAGATAATGGTTCTACAAAGTCATGTAGGTCGCAGCGATGTTGAAAAGACAGGAAAATTCAGCTCAACAGTGTTTGTTGCATTTGCTTGCATTTGAGTCTCCCGGAAGAAAATATTTCTCTGCAAAGATTTTCCGCGCAATCTCTTTTAAACGCCGAGCTGTGTTTCGAGTGTTCGTAAGCTAAAGAATTAAAGGGTAAGCGCACTTTTGCATAGGGTAGGTGTAATGTTATTCATGATACAAAGCGAGGAGGTGTGGCGTGGCCGGACGTGACGTCACGTGGCTACCTACGTGCAAAGTAGTGTCTACATACGTACTAGTAGGTACTCTGCAAGAGAGCCGTTACTTTAAAGTCGAGGGATCAGCGTTTTGATGGACAAAAGAATAAATGCATACAACAGTCGTTTAATATACATTAAAATACATTCCTTGCTAGTTAAAACTATGTGTCGTCATTGTGACTGTTCTGAAGGAGGTTATCTTTTATTTAAGTTTTTATCACATATATCACATCATCAGCCAGTAAAAGCCCACTGCTGAACCTTTGCCTCTTAGAAAATTGTGTTGTCATATTTGTGTTGGTGTTGCCTCGCTTGGCATGCGGATTGGGGATCGCAGTTCACCGTATATTCTTTTAAGTTTTTGCTATTAATAATACTAATAGAATATTCAATTAGCAGATAATTATAAGTTTTAAAATATATCTTCAACTGTGTCAAGGAAAGTAAGTCACGTTCAAGTCCAAGTCATGTAGTTAAGTCCCAGTTACAGCTAAACAAAGACAAGAGAAAAAAAGAGTAGAAACTAATGGAGGTGCTACTATCGAAAATTGTTCTAAATACTAGCTTGTAGTAGGTACATCTGAGGAAGATGGTTGGATGAAATTCTTCCTCTGACATCTTTTCCACAGTATTGTCAAAAAAGTTTTTGTTTCAATACTTATTTGCCAAGCAAATGTAAGTGAAGACTATATACAAGAGGATAAGGATAAGCCTATGGAGTTTTGGAAATAACGCAAAAATACACATAAATATATTTCATTACACAATTTACCTACATTCGTGCACAGTTATAGATCAATAAATCGATCAAACAATTGAAACAGCAAACCTTTGGAAAACAGTATAGGTATATAACACGGCGACTTGATCTTTTCACGTTGGCACCAAAACTCCTGAAAGAGACGTTAAGACGCTCAAACACGTTTTTGGACTGTGTGTAAATTGTGTGAATTAAGTCAATAACGAATTTAATTTATATAAAAAAACTCACTCTAGAAAAAGTTGTCAAAGGAATATAGGCATGTGTCCTAATGTTTAATTTAATACAAATAACAGGCTTAGCGATGAATATAACTAAATACATTAGATATACTAAAATATAAATTAAATTGGCTGGTTGACATTTCTGAGATATGAGCGCTTAAAGTTTTAGGTTGGGATAAAATAGGGATACTCTGTCCCTTTCTCGCAAAGCGTGTGTTATTATAGCATTTGTATGGCGCGCCTGAGGCGTGACGTCATGGCTCAGTATAGAGCGCTCTCTGTCTACCATGCAATTAAAATACTTACAACTTATTTATTTTAACTAATTTTAATTTTGTTTTCGTTTATGGGCTCTATTTCTAATCAGCTTTTTTATGAGGTAATAAAAAAATATTAGTCATCATGCCTATTCTCTCAAAGTTTTTAGAAATATAATACAGCAGTACTAGTGATATCTTTCGGCAATATGATAATAACGACTTAGTTACTAATATCTGTCGTATCGGAAATGAACTAAAATCAATTCGTTCCGATATAATACAGATATCAGTAAAGTAAGTCATTATCAGTATTGCCATGGTGCCCACTCCGAGTGACTCAATACCACAATAACTAACCATCCATCAGAAACAGCTTCCGTGAAGGCTTACAAGTTCAGCTACTGCCAAATACACGTAGTGTGATTACGTGCTGGCGGCTTCCACACACTACTTGATATTCGCGCGCGCACCGCACCACATTTCACTCGGCACCGGCTGCTCTTTGGATCTTGAACTTTGTTATTTCACGTACCTTTTTTCTTCCTGGCAACATTCCTCCGCTATGCAGCAGAATTTTAAATAATTTAATCTCATCGCTACAGTCATGCTACAGTCGGTCGCTAAATGTCATAAAAAGATAGCAAAGCTACGCACTTTCTGAAAAAAGGTTGCCTTTTACAAAGCTTTCAACCTGCAATTCTAGCGATTTTCTTTTTAAGATTTCTAACGGAAATACTAAGAATGATAAGACTTGGAATGAAAATAAATAAAATTACCAACACAAAGTCATATGTACATTGGTGTTACATGTTCACTTTGGATATATCATACATGGTGGTTTCCACCCTCTATATAGTTCAGAATCTATAGCTACGTACTTAAAAGTTTGTTTTGCCAGCATCGATTGAGAGTCAGTTTCCATTCCAGACTAGACATGTTTACTATCTTCGACCACACCGTCATTTAACATCAGTCTAGCCAAAGAATGTTACTTTCAACGTCAATCGCGTAGTGCATCGTAGCATGCTGCGATGCTACGAGTGCATTTACTACGAGTGCGTCGTAGTAAGGTTAGTTTATAAATGCGAAAAGTTTGTTGGTTTGTTAGTTTGTGGTTTGTTTGTAACTCTTTCACGCAGCAATAGAGAAACGGTTCGACCTGATTTTTGCATGGGTATAGTTCAATAGACGGATGCTACTTTTCATTATCATCATCACCATTTTTCATCACTACGCGTGAGAAACCGCAGGGCGCAGTTAGGTATAAACCGGCCAAATCACTTACCATCAGGCAAGTTGGTGGAAAAACGTAGATCTATATTGTATATTAAAAAAAACGGCCAAGTGCGAGTCAGGCTCGTGCACTGAGGGTTCCGTACCACCACATAAAATACAAAAACTTAATATAGAACATAAGTATTTTTAAATTTAAATTTTGCACTGAAATAAACATGACTTCAATTAAGCTATAATCTACTTAAATTGTTATCTACTAAAGTACAAAAAAGTTGTGAAAAATACAACATCACGCCCAGGTGGTCACCCATACAAGTACCGACCGCGCCCGACTGCTGATCGTATGAGAACCGGTGGTGAAATTTGTCACATTTGACCTTTATTTATTATGTGTTGTTTTAATTTAGAGTGTACTATAATCATCCCAAGTTTGACGCTTAGGTATTAAAATGTATACAAAAACACGTTTTTTTTATCGGGATCATTTAGTTTTTACTATTAGGCTTAATAATAGGGTCTCGTATGCACCCTTTCGGTACGGAATGGATACAGAAAAAAAATCTTTGATTTTATTAAAATCCAGGCAATTTTTATAGGGTTTCAAAGCCAAATTAAGGAACCCTAGTTAGTTATGTAGTTTAGTTTTGCTCTGTCTGACTGTCCGTCCTTCTCTATGTTCACTAACCACTTTACTACCAAAAGCGTGTCACGACACGCACTTGACCATTTATTACCTAGCTATCGATATCCAATAAAGCAATATTTATCTGTTAAATAGAGCACGTGCTTCTAATAATTGGTCTAGCAATAATTAAAACAAGCCGACGCGGGGGCAGTCGCCGACGCTGAAAACCGAACATGTAAACAAAGCTTGCCCGCGGCTGCCAGTTAACCCCAATTTTGCCGACCGCATCCTAGCTTTCTGATTTTTTTAGTTTCAACTTGATTTGTGATGCCGCTGCTGACTCAACTCGCTATGAATTTAAAACTGAGATAAATTCTGACCGGCTAAGCCCTGTTTTTGCCATGGGATGTTCAACTTTTATGCATGGTTTGGTTGTTGTTTTATTTTTGTGTTGTTGACGAAAGTTACATTTTGTCGAGTGTCAATGACCGTTCTATGGAGCAGCTGATTTTTTTCGCGATTTCAGGATTGGTCCAACAGTAAACGTTATTCGTAATCGGACAATGAACTCCTTTCGGCTTAGTGCATTCTATAACCGTAACCTATAGCGTAACCCTGTATTTACGCATACCTACCTATGTATTTTTAGACTATTTGTTCACGCGTTGAAAGCATACAATGTTGTAGCTACTTACTTAATTCTAAACTACTAGATATACAATAAAAAAACAATTAAACATCTAAAACTAGTGCCCAAGTCCACAAGGACCTAAATCCATAATATAGAACGCCTACAGCACTAAGCATAATGTAGGTTAAATATTCTCCCGTCAGGTGGCAACATTCGCTTGGTGTAACGAGTACCTGTACCTACAGTACCATAAAATAATCTGTACAGTAGAGTGGAGGAGCCACTATCATATTTTCTGAACAAAACTGACAGCTATCTGCAGAAAATTTTCAGTTCCAACATTTGGCCAACTCTACAGATAAGTTGGTGAGTCTGTAATTAGCGGGCCAATTGGGGCGGGCGTAGTTTTCGCCTTTATGACGTGTTGCCATACGTCGCCTTTTGATGTACTCTCTGTTACCAGGATGATTTATCGCCGGCCGTACCCTTTGGCCTCTTTTCAAAACTTCACAGCTAAAATAGGTGGCTTGTTAACTGTGGCTTTGTGGAAATGTGAAGGGTTAATGTTTTAGTATTGAACTAACTAAGAAAACTAATACCTAATAGGTACGTAGATATAGGTACGTATACTGAGTTATGCATTGTTAAGGTCTCTATCTTCATTATTATACGTACCTATGCATACAGTTATACTTACCTATTTATGATTCTAAATAAGTTAGAAACATAAACCGTGCACTATACCTACTACTAACCTAGGTAGATTCACGTGTATTGATCAAATACTTTCAAAGTAAGTTGCCGATCTCAGCGACTCGCTCGTAACAAAGTAATAGATGTCAAAGAGTCCTAAATCAGCCCCAAACGCTTGGGATTGTTCTTGTCTCAGCACGCAAATAAAGATTTACGAACTCGAAACTGTTTGACTTAAACGCCTGTAAATTTTGTAGGAGCAGCCTTCTCCGCGCATGGTTCGTTATGTAAAGAGGGCAGGCGTTCCTGTAACACGCGCCACGATCTACAACATAAGCGTTATACAAAATTCAACACGATCTCAATTCCGTTTTTCAGTCCATGACCCTTTTTTACGATACGTTGACTATTAATGCGGTAGTTTTATTTCCATAAGCTTTGCGGAAAGATGGGCAACGTATCGTATGAAGTTCCCGCGGTGTGCCTAGCTACCTACAGTAGGTACGTAGGTATAGGTACTCATATCAATTTCGGAAGCTATGTAGGTACTATACCTAACTTTATTTTGTCTTTACCTATTTTATAAATATACAAAACACCATAGGTACAAGTGCTAACTAAAAATCTCGAATGAGTTGGGGAAATCCGCTAATACGAGTAGATAGTAGGTACCTACCTAAGTAGGAACAGACACTGTTTTATCGATTAGGTACGAATGAATACATTCCTCCGCGTTCTGTATTTAATCCAATGACGCAATTTTTCGAATCAATACGATAAAATTCGTGTAATTTTACCAAGAAATAATCAAACAGAATGAGAACGCCGTCTTTCTTTCATGTGGCAACAATTTTGAGAAGCATCTGGGATATGTCTTTCACATGTCGAAGCGACTGAAATGATACGGGATCCACGGGATCAACGCGCCGTTCACTCTAGTGGAAATGTATCACGTAGATATAAATAAAATATTGTAGGTAGTTACGCTAAAATCGGCCAGTTAGCCAGAGGTACTCTTTACAAATATAAAAAAATACTCGACATTCAAGTGTCCAGGGAATACAAGTATAGGTAGGTACTTACATATCTTGCATAAAATACTTGTTATTTGAGATTACAAGAGTAATTTCTACAAAGATATCATTTCCAAAGCTTTGGACTTTCGCTGTCTTTTCTCACATCCTCGCTCACTTTCAAAGACATCAAAATGTCGTCGGCAATATGGTGCAGTCATTTCAATTCAATCTATTGCACATCCGACGCCATTACACTGATTAGAACCAGACGGTATTTCAAGATATTTTGTATCGGAGCCAACAAAATTCCTGTCAAACTCGAGCAGTAAAGTAGCGAGTTAATATTGGGCAACTGCATACATTGTGGCTTATTTGTAGGAAGCTTTAACATAGCTTTTGGTTGGCTCCATGTGCGCCCGCTAAAGTTTTACAATAAAATGTTTGATGCGCCTCTCCAGTTATTTTACATCTTTCCTTCCCAACACGAGCGCAGCTGTGACACCTCTTTTAAAAAGTTTAAAATAGAGGAAATTTATTTTTTCATTATGAAACTGCTCTGTCAATGCTGGCTGCACTATAGCAATATCGACGCTATGTAATAAGGTAACTTCGATGGCAAAGACTAAACGATTGATCGACAGAAAATAATGTAATATTTTTATTGGAAACAGCAGATATTAAAACATATCTTCCATGCCCAACCTCCATTCACGACGGTAGTATTTAAATTCAATAGCCTTGTTTCAATGCGAAACGACACCCCCAAACTCAAATTACAGATCAGTAGCTTTGTGCTAACAATGTGTTGTAATGGCTTTTATTGATCGGCCCTTTGGGTATCAAGAACAAAGAGCATGTTGTGCAACTTCTTTACATTTGAAATTGAAAGATAACAATACATTCAAGTTCTGTATTGTGTCGAATAGCTGGGATTGTTGATTCTCTCATTTCTAACGACTTGCAAAATGTTAAATAAAAAATATTGCATACTCGCGGTTTCACCCGCGGGGATTACTCCTTATAACATCAGCTATCTGCCAGTGAAAGTACCCTCAAAATCGGTGCAGCCGTTTCGGATTCCATAGCGTGTATACATAGGTACACACATCACCCTTTATATATATATATAGAAAAAAACTGTGTACAATGGTAAAGTAATTTATGCTAAAATCTCAACAGTTTGTCCTAGAGAACGTTAACGATTTGAAGCATTTGAGATAGCCCGTTGGTCCAGTTGGTAGTGAACCTGCCTTCTGAGCTTGGGGGCGTGGGTTAGATTCCCGTCTAGGACAAACATTTATGTGATGAACATTTGTGTTTGTTCTATATCTGGTTGTTTATATCTATTTAAGTATGTATTTAAAACTATATATGTATGTACTATATCAGTCTCTGGCAGCCATATCACAAGCTTTGCTTAGTTTGGGGTCAGACGGTCGTGTGTGAAAAAAAAATATGTCCCGAATATTTTGTGTAAAATAAAATCCAGAGGGTCGTGGAATGCGCCTGCACGTATTGAAAATATTTACTAAACTTAAGTTAATCAATGTTTAAAAATTCTTTATCATTTTCACGTGTGTCTATTTGCGTCAGCTAGAAGTGTTAGGATCTATTTTAAGCATTATTTAACTTATGTATCGCATTGCAAGAACATTGATCGTGGCTGCGTGGGAAGACTGATGATATTGAAGACCCACCGTGTACCACCGTCTTCCCAACCACTACCACTGGGCTGAGAGTGTCCAACTAAAAAGTAGGACTTATGTAACGTTTTCAGGTATGGTCAATAGTGTTTAAATAGACATCTATTAGTTAGTCATCATCATCATCATCATTTCAGCCTATCATGTTCCCACTGCTGGAACTCAGGCCTTCTCCCAGAGAGAGAGAGAGAGAGAGAGAGGATGGGCCCTAATCCACAATGCTTGCCCAGTGCATGTTGGTGAATGTCATATGTACTGTACCTGTATGAACTTTTGAGGTTCTTGGACATACAAGTGCCATCAAATTGCAAAGCACACATGCTACCATTTGGCCATCATCTCTCTTCTATTTGTTATTACAAGGAACATAATATACCTACTTGTAATTGTTGCCAGGCTAAGTGATTGACCACAACATGTGTTCTGTGACCTAATGTAACCTTTCCTAACCAACATACTCTCTTTACGAAATCAAAGGGCACCTATTTCTAGATCGTGGATGTGGGTGGAGATTAACACTAGTTTTACGGTGGTATTAATTCGTAATACTCAACCCAACTTTACAGGAAAACCCCAATTAAGACCTAGCTGCTCGTATTTTTTGTTCGTGTTCTTACAGTAAGGAAACTAAGTAATCCCTCGAGTAAGTAAGTTCTTTTAAACTTGAATCTCTAGTGTAAAATAATACAGCATTGCAGTACGCTAAGTTGCTCACGTAGTTCTGTGCCTAATATAAAGCAATGCCCCGATCGAATAAAAGTAGATGTCTAGAACTGAATAAGTATTTTGTCAATTTATACGTACGAGCAAAATTTTATCTGCAGTTAGGCACTTATACACAATACTTACCTACTTAATTGTTAAAACCATAATATTCTTCTTCTGCTCTCCTCGCAGTTCTAACACGACGGCACCCAATTATTCTTCTCCTGCTTCTCTCCGCCTTACACGTTGAACGATTCTTCAGATCCTAAGCTGATACAAAATTGACTATTCATCTCAATTCACTAGGTATAAAGCTCTGTAGAGTCAGATCTCAGGTACTTTCCAGTCTAAAACTAAAACTTAAATAAACTGAAGACAGGAATAAACAGTCAGCTAGCTCGGCCGACAGCTAGTTGGTCTTAAATCTTTCGAGTAAACTAGATTAGATTTGAATTAAAAATGATTTATTAGTTTAAAGCTTTCATACACATTCTCATTAGAAACAATGTGTATGTGGCATTAATGATGCTTCGCTAATTCGGTCGAAGCTTCGAAACCGGGTCAGAGGAGTTTTAACTTAACTCAAAATAATTACTGCTCCCACCCGTGTATTGTGCGCCTAAGATTAAGTTACCATCATAAGTTAAGCCTGCCTAACTTATTAACCTAATGGCATCAGCGGGTATGGGTATTTCAGTAATTGAAATTACGTAGATACGATGTATAGATCTTTCTGTTATTGAGTAGCTCACTATCTTGTATTAAGCAAACGACAGTGTCATGTCTCTGCAGTACAATCGACCGCCATTAATTGAACTAATGAGTCACAAAAGTCTCACTAGTACAGTCAATGGAACTGATATTTGTACTAATGGGAATAGACGGTCTATTCCAGGCCCAGTGAACAGATAGTGTAAAAAAACCTTTGACCTTATCTGTCCGCTTTAGGCCCAAACATCAATACAAAATGGACAATCTTTTATAGGTATTAAACTTCATCATCATCATCATCAACTAGAAGACGTCCATTGCTGAACCCCCATACTAGGTGTTCCATGTTATTTTATTTATTTTACCGGGATCTTATGAAATGGTTCATTGGAAATTGGCATTAAAATGAACAAATCTTCAATATTTTCACAATATTTTATTCCCAATCTTTGGACCCTAAATGCTTTAAATTAACAAAATACAACATTGCATCGATAATAACATGAAATATACAACCACAGGTTTAATGAAGTTAAATTAGGTATGTTCTGTTTGTAAACATATATGTACCTACCCAAATGGAGGTATTTAGGTATCGTGTAACCGGAATCAAAATTGCATACAACGTTTCATATTATTATACGTATGCTGATATAATTATCACCTAAGTATATCTACAAAGCAAAGATCAAAGGCTAATTAATCTAATTGAACTATCCTAGACAATAACTAATTGGTAACCTTACAAAAGTTACAACAAATAGTTGTAACCTTTGTGTATACCTATAACAATTGTCCTAACTTCCTAAGCATTGTGGTTTTAAGGTTCATTTACATTTAAGCCAATAATCGAAAGTAATTGTTTTGAAAGATTTAAGTCAGCTTGGTAATGCTTTCATAACGATACTATGGGCATCTCAATATGTTAAACTAGAAAACTTTCTTGTTTTCTGTATATCATTCACATTTCAGTGAAATTTGTTAAGTACGAGTAATTTCTGTGCTCTGAGAGCTACTTGGAGACTTATTTAAGTATAGTGATGGGGCCTTCAGGGTTGTTACAGAAATAAAAACTTCGATTGAGGATGAGCTCAAATTTATTTGAATTAACAATGACGTCTCCAATGCCACAATACTCAATGAAGTAAGAAAAGAAAAGTAATGAACATCTATAAAAGTTGTAATAATGATAATTAAGCTAATTTTATCACTATTTTTACAATGTCATTATGTTTTTCTTAAACCACAATAACACTTTACCTCTGCTCTAAAAGCATTTAAATAATTCAAATCACACAAATCTAACAATTAATTACTAACTACATAGTTTGTATGTATTTTTCCATATTTTGCTCCATATACAAATAATTTTTAAGCAATGCTCTAACTTCTGTCACGAAAATATTAAAACAATGTCATTTAATACTGAATCCGAAGCAAACTGTTAGAAGTAATTTTGGTAATTAAGCCATTTATTATAACGATATGATTAGTCTAAAATAACAATAAAACAACGTATCAACACTAGACCGATAAGTAAATAAGTAAATGGAAACTTGCGCGACTCTACTCGGACTCTCTGATATTTCGATACAAACAATCTAACCGAATCTCTACCGACCTTAGAAAACAACACTTAGCAGGTATTTTATACTCCGAACGGTTATTTTGTCTTCATTATTTCTATTCATATTGTATCTCTTAGAATAGTATTTAAACTAAATTTATTAAGGGGCACAGAATTGATATGTTTCCGATTGACGGCGTTTGTGTGATACCGCTTCACTTAACCTAAGTTGCAAGGCGACGCTACACGCCTACTCTACCCTATCACATGCGGGCCAATGTCACGCGTCTACTACGACGATCCAACCATCTATACGATTTCACAGTAAACGTTAACAAAATATCGTTTTATAGATTTAAACATACCATTTTTATAGAATAGTCCGTAATTTGTTAACTCAATCGTTATGCGAAGCGAAGAACAATTTTATAGACAAAAAAGGACGCAGCAATAGCTAAGCGATAACGTTAGAAAAACAAAATAGGTAGATATGCGTTTAGCGTGACATATAGCCGATTGCATTAAGTATAAGTTATAGACGAAGAATACAGAATAAAACGTCTCTATGAAACCGCTCTTTACTTCTAATTACACATTAAATATTACACGATGATATGTATCGAGTAGTCCCGCAAAAGGTGACGTAGCCGTGTCCGCAGCCACTGGACGTCTCTTACGCGCTATCTACGGTTGTTGGACGGAATCATGGCGGCGCCGACGCCCGCGCGACGCGCGATCTACCCTCCGCCAATACGCATCGCGCCGCGATCGCCAACTTGGCCACAACGCGACGCTAAATGGCGGACGAGGCAAATACGAGCAAAACAAATTTCAAAAGTTATGCGATGACTTCAAAGTACATGTATATACGTACAATTTTATGTCAAAGAAAATAGCTTACAACTTGATCGGAATTCCAGTGAAGCCATCGGAAAACTCTTTTGCCAACTGAAAAGAAAAAGGGAACTTTTCGTTGTATTTTTGTATGCGAACGAAGACGACCGGCGCCGAAGGTATGGGAGATCACTACTACATTACACAATTACTTACATATAAATTAGGATTATATATATCGACGAATTAAATAAGTAAACATTGACTTAACCTAATTATTAGGTAAAAATGATACTTAATTAATAATCTGATTATTTTTGGAATTTTGAAGTACGGTTTATATGATTTTCTGATTAAGTAATTATGTGAATGGACATTTTTTCTATGTAAATAAGCAATGTAGTAAAAACATAATTTGTCAATAGAATTGACTAATTGACCAGGTCAAAACGTTATGTGATAAATCACAAATAATAAAGATCTTGATAGGTACATCTCACTCTGATTACATCTGTTTTAATGATAACGTTGTAAGATAAAACTATAGAATTTAAATAAAGAAGAGTTAGGTTTCCTTTACAAAGTAGGACAACCACGCCTACAAAATACAAGTTTGGTACGGCTTGAGGTTAGTATTAAAATTATGTATTTATAATTCATTTATCTTTGGTCTATATGCAACGTTCGGTACACTCTGATAGTTACAATCACTATAAACGATGTATAAAATTTTGCTAAGTCAAAAATTGACGAAATTTCTATTAATATATTGACTAAGAGATTTTCATAAGAATTCACTTGCGGTATCGACGGCTATATAACCGACAACGGCCGCGCGAGTACCTCAATAGATTCTGTCGCGTCAAGATATAACCCAAATATCCGAAACCTTATCAATATACTCTAAGCAGGGATTTTTTTTTACTTTTTTTTTATATAATTTTTACATGTTTACATCAGCAGAATACGTCACTAAAATACCTATAGATAACATTAAGATTTCATTTTTTGGTTTATTGCTTTCTCGCATAGTAGTGTACTTACATCGCCGCGGCGCCACTCGGCGCGTGGGTAACTAAGTCATTTTACATGTTGTTTGCGATAGTCAACTAGCTAAAAATAAAAAATATATATTAATCTTTTTCTGATTAAACCTAACGCATCAGTTAATTAAACTTCATTACATCGTTTCATTATTATGTATGAATAACAGTTTCATTAAATAGTAATGTAACTATGCTCGTTCTCTACAATAAATACCCTTATCTAGTATTATTATTCATCTAATGATTACACAATAAAAGTAACTACTAAACGTTTTAAATTAGATTATTACCAAAAAGCTCGTCAAAGCATGCAGATAGATAGAATAATGGTTTCACTATCCAGCGTCCGGCACGAAGACGCCGAGTTATTTAGTTATATAACTATTCATTAATTATTAATTTGATTACATTTAATTATTTAACTCTCATAAGGCCAAGGCTAAATTCTCGCAACAAGACTGAACCGATCTCGATATTGTCGCATCGCATTCCCACGAATGTCACAAAATAACGAACTCCGCGCCTCGCAAGGCGACTGCAGAGCGCCTAAAAATGTTTAAAACGAACGCGGGTAAAATTTAATCTCAAAGTCGAACAGTATAAACTTTGTTAGGAAAACTTTTCACAAGGCACAAGAAATGTTGGTGAAACACCTAATAGATAGTGCGAAGGTGATAGGACAGTAACAAACACGATGCGAGTCAGTTCAGTGATGCACAGCACAGTCGCAGCCAGCGAGGACGCACTCTCGCCGCTTGCATCCGCCAATAATACATTATTACTGACGATATCCAATACTAGAAAGAATACCGTAAGACCAACACTGGTGTGCCAGCTTTAACGAGTGATCGAACATTATAAAAATTACTAAGAAAGTAGGTAAATATAATTTGAAATAGTCATGAAATTCATTTAATTCGCTAACATTATCGAGACTAAACAAAATGGTCATTATTATATTACGACTCCATTAAATCATTCAACTTGAAATATTTATTTAACAAAACGTAATCTTTCTATGAAGGGCACCTTTGGTTTTTAGCTTATTCGAATGAGATATTATCCTAAAATGTTTAATGTCTGGTTTTACGCTATATTCATAACAAATCCTCAGTTGTATACATCGGCCTTGTAAAAATAATTATACAATCTTTTTATTATCGTACAATAAGTTAGTTGTAAATAAATCTTATATTACACAATAAATTGAAAATAATTAAATAAACGTGTTCACATGTAAATTAATAATTTATAATAACTAATAATAGGTATGTTTAATTATGAACAGTAAACAATAAACCTGGAATGTTAATAATACAATAACACTTGCTAGATTTGGTATAAAATAATAACACCACAACCCCCCAACGCCACAATTTAACTGAGTAGTAAAGGAGACAGAGCACATATTTTGTAAGGCCAATGTGTTATTTAATATTATTTCGAATAATTGTAATCTTGATCCAATGTTAGCCGTAGCGCTGACAGCCGTAGTAGCAAGGGTTGTTCGCTCCATCCCCAGTCGGTTGTGGTCCGATGCGATGCAAAGGATCAAGATTATGCGCCCCTCATGTAGCTGGTTGTCAAGTGCCGAGAGCCACAAAAGAGTTAATGCTGTTCGCCCTCTTCTCCGTTTTTGGCTCCCTGTTAAAAATAATTGTGTTAAATAAAATATTAATAATATAAAGCACTTTTTTCAGACACATACTATGTCCACATTACATTGCATTAAAACATCTTAAAATTTATATTAAATTACTACTTTAACGATGGGTGAAAATCATTAACTAGCTAATTTTAAATGATTCTCATCTATTATTGTGATCGGTGCAACATGATTTTATTTTCTTGATGATTTCAATTATGCACATGCAACTCCAAGTATTCATCACAACTTGAAAGCAAAATCTTCAATTTAGTTAGATTCTCGCTCCTGTAGATTATTATTTTAGAACTGATTATTATAATGTATTGGTATTTAGTAAACGTTAGGTCCTTCTAGGTCCTAAGTTGCACTGATCAATGCCAGAACACAGATAGGTAGTGCAGATTTTGTTAGTATGTCTGGCATCAACCAAAAAAGAGATATGCAAAGTTGTGAAAATTGCTTTATAATTTTTTTTCATTAAAGTAGTACCAAAGATTTTAAAAGTAATTTAAGGGCTACAAGTGTAAGGATATTTAAAAGTGATAGAGCTTTCAAAGACGTTTTTTCTTTGGCTAACACCAGAACATACAGCAGTGTCATAACAAAAAGGTGCGCGTGCATACTTCATGTGCGAGAATCCATCCGTTGTGTGCCATCTTATGACGAGCGTATTCAAGAAGGATGGGCCCTTCCGAGCTAAGCAGCAGGGCGCCCTGCAAGCGCTGCAGCGCCGCGGCGGCGTCGCCCGCGCTCCCGAACTCCACGAACGCCACGGGGCCTGCGCTCCCGCCCCCACTGCCGCCGCCGCCGCTCAGCAGCCGCAGCCGCGCGAACCCGGGGCAACTGCAGTAGTTTACTCTATTGTGCCCGCACTCGTACCCCGTGTCTTTGTTACGCGTGTCACGTCACATTCGTACAAACAACATTACAGAACGAAATCTGAACCTTTTTAATTTTGTTTTGATATGAATGTTGGGTTTTGAAAATCATTATATTCCTACCACAGTATTTTAGTAGTTTAAGTAAGTATGTAATTTAAAAAAATGTTTCATTGGTATGTATTACACATTTATAATAATAGGACAAATAATATACTCAATGTTAACTCCGTAGAAACATAATTTAAGCCTTTTTTATGTTTCATGAAAAATTATATGAGCTTAGTTTTATTAGGTATATACATAAACTTATATAAATGCGGCGTAATAAACGGTCCCATGCGAATTGTAGATTTGCAGTTTTTTTATTAGATATGTGCTGCATATAGAAATATTTATGGGAATATGATTTATCTATGGTGACTAATTTATCGTTACACATTTTCTTTTATTACTGCGATATATCTGGTTAAGTTTTCAATACAAATAATATCGCTTTTTTTTGCAAAGTTTATACGTTTCAATGTCTTAGCGCTGTCCAAAGTCTGGGGCCGGATCAAAAACCCATTTTTTTGACACACTAGTTTAGTTTACACGGAGCATTTAAAACAAAACAAAAAGTGCAACATTTATTACTTTACTTGATGCTGGTGTACATTCGAGGATACAACGTTGGTTTTTGTGTGGTGTTAAAGTGCTCAGTACGGCTAGTCGTGACAAGTGTGTAATTTGTCATGCTTTTGGTGGTACGGGTGCAGGCTTCCAGCGCTCACACAAACTCAGTAAATTTTAACATAAATTGAATCTCATAAGAATAAGAATAAAATATATTTATTGCCAAAAAACAAAAACAATGGACATACACTATAAGAAACATAATAAGATACAATGTTTGGCAATAGGGGTACGCTCAGCGCTCATATAGATGTAAATAAGAGTTTGTATGAGACACCGATAATACAAAATTCAGAACATAAAGAACCCAACAGTTTTTACGTGGACGACAAACTGTGGTGCGACATGCTCTGTAGAAAGTTTTTTTTAGTTTTCATTAATGTTACACATTTTGTGTGCATGTTATCTGTAATGCGTGATCATGCACATAACATTGTGATATAAATTTTCGACTGAAAACTGTTGACATCAATTTTGATATATTAGATTACTATAATGTCCATTGCAGACGATGCGCAGTACTCGCGCAAGTACCACTCGTGCGATCACTGCGCACCGCTTGCAACGAGCCACAATACTTTCTGCTTAGTGCCAGTGGCAGTGGAAGATGCTCAGCAGTTTGACTCTAAGCAAAGAGTGAGTGCTGTAGCTCGCCCCAGGCAACGCGAAGTCGCGCATCGTCTGTAATGGCCTTTATTCAACGTAATAACTCTTGAAAACAAAAACATTCACTAAGAATTTTTAGTTTTGTTGTTTTTAGTCGAAATTTTTAAGCCGATGACACATTTATATTCGAAGGTACGAAGGTACTATGTTATTGACTAACACACTCATTTAGGTCGTTTAACGTAAAACTAATTTGTAGATATTGGTTCATATATGTATATTGACTCAAAGTCAATCATTGATGGTAAGTTAGGTTAGAGTGCAACATTTATTAATTCTGGCCTAATCTAACCGATACATACAATAGGATGCCGGACAGAAGTTTGATTTGTTAAAAATGTCAGGCTTCGTGAAAAATATAATTAAAAGTTATAAGTAGGATATGTAGTGAATTAGGTAATTATTAAAATCGGTTTATAAAGTTCTGCGCTAAGCATTTATAGTTTTTCTTCGGACTAGGAAGGGATGCTCTGTCCCTTTACCGCAAAGTAAATGTATAAATAAATAAATAAAGGCGCACTGAAAGGTGACTTCATTTGTAAGTATAGTGCGCTATCTAGCAAGACATAAAAAATGCTTATATCAACTTTTATTTTGAACACATTTAAATTTTGTTTTCGATGATCGGCTCTTTTTGTGATCAGTCTTATATTACAAGGAAAAAATAATAAGTCCGGTAGCCTATTAGTAGATAAAGTCAATTGTCTGGGGATTACATGCCAACACTAACATATTATTACGCCAAATAGGTGTGTTATTCATTTATTTGTGGCAGTAGGTGGAATAAAGGCTTACCTGCTGAAGATCTCCTTGAGTTCATGCTCGGAGACAAACTGGCCGAGGTTCGCGACGAAGAGCGTGGAGCAGGGCGGCGCGGGGTGCGCGGCGTGCGCGGGCTGGTGCGGGCCGCCGCCCGGCGAGCCCAGCGCAGGCGCCGGCAGCACACACGCTCCCAGCGTCAGCGGGCTCTGCTGCTCGAAGTAAGGGCTCTACTTGGGGTTAAACTGCACTAATTTCTAACATATCATACTACTTCGTAAATTATGTTTCTTAAATTATGTATTTCTTTTTAAATTAAGTTTTTAGACCAATATTTGGTCACCCCAATGGCAATCTCCGTGGCTTCATTCAGATCGTCTAGTGTGCAGGTTGTAGGACACGCTGCACATTCCATCAAGTGTGTCAATATCTGAAGGTTCACAGCATAAAGACATTCTGTATCAGAGCCCTTTATTCATAATTATATAACGCTACTTTGCCATGTTATCCTGACTTCGGCATACTTGGGACTTAAGTCGGTTCAGGGTTTTCCAAGTGGGTCATGGTTTTTTATGGCCTGAGGGGAGCTCTTCGGCAGGAACAATATAATTTAGAGCTGGACTGTGCAGTTTTTGTCAGACAGCAAATCGACCGTCTTTGGGGTGGCCTTCTAAAGCTATTGTATGGTTTAAAAAGCTTCGGCGGCTTTTGAGACGGCTATTTACATGTATCTACGTTAAACAGTAGTATACGATACTACTAATTGCTAAAATTACTTCTATAACCTATTTAGTGCGCAAATAATAAGGAAATAATGGTTTTGCTATGAAATAATGCTACAAACAGAATTTCATGCTCTGTTATTTCGTAGCTGGTTATGAACGAGACCAAACTAATCGAACTATATTATACTTTTCTAAATATTAATTTATACAGACACAGTCATAATTTATTATATATTAATTAATTATATTATTTATTAAAAATTATTAGCACTACGATATGGGGAATAATCTGATTATGTCATTGCCATGACCACCAGATTGGTAAAACAACTATTCAAAAATTCAAAGAGGATTGTTACAAATCCTTCAGGCTTAAAGTCCAACATAATATGATGTGTACGGTCGAGTGTGGAACTCACGTGGTGTGGCCTATCGGCGGCAGCTAGTCAGAGGTAGGAGCGCACCGGCGCCATCTGGGGGTGGATGGCGGGGTGCACAAGGCCGTGCGAGAGCGTTGGCAGCTCACCGCCGTACGCCAACGGGTGGTGCCACAGCTCTGCGCCGCCGCCCGGGAAGAACGGACTCGCTAGGTCTGCGCAACCATGACACATCACACATTTATGAACCACCCAGTGGATAATACACTGTTAATACTGTCGCATCTAAGGGCAGGCTTATATAGACGTGACTATGGCGGAGATGTGACGAGGACGTGGTGCGTTCATAATTTCTCCATTGCTATAGCGTAAATAATTTACAGCCCCCAGGACGTCATCTACCTTCGCGTGACAGTATAGAGGAGGCCCGTGCCACGTCTTCACCACGTCTCTGCCAACCGCCGCTTCTGCATAAAGCAGGTGTAACATTGTTTAATTAGGAATATTGCTGTAGAAAAAATATTATTTACAATGTGCTTTCCGACATGTTTTCACTGTTCTTTACTACTACGCTGGCATGTGCAAAAGGTTGTTATCGTTTTTTTAATCATTGTGAGTGGCAAATACATGTAGAGTACACTATAAGTTAGATAATATCCATTTATACATGCCAACGGTTTCTAAGCAGGTAGATAAAAAGAGAAATATACTCGAAATATTGAAGAACTCCAGAGGTCTGTTAGTCTTCATCATAGAGCCTACAGATGGATATTAGCAGTAAATGGCAGTGTCATCATGAAAACATGTAGTCGAAAGTAGTGGCAGAGAACCCGATAGATCAATCAATAAATAGCTTCGCGGAGCTAGGCCTTGCGTGGGTACGTGTAAGCGATCACAGATACTTGCCCCATGCGCTCGCTCGACACCCCCGTCTCATACTTTTGCACCTACTCACTTTTATTACCGGCGTTCAGGCGGCAATAGTGAGGCTTTTCTGCGTAAAACGCCTTATAGACGATTTGTTTCCCTCTAACCACAGAATTGGATGCTTTGTACCGACAGACCCATTATCGTGTCGAGCTTTAGAGATCAGGTACATTGAATGGCGGTGAAATATTGGATTGTCGTGTTTTGAAGAAGCTTCACAATAAAATAGCAGAACACAACATTTACATCCAATGTTATTAGATCTTGGATTAGCTTATGCATAACACCGTGGAAACGTTGATTTGATCAATACTACATCAGCAAGTAGGTAACTAGGTAGGTACTACAGTTTATGAGGGTAACGATTCCATCGTCTGTAGGACGTTAATGGGTCGACTAGGTTTGGTTTGTGGTACATTAGTGTGCGTAGAGACGGGTACATGGGTGAAGGGGTCGAGCTGGCGCAGCGTCGTCGGGGCGGTGTGTGCGTTCGGCGGTACTTACGTCCAGTGAGTGGGTGCATCAATGCGGGGTGTGCAGCTGGCGCGGCGGTGGCAACTGCCGGCTTCGGCTTGCTGACCTTCGTGTTGCTTTTAGCGAACTCCAGCCGAATCGTTTGCGGCATGTCGGGGTCGAACCGGACGCCCTGCTGTGAACAGCCGCGAGCGGTGCGGCGCTCCGATATAATGACGATGGAAGGGCGGTGCGAGCTCCCGCCGGTCGCGTCTCACCGACCGTCGGGCACGCGATTGCAAACTAATGTTTTCGGGAGGACTGATCGTAAACTTTAATCGAGTAACAAGAACACTAACAGTGTTTTTCAGTCTGGCAAGTGGACAGGATTTCATGTCAAATGTTTAGAATAGATTGTATGGAGGTCCGCGCCTGCGCCTGCTAAAGTGACGGAACACAGTGCTCGGGTTGTGACATCAAAAACCTGTCAAACAGTGACATGCATTTGCGTATTTACACCGTATTATGACAGTGAGGCGTCGGTAGGCTCGGCGGCCGACTTGATCACCCGACGTGGCTATTCGATATGTGCATAGGTTTAGCATAACTTACGATGCGGTTACTCGAGTCAGGAAATGTTATTCCTAGTCTACAATGAAAATATTACTATAGTGCTCGTTGGCTGTGTTGAGGCATGTGATGAGAAGAGGTTTAGTAACACCGTGCGTTTACATGTTTTAGTATTTACATTAGCTGGGGCTGACCGGGTACTGTGGTCGTCGCTTCAGATATCGTATTGCACTGTAACCCTACCATACTGTGTTTCGAAGCCAAGTTGATTAGGCAGTATGTGTACGTGATATTGTATTATCATTGTTAATATTGTGTATTCCGCATTGTTGGAAGTAATATAATTACGATATTATTTTCTACGTTCATAAGTTTTCGATTGAATTTGTTCCAAACCACATTACACTTAATAGATATGTATATTTTGAAAGCGTACTTATAGATTGGATCAAACTCAAATATTAAGGCACAGATATACCTATGTAATGTTAGTTAGTAGGATTGTAAGACGATACCAACCTGAAGGTCCTGCTTCGCCGCTTCAGCACCAGCGCGCGTGTGGAACGTTACAAACCCGACAGGCTGCAAACAATCCAATGTTTGTGTTACATAATTTAGCTAAATACAGAGTATAAATTGAATCGAATATAATATGCATGAACTCACCGAAGCTGTTTTCCCATTCTTGCTGGTAACCTTTAACAGGGAGCCTTCGTAGCCCTGCGAACGATATTACAATGGTTATTTAACTCTGTAATCTAAACAATCCGCTCGAAGCTCATACGCTTAGGCGGAGTTTTAAAAGACTTTTGTTTTAGGAAACATTACAGATATTGCCTCAGCTGTCGGTGTCACCCGTGTCATAGTGAAATTTTATTCTACGAAGTACCGAAATGGTTCGCAGCCGTGGCTGGTACGCGTGGTGAACACGCGATGCCTCCACCGAGCCCGACCCTCGGTATAACTTCAGCCACCTTTATGTGTACGGCGCCGTCCGTACCAGGCTAGGATCGAGTGTAATCCCCCTTATCGGTAGACAGAATCGATTCAATCCGAATATTACGAATCGGAGCATGACATTTGATATTTACGGCGCAGTAATCCGAGTCGAGATCCTCTAGTCCCGTCGCGTGACGGAAGCGATGTTGTTTCATACGTTTTATATTTCTTTTCCTTGTAAATATTTGTTCGTTCGTAGTAAGTAGTTGATTTTAGTATCCCGGTAAATACCTTCAGGGAAAATGTTGATATACATCAATTCGTGAAGAAATATTTTTTTAGGAAAAATAAACGATAAGCATGTTGATTTAATATATTTGTTCGAGGAACTTACATCGTATGCTCGAAATAGGAGATATAATTCACGAGGTTTTGCGTCCATCGGGAGCCCACTGACGAACAATGTCCGCACCTGAAATAAAAATATAAAGTTGAAGAGCAAATCTCAATTTTTCACACAAGTCGTTTCAACAAATTATTTAAGCGCATTAATGTGTTTTAATGTTCTCGAGGGCAATTTCCCATCCCAGAATAATAAAAAGTCAGGATGTTCCGAATTGCCAAAACGAGGCGTAAAATATCCGTTTCTATAGTTCTTTGTAAACTGTGCAGCGCATTAATTCGGCGGGTCCATTTAATGAAATAAAACACGAGTCGGTAATGGCGGCGCGATTTGCCGAGTGCGGGAAATGGAGATTGATCGCTGGCAACACCGCTAGTAACGACCGCCATCTTGTTGCCTACCTTATTTATACTTTACGAGCCATTTCCTAATTTCATTATTTTAATTTCCTATTGCTATTATGGACTCAAGAGTGAAAAGGACAATTAATAAGTTGGGAATTACTTTGAGAGTTTAATTCATAATTACTGTGATAACAAAGCCAAATTCTAGGTTAAAACACCAGTAAATTTTGACGAAACATAGCACTTGTACAATGAGGGTAGGATATAAATATTATATTTTATCGGCTGCACGCGCGCAGCCGTTCCCAGAATATGGGACCTTTATGTCGACTATTTTCCGGTCGAGTGTACAGGAATTCTGTTTTATACACGGCGATAGATTTTACAGCTTCGTTTTTGGACATCTTATAAAATGACATTTGTTGCCACACTTTGAAACCTTATCGGCAAGCGAAAATAAGTTTTTTGTTCTTACATAGCATTGACCAATATACATACATAGTGTGTTATTATACATAATAGCAAGGTTCTGGAATATAAAAATACTCAATTTTAAAAAAGATTATATTTTCATAGGTATACTTTGTCTAGAGTATTTACATGTACCATATTTTAAGTAAGTCGTCCAAAAGTTTTCTTGTCTTATTTTTAACGGATATTACCACTAACTTGTGTAGACCATGTGCTACCTAAACCTCATCTCCGTGGTAAAACACATGGTTCAATAATATAGACCTTACCCTTAGGGCTGGTAATGGATGAACATATTATTAGGGCTGGTAATGGATGTGGGTGTTACCCACTGATGTCATCGATGCCATGGGTAGTACACGTGCATAAACAAGAGCAGAGTAAGTAATTTACAACAAGCTTGAGAGAGATGACGATACACGAAACACTGGCGAAATCTCTATGAAACAGCTGATTTTCTGTGTTACTAGTTGTGTGAAATTATAACTCCCCAATCTCCGTATATTACCTGTGAGAATACAATAAATCAATGTGGTTTTGATATAAATAATGTGTTTAATATATTAAATTCGTGCTTAACTTGAATTGCTTTGCTTGAGCTGACAAATCAAATGACAATTGAAATGCTTGTATTTTAATTATTGGATAATTACCAAAAAAAAAACTGTGTTGCAATAAAGTGGCAACTTGACAGTGAAGTAATTGGGTGACAACTCCTGGAGCGCTAGATCTTGTTTTCTTGGATCATGGTAAAACACATGTTTTAGACATATTTATTTTCTCACGGCAAAACAACTGATTTAGAGCCAATAATCGTTTTGCATCCATTCAATATTATATTGATTTGTGTGTTTCACTATCATTGAAATGTATTTTCGGTCAGCTGCAAGCGGAAATCCTTTATGTCCGCCATTTTCCGGCCGAACGCTTTCCTTTGCCGATGAAAATATTTTCCTATCGTGGCTCTGAAACATTTCGGTAGCTGAAACGTGTCGTATTGTAGGTAGGTATTATACGGTATGAAAATGAAAGTGCTAAACTATAGCCAAGATTTTTTTTCTATAGAAGATGATGTATAATCGAATTCTTAATATTAATGTAATTGTGGTGTTTACGTTATAACGGTATAAGTAATTCAAATAAATATATATATCCTTTAAAAATAAGATATAATTATAAATCTTATGTTTAATACTCAATATTTTTTTTGCATTTTATGAAATTTACGTACAGACCTTAGGTAGCATGTTTAAGGTAGGTATCACATAATAACTCTAATTGGGTATGGTAACAAAGTGCGGAGCGGATCGATATATTCCATAATTGATTATATGTCTTTGAAATAAATAATATTTATAATCCTACCTTATACTTTATTGCTCTTCAAAAATATACAGGAAAAGTATTCGGCATTAAATAAGGCGCCCTTATCCTCAGGGATAAAGAAATTTCTTTCAAGCAATTATTCCATTCGGTGATCAGAAATATATTTAATTAAAATGGTCGGTGATGTATAATGTAAAAAAAATACTATTTAATGATTACAAACTATTTATTTTTTATTTAGTACTAGCAGCCCGCCCCAGCTTCGCACGGGTATAGATATATAGCCTATGTCAACCGGAGATAGTGTAGCTTCCCGACAGTGAAATAATTTTTCAAGTCGGTTCAGTCGTTTCAGAACCTATTCAATGCAAACAAACAAACAATCAAATCATTCCTCTTTATAATATACATATTATATATTACTAGCGGCTCGCCCCGGCTTCGCAAGGGTTTCTATAGATATATAGCCTACTAGCGGTCCGCCCTAGCTTCGCACGGGTATACGAGTAGATCATAGCCTATGTCACCCGCGGATAGTGTAGCTTCCCAACAGTGAAATAATTTTTCAAATCGGTTCAATAGTTTCGGAGTCTATTCAATGCAAACAAACAAACATACAAACAATCAAATCTTTCCTCTTTATAATATTAGTATAGATAGAGATGGCACGAAATTCCAAAGTAACGTGGTGACTAAGCACGTACTCAGATACAATTGCCAAACGTGAGCCCACCTCGCATATTTCAGTCGGGCAGAGGGCGCGTCCGGTCAGTTTGAAAATGCCCCTCCATGTCCACCATTTTACGGTCGGCTGCGCCCGGAATCCCTACACCTTACTATTGAGTTATGTTTCATACTCCCCGTGATTGGAGAGAGGGCATTTTTCTGGCAACATTGAAAGCCCGTCATCTGCTATAGGTAATATTTGAGTTTCTGATTTTTGTTGACATGGATTTGTTATTGTGTTTAACACAGAAAAAACAATGTAAAAAAATATTCAATGTACAGTTGATTGTACTTATAATTATATGATGTTAATTACATATGATAGTTATTTAGATAATTTTAATTATATATGATGTTAATTGTTTGTTGGCCAGACGACCTAAAAGAGACCACAGGGAAACGCTGGATGCAGACCGCTTCCAACCGGCCCTTTTGGAGATCGATGGGGGAGGCATATGACAAGCAGTGGACGTCCTACGGCTGAAATGATGATGATTATGATAATATTAATTGTGCATTTTAAAAGCTAGAATATGTTCAATACTTATTATTTTAGTAAATTTTGCTAAGTCAGATAAATTTTTCATTTATACAATACAATACAACTTTATTACACACCGAAAATACAAATGAAACTTAAACTAACATAAAAAAAACAAATAAACGGCAGTATAATGGGCGGCCTTATCGCCTAAAGCGATTTCTTCCGCGATTATATAGTAATGTCTTTACCTATGACCGACCGAAAGATTTCCAAAGCTTATCTAAATTTTACGCCTTCATAACAGAAAGCGAGTCGGGCATCTGATATGTCCTAAGAGGGCGATACTATCTACGCGTTGACATTAATGCGACAGTGAGATGAGAAACATTCGAGTCCTTAGGGCCAAATAAAACTTTGGCAATACCAACAATTTTTGTGACTGTAGTGTGCTCAAAATTGGATTGCTTAAAACCTATTTATGCATATAGTATTGCGCTTCTTACCCTCTGACAGTAAGTTGTTCATAACGCAGTACTACAGGTCAGGTACAGTATAAGTACCTACTTATAACTTACGAACTTAATTAAAGCTCAATGGGCTTACCATTATTATGTACCTAAAAACCCCTTACCCTTTTAAATGTTAATCGTAACTGCAAAACAAAAAAGATCTTGAGGTTAAGCAGTTTATCTAAGAAATAGTAAAAAATAATAGAATTGTCAGTCATTCCTACTTTCACTTGTCGCGTTCGATTGAATCCTGGATGGAGGATAAACCTGTCGAATCGAGTGACAATCGGGTATGCTCGAATGGGTCCCATATTCGATATACGATCGATAATAGTACTCGCCGATGCGAACAAAATTAATTTAATACCGACCAATACCGGACACGTGATAATAGTAATTGCGTACGGCCCGGGACTGCAGTGTTAATATGGCAACACTGAACGTAATAGTGTTATTGCGCTGTAAAGTTTTTAATAAAAAAATACATGTGTTTATTAAGTTAAGAGGATCATAAAGATCATAATTCCATTGCATTTTGATAAAAAGAGCAATACTTTCCTTTACTAAAAACCCACCCGCGATTTGACAGAAATGTTTTATTTGTTTTAGAATGTAGAACTAATTAACTACTTACGTATTCACACTGATATACATAGAGATATGGATAGCGTTCTAATCCAGTCCATAAATACAAAAAAATAAAGGTATGTTCACACGATTGATCGCACGGGCACGAGCGTGCATTCGAAGCGATTGGAGCGGAAACGCCCGGGGCTGGTGCACTGCAAATTTATCATACACCGTGTGTACCTAACTCTCAACGCGCATTACGTGCAGTCTCCTATGCTATACATATTAAACCATGAATCTGATACGTGTTATCAGTGACTTAGTGTTGGAGTAGGTACCTTACCGTATGTTGGAGCTTTGTCAAAACTTTGTTGAATGGCACGTAATTAATTTACGTATGCATACTACTTTACGATGTAAATGTGAAAGTGTGTTTGTTTCTTTTTGAAGCAGCAACAGAGCAACGGATCGACGTGATTTTTTTTCACAGAGATAGTTGGAGGGCCGATGAGTCGCACATGATTACTTTTTATTCTCAAAAGTATTTACCTACAACTCCTGAGCACACACGGCTTAAACCAAGGCAACTAGTACTTGTATAAAAATACCTACTACTATTATAATAGTGTAAGCGAATTAGCAACAATACATCACCTAATAAAAAGCTTGGCAGGACTGTCTAGAGACAAAAAAATAATTCAATCTCGTTCAAAACGTTGCAACCAATAAGATAAAAATACTATCGTTTAAATTGTAACACACGTGCAAATAGAAAACATTTTCACTTATATAACATAGCAGGTTAATCAAATTGATGGCAAGGCCTTCGGTCGCCGGCATATCACTTGCACAAAAACAAAAACCCCACGGAATGAAAAATGCTTTCACGTTTCGAAGCACGGCCCACAAACAGGAATTGAAATTAAATGTCAGCCAACTGATGCCAATAAAAAATAATCAAAGATTTATCACTTTTTCCACCTGACTGATGGGCAAACGAACATCAGTATTGTTTTTTATTGTTGTATCTCTCTCTCTTGCTCAGTCACATTTCAGTTAATGTTGGTCTAACAAATGCATTGAGCATCATCCATCTTTAAAACAATGACAAAAACATTACTTAAAATCGTTACTTAAGTAAAACAGTGTTTAAAGTTTATCTGTGTTGTTTAACGTAAGTAATGTTTCTAAGTAAAACAGAAAATTCGATTTAGATTTTATCAATCGATCGATCATTTGTTCCCGCGAGTTTCGATTTATGTACCGAGCAATAATATATATATATATTTATATATTATATATATATTATTGCTCGGTACACATGCAACATAGCAATAAAACTGTATTCCTCTTGTAAAGCCATTAATATTATATTAGCTATAATTGACAAAATAAATTTTATAAGTTGACAAAGGGCACGAATCCCGGAGTCCGTGGAGCTGTACAAGAAACAATTGAAAAAAAAACGTTATCATTCACATTACCTCTATTTTCTAGTCTAGTCTTCTAGAGTAGACCTTTGACTATATAAGAAAAGAAAAGCTTTTCATCAAAACGCAACAAACTAATTTAATCACAAACCTTTTTCATTTCGTGGCTTGTAAAACACCCGATTAAATCTTTGCTACTTTGCTACACGTTTAGTACAAAAGTATCATTATTTTACTCCTGTTCCTTTCTTGATTGAAACAACTCGCATAGAGGTCGGTGAATAGAAAATCGGTGGTTAACTTTCTGTCCGACCATTTTAGTCTGAACTTTGGTAATCCATTTTGTTTTCTACATTTACCCCGTCGGATGAACGAAAAAGAAAACCAAGAATAGCCTTTGTTATTCTGGTTACCTACGTGAGCTTCGTATTTTAAAAGAGGATGATGCACTTTCGCTGTGCTATTTTAATTTGTGACTGTTTTGCGCAGTTGGTTTTTAACTTTACTTTGTAAAAAGAAAATCGGATATTCCATTAGGAATAAACATTTCTTCCAAAGGTGCAAGAGAATATACACATTTGTTTATAACCATTTATTTTTGTTGTTTCCCACGTGTTTCAGACACAATGGGGTATTTTCTCGAAAGTAAATCAATGAAACAACAAAGTTTCAAAATACAATCAATCCCGACCGTCCTTCAATATAGGAGAAAATAAGTAAGTTGGACAGTGAAACGCTGAAATTTGCCGAGGGCAATTTTTCTCGTCTCCTCAATGTCAGCCCCAATAATTCACAAGTTTTGCGCCGCCACCAGCGCCCGGGCGATCGAGTTCACGGCGTTTCCACTCGCTAAATGGAGTGTTTGGGTTTGTACGCCGAAAAACTTCACTAGATATATGACTTAAGTTTAGAAAACATGTGAAATATTTGGGTCATGGGAAGGTTCAGCATTTTGGATATAGAAGTGATACCTACTAGTGTATAAACAGCTGGCTTTACTTTTGCTGTTAAGTATTTGATTTCGATTAGTTTGGTATTTGATGATTTTGAAGTCACTTGGAGCATGATATTGTATCTTACAATGTTAGGTTCTGTTAAATTACAAAGCAATGTTAGTCCAGTCTAGAGCTGCCGAACCGGTTGCCTCAGATAGAGAGATATTTCTAATTTTTCGGTCGACCTGCGCTCTTTGGAAGAATGTAGCTGTATAAAAATAGAAGATAAAATGGACTCAAAGAGATTGGATAACGAAAAAAGGCCAAATTACAAGAACAACCAAAATACACGAGGCTAATTGAAATCATTGGATCGACATCAAATATTTAACTCTATATTCTGAATCTTCGTTATTATCTCAAAGTTCCGATTGAATCACTGAATCTCGGCGCTAACTACTGGAACATAAGCGAATTTCAACTTTTATAATTAACTTTTCAAACTCTTCGAGACCTCTGGGGCAATATTTGCTGATATCACAATATTAATGACCTCATTCATGTCATTCTCGTTCCTGCAGAGTCGATACCTTTGCGCAATATCCATTACTGGTTGCGAAACGTCAGTTAAACTAATACCATTAATAACCACATAATACTTTTATAAAAATGTATGTGACATATTTTGTTCTCATATAGCACACAAAAGTTGAAAAATTTAAGGCTACTTGAAATTGCAATTAATTTGTAATAAAAATAAATAAGAGTAAGTATATTGTATAGCAAGATATTAAATATGGCTTTTAAACTACCAAGACAGCAAGTTAAGCAGCTCTTGTCCATACATGAAGAGTCACTTTCGCTCGCACTCCGACCCTCAACGGAATTGTACAATAGTAATAAAGAATTCAGAGTAGACAATTAAAATCTCAAAAGGATGGCAAAGAAAGAGTTCCAACGGGGCAATAATGTCGGCCACCTGCTCCGCCGAGATAGGGATCATAATGTTAATTTAATTAAAGGACTAATCTAAATTGCAGAGGACCCGACACTCCGACGACCATTAAAAGGATATTTCGACGCCGACAGTAAGTCGGGGAAACTTGCTGATTATAAATATCTTGGGGAACAACCCGGGGAGACAACGTTGCGACTAAAAACATTCTAGTAAATACAAAAGTTTCCAGTTTCTAACTTTATGTGCCGTGTACTCGGGTTTTAAAGTACTGTTGGAGGGACATTTTGGACGAGACATGAGACGAGCTAAATGTGTATTCGTGTATTTAGCTATTGCATTCATTTTCTCTAGCTAGATTTTGACGGGCGTTGTATTTAACAGGTTCTTTTATATCAAAAAGTGGTATTTAATTATACAACAAGTGGGATACTTATCTAAATTGCTGAAGACGGGCTCGTTTAAGTTTCATTAAAAGGGGTTCTCCAAGACTCTACACAAGGAAGAAAAAGTTTTACAGCGATAAAGATGCCTTTCGTCTTGAAAACAGACAAAAGTTGCTGAGGGGCGGGTGGGAAACAATTTATTATTTCCTTTGATAGTCCGTACAATCCTTATAAAGGAATTCGCTTATTTAAAAACGCAGATTGGCCAACTTTTGGTTTAATTAAACGACAGATAATTTACGACAGTATTTCACACTCCTGAAACCTTTTTGGCAACGGAAAATGTTGTTGGCAGAGGTTTCAATTTTCTGTGTATTTTCACGCTAATGAATTATTGAGGGGGCTCTATGTGATAAACGCTAATGGATATCGAGAAAATTTGAAAAACATATACGTAAGTTTTTTTTTTTTTTTATATATCGAACCTGTAATAATAACCAGAAAAGGTTTTTTTTTTAAATAAAGCTGACTGTTGTTAAGACTGAATTACGGCTTTATAATAAGACAGCATGCATCAATTCCGAATCAGCGGGCCAGTCGTGCGCAGGGCAGCTTCAGTCCCGCCCAAATTATGTTCAATGGATAATTAATCGCTGTGGTCTGCTTCGATAACAATAGCCAGTATATCGATATCGTCATTATAAGCCCGCACGGGAGATAATATTCAACGAACTCCAATTACTAATGACTGATTTTGCATGCAAGTAACCTTTCAAAACCACACGGCACAACTTCGTTTATTAGTTTTCTAAGTGTGCCTTTTGTTTATGAGATACTGAAACCGAAGAAGAATGTGTTCACGTAATTTTTTTTTTTTTTATACAGTGCTTTTATCCATGTACTCAAAACACAGGTAGCTTCCCTACACCATGTACTAATAAAAATCTTAAATTAATTCACTGACTGACAACGCACAGCCTAAACCGCTGGATCTAGAACATCATGATTATTATCATCATCATGTCCCCCACTGCTGGGACAGGCCTTCTCTCAAAAAAGAGGGGATGTTCACTATAATCCATTACGCTGGCCCAGTACATGTTGGAGAATGTAATATCTCTTAGAACTTTTTTGAGGTTCTTGGACATACCAGTTTCCTCCCGATGCTTTCCTTCACCGTTGTTGAGTGTTGACATCAAAACTGCAACTTTTTTAAAAGCTTTTCTCATTAACAGTAATTGGTCACGGTATAATATTATAAGAGCAAGAAATTTTGCACAGTGTTCTTTATACTATGTGGTTAACCACTAAGAAATAAGGTCTGACATTACGTATATTGGCGAGGCCGAAGGCCGAGTCCCGAGCTCTATACGCAAATCGCGAGCAAATAGTTAGCACCAAATAACTTTGGTTTAATGACTTTTAATTTTACAATACAAAAATAAAAGTATTTAAATTAGGGCCCTAAATGTAAATAACATTTCATGAAATCAAAAGAAAAAGAACGCAAGGTCCACGCGAATCTTAGGAATAGACACTTGCACTCACAAAATAAATCATAGGAATCTTTTAGTATTGCCTTATTTATTTGTTGTTGTTGAGTTTTGTAAAAAGTCATGGAACAAAAGTTGCCAGGCATGATATAGAGAAGCTGCCTCTGAGACGTTTTTGGTCCAATAGGTATTGTAAAATTTCAACGCAATAATTATTTCTATTTAAATTTTGTCTATTTTACTTTTTGAAAATCGCATTACGGGAGGATGTAACGATGATGACTTCTTATAATTTTATCCTCAAAAGAAACATAGGTACTTGAGCACTGTAGTGTTATTTTAATGGGACCTGGAAAGGAGGGTCGGTTGCAATTAAAATTTTCCATTTTATTAAATTAACGAGCAGAGTAAGGTGCTTCGAGGGGGTACTTTTTACCAAACAAAATACGAATACGGATCATAGAGACAGAAACGTCTTTTATTAATTTTTCATGAGATTTTGCTGCCGTTTGAAATGGCTATTCAAATAAAATATCTATTACAGTTATATGATTACTAACGGGATATTTACCATGCTAAGGTTGTGGAAGGAGCTCCTGATATTTCAACGCAGTTACATGCACCATGTTCACGGGAAGACTGAGTAATGCGGGTGGTTGGTCGAACACCAAGAAAGGGTTGATCGTTTTGTCTGCACCTAACAATGAACTATTCGTGAAAATTGTGCATGTAAGTGCGCTGAAATATTGGGTTATACGTAGTTCTAAATATCTTGAATAATGACTGCGAAAATCTTATTTTTTTTTTTTTTATTGGTACAAAGATACATTAAAAGGTTTTTTTTACCGATTACACTTAGGAGAGCGGGCATCGGATCTGCATGACCGACGGACGGACGGACGGTTTTCGGTTTTCGGTTTTTATCGGACGGTCAAGGCAGGTACGAAAAAGTGACACCGTTTTAAGGTTGATATCTCAAAAAGCCGTACAAAGCGCTTTGATTCCACTTTTATTATTAGAACCTCTGTGGAATACGCTACCAGAATGAGTGTTCTCCGTTAGTTCCAATCTGGGAGTCTTAAAGTAGCGAGAGAATCTGTTCGTTGCAGGCAAACGTGCTCCATTGTAGACGTAACATCAGGCGAGATGGCGATCAAACGCAAGCAAAAAATATAGCTTATTTTATTGTATCCAAAACAGAATAAAACCTATTTCCAACTATACTATTTCCAGGGTGTCTACTCAAGGCGTTAGAACCAGGCATTGGCACAGACAAACACTGGGTTACACTGCGACCCAGTTTGTCTCGCCTTATCTGAATTTCAAATACGCTTGCAGGTGGGGACGCGATTGAACGAAACTTCCTGTACGTTTAGATTTACCAGCCACAATTGAATCTCACGCCGGAACTTGGAACCCATACAGTTTCCAAAGTGGTTTATGAAATAGATACGGGGTGTGGGCACTTTGACGAAAGCGTGCCAGTGGATTTGTCATGGTGATGAAGGAACGGTAAAACGGAAAGAATGAATGTAAAAGCTATTTAAATTTTATAGAAAATTCAAAAATACGAAGTCTGGAAGGATTTGAATTTGCGTAGCGATCCAGGTAAACGCTCCCATTGATCTAAACGAGCTGCGTTCGCTTTCCAATTGGTCTCCAAATTCTTGTATTATCTTTTGCAACCAATTTAAAAGTTGGTGATGCCATCTATAATTTTTACTACATGCGAGTAACAGATTAAAAAAATGCAATAACTATCTTTGAATGATCTGTTTTGTTTACTTGTAATAGGCAAAAATGGTAAAGTCATACATAATAGGTATATCTATACTAATATTATAAAGATGAAAGATTTGATTGTTTGTTTGTTTGTTTATTTGTTTGTTTCTTTGCATTGAATAGGCTCCGAAACTACTGAACCGATTTGAAAAATTCTTTCACTGTTGGGAAGCTACACTATCCCCGGGTGACATAGGCTATATATCTATACCCATGCGAAGCTGGGGCGTGCCGCTAGTATAGGTATAAAGATAGGTATGTGCTATATAGATACCTAAAAGGAATTATTTAAAATTCTCTTCAAAAATTCTTAATCTTTATGATAACCATTGATTTAAATTTAGTAAAAATGTCCTGTGATTACCTATAAATAATTTAGACGCCTTTTAGAAATACCAACAAACTTATTTACTCTTTTGTCGGTATAACAATGTAGCCATTGTTAGTCAGTTTGCGATAAATGTAGACTAACGTTAGTGTTGTTTTAGTTACTTTTGGTTAGAACATTATTGAGCGTCGATCCGATATCTACCCACAGTTTCAAATATCTTTAGTGATAACAATGTCAAAATATATACATAATTAGGAATTCATTATTTTGCGAATTCGACAATTTAGGAAGTCAATATCAATGACGATTTATATTATCTTTGGTCAACATTGTACAAAAGAGTAAAAGTAAACATTAAGAGAATTCAACTTTTTGGTAATTCATCGTTTTAGGAAGCTGACGTTGTACAAAAGCAAAAAAAGTTAACATAACAAGTATTCCAATGTAATGGACCTAAGGGTTTTATTTTATTAACTCTTATAGAGAAATGTAAGCAAATCTCAACCAGATAGAAATTTAGTATATCTTCTTCGGGACGACAAATAAAGATATCTACGGTAAATAAAGATATTCTCGCCAAATTGTATGTGAAAAGAAAATGAAAACATGTGGTTCGAGAGGCCATTTACCATTATTAGCCTGTCGTAAGCAAGAGGAAAGTAAAGGATTTACCCAAGAGAACGCTGTTTATGAAAATTTATACATGCTTAAGAAATACTTATGTGTTTATGGAAAAGGCTTTGCGTTAATAATACATTTCCTGCATGCTAAATTGTTTATTCAGAAGCACGTACTTGTAGTACTTTCAATAGACTAATAATTAAATTATTTTTAATGCTTATAAAATGCTTTTTGCTTGCCATAATTATGTGTAAATAAGTGTTTATGATAACAAAACAAACGAGCCCAAACCACACGGATCTAGTGTTTTGCCATTAGAAAAGTCTTGTGGTCACTTTCAGTTTTCACTATCAGAATCTCGCTATGATAAACTTTGACGTGTATGTGCTATTACTCATATTAACAAATCAAATGAACCCGAACACGATGGGCCAATCATAAACCATTAGGAACTATAAGCCATTTTAGAGTGAATCGGTTTTCTAGTCAAAGTCAAAGTCTATTATTCATAAATATAAATTTACACGGCAATTCAAGGCATTCTTCAAGGCAAGCGTGCTCCATCGTAGACCGCATCATCGCTAAACATCAGGCGAGTTGGCGGCCAAGCGCAAGCCTATTTATAATTAAAATAAATAAGCCTCCTTGCTAGGAAGTACCTCCTTTTCCGGCCCTTCCCCTTCCCCTTTTCCTTTCCCCATTTTCTTTTTTACCGTTCAGCAAATCAATTGCTCTAATAAAGAAAATAAAACCATGTTATTTATTGATAGGCTGATAATGATGACGATGAAGGTCAGAAATATAATTAATAAAATTTTATAAAAAAAATAGCAACTGACTTCACGGGAAGTTCAATAAACGGGATTAATTTTCCAATTTTCCACTTTTAGAGATATAATATTTTCTTCAATTTAAAGTTGCACAAACCTTGAGATATATATCCTATTTATAAAAAAAGAACATTAAAATCGGTTCAAAATCGGCGTAAATACACAAAAAATATAAATAAAGAAAAAATATTATATTATGAACAGATTTCCTTGTTTCAACCAGCTACGCACGTTGTTTGGCGCTTTCTATTTTTGCTACAACTCTCAGAGCAGAACACGGTCTTTCAAAATTATTTGGTAGTGAATAAAGTATATAGCCATAAATAACGGTCCCTTAAGGGCGATTAAATTCTTTCCTGCTGCGGCGAGGAGAGGGAATTTCTCTGCTCAACGGACGTCTCCATCCGAATAGGTGCCCTAATTCGAAACATTTTCGCGGAGACTGTCTTAAATTTAAAACATGAATTAATGCTTGTAAATGTATCTAGAACGTGAAGTGGATTTAAACTTAACGATAGTTGTTGTGAGTATGTGATAGTTGATTGAATCAGGCGTTACTTTATTGTTTTTGCTTTGAGTAGGTGATTCTAACAGGTCACTGAAAACGAACCGATCAGTCTTCAAACCGCGAGTTTTATAGAAGCATTTACAACCGAGCGCTCCTGGGCCCCGATTCTACTAAACAAATTTTCTTTAAATTGTAATTGTTGTGATTTTAATTGTTAAATAACTGCCTCAAAATTGACTGTTTTAGGGCTGTAGCTTGGATCACACGTTCAATTGTATATCCAGCGGTCGTATTATGGATGTTCGTTTGTATTTGTGATAGTTATCACGATCGTGTGCCATCCCGTTCCATTTACTTACTTACACCACACGCGGGAGCGAGATGGAAAGCTATCTGCAGGCATCGACAAAAGGAAAATAAATTCCTTTTGTCGATGTCTGCAGGTTGTATTTTCTACAACAACCGTCAACAACAGTTCAGCTATGTCAGAAGCTTTGAAAAACAACAATAAATACAATAAAGAACAAAATATATTTAACAATAAAGCTGGCCATTGGGCTTCTGTGGTTCAGCATATATGAACTTACTTTAATTAACCAAATTTGATTGCCACAAATAATAATAATAAATACCTAAGATTCTACAAATCGCTTGTAACTTACGCCCGTGATGGAGGTATCTCGGCGAGTGCTTCACATCAGCTGATTGATGGCTCTAATCTCCACAACTATGGCACTCGCACGAAGACAGATAGTCTATAGAGCCGAGGCTTACGTACATACGTGAACAATGTTCTGGAGCTTTATTACAGCACTTTACAACATCGTATTGTCCAAAAACAAGCCCCAAAAACTGCGATCAAACTTTTGACAGCAAAAATCCTAACCGTAGAGCAAGTTAGGAAGTTTTAAGCGTTATGGCTCTCAAAGTCCTAACCCCCGTACGGAGATCGTCGCTACGCCAAAAGCCATGTCCCCGGAACAACGGGAGGGAGTAAGATGATAAAACTGTTTGCAGAAGTCGATTTAAATAGCGAATTCAATCAGTCCAAACAAGCAGAAAATCGAACCCCAAGCCCCAAATCATCCAATCGTAGTAAATCTCAAATTCCGAGTACGCAAGCTAAGGAGCCGGCCGGTCCCGGCCAAGTCCCTGATTTAAATTGCAGATGCCCCTCGGGAACGCAGACTCTCGCGATATGCTAATCATAGTCAAGCCAAGGATTATCCCTGTTTACACTCAACAAACTCACTTAATTTCGCACCGACCGATGTCTTGACATGTCTGTCTTCTATGACCACAGAAGAGAAAATTTTTTCGTTTAAAATAGAACGGCTGTCAAGGCATTTTTGCAAGAAATCCGTTGTAGCCAGTTGCACACATGTAAACGAAACGTCATAATATAACTACATAGGAAGGAATGCAATAATTCGTCAAGATTATTATTAATCCAAAAGGTTATGAACGCCATTTTGTTAAAGTTTAAAACTGACCTTCTCGTGGTGCAATACGGTTCAGTTCCCTGTGCATTTTGCGCAATTATTTCGGTAAATGTTGCTATTCCAAAAAAACTGCACGATTCTTGTGCAGTTCAAAAAACTAGTACGAGTTCAACAGTCCTTAACGTAAATTCATCTACGACATAGTTAAAATAGTTCCAAATTAAACTGCACGATAAGCACGAGGGTTAAAATAATTTAGCTAAGAGTTTTTCATCGATTTTGCTTTTTTTATTAAACAAATCTAGTGTATTAACGCATGTGATTGTGTAATAATATTGAATTATTATCCGTTAAATAAGATTAAGGCAAATTCGTAGGTTTGCGTGAGTGTAGGCAAACAATGGGAAGTTGCAAATGTGATTTTTTGTTTTGCCCCAACACTCCATAGAAACTTGATTAAAAAGTTTCCATGACCATACTAGGTCATGATTCGACCATGATATTGACGTAGGCTATGTTTAGAGCTCAATTTATGTGACTTTAAATGGGTAGAAAAATAAATATGTTACTTGATACGGTTAAATGCTATTTTCGTGAGGAGTCATTAAAAAAAAACCTCATTCTATAATTTAGAATGTGGTATCACAGCTTAGTGATGGGAAAGTTTTGTGTGCAGTTTTAATTTTATCGATAATCTTAATAGGCATAATGACTAATAATTTTTATTACCTCATAAAAAAGCTGATCATAAATAGCACATCAACGAAAACAAAATAAAAATTAGTTCAAAAATAAATGAGATATAAACATTTTAATTTCGTGCTAGACAGAGAGCGCACTATACTGAGCCGTGACGTCACGCCTCAGGAGCGCCATACAAATGCTGTACTAACACACGCTTTGCTAGTAAGGAATAGAGCATCCCCTCCCTATCCCCACCTAAAACTTTAAACACTTATATCTCAGAGATTTATCAGCCAATTTCATTAATTTTTTCATTACTGTAATGATTTTGTCAATCATGTGTGAATTTTATTGTATTTTATACACATTTCTAATTAATTTGTATGGAAGTTAATAAATCACATTGCAGTAAATATCATTACCTACTTAATAGTAGTAAAAAAGGATAATAAGTAATAGCTTTCAAAGGAGCAACATCTCCCTGTATTAGAAGTAAAGTGTATAAAGGAATAAAATAATTATGTTAAAAATGATTGTGTAAATATCTATATTGTGAAAGATTGTAAAATAAATAATGTGATTGTACCCTAGGTGTCTGATTTATCACAGTACCTATGTGTAATGTATTTAGTTATATTCATCGCTAAGCCGGTTAATTGTAACAAATTAAACATTAGGACACATGCCTATTCTATACTTTAGCATATTAGATGGTAGGAATTCTACTAGTCGTTTAAAAAAATAGCAACATTGACATGCTTCGTTCGTATGAATTTGTCACTGACTCACATTTGATCATTATTTATTTTTTGTTATACTTTAGTTAGAGTGTGTCTGTGTACTATATTCATGCCAATTATTACGCTTGTACGTATTATCGTTACACTACATTACATGTACATTAGACCTAATACAAAAATAACGTTATAAATAACGTGTAAATATTCCGTAATCATACAACTAAATAGTGAACAACCGGGATATTTTAAAAAGTGGAGTTTAACGTTTCGGGATCGCAATTGAAGCTGGCTAGGTTTTTTATTGAATAAAATAATCAATAATGAATATCAACGTTAGTTGATTGAATCAGGCGTCACTTTACGGAAGTCTAAAATTTGCATCACAAATATCTATAGAGAAAAATAATTTATAACTTTATAACTTCCTTTAGTTTGCATTTTCTTGGAGTCGAAGAATTTGAAAGAAAGGCAGGTGAAGCTATTTTAAGCCTCTTTGGAGATTCAAATGAGGTTGTCTGAGAGTAGTATGAAGACGTTGGTGTTGGTGATATGGTTTAATTTTTAACCACTAAATGTAAATAAATATTTTATTTTTGTGATATTGCTAATGGCTTCAAGTATCTTTTATTTGTCGTGATACATAAATGTCCAAAAAATGTTTTGAACAAATTGAGCTTGTTTTAGTAGAAATCCAATCACGTCTTCCTGTTGCATCAATCCATTTTTGCCTAGTAGGCGGATTGCCTGGAAAACTGCAATAAATTCAATGTCTATTTATACAATAGAAAATTACGGGAAATGTAATAGTGCTAATAGATGAGACGGACTTGGTCCATATGTCTGTTAGTACTATAAGAAAAATCTAAATGTATCGATATCGATAAAATAATGGTAACCACTATTATTGTCAACGGCTTGTCAACAGCTTAAGTAATTAAAACACGGTGAAATAATAAAATTATAAACAATTTAGACATATCGGTGATACGATATGCCTCCTTTTTTTAAATTAAAATCTTTGCTAGCTAGGCGACACGTAATTACAGCGCAAGAAGGCATTGTGGAATAAATTCGATGGAGCAGCTACGCGTTCAAAATCAGTTAGCAATTGTGATACGGAGTTCAACGCGTTGACGTAAATAAGTATGTTCACTCGTATGCCTGGTAACAGATGTTCCTTCTCTTTTCCGTTCTATCTACTTCTCTTTTCTGTGTCTATGACATTGTGATGGGTGGCAGATTTGACAGGTTATTATGATCGCAAAATTACTCACTAAAAAGCTACCTTGATAACTAAAATTGTTTAGCAAATCGAGGTAAAATTATCTGATTCTTTCAAATTATCTACATTAAGTATTTATTTAAATTTTACTTGAAAACAAAATACCCCTCAGTCACTGACTGACTCATCATGGAATCTTGAAAACTACGGCTCTTACGTCTACTGGACGCATCCTATACTGATCCCACGGGATTAGTTGAGAAATTCATTATTATTTTTATTATGTCGAATCGGCCCGTTTTTAAATTTGACCTACGAAGCTGAAATTTGGCAGATTCCTTATGGAGTGTGTAATGGTAGTTGAGCTAAGAAAGGATTATGCGATATTGTCGAATTAATCATATGAAACTCTACGCGTACGAAGTTTCAGGAATTAGCTCGTTTGTTATATAAATAAATATTAATTAAACAATTTGTCATTGAATAAACGCGCAGAAGATAAATAATTATAGAGTAGTCCAGTACATATAGTAAATTAGCTTCAACTAACTTCTCGTAAGATTATTCCGCTAAATCCATTAAGTCGGCTTCCTATAAGTGTATCGGAAGAACTTCGAACCTCTTTGTTATTACAATATGCATGTGAGTATTTGAAGCGTATGCATTATCTGTACTACGCGCCTTTCTTATGAGGTGCTCTATATTCTGCAAGGAAAGCTGCAGATCAATTTACTTTTTTAACCCGTGTTAAAAATATTGAACTGATGTTTTGCTATCGATTTTCCACGCTTTATATTAGCTTCACTAGTAAAAGGCTAACTAACTATCTTACTAGATAACTACCTAGCTAACCAACTAGCTAACTAACTTACTGAGTAATTAGCTAACTAACTAGCTAACTGGCTAATTAACTAACAATGTAAATAAATCTTGAAAGTCGATTTTATCCCACTTCTAATTTTATTGTCGTATCCGATTTGAAACTTTGCAAGTAAATGGATTCCGGATGACAATACAATATTTTGGTGCTTTTGTACTGTCGTGGGATCGTACTGATCTGAAGATGAAATTGGGTGGTACGATATAACTAAATACGAATACTAACGATATAAGTAAATGGTGGAACTCTTCAATGAGTACTAGTAAGTAAGCACCTCGAGTTTGGGCTTATTTGGATTGTTTTAACCCATGTCAAGAATTCCATTATCCACTTTCCAGCTGCATCATCAGATCCTCGTCACCAAGTTTGGTTTGTTTTGACAAGTCACATAAAAGTGATTTTCAGGGTAATAAAAAAACATTTTATGAAAAGATACCAAAATATGAACAAATAAAACTAAGAGCAAAATATAATAAAGAGGGGGTTGTTAATCGAAATGATTTAATAATTTTACGCCAGATCGAATTTAAGTTCTGAGACAAACTTGGAAACGTTTCTAACGATGTCTTCTTTGGGAAAGTTCATCCTTAGGACTTAAGTTAACTTAGTCTTAACTTTGTTGGTTCTTAAATGAAGTTGAACTTGTTTACCTTGCTTATTCTATTTAACATAAATATTATTCAAACTGTGTTTATTATTCCAACACAAGGCGTAATATGATAAGATGTATTCATATTTTAACTACATAAGTTTGTTGTAAACCTTTTGTTCGTTTACCATAAATGTACTAGTTTAACTCATCATACGTGTAAATAACAATTATTACTCACTTGTTGCGGCTAAAGAAGATTTTTTTTCAAAACGGTGGTATTTTTTTATTACAAGCTGTTGTCCTTAACTTTGTACCCGTCGACTTTCATATAAACTTTCAGCCCTCTTTGGTAACCTTTATTCGGGTTTTTCACAAAATTATTTCTTAGCTTGTGTCTGCTCCCCATAAGGAATCTACTTGCTAAATTTTGCGCTTCGTAGTTCAAGTAAAAAAAAATCAATCAATCAATCAAATAGTTTCGAGGTTTCTTGGTGAATCAGTCAGATGTATAGTTTTATTATTTTATTATTATTATTAACCTACCTTGATGCTCTGCGTATGTCGTTGAATTTCTATGTATAACATGCGGTCTAGAAGAAGCATGCTAAACGGCAGATTTTTTCACATGAAAAGCAAGAAATGTCAATTTTATAACGAGGAAGGTTGGGTGAGAAGTTATTATGTTTGTATCCTTTTACCTAATTTATTCCATGCCTAGGGGTTGCCATTGTTTTTTTATATCGTACCTAAAAAGCCATATGTAACATAATTTTATTTCCAATAAACATTAAGCGCGTTGGGGGTAAATATCTAGACCGGGCAATAAGTACGCTTGAGGCATCGTAAAGTCGACCTGAGTTGGCACTAATACGAATTTATGTCGATGGACCCGAGCCTTGCCACCGGTATCGATCCGGCAATGCCTATAAATGTTTCAATTTACAAACCAACCGTTTTATGTTAACCAAGATATATTTTATATCGCATCATGAGGGCGAAGAAAGAACCCACTATACGAGCTATTCGCGTAATAAAGACGCGGTAGAGACAGGTAGAGTTTTCGATGCTATTTTATATAACTTAGTAAAACTTTAGTCCCCTCTTTATACGAATGCCCAAAAAAAGATGTAATTTTATTAGAGAAAGTGACGTGGTTTTGACACTTTTTATTTATAGAAACGTGGTTGAAGTGGTTTATTTATTTGTTTTTAGAGTTCCAGTTTGCGATCCCAAACAGCAGCCGTTGTTATCAAGTGCGTGCCGCGCGGCGGCCCGCAGTAGGTACAATGCGAGATGCAGCCGAGCGCGTGCATTCAGAAATGGAAATTGATTTTAAAAAAAAACAGACCAAAGTTATTTTCACAGTCTAAAGCTCCTTGAGCAGAATATATATATATATATTTAATTTTTTTCATAATTCTACGTTTGGCCACCAACTCACCTGATGGCCTGATGCTAGGGTGTGGTGTGTATAAAATAGTTTTATAAAATATACAGTAGTTTATTAGAAATAGCGATTAGCGACGATGCTGCGCGATAGAAAATTAATGAGCTATTCGGGTATTCCTGTTTTCAAAATGGTTAATTGTGTAGTTTGTGTTTTATGTAGCGAATCGAAGGTTCGTTTCTAACCTTGGATATTAGTAGCCAACCATTTAGATAAAGTTTAGAAAGCAATTAACATAAATAAAATTGCTATTTATTTATAATACCTCAATTCTGAAACTGAATTTATAGTACCGTATAAGAACTACATAAAAGTTCGGCGTGCACTGGCAGTTATAAGTCGGCCGCCAGACAGGCGTCTCCGGCGGCAAACAAGCTCGCGTCACCGACACCGCTTAAGTTTTATATCGAGTTTTGGTGAGGAAATCCCGACAATTTACATGAGAAAGCCGCGCCGAAAGCCGCGTTCCTACCCTCCATGGACGGCTCAGAGATCTAACAAGGGACAAGAATGTAGGTGGCATTCGGAGCGAGCATGCGAAATACGCCCCGAATATTAGATTGAAATCGCGAAACGTGTTCGATATTAAATTTTTCGTCTAATTATAGCATTGGCGCGAATATATTGAATATTCGGCATCGACGACCCGTACTTTATTACGTGAACATTCGATATTACGCGGAATCGAAAAAACAAGGAACTGAAAATTTTATGAACAGTTTCTCATTTTCTAAAGTTATTTTCTTGAAACTAAGATTATAATAGTAAAAACTGTTAGGAAAGTGTATATACAATCACGTTTACAGCTACTATTATAAGATAAACATTAGTACCATGTTGGGCGCCAAAGTTAGCGATATGTGGTACGCCACATGAGTAGTAATTAACACCGCCTCGCGTTCCCCCGCGGATGTCACCCCTCTCCCGGCACTCAGTGGGGCACGCCGATTGAATTAAACTTTGGAATGGTTGTTGTGGTTCGAATCTGCTGGTTTTGTCGCCGGCGTTTTGTGCAGCTGCGATTACTGGCAATACTAGTCCGGCGTTTATTAGTTGCACTGCTAACGGTAGGTGAGTATCGAGTGCCAAGTTTTACTGCCAAAGGTATGCCAACTCTCTCGGGGTTTGGAAACTATAGATACCAAAACTGTAATACCGGCTGGAAACTCTTGCCGAGGCACATTGAGTCCGTATAGTCCGTGCAATAAATAAAGGTGAGCGTCATTAATATAAGTACTTAATGTATGTACCGTACACATTGTGCTATTCTAATTTCTAAATTGCATTTATAGCAAATATAATAATATGCTAGTCTAGGCAAAACAATGGAACATTTTGCCTCTGTGTGTGTTTCCGCAGCATTATAATTGATATGGTCCTAAGGGTTGTTCAAATAAAAAACACCTTTTTCTCTTCAACTAGTAGTGGACTGTATTTCTTGATTTTACAGGATTGCTTCTTATTGTTCTAGGTGATTCTTGTCTTGATGCCGCTGCGAGAAGATGCGGACAGTTTTATTTTTATTTTTTTATATTGACTTGTACTGTTGGCCTTTTGGCCTCTACAGCTTGACCGGACTAGTTAGCGAACGCAGAGTGCGTTCGGCATAACTTGGTGGTTAAGTTTATGGGCGACTAGCACAAGGGCACCTCGAAGGTACGAACCTCGGCTTGGGCCGTCGCCGGGAGTGGGAATCAGACTTGCCCAGGCACCCCAGAAGGAGTGTGCCCTGGAGGCCCTAACGGTTGGTTGAACTGATTGATTATTTGGAGAGAATCTAACCGATCTTCTAACAGATCCTGGGGGTCTACGATTCTGCCGGCGGGATCGCTGTGTGTGTGTGTGCGCCTCTGGCAACCGACGCCTGTACCAAAAACGAAATATTTCCTATTGCTAGGAGCAGTCGGATCGGCCGAGCCCATCGTCGCCGCGGTGACGACAGCGATGGGGTCGACGACGGCGATGGGGTCGATGCGGACTGTTTTTTTTTTTTTTTTTTTTTTTTTTTTTTTATATTGACTTGTACTGTTGGCCTTTTGGCCTCTACAGCTTGACCGGACTAGTTAGCGAACGCAGAGTGCGTTCGGCATGCGGACTGAACAAATATGCTCTCTAGTATTTTTTTTTTTTTTTATGAGTGACTTTTACTGTTGGCCTTTTGGCCTCTACAGCTTGACCGGACTAGTTAGCGAACGCAGAGTGCGTTCGGCATAACTTGGTGGTTAAGTTTATAGGCGACTAGCACAAGGGCACCTCGATGGTACGAACCTCGCCTTGGGCCGTCGCCGGGAGTGGGAATCAGACTTGCCCAGGCACCCCAGAGGGGGTATGCCCTGGAGCCCTAACGGTTTGTTGAACTGAATGATTATTTGGAGAGAATCTAACCGATCTTCTAACAGATCCTGTGGGTCTACGATCCTGCCGGCGGGATCGCTGTGTGTGTGTGTGCCTCTGGTAACCGACGCCTGTACCAAAAACTGAATATTTCCTATTGCTAGGAGCAGTCGGATCGGGCGAGCCCAGCGCCGCCGCGGTGACGACGGCGATGGGGTCGTCCGGGTCGCCCAAGATGTTTCTAGGGCGTCTACGGAGAGCAGGAGGGTCTGTCACGTCTGTCGAGTAGTCGGAGGATTTTACTACAAGAGGATTGGGGTGGTGAGGCGCCGCGTCAAAGTAGCGGCGGGAGGTATACTTAAGGTATTGAATCATGGATGGGAGTTCAACATCGCAGTGCAGATCGGCGTTTCGCATATACCAGCTAGCGCCGACCGCTCTGCGTATGAAGCGGTTTTGAATGACCTGCAACTTGTCCAGATCGATGCGGGAGGCGTGGGCGAATGCCACAGAGGCGTAAGTCATGACGGGGGCTCTCTAGTATATAATCTTTGTCTATTTATAAGCTAAAACTTACTCTCGCAACTAGTGACCTGTCACGGGCGTACAGCGTTTCACCCGTCAACTACAGAGTTTTATTTCCCTAACAAATTTTCTAAATCTAAACTCAAGGTCATAGTTATAAAGCTTGTCTCTGATTGGTGGACACATTTTCACCAATTTACATTTTCAAAAGTTAATCGGACTAATCTGTCCGTAACAATAATCTTGGAGTGTTCAAAACTAGGATTAATAGGTTATTACTAGGCAAACACGGTCCATCTTCGGCCGCATCATCGCTTTCCATTAAACGAAATCACGGCCAAACATTAACCAAGTCCGATGTAAAAAAAACTCGACATGTTAAATCCACGTTAAAACCAAAACTCCTAAATATTCTGCAAGAAATTCTCACTGACCCTAATTTAGATAAGGTGCGTGGATAAATGAGAGTAATTTCGTTTAGAAATTTAATTTGAAGAGGAACAAGCTAAAAGCTTCGCTAATTACGTAGGAAATAAAAAGAAAAGATTTTACAACACTGTCGTCACATTTTAACCCCCTTTGTATACAACTCATGAGCTCAATGTCAGCAGCTAGTTTTTTCAGTTTACAATGAGACTCCAATAGAGAAAGGGTTGCCATGTGGCCTGTTTTCGCTACTCTGTCCTAGTTTTTATCATGCAAACGATCATACGTAAGACGAAATACCCGGATTTGAGGGCAACGTGCAAAAAACATGTTGTCAAATTGTATTATTTTCCTTATTTTGAGTGATAATAGTGTAATAATTTGTGAATTATTATTTATTAAGTGTTCGTAAACGTGCTCGAGTGTGGAAAGTGATATAACGAGGTGCAACATGTATTTTCGCGATGTTTCCAAAACTAAATAGAAGCTTCTTGTAAAACATCCACCATTTTACTAGGGCATGATTTGGACTTGACCGTGACTAACTTTGCTGGACTCTAACCATGACTATGAATTTTACGATATTTCATAAAACTCGATAACATTTTAATGTCTTGTTCATTTGCCAGTGTCAACTGGCAAATAAACAAGACGTACGATGCCAAAATACTTTCAAGATGGGAAGAAAAACAAAATAAGAAAAAACTATACATGTATTAATGTCATTTAGGCCCTTCTACCAACTGATGAGTCATAGTGGCGGCTTATTCCCAAACGGGTCCAATTTGCATGAGCTCCAAATGTTTTATCTATTTATTTATATTATGTTCTTTTTGCCGTAGGGCCAAAATTGACCCGCCGTGACTCATGTGTTCTAAAGCCAATACTTTATTGACATACAATTTTGAATCTACCACAAACTAAAAAAAGTTAACTTTTCCGTTTGATCTACATTATCTAATAAATGTTACGAAATAGGTGAAATGGCATAAGAACAAGATGACATATAGGTACATTTGTTACTAAATAAATCACGACTCTACTAATGAATGACTTAATTACTATTTCTCATCAACCCTTTTCACCCATTTTGTTTAAGACGTCATCCCTCACTTTTGCTGTAACCCTCACATTCGCAGCACGTATGAGCTGGTAACCCTAAGTGCACTAGGTAGAGAGGCTGGCCTGCCCTACGTAGCACAATTAGCGCGCGCGACTCAACACGACTTGAGTTTTAACAACGCCGCTCGCAACACTCCCCGTCATTCAGTCGAGTTGGGGACTCCAGCTCCGCCTTGCGGGACTCTTGTGTACTACACACATGTTAAAGGAAGCAATGGCACTGTTTTACACACTCTTACTTAGGCTTTATTTTATTAATTACTAGCTGTTGACTGCGACTTCGTACGCGTAGACTCATATAAACATTCAACCTCCATTAGCCCCTCTTAATTCAACTATTCAGAAAAATCTTTCTTAGCAAACCTTCGTACCCCATAAGAAATCTACCAGTCAAATTTCAGCTTCGTATGTCAAGTGGTTAAGATTTTGTGATGAGTCTGAAAGTGGTATATCGCTTTTATAATATGAGCAAAGTTCTCGCACTCACTTTGACATATTGTGTCTATGCAGAAAAAAATATTTCTCATGTCACTTATAACATAATTTTAACTATATTGCAGCTCAGTTCAATTTAATACGATTCTTGTGATGTCCGTTAGTATGTATTCTATCTATCTAGTGTATTTTTAACCTTAACACGAAAAACTGGAAGCCTTGCAAATAAGGAATCCACAATCCATAGAAAAATTAAATCATATTAGTCAAACTCATAAAGATGCAGTGGCAGCAAGTGCAGTGGCAATAGTTGAAGCAATTAAGAAGATAACGAGGAATACATAACCTCGGTGAAAGCTGTAAATCTTACTTGATAATTAACACCAGCTTGGCTACGTGGCTCGAGTAAACGCTGTCTCTGTTTCACTGTTCTCAAAGGAAGCTTCTAAAATATGTCTAGAACTATTTCCCAAATTAGCAAAACAATAACATTACTCAAATGAACTATAAATCTATTATTTTTTGGTAGAAATGTGAGGATGGTTTAATTAAACGCGACATTAAAGAACTAAGAAAGGGGACTTCTAGGAGAGTAAGGATTTCTAGAACATCCGAGTTAGTAAAACAATAACAGTTACGCATTGTTTAAAAATTGATAATTATAAATTTATAAAATCATATATTGCAATTTGTCGTCCTTTTTTGCTAAATATAAATAAATTAACAGCTTTACATACCCAACAAAGAGTTTTTGTGGTTAAAGATATTTATTATATTAAAGATATTTTTATGGTTGTGAAATACAATATTGTTTGAAGTAGACTATTATTTTTTGAAACATATGCTAATGAAAATAAGACATGCTTTTCATAATTTCCAACGACAGACATCAGCGTCTTTGTACCATGAAACGGCTTTTCTATGCGTATTATTGAGCGAGAGAGTATTCACATAATCAGAATCTCATTAAGTATTAACGCTCGAGTACCGAGGCGGGGCGTACCCATCGAACGCAAGTGAAATCCTACCTAGCATAAAAGTTAATAGTACTACCAAACCGTACGGGTTCTCCCAAGACAGCTGTAGGATACACCTAGTACTTATGGACTCTACAATCAGCGAGAAAGCTCTTTTCAAACTACTGACAACGGGCAAATACTTTTACATGCGCTCAGACACTATTTCCTGTTGCAATATCTTGTTTTATTTGGATTAGCTTTTAGAAGAATCACATAAATTAGTTAAAATTATAAATGCGAAAGTTTCGTATGTAAGTTACTATGTTTGTCCGCTCTCAACTCTGTAACAGCTTCACGAAAATGGAGGTACCTTATACCTTGGATTATATAAGTTATATAAGTTACATTTGCTTCTAGAAAAAAATAACATAATTATCCTGTGGGATGGCGGGTGATATCGCGGGACGCTGCTAACAAGTATATAGCATTGTTGTTGGAAAATTTATATTTCCAAAAGAATCGTCCAAGCTAGGCTACTGTTGAACCGTATTATGCTGCGTGGAGCTCGGATCTGCACTTTAGCTACTCGAAGCATTCAAATAGCTGCTTTAGCATATAATATTTGAGGGAATCTTCATATGGTGGCGGGTCTGTGCACCCTTGCAAATAGAATTTGTATACCGAACGGTTCCCGAAAGGGTCTGTGTGCGATTACACTTCACGCATTCCGATCTTAGGGTTATTCATGTTTGCTATCACTTCGTTATCGATAAACTTTGATTAGATGCTACACATTGCGAGCACGTCTGTTCACTCCGGGTCTGTTTGATGTATTAGAATAATTTTCTATTCTAATTACTTACCTTAAACAGAAGGCTATCCATAAAGTTGGGGGCGATGTTTTCCTTTTTAAAACAGATTTGTTCGAGACTTAGGCTACCCTTTGCTAGCCTATTTAAGTATTAAAACGGGGTGCCCCCTCGGAACTAACGTATTCATGACTCTGAGAACACCGCCCCTTACTTTACGAGCGGCGGTCGCAGTGAATCGGAAAGGTAACCTATTCGGACCTCGACCTATGTGGAATATCACGCCACCATATGTTACGTAATTTCAGAGATTCACGGAAGGATATATCAAAGTTTGGAACTTCATATGTTAGTCGGAAGTCAGATAAAACTTTGGGCAAGCTAACTTAAGTTAACTAAGCTAAGTTCCAAGAAAATAAATATGAGATGTAATTTATTTTCTTGTATGCTGCATTTATTGTACTTTCTTTATCGTAATAACAATATTTATTTTGTATTAAGTATATGTTAAGTCAATATTAACACGGTGTGGGATGTTACTTTGTTTACGCGTGGTGATGTTTTCTGCTAGTCTCAAATGTTCAAAGGGTTCACAATAAATGTAGTCGTTATACTGTATGGCACAGTTTTTACACTGGGTTCTTTTTGAAACCTAAAAGAATGCAGAACAATACATACTTGCTGGGACATAATCTGCATGTCCGGTATAAAGAGCTTAACTAACAGCTTGTAAGTCTAGTTGTATATTTGATTCAGAGAAATAAAGTTTCTCTAGTTAGTAACAGCTTTTGCTGCATTAGTTAGGCACTATGGTTAGTGGAAACAACATTGAGCAGTAGTAACCGCCACAAAATGTTTAGCCTAGCCACGATAAGTACCTACAAGGTCACCTATATAGTTTTAATGATCAAGTTTATTCTAAGAAATTAACTGGACGTCACTCTGTGTCATCAGTTTTGCTTTAAACAACGACTTCCTACCTGTAAACATGGTATAAAGTGAACATTTTCAGTCCATATAATATATTAGCGGAATAGCGCTTATTAAAGTAAATCTCTTATAATTAACTGCTGGCTTTTTGGAAAAACTCATAGTGGGCAACGAAGAGAGCTATGCCGGAGTTTCTTTGCGCGATAGAATCCGAAACGAGGATATTCACCGTTACCCACAGCTGCTAAGATTTGTAAGTTGAAATGGCAATGGGCAGGCCACATCGCTCGAAGAACCGATAACCAATGGGGAAGAAAAGTTATAAGACCAGAATACGCAGCGTAGGTAGGCTACTCACTAGATGGACCAATGACATCGTGAGAGTCGCGGGCATCCAGTTGATGTAGATGGCAGGCTGTCGTTCAGTGTGGCGCTCTGAAGAAGAGGCCTATGTTCAGTAGTGGACGTCTTCTGGCTAATGGTGATGAAGTAAATCCCCATCGGCAAAACCAATGTCGTCATAGAGCGGGCGGAGGGCGTACCAATAAGCGTTTAGTACGGCCAAACGCTTTTTGCAAAGTAGAAGCGAGGGCGTACAAGCGCCACGTGGAATAGTCAACTCCACAGAAAAGAGAAGTAAATAGAATGGAAATGAGAAGGAAAATCTGTCGCCAGGCATTATGAATGAACCTTGATTGAACATACTTATTTAGATCAATGCGTCGAACTCCGCATCCAAAGAACTTGGACCTCACGTTTTTGGGTTAGGTCTCAAAGTTCTTTGTCCGCATAACAGTTGCTAACTGATTTCAAATGACTGACGTTTCGTTTATTTGGGTGCAACTGGCTACAACAAATTTATGACTTAAATGTCTTAACAGCCACTGTAGTTTAAACAAAAAAAAAAACTGTGGTCAACTGTTACTGGTTTACCGTAGGTTTAAATTTACCCCCACCGTACCTGTCATAAACTCTAGTAAAAAAAGGTACAATTTTAAATGTATGGTCTACGGCACGGTACCATCTACGGTATTTAATCAAGAAGAGTTGACTTTTCCCACTCCTGTTGTTGCAGTGAGCGTTGGGCATAAAGGCCGCGCCCTTTAGCTATTTACCTGAATTGTTTGCATTGCGAATGGAACTATTTGTAATGTAATGATATAATGCCTACACTCTACAAGATGAGAAGTCTCTGGATATCATGTATTTTCCTGCCTACGATGACTGCGCTTATTTGATAAACGAGTTATTCAATATACTCTTCGTATGTACTCCTGGTAGATCCACAGTCATGAATATAAAATAATTTCGTAGAAACTCAATTGGGTTACGCATTTTCTATTAGATATTTTCAGAGAAGTGTTGTTTATGGAGAAACCAATGAATATTATAACGTATGCGATTGTTTACATACCTGACGAAGGAATATTTAAATTTGCAGACGAATTCTCAAATCTTTCACGTGACGAAGAAGAAATAATCTGATTCGCACATTGGTAAAAGAATAATTGCTTCGAGACGCCCACACGACAGTCTCGTGGAACTCGTGGTCTCGTCGTCGTCAGGAAGCTTTGCGTATTACTTAGGTTTTTTATAAATTGACGAGTACGGCTAAATCTCAAAAGTCTAGACAACATTTAAAAAACCTTGAGTCATAAATAAATACTTTGATGGTAGAAAATGTTATAGCTGCCCAAATAGTGACGCAATATTTGATCCAAAAATATTTGTATTTGGAACAAGCTGTCAACCAATTAAGCTTGACCGAAACATTCCGGATTCAAATTGGCAGTTCATATTGACAGTTGCCAGGTGGCGCTTACTAGTGGCCTAGTGAAGAGAAGCGTACGTAGGTAGGTAGGTACACACTCCAACTAGTCGGGAATATCGAAAATATGTTCGTGTAAGTATGTCTAGGTCTATTCGCAACCTCTTTGAAGTATGGTAAGGATCGTAAAGTTATTTTTGGATGACGTATATCGACGATGTTCGAGTTGATGTTTCAATAACACACCTACCGCAAACGGATGTCTTGAAGAGGAAAACGAGCGCCACAATAATTACCTGGAATAGAAAAGAGGTAGTTTTAGCAAATAGCAATTATTGTAAAATGACAACAATTTGTATTAGTAACATTATCATGTTTTTATGTCTAGTACCTACTCAGTTATTTTTTTCGCTCTCGACGATAGCTTTTGAAGTCAACATCCAATGAGTAGTAATTTAGAAACAATTTAAATTTAGTCTAATAAAACGTGAACTTCAACAAGTCTATAAAGCTAAAAGTATAGCCTCTTCTTTTTACACATATAAGGTAAAGCAAAACGAAAAAAAATTTAAAAACTTATAATTTTTCCTTTGAATGCTTTGACTGTTACAAAACTTAACAGAAAAAGTTGTTTAGAACTTATTATTTATATTCTTAAGAAAAATTGGCGCATCGCAAAGTAAGAAGCGCGAAGCTTACAAGTGGCGGTATATACGGTATCTGTCGTGGTCGGATTTATCGCGAGACAAATTGCAACGGCCCGAGTCGACGCAGCGGCACTCAACCGTCCTTTGTGCAAATGAGATACGTAACAATGCTGAAAATGGGTTTCGCAAATTAATATGCCTGCTATTAGCGTCTTCATTTTTCCTGTTAATTTGAATGTTGTGATATTCAAGCGAGTTTTGCAATTCGGCGGTCTTTTGAATTTATAGGCATTTATTTTGCTTGTATCGTAAAATTTCTGTAGAATCCTTGCCACAACTGAGAAATTACCAATTAAGATATCAGCTGTAATCTATAAACAAGTTTGAACTCAAAGCCACGAGACAAGTTGACAAAATTCATCCCTTTATCTCGGTTTGTTTAAACGTTAATTATCGCTTTATTTATAGAAGAAATATTCTAATTTACCACGAGCTAATACCCTGTTTCCTCGACGAGACGAGACAAGACGGCGCCCGTCCCGCCCGTTGTCTGACAGGTGTCTTACGCGTAGTCGGATTTATCTTTAGAATTTGCGGGTTCCTGTTTTGAGTTAATATCATGTGGACCTTGTTTGTCATTAAGGCTGCTAACTAATTTGTATTATGGACGTGTATTAATTTTGAAATCACGTATCAGAGATAATTATTATAATAATCGTGAAATAGTGGCATTCATTTTACAAGTAGCCTAAGTAAGGCTTTAAAATAAGTAAACATCGATTTTGATCAGAAAAACTTTCGAATTATGAATAATCAACATGCAATTAGACAAAAAGGTTTGTGAGTAACAACATAAACGATTTCAATTAAAAAATACCAAGGGTCTTGCAAATTCATTTCTTGTTTACTTTTCAATAGAGCGTCCCTGAATGGAAGGTTTTTCCTTTCCACCCTTTTGTTTTAAATATGCATAACACCGTCTGTGCTCTGGAAAGTGTCGCAAAAGTGCCTCGGAGCTTATATTAATATTTGATAAAGGAACTCCAATTGAGACGCAATTTTGTACGAGTTCGTAGTACTGCTCTCTAGTGTTATTGCAGACACCACACAACGGCGGTGTCTATCGGCGAATATCTTAAGCCTCAAAAAAAAAAAAATTACTAATCTCTAGTTTTAAAGACTTAGAAGAAAAAAGAAATGGTCAGACATGATGTTTAAGAAATAATTCATCTAAGTGTGCATGAGTTAGCAACCTCCACTGTCTGTTTCGTGGAACTTCATAAAAAATCGATAAATACTGAGTTAGTGGAGTGAGTTAGTAAGTTAGTGTACTAGTACGTGCTAACTCAGTGTCGATAAAGTCTAAAACTACATTCACTGCTGAGTGCGAGTCTATTTAAATTACGTTTCTGGGTAATGATATTGTTTGCGCACCGACAACAATCGCATTGAAAATTTCGATTAAATTCACGTTACTTTATTATGTACACATTAACGAATGCATAAATCAAAAATTGTACTTTATTGTTATTTAAACGATGAAAATTAACTGTGCTTTATAAAAATGTATATAAACGTTATCCTTGAATAAAACAGACGTCAAAGCACCAGTGTTCTGAACAAAGGACAAGAAAGAAAGGAAAGGGCAAAAGCTGCATATATTTAGTAGATAACATCAGAAAACAGCGAGTGCACGAGAGTAATTATAATAAAATATTAAAGGCTCTCTCGCAGTAACCTACCATTAAATATAGTAAAGCTAATGGTGTAATGCTGCGCTCAGCGGAGTACCGACCTCAGTCAGGCTGCAAGTAGCGAAGGATGCAATCTGCATACATTAGCCTAACGTCTCTTAGTTTTGACACCTGCTCTCGCCTCCTGCTATAGAAAATATGAACACCCGGCAGATGGATGGCACAAACATGTCAAGACTAAAGGCAGTTGTTGCAAACTTGCGGAGTTGTCAAGAAAATCGCGCGGGCAAAATGTATTGTTTCGAAGAACCAACGGAGTTTGACTTGGAAGTAAGTGTTAAATAGCTGTTTCGAAGTATCATTTGTGTACGAGGAAAACGGGAATATGCTCGAATCTCACATCAAATTTCACCGCCCATCACTGACCCAGAAAATAATCACATCACTGACGAATCTCCATAGCACTTTTGTGTACTTATTTCAATTCATATTGAATGAATCACGACACAAATGTACAGTAACATTTTAATCACAACGAATTAGAAACTTCTAACGAAGTCCAGTGCCGAAGGGATACACTGTAGATTTATTACCTGAAAGCTTAATCTGAGCACAGCACACGGTTGGTTATAAATGGCTGCAAACAACCTCGTAAACTGGTGGCCCAGTGTAGCAAACACCTTAAATACTTAACAGCTCAGTTACCGAGTCAAGTTTAAATGTTCGGAGCGCGCTTGAGAGGGTTGTCACGTCAGAACACATTTTAATAATGCACTTGCTCGTTTAGTATTAAAATTAGCTGGCGAGCGGTGGTGGCGCACTATGTTGCCTGTTTTATTGATGGCCCGACCTGCTGTGGCCGTAAACTATCTATCACGATGCACCTGTATGTAGCAGTGATCTAGCTTCCGAATGTATGGTGACGTTCTTAAGTGTGATCATACGACTTACTCCGCGACAAGACGAGTCTAATCCTTCAGTCCTATTGACCTTCCTATACTCAATTATGTATGATTAAAAACAAAATGTAAGCTAAAATAATTATCTAAACTTATTAGCCTATTATACACAAACAGTTGGTTTGCCTATAGATCGTTGAAGATCTAGAGGCAATCCAAATGCTCAAGCTCACTACCAGTTGGCAGTGTACCCAGCATACTGGCGACATTATTACGCTGAATGGTAAGTATTGCTTATTGTGTTAAGCCAGAAAAACGCCAGAATTTTGGTCATCGCATTAACCAGGCGCTCTGAACTTAATTAAATGTGAAATTAAGTTGCAGGATCAAGCTTATTGTTCCTGTAAAATTGGCTACATTGTGCATAAAACAAATAATGCAAATTAAGTTAATTTTCGTACTACACGTCGGTTGCCGATGTCATGTCGCGTCTGCACATGCTACTGCTACGATTGTGCGAAGCTAAACCACTGGCTCTAATAAACTTCCACGACGCCTCTATACTGTGTTGTGGGTAATTAATGCCAGCTACCGGAGTCACGCTAAATTTCCCTGTGAAGTGACAAAGGCCGCCGTTTTCGTGTTGCAAGCGGCGAAAAAAGGCAGCGTGGAATGCTTTGTACTCAACCGTGTGATACCGATGGATGCTGGATAGGAAATATTAAACTGAATATTTGACGAAAATACGTATCATTTATATTCAAATTATGTACCCTACAGGGTACATATAATGTATGGACCCGGGTATGGCCTAAAACTGCGACCAGAACCACTGGAGGCAGCAGCATCCTATTAGTACACGGTGAACGTACTGCGATCCCCAAGCCGCTTGCCAAGCGTGGGGATTATGGCCTCTCTAAGGGGAGGCCTTTGTTCAGCAGTGGACGTTTACTGGCTGATGATCTGATGTGATATTCAAATTGAAATTGATGATGATGATTGATGATTAATGTAAATTTATACTCCATATCAGGTTTTTCACTGGGTCATGCAGATCTCAGAAAGTTATTTTATTGCCGAGAGGTTTCTCTCAAGACATAAAAGCAAGACTGTTTAATTTTTCAGGAGTGTCCCACACAGATATAAACCGGTATAGAAGCTGGACCAATCGCTAAAAGGATCTTTACGTTTGCAAGCCCAATACGTGACTCGATTCCTTGCCAGCATGTTTGTAAACTCGTTTAAGAAAATGTAAGAGTTCTTCATTTCTCGTGTCTTGTTGAACACTATTAGAAAATATGCTATAATCAGATAGAACCTTTAATGGAAGATTTTTAATTAAGTTTCTTTTCGTATGTAAGCCTTTTCCCAAGAAACAGTCATATTATTATACTCATAAAATTGCGACGAGTTACTTGAATCGATTTTTTATGTTATAGCTACTCGATACGTTAGATTAAATCTGCCGTTTGTTTTCATTACTGATGATAAGCACTTATCTATTATCTGTATATGTATATAAAAATCGAAGCGTGATGTGCGTATGTTCTATATGCAGTTATATAATTATTTACCGTGGTAAGGTTGTGGCAAGAGCCCCCGACATTTCGGCACAGTTACTTGCACCATGTTCACGAGAAGACAAAAATGCGGGTGGCTGGTCGAACAGTTCAAAGTTGGGGTGCAGATAAAAAAGATCTTCCCTCTTTCGTTTGTTCCATATGGACTCCATAACAGTTGGACCGATTGTGACGGGACTTTTGCTGGCAGATAGCTGATGTTATAAGCCTTATAATATCACCTATCTGCCTAGCTAAATTACACCAAGTATTTTAGGTTACTTTTGTCGAGGGTGAAACCGCGGGGCGCAGCTAGTTCGCTATAATAGTGGAAGTAGACAGAGTATAGGGAAATTGAGCTTTTTTATATGTTTTGTTCAAATTGCCGCTTGGAATCTTACCTAACGGTGTGTTCCGGCAGCCTTATTTGAGAGCCAGTTCCCATTCCAGGTAGTGCGTTATCATCTACGACCACACTGTTACATAACGTCAGGTGAGTTTGGGGCCAAACGCCTGGCTTATGAACCATAAAAAATATCGCATTTTTATTCCAATCAAACTTTTGTAAACCAACAACTCTCAATTACACAGAGCTAGGTAAAAGTAGAACCACATGTTTACTTTACAAAATGCAATGCGCTAGCCGCGCTAACAACGGTTTAAAGTCAACAGCGTAGCCTTTAAAATATTCACTACACTGGAAATTCAATTTGAAGTTTTCCGGTGAAAATATTAAGGTAGCTTAGTGCCCTCTATTATAATAACTAGACAGAGCCCCCAAGGAGCCAGGGCAACCGCAGCCCGGACATATTTTTAGTCAACTTCTGTTATTAACTTGACACTAACTGCGTACAAGTTGGTCGTTCATCGTCTTAAACAAACTCGGAAATTGAATGAACCCGTCGGAAACTATTTTTCATATTTTCTCGGCGTAGCCCATTAAGAGAAATGGAATAGGGTAGGCACGAGCGACCGATTACTTCGCATAAATCAAACAGATTTGAATGCACAGACTCGTCCACGGCACGGATCCGATGTGGCATTAGGCTTTTTTTTACATCTCCGTGCTGCTTTTCTGATTGTTTTCTTTCGTGCCAGGGATATTGCTTCAGTATTTCATACATAAATTATGTTACCTATTTTAGGTCAATAGAGATAAGTTATTGTACCAAGAGCATAAATAAAACCGGCCAAGTGCGAGTCGGGCTCACACACTGAGGGTTCCGTTCCACCACATAGCTTGTTAACTACTAAAGTCCAAAAAAATAGTGCAAAAAGACTGAACCCCTTCAACGCCTAGGCGATCACCCATCCAAGTACCGACCGCGCACGACGTTGCTTCACTTCGGTGATCGTACGAGAACCAGTGGAGAACAGAAATTTGTCACCGACTCGCACTTGGCCATTATTTATTATTTGTTGAGACTGTGTAATATAATCATGCCAAGTTTGTCGCTTGTACGTATTACCGCTTTTACATTAGAGCTAATACAAAAAGACGTTATGATAATACGTTTGTCGTATGGGGGACCGTTTCATTTTTTTATTTTTTTTGTCTTTCTTAGTTAATCCGCCGTAACATTACATATTCTGTGAAAATTTCAACTAGCTATCTATTACGGTTCGAAAGATACAGCCGTTAATAGGTAGGATAGACAGACAGACAGACAGACATCGTAGGCTTAGTAATAGGGACCCGTTTTAACGCTTTGGGTACGGAATCCTAAAAAGGTTACTGATGCTATCAAGTAGGTTGCTACAAGGATGTATATAACGCGGGTGAAATCGCGGGGCGCAGCTAGTGATTTATAATGATTGATGCCTTGACATTCAAAATTTTATTATAAAAAATGAAAAGCAATGAAAATGACGCGATGTGCGACGACCGTGCAATGAATTCGGTGAGCGACTAACTTCACACTGGTACACAGTAAACTTTTTAGTACCACTGCGTTGGTGCTAAAAAGTTTCCTTATACATGAGTATGGATAAGTTCATATGCTCCGAATAACTCAATGGACTTTATTTACTAATCTGAAAATAAGACATGCACAATATCGATTGTTTAATGAATTTTCTTCACAAACGTTATATTATAATCTCGAAACTCGAAAACATTACCGTTCGGAGTGTAGTTGACCGATCCCGTAACACATTGAAACCGGCGGGGTGCCGTTGGAAATTTTCCGGGTTCTTTAACGGGATTCATTCATAACTCACGGCCGAGTGGAGCCTTCGAATATTTCAGGCTGTAGAGGCCCCTGGCCCCATAAATTCCGCGCGTCGGGTTGCCAAATTAGGCGCAAGGAACTCAGACGTGGTGAGATTTTGCCAGTCAGTAGCAAAGCTTTTACGAGACTCGCACTAATATTATAAACGCAAAAGTTTGTGAGTGTGTATATGTTTGTTCCCACTAAACTCAGTAACGGCTGAACTGCTTTGGATTGAATTTAGTATGAGGGCAGGTTATACCCTGGATTAATTAAAGGCCGCTTGCTATCTTACAAAAATAAAAGTGCCTGGAGGAGAGTGGGTGAAACCGCAGAGCGCTGCTTGAGTGATAAAATTCTTTAGATTTTTGAAATAATTTACTAACCACGCATCTTGTACATATCTGCAGTACAATATTCTTCAAACTAAATTAAAGCTGCCTGGTATGAAAGTGTTAAATAAAGTGGAACAAGACAGATGTTGTTAAATCATAACATTTTAGAAAGTGTAATACAAATACAAATATTTTTATTTACCTGAAAAATGCAAAATATGTATATAGTTTTCTAGTAGTAGTAGTAATTTATTTGTTGTTGACCGTCTAGGCGTTTGACCACAGCTCACCTGATGTTAAGTAACGGTGCGGTCGACGATGGTAAACACGCATAGGCTGGAATGAAAACTGGATCTCAAGTGAGGCTGCCGGATCACACCGTTAGGTGGTTGGTGACTGATTTTCAACTTCTGATGTTTTCTTTCACCGGCATCTCAAACAATTTTTTAAATATTATATACACAATTCAAAATATCACAATCTTACAAAACATTATATCTCCATTATAGGTTCAGATCTGGATTGTACTTAAAATAATGTGTAAACATTATTTAAAAAACTAAATGAGAAGACATGAATGAGGTTATATAGTGCTTAATTTATACAAACTCTGCATAAACCTGCAGGCCACATACTACCACTACAAGTGTCGCATGTGTGCGTACTCAGTGTTGGGGTTTGAATCCACACCCTGCGATTTCGAATCGGAACGCGCCAATCTATCAATCAATCGTCGGCTACGTCGTATATAAAAGTGTCTGTCTAATTGAATATTTCATACCAAAGTTTCGTAACTGTTTTATATGATTACGTCAAGTTATCCCCCCCATTACCCCCGACCCCCAATGCGAGACTTTTAAGGGAACTTTCCACGAGGTGTCGCAGGTGTTATAGTAATAAATAATAATTCCCACAAGGCGTGGAACATCGGAAACTTCCGATGAAAAGTTTCAAAGTCGGAATATTAAAATTGAAACGATGGGTGGATTAGAGCGACTACTTAATATACTTTTGATGTAGTAGTTACGACTTGAATTTGAGTTTAATGTACATTATAAACTTTATATACGTCTACGCATAAAATCGGTTTACCTGAACGTTTTACGATTAAAATCACGATTTATATAAAGCTTACGAAACAGTGGTACTAAATCAAAATAGATATTTTTTATTGTTAAAAAGACGTGAGCTTTTTAATGCACTGTAATACATGGTGCCATTCCGTATTTACATTCCTAGTAGTAGGTAGTGTGAAGTGCATTAGTACCAAAACTATATACGAAAACCTGTGATATAACATATCAACACATTTCGTAATGATTGTATTCATCATTGGTCATCTATACTAATATTATAAAGAGGAAAGATTTGATTGTTTGTTTGTTTGTTTGCATTGAATAGGCTTCGAAATTACTGAACCGATTTGTAAAATTCTTTCACTGTTAGGAAGCTACACTATCACCGGGTAACATAGGCTAAATTATATTTTTTTTTTAAATAGGGATCCTTACGAAAACTCCAATAATGTAACCCAAGGTGTAAAAAAATAAGATTTTCAATTTTGACTTTGCGTGTTTGACATTTCTAAGACAGGACAACGTCTGTCAGGTCTGCTGGTAATTTATAAACAACTATTATCATGCAAGGGACCGACACTGAAATCGCAATTAAAAAAACACCAGTTATATAGAAAAATGCCATTAACACTTAGCAAAAATGTGTAGAACCGCTGATTTATTTTCATTATTTCAGGGTTTGTCGCATAAATAAATAAATAAATATTCGGGAAATTTTTGCACTTTGGTCATCTGACCCCAAACTAAGCAAAGCTTGTGATATGACTGCCAGAGACTGATATACATACAATATACATATATAGTTTTAAATACTTAAATATATATTAACAACCAGGTATAGAACAAACACAAATGTTCATCACATAAATGTTTGTCCTAGGTGGGAATCGAACCCACGCCCCCAAGCTCAGAAAGTAGGTTCACTACCAACAAGGCTAACGGGCTATCTATTTTTTTAAATAAAAAAACATAATTATGATTATAAAAGTTATTTATAATGTGCACCTGTTTTCCGCTTAGTATCACCGTTCTGTGTAACCTTGTATTGTGTAGTACTTTACATAGGTATATCTCAGAATTATCCTATTAAACTCGTCATTACTAAAGACTTTACTGTGTAGCTCAAACTGAGAAACCTGTATTAATGGCGTGATAAACCTGACCATAGACTCCTAAAGCAATTATATGGGTCATAGACAAGCGGGCCCGCGCGGAACATATTCTACTAACAATCGAATGGACTTCCACCCAATTTACTTTATGTGTTACCCATTATTATAATTGCCGCACAGTTTCAAAGTTGTGAACCGGCAGCGCTCCACTGCTAACCATTCCAACGCCCATGAGCACAAATTTTATTTAACTTGGATCTTTAGCTTGCAAAAACTTTCACTTTTATTATGAATCAGAAAAGGCGAGGTTTTGTGCAATTCTTTCTATTTACACTTAGATGTACTACTTTCTGCTCGTGTGTGTTATTTAACATACATATCAAAAACTATAAATGGTATGAGTATCTATAGATTCCATAATACTAACTAGCACTCAAGCAAAAAATATATAAGAAAAAAAAAAAAAAATTGCATAAATATTTTTGCTGCATTTTTTTAAAGTTCAGAAATTAGATATTAGTTTTAGTATTTCCTAACTGTAGATAGTGAAGTTTTGGTTTTAATAAGTGATGAAATAATAATAATAATGGACAAATACAAATTGCGTAGATTGAAGTGCAAATCAATGGCAAATTTTGTCGGCAAAACCGTCATTGAGATAACGACGATGAGGCGGTTTCACAATGACCGGTAATTTAGCGAGAGTAATTCCAAGCGGGCTTTTGGTGAATTTAATTTTATCAGGGATAAGCCCTGCGCGGTAATAATTCATGAAACCACCGCGCACCGCGCGTACCACACACTGTTTTGGAGAGGTAGAAAAAATATGCTCAAACATTCTCAGTGCCTGCAAAATCTGGACAAGCTTACGAGAACGTTACTTTTTACAACGCGTAACCATGAAGTACAAAGACAAAAACTACCTAGAAATAGCAAACGTGGAACAAGCTTTTTTCGGATATTTCCTGAAAAAACCACAAGGCAATATAAAGCTTCTCACAAAATTGGCTTCATCGCTCAAGCATTCACAGAAACAAGAAAGGGAAGCCTTTGGTATACCTAAGAACACATTTTACGACTTCCAAGGTAACAAAATCGGAGTGAAGGCGACCCGCAAGCGGAATGTTAAACTTAACATTTGTAGCGGGAGGTGAAACAGAGCAATAGAATTAATTCTATTGGTTAAACTTTGTATTCAAACTCAAAGACAATTGTTTCAATTCATGTCACCTAAACAAGGGAAGCATTAAAGGGTTAAAACTACGATACCCTAAAATGATTGATGGATTCGCTTTGGGTACAATTAATTATTATCGAATTTAGTGACGCTCTTTCTCAATGCTCCAAGTATTACTAACAATCAAACCAATATAACGTAAACAATAGGCTACCGGACAAATAATTTTTCATTGTCTTATAAAAACTTACAAAGACTATAAATAGTACAGACTACCGAAAATAACATCAAAATATCATGTTAATAATTAAGGAAGAAATAAGCATTTTAATGTTTTTCTTGACAGAGAGTGCACTATATGATTACTAATGACGTCACTTGTAAGTACGCCATACAAATTCCATACTGACTTTGCGGGAAAGAGACAGAGCGTCCTTTCCTAATCTGAATCAAAACTTTGTACTCAGAACTTTGTTAGCCGGTTTCAATAATTTCTTCAGTAGTTGTATCACATTTAATTACAAAATAAACAACTGTCTATTTAATTTTGTTACCTGACCAAATTTTGCTTTGGAGCGTTGGTTTAATTTTTTTGAACCCTTCATCAAAGCAGCTATCGATATACGATATATGTACTACGTGCATTCTTTGAATGCAGCTATGTTTAGTTATCACCATTTCAGTAACATCTGAAGAAATATCATCGTCCAAGCTATTGAAACTGTTATTAAATTTATCACGTAACAATGTGTGAAACAGCAATAATTTGGGCAATATTACCCTCTGCTCCGTAGAGTAAGAGAGAAAAGACAGCTCGTCATATTTCGTCCAATTAACGTTTGTTTGTTTTACATTTTTCCTGCATCTCGGAAGCAGTAAGGGTGTAATAAAACGGTCACAACAATGCGGATCACGTCACAGCGGAATTATCTCGCAGCGGCAGTGACGATCAATTACACTGACAACGACCACGCCACGTGGAAAATGGGCAGACTGCGTTCTAGACGAAAGTGAAGGACAGTGTCAAACTTTCAGCGAGTAACTCAAATTAAAATGTAAGAACCGCTGTTTAAAACTAAATTCAAAGTTGAAAAGCTTATCTTAATCTCTCTAATTGGTGTATTCCTAAACATCCTACTTTTCATCTTTGTATCCAAATTTCAGAACTTAGAGTACTGTATTATTTTCATCTGTATACTGTGTTCAGCCTTTATTTTAGTCCAATTTTAGCAATATCGACCTTAACGTCGCAGATTTTAAATTTAGATTCCTGTAAAAAGGTAGGGCGCAGTAATCGTAAGCCCAATTAGGCGTAGTGGGGCCTGTAGAACAACGAGTCGTTTCGTTCCCCGCTTAAAGACTCAACCTCTGCCTTTATTACGGGTACATTATTAGTCTTATCATTTTTCGTTTTTATCTAGTCCTATTGAAGATGTTTTAGAGAGCGTTGGCCGACCATCTATTACCTTTGTTTAATGCTTCTAACGTTGGGAGCTAGATCCCACATCCAAGTAGATTAAAGTCTGATCTAGTCACGCGAGGTAATCATTTCGTTCCGAGGATGTATTGTAGACTCTAGTGGGGTGTACGTGGAGAAATAAATCTCCTGACAACAAGAGGTAATATATTTCGCGAGGCACAAGCTCCACTTGTCTCGTAATCTCCGTAGGTCTAAATGAAATACTAATTGTATTCTCGGTACACATTTAACTGAGTCCACGCTCTCTTGTACGAGCAGTAGACATGTTGACAGGAGTCAATTGAAATTGCGCTTAACGATTGCGAATTTAATCAATTCTATTGGATTGTCGGTTATCGAACTGTAAGAAACGTTTTTCGGAACCTGGATACCAAAATAGTGAGTGTTTCCCGAGTAAATTACAGCCAAACAACCGATAAAGCTTTACGAAAGTATTTAATTTTTTTCTTTAACATTATATTACTTTATTTAACGAGGCATCTGTTTATTTCAAAATTTTACCCGCTCACTATCCTCTCACCATTTTGCTTAGGGTTGTATGTGGAAGGTTAGGTTTTCAGCTCACAGTTATTTGTAAAAAAAGCGTGTCACTTACACATCATGTGTTTCCCGACTTTTGACTACTAACTCACCTAATATAAGCATCGAAGTAGCCGACCAATAGGTGTGTTCATTGTGTACCTAAGTGCAGTACCTAAATGTTCTACGGTAGCCTACATCAAACAATGTCAAGATAGTGCAAACACTAGGTTTGTAGCCAATGACTCAGGATTTAGTCGTCCAGTTCTCACAGACCATTTGCTAAAGTGATAAAGCACAATATGTGACCACTTTACTTAAGCGACAGTGTACTTAGTGCAAAGAGCTTGCAAATAACAGATCAAAAAAATCAAACTAACATCATAAATACAAAAATTGTATGAGAATATATGTATATGTTTTTCTCATTCAACTCAGTGCTGCCTTAAATAATGTAAATGCAATTTGGTATGGAAGAAGTTTATTTATTTAAAAATTTAGGAAGTATTTATTTAATTATATCCTTCGCTAGCCAGGTATTTGTTATATGTTAAACATTAGGACACAAGCCTATTGGAAGTGGGTTAAAACCGACTTTCAAGATTTGTTAACATAGATACACGTGAAGCTAATATCCCAAAAATAGCAGCAATTTCCATAGCTAAAGTTATTCATTATCTAAAGACGTTGTGAGCGTGCCACTTAAAGCCCTGCTAATTAAATTCTCTCCAATTTGATCAGTCCGTTTCAAAAACCTCTTTAATGGCAAAGAACATTATTTGCCACGGCTTAATTTCGAGGGTAATAAGCTATCGTCGTCGAGGGAAAGCGTGAAGCTTTACTGATAAATAAATTCGATGGCAAATTAATGCTGAAAAAGTTAATCATGGCGCTGACTTCGCCAATTAATAGCTAACCAATTCACAGTTCACTGGCTTGAAATTAAATGTTTTTAATAATGCAATTATACGTTTTTTTGGTGTTGTAACTCATTGTCGTAAGAAATGACGTGCGATTATAAAGTAGATAATTTCTAAATCGACGTGCATAATGTTTAGCCACAAGACCTAATCCCTCCTTCCTCTTTCTACAACAGGAAGTCGGAGAACACAATGACATGCATGGGTACCATCCCTACATAGTCAACATGCTGAACTAAACAGTTTGCTTCCACCTTCTTAATGCGAACCGCTAGGGACTAAAATGCGTTGCCTTCATCCTTGTTTCTTGAAAACTATAACTTGGGTATTTTCAAGGTCAGACTGAATATCTAGCCATATTATCTATTATATAATTTAAAAAAACTGAACAAGTGTGAGTCGGTCTCGCACCCTGAGGGTTCCGTAGCAATAGATACGTAATAAATATGCATGTAGATTCATCCCGGGAATCGACTCTTGAAGAAAAAGGTTAAAAAGATTGAAATATTGAACGACACACTTAACTTTGTAGTTGGCAAACAGGTGTTCCCATACATACCAACTACAAAATGTCAGCTTGTAATAGCAAAAACCATTATTTTTATGTGATGTTATATTAAATTAACAACTTTGGGAAATTTTTCCTGTATATGTGCTATAAGGCCTTGCTTCTTGGCAAATTTCATGATTCAATTTTTTTTATTATTTTTTATTTAATAATAGGCTTGCGTTTGACCGCCAATAGCCTGATGTAAAGCGATGATGAATAAATGGTGGTTAACGGGTAGTACCCTATAGGTTTTGATTCCCTTGTGAAATCGCAAAATATGCTAAAATATGCGACATAATCTTTTGATCGCGTTGAATTACAAGTTTGATTTTTTCACAGCTAAAAGAAATCTTAGAAAGTATTTGATATAAATTTCAACTTGATACCTTTACGCGATCCTGAGAAAAAGGATATTGACAGACGGACAGACGTACAACAAAGTGATCCTATAAGGGTTCCGTTTTTTCCTTTTGAGGTATGGAACGGATACGTAAAAAAAGTAAGTCAGCTTTAATTAAAATTAAATATAGGCATAATAACTTAGCACAGAGCTATGCGTGAGTAAAAAAACTATAGACCATGACAATTTCTAAAATTAGTTTATTTAATGTTATTAGCAAAGAGCCACCAATGAATGGTAGATAGATTAAAACCACTCTTGTAATCCGGACCGAACACAATTAAATTCAGAAGCAACCCTTATAAATCTTGTGCGATTCCATGCTTTACAGCGGGATTCTAATTCATGTCCTCCTTTCTAATTGATCTTGTACTGTCTATAGAGATAATTCAATCTATGACATACATTTGTTAAATACAAGGTCTTTCTTGTATGCTACTCGTGTCGGTCTTGGCGTAGATAGAAGAAGAGCCTATACTCAGCAATAAACGATTTTGAGATAATAATTGAGATGACGATATGTTAATTTTAATTTCGAATTTATAAAAAAAAACCGGACAAGTACGAGTAGGACTCGCGCTCTGAGGGTTCCGCTAGACGGAAACCTCAGAGAGAGAGTCGAAACAAAAAAAAAAAAAGAAAGAAAGAAAGACAAACTTAACTTTGTAGTTGACAATAAGGTTCTTCCATACATTCCAACTACAAAATGTAAGTTTGTAATAGCAAAATAATTATTTTTCAATAATATAACTTCAAATTTGTAACTTTCAGATTTATTCCTATATATGTGCTATGAGACCTTGCTTTTGGCCATATTTCATGATTCTAGGTCAACGGGAAGTACCCTATAGGTTTGATTCCCCTGTGAAATCGCAAAATATGCGACATAAACGTTCATATCTTTTGATTGCGTTGATTTAGAACTTTTATTTTTATACAGCCGAAAGAAACCGTAGACCCAAGTATTTAATATGAATTTCAACTTGATACCTTTACGCGTTCTTGAGAAAAATGGCCTTGACAGACAGACGGACCGTCCGAACCGACCGAAGGGTTCCGTTTTTTCCTTTTGAGGTACGGAACCCTAAAAACATCAAAATATTATTTATCGCTGGTATGCATTATGGAAATAATAACGGTTGGGAATAAAAATTGCTATGAAAATAATGTTTGGTGCTTAACAAAGAAAATCACTGGGCCCTCGGACTTGGGTCCATGTAATGTATAAACAATGAACGGAACCATAAATAAGAAGTATGATTCCAAAAGGTTCATGGGAAGTTCCGAGAAGATCCCTTTTACATATTCCATAGAAATGTATCTTCTTGTGCTTCGTTTGAATAGAACATTTCCATAAACACTGGATACAATGCAGGATAATACATTACTGTATCCAAGTTATGTTATTTATGTTTAGTGTTTTTTATTTTCTGGATATGGATCGACTTATACATTCGAAATTATCTTTTGAAATTGCAACTATTTTCCTGACATTTAAATTTTTGCTCTAAGTTCGAACGCGCGATGCATTTATTATAAAGCGCTTTCTGTGTGTGATCTCCCGTTAGGGCTTTGCAACGAAACTTAGACGATTTTTTTTTGTATTTAGCAATTTGAACATAATCAATAATCATCATCATCATCAATTTACTAAACCGTACCCCGGTTAAAAGATAGCTATGCGTAAACATCTAATATATATTTTAACACTAGCGGTCCGCCACAGCTTTGCACGGGTATAGATTATAGCCTATGTCACCCGGGGATAGTGTGGCTTCCCAACAGCGAAAGAATTTTTCAAATCGGTTCAGTAGTTTCGGATCCTATTCAATGCAAACAAACAAACAATCAAATCTTTCTCCTTTATAATATTATGTTTTAACATTAAGTAATTTTTTTATAAAAAAATATACCAACTTCACGTAAAGTTGGTGAAATTCAAGAAACGGGATTCATCTCCTAAATTTTCACTCTTAGACGTGGATTATTATCTTCAAATTCAAATGGAACTATTTTCGAGATAAAACCCATTTTCCATCCATCGTCCATCCAATTGAGAACTTACTTTATATACCTATATATATATTTTTATTTAGATGATTCATTATGTGTAAGTATATAATTATGGACGGGTTTAACATGGTCTGTACCATATAGTACAGTTGGCATTACACACGTGTGGTTTGGCAAGCTCCAGTAGGAATGTCGGGCGGTCAAGCTCTGCTCTAATCAATAGCAATAAATCCCTCAGTCAGGAACCGATTTAATCCAATTTGGAAATAGCACGGGTTGCCCACGTGTTTTGTCAGTAATATTGATTGGAATCTCATTTGTAATGCAAATTATTAGAATAACTATGATATTGCCAAGTTTTATTATAATATTGTTGAGGAAACTATGCATTGTACTTCTAAGTAAATTTAGGAAGGAGATATAATGTAGTAAAGTGCTATGTGATAGAAATTTAAATACTCTCTGATAGAGTGCAATTGTTTTTTTGCGATCTTCTTGGGGTAATTTAGAATAAATCAATTATTCACACTTTCAACCAACAATCAATCTTTATATTAATTAGAGTGTTAAAATTAAAACGCAAATTGAAAGAGAAAATTTTCACTGAAAACATAGGTACCTAGCTTTTTTCCTCTTTAATTAATTAAAAAACGCTTTTGTTCGGCTAAGCAATTAAGTTCTTGTTACCAGTTGCATACTCAAGGGTGTAAGAGAACGCGGATTAAATACGAAGTGTTCTGCCTACGGTGCCGTACCGACCCTTAGGCGCGATTAGGAATTCACCAAACGAATTGGGGACATCGAATCGGCGAAATTGTGCCCGCCTCATCTCTTCTCACATCGTGTTCTGCTACGGTTTCGTAGACAGTACGTTAGTTAAGGCAATTTTTGTTGACCTAACGCTACGTTCGTCGTAGCATGCGTAGCTGTGTTGCTACGAGAACCTCGTTGCTTGGCTACGCATAAATTATTTATTGGCGTATTATTAATAAAACGTTTTTGTAGCTTGGACTCTGCCAATTCTTCTGGGTAGCGGCAAATTACAGATTGTATAATATATTATGTTTTTACCAATGTTTTGATCTCCATCTCGCAAAGAACACATTTTTTCTGAACAAACAAAGTACTCGGGCGTAACTTTGTGAATACGTCGTCAAATAACGAGTTTGTTTTTTATGAAAGAAACGGGCCCGAAGTAAATAGTGTCAATATTTTGAACTCACCCCGAATGACTGTGTATTTAAATAGCTATACTAAATAGAGGAGTAATTACCTGAAACAAATAAAAACTAATGAATAATCTTGTTTATAATTATTATAAGTAACTAGCTGTGCCACGCGGTTTCACCAGCGTAGTGATGAAAAAATGGTGATGGTGATGATGGTGATGAAAAATAGCCTATGTCACTCTGTGGCTCTTCAACTATACCCATGAAAAAAATCAGGTCGATTCGTTGTTCCGTTGCAACGTGAAAGAGGAACAAACAAACCAACAAACAAACACACTTTCGCATTTATAATATTAGTATTACAAACGGCTTACACTCACGATTATGTTTATCGGTCGAGACGATCTTTGCTTAGTTTGGAGTCATGACCGTGTGTGTAAAATATTCTCGAATATTTATTTATTTATTTATTTAATTCAAGGAGAACATATTATTATTTAACACTGAAGAAAAAATTTGTTACCCTTTTGTTTTTTTTTTATATCAAAACCAATGCGTCATAATCTCTGGACCGCGTGATAAAGTCGTTCCCTAATTAGAGACATCGTCACCGCTCAAGGCTGTAATAGAGTCATAGCGACACGACCCTGCCTCATTGACCCCGCATAGAGCACCTCGGTCAGGTCAAGTGATTTAATTGTCAGTGGTCACAGCCGGCAGGATGCAAGTACATCGAGTGATTAGTCTGGGCTAGTGGAACCACAGACTGCTGTTGGTACTGATATAGGCTACATATTCGTATGGGAGTGATTTTTTTTTTGTGACCCCGACGCAAAAAGGTGTGTTATAAGTTTGACGTGTGTATCTGTTTGTCTGTTTGTGGCATTGTAGCTCATAAACGGCTCAACCGATTTTGATTAAGTTATGTTCACAAATTGTTACGAGTATGTTCCAACTAGAAATTGAGCAATAAACACAAATGCAATTTTAATTTAAAAAAAAAATATAATGGCAAGCTTCGAATAACTACTCAGAGAAGGTAAGTTTTCAAACAACGCCTTCTCAAAACGTAAGCTACAAATTCGCTTTGTAGCTTACGTTTCGATTGGTATTTTAAACGATTTAAGCAAGAAAATTAATGGATTACCTGTGGAATGTCACACCATAACTCTTATGCTGCTTTTCTGATTTGTTGTGGTACGATTTCACCGCGCAAATTGTCATAGTAAAATTTTTATATATTTTTTGGTGTCATATATGACACCATTTGAATGGCTTAAATTTTGCGAATGTACTTGGTTTCTTTGTGTAGTTATTCTAAGATGGCAAGGTTTTTTTTTGCTTTTTTATTATTTTGTTGTTTATTAGCGTCTTCTAAGGGTTAAAAGGATGACGCTTGTGTAAAGCAGCATTCAGAATATGGACACATAGCTAGAGGTCGTGGTCATAAAAGTTATGAGTGAATCGGTTTCATCTCAAGCGAACTCCATCGTTGACCACATCATCCATTAACGCCAGGCGAGATGGCAGTTAAACGCAAGCCTATTAACAAATAAAAAAAACTACCCAAGAGTTTACTGAACTGGTGACCTACATACTTATACCTACATACCATGTCAACATTTACAAAATCTTCAAATCCCAAGCAAACTACCGTAACTACAGGATGTCACGGTATCTCGTCGAGCCATTGTCAGAGATAAGAACCGAAAAATGCCACCGTATATATTCTCACCTCGCTCCAGCACACAAAGGGTGTTTGCAAATCTCTCGCAAGGTAAACACTAAGTGATCGGATCAGTGTAACGGTGCCCTTACAGCGAGTGAAATTGTGTGAGCTTCGGTTATGGGGCGGATTGATAAGAAACTCTTTAGTTATCAGAAGTTGATACAAGTAATAAGTTCTTACGCCACAGCCTCTGTATAGAGTTGAAGCTTGCGGATATAAAGGATTGCACGGAAGGGGTGGTAGTAGGCCGAAACTACGTAAACTATAGAATTTTGTTTTTGAAGATAACTTAGATGACATTACGCTTTGTTTAGTGTGCCTGTGCATGTTCTTTTTATACGGAACAGCTGTTTTTTATTGTTAATGTGTGAAGTATGATATAAAAATGAGTATTAATCTAATTAACTATATGATTCGGGTTCAAATTAATTTTAGTAGTGAGACTACTTATTTCTATGTGATCAGTAGATTGTTACACTTAGAAGAATTATTTTTTATGGACCTCAAAAATACTTCAATTGAAAGATAATTGTAATAGCTTGATCAACAAACCTTCATTTTCGCGTGGACAAAAACCGACCCCGAGAAAAGTTTACTTTACAACAATGCGAAAATTGTCGACAAAAAACGACCTACACGATACGGTGTCAAACAAAGATAATAATATATCGCCGTATCAGGTCCCTCCATCGGCATTGTTGTCCTAAACGTGGCCATGATCCCGGGATCGCCAGCCCGGGCCTCGTTTGTCCCGGGATTTCCTTCGGCAAACATCGCCCAAAAATCCGAGATTCACTAGACCTTTACAAGAGTGCTTTGGTAAGCCGCTCAACGATATAAAAAATATAAATAAAACTTTTTTTCCTGGAAAATCCAAAACCCAGTAATACTCATATTGTTTCGAAGGTGTTGGTCGGGATTATTGGTTGATATTGTTTCAATATCGCCAAAGGTAGTTTTCTAGACATTGGATTTACACAAAGCGTTTTCGTACCCGTTATTTTCATGTAAATATGTCTTCAATACGACTGAGAAAATTGGTCTTCTTTTTTTACACAATGTTAAACAGAATCTATGTCTCAGAAACATTGTTCGAAGATCACGTCGATTCCTCGAGGAGCATAAAAAGACGACAGCGGCAAGTTTGCACGGAAACATCCAATAAAACCAAGTGCGCTACTGCGCGAGGGGTACACGTAAAAAGTTAGGCGCTTACAAGTTGCGCGATCGGTCGTGCGACTTGTTGGCCCAACGTGGCCCAACTTCGATATTAGTTTGCTGGTGATCGATTTAGCAGGCTAGTCTGACAGTTTCAATGTTGACAGATGACGCTAGGCGCCATATCGCGCGGGTGATTTGTCTTCAACTTTACCTAAAGACAGTTGTTTGCGACGTCTCTGTGCCGAGATCTCTGCCAAATGCACTCCTCGGCACCTTTGATTTAAAAACTTTTGAACAGTCTGTTTTTCTGATGAAAGTTCAAACTGAAATTAGTTTTTAAGATTCCTTATCCAAGGGTGTCAACGAGACCCTATTAAACCTACGCTGTCTGTCTCTCCTATCTTTTAACAATTGTATCTCTTAAACTGTGATAGATAGCCAGTTGAAATTTCCACAGAATGTACACATGTTACGGTGCATTAAATATGACATAATAATAAAAAAATCAAAAAGTAAAAAATTTGGGATCCCGTACTACAAAAGTGTTTTTAGTACTACGTACTACAATAGTGTAAACACAGCAATATTTGTACAAGCGTTAAAAGTACACACTCTAAAGTAAAACAACTGACAGTAATTTATTACATGAAGTTTTTGTATTTTGTGGTGGTACGGAAACCTCAATGCGCGAGCCCGAATCACACTTGGCTGGTTTATTTTTGCCTTAAATAAATTGTACCAACGTATTTGCACATAAGCGAAATTTAAAATCTACCCAAACTCAAACGAAATCTAATTTATATTATGTAAATAAGATTAAACTTTTTAAAGTTAGTTACTCTATCCACACCTTCCATAAATGCGACATCGGCTTGGCAACAGGGCGCATTTCTAGACGATATCCAGCAGGAAAGTGTTAAACGCTTTTACTGTCATACCAGTGATTAATTCGCGTCGCGCTGTCGTTCTAATGGCCTAAAATAATTTAGTGGGCGGCGGTGTTTATTTATTGTCAGTCGACGGTTTATATCGCTATTTATCGTTGGACGCGCGATCTCGCCTCATTGGGAAATTAGCCCGCGCTATTGGACAGACGATCACGTTACGAGTCGGATTAAGGGGATCTAGGTAAAGATAATTAATAGATCTTTGTAGTAGGTACGAGTCAGGTTCAATATAATTACCATTTATATTTAACTAGCGCCTTCACTATCCTAAATGAATCATTTATGAAATCAAAAGTTTGGTCCAGGATATATAGCCACTTCTCTAACCAAATCTGATCCCAATCTGTTGGTCCGTTACGGAGTACACAATTTTAACATACGAATTTCCGCATTGGCATTTACATTAAAGCGTCATTTATATATCACTATAGATAAGCTCTGCACGCATAGGGCAAATGCCACATTTCTAAGAAAATTTTAAAACATAAATAATTCGAAAGAAAAGAAACATATAATAGGTGTACCCGCGAATAGGTGATGCAGTAGCTTAAAAGGCGGCAACGGCCGCTCCAGTTCTTTAGCTCTGGTGCCGGGGTAAAAGAATACGACACCGGTTTCCAGTAGTAAGAGGCTACTAAAAGACTTCTAAAGAAATCTTTCTTCTGAAGAACTTCTTCGGGATGGTCGAAGGTTTGATTTGGAAGGACGACAACATTGGGTGATAGACGTTGTTGTGGACGGAGAAGCAGAGACAACACACAATTGACTCGGGTAGCGCAGAGACGAGGGCTCCGGTGTGTTCCTCCTGAGATCTCGGAGCCCTCTTATCAAGAACTAAGACATCTGTTACCAGTAAATTATAATCCTTTTTTGCTGTTAGTAAGTTATCTTACTTTATGTCACATATTCAGTACTAATTGTTGTTCCTAGTGTGAAATGCCCAGCAATGATTAGTTACACCGTCAATATGTTTATGCAAATCTCTCTGATTACAGTTTGTTTAGCTACCTATTACTGTTACACTGTGTCAATACAACGCAGACAACAACACAACGGACTACATGTAGCTGTATTAAATCTGTGCATGTGTTTCAGAATACAGTGCTCTGCCCATAAAACTGAGTCTGTACATTAATAAAGATATACTCATTGATGTAAGATATACTAGTTTAGATTCCAGCGTGTAGTAAGTAGTTATTACAATGAAAGTAAAACCACGTAGCATTTTCGACGCTCTTCAGAGTTGGGTGACAAAACAAAACATTCCTTAAGCTCCAGTTAGGGCAATTCAAAGCTTTGCAAATGTATGTACGTACCTACTAATCACACTTGAAATTTAATGAGCAATGCGAGAGGGGGCGAAGGATTTCTTGGTACAGAATACGTTCTCTCTCATTATATGTCGTGATTTGTGACTGAAGTTAATGGCACAGCTTTTGTACGGTTGCTACTGTACTCTTACCGCGCGAGGGGTTCGCAATGCTTTAAATTAAATGTCCATCTTGTTATACGTCATCATACTTCATACCATATAATAAATGTGAACATGTATTATGTTTATACCACTTTTACTCAGACATGGAGCAATGTAACGACGTGATTTTTGCATTGGTATAGTTAAGAACCGGTGAGTGACAAAGGCTACTTATATCCCGGAAATGTATGCTTTTGAGGGATTGTAGTAATTTTAAATAAAAGTTATTGTATCATTATGACTTTTTATGACTACTGTGTAAAAATATAATATTTTACCATCATCATCAACCATATTTTAACTTCATTAAAATCAACGAAGACTGCCAAGCCATCTGTTCCAAAACAGCCATGTCTACTACTTTCCTGGCAAAATTATTGTCTGAAACAAATTCTAGCCATGTATATTTTCGATTGCTCGTTTCGGTTGAACTAAACAACTTTCACAATGGCGTTCATAACTGAAAAACAATACCGCGAAATACTTATTGCGGTAACAAATACGCAACTGAGCGACCAAGTTCGCGACTTGGAGGGAAGCGGGCCCTGATTTCTCCCGTCTATAATTAAACTCTCAGCGGATAAAGAACAAACTTGGGGTCGGGAGACGTCACGCAACAGCCAACTTGGAGTGAAAAGCCGCCAGGAATACGATGTAACTTGTCTGATTTCAGCGAAACTTGGCGCAATCGGCCGACTCCGCTTCAAGTTTGCACACAACAGATCGCGGGCCGAGCAACAATGCTTTGCGGAACAAAAGAGCTCTGCGGTAAATACTTAGCTGGTTTGCGGTCAAACTCCACTTACATTTTCTTTATAGAAACATCGAGATGACCCATAGCCAGAAAAGTAATGTTGGAAGCATACTTCCAACATTACTTTTCTGGTGAACTAAATTGAAACTATTTTCTATGACCACTACCACGAGGCGGTTATAACAGAAAAATAAGGTGGTAGCATTTTGCATCGTATGCTTACAGGTGTTTTAGCCAGTCTTCATGGCGCATTCCAATGTCGTTTCAGCAAATTTAAGGTAGCTTTGAATGGATTTGAGGTAAGCATAGCACAGAATTATTGGAACTGACATTTGCGGTATACCTCCCTGAAAAAGAACTGAACATGTATTGTTGTAGTTCACATCGCGATATTTTTTGTTACAGTGCATCTAACGTTTTCAACACTAAGTGGAGTGGTGGCACAATTCGTGTTATTCGTTTGTTAGTTTTAACTTTGATGTGACTCGTTCTTAAATAGTTATACGTATGTTGGTGAGACCTTGGTTTTAATAGAATTTCCATCAGTAGACGCCTTTGTACGCTTTGTCCTAACATTTTACGCATTTGCATTTCTGTTTTACTAGCTGCATTTATTTGCACTTAAGAGCTTCTAATCTCAAACGTTGTCATCGTTTACGATTAGTTTCACATAAAACGACTATTAAAAGAGCATCAAGTTTGTGTTTCAGAGCGTCGTGTTTCAAACGTAGTCTCTTTATAACGTCGAGTTCTCCGTTTTAGATGTATAATACTTACTCCATTTAGGAAGCGTGTGTAAGGCATTACGGCAGCTTATAATTTGTTTTGAAGTGGTGAGAATCAACCAAAGATCATATACATTTTCTGCGTTCATTATGGCAACTGCGTTTATAGTTAAAAGATAACAAGTTGAGTTGACTCAGCGCAATTTTTTTACACAATATTGATCTGCGTAAGCTAGAAAAGTATACCTTGTTGTTTTATTGGGTTATCTTACTAATCTAAAAGAATGTTGCTTGTAAATTTTGTATTTTATTTTTTATCTATTATCAGGTTACGCTTACGGCGGGATAAAGTATGAGCAGTCAAGGGGTTATATCGTCATTGGAGCATGTCCATGATTAAATGAAACAATTAAAGTGTAAGTCATGAGCAACAGCTAGTAACAAAATAAAACAGTAAAAATACTTATACTTTTTAGGTTTTGGTTGGTAAAAGTTGTTTGAAAATTCGGCTCCAAGTTGCCACCTTAAATTCATGCTCGTAGTCACAGGCGGTTGTACGGGTCGTCTACGCTTCATTCGCACATTTCCTCCGTAAAGGGGTTTTCAGACTTCGATATTTGAATAATATAATGCATTACACACGTTATCTACATATTTATTTACCCAGGATAGAAAATATAAAGGAATGTATAATTAGATAAGACATGTACATTATTGCTTACAATATAGTTTCCTGTAGTTGTTAGGCAACCGCGGGGCGCTGCTATCATACTTAATATTATAAATGCGAAAGTGTGTTTGTTTGTTGGTTTTTTAGTTTGTTTGTTCCTTTTTCACGCAGCTACAGAACAACGGATCGACCTGATTTTTTCATGGGCATAGTTCTATGGCCGGAGAGTGACATAAGCTACATAGGATTATCATCATCATCAATACCATTTTGCATTACTACGCGAGTGAAACCGCGGGGCATGGCTAGTTAAATTAATTATTAATTATATTTATACAAAGAAGAGTGCTAGCCCAGCTGAAGATCGATAAAGGCTTAAATGATGATGATCATACTCTGACCCTGTCCCACTTGCCCAGCGCAATATATACATCTTCATAGTATGACAATAACTCTCGCATACATTATTTATGTGTTACATCGCGGGGCTATCGGTGAGTGTGATGCATCAAATCAAATCAAATATTTATTTATTGACTAAAAATGTATACATAAATATCCAATAAGTTTTGCAAGTTTAAACCCTAAAAACCTCATGTACCTATGTACCAGTCACAGAGTTCTCTCTTTTGTAATAGGGCCTAGATGCCAGTGTTCTAATGTGAGCTTTGTATTAGGTATCGTTTTATTGTGAGCTCGAGTTGTATTATAAAAATGAAACCACGATGCGTGCGATACATACTGCGTAGTCTGAAAGTTCCGTTAAAGGTAATTCTCTGTGTCGTTAAATTCCGCCGCGTGGGTTCCTGATTAGGAGTTTTCCAGTGCAGGAAATCCTTTTGTTGGTCGAGTGGTGCGTTCCTGTTATTCTCGCCCCTCGTGTTTCGTACCCCCAAAGACCCACAAGAGCGGCTAAGCCGGCTTTGCGGGATCGATGATTGTGAAATTGTAGGTATTACACGAACTTGTGAAGTCGAGCCGCTTTATTTGAGTTGCGTTTTCCTAAAACTGTTAAAAGCTGTTAAAGTAAATTCTTACAGGATGAGTGTCCAATCATAATACCATAGTTTGTGTGTGTGTGTTTATATATATATATATATATATACATATATATATGGACTCCAAAACGGCTGGACCGATTTTGGCGGGACTATCACTGGCAGATAGCTGATGATAAGAAGTAATTCACGCAGGTGAAACCGTGCGACGCAGCTAGCTAGCTGCTATGAAGTTACATTTAAGTAAGTGTTCTTGAACAAAATCTAATGTAAAACACTGTTTTAAACTATCGCGATTGTTCACTGCAGTTGCCGTTGCGTAAATTGCAGTCGTCATTGTGTCTGCCGTGAACACTGAACATGGTGCATGTAACTGCACCGATATATCGAGAGCTCCATTCATAACCTTATCACGGTAAATATCCCGTTAATAATCAAATAACTGTAACGTCTATTGGTGCACTAATAAATCCTTTATAGAAAATAGTTAAAAAATACCTTGGTACTTTTATTATTCGTCACTCAATTCGCCCTACAAAACCACAAATCCACTACAATCCTGACCATTATCCGTCGCATAAATAACGGGCAATCCTGTATTTTATATATCACACAAAAATGAGCTTCATAATTCTCCATTACACGTTTCCAATAGGCGAAAGTATAAAAATGAGGGTAGCGTGTTTGTAACGGCCATTACAAAATATTCGAAGGCTCTCGACCCTTGTTCGACCGGGCTTAGTGAAACTTGGGGTGATCGATTCTTGCGCTGCCTTACACTGCAATACATAAATACTACACATCTACAAGAAAACGTAAAATAAATCGTAACACTAGAGGTAAATTTTTTTTTTAACCTTGTACCTCTTGTAAGTAAATAAATAAAAAATAAAAAAACCTTTTATTTCTCATCCATTACAATTTTAGAGTTAATAAATTTTATATTGCGTTATGTCAACTTTTACATTATATAATTATTAATATGAATTATTTGATTGATTATACATTGTTTTGAATTTATTTCACGTAATTGTTGTTATCTTAAAAATTACATGTTCGATGATGAGAACCCCTGTTGGGTATAGGCCTCCTCTAGAGCTTTCCACTTGTCCCTGTCCGTTGCTCGGTTTATCCAAGATGATCCAGCCAACTTCTTGATACCATCTACCATCTACATGGTACCTCTTAGACTTCTGTTAGTAAAGTTTCTGTAAAACAAATATATTTTTAAAACCTATAATCACACTGGAAAAGGTAATTGTTACATTGTATCCAAATGAATATTTAGGAAGTCAAAAATATTTTACAGCCTTAGATAACAGATAGAGTTGGAAACAAAGTATAACACAAAAGAGCAATAAAATTATAACTTTGAACTTTTTCAGTAAGTTGGACGTAACACAATGGAAATGCAAGTGATAGGAAAAAAAATAAAGACACATTGCACTGCGGATGAAATCGCAATCGGACTCAAAATTCGAAATGTCGAGATCCTAAACAAAATCAGTACCTACCATCTGTGTTTATAGATCTTCTATGATTATATCAAAAAGATTTAAGATTTATATGGTGTGGTATCACAAAACGTTGCTTGTAAAATAAACTTCGGGAGTATATTTTATCGCGTCCGCAAGTGTATCTGACAGAACTAATGCTCTTGTCATGCTGAATGAACTGTAACTATCGTTGCGTCCGGGCCCTGTCTTTGGGTAACGAACCTCTTGGGTAATATTTTGTCTTTCAAAAGTTTTTGATTGTATTCTCCTTTTGTTCAAGGATTTCTCTCGGAGGGTATTTATATATAACTCGTTGATACGGCACCTGCATGTTATTTTATATTACTTTTGCCTAAGCATATATTATTTGTCTAGCGTTTATGATGTTCTTGTACTTAAATATTGCTCGTCTGCTAGTATAAACGGTTGGATCTAAAACTTTATGGACACAGTAAAACATAAGGAATAAACGTTATTCTCATAGACTTAACAAGATGCATTGACTGCACTCTATACAAGGTTACGCGTATACCCTGTACTAAGCCGAAAGGAGGTCATTGTACACATCATGATGAACAAGTTTTACTATGAGACAAATCTAAAATCGCGAAAAAAAATTTACTGTTCCATAGAAAACAGTCATTGACACTACAAAATGTACGGATTTTTTTTCCGCATTTATAATTACAATTTATAGATAAACTTGTTCATAATGATGAGCACAATGACCTCCTTTCGGCGTAGTACAGGGTATATGCGTAACCCTGTATAGGCAACATAAAAGCAGGGTAATCGCCCTGCATTTGTTTAGTCACGCACTACTTAGTATAGTCACTACTCACTAGTGACATGTAAACTGATTTTAAGTCCAATGATGTTGACGTGTCTTAATATTAAAAGTCGTAGTTTATTAACTATCTATCGTTACTATACAAAATTAATATTTTCTCGACCCGTTTACTTTTTTATTTTACAATCGAATTATACATTCAAGAGCTATATAACGGCTGTTGTTGTAGTAAATGTTTTGTCATGGAGCCGTACAAACAAACTGCCAACTATTATTTCCGTTTCCTCCTACACATGATCGAGCTATAATCCGTAAACAGTAATCAAATAATACGGCCAACAACTGATACCTACTGCCTTAAGTATACCTACTACCTGCCCTAGGCGGCAATTGATACCTGCTACCTACTAGTGAAGGGCAAATTCATTCGAGTATAGCAGCGGCTCTATCTAGGAGTTTATTCGTAGAGCCCTATAAAGCCATCCTCTAACGATGGGTTATTCGATTTTACTTGAATGTTATGTTGTTATGAATGAATATAAATATTGAATCCAACGTTTCTTTTTATTGTGAATCATTATCATCGTATCATCATATCCACTAGTGCTAGGGATAATAGATGTGCTACGTTGTATATCACAAAACTTACAGGTGAAATGTTATTTTTAATATGTTTTGACTCGATTTTTATTATTTGTTTTGTGATTTAAATAAATTGATCGATTGACTTTAAATAAGCTCAAATTTTTCGAGTGCTATTTTTTTTTACCGTCGCGTGAACGTACATTGCTAAGAGCTACTCACCAGTGCTACGCACGGAGTTGTAGGCGTATGTTTGTAGCTCGTCGCTAGGCGATGCGGGCAGGTGTGGTGGGTCGCGTCAAATATCGATCGGCTTTTAGGTGACATCGTGTTTTATTGCGTAGTTAGATATACTTTTTATTGGGTCGGGGCAAAGAGGCGTTACGTCAGACTATCATTCTACGATTTTCCAAAGAGGGAAAATTTGAACAAAAGTTCGACGTCTACTTTATCTTATAATTATCATCCCTGTTTACTTATGGTAACAATAGTTGTCTGAAAGAGAGTGCTTTCAGCGACAAGGCTGCAACTTGTGGTACTGGCAAGTTCTTTATCGGTGGTTTTTATGTAACTGTTATTTCTGGTGTGCACTACAGTTTTTATATATCTATCTACCTTTTGTCATTTTCCCTGCAAAATTGTGAAAAGTAGTGTTCTAGTATTATATTTATCGAAGTACGTAGCTTTTCAGCTAACCTGTAGTACTTACCATTTACTGTAGAGTTCTCAAGATTTAGATTTTGTAAACACTACAATCACAAAAAAAAATGTATAACTGAACCCAAGAAACAATAAGTGCCTATTAAAATTTTACGATGTTTAATTTCCGAATTAATCATCTCAACAATTCGGCTGAAGCTAAGAAGCGAAACAGGGCGCAACCCAATAAGCCCATTACGGCATCTCTTTAAAATTTCACGCGTTCCTCGTCTTTTGAAAGCCTAATTAAAGTCGTCAACGGTTTTATAACCCGAAGGGGCGTTAACGCGAACTTGCGCGTTTTCGTTACAAGCACAGAGTAATGGGTTACAGTTATTGCTCCCTGTTGTTTGGTTGACGTAACGTAATTACAGAGGAGTGCGGCGCCGCACGCGATCTTTCGTGTCTACCCACGTAACGTTTGAACGTGCGCTTAGGCATGGCGGCTATTATATAATCGAAGCTCATTTCTAAAGTTCATGCTAGGTATGACATTTTTTTAAATTAAATTGCGACCGCTGAGTAAATTTTTCTGACAGTTGCTATAACATTGTATTTAATTTAGTATCCAGAAATAGTATTTTTTAATGGTTTTTTTATATGGGTCCATCCATTTATAATAATTGTTTTAAATATTTTTCGTGTAAATATTTTTTACTGAGAATTAGAAATTATGGTGTATATAAAAAAAGTATATTCAATAAAAAAATTAAAAATATGTAAAAAGTTAAATAAAAACAGGAAATTCTCATTACTTTTAATAGCTTTTTGAACGTAAATTTCTAGTTAGTAGCCAATATACTACAGTAAAATATTAAAAGGAAATGTTTTAATTTCGATGTTATTGCAGCTGCTGTCAGTCGCATTTTCTTAGCGGTCGGACTATAATGTCCCTTTATATCAGATATTGCCATGCTGATCATCATCATCATTTCGGCCTATCATGTTCCTACACTGTCATACTGTTACCCACTACCCAATTCATAATATCGGAAATACAACGGATCCGAATCCAAAATTATTTGACTAAGTCAAATATATTCAAAACGATTAATAACGATAACAATGCGTCAATACCTAAACCATTTATCACACCCAAGAGGGAATTGCTATGTAGCCCTGATGGTGGTAAGGCAACGTCCTCTTATCTACACGCGGCCTAATATAACAACCTTGCCACAAAGGGAGGGGAAAACGAAAATGTTTATGGTATTAATGAACTTTCCCCAACTTGTTTTTATAGCGTAATTTTGATGGAATTTTTATTGTCGCCAAAGTGGGGGTCATTTATGTCAACCGACATGATTGACGGTCTAACGACATGGTGGGTATTAAAAGTAATGTTTAACGGAACAACCGATACAAAGAATACAAATAGTCGGAAGTACTAAATTCGAGGCAAACATAGTATGTATACAATGGTAGTACAATGTTGTTACGGAAATTGGAAAAATACATTTCCGAGTCGGCTATCAATCTTCACTAGGTAACTATGCGTCATCGTGGAGGTGAACCGTCAAAGCTAAGTAAATATTTTGTGAAAAAACAACGGAGCCGATGTCAGCTCTAAAGAGCCCAATAGAGACAGACGCGGCTCAAAGGAGCAAAAAGCCTGGGCCATTACGAGGCACACGTCGCCGGAAACCACAAAAGACCCAATTATACTAGCGTGTGAAGCCAAAAAAGGGTTGGACCGAAACCAAGTTGTTGAGTGTCCCGTTTTACTTTACGAATGCATAAAGCGAAATGTAGGACTACTTGCACTTTCTCTAATTCACCAATTTAGTTCTAAGCGAAGCCTCAACTTCTCGTTTAATGTTTGAACGAGCAAAAATGAATTTCGAGCCCCGAAACTTTTGCATACACCGCCTTTATTCAAACAGCGTCGGGAACATTTATTATCCGAGGACAATGATGACTGACAATATTATTCAGGTTAAATTACCTATACAGACAGGAATTGACGGGCTCGCGTCAAATTTATAACCTTACGAAGGTTTCGGAAGGTGAAGTTATTTCACAGAAAAGTAGATACTTATAATCGAAAAAATTTCATAACTGATCAATGCAAATATCCTGTCGGCTCCTGTCGCAAATTGAATTGAACTTATTTTTAATATAAGACTTTAGATCACGTTATTATTTACAACAAAATTGAGATTTATGCGACGGCAGAAAATATTTTATGGGACGAAACTTTAGTAAAATTTGCTCAATATGTTGCGTGATTTAATAAACGCCACATGTGGAGCCGAGATTGTTCAAAAGTATCAAACTTGCTCAGGGTATAAAAGTTCTAGGTGACTATATAGTGATAGTAAACCATGTGACATTCTACACGTTTGCAATTTTACGTGTCTTCGATAAAAAATAAGTTATACAACCTTTTGCTATATAAACTTTAATGGAAGATAAATCAAACTTTCTCAAAACAATGGAAGAAACGAATGAAAAAACTGCGCCATTTTCATAAGAGGAAAAACAATAACTCGAACCGAAAGCAAGGACCCGCCTTTTAAGGGACATAAATCAAAAACTGTACCTACCTACGACATTCTCGCCATAGCCCGGGATGGGCACTTTCACTACGGTTTTTTCGGGACACATTGGGATTAGTGTTGTTTTTACGATTCACTTTCTACTCTCTGTTGTTTCTTTATTGGCATCGTAAAAAGTATTGGTTTAATCTGGTTTCCTTGTTTTACATGCTGGGCACTTGGACTACAGATTGGGCAGATTGGGGGAGTCGACTTGGAAATTGCTTTATTTTGCCAACGAACTACATACATACTGATGATGTAGCTACATATTGATGAGACATATAAAATAATCAAAGTTGAAATTGTAGCTTTTTCTTTATTTTAGTGCAAAATTAGTCGTGTGTAAATAAAACGGCAAATACTAATAAAATTTCAAGATTACTTTTCTCTAAACCTTATTTTAAATGCAGGCTTTGTTCGAACGTTTCCAACTCTACATCAGGTGCTTCATACATTCCTGTTCATACATTCAATATCCAACAATGTTCTCGCTCCTAGAGCAGCGCTGGGGGCACCCTCGGAGCGATATTCTTCCTTTGTGTCATCATATTTTATCCATTTAGATATACCTGAGAGCACGGATATTGTGTAAAGTAACAGATTAAAACCCGCCATAACTAAACACTTTAGTGTCCACTTTGACTTGACGGTGTACTTCAATCTCAGACTAGTTAATGCAATGTTCTGTCACTGCACACGGTAAAATTTGCTTTAACGAATTCAGTCCAGAGTGCTGCGATACCAACGCTGATAATTCTATGTACCTAAACGGATTTGCCCGAACTGTTGGAAGCCAGAGATGCATATTGTTTAATACTCGCCAGACTAGGTGAACATAAATTTAAAACACAGTGTCTGCACCGCGGGTAAAGTTATATGCTTTATGAACATTCGCGCCGTAAAAACAAAGCTGAGGATTAACATGAAAATTAAAAACACGCTCCGGCCACTAGCACAAACATCGTTAAAATATTTTAATGTAATTTGTATGCGACGAAAATTAAGACAAAGAAATAGCGCGAGGGCATCGCTTCAAAGAAAACATTACGTTGGAAATCCAGTGCTCGTTATGAAGTGACAAATTGACGACATTTTTTCCCCTAAAGCTTGGAGAATTAGCGTGATCAATTGCGTTATTCGGCAGTTCTTAACTTTATCTCTCTTGCTCCCCTCGTACCGCATAGAGTTGTCTCTTTTTACAGAATTAGAGAATAGTCATATAAGAGGAACTTTTGTGGCGCTTTCTGCAATTTAGTACTTTTTTATGGTTTCAATAAGAACTTCGTCTTCGTTTTGGTTTTTATTTTCATTTTGAAGGTTCTGCTCATATTATTACTATTTAGTATCACCTTTAGTTTCTATTTAGATAAAGTATAACCAATTTTTTATAAACTCTTCTCGTTTATCTTATATCACTAAATCTAATTATTGCCAGGAACACCTATCTTTTCCAATAAATTTGGTACATTTTTGACTCATTGAGTACCTACAAAACTGTAGAGGCTCTACAAAAAGATATACATTTATGCAACAATATATTTAAACCATAATGTCAAAAAAGTAGGTAGTGATTACCTACTATGATTACGCCACTTTTGCCTCATGCGTCCGATGGGCAAAAAATGTATGATACTTAATAAGCCCTTAACACGAGACAACTTAGATCAATTTTATTAATCATAGAAAATCAAGCTTACCATACAACGATGCTTATTTTAATCTACGTAGGTAAGTCAAAAAGGTGCGAACATGTGACGAAAAGGTCGGGCAGTAGGATCACGATCTATTTCCAGCAGATACCTGGCCGGGAAACTATTTGGGTTAAATAATGTGAACGGTGAGCGTAACGATCTCGATTTCGAGAGATTTGTTTGGTTCAGGGATTGTTTTATGAAACTTGATGCTCTCCATGAGTCCAGATGAAATCAGAGGATCAAGATATGTTCAAAGAATAGTTCACATTCAGTCAAACCTCACCAACTCCTTCAGTTTCCATTCAGTCAAACTTCACCAATTCCTTAGAGTTTGTAGATATAGACGTAATTTAATATCCCACGGTGAGTTTGACAATCGAGTATTTCGTTATTGTAATAGATTTGAATAAAGGATCTCTATCTAATCTAGATGATAGATAGACTTTTCACGAACGGATGAAAGCGTACGGCGTTTCTGAGAGCTATCAATCGACATCTCTCTCAGCCCTGCGAGTGACAATTATGAGAGGGCCGCAGTCGAGAGGTTATGGATAGGCTCGCGCCCCGCGGAGGCTAGATAACGTAATTACGGGGCTGTTATTAAACGCCACCAATTACCCATCTACAAGGCCTTACATTCATCACTAATGGCGGCGTACACTTACAATCTACATGTTTATTATGAAGCTTTGAAACGGTTTCGGGTAGGTTGGCTATTGATTTGCTAATTGCTTTATCTAAATACTAGCTGACCTGACAGACGTTGTCCTGTCTTAAAACAGTCAAAAACGCAAAGTCAAAATTGTAAATCTAATTTTTTTACACCTTGGGTTACATTAAGGAGTTTTAGTAAGGATCCCTATTTATTTTGAAAATATAATATAGCCTATGTTACCCGGGGATAGTGTAGCTTCCCAACAGTGAAAGAATTTTTCAAATCGGTTCAGTAGTTTCGGAGCCTATTCAATGCAAACAAACAAACAATCAAATCTTTCTTCTAGCAGCGCCCGTGTTTTAATCCCGCCACTCTATAGGGCCGGTACAACCCGTAGTATCTTTCGAGATAAAGTAGTCCGGTCAGTATGTGTAAATCCGGGGTATAATGTACCCTCATACTAAATTTCATCCAGATCCGATCAGCCATTATGGAGTTGAGGGCGGACAAACGCACTTGTACATAAACTTTCGCATTTGTAATATTAGTGTGATTTGATTATTTTGTCAAATCGGCAAACACAGTGCACGACAAAGTATTTTTTAATAAAGTGTTCCACACTTTACGATTAATTATTTCAATATTATAGTATAGACCATTCAAACATTTGATGACCGGCATGATTCGAACCTGCGCAATGGTCCGGGTACACGCCCATTGCTCTAGCCAATACGGTACGGTCGCTTTTTTCTCGGCCTCCAAATTCTGCAATTTATTTATTTTCTACACTTTATTTTTTATACTGCATTTTTTTTGCATGCAGCTAGAATTATAAATGGCGCCACCAACGCTTAGATTGGTTGTGAACGGTGGCTGGAAAAGAAAAGGCGAGCCTTGAGAGAGACCTATGCCTAACAGTGGACTAATATGGATGATGATAAAATTAAATTTAATTACTTTGAAGCAAAGTTGTAGTGTCATATTACAAGTAACCTATAATATGATATGTTGGACTATGGCCCAATCACCCTTTTGGGGATAGGCTAAAAGTCCAGCAGTGGACTGTTAAAGGGCTGAATATGATGATGATGATAATATGATACCCTAGCGCGGCTATCGCAGTGTTATGGGAACAATGCCCGTTGTTATTATTTGAACAATTCCGATTTTTTAGAACATTTATTGCACAAGTCGCAATATTACATAGCACGATGATTTAAGAAGGTATTCTGAAAGAAAACGCCGAACGCACCGAATTATTCACGTAAGCTTGTTCCTTCCGAGCTATTTCTTTATTACATCCATTCTGGGCGCCTCGCCGCGTTATTTCACATGCTTAGATTGCTCTCTTTTAAGGTTTACAGAAACACAAAGGGGAACAGCGCTAGCGTAGGAAACCTGGTCGGATTTAAGTATTTTATTGCGTAATAACTTGTGTATTTAGTGATCGAATTAGGGAAAGTTTAGTGATATTGAAGAGATCCTAATTTTGTGTTATCTAAGTCTCGCCGAGGCAGCTATTTCGAGAACATCGACCTGTTTGAAAATGTTCCGCGGGGATATGTTAATGTCACGAGTATTTGTAATTTAAAGATTATCTGAATATATTTGTCTACTAAAATAATTTCAGGATTGCGTCCGAAATTGATGTTTTAATCTCACGTTAGCCTCATTCAAATATTATTTTTTTACGATTTGGACTTTTCGTTTGATTCAACCTAAGGTAGGTATACTCAGTTTCTAAATATACTGTCTATGAAATATATATTAAATTCTATCAAAGCACTTACTTCTCAGGAATAATATAAATTAAATCAGATTTTGACCACAGTTTAATTTACTTCATTCTAATTTGGAGCCACATTCTCTAACTACTTTCATGTGAACAATACACAGAATAGGTATTTTTGTTATCAGAAGGCGGCGACGCGGTGCCACCCAACAGGAGGGAATTTATCGCCCTCGGCTTGTTAACTTGTAAATGTATCGCCTTGTTAGTTCGGCTTATCGATCGGGTGCCCCGCTGCAGAGTAAAAAAATGCTAATGAGTTCTTTAGGTGGGTACTGTTCATAGCCTAAAACGACACAGTACTTAAAATATCTCTAAACGACACAGTACTTTAAATAACTCTAAAATGTCATTAATAAACATGGAATGTTTCATGTTGCTTTAGTCACATTTTAGCTAAATACCTATAATTTTTTGTTGTATTTGACTAGCTGAACTACTCAGGTATCCCAAACCATGATTCGAAATCCTACACTATTTGAAATATGAGCTGTGATTCTCACTTATCACAATAAATAGTTCACTGCAAATATTTTTTTATAATACTAACAAATAAATTTATTTGGCTAGAATAATGGCACATAGCATCCGGTTACTGCTTCCGAACTATATAGTCTCTCTACCTGTATTTCAGCGTACAGCGTTTTCCTTATTTTTGTTGCGTGGTATTGTTTTAATGTTTTTACCTCTACAACTCACTCTTGTGGAAACAAACAGGCTACCTAGTAAAATTTTCACATTTATAGGATGAAAAAAATTATGGTGATAGCATAATGACATCATCTTCATCTACTATTAACTTCAATTTAGTATCAAAATTTTATTTACGCTGCAACTATACGTGTGACCTTCACCGGCTACAGGCGTACCTTCTACGAGATACTACTTTATATTTTGATGTTTTACTTATATTTTATTTAGTTGTCCTAAGTTAATATCATCACAAAAGACGGACCAGAGGAGACGGGCGCCTCAATCTGTCGCGCGCACTGTAATAGAATCGATAGAGGCGCCCTGACCGCGCCGGCCGGATATGACCCGTCATCCGGGCGGCCGACGGTCGACATCACTGTAACGTCCACATAGTCTGTTTACCCACTTTATTGTGTACAAACAACACTTGACTCAGGATTATTGATGTGATATTGAATATTGGAGACGTGTTTCGATTTTGATCTTAGTCGTTTGAAGAGCAAGAGGAGAAAAGCAATTGCTACTAGGTTAAGCTTTGGCTGAGGCTAAATAAGCAGAGCGTTGGTTGTCCAGCTGTAAGACCAGTCGACGATATTGTCACCATCGTGGTTCGAATCTCGACTCGATTAGCACAGGACTGAGGCAGATGACATAGCACGAGAGAGACCTATACCCAACAAGTCAGATAAGGAAGACTGTGGATGAGAGGTCTGTAAAGTAGGTAGAGTATCTATCTAATTCAGTACTCATGAAGAGTTTATAATACACATCTCCAACATATTTTTATCTAAAAATAAATTATACTATGTTCAGACACTAAATAGTTAATAACTATTATAAAAGCTATCAAAATGAATGAACATTTTATAATTAGATGCGAAGTGAGCTGAATCATAAATGTAGAAGTACTCTAGTTCATATATAAACTAGTTGTTCACCCCGAACTGTGCTCCCACGACCCCTAAATCTTAGCCGATTTTGCTCGCATTAGAATTTAAAAATTGTATCGGAATGAGCAATTTGCCTATAACATTTTATGGATACCGGATTAAACGGTACGCAAGTTATCGACACACAAATATACAAACATACCAACTCACAGACATACAAACTTCAATCTGTTTCCGTAGACTCTGAGATCTTCGCTGCGATCGGTCGATAAGACGGATGCGTATACCCAGCGCAGCAGTGGGATAGAAAAGGCTGTGGAGTATGAATATACCTACTCTAGATTCTAAAATATCAGCTGTAATAGCAAAAAAAGTAATGTACAAGTGTAGTTTACAATAGGTACACATAGTATAGTCATACGATAGTTATAGTTAGGGACAGTGCAGTTGTGTCAGCGCGACCGAACGGGCCGCAAACAATTAACTGTCCCAAACCGACATGGAACCAGGATGGAAGTTACAGATATTGTGCACTGTACTGGCGAAGCAAAATTATGTTCACTTGACTCGGCTTTCGTGTCTAAATAACATTTCATAAAATTTATCTAATATATTGAAGAAAGTTGTTTAGTGGAATTACAATAAAATATGTTAAAATATTTTTTTCACAAAGCTTTTTATATGGACATGAAAAATATAATCTAAAATCCGGAAAGTTTTGTTTTTTGGAACTAATTTAATAATCTAACTATTGCAGTACTCAGGTGTACTTTCTGCGTTTGTGTGAGTTTTGATTGTCTTACCACGTTCAGCATATTTTGAACAATTAGGCTTACCTGAAACAAAGCAAACAATTTCATAAGCACACAATAAGGAAAACATAATAAAACTGAAATAATTTTCAATTCAGAAAGAAATTTCAGTCAGTATGAATGCGTTGAGTTGTCCATGTGTAATTAACTATCCAAATTCGTCACCGTCTTTCGCCACCGACACCGGAGGTACAATAACAATGAACGGAAAATATCGAGTTTTCCGAATATCGGCCGATATTCGTGAGCTGCTGATCCCTAGTGAACAGTGTGTGTCAGTTGATTGGACAACGGACCTGACGTGAGTGGATTGATTCCGTCCCCTGTTCCGATGTAACGCTACCCTTCCAGTACGTAAGTTTAACCTATATTAGGTAATGGATAAAATTTGAGATGTATCTCGACAAGTCGATCCATGAGTCATCTACCTATCTATCATATGAGCTATGAACAGATACGCTGTTTACATTTGCGTTTCGTCTAAAATTGCAATATGGGGCTGATACAATGAACTGCAATAAATATTGTTAATATGGGTTGCAGGATTATTATCATTATATTCATCATATTTACCTGTACTTATATCACTGTCCTATATTTTCAGTGCGTTCTCGTTTCACTCCCTGCTTTCCCCGCGAGGTTCTGTTAGTTCCGCGACAAATGTTATTACCGAAACTATCTCTTCCGTATATTGACCCACTTCCGTAATTATTTTTGGGAGCATATCACGAGATAACTTCGCGGCACACTAATCACATTACGTTTTCGATCATATTCCCCGAGGGGGCGTCGGCGCTTGCAAAACATTAATGCACTTAACTTTCACACACTTTGACAGCTTTATGCGACCCAGAAATCAGCCTGCAGTAACAAAAGCAATCGAAAAATAAAACTGGCAATCGAAAAATATCCAAACAATAATCCGAGTCGAGTTCACAAAGTCTCGAACTTGGACTTTTATAAAAGCTCCTCCCCTCGCTCCCACGGCTTCGTCAATCCCATTACTACTTTTAATTCAGAAAATATTTATCAAACTTTTTATTCTCATTTATTTCGAGATTGTAATACACGAGAAACAATATTTATAGTTAATTTTATCCGAACAGAAATTTCAGAGGTTGTCAATACCCTCAAAGGTATCGCTTTTATGAAATATATCAAAGAGCTGTTACTATACGAAACCTTTCTATATTATGTTCAACTGTCACGTAGGAATGTTACGATTGATGTAAAAATATCTGAGCAGTAGACACGGCTTATTTAAATGACATAGGTACCTATAGTTCATTCATAAGAGAGTAACATTTCAATTCCATTTGGGGGCCAGCGTCACCTGGGTCTCAAATCGCGCTCATGTATCAAAAGCTGACGCGTAAATCACGCATCATTTTAGGGAATGATATCGCTGGTACATCCATATTTCACCGAGTTTTTTCTGCGAGCTACGTCATCCGCGTCGGAACGTCACTATGGAAAATATTTGCAGAGTCGACGGTAGAGTTCTATACACCGGGCGCCTGAATGTCGGGCAAACTAAGAGGGTGACCATTTATAATCGCCTGACATTTCCAACCCTGAGACGTCAAAGGTCGACAGAATCTTACCGATATCTCGAAGTTGTTAAATGAGAATAATGCGATTCTACGTCAGACTGTGATGAAATACATGTGAAGTCGAAATTTCATTTAGAGAGAGAGAGAGGGGGAGAGAGAGACTACGGCATTTTACGTAGAATTCAGTCACTTGTACTACTTATATAAAAATCAGTGTGTGTATTTGTGTATATCTCTATGGATTCCAAAACTTCTAAACTGATTTTGGCGGGACTTTCACTGACAGATAGCTTATGTTATAAGGAGTAAATTAGGCTACTTTTATTGGGGTATTCACCGCGAGGCACCGCTAGTAATTTATAAGTAGAAAAGTAATATAAAATATGTACGCATAATATTTGATATCTAATTATTAAGTAAAATAGGAAACTATCTATCATAAAGATCTATCTATCTAAAAAAATCTATTGTATTTTTAGCGTAAGAATTTTAAAAAAAAAGGTTGAATGAATCATTAAATAAATAAAAAGTTGTAGAAAAAACCAGCAAGCTATAATTAGAAAGAAAAAACTCACCCACATTATGTGTCCAGTTGCAGATTCTAAACGAATAGCTTGTAATGTGCTTTATAATGAAATTAATTATTTAAATTTTATGATAGGGACCTACATAGGTTATTTCTTTACTAAATGGCTACCCCACGTTGTAAGCCGAATGAGGGCGCCTTCCTTTGAACTCCGTATGAAAGCTACGAGACGCGACCGCGCCACACGACGCGCCACGTTCTTACGTTGTATTCATAAGATGAAAATGCATTAACTTTTCCAGATCAGATTTAAGTACATCGTTGTGTATCTCGTCTTATTGGAAATGTTGATTTTATTCCTATTTTGTAAACACTACTCGGGGTAAAACAAAATGTTACAAGATAACCAGGAAAATAGTTATTATGGTTTAGAAAAAACACTTAAACGAGTCAAAACTCGAGGAGTTTACTAGCCATTGAAGAGTTCCAGTCCAGTCCAGTCCAGTCCTGGCTCCATTATCAGTTCTATGGTACCAAATTATTGTATTGTTAGCCAGTTTACATATATTTGCAAGGTTTCAAATCAACAACAATTAGATGTATTTTTTATAGGCTTGCGTTTGACCGCCAACTCGCCTGATGTTAAGCGATGATGCGGTCAACGATGGAGCACGCTTGCTTAGAAAACCCCGATTCAGTCGCGACTTGTAGACACCCACCCACCCAGATCGAAATCCAGGTTGAATAGACTTCCAAGATTTGTTTGTTGATTGATTGATTGATTGATTGATTGTTGATTTGTTTTTGTTTGTTAGTTACAAGTTAAACTAATAAAAACGTGTTTAAAATGTCATTGAGCAAGAGCTAAGTTTTTAAGGTGAATAGATCTCTGAAATTGAATTTTTGAAACACTGACATTTATTTTGACTATGATAAGTCATGCACGCGCAATCAACCTAAGATATTTTTACCTGTAGATAGGTTGTGCCCGATCATATTGACTAACTAGACCAGGGGTGTCCAGCTTACGGCCCGCGGGCCACAATGCGGCCCGCCAAGATTCCTAATCCGGCCCGCAAACGAGTCAAAAGTTGGGTAGCTATTGACTTTTTTAGACGAAACTTTGAAATTTTGTAAAGAACGACCAGTCATATGTTAGAAAAATAGTGACGCCGTTCTTAAAAAAATTACGTCGATCAATCACAATACGACTCGGCGAAAACGTGGACGAGCATATCGGGAAGTTAATAAATCAGGCCTGCCACACAATTTTGTTGGATACCCCTGAACTAGACGAATGCTAGGCTGGCTGCCCAACTTCGTTCGGCCGTCTCTCAGTCACGCACTCTGAGTGTCCACAGCAAATTGTATTTTTGTCTCTTTCTAACAACAGATATAGCGTTAAAAGTCTTTGTCGTCACAAAATGCACATATACATGCGTATATAGGTAAGTAGATATATGCTGCGCTTAGTTAGTTTTAAAGCCGTGTTCTTCGCCTATAACGTCTCTATTATTAAACCTCACTGCAATCAACATACTTAATAGAGTTAACGCTTGTGCTTGCAAGTGTACCTGCGAGGGTGCTTAAATATTTTATTTTATTGTTCTCGTTTCGCGAGTCGTACGCTCGCATCCCTCCTTTCTATATCATTGTAATTGGTTCCTTATGAGGGCGCGTTTCATCGTCGCACACGCGAAATATGACACGGGTGGGTTGCTTTGACAGAATCTTTTCAATTTTAACAGTACCTACCTATTAATCAGGTACTTCTAAAATGTATGTATGTATTATAGGAGTTTGTCGCTTAACTTGTCACTGCTTGCCTCAAAAATGGAATTTGGCGTCTGTAGGCAACTTAGTAGCTACTTTAGAGAAGCAGACAATATTTTAAACAACATTTCCCAACAAAATGTGGCTAAAATGTCAGATCTGGTTAATTTCAAACCTGTTCTTTAGCATAATGAGTTTCTACAGCTTGCTGGTCTTACCTTAACCATTTTATCTCAAGAGATAGTTAACTGCAAGTCCCCTAAGACTTTTAACATTAACGCATACCTTATCTACAGATCTACCTACCTACATAACTACCTAAACAAGTAGTTCACCCAAACTGTGACCTCGCGACTCATAAATCTTCGGAACCCCTAAATCGATTATGCCAATATTCGAATATTTAAAAAAAAATTAAATGAACTACTTGCCTACAAAGTTTCATGGAGATCGAATAAACGATACGCATGTTATCGTCGAACAAACCATGCATGTTGAAACGCCAACTTGTCCCATTAGCCATTAGAATCTGAGACCTGTCTTCGCCCGGTCTAGATGCCAAAATTAAAAGTAAAGACATGTCTTACCTAAAAAACAAAAATTTACTAAACCTAACAGTGTTTGTTAAATACCTGATTACCGTATCAGTGAAATTCTGTTCACAACTTTTAACTGTATACATTATACGAAATTTAAACGTAAAAGTCGGTATTTTCACAACACACAGACATAGGATGTAATAAACTCACACCTACGTATCACGTACTAATCACAAAACGTAGTCACCCTGGCAACACTTATCGGGGTGACCACACGCGCGCTGTTTATTTAGGACCCTGCTATAATGGACACAGGGAATGTTACGATGCGTTGTTTCAGGACCCTAATTGTCAAATCCGAGGGAATGAGCTTCGTCAATTTTAATTTCGCAAAGGGTGCCCATCATCTTTTTTCTCATTTGGACTGTTTAATTTGAAAAGCTTTCGAGGAAATTTGATTAAAACTTGTGTACTTAGGCAACAACCTGAGTACTTACTAATATACTTGAACAACTTTTATGTACTTCAAATAACTAGCAATTTCCAATACTTCTAGAATAGTAATAGCAAAAAAAAGCTACTAGAGACAGGTAAGTCTGGATTAGATATGAAACAAGTAAGACTTGTTTTTTTTCGTTGATGCAATTTATTATTGAAGGGTCAGCGCGACTAAATCCTGCAGTGTATAGTGGTGTAGTAATGTCCTATATTTTAAAAGGTCATGGCTGCCGTAACAAAGCGGTATTATAGGGGAATGTTAACGTCTCTCCGGCAGAGAAACAAGGTGGAAATAACTGAAATAAGCTTGGAGGGGTTGAAATTGTGACACGTGATGAAAGTAATGTGCCAGGAGCGGAGATTAATTTCCAATTTTGTTTTTGAGTTAGCGATCTCGTTATTACGCCTCGGCCACGTCATGACAGATGCTAAATTAAATTAAATAAAAAGTAAGTAGAGCATGTAATTTAATTATGCTTTTATCATGGAAGTTTTTACTTATTTACTTATGAAACTAAGCTACGTGGGACAGTTTTTTAAAGATGTATGGTATATCATACTAATCTATATACCTATACCTATATATATAAAATACTAGCGGTCAGCCCCAGCTTCGCACGGGTATATATTATAGGCTATGTCACCCGGGGATAATGTAGCTTCCCAACAGTGAAAGATTTTTTCAAATCGGTTCAGTAGTTTCGGTGCCTATTCAATGCAAACAAACAAACAATTAAACAATCATATCTTTCCTCTTTATAATATTATTATAGTATAGATATACCTATATATAAAAGCGAAAAACATCTACTCATTCACTCACTGACTCAGCACGAAATCTCGAAAACTACTTGACCTACGAAGATGAAATTTGGCAAGTAGATTATATGATGGACATATGCAGTAATATACACAGAGATCCGCTAAAAAAGGATATTGCGAAAGGGCCGAATTAAAGAGGGCAAATGGGGGGTTGAAAGTTTATATGAAAGGCTACGCGTACAAAGTCGCAGGCAACATCTAGAACTATTATATATGCGAAAGTGTGTTTGTTTGTTTGTTCCTCTTTCACGCAGCAAACGAGCAACGAATCGAAGTGACTTTTGTATATAGATTATTGGAACACCAAAAACTCCCCCTTAAGATATTTTTTATTCTGAAAAAATGATTTCTGAGGGTATATCTACGTGGGTGACACCGCGGGCGCAGTTACATTCCCTTTTTTTATAATAATAAGCTTACGTTTGACCGCTACATCGCCTGATGTTAAACGATGATGTAGTCTACGATGGAGCACAAAAGCTTTCTACGTACTTATACTAATGCTCATTCATATTTCGTAAGCTACATGTTTGCTTATAAACATTTGTTCTGTTCAAATGCTCTGAGCAAAATGCTCCGAACTCTGTTTTATAGTTTGCGCGCTATGCTCGTAGGTAAGTGTTTTCATTTACGCGTGATCGAGCAAAAACTCAGTCAGAACTGAACAAAACATCAAGAAAACCGCAGCTTTAGAAGCAGCATGTTGTTATGGCCTTCGTTTGTCAGTTTGGTCCAATTCATCAGAGGGGCCTTTGTTATTCTGACAGATACAACATCAAAAATAATTATCTGGGGACCAAGATTACTCTCCTTGCGTAGAGTAAGCAAAGCAATCTAATCCCTAGAGGACAATTTTTGTGTTGCTTTATCAAGTGGTACAGGGAAGCCGAGATAGAGAGAATAGAAAGTGTCGTACTTTTAGTAAGTTGATCACGATGTCTTCTGGTTACGAGTGGATTGAAACCAACTAGGATGACATGCTAATAAGTCAATTTACTACTAACTACTTTGTCTTAAAAACTGTAGGTACTAGTAAAAATTTACACAGGTGTTTATGTCACTCTGTGGGTTTGAATAATGAATGTATGGTATGAATATCGAGTGAAGTATATACCAACGGTCGGAAAAGCCCTAAATATGGCGCACCGCTATCTTACTCGCACATTTGATGTTTAAAACAATATAAAATTGCTGTTTACTTATAATCACAAAAAGTGAGATAAAGAGTTTTCTCATTTATTCAAAAATTTATAAAAAAATATTAAAACAAAAATTTGTGAAAAGTTTTTTCAAAAGTTGACACTGTAATTTTATATCTTAAAAATACATATTATGCGCGAGCGAGATCTTTGCAACTGGTATTCTGGCTGTACATCCGTAATGTGGTCCAAAAACTCGAGTCAAAATAAATCCCAAATCCAATGAAAAGTTTCAAAAGTTCAAAGTTTAAAAGTGACTGGCCATTTATCGTTTGCGTAAAAAAACCAACATTGTCGTAGACTTAGTACATACAAGTGATTAGGATGGATGAAATGATCCTCTAAATGGGTAGGTATCGGGACGTATTTACGGCTAGTAAAGGACATGGAACTGCTCGACAGGACATTCGTGATCCCTTGGGACTCCTAGGATTATCCTTGTGTATTGTGTGCTTATTTTTCTTGTTGTGGACAAAACGCTCTGGGTATTTTTCTAAACAAATCTGGGATGTATGTACAACTTCATCAGACTGAAACACTAAAAAGTTGGCTTAGAACTGATCGTTGATAGCTATATGCATATCTTAGAGTAGCAGGAAAATTGGTTTGCTGCACGAATAGTTTTGCTTCGCATTTATTTTTATAAGGCTTTGATTTATCAATCTTATTCGATAAAAAGCTGCTCTACAATCTGCTTACATGGTAATTTTAAAATTATGTTATACCTACAGTAAACAAAAAATATGTTTATGCACCTAAGGCTATTAACATATTTAGTTTTACATTTTGTAAGCATAGATTAAATAAGAGTTACTTAGTGTGTAGGTAGTAAGACGTCGCTGTCAAGTGAGAACCCCGGAACTGATCGCTACACGCTCACGATCAATCGTCCCTCCCCCGAGATTTCTCTATTTTGTGTACGTACTGTTTTCTAGTACGTGAATTACCTATTTTAAAACCTGTAATCATGATATTTTTATATTGAAAATGTGTGTTAGAGAAGTGACAAGCACAGAAAAGTTGAAATGGTGATTTCAAATATGTTGGGATTATGCGGAAACATATTTTTTTATTTACAAAATATTAGTTATCATAAATTAAGATTAGATACCTGTTTACGTGGCTGTTGTCCTATTGGCTCCACAAAATCATCAAATTATCAAACCCAAATACCAAACACACGCGGACCGGAAAACCGATAGAGGTAAGAATCCCACAAGTTCCAGAGACCACAGACACTACTACTAGTTTACAAACACATGTGTAAAAGCGTGATTGGTGCACACAAGCGCACGTTGCCATGACGACCGGCGTGCGATCCCTCGCCAAATAACTGGCGGTAACGGGGTGTCGTGGAAATTAGGAGCAAGTATCCGACCTCGCAGCACTAACTGATTAGAATTGCGCAAAGAGCGGAAAATTACTTTTACACTTAGTGATAGACGAGATCGCATTATAAATATTACACGTACCAACCCACCAGCTTATTTCACTTACTTCCCCTTGCCCGTAAAACTGTTGTTTGTCACGCGTACAAAGTTTGAATTAACGACTTGAGTGTAAACACATGTTGCACTAAAAGCATTTTATAGTCGTCCGTAAAACGTTTTTAATCTGTCCTTTTAGCAATAAAACTGGTGGTGCTAAATGATAGATTGTCTAAACGCCTGTACATATTTAAATAGCAAAGAACTAAGTACAGTCACGCATGTAGGAGCCATAGAGTTAGAGGGTTTGTTGTATGTAATAGTTGTATTTTTACCCGCCTGCGCAAGAAGGAGGGTTATGTTTTTCGAGTGTATGCATGTATGAATGTATGTATGATGGGCTCCTTGGCATGCCCTACAGCCTAAAAGGCTTAATGGATTTCAACATGTGAGGTGTCATTTGAATCGTTTTAATAGTGGGAGTGACATAGGGTACGAGAATTAAAGATGGCGTTCGCAAAAAAAGGTGATAATAGTGAGTAAATTTGTCAATATTATGTCAATATTTAGCATATTTTTACCATCCTAATGTTGAGCTTACTCAGCAGATCTTAAAAATATATAACACTGCTATGAAGCAGTCAGTACTTTACGAAATAAAGCGGTATGAAAGAGCTCTGTATCTACTAGATACGAGTATAGGTATAATAGATAGGTATGCAGCGTGCTGCTGTTACTTTTCAGTTATATATTTTTTGTAATTTAAGTTACTTGTTAGTCTCTAACCTCGATCTAATCAACGGAAAGTCAACAAAGCCAACGAACAATCTCGAAGAACACGTTTAATGCCCTTATAAACATCACGAGAGCATTTATAAACAAACCTAGAGTCAACCTGGTAAATCCCGAAATAGATCTATTCGGCTGCTTTATTTACTTGTAGTAGGTATTCAAACTACGATGTTCCCCTAATTTGTTTCTAGACATCTCAAATAACTATCTTATACCGCACAGTCGTTCGGTTTGAAGAGTTACTTTAATAACTTTGAAAGGATATTGTGGAGAGAGTCCAATAACTTTCGGGGACTGAGATTTAATGCAATCCTCTACGAGCTCATAAAACTTATCTAAGTAAACTTTAGAATGCAGTGGTTAGCTACCTAACTGTTGAGTTACTTAAACTTTGTTTTAATTATACTTTTTACAATAAGGCATATATAATATATTATTTAAACTCTTTCATAACACATTAAATTAAATAATTCCTTATTGATACATAATATATACACTATGATGTCTACTTAATGATGTCCATTTTTTATTCAAACAAATTTACATCCTTGTAAACAAAAATAATTAAACTATGGTCAATTATCTGTTACTAATAATTACTCAACAAGTCCTCAGCGCACCGAGCACTGGCCGAAAGTTCCCAACCCAATACATTGACCGTGGTCTCTCGCTGAGTCGCCAGATAAATCCGCTGGGTCAGGAACCAACCTGATTGGGAATCGAGCTCTTTCTCTCTCATGCGGCGTCCCAGGTCCAACACAAACTTTCGTGCTTCAGCACACGACGGTCCCGCCCGCCGTCCAGGTTGGCAAACGAGACGAAATCGTACTCTGACCCCAGGTAAACGTATTTGAAGCATTTGCCTCTGGCGGCTACCTCCGCTCCCGCGCCAGCACGTTCATGTAGCATCGCACACGAGGCAACGTCCTTTCTGCCATAGGATCACGATGGGATGGGATCGCCATCAGGCGAGATGGTGGTCAAACGCAAGCCCATTGTTTATAAAAAAAGGGGATCATGGGATTTTTGATAATGATTCTTACTTATACAATACAACAAGCCATTGCACTGCATTAAATTTGGATTGCATTGTTTTTAGCACTTTAAAATCTTAACGCACCTACCTACCTACCTCCTTTATTTAAGGCGCCGTGACTAGCTGACTTTTATGTTTTTGAGGGGGTGAAGCAGAGGCAGTGGCGGCCGACTACAGCGGGGCGCACCGCGTGAAACTCGCAGAAACGTGACGACCTTCACCTATACACAGCTAAAGACATGTAATTTCGTCGGTCCACAGCAAAGCTCTGTTGGCCTAGTGGTCTGGCACCGCGCTGGTAAACCACGAATGCCCGGTTCAAATCTAGTACTATGTAGATATTTTTGGACTCAATTTTTTATCATAACATTACGCATTATGCAAAGGGAGGGTCCCTTTGCATAATGCGTAATGTTATGATAAAAAATTACTTATAGACTTACTCCTGGTATAATTCTACTAACTTGATGGTAGAGTTCGGAGACTGCTAAAACTGCTAAATAGGGAAAGCGAGATAAGTCAAGGTTGGGCTCGTTTTTTTAGTCTTAGTGAGAAGTGTTAGTCAAGGAATGTTTTGACTGACCTGATCGAGGATTTCGGAGACTACTACTGGAACTGCTAGACGGAAAGACCTAGAAGTGTCGAGTTTGGGCTCGTTTCATTAGTCATGATGAGATCTTCTTCTAGGAATATTTTGACTGACCTGATCGAGGATTTCGAAGACTGCTACTGGAACTGCTAGACGGAAAGACCTAGAAGTGTCGAGTTTGGGCTCGTTTCATTAGTTGTGATGAGATCTTCTTCCAGAAATATTTTGACTGACCTGATCGAGGACTTCGGAGACTGCTACTGGAACTGCTAGACGGATAGAGATAGAATGGTCGAGTTTGGGCTCGTTTCATTAGTCGTGATGAGATCTTCTTCTAGGAATATTTTGACTGACCTGATCGAGAACTTCAGAGACTGCTACTGGAACTGCTAGACGGATAGAGATAGAATGGTCGAGTTTGGGCTCGTTTCATTAGTCGTGATGAGATCTTCTTCCAGGAATATTTTGACTGACCTGATCGAGAATTTGGAAGACTGCTACTGGAACTGCTAGACGGATAGAGATAGAATGGTCGAGTTTGGGCTCGTTTCATTAGTCGTGATGAGATCTTCTTCCAGGAATATTTTGACTGACCTGATCGAGGATTTCGGAGACTGCTACTGGAACTGCTAGACGGATAGAGCTAGAAGTGTCAAGTTTGGGCTTGTTTCATTAGTCGTGATGAGATCTTCTTCCAGAAATATTTTGACTGACCTGATCGAGAATTTTGGAGACTGCTAGTGAAACTGCTAGACGGATAGGGCTAGAAGTGTCGAGTTTGGGCTCATTTCATTAGTCGTGAAAAGATCTTCTTCCAGGAATATTTTGACTGACCTGATAGAGGACTTCGGAGTCTGCTACGGAACTGCTAGACGGATAGAGCTAGAAGTGTCGAGTTTGGGCTCGTTTTATTAGTCGTGATGAGAGCTTCTTCCACGAATATTTTGACTGACCTGATCGAGGATTTCGGAGCCAGCTAGTGGAACTGCTAGACGGATAGAGCTAGAAGTGTCGAGTTTGGGCTTGTTTCATTAGTCGTGATGAGATCTTCTTCCAGAAATATTTTGACTGACCTGATCGAGGACTTCGGAGACTGCTACTGGAACTGCTAGACGGAAAGAGCTAGAAGTGTCGAGTTTGGGCTCGTTTAATTAGTTGTGATGAGATCTTCTTCTAGGAATATTTTGACTGACCTGGTCGAGGATTTCGGAGCCAGCTAGTGGAACTGCTAGACGGATAGAGCTAGAAGTGTCGAGTTTGGGCTCGTTTCATTAGCCGTGATGAGATCTTCTTCCAGAAATATTTTGACTGACCTGATCGAGGACTTCGGAGACTGCTTCTGGAACTGCTAGACGGATAGAGCTAGAAGTGTCGAGTTTGGGCTTGTTTCATTAGTCGTGATGAGATCTTCTTCCAGAAATATTTTGACTGACCTGATCGAGGACTTCGGAGACTGCTACTGGAACTGCTAGACGGAAAGAGCTAGAAGTGTCGAGTTTGGGCTCGTTTCATTAGTTGTGATGAGATCTTCTTCTAGGAATATTTTGACTGACCTGATCGAGGACTTCGGAGACTGCTACTAGAACTGCTAGACGGATAGAGCTAGAAGTGTCGATTTTGGGCTCCTCGATCAGGTCAGTCAAAATATTCCTGGAAGAAGATCTCATCACAACTAATGAAACGATCCCAAACTCCACGCTCCTATCTCTTTCCATCTAGCAGTTCCACTAGCAGGCTCCGAAATCCTTGATCAGGTCAGTCAAAATATTCCTAGAAGATCTCATCACAACTAATGAAACGAGCCCAAACTCGACACTTCTAGCTCTTTCCGTCTAGCAGTTCCAGTAGCAGTCTCCGAAGTCCTCGATCAGGTCAGTCAAAATATTTCTGGAAGAAGATCTCATCACGACTAATGAAACAAGCCCAAACTCGACACTTCTAGCTCTATCCGTCTAGCAGTTCCAGAAGCAGTCTCCGAAGTCCTCGATCAGGTCAGTCAAAATATTTCTGGAAGAAGATCTCATCACGACTAATGAAACGAGCCCAAACTCGACACTTCTAGCTCTCTCCGTCTAGCAGTTCCAGTAGCAGTCTCCGAAGTCCTCGATCAGGTCAGTCAAAATATTCCTAGAAGAAGATCTCATCACAACTAATGAAACGAGCCCAAACTCGACACTTTTAGCTCTTTCCGTCTAGCAGTTCCAGTAGCAGTCTCCGAAGTCCTCGATCAGGTCAGTCAAAATATTCCTAGAAGATCTCATCACAACTAATGAAACGAGCCCAAACTCGACACTTCTAGCTCTTTCCGTCTAGCAGTTCCAGTAGCAGTCTCCGAAGTCCTCGATCAGGTCAGTCAAAATATTTCTGGAAGAAGATCTCATCACGACTAATGAAACAAGCCCAAACTCGACACTTCTAGCTCTATCCGTCTAGCAGTTCCAGAAGCAGTCTCCGAAGTCCTCGATCAGGTCAGTCAAAATATTTCTGGAAGAAGATCTCATCACGACTAATGAAACGAGCCCAAACTCGACACTTCTAGCTCTATCCGTCTAGCAGTTCCACTAGCTGGCTCCGAAATCCTCGATCAGGTCAGTCAAAATATTCCTAGAAGAAGATCTCATCACAACTAATTAAACGAGCCCAAACTCGACACTTCTAGCTCTTTCCGTCTAGCAGTTCCAGTAGCAGTCTCCGAAGTCCTCGACCAGGTCAGTCAAAATATTCCTAGAAGAAGATCTCATCACAATTAATGAAACGAGCCCAAACTCGACACTTCTAGCTCTTTCCGTCTAGCAGTTCCAGTAGCAGTCTCCGAAGTCCTCGATCAGGTCAGTCAAAATATTTCTGGAAGAAGATCTCATCACGACTAATGAAACAAGCCCAAACTCGACACTTCTAGCTCTATCCGTCTAGCAGTTCCAGAAGCAGTCTCCGAAGTCCTCGATCAGGTCAGTCAAAATATTTCTGGAAGAAGATCTCATCACGACTAATGAAACAAGCCCAAACTTGACACTTCTAGCTCTATCCGTCTAGCAGTTCCAGTAGCAGTCTCCGAAGTCCTCGATCAGGTCAGTCAAAATATTCCTAGAAGAAAACCTCATCACGACTAATGAAACGAGCCCAAACTCGACACTTCTAGCTCTATCCGTCTAGCAGTTCCAGTAGCAGTCTCCGAAATCCTCGATCAGGTCAGTCAAAATATTCCTGGAAGAAGATCTCATCACGACTAATGAAACGAGCCCAAACTCGACACTTCTAGCTCTATCCGTCTAGCAGTTCCAGTAGCAGTCTCCGAAGTCCTCGATCAGGTCAGTCAAAATATTCCTAGAAGAAAACCTCATCACGACTAATGAAACGAGCCCAAACTCGACACTTCTAGCTCTATCCGTCTAGCAGTTCCAGTAGCAGTCTCCGAAATCCTCGATCAGGTCAGTCAAAATATTCCTGGAAGAAGATCTCATCACGACTAATGAAACGAGCCCAAACTCGACACTTTTAGCTCTCTCCGTCTAGCAGTTCCAGTAGCAGTCTCCGAAGTCCTCGATCAGGTCAGTCAAAATATTCCTAGAAGAAGATCTCATCACAACTAATGAAACGAGCCCAAACTCGACACTTTTAGCTCTTTCCGTCTAGCAGTTCCAGTAGCAGTCTCCGAAGTCCTCGATCAGGTCAGTCAAAATATTCCTAGAAGATCTCATCACAACTAATGAAACGAGCCCAAACTCGACACTTCTAGCTCTTTCCGTCTAGCAGTTCCAGTAGCAGTCTCCGAAGTCCTCGATCAGGTCAGTCAAAATATTTCTGGAAGAAGATCTCATCACGACTAATGAAACAAGCCCAAACTCGACACTTCTAGCTCTATCCGTCTAGCAGTTCCGTAGCAGACTCCGAAGTCCTCGATCAGGTCAGTTAATCCGTTTCTGGAGAAAGTAACATCACGACTTACCAAACTAGCTCAAACTAAACTAAACTAAAAATTGGTGCTGATGATGACGACGATGATGAAAAGCAGCATTTTTTCCTCTCGCTATAACATCAGCTATCTGAGAGTGAAAATCCCATCAAAATCAGTTCAGCCATTTTGGAGTTTATACGTAATATCATCATCATCATCATCAGCCTTCATAGGGAACATACATACATCGCTTTTTACATGTATATAGTAGAAAGATATACTCAAAGAAGACTGTAACACCTTTTTAGGGTTCCGTAGAATTACAAGGAACCCATATAAGTTCGTTCTGCCCATCCGTCTGTCTGTCTGTCCATCCCAAGTTGTTTAGGACTTCCTAACCATTATAGTAGACTAACTGCACCCCGCGCATTCACCTGCGTAGTAATGAAAAAATTGTGATGATGATGATGATGAAAAGTTGCTCGAATTTTTTTCAACATCAGCTATCTTACAGTGAAAATCCCATCAAAATCGGTCCTGCAGTTTTCGAGTCTATAAAGAACATTACAGACATACGCACAAGACGAAATATTTCAAAAACATAAAAATAACAAAAATAAAATGGAAATGTGAGAATTGAACCCGGAGCCTACTGAGTCACAGGAACTAATCCATTGCGTCAACCACTCTTCTAATTGAACTATGACGCAAGCGGTGAAATTATGCTTCTTAATCTATAAAATAATATAAATGTACAAAGAAATCGTCACAAAATGTAATTTTCATTCGCCTGCCTGTTTAGTACTAAGTACTTACTTGAAGCCTGACCAAAGGAAGTAAGGGTGAGACCAACTTGTAAATTTTACGCGTAAATTACGTACTTCTCAAGGTATCAACTGGAATGTCTAATTAAACTGGACGGAAAGCTATTTTGTATGATAACGTCGCTGACTGTCCACTTTGTGTGACCTCTGCAAATGCTCGAGACTCTTTTTTTTGTGGTACATCGACCACCGATACTTGGAAGCACAGATATATAGGTAGTAGATCTGTGCTTGGAAGTAATTATTATGCCTCTCGACTGATGTCACTCCACTCTCCTCCCCCGCGCAAACCGTGAAGACTAGGTCCGGAATGCAACTACACCGAAACCGTATCACTATGTAATGAATCCCTGAACGTTCAAAGAAGAATGTAACACCTTTTTAGGGTTCCGTAGAACTACAAGGAACCCATATAAGTTCCTTCTGTCCATCCGTCTGTCTGTCTGTCCATTCCAAGTAGTATAGAACTTTCTAACCTTTATAGTATCGTAATAGAGTCCTAAAGGGTCGGCAACATATTTGTGATGCTTCTGGTGTTACAAGTATCCATAGGCGACGATGACTGCTTACCATCAGGTAGCCCGTCTGCTTGTTTGCCACCTATGCCACATAAAAAAACCGGACAAGTACGAGTAGGACTCGTGCTCTGAGGGTTCCGTTAGACGGAACCCTCAGAGCGCGAGACCAAAAAGAAAAACTAACTGAAGTTAAAATATTGAAAGACAAACTTAAGTTTGTAGTTGACAATAAGGTTATTCCATACATTCCAACTACAAAATGTAAGTTTGTAATAGCAAAATAATTATTTTTAAATGATATAACTTCAAATTTATAATTTTCGGATTTATTCCTATATATGTGCTATGAGACCTTGCCTCTTGCCAAATTTCATGATTCTAGGTCAACGGGAAGTACCCTATAGGTTTAGATTCCCCTGTGAAATCGCAAAATATACGACATAAACGTTCATATCTTTTGATTGCTTTGACTTAACCGGACTTATATTTGACAACTTTTATTTTTTACAGCCGAAAGAAACCGTAGGCCCAAGTATTTAGTATAAATTTCAACTTGATACCTTTACGCGTTCTTGAGAAAAAGGGTATTGACAGACGGACAGACAGACGGACAACGAAGTGATCTTATAAGGGTTCCGTTTTATCCTTTTGAGGTACGGGACCCTAAAAAAGTAGACTAACTGTGCTCTGAGGGTTCACCTGCGAAGTAATGAAAAAATGGTGATGATGATGATGATAAAAAGATGCCAATTTTTTTTCTCCTCATAGCATCAGCTATCTGACAGTGAAAATCCCGTCAATAACGGCCCTACCATTTTCGAGTAAAGAACATTACACACATGCATACAAACACAAACACAAACACACACACACCCACGCACGCACGCACGAACATGACGAATTATTTTAAAAACATAAGAAAAATTACAAAACTTAAAATTATTGGTGACTATGAGATTTGAACCCGGAGCTTACTCACAGAGTCGCAGAGAACTCATCCATTGGGTCAAACCATTCGGCCAACTGGACTATGACGATTGTGGTGAAATTATCCTTCGTAAACTAATAAATACAAACAAATCGTTACAAAATGTAATTTTCATTCACCTGCCTTTTTAGTACTTATAATGCAAGAAAACATTGCAGATAAGGTAGGTACTTACTTTACAACTTGCGTCAAGGTGTTTTTGTGTCATAAAGTTGAGATTATATTTTGGAGCGGTTAGCGGAACAAAGCGACACACGTCCGTCTAGCAGCGCGCCTCAGCGGTCTCTGTCACATCGCGTAAAAATAAGAGAGAAGTGAAAAGACGCCGCGGCGGCACGACGTTTCGTTCGACACGTTCGAGCCAATTTATGATTAAATTAATTAATAGATAGAAAAATTGAATTTTAATCAATAAATAAAATTAATGATGTTATTTGTTACAATATTTAACATCATTCTTGTAAATTTTGTAAAGATTTGTTCATCAATAGTCGAGATAACATTGTATGCGTTTAGGTAAATTTCAAGGTTAGAGGTTATTTCATGATTTTTTTCTATCGAGAAAATTTATCGGAAACGTGTTTTGGAACTAATGGTACACTCAGAAATATGATCAAGATTACCACATATTTTTTTTACTGCTTTAAAATGAATATATTGTCCTAGAAAATTTTTCTGTGAAGCCTTTTTTGTCCGTAAGACCGCCTTAATAATATACATAAAAATCTATTAAATACTATTTATTTGGAAGTTATAAACAAGTTTAATGCAATATAGGTTTCTCTTAGAAGCTCAATACAGCAACTAAAGCTAGTGACGTTCCTCACAGCATTAGTAGATTGCCCGTTTCTATAGAGAGCGAAGATAGATTAATTTCAACCAGCCAAGATCCGTCTGCCGCACCCGCTTTCAGAATTTCAACGTTCGCAAGAATACTACTTTAGTTCTGACTAAGTTCCAATTGAAACTCTAGAGGGGATACAGTTTGACAAGAGATTTGCGGTTGGATTCCTTTAGAGTACCCCCGTCTACTTCCACTGGTTAATGAGGCGTTTCAGAGGTTTGCAGTTTTCAACAGTTAAACAGTGCTAAATTAAGCACGGATTAAGTTTTATTGCTGACTTTTTACTAGAAAAGTAATTGAAAAGTTCTAGTTTAAGATTATATCATTAAGGTAGAAATCGTTGATTTTGGTGGAATTACTTAAAAACGGACCGAAAATGAAAACCTCTCTGATTATGTTGCTTAAAAATACGCTACATTTGTCAAGACTTTGCAGCAAGTCATTCTTAATTTGTGATTGTTTGGAAAAAGTAGGTATTTCGCAAGCTCAATAGCTTTAAGATTTCCGGGGTAAAGGTGTTTTATGGCACGTTCCCTTTTCGATCTATTCACTCGGGACCGGAAGGAAAAAGTCTTCCTTTGATAAAATGAAAAATATCACCTTCAAAACGTGGCTTCGGTCTTTATAATATATCCTGGGTTGTACATTTTAGGTATAGTAGGAAAAGGGTAAATTCTATAGTCATCGGTTGAAGAAAAAAAAAGGTTTTTTCATTGGGTTTCAGTGCTAAAGTACCCCAATGAAAGGTTTTATTATCTCAGGCGTTAATATAAAAATAAAGTATGAAATTTTTTATTTTAATAAACGCTGTGTCGCTGAATATACAAAAACAGGTTACAGAGAATTATGAAATTATATTTGTATTTTTGTTATTTTCAATTTATATTATCCGCTCACAACTTTACATAAAGCCCTTTTAAATTATGAAAGGTCTACTTGTAAAAGTAATTCCCATTTCGCAGAACCAGCCAGCTATATCTACGAGTAGGAGGGGTCGTAGGCGAGCTAACAGGCTCGTAGGCTAGTGTACACTTCATTGTAAAAGGCGTCACGTAACCAGCAGGGAGCCATACAATATTTCATTATAAAACCTGTTGAAATATATCCTATTTTTTTGCCGCAGCTCCGCTCTAGAGCAAGTGTCATCATCAAAAGCCCTTCAGCGTGACTCGCGAGTTAACAATGCGCCGCCCTTACGCTCTTTGACCCGCTCCACGCTTTGTCGCCGTAAGGACAGGAGAGATGACATCTTGCTATATGACGGTAGATGTGTCGAGAGAGGAGAGATAGTGCGGTCAAAGCCGTTGCCTCCAGAGTGATCAAAACGGGTCAGGGAGAGTGATTGGATATGGCAACAACTTCAATAAAAGTTGTACCTGTCACAATATAAACAATAAAATTATACAAACAAAATTTGAGGATTTGGAATCTTACAGAGAACAGAAGCTTGTTATGTTAGTCTAGATGGCTGGTTAGAAGACTAGTTTATGTCCACTACTTATATTATGCTCATGCTCATTATAAATGTGTTCTTTTTAGTAAAATATTTCTATTACTATAGGTATTTAACTAACGTAATAAACTTGTTGTATACGTAATAAAGTTGACAGAAAACGCAGTCTAAGCCGCTGGGTCGATACGGATCGAATTGAGAACCTTGCTCCTTTTTTGAAGTCGGTTAAAAAACATGAAACTTTGCAGGTGAGCACTAAGAACGGTTTTTTTATTATATCGGTTGGTGAGACCGAAGGCCGAGCGTTACGCGTACAAAGTCATGGTCATTTAGCTAGTAGAATAATATGTGAACTATAAGATATATATAGTTGAATATGTTTCGACTAAAATTCATCATTCGCATAGAAACAGCAGTACCAACAGAATGTTTATGAAATTAAGATGAAATGAAACAAAAATACACCCACAAAGTACTTACAAAGTCTACGCATCTGAATCTGAATTCAAAACGCCCGACTGAAGTTTCGTGTTTTCCTCGTTAACTTTGGAGACTTTGGTAAGAATAATTTTGCCCGTGGCGTTTTTCCAACGGCCACGACCTGCCTTATATCAAAGCAGCAAAGGCCAAAGTGACACGACATCTTTGACGGCATGTGAGTTTATCTCTGCCCCTCTTACCAGTCCTTCTGAATGCGTTCATGCGAAAACATCCGACGTCTTCAAAAAAATGTTATACCTATTCGTATATCAAGTTTTCATTCCGTTCAGCTTTATGAATTTGTTCTTCCACGTGAAAACAAGTAACGAACTTAAGAATAAAATAGGACGTACGAGAAAACACGCTAAAATTGATTTTCGAGCTCTTTATTATGAGTCGTAATTCAGTATTTCTATGCAATTTTATTAGCAAACGTGATATACAAAATGTTCTCTCTTGTTAATTTTCTATCTTATTCCGTGTGGCTACTATACTATCCTACCTTACCAAACCAAAGCTTTTCGCGGTGTATAGCACTGATTTCTTCAGCAGAGGTCGCACTCAGCGCTCCGCTCACGTATGGAGACTTGATATCTAATATTATGGTGGAGAAAAAATGAACGTTACAAAACTGGCTCAGCATACGCGATGTGAATAAATCAGCTCATACCGTGTAAGAAAACTAGTCACCATAAATATGTAGAGCTTGTTGCTGTTTTGAAATAGTGTAGCCACCTTGTAATAGATACATTGGGAGGAAGGTAACTTCGTATAGGCTGGCTGGTAACTTTAAACCAAAGATTTTAGATACTGCCCAAGCGTCCGACTTGGATTAACAATTTCTCGGAGGAGATGTTTAGTTTACTAGCCCGTTTTGTTATGTTATTGGGTACAAAGTTGTACCCTCTGGTCGAAACTCATATAATAATAATAATACAATATACGTTGATTTATTAGTATTACTATTAACTACTATTACTTACTATTACAGTCAATTAATTTTATCACTGTATAACTATAACTGCACTTAGAAACACACGTGTCGCGTACTGAGAGTTTACGCAGAGAATTTATTGCTTTAAAATATTATTTTACGAGTTTATGATTTACGTTCAGATTTTATGTTACCTTTATCACCTGAACAACTGCACCGCTTTCAATAAAACTATAAACTAAACGAGTATCGTAATATATGCTAAATACGTCAAAATAAAATTTGCGAAGGTAGGTATATCTTTTTCTTCCGAATAGTCAGGTAAGTATGCTCTATTTAAACTCTATCCAAATATTGTCATACCTCGTGCCTAAAGATAATATCGTCATAGATCGTTTTTTACCCGACTGCGCAATAAGGAGGGGCTATGTTTTTCGAGTGTATGTATGTATGTATTTATTTATTTATGTATGTATGAATGATGGTTTCTTTGGCATGCTCTACATGCAGCCTAACCGGCCTAATGGATTTCGACATGTGAGGTGTCATTTGAATCGTTTTAATAGTGGGAGTGACATAGGGTAGGTACAATAATATAAGATGGCATCCGCGAAAAAAACAAGGGAGAAATAGTAAGTAGACAGCGCTGTTACTTTTCAGTTGCTTAACTACTCGTACTATTGCAATGCAGTCGGCTTATATGTTATAAATAATTAAAGTTACTTCTTAATTGCAAAAAACAACTTCAAATGTTGGAAAAACTCAAAATAATCAACTTATTACCTTCAATTTACAACAATAGTTTTTCATAAAAGTCTAGGAGGGAAATCTTGAGAGAGTAAAATTACTGATTTAAAATAAACAATTTTAATGTTCTGGTTTACTTGTTCTTCAGTATACGCTATTTAAACTCTATCCAAATATTGGCATAGTGAACCTCGGGTCCAAAGATAATATCGTTATAGCTCGTGCCCTTTAATACTTTTTTCATTATTTAAACATCTAAAATTGACAGACGGAAATGGATTTTACAAACTGTGCAAGATTGAGTTGGTCGGTTTCTATCAATCGAACTTCAAATCCCGAAATCCGCCAGCGTCTCAGTTCGCCGATCCTATAGTACTCGTCTTTAGATTTGAAGCACAATATTCCGCAGCGAATAAGCACCATACGCATTCGATTATACTTGTCATAATGAACATTGCGGCATTATGTCTTCGTTGACGATACACGTCGATTTATCTGTACTACCTTACTTGAAAGGTCGACAACGTATTTGTGTTTTCTTCGGTGACGATACGTACCCATAGGCGACGGTGACTGCTTACCATCCGGCAGCCTGTCTGGTTGTTTGCCACCTATAGCATAAAAACTATACATAACTTCTATAAATAGATGGAATGTTTGTTGCAGTTGCTTTCGACGAATGTTTTATGTGTAATAAGACGCCCTGCGGCCAGGTGGAGTAATTTGGGTAAAAGTGACTCAGAAACTACGCTTTAGTAGATGCAGATCGCCATAGACTGAGCTCGGTGGCATCTATTAGGAAACGTCTACGTCCAACAATGGATGAATATAGACTGGTAATTATTTTATGGGCTTAATAAATGTGCTTGTGCTTGCGCACGAGTGTTGGATTTTTATGGAATTTATTCTAATTTGCAGTATCAGTGTGTGCCTAGGACAAACAAAATAAGATCAATTTAACTTTTATTTATTTTATTAATAACTAACTGATCTAACAGACGTTGTTCTGTCAAAGTTTTTATTAAATAGTCTTAGTTATGGTTCATAAAAACTTCCATAGAAAAAAGCACTTTCAGTTTTTCCCAAATTTTCAAATTTACTGGGTTACTATTTAAGTTTTTTTTAAACCTTATAAGGAATTTTACAAAAAAAAAACAGTTGTTTATATAGTTTAGTTTTACAGATACTTTTTTAGGTTGAGTGAACCCATTAATAAAACACATTTTATCTTGGGTTTGGATACTGTAAAAATTGCAAAAAGATTTTACTCTACATATTAGAAGGTCTATATCGGAGCTTATTGGAAAATACCCGATAATTCATTACAGGCATGATAAATGTTCCGTTCCGCGGATCCATTCAAATGGAGCCCTTTTTACTTTAACAGTGATACGCAAAAAGGGTGGAAAGGGCGACCGGGGCAGGAAAGGGAATGATATAATCAATCTAGAGCTGTTCCAATGCTAGGCGGCGCGGTGAACTGGAATCGACGGTGGTGGCGTTGGAGATTTTGTCGAGGAAAATATCAATTGGTAGTTTGTTTTAATCAGTTCAACCTTAACAAGGTCTTCTTTAAAAATAATATATTTTAAATTGACATTTTTTGGCGTGAAACAATTTTAAATCTATCTATGGAAAATGAGACTCCCCCTAAAAATACTGACATTTGATTAATTCTAATTCAATCAATCTACGTATTGCTAAGCCATGTATCAGACCTGGCATTGCGTCACGGCACAAAATGCGGGTAGAAATAAATCAGCGCACATTGCCGCACAAAACTGCAAGCGAGCGAATCCCATCAAAAACATGTCAACGATGCGTCAACAAAGCGAACAATGTATTTACAAAACTGCGATATGCAAGCCTCTCTTTCCGGTTTAATGAACGGTAGGTCAGCTGTAAACATAACTTTAATGTTGATGTACATAAAATACTTTTTTAAGGGCAAGTGCCTTAAGTTCTTACTTTTAACTTTAGTTTACAAAGTAACTTTAGTAACCAAGTGCACTTCATTAACTAAACAAAATACAAGCTAATACTAACCTACAAATACAGTTAGACTGCCCATAGACCGTTGATGGTCTAAAGACAATCCCAATGCTCAAGCCTACTATCAGTTGGCAGCGTACCCAGCATGCGGTGGCATTACCACGCTGAATTCAAAAATATTGGTACGTAAATGTTACTAACGTGTTATAACAGATGCGAGAATTTTCTTTTGCTAGTAGCCATGAAGTAACGCGTATCCGCTGTTGAGTAATTCATTCTCATTATATCTAAAATATCTTAAAGTTATATGATTATTTACGGGATATTTACCGTGGTAAGGTTGTGGAATGAGCTCCGGATATTTCGGCGCATTATTGAATATACCGTAAATAATCATATAACTTTAGTGTACAACCGTGATAGTTTAAAACAGTGTTTTAAAAATATCCTACTAATATTATAAATGTGTAAGTATGTTTGTTGGTTTTTATTTATCCTTGTCTCAAGCAACAACAAAAGATGAAGAGCCTAGTGCGAGTTTTTCCATTTGCGTTTACTTACTCGACCGCCGCTACAATGTGTATGAAAACAGCGCCATCTAGCGCATGTAGATGGAACTGCTCTTTTTTTACACAAATCGTAGTTAACGTTAACGCGTTCAAATAAGTTTAGTAAACGCCACTCGTAAAATTCGTACTAGGCACTCAGGTCGACGCGTTTTTTTGCACAGAGATAGTTCATACACACTTAGACACTTATTATTTTTATTTTGAATATAGTTACCGTAGTTTTGTATTGTAGCTATACTATTCCATGCAGGTGAAACCACAAGGCGCAGCTAGTGATGTTATAAAACTGTCTGTATTTCTTATGCATGATGAAAACCTGAGGATTGACGGGATTGTAGAGCTTTACGGAACCACAAAAAAAACGGATATGTAAATTATTTTATAAGTTAAGGTATAGACTTTTACTAATGTATTCGTACTGTAACTGTAGGACGTCATAAATATATATTTAATTCGTGTTTTTATCATCCGCTCCCGCGAACCGATCACCGCCAATAGATATGCACAATTTTCCGCATGGCTCACCGTGTGACGACGGAAATGTGGGTTACTTTTTCGAGCCTATTGAGTTGATGTATCTTTATCGGGTACTCGTTTTACGAATTGTTTCCTCTACATTTTTAAAAGGAATATTGTTTGTAGCTAGCTAGCAATTTATCATAATTGAAGAATGCGAATACAACATTTCATTATGTGCTGCAAATCATTGAGGAGTTTTCTAGTCAGGACCCAATCATGAGCGCAGCAACCCATGTCATAGTAAAACTTAAAATCGGCTATAGTCCACAAAATTTCGTGTCTATGTGCTATAGGCCGTTGAAGAGTTCCTTTATCTGGAGCTAACCCTGGATGTCAATTCAGGTCATGCTTATTATAAAAAATGTCATTGGAACTGAACCAACATGTAAAAATTCAACTCCGTTGGATAAGAGGCAGTGATTCTAATTCAGCTTTCAAAATTTGACCTAAACAAACAAACTAACATACAAACATTGCAAGTTAAATAAAAGCTTGTAATAATAGCCATACTATAGTCAATTAGTAATGCGAAAAAATAATATTGCTAGCGTGTGGTGTATTCCTAAAGAATAATAAAAACCAATGAAAATATCACATTTTACGATGAGAATTTTTTTTATTATGGCCGTGCAATTGTTTTTTTTTAGAATAGCGAGTAATTTTAACTGGTTATTGAATATGCTAATTAGCGTGGTTCCCAGTTATATATCGCCGAAAATAAGGGCAATGGTCTCGTAGTTATTTTAACAAGCAATAAAGTAAGGACAGTGAACACATTCTACACACAAATCAAGTTTAGAGCGACTGGCTGGACAACTGCGAACGGTGGGCTCATATATAAATTACCTCTTAGCAATGCCGAGAAGTATGTCACATTCACATGCACGACTAGTGTGCGAGACAGAACTTGAACTAGCTAGTAATTTAAAATAACCAGACGCTTTTTCTGTTTGGTATTTAAAAATATTAAGCTAAGCTAAGTTATTAAGATAAGCTGGGCCTAATTCTGTATGACACCACATAACACGCCAATAACACCGTAAACGAGACGCCGTAACGCTGTAAACTACATATAACACGGTAATCATGATTACAACTATCACGGTAAATACGGTCACAAAATTGAACAAATCAATCGCGTCTTCCGACTGGAAACAATTTTTTTTTTGACAAAAGCACACTTAACACGATACTTTGCTCGACTTTATTTTGACAATACAAAACAAGCGTGTTACGAACCACATCACGTTAGCAAACTTGACTTTGCCAATTCTACGCATATAACGACCGCGTTACGAGTTTATGTAGTCAGAGAGATTATAAGAACACAGTTATTTTTTAAAGATATTTGGTGTTATGACGTCATGCATTTATTATAAGGACCCTTATGTGAGATAGATAATAAGGAATACGGGTCCAGGTTGCGTGGCATATCAAAAATATTGTTGATATCGTAATCCAATTTACAGGTGCGGGGTTTGTGCATGCGATATTGTTCTCCCCCTGTTACATCGACCCTAACGATAGTAATGGTGATTGGTGACGAAACTAATATTGCAGGTCCTAGATAAATGTAGATAACCCACCTAAGCGAGTAATGTACCAATAGGAAAGTCACTTCTAGCGAAACAGTAAAATATAAAGTCTGAAACTGCATGTCACACACTTCAACTGTGTGAGACATTTGGTTAGACTTAAATCAAGCCAATAGACGGCAAAGTTATGCGAACTGCATCAAGGCTTGAAGTTTAATCACTGTCCTACAGAACAACGTAACAGAATCCGATTCGATTACGTATCGCAGACGTGTGTTTGGCAATCGGGGTACAGCGGCCGTCGCGTGGCTGTGACGGGCCGGCGCGGCCCAGCCTCTGTCTGCCACTAATATTTGATATAGAAGAACAATTCGTGAACATAAGACGTGATTTTGAAAATATAATAATAATATCTTAATTGTAGTAATATAACATAATTTTAAAGGATTGTGTGCGTTTCAGGTCTAAAATAAAACAATTGAAGTGCTAGTTATCCATACGAATCATTCATACAATATGGGCAGTGTGTTTAAATTATTTTAGAATAATGGGTCATTAACTTAATTCACTTAAAACTTACAATTTGATAAAAGCATTGCACACTAAAATTTAATAGAATACAATTTGGCACGTTACTTAACGGTTTAACAATTTTTACTGTCATGTGATAGTAAAGTCAATAAAAAAATTACCCTTGCTAATACTAGTGTTCTTCGAAACATCCAAATTACCCATCACACTACACTGTGTCACAGAACATAAAGCTAGCATAATGGTTTCAAAAGGCAAAGTAAAACAGGTCATGCGAAATGCGAACACATGCCTAGCATTCCTTCAAAAGCCTATTTTTACGACACGCACATAACAAATTCCATTCTACCGAAACCCGATACCCGCCACGCTCACTGGGCGGTAACTTTAATCTCGAACACGGTTGCTTTTTCACCCTTTTCCAATTTCCTCGTTGGTATTACATGCACCAGTCTGTTTCCCACGGATAGGCCCGCGACGACAGTTGTGTCAACCGTTCACCGCATTTCGTAACTTCGACGCGATTAATATTTCGCTTTATTCATAGCGTCCGGACTCCGGTGATTACAAAAAGAATTAAATTCAAGAATAAAATATTTTCTAGTGACTAATATCATTAGGTTTCACTAATTGCCTGTTGAACTTCCCATCAATTGTTTGCCTCATTCTCCGAAACAAAATATTAAAATAAACCAACACAAAAAGATTTCGCTTCTTTAAGTTACAGGTATCGCAGGTAGCTTAATAATAAGTAATTTTTTTTAGTGTTTTTCCCAGAACGACCTTACGATACTTTATCTTAGAAATTCCTCGACTGATTTGCTCAGATTCAAACTCAATTTTTAAATTAAATAATTACTTCAAAATTTCATGAGGATCGGATCCACGATACGCAAGTTATCGTCTAATAAATATGCAAACATACCTATATTACCTATATAGAAACGCCAACTTATTTTATTAGAATCTGAGACCTCTCTTCATTCGGTAGAAAATAAAACACAAAAACCAACTGCAAATTCAGCCTGTGTAGCCTATCATTAAGGACATGGAGACAAATCTAATGACGCGTCGAACTTAACAACATGTCAAGCCATTTAGGTTAGAGGAGGTAAAGAAACCCACAAACATTCATACTTGCACACACTCGAAAAACATTATTCTCTTTCTGGGCAGTTAGGTCAGAACTCTTATCTCCCAGCTTCAAAAATGTGAGACGGTGCATGAGCAACATCAAACGAGCGTGAAGAGAAATAAATCATTACAATCATTTAGTAAATAAATCGAAACTTCATTATATCACCTCTACTAATTACTCACCGGCCGCGATAATCGCCGTCTTAAATAATAAATCTGTCGGGAAACGCAATAATTAGGATCGAGTCTTATTAATTGCTGCATATATCTGGAAAATGGGCCGGAATGCTTACACTCCACTACCTGATTACTGTTGCAAAACAGCTGAGTACTCTGAGTAGCTCACGTGACGAATCAATTTGATTGCTAAAACATGATTATTATGAGCGATGGTGAAGTTGAGTCATGGTGGTGGAGCGGTAGCATGTGCGCTTTACAATCTGACTACACTTGGTTCAATCCTCGGCCCTGAACCGATGAATTATTTAGTACTTAGATAAATTATGTGCAGTTTCAATTCGATCGCTCAAAACAGTTTGAGTAAACCGGTATGTCGGAATCTCAAAAATCAAAGGCATATGACATTCACCAACATGCACTGGGCCAGCATGGTGAACATCATCTCTGAGAGTAGGCCTGAATCCCAGCAGTGGGAATATGATAGGCATGATACATGTGTGTGTGATGTGTACCCAAGTTATACATAATTATAATTATATATTAAAAAAACAAAAATGAACAAATCGAGATCAAGAACTCAACGAAAAAAAAGTTCCGTTTGGTAAAGCAAAATGTAGCAAATACTTGCTTGGATTTGCTTCCCCAAAATAATTTAGATAATAATTTAATGATAAGACTAAGTAATGTTAAAGATCTAAGAAAAATACGATATCTATCAAGACACGACGCGAAATCGACGAGCAGGCGACAGACGAGCGCCACATTTTACGACTTCCCGCGTCGTCGCCGCGAGCTCGACCAAAATTATACTGAAAACTATCAAAATAATGTGCCGTTCGATATAAAAACTAAAAATATTTATTCCTTGATTATAAATAAAAGTTACGCAGCCACATTAATCTCAAAAGTTATCCGTGAAAACGTTAGATCTTGCATTCATTGATGAGTTACGTCTAACGTTTAATGATTTTTAATGACAAATCACTAATCTCAAAATATATTGAAACAATTGAAATAAAAAGATAAAACTCTTATTCATCATAATCATCAGCCAAAAGACGTTCACTGCTGAACATATACCTCATAACTCTCATTATTCTAAATGAATTCACTTGAAATGAAACACACAAAGAATCGATACATACTGTAGAGCTCAGAAGATAATTCGAAACCGAATCATAAAATTATTTTTTGACACGAAAGCAAGCACTGTTTGACTTTTATTGACCAAACTATAGCTCGCGGAACATAAAAGCTTATTATATTTTTCTTAAAATTGTGTTAATTTACAATTATTGCAACTATACAGATGACATCGCTGACCGTTTTGAATTTACGATGTCTTGCTACCAGCTACCAATATAAAGATTTTTCAGGCACGTTTTGAACTCTATTCCGTTAAAATAGGCTTTCTGAAATAGAGTTGTGTACGGTAGTAACCAAAACACGTCGCACGCGCACAGCGAACTGTCGCCGCCGTCGCCGCGCCGGTGAATCATGCGCACACTCCGCCGTGTCATATTATTACGGCCTCGAATATTGGCGTTAGTGATGTTATGTCAAAACACAAAATTTTATCAATTTATCGACAAAAAACCCATTTATTTATATATTTTCTGAGTCAGAGGGATATTAAATGTTCATACATTTTGAGAAAAGAGCAATGACAGCAAATTGAATAAAATGTTTTAAATGTTTATCGGGACTTATTGAACATTATTTTACTTAGGTAAATATAATAATGTACTTTTTGCTCGACGTTTCGCGCGATAAGTCCCGATAAACATTAAAAGCATGAGCTCAAATCGCGAAAGTTTATAAATTATTTTTGAACAAAAGTAAGGATCATGAATTAGACTATCGAGATGTGGCATCAAAAAAAATGAGTTTGTTGAACGTAAAGCAAAAAGAGTAGTTATAAGTAGTCGTGTACCCGTAACGCTCGATAACAGTCTAATGTAACAATGTATATTCAGTTAGCACCGCAGAAGTCAATAAATAGCATTCAGAGCGCGTTATTAAAACGGTTTCATTGTGCTATTAAATACATTGCTGCAATTGTATTACTTCCGTTAGCAGACAATTATGAGACGTCACCGGGGTGGCGTCGCGTCGCCTTGTTGGCGACAGTAAATATTAAAACTACTCTTTATTTCAATGTATTTAAGTAAAACGCGATCTTTGCTACATTTTTAACTGGAACAACTAATGTCAAACATTAGCGCATAAAATATGTTTCAAGGCGTTAAGCCTGAAGAATTACGACAGACGGACAAACGGACAGACGGACGGATAGAAAAATTACAAGGGTTCTTTGTAGTACTATGGAACCCTAACAATTAGTCTAGTCTAGTAGATAAAGTATAATATAAGTGTTTTTCCTTTTATTGTTTTAGGTTTGGTATTTAACCCAAAATGTATCGTAAAACTGAAATTCTGTGGCAAGACTTTATCGACATCTTATCAGTCCCGTGACACATCACTAAGAGTTATGCTAATCTGCGAGCTCGGATGTCATCTTGCGCAACAGGCAACCGCGTGTGTGCCCGGCTTAACTCCGCGCCAGTTAATGTCCCACTTTGAGACAGCCTTAACCGATTATTAATTTAATCTAGGATTTGGCTACTGGCAGTCGCGATTCTGGTATTTGTTAATCTGAAGAAAAAAAACTATAAATCTTTAAGATTTGGCTTAGGACAAGATAAAAATGCAAAAAAAAAAAAAATTACATTGACGTATCAAACACGATATTCACACGATATTTTTTTGCCGTTATTATAGGGCCTGCCTGTCAACCTACTAAGTTATAAGTATAAGTTTAATTCAGTAAGACTTACATAATACAGGAATGTTTACTTAATTAATATTTTAAGCTTAGGTAGTCTAGATTATAAAAACTACCTGGTGTGCCCTAGAGCCTACACTAGGCGAAGCCTGTGTTGCAGGATCTAGTCTCTTTCGTGTTTATTAAGGAATTTGTAACAAAAAAGAAAAAGAAAATGTATTTAACTAAATAAGTATATAAATATTTTAAGGTTAACTATGATAAGTTCCTGTCATTTTCACAATTAAATTCAATCATTTTATATCTTTAGATTTTGATTTTTAAATTCTTTTTAGGCTACATTCGCCTCTAACAGTCATTTAATATTCAAAAGTTAAATAATTAGGATACTTTGTAAAACATGATATATTAATAAGTATAGGCATATAATAATATAACTTACAACTAATTATATGGTGCATTAATATGAATCGTTTGTGATAGACTCATTTATATCTTTGGAAGAATTGATGAAATGCGCGTGCGAGATAGTGAGCACACACTGCATTGACCTTTAAGTTTATTCTTCATATTTTGTGTTTGAATTATACAGTTTTAGATATTGCGATAATTTAATTTTAATTTTAAAATTTTAGCTGCAGCGCTCTGATTCAGACTTCCCAGATTCTTGAGCATAATTTTCTGCCGTGGTCCGCTTTAAGGCCGCCTTCATTGGTCTAAGTACATAAATCTATTGTTGTAACCCAACGTGATGGCACCATCCACAGTTGACAGTGCGGTGATGACGCCGACCGGAAGCGAGCAGTTTGGAGCACGCCCCACTTCCGGTGGTCGCGCGCCGTTGCATGCAAATTGACCTACGTCAGACAGGTGACAGCCAGAGGTTTATGTCACGAAGGGCCCTATTTTCATAAAACAATTTTAGTCCTAATGAGCGGTTTCCAAAGTGTACATTTAGAATTATTTATTTCTCGCTAGATGGCGCTGGTGACAGTTTAGGTAGCAGTAAGTTTTAGTTTTCCACTTCTTTTTAAAACTTGCCATGACGTGACATGGCAGACAAACTTATGTCATTCGTTTTTTTATTACTCGACGTATGAAAAGTTTGGTTGGATGGAAATGAATGTACGTAAATAATTAAAAATACGTAACTATCACAATATTAGTACTTATTTCATAATTTTACAGGATTTTGTATTTTTTCTTTACTATTTTCATCGGCTGAATGAAGTTCTCCACTGCTATGATAAAGTTTAAAAAGTTACGCGAGCGCCATCTCTTAACGATGAAAAACCTATACTGACAATGTCTAATTGGAAACTGCTCATTGATAAACACGTTTTACACATAATCAATGATAATCTATCACCAAGAGTATTTTAGAGTAGAATTTTTAACCGACTTCAAAAGAAAGGAATTCTCATTTAGGATGTGTTTATTTGTTAAATGTTGTTTTAAGCCTCATACCTTCTTTATTTATAAAACGATAAGGTTTTTTATTTATTTGTAAGGATATACTTTCATATTGGTCCCATAAGTCCCATGCAATTTCATCAAAATCGTTTCAGTAGTTTGGTATTTTAATCAAAATATCTGGGAAAAAATAATTCATCCATGCAAGTAACCGAAATTGCGAATTTACTAACTTTGAAGTCGGTTTTTTATTTGTTGTTTTATTTCGCAAATTAAATGTCTGATTTGATCGGTTACAATTAAAACATGAAAACAATAAACATGTACATCATAGCAATGTTAAAAAAAAACAGGATAGAATAAAGCGTATTTGTTACTGTTCATGTAATCGTTATGTTTAAGTTTATTTCCCACACAAAGTAAAACTTTGCTATTTGAGGTGACCGTAAAAAAAATTACCTACTATAAAAGACAGTGCGAAATTTATTAGTTGCGATCGTAACTATGGTTTTTAAAATTGTCCTTGCTTTTAGTAAATTGTTTAAAGCTTGCATATTATGAATATTTGCATTGAATTTGGTTGGTTTATGAGCACCAAATACTTTCTTAATAGCTTTACCTAGTCTGTGATGAGTACATATCTAACATAACAAGAGACGAACGATGTCACGACGTCAGCAGATGTCATAGCATAATGTTGTGTTGCCACTGACAAGAAGTTGATGTTTGCAGTTGTCGGCGGCCTGTGTCGGCGGCATAACGAATGCCATGGCAATGGACTTGTCATCATGAAAACAGGCCGCTTTCCAGTAAAAACATAGTAATACTGACCTTAACTGTGCAAACCAGCCTTCACTCAGAATGGACAGCCTTATCTTTGCTAACGGAGCGTATTTTTTTTTTACATTACTGTATTCTTTAGCTTTGGTAAACCAAACTTTCAAAACGTTACAAAAAATTTGAATTTGAATTTTCTTGCGTTTGACTGCTACTTTGCCTGATTTTAAGCGACGATGCGGTTTTCGATGGATCACGCTTGCCTAGAAGAAACCGATTACCTCGCGATTTGAAGACACCCAGATTGTAATTATCGTGGAACACCCGTACAGGCAGCGTATTCCACTGACTAGCTGTTCGCTTGATACCTAAAAGTAGAATCAAAGATTGGATTTTTAAATCTTGGAGATTTATTTTATAACATATTATGAGTTTTCGCTATCTTTACTTATTCCTTAAGATTTAAGAAACTCAACCACCGGGATGTATTACGGTCCTTTATTTTTCATACACATGACAGACGTTCCCCGGTTCGTATATATAAGGGAATGGTACCTCAAGGTTTTTCGCATCAAATATTCGGGTCTAACCTCGCCGGAGTTGGCAAAGAGGGGCGAGGAGGGATAGCTTGTCACGTCAAACACTTCCGCATCTACTCCGGTACCGTTGGACGTTCGTGCTGAATTTTTTATTTACAATTATTGCCCTCTACGGATATTTTATCCGGTCTATTTAATTCTATAGAATACAACGCGGGGGCATCGCACTGTGACGCAACAAATCGATCTCGTAGTGGATTAAACTGAAATATATGGAGTCGTTAAGTAAATCAACTGATGTGAATTGCAGCTGGAGCTAGCTAACAAATATATACTTAATATAAATTTCATCTCATTACAGTGAAGTCGTAATTTACTAAAAGCGAAGCCTTAGGTTCGCGCAATGTTTACAGTTATTTCATTACTTAAGGATGTTTAGCATTGCCCGGAGTGAACGAAAAATGAAGCATCGCATTTTTCAGTAAATATTTTCTAATTCTTGACAAGTAAATATTTTAACGAACAATTTTGTAAATCGTTTGTCCTTTTTGGATCTTAAGGTTTTATGACTTCTCAAATAGGTATTATGATGTTGATTTTTAAGATTTTACATGATACAGACATGTTTGCTTAACACGTCGTTCACATTACAGCTACTGACTGATTTTATTTTATTATTGCTTTATTTCAATCGCTGTTAAGAACTAATTTTCTTCCAAGATTTAGTTTGATTTTGCAAACATTTTAGTACTATGAAAAGGTCAAGAATAAAATAAACTTGAGCAGTTTTGGCGTAGCACGCATCTAAGTGGGTCTGTAGCGCGTAACCGGCTAGGCGACAAGGGCGGTGTAATTTTTAGTTCGAAGATATCAGATATATTTAAAGTATTTTATATATAGTATTTAAGTAAAATAAAATAAAAACAAATAAAATATATTTGGTGTGTGGGAAGACGGTGGACCAAAGCAGTCACAGAATGGTGGCCGCGGAACGGAAAGCGACCACCGGGCAGACCACCAGCCTGCTGGTGGGACGACATCGTTAAGGCACCAGGAAAGCAGTGGACAATGCTAGCACAGACCGGAAAAGATGGCGCGCTGAAGAGGAGACCTATACTCAGCAGTGGTTGGAGAATGGTTGATGATGATGATGATATTTGGTGTACACAAACGTTAAATTTGACATGTATGTCGAGTTAGTGTCAACGAAAACTTTTAAAATCGACGTCATAGTCAATAGGTAATTAGAATATCATAAAAAACGGAAAACCGGAAAAATCAGGGTTGGCTGGTAGACTTCCAGATATTAAAAGGTTTTTACATTTGTCTTAGTGTTAGGCATATGCTAAATTTTGCGGTCTAGTTCTTTTTTTTTCTTATGAATCTTCGTAAAAACAATCACAAATACAAATAACTATAACTCACAGAACAAAAATAGAAAATTGACCACACGTATATAATTTCTCGAATAAACAAATTAGAAAAAGTGAATAGCAACAATAACAGGCGGATTGCGTGCAAGAATCCCGTGTAGAACAATGCCGGTGCTTCGGGCGAGGCGCACTAATCAGGCTCACAATGCACCGAAATGGATAACTGTGCTGCGGCCGTTTGTACTCGTTAGCTGGTACACTTGGGCATCTTTATTTGTTAAGCGAGCGTGTTGCTCGTACCTATGTTAGAAGTTACTCGCAATCCTATCTTTTCTAATGAGGTAAGTAATGCAATAGATTATTGCACAATATCTATGTATCTTTTATACAGGGTTAATTAGCTAACAACTTCCGGCAGCTTCCACCATTTGTTAAATAAATATGATCTAGAGATCATATTAAATAATATCTAGAGGTCATATTAAATAATATCTAGATCTAGAGATCATATTATTTAACATCTGGTGTTCCATGACTTTTTATGAAAATATCTTTTCAAAAATAGGACTTCATTATGAGTAAGGTTCTAGAATAAAACTATTGATTAATATTGCCAAATCGATAGGCACCCGATCAAATTTATTTATATTAGTGGAGCTGGTTAAAACTTACTGAACATAGTAATGAAATTTTTGATGAGCCTACCCCGAAAGCTTCATAATAAAATAGAAGCACGTAAATCCGTTCTCAAATGTCAGAGTAATCGATGTAAATCTATATTAATATTATAAAGAGGAAAGATTTGCTTGTTTGTTTGTTTGTTTGCATTGAATAGGCTACGAAACTACTAAACCGATTTGAAAAATTCTTTCACTGTTAGGAAGCTACACTATCCCCGGGTAACATCGGCTAAATTATATTAACAAAAAAAATATGGATCCTTACTAAAACTCCAATAATGTAACCCAAGGTGTATAAAAAACTGTATTACACCCGTGCGAAGCCGGGGTGCGTTCCTAGTATAGTATAAAAATAAAAATTCGGATTGAATTGAGAACCTCCATTTGCCAGGGCGTGCGTTATTTTTAATATGAAACCACGTCAAGTTATCCCATTTAGAACTTCAATTTAAATATTTTTGTTTTTATTAGGAACTTAAGAAATAATTGTAATAAAGATAATTTTTGGAAAAAAAAAGAACCGACTTCATGACTATACCCTCATTTACAAACTGAAACTAAAAAGTAGAAAATAATATTTATATAACTTCAAAGCAATGAGCATTAAAGGACAATCAACGAAATTATTAATACATATATTACCTACTTATATATATATTTACAATTTATAATCAGTTATTTTTGGAGTCGGTGCCAGCCAAAGCCATTGTTTGACGCTATTGAACACTATATAAAATATTTAATACTAAATACACGACACCTTTTAATATTACTATTCAAATAAATAAAAAATAAATAAAATACTCTGTATCCATGGTCATGAAATTTTTTACGAAAAACAACAGGGCATGGTCGCCATGGAGACACTTCTTTGTTTTTTGAAGTCTGTTCCTCTATGTTTGCTGTTTAGTTGACAGCGTCGCTAGTGGAGAACAAAGTATGAAATTCACCAAGAAATAACTGTAGTTCCAATGTTGCCCACCTTAACAGCTAAGTTGGTGGCACTGTACAATGTTTACAATGTACATTGAATTTGTAGATATTTTTGTAGATTTTACAAAAAGCACTAAATCAATGTCTAAAAAAAAATTATGGGACCACCTATGAGATATGACCTACCAACTAAAAAAAGAATCATCAAAAACAATTCTAAATTGGCGGAGTAATCGCGTAACAAACATAAAAAAAAAATACATACATTCGAATTGATAACCTCCTCTTGAAGTCGGTTAAAAAGTAAATAGATATCATGAAAGCTGCCAGCAAGAGTTTTTTAGCTAATAATTATCAATAAGATAAGAAAATATATTTCAAATATTTATTAAAAGACCACATAAACAACGAAAACAGATACATTACAATGAAATTATAATCTAGGATTTTAACAGGCAGCCTCACGCTTAAAACTATTTCTTATATATATAATAATTAATCTTATCTCAATAACCCTGTATATAAAAGCGAAATACCACTGACTAATCATGAAACCTTGAAAACTAATTGACCTGACCTGCGATGCTAAAATTTGGCGGGTGGATAAGACAGACTTAACGAAAAAAAATTTGGACAGCAAATAAAAAGGGGCTGGAGTTTAAATAAAAGTTACGCGTAAGAAGCCGCGGGGAACAACTAGGGGATTTTGTTTCAGTATAAATTATAGAATAATCTGTGCGAGCGTGATAATTAAACACCTTAATTCACCTTTAAATTAACGATTTATCATAAATCTACGTCCATAGATAATAGAAAAAGCAACATTAATCAGAAAGATGTCTTTGATCACGGAATCAACCTCCTAAACTATAACATAGATCATGCTCTGTATCTAAATATCATATTCAGGTACCTAGTATTCTATTACGATTGTAGCAGTACAACGTTGTTATGGTCACGTTTCATTCTTGTTACGAGTGGTAACTCAGAACGCCACAAACGCGGCAAATAACAGTAATTTTGTTCAATGTCGTGAGAAAATGTTCCGAGCAAGGTAAAACAGGTACTGAACTATTCCACGGATTAATCGCGGTTAAATCTTAACAGCGATCGTCAAGATCCGGTGTTGAGACACGGTGGAGCCAGTCCCGGATAAATACATTTCATAAAGGATTACGAAGGAAGTTCGATAGTATCTCGTAGCTATTATGAGTGATTGATAAAGTTAGCCTGTACCCTTTAAATTTATGTAAACAAAGAGCTGTTACCGTAAATCTGACTCGTTAGAAGTAATAGTTTCTACATAGTGAAAGTGGGTCTGAAGCGATACGTAAGCAGCGCCGGTCTGCGTAAGTAATAAATAAAATAATAATAATAAAACGGAAAAATACACGGGGAAAAAAAGTATTAAAAAATATTGTTTTTCCTATTTATTTTGTATGGAACGGCAAGAATTGAAATCAAAGGAGGTTGCTGTCACTACCAAGGAGGTCGCTCCGAGGAGGTATATAATGCGAGTGAAACCGAGGACTAGTAGATAATAAATATCTGATTATAAAGAGCAATATCACAGCTTAGAATAACAATATGAACCATAAGACAGAAACCATGAGCTACCTATCAATAGAGAAGAAATTTGTGCACGACTCACGCAGCACGCTGCAGATGCCCAGCTCATGTACCGCACTACTCAGTTGCTCATTCCCAGCTCTACAATATTTCTGACCTGCTTTCAGTATGGGAAGCCTTAAGTATACGGTCAGCTGTTTAAGATGTCTGTTTTATGGTGTAACAGCAAACTAAATTGATAGTCAAACGAACTTCATCCAACCAATATAATTTAATATCTTCTCTGTATTAATTTGCGTTTATTATTTAGGATCAGACAAATATTTGAGCAGCGAACGGTATTGCTAATTGAGGAAACTTCTCTACGGTCTAGCTATTTTCGACGAATTATTTCTCACTAAAGTATCAGGAAAAAAAGCTTTTGAAGCAGTCGACAATAGTTCACGTAGAATTGTTTACGAACCTAGACAGATTAATATGTTGGAACTTACTTCTACAATTATACAGAGTCTGGCTAAAGAAAGTATAGACTGAAAAAACACGGTAAATTTAAAAATATCAGCATTGGGATCCCAAATATTAATGTTTGCATTTAATACTAATTTTGGGGTTGCAAGGAGGATTTTTTTTCGCGTTGGCGTTTTTTCATTCTCTATTTTCATTAGCTAGGCTCTAGAAAGATAGTAATAAAATTCTATCGCCATGTCTATTTGTAACCTTTTCACGAAGACAGTAATGCGCAAAATAAATATAGACAGAACACTAGTAGAAGTATCTAGTATTATTATAATCGAACAGTTAATTACTAATGCTTCTGACACAAGCAGGAGATTGGCGCAATTAGTACATCCGGCATTAGCGTCATAATTAAACAATTTATCCGTTATTAGGACAGATTAATAACAATTACTTTCAATTATTTGTGAATTCGAACTCTGTGACAAGTTGACAAGTTACTTAACCACGACTCAAAGTATATTGCTTTAACAAAAAATAGGTAAACCTTGGAGTACACATTCTGTATATACTCAAACATTTTATTTATATTACACGGGAATCACTCACGTAAGATTAAGATTAAAACTATAGTCAAAGTGACCAGCTTAATTGCAGCTTAACAAAACTATTTACTAAGTATTTCAACAAAGATCCAATATGCGAAGCGCATAATATAACAAAAACTACAATGGTCAGCCTTAATTTTAAAAGCCTAATAAGGTCAACCAAAGAGGTTTAAACTATTTGGGTACAAAGTCGAGAATTATATTTGTCCAAATATACACGAAGATGGCATGTGCGTTTGTTTTTAAGGCGCTTAATCAAGTAAAAAAAAAACATATTGTATTTTCTGTACCTATTCGTATACACCAAAAGCTACACAAAGCCGCAAAGTTCACTTTGCAAGTCATTATAGAGCATAGAATGGGGCATGTATCTGAAACTCAATCAGTGCACTCACAAACGGATCACGGTCGACTGCGTACAACGTTGCCTGGTGAAATCGAGATCACATCTCGGTAGTGGTAACTAAACACGTAAGTATAACTCACTGCTATTGCTGTTTATTTTGCCACAAAGTCACCTTTTAACAAATTAATATATAAAATTGAGTAAGAATTGGCGAACCTATAGGGGCCTTATTTATATTCTAGTGCGGACAACATTACACATGTTATTTATTTATTTACTAGCTGTGCCCCGCATTTTCACCCACCTGGATATTTCCGTAGTAATCTTAACATTTTACGGTATAAAAAGTATCCTATATCACACTCCGGTACTTCAACTATCTCTATGCAAAAATCATTTGTAGGTCAGTTGCTACGTGAAAGAGGAACATACAAACACTATCACATGTATAACATTAGTATTATTTAGAAAATTAACGACCGCAACGTCAGAATACGGGCTCTGACCACGTCGTCACCAGGTAATATTGTGGTCAAGAATCAATAAAATGGTGCAAGTTTTTATTATCTCTATACCAGAGCGTGTGCCTTCAGGCAGGGCAGCCTAAATACTCCGACACACGGTTTGCTTACTCAGCCAACGCGACAAGCATTATATTTTACAACACATTTGCTCAAAAAGTGCACTTACGAAGCCTGTATACATCGTTCGAAAGTTAAACGTTACGGATCATACAACGGAGCGTGCGGTAATGAATTTGTCCGCACGCTCAGATGTATAGCACCGTGCGTGTGATTTACGGTATTTTTTTAATTTCCATCATAATTACATAAGAATTCCACAAAAGAGTTTCATATTACGAGAATAAATAAGCTGAATGATCAAACCTCCTTGGAAGCGCTTTTGCTCAATACGTTTGTCTCAATTTTTAATACTAAAGAGAAAATGAGACGAAAGATGTAGTTCTAATTTTCACCACGTGATAGTGGCGCTATTTGCATGTTCGCGCCATTTTCTTATTATATTATAGAAACTATTGTTGTGACTGATATTAAGTTATAAACAAAAATTGTTTCATTTGTAGCCTTTTTTTCTCGCAAATGTGTTGTAAAACGTTGTATGGCACACGTGCGGATTGGTTATTACAAACTCGTGACTATGGTAAGCCCTCGACTTCGTCTCGGGCTTACATTCGTCTACTCGTTTGTAATAACCAACTTTCCGCACTTGTATCATAAATAACTATAACCAGCTTCAAAAAGGAGGTGGTTCTTAATTCGATTGAATGTTTATCTTGTATGCTTGTTACGCGATTACTTCGCCAATTATGAATTGATTTTGATGATCCTTTTTTGTTTGGTAGGACATACTTCTTCGAGGTGGTCTCATATAAATTTTATTGATACTGTTTCAGCGCTTTTCGAAAACATCATCATCATTCGTTTGCCTAACTAAAATAGAAAATAAATATTTTTAGAAATAAATATTTTTTATGCTTATAGTAAAATATACGCGTCGTGGACGTCAGAAAAATTCGTCGCGATAGAATCCGGAACGTGGATATTCGCCAAAGAACAAGAGTCACCGAAATAGCTGTAAAAATTTGCAGGTTGACGTGGTAATGGGCAGACCACATCGCTTGAAGAACCGATAACCGATGGGGAAAATGTTTTCTTGAGTGGAGACCACGATCTGGAATACGCCGCGTATGTAGGCCGCCCACTAGATGGACCGACGACATTTTAAGAGTCGCAAGCATCCAGTGGATGCAGATGGCACGCTGTCGTTCAGTTGGAGGTTAAAGGGGGAGGCCTATGTTCAGCAGTGGACGTCTTCTGGCTGATGATGATGATGAAAATATACTCGTACGTACATCAGCTCTATAATAATACGGCGTGTATTGTAAGTGAAACCAAACACTATGCAACTTCCGTCCACAGAATGTAGTTAGATATCCGATGTCGGCGGATACGTCACCGCGACGGTCCGCGGCGGACACGGTTGCGGTCACACACGTCCGTCCAATTCCGATCCGACTTGTCATTTGGCATAGCATATATGTTAAAATAATATTTAGCTACATAAGTGACAATATCTATGCTAATCATGCGCACTTGCAGGATGGATATGGATAGTGGGTGACTACCAGAAGCATTAATTAAGGCAACATCTTTTCATGGTTGATATTCCGAACAAAGCGCTTTGATTCCACTTACCACTTACTACTAGACTGTGGAATGCGCTGCTAAAATGGTTGTTTCCCGATAGTGACTATCTTTGAGCTGCGAGCGAATCGGTTTCTTCTAGGCAAACATGCTCCATTGTATACCGCATCAACCCTTAACATCAGGCGAGGTGGCGATCAAGCGCAAGCTAATAATAGGCTTTCAAAAACATAGTTATTTTTTTTTTTGAATAATTCAGTATGGACGGTCGATCCAAAAGAGACCGCAGGGAAACACAACCAACCGCCACTTCCAACCGGTCCTTTTGGAGATCGATGAAGGAGGCCTATGTCCAGCAGTGGACGTCCTATGGCTGAAATGATGATGATGATGAATAATAATGCAATAAAAAATATAAAGTTATATGATTATTTACGGGATATTTACCGTGGTAAGGTTGTGGTATAACTTTAGTGAACAACCGTGACAGCTTAAAACAGTGTTTAAAAAAATATAATTAGTGCTTTGGCCCGAATATATTCATTTTTGAATAAATACCTACTCAGACCGTGTTCAGGGATTACTTCTACAGCAAGAATAATTATAAAAGAAAAACTACGCCTAATTCGAAAATTGGCTCATAACTTTTAAACGGCTGAACAGATTTTGATCAAACAGAAACCTGCTATCAAATAAAACATCCAACGGTTTTGGAGAAATCGTTTAAAGACAAACAAACACACTATGTCACAACCTTTTACTCTTAACGCATATACATTCTCCGTTCCGTTCCAAGTAAAAAAGTAACACATAAACATGATTGTTTAAAAGTGAATAAAAGTGTAATTCTAGCTGAATCTGAGCTACAAATAGAGCGTGTACTGATGTTAGCTAGTCCGTAAACAGCTATAGTTAGAATATAGCGTAAAGCACCGCCCTAATCGTGTTCGCAAATACCTGATGTCATCCTCGTAACATGACGTGTCTAGGAAGCTTCTATTAACTAATGTGGCCGATTAACAAGGGCAACATTGTATGGAGCGAGCATATAATGCAAAAAATTTTACTTTTATTATTGTCTCCATAAGATAATTTATTGCGCCTTGCGTTTTGAAAACGCGTTTAATCCTAACATCAGTTCATATATTCATTCCATATTTTTCTTTCTTTCACGCGTTCGTTCGTTCGTTCGTTCCCGTTCGTTGTTCATTCTTATTGAATTATTGTACGTAATTGGTTTCATTAAATATAAATTATTGAATCTCTCTCTGTGTGTGTGTGTTTGTTTGTTACTCCTTCACGCTGAAACGGCTGGACGGATTTGGATGAAATTTGAAAAATAGATAACTTATGTCCTGAATTAATACATAGGCTACTTTTCATTGTCATCATCATCATGACCATATTTCATCACTACGCGGGTGAAACCGCGGGGCGCAGCCAGTAAATAAAAATAACAACTCAGACACCCAAACCCCGCTCAAAGAGTCAGGATTTTACTCACAAAACATTTAGTAACTAGAATTCTAGATATTCAGGAAGTAAGATAACCAGATTCAACTAAACATTAACAACAGATCTGATTCATTCAGCAATTGCTGAGGTCTAAATAGTGATATGTATATTGCTCAAACCATAACAAAGAAAGTCTTAACAAACATAGATTAGTAAAGTCGAATAGAAGCCGTAATATAAAATACACAAGCAAACGGTCAGCGCACCGGAGACGCCAGCGATCCTTGGGGAGTCATAAAAATGATATATAGTCCGTGGTGTCGTCTGCTGGAGAAATCAATAGGTGGAAATGTCAAAATAAGGGCGGGAGGGTTTGTTTACTATGAAGAGTTAGTTACACACAGAATATTACACGCAAAACCTGACTAGCTATAACTGTATCTTCGAACCTCGATAGTAAATATAAACCGGCCAAGTGTAAGTCGGGTTCGCACATTGAAGATTCCGTACCACCACAAAATACAAAAATTTGTACAAAATAACAACTTCACACCGGTGCTCTACTCTACATTGCTTAACCTGGCGGTGAAAAGAAATTTTTTACCGACTCGCACTTGGCCAGTATTTATTATTATATTTGTTGTTTTACTTTAGAGTGTGTACTATAATATTATCTTTGGTAATGATCATGGTGAAACTATCCAAAAACTGAAAATAAGGTCTCAAAGCTAAGTATAATTGATGAATAAGAAATCTCAAAACCAAAGATTTTTCATAGTATACTACAAAACATATAAGCGTATCTCAAGACAATCATCAACATATAAGTGGATGGTGGATATCTTTAACGAAGGAGTGCGTAAAAAACTCTTACCACAGCACTGAATTCAAGTTTAGATATCTGAAGCAAAACCATATTTACCTGCAACAAAAAAAAAACACAATTAGTTCCAAGGTCGTTAAATTATGAATAAACAAGTAGGTACACACACAGGAAGCTCACGAGCGGAAACTGCCTTATCTGATCCAAAACAAAGTTAATAGTCATTTTGTTCTCAAAATCTTGACTTATAACCATTTTTTGTTTCACGGTGGCAAAAATTATAGATGTGTAAATGCAGTAGAACCACCGGAGGATGGGCAGCAGCGTCCTATTAGTACACGGTGAACGTACTGCGATCCCCAAGCCGCCTGCCAAGCGTGGGGATTATGGCAACACCCCTCTCTACGAGGGAGGCCTTTGTTCAGCAGTGGACGTTTACAGGCTGATGATGATGATGAAATGCAGTATACTAAAGAGTCATATCAGTTGGTTTTATTCAATTTAGTTGCAAAGAGCAGTAAATAAAATAATTCGATTAATGCATTACTGTTGCTATAACGCCACGTTGAAATGAACCCAGGCCAGTGGTCAGTCCTGCGCATGATTACTGCACTGTAAGACAATATAAGTTTCGATACTGATGGTTGATTCAGCTTTATTAAGCTGAATTTTACTGTGCTCAAGTAAAAGCAATAAAGCTCACACAAGCGGATATAACATTTTCATCACACCTATTCGAAAAACGACAATATTGGCTTTAGAGGATAGCGGGAACAAAATTCAAGTTTGTTCCTCAGGGAGTTTCAGTTTCTCTCTTCTGATTGGTCCGCGTTTGTGAGATAGGTTAGAATTGCTTGCGTTAAGGTTGAATGTAAAAAAAATACTGACAATGGCAACGAACTCATTTTTGTGATTGGTTAGCAAGGAGTTTGTATTATAATCCTAACTCTATGTTGGTTAGTATGTGAAGTTAACTAAAGAGGTCGAACGCATAATTTATGAAGAAGTTATTGGCCGGTTAGGTTTTGGCGGCTATATGCGGACCGAAAAAAACAACTGTCATATGCAATCTTCTTACTTTTTATTTCTTTTTTCTCAGATAGTTTTACGCTAGTCTTCGCTAAGTTATTGCAAATAATAATTACTAATGAGTTTGAGTAGTGATAGTGATAATTATATTAACACGTAAGTATTAGGTACCACGTGCGTAGGTTTTTTACCACGTTTTTCTTTTTCTCATAGGTGAATTGAATAGAGTGTAATGTGTATCACTCGGGGCCAAATAGTTTGTTCTTGGGCGGCGTATATTGAATTTCTCGCTACTTAATTGAGCCAGGAAACAAATTAATGTTTATTAAAATGGATATTTATTTATATAATAATAATGTACCCATGCATTTATTAAGTATTGTTCTAAAAAATACTGCACACCTAAGTACTTGAAATTCGATCCTCAAATATGCTTGTTATTATTCTTAATTTAATAATAATTGTACTTCAGTTCAAATCATTAAAATTTGTAGCTTTGGTACTGTCTGCAATTATACTGATAAAACCAACACATCAGGTACACTTTCCACACACCTCGTCAGTGGCAGATTTATCGCATGTATGTGGGCCTAAAGCGACTGGTAACTTTATTACGATCAATTGATTACAAATCTGTGAGTGTAATATTTTAAGGAGTGTCGTTGATGCTAACCAGCTGTACATTTTGGTGGGACATATCGAGATTGGCAGAACTGATCAAAATTTAAGCAGTAAAATGCACAAGCCCTTCTATTAATAAGGTTTTGCATTGTTTTAACTGACTAAAAAAGGAGGGGGTTCTTAATTCGGCTTGTTTTTTAAATATTTTTTTAATGTTTGTTTTAAATAAATATTTTTTTATTTGAAAGAATATACTTTTAAATTGATCTCATATAAATGTCATCAAAATCGGTTTAGTAGTTTGGTTTTTAAAACAAAATAACTAGAAAAATATGTCATCCAAGTAAATGAAATTGCGTAATTATTAATTGTAAAGTCAATTTTTTTATTTATAATTAATATACAAAAAATAGGAGAAATAAATATAGCACCTAAGATCAGTGTAAAACTCTGTTTTTATGAATATTTTATGAAATGAACCTAGATAACATTCGTTTGTAAAATTGAGGTCCGTCGGTACCAAGATTTAATCTTTTCGTTTCAGTAGTTTTTCTCGTCAGAGACGGTAGTCATAACTCAAGTTCTTTGATGCCAAATTATAATTAAAAAAAACATTTAATGTAGCCTGTAGCAATACACAACTTTAGAACATTGTAATAAAGCTCAAAAGTCCGTAATATATGTCTGCAACAATAACAATCAGACAATTTCATCACTTTTCGCCATCCATTAAAAGAATATGATGTATTGTAATGTCTCGGACATTTTGGCTTTTATCTCCTGTGAGTTATTTTGCACGTTAATTTCTCAGTTTTTTTTTACATATACATGCATTATATAAGGCAACAATCTCTAAATCAAAGTAATTAGTGTTAAATATTTGCTATTCCTTATAATTACTTATTTAGTTCCAATTATTTATTCAGTACCAAAATAAAGTGGGTGCAGTTTCGATGCCATCGCTCAAAAACGGTGAAGGAAAACATCGTGAGGAAACCGATATGTCCAAGAACATCAAAAGTTTAAAGACATAATATGACTTTGACCTACATGGACTGGACCAGCATGGTGGATTAGGGCCCAACCTTTCTCTCTCTCTCAGAGGAAGCTAGTGTCCCAGCTGTGGGAACATGATAGGCTAATAATGACGAATAATGATGATGATTACTTTACCATTGTTTATCATTGTTTTATCATTATTTATTTACACATTTATTTTTCTTCTTAAATTAACGTTTTTTACAATATCTATACAAAAACAAATATTATTTAAAAAAAACTTAAATCTAGGGTGCTACCGGCAACGGGGCTACCAGTGGTTAGGGCTGCAGGGTGAGGAACCTCCTGATAATACGTGAAATTATTATCATTATTTATTTAATTATTGTCTTTATCGGCAGAGAATAAGTGTACTCAGGAATTAGTGGTGTAAAACCCAGAAAAGCCAAAGCCCTAGCTGGAAATTATGATCTTGATGACAATGAATTGCAAAACCCGTACCAAGCGGTTTCATTCCACTTTTATTGTGAAAACTGCTAATCTGTGGAATGCGTTGCCTGAATGGATGTTCCCCGATAGTTACACTAGGCAAGCGTGCTCCATCGAAGACAGTATCATCGAGGTGGCGGCAAAACGCAAGCCTAATAAATTAATAAAAAAATGCTTTTCAAAAACAAACTCTCATATTTTTTATTGCGACGGGTATTTCCATCTCGATCTGGAATGTACTCGTAGAAACGGAACAAAAAACCGGGGAAAAGAGTGAGTGACTGTAAAATTTCAACGGTAGCTGTTTACGCGGGACCTTTTTTACGATGTTGTTAACTGTTGATTCTTTTTAAACATCTGCCTTGGTGACTGTAAACTACATTGTTCTGAGGATCGAGACAGCGGAACGATGTAGTGAATCGAATTTATTGCTTTATTACCAAATTGTACGTGACATAGACGAAACAGTCAATTTTCGTGTTCATTGCTAGATTGCCAGGGTTACCAGGTTTTAGGGAGTAAGATGTTAATAACGTATACGTGCCATGTATACTTATAAGATTTAAATCATATTTTCTTGCTGATTAAAGTCAAATGCTCTTGCAAGTACCTATAAGATGTATTAGGAAAAAACATTTATAGAAATGATATACAACTGACATACAATGTAATAAGTACAAGATTACAATACTAATTACTAATAATTTATATCTAAATAGAAGCGTATACTACCAAAACAGATGTCGTAATCGCCTATTTAAAACCACCTTAATGAACCACAGTATAATGTGTTTGGGACCGATTATCTACAACACTATACCGATTTCAATAAGGGATCTAAAATCTAGTCAATTTAAAATAAAACTAAAAAAACTTTTAGTTGAGAAATGTTATTACAAAGTTTGTGATTTTATAAATGATAAATTTTAATAATGACTGCAGTAGGTCAATTTGCTTATCATGCAATTATAGTAATATCTATCTGTTAACTATTTAAATTAATAACAACATTACTTAACTTTCAAAATTGTTTTGACTGTTAATTTAATTAATACTTTTTATATAAATAATTCTTACGGTATTTTTATACCATCTCTCTAGATTTGTACGCTTACAAAACTAGGCAAAACATGATACAAAGTGACAAATATCCCACCTATTGTGCATGCGTTTTTAAATGTGTGTGTGATTTACTCGTGTTTTGTGCAAATAAATAATCTTTATCTTTATCTTATCTTTATCTAAACCACCAACCCACACCAACAAATCGTCATGTAGCGCCAAACAAAGCAACGCGACCTACAATACAACGTTTCTACTTTCGACGTAAGAAGAAGGGCACAAGGCAACTTAACTACATAGCATGTGAAGATTGACACGTTGTTTAATTTAGAGCCTAACAAAAAATACAGGAAGCAGTATGTGATGGTGTTTAGGGTGAATTCACTTGTGAGAAACGAGCTTGATAAAAAGTAGAAATCTCCTTTGTTGAGTGCGATGAACTCCGTACTGAAATGATATACGCATATTTATCACAATTAAGGTACGTAGATCGATGCAAGTTACTTTATTTTGAGTGTCAAACTGATGATCAATTGATTGATATTCTGTGGTATATTAAGGTGTAAGTTAAAGTACCCTTACAAGTATTTTTTCGTTTTGTGTTTTAGATATAATAATATAAGGTATATAAGGTAAAAATATTTTACTGAATTTGGCATTCAAGACGATTGATGAAATTTACTTATTTGTAGCACAATTTACCCAGTTTTATTTCCCAATTCCTGTTATATTCAAAATTGAATGAACAAAATAAAGAGAAATCCAATAACATCATCGATATAAAAGGTTATAGGATCACATAACGTCCAAGCTCGATCGTTAAACCGATTCGATTTTTCGCGCAACTAATTTTCCTTTCTCGCTGCATCTCACTACAAGCACGGAAGCCTTAATCGTTCCCAGCATCGATACAATTTAAATCGAAATAAAACGAGCAAAGCGAATCGATCTCAATCCTATCAAGAGCAAATCGTACGGCTGAAGACGTTCTCTCGCGTAGAACGCTCCGAAGCGATTGGAGATACTTGTCTGAAGTTCAGATAGAAAAAAGTTAATTGGTAGTGTTTTTGTCGTTGCACCGCTCCGTTACTTCTTCGACTAATCTTTCTATTCGGCACGATCGAGACGTCTCTCTCACCTACTTTGCACGTTTTACAGCAAAATTGCGAAAGTGCAAAGAAGTGGGCCGCAAACTTTTCTATCGCTTCAGTAGCGATGAAATCAATGTCTCGACTGCTTCCGCGTTTATTTCGAACGGTCTAATTTTATGAAACGTGAAACTGATTTGTAAATTAAGGAGAAAGGAGTTAGTAGACCGTATACAGTTCTCTAGACTTTCATATAATTTTTGTTGGTTGTTGTTCTCCGAGGACCAAATTTCAAATTCGCGTTATGCCTTCTTGTAGCCCGCCCACATTAACTTATGAATAATCTCTTCTAAACCCAAGATGAAGGCCGTAACTCCAAAATAACAGTAAGCACATTCTAGAATTAGAATTTTAGGAACGAGATGTTGTTGAATAACTCTGAAATTGTGAAATTGAATGTTTCGTAGTTGTTGAATAATAAATCATAAGCCAGGGTCGTTACGAATATCAAAGGGAATCTTCAAAGTGTTCACTTAGCGCTACTGTTATTAAAAGAGTCGTGAATGTAGAGTTTATTTACATGCTGCCATATTTTGCAATTATAAAAATGCCCAAATCTTGGTTATCTTTTTTAAGCAGAACATTTAACATTATTAAATTGCATGTATGCTGGTTAACTTGCTTTATTACTAGTACCTTACTATTCAGATACATTTACTAACCACGATATTCATACAAACGAACCTAAGAGCTTTACCATGTTAGATTAACATCTGCGAGCTACATTTACTCCAAGTATAGCAATTTCTTTACAAATTATACTTAACAACGGTGATACTCTAAAATAAACTGTATTCTATAAAAATTAAGGTTAAAATTGACTGGGACTTAACTGGGATTGATATCAACGCTGATCTTGTAGCTTAGTGCGCATATATGCGCAGACGCAGGCCTCGCGAAGCGTAAATAAAGAGACACGCATCGTAACGGTTCTTGATATTACCGCAAATGACTAGCTAGCAGCCACCTATGCTATAATGATCTTACATATCTAAGAAGTTACGGTTTGTTACTTTCGTACTATCACAAAAAAAAAAATCATTATCTTTCTTTTATATGACCGCGTCTACACAATCTGGTTACCGTTTATGTTTATTCAACGCTACTTTTGTCATCGGGGGTACTTCGACAGTAAACATCAGATGAACATTTTAAACTATGTTAATGATCTCCGTAGGGACTGCTCTCGAGTACGAGGACCAAAATTAATTGCTAAAGTGTATATTTATTCAATAAGTTTTTCATTGTTCCCCCAGTTTCGACGGTCCCTGATTACATTTTCGCGTCACTGTCACCCACAAACAAAGACACTGGGAGGAAGCCATCAGTCATTATCAGGAGAAAGAACAATAAAATGGCTAGTCATGGTCGTTAACCGAATCCACCTTACAATAAGGGAAGTCAGACCTCAGACCCGAATACTTGTATAAGGTTTGTTCGCCACTGCCTGAAATTCGAACAGTCACGACCGCCAACTAAGTAATTAGCTATTTCAATAAACAGTTACTGAATTGAATATTTGAAATTCTCTAGAGTCAAGCGTTTCAATAGTTTAGGCAAATTAGTTAAGTTATAATATTAACAACGCTCATGCGTAACTGTTACTGTTCAAGAGGCACTTGAGAGAAATAGAGCTAAGAAATTATTCCAAAACAAACTTCAACATTAATCATTGGAAACAAGATTTTATAAAAAAATATTAGTCTTGATTGCAAGCTTATTGAATGTTATCAAACCTATAATATAAGATAACTTATAAATATAAGTATAACAAGTAAACTTAAATAATATAAGTAAACTTAAATCTATAAGTAAAATTAAACCGAGTACCTACGCTAAGATTGAATTTATTTACCGAAGGTTACTAAATTTGAATAAGCTGGTGCGTAGTCTTAACTTCTTGGCTTAACTAACAATCCTGCACGTTTGATATCCTTATTTAATATGGTTAAATGTATAAATCGTTGCAAGAAAATGTAAATTTTATCGCTTCGTTATAAGGAAGAGATTACGCGTGCGTGTTGGGATATATGATGTTTTAGTGAATAAAAGGTTGAGACCATTAGATGATGTGACGGTTGCAGAGTGAACATGCTGACATGCACGAAGTATTTGCGTGAACCATTACCTTATTAGAGATTTTCGTGACAAGATCGTAGTTCTATGGTAATTGCTCGACAGCTACGAACTAGCTACCATTTGGGCGACAACGGCAACCTATGAAACTGCTCCATTAGTAAATAAGAACTTTGCAGAGATAAAACTGGTAGTAAGATATCCTGCAAATTAGTTTTCTTGATTTACATACAAATTAAAAACAATTCAAGCTGCTACATTTAACCATAGTGGCTGTGCGTTGTGGTTTTATCTGCTATCCTAGAATATAACATAATATGTAATTTTTTCTGATGTGTGTAGTTTAAGAGTTATATTATTGTTATTACCAGTGGAAGGACTTGGGGAGACCTTTTGGACAATACAGGTTCCGTAAAAATAAAAGCAGAAGCGCGCGCGCACTCTCCTAGAAAAAGACCGCCGAATGCGATTGAAACTATAGTCAGAATAACTGCCTTAATCATACGTGAGAAATTCCCGTGTAAAATATAAACAAAATACAGGTAAACATAAAAAATTATTATATTATACTAGGAATGTGAAAATGTCATTGTGTGTTCCTCTTTTACACGGAAACAGAGCAACGGATCGAAGGGATTTTTGCATAGTTGGAGGGCTGTCTGACAAAGGATACTCTTATCCCGGAACATGGACGGTTCCTTCGAGAATATCTAGGTTTCTAGAATGTCGCAGCTAGTACATAATATATGCTATACCCATCCCACATTTATTCAATACCTTTCAGTCAAACAAACACACTTTAATCATAACATTCGTATCTATTTATAGCAGTGTCATAAAGATTGTTTATGCCTAGTTCAGAATGTGGTCATTTTATTTACGTCAATGTTCTCGTAAGCTTAATGCATACCATAAATCAAAATAATTTCCGCCGTTATACATTCTGACATTCGGCATATTTATGACACCACACTCGTCAGCACAAAAAATATTTTAGTAGAGCAAAACATAACCTAGATGTTATATGTACTTCAATCGATTTTATTTATTTTTCTGTGTATACATGCGCGTTATTACTATGTTGTTGTCACATAAACATTAGTTTCAGCTGTTTTATATAGATTGGTAGTATAAATGACATCATTGTATCGACTAGAGATGTAATTCGTGATATGGGGATATGTCTAATGATGGTAATCGTCACAGCCTAAGGCAAAAGGGCCTCGCCTCGAACTCGAAAGTACAAGTAATTACGGTTAAGAAAGAGGCGAGTACAAGTTGTGGACCGTAGAACAAGTTTCGACATCGTGCGATCAAAAAAGACGAATGCATCAATCATTAGAGCACTTTCTAAACTCTTTGTTGGTATTGTTACGGGTGGTATTGTGGCTATGTGCTGCGGTCGGCTACGTGTGCGTCGCTTGCAGCGTATAACATATTAAATTCTAACGAATTATTTTGGGCTAAATTACCCCAAAGATCTTTTACAAAATATTTTTCAATTTTATTTGCGAAAACATACATGAAATAAATAAATATTCGGGTCATTTTTGCACACACGGTCATCTGAACCCAAACTAAGCAAAGCCTGTGATATGGCTGCCAGAGACTGATATACATACATACATATGTATTTTTAAATACATACTTAAATAGATATTAACACCCAGATATAGAACAAACACAAATGTTCATCACATAAATGTTTGTTCGAGGTGGGAATCTCTTGCATGTTCAAAAAAAAGTGGTAATAAGATTTTGGTCAAAAACAGGCTAGCGCTGGTTGTCTGAACATTTTGTCATAGCTTGTACCTTACAATCATGATTTTGTTTCTCTCATCACATCAACGTATAATTTTCATTTTACAACAGAAACTTCCAAAACATGTGTCGACAAAATCACACAAGCTTTTATCTAGTCTATTCAAGGAGAACAAGAAAATAACCGCGTGTAATCACTTCAACGACAACCACCGGCTACAGGAAGATTCAACAATGGTCGAGAAAGTTTCGAACGCTACCATTAGTCGTGAATTGAGAATTTTCTCACGATATTAGTTGTGTTGCAGCTTTGTTAAGAGTTGCGTTATTTGGAAGGCTTTACTGGTTGTTAATTTCACCTATTTGTTTAGTAAGTAGTGCAAGATAACAACAACAGTTGCTTTGTATTGCTGTTGTTAAAAAATTTGAGCAATCTTTCAGTGAATACATCTTATACGATATTTTCGCACCATTTTATTTCTAACGGACTTCAAAAATGAGTGACACCCAATTGTGTTACAAATACATTTTATGTTTATTACCTCAGGTCGCCTTGACTTATAACCCGACTTTTTATATGAAAAGAAATATACTTTCAGATTGTTCCCATAGAAATTTCATCAAAATCGGGTCAGCAGTTTGGTTTTTCAAATTTGTTTACTTGGTGAGACTTAATAATTGTCATCCAAGTAATCGAAATTGCGTATTTTATACTAATTTAAAAGTCGTTTTTTTTCTATTATACTGACTGGTACACTCGCCCTCTTATCGATATCACTATGAATTGGTTAGATTCTTCCTTGACTCTTCACATGATCCTAACCAACTGAACAAAGCTAAATTAAGTTTTGAATTATTTTTATTATTCTACGAACTGGGAATATTATTCAAAGGATGGTATGTAAAGTTATTAGAAAAATTTAGTAAATACGACACCAACACAAATACAAGTAATACAAGCCAAGCTATTATCTTCTTTTAGTTGATAGCCAAAATGTCCAAACGGAATGAGTGTACAAGTCGCAGTGTTCCCGAAGGCCAGGCACTAGTTCCAATAGTACCGGCGGTCGTTGCACTGCACCATAGAGTTTTAGTTCAGCGATAGTGGATAAGGAACAGTCAACACACGCGCCCAAACAAAGGACGCACTTGTTTTGCTTTATTTCGCAATGTGCCACTTTTATGGACGCTTTTCCGGTTCGCAATATTAAACTTTGCGTTTTATTGTATTGCGACTGAGGCTAAAGAACTCTCCGGCTAAGTAATTTTATGGCTATAATAACAACAAAAAGTTGTAAATGCACTTGGTTAACTTTTGCTATAGGCATGGTTCATTAAGAACTTTGGCTCAAACAAAACCGCTCATATTGATTTAGAATCCCGCTTAAACTCTTTTTTTCACTCCTTTGCTATCACTGTATTTTTAAATTCTCTAGTATGTTTGCTTTGCTTTTTCATATTGGTATTTTAGATTATAGAAAATAATAATAAACAAAATGGTTTGCCGGATTTCATCAGTATTTCCGGTTATTCCGCCAAGCCATGTTCACCTCATCTCTAGTAATGCATGACGTTTGCAAAGCGCTGAAGTCCTGGGTGGCAAAGGTTTGGAGGAAGCGGCGACTTTGGTGGTAGAATGTGACGCGACTAGAAATGATTTAGTTTACTGGGTGGTCTTATAGGTATGTCTGTATGTAAAACAGTCTTTATAAGTATTGTGGCTAAAGCTATTTACTTAATATTATAAATGAGAAAACGTGTTGGTTGGTTTATTTATCCTTGTTTACGTTGCTCTGTATAGGACGGCGTGATTTTTTGCTTGAAAATAGTTTCATGACCGGAGATTTTTATCCCGGAAAATTTTACGGTACAAGTGCATGTCCTCGCGGGTGAATACACGGGAGCAGCTAGTTGCTTATACATTGCTTAGGTATATTCTTTGCTGCCGTTGGACAACTGACTCATTAAATAGCACTTATTCGTCTACCGTGAACCTTTCCACAAAAATCAAACCTTTTCTACCAGTAAGTGGAGAGGCAAATGATGATGTTGATGTAAAGAGGTTCCCAAACGAGGACTGTTTCGAGAAAATCACGCCTAATTACCTATTTGGGGAGGGCATAGTTAGTTATTCAAAAAGAACTCCTCCCTTTGCAGGCGCTTCCCCTCTCCTCTTGTGTTACTCAACACAACACGGCTCATTAGAACCGGGCCGTGGGAAGCGGCGGCAAGTAGGGATAGTCGAAACTGTGACATTTTTATCGATAAAAGTTAGGACTTGATTACGGGCGCCCGTCGTTTGTTTCTAGAGCTGAAAAGTTAGTTTTCTTACTCGAACTGCAACACTTTAAAGGGCATTTTTACAACACTTAATTTGACATTATGCAAAAGGCTATCACCATCATTAAGTTTATATGTATTAAAGTTTTGAGGTCAGTACGCAAAACTTGTTGGGTCCCATGATGTCTTCTTTAAATGCTGGTAGCTCAATCCAGTCTACTTCCAGCCATTGACGGCTATAAACTTACCCAAAAGATACGAACTTTTTTTTTATAATCATTCAACTTGCGTAGTCTAGATTAAAAAAAATATTGTTCCAAACAAATAGTAAAAACTATTTAGTAGGGTAAATAAAATAAAAGTTTCATAAAAGCGTAAGCGTAACTACGAAAGTAATTTACAGTATTGTGGTTTATAAGAAAAGCTAAATAGAACGCCTCGGGATTTTTCATTTCATTTTAAATCACGCTAATCAACATGATTTAGTTTTGGAATCTGTTTTGAGTAATAAAGATTTATGAATGGAAAATTTAAATAAACTGGGATTCACTCGTATAAATTGTTTAGAGTAACGTAAATACGTTTGTTATTACAGAGAAACAGAAATATTTGTACCTTCGTACGGTGAGAGACAAAACACAGGACAGTTCAAATGGAATCCAATGTTTTACCGACTCGACTGTTTAACTGGAGTTCACTAACATTTTGCTTTTTTTAATACACTACTACAATGATATACAAATTACTGTAGATGGGGAAAAAACGCCAAGGTAAATTCTACTGCATAATATACTGTTAGACCTGAGTATTCACGTGTAGATAAAAATCACTCACTCAAAATTAATCACTTGCTAATATTAAATTCAATCAGTATGACTTTTTGTATTCCGACAAGCAGGATCGTTCTAGTGAGCATGATAAATAACTAAAGATTTGCTTCGATCATTTTGCGTATTGAAAGGTCAGAGGGATCTAAAATCTCCACCACTTTACTGGGGCATGAATTTAACTTTACCGTTACTTTCTTTACTTGACTCTGACTTGTTTGACGAGAATGTGTAGTAAAACCTGAAAATATTTTCATACATAACACTGGCAAACGCACAAAACGTACGAAGCCAAAATCCTCCCATGTGGAAAGAAAAAACGAGAATTCGTGGAAATGCTCGTCTCACTGTTTCACACTATTCGTTGTTCAGTTCTTCAAAGATGTAACAAGCATGTCTGCTCGAGTATTTGTCAGATCAATTCACGTCTTTAGAACAAACAAACAAATATCACATCGGACACCGGACTTTGGTTGACAGTAGAAATTTATTCAGATTCTGAAAATGTTCAGCAGTTGTCGATAAACATTGCAAGCACTATCTTGATTGCGACGCAGGGCTTATACAAACCGCGTCCGCGACTGACTGAATGCATACGAACGTTCTATGGATGTGACTAGAGTACTCTGCTAACATACATAAATGTCATAGCCAAGTGATAGCCAAGATTACCTCAAAGGGCTAATGCAAAAAAAAGATTGGTGAGATGAATCAGATTCAGCCAACAGAGAATATAACGATATAAGATCGGGCAAAATGACGTGCCTGAGGTGATGATGATTATAATGTATTCCAGGTTAATTTCTGCTACAGCGACGGCTTTGAATTGATTAAGTTACTTGGCGCGTCTTTACGTGGCTGATGTAACCAATATTAGCAGTGGAATTTCGGGAACAGTTGCTATATGTGAGCAGTGGAGGACGCCATTTACATAGTTGTACGTAACATTACAAGGTTGTATAATTTTAAATTGTTCTCTTTTCGCATGAAGATTGCGCCTTCGTTGGTGTTCAAATGAATAAGCCCTTCTCTGCTCCGATTGCTTCCACGACCTCTTGGAGGGCTCAAACCCACACCATTTCATGTGTCTCGTTAAGACGTTTTTACACCTCCCCTTTTGCGTTTACCTTTTTAAAGTTCTGAATAAAAGATACGCTTGGCTAAACTTTCTTCGTATCTTAGGTAAGGGCGCTTCGGGCATTCAGATGAGAATGATGAAACAATTGGAGCGACATGGTCAAATATATTCCATAAAAGTTTCAACTTGATCGACTGCACTAAAAACTATTTTTTTAAACCTAAAAGTAACATACTCAATGCTAGTGTTGTTAGCTACACATGCTTTACTTTAATAAAAAAAAACTGAATAAAGACTTCATTTACACAGAAATTTACTGGTTTGCTTGTATTGTACGTACATGAGCCACTTAGCTAACTTAGCGCACTCTTAAGAGCGTTTCTCGTCGTCATCTCTTGAGTTTATCTAATTATGTATTTGTTTGTACTAGTCTTAATTTTCGTTTATTTTTATTTTCAATGTGTAATTTTAGTAGGTATGCATTTCAATTTTCTATTCATCAATTAGCTAAAATAATTTGTATTATATTCATTGAACTTTATGTACTACGTTTATATTACAACTAGCTGACCTGACAGACGTTGTCCTGTCTTAGAACTGTCAAACACGCAAAGTCAAAATTGTAAATCTTATTTTTTTACACCTTGGGTTACATTATTGGAGTTTTAGTAAGGATCCCAATTTTTTTTGAAAATATAATATAGCCTATGTAACCCGGAGATAGTATAGCTTCCCAACAGTGAAAGAATTTTTCAAATCGATTCAGTAGTTTCGGAGCCTATTCAATGCAAACAAACAAACAATCAAATCTTTCCTCTTCATAATATTAGTAAAGATAATACTTTTCGTTTCATAACCAAGAGTTTTTAGGACTCAGTGAATTTGTAAGCAGGAATTTGTAACTGACAGAACTATAGACTGCACGTAACTGATAGGGATTATGCTCAAATGAATCGCTAGTTTTGTAGTGGTTGAAATCTTTGTTAGTTAAATACAAAGGTTCTCTCAACCTCTACGATGGCGCTCACAAAATCAAGAGTGTACCAAAATATGCTTGCTCGGCTCAAATATAATATAAACCTAATTTAAAGTTGCTAACATTATCTACGTCTCAAGATCTGAGTCAGAACAACTTACGTCGGTCCCGTACGTACATAATCTCGAAAGTGACATTACTGGGAAAAGTTCAACTTCCTTAAATGTTGAAACTCCGCTTTTTACGGCAGTTAGCCGCATGGCTACACTTTTTGTGTCTTTGAATGATAACAATGAGGTTTTTTTTAATACTGGTTTATGACGAGACGTTCAGAACACGCCATTTCGCTAAAAGTAAATACAGAGACAGAACGTAACTTTATTTTGTTAATTATTTAATTAAATTAACTATGAAACCAAATATTTAATTTAGGTGCAAATCTATGTGCTACTAAACGTTTATTTGTTTTTAAGAAGTGTAACATGACTTAACGTTTTTATATTGCTTATCGGGACTTATCGCGCATTAAAACTGCTTATGCAATATACCAAAAACATACCTGCAACAATGTCAACAGCATAACTGACAACATGACATGATAACATTTTATTTTTCAAATAAAGACATTTATTTCTCAAAAGCTAAATATTTCGTTTAAAATTTTGCCAATAAACAATATGAGAAAAGTTGGGCACTCTTCTAAAGTAAACGAAAATATTGATAGCCCTAATCGAGCAAAAGCTCAGTTCAACAAAGTCCAAAATTGAAATTGAGTTAAACAAAGGATTACCTTGAACTCGACATTGATTAAAGTTTACGAGCAGGGCTTGTGTTTAAATTAAAAAAGATCAGTTTAATGAAATATAATACTTTTGGCAAACTGGATGATAAAACACAAAGGTGCTTACTGGGACAGCTAATTTGTATTCTGCGTACAGATAGTTTAAATTATTAGTTAATGAAATTGTTGTGTTTCATTTTATTTATTTTAGCCAACTCACGCTATAAAGTTGGATTTAGTCCAAAAATATGAACGTAAAGTTTCTACTACACGCATCGTGTTTACTGTCCTTTCACAATTTTTATGTTGTAACTCAAAAAAACTCAAAGCGTGGTTATTAATATACATAACGAATATGTATTTATATTTTATTGCGGTAAACTCAGACTATACATTATTAATAAACATTTTAATGTGATACTGGCAACATCGAAGTTTCAGCATTACAGATACAGCGACAGCGAGTACACAACATAAAGTTGTAGGAATACTATTCCTCAAATTTAAGATTTTGTTGTACTGTGCATTTTGAACGTCAAGGGATTGGGATGAGATGCGATCTTACTTTTCGTCTTATCCCGTGGCAGTCAGTGTGCTTTTCTTGTGATGATCCTTCAACCTGCGCGATTTTTTTTAAATTAAATGTTGCCAATTGCCAAGCCATGGAGTACCTACCATATTCTATCCTCCGACGTACCACTGCCCGACTAAGCCCAATGAAGCCGAGCAGCGCGCAAACATGAGGTATACTATAGGTATACTTAGCTTGGGCCGATGCTCGACACCGACTAGCGTAAAAGCACGATATCACTAAAACAATGACAGCGCAAAAAACTGAAAAGCTTTTAAAAGCTGTTCCAAGGTGACCACTCAAAAGCTCTCACTGTGGCGTTAGGCATCGTTTGCTCACCAAGCTCATTCATCAAACTCAATAAAATCTATACATATTAAGCGTCAAAGTATCCACAAAGCACGACGGAAAATATTACGGGTCCTCATAATATGCCAGATGAAAAGAGGTCATATCTCACTCGCCTATCATCAATTCGAAAATATGAAAGGAAATATCATTCTTAAAAAAACAAAAACTATGACAGTTTTTTACCTAGTATTTATCTTCTACCAATACTACACAAAACCCACGCTTCTACAAATACGTGTCTGTTTGTTGAATACATATTCGTATTTCCAAGCATCATAACCCACAGCTTTCCCTCCACACGACTCCACCAAAAAATATATTCGGATCCTAAATAAAATGTCGAACCGAAAAATCGGCATTGAAGCGTGCGATTGCTAAAAAACTTACAAAAACATCTGGCCTGATCGCTCGAGCGCCAGCTGCCCGACATCAAGACGTTATGAAGGGTAATCCTGCTCACATGTTGAACGAAAAACGATCGCGCGTGCGATGACGTATCGATCTGTAAAGTCTCGAGATATCACCATGTGGATGTCCAACCTAAAAACCTGAACCGTTAAATCTATATACCTAATGATACATGTATAAACAAGTGGACGTACATAATGTTGTGTACGTTTAACGTTACGTACAGCGAGATAGCTGTGTATTTTAGGAGAACCATAATTAGGCAAACATAGCATGAGTAATCATGCCGGCTCGTACCTGTGCCGAGTCGAGTGTTAATCCTAAATACGGGGCAGCCTTGCGTTCAGTTTACATAAACTTCTCAGAAACTCAGTCGACTGACGCAATTCCGGCCGTGGATCTTGCTTCGTTCCGAATTTGCACCACTTCGGGCTAATTTCCGAGCGTCACTTTGTTCTATATTCAATTTCCGATATTGGCTGTTCCACGATTCCAATTTCAAATTCTATTTATTGTTTTCTTTTAAATTAAGAACAGCGGAAGGGCTTACTATTATAAGCTGCCAGTATTTAATGAATGATGTTTATTAAGAAAGCAAAAAATAAAAAAGGTTTGGTGCCTGGCGTTCTAAATTAAATTCCACACCGGGATTAACGTGAATTACGCAATTAGGGAAAATAAATTACGATTTGGATTCCGGGGAGAAAGCGAATGGCGAGAAAATACCTGTTGAGGAAACCAAATAGGACGAATTGCGAATATATTCCCTGAGAATGGCGCAAGTTAGATTTCAAACAAGCTTATTAACTTGAATAGAGAGTTTCCAAGTATAAGCACAAAAATTTCCTTTCCAAGTTCAGTGTTTATTCACCTCAATAGCTTTAAAGTGTAGGTTCCTACTATAATCAGAAAAGAGCCGTACAATTTAACGGAAACGAATAAAATTTATAATTCATGGGAATAAAATGAGAAAGACAATGATTGATACGAAGTGGTAGGGAAATTTAGCGTTTTCCTCGAAAGCTTCCCTGTTCCATCATTCCCGCCTTCGCGCAGCGCCTTCGGCCGAATATTAAATTCGCTTCATCTGTTAGAAATGGCAACGTTTTGGCATCTAAGTCAAGTCAAAGGTCACAACATACTGTGCGTTTAGTGTCTTTAGGGTTCCGTACCCAAAGGGAAAAACGGGACCCTAGAACTAAGCCTACGATGTCTGTCTGTCTGTCCGTCTGTCTGTCCTACCTATTAACGGCTGTATCTTTCGAACTGTAATAGATAGCCAGTTTAAATTTTCACAGAATATGACTTTATGTAATGTTACGGTGGCCTGATTAACAAATAATAAAAAAGTCAAAAGTAAACTTACAACAAACGTATTTTTTTAACGTGTTTTTTGTATTAGCTCTAATTTAATAACGGTAATACTTACAAGCCTCAAACCTAACATGATTATAGTACACATTCTAAAGTATAACAACAAATAATAAAAAATGTCCAAGTGCGAGTCGGTGACAAGTTTCTGTTCATTACCAAGTTATAACTGGTAATTTCGTTATTTAGGGTTGCACGGAACCCTCAGTGTGCGAGCCCGACTCGCACTTGGCTGGTTTATTTATTTCTTCTTTTTCCTGAAATAACGTTTAATTCATAGACATAGTTGCTCAGGGATAAAACGTACACAGAAGAATTTTCGATCTATACTTAAGTAGGTCTAGGTACTAGGTAGGTACGTTATTAATAAGCTTCTATTAGCTATTAGTGGCTAGTGCGCTGATAAAACCGCGATGCTGGCATCAGATCTATCGTTTTTCAGAACATACCCCGTTGTAAATGCAATAAAATAAACAAAGCAGCATGCGCATAGTTACTCTGACAAACTTGTTTAATAGATGTGAACTCCATAATGCAAACACAATTTCATAAGACTTTTGTATTCTATAATATGCACTCACCCACTTATATACAATACTTTATGTTTTCGAATCATGGATTGACGTGAGATGACTTACCTGTAAAAACAAAGGAATCAAATTAGTGTTGTATTATTTATTTTATTTTGCACAATTTTTTTATTTGACTTGCAGATATAGCAACTTGTAGATATAGAGCTAGAAACTTTGATTTATTTGAATTGTATCGCAATGTGTAATTTGTCAGGGTTCAAACAATTTTATGAAATTTAACTTAAAATTATGATTTATTCACAAAAATTTAAATTTTTAGGTGAGTATATCTCTAAAAATAAGTAAACAATACACTTTTTGAAGCTTTCGAAATAGGATTAACTCAGAAAAAAAGCTTAATTATTATTTTATCCTTAAACTGAGAATGATGAAATAAGATAAATTGTTGCCTGGAAGAGATCACTTTTAGCGATAAGGCCGCCACTTGTGGCACTAGCTCGTAAGTGTTTTCTATCGTGTTGTAATTTTTATTTCTGGTGTCTACAATAAAGGGTTTATATCTATCATCTATCTATCTGATAGAAAAAACCGTCAAGAGTTTCAGGGCGAATTAAAAGTATCAAAATACCATTGCTCATACTTCAACTGTTGCCAGGCAGTTAGTTGAGCAAAAAGAGGAGTGAAATAAAAAATGAAAACAAAAAGCACATGCCCCGACAGATGTCGGCGCATCGCCACTGAAGGATTGGAACAGGTGCATCTCAGATAGGGTTGCTGCATTACTAGTTATAATTATCTAACTATTGATAATATTAAACTCATTTACAAAAAAAAAAAACTCAGACAAGTACGAGTAGGTCCGGCCAACGGAACCCTCAGAGCGTGAGTCCAAATAAAAATTTACAACAAGAAAGTTTGAAATATTGAAAGGCAAACTTAAGTATGTAGTGGACAATAAGGTTTTTCCACACATTTCAACTACAAATGTAATTTTGTAATAGCAAAACAATTATTTTTAAATGATATAACTTCAAATTTATTACTTTCGGATTAATTCCATTATATGTGCTGTGAGACCTTGCTTTATGTCAAATTTTATGATTCTAGGTCAACGGGTACCCTATAGGTTTTGATATCCTTGTGAAATCGCAAAATATGCGAAAATATGCGACATAAAAGGTCATATTATGTTTTTATTTTTTCACAGCTGAAAGAGACTGTAGACCCAAGTATTTGTTATAAATTTTAACTTGATTCCTCCACACCTTTCTGAGAAAAGGGTCTTGACAGACAGACAGTCAGACAGACAGACAGACGGACAACAAAGTGATCCTATAAGAGTTCCGTTATTCCTTTTGAGATACGGAACCTTAAAAAACTACCCGAAACGGAAGAACAAAGAAAGCACGTTTAACCTCTTATACCTTATACGGTAAGACGCGCAAACACAAGTAATGTCAATAGGAGAAATGAAATTATGTGTTATTAGCATTGTAGGTTGACCTTTTATGTTTTTGCAAAAATCGCTAGTTACTGACACTTTTAATACGAAATAAGACGCTTATATTTTGTAAGTTTCCCTGTTTATGTCACCAACTCTCCTATTTCACTTAAATTGAGTCATTTAAATTTAATAATTTGTATAAACGAGTTTACCCAAGATTTTGTACTAAACTATACACAATTTCAATAATTTAAGTATAGGTGTTGTTGATGACAATTTTGAAGGTTTAAATTGACATAAATGGATATCTCTTTTGTTCTGACAGCATATAACTGTGAACGGTCTGTATCAATTTTACTGTATTTTTCTTCGCAGTCAATCAAACGAAGACAGGCTCACTAAGTTTAGCTTAGTCACAAAAAATATCAAAAATCATATTTTTATATACACACACAATTTAAACGATGATATTACACATCTGAGATAACTCAGAAAAAAAAGGAAAAGAAAAAAAAACAACAAGTAATAAGTAAGAATAATTCAGTAGTAAAATTCATAATCGAATCGAACTATACTAGTAGGACAGAACGGAATAAACGAATTTTTGTTGGTACGTATCATGACTAGTCCTCGAAACGTAAGGCCATTCTCATAGGTCAACAGATCCGACAATTTGGCAAACCTCGCAATTAGTGCTAATCGTTATAGTTTCCCAGCAATTTGTGCAAATGACGCGTTGGCGACGCGACTGCTCTTTGGTTAATGAGCTATGGACGCAATAACGGTGGCATCGATTGCTATCCCGGCCTAAGGATCACTAATTAATATGGGACATAATTATAACAATTAACGATATTGATACGGCAAGCGGTGACAGGTGTGATTGTGTAGAAAACGGTGCTATCTGTCTTCAGGGCTATGCCTCTTGTGATCACATTTTATATATCCGACGCAATTAATATTTCTCATGTAGATGAGGTCTTTTAAGGTAGCATTCCTATTTCAGCGACTGCGACCGGCGATCAGTCGTAGTCGTCGGTCGCGAAGATCGGAATGCTACTTTTAGATACTTTTTATCACGCTACCCGCAAGCAAAGGCTGTCCCCAAGTGTAGATATGAAGGTCAAAATAGACCTTAAACATAATAGGCATGATGACTAATATTTTCTTATTACCTCATAAAAAAGCTGATCATAAATAGAGCACATCAACAAAAACAAAATTAGTTCAAAAATAAATAAGATATAAGCATTTAAATTTCATGCTAGACAGAGAGCGCACTATACTGAGCCGTGACGTCACGGAGGAGCGCCATACAAATGCTATACTAACACACGCTTTGCGAGAAAGGGATCGAACATCCCCTCTCCATCCCCACCTAAAACTTTAAATACTCATATCTCAGAGATTTATCAGCCAATTCAAATTATTTTTTCAGTATGTGTATTGTATTTAGTTATATTTATCGCTAAACCGGTTATTTGTAATAAATTAAACATTAGGAATCATGCCTATTATTCAAAACAAGGTGAAGTTTAGATATAAAGTGTCATTTCACCCGCAACAGTTAAAAATTACACGCAGTGAATATTTTTTGCTTTTCACGTTTGAATTATTACCTACTCATGGGATATTTAACCCAGTTATGAGTGTACTCAAAAGTTAAGAAAAAGTTTTATCTATACAAAATTTCATATGCAAAAATGTCACTTTTTTTTTTTCTTGCGAGTTGCAACCCTAATTTTGAGGCATCGACAGCCCGGCCGCATCTTGGCCCGTGCTAATCGACCCACTAATCGGTTGGCTGCCGTTGCACCGACCGCCTCGTTAACTTGCTGTAAATAACATAATGTCTCACCTACTTATTTATATTTATCATCTGCATTCAATTTTAGTCTCATAAAATTATCATATTTAATAGTTATCAAAAAATTAACACACATTTTACACCAGCTAGCCGCCTGACTGGTATTTCGCTCGTTTAGAATGGCTAATAATTGGAGTGTTTATGTCATAACATTCGCAATGAAAACCTTATTGGGTAACCTTACACTACATAATTATAATACAGATAATGAAAGTTACTAGTAAGGCATGACAGTAACTGGTTTATAATATTATGTAGATAGAGGCACACTATTTATCGTTACCATGAAATAATCTAAGCAGCGAACCTAAGTTATATTTAAACCAAGTATGACAAAAAACATGTACAAAGAAAGAGTAAGTAAACTGTTAAATAAACAACCAGCCTGAACACAACACCCGTGTCCCGTTTCGAAACAGAAAAGCTTCTTATAATCACCGCCGAGCTAAACAAAAGAGAAAAAATTAAGTCGCTAGCCAAATATATTGCAATATAAAGCAATCTCAACAAAGACATTCCACAAGTCCGGCTTACATCGCCGACCGAGCCCCCGCCCCGCGGTGAACAATCCCCTCTCTCCAGCCGTTGTTTAATTCCATTAAACCACCCCTTTTATCTTTTTCGCTTTTATCTTTCCCCACTATTGGATTACTGAACAAAATGGCGTGCAAGAGACACACGCAATCTTTCGCCTTTGCCATTACTTCACCTCTATTTGTGATAGCCTTTTCCTGCTCATCAGATGAGAGCTTTTATGCATACTTTTTGTGACAAATTATCCCTCGTGTATTCCTTTTTCCTACGTAGTAAGTACACGTAGGTACTTGTGTTGCAAGAAAATCTACAGAAAACAAACCGATTGCCAAAAATAGGTAGTTTTAATTAGTCTACGCGTTGAAGACTGCAACAAACAGAGTCATGGTTAATGTAAACTATGAATACATCACACCCGTACAGTAACTTTAATCATTGTTATAGTCACAGCCGCATTCACCACGTCGCCAACCGAGTCTAAGGCAGTTTCACCCTTTCGTTAACTCACAATTAAAACCGAACTTAATCAACTCCCGAGCACCTGAGAATCTCACTTTGATCTCTCCGTAGGGCTGTATCAAAGGTACCTTACACACACATCCCATATCTTAGCACCACTTTAATCAGTATAGCGTAAACAAACGGTTTCAATTCAATTTAAACTCGTACGCGAACTAAATGATTCAAGCAAGCTGTCAAAGTAACAATGGTGTAGTTTAAACTGACGTCCTGAAATTGAAATAGTTGCGCGGCGTCGACTAATCGAGCAACTCATTTGGTTTAGGCATTACGCGAATTCGCAGACAATTTGGTGCCAATAATGTTTTCCCCACTAGTATTAAGTTAGCGTAGTAGCACAACTCCGCCTTGAAGCTATAGACTAGCTAGCACTCAACCACAGGAGTGGCTCCTTGACCTGTCACTTGTATGACAGGCGAAACAAGTGAATTTGCCTGCAGGTTTGAAAGAAAGAAAGAAAGAATGAAAATACATTTTATTCGACACCTATACAAAAACTTAAGTATATCTAAAGAATACAATCAGTTTCGAATGGGTCCGTCTCGGCATTAATGCTGAAAGTCAAGGACTTTCAGCATTAATGAAATGAATGAATGAATTCGGTTTGACTATGAACAAGTTTAATCTCTACCACTGGTGTTTCAACAATCAAGCATACAGGTTGATTGACGTCAAATAGGTATTTATATTTATGAAATGACCTTGAAAATCGTATATATCGTATTTTAGAAAATGCTAAAAGTGACGTTTTTTAGTTTATTTTTCTTACAGCTATATGTAGATTATTCTCATTACATCTTCCTGACAAATTGAGGATGGCTTAAGACGACGATCCAAGTTGATCCAACACGCATATAACTCCCATATCGAGACCCGTATAAGGCGCATAATTCGGGGAAAACTTCATGCGCACGACACCCATCAAAGTGATAGTCAAAGTTCTCGCTCAGGTCGATTAAGGTTAGTAACGCAACTAATTTCTAATATGTTTGGTTAACGGCTCTTATATGAGTTTCCTTCGCTGGCAAATTTTCATCGGGTACGAGAGCATAGTTGCCAAACTAACTTGGCACTTTGATGTTAATCTGTAAACGTTCGACAGATCAGTGGCAAGTTGCGGGTACAAATGAAATTATCTCCGCTACCTATGATTAAGTGCTTAGACTACTTCCATGGCCGATTATTTATGTATCCAACTATTGTTTCTCAATAATAGAGATAAGTGCTAATTGACACGGCTCTCTGATACGGGCAACATTCGCAGGTCAATTCAAGTTCAGAGTTTTGGCGCCAACGTGGAAAAAAACATGTTGGCTCGTTGGATTATTTTCCTAAACTTGTGTATTTTCGAGTGTTAATGTGTACTAAATGGTGAATTACTATTCAATAACTGCTCGTAAATGTGCTCGAGTGTAGGCAAGTGATATCACGAGGTGAAACGTGTCTTTTCGTGTTGTTTCCAAAACTCCATAGGAGCCTCTTGTAAAGTCTCGACCACTTTACAGGGGCATGAGTTTGACTTGACCGTGACTTACTTATCTTGACTCTGACTGTGACTATGACTTGTTTGACGCTATTAAGACTATGTAAACTGTTTAATATTACGACTAAAGGACATTGAATCCACGGTCACGAAAATTTCACCAAAAAAAAAACAAGTTCAAATAGAAACAAAAAATTCAGCTTGAAAATATTGAAATCAGATACCGCAGTAGTTTAATAAACTTATTAATTTTATTTACGTAGATACTTAAACAGATAAATCTAGAAATAGAAAAAAATATAGGTATAAAATAAAGGCAAAGTTGTAGAGGAGAATCTAAACTTGCATCATAAGGTATTTAAAAAGTACGACGTAAAAAAAACTCTATTTATTAGGTATTTCAAACCTAAATAGTAAATTCACGGTTTTATGGAAAAGTTATAGGAATTTGTATTTCCCAGCAACGTTTTCTGTTTTCGAAGAAAAGGTTCTGAACTAATCGTTTAAAATAAATTGCTAAGAATAGCTGCAGGTGACATACGAAGGTAATGAATAGGTATATTCTTAGTTCATCATTGGCAGTAGACGCACAAAAGAGAACGCGCAGGGTACGTGCTTAGCATTACAAAGTTTAGGGTTGACACTTGATTGACTTCACTTGACTAAATACATCTTGTAGTGCATTCCTATTTTATTTTAAACTAGCTACGCCCCGCGGTTTCACCCGCGTAGTGATGAAAAATGGTGATGATGATGATGATGAAAAGTAGCCTATGTCGCTCTCTGGCTCTTGAACTATATCCATGCAAAGAGCAGGTCGATCTGTTGTTCCGTTGCAGCGTGAAAGAGGAACAAACATACGTCCATACATCTAAATCTATACATACAAACTTTCGCGTTTATAATATTAGTAGGATTTGTATAGGTATCACCAAAATTTTATAAATTCTTGCTATTTGCTTTACAGTATTTTTTTTTTTTTTTGTGGATATTGTAATTGTGTTTTCTATATTTTTATTACAATATGATGTTTACTTTAAACATCCCGTCCAGTTCTGGCCTAAATTGGTTTAAAGCTTAAATATAATCATACAAATTGGAATCTTAACATCAGGATATAAAATATACCAATATATAAAAAAAAATTGTCAAAGTTCAACCCTATTCCTAAAGCATATCGGCTGTGCGTGTCATGTGCCATATCGGCTGTCCACTCACTTTCCTGCGTTCACGCATGGAATTTCATCGCCTTAATTACAGCGCAGTAGTAAGTAAAGTATGATTCTCAAGCGCAGCTGTGCGCCGAAAAAAATGAAAACTGCAGCTAATCAAATGTTAGATTCAAAGATTTTCAATGTTTTTGAATGAGTAGTATTAAAACTTTCATGGGGAAACTGACAACTCAATAGTGTACATTACTTACATATAATTATAAAAACGTAAGATTTTTTATCTTGCCATTTCTAAATGCCAGGATTATAATTTCTTATCAGGAAACGTAAAGTTTCCTGAAACGTAATTTATAATCCTGGCAAATACAAATACGGATTTACTTCCACGCCTACACTCGGATGTAATATATCAAAACTCGTCTGTCGACAGTACACTACGTCAATATCACAAAATGTAAACAAATAACTGAAAATGGTAACATAAGAAATGGTTTGAGTATCAGTAGGTATCTGTTCCCAATATTTCGTTCAATCGAGTGTAAAAGCGTGTTATTTAGACACAAACGACCTAATCGAATGCCTCCCCGATCGCAGTTGGGATGGACCCTCATTAGGACAATTACCAATTCAACTAATCGAATGATTTCCATTAATCGAATTATAATCATTGCGGATTTGAATTTCAAATGATGTCCGTTAAAGATACAAGCAGATATGTCATTAGATACTTCGTATGTAATTTAAATACATAGGTGAATTAGAAATTGACAGATACCATGAAAATGTAGTTATGAAAATCGATCATAGAATTCCTCTATTATATACTTAGGTTACTTGACGCCACAAAAGTCAAAACAAAAAATATTGTACGTACATTATCGACGAATCCAACACAAACAATTAAAATAGTTAATAGATCGTTGCTTTTTATTTATCCATTCAATTCAGTAGTAACTTGATAGGAAATCGAACAAACCGATGGAAGCAATCAATCACTAGCGTTGATACAATTAATCGGCAGGTCGAAAGCAGCCCCTGCCGCGTCGGCACCGGCGGTTTTACAACCCTTTGTGACGGAATCACTTTGATCCAGAGATCGGAACACAATCACCAACAGAGGAAGTTCGTAATCAACCAACGATTGTCACCCGCCACGTGCTAGCACTGTGGAATTTCATCATGACATTCATCAATAGTTCCATGAGATTTGCATGCTGAAGTTACGTCATATTAGTATGAAAATCCATTAAAGTTAACATCAAAAACCAGTTTTAATTACTCCAGTATTCCATCCCAAATAGAATTATCTGATTAGTTTGTATTAAGTGCCCCTGTACTGACCAATTGTAGAATGCTGAATGGTGAGTCTTTGTAAAGCTCTTTCAGCTTGGGGACACTTTTTTACTGTACCAATTTCAATCACGTCCTTGAAAACGTTCTTTGAACTTTTCCGGTCACAAATCAAACGCTTCAAAAATCGTAACTCCGGCTCAGGAGCCATCTCAAATCACTCGTCCCGAGTAGAGTCAGGAGCCGAGCGTCCTCGAACATGCCCGAAGCTCGAATATAGAGCACCAATTACTTACAAAAACGTCCCGCTCGGTGAGTATTAAAGCCACATCTAATTTCCATCTATATAAAATGAGTGCCACGTCAAATGTTGCCGAGTCATGCATTCTATAATCCCCCCTCACCCGGCGGGGAACCTCAATCTGTGCTGATTGAAACGTGGCGATGTGCTTAGTGAGCGTTTCGGTTCTTCGCTAGAGTGTAGACTCAGCCAAGTTCACGATCAATTTTATATACCTTAGAACTTAAATAGCTTTTAAAAATCTAATGAATATTTGGTAACTTTAATAAGTTAGAGACCAGAAGAAGCGGAACAATGTTGTTTTAGGAACATTTTTGATACTTACACAAATCATTAAATTCAGTTGAAAGCCGAAAAGTATAAGCCACACGAAATCTTTATCCATGTTACATAATTTCAATTGAGAAAAATGCATACAAATATAACTATAACTCAAATATATCATGAATTTAAAACACTTCTATTTAAAGCTCTTACAAGGATCTTGAAATCCACGGACGAATAAAGCGACGTATAATTTATTCCAACCGCGGAAATAAAGATAAGGATGGACCGATTGGAACCACGAGACACCCCTAATCCTTTGATGGATTCTATCTCAATGGGAGGAAAACGCGGAAAAGTGCACTCGAGAGGAAAAACAAAAAACAATCTTTTCGAGATCGAGCGAAAGTGTCGCCAATCGAATTTGTACAAGTAGAAAATATTGCCCCACAGTTGATAACTCAAACATGGATAAGATGGTTGTGTGAAAGCACACAAAAATACCTACGTTCATCCCACATTTAGGCGTACCGTTTCAGGGTTACCAAAAATTTAAAGCACAAGATTCAAAGTAGTTTTATTTCACGATTGTGAATCTCAATAATGTTGATCTCAAAATGCGTCACTGGTCACCAGGCTTATAATGAACGAAAAAATATTGTTGAATATTTTGAGGCGACTTCAAGGAAAGTTTTACGATACAGGACCTGTACAACGCAGTTCAAGGAAGCCTACAAAAAAACATCTAATACGTCAAATATTATTTTAACCAATAGACATTTCTATGCAGTCAACGACCTGGGCAGCCAATCGCGACGGCCTCAGCCATCGCCATCCGTGACAAATTGATGTTATTTTCTAGCATTTTTTATGTCTTACTCGTCACGACGCGACGGCGTTGCTCTATTGCACCAAACGTTTCTGTACAGAATATAATTAAAACGGGCACGTTTCAGTCGTAAAAACGAGTGTATCAGTTAAGCAGTCTTGATATACCTAGCTGCTTCTTGAACGTGATCGTAGTTGACTAGCTAAGTAGTACCGAAAATAAGTAACATTGCGAGAAACAAACGAACAACGTTTAAATTTGAAGAAAATGTTCTACATTTAAAGGTGACAAACTAGGAGATAAATTGCGTTAATTGTACTTCCTGTGAAGTGAGTTTTTATTATTTTGTAAATAATATTAATTATTTTCATCTGTATCATAACATCCAAGTTCTAGTAAGTTATCAAAGAGAGATCTTACAACGGAACTACACCTAAACTAATAATTTGAAAGGTTCACTGTCCTTAAATTTCTTTATAAATTAAAAGCATGGTTCCACACCAAAGGCTATAACACCTAACCTTGTTCCGTAGCCATGTTATACCAACAAGGTACAGCCACTCGACAGTACAATAACTGTTTAACAGCAATAATAACTGTAACGCAGCGAGCGCGGCAGACGTTACGCTTCAAGTTCACTGATCACAGCAGTGCAATAAGCAATACCAGCACGAAGGCGGCTACACCACGCTGCGCTGTGCCGAGTTAATTATATTAATGCGCTTAAACGTTTGTGCTACGTAAATGCACTTACAATGCTGTTACTTAAGAACACAATAATTCGGATAAATTATTACTTAAGGCCGGTCTTAAGTTTAAGTTAAGTCAGCAATTATCTCGTTCGCACATTTCCACATTATTAAAGATATAAAGACACTAAGTGTAAATTTTCGAAATGTAAATAAAACGTGTTTTAGGTATCTGACCAACGTAAATTACGTATATGATTTGTCTCGCCATTCAATTCCAGATTCTTTATTTTTCTGTAGCTAATCTTTAGAAGAACCTAAACCAAGTGACATGTGATTTGACAAGTTTTCAGGCGCGTATTTGGTTATGTGTTTCAACATACAAGGCATTTGTAGTGCACCAGAAATCACCTAGTGTCACGTCACTTAGGTTGACATCGGGCCTTAATGTCTTGTTTGTAAACAACTTTTGAGTAACAAGTGGTCAACACAAATGCCAACTCAAAATGTTGAGCTTTTTTCCGCAGCGAAAAGACATTACATATTTGGTACACTAACTTTAGTGCTGTGACCTTGTTACTAAAATTAGCTACGATAGCCACAATTAATAATTCGTCTATGTTATAAATAACATCGGAGTAACAATGCTTGAAGCATGACTAGATGCATGTGGTGGAGCGCCGCCAACTTCCCATTTTGTACCCAGAATTAGAGTGACCATTTCTAAGAAATACCTATGAAGGATTGCCCTTGTACCAACAAAAAGAAGGCAGGCAACAGCCTTACTTAAAAATGTTAGTTACAGAAAGATTATCTCTTTCGCACATTTTTTAAGACAAAACTCATCATTTCAGCCATAGGACGTCCACTGCTGGACTTAGGCCTCCCCTATCTATCCGCCTATCGATCTCGAAAAAGGCCGGCCGGTTGGAAGCGGAAGATAAAACTCAGTGAGTTAAAATAAAAAAAATCTGATTGGGCATTATATTTTGAGTAACATTGCAAATGGTATAAAGCAAGTGTAGATATTTTATAGGATGGCCGAGGAGAACAAAAAAACTCGCTTTACAATCTCTTCTGCCAATATAACACATATCAACACAAAAATAATCAAACATTATTCTTAAACCTTTGCAATGTTATTCTTAAAAGAATGCTTAATAAGCTAATTTTTATGTTTTAAAATGTAAAAAAAACATGAAAGATATAGATCTGACCGGTGATCGCAGCGTTAAATGAATTAATGCTTAAAATTGCTTTTTCAACTTCTCGCTGAAGGAAATTGTCAAACACAAAAACGATACAGAAATTTTTTAAGCATTAATAACGTTTCTAATTGAGACAGTGACCGTCTTACTACAAAAGATTTAAGAACGCTTTAGACATGTGTTTAATATATTTTTTACAGTGAAACAACTGCTAAACACATGTCTAAAGCGTTCTAAAATCTTTTGTAGTAAGACGGTGAGTGTTTAGTGGAAATTAACATATAATGGTTGCTTTTCTAAGGTATTTAAAAGATTAACATCGTTTTAATTTATAGGGGTAAAATTAAGCTTTCTGTTCTTTGACACAAGTACTTGATATTTAGAACGATTGCTAATAACTTGCTTCAAATCTATTCCAGAGTAAGAGGACAAAGACCCACACAGACTGACAAACGTAGCTTTGATGGCAACCCTATGCAGAATTAGCAATTTACCAGGCGGCAAATTTCTGCCGAATAGGAATGAGTCGTTTATTATTTACAAAGACTTGCATTAGCTATGACGTGTCTGTGACACCAGCTGTGATATTATGTGGAAGCAAGGAAGCCAGGGTTGATGTATGTAGGTCTGGCTTACATAATTAAACTAACAGTAGACATGCGCCGCACCGCGCTAGTGTGAAACTATCTTGATTACCTTGTAACACTTAGATCTAATTTCTATACCTACCTAATATTTACAAACAGGGTTAGCCAAAAAAGTGGGTCGTAGTAAAATTTTATCATAGTTAAGATTAACCGTTAGGTAAATTACAAATTTTCAGATTAAATAATAATACAAATAGTAAGCACACCAGTTCCGAAGAACCCTCAGTAGGTTTGCATGCGGTAACTATGGTAAATACCTTCATATCAGTGGTATATTTTTATAGGTATTCTTAAAATAAATAAATTAAAAAAGGGACCTTTTTGCAAACACGGTCATCGGACCTCCAACTAAGCAAAACTTGTACTATAATGGCTGCCGTAAACTGATATACATACATATAAGTATAATAATATAGCCTTTTATTCAGATCAAGTTAGTTACAAAGTAAAGATTAAATAATTAAAAATTAAACTAAAGATTAAACTTAGTCTAGTATTATTTTTTTTGCTCCTTTTCTACAGATCTATACATACATATCTAGTTTTAAATACCTACTTAAATAGATATTAACACCCAGATATAGAACAAACACAAATGTTTGTCCTAGGTGGGAATCGAACCCACCCCCCAAACTAAGAAGGTAGGATCACTACCAACTGGACCAACGGGCTATCAAAATATAATTCCTAAAATTCCAAAATTTTAGGTATTAGGCTTGCGTTTGACCGCCAACCATTTATACCGTATTGGTATAAATTGTAAGTTATGTTATTATAAGTAACAAGACATAAGATTCCGATAACAACTAAATGATTCCACTACTAACATAAGGAACATTTTACGGCTACCAAATTGAACAAATAAAGTAGGAAACGGAAAACGATATCTCTCAGTGAGCACTGTGAAAATTCGGCGTCTCAAGTATAAGTTCCCTGCGAATCCCACCGCCGCCGAGCAAACTCACACAACCACCAAAGACAGACATCGTGTTATGAAAACAAGCAACCGAGAACAAACACAAACAAACACGCGAAACAATTGATGAGAATGGGGAGGGTACGCCGACATGTTTCGTATTCATAGCTTTATGAAGAATTTTTTTCGTATGTAAACGTCAAGGCGTATCGCGTCTTTTTGCAGCATTCTAACCGAATACATCAAACGACTCCGACATAATACCGTACATTGCTATTGACGTAAGAGTAATTTCTTTGGTAATTATAACTAAATACGAAGTTCTGTCTAATTCCTTTTAGCTCTTTTTATCGTCTTCTAATAGTCTAGCATTTGTTTTCCTCACAGGATGTGTAGAAATGAGAGTATGACCATGAGAATATGTATATCCTCAAGGTCAATTGGTCATACTGGTATGACAAACTAGTATGACCACGAGAAAACGGTGGTTCATTTTAGCACGCTATAATCATATATTATATGTATACGCAAAACTAGAGCAATATTATAACTGCACGATTTTATCTATTGAAAATACATATAGGTAATTTTCAATAAAAAAAAAATACGGGCCGAATTGAAAACCTTCTACCTTTTTCGAAGAAGTCGGTTAAAAACTAGACCAGCACTGCGAACTAAAAAGCAACAATCGATACCTACTTACTTTTTCCCGCAAACCCCGATTTACCATTACAAAAAAAAAACAACTTCCAATATACCTAGTGACTACCTAAAGAACGACAAAATGTCGTGACAACCTGTAACCTGCCCATCGTAATTGAATTTCGTCAATATTGCCATAGGGAAACAAGTATTAGTTGGTGGAAATAAAACTCATATCAGCTATACCGCTGGTAACCATTCGATGACACCCCCAACGAGACATTTATGGATAGAGGATGTCGCGTGTCTAACGTCGAGAAATTGCAAATTGCGTTTACTTACTCGATAACATTACGCGACAAGCACCAACCCTGTCTACTACTGTATTTTTTTCATAACTCTGTTACTTTTTAATCTAACCTGGCCAAAGCGGTAACTTGCCCCAATTTAATGGTCAAAGGGAGTTAACGGCTTGTAACAACCCCCCCTTTATAAATATTTATTTATATATATTTTTATCATATTTATATTTGTCCTATTTAACTTTATATTTGCGTATTTTTAATTATGTTTTTTTAATTGCCTACATATTAAACCTGTATTTGAGAATCACTTTATGTTATCCGTATCTTTAAAGTATTTACAGTATAACTGCTACTCCTGATCGTGGATCTTAGAATCGTAAAGTCCTACTAATACAGAATAAGTTACTCTACCTAATGTATGCCTACCTACTCGCGTTTTTACTATTTACCTACATGTTTCGTTTTGGCCAGGTGATTGTCTAGTGGAAGAACCTTACTTTGTGATCATAGAACCCAAGGTTACGAATAGGTATGAGCTGCGTGATGACGTCCTAACCTAATATTATGATTAAAATGTTATTAGATTTGCAATGTCCATACTACTGACTAAACTAATGAAGGCGTAAGTATGTTGCAGGAAATGACCTAGAGTGAGGGTAGGTAGATAATATTAGAAATGGAAATATAGCGTAGATTAAGTGTATATTAAATGCGAATACTAAATATATCACTAAGATATTTGTTAAGTGAACTTTCAGATAATATTAAATATAATATAATATGCTAAATTGAGACTAACTCGTATGGGACTAAGGATCGGCGCCCCAACCCCGCGTCGACCGATTGATTTCGTCATCCTGACTGGTCATCACCTCTCCCATACGAGTATACATATACTCGTTTAAAAGGGGAACTCTAATAGTCGTAATTCGGAGTCAGTCTGTGTGTCTAACAAAAATAGGGACAAGAGGGCATAATCTTTTAGCAACCCCAGCGAACCCCAAGCAAAAGGGTCAAAATATAATGAGTTCCCGAGATGCTGATATCAAGGAAACTCTTTAGGCACCCGCCCAACCCTACCTAAACCTGAAATAGAAGATCAGTCTGAATAATGTTATCTTATTCTCATGAGACTGTATAACTTTATCATAAATTGATAATGCAGACTTCGGAATAATCTACCGAATACTGATGAGCTAGACTTTCAAGTCATACACATTCTTAGTGTAATGAAGTTAATAACTTTTCCCGTTATCTCTTCAAATTGGCCATCTCAAACAGGACCTTCCTTCTAGTGAGATTATATTATATAGGCCAGTATCACTAAATTCAGTGACATTTGTAGAAGGCGCCCTTTGTAGTTCTATTGACTAAAGGGGTAACCCAGAGACAATTGCTCCATGTTTAATTTCAGCTATACTTAGCCTAAGTTCCTTATTATATGGAACCCATAATAAAGAGTGAGGTTGAAGTAAGCCTATTATATTGACTTTCAACTCGAAGAGATGAATTGACTTCTTTCGTCAACGTTTCGGTTCTGAGAACTATATTTTCTCTATATAGAACCTGTATGACCCGACAGTCCAGTGCAATCAGCTCAAGCAGATAAATGACTTTAATAAATCGTCAATAATTCGTTACGGAATCTCTTTGTCCATTCGAATCTTTATTTATGAAACAAGTTGACTTTTTGCAACTGAATTTACTTTATGTAAATATATCAAAATAGCAAATGACTATAGTCTGCAATTCGATTAGGAATATTTATCCATTCGAACAATAACCTCTTCTTTTTTAAGAAGTCGGTTAAATATTACTTTATGTAAGTAAATAATATCAAATAATAAAATGACTATATTGTCTGTAATTTATATAGAAATATTTATTCGTTCAATGAGAACCTCCTCCTTTTCTAGAAATCAGTCAACAATTACTTTATGTAAATAATATCAAATATAAAATGATTATCTGTAATTCGTTTAAGAATATTAATTCATTCAGAGAGAACCTCCTCCTTTTCTAGAAGTCGGCTAAGATTATTTTATGTAAATAATTTCAAATATCAAATTACTATATTGTCTGTAATTCGTTTAAGAATATTAATTCACTCAAACGATAACCTCCTTCTTTTCTAGCAATCGGTTAAGATATTTTATGTAAATAATTTCAAAAATCAAATTACTATATTGTCTGTAATTCGTTTAAGAATATTAATTCACTCAAACGATAACCTCCTTCTTTTCCAGAAGTCGGTTAACATTACTTTATGTAAGTAAATAATATCAAACTATAAAATGACTATATTGTCTGTAAATCATTTAGAAATATTTATTCGTTCAATACAAGCCTCCTTTTCTAAAAGTCGGCTAGCAATTACTTTGCTTAAATAATATCAAATAATAATATGACTATATTGTCTGCAATTCGATTAGGAACATTTGTCCATTCGAACGATAACATCCTCTTTTTTAGAAGTCGGTTAACAATTACCTTGTGTAAATAATAACAAATATAAAATGATTATTAGTCTGTAATTCGTTTAAGGATATTAATTTATTCAGAGAGAACCTCCTCCTTTTCTAGAAGTCGGCTAAGATTATTTTATGTAAATAATTTTGGATATTAAATGACTATACAACCTGCTTTTCTATCCGAAATATTAATTCATTAAATGGCCTACCCGCATCCTATCTTTCACGTCTAAGTCCTACAAATGACCTGCCCTACCTGAAAACCTACTAGTAATACAATTACTACTACCTTTTGGATATTAATAAACTAACCGTCCTAACTTGTTGAATTCCGTTATTAATACCCTTTCCTTGTAAACCTAGATGCCCTAATTTGTAGATTTTATTTCGCATTACCTACCTTAACATCGACCTACACAGAGTTTCTGGAGTTTTCGTGACGAGTTACGCATCACGGGTGTATGTCCAAGTTCTGAAGGAACTTGGGTGTGTTATTGTGTGAATGTGTGTAAGTGTACCTAGGTTCTACCTGCTGAGAACTACACCTTAATTGACGGCCCTAGTCTGTTAAGTTTCCTACTACCCCGAGATAAGTATCTCATGCCGAGTTCCCTCCTACAAAAACAACACCTCCACGTTCGGCGTGTTGCTCGCTAGCTAAACCCTGCAAGTTCGGAGTGGCGAACTCCAGTGAACTATCAGCCCCTCATTCCCTACTGACCCCTGTGTAGGCCTCGCGCCGGCTTCCACAGACATCGCCCTACTCCGCCCGGGACAACTGAAGCAACTCTGGATCCAGATACGATGGTGACGCACTGCATGATGTACCTTCCCGCAGCTCCAGGAAGATCATCCCATCGCCATAGGAAAAAGAGTATACCCCCGAAGGTGACGAAAGCCAATAAAACCCACACCGGAGTGAGCATATCGACCCCGGTGGCGTCACAATCCACCGGCATATTTAAAACCCACGGGAGAAACGCAACATCACTCAGAGAATGATTTTACGCCGGAATTTGATTGCTTTGGGAACCACCATTCCTTAAACTACAGATATTGTGTTCTCTAAGTCCCACCATTCGCGATAAACATTGTTTCAAACTCATTCCCTCGCAAAAGCCGGGACGGCGGTATAGTCTACCTCTAGGGTATAACCACCATCCACACTGGGTAATTACGACGAAGCGCAAAGCCCAAACTTTTAACGAAAGAAGAATTCAAACCAACACTATAATCCAAAACGAGTTAAATGACACTATTATCAAATACGGTTCCGTTCCCCGACATGCAACGTGAGAAAGGAACCGAATCGCACATAAATTCACATTAAATCCCTATTTACCCCCAAAAAGATCCTAGAACGTTTTTATTTCCGAGTTATCTAGTAGTACAAGATGACCGCCGAATAACTCTTTATAAAATTAAAACACGCGTGAATTTAAATCGTGAACTGACAAAGGCACTTGAACAACACCAAAATTCGTAGACGCGTAATCATCTCCAAATCTAGGCTAGTCCAGGCACGAAATTATTATAAAATTAATTACAAGTGAATTTTAAAATGTTGAGCAAAATTCTGAACACAAGTCTCTGAATTTACCTATCTGAGAATATTCGTCCGCTCACAGCCGCCGCCCGAGAGCGAATGCCCGGCCCTCTCTTCGGAACTGTCCACCTCGCCTCGCCGTTTTGCACGCTCACAAAGATGATAATCCCACACCATGAAGCCCTGTAGTTTACAAGACACTCACACTGACCCGACAGTTGCACACACCGGCGGCCTTCGTAGCAACATGAATCCGCACACTAATGTAATTTTACCCTCACAGGCCTCCGTGTCCGAACAGTGGCACACAACGATTCCGCGCTCATAGCTATACAACCTTCCCACACCAACATAGGTTTCTGAGAAATTGTAGGCATGATTTCATTTAATTTTCTTCCTACCTCCAACTTATTATTCGCGCGTAAGCTATATTGCTCAAATAATCAATATAATTGCCAATTGATGCACCTATTTGCAGTCTAACATAATAAACTAGAAAACCCCAGCCTTATTAAGCAATGATCTTATATTTAGTAAGAGTTGAAACATTTGTCTTTAGTGATTTTGTTTACGAGATGAATTTCGTTGTTATTTCCGATTAGTTCGATACAAAAGTATTACCTTAGATGTAGAAAACGCCGGGTTTTATTATTATCATAATATTTAGAACTAATTTATAACATTTAAAGTGTTTTCAAAGCATTATTCCCTAACGCCTGACTCAATACAAACATCGTACAATGTACGTAACTTGCTGTACTGAAGGTTAAGTAAAAGAATGCCTGTTTTCCATTTATCTAGGCCTGATGAAGTAAGGATACTATTTATCGTATTTTATTATTATTTAGTTACCAAAATCCTTTATAATATGAGACAGCATTTGATCTAAATCTTTATTTTAATTCCTGACCCTCTTTTTCATAAAAAAACTTTATGTCATTTTTTCTTTGGCTTTTTTGATTCGCGTGATTTAGGTATTTGCCATGCACCATGTCCAAATTAATACTGTATTAGAATTTTAAACGAAGCATCTATTTATTTATATATTTATTTATGAACGATGAACTTGGTTCTGTTACATTCGACCCCATTAAATTTACAGAGATGACCCAAATCGGAGTAAATTTAATAAACTATATGAGTTCCCATATAAATAATTCAATAAAGAAAACTAGAATTGAAATTTAACAACCCCAATGATATGTCTAATATGCAAGATCTTTGTTGCCAATACTCAAGTTTCAACAATAAAATTAAACGTGAAATAGAACTGTTTGTGTATGTTTTACTGTTTAACATACACAAACACTGTTTTGTGTATGTGCCCTAATTATTATATGTGTAGTTTATTTAAACCAGTCATGAAATAATCATCTTAGAAACTCAACCCGACAGCAAACCCGTGTATCATAAAAGAACTTTTTTCGTCCACATAGTATATTGACTTCTACGAGGAACCCGGTTGTGAATCGAGTCGTTAGAAGAACAGATGGATTGCTTTCCCCACTCAATTCAACTTTTCAATTGATGGGGACTGCACTCATATCTCCTCGGTCCGCTCTCAACGTCCTGTGAACTACAAAAATTCACCCATGACCTCTCAGGGTCCTATAAGCTCTCGAAACCGAATTAAAAATCTGACTACCTCCGATCGGTGAATGTGAGTGTAGGAAACAATGCGGTTTCATCCCTTCGCATGAAGGTTGCGTGTAAGTATGAGCTCGATATAAACTCAATGTTTAATATTGACAGGGATAAAAATTGTCCTGCTGACCTAATCTAGCTTCAAGTTCCCCTTTTATATTGAGCCGTTTGTGTAGTGTTTTGCTAAACCTTGAAATCGACAACTCGCCTCTAGCCTTGGTGTCGCTGCAATCTTGGAACCTCTAACATACTTAAAACTCATGATTACCAACATTCTTCCACAATTCCTTCCTCATTCATTCATTATTAATTAGATACATTGCCCATCTTTCAAGGCTATTCAATCCATTCCAAGAAGTACCGACACCTTTCAGCACTATCGGCGAACAAGTTTTTGCACGCCTATCCCTAGATTCATAATAATCTCAATTAAAAGCAGTAACTTCTATCAATATAAGATACTACTAATTTAGGAAACACTAAAACCCCCCAGCATACAATGAACTACAACCCACCAAAATACTAAACCTCTATTAGACAGTATCAAAACCTGTTCACGTACACATCAACTTATTATAATTACTTCGTTCACGTTCATTGTTATTAAGTTCCAAATATATTTAGTAAATAGTATATTTTTCCAAACTAATGACTGATTAATATTTTTATTTTTATTTGATAAAAAAAATATTTAATTTTTAGCTTTTAAAAGCGTTTATAAAATACAAATTAAATTTTCCTTATAATAAAATCTATAAATAACCGCAACTTTAAAAAAAAAACCTGCATGAATTTATTCCGATTGCTTTGCATCCATCAACATCTATTAACTGCGCCTAGGTTAGATTTATTTAGCCATTCTAAATCCTGCTATTTTACAAACCTAATAATAATTACCAAATTAGCCAGCCGTTTTGGATTATTTAAAATTGTGAATCGACCCCAAAAGTTTAATTTACAGTTACTTTCGCTACTAAATATTTAGATAAAAGAATATCAAACTAATTTTTAATGAAGTGATATAAGACTACCTTCTTTTAAAATGCACTACATTATTTTCCTCACAAAACGTTCCATTAATTTATTAAACCCTTTTAGTAGTCAAATTACATGTCGTTTGGCTTAATAAGTTAAAGAATTTTATTTGTACTAAAGTAATGTGATTATTTACGTGATATTAAACAACAACATAATACATATAGCTTTATACACATCACTTTAGTGAACAACCGCGACAGCCTGAAACAGTGTTTAATTTGTACGAATTTAGTTATAACACACCTGGAAATAAAGGAGTTCATTATGTTTACTTAATTCTACCTTAAACAACCTGAAACCGTTTTAGTAAGCAATCATAACATTTTTTTTTTTATTAAATAAAACCTTAACAATAGTTACAGAGTGAAAGTAAGTATAGTTGATAGTAACAAAGTTTAAGAAATAATTATAAGATAATTGTTTTAAGATTTGACATGCGCGTCGATTGTCCCTCAAATAATTGTAGCATCTTATAAATACAATCTACAAAACTTTCATAGGTGGCATTTTGTAAATTTAGTTATTTCCCAAATCCCTTATCAGCCATAATTTCATGCCCCAATAACAACGATAGAAATTTTACATAAATAAAACAAATACTAATTATTATTGTGATAATCATAACCATCCATAGATATTATTTCACTAGTAGCCTATGCACTTCATCAACCATCTAGTACCTTATACACATTACTTCCCGCTTAATATGGTTTAGTTGAGACACGGAATTATATTTTGAAGTAACTCAACAAAAGATTACATCTGTACCATGTCTATGTTTGGATTAGAAAACATTTATAGTTTCGCGCCTTATTTTACCGAACATTAAAGTTTAAGCTTCCGTCCCTATATTTTTAAACCGAACCTATTCATGAAACCCACATCAGAATTATAATTTCAGTAACATCTACCCCGCGGTATGAAATCGTAAGGACCAAAACAGATTTTACAATTGCTCATCTAAAACCACCCCATTGAACCTTAGTAAAACGCGAATGCAACCTATTTATCTATAATACTACCAAACCCAATAAAGAATCTAAAATTCGGGTCTATTAAAGATAAAACTATACTTTTATTCGCGAAATGTTACAACAAATTTTTATATTTTATAAATGACTAGCTGACCTGACAGACGCTGTCCTGTCCCAGAACCGTCAATCACGCAAAGTTAAAATTGTAAATCTTATTTTTTTTTACACCTTGGGCCACATTATTGGAGTTTTAGTACGGATGCCTTTTTATATATATATATAATATAGCCTATGTTACCCGGGGATAGTGTAGCTTCCCAACAGTGAAAGAATTTCTAAAATCGGTTCTGTAGTTTCGGAGCCCATTCAATGCAAACAAACAAATCTTCCCTCTTTATAATATTAGTATAGATACATTTTAGTTACAATAGCAGTAGGTCAAACTGTTTATTTTGCAACTATAGACACGTTCATAGATTAAGTAATTAGATTAAAACCATTTACATTAATTGTTGAAATTATTTAGATTATTTAGTATAATACAAAAATATTTATACAAATAATATTACCGGTAATTTATAACGGCGGTAGGTCAAATTGTTTATTTTGCAAATATAGACACGTTCATCCATTAATTAATTAGATTCAAAGCATTTACATTATTTATTGATATTGTTTCGATTATTTAGGTAAATTTAATTTTTAATTTTTAATATAAATAATACTAACGGTATTATCTCTATTATATTATCATTATTTTTTGTACACCTAATAACCGGACTAACAAGACACAAAGTGACTAATATATTAACCGACCTGTTATGCAAATAAATCATCTTTGAAAACCCTTAGAATAAATTAAACATTCGTAGCAGTAGCATTCTAATGAAGATTTTTTCTTCTAAGAAATGCTTGTTCTACCGTAAAGACATCAACGAGCTACCACATGCCACAAACTCTATTTTAAATCCTATTGAGAACCAACTGAACCCTAATTTGTGACATGCTAACACACAATATTTTAATTGGCTATGGTGATAGGTATTTAAATCTTGTACGAAATTCACAATGTTTAATTTTACAACGTCATTTAACATCATTACAATACCCTACTAGAAAGATGTGTACAAAGATAAATTGCTACCTGTTAATTTAAGAGCATTTAAGAAATTTACTATAATTTAAGGTCAATCCGATTGTAACTTTAAATGTAGTTCCTACACCATTTTGACTTTTGATTTGACTGAATATAGCACTACCAGGGTCAAAATAATTATTTTTTAAGAATAAGTCATGGCCTAGGTATGAAATAGTTTAAGATTTTACATTCCATTTAATTTAACTTATTTGTTCATATTTCTACTAATCATTATATTGAAGTATTTCACACTGTGTGTTAAAGCTTTGATTTACCTACTACATTTTAAATAATTATGCATATTCCTATCCAAGCTAACATTTGAGTTCCCTAGTCAGCCCATTTATATTTTAGTAATAATATTGGACATTTATTTAGAACAAAATTTTCTTAAAGTTTCTTACAACCCTGTTTCGTACGACCCCGCTTCTTACGACCCTGTTTCTTACGACGCCGTTTCTTACGACCCCGTTTCTTATGACCCCTTTTCTTACGACCCCGTTTCTTACGACCCCATTCCTTACGACCTCGTTTCATACGACCCCATTTCTTACGACCCTATTTCTTACGACCCCGTTTCTTAAGAGTATTTTTCGACCCCAATGGAAAACCCAACAATATCACACAGTAATAGAAACACACAAATTATAAATATTAAGTTTCCCCAATTTTACTTATTTCGCAAGCCAGTGTTACCCATTTTTAGAACAAATTTGGAATCTAAGATAATGGTTGTAATATATATGATTAAATTCACGTTTCCTATTATTTGTATACCCATCTACCTCACCACATGCGTTACCTAACCTATTAATAGTTATACTACGTTAGTACCGAATGTAAGAAGTTCCAACTATTTAAACTTAATATTTTTGACGATGATGATGAATATTTTTGCACAGCTCATACCTATTCTCGTCTCCTTTGCACGTACAGCAAATTGTGTTCAAGCGGACTTGAACACTCTTAAATATTAGCCCTTCCTAACAAAGATATAAACTATAAACGACCCCATTTCTTTTTGACGATTCTACCCGTTAATGCAACAAATACTATTTATAAATCCTAGTGAAAGTATTAAGAAACATTGATCCTGCATTGACCCATAAGTATACTCAGACGATGGCTTATCGAGCAGACGTTCTACAGCTATGATGACTTTATTAAATTAAATTTGTAATTACTTACTTAAGAGGCTGCAATGATGTTTAAATTGATATGGTGATTTTATTTGTTTAATTTGACATAATGCTAATTTATTATTATTTTTTGACATTGTGCTAATTCTTTTTATTATTATTCCTTTCTTTATTAATTTATATTAATTTGACATTGATTATTTGTTTTTGTAATTGTTAGATATGATAGGTACACTATTAGTACATTTTTACCAATTACCTAGTTTAAGTTAGAATAGATCTTATAATTATTTACTTTAGTACCTTGATACTAGTAACAAAGATGACTTGTAATTATTATTTACCAATAAAATGATTATGATTATGATTATAAATTAATCCTAACTGTTATATACATAAATATCCTATTAGAAATAACCATCGTACGCGTTTTTAAATACAGAGTGACTAAAGTTCAAATCTTGGCTCATGATGATGATGATGATGATCCTGGTCACGGCATACCATATTGTAACAACCCCCCCTTTATAAATTTATTTATATTTATTTTTATCATTTTTATCCTATTTAACTTTAACTTTGGTTGAGTATTTTTTTATGTTATTAATTGCCTAATATTCAAATCTATATTTTAGTTATCTATTTATGTTATCCGTATCTTTAAAGTATTTACAGTATAACTGCTACTCCTGATCGTGGATCTTAGAATCGTAAAGTCCTACTAATACAGAATAAGTTACTCTACCTAATGTATGCCTACCTACTCGCGTTTTTACTATTTACCTACATGTTTCGTTTTGGCCAGGTGATTGTCTAGTGGAAGAACCTTACTTTGTGATCATAGAACCCAAGGTTACGAATAGGTATGAGCTGCGTGATGACGTCCTAACCTAATATTATGATTAAAATGTTATTAGATTTGCAATGTCCATACTACTGACTAAACTAATGAAGGCGTAAGTATGTTGCAGGAAATGACCTAGAGTGAGGGTAGGTAGATAATATTAGAAATGGAAATATAGCGTAGATTAAGTGTATATTAAATGCGAATACTAAATATATCACTAAGATATTTGTTAAGTGAACTTTCAGATAATATTAAATATAATATAATATGCTAAATTGAGACTAACTCGTATGGGACTAAGGATCGGCGCCCCAACCCCGCGTCGACCGATTGATTTCGTCATCCTGACTGGTCATCACCTCTCCCATACGAGTATACATATACTCGTTTAAAAGGGGAACTCTAATAGTCGTAATTCGGAGTCAGTCTGTGTGTCTAACAAAAATAGGGACAAGAGGGCATAATCTTTTAGCAACCCCAGCGAACCCCAAGCAAAAGGGTCAAAATATAATGAGTTCCCGAGATGCTGATATCAAGGAAACTCTTTAGGCACCCGCCCAACCCTACCTAAACCTGAAATAGAAGATCAGTCTGAATAATGTTATCTTATTCTCATGAGACTGTATAACTTTATCATAAATTGATAATGCAGACTTCGGAATAATCTACCGAATACTGATGAGCTAGACTTTCAAGTCATACACATTCTTAGTGTAATGAAGTTAATAACTTTTCCCGTTATCTCTTCAAATTGGCCATCTCAAACAGGACCTTCCTTCTAGTGAGATTATATTATATAGGCCAGTATCACTAAATTCAGTGACATTTGTAGAAGGCGCCCTTTGTAGTTCTATTGACTAAAGGGGTAACCCAGAGACAATTGCTCCATGTTTAATTTCAGCTATACTTAGCCTAAGTTCCTTATTATATGGAACCCATAATAAAGAGTGAGGTTGAAGTAAGCCTATTATATTGACTTTCAACTCGAAGAGATGAATTGACTTCTTTCGTCAACGTTTCGGTTCTGAGAACTATATTTTCTCTATATAGAACCTGTATGACCCGACAGTCCAGTGCAATCAGCTCAAGCAGATAAATGACTTTAATAAATCGTCAATAATTCGTTACGGAATCTCTTTGTCCATTCGAATCTTTATTTATGAAACAAGTTGACTTTTTGCAACTGAATTTACTTTATGTAAATATATCAAAATAGCAAATGACTATAGTCTGCAATTCGATTAGGAATATTTATCCATTCGAACAATAACCTCTTCTTTTTTAAGAAGTCGGTTAAATATTACTTTATGTAAGTAAATAATATCAAATAATAAAATGACTATATTGTCTGTAATTTATATAGAAATATTTATTCGTTCAATGAGAACCTCCTCCTTTTCTAGAAATCAGTCAACAATTACTTTATGTAAATAATATCAAATATAAAATGATTATCTGTAATTCGTTTAAGAATATTAATTCATTCAGAGAGAACCTCCTCCTTTTCTAGAAGTCGGCTAAGATTATTTTATGTAAATAATTTCAAATATCAAATTACTATATTGTCTGTAATTCGTTTAAGAATATTAATTCACTCAAACGATAACCTCCTTCTTTTCTAGCAATCGGTTAAGATATTTTATGTAAATAATTTCAAAAATCAAATTACTATATTGTCTGTAATTCGTTTAAGAATATTAATTCACTCAAACGATAACCTCCTTCTTTTCCAGAAGTCGGTTAACATTACTTTATGTAAGTAAATAATATCAAACTATAAAATGACTATATTGTCTGTAAATCATTTAGAAATATTTATTCGTTCAATACAAGCCTCCTTTTCTAAAAGTCGGCTAGCAATTACTTTGCTTAAATAATATCAAATAATAATATGACTATATTGTCTGCAATTCGATTAGGAACATTTGTCCATTCGAACGATAACATCCTCTTTTTTAGAAGTCGGTTAACAATTACCTTGTGTAAATAATAACAAATATAAAATGATTATTAGTCTGTAATTCGTTTAAGGATATTAATTTATTCAGAGAGAACCTCCTCCTTTTCTAGAAGTCGGCTAAGATTATTTTATGTAAATAATTTTGGATATTAAATGACTATACAACCTGCTTTTCTATCCGAAATATTAATTCATTAAATGGCCTACCCGCATCCTATCTTTCACGTCTAAGTCCTACAAATGACCTGCCCTACCTGAAAACCTACTAGTAATACAATTACTACTACCTTTTGGATATTAATAAACTAACCGTCCTAACTTGTTGAATTCCGTTATTAATACCCTTTCCTTGTAAACCTAGATGCCCTAATTTGTAGATTTTATTTCGCATTACCTACCTTAACATCGACCTACACAGAGTTTCTGGAGTTTTCGTGACGAGTTACGCATCACGGGTGTATGTCCAAGTTCTGAAGGAACTTGGGTGTGTTATTGTGTGAATGTGTGTAAGTGTACCTAGGTTCTACCTGCTGAGAACTACACCTTAATTGACGGCCCTAGTCTGTTAAGTTTCCTACTACCCCGAGATAAGTATCTCATGCCGAGTTCCCTCCTACAAAAACAACACCTCCACGTTCGGCGTGTTGCTCGCTAGCTAAACCCTGCAAGTTCGGAGTGGCGAACTCCAGTGAACTATCAGCCCCTCATTCCCTACTGACCCCTGTGTAGGCCTCGCGCCGGCTTCCACAGACATCGCCCTACTCCGCCCGGGACAACTGAAGCAACTCTGGATCCAGATACGATGGTGACGCACTGCATGATGTACCTTCCCGCAGCTCCAGGAAGATCATCCCATCGCCATAGGAAAAAGAGTATACCCCCGAAGGTGACGAAAGCCAATAAAACCCACACCGGAGTGAGCATATCGACCCCGGTGGCGTCACAATCCACCGGCATATTTAAAACCCACGGGAGAAACGCAACATCACTCAGAGAATGATTTTACGCCGGAATTTGATTGCTTTGGGAACCACCATTCCTTAAACTACAGATATTGTGTTCTCTAAGTCCCACCATTCGCGATAAACATTGTTTCAAACTCATTCCCTCGCAAAAGCCGGGACGGCGGTATAGTCTACCTCTAGGGTATAACCACCATCCACACTGGGTAATTACGACGAAGCGCAAAGCCCAAACTTTTAACGAAAGAAGAATTCAAACCAACACTATAATCCAAAACGAGTTAAATGACACTATTATCAAATACGGTTCCGTTCCCCGACATGCAACGTGAGAAAGGAACCGAATCGCACATAAATTCACATTAAATCCCTATTTACCCCCAAAAAGATCCTAGAACGTTTTTATTTCCGAGTTATCTAGTAGTACAAGATGACCGCCGAATAACTCTTTATAAAATTAAAACACGCGTGAATTTAAATCGTGAACTGACAAAGGCACTTGAACAACACCAAAATTCGTAGACGCGTAATCATCTCCAAATCTAGGCTAGTCCAGGCACGAAATTATTATAAAATTAATTACAAGTGAATTTTAAAATGTTGAGCAAAATTCTGAACACAAGTCTCTGAATTTACCTATCTGAGAATATTCGTCCGCTCACAGCCGCCGCCCGAGAGCGAATGCCCGGCCCTCTCTTCGGAACTGTCCACCTCGCCTCGCCGTTTTGCACGCTCACAAAGATGATAATCCCACACCATGAAGCCCTGTAGTTTACAAGACACTCACACTGACCCGACAGTTGCACACACCGGCGGCCTTCGTAGCAACATGAATCCGCACACTAATGTAATTTTACCCTCACAGGCCTCCGTGTCCGAACAGTGGCACACAACGATTCCGCGCTCATAGCTATACAACCTTCCCACACCAACATAGGTTTCTGAGAAATTGTAGGCATGATTTCATTTAATTTTCTTCCTACCTCCAACTTATTATTCGCGCGTAAGCTATATTGCTCAAATAATCAATATAATTGCCAATTGATGCACCTATTTGCAGTCTAACATAATAAACTAGAAAACCCCAGCCTTATTAAGCAATGATCTTATATTTAGTAAGAGTTGAAACATTTGTCTTTAGTGATTTTGTTTACGAGATGAATTTCGTTGTTATTTCCGATTAGTTCGATACAAAAGTATTACCTTAGATGTAGAAAACGCCGGGTTTTATTATTATCATAATATTTAGAACTAATTTATAACATTTAAAGTGTTTTCAAAGCATTATTCCCTAACGCCTGACTCAATACAAACATCGTACAATGTACGTAACTTGCTGTACTGAAGGTTAAGTAAAAGAATGCCTGTTTTCCATTTATCTAGGCCTGATGAAGTAAGGATACTATTTATCGTATTTTATTATTATTTAGTTACCAAAATCCTTTATAATATGAGACAGCATTTGATCTAAATCTTTATTTTAATTCCTGACCCTCTTTTTCATAAAAAAACTTTATGTCATTTTTTCTTTGGCTTTTTTGATTCGCGTGATTTAGGTATTTGCCATGCACCATGTCCAAATTAATACTGTATTAGAATTTTAAACGAAGCATCTATTTATTTATATATTTATTTATGAACGATGAACTTGGTTCTGTTACAGGCTTAGCAAGTAAACTAATTCGAGGCAGCCATTTTGTAATATGGCGGACATCATAACCTCACTTTATCGAGTCCATTTGGCCGTCGCTACTCTTTTTAATAACGTGCTTTAATTTTATGTCTCTTTATCTCGTGGATTATAGCACTTAATTGTGGTTTTTCGTGCACATGTTCATGTTAATTGCATTTTACTTGTACGGTATGTAGGCATGTAACACGCATGGCTTATCATTCTGTTTTTATTAGCAACTACGTAATTAAAGTGCCTAATTAATTAAAAGTCTTTACCTAAGGTAAGGGTTACCTTGGCGCTTAATTTTCACACAACTCTGACGCGTCAAAACTTGAACCTGTTGCCTCCTTAATATTAATTTCACTCATTACCTAAACATTAATATTGAGCTTATAGCTTTTGTATAATGGAACTTATATAAGAAAAAATACTTGTCAATGTACTAGCTGTCGCCTACGACTTAGTACGAGTAGACTTTCAGATAAACTTTCAAGCCTCTTTTACCCCTTTCATCGCGTACTTTACTTACTACGTACTCACTTTACTTGCGTACGTTACTTCCCTTTATCATCCTTATTTAGCGGACCTCTAGAAGGAATCTACTTGCAAAATGTCAGCTTCGTAGGTCAAGTATAGTTTTCGATATTTCTTGATTAATCAGTACGTGTCTGTATTTCGCTTTTACATTATATAGGTTAAATTTTATAAGGTTTGACGACAAAAAATTATCTAATTACATAATATTCTAATGTCATGTTATCTGCCTAGCAACTGTTTATTTAAAGCATTAGGTTACACTCAGTTCAGGTCAGGTGAATTAGTCCGCAAAATAAGCTGTAAAAATAAAATGCGTAAATAAGGATTAACGTGATTTTATTAGCTACAGGGAGGCGGCCTAATGAATCGTTACATAACCGTTAAAGTCAGCATGTTTCCTATCAATGAGTTGCTAATTAACCAACGTAAACTGCTAAATTCACTGTTATCGGTTGGGGTACTTTACGAGCGTTAAATTAAGTAACTTCACTGCTATTATCATTCGTTAATTCAATTGAACTGGATATTTATAATTTTTAATCAAACTTAAGCTGAAAATAAAATAAATAGAAGCTTCAAGGAATGTTATTTCAGGACTGTTAAATAAAAGAAAAATGTATTTCAAAGTATTCAAATCGACTGTAAAATATTCTTGCTTCTGATTAATTCGTATAAAAAATTGCACAAGAACTAAGTGTTGAGAGTAGTACAAAGTTGAGAGGTATAAATTAAACACACGAAGAGGTTCAAAGGCGAGTTGGAGCGTCCACAGCGTATCTCCACAGAAACGCTATAAATTTTGACTAAAACAAACAAGTTCTGAACTAACAAACATCGCGCATGCGCCGCAGCTCGCACATCGTATGAACTTTCGCTATTTAAAACGATATTTTAATACGCACTGTATAAATACGAGTCTCATCATGAAAACGACTGAAAACATTTACTGTTGGCTACTCACTTTTATTGCAGTGTATATAGTACCACAATTTAGCAAAGTTTACATAGTATTTTTTCCTTCAATTTTCTTTTTCGCAGACTCATCTCTAATTCTTGTACCTGATGTCACTCATTACACCTTATATGTCAAAATCCATTAAGCCGTTTAGGTTGTAGAGCGTGCCAAAGAAACCATCATACATACATACACTCGAAAAACATAACCCTTCTTCTTGCGCAGTCGGCAAAAAATAACGCTAAGTGTTTTATTTTCTAATCTATATGCTATTCCGCTTTCGAGCAAAGCAAATTTAGATTAAATATAAATTACTCCTTGAGGTCATATTAATAGACTCTTAAAAATCTTCTTTCAGTCAGAAATCAACATCTCTACCAAACTCTTTCACTACTAATCCACCAAGCTCAAAGAATACCTATGTTATCTCAAAAAGGAGACGTCAAATCAGTTTCTTAAGGGCGTGAATCATAATATCCGTGAAAGATCGACTACAGAAAGAAAAGAAAATTTATTTCGATATTATTTTCATTCGAGAGAAAACATCTCACGCCTCATAAGTTTAAGTCGATAAATCACGATTTTAGACAGCAGCTCGAGGGTAGAGGGTAGGGAAAAAATGAAATCGTCTTTCATCAATTATCGGAAGTTGAAGCTTCCGTCTGCTTTATTTATATTCAAATTCTCTGTGATGGCGCCTCTGACAGTCGCTACGGTTGACAAATTGAATAAGGTATGAAGCAATAATCTTAATAATACTATAGAGAAGTCATATTCTACAGAATGTGTTTCATTATTTTAAGACTTTGTTTTCTACCTAAAATAACCAATTGTTTTCGTTTATTAACCTAACCTTCAGCTTGCCCCAGTAGAACATCAAACATTGTACGAATATAAATTGTAAACAACGGCAAAAATAATCGCGTCGACAAATCATGTCTAATAATGATGTCTGTCACCGGCTCGCTCTACCATACGAGACCAATCCATGGCGATCCATCACTTCAATTAGGTCATGAAATGACTCAAATTCTATTTTTGTACCAATCGTTGCGACTAGGTCAGTGACAATTGAACATTTTACTTCATAAAATTAATTAACTGTCTCTATTTTTATCTTACTCTTGCAGCTATGTTACAGAGGACGAATTTAAAAACATCACTCTTAATTAATTATTTCGCTTTTAGAATTTATGTCTTAATTACCAGTTTCTGGGCAAGTCTTGCCTGTTGTACTTTTATTTTCACTATAGAAAAGTATTTTATAGAGTTGCAGTTTGTAGACTGAAGATAACCCAGTGCTATATTTGTGTGTGTGTGTGTGTATTTGATGATTATAATATATACTAGCTCATTACTTTTGAAAAGATCCTAAAATATTTTCCTAATTAACCAAAAGTAATACTAAGTATATATCGTAGTTAAAACATTTCAGTACTTTCATCGTCATCCATAATTTTCCACACACCGCTGAGTGTAGGTCTTCTCTTCAGTGCACCATCTTTTCCGGCCCTCTGCCAGTGTCTTCCACTGCTTTCCCAATGTTGTCCAACCAGTGCGCTGGTGGTTTGCCCAGCGGTCGCTTTCTGTTCCGCGCCTACCGTTCAATACTACAATATCTTGAAAAATTTATCTTCTTTTCTTATCTTTATCGTCTTTTAGTCAACTCAAAATACTATGTTAGCATGAGGTAAACTGACAAGGCGGCAATATGACAAGATCGTAAAATGACAACATGTTGACGAAGACTCATCAGATTCATTACTGCTGTCATTGTAACTAATCTAAATTCATAGAGCGTGCTGCACTGCATAGCTCCAATAAATGTGGTACTAACCGCAGCAAACTGGTTGGCCTTGACGCGAGCATGAAACGCCGACACCGCATTAGGTACCTAAGTACCTATTATGTCAGTCAGTACTTCTCTATAGATTCTAAATGATGAAATAGCGAAGCTCTAACTCTACATAAATTGATTAAGGCCAGTTCCCCGATGCCTCCAATGGCACTAATTTATTAATTAGTTAGAGAGGTCGGTAGGATAATTTAGTTATTGGATTAAATACGAGTTTATTTGGCTGCTATAAAATAAAAGTATGTTTACTTTTTTAACGAGCAAACGTCATTATTAACTAAACAAATTACAAGCTAACAGTTAACAACTAAACTATACCTACTTAGCCTAATTTACAAAAAAAAATAACATATTGATCATCGAACTTAGGTCTACAACCCAAATGTTCAAGCCTACGTAGTAGCTTTATGTAGTCTGTGGTTCAAGCTCGCTGCCAGTTTGCAGCCAGCATGCTGGCAGCATTTACATTATAAGATGCTTTCTTTTAAGGTTTCAGTAGTAAATATTGGGAAGATACCTAGCATTGGGATAAGGAAAGCTGTTGATGATGATAATGATGAAGATGATTAACATTTTGATGTTCATTTGTCACTGATTTATGTGCGTGTTATACCTACTTAATACTAGGTACCTACATAGTATTACGTCAATTTATTAATACGTATAAGACTACTTATTAGTGAAACATAGATTTATCCCCAGATGGAATTACACTATGATCAAATTCATCAACCTACAGCTGCCAGAAAATTATGAAGCGGCACAACTTTTAGTGTGTTGCAGTATCTATATACGTTGTACCTCAGTAATTTAACATCATGGAATGTACGCTATGTTTACAAGTACATTAATAATTGTAAGATTGTTCTTGGGTACGTGTGTTTTCAAGTGTTAAAAATCGCACACAAATTCTGAATCAGTAAACCAAACTTGAAATATTAATTTCCGTCATAGCAAGATGCGTAAAATGGGACGTGCCAAGTCCCATTTTCAAAATAGCAAAAAAAAAACAGTGACGTTAACAGCTCGTTGTCTCGCGACATTGATTTGACAGCCAATGCAACAACCTGTCATTCATTGGTTTGTCCTCAGAATAAGGACCACGGAACACTATTACTCCAAGTGGAAATAAGGACTAAAGTTGTGCCATTCTATATCTTCTGTGCTAAAATTTGTCGGATTCTAACGCTAACTATTAATATTATCTATAGAAAACGACCCGTATACATTTCGATAACGTCTCTTACTATAATTTATGTTCAGCTACCCGCAAGACGAAAAAATAATAACCTATCCCTATATCCTTGTAAAGGTGAACCCACATAACTTACCTTACAAGTAACATTTAATATTTCCACCTGGGGGAGGGCCAGGGAAGCAGGTGACCCGCCATATGCCTCCCTCTGTGGCAACGACCCCGGCCATATACCGTGCTATTTGTATATCAACAGCTGATCTTTTAATACCCCTTAGGAACGCTAAGTTCCGCTTTATTAGCCTCTTTGGCGTTTTAAAACCCGCCAAGTGCTAGTCAGGCCCATGCAATGAGGGTTCCGTACCACAACAAAATACAAAAACTTTTATCTTTTGCTTCAGATTGTGTGTTATAATCTAATCATGCCAAGTTGGCGCTTGTACGTATTACCGATTTTACATCTGAAAAGAGACAGAATAATCAATTTAAAAAACTGACCTCAAAATTAGTAAATTCGCAATTTCGTTTACTTGGATGACCTATTCTTTCCAGTTATTTTTATTTATAAACCAAACGACCGTTCTGATTTTCATGAAATTTATATGGGACTAATCTGAATGTACCTAATATATCATTACAAATAAATAAATTATTCAAATCGCTTTATGGATAACGGAGTTATAAGGTCTTAACGCAAAAATTTAAGTTCGGCACACTTACTCATTTTTCACGCACATTAAGAAATTTGCAGCGACCCCAATGAACTAACTAATTAATAGTCCTCATGCTAAAAATAGGGCGGTGAAAAGGGCTGCAGGGCGAGTTCGACTAAATAAAATAAAGGCAAGCCTGATTAAGTCTGATACGTTCGCACCCGTCACGCCACCTTACCATATCCTCTTTATTTGTCTGATCTAAGGCCAAAACATTAAAATATTCTGTGTACATTTCTACTGGCTATCTAATACGGTTCAAAATATACAGGCATTAAAGGGTGGGACAAACAGACAGAAAAGGTTTGGTAATAGGGTCCCATTGGCACCCTTTGGGTACGGAACTCTGAATACGACAACGTTATCTTCGTGTTCAGTTCAAGCAAACTTGGTAGACGTTACCAACGAACTCAACTGATCATAATCCGTGAAAGTCATTTCAAAACCTACTTTAAGTATACCTACCTAAAATATAAAATCAATATTACAAAAATCAATCATATCATAATAGGTATTTATTTGTTATCGAGTGTAAGAGCAAACGTGGCCAGAAAAAAACATACATTGGTTGTTAATTTACAACGATCTGCCCCCGATTCTACTAAACAAATTGTCTTTGAATTGTAAGTGTTGCGATTTTAATTGTTAAATAACTGCCTCAAAATTGACAGTTTTGAATATTTTTTATACTAAGTTATGATATTAGGTGGTTGTATTTTTCTAGTATAAAATATTTAAAACTGTCAATTTTGATGCAGTTATTTAACAGTTAAAATCGCAACAATTACAATTTAAAGACAATTTATTTAGTAGAATCGGGGCCCTGATGTTAAGCAAACACTCTGCTGAATGGTTAGTTTTTTAAACACAATTAGTTTTAGCAAACATGGCCAGCGTGGACTGAAATTTACTATGAAATGAGTAGATTTCTTAGGACTTAGTGAGTTTCAGTAGTTACAAGATAAGATTTAAACTAGGGAATGTTAAATCCAATGCCACAAGTCTTATTAGAAAACTAAATTTTAATTTATTAATTTAAAAAATTACCTACCGCGTCTTGTTTTAAGGTAAGCGGAGGCACTGGTCGTGTCTCAGGTATTGTAGATATCCATAAGTGGCGATGACCACTTACCATCGGGTCCGCTTATTTGCTATGTATTTTAACAAAAATAAAACAGTGAAAGTTGACACAGTTTTGGTTGAGAAAAACCTTTTTGCGTTTAGCACACTGACTATAATAATAACTAAGCAAGTTGAATACACAAAATCTCATCAAATGTGTAGATCCTCGAAAAATCAAAAGCCGAAAAGTAGGTATTTGATACCCGGCGGTCGCTCGTGGTCATTAATTAATAACTCAGTTTAATCCTCGGCGGCGAGGTTTAACACATCGACCCGGGCTCGAACTTCCGGTCGAATCCCGCGCCTCCGCCCCCGAGCACTTCCGGTCAACGAAACTCTGACGGAAGCGCACAAATAACGCGCTCCACGGATTATACCTACTTATTTAGGGGAATATGAAGAAAATGCCCGGCTGTAAAAACATATGATGCTTATTCTAAAGGGCAGCAAAATATTTTCATTTGCTCGTTCAAATAAAGCTCCGCAGTTATGAGGGTTCAGTCGTTTCACAACACACTTTTCTTTAAAGATTATTTGAAGCCGGTGTTATAAAGACGCCTGTTACAGTTTTCGAAAAGATGTAGCTAAGTGTTATGTTCACACACAAACACAAACCCGAACATAGTAGCAGCATACACAGCTTTATAATAGTTTTGATTTAAAAACGAAGTATACTTCGTTTTTAAATCAAAACTATCACTATGAAAAACTTGTGCAGTGCGGCATTAAATTAAATTTTAAGGAGTCGATGGCTGTAGAAAATTCATCGTAGTATGAGGAAATGCATCCCACCGGTATTGTGAATTACAGTTGTTAAGGTTTTACAAGTACATGTTAGGAAATAATTTATTTTCACCCTACTTTGTTTAAAATTTTTGAACCATGTTGCTTCCTCAGTAACCATCATTACGTTACTTACTCTCTATAACATTTAAGTCCCAACAAACTGCGTGATTTCAGGCACTGTTATTACGTAAACACTCCTTGAAGGGTGCTTTTATTAACCCCCGCACAATCACAAGAAGAAATTTGCTTCGGGCTGAATACTTGTGTACTCCCAACGCACCTTATTTTCATTCTTCATTCATCACGACCTTATTGTATATTGAAGAGGGTAATGAAGCTGTAGATAACTTTAATAATAAGGCTCGGTAACTCCCTTACAATTTTTAAAACATGGTGAAGAATAATGGTAAGGGGTGTAAAGGGCTCATCATTGCAAAAACCACACACATAAAAACAAGTAAGAGCGCTTCTTAATTAAAATAAAGCTTGTAACTTACACCCGGTTTCTGAAAGGCTGACAACACAAAAATTAACTAACACCTTGTAAATTCCCATGTCAACTGACGTGATTGGTTGAATGAAAAAATAACAGCCAGTCAAGTCACTGGACATGAGTTTTGACTTTTGACAATAGATTAAATTCTGGCTTTTAGTATACTGACCCAAACTAAAAATAAAGCATATTAAGTTATAAAGATCTATTTACTGTGATAAATTGTACGGCAACTACGCAGTCACTTCACAATACAACACTTTTTTTGTCGCTTGAAAATCCAAGAATCTCGACGATGTTTTCTAAAGTTTATTACATTTCGACGTCGCGCGACTTCTTTCCGGACTATAAAATTAATCAAACTGCGCCAGAAGCGCCGCGCTGCCGTCTTATAACTCAACTAAGCAGGTTAACTATGCGCCATTAAACAGCTTTTAACAAATAAAATTCGACGTTGACGAGACAGATATCTATTACGGGGACAAAATGTGGAAGAAACAAAAGCTCCGGTGACATGAACCTTGTAAAAGTACGCGAGCAAATTACGTTAAAAGTCGAGTGGGAGCGAAGTCTGTAAGTGAACTTGTTTATTTTTTATTGAGTCGCCGTTTCAGGGACGGCTGGGGACATCAAAGATGCTTTTGTGTTCGCCAAGATGTACCTGCTCAACAATGTCTTGTTTTATCAGCTCTACATTTCAAGGTAAGTACCGCCTGTACACGCCTTTGCGCAAGTTTGAAATTGTTTGAAATATCGCGTAGTATTGAAATGTAACCTTGTTTAAAATACGAAAACGTTATTAATACTACTGCGACGGATATCATTAACAACGAGTAATGACATCATTATAAAAGTGATCAACTTAATGAATTTATATAAATCATATAAATATACGTATGGTCATATAGTTTTGATTAACTGCTTATCGATAAAGCGTTATTATTGAGATTATTTCATTAAAACTTGATGAACATTTTTGATACCATTCGAACAATAGAGAATAAATGCTGTTTTTGAGTAAACCAATTTTTCGCTCACAATATTAATTCGAGAAGGGTCTCGTGAATACCACAATTGAAACAAAAAGGTCCAAAATAAATGTCAAGATAAGCCATTCAAAGCAATAAATACGGAACATTTCAAGTGGACAGTGGGCAAAACTTCTAAATTTCGGTAAGCGTTCGCGGTACACCGCTGACCCAAAGTTGGCAAGGATTACGGGAATTTCAGAAGCGGGCAAAGACAGAGGGAGTCGAGAATACGTAAGCTCTTTTGAACCCAGACCTACGTCATAAGTGCACACAAAACGAGATAACTAGCTGAGTTCTTTATATATGACTTAAATAATTAACATCAATGTGTCCGATAACCTAGATAAATGACATAATAGTTGGAACAACAGATATTAGTTATCAACAGCTAAATTATGCGACCTTTAAAGGTGAACGGCTGCCAACAGATAACAACACTGTAACTAATTCACATTTTGAGTGTTGGTAAAGAATGTACCAAGAACACGTTTAATATGGTATTTGACTACTTTTGGGAAACTATTGCACATTATTGCCTGATATAATTTAATGTATACTGCATTTATATTTTCTGGATATCAGTCGTATTTGCGATATAAATCGATGTTAAAGTTGAATAAAAAAATATCGCGCCAAAACGCAGACCTGCGTCATAGCTCCGGTCGAGCGACTCATTGACGTCACACAGATCTAAACAACTGCAGCCAGGCAGCAAAAGTTTGATAATCACAAAATTTCTAATAGAAGTAATGGTTTATAAATGTTGTGTAGTGCCACAATGTACAAATACTTCCATAAAGACACCGGAAAACTATTCGTTCCTGTTCCAATGGACCCCAAAACTCGCAAAAAGTGGTTGGAACTAAGTAGCTCGTAGACAATCCAAAAGTATAGGAGCTAATTCAAGTGTTTCTATCTGCGAAGATCATTTTGAGGTACATACTCGTATTTGAGTCTATATATTTCTATTATAATTTGTGTTTTTATTGCATTACTATTTTATGTACTGTTACTTTCTTTTTAAACATTGTAAAGCTTCAGATAACCTAAAAAAATTGTGATATCCACCTACTACAACATACTTTTTGTACAACTTGATTGAATGTTTTGCTTGGAGAACAATTAAAAATTAATACTTACATTGTAGTTTTTACGTTTTGAGTTCTGCAGCGTAGAAACAATGACGTAGATTATTACTGAAGAAATATGCAACCATAAATACATCAATTTTGGGTAAGTTACTACTGTCTGCTTGCACAAAATGTTTTTCCATTCTTCTCACATTTAGCCTCCGGACTGTTTTTGGTGAAAATTTCTGGATAAATCGCTCTCAAAATTGCTTTACAACATTAAATTCGCAAATATCAATACAAAATCTGTTTGTTTAGATCTGTGTGACGTCACTAGGGATGAAGCCAATTACAGACCGTTTTCGATCACGTGATCAAATTTCGAAAATACAGTTATTTTATTCGCGTTTTTTACAAAAAATATTTTATTAAAATATTATATATATATATATTTTTATTAAAAAATCAATGAAATATGCTATTTCATTATGTTATGTTTATGGATGATGTCAATTGGCATAATATTTTCAATACAGTCAAATACCTTATTGCCTTGAAAGCGAGCAAATATTGTTAACGAAACAGTCTTAGACAGATTTCACTATAACCGCCAAAAAACTTAATCAAATATGAACAAGACCGCGCCAGGTGACGTAGTGATATCGGGCAGGTGTAGAACAATAGCTGTCATCTCTTTCACTCATACGCCACCCTATGACACCTACATGACTATCTCGCTTTTCGACATTAATTTTTTTCGTGTCGTAGGTTTTTTTGGAGGGTAGATAGGTCCGCATCGAGTTGGAGTATAAACAATACAGTTGTGTGACATTTCATTCATCCGCTGCTGTCATGCATTTAAAAACTGCTTTCGAGTTAGTCCGTACATTGTCATTTTGCTTCGTTCCAGTTCCGCACCACAGTTCTCCGCACTTTCTGAGGATAGGAATGCAAAATATGTAGGTTGATATAAAAGTTTTTACGCTAATTAAATGACTCTCGGTCGGTACTACGTCATTATACCATATTTTGAAACGAAGCGTGCTGGTTTCACTATGGACTAGCACGCTTGCAAAATTGGTAGCAAGGAAACAATGTATTCACTACTATTTAGCAATCTATATACGCAAATGAGTGGTACAAAGATAAACGTATGCGATAAGTTATCACCGGATCAATAAATTGTTTCGACACATCGCTTACGATTCGCACAACGAAATAATACGTGGGTTTAGAAATAATGCCTCGGGCGGATGTTGAAATATTAATTGGCTGTTATAGAGGATAGCACTTGTCTAGTAAATACATGGAAGTAGCGTAAAGTTAAGTTTACTTGTAAAAGTAGCGAAATTATATTGAGAATAGAGCCAGAGACCATAGTTATGAAGGCTGATAAAAATACGAAAATATACTTTACAACACATTTGTTCAAAAAGTGCACTTACGTAGCCTGTATACATCGTTCGAAAGTTAAACATTACGGATCATACAACGGAGCGTGCGGTAATGAATTTTACCGCACGCTCCGTTGTATAGCACCGTGCGTGTACTTTACGGTATTTTTTTTAATTTTAATTTTTTGTTATTTTTCTCGCAAATGTGTTGTAAAACGTTGTATGGCACACGTGCGGATTGGTTATTACAAACTCGTGACTATGGTAAGCCCTCGACTTCGTCTCGGGCTTACATTCGTCTACTCGTTTGTAATAACCAACTTACCGCACTTGTATCATAAATAACTATATTGAGAGTTGTTACAATTCTAAGTTTAGTCTGCGTTTAATGTAGCATTCACTAGTGAATGTTGCACTTACATATTTAATGGTAATGTCGCGACTGCTTCGCTACTCGTGATTTCAGAGATAAAGTAAAATTGGCATGTTCATATTCTTACAAAGAGTTATATTATTTATATAACTAGAAGCAAACACTGTCTATGTCTAACTGTGACGGCCGCAACTTAATATAAAATTCTGATTGATAAAATAAAGACTTTATAAGCGAAATATCACCGTCGAACTACTTAGAAATAGGTACTTACTTACTAATTATTTTTGACACAGCATATCACCACTTTCCTTAATATGGCCACGGGAGTGGAGGAGACAAAACAACTTCGATTTTCTAAGATCTAAAATCAGCCATCTAGAGTTTTATACTGCAAAAATTATTTGCGTCTTGATAGATAATTTTATTTGTGAAGATACTAAAAGAATATGTTTTCTTATTATATATTGTTTTCAGTCTCTTGAAAAATAAAAGAATCTAACTAGTGATTTGTCTTAACATTTCAATTAGCAACTTTTAATTTAACACCCAATTAATGAAATGTTCCCGAGGGGTAATAGCGGAGTGGCCATCACCCTGATTATCTCATGTGGTGGACCCCTGTCACGGTCCGGCCTACCGCTCATTAAACTAATATGGGGACATTTTTCTTCTGGGTTAGTACTCTCTGGGGTTGTAATTTGACAATTTTACTTGCGTGTTGTTTGTTAGATACCTTATTTTTTAACTTAGAATTTTTGGAAGTACCCTAATCCGTTATTTCTTTTATATATCAATTAATTTATATTTATTGTCATTGCACATTAATTACTAATTTGTTTCAGACTTAACTTTATTGTTTCATAATTATCATTATTACAGATTAATTACAAATTTGTTTCTGGTACCTATAGCGATTTTTTTGTTTCGGAATTATATATTTTTCAAGTAAGGTTAAATTAGCATCATAGACGAATTTCTGTAAAGTAAAACAATTATAATTGATCCCAAATTCCTTATTGTACTAAATGTGACGCTAAAGCGGAAATACTCTTTTTTTTTTACCCGAACTGTCCGCGTACTCGCTAATATCTACTTGGTAGAAACAAAGTATCAAATTCATTAACATGATTCATACATGAAAAATTTGCTTTCCATCAAAATACTTTGATGTTTACACTAATAAATATTTATATGTCACTGAACTATGCCAAATGTATTCAAATATATTTATTTATACAATAAATTAGCTACTTTTATTCAATAATTTTATGACATGTTACATGGTGAATAAATCTGTCGCACACTTAGAGGGAGAAAGCAATGAATCTATGGTCGCACAATACCTATCTTTTTTTCTATGGCAGTCAACACCGCGTCCTGACGTAAATGTCGTTACGTCACCAGCATATTATAATATAATATATGAGAGTTTCTGAAATATTGTCTATGGCATAGAGCTAATGGTGTGTTTGCGTGTGGGCACGCCCTTATACAGGCACGTTATGTTGCTCATCGTGTGACCGCGCCTTTACTTGGTAATGACAAGCTTTGATGGTTATTAAAACCGATGACATCATTAATTACCACGCGACCAAACTCTTCACTTAATACGATTTGAAGTATGTCGAATATATTACAAAAGTCTGAAGGCACGCGTTGAATTCTTTTATTTAGCAGAACTCTGTTCTGAATATAACAATATAACATATTTAGTACTGTTTATACATTTAACATTACCACTGCTCCATAAAATTAACACATGTTTGTTATCATCAAAACAGTAACGCCATGTGAATAATGACTGTTATAAATCATACGAAAATTTAAAGACACAAGACAAAACATCTCACACTGAGGCAAGAGTAGGCAATATACCTTGTAACGTAATCTACGTTTTGTTTTAACATTGTTTTACAAATAGTGCTAATAACACTTGAAAACGAAGGCCAAGTGAAGATAGAAATCTAAATTGCATTACATAGTGTTTTTTTCACACTATTGTGTCAACTATTCATCGGTTCGTGGCGATTTATGATGGCCGCGACACACAGACGGCAGGTTTGGCAAGCTTTTGATCTGGCGCCAAACTGTACAATCTTCTTGATTTACTATCATATTTTAGTATGCATGTAAAAACTAGTCGGTCGTATATAATAAAATGTGTTTAATTTCTGTGGTTTAATAAGAATTTAGGTAGTAAAGATAACTGAAGAAATTGATGCAATTTTGTAGATATACCGATAGACAAACACAAATAGAACGGCAATAACTCGGAACCACAAAGTAGTAATTTTTTTCAGTGTTTCTACTAGGAATGAACTTAAGTTTATTTCATTTTGTTTTTATTATACGGGAATTAATCACGACGATAGTTGCAAATTATGCGAAAACAACAACGTGTACTACGTGTTTTGAACATAAGATAAATTCAATGAAAACTACTATATAACTTTCACATTTACATGATCACTGTCAAAATTATGGTTAAACAAAATATTACCTATGAACAGTTTACTCATTCGTCTTTGTTTACTATTAATTTATTCTGTGCCTTGAATCTAGATATATTTACACACTAATATTTTATGAGTGCTGTCGCAGAGTAAAATAAATATTAGTATCCTACTACGTAATCTGTGCGTTTATGTAAAAGGGAAACTTTTGCAGCGCTTGCCGCAGCGGACGGCCGTATTTCACGGTTGTTAGTTGAGATTCCCAGGGCATTGTTTGAAGCACAATGTTGTTTTCTTGTGCAATATTGCTGAATTCGCGGCGATTGCGCCACTGTGTGGATATGTCCGCTCAAACCAGCTGTTTGCGCATATTTTTGCATTGTCACACACAGGTACATTTCTAAAAAGTACTTTTTGACGTCAGCTTAAGCTGAAAACATGAGTCATAGGCTCATGAGAGAAAATGTTGTAAGCAATGTTCAACGTATGCCGAGGAATTTTGACAAAAAGTTACCGTACTCATTTCTATCATCCACAGCTTTCTTTACCCCACTGATGGTTGGGTATAGATCTCCCTCTCTCTCTCTCTCTCTTAATATACCATTTGCCAAGGTCTCATTTTGAAAGTCGCAAATTTTATTGAAAATAGGTCGCTTTACCGTCAACTAGTCTGATGTTAAGCAATGATGCCGGTCTAAGAGTAAAATAAGCTTTCCGATTCTGAAACCGATTCACTCGCGACTTGAAGACAAGCCAGAGTGTAACCATCGGGGAACACCCATAATAATAAGGATATGTAATATGTAAGTCAAATTTAGCATTATGGACTATAGAATAGGTAGATTACCTACTACTACTATTTCCGATACTGATGTGTGCTGTATCATGTCAAAACTGTTGTTAACCTAAATACTAACAATTCATAAATCCTAATTATCTTTCAAACATAAGTCAAATCTGAACGGCATTGCGCTCTACCGTTTGAAGAATTCCTCGTAAACTCACCAAGCATTTTAGACTTCCAAACAAATAGTTTAAAGAGTGGCTAAAACGCATAAATGCCTAGCGGTAATTATTTTACGCAGTGGGCGTATTTCATTGTGTTGACTTGAGTGATCAATAATGATTAATTTCTATAAAATGATTAGTTTTTTTTCGGGCAAATGCCCGAAAAACTTTCTTAACTAAACAAAATACAAGCTAACTAACCTAAATACTTAATCTGGTTAGCCTATATACAAAAACAGTTGGAGTTGGACCCTTAGACCGTTGTAAGTCTAGAGACAATTTAAGTGCTTAAGCCCACTACCAGCTGATACCATGCTGATGGCAATGCAATATAAAGGTAATAGTCTGAAGTCTTCTTACAAAATTTGTTATTTTTTTTTTCGATACATCCGACAAACCTAAAACCTGCAAATGCCCAATGAGACTTTAATCTGTAGGTTTTTACAGCTAAATAAAAGTTCTTATTGGCTGAATGCAATGAGCAGTGAAGCCAATAATTTTATGCCGCCTGAAAGTTTCTAACATGGCCTAAATGTTTGTTGTTTTTTTATGCCAGAGATGGCAAACAAGCAGACGGACTGCTTGATGGTAAGCAGACAACATCGCCTATGGATACTTGTAACACCAGAGGCATCACAAATACGTTGCCGACCAATTAAGACTTTATTAACTCTACTTTTGAAGAACCCCATGTTGTGGTTATTCGGAAATACCCCGGAAGGCAGCAGGTAGGTGCTTGCATATACAGCCGGGATCTTTATCTTACAATTTTATTTCATGTTTGAAACTAAAATCATTACAGTCGCCGCTTCTATCTCGATTTACAAAATTGTAACTAGTACGACTATGAATGTTCTACCATAGTACTACTGTATGTTTTTGTTTTGTTTTGATACAAAACAGCAAACATGTCATAACCAATTTTATTATAGAAACTGACGTGGTTTTCACACATTTTATGCCATTTTATGACAGTGCCAAGCGAGACGCAGCCGCACGCGTGCATTCACCTTGAAAAAGACTGCCTAATGCGGTTGAAAGTATAGTCGGAGTGACCGGCTCAATCTTACGTGAGTAATTCCCGTGTAATATAATTAAAATTTGTCATAACCAAGTTCAATGTAAATAGTTTTCCATTCTTCGAGTATTTTAATAGTTATTACTGAATCAAATCTTCTATAAAAATATGAGCGCAAAACGTGACAAAGAGGAAGCAAACAAAGAGCAGGCAGCGGGTTATTTAATAGGAAAGTGTTTTATAACAATACGGTAAGGGATAATGGTTTGACTTTTCGATCGCCTATTTTGTTCACTGCAAAATCGAAACTGTAACCCCTTATTAATAAAAGCGAAGTAGCCTTGGAGTAGGTATTCAGTGTTTTGTCTTATCTCTCCTCAAAATTTTGAACTAGGTAGCTCGAAAAACACAAAACGCGGAGTAACTATTTCACGGCTACTTCAAGTTTATTAATATGTTTTTTTTTTTTTTTTTGGTGACCGATAGACTCTCGTCGTATTCATAAACTATCGATCTGTAAAAAAAAAATCTCTTTCACGCGTGTTTCTCTTTCTGAGATGCTGGTTAGCAAAAAGTTGACAGAACATTTTTTATCGAACAGATTAAAGAGAGTAGTGATATGCTTAATTAATAGTTTGTCAGTATTACCATAATTTTCATGATGAAGAAACTAAACAAAAAAATTGTTACTTCATCAAAACTCGAGTAAGGATTCATTATAAATTATACCGACCGATAAAACATAATCGTGAGTGTCACCGGAGTTATAATAATTAAAAAAAATTGTTCGTTAAATCATCATGGAAGGAACATAACATTGTCGTATAAATTGTATACATACATACATCAGCGGCAATTAATCGTCCACTGCTGGACAAAGGCCTCCCTCTTAGTGAGGGGTGTTGCCATAATCTCCACGCTAATCAGGTGGCTTGGGGATCGCAACACGTTCACGGTGTATTAATAGGTCGCTGTTGCCCATCTTCCGGTGGTTCTGGTTACAGTTTTAGGACATACCCGGGACATAAATTGTATGTACTCGTATTCCTTAAATTGTCATACAATTTAATTCATTACATGACAATTTAAGGCGGAAAATGCGAATTGTTTACATTCTGAACACAACAGGAGCGACATGACAGCGTAATATAAACGTGTATCTCTGCATAATTTGCACTATTTGTGAAGCTGACCTTTTGCGATAGCAAATCAAAAGGGCTACCGGTAGATTGTAAGCCCACAAGTTATAAGTATTTTGTTTAATATTTTTGGAGTTAGTTTATCTTTTCTTTGACACCTTTAACGCACCTCGTACACCGGACGCAGGTGGTTGTGTTTCACACATTGAGTGAGAGAGATTATTATTTTCGCCATTATTTCAATCACCATCTCGTTTTAGAGTTTCCTAGTTCAGGTAGTTAGGCAGTAGGTAACCTTTATGAGTTAATTTTGACCGTCCGCCTGCCTGTCTGTCCGTTCTCCCTAATTCTTTAGAACCTTCTATCTTCTATAGTTTTTAGGTAATATAGAATACAAAATATAATATAGCATTTTTACGGGTGGCTCTGATCCATGTTTATTTTATTTTATTTTATTTAAAAGGTACACAAAACAGGACAATCTCAACTTAAGCTAAACTTATTGCAAATATTACAGTTTCGAACTGGAGATTATCCCAAAATATGCGTACACAGCATGATTGGCAATTACTGGCAAGATAAAAAGTTAAAGCTAGATTAGTTGAAGCTAAACCAGACGCTGCAGCTAAAGTACTGCAGCGTGAATTGAAATGTATTAAGATATATTAAGATCCGAGATGATGCCAAATCATGCTTTTATATATGCATGATTTGGCATCCTCTCAGAAGAGAGGATGGCCAAGATATCCTTTTTGAATTTATAAAGATTGTTATTAAAAATGTCTACTTGGTTACAGTGACTAGATGAAATATCATTGTATTGGCGACACATGCGTATAATAGGATTGTAATAAGATGTGTTATTTTTAAAAACCTGTAGGATAAATATTTTTGAATGGGGATTGCGTGATCTGGGCTTTATATTGAGGTTAATGTAGGAAAGGAGAGATGGGGAATCTATATAACTGTGTATGATTTTAAAAAGATTTGTAAAGTCAAAATATTTACGCCTGGTATCCAAAGGTAAAAGGTTAAATTTCAAGAGTCTATCTTCATAAAATTTTAATTTACGTCTTAATCCGTACCTATAGCAAATAATTCGGAGACATTTCTTTTGAATCATTTCGATGCGATTCGTATGAACCTTATAGTATGGAGACCAGATAGAAGAATTATATTCTAATATACTGCGGACAAGTGTGCAATACAGATACAAGAAACTTTGGGGGTTCTTGAAATGTCAAAGGGTTCATGTGAAATTACCTCAGCACAAAAACTGTATTGCTATCCGTTACGGTGCGGCCCGCTGCAACTGTTGTTTTCTTGCGTTATAAGCACGCTTTACGATATCCCTAACATGACACGCACTTATTAATGCTTTTAAAAAAACCAGACAAGTACGAGTATGACTCGTACCTTACTCTGAGCGCGAGGTCAAAAAAAAAACTAACTGAAGTTGAAATATTGAAAGACAAACTTAACTTTGTAGTTGACTATAAGGTTTTTTCATACATTCCAACTACAAAATGTAAGTTTGTAATAGCAAAATAATTATTTTTAAATGATATAACTTCAAATTTGTAATTTTCGGATTTATTCCTATATATGTACTATAAAACCTTGCTTCTTGCCAAATTTCATGATTCTAGGTCAACGGGAAGTACCCTATAGGTTTTGATTCCCCTGTGAAATCGCAAAATATGTGACATAAACGTTCATATCTTTTGATTGCGTTGACTTACAACTTTTATTTTTTTACAGCCGAAAGAAACCGTAGACCCAAGTATTTAATATAAATTTCAACTTGATACCTTTACGCGTTCTTGAGAAAAAGGGTCTTGACAGACGGACAGACAGACGGACAACGAAATGATCCTATAAGGGTTCCGTTTTTTATTTCTGAGGTACGGAACCCTAAAAATAAGAAATTAACGTGCGACAGAGATCATGCTGGCAATTGGGCTCTTAAAAGACTAATATAACTCTTACCAACAGCTTCATTATTGATATGAATAACTCCATCTTACCTGAAAATAACAACGTAATATTAGTGGAGTTGCATACTGTATTATTTTGTTTTTCAAGTTTAAAAAAAAATGTTTCAATTTATAGTTAAAAAATGTGTAAAAAAAAAAAAATTGGATATTTCGCAAAGGATTATACTTGATAAGAATGTTACGATAAATAAAAATTGTAATAATAATGTGATAAATACCTTTACCCTCATTTAAAAAAACGTATTCAATGATTTCCAAAACGAGGAGTGGCAGCAAAAAAACATCCCCATTTATATTTACGAGAGCCACCCCTTAAAATATAATATGTATATTTTTATTTATAAAATTAAGATCTACACTACTAAAACTGTAATTCTACAAAAAATCATACACTACTTAGTAACTATAAAAGTTAGAGAGGTTCTAGAGAATTAGGTCGGAGGGATAGACAAACGGGCGGACGAACAGACAGACGGACGGACATAATGAATTATAAAATTTCCTTGTGAACCCTTAAAAGTAAACAACGACCAACCATTTCACAGAAATCTTTTGTGTATTTGGAGAGATTTTCCTTATCGCGAGTACATACGTGTACAAAAATAAGATAACATTTTCGGGACGGAATTAGACAGCGTCTCGTAAGGATAGGCAAGTGATAACCCTACCCACATCATTCTAGTTTACCTACTCGAATCTCATACGTTACAGTGGCCCTATTCCATATTCGATCGCTTACCAATCGTGGACGAATTCGAAATGAGGCAAATAAGCAATTAATACGCTCAAACGGTCGTATTCAGGTTCGATAACGCGATGTGGGAAATTTTAGACACTCAATCGCACGGACAGTTTAGAATAACTCTATCATGAATAACTGATAATATCTTCACAATGACAATATTTAGTCATTGCGGAAATTAAGTTATTCGTTTTTCATAGGTTAATAACATTGATAACCTTCGGTCAAATAAACAGAAAATATCGTACGCCGTATACATGCGCTGCGAAAAAATGATACATACTTACTAGCTATACATATTTAAATGGAACGACATGTTTACGCATCGCTAGGTAACTAGTAACTGAAAACAAACTGCTGCACCAGCGCGTTTTGGCGGAATTTTTGGAAAGCCGCAGTCGGCAATATAAGTTGGCAATACTATAGTATAGATATATAGCCTTGGGTTTTGGCGCCAACGCGGAAAAATCATGTCGGCTCGTTGGATTATTTTCCTAAACTTGTGTATTTTCGAGTGTTAATGTGTACTAAATGGTGAATTATTATTCATTAAGTGGTCGTAAACGTGCTCGAGTGTGGACAAGTGATATAACGAGGTGAAACGTGTCTTTTCGTGTTGTTTCCAAAACTACATAGGAGCCTCTTTTAAAGTCTTCACCACTTTACAGGGGCATGAGTTCGACTTGACCGTGACTTACTTAGCTTGACTCTGACTGTGACTATGACTTGTTTGACGCTAATAAGACAAAATGAACTGTTTAATATTACGAGTAAAGGACATTGAATCCACGCTCATGAAAATTTTAACAAAAAAAAAAAAAAAGATATATAGCCTATGTCACCCGGGGATAATGTAGCTTCCCAAAAGTGGAAGAATTTTTCAAATCGGTTCTGTAGTTTCGGAGCCTATTCAATGCAAACAAACAAACAATCAAATCTTTCCTCTTTATAATATTAGTATCGATAATAGTATGATAATGCTGCCCATAAATTGTGCAGTAAGTAGTTATGAAAATTAAACTGACGAATTAAATATGACGTAATAAGGCACATTTGCACAAACTTTTCATAAAAACTGAGCACAGCAACAAGGAAAAAAAATTGGCGCAATCTACAAAAACAAAAACAGCTGCAGTGAATAAATTCGATATAACTATAAAGTTATAAGCGCGTAGTCAGTAAGGCGCCTGCAATTTTATCAACAAAATACATGAGGGATCGCATTTACATAATAAGCCCCCGCCCGCATTCATAGGTAACACGGGCCAACGTTTTCAGATTTCGTTATTATTTTACCTCGCACAATCTGCTCTCAAATTACACCGTGCGGTTAAATTAAATACGTAGATAACAACGAGGCGAATTTAATATCCATCGCATTTCGTGGAAGATAATCGTGTTCAATTAACTTGCACTAATGCGACATTGTGAAACATGATAAAATCCATTGGGTGTATGACCCGAGTTAAATGGATTTGGTTCATATAATATTGCTGATGCAAGTAAACAATTACAAATGTTAATGGAATTCATTGAAACTTGACTGTGTGGTAATTGAAAACAGACACTGAAAAACGATGCCAATTAGAAAGATCCAACAATGCATTAATCGTATAAGAGTTTATGAACTGACTAAGAATTTTGCTGTACTTAATTAATGGTTCATGATTTTGGCTCTTAGGAGACGATTTTTCATTTGTAGGGTTACATCTTTGTTTGTCTACATTTAAGAGGATCGTTGTTAAAGCTAAGCAGTAATGCAGAAAATAATTTAATGTTCGGCCAAGTAAGGTCCTCAATGCCAATGACTGGCCGGTAAATAGCTTGATGAAAACATAAAATAAAAGCGAGCGGTCTCTGCATACCGGGAACACAACGTTGGTCGCCGGCCAACTGTCGGCCGAATGTCTGCAGAGCAATATCGTAATAGGCGACGCCGACGCGACGCTACCACTAATCGAAGTGGCAGATTCATTTATAATTGAGCTGCGTATCCAATTGACATTTGGCATACCAAAATATCCAAGTGTAAACGCGGCAATAAAGCTATTTAAATTAAACTTTTAAAGAACAATCTTATCGACTACATCAATTTACTTAGGTTAATAGCAAAAGTAATTAATCGCGTTTCCTGTTACGAGACTGCTTTAAACTATCACGGTTGTTCACAACAGCTATATTATTATTCACGGGCTATTTACTTATTTACTGCGATAGTTTGTGCATGGAGCTCCCGATATTTCAGCGTAGTTTTACGCAGTTGAGATCTATTGATAATCGTAGCACTAAAAAAGTGACAGATCGTTTTGTCTGCATCTAACTTTTTGCAACCTTTTGCATTCTTCAGTCTTCCTGTGAACATGGAGCATGTAACTGCACCGAATTATCAAGAGCTCCATCCACATTCTTGTCACGGTATATATCTGGCTGATAACGGCCGGTTGAGTGACGACAAAGGATGGTTTGAAGAATAAGAAATAAAAAACGTACGAATTCCTTTGACATTATCAGGCTGATAACCCATAAATACGTCATCATTATAAACACTCCCAAACGTAGTTTGGATCGAAAGGCCGTACCATTTTGGGGTAGACATCCAGAAACATGATGCGAGCCTAGCATTGCTCATACAAAATAAGGCTCCAAAACGCAATTGTAGTTACGTACTACGACGGTTAATGCATGCCGAACGCTCTACACATGCGAACAGGGTTGTCAACCGTGACTTTTTAACCATGTGTAAATACAAATTACCAAGAACCATATAGTTAATTGGATTGCGCAATATGATTAACGTTAGGACTCTTGGAAGAAACTCCACAACAAGTCTCCAATACCTACCACAACACCTGGCGAAATAGTGGTATAACAGTTAAGTGAGATACCCAAAGCCATGCTTCGTTATTTTGATGAGCTCGGCGGGTTTGGGTAGATTATTACAGGCAAATGCACAACACACCCTAAGCGGGATGTCAGTGCAGGTCTTATCACTCCCACTTTGAATTTGTTATAGATTGGATTGTTCATGTAAAAAGTAGACCATAAGGAATCATATCAACAGCATCAAAGATTAAAATAATATACAGAAATATCAGACAGAAAGCTGGTCAAATTAGATAGCAGATCTAGCAGCTTTCTGACATTTTTTGACAGGCATGGCCAATATAATATAATTATTGGCCGAATACGTTGTCAAGCAACGTCATATTTTGAATATATATCTTGTGATTTTCTGAAAAAAAGAGTCGTATAGAAAGAGCGTGTTGTCTGATCATCGACTAAAATTAGATTTCACGTGCCCATTCCAGCTTAGGTGTACGTTTATTCCAAATTACACGTAAGTGTGGACATTAGGACATAATATGAAAATGTGCAAACGTAAGTATGGACATTAGGACATAAGATAAAAATATAATCAAAATGAACAAATAATTTAGAAATTAACAAAAAAATTGTAAAAGTCAATAACGTGAATCATTCCTTTTAACCCTACGTTATTTACGCCCACGCGCAAGGCGCCGTTTCAACCCACACCTAAATAAAAAATGTCACGGATAAAATTCCTGAAAGTTTTATAAAACACTAATCTGTGTAAAAGCAACCCTAGTTCCAAGATTATGGTCACAGAACGTGGCAGTAGGGTAATAAATCATTGGACCTTTTGCGGTGTGCCATCCGTGTCCACACACGTCTACAACGTGCTTACCGTGTAATGGTTTGGAGATGTTACCACGACGTCACCAAACCTATGTTCTTGCTTGTCCTGCTGTATTATGCGAGTTACCCTTCTGCTCCATATGTCTATGAAGCCTATGAAGGCTTCTCGAAGATCAGAATACTCGTGTTTTGCTTTCTGGTGATTCATGGTGTTGTGTTTGTATAATTTTGTATAAAATTGTGTATTTGTATAATTGTTAGGCTGTAGATCATGGTTTCTCAATTTAAGGTCCGCGGTAAACTGGCTGCTGGAGGTGCTTGTTGGTCCATGGCGAGAGCACAATAATATCAAATACTATCGTGCCCCTACGACAAATAGTCGAAAACCACTGCTGTATATGTAGATTAAGAATATCTAAGTGCCTACATTTCGTATGAAATCAAGAGACAAAAGACATAAATCACAAATTGAACTACCAAGAAATCGTTTCACAAAACGATGAAATGTACATTCGCTTTTGATTTTCCAATACCAACTCTTTGACGTGTGCAAGGAAATAGAAGTTACATTGGTTTAACCTTCAGCGACGTTTATAGATGGAAAGTTTTCCCACAAAAATAATGCGAGACGTGAAACCATATTTGAAGTGCAACAAATCGAGATATTGGAATCGATGTAAAGTAAACAGAAAAAAGTAGTTTCTCTGATTAGAAAACTGTTATGTGATAAAAAGAAATTCTAATCAGATCCAGGTTCGACCCGCGATGGCGAAGTTTTCTTCAACCCATCTTGCTGCTGGACGACCAAAGCTCCACTTACCTTACCAACATTATCGAAGCATATGGCATAGCAAGAAAGAAGCCTATACACTCAGAAGTGGGATATGCTGTCTATGATGATGACAATGAAAGAAAATAAAATAATTTCGTACCAGAATTACTTTATTACAAACACGTCCATGAAATTTATTTGTTTTTCGAAGTAGCAATAATCTACTATAGTAGGTGGGATTAAGTAACCATACATGGGAACGATGACGACTAGCAATACCACATAAACCCGATACAGGTACAGATGACAAATACTTCGTAATAGAACCGAGGCTAGTAATAGAACAATTAAAATGCTAGATGCATAGTGTCTGATCAACCGATGACTGCAATGAGGTCATGCCTATTGTGATTATTTACTCTTGATAATTGCATTATACAAGATAGAAATGAGTAAACGTATACTATAGTATTGATTAATAATTATTGCGTAAAGATATCACGAGTACCACGACCATAGAGTTAAATATCAAGACAGGGTGATCCAAAGATTGCGTCCCAATATGTTCAGTACTTGGAAAACGTACGCTGTATTATGACATTGTACGTAACTATGTAATATATGTGAATTTCATACTAATATTATGAATGTAAAAGTTAGTGGGAACGTATGTGTGTTAGTCCATGTCTCCATGTCTCAGTACCATATGTCATCACTGGCAGCACACACTTGTCTGCTGTAAAGTAAAGTCTTTAGTTAGGTACTGTGATATTTTTTTCATTCATTTCATTTCTTCCGTAGCAACTAGAATTTTTGTGAAGTATATCAGGCCCTGTCCACTAAACCGTTACATTTTATACGTGCAGCTGTTCTGATCATTTTAATTTGTTTATTGCACGTGTTGAGATGATTATAACTCATAATTGCTCAACTTTAGTAATAAACTCGTAGGGATGTTGTTATGAGTGTATGATGACATGTTCATTTTATAATAAGCGATTCTTGAATCATCTGTTGTAATGTACACCGTGATTATTGAACGCGAATTAAAAATGTCGTTATTAAAATTAAGGGCACAACTTTGCCCTTCCAAAATAGTTTCAAACTATAAAGAACATGCACAACAAAAAAAAATATATGGAGCGAATACTTTCTATCGCATTTTTTGTAAAAAAATATTTTCATATTCAGTTATGCATGCTCTGAAATTTGTGAAACTACTTACTCGTTACAAAAAGAAAATAAATAACATACTTTTCCGGTTTTGAGTCAAAGTTGTATTACATTAAGCGCTGATTTTCCACGCTGATTTTCTACAGAAAAATATTTTGTATTAATATCTCAATGTATTAACGTTTTGTGATTAGAATATTACAGAATAAAAATAAATCTATACTAATATTATAACGAGGAAAGATTTGACTGTTTGTTTGTTTGCATTGACTATGCTCAGAAACCACTGAACCGATTTGAAAAAATTTTTCACTGTTGGTTAGCTACACTATCTCCGGGTGACATAGGCTAAATTATATTTTCAAAAAAAAATGGGATCCATACTAAAACTCCAATAATACCCATGCGAAGCCGGGACGGGCCGGTAGATAGAATATAAATTACAAAGAAAAAGAGGTTTCATATTTTATTTATATTACACGGAAATGAAAACCACGTCAGTTTCTATAATAGGTTTCATGTTTATTACTTCAAATCGTATTTGTTATGCACAACTTAAACAGAACATTTACAAAAACTATAAAAAATACTAAAAACTAAAACTTAAAATTACTAAAAAATAGATAATTATTTATTACTAACTGAACCCAAAATGGTAAAAAATTACTTTATCATGAACCTACGCTCAGAAGCATTTAACTATTTCAATTATGCAATATCGAGCCATTTGAATTAATAGGGCTCGGCATAACGGAATGCACGGGACCTGCGAAGAAACGAAATTATTATCACGTTCCATGCTTATATCCAGCTTAATATCGGTATTCAAGTTAGGACAGGTATCGGGTACGTGACACGACGCCAGCTCGGAGGATTCTCTCCGAACAGGAAGGTCCCCAAAATATAATAAATCAAAAACTGTTACTTTATGGGGCCCGGGAATATTGGACAATTCGTTTCGGAACGTATGTGGAATTGATGACGACGAAATCTTCTAAATTGAACCGAAAATTGCAACGAAATCGAGATTGATAATTTGAGTGATATACTTTATACAAGCTTTTATATAACTTGCAATGTATGTATGTATGTATGTAACTATGTTTGTTCGGGTGGAATCTTGCTACTCAGTTTTGAAGCAGATATCTTCAATTGATTGAGCTGAAATTTGGCATACTTATGTAAGTTTGGTGACAATGCAATACTTTGGTACAGAACTTTGTACTTTGGTACTTTGGTGGAGACAGAAGGTGGCCATAGGAATTCCTAAACAAAACGACGTAATCCCGTCGAGTATAGGTTCGTTGGATTTGTCTTCCCAATCATTTTGGTTTTAGATGATAAATTCAATATGGCGGACGCCCTAAGATGGCGGACAAAATTTTCTTATCTACCATCATGATATGGGTATGAAATGAAAGGGTTTGCTGAGGAGAATACGAAAAAGCTTGTTTTTAAAAAGCTTTTTTTTAAGTTATCACTTAAATGTTACTTTTATTACGAGTGCCACAGAATTCTTCCAAAGAGTAGGTACAAGGCTCCACAGGTCTCTCGAAGGTCGAGTAATTTTTACAATTTTCATACAAATTATTATGATTGCTTATTTAAATGTTAGTAGGCATATAGCAGCACAAATTTCCGACATGATTATTGGAACCCACAACTAAAATATCGGATCGAAATATCGGTAATAAAAAATATCGGAAATTCTTATTGCTACATTAAATATGTTTATTTTTATCAAAATTGGACGCGTTGTCTTCGAAAATATTAACTAGTACAATTGTATAATGTAGCAAAAACAAAAAAAAAATTACATACAAAAATTATTTCTAAACTTAGGTTTTTGTGATTACTACACATTGAAATTAAAATCATTTATGATACTTGCAAATAATTTGATAAAAGTGACTACCACTGTGTAGTACCAGTGTAGTAAAAATACACGAGATATTTTTTTTTTTTTTTTTTAATTTCAATACTTACACCCGAAAAATCCCCTTCTTCGGCAGTCGGAAAAAACTACCCAACTTTGGGACCACCGTTAAAGTGGTACACGAGTATATTATGTACTTACAAAAATAACGCAAATTTCATGCGCAGTTGGGAAAACAAAAAGTTAACAAGATAATCCTAATAGGCTTTCCTTTCCCGCCAATCCTTGGGGAGAAAAAGCCTTTTGCTTATTTTTGAAATCCTGTTATTTTTCTCTGCAATGCTGTTGGTTGCTCAACATTTAGAAATATAATTCTGTTGACTTACGACAGTCACCATTACTTTAACTATTCTAGTTAGATTCTAGTTAGCCATAAGTAGAACGATTCATTGCATTACTTTTTTTTAAAGCCTAAGATACTATGCATATGTAAGACACTGCCTACTGCAACAGCTTGCGCTAAAGCACCAAGCAGGGCTTCAATATAGTTTGTGAGAAATGTTTGATTTGAATGTCCAAAAAGGCTGAACCGATTTAGATGCATTTTTATTATTTGAAAGAAAATTTTATTGCGATGGGTTTTCCCATGTTTAATCAAAATTTATCCGATCGTTTAAAAAATTTAAGCTCATTCCGGAATCAGATAAACAATTTTTTGTATATCAAGTTTACTTGTTGTTAAAATCAATGAACATCAGTTTATTTCATCGGTTTTCGGTTTTTAAGTCTCGTAATCTGTTCAAGTTTACTTGACGCTTACACAATTGAATCGGACAATTGATTGATTACAAAATTCTGTCAACTGTAACTGAACCGACAGTTTGTTCACCCTCCGATTTCACCATCAACACCAGCACAGGAACCACTGAGCCGTATCTTCTATTACAAACCAAACTTCCCGATAGCTCGACAGACGCGATCACCTTGTGTACCAACGTAATTTCTTCGCTGAGTTTAATTTGTTTACTACTACTTGCTTTTAAAGCACCCAGGCTTTTCATGCCGTCAGCTTTGCGAACACTCTTTACGACCAAATCCTTTCAAGTTTTCACGGTTGGTCGACCTCGATGTTGCCCCAAAGGGAAGAAGCTGTTCATGCACAGATCGAAGTGTGCACTAGTATACATCATTAACATTTTTTTTTTACTTTTAGTAAGCAGTAAGCACGTGGAATGGAATCGACCTTTGACTTTGTCGCTTACCATTTGCTAATAATCAGATTTAAACTCACTTTTACAGTGTATCAATTATAAGCAATGTCCGCATTTACGAATGTTTCCACACTCATCAAGGTAGAGCCACACAGCCGGCACTGAACCGTGTCTGTATTACAATTACTGGCGAACCCTTTCATAGTTTTCACGGCTGATCGGGCGCCGGTGTTATTCGGAAGCGGATGATTCCATTCGCCCCGAGCACACCCTGTTGAAGCCAGCGGACCGCGAACCATTCGCTTGCGTTAGTTATGTCGTAATGATTCACTCAAATCCGGTAAATACTGATACACACTTAGTTTAGCACATGACAATTTTTCTAATAGGAGATTTCTTTCAGTTGACCAATTGGTCAACTAGTGACGACTGGTTGGTGGAGTGGTTGGTGTAGCATGATGTAGCTTGACTAGTGTCAGAGGTGTGAGGTATGAGATGTAGACCTCGATCCGGGTGCGTTAGATACATCGTAACCAAAAACTTACTAGACTCTAATAAATACTAATACTACTAATAAACTTATTAGTAACTAAGCAGTGATAGAATTGTAATTTATCAACGTGGACAATATGTTTAGAAACAAATAAATTATTCAATTTTCCCGGAGACATAAGATTAACAACTAAACAGTATCTATACTAATATTATAAAGAGGAAAGATTTGATTGTTTGTTTGTTTGCATTGAATAGGCTCCGAAACTACTGAACCGATTTGAAAAATTCTTTCACTGTTGGGAAACTACACTATCCCCGGGTGACACAGGCTATAATCTATACCCGTGCGAAGCTGGGGCGGACCGCTAGTCATTAATAATGATATATGCAACATTGTTAAAAACAGAAAGTATTTTTAAAATTAATTTATTATATCTTGCGTTTGACCGTTACGTTGCCTGTTTTTAAGCGCTGATGCGTTCTACAATGGAGTACGCTTGCCTTAAAGATACCGATTCACTTGCGACTTAAAGACACCCATGTACTATCGGAGAACACCCATTCTGGCAGCATATTCAACAGTCTATAGGTTCGCTCGACTGCGGATCGTTCAATGAAAGTAGAAGTTCAGCGCTTTGAACAAGTTTTCGGAATATCAATCATGAAACGGTGTCGCCTTTTCGTTCCCGCCCAGCCCGTCCGATAGAAAAATGGGCAGGAATTAGATCATGCAGATCCGATGCACACTCACTGAAATGTAGTTATAATAATCCCGAATACTCCGAGTCAATAAAGAAAAATTCTCAATAGCTGACAACCATATCATATGCACGAGTATCCATCACCGAGCGTAATCACGCGTCGATTTCCGCACCTCAGCCCCTTTATTGGAGCGGGACAATATGCATGACCTAGTACCGGACGGTTTAATATTCAAGAGCCGCGCGTCCGCGGCGCACGCCCCGATGTAATAAAAGCACGCTCCGACGCTTAACGAGCCAGCCGATGAGCTCCTTCGTATTTCAAACAAGGCGACGCAGTACGTGATCCTAACTGGAGGACTTTATTTTGTGCACTAACTAGGAGATTCCTATGGGAAGCATTACATTACGAACGCATCACGCAGATCTGTATTCACTAAAGCTGGGCTTAGCAAAGTGACATGATGCTGATTACCAATAGAATTGTGCGGATTACATATAACTTCTTGCTCGCAGCAGTAAATTGTGTTCACTTTTGTTGATCAACATCTCGCCGCTCCGCTCATTTCAGTTTTCTTGGATGAACTTTGAACTAGTATGACAAGCCAAAGCTGTGTTTCTTCGTACTTTTAATAAAAATGTCGTGGTACGTGACGACGAACACTTAACCTCAAGTTTCTAGTATGCCAACGCTGTTAAATCAAAACGCACACACATGAGTTTATGTGATTGAAAAAGTTAAAATCTGACATTGTTATTTATAGCGCATAAAATTTTGCAAAATATGCAAATATCTCAGAATACAGTTTAATTTTAAAGGACCTATGAATAATGCGCAAATAATTTTTTTGATGAGTTTACATGTCGCCCTTTTCTAATCACCTATACTGTGACTATCCCCGAGCTTAGAGGAATCTACCGATATCTGATTTATCAAAATTGATTGAAGCCTTTAGTTTAGGCTGTCTAAGTGGGAACATACATACACTTTACTCAATACCCTCTTTAAGTCATCAAGTAAAATACAGCTGCAATTCGGCTGCCATCGTGATTTAAATAATGTGAACATACGTTAGCTAAAGAAAAATTTCCCATAAAATAATAAGCTTTTGGTCTAATGAAAAATGAAACAACAGAAGTATTTTTTTTTTCTTCAAAATTAGGGCTTCTAAAATGTGCCCTTAATTTAATTAAAATCTAGCCTAATGTCAGGTAATTTAATTCTAACATTAACTACCACGTATGATATTTAAAAAATGAAAAATATGTTCAATAACACATTTGTTATTGTCTCTATTAAGGAGAAGGCACTTAATTAGTTCAAGTGTTCTTTAGAGGTACAGAGGTAGAAAAGCGTGAGTTTCGACATACTTTTGAATTAAAAATTTAACGAACTCTACAAGGAACACTACTCTCGAAAATTACAATTTACTTATCTCATCCCGAAAACGATGAATCACATACATCAATACCATCAATAATTCACAAAGCTTTAAATAACAGAAAAACTGTGTTACCATTTAAAGCAAATAAAATAATTCAAGTAGGGAAATCTTGTTCTAAAAATTTACTTTCCGTTTCGATTAAACAATGGACTACTAACTTTGAAGATTCTAAACGTGATCAACATTTCAAGTATTGGCCAAATTATGTTTCTTTGTTGAGCAAATTTTGATCTTTAGAATTTAAATCTATTTTAAGGATTCCTTAGAATATTACTTATTACTCAATTAATATGCTTTCATTTGATTTTTCTTACTCTTATTTGATATGTACATTTTCTACATATGAGAGTGTCGCCAGTTTTTCCGTAAAGGCGAAATAAATACGTTGAAGCCCTATATAGTAGCGGTTCCTTCGAACCGAGTAAACCGTGGTGGAGTCACCCACTCCGCGCCACTATGTCTGCCAAGTGTCTGCCCTGACTAGCAATGCATCCAAGTACTATTGCACCGTAATCCAGAATGCAAGATGAAAATCGTCGCCGCATTGTATAGAAAATCGAACGGCGGCTTCGCAAGACGAAGGCCCTTTGTGGGCAATCAATGGCCCAATAAATGTTGGTAACTTTGTTTGCCGAAAGTAGTTGAACACTGCTGTTGTTTTTAATACTTCGTGCATTTGTTAAAACAGTATATAATTTAAATTTTAAAGCTTTTTCTGTAGTACAAGTCAGATGTATTTACTACTGACGATAGTATTTGAAATGTTTGCTTATCTTTATTTTACAAATTGCCAACTTGTCACAAGTGCAACCAGCAATTACATGTTTAAAAGTATGAAGTACATACCTATGCAGAGGTACTTTACTATACTGTATACATGGAACATTGTGTAGCTCTAAACTACTTTTTGTTTTCAGACCGCTGGCCACGGGGTGATTTGCCAAGGTGGCACACTAGTTATCTACATCACGTAGTTGCGAAATATATGAAATCATCTCCATCTTGAGGTTGTTATAAGATCGCTCTTAGCGATAAGGCCGCCAGTTGTTGCACTAGTTTTTTGAGTCTTTCTGTCCCGTATTTGTAATTTCTGGAGTAAACAATAGTAAAGTAAAAGTTTATTGTATAAACCGTGTACAATGATGAAAAAAATGCTTAGTCTCAGCAGTCTGTTCTAACCACAGACCTATATTCAAGTAGATGCTACAAGTCCACCTACCTTGCATGTCATATTTCCAATACAATTATGATTAATCGTCATAATTGATTCCGGGTAAAATCAGTCTGCTCAATCGGTGACACGTGTGACAACACGTGTCAGTTTGAAGCAAATATGGGTAATTGTGCAATACTGAGTTGTAAGAATACCGGAAATAGTTGGCCGATAGAATAAAAATATTACTTTTCACTTTTAGGCACGAAAAATTTTACACGCTTAGTTTTCATACAGCTTAGACCGCTTGTGAAACTTAGATATAGGTCTGTGGTCCTAACGGATGTCCAACATTTTAGTATTAAAATAGGTAGGCACATATTAACCTATGTATCCGTATTTACATACAATGAGTATAATATCTATCTATAAAGAAGTAGATATGTTACGAATAAGGTGCAATCCAATCACCCAATAACGATATCGACTACAGTATCCATACAATCCTAGACTGCATACACCATTGTGTTCGGAAATCGAACTTTAATGCCGTAAAACGAAATAGAACTCCACGCCGCGAGACGAAAGGTCCTTTTGTGCGCAATCAATGGGCGCTCGATTGCTGATAACTTTCTTTGCTGAAACTTTGAGTTGTGAATTGCTGAGTTTCTCTATGCCCTTCGAAAAGTACAAATGGGTATCAGTATCACCGCTGAGTTAATTTTAATAGGATAAGTAACTGCTTTACATCGAGAACTTGTTGTGAGTATTTATTGTGCGAGCTCATAGTATGCATTTGATTTCAATTATGTTTCCATATATTAACCTATTTCAGGAGTGGTTCTCAATTCGATCCGTATATTTACAAGCTTTTTTTTAATTTGTCTTGTTAGTGTGGGTCAAATATTGCAATTTAATTTTAAAACCGTTATCGCCAACTGATTGAACTGAAATTTTGCATACACGTTTAGTTTGGACGACAATACATGGTTAGTTGAGTGACGTCATTCTAAATCCAATATGGCGGACTCCCAAAGATGACCAGTTATTTTTCATGCACCCCCATGACATTAGTATCAAATAAAAGGGTTTGCTGAGAAGAATGCGAAAAATAAAATAATGTCACAAAAAATTCAATACGGCGGACGCCACAAAGCTTGTTTTTAAAAAGTTTTTTTTTTTTTCACTTAATATTTTACACATTATTTATATTCGATATATCCGATACCATGTACCAACCGATGTACCAGTTTAGATGTTACCAATTTACGAGTTCTTTGTTATATATGTAGAGGAATGAATGAAGATTTCAGTAACTTTAGCACAGTATTTTTTGAATCAGCTCTAAAAATACATTTAATTTTGTTCGAGTGCCAGTTGATTTGGCAATATCAATAATTTTAAAGTTATATGATTATTTACGGGATATTTACCGTGGTAAAGTTGTGGAATGAGCTCCCGATATTTCGGCGCAGTTACATGCACCATGTTCACGGGAAGACAACCCGTTCATATAACTTTAGTGAACAACCGTGATAGTTTAAAACAGTGTCTTATCAATAATTTTCTTCGAGCGCTTACTAATTTTGATGTTGGTTTTTTGTATTGATAATTATGTCTTTAAAACATACCTATCATAGAAATCAGAGAACAATGGCAACTACAAGAACTGTTAAAGTAAATTACCTCCAAATTGGCGACATTAAGATCAAAGAACATCTCTTATGAAAAGACATTTTTCATATGAAATGCTCTTTTAAAGTTTAAAAAGGCGTATTCTTCTAATTACGCAATTTGTCAAGCTCTGCATTGCAATACGGGGGAATTAATACATCGCTAGGATTCATACTGCCCCAGGATACGTCCAGTCTGGCCCGTCGCCAACGCTTGCACAATGCACAATAAATACCTAGTACTAGCACCACTCTTAATTACTTAGCTGCCGTTAAGTGCTGCCTATCTGCATAATCGTATTTGTTTTGAACTGTTTTGTCTTTTCAAACTTATTACATTCGTTTTAAATAGGAGTTTTACAGTTTTCACTTTATGGCGCCAACGTGAAAAAAGGATGTCACTCATCACTTTGTATTATTTTCCTAAACTTGTGTTAATATGTAAAAATGGTGGATTATTATTTATTTAGTGCATAGACGAAACATGTATAGTACATGTATATATAGTGATAGGCGAAACATGTATTTTCATGTTGTTTCTAATACCCCATAGAAGCCACTTGTAAATCCTTTACCACTTTACTAGGGCACGAGTTTGACTTCACCGTAACTTACTTTGCTTGACTCTGACTGTGACTATGACTTGTTTGACAATATCCAATGAAACTTATTTAAATAAAAACGTGCGACGCCAAAATCCTCACAAGAATAAAGAATTTTACATAAATAGCCAACTGTGAGTCGGGCTCACGAACTGAGGGTTCTGTACTACCACGGCTTCCACCACATAAAATATATAAACTTAATATAAAACAAAATTATCCTTTTTTAATTTGGCTGCGATTTCTCGAAGGCATAAACTCTATTTTAAGGCCAAAAGCTACTCAAATTGTTAATTACCTACTAAAGTAAAAAAAGTACGCCCAGTCATTGTCACGCCCAGACGGTCACCCATCCAAGTACAGATCACGCCCGACGTTGCGATCGTACGAGAACCGGTGGAGAACAGAAATTTGTCATCGACTTGCACTTGGCCAGTATTTATTATTTGTTGTTTTACTTTAGAGCGTATAAGATAATCATGACAAGTTTGACGCTGTAAGTATGACCTTTTTTACACTAGAGCAAATACAAAAATACGTTAAATTTTTTTTGTTGTATGATGGGCTGGCCCTTTAGTTTTTAACCGACTTCAAGAGGAGGTTATCAGTTCGACTGTATGTTTTTGTTACGCGATTACTCCGCCAATTTAGAATTGTTTTTGATGATTCTTTTTTTGGTTGGTAGGTCATAGCTCATAGGTGGTCCCATATTTTTTTTATCGATATTGATTCAGTGCTTTTTGAAAAATCTACTAAAATATCTACAAATTCAATGTACATTGGAAACATTGGACAGTGCCACCAACTTAGCTGTTAAGGTGGACAACATTGGAACTACAGTTATTTCTTGGTGAATTTCATACTTTGTTCTCTACTAGCGACGCTGTCAACTAAACAGCAAACATCACAGATCTACTACTGACAAACATAGAGGAACAGACTTCAAAAAACAAAGAAGTGTCTCCATGGCGACCATGATGCGACCATGCCCTGTTGTTTTTTGTTAAATTTTTCACGACCATGGATACAGAGTATTTGAGTCGTAATATTAATTAGTGTCGTGTATTTAGTATTAAATATTTTATATAGTGTTCAATAGCGTCAAACAAGCCAGTCAAGCAGAGCTAATCATGCACGGTCAAGTCAAACTCATGCACCAGTAAAGTGGTGGAGGCTTTACAAGAGGCTTCTATGGAGTTTTGGACCCTTATTAGGGTTTATTATTCCTTTTTAGGGTTCCGTATCCAAAGGGTAAAAACGGGACCTACGGGTTAACTGAGCCTACGCTATCTGCATGTAATGTCTGTCCTACCTTTTAACGGCTGTCTTTTGAACCGTAATAGATAGCCAGTTTTTTTTACAGAAATTGTAAATTACAGCGTATTAAGTTAACAAATAATAATAAAATCAAAAAGTAAAAACTAAAAGTGGCCCTACAACAAACGTATTTTTTACGTATTTTTGTAATTGGTCTAATGTAAAAACGGCAATATGTAGGTACAAGCGTCAAACTTGGCATGATTATAGTACACACTCTAAAGTATAACAGTAGGTAATAAATAATGGCAAAGTGTGAGTCAGTGACAAATGTCTGTTTAATACCATGTTAACCAAGGTAGATCGCGGTCGGTACTTGGATGGGTGACGGGGCAAGGAAGTTATTAGGGTATAATATATACCATCCTTGGTGACGGGTGATGGCACCTGGACGTGATGTTTTTTGCACTTTTTGTATTTTGTGGTGGTACGGAACGTACGCGAGCGCGCTCAGTGCGCGAGCCCGACACGCACTTTTTTATCTCTGCGGAATAAATCCCACTAAAAATTTAAAAATAAAGATAATTTTTAGAAAAAAAAAGAACCGACTTCATGATTATACCTTCATATACAAACTAAAACTAAAAAGTAGAAAATAATATTTAAATAACTTCAAAACAATGAGCATTACAGGACAATCAACGAAATTATTAATACATATATTACCTACTTATATACATATTTACAATTTATAATCAGTTATTTTTGGAGTCGGTGCCAGCCAAAGCAAAAATAACCTTAATAGATACCTACTTGATTAATCTATTAATATTTATGATATGAATGTGAAATAGAGATAAATATAAAAGAAATCGAACAAAAGCTAATAATTGAAAAGAAGCGCATCAAAATTTATATGCATTTAGACACAACCGTCAACGGGAATTCCGCACATCAGCTGTAAGACTACAGATGCCAAAAATTAAACTTCAGTGCAGAAAACATAATATCAAAATAGACTGTAGAAAAGTATTTTCCTACAAAGGCAGGATTAACCCTTTGCTGGCACCGACTCCAAAAATAGCTGATTATAAATTGTAAATATGTATATAAGTAGGTAATATATGTATTAATAATTTCGTTGATTGTCCTGTAATGCTCATTGTTTTGAAGTTATTTAAATATTATTTTCTACTTTTTAGTTTTAGTTTGTATATGAAGGTATAATCATGAAGTCGGTTCTTTTTTTTTCAAAAAATTATCTTTATTACTTTTAAACTTTTTTTACTATGTCTTAGTTAATCCGCCGTAATATTACATATTCTGTGAAAATTTCAAATGTCTGTTTCGGTTCGAAAGATACAGCCGTTAAAAGGTAAGACGGACGGACAGACAGAAAATGTAGGCTTAGTAATATGGTCCCGTTTTCACCCTTTAGGTACGGAACCCTAAAAAGAGCTTTACTACAGGTTCTTGTCAATCTTGCGCAAGACAATTTCTCAAGGTTTCATTCACTCTCGAGTTCTTGCAATCTTGCTCACGACAACGTCTCAAGTTTTCATTCTCTCTCGATTTCTCGTTTTTTTTACGATTTCAGGTTTGGTCCCATAGTAAAAGTTGTTCATACTGATGAGTGTAATGGCCTCCTTTCGGCTTAGTACAGTCTATATGCGTAACCCTTTATAAACTCGTATTACCCATCAATACAATAACAGCAATAGTAAAAGTAAATAAATTTTAAATTAAAACAAGCAAAACCTGCCGTCTGAAATCAATGCTTCTGAAGCACTAGACACAATAAAGTAACAACAACACCGCCAAGCCAGAAATATTACCCAACGACAAACGCGAAAAAGATATTCCACGACAGAAAACATTAGGTATCAAAAAGACGCGCCAAGCTCATTGAACTGCAAGGATAATTAACGCTTTTAACTCTTTTTTTTTCAGTTTAAAGACATGAAACGTGTATTTTTGCTCTGTTTGCAAGGTACGGAACTCGGTCGGTAATCCGAGGTGCGGGCTAGTCGATGCTCAGCGCATCGGAAAACAGTTTATTGGATGTAAAAGGTATCTGTTTACTGCTGCTCGTGAACTCTATGCTGCAGGATTTAAACATGTTTTTGTGCACATTAGAGTCGATTTATGTGGTTTATGTCTAAATAAGTATGACAGGTCAGGTCAGCCTTGAGTGCCCGAAGGTGCTTATAAATGTTGATGGTTATTTTTCTAGGACAAACAGACAAAATCTAACTTGTAAGTTTAACTTGTCCCTCAGCCATAAAACTTTATTTTTCTTACTACCAGGCGAGTTGGAGGCCAAACGTAGATCTAATTTATATATAAAAAATCAACGGAGAACTGACCGGAACGGATCTGCAATATTTATTAGCTGATCTGTTGAGCCCGGCTAGTGGAGATACGAGCGCAAAGATTTATCTCGGGCCTACTACCTTCAGTTCCGGATTTTGATCAGAATGTTAAGGACCTACTAATTTCAAATATTTATTAATAAATGTCGTTGGAATTATTTGACCCGAGTCTTCAAATTCTTATCTCGCAATTATTTTCTCAATAAGTAAAACTCCATAAATTCCAACGTAAATTGTTTGAACGCAAATTTTTAGGTATGTTACTTCGACGCGTAAGCCAAAATTTTACACAACCAGGTAAATTGATGTGAAACTTTCGTAAGCCATTACCTAGAAATTGTTTTGAAGCCGTAACAGCGTCCGCTCCAGTCAAAAAGCCAAAATCGGCCAACAAATTCAATTAAAAGTTTTCAACGGGTAACTCAAACCCGAGTAACATTAGATAAAGCTCGATTAATTATTACTGCTAATGGACAAAAGAAACTCTTCGCAGCGGCCGACAAACAGCCTCCAAGTGAACTAGACAAAAGCTTCAACGTAAACACCAATCGCTCATTCAAGCGACCCGCACCGCGCGCCAAGCTCGGAAAACTATCCTTCCTTTTTCCTCGTTTAGTCGGAATATATCTGTCTTTATCGTTCTGTAAGGGGAAATGCGAGAGCAGCTATTTGTTTTTACAGTCGAGCGCCGACGAACAAATTAGGTGGACAAACTGTTGGAACGGTCGAGGTGTCTATATTCCACTCTGCTGAAATTCTTCTCTTGAAATCGTTCGGAGAGTCTGTCGCCGCGATCGACCGAGAGCGAAGTAATAATTTTCTCTTCAGCTCCGAGGAAGAGATATTTTCCTCGATCTCCGTATTATTGGCAGACACTTAAAGGATTTTCGAGAACGGAATTGATATGTCTCACATTAATTCGCTCGTTTCTGTGCAAAAATATCACCTGCAACTTAACGGTGCTCTATTGAACGCTTAATTTATTGCATATTAGCTGCATGAGTGGATAAACTCGCTTTAAGAAACTCGTTTTTTTTGGGATAAAAAGTAACTTATGTCACTTTTTGGCTCTACATCTATATCAATGCAAACACACGTTTATCTGTACTATGTTGCTGCGTGAAAGAGGAGGAAACAAACCAACCAACAAACTTTCGCGTTCATTATTATGAATTAGTATGGTGATTCATTTATTATTACATTCAAAGGACTGTGTAATTTACAAATGTTTATTCCAACGTCCTTGTTATGTCTTAGAACTCCCGCACTACCCATAACAACTCAGTACTTAGTTAATCATATATAGAGTTGTGTAGGCTTCAAATGAAACTTGAAGGTCGATACAGAGATTACACAGCGCGTCTTTTGTTAGTGACCTAAAGCAATTTGAGCGAAATTTACTTAAGTTGTTCAGCCTTTGCCGAACACAAGGGAAAGAGGGTTTCGCTCGTTGTTTGAGGCCATTTAGTCTAATTCGGATTGCCATTACGGGGTTTCATGAATAGCCGCTTTTGAAATGACTTATTGCCGTTGACTTTGGTTTCATGAAGCTGAATAGGCAGCTATTATGGAAATTAAGTTTCTTAACCATGTTTGGTAACTCTAAATACCTATTTACAATTCAAAAGTTTTAAGTAACGAAACGTTGGAACTATACTTAGTAATAGGTACATAGTTGACAGATGGTACGAGTTTAAAAACAACAAAACAATGCAGAAATATAAAGGCGAGGAACATATTAGACTATGTTGTGCCTACGTCATTTGCTGTATTTGCTGTACTATCTATAAAAAACTCACTTCCTTAAACACATATTGGGCGTATCTTCCGGTCCGATATCGCACTCCTCGATTAATATTCTAGTCGCGTCTGCAGCTAACTCTATGTAAATTCGAACAATATCCTCTGGAAATGTAATTGAACCTTCGTTTGGTATCTCAAGCTCCATGTTTGATTGTCAGATATATACAGAAGTGAGCAGCGTTAATACAAGATCCCTAAATGATCATGTCATGGTCACATCATGAAAATTTAAGTACCAAGTTGGTGGTGGATAAAAAAACCCATCCATGTCTAAATTATGTAACAACAATCTTAGCTTTAGTTTAGGTTAGCCTAATTTTTGTCCAAAAATCACCCATTTAGGTACATAAATTTTGAATGAAAATGAATGTTTTTCAAAATCTTCTGATACGAGACAAAATTACTTATCTGAAAATTCTGAATACAAAAATATTTCAAATGAAATTTTACAACAAAGTTTGAAATTGGACAGGCCAATTGGCACTAGGGGTTCGAAATTATCCAATTTCACAAAAACGCGTCCCGCATCTCTTTGACCACTTTCGAAGAAAGATACTTTGTGTTACCTATTTTATTGTTTTGTTTGAAATCTTCTGACGGGAAATATAGAGGAAGGACGTCTTGAACACGGTTTCATTATACTGTTGTTAACAAATAAAAAAAATAAAAATGGGTGGTGTGCGAAAGCTAACTAGTTAGTAATAAAGCGAATTCTTAACTTCTATAATATTTAACAATAAGAAAGCTTGCTTGGTTAAGAATAAAATTATTAGCTAATAACTCAGCTAAAAGATATATTTTTACATGCATATCAATTAAGTTCTCAAATTTCAGCCTGTCAATAATGAGGTAATGATAATAATATATAATTTTGGCAAGGGATACCAAAATCGCAAATATAATAATGTTTAAATGTGAACGAACTCTGAAACAGAAGAGTGGATAGTTACAGGTTTCAGGAAGCCGTATCGGTGTTGTCTACTCTTTGTTACCCGACTCCGGGGACTACTGTAAAATGATTTTTGTTAAAATTGTGACTTTTATTTTATGAGAAAACTTTCGCAGTGCAATTTTCAGGTCCAGATTTTTCCCTAGATCACAAGGCTCGAGCCGATGCCTAGAAGCCCATGAGTTAGTTCGGAAAAGTTGACTACTTGTTTGATTTGAATTTGCAACTGATATTACTATAACTTGATATATATGCAAAAAACATTTATTGCACCTTTGTAGTTCAGCAGCGCCATACTTTTCTGAATTCACATTCCTAGAGGAATGTTTAGAAATAGCCAGCATTTTTTAAAGGTTTTCCGTCAAACACCCCAGTGACAAGAAACAAACCTTTATTTAAAACACATGTTTTTATCTTTTAGTTATTAAAAACTTAAAACTTTCAAGCTTTTATTTAATAGTTGCTTTAAATTTTTACTTAAATGTAATATTTTAATTATTTTCGGACATTTTAAAAATATAACAATATTTGGGTATTGCATATTATATCTTCACCTGAACTAAAGGTGCAAGTATGCAAAATTTCAGCACAATCAGTTAGGAGCAATTGTTTCAAATTCGGCTTGCAAGATTTAACCTAAACATACTAACAAACATTGCAAGTAAAATAAAATCTTGTAAAAAAATTACATATTTTCTGTGGCACATCGTGCTTGTAACAGAGGTAACCCCCGCCGTCAGACGATCTGTCTAGCCGGGCCATCCGGACGTGTGGGGCCGACGATCGATTGATACATTTATCAAGCTTATGAGTTACGCGCCGCGGACGCTCGCTTTGTCATTCACTTAGCTCTCGCAGATATTGGAGGATTTCAGTATTTTCGCTAATTAGTGAGAGATTAAATCGTGAGAGAAGTTGATAATTAAGTACCCTGACACTTGACAAGAGTGGGCAATGTGGGCATAGACATTGCACAAAGGGTTTACGCAAATATGTGGCGTTCTCGGCCAGGTTTTTTGTATTTCCTTTTTGCAATTATATACTCTTATTTCCTCAAAGAATCATACTAATTTTATACATGTGAAAGTGTTTTTATTTGTTGGTTAGTTTGTATCTCTTTCACACAGCAACAGAGTAACGGATAAACCTGATTTTTGCATGGGTATATTTCATGGGCTATGGGCTATGGCATATGGGCTGGAGAGTGAAATAGGTGACTTTTCATCATCATCATCATCCCCATTTTTCATCACTACGCGGGTGAAACCGAGGGCCGCAGTATAAAATAAATTCACTTCGAAGAGAAAATACAGACTTTCTTAGATTAGTTAGGTACTTATAAAATTGGAAAATATTGTTTTGATTTAGTTGTAATGTAACTGTGGAATTAGTTGTAATGTAACTGTGGAATTTTTACGCTATAAATAGCAAGCAAGCAGTCTGATCGCTTGATGGTAAGAAGTGCTTTGAACTGAAATAACTTTATATATGCAAATTGCATACGCTGTATCGAATCTTACTCAAAATAATTATATGTTAATAAAAGAAAAGCAGGCTTATTATTTAACAGATTTTTACAGCACACACGAGATCAACAACAAGACGAAGTTTCTTCACAGCAGACTGTCCACAGGTGTCTAGTTACGGAAGCTAGTCGATCAGATAGGAATCGGCCACGGCCGTTCTGTCTCTTCTCGATAGAAAGTTCAAATACGTAGAAAGAGAGTATCGATTTTCAAATCCATTTGACGGGTTTACAATTCGAGACACTTTCAGGTATAAAGAGATAAAATTAGATGACGTTAGATACTGACGTCATGCTTCGTACTAGTATTACTTGATAATTATACGTATCATACTCCAACTATCAGAGCAATGGGAGGATGTTATTTGAATTATCTCTAACAACTGTCATGTGAATAAGTATCAATCTAGAAACAGAAATAAAATAGGTAGTACCACTAGATTCTACCTTAAAAAGTTAAAAACTCAACAACAGTATTTTTGAGCATCATATTACGCAAATGGTTCACATAAAACTAAACAAAAAATTATGCCTCTAAACCTTACATTAAAAACAACTATTATTGAATGATGATTCGCCACATGAGTTGGTGCACTCAAATTTATTTTTTCATGTGCATTTTTCATGTCATGATCTTGTATTTACGATGACGTCACCTACCCAATGACCATCCCTGAACGTAAAGAAATCAATAGAAACCTCATTTATCAAAAACGCATGCAGACACAAAGCACAATGTGCACACAACCCTCCTATTTGCTTTGCATTTGATACAAAGTTTCAAGCTTATAGTTCGGGACGTAAAATCTCTAAGGCGACGCAATAATAATACACACAGACAGTCATAGATAGACGGCAGGCCAGCCGGCGCCAATCACCGTCCTGCGTCGATCGTTGCCATCGATCCCCTACTAAAGTAGGTTAGATACAATATTTTTATGGCGAAGCCTGTCATTAATTATGCACCAAACTACATTAGGACAAACGCCGATATTATACACAAATGCTCTAAGCTAGAGCAACTTTCGAGCTAAGTATTTCATTCTCTTTGGTTTCTACTAACCAATATAAACTGGTCAAGAAAAACATAATAACAGATGGTCATCCAACTTCTTAACGAGATAACTTCCCCAAAACAGCCCACACAAAAAACTCGGTGAGGATTGAACGATAACGAGAACTCTCTCAACTCTTAGTATGAATTGGTCAAAGTTTTAGCCGAAGTTGCGTCAAACGAAAGTAAAGCTTAGACACCGCTGCTTCGACTCTCACGACAAGCAGAAACCGAAACCCTAAACGACACATTGGAATTGGATTGCGAACTAACGCTCCGATTGAACGAATTGGGATTGAAACATGCGGAGTGCTTTGATTACAGAGTAACGCTGTGTGATCTTTCTCGAAACACACATGTAAAATACTTCATGTTAGTACTACATACAGTATTTAACTTGTAGTACATTATTTTAAAAGGCACCAATACGCTACACAAATAGTTACATTAGTGTTCAAAGCGAGACCATTCTTCACGCAATGCCGAAGTTTTGCGCAATACATTCCGAAGTGCCGGACTCTCGCGGCTAGGGTTACCTCACGTTAGTCATTAGTTTAACAAGTTAAAACCAAAACCCCAAATGCACCTAAATCACTAAAATATTGTTGAAGTCCAGTTAAAGAGAGGAAGTTAAAGAGTTAAGAAGAGTTTTGCAAATAATTGGTACTCTTACTTCCCAGGTTTTAAGTGACCTTAATGATTTAAAAAAACTAGGCTTTTTCTCTTTCTAGTGCGATGGACTTATGATAAACCTGTGTAGTCCTTTGAGCTACAGGTAATATAGCAATACACAAACATACATACACCTTAAAAAACAAGAGTTTTTGGTAATTCCGAACATTCCGATTTTTCTGTTAACCCTTACGTTTATGTTCCCTTAAGTACATGTATATAAATTTTACCAAGTGCATATCTGTTTGTATCAGTCTGATACTTCCATCTTTTCCAGAAAAGTAGATTGGCGCAGGGCCAGTAAAAATAGTGCGCTGAAAAATACCTTTAGGTATGTCCCGTGTAGACAATTATTGATTAAGGCATTGAAAAAAATGTATAGGCCAACATGACGCTTACCATCAAGCGATTGCTCGCTCGATTCTCGCTTGTCTCTGTTGCAAAAACGTAGAATCAAACAACAATTCAATCGCAATACAACAATTGCTTGGTATTTTTTGCAATATCTCTGTTTTACGTGGTGTAAGGTAACCCTAGTTACGGTTGAATACCAAAACACCGGGCGTCTAGGGGCTATTGTATCTTTGTTACGGGGCTCCTCCCTGTCATGTCTTGTGTGGATGCTGAAACATTTTGTAAATATTCATCGGCGTCGTTAATGTACCAAAGGCTTCACTGTTTTGCATTGTCATTATTGTTCAAACTAAGCTTCCGAATTTTGCAGCTGAGCTTTTTACCTAAAAACGGATAAAATTTGACCTACTACATGCTCCCCACGGTTTCATCTGCTGGGACTATTGTCCCCCAGGAACAAATTTTTCCGGGATAAAAAGTGACCTCTGGCCTCCGGATCTTGAAATATTTCCATGAAACAACCACGTCGATCGTCTCTACCGCAACGTAAAGGTGAACAACGAAACACTTATAATAAACGCATTATTAATATTAATAAGATTGTTAGAAAAGACATCCTCCGTAAAAAAAATCGCTTTTTCAGTGCTACTAAAAAGAAGACCTACTTCTCGAAGAGTTAAAAACATCAACACCAACAGAATTTTGCAGCTAACGAGATTTCAGTAATTTCAGTCATGTATGTAACGTACTGAAAGTTCCTCTATCTTTAGAAAGCTAACTAAACTAAAGATGAATGTGTATCTGATGCATTCATTCAACACGGATCATTGGCTGTTGACAGTATTAAGTATACTATCATAGACACTGTACTTGTAACGTGTTGCTTCACTTCTGACTACACGTCTCAAAGCACCTTCGGATACAATGGCGACGGTAGTAATTGGGCTTCAGAGAAACTAGCCGGTCCATTCTAATCACACTAGTGTATACTACAACTGTGAATAGAAAAGTCAATAAAAATTTAAAAACCAGAATTCTGTTATTGATACCATGAAAATACAAAATGATGGCTTTATAGGCGTGTTCTTTTAAAGGCGTGTCTAAAAAGGCTTTTGCTATATTTTATGCTTTGTATTAGTTCAACAAGTACATGGTTAACCAGTCAAAAACAGTATTTACACATGAAATTTCATAAATCACATGTATTTTTATTATTATTAAATAACTAGATAGGCATTAACTCATAATTGAACGAATCTATCACTTAAATTGTAGCCCACAGACACGCCCTCACAAGTGTAAGCATATAGCAATATAGGTATACCCACGTATAAATCTCTAGTTACTCGAAATTAACCGCGCGGTTCAAATAACAAGTTAGTTTTTATAGAGTAAGAAAAGGTAGTAGGTACACAAATAATTAAAGTTGAGCGTCTATTTACCGTTTACTCGCAGGTTTTCCATGTGCCTCTGGGATCTAGCCTCTGCAAAGTGTACGCAAGCAATATAGTGTAGTGCCGCATGAATGGGTGCACCTACGCTATGCGAGCAAAGGACCCCTCTATAAGCCTGCACGAGTTCACATCAAAGGAAAGCGGGAATTCAACATTAACTTGCCAAACAATAGTATACTGGACATCATAGACGCAGCGACGTAACGTAAAATGGGGCGCTTGCCCAACTCTTTGTTCAAGTCATAATCTATGTATCTATATATAAAAGGTGTTGTGTGTATGTATGTATGCATGTTTCCTATGGACTCTGAAACGGCTGGACTGATTTTCACTTGCAGTTAGCTGATGTTATAGGGAGTAATCATGGTTTCGCCCGCAGTGCGCAGCTTGTATAATTATTATAAATGGAAATCTACGGGAAAATATTGGTAAGTAATCTTAACCATTATATTCCTGATTAACCACCACACCCTCCATACCCACAAATAATTTTTGTCTACTCATTCAAAAATTATCTGGAAGATATTGTTCTTAGCCATAAGACCGCCTTTTGTGCCTAAGTTTAAACTATTCCTCTTGTTTAATGTGCTGTGATGTAAATAAAGACCTGTTGTATTGTACTTATTGCCCCTAAAACAAAGGTGTTGTGATTATTTTTGATATAATGAGAAAGATATTGTTGAAGAATTGTGAGCAATAACGATTTGGTTATATATTCTTCTGTGGTTGTGAGCTTCAAGAACTGCTGGAGATGGTGACGGTAGCCCAATTACAGATTTTCCTGTTCGCTTCTTAAGTGCTTAGTTAGATGCACTTCAAATAACCTATGACCCACTTTGGTGTCTCCTTGTATGCCCTCACTGGACGGACACTAATTAAGAAGCGATCCGATGACGGAGCATTCATAGGTAAAAAATTAAGAGTTTTTGTCGTGTCTAGATTAGAAATTCCACTTCGCCGTCTGCTTTTAGAAATGTTCACAATATTTTAACTTTTCGCTAAAATTTGTATTCATTATCACTTTATCGGCCTTTCATGTTCCCACTGCTGGGAAACAGGTCTTCTCTGTGAGAGTGAGGATGGACCCTAATTCACCAGGCGTACCCAGTGTATGTTGGTGAATGTCATATGTCTTTGAACTTTTGAGGTTCTTGGACATACTTATCGATGTTATTCCTTCACCGTTTTTGAGCGACGGCATCGAATCTGCACATAATTTATTTAAATACTTAATAAATCGCTGGTGGTCGAGAATCGAAACAGGTGCCGTCAAATTTGAGACGCACATAGCTCATATTTAAAAAAATAATTAAATACTATCAAAACATGATCTGGTCCAAATATAACACAATATTACTTTCCATTTCAAAATGGCAATTATTAAAAGTAGATTTAAGTCATCAATTCAAAAATCGAAACTTATTTATAATATGGAAAGTACTTGGCCTTTTTAATAATAATTTAAGTATTAAAAACTTTTGTTCAAACATCTTGTAGTATAAGATTACATGTTTGAATTCTTAACTCTCAAGTTGAAACTTCTTAAATATATTCTCATTGTTCAAAAGAAAACGCGATCGCGCTACACAGAGCATTGTCAATATCTATTCCGATGCTCAAAGGACTCGCAGACGTTAAGGAAGTTTGCGGAAATCTACCAACGGGGATTTTATTATTTTTCTTCCAATACTTCCTGTTGTAGTCCACTTTAGCATCGCCAACTGCATAAGTAGAAAAAAATATACGACTTTATCAGGCGACTTTTTATTGATGTTATCTCTAAAGCTTCGCGTGACATTTTAGCAAAAGTATTAAATTATTACCACTGTCCATTTTGAATCTGATAGAGGGGTGGATCCAGGATTTCATTGTGGGGGGGGGGGGGGGAATTCGGACAAGGTGCACCTGAATCAAAGCGAAAAGTGTTGTCGAATGTATGGAATCGCTAGGTGTTTTGGGGGGGGCTATGGCCTCATGCCCCCTGGACCTGCCAATGATCTGATATGCCACCATCGCAAATTGTACTATACAATATTTTCAGTCGCAAGAGTTCTCAAAAGCCACAACTGCCCTAAAAGTTTTAATTAATGCTTTGGGTAACCTTATTCAAATCGTGGATTTGCCCTACTTTTGCTACGAACCAACGAATGTTAGTTTTCACGCAATAAACTACACGAACTTCGAGTAAACACGAATCCTGAGGTGTGAGAAAATAGAAATGACATTACACTCATAGCGTAAGAATTTTATTGGAGTCATTTCGGCGCTATTTCTGGTCTCATCTTAAAATAATATCGCAGGGAAATCAATGCAACTGTCTCCTCATAAACAGGTACGTAATAGCCTCGGTGCGTTTTCGTCTAGTAGCTGCATCTTACGAATACACTTGGAGGACTAATTATTTATTCTAGACTACGAATATAGTCGTCTGTATTACCCATCACCCATGTCTATCTGCGTCATTGAATATTTCTAATTCACATACCAATTCTTACTATATTACTTACTATTACGATATAGCATCAGAATATTTTTACATACACTTTTGCTAATAGGTTTATTCTTGTTTCAAAATCAGGACCAAAGCAATTTATATGAAACGGAATTTTAAAAAAAGGTTTTGATTAAAAAAGAAAAACAAAATGGTATGTAATAAATAAAAAAACCTAGGAACTTTGAACACAGATCTCGATTGTTTCTCAAATTCCACCTTCGTTAAAAATCTGTTCGTTTACCCCGCGTAAAGATAGATGTACTATTTTAAGATGATAATAGCGTCTACGACGAAATTTGATTTTATCGTATCGTAAATATTTGGTACATATGAATAATTTAAGGTTATTTGTCTTCGTATCTCATAGGGTCTTGTTAATAATAAGATTAGGTATATTGCAACACCCACAAACATCTGAATTACCTATCAGATACGATTGTAATGCATGTGATGTCAGTATTTAAACCAAGCAGGTCACCTTTGATACTGAACCATTGAGTTGTTGCATCTGGAACGTTTCATGGGTGAATATTTATTTAGTTATGTTATAGTAAATACCTTGTTCTATTTCGAATTCTGAATAAATACTTCTTACAAATAGGTGTTTTGCCAGCCAGGTCACCTTTGATACTAAAGTGTTGATTGGATTTGAACAGATAAAAAAAATGAACATGTAAGTTTACGTTATTATAATAAACAAGCGACCCGCCCCGGCTTCGCACGGGTGTAATTTACGTGCGAAATCAGGACGGGTAGCTAGTCTATACTAATATTATAAAGAGGAAAGATTTGATTGTTTGTTTGTTTGTCTCCGAAACTACTGAACCGATTTAAAAAATTCTTTCACTGTTGGAAATCTACACTATCCCCGGGTGACATAGGCTATAATATATTTTCAAAAAAATTAGGCATCCTTACTAAAACTCCAATAATACCCGTGCGTAGCCGGGGCGGACCGCTAGTTATATATAAATCATCCGTGAAAAATTATCCAACTAATGGTGAAAACCGCATCAAAATCCGCTGCGTGGTTTATGAGGAGTTAGCGGTTATACAGATAGACAGACGTGGAAAGTGACTTTATTTTACCATGTAGAGATAGAGAAGACCTTGAAGCGTCTAGAATTCTAGATAAATACTCCAATACCCACTTCGTAATTCCAACGTACCTATATATTATCACCTAAAGGATAATTTTGTAACAAGAGTGCACCGCCCACAGAACGGCAACGAAGGTGGCTTGCAGTGCTAGGGGTAAAATAATGTACAAAGAAAACAGGCTATTTTTAAAGCGGTCTGTTGGAGGGTTGTGTACTACTTTCCCTTTTTTCCGATTATTCTCACTTAGAAAATCTTTTAATTTAGTTTACGTTACGGTAAAACCTATATACGCGTGCGAAACTAACGAGATTTGATAAGAACTTGACCCAGCCCCAGCCGCAATGGTTTAATTATTAATACCATATTATTGGTTAAAATTACTTATAGATTTTAAAAAAACATTGTCAAGATTCAGAATAAGTAGTTAGAGATGAAAAAAAGTAAAATGTAGTGAACATCTCTAAACGATGCAACTTTATGATTTGTGTCGTGTTCATGTTATCTATACTAATATTATAAAGAGGAAAGATTTCATTGTTTGTTTGTTTCTTTGCATTGAATAGGCTCCGAAAATACTGGACCGATTTGAAAAATTCTTTCACTGTTAGGAAACTACACAGTCCCAGGGTGACATAGGCTATATTAAATTTTCAAAAAAATAAATAGGGATCCTTACTAAAACTCCAATAATGTAACCCAAGGTGTAAAAAAATTAGATTTACTCCCGTGTGAAGCCGGGGTGCGTAGCTAGTCTCTAATAATTATCTCAGCAATCAACTGTTAAAATACATGTTGATTTGACTTTGGTATCTGAACATTCTAGTTTTATAAGTAGCTACCCTAAGCGAGAGAAAAGCGGCTGAAAGCGCTGGAGCGACATCCACTCTATTTGTCTCGGCTAACACAACCGCTGCCCACTTCTCGTCGCCTCCGCCTAGTTTGCGTTAAGGATTTTATCGCATTTTCTTTAGGGATGCGCTTGTTTTGCTTTGTTGTTTGGGTCAGCTGAGGTCCGGCTTCCACAAAACAGACCTTTGTTAGGAGCTGAGACATACGTCGTGTAGCTATGTTTTAAAATCCTTTGTGTATACGTAAGACGTTAATAAATTAATGTTCCTTTGTATCTCTCGGAAAAAAATCCGGTTTCGCTGCTGTGGGAATGTAATTACGTACAACGATAACATATATTGTAGAAGTACCAAGTATGCAACGAGTAATCTAAATATTGTATGCTCTTGAATGGAAACTCTTCGGTTCTCTCTAAAATATAAATGAAGTTTCCAGCATTGCCATCGAGCTCTGACGCCTTTCCGAAAACAAACGACACATCAATAATGCAGGTAATATTCAATGACTTCACGAAATGTGTCGGCTACGTAATTTATTCAGGGAGCGAATTTAAATATCGAAACATTTGCAGAAAACAACTCGCGATCTGGCCGGAAGTGAAAGCGCCGCATGGCTTCTAGTGCTGTATTTGACACATCGATATCGATATTCCCCATTACCAACTTCCTGATACGGGAATAAGGCCTAAAATATAACGACAACTAGCTGCGATATAATCTTTCGACTCGCAGCCATCGTCGTCGCAAGGAAAATTCCCTTTTATTGTGTTAGCGAATGCTTATTGTATATCCGAACATTTTCCCCATTGTAACGGCGACGGAGCAGCGCCTCGGTATTACTTTACAATTGTTCGATGACAAATAGCTAAAGCGATACATTAAGACCTCTTCGAACGGAGAATTCGAAGCGTTCTAGTTTCTATTGTTAAATTATACGCCCGGCACCGGCGTCGTCGCCGTGAAAATGAAAGGTGCAGGTACGTAATCGGATTAGGGTTTAACCGAACGATAAATCATACAAATTAATCTCATAATTGAATGTGAAAAAGATAAATAGCTCACCTCTTCCTCAGTGGTGGCGGTATTGACGGAGTCCATGCTCTGGCAGAGCGCGAGCTCCATGTTCTTGTGTTGAGGGGACGCGGCCCGCGGCGAAGGCTGTTGCGGCGGTACCAGCGCGCCTTGTGTCACTCCCGCTTGCTGCGCGCCTGCACCGGCTGTTGCCACAGGGCTTGCAGCTGCTGCCTGCAGGCTGTGCTGCGCCGCCGCCGCTTGTAGGCTCTGCGCCGCTTGCAGATTCTGTTGCGCTTGCAAGTTCTGATGCGCTTGCAAGTTCTGTTGCGCTTGCAAGTTCTGTTGGGCTTGCAAGTTTTGCAGCGACTGGTGGGCCAAGTTCAACTGGTGCTGCTGCACGATGCTCTGTTGCACTATGCTCTGCTGCACTTTGATGTGCTGGTGCACCGCGAGCTGGTGGATGGGGTGGAGGGAGGGCGGCGGGGCGGGGTACGGGGGGGAGAGCCGCTGTCGCTTCACCTGTGCACTCTGAAGCGCTTCGTGCAGCCTCTTCACAGGTAGGGGGCTCTGGCCGAGGTTATCCACGGCTGTGGCGGGGCGTGCCGGCCGAGTCGCACGACTCCGGCGAGCACTGACTCGACTGGCGACAGGACGCGCGGCGACGCGCTACCGATATCGGACTATCGACCGTTACGGCTCTACTCCTTGCCCACGTCTCTCCGATTATTCACTTATCGGTTTATATCGTTAATACGACTGTTGCGGCTAACGATTGTCTAATGATGTTCAGCGCCTGGGCACTTTAGTTCTCATTCGTTAAAGCCTTCTAGACGTAAATCACTCCTGAAAAGAAAAGAAATAAATCAATTAAAGGATGATGCTTACTAAATCCGCAAAAACAATAAAGTAATTGGAAGCATTAATTCAAAAGGCAGCCAGATACGAAAGAAATACAAAGGATTATTTTTATTTGAAGCTTTTTCGTTGAAAAGTAATTCAAAACATTTCAAGTTTTCTTCGTTCCAATTAGGGAAGGAATCCTCTTATAACGCCCTTCTAATAAATCGATACGTAACCCTCAAGGGATGTTTCTATCACACTCAGTATTTATTTTTTAGAGATAAAAGTATCTTTAGAACATAATTTTTACGAGGTAATGGATGAAACGATGCCCTACTTAAAGCAAACGATAATGTGATGCGAATCATTATGAATAGGTAGGTACGTAGATAGAGCTTAAAGAGCGTTATCGAAACTTGCACTTAGCTTAAATTTTAGATATGTCACGGAACATCTGTATAAAAAAAGAGATTTTTTAATATGATACTTTTAATTTTAATTAAAAAGTTTTCATTTTGTTTTTGCGGCTATTCTAAAAATGTTACGATATTGAGTAATGCATATTGTATTGTCCTCAGAAATAAAGGCGTATGCAAAATTTTTGCAAAATCGGTAGGTAGGTAATTCAGCTTGCAAGATTTGATCTAAACAAACTAACAAACATTGCAAGTTAAATAAAAGCTTGCAAAAATATAAGGTTCTCCCAGTAAGAAAACTGTCCATACATCATTGCAGCCGTACTATTGGAAAAAAAGATTTTAAATACTGATTAGGTACATACAAATAAACGAATTTGATTTGATTTGATCCGCTCAATCACATTTAATAGTGAACTGGAGACATTATCATCACATGACACCCGTGTTTTATAATAAAACTAGCTCTTGCCCGCGGCTTTGCACACGTAGACTTTCATATAACACTTTCAACCTTCTTTGCCTACCGCAATTGAGCCCATTCGCAAAATCTTTTCTTTATTCTTTATTACAAATTAAGCATAAACTTAAACTGTCTGTACTTAACTTTCTGTAAACAGTCAACCTGAAAAATTTCAGCTTCGTAGCTCTATTCGTAGGTTTCGTGATGAGTCAGTCAGTCAGTAAGTGGTACCAAATCACCAAGGTAGTAACATATTTTTTTGCATTTTCAGTTGGTTTTATTATAATTTTAGGGTTCCGTACCCAAAGGGTAAAAACGGGACCCTAGTACTAATTACTAAGCCTACGCTGTCTGTCTGTTTGTCCGTCCGCCCGTCTGTCCCTCCTACCTTTAAACGGTTGTATCTTTCGAACCGTAATAGATAGCCAGATGAAATGTTTACAGAATATGTAATGTTACGGAGGATTAACTAAGAAATAATTAAAAATTCAAAAAGATTAAACGAAAGACGGGTCCCCATACAACAAACGTATTTTTACGTGGTTTTGTAATTGCTCTAATCTAAAAAGGGTAACATGTACAAGCGTCAAACTTGGTATGATTATAGTACACACTCTAAACTAAAGTATCACAACAAATAATAAATAATGGCCAAGTGTGAGTCGGTGACAAATTTCTGTTCATTACAAAGTTATAACTGCTAATTTCGTTACTTGGACGACCTTATCATTTCTTTGACTGAATCGAAATTACACCACATTTTACTAATATTGATAATTATTGTATTTTGTGGTGGTACCAGCCCAATTCGCACTTGGCCGGTTTATTTAACATTTTCCTTAGAACGTTTGTATCGTTTAATTGTGTAATATTATTGTTTCACTAAAGAAAAAGGCAGAAGCACACATTTATTGTACAAAAGTGTTTTACAATAAGGCATGTTTCAATGTATAAAACAATTGAATACCTATAAAAAAACTCAGGTAAAAAGTTAATGTTGGTGATGACGTGATAAATTAAGATAATAAGCACGTTAAAAATTACCACTACAGGTGGGTGTTACCATAATCTCAAAAACATTCTTATAATATAAACTTACATAAATAAATAAATATTCAGGACATTTTTGCACACACGGTCATCTGACCCCAAACTAAGCAAAGCTTGTGATATGGCTGCCAGAGACTGATATACTTACATATATAGTTTTAAATACATACTTAAATAGATATCAACAACCAGACTTTTGACTTATGTCTCGCTCTCTCGGCTAATGAGAGAGCAAGACAAAGGCATGATAAATTAATTATTATGTTTATTATGTTTTTGAGATTATGGTAACGAAATGATAATCCAACTGGTCAGTATTGTATAAGGGGGGAAAATACCACAGATATTACTACTAGTGATGCTTGGTAGTGTCGTGGGGAATGATGGAAAATGTCAAGTAATGTACTAATACAATAATCAAACATATCAACTACATTTTAAATTCAAAGATCTAAAAATATAATGAATGTTCAAATTACGTTTATAAAATAATTAATATTAATTAAACATCTCACGTGACGTCACAAGACGCTAATTAATACATACAGCCTCTATTTCGTACAAGCACGTGTTTAAGCCAGATTTTAATTGACTCTAACAGAGTTGTAATACTCGATGTGTTATTATTTTGAAACTATATTTTACGAAAACAACAATTTCAAATGCAAATTATTACTCTAAAGCATATCCTATAAGGTATAGTTTTAATTGTACCATGAGAATTATTTTTAAATGTCAAAAAGTGCTGATAGCAGATGGTGTGGGTAGTGGTCAACCGTTTATATGATTAGTCATGGCAATAAAAGTCTGCGATGTTCTAAATTAAAAGACTACACCGATAATATAAGAACGGTATATCATTAGGTAAGCAGGGTATCTCAGTTTACAGCTTTACAGGCAGAATAAGGATTGGATAAAAGAGAGGTCAGTATTAAAGAGGTATGACCAATTCAGTAGGTTTTTATGACATGAGATTGTTGCGGGCGTTTTGCTACAGTTCTAACAGTGCTTATCAAATCAAATCAAATCATTTATTTGCTAGAATACATTACATTAAAAGGTCATAATGATCGTAATGATGAGTTAATTTTTCCTATTTTAATCTCACTGGGATGATTGTTATTTTGTTTTAGTACATTCGCACTAATATTATACCTTTTTTACCAAAACGAAAAATCTTGGATGTGACAGGTAGGTAAATTTAATTTGCTTAGTTTGGAGTCAGATGACCGTGTGACGACAGATGATTTTTATTTTATTTCATTTGTTTATTTAAATAGATTTTTCAGTTTATTTTATTAACTAATTCAACGAAAAAAATTACATATTAAAGGTACACAACTCTGTCAAACTGCGTAATAGTTTATAGGCAGAAATCGACTCTCGTTTGGTTTACGTCATAATTCATAATGGCATAGTTAATACATACTTTGCAAGAGTTTAATTTTTTTAAATTCTCTTTCGTATGAAGACAGTACTTAGTGCTGAATTGGTTAAACAAAAGATTAAAAAAAAAACAACAAAACAACTTTACGATAATACAACTTATACCATAAGCATTTACTAAAGTACCTGTCACACACTGAATCTTCCGTCTAGGATCATGGAACATAAAGGCGGCCGGTAAATGCGAAAATAACTGTTTGTTATCTTTTCACAACTACGGCTAGTCCAGCAGTAAATTGTGTGGATCAGAAGAAGGGAACCCCAACCAAATGGCGGACTAACAAACGGTACTCTTTTACCGGGAAAATGCAAAAAACTGAAAAATCGCTATTAAGACCGTGCACCGCAGCTATATTAAGAATCCTACTTTGGTAACAAGTTTGAAGAACGTGCTCGCACTTTTACGGCCATAAAATAAAATAAAATAATTAAATTGTATAGGCTATCCGTTGTAACATTTTTCTATTTTACTTCTGTATACTACAAACTTAGAAATACTTTTATCTGTATTTTTATGGTTCCGTAGTGCAATGAAGAACCTTTAATAGTATAAAATCGCTCTATCAATTCGTCCGGTTGTCGGTCCCGGTTAGATCTAGACATAATAAAAACTTACGAGTACTTTTCTAGGCCAGTTGATAAGAAATACACCTCAAGAAAAGTCGTTATATCGAAATGTGATCAAGAATTTGACAGTTTGCCAAGAGGGTTTAAGATCCCCACAAAATATGAAGTTGCCTAACATTTGCTAGTAGTAAATGTATTATAAATGTTTACTTAAAATATAGGTAAGAATTTGTTGTTGTTTTCCATTACACGGAATTAATGAAATGCTGTCAAGGTTGGAAACGGAGACAGAAGAAAAAGCTGACTGCGAAGCCTTTTAGTTACATCTACCTTTAGCGACCATGAGTGTGGTACTTAATAATATAACAGATATTATGTACTAGCTGTTACCCGCGATTGTATATGAGTAGACTTACAACCCCATTTTGGCACCATAAAACCCTTTCTTAGATAAACCACGTGATGAATTTATCTACCATATTTCAGATAAATCACACAAAGATTTTTAGCAAAAAATATTTTAATTTATTTAAAATATAAAATCTATCTATGTTTATAAAAGCGAAATACCACAGACTAACTGGCTGGCTAATCATAGAGCTGAATTTTGGCAGGTAGATTTCTTATGTAGTTTATGTGGTGTAAGAAAGGATTGGATATATGTAGGTACAATATAACTGAAAAATCCCGTGTTACCTGCTAGCTTTCCCGAACTTTTCGGGATTTAAGGAATTCTATGTTCCTACGCTGCCGATGATATACACTACTAACAAATTTTATCAAGATCGATGCAGCCGTGAAAAGGAGAGACAGGCAGAGTTACTAGAGTCAAATAAAATATTTACATCTGAAATTGTGGAAATATATTGACCAGATTGGCGTTAAACAGGTAAAATAGGCGAAAAAGGGAGGAGGCTTAAACCATACAGTGAGCTAAATGATGACGACATCTGAAATAAACTCAGGCCACCCCATTAATTACAAGCTTAGAAAAACCGTGATTTTGTTTCTTTTTATTCTATAGATCAAATGACCGTGACTTCAAAATTTAGGCCTTATGTCACGATACAACTTTGTCCACAACGCAGAAAAAAGTGTGTAATTGTATAAAAATAATTGCCAAATTTTTCGAAGCATGAAGTTAAGGTATTTTCAGACTACGTTATATATTTGGTACCATATAGCTATATACGCTTACGTTGCATTACTTTGCGAAATAGCACAGCATTTTTGCATTTATATATTATATTATTTTGTATTGCTAAGTTTAACGGAGACCTACGGTGTATTCAAACGATATTTAGTGCTATAAAGCTATCGCAGTAAAGGTAGAGCTGGGAACACTTTGAAGCTATATAGGTACGTTATAATATCATAGTGTTTTATGCCATAGTTGGCAAACAAGCAGATGGGCTACCTGATGGTAAGCAGTCACCGTCGCCTATGGATACTTATAGCACCAGAGGCATCACAAATACGTTGCCGACCCTTTAAGAATATATTAACTCACCTTTTTAAGAACCCAATGTTGTAGCTTAAGTAGCATGTAGTCTGAAAAGACCTTTAATGTTGCAATCGACGTACAAACTATAAAGCCAGACGTAAAGACTTAATATGTAACAATCACGTGTTCTAGGAGCCATTAGGAGCTCCAAGGTTACTTTTTGCTCCTACTCTCCGTGACTAAGTACGTACACTCAAGCACTTAAATAATTCAGTGCACGTAGTAAATGAAGATTCATGTAACATTTTCTACCGGGTGACACTTCTTACCGAAACGGAAAAAAATTGGGCGTGGCAGGTACCTACATTGAGTAGAAAGCCTAAGACAAACTTGTTTAATAAAAACGTAGTCACCATAAATTAGTTTATCCTCTATAAGGAAAAGGTTTTTGAACAGTAAAAAATTTGCATAGTAATTATTTTATTGGCTTCTACTCCGTGTACTTGTGACGTCCTTGTTTTTCCGTTTCGGTAAATAAAAAGTCACCCGCTATAATTTTGAGCAGGGTATATGACTAAGCAACGCAACAACTAGTGGAATAACACACTGACAAAGTGGTGATCAAGATAAATCAGACCGATGGCAGTCCAGCAACGATGTGGGTTGACGATATTGTCAAAACGCTGTCAAAAAACTATCCACTCAGTATACTACAACAAACTACGTTTCAAATCTGTACTTGCCTGTACATAAGAGTACAAACAAAATTATTATGTAAAAAATGTGGCTCTGGCTTACAAAGTGACCGCATCCACAGAAATCTATTGTAATGAGTGTGTACTGGTACGACTCGACGTACGAGTAGCAAAAACAACACTTGGAAACAAGACTGCTTTTTGTTAATGGTTATTAAATGAGTTGATGTAACCCACTGGCTCCATTTAAACATTATGACCTAGTCACTTATAATATATTTGTCAATCGATACGCATTAGGATTGTTAAGAGAAACAGCCTAGTTTGAGTATATATTTTTTTTTTTTAAACTTTACAGATACCGCTTTTCAGGTCCTAGATAAAAAGGCAAGATAATCCGCCCAATTCTAAAGTATTTTTAGTTGTTTTAAGTATTTATTTAAATGACTGAAAACATCCATGATACATATCAGAACCAGGGACAAAAAATATTATTAAAAAACCGGCCAAATGCGAGTCAGGGTTGCATTAAGTGTGACAATTTGACGGACAATAAAGTGATCATGTTAGGATAACTTTTTGAGGTACAAAACCCTAAAAAACGCAATATTATCTTCTCCAATACGCATTTAACATGTTCCTATTCAATGCAGTGTCAGGCAGTATAGGTGGCACTTTTATCTATTCTTTGGTAATTATTGAGTCTAACTAAAGCAATGAAAGACATAACATAAACTAAAAACTGTGTCAGAGCCGTTATGATTATGACACACGCACTGCATGACCAAAATGTTATTGCTTATGTTCTAAACATAAAACCGCATAGCGCTATTTTGTTATATATCTAGCTAATTTAGTGCACCTAACTAGTGAAACTGCTGATCACAATAGTAGACTGTATTATTAGCATAGTAGGTACCTAACTAGTTAAGTAGGTATATACTTACGCACTTGTTTATTGTATAATTTGTATAGGATAGAGACTGTTGTGTCAATACTTATAATTACGTTATGCAGTTATGCACAATAAAAGTTTATTATATTCTATCGAAACTTTTAACTCTGTTTATATCACAAGGCACGTGTACATTCTGTTCCGAATGACCTCATCCAATTTAAACTGCTCAACTAAAAGGTCGATTGAAAGAATTCCGGAAAATTAGAGCAATTCACTAGTTTTGCTAGGAGTCCATTTTGAATCTACTATACCTAGCCATAAAATACAGATACTCTCCGCAAATTTGTTAAAGTTTACTTACAAAAGATAACAGAGTAATTTGCGATTAATGACACAAATTTCTTCACTTAAACACGAAAATTAAAAAACAATTGTGTTGCGTAAATATTATTTATTCATAATGCTTGCGCTTGGCCGTCATTTCGCCTCATGTTAAGCGATGATGTAGTGTACGATGGAGCATACTTGTCTAAGATCAGATTGTAACCATCGGGGAACACAAATACAGGCAGCGCATTCATCAGTCTAACGGTTCGCACAATAAAAGTGGAATCAAAACGCTTGTTGGATTTTCGGAATACCATGAAACGGTGTTGTTGCTTCGTGATCGCCCTGGCCGATAGAAAAATCAGCTCATTTGTAAGTAGTACATTCTAGAAATATTTTAAAATTGATTTCTAAAACTTAGACGCGCAAGATTACGTCCACTCATTTTATAAAACGTAATAATTGGTAATCAGAGTTTAAAAAAAATGCGGTTGAAAAATATCAATTATTACGAAACGTTAGCTGACAATTACCTATTTAAAAGTGCACAGTGAACAAAAACTCAGTCTATTGTTGTCATGACTGCAATCGTTGCATCACTGCGGTGACAATCAACGTTTCATTTGGACGTTGCAAAAAGGATCACAAATTCACCAGACATTTATGAAATCAACTTTGAGACAAGTTGTAGTTAGGTACTACCAAAAAGTTGAGATTCCAGATTTGTGTGTAATTGAAGAGTTGCGAAACTATGAAAGTTAAAACTGCAAACAAACTGAAGTTATGTTTTACCAAATTAGTCTTTGGAAATTATCGAACCGACATCGTTGCGTGGCTTGGGAAAGTGAAATATCTCTTTGGGTTCGTGGGTGGTCAAATTTGGGTATCTGATATTCTATTCAAGCGAGCTTAGGGAAGATAACGGCGCGGGCAACGCTGCGTAGACGGAAGTAGCGGATATGCTCCGAACATTTTCCGAGAGGGTTGCCCCAGGCAGCGTGCTAGGGAGGTACCAGTGTATTCCTATGGAGGTCCCGGTACCTCCCGTCTGGAAAGCCACCGAAAGGTTGTTAGTAGGCCTACATAACCTGATTACTGCCCAATACAACCTATATCACCCGTTACAAAAAAAGTATTTTAAACAAAAAACTAAATCAATATTAGTTCAGCCGTTTGAGAGCTACACATGTTAAACTTATAACACCCCTCTTTTTGTTTCAGGGGTTAAAAATTAATCTCGTACACTTGAGTTAAGAACAGCCGAGGCAAGGCGGAGGCGCCGTCGCGGCTCTGCAATTTTGTACCTACGGTGAACTGTAAAGAGTTGACTTTTCCCCGACCACTTGTACGACGCAACGGAACCTCGTCTCTTCAGTCAGCGTTGTAATCAGCGTTGTTAAAGTTGTGAGTTCCTTTCGACACAAAATTTATTAAATCGAAGTCATTATTGACTACCTACTAGCTACGCAACGCGGTTTCACCAGGACATTCCCTGAATCAAGGACCGCACATATTCCGGGATAAAAATCTAGCTCTCCGGACCTCCATCTCTATGCAAAAATCACATCGACCCTTTGCTCTGTTGCTGCGTGAAAGACGAACAAACAAACTCCATTTTGCATTTATTATAGTATCTAGTATAACGATTGCAATAAAATAAATAAATAAATAAATATTCGGGACATTTTTTCACACACGGTCATCAATCTATGTATCACCATCATCAGGCGAGATGGCAGCCAAGTGCAACTATTATAATGCTTATTTTAAACAGTCTATTACTATGTTCCCACTGCTGGGAGACACTTCTTCTTTCAGAGGCCTCTCTCTGGGCCTAATCAACCGATGTATGAAGTTATGTTATTGTGTACCATTTATTGTACAGATGTCTTGACACCTAAAATTATTTACTTATATTTTCAGTCTCAGCTGAGCATAAAATATTATCACCGTTATTATTTTCTCTGTCATAAGTCATAAGAAATTTATTAATAAAAAAGTTCAATTTACAAGTCAAAAAACAAATGTTCACTTAAAGTGAGAAAAATACAATAATAATTATAATTGATTGATTAGAACAGACTACTAATTGCATTACAAAAATAATAAACAATACGTACAATACAGTTCTTAGACGCTACATATTAATGTTTATTTCTGCTAAACGGTTACGTAATTCAGAAACGGCTAAGGAGGTAATTAACATAATAACCTGAAGCCGCCAATTTGTCAATCATAGCCCAAAGATATACGTGCGCTGTAAGACTTGATACAGATCTAATGGATGCCTTCACTTTGAGCATGTAACATTACTCAGTAGCAAACCAGTAGACTTTTACTCTTAGAAAGTGCTCGGGAAAAGCAAAGCTGAGACGCGCTATATTTCTACTCCGTAGAATACTTTAATCCCACCGTATATTCATGGTGTGGTGTTGCGGGCAAATAACTCCCGGGAAACTCTTCCAGGTTCCATTTGTTATAACTACTAAGTCCCGGGAGATCCCGGACTTCGGCGGAACTTGCAATGTACAAGTTGGGAATATGCCGATAAGCACTGAACACTGCAGCGACAAATACAATTCAAAGCAGCTGTGTTTGAAATGAAATCTAGTTAGAACACCTCATACTCATAGATTAGAGCGGTAACAAAATACGTTTAACGTAAATGAAACAATAGAATTCTGCAATAAAACCTTGTTCACACTGATTGAATCCAGATAAAAATATATTAAGTATATTTCTTAAGAACAGCTACCTACATTACAGATCATACCTATTTAAAGATTTCACCCGACAAGTATAATTAGAATTTTAATATATAAATTCCTGCTGATCGACATTAGAACACGAAACAAGAAGAAATTTGTGGAGAAGTGTGTCAGGTCTGTATGTGAAAATTGCAAACATGAAAGTCCTTTTTCCGATTCAAGCCTTGCAAGCGTCCTTTTTCTACGACTCTACGCACGCAACCCTATATTGTCAATGACATTCACTTGAGCCCCCTACTTGTTCAATAATAAAATAACGTACCTACGTGTCCTACGTAACCTACGTCACTTGATAACGTAGAAACAGAATAAAATCAATAAACACAAGGCAGCCGCGAGAGAACCAGCTAATTCTGTATATTCACGGTAACGATCAAATAAATACTCCCAAATATAACATTCTCTCTCACGTTTCTCGATTCTAATAATACTTGTACCTACAAACAAATCTGAATATTCGAAAACTTCGAAGTGCGGAAGCCATTGAAATTTTACTAATAACGTGATTATCGCACAAGTATTACTCACACCCACACGTAAACAATTGTTTATTAGATTAATAGAATCACGTGGAGAACTTGTCTCTTATTACAATTTGTTCACAATGTCCAAGAGATTGGTCAATCAAATCTCTGGAAATGTTGCGGCTACTGCGTAGTTTAAAGTATTCGCAGTGAACGGGTACGCCCAACAAACAACCCTAATTTAATTTGAAAACTATGGGGTTAGGTACAAGGAAATAGTTCAAGGATCGGTACCAGTTTTAGTATTGGGTATTAAGAAGCCATAAGCTGAGGTATATAGGAAGGATCGGAAATCTTACAATAATGCTTTTCTATAATAATGAGTAGGTACTTGGAGCCATTTAATTAAAATTATTGTATTGTAGTCCAGCACCGCACACCAAAACGAAAACATTCTAGATAGGTAATACTGGAAACCGTCGACATTCCTCTATTTCATCAATACGGCTCACAAAACATGGCTATTCAATTAACTACGTTCTGTCAGTCGACCGATGGAGCCATTCGTGTAATGAAATTTGAGTGAAATACAAACTTAGCTACGTGTCGACAGATAGGTCCTATTGTTCATACGTGTTTACTTTAATTATTAAGAGTTGCACTGCCATTCGTTTCACCCAGATCTCACGCGGAGAACTTTCTCTGGTAACTGATATCTAATAACGTGCATTAACGAAGAAATTAGCAAGTTTGCTGAAGCAATTTGGGGTAATTCCACGAGAAAGGAAGCTTTGTTTCACGCAGCCCATATTCATAGAGCGGAGTCCCGCAAATTGAATGTAATTGCCGCAACGAAGTGTTGAATCAGACCAGCGTGGCTGCTGGCCTAAATAGCGCCTATTTACCCACTTAGGATCAGAATTCTGAAACACCCACAGACCACCTGTTTATGGAGTTAAATTTCCGAGAAGTAAGTGACATCAGCTGACAAAGTCGAACAACGAATATTGCAGGTAAAGAAACCTGCATTGGATGAACAAAGTGGTTTGTTGTATTTGCTACAAAATATTGCCACAGAAACTACTGCCACTATAGAGCTTACAGTAAAACAGGTTCCTTTTAAGGCATTCATACATTTTGATATTTTAAATAGTGTTTTTACGATACAGCTAGAAATAATTTTGCAGCGTCTTGTAAACGTGACAAATGTTATGAAACACTTTTATCCATCGTCATTTAATTCGAGAATTTTCAGTCAGTAATAGAAATTCCGCAATTTCCTGTATTTTGTCTCACAGACAACTAGCGAACGCCAACGTCATGTTGTATTTAATTAATCACCCAAATAGATTTTATTGCGACAAATATTTACATCTGCCGCAAAGTGAGGTCGTTGTAACCGACAACTATCAGTTTTATTTATACGAACTTCAAACTTGTTAGTTTACTACGGCTTTATTGGTAGTTTTGTTAAGAATTAATTTTATCGGCCACTCTTAACTACACCATTGTTCTTAGACAAATGATATCGTGAGAACAGGTAACATTCTCTCGAAGTTGAATATAAAAATTGGATCTGCTCGTCATAAAGCTATGACGGTGCAATAAAAATGAAATGGAATATTTATTTACAGCATTTCCCGGCGCTAAGCTCGGTACGGCCTATTGGTGCCTGTTGTGAAAGAGGACGTACCACTGAAGCATGACATAGCAATATTTTTATTGGAAATCAATGCTATATCGCTTTCCAAAACACACAAAACGAATTGCTTTAGTCAGTGAAAATCGTATCGGGGCTATTTCGTCCGAGTACAACCTATACGCCACGCCATGCAAAGATTTTGGTGCCTCTTGCCAAGTATTCATTACCCGCCTTTAACCTTTTGAATATTGAAATATTTTTCATTTTCAAAATAAGGGCCGCAGGCATTTGAGGTCTTACTGACATTTAAGAAACAGTTACATTATACCTGGTACCAATTAGCAATTTTTGGGACCAGAAATTATTAAATTTGTAACTTTAGCATTGGCTACTGTGAAGAATATAAGCATTAATAACTTGTATACTATTTTGTTGGATTATCGGAATAATTTAATACCCACATTGTATCTATTGGGGCCCATCTTTAAATAATAATATGCATAAATACATCCATAGAAATGCTAAGATCTTCAATATTATTTAATACTAGCTGACCTGACAGACGTTGTCCTGTCTTAGAACTGTCAAACACGCAAAGTCAAAATTGTAAATCTTATTTTTTTACACCTTGGGTTACATTATTGGAGTTTCAGTAAGGATCCCTATTTTTTTTTTTGAAAATATAACATAGCCTATGTTAACCGGGGATAGTGTAGCTTCACAACAGTGAAGGAAATTTTTCAAATCGGTTCAGTAGTTTCGGAGCCTATTCAATGCAAACAAACAAACAAACAATCAAATCTTTCCTCTTTATAATATTAGTATAGACTACCTCGACTAAGTACTTACAACTTTACTATTCTACTTCGATCATGTTAGAATTATGGAATATGGAAGGCACTATGAAAGACCTTCAGATTATGATTTATTTACTTGCTCTTACAAAAATTCAATATTACTACGCATTTGATTAATAATGCCAATCTTATTTATACTTACCATGTACTTATATTTTACCAAAAAGCAAATAAACTTAGACCTTGATTACTCCAATAAAAAAACTTTATCAAATTCTTTATACGCAAATCATATTAAAGAACGCATCACAAAATGGTTTTAAATATTCGTTCATAAGAATTCGTAAAAATATTTACTTCTTTTTAACGAGTTTTTAAAGCAAGCACTCTTCATAATGCGGAAAGTTGAAATGAGCTTTATAAAATACTTTGATTGATAAGGTTGAGTAATAAAAGATAATCAAGGTAATTCAGAAGGAAAACTCTTAAGAACGTTAATAAGTAAAGGCTTATTGAAATTTGGTTTTTCAAATATGTTTTATGTGTAATGACTCAAACTAGATGAGATATCCGCCTCAAACAAAACTGCTATGAATAAACAATTTAATGACATTTAAGTTACCGTAAGATGGTATCAATTATATTTATCTGAGTATCTGAGTATCTTTACATTAAAAGATTAGTCTTGTGTAAAACAACTTTAGTTTAATCATTTAATGTATAGATGAACTAACAACACCATTATAATGAAACTGTATTGGCGAAGTTCACACGTGTTCGTTGACAGTTGACAGTCTTTCGTCGACTGCCAACGAACACAGTATATAAGTGGCGGTTGCATTGCAATCACCCTCTTTTCTTTGCTCGAACCTCGAAGCGATAACAAGTGTAAACGAATTGTGTGTAAAACAGTTTAAAAGGTGATTTCTTGGCTGAAAAGCTAACAAATCAGAATCGGGATTAATAAGTTACAGATGTCTTCTTATTTTCTCATGTCCACAGAGTGTAATTTGTCTTTTGTTAAGTGGTTCAAAACCTGTTTGCTAGTCATGTTTTTTTTTAGAGCCCTAATTAATAGTTATTGTACAAAGTGGCTGTTTTATTCCTTGCGTTTTCTTGATTATAATTTCTTTGCTAATGATTAATTTAATACTAATTACTAAATAACTGTGCTCATGTTAAAAGTTCTTCAGATTATATATCCAATTAGTGTACTTATTGTTATATATGCAAATTTCTGCCGCCGATTCTGCGGCTGAGCCTGCTGTCGAGCCTGCCGCTGAGCCTGCTGTCGAGTCTGCGGCTGAGCCTGCTGTCGAGCCTGCGGCTGAGCCTGCTGTCGAGCCTGCTGTCGAGCCTGCGGCGAAGCATACAGTGGAGCCTGCAGTGGAGCCTGCCGCGAAGTCTGCGGCTGAACCTGCTGTCGAGCCTGCTGCTGAGCCTGCGGCTGAGCCTGCCGTCGAGCCTGCCGTCGAGCCTGCGGCTGAGCCTGCTGTCGAGCCTGCCGTCGAGCCTGCGGCTGAGCCTGCTGTCGAGCCTGCGGCTGAGCCTGCTGTCGAGCCTGCGGTCGAGTCTGCAGCGGAGCATACAGCGGAGCCTGCAGTGGAGCCTGCCGCGGAGTCTGCGGCTGAGCCTGCTGTCGAGCCTGCTGTCGAGCCTGCTGTCGAGCCTGCGGCTGAGCCTGCGGCTGAGCCTGCTGTCGAGCCTGCGGCTGAACCTGCCGTCGAGCCTGCGGCTGAGCCTGCTGTCGAGCCTGCGGCTGAGCCTGCTGTCGAGCCTGCGGTCGAGTCTGCGGCGGAGCATACAGCGGAGCCTGCAGTGGAGCCTGCCGCGGAGTCTGCGGCTGAGCCTGCTGTCGAGCCTGCGGCTGAGCCTGCCGTCGAACCTGCCAGCTGAGCCTGCAGCGGAGCCTCCAGTACGCAGTTACGTAAGAGACATTGTACGCAGTTGCGTAAGATCCGGTGTACGTAGTCGCGTAAGAGCCGATGTACGCAGTTGCGTAAGAGACATTGTACGCAGTTGCGTAAGATCCGGTGTACGTAGTCGCGTAAGAGCCGATGTACGCAGTTGCGTAAGAGACAGTGTACGCAGTTGCGTACTGACTTAACTAAACCAGATTCGGTTTTAGTCTGATACGATGTGCTTTTCAGTATGCAGTTGCATTCTGATATTATGTAACATAAAACGATAGTATAAGACTTCAAAATAAGATTGTAAAGTACACATTTAATTAACACGTATAATGTCTATTATCATATAATACATGACACGTATACACGAGGACGTGTAATTGAGTCGGATGGCCGAATGTAAAACAACTTTAGTTTAATCATTTAATGTATAGATGAACTAACAACACCATTATAATGAAACTGTATTGGCGGAGTTCACACGTGTTCGTTGACAGTTGACAGTCTTTCGTCGACTGCCAACGAACACAGTATATAAGTGGCGGTTGCATTGCAATCACCCTCTTTTCTTTGCTCGAACCTCGAAGCGATAACAAGTGTAAACGAATTGTGTGTAAAACAGTTTAAAAGGTGATTTCTTGGCTGAAAAGCTAACACTTGTAAGCAACCAAGCAATATTATATCAACATTCTGAAATGAAAAATATACTCTACAAGCTTTTTTACCCAAACAAGTATAACCAATTGATTCAGCCCCTTTAAACTCAATAAATGCCTTGTTCGATCTTCCTATGACTAACACCAAATTGACTACGATTCACGCTGGACTGAGAATTCCTTCATTAATCGAATTAACCTCTAATTTCTTTCGTTAGTGAGTCTAATGGTCATGCTGCCGTTAGGAGGCCTTCGTTTATTGGGATCAATTAGGCAGGGCATTCGAGGGTCGCTGCTTCATAAATCATTTATGTTCCGGCGTCGATAGTTTACTCAAGTCTCAAGATGTAATTTCTATCAACCTATGACACAATTTCCTTCCATGTTCATTAATTAATATAATTAGCTTGATATCTTGGAAAGTTTAAACAAGATCGAACAAAATCCAGTTAAAAACAAAGGTCAAAAAATTGTGTTTTGAAAACCAGTGATAGCGTGGATTTTTTCAATACAATGTGACTTAAATATATTAGAATCATCAAAATAGCTTCTATTAGTATTCTCAGTTCATACAAGTATGAGTGCTCCATTCGTGTCTTAAAACGTAGATGTAGTGAGCGTTGGACTATGACAAGGCGGGCCAGCCATCTGCCCGGCGTACATTTCCGCAACCACCAACCGTGAAAGAAGTCATCCATATACATCAGCTGCTTCAAACGACGACGCCTTGAAGGTAGAATCGTTTGTTTCACATTCCATCTGAACACTCGTTGTTAGCTAACTTGCGCATAAAGAACTAGTTAGGTTCTGATTCTTCAGATTCCGATGTATTTTTTCTTAGGGCACTCTGGAATTGTCTCGAAAGACATTGGGAAAAAACTCGGAAATGGATCTTGAAGTAGAGCAGATTTACCAACAACATTAATATCTTGATGAGGTCGATCGTGGTTTTTAGAGGTAGGTAGGTGACTTACCTAAATTCTAATAGGAAACTTTTCAGTGCGAAAAGTTTTCATATTTTAGTTTTTTTTGTCGAAATAATTTCTGCTACATTATTGCGACAATAATTAAATTAAACTTTAGACTTAAAAAAAAAAAAAAACAGCAGTTTTTCAAGTGATAGACGATTACTTTCTAAGATTAATTGTTACTGTTCCACTCTGATGGTCACGCTAAATGACATCAAATAAGACTGTAGCCGCTGTACTTGTTCAATAATAATCATTGCACAATTCATCAGCTTTCTCTTGTCGTGGAACTGGTGTCGGCAACCATTGCCCATTTGCTACAGTTGTTATACTCAGTTTTTATTTCAACTCGAGTGAGTTAATTATTATCCAACTTGCAGTGAAACTGCCTCTCACATTTTTACCCAAAATAATGAGAGAAGCGCGAAGCCTCTCATTTCATACGAACAGTTGTAGAGTAACGAATATCAGCGAGTGTGTCTCATTGTTATGGTTCAGTACAATGCGTGGTTTCAGAAAGTACTCCCGCTGTCGATACTTGCCAGTAATTTCTACGGTTGCTATTGTTATGCGCCTCGCTTTTGCGACTTTTGTGTATCACATGAATGACGTGACTTTGTACGTTTCTTGTTTCGGATATTATTTTCATTTCAGCATCTTACAAGTCTACATCAAATGATGATATTGCTAATGTTTTGTTGTTTTTCTTATTCTTATGTACTATCGTTTTTCATTATAGTTTTATTCATTCAAAATTTAATAAAATTAGTTATCAATTACTGTCTACGTTTCTGAGAAGAAATAATTACTCATAAATGTTTAATATTTAAATTTGAATTTTGACATGCATATGGACTTATTGCGTCTAAAATATATTGATTGATATATTAGCCCACTCACAATTTTGCTTTTAGCGTTAAGCCTTTTATGCTTATATTTCTAACGTATTTTTCTTGTAATTTCCTTTTTGTGGTGTCAATATTGTATTGTAATATCTAAAACAGCTAACATTCACACTTTGTAAGGCTTATCTAAAGCAGCGCAAACAATTAACGGATCATAAATTGGTAGCATACTACCATTACGAGCTGTGCGCTTTAAAACTTTGATAAGTAACGCCGCCAAACATTAATCTGCTTTAGGAGGCTTTGCGCTTGCAGCAACCAGCCGGCCAGCTTTTCCGGCGGTGCTTCGTGGGAACCGTAATAAAAGTGAAATTAAAACCGCGCGAACAAGTGCATTGATTAATATCATCGCATCCGGCTGCCTTTTATAAAAACAATGGTCTCCATTACCTAGAAAACAATAGCACATCTCACAAACACACACACTGCTCTCTTCGGAAAACGCACATGCACAATTTTCCGAACACCGGTTACGGACACTGCGTCGGTCGCGTCAGAGCAAAGGGCGGCACGAACAAACGCTGCCTCTGCGCGCGATAGACTGACTGTTCTCGGGCGGACGGACTCGCGCCGGAGCGGGACGCGCGGCGGGCGTGCCGAGCCACTGCGCGCGCATGCCCCTCTCTCTCCCACGCACCTCACCACACATACTCTTGTCTCTTGTCCACACGCTCTAGCACACCTTTCGTTCCCAAGACAGGTGTTCCTGTCCCTGTGTGCGTACAGACATGCGACGCCTGCATGTGTGCGCGCTTCCTGCGGCGGCAGTGGATCGTTTTTTATGCCCGGCAGAAATTATAAAAAAGTAAATGGAGGGAAAATTAAATAAAACGTTTACAATGAAGCGTTTTCCTGTGCGCTTTCAATGATTCAGTGTGCGCTATTTTTTGGGTCGGTATCATAGCGGTTGGGATTACGAGGCTTTTTACGGATGTTTGAGTAATGTAGGCGGGCATAATTAGACACGGGGCGGAAAGGTATATTGATTGCGGTGACGGGGGTTTGCGGAAAAATCGATATTTTTGTATTAAAGGTGGCACGCGACGTGTCCGGTGCGTCCGTGGATGAGTAAGCGTATCGATCCACACGCCAACTTTCGACCCTACTTTATGGCTCGCTCTATTACTTAAGTGAACCACGCAGTGATCTCATATCTCTGCTTCATAGTTTCCCTGTATTACATAATCTCTACTTGTACAGAAACACATTTTCGCTCTTATTTCCAAACTTTTCTTGAAGTTTGCTGATAATTATTACTTTTAGTGTAGTACTTACCCCACCCAACTACAGTTACAAATGAAATGTGATGGAAGTGGTGACAGATTTCTTTTATTCCATAAAGTATTCTATATTTTTAACCAGCCGCGGGTTAACCAGCTTTTCTAAAGGAACCGTATATTTAAACAGTAGGATATAAAAGTTTTTTTTTTGGATTGCTCAAATTTTGCAAACATTTAATGCATTGAACATTAAAGGGCGAATTTTTGTTTGAATCTATTCGGAACAAAAATGAAGAAAAAAATTAAAACGCGCCCGCGCCGTGTCCCCTGTTCGTCTCTCACCCATTCTCTATCAGTTATCGAGCCTTTTATTATCTAATATGTGCCCTGACTCGTATAAAAAAATAAAAAAATGTTTCAATAACTAAACTGATTGCGTGATAAAAATTTAAAAAGCTACCTTGTATTTTACAAATCTATTTACCAGTTACGGAGTTGAGTTACAAATATATACTAAAACACTTAACATCAATAATTTTTACATTTATGATATTACTGTGATAATGTTATAATTCTTTAACTGTAATAGGTATATTTAATTTAGGTCGTTACGTAATTTTTTTATTCAAAATATTCCATGCACTTCAAAAAGCCAATATTCCGGGTAAAACTAGCAAACTGGCAATACCGAACCACACTCACCTACGAGACTGTTATCGGGAACGCTTAAACTGAACGCTTTCATAAAACCGTATGCGACGACGTAAGCTCCATAAAAGCAAAATGTAGTCCTTTATGCGACGAGACGAAACTAATAAAACATTTTAAAACATTTCGCGCTTTTCGTTTTGCTTAATATCGAAGTCGTAAAGAAATAATTAAGGCAAATAACAGAAAAACCCAATGCATAATACAGTTTTTTTTAAATCAATGTCATCATCTTCATCAGCCATAAGACGTCCACTGCTGAACATGGTCCTCCCATGGCCTCAATTTTTTATTATGTAAATACCTTTTTTAGGGTTCCGTACCCAAAAGGTGTAAACGGGACCCTATTACAAAGCCTACGTTGTCTGTTTGTCGGTCTATCTGTCTGTTCGTACTACCTTTTAACGGCTGTATCTTTCGAACCGTAATAGATAGCCAGTTGACATTTTCACAGAATATGTAATTTTACTAATAAAGTGAAACAATAAAAATCAAAGGGGGATACAACAAAAGTTTTTTTAAACATATTTTTGTATTTGCTGTCGGTAATGTAAAAACAATAAATTATCTTTTGTAAATACTGACTTCAAAAAACAACAAAACACAAACATTCTGAGTTAATATGCCACTATAACGAACAAAATAATATTTTTACACCCATTTTGAAGTCTAGAATACAGTAGAATTTTTAGTGAAACACCTATGATAGTGGAATGCTTAAAACCTTCTCTAACTCTGTTAAAATCTTCCAAAATGTAGCAACCCTAGCCCAGTGACCGACAGTAGGCATTGAACTCAAGGACACGTTTGAGTCAACCTACTGCTTATATACATACTGTGCTAATACCATACCTTACAAGTTCGAATACATATCTAAAGGAACACAGCCGAATAGCTTGGACGGAATTAATCTATTTCTCTACAAAAGCTGCGTCAACACTAACGACTGCGTCTATTAAAATAGTCGCCTAAATCATTAATCTTTCAGCCTAGACCCAAGAGATCTCTTCAGATAATGCTATGATATATTGCAACATAGCCTCATTACTTACCACGCCATAGTGTCAGCTCCGGTAAATACAACCAGTCCCAGGGTCATTATATTAAAAGAAATCATAAATAGACACATCTCCTAACGAATGCAGCAATTTTTTTTGGGTTGGTTCGAAAAAATGTGTTATCTCTAGTTTTAATAGATCTAACAGATACAAAAATAAGTTCATTTTAAAGGTAATAAAAATACCTAAAACCCCAAACTAAGATTTTTTACTTTGAAAGTTCAAATTTGAAAAATAATTAGCTGCTTCCTTGTAATGTTGTTTTTTGATACGTTATATTACTGTTAGCTGCTAATTGTGGGCATACTCTTCATACCACGACAATCGTTCGCCTATATTTTGTATGGACACGTTCACATTTAGCGATACTCTTTGCTGGATCGTGGATCAGATGCAAGCAGTATAGAGTAAAGGCATAGGCACACTGCTGCCGTGGACGAGAAGCGTGGTGTGTCAGTACATTACCACTTGCACGCTCATGCTGTGGCTATGATGTGGTACAATGTGTCATCAAACATGGGGTTCTTCAAAAGGCGAGTTAATAGAGCCTTAAAGGGCCAGCAACGTATTTGTGATGCCTCTGGTGTTACAAGTAGTTGGCGACTGTGACTACTTATCATCAGGCAGTCCGTCCGATTGCCATCTTCCCACCTATGTCATTAAAAAAAGTTAGCCGCCACGGGACCCCCCGCAGGTGTAAAACATCAAACTCCCGTCAGAGAAGCTGTATAGTTTACGCGCACGCATAAAAACAAACAAAAGAGTCGAGGGCAGTGGCGTGGGTATGACGGCAATAAGAAAGCGTCATATCATTTGCCGTCACGGCCTTCGAGTCGGTTTTACTCCCAAAGCGCGCCAATAGAAGTATCAGTTTTTTTTTTTACTGCTGTTGCGGCGCCTGTATGTCTCCGTCGTAGAGATCCTGGGTGCGATCTCGGGCGGATGTTAGAATGATGAAATTAAATATGCAACAAATGCGTGAAGTGGGTACTTCACAAAGTGACAAATAATTGTCTTTGTGTTAATAAAGTTCTTTAAACCTAAACCTAAATATCTGGTCAGGGTCTGGGTGTTAGTTGTCTGTGTCTTTCATGTCATTTCCGAAGCAAGGAATCTGAGTGAGGTGCTATGAGTGTGAAGCGTTATTTATTATTTAACAAAGTAATGTAGTCTGAAAAGAGCTTAATACCTCCGTTAGCTTTCGGAACATAAGTCTGTAAGGACTAGCACTAGACACTAGAAGTAGGCTTAGGGCTTAATCTATATTTAATTGCTTGCGAAATAATTCCCACGAATCTAATGAAATAAAGGTGCCTAAGCCTGGTTCAACAAGTTACTGTAACTTGGCTTCAAATTCTGATATCTCGTCTCAACAGACCGTTCACTTTGCTTGTTAGGTAGTTTGATATTTTTAGTGCTATTTATTTTAAAGTAGAATAAAAGGTTTTTTTGCAGTTTTAACACTTACTATGGTTGTTATAAAGCTGCTAAAAAGAACAAAAAGTAATACCTACTTAGTACTCTACCAAATTGGAGGTAATCTCCTTTTTAGGGTTCCGTACCCAAAGGGTGTCAACGGGACTATTACTAAGCCTACACTGTCTGTCTGTATGTATAGCATTTTAACTGATTAAAAAGAAAAAAGAGAACTCACAGAGTAATTATGACATGTATAGAAACGGTGAAGTAACTAAGAAATAATAAAAAAAAGGGGGGCCCCATACAAATAATTTATTTTTAACCGAATTCAATAGGTGGTGGTTATCAATACGACTGTATGTTTTTTTTAAGGGAATATATGGTTTCTTTATATAAGATGTTGTCTACGCGGGTTAAACCAAGGGGCTTGGCTAGCAAAAGTGTCTCTCAAAAGTTTTTGACTTCCCAGAAAGTTACATGAACTGGATATAATACCTATACGATAGATGCCACTTGCCAATATATATAGATACTAGCTGGATACCGCGGTTTTACCCATGATTTTCCAGTTTTTTTTTTAATTTTCTGGGTGACAAAGTACCCCATTATGTCTGTCCTTATGATGTACATTCAGTCAGTGGAAATCGCACACTGTGCGGTTCACGCGATTTTTCTTGCCTCATACCTGCAAAATTTGGAATGAGCTACCGCGGTGTTTCCATGAAGCTACAATAAGGGGTTAGTCAAAAAGCGAGTTTATAGATTCTCTGCCTCTGGTGTTACAAATATCTACAGATCTGCATGATTTGATTCCCTCCTGCCAATTTTTCTATCGGACTGCCAGAGTGGGTACGAAGAATCGACACCGCTTTATGGTTGATATTCCGAGAACCCGTATGAAGCGCTTTGATTCCACATTTATTATGCGAACTGCTAGTCTGTGGAATTCGCTGCCTGAGTGGGTGTTCCCCGATAGTTACAATCTGGGTGTCTTCAAGTCGAGAGTGAATAGGTTTCTTCTAGGCAAGCGTGCTCCATCGTAGGCCGCATCATCGCCTAACATCAGGCGAGTTGGCGGCCAAGCGCAAGCCTATTTAATTTTTTATTTTTTTTAATTAGGCAACGACCGTAACTGCTTATCATCAGACAGCCCGTGTGCTTGTTTGCCACGTATGGCGTTAAAAAACTATCAACCTGTCTAATTTCGTTAAGATTTGCCTAGTTGTTTACACAGAAAGAGAGACAACTACTCTCAGTTTTAAAATATTAGTTAAGATTTGATCATTTCAGCCGTAGGACGTCCACTGCTGGACATAGGCCTCCCCCATCGATCTCCAAAAGGGCCGGTTGGAAGCGGCCTGCATCCAGCGTTTCCCTGCGGTCTCTTTTAGGTCGTCTGTCCATCTTGTGGGTGGACGTCCTACGCTGCGCTTACCATGGTCTCCATTCCAGAACCTTTCGGCTCCATCGGCCATCTGTTCTGCGTGATATGTGCCCTGCCCACTGCTATTTCAACTTGCTAATCCGGTGGGCTATGTCGGTGACTTTCGTTCCTGTACGGATCTCCTCATTTCGGATTCGATCTCGTAGAGAAACCCCGAGCATAGCTCTCTCCATAGCTCGTTAAGATTTTTTATTGAATAAAGTTAGTGGAAAAAAACTACTAGTAATACAACTGTCAAATGATCCTTCAAATCCAGCTACTAGATTAACCTAAAGTTAAGACTTAAATCCCGGCATTAGAAGTTTTTCCACGACATTCACCGGTCCAAAGCAGTAAGTAAACGTAATAAATTATACTCTTTCAGAATAACATGCTCCTTTCGTAGCCGAGTTTTTTATATTAAAAGCAAAATAAGACGGCTTTCAAGCGGCGCCTAATGTACCGGAGTAATGAGAGAACTACGCCAGACTTGTTGGAAACTGTTAAAAAGAAAAAAATTGGTAGATTAAATAGTAAGGAAGTGAATGTCTTTTCTTTATTTGAGACTAGCAGACCTGACAGATATTGTCCTGTCTTAGAACTGTCAAACACGCAAAATTAAAATTGTAAATCTTTTTTTTTACACCTTGGGTTACATTATTGGAGTTTTAGTAAGGCGATCTTTTTTGAAAATATAATATAGCCTATGTCACCCGGGGATAGCGTAGCTTCCCAACAGTGAAAGAATTTTTCAAATCGGTTCAATAGTTTTGGAGCCTATTGCAAACGAACAAACAAACAAACAATCAAATCTTTCCTCTAATTTATAGATATCATGAAGATAACCAAAAAAAAAATCTTTAATAATGGCATTTCAGAATCTGTTGTTTAAATATTCCACGTATCCTGCCGTTTTACAAATGCTTTCGCATTTTTCGAGATTATAAGTATATTATCTTACTATTGGTCCGCCCCAGCTTCGCACGGGTATATATTATAGCCTATGTTACCCGGGGATAGTGTGACTTCCCAACAGTGAAATAATTTTTCAAATCGGTTCAGCAGTTTCGGAGCCTATTCAATGCAAACAAACAAACAAACAAATAATCAAATCTTTCCTCTTTATAATATTAGTATAGTATAGATGAAAAAAATCATCAAGATCGGCTCAGCCGTTACACCGTAAAAAAGTAAGCTGACTGTAGAGTATTGTATTCGTTTCAATGATCTACTACTGGGTAACTAGTTGGACAGTAGAAATATTCGAGGACATCATCATTTTACCATGAGACCAACTCTGAAATCGCGAAGTTTTCCGCAATTTCAGTGTCAGTCAGATAATGATGAGTACAATGATATCTCCGAATATTTCCACAGTCTAACCAGTCACCCAGTATCTATCTAAAAGCGAAATACGATTCATTTACCCACTGACTGACTTATCACTAAATATTGAAAACTACTTGACCAATGAAGCTGAAATTTAGGTGATTTCTTATGGGATGCAAAGGTCTGCCAAGAAAGGGCTTTGCAAAAAGGCCGAATTAAGGGGCAAAAACAATTGAAAATTTATATTAAAGTCTTCGAGTACAATCGCGTGCAACAGCCAGTTCATTAAAAGTATAGGCAGTGCTTATATAGTAATTTTTAAACTTTGGCGATTTGAACACATGTTTTAGATGTTTATCGGGACTGTTTATCGGGACTTGTTTTGAGGCGGGATCCGGTCACTGGATCGAGCTCCACGATCCGAAGGTCCTCTCCACTGGTTTGTGAAGCGGTTGAAATTAGAAATCATCGCAATTTCAACCGGGAAGATGTATTTAAGTTAGCGGCGTCGTGGAATCCCATAGTAAGCAAGTGTACAAACCGCGGTGTAGGTACTAGGACATTTACCGATACAGTCAGTGTTGTGTAATAGGGCGGGGTGCTACGAGCGCCGAATACAAGTAGGTAAGCTGCATCAAAGCCAGCTTTCAGAATGTTCCGGTTTGACCAGAGTTGCGTACGCAGCGTATGTCTCAAATGTGCAAACGACTGCTCTACAGCATGTAATGCGAAACAGTATCAGAGCTGAGACGTATTCCAAAAATCGACAGAATGCTTCGCCCGATACGACATTTTTGTTTTGATTTTTTCGTAATAAGCCAACGTTTATTTTGATCATTCGTGAATATTAGTTGTTAGCCGAGGCGGGTATTATATTTTTTTACGAAAGTTGTAACGTAGTGCCTTAAATTTTGGCTCAAAAACGTTGTAAACACGGTACAATTGTTTATTTCTGCCATACTCACACCGAAAACAAACACCTGAAACCGAAACTCGACCCCATGTTTGCAAAGTGTGAAAAACTACAACAGTGTGTGTGAGCCAACATTCTTTGAAAACTTTATCACTGCCTTGCACAGGCTTCGGGGAAACGGGAGCGTCTGAAAAGCGACGCTGAGTGCAAGAAGATTGATTAAAACCTCGTATAAATAACTTATCTTGTATACTGTTCACGAACGCATTGGAGGACGTTTTCAAGCTCTTGGACTGGAACGGATTAGGCATCAACATCAATGGCGAATACATCACTCACCTTCGTTTTGCCGATGATATAGTCATCATGGCAGAGTCGCTGGAGGACCTAAATACGATGCTCAGCGACCTCAGTAGCCTTTCCCAACAGGTGGGTCTTAAAATGAACATGGACAAGACAAAAATCATGTCCAATGTCCATGTTGAACCCGTGCCGGTAGTCGTTGGGAACGATACTCTCGAAGTTGTTGACCATTACACCTATCTTGGACAGATTGTTCAGTTAGGTAAGTCCAACTTAGGCAAAGAGGTCGCCCGAAGAATCCAACTCGTATGGGCAGCGTTCGGGAAATTGCGTGACATCTTCTCGTCCAAGATACCAGAGTGCCTAAAGACAAGGGTCTTTGACCAGTGTGTGTTGCCAGTGATGACATATGGTACTGAGACGTGGTCCTTAACTGTTGGCCTTTTGGAAAAACTCAGAGTCACACAGCGGGCAATGGAGAGAGCTATGCTCGGAGTTTCTTTGCGCGATAGAATCCGAAACGTGGATATTCGCCAAAGAACCAAAGTCACCGACATAGCTGTTAAAATTTGCAAGTTGAAGTGGCAATGGGCAGGCCATATCGCTCGGAGAACCGATAACCGATGGGGAAGAAAGGTTCTTGAATGGAGACCACGAACCGGAAGACGCAGCGTAGGTATGCCTCCCACTGGATGGACCGACGACATAGTAAGAGTCGCTGACATCCAGTGGATGCAAAAGGCAGGCTGTCGTTCAGTGTGGAGGTTAAAGGGGGAGGCCTATGTTCAGCAGTGGACGTCTTCTGGCTGATGATGATGATGATGATGATGTATAAGGAAGTAGCCAAAATTGGTTTCAAATAATTATAATAGATACTAACTGTGCTCCGTGATTTCACTAATTTTGAAGTCGGTTTTTTTAATTGATAATTATTGTATTTTAAGGTGTTAAGGAACCCTCAGTGCGCAACCCCGAATCGCACTTGGCCGGTTTTCATTTAAAATCTTTTGCAATTTATAATACTAAACTAGTGTGAAACTGTCGTGTGGTTTCCAAATTCTGATAATAACATGTTTTCCTAACACAGATTATTCCTAGTTTTGGATTATTCTTGCCGAGAAATTGGTACAGCGACCCAACCTGTCACAACTTTCCAGTTTACCGCCCCAGAAGGCAGCTTGCAGTTCCACAGATCTTTGTCATAATAGTATTTAGTTACAGGCAGATGTTGAGCACTTAGCGGCTAGCGCCGGTTTTATTATGAATAGCAACGGAACTAGTATTTTGCGGTTTCCCACTGGAAGCAGACACAAATTAATGCCCAGCCTGTCAGCAAGAAATTAATGTAATGCACCTAGGTTACGACCAACTATTGGTGCTTAGCGAATTTTGTACGCTGGTTCATACACCGAAAAGTTTACTTAATTGAATTTTTGATAAGCCGAATTACAAATGGTGCAATTTGATATGGGCAGCGTACATTTATCGTATTAACGACTTAATCCGCAGATCCTCTTTGAAATGTGCCGATAAATAAATAAATAAAAAATTAAGCGGGATTCGGGTTTTACGCGGGTTTTTCAATGATAAAGCTTTTGTGGTTATTAAAAGACCATCGTATTTCGATAACTATTGAATAGTTTCTGTTTATGTATAAAAACATGTCAAACAGTTTTTATTTAGATACGCGTTGTAAAAATCAGTAAGTAGGTTGTATATTTCGTTACTTTTGTAAGTAGAGTCAGAGCGCTAAGCACTTTACACTGAAAGCCGAAACACTTAAGAGATTAAAACGCTTATCGTATGAGTTTCTTGCTCGTTTTTCATTCTTTAATTTAAGAGCTTTTACTTTTCTTCCTGTTTACGCGATGTTCTAAGACTTTCATGGTTAACTATAGGCCCGCTGTACGTTATTTGGTATGTGATACGATGCGGCCCGCAGCATGAAATTATATTAATCACACCAAATCAGATCTGCTTGGTTGGCATTAAAATTTCAACAAAATATATTATTATGAACCCATTGACTCTACTAGTAACTAGTACTCTAACTAGTCATAAATATATTATCTATGTTTCAGGAGCCATGATATGGCATATTCTATTATACATCCTTTACTAAAAAGACAAAGAATTAAATTTATGATAAAAAAAAATTGACAAAGCATTTAGTTTTACTAAACAAACCAAGTAAAATATTTGAAACATAAAAAAAAAATACCATTGTAGATATAAAAACTACTAATTCAACTATAGGGCTAACATAGGGCTAGGGTTGCTAACTAGTCTTACTACCGTTAAAACGCCGAAAAAGTTTTATTAGCACAAACTACACATCAGTTTCATACTTTCATTGTAATGTACCTATATGTTATCATTGTTTTTGTGGTTTATTTAATAAAGATTTAAGTATCTTATCTTCTTCAGTTAAATTTAGGTTTATTAAACTGTCGAGGTTTCCCAATTATTGTCTCTGACTTAATGAATATTCTAACAGTCACCTTTGTGACAGCAGTGAAATTATACCAAAATACAGAGCGTAAAAAAGATATCTGTAAAAAAAATAAACAAGAAAGATATTTGTTTCGTTTGTATGGTGCAGCACGCGTAAATTTTTAAGCAGGGCCGGAAATAAAAACAGTTGGGTACGAATGCTCTAAGAGATTAAATTTAAGGCTGCCCTTGCAGGCAAGAACTTTACGGCAATGCTATTGAAAGCTATCCTTTGCTCTTTTATGTGACTTTTATAAAGTTAAAATAGACCTACAAAAGTACCTACTAAGCATGTGGAAAACCATTTATAAAATTATTTACGTACGACCTTATTAACGACCTTATTTAGACGGCTAGACCGATTTTGACGGGACTTGCACTGGCAGATAGGTGATGTTATAAGGAGTAATCCGCGAGTGTGAAATTGCGGGCGCAGCTAGTATCATTATAAATATGAAAATCTGTTTGTTTGTTCCTTTTTCACGCAGCAACAGAGCAACGAATCGGCTTGATTTTTAGCATAGAGATAGTTGAAAAGCCGGAGAGTAAAATTTTATTACGAATTTTTCCCGGGGGAATGTCCACGCGGGTAAAATCGCGGGACACAACTAGTACTAAATATAATAATGTTATAACATTTCACAAGGAATCATCCAATGTCTCTTAGACGAACTTCATTTTATTTATAGAAGTGGAGCAGAGTGCGAATTAAATTCTGACCTATAGTAATAATAACGTAGAAGTAAAACTGTCATCTGTGGAGACATTCCGCTTGTGCTGGAGTCGGATTCATGAATTCTGTCTGCGTACGATAATAAAGATGTTACAATAAAATTTATTTAACAACGAAAACAAACGTACAGTCCATGTAGTACTTCATCTTCTGTAGTATCTTAGTTGTTCGCCCCGAACTGATACATCGCAAACCATCAACCAATTTTGCCCATATTTGAATTTCGAAATTGTATTGAAACGAACTACTAGCCTACAATGTTGAACAAATATACGAACATCATAGAAACGTCGACTCGTCCCATTAGAATTTGAAAACTCTCTTTGCTCGGCAAATTTAATTTACAAACCCTTGAAACCCGGCGTTTAAATACTGATTTAGTTTGCTTATTCAAAATTTTACACTCCCTAATTGATTCACCTTCGCTTCTTTCAAGTATCAATATAAACATCAAGCCTAGAGCTCGATATAGCTTTTTAAAAACCTTTGTGTTACAGGTATATAAGAATAATACTTCGTTTTATAACCCAATAGTGAGAATGTGTCGCCAATACAATGACATTTTGAAAGACCACTATGACCCTATTGATATTTTTAATAAAAAACTATTGAAATTTAAAAAAGATGTACGAAATATTGTTTTTACGGTCCATAATAAAAGTTAAGTTTATTTAATATTATTATTATTATTGTGTATAAATTGTTTGTAATACTTTACCAATTACCTACTGCATTTAAAAAAAAAACATGTTGTGTATACATATTTAGGAATATGGTTTAGTTTAAAATTGTATAGTCTACTCTAAGTTTAAATTGTTTTGACCATATTTTGTTTAGTGTGCCAATAAACTAAATAAATAAATAAATTATAATTTTTAAGGCCACGCTCAACAGCCACAGCTATATCTTTTGCAAGTTTTCAAAAAAAGGTAAAAAAATCTCTGAGTGAAAAAAATAAGATTGGACAATATATTTAGAATAACATTGCGAATTATTTGCGTTGCAAAGAAATTTTCGAGTTGATAATGTTAAAGGCTGGCGGAGGAGAAAAAAACTCTTAGGTAAGTATATTTATATATTATCCTCCACCATCATATAAAATATCAACAAAAATCTGCTAAACAGCTATCTAAACTGTGATTTTTAGTAGCACCATAATTTATCATAATTTATACTGTACATAAGATTTTTTTCTCTCATTTTGCCAGCAACAAATGAAATATTATAACATCATAATTTCTTGAAATACATATCTTTGGCGTCATTAGTAATCTGTTAGCATCCGTAAGCCTAATTAGTGAGCATATGCTTTAACGTTTGCTTCTTATGATAACAACAGAAACAAAAATAAATTGAAATTTTTGAAAAACCTCCTGGCCTTTATGCGGTTGATCACATTTTCTCGAATCATAGCTAAGAACACTCTCAATCAAGTCACCATTCTAACAAAAAAAAAACTAAATCAAAATCGGTTCACCCATTTGGGAGCTAAGATGCCATAAACAGACACACAGATAGTACACATATCAAACTTACAACGCTCATCTGTTTACGTCGGGGGTTAAAACGGTAAACGAGACGAAAATAACCTGTTACGGCTACAATAATACAACACTAGTTTAATCACACATCACAATATCCGCCATTAAACGGCCACTGCTGAACAAAGGCCTCCCTCTTAGAGAGGGGTGTTGCCATAATCCCCACGCTTGGCAGGCGGCTTGGGGATCGCAGTACGTTCACCGTGTACTAATAGGACGCTACTGCCCATCCTCCGGTGGTTCTGGTCGCAGTTTTAGGACATACCCGGGTCCTATTTAACCAATTTGTCACAATAAACGGAATCTTACCCTTCCCTTATCAAAACCGAAAGAGTCTCGTTTCATTCCGCGAGAGTGAACATTATGTCTGTAAACCGCGCTAAACATGTTGTAGTCCCCGCCGGCAGATAATATGGCAACAATTTTAATAAATAATTATCCCTCTCAGTGCTCTCGGATTAACAGATACGGGTAATTCGCGCACGCTCCCACTTAAGGCCGCGCTCAATTGCCAGTGCTAGTTTCGCACACTTTAAAATACAAAATTCGCAAATTAGGAATAGAGAGACAGAGAGAGAGAGTCTGGTGAGACACTGGGGACAGTGGCATAAATAAAGCCAGGCTTATACCCAGTGGGTCACTCAGGGCTAATAATAATGATGATGAAGTAGGAATAAAAAACATAGGACTTTTTTTTGGAATAACATTGCAAGCGTTACTTATGCTGATATGTTTTATTTGCATAAGATCGAAAAATATGAGTAGGACGTCTACTGCTGGACATAGGCCTCCCTATGATACATATATATATATATATAGACATCGATCTCCAAAAGGGCCGGTTGGAAGCGGCCTGCATCCAGCGTTTCCCTGCAGTCTCTTTTAGGTCGTTTGTCCATCTCGTGGGTGGACGGTAATCGGTTCTATTTAATTCTAACTTAGTGATTTTTTCTTTAAATTTTTTAATTAATGTTTAAATTTAAATGAAGTTGTACGAAAGAGATAGCTCTGCTTGGTAAGCACGGCCTTAAAGTCGAAACACGTAGAAATGTGAAAATTAGTGTTTCCTATTTTAACGGCTTTCCGGGAATGTTTCATACAAGACGTCGTCGATTTTCTGTTTACCCGACGACGCAAAGCCAAAAGTAGGGTATGTATGTTAGCTTGTAATGTTCCTACCAATAGTCTCCGCGACATTTTCGCTTTGCGAAAAAGCACTTTAAATAAAGATTATAAAAAAAAAAAAAAATAGTCTCCGCGTAAACGCCTCATCTGATTTTAGTAAATGAGGTTTCGAGAGATTTGTGTAGGTTCAAAGGGATGGTCACTGGGAACGATGTCATGATAAATACAAGGTTATGTGTGACGCAATATTAAATAGGTCTTTTAAAATGAAAGTGAAGTCAGGTAAATCATCTTTTGTTCCGGTGTATATGATCCATAGGAAGTACGAACAACACACGTATGTATCAATTTTCCCGGAAAGTTAAAAATTTACGCAATGAATGACTCAAACTTTTCATTCTGCCATTAAAAATGAGACATATAAATTCACTAATTTATGGTCGTGTTACGTGCTTCATGTGCCATTGTAAAAATGTTAGTACCCTCATTAATCAGCCAGACCTGCTTCGTCAGGCAACATTAATTACGTCTCTAATATATTTCATACACGAACATTAGAGGAAAACATGATATTTGGTTAATTTGAGAGGAATTGATGCCAAAATCCATTGTGCACACTATCTCCCTTGAAACTATAATAAGAAAACATCTCGAAGGTATGTAAGCATTTGTGAAGGAAACAAACAAACAAAGTAATTTATTTTGACATCAATTTAGTTTTACATATGAGTAACGTGATTTTCCATAGGCTCTCCCTTTCCATAGGCAGAACTAGTCTGGGACTGTGTGCCGAGTGCATGTACATTGTACAAGTGCGGGAAGCAATGTACTTAGTAATACATGTATTAAATCGTTCTAAACTTTTTTTAAACGACTTCAAAATTAGTAATCGCTCGAACATAACCTTCTATATTAGAACAGCTTCAAAAAATACTAAGACAAAATAATGATATTCATAGAGAGCTTTATCTACATAATAAAAAATAATCACGTAAGTTTGCTCATAAATATCAGAGTAATCCGAATACATACATCAATAATCTATACCTATAAGCCACGCCATAACTTCAGAACGACTTTACCGATTTCATTCATCTTTATTTTAAAGCTTTCTAATACTTTGTAGAAGGTTCTTACGGAAAAAAAATAGGTGACCACGGTGCGCAGCTAGTAATTAATAATAATACTAAAGACCATCTTAACAACATCAAAAACTTACTACAATAGTCCAGAAGTTTTCAATCCTGTACTGTGTAATACTTTTATATACCCTTATAAACACATTCAATAATAATAATTGTATTTTATATTCAACAGGGTCTCCTTTGGCTCCACCAGTGCATCTCAAACGTCTAATGTAATCTAATGCTAGACCCGAGAATCAATAGAAATAAAAATACGGACTGAATTCAGAACTTCGCTTCTAAAGTCGGTTAATATATTGCCAGATCGTTGATCCATAAACATTTTCACGAGCCGCAAACTAGTCGCGGGCACTCCTACATCGCTGGAGCTAATTGCAGTAAGATTCCGTCCTTTGCTAATACGATACGTCACAGGGCGCGGCTGAAAAACGATGTGTTTCCGTCACAAATGAGCCTTAACCCTTTACTAACTTCGACTCTGTTGTCTGTTTCTTTAGGGTGCAAATTCGAGTGTGTCGATTAAAATTTGGGCCGTTCCTATTGCGACGCGCCTTAATGGAAATTGTGAGCCGTGCCCGTGTCGTTACGCGCTGCAAATGTACATAATGTGTCGTCAAAAGGGTGAAATATACTTTAGTAGGCTGTGATTTCGTTTGTAGCGGGCTGGGGCTTACCGGCTTTCAAAAGTTTTTCCGGCGTGCGTCGCTTCAGAAGGCCGAGAGAGACGCTAATCCCCGGACGTAACATATTTTGTATAATCTACATATTCAGGCCAACAAAGGATTTGTCTCGCCCTAAACGAGCCCCCAATAATGATAATTGTTTCGAAATGCTACAAGTATTCTAAAACAATTTAGATTTAATTTGTAAACGAATCCTAGGGAGTCGTATTCTCTTTTGTCGTTAAATGAAAATATTTGATACCTCCTCTAAATATGGCGCTTTTATTAAATTCTTGCGTTTATTAACTTGAAGTAAAATTCCTCGACTTGCAAGGAAAAGCTAAAATAAGAGAAAAAAAGTTTCGTGTTCTTCTCTTTGGAATTTTATTAATGTTGCCAACATTGTTGGTTGGTGAAACATTATTGTAACACCCGCGAACTTTCATCTCGTCTTACTGATGAAAAGTAATAAACCATCTGCCGGCTCTAACCTCGACTCGTTAAAATTCCAACCTGCTTACTAAAATTAATGTATGAACAACTCACCCCCAACTTTTTGATTGCAGGCGTTTCTTGGGACTATTTTATAGACGATCTTAAGTGTAAAATAAATGAACCAATTCAACACTCTAGTCGTAATTGGCAGCAGAGAGTACCTAACATATTCACTCTGTTTTGTGTATACGTTCTATAATTACAATAATTATTATAAAATTAATTTAAAACTGTTAAAAAAACATGCTTATGTGACTCGTTAAAATAAACCAAAGACTTTAATACTCGAAGGGTTTACTAGTAACCATCGGCTCGTGTATTTCATTCATCGAATCTCATTTAGAACTAACCACGTTTTAGCAGACTAATTTAATTTATTAAATAGTACCTATATTACTGTGCAACGGGCCGAGTATTTCACTCATCGGATCTATTTTTGAAATCTAGGGTTGTAGAAACTGGGTGAAACCGCGGGGTGCAGCTAGTTTATAACATGAGTGTGATGTGATCAGTATATTAGGCTTTTGCCCTAATAAATTCGGTCAAAGACGCAGGGTAAGTATTGCCGGCGATAAAAATATAATGAACAGCTAAATATTGACCCGCTATATCCATTAGAATTGATGAGCCATAAAAAGACACTCGTAAGTACCTTGGTATACAATTTTATTTGGTAGCCCTATTTATCGCAAACAATAATTTTAATAATAATGCTTGAGATATATAGCCTACCTTCTAAAATAGACATCTGTTTCAGCTTACGACTTATTTTAGGTAACTAGTTTCTATAAGTTATTGGCCAAGAGCATAGATCTCGAGATATGCATATGGTAGGTCTAGGGTTCCGTAGCCAAAGACATTATAATTGAGGAGACATATAGGGGGGAGACCAAATTTTTACCACTTTTGCAGGCCATACTTCGCAAAAGATACATTTAGTAGAAAAGTGATCTATGAAACTTTACCTTCATTTTAAAATTCCTATTTATTGAAGTTAACTATTTTCCACCCCAATTTATATGTACCATAGCTACACCAATATTTTTTATACATTCAAAATTTAGATCTATATCTACCAAAACTGTATTTCTGCAAAGTTTCATGTACTTACCCTGATAATTATAGAAGTCAGAAGCTTCTAAAGAATTAGGACGAACGAACAAATGGGCAGATAGACGGACAAACGGAGAGACGGACGGACATAACCAACTTAAAAGGGTACCTTGTAAACTTGTAACCTTAAAAACAAGTCGATTCGTTGTTTTGTTGCCGTGTAAAAAAGGAAGGAACAAACAAACCAACCAACCGTACACAAATTCGCATTTATGATATTAGTAGGCATGATGCATTAGCTTGAGCCATGGTGGCCGAGTGGAAGCATGTGCACTTTACAATCTGACGGCACCCGGTTCGATCCTCGGCCCTGCACCAATGACTTATTTAGTATTTAAATCATTAGGTTCATGATTTAAATAATGTGCAGTTTCAATATTATCGCTCAATATTATTATCGTAAGGAAAACATCGTGAAAAAACCGGTATGTCCAAGAACCTCAAAAGTTCAAAGACATGACATTCACCAACATGCATTGGGCCAGCATGGTGTATTTAGGATCCATCCTCTCTCTCTGAGACAAGGCCTCTGTCCCAGCAGTGGGAACATGATAGGCTGATAATGATGATTAGATTACATATAATCATCCATTCTTATTAAGTTGCTATGAGCTGGTAATGTTCCAAGTGTATTATTATGGGTAGTCCGGGCCGGTCCCGGGTGTGGTACCGTTCCGCACAGTATGATAAATGTCAAAACCAGCCGCATTGCAGACCCGTACGAGCGCTCTGCCGACTGTAGCGAGCCGTGTTTCTCGGAATGGACTAATTAAGCTATCACATTAAAGGTACCTAGTAAAATTGTATTACAGTTTTTTTTTTCTCTTGGGAGGATTTTGGCTTCGCTTGTCTTCAGCATTTGCCATTGTCAAGTATTGAAAGTAGTCCTTTTGGAGATCGATGGGGGGAGGCCTATGTCCAGCAGTGGACGTCCTACGACTGAAATGATGATGATGATGAAGTATTAAAATATTTTCTACTTTTTATTAGATATTGTTAAACTTGCCATAGTCAGACTCACGGTGTAGTCTAAGTCATGCCCTAGTAAGGTGGTGAAGACTTTATCAGTGACTTCTATGGTTTTAGAAACAATACCAATATAATTATGTACCTACATGTTTCACCTCGTCACATCACTTTACTAGACTCGATCAAGTTGTCGGTCACTTAATCTATACTTATAATATATAATCTATACTAATAATAATATAATATATAATATAATATTATAAAGAGGAAAGATTTGATTGTTTGTTTGTTTGCATTGAATAGGCTCCGAAACTACTGAACCGATTTGAAAAATTCTTTCACTGTTGGGAAGCTACACTATCCCCGGGTAACATAGGCTATATTATATTTTCAAAAAACATAGGGATCCTTACTACAACGCCAATAATGTAACCCAAGGTGTAAAAAAATAAGATTTACAATTTTAACTTTGCGTGTTTGACAGTTCTAAGACAGGACAACGTCTGTCAGGTCAGCTAGTAAATAATAAACCACCATTATTACACATTACTTAAAAATGACAATAAAAAAAAAAACATTAAAGTCGATTCACAATCGGCAAATATTATGTAATATACAAAAACAGTCATAAGACAACCTTATTTTTTTATTAAGTCTGTTGAAAATAGAATACAGGAAGTAAATTGTCCCGCGAAAATACAAACAATATTTGTACTGCAGAAAAGTCGTTACTTTCGTAATAAGTATCTAATGAAGAAAACAAGTAAACACTTGAATTAATCTCCAAGATTTGCCACCGAAAATACCTGCAAATGATTTCGCAATTTTATTTATTATTACTTTTCATTTCGCAACTCGAAATGTTAGCATATTTCTTTAGAAAATACTTTATTTTGTAATACTGCATGAAAGAACCACTAATTATTATGCCTACTTAATTTTATATACACAAAAATGGCATTTACCTACTCGTATTCATGGACATAAGGGAGCATACAGGGCTATTTTTAATTTGCCATAACCACTTGCAGGTAGCGTATTCATCATACGTAACAACTTTTGTTCCGTGAGTTTTAATTACTCGACATTTTTATCTATCTCCAATAACAATAATATTTAAATTTGTGGTGCTTGAAGTGGCAGTAACATTACGCGGTTTCAAATGAGAATGAACGCGGGCCCGGGCGAAGCTTAAGATCCGACACTGCACCGACAAAATACAAAACGTAAAAAAATCACACAAACATTAATTTGCATTGTTTTTGCGCAAACATGTTAGGTTTTATTTATATTACACGGGAATTACTCACGTAAGATTAAGCCGGTCACTCCGACTGTGGTCTATGTTAGGTTTTGTGAAAAATTATGAAACAAAAGTAGGAAGCTACCTGCGAGAGGTTTTTAGTACTTTGAAATAACCCTGTATAGGTACTTACTTGATTTGTCGGCAATTTTGCGAGAAATAGTTAAAGCACAAGACAGACAGACAGACATCGTAGGCTTAGTAATAGGGTCCCATTTTAACCTTTGGGTACGGAACCCTAAAAATAAAATAAATTTACGCATTTACATTATAGCCCTGCTCAAACTATGGCATCGACAACAATAACCCACAACATAATGGGGAACTACGACAAAAATTATCCTTTGTATATGGAAAATCCTTTGAAAAGGCAGCCATTTTACTTTTTTACATGGGACTCGACGCAACAATTGCGATTGCGTTGAAACGGATAGCTTCTATTGAGGAAAACAATGTCTTTGTTACCGTACATTTTAATATTTAACCTTTTGCTTTTCTTAAGGACAGATTTTCAAATGGGAAATCCTGCAAAGTTTATTAAGCATTGTTTCTGTCCACCGAATAAAAATAGTTTGAGGTATTTCTGTTTAGTTCACCGTTTTCTATGAAATCTATAAGCACCACACCCTATGTACCTATAGATATTATACTTGCGTAGATATTATATTTTTACTTAATATTTTGTTAATGTTGTCTTGTTGTGCGCGTTGGCTTCGCTGTAAGCACAGCAAGCATTTAAACTTAAACTAAATTAAATTACCCAACATGAAACAAACGCCTTTCTTTACAAAAACCGGCCAAGTACGAGTAGGACTCGTGCTCTGAGGGTTCCGTTGGACGGAACAGACAGTCTTGACAGACGAACAGACAGACGGACAACGAAGTGATCCTATAAGGGTTCCGTTTTTTCCTTTTGGGGTGCGGAACCCTAAAAATACCGACAATAGTATTTTTGGTGGATCTATGGAACTATATAGAAATTATACCAAACGTATACTTTCATACAAGGCTTATAACAATCATCCTCGCTTCCATGTTAACTTTCCCCTCATAATTCGGCCTTTTAGTCCTTTCTTAGCAGACCTCTACACCCCCACAAAGAATCTACATGCCTAGCTTTGTAGGTCAAGTAGTTTTCGTGATGAGTAAGAGTAGGTATATATATCGCTTTTATCTACTTAATAAAAAAAACTTAAATTCCTTAATTCACTGGTGGGCAACGCACAACCTAAGCCGCCTGGTGCAAAATTTATGAGATGATTTTAATATTTTTACACCTAATGGGGTATGGATAAAAGTATGTTTGGAAGTTCGTAATTTTTCAAATAAGACACGGTGAAATTTTTATTTAGGGTTCCTGTTTTCAAATAAAAGACAGCTAGATAAGCGTTTTTTTGGAAATACACTCCCTAAAGGAGTGGATAGAGGATGAAAGTTGGTTGAGCTTCGTCATTCCTTCGTAAAGTTCTTCGCTCCTGAGACGTTGCCGATGGGAAATCACATCGGGCACACGGCTAATATACTTAGATTTCACTATTCAATGATACATCACATGAAGATCATACGTCACAATATGTCCCATTTAAAATGCCACCATCTTGTATCTATGATGACGTCTCCTACTTTGTGTATCAAAATCCGTTTAGGCTGTACTTTTAAACACAAGCATACATGCATGCTAACTACAATAACCTTCTTTTGACTTGGCGTTGTAGGGTTAAAATTGTATTTGGCCAAATATAATTGTGTTTAGACACCCTAAATAATCGCAGTATATACAATTATACAATCCACCTTCAAACATCTTTTGTAGACAAGTTACACACATGTCATAAAAGTAAAATTAAACATAAAGTCAAGGTTTAACAAGAAAATGTTAACAATTAATTAGTTAACGAATACAAGTCCGTGCATACGAAAGTGTACCCTCGAAAATTTACATAAATACGAGCAACTCCTTTAATAATTAATATCCTTTTGATCTCCACATATGACTCAACTCATTTGCTGTTGAAATATTAAAAGCTTCATACAATTATAATTTTGAATCAATTTTGTCAACGTACAACATCACAATGCCACTTCATTGTCATTGACACCACAAATAGGACATTTCGAGAAGATTACGTTAGAAGTAGGTATAAAAAGCGATATTATAGCCAAAAGCGATCCCTTCCAGACAACCTAATAATAATGTGAGATATTAAAGGTAGGTACAAATAAGCAGTAAAATTAACCTTACTTCATATTGGTTTCTTTATAAATATATTTTTAAATTAACATCAATTTACATTAATTTTTTTTTATCCGTCTGTAAATTTTTGGCACATTTTCCTATTGATTTGAATCTAATATTTTGCTGAGGATCACACATAACTTTAAATACGAAAGCAAATCTGTATCTCTGTCTGTATGTGCGTTAGCTGTTTACGTGTAAACGACTGAAAAGATCATGAAACTTTACATGTATGTGGAATCAATAATAAATAATTACTGAAGGATAGTGGGTGAAACCACGGGGCGGAGTCAGTGTTAAAAATTACTGCGAATGTATACTCCATCAGGTCATTATCAGAAAGTAAACATTTATATAAGCATATCGCGTGTCCCCCTCGCATCGTGCACTATTGTTTATTTTTTCCCTTGTGTCATGTGCACCTTTTTCAAACATTTGTCGTACTACAACACTAAAGTAAAATGTGAATTTTTCCAGACTATTCCCAGTGGGTAAGCAAGTCAAATAGTACCAGTGTCCTGCAGTGTACGAGTGAAGTATAGAAGCACCTGTAACTTGAAGTATTCATAAAAGCGAAGATGTCAAGAACTAGACTACACTTTGTAATTTAGAGAGGAGACATTCATATTCGCTACTACGTATAACATTTTATAAGTATTGTTGATAATATTTCTTTGTAAGTAATTTAGAGATGGGAAATCTATATTCGCTACTATTATGTATGTATTTTAAACGTCGTATAAAACATCTGTGATGCCACAGTGTATTTACTAAAGTTAAAGTGTAAAGTTAAATTACATTTGGTATGACCCAAAGATCCCAAAGAGAATATAAGTATAATAATATGTATTATATATAATCGAAACTCACTAGTTGACTGACTGACTGACTCATCACGAAATATCGGTGACTACTTGAAACTGCTTGAAATTTGGCAGGTAGATTCTTTTTGGGGTGTAGAAATCCACTAAGAAAAGATTTTGTGAAAGGGCCGAATTACGGGGGGGGAGCAAATGAAGGTTGAAAGAAAGTTTAAATGAAATGTACACTACGAAATCGAAGGCAACAGCTAGTTATCCAATACATATTTGGAATAAAAAAGCTAAGAATCACTTTGAATTAATTTATACCAAAACAAACCGTTCTAACCTAAATACCGTTTGGTATTAATAATTCTGCAGGCATTAAATAAATATTTTACTGATTCAGAGACGATTTTCAATGAAAATTAAGCAGATACCTTTCTACTTAGTTAAATATTCATTAGACTGACCAACCTTCGAAAGTAAAGGAATTAAATATAAACCATAAATCGTGAACAACAAAATATTAATATGAGCGCTAAGGAACACTTTTTGTCGATGATCAATGAGCGATGGCATTTCTCCTAGCAAACTAAACTACACCATCTATTGTAATCAAGTGGGAAAATACTATTTGAAATCGTTAAACCTATTTAAAAAAACGCCAAGTGGGTACAGAGGTATACGAGTACGTTATTCGTTCCACGTTCGCACCCCTATAACACTGACAGTGTTACGAGTCGTCACTAGAGGTCGACGGGTCAGCTGAAACCTTAGGGGGTGCGAGGGGGCATAGGGGTGCGGGCGTTGCCATGGGAACAGCGCCCCACAACACGCCGCGGCGGCGCCAGCGTACACACTACCAACCTTAATATGTATGTTTTATGTTTGTTACTGGGATTGCAACGGGTCTATCTATGTGGGTGTATGAGCCGTATAGACATACGCATGGGAAATAGAGCACGCTTGAATATTTAAAAAGCGTGTACGTGGCGCGTCGTTGGACTCGATGCTTGAAGTTAGCTAGGCACGTATGTTATACAATATTAATTAAGCTACGAATCATTTTAATAAAACATTCCTTAAAAGAGCCCTGTATAATAAATGTTGAAGTTGATATAAAACTATAGTTAAACCTACTTAATAAATTATACTAATATTTTACTATGATACGAGACGTGTGTCTAACGAGATTTCCCTTCAACAACTTCCAAGAGCCAACTTTTTAATGTTTGCGAGGTCCAATTTCCACGATTTCAATACAAACTTTTATCTCAAAAATAACCCCTTTATGTGGTTAAGGATATGTTTCCAATAATAATATTGTTTAATAAATAAAAGTCTATAGTCTATTTGAAAATAGCATGGCACTTGACAGCCATCATTAACAGACCAGTTTTCATAGTAGCCATAACTATATGTTTCCGCCGAAATGTGTAAATCTTTAACTTAGTTATGCGACGTCACAATCAATATTTACGAATCACGTTACATTCTATCGTACTGTCAAACCACCTGTCAAGTGTCAGACGTGCGTCTGTAATGTACGGCCGGCATAAATGGACGGGTTGGAATACTTTGCCACAATTGTAATGTTGGAGGCTAGTTTTACGTCAATATACATTAAGCTTTGGTTTACCTACCATAAACCTTAAATATAAAATATATTATTAAATATATATAAAGAAAAAAATATATTTAAAGAGTTACCAGGGCTTGGAGGCCATTGTTTACATTAACAAAGTTACCAAGAAATTTTGCTCTATCAAGGCTGTATATGGGCGTGCTTGCACCGTCTGCCGTATTTTAACTTTATGCCGTATTTTAGCTGCAGAAGAGGTGTGTTCAAACGCGTGCCTCAATAGTTTTAAAACATACACCTGGGGCCTTACGGCCAACTGCTTATGCAGTATCAAACTACCGTTAAATCCGCGCAGTTCGGAAAATCACGCGAACGTGAACCTTAACGCGCCGATACGAGATACGATTTGCGGTCTCCCGCAACAATTTTTCATCACCTAATCTGGATTGCTTTAAACAGCTAGCCGTAAGGCCCCTGAAAATCAATACCCTCGTTCTAAGCTAAGCAGTCAGGTAAAAATCTGTTATTTGTATTACATGTCACCCAGTTTTAATTTTTCAACACAAAAAAAACCATTAAGAATCTTTTTATAATTTTCATTGATTTGTGAATGGCTAATAGCTATTTCGTACACGCAGCTTTGTTTACCTCTGAATTATAATCACCGGTAAGATAGGACTATCATCTCTATAATTATCAAGATAGTTTCCGCCACAATGGTGTGTGCCTCCATTATTACACCAATCTCCTCAGCCCTGGCCTTAACAGAGGTAATCACATTACCACGTTGAGGTAGCAAATAGATCAATAGCGGAAGATAACAACAAATTACCATTTACCTTACCTATTCGTAAGTATCTCTTTTGTAGGGTTCCGTACCTAAAGGTAAAAACGGGACCCTATTACTGAGCCTACGCTGTCTGTTCGTTCGTCCGTCTATCTGTCTAAAGGTAAAGGTAGTCCTACCTTTAAACGGTTGTGGTCTATAAGATTATATATATATATATATATATAGATTATAGTTCAAATACTGCCACTGGTAGGCAGTATTTACGCATCATATAAATATGTGGAACGAACTCGTTTTTTTAAAGCCGTTTTTGTCTTTTTATTAAATTTGCTAGATATATTAGTAAGTCGTCTACCTAAATATGTAGCGGCCCCTCTTGAGTCACTGCCATATGAAAACTGAAGTGTTTTGTCACTAAATATTTGGTGAACTGTGACTAAACGCCTACCATGTCAACCATTAATAATTCTATTTTTTTACAAGTAATGATTTCATTCACAATCATTATAGAACGTGAACTCCATCAATAGACTGAATAGCTAATTCGGAATCGAAGTAAACAGTTTCAACTTAACGAAGGTCTTGAATTAACCTATACCTACATATAGCACCTATCCAATTCTAATCTAGTTAATTCACCCGCACGCAGATTAAGCGGAAGTCAGTACGCGCAGTGCCATTAGGCATTCTGCGGCATTGCCTACAAGCCTCGAATATCAATGGCCGCAATACTGAAGGAGGGTCGGGTATCCCGTCTCAATTTACGTAACAAGAAATTGCAGTAGAACGAGTTCTTCTCATGTCAAGAATGTTACATTTCTTGGGCTCTAGGCTCTAGTGTCTTATTTCAATATTTCATGATAACTATTAAAATTGGGATTTTCACTAGGCTAAGAACGGAACTAATTCAAACAGTTGTAACGAAACGCTAGCGGATGTAAATGGAATAAATCATAAGTTACGCTATGCATACTTTTAAGTGTGCCTTTAAAATTAGGTCCGGTAATTATTAACCCCTGATACAAACAGAGGGGTGTTATTAATTTAACGTGTGTATCTGTGTCCGTCTGTGGCATCGTAGCTCCCAAACTGTTGTACCAATTTTGAACGTGAAGGGAGGCAAAGGGTGAATTAGTAGAGATAGTTCTTAGTTTTGATTCCAAAAAAATCTGTTCACCCGTTTTAATTATCAGCTCTTTTACTGGGGGCTTAAATAAATACTTTTTACAATGTACGAGTATACTTGTTTTTCATATACAAATAACAAATATATTATTGTTCTTGTTTACATATAAAAAATGAATGTAACTACTACTAGTTATTTTAATAATGTCCATTCTTGCCAAAAAAGTTTAGTCTGTCGATAGGAAAGTCTCAATTGAACAACAAACATGATCGTAAAGAAATCTCACGTCTAATTGCATTATCTCGCGACCCTCCACACCGTATTGCGAAAGTGTTACTGTTTGTGTTTATGTTTACTACAGTATCCATTAATTTCCTATTCAATTATCCAAGGAAACCCTTACCTAATGTTTAGGAGTACATTGGGAGGTAATACAAGAACGTTATGGTACCTTCATGGTACTAATTGACGCCATAAAAGGCAGTTTTCGCGGCGTGCGGTGGCTACTATAACAAATGGTAGGTACCTTGTGTACTGGCCACACGCACTGTGTTGGCACAGAGAAAAAGTACCTAGTAGGTGAATTACGGTCCACCGATGCAGTGAAACACTTTAAATGAAGTTAATCGCATGTATTTTGCTTTATTTTAACTCCTGACTTAATTTCAATGATGTTTCCTTTTCAATCAGTAAAAATTGCGAAAACAAAAAACATATTTTACAGAATGAGGATTAAAAAATCGTTAAATAATGAAAATACCTAACAAAACTACCCGTTGGATAAAACTACTTTGACTCTTATTCTAGAACAATTTAATATAACTGGAAATCATATACGCATAACTATTCCTCAATTGATGTTAAATAAAGGCGAGATCGAAGATGATACACACGCCAGGGGCCTTACGGACAACTGCTATTACAGGCACCTAATCCGCTCAGTTGGAAAATCACGCGACCGCAAACCGTATCTGGGCGCGATACGGTTTGCGGTCGCGTGATTTCCCAACTGAGCGGATTAGGTGCCTGTAATAGCAGTTGTCCGTAAGGCCCCTGACCTAGAATGACCTGGAATTTCTCACCTGTCTGCTTTAAACGTAAGGTGTCAGCAAATTGACAACTCCAGGGACCTCTTAAAAATTTAGTTATACAACCATAGGGTGCGTAGGTATGTGGCTGCGAACTTTTTAATCTACTACAAGAGGTTCTTAATTCAGTTCGTTTTTTTTGTTATTATTTACGTGTTTTTTTTTTATCATCATCATCATCATCATCATTTCAGCCGTAGGACGTCCACTGCTGGACATAGGCCTCCCCCATCGATCTCCAAAAGGGCCGGTTGGAAGCGGCCTGCATCCAGCGTCAACTCCAATATTACATATAATTGTGTTCAAGCGCATGATTATTAGGCAAAATAAATATTTAGGTTCGAGAGCTTAAATTTTTTACGGTTTTCTAAATTGCTCAACAACTTGTCAACTGCTTGTTTTACTCTGTGACATCCTGAGTCATGCTAAAAATGGTTATAATATATGTAGGTATGAAGTAATGCGTTGCGTGTTTATTAAAAACGGAATGCACTAATTAAAGAGTAATGAGATCAAGTGTTTCAGGTGGTTTGGTATATGGGAAAAAATTCTCTACTCATAATTATTACAAATGCAAAATGTGTTTGTATGTTTGTTCTTGGTTCACGCAGCAACAGAGCAACTGACCGAGTTGATGTTTTGCATAGAGATAGTGGAAGGAGCGGAGAATATATTTTTTATCCCAGAAAAATAATACCGTTCCTGAGGGAATACCCATGCGAGTGAAACCGCGTGGTGAAACTAGTATATAAATAACGGATAATTTGATGTACCTACTGAGCGATGGCGGCCGAGCTGTAGCATGTGCGCTTTAGAATCTGACAGAACCCGGGCTATTCTGGGCCCTGCATTAATGACTTATTTAGTAGGTACCCTAAATAAATTATGTGTTAAGTTATAAATAAGTTTCGATGCCATCGCACAAAAACGGTAAAGGAAACCGTACAGTTCCAATATAGGCATCTTCAATGCTAGAATAGATTTATTCTAGAAATCTAGATCAACGTGTTCCTTCCTCGGCCACACCGTCGCTTACCATCAGACGAGATGGTAGCCGTACAATCTATTTTATATTAAAAAGCTGTCTCTTAATTTAGCAAAACTTGGTGCAGCTACAAATTGAGGAATAGAGAAACGTTTGAAAAAAATTGAGGAATATTTTATGTGCTCTCTTTTATTTTTTCAGTTCGACAGATTTACGACCAATGCCATTTGCAACTATAAAATCACAAACAAAATAAAAACATGTGCTTTAAAAGTAACTAATAGGTCAATAAAAAGAAACTGTCTAACTATATTCTAAATCCGTTAAAACTTTTCAACTAGAAATTTGTGAAAATTTCGTACATTAAATAATAATATATTGTATAAATAATTACAAAATTTTAACCTACTTCGACAAATTTATACCAGTACAACAAAAACTCTCTCTCTCTTTCTCTCATAAGACATTTATATACCAATACTTACTCGCAGACAGCTTTTCGAAAATATCTATCCCATTCACACATTATTTTTACTATTTAACATGAAACTAAGCAAACTCGTATCCCCAAAAATTACAATTTTTCTATCGCGCCGCGTCGTTACTTTAAGTAATGGCTATTTTTGATAAACTTCTGTATATTTTATTGAATTTTATGAAAATTTTAAAATCTTAATGTTTTATAGATTTCAAGTTACGAGCAAGTGAAAATTTCATTCCGAGGCAAAGCGTGGCGAGTGTAAAGATACTTTTGCAGGGCTAACTAACATGCGCGCCGCGACAATATATGCCGACTATTTTTATCGTGCCAAAGCGATACAGGCGTATACGGAAATGTAGACGCCTTGTCACGTTGTCGCTCAACAAAGTGACGTTTTTTTGTGCGCATGTTAGCCCTGCTGGAAGGCTCACTAACTTGACACGCTGGCCCGTCTCGATAGTATTTTGGAATCTTCTCAACAAGTTATAGACAATGAAAGCAATTTTTGTCAGAGAAAAAAAACGATTTTATTTATGTCCCATAGTCAGACTGTATTTTTTTTTTATTGGACTAGCCAATAACATATGGGATAATTCAAGGATTCTAATTTATACCCCTCACATCGAAATGGGTCCAGGCGTTCAGGAGACATACATACCTACATGAATCCTAAACACATAACACTCCTTTTTATGGAGTCGTGTAAAAATGGTCCGTATCCCTATCACGCAACGAACCTACGAGCAACATATCACAGTATGCACGGTGTAAACCATTCAATAACTCACTCAGTTTTCCCTATAAAACATAACAGTCGCATGTGCGCGTCAGATTTTTCTGTTTCTTTGTTTTATAGTGTTTGTCAACCTCAGCCGCCTGACAGGCAAGAGGTCGACATGAGTGCGTGTGGCACGCAAAATCTTTAAACCAACTCTTGACTGCACACGCAAAGAAAATAAAATAACCGATTTTATTTGAAAAAATAAGTTATTACTGGTGTGGGCTGAAATGGAAACTGAAGCTTTACGATTAATAAGTACATAAGTAGATTTCAGATTAGCAGAAGTTAAATGAAAGCTAGGCTGTATACAATAAAATTTATATTATCTCGTTATTTAAATGGTATAGGTATAGAATTTTAAAAAAAGTGTCCTAAAGCGTGGAACTTATTAGGTACAAATTTTAACAAAATTAATATAATTATCTTGTACACAAGTTAGAGCCAACCCTTGAACGACAGAAACCCTGAACTTATTAGAGTAAAATTTTGAAGGAAAGTAGTGTGCTGTGAGGACGGTCATAATAGTTATTTATGATACAAGTGCGGTAAGTTGGTTATTACAAACGAGTAGACGAATGTAAGCCCGAGACGAAGTCGAGGGCTTACCATAGTCACGAGTTTGTAATAACCAATCCGCACGTGTGCCATACAACGTTTTACAACACATTTGCGAAAAAAAAACAAAAAATGGAAATTAAAAAAATACCGTAAAGTACACACACGGTGCTATACAACGGAGCGTGCGGTAAAATTCATTACCGCACGCTCCATTGTATGATCCGTAATGTTTAACTTTCGAACAATGTATACAGGCTTCATAAGTGCACTTTTTGAGCAAATGTGTTGTAAAATACTTTTTATCCCGGAAAGTTAAAGAAAACTAGAAATCGCTGGCAAAATCATGTGGATTTTGCAGTAGTACGAATATGGAGTAAAACTACGAAAACTGTGCATTTTTTTGTTCTTGATCAACTCTGTAGCGACTGCATTGAATTGTATAACGCTTGGTGTATTACACAAATATTTTATACACTTCATCAAAACACACGTGAGGCAACATAAAACCCGTAGCCGTTTGATGCAGATTGAGTTGCAGACCGCATCGCATCGATGGGGGAGGCCTATGTCCAGCAGTGGACGTCCTATGGCTGAAATGATGATGATGATGATGATGATGATCATGAAGATGCATTAAAAAAAAACGGTCCGCCATCTTTGGGAGTCCGCCATATTGGATATAGAATGACGTCATTTAGCCATGCATTGTTATCCAAACTAAACGTGAATGCAAAATTTCAGCTCAATTGGTTGGGGATGACCTGTTTTAAAATTTAGTTACAATATTTGACCCATACTAACAAGGTAAATTAAATATTGTGTTTATAAAATCAGGAAAATTTGATTGAGTAACACCACAAACAAGTAATCATTACATCTGGTAATAAAATAAGGTACTAGGTATATTTAGAAAATCGTTCATACCTATGTGTACCTATGTTGTACCTGTTATTTCCATACAAAATAGTGAAATCGCAAATTGATTTTTTAACAATATAGCCCCAACAATAATGGCATCAATCCAGTTGCAGTGTCGCCGGAAATTGGCCCACTGTGCACGGGTCGGCGCGTACGCAGGAAATGAAATCGCGTCCGACGATGCGTCTGACATGTCGGTTGCTCTATTGTAACTGTCCAAACTATTTACATTAGGTTAGTGAACGACAGCGTAGGTATTTTGTTCAACAAAAACAGCTTGTAGCTAAAAGGAGGTTAGTGTATTTAATTTGTATAGTAATTGTAATAATTAGTAATATTTAAGGCTTTTTTATGTTTGCTTCGTATATTACAAAATAAATAAAGTCCTTCGTAAAAAAAATATTTTGTATGTTCCCATGAAACGATAACTGAGATGTCGATAAATTCCTAAGTTCAGGATTAGTCACTGGGTAGGTGACGTCACCTTAAATATAATAATATTGCGTCAAGAACGAATGAAAACATAAATTTGACACGTCACACGTGATTAATCATTGCATGAATCTTAAAAAATAGAAGTAAGGTTTGGTGAAATATGATCCTCCATAATTACCAATATCGGATATTATATTTTTGTAAGATAAAAAGGTGGACGGTGGACCAAAGCATTCACATAATGGTGGCCGCTGAACGGAAAGCGAACGCCGGGCAGACCACCAGCCCTCTGGTCGGACGACATCGAGGAAAGCAGTGGACAAGACTAGCACAGGACCGGAAAAGATGGCGCGCTGAAAATGGGTGGAAAATGGTTGATGACGATGATACCTAGACTTTAATTTAAAAAAAACCGGACAAGTACGAATATGACTCGTGCTGAGGGTTACGTTGGACGATACCCTCAGAGCGCGAGTCCAAAAAAAAAACAATTTGCAATATTGAATGACAAACTTAACTATGTAGTTGACAATAAGGTTCTTCCATACAATACATAACAAATACAAAATGTAAGTTTGTAACATCAAAACAATTATTTTTAAATGATATAATTTCAACTTCATGACTTTCGGATTTATTCCTTTATATGTGCTATAAGACCTTGCCAAAATTAATGATTCTAGGTCAACGGAAAGTACCCTAAAGGTTTTGATTCCCCTGTGAAATCGCAAAATATGGGACATAAACGTTTATATCTTTTGATTGCGTTGACTTACAACTTTTATTTTCTTACAGCCGAAAGCAACCGTAGATTCAAGTATTAAGTATAAATTTCAACTTGATACCTTTACGCGTTCTTGAGAAAAAGGGTCTTGACAGACGGACAGACAGACGGATAGACAGATGGACAGACAGACGGACAGACGGACAACGAAGTGATCCTATAAGAGTACATTTTTTTCCTTTTGAGGTACGGAACCCTAAAAAACTACAACTTTTAAAGGTCGGTCATACTTATTAACTGACGTAAGTCCAGCCTATAAAATGGTGTAAAATTGTGCCTACCTACTAGTACCTACATTTAATATCATACAAGAAAATTTGCTGTTGAACCTTGTGCATTAAAATTCCTCTGATTGTTTAAATATAAAATACAATATTATCATGGCAACGATTTAATAGCACCACAAAAAATCCAACGCTATTTACCATAACCGTAACAAACATGAGAGAACGTGCTCAGAAAACGATTCAACATTACAAATGAATTCAAATTACTGTTCTATGGAACGCTGCGCACCAAATAACTGTTAAGTAAGCTGTGGATGCGCGTGCGCAGGATTTCAAATTGCAACTGTCTAATTATGGAACTCTTTGATGCGTATAAAAGTTACGATCGAACCTCCGCTGTTATTAAATTGATAATTATACCGTTTTGGTACATTTAAGTGCTTAGATTTTTATAATAGGTTGGTATTTCCTGTGAATCAATCATCATACCGTTGAAATCGCAAACAATTTAATATATTACTATCCAATTAAATTAATTATTGTTATTTGAGAGTTCATGTACAGGACACTATTTTGTTAATTACTAGTCTAATAAAATATACGAATCTAGCAATGAAATTGGCCTTCATGTTTTAACTATCTAATTTAGCGTGACCTACAAACATAAAACAACACAATTGTGTACCGGCCTCATTCGGTGTTAGCAGCACAATTCGATTATTCGATATCAATGTCCGTTCGCGATTCGTGAAAAGCAATCTAAAATTCCGGTTACTATTATAGCTAGTTAAAGTATACGTGGAAATGCATTTTCTTCGTAGCCCTAAATATCCGAACGCACGAACATCGATATCGCTGTATGGTTGAATGTAAAAAATATTGCAAGTTGGCAAGGCTTCAGTCAAAGGTTGGGTTAAGTTCGACGACTTGCGAGTAGGTTTTGGGCCTTTTCAAGGCCAGAGTGAATAGGTATCTTCTAAGTCTGCGTGCTTCATCTTCGACCACATTGTCGCTTACCAACAGGCGAGTTGGTGGTCAAACGCGGACTAATCAGCGTTAAAAAAAAAAGGTTTACAAGTTTTTATTGATTGTTTTTTACATTTCTAATTCTTACTCTAATTATTTACTCAGCACATTTTAGAAGAAAATAATTTTATTATTTTAGTAAACAAGCTTTCTAAATAAAACCTTATCGTAATGCTCAAAATTGTGTAGCGCCATCTTTGACTACAACATTGGTAACTCATATATTATAATCATCGTTTCAGCCATAGGACGTCCACTGCTGGACATAGGCCTCCCCCATCGATCTCCAAAAAGGCCGGTTGGAAGTGGCCTACGTCCAGCGTTTCTCTGCGGTCTCTTTTAGGTATTTTAGGTTATATATAAATCCAGTAAAAAATTATATAAGTATCATATAAAGTAATAAAATAAATATCACATGTAGCTTTCCATTAGATGAGTGAGTAGACAAACGCACACCTTTTAATTTTATTCTCAAACATTTTAATGTGTCTATTTATTGAAGAACACGCTTCTACCAAAATTGGACTTTCAAGGCCTCGACCGTTGCTAAAGTAATTGGTGATCAATTGTTGTCTCCTCTGATTAGCTTGTACATACGTATAATTTATTTAAAAGTGCAACGAAGTTTGATTATATTTTTCCACTAAAAAGAGGCGAATGTTCTCTCTCGATGGTCTCGGTTTTTTCTTATGTTAAGTTGCTAGGCAACGTTTTAATGATGTGCGACAATTACCTTAACATATCTATCTAAAAGCGAAATTCATCTACTCATCCACTCACTCATTAATCGCGAAATCTCGAAAATCACTTGACCTACGAAGCTGAAATTTGGCAGGTAGATTATGGGGTGTGGAGGTCCGCTAAAAAAGGATTTTACGAAAAGGCCGAATTAAGGATGACAAAAGGGGGTTGAAAGTTTATATGAAAGTCTACGCGTACGAAGTCGCGGGCAACAGCTAGTTTTTGTATATGTTTACGCATAGGTATATACTCGCAGTATTTGAGAAATGTCATTCGACCACATCGTCGCTTACCAACAGCCGAGTTGGTGGTCAAACGCGGACTTACCAACGTTTAAAAAAGTACTATTTCAGTACCATACAAGCCTTAGCGAAAACTGAACATTTTTATGGATTGACGTATGCTGGCTTCGGCTACACCACGGCCTATATTTTATGTGCGTCCATAGATGCTTTTGCCACTGCAGTAATGTACCATTTCATATCAATCATTCTTACCAAGTCAAATAAGAAAACTATATCCCTCAGAAGTAGGACTAAAGCAAAATCCGGTACGTCAACTTTCCTTTGTTTTGGCATGGTAGTTTAAATCATAGATTCTAGGAAGCAATTTTTTAGGTCTGTGGTTTAAATCTTTAAATACTAAGGTGTAGGTATATTTTTTCTCTTAACCCTACCCCGCCCTTACCAATAAAACACTTTTTATTATTCAGCGGTTAAGAAGTATACTTCGGTTAGGTTCAAGTTACAACCCTAATCGTACGAGCTGCCCTAAGCATGCGAGGGCGGGCGGGTGGCACGCAAGGCGCGCCCAACCTTCCACTGTGCGTTTTATAGCTGAAATAACTTCGCTTTCTTACTGATTGTGAGAACGAACTGACGATTTCAAGTAAAAAATAAAGGGGTTCATATAACACGAGACGTGTTAGTTCATGGGTAAAATAAAGAAATTAAGCCGACAAACTGAAGTGAGACAGAGCTTGCCACGTAAATAGAATGTCGGTTGAGCTATAGGCTAGAACCACTACTGATTAATTACCGCATGCCATACGACCTATTGAAAGGCCAAAAAAAGAAGGTGGGATGAGCTTGACTCTCACGCAAAAAGCTGGTCCATCATAATAGAACAGAGATGACAGGAAGGAAGGGATGCCTTTGCCTTGGAATGGGACGACGACGACTGAAATAATAAAATAATAAGCTTTATCTACTTATTTCGGCGGTATTTAATTCAATTTTTAACTTACTAACTTTGTCGGCACTGTGATCTAAAATAGTGTATTGGCCTCCCAACTAAAAGACGCCATCTTCTTATCTCCTAGGCAAGTTCATGCAAGGCAAATAAAAGATTCTAGAGAATTTTTGCCGCTTCATCGTTCCATCTATATTCAGGACAAATGACGGGACTACTTTGGCCCTCTACCATTCACAGACAGTCATCGTATTTTTTTTTTTCATACATTAATCTTTATTTTCATCATTACTTAAGAATGAAACCCTCTAAGCATAAAAAACAGATGTGTTCAAACTGATCTGGTAGAGTTTTTTGTACCGCATCAGTTAGGCAGATACAAGTTCTAACAATGATAATGCCACGTTTTATTATTATCCAGCCCCTATTCATTTGACTCCAGCAAAGAGAATACAAAGTTTCCATTCAATATAAAATATTAACCGGTACCACGCTGCCAAACAGCGAAGTCACGGAAAAATGTAATTTGAATTCAGTAGAGCCGGTTCTACGCACCTTTGTTTGGCTTCCTGTCGTTTACCGAGTTTTCACTTTGTTGAGGAAATGCGTCTATATTAGGCAAATAGAGTAAGTATCTACCTAGAGACACCTACGTTACCTACCTACCTGTTTGTATTGACGTCTGAAGGTACAAGGGTTAGGTTGCCAGCTGGAAATGACACATTCTTTTTTGCACATATTTTTGAGTTTTCATGAATTGAGTTTGGTGTATGTGCTCTTTGAGAGCCAAACATAGGTAGGTCAATTTATATGTACATCTTAAAGACTAGACAAGAAAGTTTGACATATTTGATTCGGGACTCATTCATGTCGAATAAATATAACATACTTACTTAAGTACTTAGCTCTCTTAAACTTTAGTAAAAATATTTCAATTGCTCATATATAACTGAAATGGTTTTATTTTTAGTTTAACAGCCATAGCGTAATTTTAATCAACATAAATACTTTAAATAGTTTTAAATTAAATAATTTAAAAATCACTTACCACAATGCTCATTCCTCATCTTCCACGAATTTGTAAAAAGTTCTTTGGTAGATTACTTATCTCGATTTTACTTCTCGTAGACTACGTATTCCAGTAAATTTATATCGATGCATCGAAATATGAATAAATGCTTATAACGTGTAAATATAAGAGATATTTTAATATACAGGCACAATAATGATATGCATTTAAGTTTGATTTAATTAAAAGCTACATCAGTCCCGCATCAGCGCGCGCGTGGCTATGCACGTTTGTTGTGATGCACAGTGTCGTGGTCATTAAACTCATGACAAAAAGCCTTCTGGTTCTTTAAATATTCAATCAAAAGTCAGTCTCTGTAACACTCTCGAATCCATAGTTCAATAATCACTGTCCATTGCTGCGGTAATCACTTTATTTCACAGATATTTGACCAAGTTATGGCGACTTGACTTGGGTTTGGTTAGTTTAGAAAACCGCCTACAAAACAATCGAAACAATGGGTAATTTTGTCGAAATTGAAAGGAAAGTTTACGGAAAATTATTCACAGTTCACTAAAAAGAAAGCTTTAGGTGGTTTTAGTGAAGCTAAAGATGTTTTTGGGTGTATTGCTTTGCAGATTTCCTGAGTGTCTAAATGTCAGAGCTGTCATTGCCGCACATGCGCACTTTGGGGGAGTTTGACAAATTTTGTACTGTGTCGGTAAAGCAGAGTCATTGGCTGAATAGGCCTATGGACTAGGATGAAGCATCTTATTGGAGAATAATTTTCATTTAGTGAAGCTTTCCGTAAGCATAATTTTCGTTTTAGTTAGCTATTTACTCGTGGCTTGTAGAGCTCTCAGCATCAGCGTCAGCGGCATGTAGAGCCACAAAAGCTTGTAAAAGTATTATCATACAATCATAGCAGAATTAATAATTATCTAGGTAGATTAGTAGTGAATACATTAGCAGGTACCTAGGGAGAAGACTACCTAGAGAAACAATGGAATGTAAGAAAGACAACTGACACAACTGTATAAGTCGGTGTCACTACGTTGTGATTTCGTCCGATCAAACTCGTATCCAGCGAGCATTTTCATATTAATTTTCTTAAGATGTGCTTGTAAAAGACACCCCTTAATTTAATTACAATCTGGGCTACTAATTAATTTAATTCGAACTTAAATTTCTACGTATCTAATTATTACAACTAATAATGTGTCAATTACACGTTTCAGATTGTCTATATTAAGAGGAAGACATATTATGCACGTGTTTTTAGAGGTAGTATGCACTACACTTCCATAGAAACCATACCAGCGGTACACTACTTAACACTGACACTTTGTTTTTATAACTCGAGCGGTTTTAAGTCTTCTAACAATGTTTGAGTGATCCAGAAGTTGGTAAGCCTCGACATTAAGCACAAAAAACACACTGCAAAAACATAATGATGATGATGATGAATGATGATTTTGTGATGGCAAAAGATCATCAATGCAGACGTCTGGAAAGTGGAGATCTCCACTCTCAGATATGAAGAACACGACATGAGAAGAAAGAGAGGTATTATAAGTGTAATTCGTTGACACCTAATATAGAAGTGAGTATATTGGTAGGTACTTATTGCTTATAAGTAGTATTTTTTATCGACAAAAACCATCAGAAATAACCTTAAATTCAATTACCATAGTCCACACGCTATTTGTGTTTGCATAGCGTGACAATCGACTTTTATTTTTCATATTTGAAACTTTCTGGCAAAAAAAGGTAAAGTAATGTAAACTTGCGGTCGTTTTCCACAGGTAATGCTCTACGTTGCGTGATGGTTAATCCCGCGTATTGTTTTGTTGTGGTTTTTAATTAGCTTTTTACAGGAAAATGTTGTAAATTTTATCAAGAAAATAAAAACAGCTTTTATTTTTCTACTCTACCAATGTGTTTCTTGCATAAGAGGAGTAACACAAAAAAGAGTCTCCAAGCACGGCCTTAAAATATAGGTTTGAGTTTTTGTACCTATAGTAAATTCACCGTCGGATAAATGCTGACAGGCGAAATTGTAATATTATTTCTTCTGTAACTGAAATTAGCCATCCAAAAGAAAATGAAAATCCAAGGTTATCGTATAAAATTGTTGCAGCTACCATACTAGCACAAAAAAAACCTAATTATTAAAAACTTTTGGAGATCGATGGTTCGATACTAATTGAATGAAGTCCATTTTTTCATTATTCATCATCATCATCATTTCAGCCATAGGACGCTAGGACATCTACTGCTGGACATAGGCCTCCCCCATCGATCTCCAAAAGTAAAAAACTTTTTTTTTTCAAATAGTTTTGCTATTACAAACTTACATTTTGTAATTGGAATGTATCGAAGAACCTTATTGTCCACTACAAAGTTAAGTTTTTCTTTCAATATTTCAAATTTTTGGTTTTTTCTTTTTTGTTTGGACCGTTCTCTGAGGGTTCCATCTAACGGAACCCTCAGAGCGCGAGTCCTACTCGTACGGTCCGGATATCAAACCCAAACTAATGAACCAATTATGATGTAATTTCTATGGTACCTATCTGAAAGTATAACCATTCAATAAAAAAAATAAAAAAAACTAAGCGGTTCATAAATGACGGAGTTTTGAGGTAACAAACATCTTCATCATCATCATTTCAGGCATAGGGCGTCCACTGCTGGATATTGATCTCCAAAAGTAGCAAACATAAAAAAATACAATCTAATTGAGAACCAAACGCGAGTTGCGAGTTTTGATGAAGTAATTGAGAACCCCTCCCTTTTTGAAGTCGGTTAAAATAGGATTTTATTTTGCTTTTGGGAATTGACTATAGCTGACAGCGATCATCTAAAAGCGGACTACAAGTGCATAGCATCCAAGCCTACTGCTTCCTATTTAACTGTAGGTACTCGTATTTATTGGCCTCCCTTCACCGAGCCATCCAAAACCGTCGTATTCATGTCTCAAGACACGCAGCCCAATAATAAAGGTCGTTACACACGGTAGCAATGCATTGTTCAAATGTACGTAATAAACAGTCTTCGCATAATAGTTTATTGTTCTTTGTGAGCGGCCAATGGATCGGAACTGGCTTTGTTGCGATACAGTTATGCTAACCGCTGGTTTATGGGACGGGCGGGTTACGTGATGGTTGGTGTATCGATGCATGTGGTGTTTTCGGACTAATCTTGTGTGGAAGGTTATAGGTACAGGCATGTGTATGAACAGCAGCTACTGGTAATCAGTTAACATCCTCTTAAGGGTGGTCTCAGTACATCAAAACAAACAACTTTTGTTCTACGATATAACGAAATTCTCGAAAAAAAACATGCACTTCCGACAAAATATAATTATGAAACAACAGCAGTGCAAGTACCGTTCTTTATCGATCGTTAAATTCGCTAAAATGCCAAAGAATCGATCACAGCGAGTACTGAAAAAATTGCATATCACCGCATTTGACGACCTCAACTGTCAATTTGACGATCGCTAAAAGAACGGTACTTGCACCCCTGATTTGTTTTAATAGTCGTAGAATAAAATTGATTGTTTTGACGTATTGAGGATGCTATGCTAACCGATTATCAATAACCCTCTATAAATATATGGACTGAGTGGAAACACTGACTAAATATTCAATTAGCACAATGATGATGGTGACTTTAGTGTTTGTAAAATTCGGTAGACGGTAGTGCTACGGACTAAGGTCTACGCTGCCTACGGCGTAGCAGATAGCTTATTTCATACATTTTCACAAAATAATAAACAATCGAATTCACAAAAAGTTAAATAATCGAGCTAAATTTTTTCCAACCTTGGAGGTTGGAATATTTTCGTCAAATTTATATGAGACTGCCATGAAATTATAGCCTATTCAATAAAAAAAGATTTTATTAAATTAATATAATTTTTAAGTAAATGATTATTGTTTTTAAATCGGTTCATAATTGGCGAAGGTAACGCGTAATAAACACACAAAAAACAGTCGAATTGAGAACATCCTTTCTGGATATCGGTAGTTTAAAAAAAATAGAACAATTAGCTGCGCCTAGCGTTTTCCCATGTGAACATTTCTCTGAAGTCGTACATTTTCTAAGATTTTATACTATTATAGGAACTAATATTATTCAGTTGTTGGTACATCTAGATACACATACTAGATAGATTAAGTAACTAAACTAAATAAAGAACCAGATAATTTGAAACACCATTTCACAAGTCTGCTCAAAGTATATCTCAAAGTATGTAAAGAACCATATACTTAGTTTGAATCACCATTTCACAAAGCTCTGCTCTTATAGTATGTTTTCACTTTACGGGAAACACAAATATAGTATAGTAGTTTTATCGATAAGTTGTATATAATATGTATAATTTCCTTGTGTAAATAAATGCCGAAACACAAAATAAACAAATTCTTTTGTTTTATATTTCCCGTGCTAGGTTTATCGTTAATCTACACTAATTCTTGAAGCCTTAATCTTTCCATCTCACAAGATCTGAGTGATCGTGTCTTACTGCTGGTTTTCTGGATTTCGAAAGAGTACTAGTAGTAGGTAGGTACTTATATGTATTTAGACCCTGACGCCCACGCGTACCTTATTACCTATACTTTGTTTGAATATTAAAAACATATAAATGGACAGACTTTTCATATGTATTTTTTTACATGAACATTTCACAAGACGCCTAAAACCCCAAAAAGACAAAACGAAGCAACGTGAAAACATCTGAAATTAAATTAAAAAAGCTAGTTGTTCCACAAGTAGAGAAGTGTTGTATAAAAACAAATACCTACCTACTAGTATCTATAGCGAACGTAACCGTCAGAATCACTGTATAACTAATTTCCTAGATTTTTATGTAAGTTAGGTGTTAGGTGTTGTAAGTTAGTTACTCAGTTTTTAGAGGGCAAAAATTTTTTGAACCAAAGAAGGGAAATAAAATTTGAATGTCAGCGTAGCGTTGTTATCTCCAGGGATTGTGTTATTTTCATACGAAAAAAGCCTCTAAAGCAAACTCACGCCACATCAAAACGTTAACGCAGAGTCCCTGAACAATCTACGTTTTGTATAAATATTAAAGAATAACCAACTCTGTGTTAGTAAGATCCACCTGGCCGTGTGCGGATTCAAAAATATTAATATTATACCTTAGTAACTATATTAGTTAGGATGTTCTAAACAATGAGTCCGAGGGACGGGCAGAACGAACTCATTATGATTACTAACGGAACCTTAAAAAAATACCATAACTACGCTTAAAATAAAAATGTTGTAATTGCCCGTGTGGTAAAATACTAAGAACGCTGTATGCATTCCCACGTTGCATATCTAAAGAAATTCTCCTATATATGGCCAACCCTACTCTGCAGCCTGCAGGTACTTTATTTTCTGCAATATAAATATTGTATATTATACGTATTTATATAACGCTGAATACAAAAATAATACTAATAATAATCATCATCAGCCAGAAGACCTCTACTGAACATAAGCCTCCCCCTTTAACCTCCACACTGAATGACAGCCTGCCTTTTGCATCCACTGGTTGCCCGCGACTCTCACAATTTCGTCGGGCCATCTAGTGGGAGGCCTACCTAGGCTGCGTCTTCCGGTTCGTAGTCTCCACTCCAGAACCTTTCTTCCCCATCGATTATCGGTTCTTCGAGCGATGTGGCCTGCCCATTGCTACTTCAACTTGCAAATTTTAACAGCTCTGTCGGTATACTAATAATAGTAATGGTTAATTTCACTTTTTTGTGTTATTATATTTCAGTCTACGTATTGCTTAGCAAACTCGTACAAACGTCACAAACAAAATTATTACCCACTGTTTGTACTTTCACAGTAAGTAAGTACGTACATACATTGTAATCTCATGTCTATCAAGGCTAACAAAAACATTAATATTGATATAAATCATTGCGTTAATAACGTTCCGAACCATTGTTTAAAAGCGAATTGGTTCAGCCTTGGGCAGCTTCGCTAGTAACGTAATAGGTCTCGAGGTTGCAGATACGATGCTTCAGAAAATACAATAATATTAATATTATACCTTAGTCCACTTAGTTTGCTCTGTCATTGTGCGTGTTCCTTGCTGCCCTTGCATTGTGTGCTCATAGTGCGAAAGTACTCCAGGGACTTAGGATATAGTATGTACTTACTTGTCGCGTCTGTATTATGTGTGTTTATATATATTTTTTTTTATCATACTATGTATTATTTAGTAGTATATATTTAATGGTATATTAAATAAAAATAATTTTGATTATTATTGATTATTAAAAGTGTTTTAGCATCCCCCGTCGATTCTGTTACGTAAATTCTTTCCATCCAATGGTTGCCTGGAAGAGATCGCTTTTAGCGATAAGGCCGCCACTTGTGGCACTAGCTCGTAAGTGTTTTCTATCGTGTTGTAATTTTTATTTCTGGTGTACACAATAAAGACTTTCTATCTATCTATCTAAACTAAATAATTATAGATTCGTATTTTTATTACTAAAATTGATCGTTATTTACGTTAGTAGGTATTTATTTATTGATCTGTGATAGGTATGCCTATCAGTGATTTGATATCTTGGCAGCATATTTGGGTGACCGCTAGAGTAGAAACGTGAGGTTGCGGGTTCAAATCACAGAGTACTTTTTATATGTTCAAATCCCGGGCCCGTACCAATAACCTCTTTGGAGTTTATGTACGGTTTTTTTAACGCGAACTAAGTCCGCGCTTGATCTCCAACTCGCCTGTTGGTAAGCGCGACTTTGTGGTCGAAAGTGAAGCACGCAGACTTAGAAGATACCTATTCACTCTGGCCTTGAAAAGGCCCAGATTATAGATTTTCATACCACTGGCTTTTCGATGAAGGAAAACAAAGTGAGGAAACCTGCATACGTATGGAGAAGAAATTCAATGGCGTACCTATGTGAATCCACCAACCCGTAACTAAGCCAGCGTGGTAGATATGGCCCCATTGCTCTTTTGGGGTACGCCGAAAGTCCAGCAGTGGACTATTAAAAGGCTGATTATGCTATGCTTATGCCTAAGTTAGAAATATTATGTACCTAATCAAGTAGGTAGGTGATGGAGACGACTGGTGACCGGAATACTAGCGCCTATCATTTGAGCAACAAATGAGCACTGCCATTCAACGTGGGCATGCTGCGAGCATTCTGCCTATTTAGGATATTTACACATATTGTTTTTCTTTTTTCAAAAAATATAAATTCTATTAGAAATATTAAGTACAAAACGAACCATTAAAAAAATATCGATAACATTACCGCCATCCTTAGTTTCGATGCTAACTATAACAATTAGAAATCCAACTCAAACGCCTTTGCGTGCTACCGAAAACAATTAGACGAGCAGTTATCTAGGTAGCTAGGCCAAGACGATATTAGCGGAGTTAACGTTACTATGTAAAGCTTAGAGCAATAACAGTACCTAGTAATAATGTAGGTACCGATACCAAACTGGTTATAGGTATCTACTAGGTAGGTACAAGGTGGTGTATTCTATCTACGATTTAAAAAAACATTTAAAATGCAATAAAATCAAAGCGAGACTATAAAATACTGCTAACAACATTTCCAACTGGAAATTAGTACCTACTTGAGAGGTAAATAATTACTTAATGTTATAGCTCTACCAACTAATAAAACGTGCAATAAGAATTAAAATAATGCCGAGTAGTGTACCTATCGAGGCTCGCGCGAACAGCTCTAGCTTGTCTTAGTATTTGTAGACAATTATCGTGCAGTTAGGTAGTATAGGTACCTGACTGTCGAAGTCTGGATACGTATAGTAGGTACATTCGATATCTCTGCAGTTTTAGCGCTCTAGAAACCGATCTCAGACTGACTCAAGCAGAACATCATCACTGCGTAGTCAAAGAATTCCTCGCTACTTTCATCAGGATTCCAGAACAAGTCTCATTAAAACCAAGAGTCAATGAATTTTAAAGCAGCGTTCCAGCGACTCGTGCGCAACCCAATCCGCGCATCCAAGATGGCGCGTAAAGCACGGCGCACGCTCCATGTCCGCCGCGCTTGACCGCTCAAGCGCAAAATGTTATTTTTTTCTACACAAACAGAGTAGAAATCGACGGGCGTGACTGCGGCCATTGTTGTACTGGAGCTATACGCCGTGGATATCAGAGCGTGGTGCGGTAAAATAAAACATAATGTTTTATAGATGGTAACTGTCAAATGGATAGGATGATGATGACAGTTAAACTGAAGCTATGTATAAGTTGTTGTAAAGGTGTCGAATAAAATGTATTTACTTACTTACTTACTTTACTAGAACAAAAGTTGCCGGAGTCTTCAAGTACGGCTTCGATGCCCCTCTCTGCCTATCGCAATAACAGATTAAAATGGATCTTATGGGGTCGCACGTGGTCAAATTTGGAAATTTGACCTCCCATTTTAGCGAACCCGGGGAAGTTTACGGCGCGACGTTGTAGAGGGAAGGAGCGGAAATGCTCCCAATATTTCCCGGGAGTGTTGCCTCAGGCAGCGTGTTGGGTTGGTACTGGTGCATTCCTATGGGCACCCCGGTGCCCTCCATATCTGGCACTGAAGCAGCCCACCGTTAAGGTTTTAGTAGGACCAATCCTACGTAACCTGGCTGTACCCCAATACAGTCTTATCTTTAAAAGTTTTCCAACTTGTTACAAAACAAAATCTACTAATCCAAGTAGGTACCGACCGCGCCCGACGTTGCTTAACTTCAGTGATCGCACGAGAAACGGTGGCGAATAGAAATTTGTCACCGACACGCAGTTGGCCATTATTTATTATTTGTTGTTTTACTTTAGAGTGTGTACTATAATTATACCAAGTTAGATGCTTGTGGACGTATTACCGTTTTTGCACTACCTAAAGCAAATACGTAAAAAAAGGTTTGTTATATGGGGAGTCCCTTTAGTCTTTACCTTTAGACTTTATTATTATTTATTAGTTAATCTGCCGTAACATTATTTCATATTCTGTGAAAATTTCAACTGTCTATCCATTTCGGCTCGAAAGATACAGCCGTTAAATGCAGGACAGACTGACAGACAGACAGACAGAAAGCGTATGATTAGTAATAGGGTCCCATTTTCACCCTTTGTAGAAGTAAGTTGGTAACTCTAAAATCTATAACATTGAAAGATAAGAACCAAAAACTAAATAATTCATGCTAAAACCAAGGACGATACTAGTTAGGTACTTATGATTCTTGTTTACTTAATGTTGGCAATATGGGAACAGCATATAGCAAAGCAAACAGTTTAATTTATTCCTTCTGTCATACGGTGCAGCACCTAGTTGTTAACATGAGAGTTGTACACACCACTGACTTGACACAAGGCATTTACTTGTTCTAAAATTTTCTTTTCTGTGCTTGCTCTGTTACAGCCATCGCATGCAAGATGTAGGTATACCTACCTACTTACTGTTAGTTATAAGTATGGATGTTTCCTGTAGGATAGGTATTGTAGTCTCAAAGGTTCTTTCTGAACACATGGCATTATCGGACCCCGTAAAAGATAACAGATTTGCTATAGTTCACGAGGATGCTTCCTAATGCGCACATGGGTTTTCAGTGTTTTATAATGTAGGTAAATCGATGTAGGTACGATAGCCCAAAATTAGGGGTCCTGCTAATAGAGATGGGGAGGTCATAATTAAAGAATTGTATATATTAACCTCTTTTCTCTTTACACAAAGACGTGAATAAAAAGTTCAGTATGAGGATGTAAATATAAAGTAATTAAAAATACGGGCCAAAATGATAACCTTCCTCCTTTTTCGAAGTCGCTTAAAAAGTGTAAAGTACAGACCTCAGACCTATATCCAAGTAGACACCACTAGTCCTGTCGACATACCTTGCATATCATATTTTCAATACAACTATGTATGACCCAGTCTGCTCATTCGGTGCCGCGACAATGCGTGACAGTTTGAAACGAAAATGGGTAATTGTGATATACTGAGTATAGGTACCATAATTAGAGTTGGCCGAAATAATAAAGATATTTCTTTTCACAGATAAGTAGTTTTAGGTTCCAAAATTTTTACACGTTTAGTTTTCAAACAGTTTGGACCGCTTGTGAAGTCTACTTTGATATAGGTTTGTGGTACAGACCTATCACCGCTACTTATATATTATTTAACAAAGTGTTGTAAGCTTTGGTAGGTACAGTATCACTCGTCAAACCCGTTTGTTTATCACTTCCGGTTGATGTATTAGTTATCTTTTGTTCGAGCCAGTTCGAGCGCATCTATTCAAATTACTCGATATCGATGCGCATACGCAATCAGCCTGTATTGTACCTACCTACCTCATTACTTTTACAAGACGTAGACGGCACGAAATAAGGTATGGAAATGGAAATCTTGCTTATAAATGGTTGAAATTTAGGTAGGTACGTTTACTATATATTTACTTATTAAGGTGGTACGTTTCACCTATGGGCTAAGGACAAGAAAATTATAGACGTTTGGAGTTTGCCAACACGGGACAAACACCGAAAACAAAATTGAAATGTGTTGAAAATTGAGGAAGATTAATAAGCATTTTAATGTCTTGCTAGACAGAGTATCCACTATACTTACGTATGACGTCATATTTAAGTAGGCCATACAAAATCCATACTGACACGACACTCACCTCGCAGGAAAAGACAGAGCATCTCTTCCTAACCCGAACAAAAACTTTAAACGCATAATTATGTATATACAGAGTCAAAGGTAGCTAACGCAAAACCTCTTAAGGGCGACTTTGGTGCATCAAGACTAACGATTGTTCTACAAATTTCGAAATTTAGAAAAAAACGGCTGTTTCATACATTTTGTCGGGACTGAATGATTTTTTGGAGTTCCGTACCCAAAAGGGTAAAACGGGACCCTATTACTTAGCCTACGATGTCTGTCTGTCCGTCTGTCCTACCTAATAACGATTGTATCTTTCGAACCGTAATAGATAACAGGTTGAAATTTTCACAGAATATGTAATGTAACGGCGGATTGAATAAGAAATAATAATAAAGTAAAAATTTTAAAACGAAAGGGGGTCCCCATACAACAAACGTATTTTTATATTAGCTCTGATGTAAAAAAACGCTAATACGTACAAGCGTCAAACTTGGCATGATTATAATACGCACTCTAAATTATAACAAAAAATTATAAATAATAGACAAGTGCGAGTCGGTGAAAAATTTCTTTGCACCACCGGTTCTCGTACGATCACCGAAGTGAAGCAACGTCTGGCGCGGTCGTTACTTGGATGGGTGACCGCCTGGGCGTTGATGGGATGTTGTCTTTTTGCACTAATTTTTTGTACTTTAGTAGCTAACAAGTTATGTGGTATGGAACCCTCAATGCGTAAGGCTGACTCGCACTGGGCCGGTTTATTTGTAGGGAACAGCTGATTTTTTCGTGAATTTCGAAAACCTGTCGAACAAAAGTTATGAGTCTTGATGCACCAAAGTCGCCCTTAAGAGGTTTTGCGTTAGTTACCTTTGACCCTGTATATCTCAGAACTTTATTAGCCGATTAAAATACTTTCTTCACTAATTGTATTAAATTTGATAATATTTTTCACTAAGCCTGTTATTTTTGACAAATCAAACACCTGTCCGATAGATGTCTTGTCTTATTATAATGAACTTTTCATATAGGTAGAGAACTAGAGACCCATATTTCATCAAAGGCTTTTTCTTTTTATAATAACTTGTCAAGTTACCGGTAGTTCGTCTATCCAGGTCAGCACTATTATAAAATCGATAGAGCCGACAAAGGCACGCTTAGCCCGCATATAATATTTAAAACACTGCAATGACACACCGCTCTTTATTTATCAGGGCCACACCAGTGTCTTCCACGCACCATGTGCTGGTTCCCATGGCTAAGCTAATTATATCCCTGGATCGATAGCACTCGTCTAGTATGAACAAGACCTTTATTCGTTAGAAGGTATGTACCTCTTATTGTAATTAAATAACCAGTTGATGAGTTAGAACATTTAGAAAATCATAGGCATACAGTTTTACTTTACATACTTACGTAGTACCTATCATACCTACCTATACTAACATGCATAACTAGTTAAGTAGGTACTATGAAAGGAATCAAGGTTTCAGTCACAGAGTCACAGAAGACATAATAGCACATTTCAGTTTGGGAATTAAGACAGTAACTACCTATAGCAAATTATTAGGGTTTATTTATTTATTTTATTTTGATTTTATTTTATTAATGAACACCAACATGATGTACGTCCTTGCTTAACATGACTCATACTCACTCTTCGTACTCATTACCGAAAGATATTTCATCGAGGCCCATTTCTACAAAGGCATACCATCGAAAAGCTAATTTGTCGCTGGGCCATTTCATCGAAAAGCAAAAGTCCAATGTCACCGATTGTACATTTTCTCTACTGCCGTATATTTGCAGGTGAATAAAAAACAGTAAGTACAGGTGTAAAAAAACAGGACGAGTAGGACTCGTGCTCTGAGGGTTCCGTCGAAAAAACGACCTAAAGTTGAAATATTGAAAGACAAACTTAACTTTGTAATTGACTATAAGGTTCTTCCATACATTACAACTACAAAATGTAAGTTTGTAATAGCAAAATAATTATTTTTAAATGATATAACTTCAAATTTGCAACATTCGGATTTATTTCTATATATGTGCTATGAGACCTTGCCTTTTGCCAAATTTCATGATTCCAGGTCAACGGGAAGTACCCTATAGGTTTTGATTACTCTGTGAAATCACAAAATATGCGACATAAACGTTCTTATCTTTTGATTGCGTTGACTTACAACTTTTATTTTTTTACAGCCGAAAGAAACCGTAGACCCAAGTATTTAGTATATAAATTTCAACTAGATACCTTTACGCGTTCTTGAGAAAAAGGGTCTTGTCAAACGGACAGACAGACGGACAACGAAGTGATCCTATAAGGGTTCCGTTTTTTCCTTTTGAGGTACGGAACCCTAAAAAACAACTATTTATTTAGTTTTTATTTTATTTACGAGGTGAGGATATTATGATAAAATCTAAAATAAATCAATTTAATATTTTTATTTTATTTAGAAGAACGCAATTGTAACTTCTCTTCCACAAACAGTCAAGTAAAGTTGTATAGATGCTTTGAGCTTTGTACTGATTACCTAACCAATAATTTTAGAAATATGAGGACTTCTAAATATTATGTAATTCATTATTATTATTGTGTTTATTCGTTATGATAATTATATTTCAATGATTATTATTAATTTACATAGATCTGCCCCCCGATTCTACTAAACAAATTGTCTTTAAATTGTAATTGTTGCGATTATAATTGTTAAATAACTGCGTCAATTATTTTTTTTATATACTAAGTTATAATATTAGGTAGTTGTATTTTTCTAGTATAAAAAAATATTTAAAACTGTCAATTTTGAGGCAGTTATTTAACAATTAAAATCGCAACAATTACAATTTAAAAACAATTTCTTTAGTAGAATCGGGGCCCTGGGGCCTTACGGACAACAGCTATTGCGGCACCAAACTAACGTTAGATCCGCTCAGTTGGAAAATCACGCGATACGGTTTGCGGTCGCCTTCATCAGGGGCCTTATGGCCTGCCTTACTCCATACGCGGTCTCAAACTAACGTTAAAACCTCGCAGTTTGGATAATCACGCGACCGCGCCCAGATACGGTTTGCGATCGCACAACATTTTATCATCACCTAAACTAGATTGCTTTAAACAGCTAGCCGTAAGGTAATGTAATAGTATAATTGCCAATAGAGAATGACTGTGACTATGAAACAAATGTGGTATAATGAAGTAGCGCTCTTAGTGGCAGAGAGAAAGAAATTGCGGAAGATTCTGAGTCCAAAAAGAAAATGGGAGTTGGAGAAAGGAAATACATGGAGATTGAGGAGTTTGTCTTCGAGATAAATATCAAGGTAAATAACAAAGCCCAGACTCTACTGGACAGGCTACTTGCTGAGAATATGGAAAGGATTGCAATGTTAATACCTACCAGGTAGACCTACTAAGTGGTGTTTAATAGGTAGGTAAGTACCTATTCTACTACAAATTTAAGCTTTTTCATCCGTCATAACTTAAAGCAGTGAATGACAAACATAAAACTGATGAATAAACGTTTGTTCTAGTTTGATAACGTCCCATAAAATACTTTTCATTCTGTTATTTCAGTTTTTATACAGACTTTGACACGCAAGAGTGTTTTTTGTCACGAATGTCGGTGACCGTTGCCGCATGACTTGTTACAAAAAAGCTGCGAGTTAATAGGGCAAGTCCCTTGACAGTAATTATCAAGAGGTGGAAATGTCTATCAAACTGAAATAAGCGACTCTACCTACTTAGGTTAGGTACACACTTACTTAGTAAAACTTATTCATCCATACCTTCTACCTATTTACTCCAACATAAAAATGAAAACTAGCAACTTTTTCTACCCTTTTTTCTGTGAAAAAATACTTGTTTAGTATTTAGTACCTAGATACAATTACAACAAACTGTGTCATTGAACCTGTTGACCGAGCTCTGCATTTCACCGAACGAATGGGGATTGCGCAAAGTTAAGCAAGTAGCATAGGTACTTTTTATATAGCATAGCAAGAAAGATAACGATCGAAGATAATCATGCGACCGCTAACCGTATCTGGGCGCGTTAAGGTTCATGTTCGCGTGATTTTCCAACTGAGCGGATTTAACGTTAGTTTGATACCGCGTTAGCAGTTGGCCGTAAGGCCCCAGTTGATGAACAAGCTAACAATCCACCTTTTTATTCAAATTTCTCACCTTTCCGGCTTTGCACTGCACAGTGTTTTTGGGATGCAGGATATTTTTTTTATTATTGACTAAGCATAGACCTAAAAAATCACGCTTAAACATTTTCTCAGCCGGAATCATCTGAACAGGCTGAGCCAGTTAAACCTGCAGCCCGTTAGATATTTACGACAAAAACCCTCGAGTTTGCTGCCCATAAAATGTGGACGATACGGGACGATAAACAAGGAAGATAATGTCACATCTTTGAAGGGGAACGTTGACATTTTCAAGCACAATTAGGTGGTCTGAGGAGGGTTGTACATAGCTGGTAAGGTATGAATACATTGCTGCAACCATGACAGCAACATTGCCATGGTTGCAGCAATGTAGCTACCTACACAGAACAGCGGACAACAGACCGGTTGTCGCATCAAATATTAACCGTTAACCTAGTTACGTGTCCCTTTAGAATACACGAACCCTCTAATAACAGACCTAATAACACACTAGTTTCCATGAAACTGTTAATACTAACCACTTTTACCAAGAAATTATAGGTTCTCGAAGAAACTACGTTTCCACGAAAGGATATTAAGTATATCGATCGGTCAGCAAGGTTGGAAGAATATTAGTGATCGGTCGGCAAGGTTGTAGGGATATTAAAGTAAAGACAAAGCTTAGATATCATATTTTTATTGGTTTTAAACTTAACAGTTTTATATTACTAGCTGCGCTATGAATCATCAGAGTCAACGACTTTTTAATTCTGTAGACAACCTACAGCATACAAATTTATTCGTAATTCGTATGATGGCGTGTCATTGGGGATTTGAATCTCGAGTGCAGTTCGCTAGTGTTTTTAATCCCAGGCGCAAAAAGAGGGGTATTATATTTATCGTGGTAGGTATCTGTGTCTGTCTGTGGCATTGTAGCGCCCAAACGGCTGAATCTATATTGCTATAAGCCAACACTAAAAGGTAAGTTGGATCCCGAGAACAGCGAAGGATTCTAGAGCAGAATCCTGAGCGGAGCGAGGGATACCTACAAGGGCTGAGATAAAAAAAACACGAGTTACGTGCTTTACAATTTACCACTGATTGCGAGAAAATTTTTGTTGAATAGTGTTTATATTTCCAACGATAAAACAACCACAATAACAGAAAACAAATCTAACTATAATTGGAGGGATATTTTTTCCCAGTTCGCATTGGATAGCCAAAGGAACAGCTCCGTTCAGCCAGCCAGTAGGTACGTTCACTACGTTTTATTTATGTTTATACATAATTCATGGTTATTCCAAATTCAAAATATTTTTATCCGCTTCTAACTTCTGTGTGTCGCTGTGACTTGTTTTAGTCATCATGTTACGATAAATAAGTCACTATACGTTATAGGTCGCTGTATGTCTCAAATCACGTTTATTTCGACTACAATAAAGTATTATCATATCTGTCGAGGTAAGTCGGATTATCTTATTAATTTTAATACTAAATAGAACCGATAGATGGCTATATTATTGATCCCAATATAATTAAACTATGGTAATATTATAAAAGCGAAAGTGTGTTTGTTTGTGCTTATTTCATGCAGCAACAGATCTGCGGATCGACGTGATTCTTTCCATAGAGATAGTGGGACGGCCGGAGAGTAACAAAGGATATCTACTTTTTAACCCGGGAAAGATAAAGCCGTCAAAAGGTTGAATGAACAGACTGACAGACAGACTCTTGACAGGCTAGAAAAAAAAAAAAAAAAAAAAAAAAAAGTTCCTAAGAGAATGTGCACGCGGGTGAAACCGCGGGCGCAGCTAGTATAAAATAAACAGAAGCTTACACAAGTATCAACCTTATAAATACACAAACAAAACTTAAAATAAATTAAATCAATAATCACATGTCTCGTATTTGTAAAATCACTAATTGGTACAATCATATTTTAATTAATACCTACTTAAACATTAACGGCCTAACTAATAAACGTTACTTAAGTTAAGCAATGCTTAAAATGTCTCTGTTTACTTTTCGCTGACGGAAATTGTCACACATGAAAAAGAGAAGCAATTTTAAGCATTGCTTAACTTAAGTAACGTTTGTAAGTAAGGCTGTAATATATGGAAAACAACAAGAAAATATTTGTGTTATATGTGTTCAAATCGCGAAAGTTTAAAAATTACTAACAAGTAAATAAATTTAATTAATTATTTCGAAGGTCGCGATCAATAATTGGCAGCCAATTTTTGCGTCCTATAAAGTCTTATAGGTATGTGCGTACAATATTTCAATGTGCAAAGAGGTTTGATTACATTTTCGACCAAAAAAAGGTGAATACGTAGAGGTTTTGTTGTAATTTAGACAAAAAATCATTGACATTTCCAGATTGCTAGTTATTATCTCATAAAATCATGAAATCTCTCGAATGATTTTTTTTCTGAGGCAATGTTTTACTTAATGAATTTTTTATGTTAATTACCTCAAAATACGTACGTATATTTTTACGTGAGCATCGCTTATTATTAGCGCTCGTTCTGTTTGACAGGTACCTACCTGTCAAACAGAACGCAACATATTATGTCAAGCAACATATTACTATACAAAATACACACTACTGCTTGTGCTTGAATAGTACAAGACAAAGCAGCGCTATACCGCGGCGTTAGTACGCGACGCTATAACTCTTGAAATGTGCTAGGTTTGCGTTCTATTTGACGAAGCCTTAAATCATGAGACAGGACCTCAAAAATTTGTTACAAACGCGTCACATCATGGTGTGGTAGCCCTTACATACTTGAATACTCAATCTATATAATATATAAAGCGAAATACACTAACTCATCACGAAATCCCGAAAACTTCAGTAGATTCCTTATGGGGAGTAGACTGTAGAGGTCCGCTGAGCCAAATTAAGGGGTGGAAAGGGGACAAATGGAGGTTGAAAGTTAATATGAAAGTCTACGCGTAGTACAAGTAGCGGGCATGGCATCAGCTAGTAGCATAGTGTACAAATACAAATAATACTTCACAAAAGCATTTGCTGCGCTAACCATCAAACAGTGTGAGAGTTTATGGGGTAAAACGTCATCTAAATATAAGTACAAATGTTTGGCATAGTACAAATTCGTCATCTCAAGCGATATACTTAGGTAACCATCTTTCAATAAGATTAGCAAAAGCTGCATTCTGAATTCTTACCCCTTTCTTAATTAAATAGTTTAAAATACTTACTTACTAATAAAATAAATAAATTATTGCTTCTTGGAAATAAAATAACAAACTCACATTATCAAGGAGTAAAAAAAATCTAGCCCACTAGAGCTAAAATAAAACATGTACTGAAGTTGGTCCATTTAAAACCATTTTGTCCTAGGCACGGGGATCAAAATACGAACTTGACTCTATGAGATTTCATCATACTGCAGAATAGTGTAGCAAACCCTGCAGTTTTAACTGTAGATCTGTAGATATAAAATCGTCTCAGTTTTAAGCAGAGACGATTGGTTACATATCGTGTAGGTTAATTTGGTTATATATTATATTATTATATGAGACATTTCTACGGCATACTACCACCCCTTCCTCGTGGAAATTCCAAAGATTCGTACAAGATTTGGGTCATTTATGATACGTACTGCCCAAGAATTGAACTCCCTGCCGTCCTCCTTGTTTCCTGAGAACTACAATCTAGGCATCTTCAAGGCTAGAGTGAACATATTTCTACTAGATCAACGTGTTCCATCCTCGGCGACACCGTCGCTTGCCATCAGGCGACTTGGTGGCCAAAGTAGGTCTATTCTTTATTATTTTTAAAGAGTTTAAGCCTCCAAATCTTTTTTTATTTTTTACTAATAAGCGTAATTTGTTACTTCGCTTATTCCAAACTCCAAACACGACTCTCCGCACATATTTTTTTTGTACATTACTTTAAAGGGACATGTGATTTATATATTATATTATCCATCATACAACATCATCATCATCAGCCAGAAGTCCACTGCTGAACATAGGCCTGATTTACTTTTCGGAGTGTGCATCGGATCTGCATGATCCAATTCCATCCTGCCCATCTTACTATCGGACTGCCAGAGCGGGCACAAAAATCAACACCGCTTTATGGTTGATATTCCGAAAACCCGTACGAAGCGCTTTGATTACACTTTTATTATGCGAACTGCTAGTCTGTGGAATGCGCTGTCTGAATGGGTGTTCCCCGATAGTTAACATCTGGGTGTCTTCAAATCACGAGTGAATCAGTTTTCTCTATACAAGCGTGCTCCACCGTAGAACGCATCATGGCTTAACATCAAGCGAGTTGGCGGTCAAACGCAAGCCTATTATTAAATTTTAAAATAACATACAGACGGCCTAAAACTCGGACATTAGGACTTGCCACTCAACTGTAGCTATACGATAATTTTTTTTTGGAACGCAATATCTTTTATTCAGTTCGTACTATGAATGAGTAATACTGTTCGTACTGTGTTCGTACTGTGAATAATATGAATGAATTTTCTATTTTTACCTTACGAAGAAAGGAGGAGGTTCTCTAGTCGACGCGTATATATTTATTTTATAAAAGCAAGTTTCAACATACGCTGGTATTAAGTATGATTTATAGTTCCCTACACATTTAATGGCTTTGGTAAAAAAAAAAATTGCGACACGTTTATACGACAAAACAATATTATCAACTATTTTACTATTATCTGTTGCATAAAGTGTGAGAAAAACAACTTAAGGCTATCAGACAATATATTCTGATGTTTAATCAGATACTATGTATCATAAAGTAGAAAATAAATGAACTTAAATGTTAGTCACAGACATTTTGTAGGAATAAATATCGTACCTAGTTAACCACAGACGATAGATTTTTATCGGCAGGCGTCTTAAGACTCAAGTGGTGGGAGGCGAGAGAAATATTAAGTCCCAACGTCGACTAGAGAGTCGAGACAGTGCGCGTCGTACCTTGAAAAAACCAACTCTTTTCTGTTTACGCTAAATTCTGTACCTCATTTATTCGTATTTTTTCACTAAGCCTGTTATATTAAACAAATCACCTGTCCGACAGCCTATTATAACCTTAGGTAGGTTGTAATTATAAACTAACCGAGCCCTATGGTAAACCGGGAAAACTGGGCTTTTCCAAGGCCACTTGTATGTTGACTAGACTTTCTAGTAGGTGTAGGCCTTACAAAGGAAGCATGCCAAAAAAAATCGGTCATCTGTTAGTGTTTGCAGCATGCCAGCAAAGCTACCATGCGATCCAAGGCGGTTGATTCATCTTGTTCAGATGTACATGCGTCATATTAATGGGTAGATTGATTATCGCGTAGCTTTTCTTCAACTTTCTCAGCGTCCGCAGTATGTTGAAACCGCTCCGACCGAGTAGGAAGCCAGCAGGTATGTTCACGTCTACCTCCATTCTGGAATTAAAAGTTTTTTGTTTAGGTATTTCGTGACCATGGATACAGCCAAGGAAGATAGACTAAGAGGAAAGACAATAGCGGAACATTAGAGCGTAGCTCGGAAATTTGCCTAAAAACGGTATTAACTAAGATGGCACCGTAATTTGCGCGTGATATAGGTTATCTCGAACTTCCGTAAGCGCTGCAGTCAGATAACGTATGAAAGGGTTCTACAAATTACCGTAGCGCTAGTTAGCGCAGTCAAGTTTCGCAACATATAAATTATAATATAGCTGTTGCCCTAGACTCCGTATGCGTAGACTTTCAAATAAAATTTAACCCTCTTTTTTTCTCAAACCCCTCTTAATTTGGCCCTTTCGCAACCCTTTCTTAGCGGATACCTTAGAAGGAACCTGCCAAATTTAACCTTCGTAGGTCAAGTAGTTGTCGAGATTTCACGTTGAGTGAGTCATTCAGTCCGTCAGTGAATAAATGGTATTTCGTTTATGTACCTATATCACTATCATCACTATCACTACATAGTATAAAACGAAGTCGCTTCCCGCTGTCTGTCCGTCCCTATGTATGCTTAGATCTATAAAACTACGCAAAGGATTTTGATGCGGTTTTCAGCATCAGTTAGATAATTTTTTACGGAAGGTTTATGTATGTAACAAGCGCCCCGTCCTGGTTTCGCACGTAAGTTACACCCGTGCGAAGCCGGGCGGGCGGGTCGCTAGTACGTTATAAAACAAAAATATTCAGATATTTCAGACAAATAAGACAGACATGCTTTAGTACAATTATCGTTCGTGTTCATTATGTCTCCACTTTTCATTTAAAAAATCAATATACCTACTGCTAAAACGCTTAACGCAAAATTTGCAAGTAGCGCCAACTAATTTACTTTAAACTAATTAAAATTTATTTATTTAACTAATTTGCTAATACTAATTTTCACGCACACAGCGACACCAATGAACTAACTAATAGTCCACATGCAAAAAAAGGGCGACAAGGACAAGGTCGTCTGCTGGGTGAGTTTGACTAATAACATCAACCTGGGGCCTTATTATGATTCTTTGATCGGGATCGAGATTGCATGCCATCCCGTTCGTATCTATTTACTCGCACCACGTGCGTAAGTGAGATGGCACGTGATCGCGATCACGATTCGAATCATCTATAATAAGGTAGCAGATTTAGGCCAAATGCATTCGCACCTGCCACCTTACCATCTCTCCAGCGCTGACCCTAGACTTCGATCAAGGTAGAGCGAGAATGATATTCGGCGCGTTTTATTTTTGAAAACTATCGTACAGGAATCAATTCCGGGATAAAAAGTATTATTCTGCGTGCTAATCCAGGATATAAATTACTCCACATCAAAATTTTATATTATTTACAAACAACACAAGTGTGCCGGGAGGCACGAGGCACCATCAACATTTTATTTTAAGCTAGTATTTTTTTGCTTTTAACATTTTGGCGCCTCTTGCTATCTGGCGCCTAGAGCGACCGCTCCTCTTGCTCTACCCCAGGGCCGGCGCTGCATACCTGCCTTGTTTGTCTGATCTAAGGATAATGAAATGAAATGAAAATTTATTGATTGATTTATTGATTGATGATTGACGTCTTCTTAATAATAATACATATAAATATATTGTAATACATGGTGTCATTACATATTAATATTCTTAGTGGAAGTGCATTGGTATCCAAACTAGGAAAACCTGTGAGATGGCATACCAATACCCTCCGCCGAACAGAGGTGGTTGGTCATGTGACGATTACACATTAGCTTTGTACAACGAAAAAAAAGGAAAATAAAGCATGCAAAAACTGTCGTGACGTTAGTAGGTCTGAGTTAGACATTGCCACGCAGTTATAGACGTGAGCTGACAGCTCTAGCTTAACTTACTTGTCATCCACCATCTCAATGAGATGGTCGAGGGACTCATCCCACTTGTCAATAGATTCTGTGATGATCACAGCTCTCGCACCGGCCTGCTGAGCCTTTGCCGTCTTATGCACGAATGAGCATTCCCTGGAATTTACCAGAACATTTATTAGGCAACATGAACTATCGATCACAGTATAGTGTCTCTCTGTTCCTCTATCTCACCGTATGTTACGTTTTCACAACTCTACGGCTTAACAAATATAGATGATACTTGAACGGGGTGGTATGCATGAGGAACTATATTCCATTCACAAATCTTAGATAATTTATGTAAACAAAGAAATGTCACGAAAAGTCACTGTCAACGTGACATGCCAGTTGCTCAAAACATTTCTCACTTATGAAAAATATTTAACTTTTTATTTTCCCCGGCTTTGCTCTCGCGCGGTACAATGGGGGATTTTCTAATAGTTCCAAAAATAAATTAAAAACATTATTAAATGATTGTAATAGATGGCGTTGATTATAGAGGCGTTGACTACAATGATAGAGGAAATAGAGGTCAAATCAAACGATGGCCAGAAATGTTTAGACCCCCACAGTCCTACCAGTATAATAAAATATTTTCTGTCAAAAATTGTTTTTTTTTTAATAACTTTGTATAGAACAGATATTACGTTAAAATAAATAGTACAAAACGAAATTTATTTTATAATTGTTCATACGACTAGAAAAACAATAAAAAAAAATTGGTCAAATATTGTAAACCGACTTCAAAAAAGGAGGTTCTTAATTCGACTGTTTTTTTTGTTACTGTCTCCGCTAATTGTGAACCGATTTTAAAGTTTTTTAAATCTAATGGGCTATATCTCGAGGGTGGTCCCATTAAAATTTTAAGATAATATTCCACCTCTAAGACCGGGGAGAAAGGCATAAACAAAGGGAGGCCTATACCCAGCAGTGGGTCACCCAGTGCTGATGATGATGAAGGGTGGGAAATGATTTGCACGACTAATGTCATATAAGAATAAACTGGCCAAGTGCGAGTCGGGCTCGCGCAGTAAGGGTTCCGTACCACCACAAAATAGAATAAGGTTTTCCAAGTAACCGAATTGCCAGGGGGTCTAGACAAGAGCCACACACTGTTAGCGGGCGGAAAAATTAAATTGTGTGAAAATGACATTAGCTTCAGATAATTTATCTCATGCTAATGTCATTGTCAATGTCATTTTCATACAATTTTATCTTTCCGCAGGCGTGAACGCTAACAGTGTGTGGCTCTTGTCTAGACCCCCAGTTATTATAACGCCTTCCAAAATTGTCGGAGTAATTTGCTACAGGCACTCGAGTATAATAACTTAGTAATGAACAGAAATCTGTCACCGACTTGCACTTGGGCATTTTTTATTATTTGTTGTTATTAGAGTGTACTATAATCATGCCAAGTTTGACGCTTGTACGTATTACCGTTTTTACATTAGCGCTAATACAAAAATACGTTAAAAAAATACGTTTATTGTACGGTTTTTACTTTTTGACCCCCTTTCGGTTTTACTTTGTGACTTTTTTATTATTTCTTAGGTAATCCGCCGTAACATTTACATATTCTGGGTAAATTTCAACGGGCTATCTATTACGGTTCGAAAGATACAGCCGTCAATAGGTAGGACAGACAGACGGACAGACAGACAGACATCGTAGGCTTAGTAGAGTCCCTTTGGGTACGGAACCTTAAGAAGACGTTTAGGTTAGGGTTTGCCGCGACTTTGATCGCCTTTACCAACATAACTTAGGGCAGAACTATGAGTGTGAATAGTTATAATTATTAAATTTTATTAAGTAGGTATTAAGTTAGGAACTTTAGTTTGTAACATCACAATATATTGACCACGTTTGCTAAAATAAATAATTTTTCATTTAATTTTCAAGTGAAGCCATCAAATTCTACTGTATTGAAATTAAACACTATTGACGTATTTGATCGCATATATTTTCTACTGCATTGTTTTCAAAATAAAATTCGAAGTCGCGGGCTTCAGAAAGTATGTAACTTGCTGTTGCCCGTGACTACGTATGCTTTTATAACTTCGTTTGACTTTAATATAAACTTTCAACTCACCCATTATATCGGCCTTTTCACAATATCCTTTATTGGCTGATCTATACACCCATAAGTACTAACTTAGTTTTCGAAATTTCATTATGAGTCATTCTAATTCAAAGAGGGGGTGATAAGACCTGCATTAACATCCCGCTTGGGGTGTATTGTGCATTTGCCCCTGCCAGCCTACACAAACCAGCCGAGCTCCTTAAAATAACGAAGCACGGCTTTGGGTTGCGGGGTTTGGGGTGAGTCAGTCAGTCTGTAAACGCTTTTTGTTTGTTTTGTGTATTTTGCTTTTATATTTAAAGAAGATGGATGAATTGGATTAAATATAAGTAAAAACCTTGAACTTTGAGGGAAACGCTGGATGCAGGCCGCTTCCACCGGTCGTTTTGGAGACTAATGGGGAAGGCCTATGTCCAGCAGTGGTCACCTATATGGCTGAAATGATGATGATGATGATGATGAAAAAGCTTGTATTTACCCTCTCTCCATCAAGGCAATGTGTCCGACAATTTCTTCATAATTAGTAATGTCCGAACAACTGTGCAATGGCATAGTGGGCACAAGACGAGCTTTCTCGAAATGAAGACTTTCATTCTGTAACATAATAGGTACCTATGTGTCCAAATGATTAATTTATTACAATTAACAGGCTTAGCGATGAATACAACTAAATTCATTACATATACTGAAAAATTAATTAAACTGGCTGATAAATCTCTAGAGATATGAGCGTTTAGTTTAAGTAGTGATAAAGGGATACTCTGTTTCTTTCTCGCAAAGCGTATGTTAGTAAAGCATTTACTAACGAATATTCATATTCATTTCGAATATTCGCCATGACAACTATTCGCGGCATCTCTATTTATGAGTGTGTGTGTGTTCTTTTTTCATTTATATAGCGCGCCTGAGGCGTTAAATCATAGCTCTGTATAGTGTGCTCTCTGCATAAAATTAAAATACTTATTTTATTTTTGAATTTTTTTTTTATATTTTTTTTTTAACGCTGATAAGTCCGCGTTTGACCACCAACTCGCCTGTTGGTAAGCGACGATGTGGTCGAAGATGAAGCACGCAGACTTAGAAGATACTTATTCATTCTGGCCTTGAAATTTTTATTTTGTTTTCGTTCATGGGCTATAATTATGATCAGGTTTTTTTATGAGGTAATAAAAAAATATTAGTCATGCCAATTGTTACTATAGAACTACATACAGTATTTAAATAAATTGCCGCAATTCTACACTACACTAATTTATAATTATCTACTTATTAATTACTATATTACTAATTGAGTAGGTATAATGTCAACTACTATTGATATTGAATAATAATGGCAAATAATTAGTATATTTATTTATATAATTTGTCGCCATAGAGAATGACGATAACCGCTAATCGAATATTCGCCATAACAACTATTCGCGGCATCTCTATTTATGAGTGTGTGTGTTCTTTTTTTAATAACATGTTTAGGAGACAACATACGACTAGGTAGGGTAACACAACTTTCCAGGAATAAACTTAAATCTTAACTTAAGGCTTAAATGAAAACATATTATATGAGGTATTTTACTTACAAAAGGAGTACCAAAATCTTTAGCAGGTCTTATCCGATAAGAATATCTTAGTTCTGGGGGGTCTAAGACTTCGAAAAAAACATCCCCTGTAATCACATCCGCCATTGAAGATCCATCGTAGAAATGGAGATCATTTGCTGAAATGAGATAGATAACATTTTTTTAGACTATGAAGCTGAACAATGATTAAAACTATAACAAATCATCGAGATACAATTCCTAGAGTCACAATCTCTCAGTGAAAACAGTCAAGAAACGTCTGAGCGACATTGTACATATTATAATGTATCAATTATATACGTTATGTCGGTTGCAGTGTTCAACGTTAGCTGTCCACTATGTCATCGTAGCTCTGACATCGCGCGGCGTTGTAGTCGGATCGCGGTTACCTTGTAACAAACAAAAAAATCTGCGTAATTCGTAACGTGCGCCGAGTTTTGGTATGGTAATTTTTTTTGGCACGATTATGACTTATATGTGTTGTATCACTAACAAATTATTGGGGTCATATGGTCAAGCCTCTAAGTCTAACCTAAAACTAAAATGAGACTAGTCCGTACTTTGGTATTTTCAATTTTTCTTTATGGAGCTGAGACATGGACTTTGAAAGCAGCGGATCGAGGGCGCATCGATGCTTATGAGATGTGGTGCTGGCGGAGAATGCTTCGAATACCATGGACAGCACACCGGACCAACGTATCTATACTACACCAACTCAAGGTCACGACAAGACTCTCTACCATCTGTCTCAAACGTGTCCTTGAGTACTTTGGTCACATTGCTAGGAAACAAGGCGACAACCTGGAAAAGTTGATGGTGACAGGGAAAGTCGACGGCAAAAGATCATGAGGTCGCAGCCCAATACGTTGGTCCGACCAGATTCGCACCACTCTCGACACCTCAGTCTACGACGCACTCCATGTTGCTGAGGATAGAAGACGATGGAAAGACATCATCAGAGAGAGATTGATGGAAGGTGGTGGTCACGACCCTCAGACATGAGGAATACGATTTAAGGAGGAGGAGGAGGTCAAGCCTCGGCTGGTGGATGTGACTGAGGGTTGTACATGGTTGTTGGATCCATCTTTGGCTGGCAAAAACATCCATAGCTCCAGATCGCCTTTGGACATCCGCTCGCTCAAGATCAGCCCAAGGACACATCAGTGACTTATTACCAATAATGAGCACAGTATATTTGTAAATGTATTAGCTACATCACATCTATAAGACAAAGCTGATAATTCTGAGCATCTGATAATTTTCAATTTTAACGGCCTCTTATAGCAAATTTGACAGGTTTAAATAAATTTTATTCAGTTAAATTACAATATTTGTGCTGGAAAAAAAAACATGTCACAGATACATCTGTGTTTGAGTTTATGATTTGGTTCAAAACAAGATAGAATAAACTTTCCTCGATCAAAAAAAAATCTGAAACAAAGTCGATTCAGTTTATTTTTTTCGTTTTATGCTCTAATGAAAGCTCGTAACAACCTGGAAATTGCATGTACTGAAAGGCAATTTTATTCAAAGTTTTTTAATTTGGATAGAATTTTGATAGTGAATAATTACGTTTTTTAGTGAAATTAAAAGCGCAAAAAGGTCGCGAAAATTTGCGCGCACCGCGTTCAGTACCGCGCCAGGCGTCGTCGAGGTCGGACCTATGTTCGTTTTTGTCGTTGCACTCCCCCCGCGGGCGTCCTGCCCCCCGATTCTACTAAACAAATTGTCATTAAATTGTAATTGTTGCGATTTTAATTGTTAAAAAATTTATTTATAACTGTCATTTTTGAGGCAGTTATTTAACAATTAAAATAGCAACAGTTACGATTTAAAGACAATTTGTTTAGTAGAATCGGGGCCCTGATTCTTGGGTGGCAAAATACATCGTCGCTATAACTTGGCGGTGGCTGAGGGAGCATTTTGTTGCCTACGCGACTCGGATAACTGGCTGTTAATTATCAATATTTTTTGTTGGATTGTCCTAAATACGGAACGTAAATACGATATGAAATAAGCAACTTTCCAAACGATAGACAAAATGCCTTGTTTCTGGTCGTTGAAAGTACATGTTTGATTTCGTTTTTAGGGTTTTGTACCCATAGGGTAAAACCGTTTTTAACCCTATTACTAAGCCTATGCTGTCTGTCTGTCTGTCCGTCCTACCTTCTAACGGCTGAATCTTTCGATCGGTAATAGATAGCAAGTTGAAAGTTATAACTAGTAATTGGGCTATTTGGATGACCTCATTTTCTTACACCAAATCATAATGCCAAATTTTACTAATTTTGAAGTCGTTTTTTTAAATTGATAATTATTGTATTTTATGGTGGTACAGAATTCTCAGTGCGCGAGCCCGACTCGCACTTGGCCGGTTTATTTTCATTCCAACTTCAAATAGATACATAATTATTTACATAAAAACATCTTCAAAATGAATAGGCGCTTATCCAAAATACAAATTTACTAAAATCAATCATCTATATCTATACTAATATTATAAAGAGGAAAAATTTGTATGTATGTTTGTAACGAATTGGCTCAAAAAGTACTGGACCGATTTTAAAAATTCTTTCACTGTTGGGAAGCTACACTATCCCCGGGTGACATAGGCTATAGTCTATACCCATGCAAAGCTGGGGCGGACCGCTAATTAATAATAAAATTATTGGAGCTAGTTAAAAACTACTGAGCCATATTAATGAAATTTTAGTGGAACCACATATGGAGAGCTATGTAAAAATCCAAAGAATTCCGAGAAATTCAAGGTCCTCTCCCATTGATTGGACGGCGTTCATCATCATCATAATCAGCCTTATAACAATCCACTGCTGGACTTTTAGCCTACACCCGAAAGGGTGATTAGGCCATATCCACCACGCTGGCCCAGTGCGGGTTGGTGGATTCACATACACCATTGAATTCCTTCTCCATACGTATGCAGGTTTCCTCACGATCGACGACGATGGACGGCAGTCCGTCAACCTAATCCGTCACGTCTGTTAGCTACTTTAGTATGTATACAGGTCGATTTGAGAACCTCCTTCCTGATGTTGGTTATATAGCGAGCAAAAATAAAACACCGAGTTACATCAATACAACTATTACTAATAACAATCTTAGCTCCGAAGCTCTATTCTTTAATTCTAGATACTCTTCAACACAATTAAAATATAGCTTTAGAGCCCAGTCAATTAGGAGCAAATTTAAGAATGACTGATATCGTAGGTTTAGTATAATTACCTCCAGGTAACACGACTGAAATAAATATACTAAGCAGGAGAGAAGAGTACAGTGCAAAAACATTTCTTATGGTTATTTTGAACATTTTACTCTCGCTTACACTTTACACTAAGTACTGCCTTTTTTCACTTCCTTCTATGATTGTCAAACACAAACTATTGATAAAATACTATACTACACAGTAAAATCATGTTTGGAGACTTTGGAGATAATAATCTATGTAGGTACTTTTGTAAAATTATCCACGCTTATTTTTCATTATTATTTACTTTGATTTGACCAAGATTTGACATTACTATTTCGTTTTATTTTTTAAATATTATTCGCCCATCGGGCATGCTAAAGCTTTTAAGGCCATACCGCTATACCCATTAACACTCGAAAATACAAAATTTTAGGAAAATAATCCAATGAGCCGACATATTTTTTTCCACGTTGGCGCCAAAACTCTCTGTTACCCGAGGACGGCGGCCTTCCCTGGCCTTTATATTATACTGAATCTATGCCTTTATATTATAGTGCTAACAGACGCTCGTACGCGGCGGAGCTCAACCGTCAGCCGCGCTGACAGTTTTCAGTATATAAAAAGTACTCTGTGCTGACAGTTTTCGTCCCAGATGATCGTACCAAACGGCACCACAGAAGACATAATGACGGCACGGACCACCGGCAGTGCTACCATAATACACGGATGTGTCCGTATCTGTACGACTATTGGAAATCCAATACGAATGAATCATGGTTACGGATTTATGCTAGCGACAGCTAATTTATATCCAAATTATTCAGTAGATTCAGAGCACTATTTAATATCGATATATTTTATTTATTAAACTATTATGGCAGCACTAGTGGTCTAAATTAGGAGCTGTAGAAATAATATTACAAGGGATTACCATGATCCAAAGGTCTGATATGCCAACGTACATAAAAAACGTTTTTTAATACATAATAGCAAAAATAACATATAGGGCAACATTTTATTCATAGGAGTGCAGAATTTATGAGGAATTTCGCCCTAAAAATTGAGTACCTACTTATTTATATTAAAACCCTGGACGAAGACAATTTACGCATAATAATATTCCAGTGAACGAATCACTTTAAAAAAAATATTATTTAAATAATTACAATAAACTTATTATTAAAATCGTAAACTCGTACGAAAAAAGCATGCACGACCATCCACTTCAAAAGGCGAGTTAATAGAGTTCTAAAGGGTCGGCAACGTATTTGTGATGCCTCTGGTGTTACAAGGCAAGGCAGCCCGTCTGCTAGTTTGCCACCTATGGCATTAAAAAAAACGACGATGCAAAACGCTCAACCGCGAGGTGCTAATAATAATAGGGTATTTGACTACTTTTGGGAAACTATTGCACATTATTGTCTGATATAAAATAATGTATACTGCATTTATATTTTCTGGATATCAGTCGTATTTGCGATATAAATCGATGTTAAAGTTTGAATAAAAAAATATCGCGCCAAAACGCAGACCTGCGTCATAGCTCCGATCACGTGACTAATTGACGTCACACAAAACAAAACAACTGCAGCCAGGCTGCAAAAGTTTGATGATTAATTAATTTCTAATAGAAGTAATGGTTTATAAATATTGTGTAGTGCCAAAATGTACAAATACTTCCATAAAGACACCGGATAAAATATTTGTTCCTGTTCCAATGCACCCAAAACTCCCCAAAACTCGAAAAAAGTGGTTGGAACCAATCTAAGGTTGGAACTAAGTAGCTCGTAGAGAACCCAAAAGTATTGGAGCTAATTCAAGTGTTTCTAAGTGCGAAGATCATTTTGAGGTACATATTTGAGTCTATATATTTCTATTATAATTTGTGTTTTTATTGCATTACTATTTTATGTACTGTTACTTTCTTTTTAAACATTGTAAAGACATAACCTAACAAAATAGTGATATCCACCTACTACAACATACTTTTTGTACAACTTGATTGAATGTTTTGCTTGGAGTACAATTAAAAATTAATACTGACATTGTAGTTTTTACGTTTTGAGTTCTGCAGCGTAGAAACAATGACGTGGATTATTATTAAAGAAATATACAACCATAAAAACATTAATTTTGGGTAAGTTACTGCTGTCTGCTTGCACAAAATGTTTCTCCATTCTTCTCACATTTAACCTCCGGAATGTTTTTGGTGAAAATTTCTGGATAAATCACTCTCAAAATAGCTTTACAACATTAAATTCGCAGATATCAATACAAAATCTGTTTGTTTAGATTTGTGTGACGTCACTAGGGATGAAGCCAGTTACAGACCGTTTTCGATCACGTGATCAAATGTCGAAAATACAGTTATTTTATTCGCGTTTTTTACAAAAAATAAGCATATTTTTATCAAAAAATCAATGAAATATGCTTTTTCATTATATCATGTTTATGGATGGCGTCAATTGGCATAATATTTTTAATACAGTCAAGTACCCTATTATATCCGTCAACACCGCCCCAGACGGACGGTTTTGGTACGGCCATAGACAAATTGTCTATGGACGCACGTGGCTGACGGTTGAGCTCCGCCGCGTACGAGCGTCTGTTAAAGTGCTAACAGACGCTCGAACGCGGCTGACGAACCACCGTCCAGCCAACGGGAGAGAAAGAGTGAGAATATCATATTTTTCTCTTTCTCTCCCACTGATCAGACGGCGGTTGAGGTCAGCCGCGTTCGAGCGTCTGTTAGCACTATTACCACCATAAAAACGTAGATCTGTGATAAAAACGAAACCAAACAGGTACTTTCCACGACCAGAAACAAGGCAGATTTATCTATGGTTTGGAAAATTGCTTATTTCATAGCGTATTTACGTTCCGTATTTAGGACAATCCAACAAAAAATATTTTTTGCTAATATTATTATTTGATGATGATTTGATGTCATAAAAAGCAAATAACAGAATCATATAATAATTCATACAAATGTGCTTTTTATTGTGGGTTTTTCATATATTTGGAATTAGTAAGACGTATAGATTTATTTTCTAAATATTTACCATACATGCTACTTAAACCGAAACGTTCACGTCAATACTTGGAGTTGCCTGTACATTCTTACCTATCACCTACACAGGGTAAATTCTGTTAAACTTACAAATAACTAGAGTCTAGAATCATGGAGTAATTTGGCATCTCTATTAACGTGTTAACGCATTGAGACGCAAAATGCTCGGTTTTAAGAAATGAAAATCTAGGGATAGAATAAAAAGTTAGCGGAAGAAAAAGGTAGGTGACCTTACATTGCACTCCTTGCAGTGGGCTGAATATACTGTCAATAACGATGATGATGATGATGATGGGTGTGACAACTGACAAAAGACAACTTGGTTGTGTGTGGGTATTGGCTAACCTAAAAGCCTAAAGCGTGATCCAAAAAAGAAGTATAGCGCCTACTACACGGTCGTCAACCGGCCTTCCCAGTGACGTTGATGAGAGACCGCTGCCTTGTTTCCGTCTACATGGTCGAAAACTTCAGTGTGCTCAGAACTCTTGTGCAGATAACACAACAACATGGACTACTGTTACTGATACGCGATATGGTTCCTTGCCTTTCTAAATTTTAAAGAGTTTGTGTAGTTAAAAGCACTCTCATTGTGTGAAAATGTAAAACAATTATCAATTTATAAAATCTAATTTAGAATTAGTAGAGTACGGTATAATAGTAGTGAGTAGTAGTGTGAATTCCCCTAATTATTTTAACGCTGTCAAATAGGCATGATGACTAATATTTTTTTAGTACCTCATAAAAAAGTTGATTATAAATAGAGCCCATCAACGAAAACAAAATTAAAATTAGTCAAAAACAAATAAGATATAAGCATTTTAATTTCATATTAGACAGAGAGCGCACTATACTGAGCGGTGACGTAACGCCTCAGGCGCGCCATACAAATGCTATGCTAATTCTCCACCTAAAACTTTAAACGCTCATATCTCAGAGATTTATCAGCCAATTTAATTTATTGTTTCAGTATATTTTTTTTTTTTAATCTTTATTTTTAAAGAGGGTTTGGTCAGACATGACCATGCCACCCTCATTGGCACATCCTTAAAACTAAATCCTTCTTCTAATACACAAAGTCACGATTTTGCACAGTATTCTGCACTCCTCCGATAAGGGATCAGCCAGCACGCTGTTACACCACCCAACGTCATTAAAATTAAGGTTGGTATTCTGGTTGAAGTCGAACCTTTCAGCCTCTGTCCGGACACACTCCATCATAACATGACATACGTCTTCGACTACCCCACACTCGGTGCAGTTTGGTGAGTCGGATTTGCCTATCAAATGTAGGAATTTGTTGAGTGGAATGTGACCGGACCGAAGCCTCATTGCCATGACACTGACCGCCCTACTCACATCAGCGCCGGCAAACCACGGCGAACGGGTAAGCCCTGGTTGTATCGTCTTATACCAAACTCCTTTTGCGACTGAACGCTCGTCAAAGTGCTCCGCCCACAACTCCTTACCTCGATCTCTGACCATACCTAAACAGTCAGAAAACAAGGGTATGCAACAGAAGGGTGTCCCGTGAGTCAGAGCTTCCCTGGCGAGGCGATCGGCCTCCTCGTTGCCGGGTATGCCGACGTGTGATGGTATCCATTGTATCTTAATATTCTTATTCTTGTTTGCAAGAGTGCGTAACAATTCTAAAATGCGGTAGGCTATCGGGGTGCCTCGAAAATTCGAGGTGCATCGAGCCAGGTGGTAAATTGCACTTTTAGAATCTGTCAAAATGATATAATTGATAGCGTTTAATGTGCATACATAGGAGATAGCCTCTGCTATTGCGATAAGTTCCGTGTACATAATAGATAAATTTACATCAATTCTTAATTGTATAGATTTGTTTGTATTAGGGTCAAAATAAGCTAGTCCACTAATTTCACCTTCCTTGGATCCGTCCGTATAAATTTGGTAATACTCCGCGAAATTATTATCTATGTACTGTGCACAAATTTGCATCAATTCATCACTTAAATATTTATCTTTTGGTTTACACAGAGTTTTGATATTGGGAGCTAATACCGTCGAGATATCCACATTGCTGACCCACGTATCCAATGAGAACATTTCTAATTGTTTGCTGGAATAAATAGGTGTATCTTTTAGAAGTCGGTGTGCTAAACATAACAGAGGCTTGCTCTTATTCCTCCAATATACCCAAGATACCGTATATTCACTATGGCATAGATTGTTTAAGTTATCAACAATTTTAACTATTTCATTATCAGATACAGACCTACATTTTAACCAAAACTTTCCAGCAAGGTAGTACCTACGAATGTTTAAAGGTTGAATGTGCAACTCACATTCCATGACGTGGATAGCAGTGGACTTTATAAAACCTCCGATAATACGCATGCATTGGTTTTGAACCTTATCTAACTTACCTAAATGTGTTTTGCAGCTGTTACCATACAGCGCGCTCGCGTAGTCTAACCTGCTTCGAATCATAGCTATGTAAATACGTCTTAAATGAGTCGGGTGAATGCCCCAACCCGAACCAGATAAAACCTTAAATATGTTCAGTAATCTCAAGCTATTCTCCTTTAGTTCATTGATATGTTTAGCCCAGCGTAATGATTTGTCAAGCCATAGTCCTAAATATTTAACGTGGTCCACTATTTGCAAAGAAATGCCGTTAACATTTAAATCTAAAAATTCTGTATGATAGCCTCTTTTAAACATACATATCTTACTCTTAGTTGGTGAAATTTCTAGCCCGATAGCATCTAGTAATTTAACAAGTTTATTTAAAGCCTTTTGCAACTGAGTTTTTCCTTCTTTTAGGTTGTAGTAGCTTATGTATAGGACGAAATCATCAGCGTATTGTGATATAAATACATTATTTATACTTTTACAAATATTGACTGTTATGATGTTGAACAAATACGACGAAAATGGATCCCCCTGGGCAATCCCGCGACACGTACTCCTAGAAAAACAATAGTCCTCTGTATGTACCTTTAGATGTCGTTCTTTCAAAAAATTCCATACATATCTACATATCTTAGAGCTAATTCCTAGCTGCTGCATGACATGTATAAGACTGTTCAAATCGACATTATTATAAGCGTTATCAATGTCTATAAAGGATGCTATGGTGTTTTGATGAAGTGAAAAACCGGTTTGAATCCTTGATACTAAACTAGAAAGGTTATCCATTGTGGAGCGGCATTTTCTAAAACCTGTGGTTTTTGGTGATAAAAAATTATTTTTCTCTATGTACCATTCTAATCGTTTGATTAAAATGTTATGAAATGTTTTACAGACGCAAGATATCATAGAAATAGGTCGGAGAGATCCAGAAGACTGGGGGTCACGACCGGGTTTGGGTATAGGTATAACGGTAATATCTCGCCATTGCAACGGAACAAAGCTTAGCGAATGAAATGTGTTGTATAACATTAGTAATATGACCTTCCCGTTATCAGGTAAATGAGTTAACATGGAATATGATATTTTGTCATTTCCTGGAGACGTATCTTTATGACGCATACAACATTCCAATTCTTGTTTTGTGATTACTGTATCTACGTTCGTATTTATTTCTAAAAAAATGGGTTCACATGGAAGTACGTAGTCGGGCGTTAAACTGTGCAATAATTCAACGGCTCGCTCTTTAATGACATGCGGTCGCGAAGTATTGTATCCTTTTAACCATCTAATTTTTCGCCACATCTCGCTTTGACTGACAGTACCGTCCAACGTCGAACAATAGTCGCGCCATGCTTTATCGCGTGATTGACGTAGCAACCTTTGGGTTTCTCGTATTTTTCCCTCGAGCTTCTGTAAGTTACTAGGGGTTGGATTACGTCGAAATATGACAAGAGCTAGGCGACGTTCAGCAACTAATTTTGATAATGAAATTTGCCAATAGGGCTTAGGTGTGAAATTACTATTGGGGTTGGTATTAATTTTAATCAATGGTATGTGTTTATCAGCTGCTGTATTTAGACAATTTATAAAATTATCATATGAATTTTGAGGGTTATTTGTACTACAAATAAAGTCAGCGAATAAAACCTCCAATTCTTGTTTATACGAGCACCAATCAGCTTTTTTGTAGTTACGCCGAGATATTATGTTATCAGAATTTTTCTGTGATTGTATGGTTAACTTAATAATTAAATGATCGCTACCTAAATTCTCATTGATAGTTCCCCATTTAAACTTTATCGCAATATCCGATGAAGCCAATGATAAGTCAGGTGAAGACTGCTGTAATTTATTAAGTACCAATCTTATCAGTGTTGGACAGGTACTGTCATTCAAGCTTATGAATTTACTTTCCAATAAGGCATCGTAAATTTGTGTACCTCGAGATTCAGTTTTGTATGACCAATTGGTATGGTGTCCGTTAAAATCTCCCAGAATAACAGTTTTTTTATCTACAAAATTGAATAGGTGCTCCCAGTCCGACTGTTTTGTGGACACAGACGATGGACAATATAAACCTAGCACATATTGAATGTGTTTGCAGTTAAAAATTTCGACCATTATTACTTGTATATTCGGATTTATACTGATAACTTTATGTTGAGTAGCCTTAATTGACTTGTGTATTAAGATCAAGACGCCGCCGTGTGCGTCATGTCTATCTTCGCGATACATATTATAACCGCTTACCTTTAACCGACTGTTAGGGTTTAACCATGTTTCGGCGATGACAGCAATGTGGATTTTCTCACGATATAATATATGCTCTAAAGATTCTATTTTAGGTTGGACACTTCGCGCATTCCATTGAATAATATTAATATCATATTTCAACCTAGACACAGATATTCCAGTATTGGTTTCAATACCGGCCAATCTGAGATGTTTTCTACCGCCACTAAAATGATCCACTCTATGCAACACTTGATTGCCTGTTGTACTTTGTCCGGTATTGGAACTCCTTTTAGAAAAAAAATTTCTTGTAGCCTACTTGTTAGTTCCTTAAACGTCACATCTCTTCTTCTTTCTTCTTTTTCCTGAGTAACTTGTCCGGTGTTATTCACATTGTGTCTTACTGGAGTTTCAAAAACACTAGGGTCGACATTAATTTTTTGTTTATGTTGTTTAGCAGGGCGACGTGTAGGTGGCTTCGTCACTTCATTGTGAACAATCGCTTGCGTGATGACTTCTGCATATGACGGTCCTTGTCTGGGCGTAATAAATTCCTTAGTCGTTACTGTAGGAGTTACTTGAGTTACCCACTCTTTTGGTGGTGATTGGGTTCTTTGCCTACTATAAGGTACTGGGACATACAAGGTCAAAGCCCGTCGGTACGTGCAATTAAATTCAGCCATTAACTCTCTCAATCTCTTCTCTTTCCGATACGCTGGACACGAACGTAGCAACGCCATATGATTACCGCCGCAGTTGATACATTTGAATGTGGTAGTTTCACAATTAGGGTGATTATCAGTACATTTGGGGCAAACTATCTTGCCCGAGGGGCATTTTTTTGCTGAATGGCCCAAAGCCCAGCAGTGACTGCATTGTGATACAGGGAAAATGTACGGGTCAACCCTGATTTTTAACCCATCTACGGATATAAACGCTGGACGGAAAGATCCTTTAAAGCAGAGCCTGACCGATTCGCTAGCCTCCCAACCATCACCGCCAAATTTTCGACGTGAGAGTCTACTCACTGATAAGAGTTTCCCTGGATCTGGGCATGATATGCTATTTAAAATATCGTCATCTTCAATTTCCAGGTCTACATCCTTTATAACACCGTAAGACAGGTTAACTTCCATGGCTTTGTGTACCCTCCATCCTCGTTCGGCTATTTCTTTAGATGTCTCTATTAAGTTAATTGCACTTGCATTTGGAACGTCTATTCTAATTTTATAAGGGTTTACGTATTTGACTTTGTCTATATCCATCACACCTATACTTTTAAAAAACTTTGCCAAAGCAAACTGTTTGGGCATTTTTTCGTTGGCAGAAATGTATATCTCGCAATTACCTCTTTCCTTTTCTGGATTGTACATCTTTTCTTTTTTTTGTTCTGTCTCCCCTTCCTCTACATATTCTACCTCTCTCTCTCTCTTGGTTGGTTTCAATCTTTTTCCAAGTATTACACTCTTCTGTGACTTCTCTTCTATGTACTGATCTTTTTCTAGGGCTTCTACCACCCTCTCTTGCTCACTTAGATCGCTAGAAATGCTCACATCCTCAATTGAATCTCCCAGTTCTATTGCAGTCTTAATCTCATCCATCGTTGCCTAGCGGCACGCCGGTGGCGCCCGTAGGTGGAAACCTGACGGCACTCACAGGCAGCTGGTTTATCGGCCCGAGGTTACGGAAACTAATGTAAACAATACGTTTATAGCGGTCGACGCGTTCACCTCGCCCGAATGCCGAGACGAGACTGTTTCAGTATATGTAATGTATTTAGTTATTTTCATCGCTAAGCCGGTTATTTGTAACTATCTGACCTGACGGACGTTGTCCTGTCTTAGAACTGTCAAACGCGCATAGTCAAAATTGTAAATCTTATTGATTTTACACCTTGGGTTACATTTGTAAGGATCCCTATTATTATTTTTTGAAAATATAATATAACCTATGTTACCCGGGGATAGTGTAGCTTCCCAACAGTGAAAGAATTTTTCGAATCGGTTCAGTAGTTTCGGGTTTTCTATTCAATGCAAACAAACAAACAAACAATAAAATCTTTCCTCTTTATAATATTAGTATAGATAATTTAAACATTGGGATACATGCATAGGCATATGTCACAAATGTCATTTTTCCAAGGACGGATGGTCGGAGATTTGCGACATACGTTCACTATTTCATTTTGGATGGTGTATAATAGAGTTTAGACCTCATCACGAAAAATCCCTGCCCCCCAATTCTACTAAACAAATTGTATTTAAATTGTATTTGTTGCGATTTTTATTGTTAAATAACTGCCTCAAAATTTACAGTTATTAATATTTTTTTATACTAAGTTATAATATTAGGTGGTTGTATTATTCTAGTATTAAAAAATATTTTAAACTGTCAATTTAGAGGCAGTTATTTAACAATTAAAATCGTAACAATTACAATTTAAAAACAATTTCTTTAGTAGAATCGGGTCCTGTATTCGAGTCTTGGTCCCGCACACTCGCTATGATGTCACGCGAATTATTATTTTTATCTACAATCATTCCAGAAAAGTTCTGCGATTTCTCATTAAAAAAAATTGTCAAATGTTTCATTTCGGAAAAAATATAATTAATTGATTTGGGGAAAATTAAAAATATGATCTTGTATCCCGGTGTTTTTGTGTGACAGTTTTTGAGTTTGTCAGCTCAGTCAGCTGTCAGTGAAAATATGTTTGGGATTACTTGTGGATTTGATTAATTGTGGAAGTGAAATAAGATTTACGATTTTAAAATTACCTACTTTAAAAGTGTATAATAATATTTTTACTGTTCTGCTCGCTTCCATTTGCAAGTTTTTTTAATAGGTACCTGAGTTGATTCTTTAACCCAGAGTTGTATTCGAGCCTGTTTTATTTAGGCATACTTACAAAAAAAAATGTAGATTGTGCGAGAAAACGCAGTGAAAAAAACTCGGAGCGCCGGTAAGGAGAAAATTATTTTCGTACACTTATATCACCCAATTAAACCAGTAATTTATTTTTATACTTCCTCACCCATCCACCAGAAACCAAATTATATGTAAGTAGATGTACTTGGATTTTACGAACAAATTGCTTATACCCTATATACCTACCTCCTTACCAAAGATTTCATACTATAACTAGGTATATACTGTACACATAGATTGTTGCTCCCTACCTTTTATCTTAACATACCATACTTTGTGCTCAGTTATATAGTATATTATAGGTAGGTACCTATATTTTAGTAACACAGAATTTTTTCTTAACATACTACTATACTTTTCTCATTTATAATATTATATACACAGTAAGAAAAAAAAAAAAAACTAGTAGGTAGTTAGCCCAATACCTTCTAAAAACTACACTTTCTTACAAAAACACTTCTTACTTAAATAGTTCAGTACAGTTTTATGATTATCAATGGAATATTTACCGTTATATTGTTGATGGTTTATAAAAAGTAATCATTGTAATAAGTAATAAATAATTGAAGATGAGTTAATTTCTAAAACTGTTGTGCAATATATATTGTGGTACTCTCAAGGCAAGAAAACTATTTTAGACATTTACACAAGTCTAAGCTTCAAGGACCTAACTGAAATCTTTGATTTGTTTTCATAAATCTTCTATAGATTATCCAGAAATGTGATAAATTAAATTTTATACATAACATCTAGGTATTGTGTGCAATGCCAAAAACGGCCTATCTACTTAAGTAATAAGAATCTTAAATAGACTATTGTTTTATTTTTATTGTCACATAAAAAAAAGCTGACCATAAAGAACCTTAAAATCACTGTAAATAAAATTAAAATGTGTTCATAAATAAGTAAGATAATTATAATCATTTTAATATTTTGCTAGACAGAGAGGGCACTATACTTTCAAATGACGTTACTAGTAAGTATGACATAGGTACAAACTCCATACTGACACTCACTTTGCGAGAAAGAGACAGAGCATCCCTTCCACAAACTTTATATGCTTATATTTTAGATCTTTATTCATCATCATCATCATGTCAGCCGTAGGACGTCCACTGCTGGACATAGGCCTCCCCCATCGATCTCCAAAAGGGCCGGTTGGAAGCGGCCTGCATCCAGCGTTTCCCTGCGGTCTCTTTTAGGTCGTCTGTCCATCTTGTGGGTGGACGTCCTACGCTGCGCTTACCAGTCCGTGGTCTCCATTCCAGAACCTTTCGGCCCCATCGGCCATCTGTTCTGCGTGATATGTGCCCTGCCCACTGCCATTTCAACTTACTAATCCGGAGATCTTTATTAGTCAGTGTAAAATAATTTTTCAGTATAAGAATAAGATTTGGTTAAAATTTTCACCAATCCTAATATTTTTTACCAATAAAACATTTCCGATAGCCTATTTACTTATTAACTAGCGGTCCGCCCCAGTTTCGCATTGGTATAGATTATAGCCTGTCACCCGGGGATAGTGTAGCTTCCCAACAGTGAAGGAATTTTTCAAATCGGTTCAGTAGTTTCGGCGCCTATTCAATGCAAACAAACAAACAAACAATCAAATCTTTCCTCTTTATAATATTAGTATAGATTAACAGACAAAGTACAACCTAAACTGCTGCATCTAGAAGCATAAAATTTTGCTTAAATGCTCTTTGTAAATAACGAAGGTGAGCACTTAGGAAGCATGTTTGAAAAACAAATTAAATTAAAAACAAGTTTTTTCGTATTCTTCTCAGCAAACCTTTTCATTTGATCATGATGGTAGATTCATTTTGACCGCCATCTTAGGGCATCTGCCATATTGAATTTATCATCTAGGACCAAATTGCTTGGTATGACAAACTCGACGAAGTTAGGCCTTTTTGCTTAGGAGATCATTTGGCCACCTTGGCCACCAGCTGGATGGTACGTACCATAACATTGCGTTGTCACCAAACTCACTAATATGCCAAATTTCAGCTCAATCTGTTGAGGATAACTGGCCTAAAAATCAGTTGCAGGATTTGTCCCACTCGTACGAATGAGCATATTAACCGTGCAAGTTAAATAAAAGCTTGTAGAAAAGGAATAAATAAAGAGTATTAAAATATAGTGGCCTGTACCATTTTCAATATTTATTAAAAAGAAAAGAAAGTTGATATTGTATCAGGTACCCTTGTAGCTATAGTGTATTATGTTATTTTTTCACAGGTCAATATGGCTGAAGAACTGCTGTCCCGGCCATACCAGGTGCAACTTGAAGAAATTGCTATCAAAAAGAACTCCATCATACATTTACCCACCGGTAAGTCAAGCAGTCACCATCATCATCAGCCAGAAAATGTCCGCTACTGAACGACAGCCTCCCATCTGCATCCACTGGATGCCCGCGATTCTCACCTTGTCATCGGTCCATCTAGTGTGGGCTACCTACACTGCGTCTCCCAGTTAGTGGTCTCCATTCAAGACACTTTCTTCACCATCGGTTATCGGTTCTTCAAGCAATGTAGCCTGCACATTGCGACTTTTCACACCACTTGCTTGACAATGTCCAATTATATGCTACGCAAACCAAACCTAAAGTAATATTTAAGTAATAAATTATTGCCCTGTCTAGCCGGGCAATAATATTGTACTTACTGAATTTGAATTTTATTATAATTCGATGGTCAATAATATGATATGATTTGAATTTAGAATTTGGCATCTCAAATATAAATTTTTACCATGCACTAAAACAGGGGCGGATCCAGGATTTCAATTGGGGGGGGGTTTCATTCAGACAAGGTGCACTTGAATCAAATCGAAAAGTTGAGTCGAATGTATGGAATCGCTAGGTGTTTTGGATCCGCCAATGCACTAAAAAGAACTTATTCAAAAGTCAAACTGGTCATCTCAATTAGAACACAATGAATAAGAATAAGACGGGAATACTGCATATTGCTGTAGTGTTAAACATTAATTTGTCTTTTCATAACTGTTCTAATGTATCACTGATAAATTTTTACTTTTAGTCTAATAAAAATTGATCTAGTTCTACGAGTGTAATAAATACTGTCTTTCTAGTAATATATCTTTTTATTGTCTTGCAGAAAGTGTGAAAAGTAGAGTATTCATTTTATTTATATTACACGGGAATTACTCACGTAAGATTAAGCCGGTCACTCCGACTATAGTTTCAACCGCATTAGGCAGTATTTTTAAAATGTGTGAAAACCACGTCAGTTTCTATAATATAGTAGAGTATTCCTTTAGGATAAAAGTGTCGTCGTCTTGGGCGTGCTTGAATCCCGAGCATAATGAAGGTTTCTATTCTTAACTCCCTCACTTTGCTCGGCCTCGAATCCCTTGTTACATTCAGGATTCAATATGACGAATAAGCTACAACTATAAATACACGTAAAATTCTTTAATAAAATTACATTGCAAATGTTTTTTTACAGGCTCAGGTAAAACTTTCATCGCGATATGCGTCATCAAAAGATTCCGAGAGGCCTTACAGAAGCCATGGGGGCATGGCGGAAAACGCACATTTTTCTTAGTAAACACTGTTCCTTTGGTCTCCCAGCAGGTACGTCAAAACATTATATTTCTAAGTTGTGCGTATCACATGAAGTCTATTATCAGTCTCGCATGCGAATTTACAAACTATACCCTGAAGGGACGCCGATGACGTCAACAATATAGAACAAGGTCGTTTTAGTAAGGGCCGGGTATATTTTGTAGTAAGGTATACGAGATTACGAGATCTAAAATGTACCCAGTTGTGACACCCGAAATCGGGTATGTTTTCTAGTTCGAATAGGTATCATGTGAGCGTCGTACAAACTATAACCGGCCAAAACACTGGGTCGTTTCCACAAGGTATATTTTATAAACACGCGCCTCGCATGAATATGGTGAGATCATGAACGTGTTTAACCATACGTATTTTTTATTTATTATATTTTTTATAACTAGGTATGTGAAATTAGTAGGCTAACAAAATAAAACCAAACAAAGTATCATCATCATCATCAGCTCTGAATTACCCACTGCTAGGTAGGTATAAGCCTCTCTTTATTTATGCCATTCTCCCCATTCTCTCGCTAGTTGCACCACTCGTTTTGCATTTGATGTTTGCCAGGGAAAATTTATGTGAAAACTAAACTTTCTCCCGTCAGCTCTGCTTTGGTGGATATAACGACCCTTATTCAATACTAGTATTATGTACTAAAAGTAAGTATGCCGTAAGTATATAAAATTTTTATGCAAATGCCGTAGCTTTACCACAACTTTTTGTTAAATTCGCATATCTACAATATTTTCTCAATAATCAGAAACATGCTCGGAACAATCAGCAGTATACTTTATCACCATCAACAATTATTAGCCATATAGTATTATATATAGTATTAGCCATAGCTAATAGTAATAGTTTTACAAACTGTTTTCAAAACACCACGCATATTTCTTTGAATATGGTACACGTAAATGTATGGCATAAGAGAAAGGTTTGTATCAAAAATACATAATGTATAATTGAGAGATGGTAGCCCAGAGGTAACATGTGCGCTTTATAATCTGACTGCACCAAGTTCGATCCTCGGCCCTGCACCAATGATTTATTAAGTGATTAAATAAATTGTGTGCAGTTTCGATTGCATCGCTCAACAACGGTGAAGGAAAACATCGTGAGGAAACCGGTATGTCCAAGAACCTCAAAAGTTCATAGACATAATTATGACATTCACCTACATCATACGGATCTTTGACCTACATGCACTGAGCCGGCATGGTTAATTAATTAGGCTTCTCTCTCTCTGAGAGAAGGCATGTGTCGCAGTGGAAGCATGATAGGCTGGCATATTCGCATAGCGATAAAACCCCAAATAAAAATTGGAACACGCGTGTCTAGCACATCTTTATACCTAGAGGCGCGTGTCGCTCGTCTGATGGTGAGCGCCACGTTTATGTAATAGTAGCAATATAACAGAATTTTGATCTTCAAAAGTTCTACACGCTATGAGGCGTTGCATTGGACTGCGCTCCTCGCTAAGTTATTATTAGCTTTATTATAGAAACTGACGTGGTTTTCACACATTTTATTTATATTACACGGGAATTACTCACGTAAGATTAAGCCGGTCACTCCGACTATAGTTTCAACCGCATTAGGCAGTCTTTTTCAAGGTGAATGCGCGCGCGCGGCTGCGTCTCGCTTGGCACTTTATTATTAGCTGTTGAATATCAATGCTAAATTCACTGGAAACATCAATAACTCTCCATTCAAACACAGCAATGTCACAAAATAAATAGGTACAGAAGGTTGGCTCCATACAACTTTAGCTTTAGCAATTACGTAATAATATCGTTTCATGTGACAATTGTAATAATTTTCAATAAGTACTATCAGTGTTCTTGTGTGTTTGGTTGTTTAAGTACACCACCGAACAAAACGGACTTGACGTTTGTTAAATTACCTATTAATGTAGAAAAGTGAGTGAAAATTATTGGTCACAGTGAGTTACGAGTAATTTATATATTTGCGCTTGGTATTGCATCGGGGATTAATCGTTAGTTCAACACCAGGCTGGCCCAGTGCAGTGCATGTTGGTGAGTGTCATGTCTTTGAACTTTTGAGGTTCTTGGACATACCGGTTTCCTCACGGTGTTACCTAAACCGTTGTTGAGCGATGGCACAAAATTGCACATAATTTATTAGAGTACTACTTAAATAAATCAGTGGTGCAGGGCCGAGGATCGAACCAGATGCCGTCAGATTGTAAAGCGCACTTGCTACCGCCCGGCCACCAACGCTTCACCAGTGCTTTGGTTGCGCGTAGGTAATTAAAATCAAGGTTAGCCGAAGCCGGCTTTCTGTATCTGTTTATTTTGTGAAAATGTTTACTCACTACTGCTTAGCAGCCGAATAACTCGCAAAGGTACTTCCTCAGCATGTTTAGACTAGAGCCGCGACAATCCTTTGTTTTGTCCACCCTTTTTATCTGTGAGTCACGACAAAGCTAAAGTATAAATATGGATACGAGAAATATACAGACGTATATTTCATAATTGATTGTGATCTGACTTATATTTGATGTAGAAGGCTATCCTAAAGTGTATATTTGGGTAATTGAAACTCCAGTAGATGGATTAAGTACGTGCGCTTTATTTGAGCGCCAGCGAATGACTGATTACTGGTTAATCATTTAATGTCGGACATGTCGGTGCGCTTTTATCAAAATGTTTATAATAACAATCTGACGTGATTTAAGTGGGACTCGCAGGCCCTACAGTGGTAATAGCAGAGTGTATTTTTAACCCCGACGCAAAAAGAGGGGTTATAAGTATTACGTGTGTATCTGTGTCTCTGTAGCATCGTAGAACCCAAACCAATGAACCAATTTAGTTTTTTCGTTTGTTTGAAATTTGATTTGTTCTTAGAAGCTATGGATTCAAGGGTATCTGTTTAGCCGTTTCAAGATCATTAGCTCTATAATAGGGGTTTTATATTTTATTTTTCAATTTGTACTTGGTGAATCCAGTGCAAAACGATAGAAAATGTATATTTGAAACATTTGCGCAATTCTGAAATGTTATTGTCATAGTTCAATTAGACAATTAAAAAGAATATTAAATTTATTTTATTTTATTTATTTATTTATTGGAAAACCAACAGCTTTTTACATTAAAATATACAATGGAAAAACGATAGGAAGCCAAATTACAGGTTCTCACGAGTAGATATAGATTATATAAAAAAATAAACATGTGCAAACACTAAGAAAGGTTTCGGTAATATAAAAAATAAAAATGTAAAGACAAAATAAAATAAAAATAACCAGGTTGTAGGCAATAATTAAAAATAGAATACACATAATATAAGCCTGACATTGTACGGTTGTTGACTGTCTGCTAGGAAAAACTCACTGCTTAGTTGTACTATGTATAGTGTATAGTTGTACTCTGTGTAGTTTGCGAGTGTGAAATAGTCCCAGAATCTGCCTGAGAGATGTTCAATTTGAGGAGATGGTGATTATTTTACTGACAATGATGATTATTGTAATTTAAATTTGTTCATAATCTGAGAACAGAGTTATGACTAGCTGTAGAAGTCGCAGTTTGCGCGGTTTTTTTTTACATCCTGCCGCCCCCGTCTAACCGGCCAGTGACTCTTTTGATCTCTTTGTTCCTGGAACATCATGAACCATGAAATAAGTCCGCCAAAAAATCATGTACGTGCACTTATTAAAAATTAAACCTCGGTTTTTAAATAGATAGGATGAAATACAGTACATTACTGCAGCCTCAGAAAAAGAAAAAAAAATGTAATAAAATACAAAAGTGTTAATAAACCTACAGTTTTCCCTTTAGTACTAACTTTGCCGGTCGCTACTTGCGTGTATTAGATCTGGGGCCTTACGGACAACTGCTATTACAGACACCTAATCCGCTCAGTTGGAAAATCACGCGACCGCAAACCTTTCGCGCGCAGATACGGTTTGCGGTCGCGTGATTTTCCAACTGAGCGGATTAGGTGCCTGTAATAGCAGTTGTCCGTAAGGCCCCAGTACAGCAATTCGATTTATCTCGTAGAAGATAAAATAGAAGAATAATTATTGAATTTCCAAAGAAAAATTATGTTGCAGCTCGCAAAATAGTCTTGCTGGCGGACTTGAAGGTGATAAACACCGTTTTATCTTCTGCCCGTGCCCAGTGGTAGTGCTGACGAGAATTACTTTTTCCTATTTATGTTTAACATGTAATCTGTATCAAGTTTTTTTTTTGTCTTTGTACATTCTTAGTTGAATGCCATTGAGGTGGCAAAGTTTTGGTCTAGAAACTTGATTTGAAAATAGAATTGTATTTTGCGGAACATCGACTCGAAAGAAGAAGAAGAAGTTGATTGTTGAGTGTTTTGTAGTAAAATAAGGTGAAAATTCTTATTACCGCGAAAAGTGATTTTTGGCCTTAGATAAGACTTATAGGTTTGTTCGGCCATAAACACCAATTTTCTATTTGCCAACTAACTTGCTATCGACTTGATAGTTCTGAAACCTGGTATCGGTTGGCCTAGTAAAAACACGTTCCGGAAATTACAAACAATGTTGCAATATTACATTGTATTTGAACATAGTGGATGTTTTTGGTGCCTACTGAGTACTGACGTTCCTTTAATCTGAGTCACAGCTAGAACAAAGTACATAAAGCTGCCTTTTATAATTGTTTATAATCATATTCAATAATAATGGAATTATTTTCTATTTAGTATTTTATCATTACGCATAACCGCCTCTAACCGATATTTGCTTTAGAAGAAAATACAAATTTGTACAACAGCGTTCGATAGCGTAAGTTACAAACCGCGCGCGTTAGACGCTTGTGTCAGACGCGCGCGACTGCGATCGGTCACGATGCACGGAAGTCTACCTAAAAGTAGAAAATGTAAACCGCCATCTTGGAGCAGCGGCCACATTGAGTTTAGTATGATGGATGACACTATCGTTTCCTACTCTTCAAGCTCTTTCATTTGATGACCATACCCATATTACCCATATTAACAGGGTTGACAAAAACATACACCATCCGCCATCTTGTGGCAGCGGCTGTTTCGAAAATATTACAATATTGGGTATTGCATATTGTATTGTCACCAGAAGTAATATGTGTGCAAAATTTCAGCAAAAACGGCTAGAAGCAACTGGTTCTAATTCAGCTTGCAAGATTTGACCTAAACAAACAAACATGTAAAGTTATACGAAAGCTTGTAAAAAGTAGCCTAAGCTAATTAAGCTACCTACATACTAAGTTCTGTTAGCTGTTATATAGTTGTGTGTGGAAATTAACACACACCTAGTCATATTGTTTCGCATTTATAATATTAGTATGATCTTATCTCTGTGTAACTTTAGTCTCTTTCTCCTTGGTCTTTTTGTTACAGTTTAGTAATAATCTATACTAATATTATAAAGAGGAAAGATTTGATTGTTTGTTTGTTTGTTTGTTTGCATTGAATAGGCTCCGAAACTACTGAGCCGATTTGAAAAATTCTTTCACTGTTGGGAAGCTACACTATCCCCGGTTAACATAGGCTATATTATATAATAAATAAAAATAGGGATCCTTACTAAAACTCCAATAATGTAACCCAAAGTGTAAAAAAATAAGATAAACAGTTTTGACTTTGCGTGTTTGACAGTTCTAAGACAGGACAACGTCTGTCAGGTCAGCTAGTAAATAATAAATAAATAAATATTTGGGACATTTTTGCACACACGGTCATCTGACCCCAAACTAAGCAAAGCTTGTGATATGGCTGCCAGAGACTGATATACATACATATATATAGTTTTAAATACATACTTAAATAGATATTAACAACCAGATATATAACAAACACATATGTACACACAAATGTATCACATAAATGTTTGCCCTAGGTAGGGATCGAACCCACGCCCCCAAGCGCAGAAGGCAGGTTCACTACCAACTGGACCAATGGGCTTTTTAAATTCCCAACATCCTGACGTCCCCGTCACTGTAGAATTTAAATTCCCAACATTCCCAATATTTATATTAGTGGGAACGTTTGTTTGAGGGGCAGCCACTAAATAAGTCATTGGTGCAGGACCGATGATTGAACCGGGTGCCATCAGATTGTAAACCGCACATGCTACCGCTATAGTTAGAGCGGTTTCGCACTACGTCCGATATGAATCCGTGAAAATACGTTCCGAAGTTGTCGTACAACTATTTGTATGGTAGTTTAAGCACTAGATCCGATTTCCGTCATCCGAATTCTCTCCGTCATCCGTAAATTTCCATTTCGGAATAGATTCGGATTCGGATTCTTTACTTCTTCTGCGTTTTCGTACGTACAATAGTATTGCCAGAAGTTGACGTCGATTGAAAGGACTCATGATCAACGACGTGAACACTCTGCTGTGGCTCCGCCTAAAATTATTGCTTGGATTTGTATCAGAGATCGGACTAGTGCGTACGCAATATCCGAATTCGGTCCGAGTTTTCTAGATCCATATTTTCACGGATTCGGATCGGACGTAGTGCGAAACCGCTCTTAGAGTTAGAGTGGCAGTAGTTACAGTAAAAACGAAAGCTTACTCATTTGACTTAGTCAATTTTCAAATGTTTCAGAGAAAGGTAATAGATGACCTGTGTCCCGTAAGCGGTGTTGGGGCGTACAGCGGCGAGGATGGCGTCGATTACTGGGACAAGGACAAATGGGACTACGAACTGAGAAGTAATCAGGTATCCTCTCTTTTATTTGTGGTTGTCCAGTAATCTCCGCCTACATGACGTACACCTCAGATCAGATAAAAAATGGAGATATGGTAAGGTGGCGTGGCGAGTGCAGACGCATCTGGCTTGGCCTTTAGACAAACTCACCCTGCAAACGGCCTTGCCACCTTTTTTTGTATGTGGACTATTAGGAAGTTTATTAGTGTCGCTTAGTGGTTTAAAAAAATAATATAATTAGGCTTGCGCTTGCCTGTCAACTCGCCTGATGTTAAGCGATGATTCGGTGTACGATGGAGCACGCACGGTAGATGAAACCGATTCACTCTCGACTTGAAGACACCCAGATTGTAACTAACGGGGAACACCCACTCAGGCAGCGAATTCAACAGTACTGCTTGGGAAAATGAGTCATCATCATCATCATTTCAGCCGTAGGACGTCCACTGCTGGACATAGGCCTCTCCCATCGATCTCCAAAAGGGCCGGTTGGAAGCGGCCTGCATCCAGCGTTTACCTGCGGTCTCTTTTTTAAAAATGAGTACGGTGCTGTATTTACAGTTTTTGCATTAAGCGGTATAGTGAAGTAAGTGGGTGAAAAACAGAGACATTTGAACACGAACCATAATTGTTCTAATGCATATCTCCCTTGTTTGTCTGATCTGAGACATACACTCAAGGACCGTAAACGAAAATGGATTGCGCTCATAAATAATTATCAATTAAATAATCCGAAAAAAATAGTAAAATACGCAATTTCGGTTACATGGATCCATACATTGTCATCCAATTAACAAAAAAATCCAGTTATATTGATTTAAAAGCTAAACTACTAAACCGATTTTTATGAAATTTCTATTGGACTAGTCTGCAAGTATATTCATTCAATTAAAAAATCATTTTTTTTTAATCGGTTCATAAATGACGGATAATGTGAGGTAACAAACATTAAAAAAAATATAGAACCCCCCCCCCCCACCTTTTTAAAAGTCGGTTAAAATATACTATATTCTATTAGAGTTTATAAGTGCCGGATTAACAAGTCAAATAAGCATTTTTTTATTTATTTATTAAAATAATTATATTTTTTTAAAGTTATTGCGAGTGTCAAGTAAATTGTGTTTGTCTCGTTTTTAGGTGATTGTAATGACCAGTCAGATTTTACTGGACATGTTGGCTCACTCTTACATACACCTGAGGGATATAAATCTGATAATTTTCGACGAGTGTCATCACGCAGTGGACGACCATCCGATGCGATCGATCATGAAGTATTTCGAAGCATGTCCAGTGCAGGAGCAGCCGAGAGTGCTTGGTAAATACATATGATACTGCATTTAATGTAGTGGTGCGACTTTTTTACAGTCCGCCTTGGGAATAAATAATAAATATTTGGGACATTTTTGCACACACGGTCATCTGACCCCAAACTAAGCAAAGCTTGTGATATGGCTGCCAGAGACTGATATACATACATATATAGTTTTTAAATACATACTTAAATAGATATTAACAATCAGATATAGAACAAACACAAATGTTCATCACACAAATGATTGTCCTACGTGGGAATCGAACCCACGCCTTCAGGCTCAGAAGGTAGGTTCACTACCAACTGGACCAACGGGCTATCGGAATCGGAAGTATCCAATGACTATTTTTATTATCTTTGAAAGTATCACTACAAGAATTAAAGGGTGTGTATAAATAGTATTTATACACGGATTCTGTAGTCATGCGATTGAAAAATTTAAACCTAGATTTGATAATAGTTCCCGCCTGACATCGAAATACATGTATAAATTTTTTTATTTTTTCTTTGTAGTACCACAATGTGTGTTTAGTGGTTTTTTGAAGTCTGTTTAAAAAAAAGATAATTATTAGTTTTATGGACCCGGGTATGTCCTAAAACTGCGACCAGAACCACCGGAGGATGGGCAGCAGCGTCCTATTAGTACACGGTGAACGTACTGCGATCCCCAAGCCGCCTGCCAAGCGTGGGGATTATGGCAACACCCCTCTCTACGAGGGAGGCCTTTGTTCTGCAGTGGACGTTTACAGGCTGATGATGATGATGATTAGTTTTTTAATTTTTATAATAATAATCTAAGATTACATATCATATTTTTAATACACCTGCACCTGCCGCTGCTCGCGCCGCTCGTCCCCCCGCGCACAGATACCTCGCGCTACGCGCCCACAAATCACGCACTCACACTGCTCAACGAGCTAATCACTCACCAGCCTGATATTGATTTGTTTTTTACCAATATAATGTTATGCTTCAGAATTGTATTAGTTATTTTGGCATTAACTCGATATTACATTCTAGTAATACTTAGCTGCGAAATGTTATTGTAAGAAAAGTTTTTTGTTATTGTCTCAAAAATGTTTTGGTTTTTAGCTGTAAGTTTTTGAGAAATTTTAATAAAATAAATAAATAAATACATTCAAATATTATTGTGCTAGATTTTTGCGGTTATATTACATCTTTTTTAAAGTTGTCTCTAAAAAGTTTTCATTGGTTTTTTTTATTGTTGTTTAATACATTGTTCATATACAATTAACAAAAATGTAGCACCAAAAAACCACGGAAGGTTTGATTATAATTACACTTACTCATTTCAGGTTTAACAGCGACGCTCCTCAATTCAAACGTCACGATAGGCCAAGTTGAAAGCACATTGAAAGAACTAGAGACAACATTTCACGCGACAATTGCTACTGTCAACGAATTGGGTGAAGTTCTCACGTAAGTTATTTTTACTTAATTTTTATCAAGTTAATATCTCCATTCCAGGCTGAGCGTGTTTACCATCTTCGAACATACCGTCACTTAACATTAGGTAAGCTGTGGTCTAATGCCTAACCGGCAAACCATCTCTTCTTTATCTCTATCTCTACATACTTTAATTTATTTATATAGCGACCCGCCCCGGCTTCGCACGTAAATTACACCCGTGCGAAGCCGGGCGGGCGGGTCGCTAGTTAAATATAAAATGGTAAAAGTTTCGACGGTGTGGGTGCCACCGAGCTGGTGGACCCGATGGCGCGACGACCTCTGGAGGTTTAATAAATATTGGACTGTGCTGGCCCAGGACATAGACAAGTGGAAGGAGTTGGACCTTTGCCTAGCATAGGATCAACGCAGGTTAACTTATTTGTATATGACGAATCTCTAGTGTAATTCCGCTTCTACGTCGCTTCGAGTAGCTCCATATAGCGTTAGTTAGTAATAAACCTTAGTTGTTTTTTAATGCTGTTATATCCTATTTGTATTTATTTTTTTAACCTGGACTGTCCCACTTCTGGGCAAACGTCTCCCCCATTTCCCTCCACAAATCTCGGTCCTCCGCCACCTCTTGCCAACCTCTCCGGAATGAGTCAAGATCGTCACGCCAGCGTTTCTTGGGCCTGCCTTGACTGCGCCGTGCATCGGGCATCCACTGCATGACGATCCTGGCCCATCGGTCGGGATGCATACGCGCCACATGTCCCGCCCAATCCCTATTTGTATACCTTTTTTTATGATTATGAAATGAAAAAAACAAAGAGTACAATAAGGATTTTGGGTTAAATTATTTTTCTCTATAGATAAGTGTGATGCTAATTTTAACCTAACCTGAACAGAACAATTGACCTAACCTGAAACAAAAATTAATTAAATCTGTGACAAAAAATTCGTTATAATTATTTGTACTAATGATATTTAATTTAAAATAAAATATTTGAAAATTTCAGCAATTAATATGCAATAACTATAAATATTATTTCATTGAAATGTAATGTAAATATGAAATAAACAATTATACCCGTTTCCTCAGTGCACCTTGTGTGCATGACACGTGTTTCGCCTCTTCACGAGGCATCCTCAGGACGTGTTGACTCTCTGAGCGCGATGCCGAGAAAGAAGGTGTTTTGGCATATAAAAAACGTCTCTTGAGGGTGGCGTGAGGATTCGAGTGACCTTTATTACGTCTATGAATATGAGGGTTAGATAAATGTCTAAAAGCTTCGTTGTAAATGCTAAAGTTCACTTTACTGCGACATAGACCACGTTCGGTTTTTCCTCTGAAGTATAATTTATACTGCTTCAAACGAAGGGTGAATAGAGTCCTCAAAGGTAGGCAACGCACTGACAATGCCCGGGTATTGTAGGTGCCTATAGGCAGCGGTGACCACTTACCACCAGTTTGGCCGCAGCTTGTTTGCCAATTATTATATTTAAAAAAAAAGTCTTTAATTATTTCAATGTCATTCCGGAATGTGCCTTCTGTACCCGTACCATTATTTATTCTCGGCCTGTATCAATCATTGTTATAGGTACTCAACCAATCCATACGAAATGGTGCAGTACTATACGGACCCAGTGCCCACGGTGGCGGCCAGAGAGGCTATCGTAGCCTTGCAGGAGCTGCAAGAGCTAATCATCTCGGTAGAGTTACCTAAGGCGAAGAACGATCACGATCTGACTCTGTCAAGGTTTCAGTTTGACATCTCTACTGATCCCAAGAAGGTGGGTCTTTACTGAACATCATTATTCATCATCATATCAGAAAACCATTATTATCTTACCCACAGACCTATATCCAAGTAGACGCCAGAAGTCGACATACCTTGCATGTCATATTTCCAATACAACTACGATAAATTGTCGTAGTTAAGTCCGATGCAATTTTTTTAAATTTGTTTTTACAAATTGTTTACTTTGATAGGTAGATCACCCAAGATTCAAACACCTCTATGAAACACGTTGTATACACAATCAAATAATATTATCTCCACCACCAAACACTATGTGAGTCAACATCCTTATCAATATTTTCTTGAAGCCTTCAAAATTTTCAATCTACACATTACAGTTAGTGAAAGCAGTGAAGAACATGGTAGTTTCCATGGTAACCTTAATTGAAGAGTTGGGCGCGTACGGTGGCGCTCTCGGTATCCTGGCGTATATCATACTGCTGGAGAGGCTCAAACGAAAGGCGTCTACCAAAGAGGAAGAACTCTTGTACAGGTTCACAATATCACATGCTAATGCGTAAGTTGTACATCTTTTTTACCGGACTGTTTAAGGAGGGTAATATTTTTCGTGTGTTTATGTGTGTGTGTTTAAGAGTAGTCGGTTTCTAAGTGACCTCTAATAGCCTAAACGTTTTGATATAACGGCTTACCAACAGGCTAGTTGGTGGTGAAACGCGGACTTACACGCGACAAAAAAAAAACGACTTTGAAGTGTCGTTAGAATGATCTTTATTCTGGTCAAAGGATTAAAGTCATTGTACAGGATAAGTGTCGAGTTATTAGGCCGCAAGAGACTCTGTTGTTGCTGCATAATCATAATTTAACGGTAACAATTACCACTGAACCTATTTGATACAAATTATCAGTATCTAAGTTGAAACCGGAAAGTATGAGCGCCAATAATACAAAAGCTCAGATTAAACTGGTTATCAAAATCTTTTTAGTGTATTTTACATGTAGTTAGTTTTTTGTTTTTATTTAATTATTAGACTATCCGTTAAAACTGATTTCCATTATATTTTTTATGAACACTATTATGAACTTATACTGAGTGTAAAGTTAACGGTCTACTGAAAAAGAATGAAAAATGAATACTGGTGATACTTACTGGTTGGTGCTGGTGATTACTGATACCATTTAAAAACGCTATTTAATAAATATATCATATTGATGCAACATCAGTTTGGGATACTTAAATAAAACGATTATAAGGCACAGTTTTTTTTTTTTTAAGATCGCAATGTAATTCAAATAAAATATCTAGCTGATGCTAGAGGTCAACGAATGACATTCGCAAGCACACACAGTAAGCGCCGCTCGCACTCTCGCGAGCTTTTGTACCTACGTGGTGCATTGACCCCGAGCTTTGTAAGCTTTACATTACTGGTTTGCAAAATACTAAACCACCAAAACAACGAGTATTACGCAAATTAATATAGGTGTTCGTTTGTGGTTAGATAGTATAATAGTAGCATCTGGTTGGGAAGCGTTTTTTTAATGCCATAGGTGGCAAACAAGCAGATGGGCCGCCTGATGGTAAGCAGTCACCGTCGCCTATGGATACTTGTAATACCAGAGGCATCACAAAGCATTAAGCGTTTCCCTTAGACCTCATATAGTACATTACCATAGCGGCCGGCAACAGAAGCTAGGCTTAATGCACAATTGCCGCCAAGGCTTGTATAGTTTTTCTCAAATATTGCATGAATTAAAAAAACTTAAAAATGTAGATAAATAATTTGGAGTATTTACGCATTTTATTAAAACATTGTCTAGCAACCAAACATGCTACATGCCAAAATCGGCCACGAATCACTTTAGCAACGATCGAGCTTTAAAGTCCAATTTTGGTAGAAGCGTGTTTGTATATTAAAAAGACATTAAATACACTGTTTGAGAATAATTATTTTTTATTTCGCAGAGCACGTCTTTTCCTGCTCCAGTCAATGGAGAAGGACAGTGGCTTCACAAAAATCCTAAGGCATTCTTCCCCCAAGTTTGTCCAAATGCTGAATATAATAAAGGAATATAATCCCAGTTTGATGGAAAAATCGAATGGTAGGGATTTATGTAGCTAACTAAATAACTTTACTGGCGCAGCGACCTCTAATGTGTTTTGGCCTCTGACTAAAAGACGCCATCCTTCTCTATTTTGCGCAAGATGACGTTCAGGCATGAATGTTCGTTTCCTTAGAGCTCTATTTTGCGCAAATTGGCGTTCAACGATGAATGTTCGATTCCTCAGTTTTTTTTTTTCTTTTTCTCATTTCATCTTTACTTGGGATGGTTGACGGGCATTCGATCTCCGGCAGACCTGGCAGTCTCAAGTAAGTCCTTTAATGGCGGTATTACGTCAGATCGGCTCAACGGATTTTTTCCAGCAATTTTTTATGATCTAAAATTAGATGTGTTACTTTGCGACTAATCTCGGAAAAATAACAAAAAACATTCAAGTCATGGTTGAAACGGCGAGGCAAAAGCTGCATTTTTATTATTTTTTAAACAATGTTCAAGTAAATTTTTATAATAATATTCGGGACATTTCTGCACACGGTCATCTGACCCCAAACTAAGCAAAGCTTGTAATATGACTACCAGAGACTGATATACATGCATATATAGTTTTAAATACATACTTAAATAGATATTAACAACCAGATATAGAACAAACACAAATGTTCATCACATAAAATAATGTTTGTCCTAGGTGGGAATCGAACCCACGCCCCCAAGCTCAGAAGTTAGGTTCACTACCAACTGGTCCAACGGGCTATCTAAAATTTAGTCCTTACTCAACTCTTTACCTTTTCACCTACCGCTTCCCGTGCTGTTGATTGCGTAAACCTGGCGACAACTGTATCTTTTGAGCGTAATATAATTTATTGCAATGTAAGCATTCGTATTGTCGATGCAGTGCGCCGAGCCGCTCGTCTTGAGCATCGTCCGGATGATGGTATATCACCCGTTTCTTGAATATTCCAGAATATGACGCGCTGCTATCTCACTCGCGCATTCGATGTTTTTGAGGTTCCGTACCCAAAGGGTAAAAACGGGACCCTATTACTGAGCCTACGTTGGCTGGCTGTCTGTCCCATTTATTCCGGTAATTATAAAAAATATTAAAATAAATATGACCGAAGCACATTTTTAAAAAGTAGTCACCATTAATGTATCCTAAAAAACCACCAAATGCGCGAGTGAGATAGCGGTGCGTATATATTCTAGGCTTTAAATGTTAAAAGTCAATATTGGACCTTTTTGAGTAAGTCTGGTGGCTATGATGATTGTGTGCCGTCCTGCTCTTGACAACTTACTCGCACCGTGCGCGTGAAAGGGATTGAAACTCCATCGCCTGACTTGCGCAATAAAGGCCCTGGTCGACGGTGCATGCCTAAGGACGGTGCTCGCAAGGAATGAATTGCGTACAATTTACCAGACGCTGTAACGTAGCACGCTCGTTAGCGTTACAAGGGCTTCATTATTACAATTGAGTAAAAACTATTCATGTCAACCTATTTTATTAAAACACATTTCTTTTTCAGTGAATTTGAAAGTAAATCACCAAAAGAAGCCTTTATCGGCTATAATATTTACGCAACAGAGATTTACGGCGAAAATATTATACAACCTCCTAAAAGACGTGAAAGAAGCTAACCCCGAGGAGTTTGGCTTCCTGAAACATGACTTTATAGTCGGATTTAATATAAACCCTATGAAGTGCACCAGGGAACAGCACTACCATAAAAAGGCCAGCCAAAAATCGCTTTTGATGTTTAGCAGAGAGTAAGTATCGCTCGTATCGTAGTGTATACTACAACGAAGAATGTGAATGTGTAGCACTTAAAAATTAGCGCCATCTAATGAAATTTCTATTAACTACATCGCATTGCTCTCAACGACTGCTCACCAACAAAGTCGGCGTGCAATTGATTTCACACTGGTACGCTTCATGCTTGAGTTGAGCCATCACGTAGTCGGTACCGATAAATTAGGGGCCATTCAAGTATTACCTCATCATCATCATCCACAGCCTTCCTTATCCCACTTAGGCCTCTCGATCTTGCTATGCCATCTGCCTCGGTCCTGTGCTAATCGAGTCCAGGTTCGACCCGCGATAGTAATAATATCGTCGACCCATCTTGCAACTGGACGACCAACGCTCTGCTTACCTTGCCTCGGCCACTACCTACCTAAGCAGAATTTTAGTAATTTTTGAAGTGGCCTTTAATATTTTTAGAATGGTCCCTTAACGCTTTGCAGATTGGATATAGTATTATGTCTGACAGTCTGACTAAGCGAAGAGTTTGTTTGATGGGCATATAGGGCTAGTTGTCAGCTCTGGTGTCGCAGTTATTAGGCCGCTTAAGATATTCCTCCACAAAAAATGTTCCTATCCCCAGCAGTGGGACAGGAACACATCGCGTAACAAAAAAAAAAATACAATACAGTCGAATTAAGAAAATCCACCTATATAATTTTTTTTAAACGTTGAGCGAAAGTTACCTATTTTTACCTAAATAAAATAATATCGACAAGTCCCGATAAACATTTAAAACAAATATCCACCTTTTTTGAGGTCGGTCAAAAATATATTCTGATTTGAAATATCTTCTCATTAACCGACTTCAAAACGGAGGAGGTTATTTTCAATGTTTTATTTAAACTTTCAGAGAATTGAACTGTCTCATATCGACCAGCGTAATCGAGGAAGGTGTGGACATCCCACAGTGTTTGTTGGTGTTGCGATTTGACCCGCCGTTGGAATATCGCTCGTATATACAGAGCAAAGGTACTATTTTCCATTTAAGTATCGATATTACAGATTCTTTAAATTATTTAAGTTATCCTTATCTCAATGGGTGATGGATCTCGTTGATTGACAATAAGTTTCATACCTAGATCAGGCACTTGAACTCTTAGCCGGGGCTGTACACCGAATTATTTTATTTTACACTATTCAGAAAACAAACAGGTGTTAATTATTCAACAGCTACAACATGGGGTTCTTCAAAAGGCGTGTTAATAAAGTCTTAAAGGGTCGATAACGTATTTGTGATGCCTCTGGTGTTACAAGTGCCCGTAGGCGACGGTGACTGCCCATCAGGCGGCCCGTCTGCTTGTTTGCCATCTATGGCATAGCGACAAAGAAATATAGATGAGTGCGTAACAACGAGATAAAGAAAGCTGATGCAATGACGCCTTCCCAGTGGGGTCGTGTTTTTGGCGGGCATTCTATAAGAGTTGCATTTCTTCATAATATTCATTATTTGTAGTGTTTTCTTGCCTAGTGTCATCTCTTTTTTTTACTAGCCTGTATATCTCGGGTGACATTTAGAACTAATTACCTTATTTTATGACCGTATTAATTCTAGGGCGAGCGCGCAGCAAGGATGCCAGTTTCGTAATAATGGTAAAGGAGCACAACAAAAAGAAGTTCCAGAAGAACTACGAAGATTTTCAACGCACAGAGAAGTACATCCAAAGGGTAATTTGAAACATCCTATTCAAAGAGCTCCAAAGCGCAGTATCCTCGGTTAATTGAACGTATCCGAACAGATCTGCGCTTCAGAACGCAAATAATAGATGTAGCTTTCAAAGCAGATAAGCCAAGGTGGAAAAAAATTGCTGCGTGCCCGAAGAGTTTTAGCCCAAAATCACTAGCAAGTGTAATCCAAGTTTGGTGCAGCCTCTTTATAGGCCCCGTAAGAGAGCGATAAACCTTCGATAGGGGCAGGAATCAGCACAAGATTGCCAATACTGCCTTTGCCCAGCAGCAGGACTCGACAGGCTAAAATCAAATATTATTCGGAACTTATCTCGAGTTTGTATCTGGCCTTGGAACTTTCATATAACAGTATCTGTTCCTTGTAATTTGAATTTCGATCCATGGCTTGAGCTACATAAATGTTTATTCGATAAAATACGTCCGCAATGGATAGGTAACTAAAAAAAAACATGTATCTGTAACTAGCTTTTCCCCGCTTGGTTATTCCCGCAGGATTCGTACATTTTTTCGGGATGAAAAGTGTCAAAAAATGCCTTCTATTCAAGGTGAATTTCGAATATAGTTTCAACCGCATTCAGCGGTCTTTATCAAGGTGAGTTCACGCGCGCCGTCACACTTTGAAAGAATGATGTTGGCTATAGTCGGAATAACCGACTTAATCTTATGTGAGTAATTTCCTGTATAAACAAAAATGAAATTGGTAGTGCGTGATAGGAAAATTATACCGGAAAAATATGGGTAAACTATAATCGCAAGTAAAAAAGCTATTTTGTTTGTGCAGATATTAGTCGGAAGCACTAATGATAGAGAAGCGCCTTCAGCAGATGACATCCAGGGGAATCTCTATGATGAGGATGAAATACCACCTTACTACACTCCCCAAGGCGGTGAGTGAACATTGTTGGTTCGTTTCCATCGACTTGCTCGTCTCGTCACTAAGTTATCTGTGTTCGTGAGGTAAATTTATTAACAACTAGCTGACCTGTCTTAGAACTGTCAAATACGCAAAGTCAAAATTGTAAATCTTATTTTTTACACCTTGGGTTACATTATTGGAGTTTTAATAAGGATCCCTATTTTTTTTTTGAAAATATAATATGGCCTATGTAACCCGTGGATAGTGTAGCTTCCCAACAGTGAAAGAATTTTTCAAATCGGTTCAGTAGTTTCGGAGGCTATTCAATGCAAACAAACAATCAAATCTTTCCTCTTTATAATATTAGTATAGAAGTATAGATAATAATAAGGATTTAGGGCCAGTTTTCACATTTCGTTATAGTTACCTAGCTACCAAACAAAAAAAAAAAAACAGATACCTATAGCTTTTATAAAGCCAAATCCCGGCAATATGGCTGGATGCTATAGCCATCTGGATATGTCAATTTTTTCGCCAGCCCGGAGAAGTGACATTTAAATTTAAATATCGCAGGTCGGCTGTCGTCAGTGCTGGCGATAAGTCTACTTAATCGCTACTTCTCAATGCTGCCCCACGATCAGTTCACCGTGATCACAGCTGCGTGGGTCGCGGAGAAGGCTCGAGATAAAAGCGGCCTCTACACAAAGCAACAAGTTACCATTATAATGCCGATTTGCTGCCCCGTCAAAGAAGCTATTAAGGTAATGTTAACGTTGTCTAACGTATTTTTTTAGGCAAACGGTCCCCCTAGTGAGCGTTGATCGGTGCCTATGGACACCTGCAACGCTAGCGGTGTTGTCGATGCTTTGCCAGCCAGCTTTGCTATAGCTTTGTTCTAAATAAAAACAAGCTAACTGACACTAAGTAATATGCCCAGACATAGTATGCCCCAGTATGTTTTGAAACAACTTTAACATACACGTAATAATAATCTTCTTCTATCTTCTATAATATATAAAAAGCTATGTGTGTGTTTGTGTGTGTGTGTGTGTGTGTATGTATGTATGTATGGATTCCAAAACGGCTGGACTGATTTTGACGGGACTTTCACTGGTAGATAGCTGATGTTATAAGGAGTAAAATAGGCTGCTTTTCATCATTGTCATCACCGTTTTCCATGATATATTGTTGTTTTTTTTTTCATTTTTCCATATTTCGTAATATATTGTACAGGGCCATCCGCAACACAACTTGAAGACTGCCAAGCGCTCTGCGGCGTTAAACGCGTGTATCAAACTGCATCAGAGCGGGCAGCTTGAAGCTGTTACGTTGTTACCTATCAAATACGAGTAAGTATCCATCATCATCATCATTTCAGCCATAGGACGTCCACTGCTGGACATAGGCCTCCCCAATCGATCTCCAAAAGGGCCGGTTGGAAGCGGCCCGCATCCAGCGTTTCCCTGCGGTATCTTTTGGTCGTCGGTTTTAGGCGTAAGTATACAATAGACATGATGAAGTTTTTTTTTATTACCTCATAAAAAAGCTGATCATAAATAGAGCACATCAACGTAAACAAAATTAAAATTAGTTCAAAAATAAATAAGATATAAGCATATTAATTTAATTTAATTTCATGCTAGACAGAGAGCGCACTATACTGAGCCGTGACGTCACGGCTCAGGAGCGCCATACAAATGCTATACTCACACACGCTTTGCGAGAAAGGGATAGAACATCCCCTCTATCCCCACCTAAAACTTTAAATACTCATATCTTAGAGATTTATCAGCCAATTCGAATTATTTTTTCAGTATGTGTAAAGTATTTACTTATATTCATCGCTGAGCCGGTTATTTGTACTAAATTAAACATTAGGAATCATGCCTATTCAATGATCAACCCACAATTGGGATTCTGCTGAGATTCAATTGCTGCTGAGATTCTAGCATAATAATGCCAAGCAATGCGAGTCATTTTGTGCGGATGACATGAAGTCTGCGAGAGTTCGTAAACGGTATTTAAGACCGTTAAAATATTAAGAAACGGTCTATACTTTAAACTTTTCTGTTAATCAAAACTGTTTCATAGACGATATCTCTAGTGTACCGAGCTTTAGGGAATGTGGTAACGACTGTGGCGAGATCTAACCTTTAAATTCGCAAATCACTCAAGGAGTCTAGTGGTCGAGTTCTTCCAATTGGTTTCACACAGCCGCGGCATTGTTTATTTCTATAGTATTTTGAGACAATAACGAAAAACTCACCCAAAAATTCTATGCTAGGTTCAGCCTGATTCGATCACAAAGCTGGCGAGACGCGCATGGGCCAACACGGAACAATTTTTCGTGGACAATTAGACCCGAATTTCACCAGTTTACAATAATCAAACCCAATACGGTGCACGCGTTACCAGATTAAATTTGTAAGCTGTAGCAGCAACAATCTTTCACTTTAAAATAATTGCCACGCAACGACAATTATAAAGAACAATACAGCTATGACAAATTATAAACATAAACGACAAATTACAGGCGGATTTTTTCCCTCCCAACGGGCAAATTATAAACATAAACGACAAATTACAGGCGGATTTTTTCCCTCCCAACGGGATAGGCTTTGGGCTCTTTTATTCGGCCTAAAAGCGTGCCAATGCAATTACACGGTTGGTTGCGAACAGTCAACTTCTCACTGACGGAAATTGTAACACGCGAACACGCAAAAATATATGGACGGGGAAAGTCCGTATCGTTAGGAAGTGTACAAAGATGAATGTATTTATTGCAGGAATGTCGATTTTGACGACCAAGAAGTAAGGCAATGCTTACCAAACTGGCCGTGGGATGGCAGAGCGGACGAAGATGTAGAGGAAGCGCCTAAACCTGGCACTAAGAAAAATGTTCGAGTTCACAGAGTCGCTGTAAGTGCATATTAAGGATCCTACTTGAACAAAGGATCCGTGTGAAAAAAGGGGAGGGAGATCAGGGTAGCAAGCGGACGGCAACAAAATTCATACTTGTGATACTTGTCTCAATTCTCCAATTAAGTTTGAAAAATCCAGTGTTCAAATTTGAGTGCTAAATGAAAGGCTGCTCAAGTATCTTGAAGGCAACAATATCCTCGGCGACCGGCCATAGGATTTCAGGCGAAATTAATTGACCGGCGACCTTTTAGCATACGGGACGCATGTGTGGGGTAAAGCTATTGACCAACATGGAGAAGGTATAGCGGTCTCCTTAGACAAGTCGAAACCCTTCGATAGAGTATGACATATATGATAGTCTATTAAGCAAGCTTCCTTCTTAAGGCATTCGCCTCGGTTTGGTGTGCTTGGAGTGCAGATTTTCTGAGGGATAGATCAATTCGAGTAGTTATTGTCAGCTGTTCGTCTGACATCATGACAATCAATGCCGGTGTCCCTCAAGGATCTCTCCGCAACCTTGTTTCTTCTGCATATCAACAATTTGCTTGTCCCAGGCATAATTTGTTATGAAGAATGAGGATGATAGAACTTTTAGGGAGAGATGCGTCTCCAGTGCACGAGCTCAGACTTCTGACAAGCAAGTTCAAAGAGAGGCGTCAATTTGTCAGACGATGTATCACATGCACAGACTGTTTTACTGTACCTTGCCTGTGCCAGTAAGTCGTGCTTATGGGAAAAAAATCTCCGCATGAGCTAATCAGGCTTGATAATCTGTGTACCATTTTATTAACTAAACAATATTTAACGGGATTAAAAATGTTGCTGTGTTTTTCATTTCAGTTTATTAGACTAGGACAGCAATACTCTTTGTCCTCTTAAATTTGGTTTAGTTAAGTGAATGGTACTACAGAATAGACGCCAGTGTTGTCAAAACTGGCCGACCTGCAGGCATGATTTGCATAATTTGTCACCGTCACTCTTATTCGGATTCACATAAGTGCGATGGGGACAGAAACAATATCGCATGCACAAGAATAGCCGGCCTGAGCATGTTCGTTACTGGCTAACCCACCACCTCTCGCACAATTCTATTTGCGCCATGAGAGCGAGCGGGATGACGAATAATTGTAATTATATTGTATCGAAAGGTATATTAAAGTTTTTTTTTTCAGTTCCCAAAGTGCCTGAATTCGGTGCCTAACTCAAACAAGTACTACCTCCACATCATCAAACTGAAAACGGCATTTCCCGAGCCGAAAGATTCCAGAGAAATAGCGTTGTACAAGTTTCTTAAATCTGAGGATGGTTTTGGTTTCTTGACGCAACAGCCGTTGGCAAAAATATGCACGTTCCCCACTTTCTTGACGGTCGGGGAAGTGACCACTGAGATCGGAATGAACTATGCAATTATCGAGTTGAATGAAAAGCTGATAGGGCTGGTGAAAAGGTATGTATCATTTACTGTTTCAATGTCTTGCCTACTTTCTCGGTCCGTATTGAAAGATTTCGGATGCTTATGCCGTTTATTAAGATTTCGGTTCTTCAGCTGCTGGGAATGTGTGATTTGAATAACACTAACGTCTCTGTGTGTGTGTATCTATCCTATGTCTGCCACTCTGTTTGATGTTATTTTTCGACAAAAAACGGTGGTACTTATCTTGATAAAATTTCACAAGGAAGTAGTCCCCATTTTTTAGGGTTCCGTACCTCAAAAGGAAAAAACGGAATCCTTATAGGATCACTTCGTTGTCCGTCTGTCTGTCCTTTTGTCAAGACCCTTTTTCTCAAGAATATATATCTATACTTGGGTCTACGGTTACTTGCGGCTGTAAAAAAATTAAAGACATAAGTCAACGCAATCAAAAGTTATGAACGTTAGGTAGGCAAAGGTAGGCAACGCTAAGTGCGTTGCCTACCTTTGCCTACCTATAATGCCCCGGGTATTGTAGGTGTCTATAGGCGGCGGTGACCACTTACCATCAGGTGGCCCGTTGCTTGTTTGCCACTTATTCAATTTAAAAAATAAAAAAAAAACGTTCATGTCGCATATTTTGCGATTTCACAGGGGAATCAAAACCTGTAGGGTACTTCCCGTTGACCTAGAATCATAAATTTTGGCAAGAGGCAAGGTACACATATAAAGGAATAAATCTGAAAGTTGTTAATTTGAAGTTATATATATAAAACATATTGTTTCACAATTACAAACTTACATTTTGTAGTTGTTATGTATGGAAGAACCTTATTGTCAACTACAAAGTTAAGTTTGTCTTTCAATATTTTGTACTCGCGCTCTGAGTTTTCCGTCCAACGGAACCCTCAGAGCACGAGTCCTACTCGTACTTGTCCGGTTTTTTGTTACTAAAACATGCTAAGGTAAATGTTAAAAGCTGGTATAAGATTAGAACCTAATATACTATGTATACTACACCATAAAGTAATTTTTTTTTCAACTTACATTCTTGTCTTCGCAGATTCCATTGGTTCCTGTTCGAGCAAGTGCTGGGTATAGCGAAAAAGTTCCTTGTCTTCGAGGGTGTTGAGAACTGCCAGTACTACGTGCCTGTTCGCGGGGGTACCGAGAACGGAATCGACATCGACTGGCGAGTCATGCAGGACCATACTACTCTAGCGCCTGTAGAAGTGCCGTCAGTTCCGGTAAGTACCTCATGTTTGAGAGCATTTAAAGGTTCCAGCACTACTGTAAGATCCTTGTATTCGAGGGTATTGAGGCTGTCTGTACTGTGTGCTAGTTCGCGGTTATACCTCGAACGGAATCGACACCGACTAGCGAGTCCTAACTTATTTACTCACGAGACGACACGATTGCACTGCTGGACACGATACAATGCGATGATGACACCAAGCGCCATACACTTCTTTGGACCGTTTTCTCACTCAACGACACCACACTACACAGAAAAGTCGACTTTTCTGCTATGTCGTTGATGCAGCTAAGCGCGTTTTCTTAGCGCGCGACTACAAATATTGTCATGCGGTGGCTCGTGAAGAAACTCGCTCACAGGACGATACTACACCAGTGCCTGAAGCACCGCAAGTTACTGTAAGTACCTTATGTTGTGTTTGAGAGCTTCGAAAGTTACCTTCACCCTGTGTCATTACAATTTCATTATATCTTACTATATATATCTTACTGCCGCATAAACTTGAACAACTTCTTGACAAAATATTCGTATAGGCTCTGCGTCAACCAACGATTTGTTATTACATTAAACTCATTTGCAATGCAAACAATTCAGATAAGTAAGTTGCACGAGAAATATAATTGAATGCTGATTGGTCCGCTCAAGGTCACGACATCGTCACTGTTGTGCCATTGGTGCGTGGACCACTTTTTGTGCCAATGTGTTGGCTGAAAGTGCTGAGACCAAGTCGCTTAGACGTCAAACAACGCTACTATTCTATTTTTCAACTTTTCTTTTCGTTGAATGATTAAAAAAACAGACATATTTAATTTATTCAATGCAGGAAAGGCGATCGCTTCGTGTCACCGAAAAGACTTACCGAAACTCCGTGGTCACACCTTGGTACCGAGGCGCGATAATGCCCGATAGGTAAGAAGCTAATGGTGTCTATTCTGTCATACCACTTACTAAACTAAACCAATCTGACAGGACTAAAATTATCTGCCTCTCTTTTCATTTTAATACGTGAGAGATGGATGGCAACAATTTTAGTGCTGTCAAATTTAGTTTAGTTTAGAGTGCATCAGAATCGATGCCAATGACAATTTCTATCTCTCAACACCTATCATATTTTTTTTCTTAAATCTATAATCCGCTAGACGGACACCGTGCTATGAGCGCGTGCAAGCTTGGGTGAAAATCCTTTTATAGCCTTTATAGCTATAATAAAGTCCGTTTGTTTCAGATACATAGTATCAAATGTGATGGAATTCATGACGCCTCAGTCGCATTTCGACTCAGAATGCTACCAAACGTACGCAGATTACTACTTGTCGAAGTACAACTTGGATGTCTTGGGGCCAAAGGACCAACCTCTGCTCGAAGTAAGTATTTGAGTATGAGATTTTTGTATTTGTGTAAATCTAATGTATATCTTAGACTGCGCTTATTTACGAAAGCACATTTATGCTTATATATAAATTATAAATGTTTTTTTTTAATTGTTAACACATTGACACACTCACAGCTTTCGTGTAACGTTCAAAAAAATCTTACATTTTTATTAGGTACTAGCAGACCTGACAGACGTTGTCCTGTCTTAGAACTGTCAAACACGCAAAGTCAAAATTACAAATCTTATTTTTTACACCTTGGGTTACATTATTGGAGTTTTAGTAGGGATCCCTATTTTTTTTTTCAAAATATAATATAGCTTATGTTAACCGGGGATAGTGTAGCTTCCCAACAGTGAAAGAATTTTTCTAATTGGTTCAGTAGTTTCGGAGCCTATTCAATGCAAACAAACAAACAAACAATCAAATCTTTCCTCTTTATAATATTAGTATAGATGCACCCTGCGGTTTTACCCGCGTTATATACCATCTTGAAGCAACCTCCTTGGTAGCGACAGCAACCTCCTTTAACTTACATGACAATTTCGATATTTGAATACTTACAATATAATAATACGTACCGTCAGTCAGCCATTATGTAATCATTACTACAAAGAGAATATAAATACTACGTAAGACATTACTAGTTCTGACACCGTTGAGCCTTGTATACATTTCCGTTCAATTTTGTTATTTACTGTTTTTATTGAGTTTTTATCGATTCCAAGTTCTAAGAGAATAATAATTATCGATGATCGAATAGGTTCATTAACGATTATACACTACCTCATCCTTACTGTGAGCTGTCAAAATTATCATCCTATATTAGACAAACCATAATAATATTTTTCAAGTCATCACACTCTTTTCTTAAATAAAAGTCATAAATATTTTGTGACATCCATAAAATGCATACAACCGAATTGTGAAACTGGACAATGGCAAAAAGTTATAAACTTGTAGTAGGTTTGGTTTGGCACTAACAATAGGCATGATGACAATTTTTTTTTATTAACTCATAAAAAAGCTGATCATAAATAGAGCACATCAACACAAACAAAATTAAAATTAGTTCAAAAATAAAAAAGATATAAGCATTTTAATTTAATTTAATTTCATGCTAGACAGAGAGCGCACTATACTGAGCCGCGACGTCACGGCTCAGGAGCGCCATACAAATGCTATACGCTTTGCGAGAAAGGGATAGAACATCCCCTCTCTATCCCCACCTAAAACTTTAAATACGCATATCTCAGAGATTTATCAGCCAATTCGAATTATTTTTTCAGTATGTGTAATGTATTTACTTATATTATCGCTAAGCCGGTTATTTGTAATAAATTAAACATTAGGAATCATGCCTATTATCATCCATACTTGTATACCAGTAGTATGTCGCAACGTAATAGTGCGCCATCTATAATGAAGTGAAGTGAGGAGTCTTTACAATAAAATTTAACATGTCAACTTTAAGAAAGGTAGGCTCATAGCCCGTATTGTGGTGGCCAAGTGACGATGTACCCAAGTTTTTTTTTATTTGGAGGCATCTATTTTTTAAATTATATTAAATTGTTTAGGTTATAAATTGACGAATTTTAATATATAACATTTCCTAAGGTTCGAAACATAAGTTCTAGAATGAACTGCCTGCTGCCTCGTGCCGCGACCATCCGCACATTCAGTGACAAGCAAAAGAAGCTCATATCAGCGTCTCAGGGAGATGACAAAGCGCGCGGCTTCTCCGAGGTTTTCATACCAGAGTTCTGCATCAAGTACGACTTTCCCGGCGTGCTCTGGTTTAAGGCGATGATGCTGCCAAGCATTATTCACAGGTAAGAATAAGGTGGTACGTTTCACCTATGGCGGGGAATTCCAATTTCAAACAGTTTTTTGTTCCTAGTAGCTAGGCCGGGTAATTATTTTTAAATAACACAGTGTTTGCGCAAACTGTTGGTTGTTCTTTACATTATCATGTACAGCTATTTAACAGTAACGCACCATGTTACTTACATTTGTCAATAAACCGTTTGAAACAGCAAAAAATAGTTTATTGACAAATGTAAGTGATAATGTGCATTAGAGATAAATAGCTTTACATGATTTATATAGAATAATAATCAATCTGCGCAAACATAAACTCCAAAAATAACTGATTATAAATTGTAAATATATAAGTAGGTAATATATATATTAATAATTTCGTTGATTGTCCTTTAATGCTCATTGCTTTGAAGTTATTTGAATATTATTTTCTACTTTTTAGTTTCAGTTTGTAAATGAAGGTATAGACATGAAGTCGGTTCTTTTTTTTTCAAAAAATTTTCTTTATTTCAAATAAAGCAAATACCGGTCAACTACTCTATTGTTTCAGAATTCGCATGCTCCTGGCGGCTCAAGAATTGATTTTGGAAATCGCTTGTGATATCAACTATGGAACCGCGATCTTACCTAAAAGTAAGTACAATAATAATCAGCGAAATCTTAAGCTTTCAAGATGCAAAATAAGAGGTAATGGGGTTGGTCGGTAGAAACTTTTTTTTATTTTGATTTTTATAAATAATGGGCTTGCGTTTGACCACCATCTCGTCTGATGTTAAGCGATTATGCGGTCTACGTTGGAGCACGCTTTCCTAGAAGAAACCGATTCACTCGTGATTTGAAGACACTAGGCAAATTTGGCGCTAGCATAGCTTTTACACAGTTTATAATATAAAAATGACAAAATGAAGCATAAATTCCATGCTACGCTGACAGTTGTCAACCTCAATCTTAAACATAATAACAAAAACATTCATACGTTTTCAGCACAAGAGTGGCTTCCCATCGAAGTGGACGAAAAAATTGCAGAGATGTCGTTGCTCTCTAACATTGAAGAGCTGACTTCCCAATCGAAGCCACAACTAAGTATTGACAGGTATTACTCAAATTATCAAAGTCTTGTAACTGTTTTTCCGAAATTTTCCATTGAAATTTAGTTTTTCTGCGATTTACTGGTAAGAGGATGGCATATATTCTTTCAAAATTTCATTAGGTTCGGTTCAGCTGTTTAATGCTGAAAAAAAACAAATCATAAACTCTAACACAGATTTATCTGTGACATGTATTTTTTTCCAGCTCAAATATTGTAATTTAACTGAATAAAATTGATTTAAAACCGTCAAATTTGGTTCATGAGGCCGTTTCGTACAAAGTGAAATGGGTCATAATTTAATTAATTAAATAAATTCCGCAAGGCTTATGTGGCTTATAAACTAAACTAAAATTAAACTACTACTATTGTGGATGGAGCTCACGATATTTCGGCGCAGTTACATGCACTGCACCATACTCACGGGAAAACAACCACAACCGTATAAAGGTAAATATCCCGTTAATAATCATATAACTGTAGTGACCAACCGTGGTTCACTTTTCATGTTAAAAAAGGGGGTAAATGTCGAAATTAGAGCCTGAGTTAAGCACTCAGAAAGATTTTAAAACCATTAATTATACTTCATCTCTACATTTCTCTACATAAGTCGCTTTCCGCGTCTGTCTGTATGTCTGTATGGCCGCTAACTCCTAAACCACGCAACGGATTTTGATGCGGTTTTCACCATCAGTTAGATACATTTTCACGGAAGGTTTCTGTAATTATATAACTAGCGACCCGCCCCGGCTTCGCACAAAAAATTACACCCGTGCGAAGCCGGGCGGGCGGGTCGCTAGTGTCTTACAAAATCGAAACAAGTGGCAAAGATGACATAATAGTACAAGTACAGAAGATTCACTCTGTAAAATCATTTAAATAAGTAGCGACCCTTACTACTACACAATAAAGTGCAATTCAGGACGTGCGAGCGCTAACTACCAACAGCTATATTAACCTAGAAGATGCCTCTCTGTCTATCGCGTAACTCTTGTCGCGTTATCTCTGTCTATAGCGCGGCAGGTTCGACAAGTCGGCTACTTGTAGCTCCATACCTAAAGTGCGGAATGCGCCAGGCCTGTCAGTGGGCGAAATACGTCTCAAAATCTTATAATTTACACGTATTTTATTTATGGAATATTCGTATTACCCCACAGTTAGGTGATCGAAGACTGTTCATACATTTGATGACAGTCATTTTATTTTAGGATCAATCAGCCTACTTCGAACGATGAACCGATGACGCCTAAAATATCGTTGATGAAGAACAGCCTCTATCAGCTGCAAAAGAAGAAACTCAACAATCAATATCCATGGGATGTAAGTATCGAGATTAATGGTCCGTGTAACCAATCAGTGGAGAATTCCCCGTTTGGAAATAAATGTGCGCAGTGTTATATTTGAAACGGGGAATTCTGGATAATGGCTAAATCCCAAATGCTACCAAGAATTTTCAACTTTAAAGCAATAGGCATGTGTCCTATGGTTGCTATCCTTAATGTTAGTATACCATTTGTATGGCGCGCCTGGATGTGATGTCATAGCTCAGTAATAGTGCGCACTCTGTCTAGCATGAAATTAAAATACTTATAACATATTAATTTTTGAACTAAATTTAATTTTGCTTTTGTTAATAGCCTCTATTTATGATCAGCTTTTTTATGAGGTAATGACAAAATATTAGTCATGATGCAATTGTAACAGACATAGAAATGTATGAAGAGTTCATACTAAAAATATAATACGTTTAAATTTTAATTAACAAAAATATAAATGTGGGTACATCAAATCTTTTTTTTTTCTGATTATACATAGCGACACTCGATTTAATGTCAAACTTCCTAAAACGTCGAAATTACTTGTCCACACAATGACTAGTAAACTAAGTTACTTTGTTACTGGAGCAACAAAAAAAAGTCAAACGAAGATAACAGACGTATAAGCAATAAGCGTTGTTATTTATTATTGCTGTTTATAAATTTTAAACTTTACTAGTAAATACATATTGTAATAGAAAATAATATTGATTATTTCTTCTCTCCATATAACGACAACTCTCAACAACGCCATAAAATGCGCAGTCCTTTAAGTGTCGCTATACACAGCTTACACTGTATGTCTTTATTAATTTGAAGGAGCGCCAAGAGCCGTTGGACATCGAGCGCAACATCACACTGACGACCGTAATGGACATTGAGGTGTACGATGAATTCGTATCGGCCGTAATGTCACCCAAGAATGAAGGGGCTACGCTCTCACCCGAACGAGTCACATCCACAACTGCTGCTATAAAGCCGCCGCCGCCGAGGTAAGTTTTTTTACCGCGTTTAAATCCGCGTTTGACCACCAACTAGCCTGGTAAGCGACGATGTAGTCAAAGATGTAGCACGCAGACTAACCCTCATATTCATAGATGTAATAAATGCGCCGTAGAAATCTCGCCCGGGGTACTGGTAGAGCTAAAACCGGCTAGACATAGATATTTGTTGAAAAAAAAACCAATGAACACAATATACAATGAAAAAAACCTAAATTAGAGCTTATTATATCTTTTTGTCACAAACCGGCTCCAATTCGGCACGATGCCGGTCGTAAACAACCGCAATACGCAACCGCCCGACTGTGCAATACGCCAGAATGGGTGTTCCCTGATAGATACAATCTGGGCGTCTTCAAGGCGCTAGTGAATCGGTTATTTTCTAGGCAAGCGTGCTCTATCGTAGACTCCATCATCGCTTAACAACAGGTGAGGTGGCGGTCAAACGTAAACCTATTAGACTATGAAAAACATATTATAATCCCCCCATCTCGGAAAGAGTATTTTTGCTCTTCGATATCTAAGTGCAAAAGCCGTTTTTATCCGCTAGAGGATAAAGTAAATTGAACATCGTGTGCACTGAGTTTGTGAATTCAAAACATCATTAAACCTATTTACTTCTACCTCCATAGTGTCGAATTTATCATACAACCTTTTTTAATTTGTTTAAAACTCAGACTCAGAACCTTCTTGGTGTACTTTTTTATTTGCTTTGCGCGCGCCATTTTCTTAACACGTCATACTGTTACGTCATGTCACGTCATATTGTTAAAACCGTAAGTTAAAAACAAGTGAAAACCCTAAAATGAGTGATTCTAGCGACGGGGAAGTTTATTTGACGCCAACAGAATTGACTGAAACTGTTAATAATGCGCAAATGTTTTTATTTGCATTTAGTCATTTCCTCGCTGAGGTGGGATGAAAAGTTACGTGTTGCACTCGAGGGCAAAGATTTTTCACCTCGTGCTCTTTTTATTGCCTCGCTAACGCTCAGGATTCTAATTTTTGAATCCTTCGCTTGCTCGGTCATCAAAATTGAGCATGAGGTTAAAAAGCAACTTTGCACTCTTGTATAACAAATGACTATTTTAAGGCATTGATGAGGTCTTTGGCCGGCTTAAAAACTAACACTAGGACTGGCTACTATGCCTATGAAATCAACTGCCATTTGGTGGATAACTGCATACAAACTTACAATTCCATTTCCTTTCCAGATACGTCGACACGATAAAAATCCTAACTAAGAAACCGACGGGTCGAGGGCCGGAACTGCGCGATGTATTATCCGCTTTAACTACCATCAACTCTCACGATGGGTTCAACCTTGAACGCGCTGAAACACTGGGGGATTCGTTCCTCAAATACGCTGCCACTCTCTACTTGTACCACAAGTTCCCGGAACGTAACGAGGGGCAACTCACAAACATCAAGTGCAAACTGATCAGTAACAGGTAATTCCTTCCTTAACAGCTTCCTTGTTTCCTGAGAGATATAACCTGGGCCTTTTCAAGGCCAGAGTGAATAGGTATCTTCTAAGTCTGCGTGCTTCATCTTCGACCACATCGTCGCTTACCAACAGGCGAGTTGGTGGTCAAACGCGGACTTATCAGGGTTTAAAAAAAAAAAAAAAAAAAACTTATTCGAGATGGCTATCTTGGTATTATAACATACTCCGCCAGGTATGCTATTCCGTCACGCAAAGGTCACGTGGGTGACACAAGACTACGTTATCGATGTGTAAAATATAAAATTTTTGAATTGCTTCGCTTGAGCAGACAAACAAAGTGACCATTGAAGTGCTCTTTGTATTTTATTTCATAGATTACTAGCTGCGCCCGCGGTTACACCTGCAAGTTAAAATCTTCGATAAATTTGTGTGAAATTTTCCAATTTTCTGCGCAGTTTTCTTAATTTTTCTTACCGTAAGAACCTTCTATAAAGTAATCGAAAACTTTAAATAAAGATTAATGAAATCGGTAAAGTCCTTCTCAAGTTATGGCGTGACCAAGGTAAATAGAGATTAATTTATATAATTATATAGATTAACAGATTTGTTTCCCAATAACTGTGTTTGTTGCAATGAAGTGGAAACTGGACAGTGATGTAGGCTTGTGTCACTCCCGGAATATCAGACCTACCTACATGGGGGCAATAAGTCCCACACTGACGTCCTGCTTGGGCGTATAGTGCATTTCCCTCTACTAGCATCTACCCGAGCCAACCCTACCCTTGAAATACCAGAGAGAGGCTCTGGGGAGCTGGCATATCTTTTTTGTTTGTGTTGAATAATAGGCTTGCGCTTGGCCGCCACCTCGTCTGATGTGTTCCATCTACGGCACAGTTGCTCTAGTGGCGTGGCTTAGCTTAGGAGTCACCTACTAAAAATGGATTGATGAAACCACAGAAAAGAGAAGTAAATAGAACGGAAATAAGAAGGAAAATCTGTCGCCAGGCATTATGACAAAACCTTGATTGAACATTCTTATTTATATCAACGCGTCGAACTCCGCATCCAAAGAACTTGGACCTTACCTTTTGGGTTAGGACTCAAAGTTCCTTGTCCGCATTACAGTTGCTAACTGATTTCGAATGACTGACGTTTCGTTTATATGGGTGCAACTGGCTACAACAAATTTCTTACAACAAAGCCTTGACAAACGTTCTAATTTAAACAAAAAATTAATCTTTTCTTTGGATGAAACAGAAGATTACGCTTAAAGCTCTGCTTAGATTAAAATAAAATAAAGAAAAAAGGTTATTTGTGACCAAATTCCTTTTTTTTATACCTAAAGGACAGGTTATAAGGTCACAAATCGGTCCCAACTCAGCATAATGACGGCTGTTAACCAGCGCTGGTCTTCCGTTGAAGCCGTTTGGTGATGTCTCGGTCGGTACAAGCATAGGAGTTCCTTATTTAGGCGTCGCCTTGTTCGTGGTCAGTGAAAACAGGCTTTAGTGTTTTATGTTTTCACAGGAATCTGTACTACGCTGGCGAACGGATAAACCTCGGAGGTCGCATGAAAGTCGAGCAGTTCAGCCCTAAGAAAGACTTTCTGGTACCCGGATTCTTCGCACCGAAAGCAGTTGAGGAGTTCATAAGAAACAAAAAGGTAAGTTCTAAACAATGACAAAGTACTCGTAAGTTCGTATTGACATTGCCTTCGTTAGTATTAGCATAGTAGACATTGCCAGTTTTAGCACTACCAGCGCCTTGGGCGAGATCTCTACCTTATAGGATCACTTTGTTGTCCGTAAGTCAAGACCCCTTTTCTCAGAAACGCGTGGAGGTATCAAGTTGAAATTATATCAAATATTCGGGTCTACGGTTTTACATATTAACGGTACGTGTGAAATGAGCATGTCTGCGTGAACATGTACTTCTTAATTTCTCCTCCGTGTTGCTCTAAATAGTACATTAATTACCTAAGTAAATACTAACATACCGATATTTATCGAATCAAAAGATAACTAACGATTAGTCATTACAAAAATAATTTATTTGTGCAACAAGTGAAAGCTGTTCTGATTATCACGTAAACACATCATTACAATGCCTTTTGTTTGTCCTTTTAATTGATAAATAAGCAGATAATAGTTACACGTGGAGAACATGACTTACAATTTAATAACTTAGACCTAATAAAGGTCCTGTTTCTGCGGCCAGCGCCATACTTACCTACCACCATTATCTCGGCAGGAAGAGAATGCAATTTACACCAAAAGAAACTGCTTTTCATCCTTAGAATAACTACACAAAGAAACCAAGTACATTCGCAAAATTTAAGCCATTCAAATGGTGTCATATATGGCACCAAAAAATATATAAAATTTTACTATGACAATTTGCGCGGTGAAATCGTACCACAACAAATCAGAAAAGTAGCATAAGAGTTATGGTGTGACATTCCACAGGTAATCCATTAATTTTCTAGCTTAAATCGTTTAAAATACCAATCGAAACGTAAGCTACAAAGCGAATTTGTAGCTTACGTTTTGGGAAGGCGTTGTTTGGAAACTTACCTTCTCTGAGTAGTTATTCTAAGTTTTCATCATTAAATACCTGAGAAAAAGCTGACTGCACAACATAAGAAAAAATAGTTATATGATTATTTACGGGATATGTACCGTGGTAAGGTTGTAGAATGAGCTCCCAATATTTCAATGTAAAACACACAAACTTGAAATAACATTTAACTTTAGTGGACAACCGTGATAGTTTAAAACAAAAGAAAAAATGTCATTGGTATGTAAGGAGAGTTGTTGTATTGTGTTGTTCGGTGTATTTACCATCTTCGACCACACCATCACTTAACATCAGGTGAGCTGTAGTCAAACGCCTAGCTTGTCAAAACTTAAAAAAGTATCAACTTTGCGGTGGTGGTAATGTTCCCACATTACCAGTAGTAGTACCAGAGTGCAGTAAAGACTTTAGTTCAATAAATATTTATTTGAGGTTAAATCACTACTCGTTAAAACAGACAAAAGGAGTCTAAACTTATAGTAGTAGTATAGGATTTACTAGTAGCCATTGAAGAGTCACTTACGGCTACCTGTTTTAAGCGATTCTGTTTAGGTGATGAGAAAAGTTGCGCGACCGCAAACCGTATCTCGGCGCGTTAAGCTTCACGTTGACGTGATTTTCCAAACTGCGCTGTTTCAGCGCTAATTCGAGCCCGTGTTAAGAGTTGGCCGTAAAGCTCCTGAGTCCATCATCAGATCAGTTCAATGGTACTAAATTATTGTATTGTCATCCGAATTACGTATTCTTGCAAAATTTTAAATCGATATACGACAATAAGAAGTAGGTTAAATTCGAATTCCAATTCGAGGTGGACGTGAAAACGTGACACTAGTATTTCTGCAGTTAAATATTACCTATAACTATATCAATCTGTCGAAGACTACAATGAAATATAATGGACATGAAATAAAAACAAAACTGCAATTACCGCACTAGTATTGTCGTCGAAAGGAAATCGAGTTCTATAAAAAGATTCGCTGTTATAAAAAGAATCGTTTCCGGCGTTTGTAACTTGGTGACCTATATTGAGGACTCGTAAAGTCTGATAATAGTGTGTAGACTAAAGCTCGTCTTTTTGTAGTTTCATATTGACAGCCTATACATGCTGTCGGAAATATTACGTGGCCTGCACAAAAAGTAAGCAAGTAATCTATTATATATCTATTGTTATCTATTGTTTGGTAAATGTAACCAGCCAGGCCAGCATGCGCGCCGCGACAAAATTTTGACGAGTCTTTATTGTGGCAAAGCGAAACAGGCGTATACGAAATCGTAGGCGCCTGGTCACGTTCTTGCTCGACAAAATGTTGACAAGATTTTGTCGCGGTGCGCATATTAGGCAGGCTGATCTCTTCTATTTAACTAATTGCAGTTTTAGTCATCCTCAAAGCTAGACAGTAGCATAAGTATGCGCGGCCTACTTTAAAAAGTCTGCTGCCTATTCCAGAAAGATATCATACTTATTTCTAAAAATAACAAAGCGTTTGGCCCACCCCACGAAAATTTAGTTCGTAAGACACGTGCAAACTTATCTTTGCTCTCAATGGCTCTCACCATACATTAGTGTAAATTAACACACAGTTTTTACCCTGACACTCACAACGCATTAACTCTTAGCATTATCTCTGTTGAACTTTATAAACTCTTCTCCTGCTGCGAACACATCGTCGGCCAACTCTTGTGGCGTGTGCAACGCTGCAAAGTGGCCGCCAAAGTTGTGAGTAGTACTCCGGACTAGGTTCGGAAACTTATCTCTCAGTATCCAGTCTGGGTTGTACCCCACTTCGTATAAAAATTTTATGGCTGCTGTCGGCACTTTTGTGGGTATTCTAAAACAAAAAAATGCTAAGATTCGTATGGCAATTTCAACTTCGTATTTTTAATCCAAAGCTGAACTCTTCATTTAGGTAATCTAAAGATAAAGAAAGTTTTGGATTGCATTTGGCACGATCTCATCTTATGGAAAGCATTGATGTGGCCAAAGGTTGAAGGTATCATGCTATCAGTCTTCAGTAATTCTTGGTCGTGCTTTTGACCATCAGTTATGGTAATGGCCACAACCGATTGCTTCACAATCCTTCACAATAAACCTTACCTGTGCACTAAATTGACGATCGGGCTTGAATATCCTTCGGCATAAAGCCTCATTGAAGTGACGATGCAGCTATTCACCCAAGTGATAGTAACCGTGTCCAACACATCGTCCAGGTCCAAGTTTTCTAAGCCTCCGTGTGGTGTATCTAACTGATCACGGTTGCTGCAGATTGCTATCTTCTCCATCATGTACGCTGCTAAGCCGGCGGGGGAATCGGTTAGTGCCACACCTAGAAGAAATTAAAACGTTTGATTTCAAGAATACGTAGTAAAGTAAATGCCTTTTTTATTTTATGTATTTATCTGTACTAATATTATAAAGAGGAAAGATTTGATTGTTTGTTTGTTTGTTTGCATTGGCTCCGAAGGCTCCGAAACTACTAAACCAATTTGAAAAAATCTTTCACTGTTGGGAAGCTACACTATCCCCGGGTGATATAGGCTATCTTATGTTTTTAAAAAAAATTGGGATTTTTACTAAAACTCCAATAATGTAACCCAAGGTGTAAAAAAATAAGATTTACAATTTTGTTTGACAGTTCTAAGACAGGACAACGTCTGTCAGGTCAGCTAGTTACACATAATACGTTACATTTCATGTTAGAAAGTTGTCTTAAAACCTATGTTAGATTTATCCAGACAACTGGTTATCGGTACTATTTTTTTTATCTATCTCTACCTACATTACACAAAACGAAGCGCGCGAACCACAGAAATTAAATGTTTTTTTGTTTAAATTACAACTGCTGTCAAGGCATTTTTGTAAGAAATTTGTTGTAGCCAGTTGCACCCATATAAATGAAACGTCAGTCTTTCTAAATCAGTTAGCAACTGTGATGCGGAGTACGACGCGTTGATCTAAATAAGAATGTTCAATCAAGGTTCACTCATAATGCCTGGTAATGGTGACAGGTTTTCCTTCTCATTTCCGTTGTATTCTCTTTTCTGTGTCATCCCTTCGCATATCAGTTCAAAATTTCGTTCTTAATCTCATCCGATCTCTGCACTTACCACATCTATCGTAACACTCTCATCTTAGCCGCATTTAAACATGCAACAATGTATCATCTTTGGTAAAAGTTGCGGATATAATCGCGAAGCGTACGAGTAAGTACAAAAATAACTTACCTATTGTGTCAGGTTTGGTGGCTTGAATGTGGAAGTAACCGCTTTCTCTCACCATGTATAAGACCAAATTTTTCAACGGGTATATCCTCTCCGAATACGGTGTTAACGAGGGAAACAAAGACCCCAAGAGCAGTTTTATGTTGCTAATCGGCCTTGAAGATAATGGCATGTTTGTGTGGAACCTGAAAAGTAAATTAGTAGTCTTTTATAACGCTGCTTTGCTATTCAGTTTCAACATTATTTTTATAATAAGCTATCCGTTCCCTCAGTAGATGATAGCCTATAATTGTTATTGTCTGCCACCATGACGATGAGCGTAGTGGCTGAAGGTAATTTTATATATTACCGAGCCCCCATTTTTCATACTTTGGATTCGAAAGCCATAATTATTACCGTATGCCATCGCGTGGGGGATAGACGGTAATAAACCGATTTTCTTCATCATGATCATATTCAGTCCATGCTCGTTCACTGAGCATATCTTCCTTTGCTCCCTATACATCAGCCAATCTTGCCCAGGCTCGATAAGCGACTCTCACAATCCACCGAGTTACAGGGCGTCCAATGTTTATTAAATTAACGATATTTAAAAGCTTATTTTTTTGTGTGTAAAAGTCATTGGCATTTACGATGTTTCCTTCCATTCATTAACAATGGTTCGTTAATGTAAAACCTGTAAAACTGGTATCGGCTAGACTAGACTTATCGATTAAATGTTGGTATTATAGATCCTACCATTTATTCTGAACGTTGGGAATATCCAAATGCTCGCAGAATTGACAAAAGCAATATCGTTAAATTAAGTAAACGATGGTATTGCCTGCTGACTCTTGTCTCCAGCCCAATTAAAATAAAAGTCTGGAAAAGATCGATAGATAGATACATAGATAGAAACTATTGTGTATATCAGAATTAAGTTACAGATTTAAAAAAACTTGAGAGATTGTGCCACAAGTGGTATAATACAGGCTTCTGCTTTGCACGCCATTATTTCTGATCCTGCGCATATCTCATCCACGTCTGGTTCTGGATTCATCATCATCATTATCATCATCATCAACGTTATTCATCTGGCCGGAGTTCTACTTATTGGTCTTTTCGCACCTTTAGGTCATCATTATGTGATCTCCTTTCGCCCATTTAGTCTATTAGTCATGCAATTTGTATTTTCCTTATATTATGTAGATAATATTTGAAGCTTACCCTAGAACTTGATCGGGGAATACAGTCACCATATGCGTGGCGACCTGCGAGCCCCAATCACCAGCCTGGATGTAGAACTTGTCGAATCCTAACCTCGCCATCAGATTGCGCATTATTATACCAATTTCTAATGGAGTCAGCCCTGGTTCGTTTGTTCCCTGAAATAATTATAAAGGGGATTATAAGAAACATTTAAATTTTTTGGCGAGTGACGGCGCTAGACCTTTACCAATGGCGTAATCTTGTGTCAGAGCACAAGGCTCACATCGGAGTAAGTATAAGAAACATTTCAACGCACCCTAACTCCACATAATTATCTTTGGTGGATTTTTGTCCTTAGGCTGTACGTTTTAGATCACAGCAAGCAGCGAAGCGACAGCAACGGTGCGTGGTGTGGCAATTACTAGTGGTGCAATGGTCCAATACGCATATATTTGAATGGAACTGGACCCGAACTCGGTTACAGCAACCCAGTGACGAGGCGGGTCCTCCTCGGGTGATAACGCGAGTAATAAACCAACGTCCACACTTAGGGCGCGTTTTCGATCTCAGCAGGCGACAGCGGGACAGTTGAAAAGATTTCAATAAAAGATGTGTAGAGACACGGGTTAGGTTACCTTTTATCTCGGGCATGTATGGGACAGCTGTAATCTTGCAAATAGAACAACGAGGTACAGATTTCATCATCAGCCAGAAGACGTCCACTGCTGAATATTGACATAGGCCTCCCCCTTTAACCTCCACACTAAACGACAGCCTGCCTTTTGCATACACTGGATGCCAGCGGCTCCAAGTACAGATTTAGTGATTTTATATTTAACTCTCATTCAACCTTTATTTATATTAAACGGGAGCTATAAATAACATGTAGTGCATTGTAATCTAATCTGGACTACCCGTGTCAATGGCCCTAGGTCTTACACGTGTATACAATTAGGTAAACGTGCCAAATTTTAGGCGTAGACTTAAGATAAAGGAATTGAGCGCAAATTTCTCAGTTTACTGATAAAAATCATCATAATAGTTTAAGCGGGTTTTTCCGTTACAAGTATCTATTACGTAGACAATTAATTATAGGACTTTGTTGAATCCACAAGAAGAATACAGTAGAAATAGAGGCGGCCGTATCATTAAGAGCAATCTTCTCCAGACAACCTTCGGATGAGTTAAATATTAACTATGAAACAACGGTGGTGGTGTAATTAAATGAGTTACGATAAATATATATGTAAATATTTTTTTTTTTTTTTTTTTTTTTACATCAGTTATAAATATTATCTACGTGAATTCTCACAAACCAAGTGTACATATAAAAGACCCACGGCCATTTCGAAATAAGCTTAGATTTTGATCAAACATAACTAAGAAACACAGCGTTGAAACCGCCTTTAAAATAAAAACCGCGATCAGATCTCTCCTCTTCGGTTCTTTTTGGAAATAATGGTAACCGATATATATATACACACACATACATACAGCTAACACACTCCTTCTTATCCCAAACGCATAAATAATTTATCCGTTCCATCGTCGGTGAAAAGAGATGCAATGTTATTATCGTTACACATTTGCATTTATATATCACTAGCGACCCGCCCCGACTTCGCACAGGTGTCAGTTTGTGTGTTTGACGGGTGTGTTCCGTAAAAAAATATCTAACTGATGGTGAAAACCGCATCAAAATCCGTTGCGTGGAGGAGTTAGCAGATATGAAGACAGTCGCGGAATATTTTATACTATGTAGAGATAGTGACACTTATGCTATGATTATGCAAAAATAACACACATGCTTTTAAATTTTTATGATCCTTAGATTTTGGATAAGTGGATTGAATAGTTTTGAAATGTTATCCAGATCAGTTGTGTCATTCAACAAATCTGATATGACGCCCTACTAACGATAAAATCGACCTAGCATTGCTAGGAAGTCTGCCAATGGCCTATATACCAATAAATAGATCGTAATTCAAGGACATCAATTAATTCCTGACCTGCCCCTACTCGTGCATATTTGACATAATATGAAGTGTTATTATATTGGATCGCCAACTTTTTTCTTTGGTGTCGTTGCTTTGGTGTTCAATCAACGTGCTTTTGCAGCATGTATTTTTAAACTAGCAAGTGCCTTTACAACAGTCTGCAGACTGTCGAAGGTCTAAAGACAATCCAAATGCTAAAGCCCATTACAGTTGGCAGCGTACCCAGTTTACTAGCGGCATGACCACGATGAATGGCAATGTTTAAACGTTGAGCCAGAAACACGCCAGCATTTATTAGCTCTCATATTACATCAACCAGGACGAAAATGTTCATAAAATTTAAATGATCTGCAAAGGTGGAAACGCTCTCGTCGGTGGTTATGTACGAGTCGTATTGATATAAATAGCTTCATATACAAGCTTCAGGTTTTTTAATACTGTTTCAACACTTGTGATGGCGCTGTATACATTTGAGTCCAAATATATAACACGAAAGCTGAGGGTCGCTCTTTTTATTTATGGTACGAAAGCCTAAAAAGAGATCCGTAAACAACAATAAGGTGCACCGACCTACCTCTGAAAACCCGTATCCCGGCAAGTCTGCTGCTATGACTTCAAATACGAAATCATATCCTTCTTTCTGCGTTGTTAATATCGGTATAACTTTCACAAACTCCTTGGATGAGCTCGGCCACCCGTGAAGCATCAGCAGCGGCAGTACTTTAGCCCCTTGTTTCATTTGCGGCTTCACCCTTATGAAGTGTATATCCAAACCTTGTATCTTCGTCTTGTAGTGAGGAAACTGGTTTAACAACTCTACTCTCTTCTTAAAGTTATATTCTTCAAGCCAATATTTCAATATCTTCTCTAAGTAGTCTGTGTTCATCCCGTATTCTGATTGGATGCCTTCTAAAGGTTTAGTTAGAGGCCTCTTGTTTCTGAGCCTCTGTTTCAAGTCCTCGATCGTCTGTAAGGTCGTTACATTCATAATTATAATATTTTTATTACTCAACTGCTATAAATACTTATTGCTTATCAGAGAGCTTAAATTAGATTTCCTAATTTTATGAATCATGTTATGAAATTTTATTCTGTTTCGTAGCTGGGTACGAAACTACAGTTACAACGTGGACGAAAGGGATTCCAGACAAAAATTAATGAATAGAATTATATGCAAAATATGAACATACCGAATTATTTAATTCTATCTTGAACGGTCTAATAGATGTATCCTCATTTGACTTGGGGCCAACTCCCCACCATTTATTGTAATCGAGCTCTGGTAGATCTGGTACTTCATACAGTTTATATGTGATTAAAAAGCCTGCACCTATTGCTACAACAGCCACCAGAATTGGGAAATTTTTTAACATCTGAAAAAAAAGTTAAGTTAAAAAAAAGCAATTGAAAACTGCCTCGTTTCATGACACTATTCTGCAAGTCTCTCTGTTCTTTAGCTTGACAGCAAATATTGTAGAGTTAAGAGTAGTCGTGTTTTATGTAACCAACTTGTGTAATTGGCCTCCGATACTAAGAGGCGCCATCTCTCTACCTTGAGCGATTTCATGGCAGGCATCATCTGAAGTTCCCGGAAGTCTTTAGCCACTTTACCTTTCCATCTATACTCAGGACGGCCGACGCGGACTGGCCTTCGGCCCTCTGGCAGTCCCGAGTAAGCCATTTTTATACGGAACGAGCCAGAGGAGCTGCTTTGTATATATTTTACTGTTCTCTACTACATTTAACCGAATTATACATTCGTGTAATGAATAAAACTTCCGGAGAAGCGTCTGGCAAGTTCACCAGAATCCCCAACTTGATTTCAAAAGATTCTGATGCGTTCAACGGTTTGTCAGTGAAGAGTAGCTGTTTATAGTGACATAAAACGGGGCTCAGGGGGCTTAGTCCCAGATTTGATAGTTTTCGAAAACTTTTTTCGTTTACGTATTGTTCCATACATTTTAGTAAAGCGCCTCTAGCGGAAACGCGGAGGAACTAAAATCGGCGGTATAGATTGCTTCACTCTAATACGAAAAAAGTTTTCGAAAACTATCAAATCTGGGACTAAGCCCCCAGATCAGAAATAACGGTTAGTATGAAATAATATGATTTAGTCTTCATTTTAACTGACTACATTATATACAATTGGATGGCTAAATATAATAAAACCGGAATTGCCGTGGTTAGATGCTTCCGCCATTCATTCCTAACCAAGTGTTTAAAGTTTGATTAGAATTTAATGCATCCCGTTTTTTTTCGTCATTATATTGTACCGGGTTACGTCATAAGTTTACTTCTTATAATGGCGGGATTGCGATGGTGGCCGACCGAAAGCAGGTGCGCTTTACAATCTGACGGCACCCAGTTCGATCTTCGGCCCTGCGCCAATGATTTATTTAGTACCTAAATAAATTATTTGCAGATGCGATGGCTCAAAAACGGGGTAGGAAAACATCGTGAGGAAACGGGTATGTCCAAGAACCTCGAAAGTTCAAAGACTTATGACATTCACCAACATACACTCAACACTGGGTACGCATGGTGGATTAGGGCCCTCTCACAGAGAAGGCCTGTATCCCAGCAGTGGGAACATGCTGATAATGATGACATCGACATAGACATGGTTTATTTGCAGCGAAAAAAATAATAATAGACAACACTAAAAAAATAAAAAGAACTATAGAAGGAAACTATAAATGTTTTTTTTTATTAAACTGGCCCCACCTCAGCATAATGGCGGTTGTACACTACCGGCCCTGGTCTGGTTTGTGATGAGGATGAATGGCGGTATTTATGCGCTATATAAACCTGTCATGGTTTATTCTAATTTAAATTGGTTATGACACTGACGTTCCGCTTGGGGTGTATTGTGGGTGTATTTGTATTGTGCTTGTCCGGCATGCTTCTACCCATAACAAGGTCCAAAAAGTATTGTTGCGGGGGCTCTGGGCCGTTGGCACAGTTGCTCCAGTGCCAACGGCCCAGTTGCAAGTTCTGAGTAAAGCTATTGATCTTGATACCTTCGCATATTATTTAACCGCAAATGCGTGCCTCGAATTACTCATAGTATTACTGATTTTAACGGCATCTTATTTCCAGCATCATCTAACTTTTACGTGATTTTTGTTAGTTTTCTTCACGGATGATCTCACTCATTGTTTGTACATATATTTTTTTTACATTGTAATAGGCTTGCGTTTGACCGCCAACTCGCCACGATGATGCGGTCTACGATGGAGCAAGCTTCTAAAAGAAATTGATTCACTCGTGAACCCAGATTGTAACTATCGGGGAACACCCATTTAGGCAGCGCATTCCACAGACTAGCAGTTCGCACATATTTACAAAATCAAAGGGGCAAAGTTATGTCTTGTACTTAAATCATTATTTCCATCCCAACAATGTCTGTCAAAATTCTCCAAACAAATGGCAGTATGAAACATTTGAAGACGAGTCTGTCCCAATAAGAAGGTTAACCTTTTGTGCAGTGTGCCACTTTCACTTTCACCGATGTGCTCAGACGATATCCTTTTTAACTCACTTCATTTCAATGCAGACAAATTGCAGCCAAAGTTTATTAAATGGGACCAGAGGTCGGGTCACTTAAGTAGGTACTTCTCATACAAACGTATTATAAAGTTAAATCTATACTAATATTATAAAGAGGAAAGATTTGATTGTTTGTTTGTTTGTTTGTTTGTTTGTTTGTTTGCATTGAATAGGCTCCGAAACTACTGAACCGATTTGAAAAATTCTTTCACTGTTGGGAAGCTACACTGTCTCCGGTTAACATAGGCTATTTTATATTTTCAAAAAAAAAGGGATCCTTACTAAAACTCCAATGATGTAACCCAAGGTGTAAAAAATAAGATTTACAATTTTGACTTTGCGTGTTTGACAGTTTTAAGACAGGACGACGTCTGTCAGGTCTGCTAGTTTTTAATAAACTACTCATTTGATTTTGATGAAACTTGGTAAGAAGATATAATTTAGCAATATGAATTTCTAATAATATGATTAGGTAACTTTTTATTTTTAAGTTGTTTGTATTGTTTTTAGGGTTCTGTACCCAAAGGGTAAAAACAGAACATATTACTAAGCCTACGCTGTTTGTCTGCGTGTCCGTCTGTCCTACCTATTAACGGCTGTATCTTTCGAACCGTAATAGATAGCCAGTTGAAATGTTCACAGAATATGTAACGTTACGGCTGATCAACAAAGAAATTTAATAATAGTAAAGTCAAAAATGAAAGGGGGGGGGGGAAGTTTCCATACAACAAACATATTTTTGTATTAGCTCTAATGTAAAAACGGTAATACGTAGAAGCGTCAAATTTTGTATGGTTATAGTACACACTCTAGAGCATAACAACAAATAAATAAATAAATAATGGCCAAGTGCGAGTCGGTGACAAGTTTCTGTTAATTACCCAGTTTTTAAATGGTAATTTCGTTATTGACTTAAGTGGTGGTACGGAACCCTCAGTGCGTGAGCCCGACTCGCACTTGGCCGGTTTATTTCATGAACGGATTGTTAGAACTTTTAGTATTTTATTTCGATATGGTTAAAAATACGTTATACCAATACTTTTGTGAATGGCTGTCCATTACATGTGAACTTTGAAGCTGTGTACAAGGTCCATAGGTTTAAAAAAAACAACTTAGTTCGAAATAACAAAAAAAAGGCTTACCTTGACTCGTTCCACTCGTAAAATTCCAGTTTCACTACACTGAATTGAACCCGGAAGTCGCAATGTGCGCGTTACACCGATATTTTCTTTTGATTGTTTTTGACGCGTGCGCCGGCGCCGGCGGTTGCCCAAATCTTGGATAGCACGAGTGATCACCGCGCCATGGGCCGGCTCGCGTTTATCGTATCTACGTGATAACTTGATAAGACTCGCAGGTGTTTTTTTTTATAATGAAAACTACCAACGGCTTTACATTGCTATCCTACAGAAATAAAACAGAAAATCCTACAGAAATCTCGTTCCGGGATAAAAGGTTGCACATTTGTTAACCCAGTTAGTCTTCTACCCCAATCATAAAGTCTGATAGATATTAAAAAAAATGCATTTATAATATTAATGTCCCACGTCTGCCACCACTTCTTTTTGCGTGATTAGGCTTCGTTGTATCGCAGATTACCGTCCAAAGTCATCGCGATTAAAATGCAGTTAAAAGCTCCCACGTCTGCATAACGGGCCTTCCACTACTAGCTTCAAACACTGTTACCAACCATTAAGGTTGCTTATTACAGTCATATGATTATTAACGGAATGATTAGGTACGCCCTTTTCGCTCTAGTTACGCATTCATACATCCCGAAATCCACTCAAGCCGTATGAACGCGCTGCGCGGATTTTATTAGCGCATTATCTTAATTTTACATTATCTCATGAACTTTAAAACTAAACAACATGCTGTAATCGGCAAACTGTATCTTAATTAAGTAATCGTGATAACGAATTTATTTATTTGTATGGATTTATAAATTGGATTTAAAAAATGCAACTAAACTTGACCTTATAATTTATCTTTTAATTTTAAACTCAATAACGCTTTAAAAAAAAAAAAAAAAAAAAAAAAAAAAATATCCATTATTGTGGCTCTGTTATAAAAGTTAGATATATGCTACCGCAGACTTCTTTGTAGAACTACTAAAGAACTATATTTTTGTCATACATTTACTTATCTCCAACTGTTAGGTCAGCGCATACCGATAAAGGAGCCAATCGGCGTAATTTTCTTCGACATGTTTTACTAACTAGGTTTATTATCATTTTAAATGCCTATGACACTCGGGAATAGTGTAGCTTTTCATTTATGTAAGAACTAGCTGACCTGACAGACGTTGTCCTGTCTTAGAACTGTCAAACACGCAAAGTTAAAATTGTAAATCTTATTTTTTAACACCTTGGGTTACATTATTGGAGTTTTAGTAAGGATCCCTATTTTTTTTTGAAAATATGTTATAGCCTATGTTACCCGGGGATAGTGTAGCTTCCCAACAGTGAAAGAATTTTTCAAATCTGTTCAGTAGTTTCGGAGCCTATTCAATGCAAACAAACAAACAATCAAATCTTTCCTCTTTATAATATTAGTATAGATTTTAGAATCGTGTCAGTAGTTTCGGAAATTAAACAAAATTTATCAATCAAACTTATAAACTTTCCTCTATATATTAGTATAAATAATATGAGTGAAGATTGGGCGTCGAGTCAACACCTCAAAGTAATAAATTTAACAAAAGGTACCCATCATTGTAGTGATTTACTTTAGAGGGCTACCCACAATCAGAAATACGTAGAAAAGTTGAAAGCCAATCTTTATCAGGTACCATCAAAGACCTTAACTCGGCCTACTGATATAGCATCGTCATCATCCAGCCTTTTTTTAATGCCATAGGTGGCAAACAAGCATACGGGCCGCGTAAGCAGTCACCGTCGCCTATGGATACTTGTAACACCAGAGGCATCACAAATACATTGCCGACCCTTAAGGACTCTATTACCTCGCCTTTTGAAGAACCCCTTGTTCTTATCCTACCACTGAGTATATTAGGTGCCACCAGATGAGTGAAGATTGGGCGTCGAGTCAACACCTCCAAGTAATAAATTTAACAAAAGGTACCCATCATTGTAGTGATTTACTTTAGAGGGTTACCCACAATCAGAAATACGTAGAAAAGTTGAAAGCCAATCTTTATCAGGTACCATCAAAGACCTTAACTCGGCCTACTGATATAGCATCGTCATCATCCAGCCTTTTTTTAATGCCATAGGTGGCAAACAAGCATACGGGCCGCGTAAGCAGTCACCGTCGCCTATGGATACTTGTAACACCAGAGGCATCACAAATACATTGCCGACCCTTAAGGACTCTATTAACTCGCCTTTTGAAGAACCCCTTGTTCTTATCCTACCACTGAGTGTATTAGGTGCCACCAGAGATGAGTCTTGAAAACCACGTGGTTTGACATGCGCAGTAGACGATACGGCTATAAATTTTCTACTGCGCATGTCGAACCAATTCTCAGTTTTCAAGTCTCATCTCTGGTGGCACCTATTATACAAACTCCCGCTTATCATGTAATCACCCTCAGTCGTGTGCTGCTAACATTATTAACATCCTCGATGCTGGACGACCAACATGTATACTTGATATTATAATTATTAAAAAAAGGTAAGTATACTTAACTGCATTTCCCCTTCACAGATTCGTCCATCGTTCTTAATCGGGACCCAATTCTCCCAGGAAGAGGTTCTGAGCGGCAAGCTTCGCTCAGAGAGCTGGGAGGCGACCCAGCGTCGGTTCCTAGATGATGACGGTACCGCTGAACATGAGCCGCCGGGCCAAGCGCAGAATGCCATGCAGGGTTACTTGCACTCGCAGGCTGTGTCTGACAAGGTAAGAGGCCGCACTCAATTACTAGTACCTAGTCTAGGTTACATAGATCTTTGATTCATCATCAGCCAGAAGACGTCCACTGCTGAACATAGGCCTCCCCCCTTTAACCTCCACACTGAACGACAGCCTGCCTTTTGTATCCACTGGATACCCGTGACTCACAATGTCGTCGGTTCATCTAGTGGGAGGCCTACCGAATTTTGAACAATTTTTTTCGCATACTATTGCACACAAGGGCAAGAAATCCCGCAAGATAATTTCAATCCAGGTATTTGCGGGACTGAACCATCTTTGTCCCGCTGGATCCAGGTATTTTCGGGATCCAAAAATGTGGACTAAAGACTACTAATAATAGACCTAGTTTTCATGGTTTTAATTTTAACCCAAATTAAACAAGCTTTTTAGTACATTTTAAATGGTTTATTAATATTTTAGACAAAGTATAAAATTTAGAAGGGCGTGGGAGGGCAATTCTGTCCCCCGCAACCTCACACCGTTCCCCTACTCCCCCAAGCACCCCATACCTTAGGTATGGCAGAATCGACGCTATTGTTAACCGTCGTCGCTCGCTGATATAGGCGAGACGGGGATTATGTTTGAACTGCAAGTGGGAAAGAAATTGCATTCTGGTTTCCTCACGATGTTTTCCTGCACCGTTTTTGAGCGATTGCATCGAAACTGCACATAATTTAATTAAGTGATTTAACTAAATAAGTCATTGGTGCAGGGCCGATAATCGAAGTGGGTGCCGTCAGATTGTAAAGTGCACATGCTACCGCTCGGCCACCAAGCGCTAGCCTATTTATCAATAATAAAATAAAAAAAAAACGCAGAGACAGATGACCAGAATTGTGAAATGCTAAAATTCTAAACAATTTTAAGAAGAACAACTTAAGAATTTCACAGTTGTTTCTATTGACTTATTATAATGATGAGTGTTTCTGACGTCTATTTCTAAACTGAGTTTCAATAGTAAAAATGCTTTTTTCCGCTGAAACAAATGCCTTTTCAACAATAAATAGATGATATCATAACAATCTCGAAATCAACAAATAAATTGAAATAGAGTATTATACAATGATTATAATGCAACTGAAATGGTAGGTAAGTACATACCTAACACGTGATGTGAAATTAAATTTAAGTGTACAGATATTAAAAGTATGTATGAAACAGCATTTTGTGTGTTTTTTCCTAGAAAACACGTGTACTTACCGGTAGCTGGAAAAATAATGACGTGACCGATCAGTAACCTTTGTTTGAACTTTGTACCTACAGTGGCGCAAAATTGGTATAATTTTAACTGTACACGCTTTCTGTACTATTAGGTATTGTTTAGCTTAAATATATTTTTAACCTCCGACGCAAAAAGAGGGATGTTTTAAGTTTAACGTTTGTGTCTGGGTTTTTTTAGCTTGCGTTTGGCCGCCTACTCGCCTGATGTTAAGCGATGGTGCGGTCTACGATGGAGCACGCTTGCCTAGAACCGATTCACTCTTGCGTCATAGCTAGCAAACGGCTGAACCGATTTTGATCAAATCTGTTTAGCCGTTCGAAAATTATCAACTCTTTTATCGTGGGTTTTTAAATCATCATCATCATCATCATCAACCATTTTAGTCCTGTCATATTGGTTTAGTTTAGTAAGTGGTACAAGTACCACCTTAGTGTCTTCGCAATTGTTTACCTGTCTATAATATCCGTTATTGTCTATCTCGACACGTGTATCTTTATTATCCGGAACGATGACACCTTACTTACCAGGCTCCCCTTGACATAGAACTCGCAAAGTCACTTACCAGTCATAACTAGTTTTTTCTTCAACCAACACAATATACAAGGTCAAAGGATAAATTTATGTATTACCACTGATTAAATAAAAGTACTAAAGTAGTATGAGAAAAAGATTTTAATCGCAATCAGAATATTGTGTCTCTTTACGCTAATCTATCTTCTATCTATATATATAAAAGGCGATGTGTGTCTGTATGTTTCCTATGAACTCCGAAACGGCTGGACCGATTTTTATGAAATTTTCAGGCAATCTTCAGGTAAAGAAAGGTTCTCGAATGGAGACCACGGACCGGTAAGCACAGCGCAGGACGTCCACCCACGAGATGGACAGACGCCCTAAAAGAGACCGCAGGAAAACGCCGGATGCAGGCCACTTCCAACCGGCCCTTCTGGAGATCGATGGGGAGGCCTATGTCCAGCAGTAGACGTCCTACGGCTGAAATGATGGTGATGATAACTAACAATGTAATCTCCGACGTCGATTTTAACCTACTTCTATTTTTAGTATCGATTTCAACTTTACAAGTATGTATATTATTTTATATGTTATTTATGTTATTTAATTCAGTTGACAATAAAATAATTTGGTACCATAAAACTAATCAGATGATGGAACCAGGAGATGGAACGTGGAACTCTTCAATGCTGAATCACACTGACAGAGCCATCTAGCGGAAAAACCATCAAGCCACATGCGCCGGCGCGATGTCGAGCCTCCTCTCCCATCTCACCTCCCCGTGTGCGCACGCGTGGAGTTTCGCTTTTTGCAAGCATATTTTTTGGTCTTTTAAACTTTGTGTAATATTGTTTTACTTATTTTTCAGTCGTTAGCAGATAGCGTGGAGGCAATCATCGGCACGTACCTGCTGAGTGGAGGCATACTGGCAGCCGTGAAGATAGTAGAATGGATGAAAATCATTCCTGCTAAAGTAAGAATGAACATCAACTGTTGACCATAAATGATCAGTTTAACCTTTAGTTCCAAGTGGTCTGATACAAATCGTCACGAGAGTCAAATAAATAAATAAAACCTATAGGGTACTACCCGTTGACATATAATCATAAAATTTGGCAAGAAGCAATTTATTTGAGCATTAGCAATGGATCCATTGACAGAGCCATCTAGCGGCAAGACGGCAACTATCCTGCCGCAAGAGCCGATTGGCGCGGCCCCCTGCTTCCACATCTCCCCGTGTGCGCATTGGTTGTTTCGCTATTTAAATAACTCACGTAAGCGTGTTTTTTTAAACTATAATATTATTTCAAGGATAAGCTGGCCAAGCTGCTCCACAAACCCGTGTCGACAGTCATCACAGAAGGGAAGACGACGAAGAAGGACATAGACTTCTTGCTGGACGGTTTCCAACCCAGCATTGAACAGATAATCAGCTACAACTTTAAAGATTCCTCCTTGTTGTTGGAGGTAAGATTTATCTTCAAACTAAAAAAAATATTACAAAAAAGTTGTGTGTATAATGAGATACTTTTTATCCCAGAAATAATTCAAAAAACAATAAAGGAATACTCTTTTTATGGCCTTTTGGCGACTTAATATTTCCCCCCCCCCCCCCCCCCTCTCTCTCTCTCTGTCTTTCTTTCTTTCTTTCTTTGAATAGGCAATAGTCAGTCATTCTCTATATAGTAATTTTTCTTACACAAGAAAATTAAATATAAGTTTGAAAAATTAAGTTAAAACCAACTTAAAAGCCCCTTGGTGGAACGAAAGGTGATGACTGATTAACTCGGTATTGTTCACACCATAAAACTGCATACAGAGGATAAAAACTCTTAAAAAGTAGTGTAGCAACTGGCAGCCTTATCACTAATAGCGTCTTTTCTATACAAACTTAGGTTGGGAAGGGTTAATAAAAAACAGGTAATGTGGCCAAAATTTTGTCAAGTTGAATGGCAATGCTTCGTTTTTGGCCAAAATAGGTGCCAGCATTCAGGTCACGATAGCTTTTTATTTGCCAAAACGAAATCTGTTTTATTCTGCAGGCAATGTCGCACCCGTCATACATCCGCAACCGACTCACACGCTCATACGAGCGGCTCGAGTTCCTAGGAGACGCCATTCTGGACTTCCTAATTACGGCCCACATCTTTGAGAACAACCCTAAGTTGTCTCCTGGCGACCTGACTGATCTGCGATCAGCGCTCGTGAACAACGTCACCTTCGCGGCTTATGTAGTGAAGCTTGGACTGCACAAGTGAGTTGAGAGTTGACAATGGAGCTGAATATTTTTTTATCTCTTAGTGACATTATTTTGTTCACTTCTCATATTGTGAACATCCACCCACAAGATGGGCGGATGACCTAAAAAGAGACCGCAGGGAAGCGCTGGATGCAGACCGCTTTCAACCGGCCCTTTTGGAGATCGATGGGGAGGCCTATGTCCAGCAGTGGACGTCCTACAGCTGAAATGATGATGATTATGAACATCATCGTCCACAGCCTTCTTTTTCCCCTTAATTCCCATAAAAAATCAATTTAAAATTAAAATACATACAAATCCATGTAAACGTCGATCGGCATGTGTAAATATTACAAATCCGTGTAACTGTTTTACTTTATCGCGGTCAATTCTGTTAAATACCTTGGGTTTTTTATGCACAATATACTAACTATTAACATATTAAAAACCGGTCCGGTAGCCTATTGTCGCCAATATGATTTCCTTATTCCAGATACATATGCAAGGAGTTGAACCCCGCCCTTGACAAAGCTATAATGGAGTTTGTGGAGCATCAGAACCAAAGGAACCACGAAATAGTCGAGGACGTGCTATATCTCATCGATGAGGAGGAGTGCTCCATCGCGGAATACGTCGAGGTCCCTAAGGCAAGTAAAACTGAAACGAACACACTAATATAAATACGAAACTTTGTATGTAAGTGTGCATGTTTGTCTTCACTCAACTCTTTAACGGCTGAACAGATTCGGTTGTTTTTTGTTAATTTTTAGGGTTCCGTACCTCAAAAGGAAAAAAACGGAACCCTTATAGGATCACTTTGTTGTCCGTCTGTCTGTCTGTTGTCTGTCAAGACTCTTTTCTCAGAAACGCGTCGAGGTATCAAGTTGATTTATATCAAATACTCGGGGCTACGGTCTCTTTCAGCTGTGAAGGATTCAAACTTGTAAGTCAACGCCATTAAAGGATATGACCGATTATGTCGCATATTTAGCGATTTTACAAGGGAATCAAAACCTATAGGGTACTTCTCGTTGACCTAGAATCATGAAATTTGGCAAGAAGCAAGTCTCACAGCACATATAAAGGAAAAAGTCCGAAAGTCGTAATTTGAAGTTAAATCATAATTTGCGATTACAAAACAAAAGAACATTTGGATACCATATGGCAATCCTAGATGAACCTGGTTAACCAGGAATGATTCTTATTATCTCGAAATATTGAACGGCTGCCTTATTATGGATGATTCGGATCGCGAGCGCGTGCCATCCCACTTGCGCACGTGGTGCGAGTAAATAGATGCGAACGGGACGGCATGCAATTTCGATCCCGATCAAAGAATCATAATAAGGCCCCGGTTCCTGAAGACGCACAACTAGTAATGAATAAACATCATTACAAGAATCTATGCGTCCGGTTGGATTTTGACATGGATCTAGGCAGACGGCAGGTGGACCAAAACGTTAACGTATGGCCGCGCGGCGTACATTTAATACAGGTTACGCGGAACGGTGGTACTAATCCGAAAGGAAGTCATCGTATTATTCATTATGAACCACTTTTACTACGGGTCTGTGGGCGTGGGTTGCCAGGTTTGTATTTAGGGTGGGGCAAAATGGGATAAAATTAAAATCTGAAGTAGGTACCGATAATTTTAACAATTACCATAGAAACAGAAAGCCACATAGAATTCCCATAAAGTAGGATTCTACAACACATTCATGCTTTACGCTCTATAAATACGAAGAATATGAACGGAAGAAACGAAAACCATCCTATGTAAATTTGAAAAAATCAGTCATCCCATATGTTTTGCCAGGGCCAGCTAGGCCAGCTCGGTTGGGGCAAGCGCCCCACCCTGCCCCAAAGTGGCTACGCCTTGCTATGGGCTTGACCAAAAAATTGCAAAGAAAAATAATTGTTTTATTGCAATTTCGGGGCGATAATATACCAGCTACAGAGTGGAAAGACGATGGACATTTTGTAAGTGTATTAAAACTGGAATGCATTTTGAAATTATAATTTGTGATCTGCAGGCACTAAGCGACATATTTGAGTCGCTAGTAGGCGCTATTTACTTGGACAGCGGCGGTGACCTCCAAAAAGTGTGGTCCGTAGTCTACCCTCTCATGTGCAATGAGATCAACACGTTCAGCGCGCGGATCCCGCTCCAGCCGGTCAAAGTACTATACGAGATGATACACGCTTGTCCCGTATTTGGGTGAGTAATGTGCCTATATATTTACTACTAGCGGTCCGCCCCAGCTTCGCACGGGTATAAGTTATAGCCTATGTCACCCGGGGATAGTGTAGCTTCCTAACAGTGTAAGAATTTTTCAAATCGGTTTAGTAGTTTCGGAGCCTATTTAATGAAAACAAACAAACAATCAAATCTTTCCTCTTTATAATATATATATATATATAAAGTATAGATGAAACATCTTAGAGAGAAAGAAAATACAACACTACTAAGTACAAAAACTTATATCACGACACCCACGATCAGTGTCGAATGGGTCCGTCTCAGCATAAATGCTGATAGTCTAACTAAGAGATGACATATTCATTTGCATAATGTTATTTGTCATAAAGTCATTCGTCATACTTATTTAGTCATAATATAAAAAAAATTAAGTCATAATATTTGATTCGCATATTTTGATGTAGTCATACTTTTTTGGTTATCCAATATTTTTGTGACATAATGATAATGTGTAATGGTACTATACAATTCATATCGTACCTTGTACTATTTCCTATACTCATCATTATCATCATCATCAGCCCTGAGTGACCCACTGCTGGGTATAGGCCTCCCATTGTTCATGCCACTCTCCCCGGTCTCTCGCTAGTCGCATCCTCTCGTTCCCGACAGTACTTTCGATATCTAATAATAATAATCTTTTAATATTTTAATCCAACCCAAACATAGTAGTAGGTTATGGTGCGGCGGGGTGGCCCTTGGGCCACCGTTTAGGCCACAGACCTATATCCAAGTAGACGCCACAAGTCGACCTACCTTGCATGTCATATTTCCGATCCAATTATGATCAATTGTCGTAATTGAGTCCGGCTAAAATCAATCCGGTGCCGCGACAACACGTGTCAGTTTGAAACGAAAATGGGTAATTGTGCAATACTAAGTTGTAAAAATAACACAAATAGAGTTGGCCGACTGAATAAAGATTTTTCTTTTCACGGTTAAGTACTTTTAGATACGAAAAATTTGACACACTTAGCTTTCATACAGTTTGGACTGCTTGTAAACTCTGACTGACAGACTTAAATATAGGTCTGTGGTTAAGCCGCATGTATGTGTATGACAATAAGTATGACCATAAATGGTGTAAGTTATATTATGACTGATATCAATATGGCTAATGATTTTATGACTATGAATGGGTATGATTTAAAGTTTTATGGTTTGTTATTGTTATGACTATCAATATTAGTGATGTTATGGATACAAATCATTATTATTAACTAATATTATGTCGTAAAACAGTATAGTTTCAGAAAGTATGACGTTTAATTTTATGCGAATCAATAGATGATTGAAAATATTCCATCTCTAAGGGTGAAAAGCTAGGGAATGAATCCTGTTTCTGCAGTTTTCCGTGAAGTCTGTTGTAATTTTTTTTTTCTTTTTGAAGTAATTATTTATTTAAATATATATTTATGTAACACCACTTCATATTTATCAACAGAACATTGCGCGTCGTAGACCCGGACATCCCGAAAGTGATGGTGCCAGTAACGTTTACAAAAGGCGACGGCCAACATATCGTCTACGGAGTCGGTCGGAACAAGTCGCAAGCCAAACGAGCGGCGGCCAAGCTCGCCCTCAAACTCATCGCTAATATTGTATAAACTCAATTACTGCCAGCGAAGCGAAGAGTGAATAGAGTCCTCAAAGGTAGGCAACGCACCGCCAATACCCCGGGTATTGTAGGTGTCCATAGGCGACGGTGACTACTTACCATCAGGTAGCCCGTCGCTTGTTTGTATATGTCGGAGAACACCCGGTACTAGGATGTTTTTTTGAGCTGAGACGTCATTAGTGCTGATGATACTGTTTCCATCACTGGGTTCTACCATTTGGAGATAAAACCTTAACTGGCAGAACTACTCTCTTCTAAGCAACTGTAGTTTTTAGGCTGTACCAAACTGACTTATTCACGGGGTAGGTCAAAGAAACACATTGAAAGTTCTCCTTGTTCTTTTATTTCTGCATAGACCCTAAGAAGGTGCTCTATGCTAATGCTAATTTACCGCCACGTTCGTAAAACCCTAGACGCTTATAGAAGAAGGGCAAGAAACTACAGCGCCATCACTTTATCACAATTATTACAGAATAACACTTTTCATAACACTTATTGAGCAATAAATAGTAGTTAACAAAATAGTAACAGCACTCTAAGTGCACCGGATATCGCTTCAAGCAAGACTGCCTGTTTCTGCACTTTGTACTGTGCTCGATGAATGCCTCAAACAGACTGAGCCCGGCTCCACAACAGCTCGCCATTTTATAACGAAGATGGCGTCATGTCGTTGTGTAGTCATAACACTGTTCATTAAAGATCTACAAATAACCTACTTTACAGTAGTTTCATCATCATCATCATCATCATTTCAGCCGTAGGACGTCCACTGCTGGACATAGGCCTCCCCCATCGATCTCCAAAAGGGCCGGTTGGAAGCGGCCTGCATCCAGCGTTACAGTAGTTTATAACTTGTTAAATAATCTTAACTATTTACAGAACTTAGCTCTTATTAACACTTAAGCTAAACATTTAAATAATCGAAACAAGGCGCCATGTTTTTCGTTTTGTAAATCGAATATCAAATCAGCTGTCTTTTAATGTAATCATTAACTAATGATTTTAAACCCAATGTTTATCGTTTATAAATCAAGACATGAATTTAGCAATAGATAACTTTACATTTAACTAAAGATTAAATAGTCTTGTGTCATTGTTTCCTGTCCGGAAAGAGAACAAAACATATTTTTACATTATAGTCTTCCACAGTTAACTTTACGCTTAAATAAGTAAACTAATTACATCAATCAGTTTGTAAACCTTTCTGGTCTTCATTTTAACGGACATTGTTGAATTCGACGTTATTATTTAGAAGCTTATATTGGTGTTGCGCCGACACGGCCATTCTGACAGGTGGTGCGTGCTCTGCACCAGCCACATCAGTCTGTTGTTAGTATTCTTGAGAAACTTGCTGCTGGTACTTAGGGGTGGATAAAGATTTGGCATTGGAATTTTCTAGAATGTTCTCGAAGTGTATAAAGTATTTCAGGGGTCTCGATGTGTTTAGAAGATTTTAGTACTGTACTGTCGGAGAGTGTTGGAGTATCGGAGTGAGTAGAAATGAAATAAAATTAAAATTAATCTGGGTGGTTCTCGGAGTGTCTTGAAGTGTCTCGGAGTGTCTCGGAGGTTCTCGAAGTATATCGGCGTGTCTCGGAGGTTCTCGGAGTGTAACGGAGGGTCTCGAAGAGTCTCGGAGGGTCTCGAAGAGTCTCGGAGGGTCTCGAAGAGTCTCGGAGGGTCTCGGAGGGTCTCGAAGAGTCTCGGAGGGTCTCGGAGGGTCTCGAAGTATCTAAAAATTAAAACGAGTTTCTCTGAGCTAGGTATCCATTCATAAGCACACTAACCGATAACTTATTTGTGGTCGGTGTTTCAGTTGTTTCAAAATAAGAAACTCAGCATGATTTCTGTTCAATATCTTTTAATGATAACCGATTCCGATTATCAGTTATCAGCGGATATTTTTCACATCTTGACAATCATAAATGAATCAAGTTTAAAGTTTATGGAGGTAGGTAGAAGTTTACTGTACATGGAGAAGTAAGCGAAGATGTTGTAGTTAATGCTCCACGCATTGCAAATGTCCCTCGCATAACTGCAAGCTTTTATTTCTTATCGATAGGAACGATTTTATACTCTGCTATTGTTTGCATATTCAGCAGCTGGGCAATAGTTTGCTGTTGTGTCTACAGCCACTCAATGATGTCATGAATCATCGTCATCATTATTATTATACGAAAAGAATTCTGAAGGTACATCACCAGATTGTAATAGCAGCACCAGGTCCGCTGCAGGTCCACTCGTCACTGTGCATGGTGTAGACACGTCTTAACTTGTCGCACCAGGCATTAATCGGTTTGATTTGGGGTAATCCATCCATGAGCATTAACACTGTTCTCGTGGGCGTGACTAGGATAATCTGAAACATAATAAACAGACAGAAGGATTATCGGATTCTATCCCACTTCTGATGTCGGAGAACACCCGGTACTAGGATGTTTTTTTGAGCTGAGACGTCATTAGTGCTGATGATACTGTTTCCATCACTGGGTTCTACCATTTGGAGATAAAACCTTAACTGGCAGAACTACTCTCTTCTAAGCAACTGTAGTTTTTAGGCTGTACCAAACTGACTTATTCACGGGGTAGGTCAAAGAAACACATTGAAAGTTCTCCTTGTTCTTTTATTTCTGCATAGACCCTAAGAAGGTGCTCTATGCTAATGCTAATTTACCGCCACGTTCGTAAAACCCTAGACGCTTATAGAAGAAGGGCAAGAAACTACAGCGCCATCACTTTATCACAATTATTACAGAATAACACTTTTCATAACACTTATTGAGCAATAAATAGTAGTTAACAAAATAGTAACAGCACTCTAAGTGCACCGGATATCGCTTCAAGCAAGACTGCCTGTTTCTGCACTTTGTACTGTGCTCGATGAATGCCTCAAACAGACTGAGCCCGGCTCCACAACAGCTCGCCATTTTATAACGAAGATGGCGTCATGTCGTTGTGTAGTCATAACACTGTTCATTAAAGATCTACAAATAACCTACTTTACAGTAGTTTCATCATCATCATCATCATCATTTCAGCCGTAGGACGTCCACTGCTGGACATAGGCCTCCCCCATCGATCTCCAAAAGGGCCGGTTGGAAGCGGCCTGCATCCAGCGTTACAGTAGTTTATAACTTGTTAAATAATCTTAACTATTTACAGAACTTAGCTCTTATTAACACTTAAGCTAAACATTTAAATAATCGAAACAAGGCGCCATGTTTTTCGTTTTGTAAATCGAATATCAAATCAGCTGTCTTTTAATGTAATCATTAACTAATGATTTTAAACCCAATGTTTATCGTTTATAAATCAAGACATGAATTTAGCAATAGATAACTTTACATTTAACTAAAGATTAAATAGTCTTGTGTCATTGTTTCCTGTCCGGAAAGAGAACAAAACATATTTTTACATTATAGTCTTCCACAGTTAACTTTACGCTTAAATAAGTAAACTAATTACATCAATCAGTTTGTAAACCTTTCTGGTCTTCATTTTAACGGACATTGTTGAATTCGACGTTATTATTTAGAAGCTTATATTGGTGTTGCGCCGACATATACTATCATATAAAAATATAAAAAACAAATCTGTAGAGTTGACCAAATGAAACTAAAATTTAGTCGACACTACTACAAATACTTATATCTAAAGATGGTCTTCACATTTTCACTATTTTAGAGTCTTTAATGGGCGGCAAAACAGATTTTATCAACAATGACGAAAAAAACTACAAATTGTATGGAAACCCTGCGTGCCGAATTTTTAAAAGCTTTTATTTAATTTGCTGTTTTTATGTTAGTTTGTTTGCGTCAAATCATGCAAGCTGAAATGCAAGCAACGTATCTGTGATGCACTTGGTTACCATCAGGCGGCCCGTTAGCATTGTTTGCCACCTATGGCATAAAAACCTTAAAAAACGAAAAACCACACGATTTTTTTTAATAACAATACTTGTTTAGAATTAAATTTCCTACAATTTTGGTTCTCATTTTTTTTTTCCTATGATAAAATTGAACATAACGAGTTATTTAATTAACAAAAATTTACCCTTAAAATCAAGATGGCGGATGACGCAACGGATCGAGTACCACGTAAAACAAAATTAGACTGCCAGTGACCCACCCCCCAACGAATTCCGAAGGAAAATTGCTACTGAATTTTTTTCTGGGTTTGCCCCTTCTTGAGCTAATTCGACTGCTATACATATTTAGAGTTCAGGTGGGTTGTTCCAGAACAACGTGCGACGAGGACAGAAATAATATCGCCGTCTATTGTTGTGCAAACAAGAATAGTCGGTCTGAACATTTTTAGCATGTAAGTGAAAACGTAGCTTAACCCTTGAGTTGCCTATGTATTGCTTTACAAACAGGCGTTTTGTTCGTTGATTTCGGAATAGTTACAGTGCAGTAGGTACACCCAACTCACCTGCAGAGTGGGGAAGCCACCATAGTAGGTTTTTATGCCATAGGTGGCAAACAATGCTAACGGGCCGCCTGATGGTAACCAAGTGCATCACAGATACGTTGCTTGCAAGATTTGACGCAAACAAACTAACATAAAAGCTAGTTGATTGAGATTTAATTACAATTTGTTTCAGGTTAGGTTAATTTTACTTTTTAATGTTATTAATATTTATGTCAGGTTAGGTTTAAATTAGCATCACAAATATCTATAGAGTAAAATAGTTTGTCCCAAATCTTTATTGTACTCAAAACGACGTAGAAGCGGAATTACACTAGAAATTCATATACACATTTAACATAAAAGCTTGTGAAAATTCGGCACGCAGGGTTTTCATATTTGCGACTGGGCTAGTATTCAATAGCTCGCTGTAAGTGTATTTATACAACAAGTACGATGTTTGCTTATAACTAGAGGTAACCGTAGGGCCCCAGATCGACGTTTGTACATATATTTGTTTGACAATAACTTGATTACGGTTAATCCGATGTTCATAAAAAATTTTAGGCAAGTAGTTTCCAATACAATTTTTTAAGTTCGAATATGAGCAAATTTGGTCCAGGGGTTGCGAAGATGTAGAGGTCAAGAAGTCACAGTTCCGAGCGAACAAATAGTAGTAATTGGGTAAATTTGAATGTGATGCAACTTCACTGAATACACTGAACAAAAAAATTTGTAAAACAACGTTTTTTGATCATTATATTTAGTTAAGTTGCAAGGAAAAACTGAAATTGAATATTAACATTTTGGCCGCCACACCTAAAACGCATTTCTGTGCCCTATACGCCACGGCCATTGAGACACAATTCCTTTAGTGTCACAATCTATCAGTAAAAACAGTCAAAAAAACGTCCGAGTGTCATTGAACATTGTATCAATTATATACTTCACAATGCCACGTTTACTCCAATTTAGACGTTATGTCGATTGCATAGTGTTCAACGTTAGTTGTCCGCTATGTCATCGTAGCTCTGGCAACGCGCGGCGTTGTAGTCGGATAACTAAACGTTGTAATTACCAATAAGTTTGCGCAATTCGTAGCGTGCGCCGAGTTTCGGTTCGGTCATTTTTTGGCCCAATTGTGTGTGTGTATTGTATCCCGATGGCCACGGCACAAAAATACCGCGTATTTTGTCAATGATCGTTGGCGCACAGGGCCCGCAATATGGCTTGGCCCGCAATTATGGTCGACTATGGCGGTTAAAAGGTTAACTGGTAATGAGGTACCTACATAATATTATTTTTTTCAGTTTCGGTTGTAGTCTATTGAGAAAGTGCGTTTATAAATGGATTTATCGCTAAAAGCGATTTTTGTCCAGACAACCTTTACATGCTTACATGAAAAAAGCTTACCTATTCAATATGATGATTATATTTATTGTTTTTTATTAGTCGATTTGATAATTATTCCAATGTCTAGTTGTATTAACATTTCAAATTAAGTGTTATTCAGAATAAAAATAAGTTACAGTTGTCAACATTTTAAATCCAGGTCCAGTAAAAAAAAAAAAATTCCTAAAAACTACAAATTTAACATATTACGAACATATAAAAAAATTGCAGAATCGGTCCGTTTTTATTCATATAGTCATTTATTAATATTCAAAAAAACACGACTTTAGTAAAAATTATACTAAGTGACTGCCTGATTTTTTCAAATTGGCGCCAAAATTAGTTTTAAGTTTAGATTAAGACCAATTCATACCGCGATGGCACTGCTGATATAACCTAACCTATACGTGGCAAATTAACGCGGCTAAGCCCGAACTTGGTTGGCGCTACCATCTTGGTATGAATTAACCCTGCAGGTCGTGCTGTACTCAAGATTTTGTCCGTTTTTATACAAACGTGTTTTAGTGAGATTGTTATATCGATGACATCTAGTAATTTGTCATGATTTGTTTTTTAACCTCAATTAAAATTGCTACTTTTGTTAGGTTTTTCCTAAGAGTCAAGTTGTGATAGACGTAGATTTTGCTAATTTGAAACTAATTCTATGAAAATCTGACTTTACTCCGTTTTTTAATCTTAGATATTTTATGTAAACAAAGAAATGTCACGAAAAGTCACTGTCAAAGTGAAATGCCAGTTGCTCAAAACTTTTTTCTCTTATGATCAATATTCTACTTTCTATTTTCTTTGGCTTTGCTCTCGCGCGGTACAATGGGGGATAATCTGATAGTTCAACAAATTAATAAAAAACATTATTAAATGACTGTAATAGATGGCGTTGATTATAGAGGCGTTGACTATTATGTTAGAGGAAATAGAAGTCAAATTAAACGTTGGCCACAAATGTTTAGAACCACTACTGTCCTACCAGTCTAATAAAATATTTTCTATCAAAAATTGTTTTTTTTTTATCATAACATTGTATAAAACAGATATTACGCTCAAATAAATAGTACAAAACGATTGTTATTTAATGATTGATCATATTAGGCCTAGAAAAACCTAATAAAATATCTTTTTTGGTCAAATATTGTAAACTACCATTACAAAATATATTTTTTTCACTGGTAACTCCTTTGTTTTCATAAAATATCTAAGATTAAAAAACGATGTATAGTTACCGATACAAGTATCACTAAATACCTTATAGTCTACTACAATGAACTATGAAAACGGCTTATCTACAGCGTGGCCTAAAGACCATATAATTCTCTATTTCTCGATGTCATTTATATTAACGTTATATTTTATATTTTTCATATATCCTATCATATTATACTAGATAATATTTAGATAGTTTATTATTTTATTACTACGATTAAGTTAACTAGTTACGGTTTAAAATTGTACTTGTCTCTAGGTGAAAACGGCATAAAAATCGAAAGTCATTTCAGTCTTAATAATTTTATAGTTTATTTGCACAGACCGACACAGAAAACCATCAAATAAATAGTCCAGTGCGTGCTGAGACCCTCGTTGTGGTTCCGTATTTAATTACGTTCTCAAAGCGCTCTAATGGCTCATTGTACTTAACTAAGTGTTGTCATTCCAACATAACACCTATTTTTTTTTTATGATGTTATCAATGAGCAGTTTCCATTTAGACGTCAGTATAGTTCTTTCATCGTCAAGAGATGGCGCTCGCATAACTTTTGGTATTTACTTTTTAAACTTTATCATGGCAGTGGAGAACTTCGTTCAGCCAACGTAAATAGTTAAAAAAATGCAAAATCCTGTAAAATTATGTAATAATTCATATCTTTGTAGTAGTTACGTATTTTGAAATATGTCCATCAAACCAAAATTTTCATTCAGCGCACAGATCTATATCTGTGTTCAGTCGTGTAATAAAAAAATACGAATGACAGAAGCTTGTCTATAATGTCATGTCATGAAAAGATTTAAAAGAAATGGAAACTGAAACTTACTGTTACCAAAACTGTCGCCAACGCCACCTAGCGACATATAAAGAATGCTAAAATGACACTTGGAAACCTCTCATTGGAAGACTACTAGGAGAACAGTTTGTCGAGATTATTTTTTCCTGAGATGACTGACCTCTGTCTTTGCTTGCGATTTGTAATTGCCTTAGTTTGACACCAATAACAATTGAATAGCAATTGAAGTAGGTTGCATGATGTTTATGCAATAATACTTATGCATACTCAAATATGTAGATTTGTATACTTATTATTGTTTTGCGTGGAAATATTCCTGTCTCAAAATCTTAGATTAATACTGTTCCTAGTTCGAAACGATTGAACGTAAACATATTTGCAGCATAGTCACGAAATTAAAAGTAGTTTTAAAAAAATCGCGGCTCGAATGCCAATAGGTTAGAGATGCTTATGTTTATTCAAGTAATGATTTTTCAAAAAATTATGTCCTTTTTATAAGATATTATGATTCTATTGAAGTTATCTATTGGCTTAATGTGATATTTTTTACAAAATTTACATCTACGAGTATATCCATCGATATAGGAACGCATGGATTTCCAGTCGTCTCTAAAAAACGAAACAAAGGTAGACTTAAATGCTAAGTAGTCGACTATCAAATAAACGGCCAAGTGCGAGTCGGGCTCGCGCATTGAGGGTTCCGTGCCAGCACAAAAAACAACACCACTTGCCCTTTATTTATTATTTGTTGATATACTTTAGTTTAGAGTACTATAATCATACCAAATTTGACGCTTGTACGTATTACAGTTTTTACATTAGAGCTAATACAAAAATACGTTTGTTGTTGGTTGTGTGCCCCCCTTTCGTTTTTACTTTTTAACTTATTTTATTATATCTTAGTTAATCCGCCGTAACATTACATATTCTGTGAAAATTTCAACTAGCCATCTATTACGGTTCGAAAAATACAGCCCTTAAAAGATAGGACAGACAGACAGCGTAGGCTTAGTAATATGGTCTCGTTTACACCCTTTCGGTACGGAACCCTAAATAGCACTACACACGGGAGGAAACTACAGATTTTACTCTCGGGGAGTATTACCATCGTTAAATGCCACCCTCCTAAAATCTGTTTGTTTACCCCGTGTAATGTAATGTACTGTTACTCCCTTGATGAACAATCTACCGATATAATTACAATATGTTTTCATTCGGTCTCTTCAGTCACGGAGCCATCGGGCGTGGCGCTTTTTGTAATTTAATCACAATTGGACAGCCAGACAGATATTGTTAGAAGAAGTTGGGACATTTCCCTTTCCTTCGTGGTTTTCATATTCGTAATTATTTTCTGAGATTGTATCCATTGTCTGGTCAATTAGTATAATATATTATTTTTGTTGCGGTTTGGCTTTATACCTGGGGCCTTACGGACAACTGCTATTACAGGCACCTAATCCGCTCAGTTGGAAAATCACGCGACCGCAAACCATATCTGGGCGCGATAAGGTTTGCCGTCGCGTGATTTTCCAACTGAGCGGATTAGGTGCCTGTAATAGCAGTTGTCCGTAAGGCCCCAGTTGGTTTTGTTTATTTTACATGCTTATTCGCGTAAGTACGGGCAAAATATGACCACAAACTATCTTTAAGGTGAATCTTAGTTGTTCTTTCATCAAAAGAATTACGTTGAATTTTGAGCTGCGTCGTTTTTAAAAAGCTTTACCGTGCTTACTTAAATATCGTTAAAGGCCAGCGCAGACAACAGATTAGTCGGTGAATTTTTCTCACACACCAAAGCTCGTTACAGACCATGCAAGTAGCTTGCGCTTGTACTTGTGTCAGCTGCGATCAAATGTCCTTGTGCGAACATGGTGCCAGTGCGCAATGCGAGTACTGTTGAAAAACGTGTGAAGGACGTGAACAGCACTGACGCAAGTTACTTGCACTCACACTTGCTAAGCAGTTTCGATGAAACTTCTTAGTAATAGTGCTAACAGACGCACGAACGCGGCTGACCTCAACCGCCGTCTGACCAAAGTGACCAATGGGAGAGAAAGAGAGGGAAATATGATATTCTCACTCTTTCTCTCCCGTCAGCCGCGTTCGTGCGTCTGTTAGCACTATAATACTCTACTTGAGCAAGATACTACTTACGGCACTAATCTTCTTACACTCTGTAAAGGGCTTAACTCTCGGAATTTTTGACGCTCGTGGTTTAATTTATATTGTCATTGAATGCTTTTAGCTTACATAATTTACATGTACGAATTTACATGTACGAATAATGTTTTATCAAAATTATTCTGAATGTTGAAATAAAATTTCAATAAAGACTGACAAATGGTATGATGGTAATTAACTGTAATGTTGCAAGACTTATTTGGTTCTTTTATATTAAATTTTATTATTTGACACTGTTATTTTATTTAATCTTCTAAAATGTTGGTACCTAGTGTTTAATGAGTATGTATGGACGTACAGACTAAACCCCTCAACAACCGATTTTAGACTGAGCGAAGCGAGGTGTCAGTTTATTGGAACTTGGAACAAATTTGCGTTTTATGTAGGTATATTTGGTGTGCGTACTCCCAGCGGAAAAGCGGTTTCGTCAGTAGTTTTTAGTATATAACTTCGTGTATTATATCGTTATATCGATAATTTTAAATTGTGTGATGTCGTCGCTTGGGGAACGTTTGGCTGTTGGCTGGATATCCTAATAATTGTGACTGAACGTACTTTTTCAATCTATCATGTTTTAAATAGGAATTTCTCCTAAGTTTTCCATAATTTATGTGAAGTGTAGTTCTAAATGAAGTTTAGTGGTATTTTAAGTGAAGAACCTTCTAAGTAGATTTTTTTTGTTTAAATAAATAAATATTTGGGACAGTTTTGCACACACGGTCATCTGACCCCAAACTAAGCAAAGCTTGTGATATGGCTGCCAGAGACTGATATACATACATAATATAGTTTTTAAATACATACTTAAATAGATATTAACAACCAGATATAGAACAAACACAAATGTTCATCACACAAATGTTTGTCCTACGTGGGAATCGAACCCACGCCCTCGGGCTCAGAAGGTAGGTTCACTACCAACTGGACCAACGGGCTATATAAGGTAGAATTCCGTGCATCGCAGCCGCGAGCGTTCACAGTGCAAGTATTGTCGCATCAGCCGCGATGGACGAAAGTGGACCAAAGGTCATCAACCTGTGCTAAGCATTTGGTGGACAATTTTTCTCTTTATTGAATTATTTTGACAGTAAATAATTGTCATTTCCAGCCTGCAATTGGCTCACACTTCACAGTACTAGCATAGACAAAACTATTATCGTTCTTGGTACTAGCTAGCCATCTGGAAATATTTTTTAGACGTTTGTTGCTAGGCACAGATCTACTTATATCTCTGTTGCTAGGCAATGTAGGTGTTCAGTTAGACTAGGACATATTCCAGGATAGCATTGTACTACAAAAGAAACTATGAGGCAATGTAGATGTTCAGTTAGATATTCACTCCGCAAAATCATTTAAATAAATAGCGACTCTTGCTACTACCATCTACTACACAATAAAGTGCAATTCAGGCGAGCGCTAACTACCTACAGCTATATTGACCTACAAGTTGCATCTCTGTCTATCGTATAAACTCTTGGCGCGTTATCTCTATCGCGCGTCAAGTCGGTTACTTGTAGCTTCATACCTAGTGTGGAGTGCGCCAGGCCTGCCTCGGCATACATTTCCACATTGGTCTATAAATACTTCTGTTGCCTGTTGTTGCACTATTCTGAGACAAAATAGTAAACCACACAAATCCACATCACATGGTTTTTATTATAGTTGCGTACAATAAATTTACAGGAAATATGTGCTTGGCCTCTTGTATGCGAACGTGTTGAGTTTCTTGTAGTGGTGCACGCGTTTCGGCAGCGGGAAGCTGATCTTGCTGTTGTGGAACTGTTTGACCTGAGGCCGGCGGCAAGCTGACGCCTTGATTACTTCCACTTTGATGATCTGTAAACAAAAGAACCACGAGCTTATACAGTATTCTTTTAGTGGTAGGTATTACCAGCGTCGGACTGGCCAGTACATGAATATGTAATGAAGATTTTTCGATATTGTTTATGCCGGGGTCTAATTCACGACTACAGTGCCTTCGTCCAGGTGTGGCTGGCAGACGCACTACATTGATACCCCGACTACTTCTAAGGTCACCATCCGCAGACTTATCTTGTTTTATCAGTTTTTCTTTAGGATAGTGTTTGCAGTAGCACGTCAATTTTTTTGTAAACCTTCGTGCCGCATTTTTATATAGTTTATACAGTTTACTACATTAGCAGTGCAAATACCGTTCTTATTGATCGACAAATTAGACAGTTGAAATCGACAAATTCGATAAAATGCCATTTGAACTATACTCGCTATGATCGAATTTATGGCATTTTATCAAATTTGAATTTGAAAAAAATCAATTGATACTGCACTGCTGATGGACTACAGCTATGACGAAAAAGGATCTGAAATATGCGGCGTACTATTTGGAGCATTAATTCAACGTTCGAAAGGCCGCTGACATGAAAAGTTGGTGAAATCGAGGGTCTACCACATACCATTGGTTAAGAATGTATGAATTACCTGAATGGAGTGCGCGCGTGCTCTGTGGCGAGCTCCCATGTCGCGGTAGCACTGCGTGACGGCACCGCCGACGCTCAGGTCGCGGTACTCGCGGTACATGTTGTGGACTCCAGAACGTGACTCGTAGCGCAGCCAGATACCAAAGTTCTTGATCTTGATGGGGCTCTTTTCTGCGATTTCCTGGAATTTAAATTATAGCATGTTAATTTTGGTAAGACGCATGTGAGGGATGAGTGTTGTCATAGTTTCTTATTTGTTTATTTTCTTATACGCATGTTTTTTACAAACATAAATAACATTCATTTCATCAAAACTCGCGTGTGGTAACATTATAAGTCTCCAGGAACGCTTGTGTATTCCCTGATGAAGGAGCTCTAATGGCTCTGAAACCGGTCGATCGTCTCAACCGAAAAACATAATTGTGAGTGTAAGCCATTTGAAATAACTTGTAAATAATATTTTAAAAACTTCAAGTGCTGTCGGCCATGGGCAGGGCCCAAGCTGCCGATGGTCAGGATTACAGACTGAAGAGCCTCCCGACAATAGCCACCATCTGGTTTAAATCCTCGATTTACCTCCGTAGCGAGATACTCTAAAGAACCGTAATACAAAATGTATCATTCAATTTAAAGTACCTGAATTCAAAGGCATAAGAGGAAATAATAAAGCTTTATTGCCAAGACAAATGTTAAACAAGTAAACATTAAAAAATTTAATTTTGTCAGCAATTTAACGAAATCCTCTCTCAAACTATCTCTCCAAGAGTTAAACGAAAAACTACTTTTGTAAATTGAGAGGTAATAAGTTTATATGATTGATTGATACAAAGAGAGCAACTGTTCCGAAGTATCTTTGCACCTTCGAAAAATTACCCAGTTTTTTGAGCCTTGTTTTCAATATAGGAGCTGAAATTGGGAGTAGTTGTCAGAGTAACGCCCAAGAGCTCAAGCCGGTCAGTTATCGGTATAGATACATCAAGTAGTATAGACCTTAATTGTCTAGTATTTGCAGAAAAAAACCCCACAAACCTTTTAATTTTAAGCATACATTTATTAAGTATTGTTTTAAATTCATTGGTTTGTAAATACAGCTACATGGGTTATAACAACACCAAAGGAACCAGACGCATTAGGTCATAAAAGCTAATAGTAAGGGGCCACAAAATAATAAATGCAACAAACTAACAAATTTCTGTAAAGTGGAAAATAATTGATCCCATCCCTTATTGTACTAGATACGTACGATATTGAAGCAGAAATACATGATAAATTTGTCTAAGAAACTGTTTTGAACATAAAATTCTGCAAAGTAACGCCTAATTCAATTATACTGCTGCAATTGCTTTGGTGGTTTTGTGCTATAATCACTGAGTATTTTTTTGTGTATTGAATATGACATTATATTACTTACCCTGATAGACACGATTTCACCAGTAGTCTTCTTGAACTTCTTCAGCTGTCTCAAAAAGTACCAGAAACGTGATTTGGCGACAATCTTGTCGGGTGAGAAGATCCTCATTTTATATAGAGGAGTCTTTGGCTCGCTCTCCGAAGGGAGCTTGCGTCCGATGACTTCATACTCTTTCAACTGAAATAAATATTGAGTGTTTCAATGATAAATATTTTCATAATTCATATGGGTGCAGTTTGTGGGAATTATGGGCATCAAATATACCTATATGTGAAGGCAAAGTGAAAATTGTATTCTCTCTGAGTCGAAATATTTTAGGGGTCTTATTAACACGTGATATCAGCATCTCATCAGCATGAAAGTTGACATATCTACACAATAGAATATCAGTTTTATTTAATAACCCTCAAATTACTACCTTGTGGTTTTGATAGTTTGCATACGTTTATTCAATTTTTAGAGGCAAAAGAACCCAGCGGATCTGCACTAGCGCTGCATCACAACACGATATAACCTTAAAGCTATTATCATCGGTGTCAAAGAATTCCAATATTTACGAGTACTGAGAACACAGAATACTTGATGGTAAAGCGGCTAGTTTTTAGAACTTTCAATAAGGTCAGAAATGTTAGATAAAACGAAGTAACTTCGAAGAATGAGCAACGTTGGGATGCGGAGACAACGTGTACGGTAATCACAGTTTCTCTACATTTCACTCACTTTTATGCACTTTTCCACTACATAATATTACACTTTGATGATTTGTTGGGCTTATGACCAGCATTATGCACAATTTTCACGTAAAATTAACAAAACTCACCTCTCCTTTAGCCTTCATTTTCGGAGGTTTATTCCTAAAAGAACCTGTCAACGGAAACGGAACATAGACGTGAAGAAAAATGGCGTCTATGGACTATGTTTTTTTGTTTGTCAATTTTTTTCATGACTATGGATACAAAGTTTTTCAGTCATAATTTACATATTACAAGTTTGCACATTAACAAGTTTACATAGTATTTAATAGTGACAAACAACATTCAGAGTCAAGCAAAGTAAGTCAAACTAATGCCCCAGTAAAGTGGTGGAGGCTTTACAAGAGGCTTCTATAGAGCTTTGGAAACAACAGTAAAAAAAAGGTATCACATCGACTTCGTTATAAAAAAATTCCACCCTCGAGCACGTTCACGAGCACTTCATAAAAAAATTATCCACCATTAATACACATTATTAATTAGCCTGCATCATCCCACAGAGGGGCAAATGCCTCCCTGTCCTCCTTCCATATCTTGAGTCCAAATAGGAGTCCAGTTCGTCCCTACATCTCCGTCTGGGCAGTCCGGGAGGTAATTTGCCTTCCTGTGGAAACTATTGTGCTGTGGTTTTGGCCGAACGATCTTCCGACCAATACACATTTACACTCGAAAATACACATTTTAAGGAAAATAATACTAGACATGTTTCCACGTTGGCGCCAAAAATCCCTATAATAGTCTATGGTCATTTTAGTATTACCATTGCAAACCCATCATTTTTCGCTTGTTTCTGAGATAAATGACCTAGATACAACTCTTTTTATCTTGTTTTACTTGTTACTTTTGGTTGAACTGAACTCGTAGTAGACATAGAGCTCTCTCATACCGCTTTATCACGTAAACTACTGAGTATTTCTTTTATTTAAATGATAGTAATTTTTACCTATTTAGTTTTTTAACTACAAAGTTTACTATTTTTCTCTTAAATTAATATTTCGCGTACGCCATATTGATTTCTTGTACCGTAAGTCACTCCCAGTATTAAAACCATTCAAATGACAACTCACATGTCAAAATTCATTGTACCATTTCCACCCACGTCTTGTGTAGTCGGGTAAAAAAAGCAACTGCGCATGTTATTGTGTTTGTCTAAGGCGTTTCTTTAGATTTCCGGGAAAACAGGGTATTTTTGAAATACCTAAAATGTTGCTATGTAGGTGGAGTTTTGGCGCCAACGTGGAAAAAAACATGTGAGCTCGTTGGATTATTTTCCTAAACTTGTGTATTTTCGAGTGTTATTTAAATGGTGAATTATTATTCATTATGTGCTCGTAAACGTGCTCGAGTGTGGGTGGGTGTTATAACGAGGTGACGTGTCTTTTCGTGTTGTTTCTAAAACTCCATAGGAGCCTCTTGTAAAGTCTCCACCACTTTACAAGGGCATGAGTTTGACTTGACCGCGACTTACTTAGCTTGACTCTGACTGTGACTATGACTTGTTGACGCTATTAAGACAAAGTAAACTGTTTAATATTACGACTAAAGGACATTGGACCCACGGTCATGGAAATTGAAAAAAAAAATGTAGGTCGATTGAGGCCACATGAGCCTTAGAGCTCTGTCAACCTAGTATGGTTATCAATGTCATTTTTGTTGGGCTGTCAGCTGTCAGTCTGATAAAATTTGAAACAAAATTGCTTATTGTATTTGCCTGTAAAATGCAAAGGCAAAAATAATTTTATTAATGGTTTTCGTTGTGATTTAAGTACTACTAAAACAATCAAAACTAATGTTTTCGGTTTTAAACCAACTCAAGTAATATTTTGGTAAGTTACATTAAGATTTTTAACCATGAATCATTTTCAAACTATCGACCACTATAGCTAAAATTAGTATTTGGCACCGAACTGGAATTTACTTATGGAAAACGCAGAACTGATTTTATTTTTATATGGCCCCTGAACCTCCTAAAAAATCAGTGAAACAAGTTGTCTGGACAAAGTCTAATAACTTGAAATTTGTATAATAAGAACACAATCTTCAGATAAGAGTTTAAAACTTTATTATTTGTTTTAGATAAGCGTACACTATAGTATTGTGCATGTTCAGAGTCAGTGCATTTGGGTGGCAAAGGACATACAGAAGACTTGTTTTACATTCAGTAATTCGAGCATTTAACTCTGAAATCATGGCTGCAGCTGTTCTGGATGGTTGTAAACAGAAGGAGTGTTTGAATGCCAAACCACCTGTGTCCAAGAAGTACTACCGACAGGCAGAGCATAGGTAAGAGTTACCTACTAATTTTTTCAGTCATGCTAGCTGCTGCTTTCGACCACATCCTACCGTATATATTAATTATGGTAATTAAAACAGCATATGTTTCTCAGGGATTGGTATTCTATTATTTAACGAGTCCTCATAATCGGTTTAGTAGTTCCAGAAGTTTTATCAGTCATAGACAAAGTCATAAACATCTTTTTTAGGGTTTCATAGTACTACAAGAAACTTTTATAAGTTCGTTCTGTTCATCCATCTGTTTATCTGTCAGTTTGTCTGTTCCAATTCTGTAGAACCTTCTAGCTTCGATAGTCATTGGGGTAAGTGCATAAAGCTTTGCAAAATTACAGTTTATCACAGACCTTAATTTTAAAAGTATTAAAAATATAATTACTAATTCATTTTAGGGTGGCACTGGTTAATATGAAATTTATTTTTAATGGATCGTCAGCCAATTATCTTCATTTCCAGAGATATTTTTGCAATAAGAGATATTTTCTAATTCGAGTATTTGCCTGCCTGCTCTGCCAAATGATTTTTTAACCCCCGATGCAAACAAACGAGTGTTACGAGATCAACATGTGGATCGTAGCTCCCAAAAGGCTGAACCGATTTTGATTTAGTTTATTTTCTTTAAAAGGTGACTTGATCGAATTTTCTTAGCTATGATTCAAGAAAATCTGTTCAGCCGTTCTAAGACCATCAGCTCTTGTTGGGGGTATTTAAATTTTGTAATTTATTCTTATTAGAATTAGAATTAGCTCTAAGTCAGTTGAAAGGTACTTTAAGTAATATACTCCATTCGCTATCAGATGATCGCTGACACAAGGAAAATATAAAAGCAAAGAGTAAAGTATAAAGGAGGGTGTACATGTATACATAAACATATTTTTGTGTGTAAAAACGGTAATACATACAAGTAAGCATCAAACTTGGCATGCTTATAGTACACACTTTAAAGTCAAACAACGAATAATAAACACTGGTGATGTGAGAGATGGACGCGCGCTAGATATCCTGAATTTAATTAAATAAAAATAAAAAGTTTCTTAGATGTCCATCCTGTGCGCGAGTTTCAATCGCATTTCGCCGTTGTTTATATATTTAGTATATTGGCTGCAGCCTATTACGTTGCGAAAAACTATGCTAATGAAAGCATCACTAAAATATCAATGAAACACTCCTGGATTACTTAAAGCTGTAATCACCCAATTACAAATAGATAGATAGATAGAAAGTCTTTATTGTGTACACCAGAAATAAAAATTACAACACGATAGAAAACGCTTACGAGCTAGTGCCACAAGTGGCGGCCTTATCGCTAAAAGTGATCTCTTCCAGGCAACCATTGGATCGAAAGAATTTACGTAACAGAATCGATGGGGGATGCTAAATCACTTTTAATGATACCATTAAATAGATACTACTACATAACAAAATAAAAATAAATGATACATAATATAAATAATATAATATAATATAAATGATGCATAGTATTATATATATATATAAACACATAATACAGACGCGACAAGTAAGAACATACTATACCCTAAGTCCCTGGAGTACCTTAGCACTATGAGCACACAATGCAAGGGCAGCAAGGAACACACAATGACAGAGCAAATAACGGCCAACACGAATTCAGAGCAACAGGTATGTCCAAAAACTCTCTTCCAACAGTAATGAACAGTTTTAGACTTGGGAAAGGTAAAAGTCTTTCACTCTAGCCTTGAAAATGTTGACAGATTGGGATTGTCTAATGGAGACCGGAAGGGAATTCCACAACCGTATGGCTTTCACGGAGAAAGCATCTTCATAGAAAGTAATTTTATGTTTGGGAGTAACAAGAGAGAGAAGAGTTGACTGTCTCAGAGAACGAGATGAAGCAGGGTCGTGGAAAAATTTGAAACGTTCTTTGAGATGGACTATCTATATATATCAAAATTAATCCCTATTTACCTTGATCACGCCATAACTTGAGAATGACTTTACCGATTTCATTCGTCTTTTTTTTTAAGTTTCATAATACTTTATAGAAGGTTCTTACGGAAAGAAAAATGCCTAGAAAATTGGAAAATTTCAAAAAACATAACGACAATTTTAAAACACTGTTTTACTATTTTAACTTCTCGCATTTGACTGTTCTACAGGACGTCTGTCGGGTCAGATAGTAGTCAATGAAACTACGGTATACTAGAAATGTCCGGGGTATTTATCCAGTAACTTACAAGAGTTATATATTTTTTCTGGGATGGAAGTATGTTTTACGCGAATCCGAGTTAGAAGACACCTCCAGCTCAAATTTTATTTAAATACGATCAACTGTTACAACAAAGTGTACAAACTTATTGTTTGTTATTTAAAACGTAATTAGTTTTGCTAGTACATAAACCTCTTCATCACAAGTAACTCACTCTATTTAATGCACACATTTTATTATGAAACTGATAAGATATCTTGTTGTTATGTACAACAGTTTCTACGTCATAGAATATTTGGATAAATATTTGTCTGATCGAAAATCTTGTTTCAAATATACTCCAAAGGGCTTCGTTTTATAGTCACTATTCTGAATGAAATCTTGGATCTAATTCTAATTTAAAGTGGGGGTAATAAGACCTGCTTGGGGTGTATTGTGTAGTTGCCCCTGCCAAAACCAGCCGACCTTAAAATAACCCAATTATTTGGTATAAATTTCAACTTGATACCTTTACCCGTTCTTGAGAAAAAGGGTCTGGACAGATGGACAACGAAGTGATCCTATAAGGGTTCCGTTTTTTCCTTTTGAGGTACGGAACCCTAAAAACATTGAGAAACCTTGCAACTTTTAAAATATATTCACGAGTTTAGGCCGTGTTTTTATCACAGCGGGCAGCGGGCGAAATCCGTGGTTGTGAGAGTGGCGCAAAAATGTATTTGTTTGGACCCGTTATCTACGACCTCGCCAGCGGGTCGTCGTCGGTGTTGCGGGTCGGTCCATACCTCAGATCAGATAAACAAGGAAGATATGGTAAGGTGGAACGCATCAGGCTTGATATTAGTCGAACTCTGCAGACGGCCTTACCGTCCTTTTTTTTGCATGTGTACTGTTAGTTAGTATTTTAGTATATTGGTGTCGCTGCAAGTCTCTAAGTGTGCGTGAAAATATAAGTAAGTGCCGTACTTACAGCTTTATGGTACTGAGACGTGGTCCTTAACTGTTGGCCTTTTGGAAAAACTCAGAGTCACACAGCGGGCAATGGAGAGAGCTATGCTCGGAGTTTCTTTGCGCGATAGAATCCGAAACGTGGATATTCGCCAAAGAACCAAAGTCATCGACATCGCTCGAAGAACCGATAACCGAAGGGGAAGAAAGGTTCTTGAGTGGAGACCACAAACCGGAAGACGCAGCGTAGGTAGGCCTCCCACTAGATGGACCGACGACATAGTGAAAATCGCTGGCATCCAGTGGATGGAAAACAAAAAGGCAGACTGTCGTTCAGTGTGGAGGTTAAAGGGGGATGCCCATGTTCAGCAGTGGACGTCTTCTGGCTGATGATGATGACTTACAGCTTTTGCATTAAGCATTACAGTGAAAAAAGTCAGAAAAACATGGAGACATTTGAATACGAACGATAATCGTACTAAGGCATATCTCCCTTGTTTGTCTTATCTGAGGTCCATACCATACACTTTGAAACCGCCGGTGCTGCTCTGGCCACCACCCCGCAGAGATTGAAAACGCGGCCTTAGAATGGTTTGAAAACTTTAGGGCGACCCACGTAGTTGTTTACATCACGCCACGACCCAGGCCCGAGTTATCTCCGTGTGGGGTCAAGATTATCGAGTTATTATCAGTCTTATTTAATTGCCGCAACAATTACTAGTATATAGTCATAGTTCGACAACCAAAGTGATAACTTGTCTCCGAAAAATCCAAAATGCCTGATGAGAGTGCGTACCCACTGTCCCCGCCGTTGAATCCGGAAGATATACGCGCACGCGCAAACTCTTCTTCAAAAAACAAGCGGCCGGTAATTAGATTTCAAGCAGGCGATGATACCGTAGAAATACCAGACAAGTCAGAAGCGGGCGTGAGTGGGTTACTGTCGAGGGTGGACCGCAGCGAAGTAGATCTCGATAGTTACGCAGAGTGCTTCAATATGCACAGCAGGTGGTTTGATAAGAGGGCGCTGGAATACAGGTATGTATTTGACCTACAAGTGCAATTTTTTAACCTTTTGAGTGTTTTACTATGGCAGTTAACAGGACGAGATTTTATAATTCCGAATTCCATAACGACTTTATTTTAAGGGTCATCATCATCCACAGACTTCCTTATCTCACTGATAGGTATAGGCTATGGGCTATGCTATGCCATCTATCTGTCTCATTACTTAAGCAAAATCTTTTTTAGCAGCTTTCAGCTTCGTAGGTCAAGTCGTTTTTGAGATATCGTGATGAGTCAGTCAGTCAGTGCTTCAGTCAGTGCGTGTTTCGCTTTTTAACTGACTTAAAAAAAAGAGAGGTTTCTCAAACCAGTTGTTTTTTAAAATGTTTGTTACCTCAGAGCTCCGTCATTTATGAACCGATTTTTTTTAAATATGGGATATAATTTCAGATTAGTCCCATTGAAATTTTGGTTTATAGCCATCTCGAGTCGCCCTGTCTCGAGTTTATGACCCCAGCCTCGCGATCGGGCCGACCCGCTTTAATTACGTGTAGAACTTAGAATAATACAAAGAAACCAAGTACATTCGCAAAATTTAAGCCATTCAAAAGGTGTCATATATGGCTCCAAAAAAAATATAAAAAATTTACTATGACAATTTGCGCGGTGAAATCGTACCACAACAAATCAGAAAAGCAGCATAAGAGTTATGGTGTGACATTCCACAGGTAATCCATTAATTTTCTTGCTTAAATCGTTTAAAATACCAATCGTAACGTAAGCTACAAAGCGAATTTGTAGCTTATGTTTTGAGAAGGCGTTGTTTGGAAACTTACCTTCTCTGAGTAGTTATTCTAAGGTGTAGAAAAGTATAGATGGATAGAAAAGTGAAATTTATCAAAATCGTTTCAGTAGTTTGGCTTTTAAATCAAAATAACTAGAAAATTCGTTTACTTGGATGACATAATAATATTGTTACCTACCTACCTTTAAACGGCTGTATCTTTCGAACCGTAATAGATAGCCAGTTGAAATTTTCACACAATATGTAATGTTACGGCGGATTGACTAAAAAATAATAATACATTTGAATAACAACAAACGTATTTTTTGACGTATTTTTGTATTAGCTCTAATGTAAAAACGGTAATACGTAAAGCGTCAAACTTGGCACGATTATAGTACAAACTCTAAGACAACAAATAATAAATAATGGCCAAATGCGAGTCGGTGACAAGTTTCTGTTCTATTTCCAACTTATAACTGGTAATTTCGTTAATGAATTTTATGGTGGTACGGAACCCTCAGAGCGCGAGCCCGACTCGCACATGGCCGGTTCTCTAAGACAACAAATAATAAATAATGGCCAAATGCGAGTCGGTGACAAGTTTCTGTTCATTACCAACTTATAACTGGTAATTTCGTTAATGAATTTTATGGTGGTACGGAATCCTCAGAGCGCGAGCCCGACTCGCACTTGGCCGGTTTATTTTTTAAGGTGTCTTGATCGAGAGTGTACTTGGCTATGATTCATGATTCAAATCTGTTCAGTCGTTTAAAGATTATCAGGTGTTTTAGAGGGGTTTAAAAGAAATATACTTGTTATAGTTTTGTTTTATACAGCTATGATATCAACACTGTTTTAAACTATCACGGTTGTTCACTAAAGTTATATGATTATTTACGGGATATAAATCATATATCCCGTAAATAATCATATAACTTTAGCTATGATATCTTTATCGCTTCCTTCGAATTATCAATAGCCGATTAAAAATTAGTTCTTTAAAATTGTGTACGTATTATCATAATCTGTAAAAGCATCATCAGCACCTTGACATTGAATCGACAAAGTTCCATGATTTATTTGATTGCCCATTATATCGGTCACCATACACGCCGAAATGATGATAAAAAATCGTAAATTTTGACTAGCAACGGTAATTTTTCAAATGAAAGTAAGTCTATTCTCAAAGAAGTAAGTAGGTACCTATTGTACAAACGTCATCGTAATCTTGCTTGTGATATACTCTTTTATCTATTTCGTTTTGTAGTTCTCGGAATGTTACTCACGCATTTTCCATTACTTATTCATTCGGTTGGTTAATGATTTCATTGTTAACGGAATTTTATTGCCTCAATGCTTTATCTATAGCGGAAGGAATAATTTCTCGAGAAACTGTGTCCTTATCATGAAAGATGCGTCCGATTGTTATGGCCTCTAGGTGTGTAATGCGCGATTGAGTTAGAATCAGAATAAATTTCGTCGGTAAAGGTGAATCAGCTGTTCGTTTGCGTGGACGTGGTGGGTAGTGCGATGGTCGACTCTGCCGGAGCGTCAGTACCCGCGACGCCACCGACCACGCTGCATCGCACGTTCTTTGCTAACGCAAACAATCCTTTATCGTCTCGAATTCGATTTATAACTTATTACTCGGTACAGTTCAGTGTCTAATTGTTCAGTCGTAACCGCACGTAAATCAGTGTTATTAAGGAAGTGTAGGGTACCACATTTTCGTCATATAAATTGCCGCTTTGAATTAGTATGATATTTGACAGAAACAAGGTTTAGTTTGATATTGTGCCTGTGTTCACATTTGTTATTGCGCACGTTCATCCATGTAGTTGTGAAATGCAAGCGAAGCGAGGCCTTCGAGTTTATCCACTAAGTAATGTACTGGCCTACTTTTTTAAAGTTAAAAAGTTGCTTCACTGCTCAAAGGATACACGAGTTTTGCATTAAGCATTACAGTGAAAAAAGTCAGAAAAACATGGAGACATTTGAATACGAACGATAATCGTACTAAGGCATATCTCCCTTGTTTGTCTTATCTGAGGTCCATACCATACACTTTGAAACCGCCGGTGCTGCTCTGGCCACCACCCCGCAGAGATTGAAAACGCGGCCTTAGAATGGTTTGAAAACTTTAGGGCGACCCACGTAGTTGTTTACATCACGCCACGACCCAGGCCCGAGTTATCTCCGTGTGGGGTCAAGATTATCGAGTTATTATCAGTCTTATTTAATTGCCGCAACAATTACTAGTATATAGTCATAGTTCGACAACCAAAGTGATAACTTGTCTCCGAAAAATCCAAAATGCCTGATGAGAGTGCGTACCCACTGTCCCCGCCGTTGAATCCGGAAGATATACGCGCACGCGCAAACTCTTCTTCAAAAAACAAGCGGCCGGTAATTAGATTTCAAGCAGGCGATGATACCGTAGAAATACCAGACAAGTCAGAAGCGGGCGTGAGTGGGTTACTGTCGAGGGTGGACCGCAGCGAAGTAGATCTCGATAGTTACGCAGAGTGCTTCAATATGCACAGCAGGTGGTTTGATAAGAGGGCGCTGGAATACAGGTATGTATTTGACCTACAAGTGCAATTTTTTAACCTTTTGAGTGTTTTACTATGGCAGTTAACAGGACGAGATTTTATAATTCCGAATTCCATAACGACTTTATTTTAAGGGTCATCATCATCCACAGACTTCCTTATCTCACTGATAGGTATAGGCTATGGGCTATGCTATGCCATCTATCTGTCTCATTACTTAAGCAAAATCTTTTTTAGCAGCTTTCAGCTTCGTAGGTCAAGTCGTTTTTGAGATATCGTGATGAGTCAGTCAGTCAGTGCTTCAGTCAGTGCGTGTTTCGCTTTTTAACTGACTTAAAAAAAAGAGAGGTTTCTCAAACCAGTTGTTTTTTAAAATGTTTGTTACCTCAGAGCTCCGTCATTTATGAACCGATTTTTTTTAAATATGGGATATAATTTCAGATTAGTCCCATTGAAATTTTGGTTTATAGCCATCTCGAGTCGCCCTGTCTCGAGTTTATGACCCCAGCCTCGCGATCGGGCCGACCCGCTTTAATTACGTGTAGAACTTAGAATAATACAAAGAAACCAAGTACATTCGCAAAATTTAAGCCATTCAAAAGGTGTCATATATGGCTCCAAAAAAAATATAAAAAATTTACTATGACAATTTGCGCGGTGAAATCGTACCACAACAAATCAGAAAAGCAGCATAAGAGTTATGGTGTGACATTCCACAGGTAATCCATTAATTTTCTTGCTTAAATCGTTTAAAATACCAATCGTAACGTAAGCTACAAAGCGAATTTGTAGCTTATGTTTTGAGAAGGCGTTGTTTGGAAACTTACCTTCTCTGAGTAGTTATTCTAAGGTGTAGAAAAGTATAGATGGATAGAAAAGTGAAATTTATCAAAATCGTTTCAGTAGTTTGGCTTTTAAATCAAAATAACTAGAAAATTCGTTTACTTGGATGACATAATAATATTGTTACCTACCTACCTTTAAACGGCTGTATCTTTCGAACCGTAATAGATAGCCAGTTGAAATTTTCACACAATATGTAATGTTACGGCGGATTGACTAAAAAATAATAATACATTTGAATAACAACAAACGTATTTTTTGACGTATTTTTGTATTAGCTCTAATGTAAAAACGGTAATACGTAAAGCGTCAAACTTGGCACGATTATAGTACAAACTCTAAGACAACAAATAATAAATAATGGCCAAATGCGAGTCGGTGACAAGTTTCTGTTCTATTTCCAACTTATAACTGGTAATTTCGTTAATGAATTTTATGGTGGTACGGAACCCTCAGAGCGCGAGCCCGACTCGCACATGGCCGGTTCTCTAAGACAACAAATAATAAATAATGGCCAAATGCGAGTCGGTGACAAGTTTCTGTTCATTACCAACTTATAACTGGTAATTTCGTTAATGAATTTTATGGTGGTACGGAATCCTCAGAGCGCGAGCCCGACTCGCACTTGGCCGGTTTATTTTTTAAGGTGTCTTGATCGAGAGTGTACTTGGCTATGATTCATGATTCAAATCTGTTCAGTCGTTTAAAGATTATCAGGTGTTTTAGAGGGGTTTAAAAGAAATATACTTGTTATAGTTTTGTTTTATACAGCTATGATATCAACACTGTTTTAAACTATCACGGTTGTTCACTAAAGTTATATGATTATTTACGGGATATAAATCATATATCCCGTAAATAATCATATAACTTTAGCTATGATATCTTTATCGCTTCCTTCGAATTATCAATAGCCGATTAAAAATTAATTCTTTAAAATTGTGTACGTATTATCATAATCTGTAAAAGCATCATCAGCACCTTGACATTGAATCGACAAAGTTCCATGATTTATTTGATTGCCCATTATATCGGTCACCATACACGCCGAAATGATGATAAAAAATCGTAAATTTTGACTAGCAACGGTAATTTTTCAAATGAAAGTAAGTCTATTCTCAAAGAAGTAAGTAGGTACCTATTGTACAAACGTCATCGTAATCTTGCTTGTGATATACTCTTTTATCTATTTCGTTTTGTAGTTCTCGGAATGTTACTCACGCATTTTCCATTACTTATTCATTCGGTTGGTTAATGATTTCATTGTTAACGGAATTTTATTGCCTCAATGCTTTATCTATAGCGGAAGGAATAATTTCTCGAGAAACTGTGTCCTTATCATGAAAGATGCGTCCGATTGTTATGGCCTCTAGGTGTGTAATGCGCGATTGAGTTAGAATCAGAATAAATTTCGTCGGTAAAGGTGAATCAGCTGTTCGTTTGCGTGGACGTGGTGGGTAGTGCGATGGTCGACTCTGCCGGAGCGTCAGTACCCGCGACGCCACCGACCACGCTGCATCGCACGTTCTTTGCTAACGCAAACAATCCTTTATCGTCTCGAATTCGATTTATAACTTATTACTCGGTACAGTTCAGTGTCTAATTGTTCAGTCGTAACCGCACGTAAATCAGTGTTATTAAGGAAGTGTAGGGTACCACATTTTCGTCATATAAATTGCCGCTTTGAATTAGTATGATATTTGACAGAAACAAGGTTTAGTTTGATATTGTGCCTGTGTTCACATTTGTTATTGCGCACGTTCATCCATGTAGTTGTGAAATGCAAGCGAAGCGAGGCCTTCGAGTTTATCCACTAAGTAATGTACTGGCCTACTTTTTTAAAGTTAAAAAGTTGCTTCACTGCTCAAAGGATATGTTTATATGCCTTCTTTATAATGAAGGAGAGAACTCGTATGAAAATACAACAAAGGTGGCTGCAATATGTTTGACTTAATCTTTATGAGTCATACGTTTAAATACGCACTCATTTACCCTTTGTTTGAAAACATTCGACTGAGTTGCATCTACAGATTTTGGTACAAATTACAGACTGTACAGCTCTTGTTTGTGATATTTTAGTCTATGATCATTTCAATGATTTTAGTAAGAGTATTCGCATTGCATCGAAGTAGGTATACATTATAGATACGGCTAGACATGAATTTTCCAAAATAATAAAGATCATTTGGATTTTTCATATAAACAAATAAATCGCACCATCCCTTTATCAGATGTGCACATAAAATGATTTAATATAATTATTGTAAATTGATAGATGCGCAGCTAAGAATGGTAGAATAACAAAAAAACTTTTGGTTCAGACACGTAGAATTGACTCGTGAAAATAAAATAAATTTTATTGCATGTACACACACAGTATAAACACAGTATTACACAGTATTAACACAGTACTCCCTTCACAGCGGCGTACCAACTGAATGACATGTAGGTACCTAGGTATATTACATGAGTAATGAATACAAAAATAGAATGATGTCGATATATTGGCCTCATTCGCACGAAATGCATGTCGTTCAATAATAGATCGATGTGTTGTTCAGTGAAAGTTATGAAGCATTCAGAGTAGTGCTGAAGTTCAGCGAGTCAATAACACTTGGTGAGAAGTCGTTGACTCCTGACTGTTTGAATGTCCGGGATATTTATCGATTTGTGTCCTGGGAAACGTTCCCCCATGCGCTCGCTGCATCCCTTCCTGTCAGAGATTATTTAATGGCCAGACAGTGTCGGCCCCTAGCTCCAGTACATCATTCAATTCACTATAACAACGACAAATATTATGTACCTGTTTAACTTCCACGCCTAGCCTCTTATTCATAACAGCTGTTACTAAATCTGTTCTATAAAATATTTTGGTTTAGCTTTTCACGCGTAAAACTCCAAGTTAGCGAAAAGTTGAGAATTCATTTTTATGTAGCATAAATTAGCATATTAGGCGTTTATGCATAACAGTGAAAACGTTTAACTTCTTTCATACATAATAGGTATTAAAATTGAAATTCATACTAACGGTTGAGATAATAAATTATCCAGTTGTATTACTGTTTTATTTTTTCATTATTCTTGCAAATCTCGTCCTAATTCATTTTCGTCATGACAAGTTTTCTACTTGGGAGTGGAAAAAGATTCGATTACATTACAATTTTTGTCTTCCGACAAAGCGTTTTGTAGTTTAACTGGAACTGCAAATTTACTTAGTTCAGTCAATGGATAAAGAATATCACGCAGTATTCATGTGATAGGTTTTTGGAGGGTAAAGAATCTCACGCAGTATTCGTGTGATAGGTTTTTGCAGGGTAAAGAATCTCACGCAGTATTCATGTGATAAGTTTTTGCAGAGTAAATAATCTCACGCAGTATTCGTGTGATAGGTTTTTGCAGGGTAAAGAATCTCACGCAGTATTAATGTGATAAGTTTTTGCAGGGTAAAGTATCTCACGCAGTATTCGTGTGATAGGTTTTTGCAAGGTATAGAATATCACGCAGTATTTATGTGATAGTGTTTTGCATGGTAAAGAATCTCACGCAGTATTAATGTGATAAGTTTTTGCAGGGTAAAGTATCTCACGCAGTATTCGTGTGATAGGTTTTTGCAAGGTATAGAATATCACGCAGTATTCATGTGATAGTGTTTTGCAGGGTAAATAATCTCACGCAGTATTCGTGTGATAGGTATTTCAACTTATAAATGAAAAAAAAACTGGCTTACTTAACAACTAAGTAGGCATGTATTGTAAAAATTGGAACACAATACGCTGTAATAGAAAAACAGTAATGTACTTCTACAGATGAGAATTCAGAATCATAACTTTGGTATTTTTAATTGAAAACGGTCTCAAAGAATTGCAAATTATTTATCACTACACTACAAACATTGTGTAACGATGATGGATGTCTGAGGCGGCCGATCTTTCAGACCGGTATTACGACCTTGTTACTGTCAAGGATATCCACTCAAATACTTCCTTTGTAACACTACACGGCACTGTGCAGAGCCAGATCTCATAAAATGACTACATCTTTCAGTTTTCTCAGAAGTAATTCAGTGGTGCAGATTTGTTGCTCCAAGAATATCATCGGCTGCTTGTTTATATAAAGTACATTTTGGTTTGATGTGAGTGATACGATGAAGGATATAAAAACCCACAACGGTTCGGTTCATTTTTTGGAGCCTGTTGCTAATAGCTCTTCATATGGCAAAGGCGATAGATACACGGCAGCACCAAATGAGTAAGTAATTACAACCTTGGATCTATTGTTTCTAGACATAACGTCATATTTATTAGCGTACCACTATTTATGATGTAAGCGTAATCTTTACAAATGGAACATTCCAAAACGCCAATAGGTGCGATTTTAATTTATTTCAAGCATTTATTTTAACTGACAGCTGTATACAAGCTCGGGGTACCTGCTACAGTCTTACGTTCAAAAACCTAGCGAAAGTGATCAGAATTCACGTTTTTCTGCTTTTGACAATGTTATTGGAGCTGCTATAGCAATGAAATGCTTGGAACGAGAAAAATTGTGTCAATTCTGTTGTACCATTTCCTAGACGTAAACTAAATTTGACAGCTCTTAAATTGATGCCGTCCCTTTCTCGCGTATGAAAACAAAAAGAGATGCAACAAAATTCGGCGTTGTCAGTTTAGTTTGCAGAATTGTACAACATAATCGTTGCCACTACTTGGAAGACATAAAACGTGACGGAAATCCTAATTGGATATACCAAGAAGAATATATCGTTGAGTAGACGGGAATCTTTGTTATGTACTATTTGTCAGTACGACAACAAGAAAATAAATCATTGACAGTGTTGTTTCTATAAGGTTATATAATATTTGTAAAACGTATCCGTAAATAGTAAGTTTTTTTTTTCGCTATTCTTAGCACAAAGGTTTATATTTTGGCCATATATTAAGGTTAAAGTTACCGTTTAAATTTCACACAACTGTTTCGAAAAAACTATAACTATAAATTTGTCTTTTTTAGCGTTCCGTACCCAAAGGGTAAAATCGGGATCCTAACTAAGCTCACGATGTCTGCCTGTCTGTCTGTAACTAGTAGGATAAATGTGAAAGTTTGTGCTCAACTGTGCAAGTGTGTATGTTTATCTCAGCACAGTACACACAATTCCGTAACATCTAAGCTTATACCCAGGAATCCCAGATATATGCACAGGCCAATTTTTTTCCCTAAAAAAATGAATGGTTGTAGATTTGATTTGATTTGAAACAGCGCTGTTAGCTGCTGCTAGTAATAATTTAAAACAAATAACTGACCAAGAGCGTGTCGTGACACGGTAGGGTTCCGTAACTAACGCTATAAAATTGTAGTCACATTCATAGTACAGAAATTTGTGGTTATTGAAAAATTCGAACGAACGAAGCTCTATGGCTTTGGCCGAATTTCAGAGATGTCAGTTTCAGGTTTGGTAAAAAAACTACATTAAAAACATTATATGTTAAGGTCATATTACGAAAAGGTCATGGACCTTTGATCTACTTACAACATCTTGAATTTATTAGTTTTATCGCTATAACTCAAAAAGTTATAATTAGGAATCGTTCTAATTATAACTATATCGAAAAGTTATAGTTATAATTAGAATTGTCGCTGAGTTTATCCACGCAAGTATAGAGCCACCTCAACACTAAATACATGATTTTGACGATATTATCGAAAATTATTTCTAGAACAGTTTCTAATATGAATGATGCTGACATATTTTGGAGAAGACTTATTTTCAGATGCTATGTAGCAACATTTATTTTTCATCCTATAATATGAAATGAAAACACGCAATAGCTAGTTGATGCGTCATTCGCACTTTAATCCGACTCCTACTTCAATCACACAGAATCTATAAAACCAGGATCTATTCGCTTTTATGTATTGCCAAATATTTCTTATTAGTAAGGTCATGTTTTTTGTCTTGGCGCCTGGCGCTCTGAATTCTTGCCTTAGAATGTTGTCAAACAACAGCTTAAATGGCAACATGTTGCAGTTTCGTAATAAATAAGATAGGCATTGCCAGAATGTAAATAAATAAATAAATATGGATAAATTATGGACGAAGTGATTTATGAGGGTATTATTTGCAATGTCCGGGCATTTTGCATATTAAAAAGCTATCTATAATAATTAAATTGCTAACTATAGGATTTTTTATGCCAGCAGAAAAAATCGGGCATTTTTTTTTTCCAGTATAGATCTGTTCATTATGAATAACGATACGTGATGGTTAGGGAATTTGATAATTTTGATAACTCAGGCGCAGGAAGCAGAAACAAAGATATCACAAACGAATACTAATCAGTGCTTCCAACGCAGCAGGTTGGGATCCTTCCCCTGCCATTCATTCTTGCCAGAAACAGACCCGACTTGGAGTACCCCGATGCCGTCTAGTCTTATGGTCCCCATCCCTAGAGTGTAATAAAAATTGCGAGAGCCTACTCGGCGTCCTACACAGGGCACCCGGACTTGATGAGTAGGTCGGTTCCATCGTTTTATTACTCTGCCTAATAACGTTGGTGAAGACATTATTAATAAAGCCCGGTCAGTTTAATATTTTAAGTAGTTGTTATCATATTGCCTTCTTATAGTGAACATTTTTCAAACTGTTCGGGCATTACGAAAAATTACTTTTTAATCACTGAGTCCATAACAGATACAGTACCTACTATGTAACGGTTGGTTTAAGTATTTTGGTAACAGAATTTTGTTATACGTGTGTGTGTATTAATATTGTGCTAATTCCACTTTTTGGCATGTGCATTTTGGAATTCCAAAACAGTTTGATGTATCCCACGCGTAGGCGTTAACGTTCGCTGTCACAACTAATTTGTTATTTATATCATTATCTGGATTAGTCCGCTTTGGCCGCCTACGTAGCCATAGTTTCGTAACCAGTTGAGGTCGAAGTGAAATTATGTATTGTTAGATACTAAAGATTGTCGTGTAAAGCAGAATCTTCCGCGATACATTTCAAGCAAGGGCTATATTACCGACCTCATTTTCACCTCACCTTAGTTTATTCTGGAACCTCACATATTTTTTTTAAATATTCAAGATTAATAGGAGAGACTGCGCAAATCGTGATATGTATAAGCATCTGAACAAATTTTTATAGGTTTTGTATTTAAGGGGTGGTAAAGGGTAAGAGTTTAGTCGTGGGTAAAGGGGCTTTTGAAATGAATGTAAGGTTTCATACATCACTTTTTTCTCTAAATAGTGATGTATGGAACCTTGCGAAACATGGCCGAAAAATTGGCAAAAAGTACGCCCCCTCCGCATTTCTATTAAACATAGAAACTTGTAACCTGCCATGGTGAGAGGTTATTTTAAAAACCTTCATTTTGCGTAGGTATGAAGTCGGGGGGCAATAGCTAGTTTTCTATAACCGATTTCTGAACCACAATTCTGTGACCACAATTATAATGGCATGGTAGGGACCATATGCGTATCTCAACACACTCTTGGCCATTATTTATTTAATCATGTCGTCATCAACATCAACGTTACGATTTTATCAAATTCTACTGGAGAGGAAAAGAGTTTATCCTTATCCCACAGTTACTATTAATAGCTCAGGCTACATAATATTGTACGCAAAGCATAATAATTTTGTCATCATCATCATTTCAGCCATAGGACATCCACTGCTGGACATAGACCTCCCACCATCGATCTCCAAAAAAGCCGATTGTAAGCGGCCTGCATCCAGCGTTTTCCTGCGGTCTCTTTTAGGTCGTCTGTCCATCTTGTGCAAGGACGTCCTACTCTGCGCTTATACCGGTCCGTGGTCTCCATTCGAGAACCTTTCGGCTCCATCGGCCATCTGTTCTGCTTGCTATGTGCCCTGCCCACTGCCACTTAAACTTGCTAATCCGGTGGGCTATGTAACTTTCGCTCGTCTATGGATCTCCTCATTTATGATTTGATCTTGTAGAGAATGTAGAGCAATCTCGAGAATAGCCCTCTGCATAGGTCGTTGTGCGACTTTGAGCTTGCTTATGAGGCTCATAGTGAGAGACCACGTTGCAATGCCGTATGTTATCACTGCCAACACACACTGATCGAAAACTTTCATCTTATGGCTCTGTGATATTTTAGACGAGAAGACGTTGCGGAGTTTACCGAACGCTGCCTAGCCGAGTTGGATTCGCCGATTTTGTACAGATGCCTTATTTTCATTACACGCAAAGTGTTTCCACACGGAATCGGCGGAAAGTTGGTGATACGAATTCTGTAAATGTAGCATGTCAAAATTCTGAATCCAAGTGCGAGAATCAATCACATCAGCAATCGGTTACTTTCCGAATGAATTAGAATCAGGCTGCAGTATTTTATATTTATATAGGCCGCCAACTCTGATTTTGACATTTTTTGTGACAACTGGAGAATTGTAATGACATCTATTTTGACATATTCGGAGAACCAAATCGACCAATGGGATAGGGGCAAAAAACCCGATAATGATTTGGACTTTTAGAAAATAATTGTACCTACCTGCTTAATTTTATTTATATTTGACATTTAGGAAATTATTAGTACTAATATTTTATTTGACATTTTGAAAATTGTAATGGATATTATTTTATTTGATGTTTAGATTATAAGCCTGACATTGTTTACTTTTACTTTTATGGAATTTTAGTTTTTGAATTTATTATTATTGTTTCTAATTATTATTTTTCTGTGTTACTTTGTGAGGTAAATGTAATTGATCAGATCGTTTTTATCTCAATAAACAAATTTAATTTAATTTAATTTTTTATTGGGTAATAGTGTCGCGCTTTACCGCCACGTCACGCGTTAGCAATAACGTGGTCTACGATGGAGCTCGCTTGCCTAAAACAAAACGATTCACTCACTCTCACTTACGGGGACCACTTATTCAGGCAGTGCATTCCACTGTCTAGCAGTTCGCACAATTACGGTGGAATCAAAGCGTTTTGTACGAGTTTTCGGAATATCAACCATGAAACGCCTTTTCGTGCCCCCTCTGGCCGTCCGATAGAAAAATGAGCATGTGGGAATTAGATTATGCAGACCCTATCCACATTCTCCGAAATATGTCCCATAAAAAACCGACAGACTAGCCGATGAACTTTGCGTCGATGTTCAAGTTTGATGCTATTCTAACAGCCTAAAGTCTAAGTGAATAGTTAAAGCTAATTCACACCGTTAGATCACGACACAAATTCCTAATGCTCCATTTCCATTGAAATGCCGGACGCGATCGTTGTCTTGCATGGTGTTGTATACTTCAGTTATCATAATTTCCTGTGGTTGAGCGAGTCTCTTATCGGGATTGTTAGGATTCTGTGGCGTTGCAGGAATAGTTAGCAAATTTATGTAATAGGTAAATATTTTTTTCTGCTTGCGTTCAGTTGTCGTTAGTCATTATTTGTGACCTTTTTTTTTAATATTGGCTGTGCCTCGCGTTTTCACTCGCGTATACAATTCATTATAAAAAAATCCTATGTCACTATCCGACCCTCCAACTATTTCTATGCAGAAAAACGCGTTGATCCGTTGCTCTGTTGTAGCGTCAAATAGTAAAAAACAAATACACTTTCGCATTTACAAAATTAGTATGATTCTACTCCAACTACTTTACATTATTTCAATAATTAATACGTTATGATTTGCTCATCTCTATAATCACGCATACAAAAATAAAGCCGCAATGAAAAACCTTGTAACTTTTCTTTTCATTCCAGTAACTTCCAATGTTTGCTAAAGTTATATGATTATTTACGGGATATTTACCGTGGTATAGTTGTGGAATGAGCTCCCGATATTTCGGCGCAGTTACATGCACCATGTTCACGGGAAGACTGAAGAATGCGGGTGGTTGGAGAACAGTTAACAAGTTAGGTGCAGACATAACTATCTACCCTCTTTCTTAGTCTTTTGCTACGGTTATCACTGGAACTCGAACTCGAACCTAAGTCCCCACAAAACACTCACTGTATCACTGCGTATAGTATTTTGTACACATTTTGAACGCGAATTTTTATGAGGCAACCTAACCACGGTGCCACAAACACCACAACCTTACCACGGTAAATATCCCGTAAATAATCATATAAATTTAGTGAACAACCGTGATAGTTTAAAACAGTGTTTTCCAATGTTTGATTTAAAAAATCTGCAGGCATTATTATACAATCTATAAGCTGCTTCCATAATCTCAATTCTAAGAAACATTATCGTTCGTCGTAATCTATAATTGCCAATCACTTAGCGAAGTTAAATCAATTGCAGACTAAACTCTGTTTGTTATAGTCAAGTGGTAGGCATTATAAACATTTTATCTAGAGCCGCAGAGGCGTTTGCGTGCTTGTACCGTGTTTATGCTAAGCATCGAATCAGATTCGCAGACACGAACATTCTCGCGTAAACTTTCTATGTAATCAACAGCACTTTGCTTTGTCTATTAAACTTTAGCTATCGTTGTTTGGTTTAGCCTTCGACAAGCTAATCGACTTTAATTGCAAGATTTGCAAGTTCTTACCATAAAAAATTACGGTTTAGTATTTTACGTTCAGTTCAACCTCTTTTACTTTAATACCTTCATCGTACAAGAGTGTCATGGTTCTTCATTGTTCAACTTTATGAATGTTTGCATCTGTTTATGAGTTTCCTCCTGCCCTATTTTCTATCGGACTGCCAGAACGGGTAAGAAAAATCGACACCGCTTTATGGTTGATATTCCGAAAACCCGTACGAAGCGCTTTGATTCCACGTTTATTGTGCGAACTGCTAGTCTGTGGAATTCGCTGCCTGAATGGGTGTTCCCAGTTAGTTACAATCTGGGTGTTTTCAAGTCGAGAGTGAATCAGTTTCTTCTAGGCAAGCGTGCTCCATCGTAGACCGCATGGTGGACAAGCGCAAGCCTACCTATTATAAAAAATAAAATAAAGTTTCTGAAGTCTTCAACCAGATTCGCATTGCAGTTTTGCACTATATGTCTTCTACTCTGATTTATCGGGCTTCACCTTGTACTATTAGTTTGTCTGTGGCTTCACCTTCTATTCCACTCACGACATATTAGTATTGCCAAGTGTACCATTCGAAATACGAAATTCTGGAAATAGACTGGAGCTATATTATTCCGGATTTCTGTAGTTCGAACTCGAGTGGTGCTTGACATGGGTCGTGTATGGCGTGCTGCATACTCGAGGTCATTGTACAAAGCTTCCCTTGGGGCTTTCGTATAATCATGTAATGTATAATTTGTACCTTACCATATTGAGGATTAATCTGTACATAATTATGCCAAATTAAAGTGGCATAGTGAGAGAAGGTTGTGCGACGTCCTTACAGGGTGTATGTATCTAGTGCACATATTATAAGGCATTGTAAATAAGCAAAAAAATTGCCACAGGTACATTCACATGTGGAGATTACATCAAATCACAAGGACTCGTGCGTTCTTAATCTCCTCGTAGCGCCTTCAGTCCGCCAAAAAGACCTAAAACTTTTCAGATGTTTGCCGATCACTATAAAATTCTAATTTTTTTGTGAATTCGTCACAGCATTTCGGCATCTCTCTAGTATTTATGTATATTTGTTTCACTTAAGCAGAAAGGGTTTTGTATTATTTGCATTTTCATAACTTGACAGTACTTCAGAATTCAGTCAGAAGAGTAGGTATTATTGCATATATTGCAGTTTCTCTAATAGTCATTTACATGCAGTTGCATTTGAATTGCCAATATACTAAAGCGTAATGCCCTTCTATCTACCTACTCAAGAGATCGTTGCGTTGTACTTTGCGTAGAGTTCAGCTTGATTCTGGTATTTTCATATTGCGCCATAGCCATACATAATTTAAAATGACAAGGGGGTCAGCTTATGAAGCGGAAATGAACCAACTTTCCCTTTGAGCTTGGTCGAGAGTAGTCTCTCATGTCACATCGAACAATTTACTTAGATTTGCATTTCAATGTTTTCTGTTATGGCGACATTAACGCCCAGTTGAGATCGTAATACTTTGACGACTTTATTACGTCATTTTGGAAATAAACTTGTTTTGAACTATATATTTGTTTTGTCGAACATATAACCCCTATGCGAAATAGCATAATAAGACAGAGACTAGACTGCTAGACGAACTCATTTTTAATAGGAACTCAAGGCCTGCCAGGGAGTGGAAGGCCCTCTTTGCTCGGTGTTCCTCTATTTATAAAGTACCACCTGATTCTCTTTAAGGCATTAGTAATTATACACCTTATGGGCAAAAGGTGCTTCAAGTGTCTCGTCTTTCCAATCTTTCTATATGATGGGGCTGAAACATGGTCTCTGAAGCTACAGGATGAAAAATTTATGCTCTAAAGGTGTGGTGTTAGAGGCGGCTTTTGAAAATACCGTGGACAGCTTTCCGCACCAATAACTCTATCCTCAAAGAGCTCCATATACAAGACAGACTATCGTCGATTGTGCAGTTGCGAATACTGAAGTTCTTTGGGCATATCTCCAGAAACGTGAATTTGATTGAGAGGCTTGTAGTACAGGGGCAAGTAAAAGGCAAGCGAAGTCCTGGACGGTCACCAACTCGCTGGACCGACTTCATCAAAAAGCCCCGCAGTCCACCATGGTGCAGTGTGCTCGCAATGCAACCAGCCGCCAGAAATGGGGAAATATTGCGAGACGAGCGACAGTCCTGGGAAGGGACGACGACAGCGAAGAGCCGTCGTGTACCATCCACGCAACCACGACCACTCTGCTAAGAGGACATTTAAGCATTCAACTAAGTAACGTTTCTACGTAAGGCCGATAAGATCAATAATAGTTCAACTAAAGTATTAAACGGCGTAGGTACTGTTATCATGTTGCCACAAAAGCTGCACTCCATTTTAGACGGACACTTTCACTAGCAACCGCTTTATCTTATCGCATATCGGTACGAAACTTAATCAATAACAAGTTTAGCGTAAAGGTGACAATGGAAATTGCTTTCTTGATTTTAAGGGTTTCGAAGTACTACAAGGAACCCTTATAAGGTTCTGTCCTAATCATTTAGAACCTTCTATTTTGTATAGTTATTAGAGTGCATCCAACATTGTTTACAATTACTGTTTTTGTATAGATGTCAATATTAAAGTATAAAAATATATTTACATTTTACGAATGGGGAACAAATATTTTTTTGTGGGGTTTCATTGAATAAGAGGTTTAAAATGAAGGTAAGGTACATCACTTTTTTATCATGTGTATGTATTCTTTGCCAAACATGGCCCGCCACAGTGGGACAAGTTGGTGCACCCTGCATTTTTAAACTACATATTAGACATACTCGTAGAAACTTGTAACTTGCCTTGCTGGTATGAGAAAAAATGAAAATAAAATAATATGTTTCATCATCATCAACCATTCTCCACCCACTGCTGGGTATAGGTCACCTCTTCAGCGCGCCATCTTTCAAAAAAGACCGGAAATATGTTTATTTACTACAAATATTTACATATACCAAAAATATTAAACTGTGGATTAACCTTATGATTTCTTTGTTTCAGAATCTTCGTGAATAGGTCGTTGCATTTAGAAAATGTCAAATTCTACGGGTTTGATATGGACTACACATTGGCTGGTAAGTGTGTCATATTCTTATTATGAAAGTTATAAGATTGGGGCCGCGCATATGACTAAAGCATAGAAGTAGTGCTATTTTAGCATAAACGAATTAAACATATTACATTCTTTACTCATATGCCCAAATTGTTGTTACCAGAACGAAACAGATATATTTTTGATAGGACGGCAAATTGCAGGGCTGTACACTACTTTAATGTACTAGGGACCTGTAAAAGGCTCCAAAGGCTACATACTATTTGACAGACGGCCGATTTGTACGCTTTGTAAATCACGTGACGGATTCTATGATCTTTATTATTCTGTGATACGCCCATAATGAAGAGTTGTGGACAATGTCTAACCGACTGATTTAAATATATTTTGATTAAATAAGGTATTTCTACAGGGGTGGTCCTATATAATTTGTTTTATCAAAAGCCGAACATGGATTACGAACATTATATCATGAAATATATTTACGATACGAATTCACCTTGACAATGTAATTGGTACGATGTAAACTAAATCAGCTGCAGTATTATTCGCGTATATTTATATCTATAAACAGATGGATGACCAATCTGTTTATATTATAGATTTCAGTGTAATTCAGTGCATTGAATAACAAACACATGGATGTTATGTCGCGAATAAAGTGTCGTGAGTTTAACACCGGGTATCTCTAGACGTCGGACATATTCAAGGATATCATTGTACTTATCATTATAAACAACTTTTACATTGGGATCAACCCTGATATCGTGAAAAAAAAACCCGGCTGTTCCATATAAAAAAATTCATTAACACTCAACGAAGTGTATGAAACAGCAAATTTTTTTTCGCTATTTCAGTGTGAGTCCCATTGTAAAAGTTGTTTGAATTGATGAGTACAATGATATCAATGTCTAAAAGAACAACCCGTGTATACATTTGCGTTCATTTTAGAAATACCAACAAACTATATTATTTTTATTGAATAGTGGGCTTGCGCTTGATCGCCACTTCACCATGATATGAAGAAATCTTACGTCGTTATAACAAAGTGCAATTTAACTTGCAATAAAAGTTGACTAAATGCACATATTATCTTAATAGTTGGTTTAGTCTACTTTTGTTTCGGATTTTTTTTGAGCGCTGACCAAATCCATAGCTTTAAATTTCTTTGGTTCAGTGTCATGTTTTTGTTGCAGAGTACAAATCGCCACAGTACGAAACGCTAGGATTCAATTTAACCAAAGAGAGACTAGTACACAAGGGTTACCCACGTGAAATATTAGAGTTCGAATACGACCCCTCATTCCCGGTCAGGTAAGAAATTAACATTCAATTGTTTTCTAATAAAACTCTTACTCACTATAACCTCAGACTACGATCTATCTATCGTTAGGATTTACGCGGAAAGGATGTTCTAAGCAGAAAAGGGTCCATACCATAGTATCCATCATTATGAACAACGTTTACTAAGGGAGCAACTCTGAAATCACGAAAAAAAAAGCAGCTGTTCCATAAAAAAAACGATCATTGTCACTCGACTAAATGTATGGAACAGCTGATATTTTTTTCGCGATATTATGTTTGTTCCCATATTAAAAGTTGTTCGAAATGATAAGTATAACGGACCTCGTTCGGCTTAATACACCCTTTTCGCGTAACCCTGTATTATACTGGAATCGCTAAAGTAAAATTACGCCGGTTATACCGAGTATAGTTTCAACCGCATTTGGCGGCCTTTTTCAAGGGTTTATTATAACGACCACTGCGCTTGAATTGTATCGTGTGAATATATTCAGTTAAATACGATCCATTTTCTTTAAGATAGGCAAAATATTAATATATGTAGTAGTACCAAAACTAAAAAAAAATACGCGGTAAATCTGGTAGTTGTACCAACTACACTAAACAGAATGATCATCTAGCTCTAGTTAGTAGTTGGCCGCTTGGGCTGCCTGAAAACTAACTCAAGAAACGCTCAGAAGCTTCGAGATCATCAAAAATTTAATTTATCTTTACCAGTGTTATTTTGCTTTCAGAGGTCTGTGGTTCGACACACTCTATGGAAACTTGTTGAAAGTGGACGCCTATGGAAATATTTTAGTATGCGTACATGGATTCGAATTTTTGAAAACGTAAGTATAAATTGAACATTTACTTAAATGCCAAGATGCGCCGTCGCCAATGATCCGGTTATTGCAGGTTGGTGTCCATAGACGGCGGTGACTTTCTACCATCAGATGTCCCGTCGCTCGTTTGTCTAAAGTAGTTTTATATTTAAAAAAAACATTGAACGCCGTATTTGCGTTCTGGGTGCGCCCTTGGTCTATCCAATGAACGAGGCTCTGGCATCGAGATACAATACCTATAGAGTCATAATCTCTTAAGTGAAAACAGTCAGAAAATGTCCGAGCGACGAGACATCAATTATATAAATTCACAATGCCATATTTACTCTAATTTAGACGTTATGTTACTTGCAGTGTTCAACGTCGCTAGTCTGCTATGTAATCGCAGTGATTACATAGCACTGGCATTGGGCAGCGTTGTAGTTGGATGGCGGTTGCCTTACAAATAACCTAAAAAAAAAAAAAAAAGAGTTTATCTATATATCTATCTAAAAGTCGGCGCAGTGCGTAGCGTGCGCAGAGTTTTGGTTGGCACGTTTGTGACTATAGGTATTGTATCTCGATTGGCTCTGGCAATCGGGAATACGTCAGTTATTATTAGGTGACGTTGGTATTTAATTTATGTAGTTACATCACAGCACACCGCTCTGTGCACGTTGTAATTAGATTAGGCCATGACTATCGCTATTTCTATAGCGTGTCGCTAACTGTATACTGCGTACTAACATATCTGTACAGTTGACCAAATGAGGGAACTCTAACAATTTTAGAATGGCTATCAGTTTAGTTGAGAATATACAACTGTGGCTCCCTCACTCAACTCTACAAATAAAATGGTTGCACTGTAATCACAATCTTTAAGTGTGACGTCACAAGGATATGTGCTATCTTCGATAGAAATCTATTAGAGGCCGCTGTAAAGGCATTGCCAACTGCATGTTTCTTGACTCTAATATTAAATGGATGAAAGTTCGTTTGGATAGCCATCATTTTGTACCATTTTTCACAGATGAAAAAAGGCGTTTTTAGAAAGAAACCACATTTATTTACGAATAGATTATGACCGAACGTGAAAATGTGGGTCGAGGCTAGCATAAGTGAATCTATAAATGACCAAGTGTCGCCAAGACTTGCACGTCATTTTTTACTTTGTAGAGTTCCGTACCCAAAGGGTGAAAACGGGACCTATTACTAAGCCTACGCTTGAAATTGTCACAGAATATGTAATATTACAGCAGATTAACTAAGAAATAATAATGTCAAATAGTAAAAACTAAGGGGAGTCGATACAACAAACGTATTTTTTTATTTGCTCTAGTGTAAAAACGGTAATACGTACAAGCGTCAAACTTGGCATGATTATAGTACACACTCTAAAGTATAACTATTGTATAGTAGTACTATAATAATAAATATTGGCTAAGTGCGAGTCGGTGACACATTTCTGTTAATTACCAAGTTAAGCAACGTTATCGGTTACTTGGACGACCTTATTATATGTCTTTCACGGAAAGGAATTACATATTTTACTAATTTTGAAGTTGGTTTAATCATTTTATTTATATTACACGGGAATTACTCACGTAAAATTAAGCCGGTCACTCCGACTATAGTTAATCCGATTATAGTTAGTTAGTTGTTGGTTTAATCAGTTGATAATTATTGTATTTTGTGGTGGTAAGGAACCCTCAGTGCGCGAGCCTGACTCGCACTTGGCCGGTTTTATTTTTTAAATATTGCAAAGATGTTCACATATTTTTTTAGGTATCTTTCAAAGATTACTAAATAGATCAATTGTTCCATTTAGCCGTGTGCTCGGCCTGTTGAGCTCTGACCATCCATCATAATGAAGAGCAATAGTTATATTCAAACTTCATGTTTTTTTTTTCCAGATCTCAAGTATACGAGCTGTACCCTAATAAATTCCTGACGCTGGACGAGTCTCGGGTCTACGTCCTGAATACCCTGTTTAACCTGCCCGAGACGTATCTGATTGCCTGCCTCATTGACTTCTTTACCAATTCCCCGCTGTACACAAGGTAACTATAGAATGTAGTAGGGATCTCGCTGTCGTTTGCTAGTGAACTTAAATGTGGTACAAATTCTCAAGCACACTAGGAATGTCTGGAGTGTATGTGGAATGTATAAACAAAGCGATGCCAATGGATCAGTTCATATTTGAATAAAACAATACTTAGCAGTACTCGTACCTACCTACCTACATTTATTCTGCTGGGGAAATAAATTTTGCCTACCAAATTAAGCTATGGGAAAATCTAAGACGCTCTTTAGAGAGGACGCGCCATAAGTAACATATTCTGGGACCTCTTTGTGGCTCGTTGCCATTTTTTGCTGTCAAGCGAGTACGTTACCTGTCAAAAACAATGTACATCAATTTATAAGTGACTAACTGACTCGTTACGAAATATTTAAAAAGAGATTTTTTTCTACTTTTTTATGCCATAGGTGGCAAACAAGCAGATCGAAAGATCGAAAACTTCTTTTGTCATATGTTAAGGAGACGGCTGTATACTACGAAGGTGTAGAGATCCGCTAAGAAAACATACTGGGAGAGATCCGAATTAAGGAGGGCAAATGGGGGTTGAAATTTTATATGAAAGTACGCGTACGAGGGCAACAGCTAGTCTATAAATAAAACCCTTTCTTTCCAGAGAGAAACTTACTGGCGTAAGATGCGGCGATCTCGCGATGTCATTCAAGTCTATATTCCAAGATGTGCGAAACGCAGTCGACTATGTGCACATACACGGCGATTTGAAAAGCAAAACCATAGAAAACTTGGAAATGTACTTGAAGAAAGATGAGAGACTGCCCATGTTCCTGTCCAGGATAACAGAGAGTGGGGCAAAGTTGTTCATCCTCACAAATAGCGAATACAATTTCACGGATAAAATCATGACTTATTTATTCGATCTGCCCCATGGAGCTAAGGTAAATGATAAAAACAATACAGGAAAATTTAAAAAAATAAAAATACTGCGTGTCTGAGTTTTCATTTGTTTCACACGGGCGATGCATATTTTGTCATTGGAAATTTTACTGTATGTTACACGACAAATGGTTCATATTTTCATAACAAGATCCGTCTGACCCGGACGGAATGAACTTAAATTTTAGTTGAGTTCGGAAAGTTTTCGATTCTGACTAAATCAGTGTTTACGTTCCAAGTTTTCCCTTTGACTTGTTGCTAGCTGAAGGTTTGATCGAGTCAGTCTTTTGAAGATTTATTGTGTACCTATGAATTACAAAGTAAAAGTAAGTTACTTATTAATATTTTTGCTAATATTTGCTTATAAATTATTTACATAGTGTACACAAACATATACATTATTGGTTACAAGTAACAATACTTATGCTGTACACACTATAGCTTACATTATCAAAAAATTATAGCTATTGCAATATAATTTCATATTCAATGAAAACTTTGACTCGTATTATTACTTAATTAAAATATGCCTAAACCTCATTATACATAGAGAAACTTACGACGTTTACTGATAAGTAGCCATTCACAGGCGCAAGTATATTATCAGTCATAAATATTTGTGCCTATTTAGGTAACATTCCACCTAACGCCAAGAGATATTGACCAATTATGTACATCACAAACTGCTACGTGTAATTTTTTTACTGCGTAAAAAGAACGCTAACGCCATTTACAGTTAATTTAAAGCCACAAATTATAAGATTGATCCGAATATTCAGTGTCGATGATAATTAATTGTCATCATCATCATCATCATCAGCAGCCAGAAGACGTCCACTGCTGAACATAGGCCTCCCCCTTTAACCTCCACACTGAACGACAGCCTGCTTTTTGCATCCACTGGATGCCTGCGACTTTCACAATGTCGTCGGTCCATCTAGTGGGAGGCGTACGCTGCGTCTTCCGGTTCGTGGTCTCCACTCCAGAACCTTTCTTCCCCATCGGTTATCGGTTCTTCGAGCGATGTGGCCAGCCCATTGCCATTTCAACTTGCAAATTTCAACAGCTATGTTGGCGACTCTGGTTCTTTGGCGAATATCTACGTTCCGGATTCTATCGAGCAACGAAACTCCGAGCATAGCTCTCTCTATTGCCCGCTGTGTGACTCTGAGTTTTTCCAAAAGGTTAACAGTTAATGACTACGTCTCAGTACCATATGTCATAATTAATAGTACAAGTTATTATAAAAGTCAAGTAATATCAATTTCATACAATAAGCAAGTTGACTGATTATTGAAGTGAAAACTTCTTTAGGAACGTTGGACACTTTTTGGGATGAAAAAGCACCGAGCTCGCTTGACCGTCACGCTCAGATATATGTATCCATAATTTTTAAACACAGCGCCATCTTTTGTGGAATAGGTGATTTACTACTGAAGTTTTCACTTCTGACGTGACGTCACTTCTTACTTCTTTACAATAATACTTTTAGCTAAGCCTGTTATTTTTAGACAATTAAACACCAATATTATTCAATTAACTTTAAGTCGATCCCCTTCGGTGGAGATTCACATATAATATTGAGCAAATTTGATTCTAAATTCGTCCTAAAGTTTTCCTGCCTTCACATTACAGTCAGGCGAGCCCCATAGAAACTGGAAGACTTACTTCGACTGGATCGTGGTGGACGCCAAGAAGCCGCTGTTCTTCGGAGAAGGCACGACTCTAAGGCAGGTGGATACGCGCACCGGCGCTCTCAAGATGGGACACCATGTCGGGCCACTACATGAGAAGCAGGTTTATTCGGGTGGTAAGACTTTGTGTACCTTTAACTATAACCACTCACTATTCTACGCAAATGAGAGATGGTGGCCGAGCGGTAGCATGTGTGCTTTACTATCTGACGGCGATGTAATTTGTGGTGTAAACAATAAAGAGTTGATCTATGTATCTAATTATATTGACGAACTGAATAAGGCCACGGAGAGTGCCATTAGAGTGAGTGAGTGAGTGGCCAAATTCTGGTTAAAAAAACTTACTACAGGATTACGCAGAAAGGGTGTACTACCCCAACTTGTCATTGTTTTTTTTTTTACTAATGTGCTGAAATTGAAATCTCGAAAAAAACACGGCTTTTCTATAGAACAATTTCTGTCACTCGACAAAATGTAAGTAACAGCTGATTTTTTCCTGCGATTGCAAAGTCGGCTCCATAGGAAAAGTTGTTCATAATGATGAGTAAAGTACCTTTCTGCGTAACCCTGTAGAAATCATTCACGAAACGTCGACTCGATAAGATAGGTAAGCTAGTCTGTTGAATGCGCTACCTGAATGGGTGATCCCCGACAATTACAATCTGGGTGTCTTCAAATCACGAGTGAATTGGTTTCTTCTAGGCAAGCGTGGTCCATCGTAGACCGCATCATCGCTAAATATCGCGAAGTGGCAGTCCTACTATATAAAAAAATTACTTAATTTGTTTCTTTTTATTAAAGGTTCATGTGACGTTTTCACGGAGATGATAAACGCAAAAGGCAAGGACGTGCTATACGTCGGAGACCACATATTCGGCGACATTCTCAAGTCGAAGAAAATCGGCGGCTGGCGCACTTTCCTTATAGTTCCAGAGCTAGTGCAAGAGCTACACGTGTGGACCGACAAATGCCAACTATTCGCTCAGCTGCAGAACTTGGACATACAACTTGGAGATATGTACAAGTGAGTACAATTATGTACATGTCTGTACAATTGCGTACACGCGCCTTTGTTCGTGCCAAAGATAGTATAACCATTTGATTGCGCCGCGCGTGAAGTCAAACTGTATTAATGTAATTAATGTCTTCTTTATTCTTTATTCATTAAATTATATGCAGTTTAGATGCCATCGCTCAAAAACTGCGTAGAGAAACATAGTAAGGAAACCGCGTATGTCCATGAACCTCTAAAGTTTAAAGAAAGACATTTGATATTTACCAACATGCACTGGGCCTGCATGGTGAATTAGAGCCCATCCTCGTTCGCTCTGTTTCTCTCTCTCTATCTCTCTCTCTATCTCTCTCTCTCTCTCTGAGAGAAGGCCTTGAAGAAGATGATGATGACGGTGATGAGCAATTGAGTAAAGTTGCGTACATATTTTATTTTGAGTATAATTATGCACAACTAGAATACTGTGTCAATTAAACGAAAACAGGTAACATCGGGTAGGTCAATGACCACTTCATATCATAAATTGACCTCAAAATAACCTTAACGACCTCTGCGATTAAAATAAAATTACATTGCCTTATTATAATGAAGTATCTGCGTAACTATAAATATGTGTAAATTTCCACTATAAAAAGCTGCCATAAAACAATTATAAAAACAATGCATTAAGAAATAAACCAAATTTGTGTGTTTACATGTAAAAGACGCAATTTCATGCGTCACCCGCGTAATGTCGCGTAAATGATAACTTTGCTGACCTATCACCCACGGAGTTTCATCATGACTTATGGTTATGAGATGTTTGCTTCTTAATGTTTATATTGCCCCGGTTATATTTGGATGCTTTGAGAAGAATGTTTTGTAAGGTCGGGTTGTAAGACCAGATTTTTTCAAGAAACTTTATGAGGCTCGTTTATGAGAGATAGGAGAGGAGAGATAGAGGTGCGGGGCGTTCAGCTACGCTTCGCCATATTACAAAATGCATCGTTATTTTAGGTATGTATTTGTATTTTCGGGCATACTACTAAAAAATAAAGCCGTTATTGTCAAAGAGGAATATATAACAAGTAAACCATAACATTAATTATTATTTTATGTCAGTAATATAACGAAATCCATTCTCAAACGCTTCCGAGAGTTTTACGAAAAACAACTTTTCTAAATTGGAGGTAATAAGTTGTTATGTTGAGTTATTCCAAAATTTTAAAACGTTATTTATGTATATAAAAATGAATCCCTATTTACCTTGGTCACGCCATAACATGAGAATGACTTTACCGAATTCATTCATCTTTTTTTAAAGTTTTCTAGGACTTTGGAGAAGGTTCTTACGAAAAGAAAGATTAAGAAAATTTTAAAATTTTCAGGAAACTTTTTTTTTTTTAACTCTTCGCGTTTGACAGTTCTAAGATAGGACAACGTCTGTCGGGTCAGCTAGTTTTCTATATAAATATCACTCGCGCTTATTGTCCATAGACATTTTCTAAGCTTCTCCTTGCACCACAGATCTCATACTTAATCACCATATTTGCTTCTCCAGAGACCTAGACTCGAGTACGAAGGAGAAGCCGGATATTTCGAAGTTGCGCACCTCGATCCGTGACGTCACTCACCAGATGGACCTGGCGTACGGAATGCTGGGCTCGCTCTTCCGCTCTGGCTCTAGACAGACGTTCTTCTCTTCACAGGTGAGGTTTTTTTCTTTATATGACGCCTTTTTGTACACGCATACGGCTTTACGGCTAACTCTTAACGCGGGCTCGAATTAGCGCTGAACCAGCACAGTTCGGAAAATCACGCGCACGTGAACCTTAACGCGCGAACATACGGTTTGCGGTCGCGGTTCTTTTCTCATCACCTAAACAGAATCGCTTAAAACAGTAGTAAGGCCCAAAGTCACATTATCACAAGGCTGCTAAACCCTAGGACACAGGAGCACTGTGGCAAATCTTATAAAGTTATTGGGTGAGCGCAATATGTTGCGCTCCAAACGAACAGTCTATCTCTAAAACAATTCACGCTCATTGGGTAACGCAGCGGTTTGCACCGCATTTGGTTCGCACCATGGTGTGCATAGCTCGAGTGCTCTTATCGAATGGAGCCGTTCGCACCGCTGTGTGAATCGACCACTTTTTTCATACTGGGTTGGGTCCATTCACACTACTGTGTGAATCGCCGAGTATTTATTTTCGATTGGGTAATTCACACCTCTCCCAAGCTACTAATATGGATAGTTTTGGATTATATATGGATAATTTTTTGCATTGTTAGGGGCCATTCAAGTATTACGTAAGCAGATTTTTTTTACAATTATTTGTCCCCCCCCCCCTTCCCCTTGTCATCAAAAATAAGCAAAGCAAAGACCCCCCCCCCCCGCCCCCCTCAAGCGCTTACGTAATACTTATTACAAATCTATTTGGAGGAATAGATTTCCTATTCCTGGGGAATCCTTGGACTGAGACTAATTTATTCTGTCCAAGGATTTATCTTAAATACCAAAATATTGCTCGCCCGCTAGGACAAATTATTGAGAGTAAACATTAATTACTCCACAATTGTAGACAGTTATCAGCAATATATTTTTAATATATAATTTTTCTGTATCCCCAGGTGGTGAGGTACGCAGACCTGTACGCGGCCTCGTTTCTGAACCTGATGTACTATCCGTTCTGCTACATGTTCCGTGCGCCCGCCATGCTCATGCCGCACGAGTCCACCGTCGCGCACGAGCAGCGGTTCACTGTCGACGCGCCTACCATTGACAGGTACCCATACTACCATTGATAGGTGCCCGTACTATCACTCATCATCATTTCGATAGCCCGTTGGTCCAGTTGGTAGTGAACCTGCCTTCTGAGCTTGGGGGGTGGGTTCGATTTCCACCTAGGACAAACATTTATGTGATGAACATTTGTGTTTGTTCTATATCTGGTTGTTAATATCTATTTAAGTATGTATTTAAAAACTATATTATGTATGTATATCAGTCTCTGGCAGCCATATCACAAGCTTTGCTTAGTTTGGGGTCAGATGACCGTGTGTGAAAAAATGTCCCGAATATTTATTATTTATTAATTATTTAAACAGATAAACATTTTTGTTGATAATTGTGTGAATTATAAGTCGGTCAATAAAAGTACATTAAAAAATTGTTCAAAATCTAAAATTTTATCATTAATAGGTGCCCATACTGCCATTGATAGGTGCCCGTACTACTATTGATAGGTTCCTGTACTACCATCGACCGTTGACAGTTGTCGGATGACTTCTAGCAAGTTCCCTTGCACGAAACGTGCCGTGAGCGAAGTGAGCACGAAATATTTGAAGCGTTTTTGACAGTATTAGATGATACTCGTTATTGTGCATACCAAGAATACAAATTAAATACATATAGAAAGACTTATGAGCAAGTGCCAGAAATGGGGTGACCTAATTAAAAACGATCTCTTCCAGGCAACCAATTATTAGTACTAGTTCTGATAAAAAGTGCAAACTGGAACTTCATATTGTTGTTATAATATTTTTCCGTAGATAAAGGAAACAAGTAAAAATATTTAACTCGAGAATCCTAAATATACTTGAGTTATTTTATACTTACCTACGATTTTCACTAATGATTCTGTTTAATAATTTTAAGATCTCGGCAAGCGAGCGCACATCGAAACTACGGCGTGATGCCGATCGACGAAGATGTATCTGCAGAGAATGCGGGAAAAACAGACAACACTGACCCGCCCAAGGTAAGAGCACTATCCACCGACACTAAGCTGAGCGGAGCAGTATGTAGTGCATAAAATAGATGGCTCATCATCATCATCAGCCTCTAACTGTCCACTGCTGGACATAGGCATTTCCCAATGCACGCCACTGAGCTCGGTCGGCAGTTCTTTGCATCCAGTTTTTACCCGCCGTTTTACGCAGGTGGTCACCTGGCCACAGGGTGTCCTACACTACGTTTGCCTAAACGTGGTCTCCACTCCAGAACTCGTCTACCTAACGGTTATCGGTTCTTCGGGAAATGTGGCCGGCCCACTGCCACTTCAGCTTGCCAAGCCTTTGAGCTATTTCGGTAACTTCGGTTCTATGTCGAATCACTTCGTTCCGAATTTTGTCCCGTATATAAACTTTAAGCATAGCTCTCTCCATAGCTCGCTGAGCGACTTTTAACTTGTGGACCACCTTAACCGTGAGTGTCCACGTCTATAATAAAATGAGATGGCTACTAAACAAATTTTTATTTTTATGAAACACCTGCCGATAGCTTATTGTGCTGATGCCCTTGTCATAGGAGCCGTGATTTTGTAATACGTGAAAGCCGATTAAAACCTTTGGGCTTGTCGGGTCGGGATATGGTCTCCCAGTCAAGCAGGCCTGGAAAAGACCATGAAAAATAATATCCTTATCTTTGCTATAAAAAAACATATTAGACTTTGGCGCAGGAGATTTAGATCCTCTAGGCCAGTGTGTTTCAACCTAGGGGTCACGACCCCCAAGGGGGTCACGGGTAAAATAAAAAGGTGTTTGCAGGTCTTAAACTACAATAGAAAAAATAACTACAATTTCAGTGAGAAGGCTCTGTTAATTTTTTTATAATTTGTCAAAACAGGTTCTAGTTAAGAGACGCAAATAACTAAATCATTTTCTAATTGAAGCCTATTATTATGTTTTATGTTTATAGTTTATTATCACCCTGGGGGGTCGCCAGATTGTTTTACTTGTAAAGGGGTATTCAAGGGGTCGCGTATTCAAGAAGGTTGAAAAACACTGCTTTAGGCCTTCGAGGAGGCCTTTAGATTTGACGTAAATACATTAAATCATTTTATATCAGATATGTTGAAATGCGCGAACGAGATAGTGAACGCACATTGCACAGGCCCTTAATGTACGACTTGTTGTTTTCAGGCATCAGCGTCAGTGCCCCATGTTCGACCAGAGACTCCACGCCAGCTCACGCACACACACGACGAAGACTGCTCCGACGAGGAGGACGTCTCCAAATCTGCGCAAAAATAAACACACACATACGCATGCACAGATAATAAAAAGAGACTGAAAATGGCGTCGCGTCTCGTTGCTAAGTGAGAGAGCGAATGGTGAATAGATAAGAAATTTTGATTCTATTCGCGGAGAGAGCTCAATTTATGTTCTCGCTCGCACAGGTATAGTGTGCGAGCGAGAGGCGACCACATGCGAGTTTCAGTTATTTTCTCTGTGTGGGGTTACGCTCTGTGTTGTTACACGTATTCTCTCGATCTTGACTAAGCGCATTTTGCTTGCGTACCGATTTGCAATTGGTTCGTTTCGTCTGTGACGTAACGAGACGTGTTGCTTTTGTACAAAGCCTGTGAAGGTACGGTTATTGTCTGTGAAACAACACTGTAACTGTCAGTTGCTTTTCGATGTTTCAAATCTGGTAATGTAAAAACGTTTGGACGTTTACGTATTCTTAGACGTATAAAGTTTCAAAATGTATATTTTTCACGTTTATGCGTATACGCAACATTATAACTTTAAAAAGTATACAAATTGCGCTTAGGCTGAGACCCTTCATATATAATGCGACACGTTTGAAACTGATTTTTGACTCGAAATTTATTGTTTAATCCCATTCGCCCCCCAAGGATATTGTCCTTTTTAAAACTCATATATATATTTTCCAGCAGTTCACTAAGATGGGTTGATGATGATGTTGAAAACTCGTACTGTAATTTTGAGAAGGCAAAAACAAACCACGAAAACAGTCTAAAACCAGTTTCAATAACCGCGTTGCACAAAATGTGGAATTCTCAAGCGTCTATAGACAATTCGAGTCGATAATTGTTGTGATTAATGTATTCCGCGATCCACGGGGTCCGTTGGGAATTACGAACATAGGTAAGTGGTTATGTGAGGCAATTATGTTACCGAATATAATGTATGAATGGTGAATTCAACGTTGACAATCTCTATAATTATGTTTTTGTTGAAATTTTATGTTATGCGTGTAAATATTTTATTTACTGCACGTTATTGTAATGTAAATTTTATTTCAAGATTGATTTTTACGTTGATATAAAAATTAATTAAAGTTTTTGTTTTAATTAGCATTCCATGGTTTCGAAAAATAGCAGAACTAACTTGTTATTAAATATTCGTATAGTTCATTGATTTTCCACTGTGAAAATGCAAATACAAAGATTTTCATAGAAAGATTTTTGAAGTGTAAAATTCTAAATATCCACGTTGGGCTATTTTTGGTAGAGGCAAAACTCATGGCGCGTCACCGACATGCTATTGTGACGTATTAGTTTTCATGACTGCCTATTCTTATTTAACTTTAACGTCTGAAAGACACGCTGTTAAAATTATATACAAATTGTCCCGAAAGAACGAACGTTCAAAACACTTGCCTAAAGTTTTCGTACTTCGCCTACAGAGTGAATTTTTACAGTGGAAAGCAACAATACCTTTTACCTTTAAATGAGGTCAACCTTGCTTTTCTGGATAGCGTATTTAAATGCTTACCTTGCTTTTAACAAACAAATTACAAATGAATGACAGATCAATCTTAGGGCATCCATACCTATAACGGCAGATTTAAAACTGCTTTTCGAGTCCCGTGGTTTACCCCCATCTGCCGTCCTGGTCAATGGTCTTTGTTCAATGCATTTTATCTACCATTTCGGGGAGGCATGCCCATGGAGGCAGATAGGAATAAACCAATGTCGACAGCGCACGTAACTCAATTAGAATAACGCATAGCACCGTTAGTGGAGAGCCTTAGAATAAAAATTTGGGTGTCAAAGTGAAGATACGTAATTTCCATTTGTACTGTCATGTTGGCGTTGTTAATATATTATGTAGCTATTCCATTTTATACACAGATACAATGTAATAGAATGCAATAAAAATGATGAATTAAGAATCAGAATTATCTTTTATTTCTATTTATTCACCTAATCATTAGATAGTAAGAAAATAATATGGAATGGGTTTTAGAAGGGCTGTTAGATGTAAATAACACTTGTAAAATACAGTTTAATATTATAGAAGTAAATCTTCCAAATACTCCTGGAATTCCTCTTCTCGTGACTTTTCCTCAGTTTCTGGCACTCCTGAAAACAAAAAGTTAATATGATAATTATCATAGGTGGCTCTATTACTCCGACTACTGACGCCGGAAGCTGGCAAGTAGACGAAGAATTAAAGTAAAAAAGTAGGGGTGGGCCATTGCCTCTCTCATTAGAAATGTCTTGGGAGAGAGAGAGAGAGTGACCAAGATGACATCTACCTAGAATACTTTTTTTTCCTGGGCAAGTGTCTTTATTAACTAAACAAAACACAAGCTAATACTAACACTACAAATACAGTTAGACTGCCCATAGACCGTTGAAGGTCTAAAGACTAGAATCAATGCTTGGTACACTTGGTAAGTCTAGAATCTTAGACTTGGTATACCAAGAATCTTACCGATAAGCCAGCTAAACATTAGGGAAAGGCTTGGAGGACAAAAGAAAGGGAGAGCAAAGTGAGCACTGAAAGTGAGGATTCGAGATACCTACCTTTATTACGTTTATAAATATGAGGGTAAGTCTTGGTATACCAAGTCGCAGAAGCATAATTTTTCTCTTTCGCATAGCATTGTGGCACTGTACGTACCTTTCTTCCATAAAGACTCGTCATTATCACCGCTCGCCTGCACTTCAATAGCTGTAGAAGTGGTAGGTTCTTCAGCTTCGGGTGAGTGTGGACTCGTCTCTCTTTCACTCCCTTCGTCGTCAGAAGTCTTCTTGCTTTTCCTCTTTTGACTTCGCTTCAGCCTTTTAACTTCACGCTTCTTGGATTTGTAGTTGAGTTTATCGGAACATTCGGGACATAGGCCTGCCAAATTGTAAGTAAAATTAAAGGGAGATTTATAATCTCATGTTTCAATTTAGTCCCGACACGCTAGCGCTATGCATCAGTCATCAGTGTGTCGCCGACTTCTGAGTTTTATTGATGATGATGTATAAAATAGAACCGGACGTGTGACGAACCGGAAAATGCAGCGTAGGTAGGCCTCCCACTAGATGGACCGATGACATCGTGAGAGTCGCGGGCATCCAGTGGAGGCAGATGGCAGACTGTTGTTCAGTGTGGGGTTCTAAAGAGGGAGGCCTATATTCAGCACTGGACGTCTTTAAGGTGATGATGATGATTTAGTTACCTACTTGGGTAAGTAAACCACTTTCCACCCTCAGAATACTGAAAAAACTGTATTCTGAGATTCCACCATAGTTTTCATTAAAAATCACGCGTGGTTGCTTACCAAGTAGGTATAGTTATATAAGTACCTAATAATTATTATATCGTTATTGTTGCTTACGTAGTTTGACGAGAGCATTCCTCCTTTCGTTGTCCTCTTTATACGCGAAGTTGACTTCCCATGACTTGAGATCCTGGTGGTTAGTACACTTCTTGTTGCCGCACTGGAACTGCCCTTTGCCAAGCACTACCTCTTGCTCGACGCGCCATCTTAGTGCTACCTAGGCATTTGTTTAGGGACTTAATTGATGAGTATACCCACTTAAAAAATGTAACCTAGTTATAACACCGTAGGTACAGAATTAGTTTTTAACTCTCGACGTAAAAAGAGGGGTGTTATAAGTTTAACGTGTGCATCTGTGTCATCGTAGCTCCCAAACGGTTGAACCGATTTAGATTTAGTTTTTGTTTTGTTTGAAATATATATAGGTATGATTCAAGAAAATCTGTTATGTTTGAAGATTATCAGCTCTTATATCGAAGGTTTAAAAAAACAATTTATACTAATAAAATTGCGTTTTTACGGCAACGCCAACCACGTCGGTGTCGGTGGACCGACGACCACCGACTAAAATTCCGGTGTCAGTCGCCCTAGGTGGTGTTTGAATCTATATAGGCCAAAATAGGCTTAGTAAATTAAATAAACAAATATTCGGGTCATTTTTGCACACACGATCATCTGACCACAAACTAAGCATAGCTTGTAATATGTAGGTATGGCTGCCACTGAATGATTTACATAGGTACATATATCTTTAATTACATACTTAAATACATAATATATAACAGTCAGCTAAAGAACAAACACAAATGTTTGTCCTAGGATAGTCTAAGATATTTTTACCTGGGGCCTTACGGACAACTGCTATTACAGGCAGCTAATCCGCTCAGTTGGAAAATCACGCGACCGCTAACCTTATCGCGCCCAGATACGGTTTGCGGTCGCGTGATTTTCCAACTGAGCGGATTAGGTGCCTGTAATAGCAGTTATCCGTGAGGGCCCTGGGCTTAGTACAGTAGATTTTAACGAGGCTGGTGACATACCGCTGGCTAAGCTAGAAACAGCCTAGGTAATTCAATACATACTAATTTCCAATATGAATTTGTTTTGACCGTTAAATTAGTATATACTAATTGAGATAGAAGTGTCTACCTAGGTATCGTAGATAGATAAATTATACTTCGTAGGTAGGAATAGAAAGAACTCGATGAGCCTATTTAAATAGTGGAATCACAATAGGACCGATAAAATGACGAAGCTAATAATAGCAAACAAGTAGATAGGTACCTACCTATGTAAATTCGACGTGCATTCTGTTGTTTTCGAAAATATGCAGTCAAAGGCTAGTTTGAGATAAACATGACGTAGTCAGAAGCTCGATACAATTAGGTTTGATAGAATTACGTACGTACCTATAAAGCTTATAGACGAAAAACTAAATGGATATTACCAGGGTAAGTACCTATTTACAACTTCTGAAGGTCGACGAGAACGAAAACGTTCACGATTGCCAGCAGTGGCGGCGAAGATGGTGATGGCAATCGGGAATAGACGTAGTAATAGTAAGTAGATCTGGAGGCAGGTAGCATAGACAAAGGTATAGTATTTTCGTCTGTGTAGGTAGTAATAATGCTAACTTCTACGTTTGTAATAAAGCCAGGATAAATACGAGCCTACGTCACTTCAATATTAGCTACCTACTTGATATAGAACCTAATTCCAGTGGCGTTATAAATAAATGCGTTCGCCCTGCCTCGGCCTTCTAACCTACATACCATTAGTATTTGCTTCCTGTATTCCTAGCTAGGTACCGACTCTACGTTCGCACTAACTGTAAAACCTAGGTAGGTAGGTTGGCACTTACTAGCATTACATAACACAAGATAAATTGGATAGGTACCCAAGTATGTATTCAGATAGGGACTTACTTATCTACATAATATGGAGAGAAATAGTGGTTTCAGTTTTCTAAAATAGAGCATTGTTGCTATTATAACGCAGAGTAACGGTTATCCGGCGCATCTATGCATTTTCATCGTTGATATTCGAATCGAGTGGGGCGGTGGGATAAGCAGACAGATGTGCGTTACTGTATAACCGTGCGGGTGAATGCATGTGGCTATATTTAGCTTAGCCTACAAAGGCACTGCGGCCATTGTTGCTCTCCCCAGTAGAGCACACAAAGGAAGGTCTCGCGGGCAAAAAAAAGGCAATTGACTCGCATACATAGGGGACGGTCCCCATCTTAGCCTTTCAATGTTAGGGGACCCCATTCGAATAAATTACTTTTAATGCGACCTTTGGATGCAGACGTCGGTAAGAGTTTATGTGCGAGTCTGTAGGTACCTATGTAAGTATAACATAACTGACTACGCGTCGCTCTGATAATAAGCTCAGTCAAGCCTGTTGGAAACAAAGGCGAGTAAGTTTGATAGCCTCCATTGTAAACTTCCATTAGATAGTCATGTATACGTAGGTAATGATAGACCCTCATTACTTAACGATATGCAAATATGTCATAAGTACTTATTTACCCTAACTATATAAATAAAGCCTTAAGTATACCTAATTGGGTTAATACTTTAGTAGAAGCCTACTTAATGATCGGTAATAAATACAAAATATACAAGCATTATCTACACAGATAAACCCTCATTAGATTGAACTACCCAGGAGTAGGTACTGAGGTAGGAACTACCTACGCCAGCATATTATTTCAATGCCTCATTGCTAATTAATCGGGATCTCAGAGAAGTCAGTCTTATCTAAGATAGGGATTAGTTCGGCTTAATGGACCTTGTAACTTACTTTGTTTTCTTTGTAACGACTCAAATCGCAAATACAATACTCTTTGAACAGTTTGTCATAATATTTTTTCGCTAGCTGCTTTTCCCACGTATCGGCGACGTCATCCTGCTCCCATAAGAATTTGTGGTTGTCCCTGATAACGTCTAGATCGGTTCTATCAGAGGTCGCGTCCCGTCTCAATGCTCCCGTCGATCCCTTCGTATTCAGACTATACACATTAACTAGATGCTTATGCAATTCATACGGATTAAGGTTACGCAACCTTGCAGACATCGTAAGACGCGTAACCTAGAACAAACGGAAAACGAATTAACTTCCCAAATGAAAGATACTAGCTTTGCAACAAACAACTCTTTAATAAAATCAAAAATTATTATTACAAGTTTCCATAAAATATATTATTATTCTAATTGTCATGATTATAACAAGGTGCAGCAATCAATAAATTATTACAAAACTGTTGTTCTTCGAATCAATAAATATAAGTTTGGTTTTGTGCTTCAGTAAATTAATATCTACTCTGAATATTATTGTCAGTCTTGTAGATTTTGTGTAATTTTCTCATTTGGCTCAATATCAAGTCTTAACCCTACAAACAAGTCATGCATGTTAAACATCTAAAATTATTATACAATAAATATATTAAAAATATTTATATTATTGCCTATGTCAAATTATGATAAAATCTATAGAGAAAAGTTCTCTTATACAAACAACTAGTTAAATCGAAATTGGCACAGTAGAAAATAGTTTACCTTTGGTCTCAATATAACATATTTAGCCAATAGTATAAAAATGTATAGAAACATGTATTTATTAATATCTATCTAAATCTTTGGAGAAGGCAAATTTTCAGTACACAAGCTTTTAAAATTGTTATGTAATTTTTTGTTCATTTAAATTTTATATTAACCCTATATAAATTCACTGATAAAATATGATTTGTGATGTTTAAAACACTTCATAACACCTATCAATAAAACTACTTACTCAAAAATAGGCATTGATAAAGTCCAGTCAAAAATGACAAGTTTTAAATCTTTTACAGCATCAATAGTATAAAATAATTGATGTATAATATAGGACTAGACTAGTAAACAGGAAATATACAACCAGAAAAATATGACTATAAATAAAAGTGTAATATTTCAAACAGTTTGGCTTGGCTTTATCTAGCATACAGATGCATCAAAACGTCTCAGTGTGGGTCAAACATTATAGTCATGTTAAACTTGTTTTTACTTCATAGGGCTTATAATGAACTTTTTTAATTGAAAAATAAGTTGACCGCCATCTCGCCTAATGTTACGCAATGATGCGGTCTAGGATGGAGCATGCTTGCGTAAAAAAACATATTCGTTTGCAACTTAAAAACAGCCTGATTGTAACTATCAGGGAACACTTATTTGGGCAGCGCATTCCACAGTCTAGTGGATTGCACAATAAGAACGGAATTTACCTTTCTACATAAGTATTTCTAAACGTGGCTAGTTTTGAATGTGACTTTATTTGCCCTCCTAGATGGACAGTCACAAAGAAAATCGCATATGGTCTTGTCCTATATATACATCAATTTATAAAATGTATTAAACGCTATCTACATAGTATTTGGTATAATAATAGTGAATATTATAAATAAGAGTAGGCACATTAAAAGTTATTGCTTTGGTTACAACACAGTACTAAGATATTACACTATTTCCATTCGTTTATTGGCTTTGACATCTGCAATAACATTGTAAAAAGCCGAATGAAAACATTTTGTTTTGTAATATTTCACTGAATTATATCGGGTACCTGCTAGTCTTACATTAAAAAACCTAGCGAAAGTGATCAGAATTTGTGGTATTCATTCGGCTTTCTACAATGTTATTGCAGCTGTCAGAGCAAACAAATACTTGGACCGAGTTTAGTAAGATTGAATCACTTGAGTCTTAATTATCTTTTGGCAAAAATTTACAAGTAGATGCTAATTTGTTACCTAGTAAAGATTTACAAAAATATATATAACATATTTTTAAAGCTGGTTTATTAGGGGAACAATTTCAATGAATTGTGACAAATATTTTAAAGAAGGTTCCCATCTATTAGAAGTATTGCCCTATCTAGAGTAAACATTATAATAAGGCTATCTGAATCTTTGGGCGTATGACCTATATCCACAAAGTAAAATATCACTTTATCATATCTAAAAGGCAACTTTGGATAGAGATATGTGACCTTATCGTAAAGCACCTGTAAAGGCATTTTCCTACTAAACTAGGGCTATCCCAAACATGCAGTGAAAATCATGATATAAATAAAATCCTTAGATAATAAAGCAACTACAGCAGCACACAAGAGTGACGACACTCGCATAACACAATAAACACACCATAATGACTAAATTATGAACTAGATCATATTTTGGTATAAAATTACGAACATACAACTAAGTTTTTGGCAATTAGAGAATCTGAAATCAAAGTTCCAAAGCCTTTAGCAAAAAGGAAGGCAAATTAGCAGTTTCATTTTCATAGAATTATTCTACTTTGATCATTGAGATACAATACCTAAGTCACAATATCTAAGTGAAAACAGTCAGAAATTGTCCGAGCGTCATTGTACATACCTAGACAATCAATTATTTAGTTCGCAATGCTAAATTTACTTCAATTTAGACTTAATGTCACTTGCACAGTGTTCTACGTTGATTGTTCGCTATGCCATCATGACTATGGTATCGTACGGTGATGTAGGCAGATCACAGTTGCTTTACAACTAACCAAGAAGTCGGCGCAATGCGTAGCTACGCCGAGTTTAGTATTGGACAATTTTTTTGCACATTTATGACTCTATAGGTATTGTATCTTGATGACTTTGATATAATAACTACACACCAGGTGTAGTTATTCTACTTTGATATATTAACCACACACCAGGTGTAGGGCTTATAATTGTGATTACCCATGGGTTTTTTCATGCTTCTTCATATTGTCAGAGCGTGTGAAAGCTTTGTCGCAGACACCACAGTAGTATGATTTCTGTTTGGTGTGGACGGTCATGTGGCGCGAGAGTTCACTCTTAGTAACAAACTTCTTCTCACAGACTGTGCACGCATGTTTGCGCACATTAAGATGAAACTTCATATGGATTGAGAGTGAACTTGATTGTGAAAAGGCTTTGTGGCAGAGTTCACAGACAAATGGCCTCTCACCTGTGTGCTTTCGCAGGTGATTCATGAACCCTGTCTTTGTGTAATCTTTCTGGCAGAGGTGACAGAAGCTCGATTTAGAGTCTAACATACCCGGAAAGTGGCCATTTATATGTTTCCGAAGCTCCCAGTAACTGGGGAATTTTTCTGCACACACATGACAAGGGTACTTCTTCTCTTCGGTGGGTTTCGCACTGCACTGGTGTGAGCCAAGCAACTGTTCATTGGTAAACATTTGATTGCACTGGCTGCAGACATGACTAGTCTCAGTTTCAGTTGATAGTGTCACCTCCAGGTAATTTTCTATAGACATAACATTCCCATTTGAGCTATCGGCGTCGTCGATTTGAACTCCAGCAACTCCATTTCTATCTGTGTTTTCTTTGGTATCAGCTTTACTTAAGTATTCTCTGTAGTCTAAAGAGTCTTTACCTGTATTGTTATTGTCTGGTTCGACGAGGTGTAACACGGGCGATTCACTTTGTTCCCGGTCAGGAGATGTATTTTTCTCATTGTCGGAATGGTCGGGTCGTGAGGAGGCATTGTTATCAGATTCCCATTCGTTTTCCACTATCTCTACATCCGAATCGGATTCATCTGCGCTCGATGCTGTGTTATTGACCAAGTGGAATCCGATATCGTCGAAGCGTAACACGTTCGTTGGAAGTTTAACCCCAACGATAGCTTGAATCGCCTGCCATGAAAGCTCCTGGGGGTTGTTCTGCATATTAAATCGCACTACTCTAACCTATAAACGATTTCACTGATTACTACACGAAAACATCATCTTGAAAAATACTTAGGTGATAAATACAATTACCTTTTCAGTGCACGGCCACAAACAGATTTTTTGTAGCTTTTATTTAGATGACACTCCTGATTTCTACATCTAAAAATATTATGCTATGCACTGGCACTCAATAATGGAGTTTTTGATAGTGATGGGCTTGATGAGATTAGACGAGATGAACGAGTGTCAAGTTTAAGTATTTGGAAATATATTAAAATATAAAGAAATTATCGTGTATATTGATTCCAGTTGAGCCAAGAATTTAATTGATAACCATAATTATTACCCGTAGGTCAAGCCAGGTGAAGAACTGGCACAACACCTAGTGAACTGTGCTTAGCCACAAAACAAAGTGTGAGAGTAGTACACAATGTCACAGTAGTTGTGTCTTAAATATAATTTATACTCCCAAGGTGCCTACTATTTTCAGCTTTACTACTATAGTAAAGCATGTTTACCTACTTACTTTGCGTTTCTACACGCGTATTACGCAAAAACATTAGTTGCAACTCTTTGAAATTGAATATAGTAGTGCGCGCCACTGATTTTATTGCTAATAAGAATCTATTTTGCTCCTTGACTTTGGGTTCACGTCCATACGACGTGTTCCCTAATTCACAAGTAACAGTGTACGCTTAGCGATATTTTTAAATAAATATATTTTTTGTTATGAATTTATTAGTAATTGTAAATTAAATTATCTGATAAATTTTTCACCTCCCTATCAAATTATCAATGATTGATTGATACACAGACAAAAAAAGAAGTTACAGATTAAAAAAGTTACAAAATTAAGATAATATTTCTGTTAATATTGTTAGAATATGTCACTGTCCAGCTGTCAATTCTGAAGCCAATTTTTTATTTATTTCAGCTTGTTAGGATTTGACGTCGTGCTCTTTTACATTTGCCAGTTTGCCAGCCATATACGCGCTCATAACCTGCGCTCATGGAAGGGGTATAAAACGTCCTTGCCGGCGCTAGTCAAGTTCGCCGTTGACGGACACGTCAAGGAGGCCGATATTAAAATTATGACGTAGTCAAACAAGTAATTTTATTTGTTAAGTGTTCGCGGACGTGCTCGAGTGTGTAAAAGTGATCTAACGCGGTGAAACGTGTATTTTCGGTTTGTTACTAAAGCTCCATAGGCTTTTGTAAAGTCTTCACCACTTTACCAGGGTAGGGCATGACTTAGACTTGACTGTGACTATGACTTGTTTGCGTTATTTAGTAAAACTTTCAGAATTCTCAATAATAAAACTTGAAAAAATCTCAATTCTTGACCCAATGAACAAGACGCGCGATGCCAAAATCCTCTAAAGAGGAAGAAGGTTTTGGCGCCAACTTGGAAAAAAACATGTCGGCTCGTTGGATTATTTTCCTAAACTTGTGTATTTTCGAGTGTTACTTGTACTAAATGGTGAATTATTATTAATTAAATGCTCGTAAACGTGCTCGGGTGTGGACAAGTGATATAACGAGGTGAAACGTGTCTTTTCGTGTTGTTTCCAAAACTCCATAGGAGCCTCTTGTAAAGTCCCCACCACTTTACAGGGGCATGAGCTTGACTTGACCGTGACTTACTTAACTTGACTCTGACTTGTTTGACGTATTATGACTATACAAAACAGATGAACAGGCGGTATGGCCTTAAAGGCTTTAGCATGCCCGATGGGCGAATAATATTAAAAAAAATAGTAAAGAGGAAAGACGTAAAAAAATCCGCGCGCTTTTCTAGGTATTTCTTTGATCTTTTTTAGTTTTTTCCTTCACTTTCCTTCTCCCTGTAAAGTTTACGATAAGTTTGATGTTCGTTAATTATTATTTTCTTTCATTGTTATTTCTATTATTATTTTTGGTCATAGAAATAAGTAAATAGTTATTTACCAACAACTCACCCAGTGATTTGTCTGCACGATAAAAACCATCATCGTTTCTTGTTTGTAACTGGAAACAATGGACTCCTTAGAAAAGTTACAAAACTTCATCAAATCAAAGAATAACTACAATAATTTTGTAAACAGCTCGGAAATTCCTAGTATATGTAAAACTGAGCCGTGTATCCTTGGTGTAGACGAGGCGGGACGGGGGCCTGTTTTGGGTAAGGTGTTTAGAATCTAAACCTAGCATTTATTATACAAAGTCTCCTAGAACAAACTTGCTTTACAAATATCGTAAGTTCTCGCTTGCTTCTCATGCAAATTTTAATAACACCCTAAAATCAAAAACTTTCAGGTCCAATGGTGTACGGAATAGCATTCTGCCCTCTGAGCCAAAGTGATATTCTAAAAGCCCTTGGTTGTGCAGATTCTAAAGCACTAACTGAAGTGAAGAGAGATGAGATATTTTCGAAAATGCTCTCAGAAGAAGCACCTGTTAATAATGTTGGATGGGCATGTGAAGTCATCTCGCCTAATTACATCTCTAATTGCATGTACAAAAGAGCAAAACATTCTTTGAATGAGGTAAGCATTGCTACTGCACCACAACTGTTGAAAAAAAGTGCTGTTTATTGTTAGTTTTTATAAACTAACATAATTTTTTGTACATACACATTTACGAATGGACATAACTGGCAAGATACCATAGGGAGACCTACAAGCAGTGGGCAATCCAGGGTTCTGATGATGATGACAGACAACCATGGATTAACTCTTCAGTTATGAACTGTCTACGATCATAGACAGCCTATTGCACACTCATACCCTTAAACAAAATAAACCATCATTGTAATTTGGTAAAACAATATGCATTATCCTGTTCCAGGTGTCAATGAATTCTGCAATAGATTTGATCAAAAGAGTAGCGGAGCAAGGAGCGAACATCACTGAAGTATATGTTGACACTGTAGGCCCTCCTGAGAAGTATCAAGCTAGACTATCTGAGATATTTCCTACCTATAAAATTACTGTAAGTGACTATGTTGTTCTGGAATATTCTTCCACAATGGGTGGACTTTATTTTACCATGTTTCTACTGGGTTATTGAGTAGGGTATTGGTTTTAAGACCCATTAGTCTAGCAGCATTGAGGAGCATCGGCACAGAGAAGTCATCGGAACCGTCGTACCGAAACACAAATTCTTCACTCGGGGAAAAGGGAATGCCACTTTCACTCTTTTGAGTGACACAGCATGACAGCGACCAAAAAATTCAGCAAAGCTATCAAACCAGGCTCCATCATTAAGCTTTAGCATCTTTGATGCTATTCCTCTACTAATTTTTATCCTTTGCTAACATTTCCCTTTTAAAATTGAAGCACTGTCGCAAAGATAGTTACCAACAGTCTTCTCTTCACCAATGATGCTGCTTTTGTCCCAACGTCACTCCTTGAACTTGGGATAGACAAATTTTTGCATGCATTTGATGTGATTTTTGTCTATAAGATGGTAAAAACCTATACTACTACTAACTCTACTATCTACTGACTCTACTATAACTCTAACTCTACTATATACTGGAATGATAGAAACCTATACTTGTGAATGATCGGAAAAACCAGTAATTATGCTGGGTGGCACTCTTCTGGATATAGATAACAAGTTTTGCTGCTTAAATAATATAGTAGACCATGTAGACTTAAACTCATGCCAGCAATGATTCTAGTTTATTTTTAACCCTGTTTCAGGTAGCAAAGAAGGCTGATTCTATCTACCCAATTGTGTCAGCAGCCAGTATTGTAGCCAAGGTGACGAGGGACCATGCACTGAAAGTGTGGAAGTTCACAGAAGGCCTTGAAATGGACCATACGGAATTTGGGAGTGGCTATCCTGCAGGTAAAGATACATAAACAACAGTTATACAATTATTAGCGGAATATTTACCATAATAAGGTTGTGGATGATGCTCCCAATGGTCCTGTGAACATGAACACAAAACTGACATTTTAAATTATTATTATTATTGACTAATATTATTTGTTTATTCTAATTGTTTAATTTAATTTTGACATTATGCAATTTAATAATTTTGTTTGTTATTTTATTTTATTTCTTTCGTGTTTTTTTGTTTTCCATGTTTGATCAATATGTAACGATAATAAGAATGTATACACTGTGACTTGTAACTATATTTGTTATGAATAAAAAAGTATGAGTATGAGCATGGTGCATGTAATTGCTCCGAAATATCGGGAGCTCCATCTATCAACGTAATCATGATTTAAAAAAAACACATATAATTGTAGTGAACAGCCGTGATACTTTAAAACACTTTAACATACATACATCAACCTTGTAAAAACCCATATCTCTAGTGACTAATTATCATTCTGATACAAAGAATCCTAAGCAATACAATTTTACTTTACTTTCCTTCTAATTTTAAGAGCTATGCTCTTCTTGGTGGGAGTAGTTTCCAGTCTTCACAATTTTCAGCATTTTGATTTCCTTGTACGACATGACGACTCTTTCCTTGGATCGCCAGTGCCTGGACCTCACTGCGTGCTGGATACAAAGCATGTGAAATATTTTTATGGATGCTTTTTAGGCAAGCAATAAAAAAGGGCTCTCAAACAGTTGAACCCATTTTTAGGGTTCCGTACCTCAAAAGGAAAAAACGGAACCCTTATAGGATCACTTCGTTGTCCGTCTGTCTGTCCGTCTGTCTGTCCGTCTGTCAAGACCCTTTTTCTCAAGAACGCGTAAAGGTATCAAGTTGAAATTTATACTAAATACTTGAGTCTATGGTTTCTTTTGGCTGTAAAAAAATAAAAGTTGTAAGTCAATGCAATCAAAAGATATGAACGTTTATGTCGCATATTTTGCGATTTTACAGGGAAATCAAAACCTATAGGGTACTTCCCGTTGACCTAGAATCATGAAATTTGGCAAAAGGCAAGGTCTCATAGCACATATATAGGAATAAATCTGAAAGTTACAAATTTGAAGTTATATCATTTAAAAATAATTATTTTGCTATTACAAACTTTCATTTTGTAGTTGGAATGTATAGAAGAACCTTATAGTCAACTGCAAAGTTAAGTTTGTCTTTCAATATTTAAACTTTTTTTTTTTTTTGGACTCGCGCTCTGAGGGTTCTGTCCAACGGAACCCTCAGAGCACGAGTCCTACTCGTACTTGTCCGGTTTTTTTATATTTTTTAAAAATGTGACTTGATTGAGTGTTCTTAGCTATGATTCTAGAAAATCTGTTCAAGCGTTTGAAGATAGTCAGCTCTTCTATAAGGGGTTTAAACATTTTTGCTTGTTTTGTATAGCGATATCTTTGCCAATTGTGAACTAATTTGAATGTGTATATTTAGGAGTGAGAAAGAAAATATCCCGCTTCTAAGCGTGAAATAATAGGGTTCGAATCCCGTTTACTTAATTTCACGTGAAAGCTCATAAAAAAAAAATAAAAAAAATATGGTGCATATAGGATTGCACCCCCATCATCATCATCATCAGCCAGAAGACGTCCACTGCTGAACATACTGAACGACAGCCTGCCTTTTGCATCCACTGGATGCCCGCGACTCTCACATTGTCGTCGGTCCATCTAGTGGGAGGCCTACCTACGCTGCGTCTTCCGCTTCGTGGAACGTTTCGGATTGCACCCCCATTTAAGTATAATATTTTAAAAGAAATATAATATTATTCTCGCTAAGGTGAAATGTGTAATTTGCACTCGACTACGAAATTTATTTGCATTTTGTGCCAATTAAATCCATCACTTCATCAAAATTCGCGTGAAGATTTATTTACTATAAAAACGGCTTACACTCAGGATTATGTTTATCGGTCGAGACGACCGATCGTGAGTGTAAGCCGTTTTAATAGCAATAAAAAAAATCGCGCCAAATAATAACTTTGTAGCCTAGTATAACAAATATTTTAAACAAACTAAAAAATGTTTTCTTTCAGATCCACTGACCAAGAAGTTTATTCGCGAGCAGATAGACAACATATTCGGATATCCGCTCCTCGTGAGGTTCAGCTGGTCAACCGCAGAGCTCATGCTTCAAGAAAAAGCCGCCGCTTGCACATTTGAAGAAGTGGACGAAGATGGAACTACTAAGAAACCAAAGAAATCAATAAGTTCTTTCTTCTCAATGCCTGAGGAAGTGCCAAAGAAAAAGCACAAGTTTTTCGAGGAAAGATATCTGAGTACAGGCAATGCTTTCGAGTAATAAATGTAAGTAAATAAATGTTTTTGATTGTAGTATTTTGTTTAGTTCTGATTTGGAGATGTTATGGAATTGAATTAGAAATGTTCATTGATTTAGTAACAAAAATTGTAAAAAAAATATGCATTCAGAATGATTCTTGAATAACTAAGAGGTTGTCGCTTATGGTAGGGTTCCGTTGCCAAATCCACATAATTGTGGTGACATTCATAGTTAGAAATTGTTGGTTCTATTCTCAGAGCAAATCGCATTGAAAGTGCATAGAATTAAAGTGTGTTTCCGGAAGTGAGCGTATTCCCTAATGAAGGAGCTCTAATGGCACCGAAATCAATCGGTCGTCTCGAACGATAAACATAACGTGAGTGTAAGCCGTTGTTATAGTAATTTATAATGAGTCCTCACGCGAGTTTTGATGAAGTCAAATAGAATTGCTCTAAGGTTTGAATTAAAAAATACTTTGTGGAATTCAGAGATGTATTATTCTGACATAACTGAGGACATAACATACACTTTTATTATGACCACAAAAAATAGGATAAACAGTTTTCCCATTTATTCAAGTAATTATAAAAATATTAAAAATTGTTGTTCCAAATATTTTTAAATATTAACGTCGTAAAATTACCGAAGCACATTTTTAAAAAGTAGACAGTCATATTATATCTTTAAAAAACATTAATTGCGCGAGCGAAATTGCTGCACCCGGTATTCTGACCCTTAAATCTCGCATTACTATGGAATCCTAAAAACATCAAAAAAGGTGAAAATAGTTGTATCTCAGTCTGTTAGTTCCTCTGTACGCATATACAACCGTTTTTAGTCCAAGTAGACGTAATGAGAACTCACTGGATATAGTATGATTTTTTACAACACATTTGCTCAAAAAGTGCACTTACGAAGCCTGTATACATCGTTCGAAAGTTAAACATTATCTCTAGTATATAATCTTTGACATTACGCATCATACAACGGAGCGTGCGGTAATGAATTTTACCGCACGCTCAGATGTATAGCACCGTGCGTGTACTTTACGGTATTTTTTAAATTTCCATTTCCATAAAAATTGTTTCATTTGTAGCCTTTTTTTCTCGCAAATGTGTTGTAAAACTCGTGACTATGGTAAGCCCTCGACTTCGTCTCGGGCTTACATTCATCTACTCGTTTGTAATAACCAACTTACCGCACTTGTATCATAAATAACTATTATCCCGGAAAAAATGCTCATAAACCTAAATCGCGAATAAAATCTCAAGGGCAGCTAGTGGATTAGCAACAGATATTTTGGTTTATTTTTACCCGACAGCCCATGAGTGTTTTTCTGTTTTTGTTTGGAGGGTAGTGTTTTTCGGGCGTACATTTATACATTTGTTCATATGTATTTTAACAAAAAAAGAATCATCAAAAACAATTCTAAATTGGCGGAGTAATCGCGTAACAAACATACAAAAAAAATATTGATAATTTCCTTCTTTTTGAAGTCGGTTAAAAAACTGTTAGTTACCTTCTTTAGCCTAACTGGCTTGACCGATTTAGACGAGTGAGGTGTCGTTGGATTTCTTTTTACAAGCTTTTATTTAACTTGCCCTGGTAATGTGGGACAAATCTTGCAACTGAATTTTAGACCAGTTATCCTCAACCGATTGAGCTGAAATTTGGCATATTTTTGTTAGTTCGGTGACAAGTTATGGTACCAACGAGCTTGGTCTGTTGGTTGTGACAGAAGGTGGCCATAGGAACTCCTAAACGAAACGACGTAACCCCGTCGTGTTTGGGTTCGTTGGATTTGTCTTCCCAAGCACTTTGGTACTAGATGATAAATTCAAGATGGCGGACAAAAATGTTCTTATCTACCATCATGATATGGGTATCAAATGAAAGGGTTTATTGAGAAAAAAAAAAAAAAAAGTTTTTTAAAAGTATTTATAAATTAATAAAATTTATTACGTCTGAAGCACTACATTTTCATTAACATTATTACTTGTTCAAGCATTAACTTGTGGTTTTTTTTTATATGTGAAAAAAAAAAAAACGATTCCACAGTTATTTTTCCTTTTATTTTTCAAAAGACTGATGGCCTTTTCGCGCAAAAATTACTTAACTTCGCCACTAGCTTCGTAGGACTAATTTGGCCATTTAATATCATTGCATGACTACTCTGTAATAAATTGGCTGTCTTCATAGAATATAAACTATTATGCATGTACGTTGAATTATCTTGAAGGAAGTACTTAGTTTTGAACAATACAGGATTAGCTTGGGGTTTAAATAAAGGTGTATGTATGACAAGTATGTGATTCATTAGCAAATGTGGCGTACAGGACTTTGTTAGTGAAAATGCACGGTGTAGCATCGCTGATCAGTAGAAATCGTTAACAATTTAAATACGATTAATGCAGTGTCCGTTTGTCTTACGCTTACCATACAATGTGCATAATATGTAGGTACTTATATTGGAGTATCTCCAAAAATGCCATATTCGAAAGCTGTTACGACATTCTTTTGAGAAATTTAGGTGCGAAGCCCGATTCAAAATAATGGATCAATTTGTGTCCTATGTCCGACGAGTTAGTCCTTGTTACGTTTTGAATCTCAAAAGGAGTACATTAAATAGCTCATAACATGAAAATAGCTTATTGTGACCGATTGGAGCGACGATAAAACTTTCACAAACAAATTGCGGTCTATAAAAGATTTCTTTAAGCGATGAAAGGTCCCGAGTTGGGGGCTCATCCAAGAAGGTTACTCGTTGGGCTGTCTAACAGACATTAGCATGCGTGCCGCGCGCCTGCGCCTACTTACCATGAGCAATGCGGAACGCGCCGGGTTCACTCTGAGAATTTAATTGTGTTCCATTATCATATTTAGGTTCTTTTACTGTAAGTCAAAAGTGAAAACTGAATGAGAGACCTCGCCGCTTGTCATTCGTCAACGACAATCGATGGCGACAACTTCTGTTTGACGGTAGCTCGAAGATTATCAACATGGCGTTGAAGCATCTGGTACTGGTGTTGGGTATAAGCGTTTGTGTCAACGCTATCATGGGCCCGAACAATGGGACTAAAGCCTTGAAAACAGACACGTACCTGGATGCGTATTCCAAATCCCGGATAGATGCGGAGAAGGCGAAGCAAGGGGTCGTGATTGTGACAGCAAAAGACGGAGAGAAGGAAATAACTAACCGCGACGACAGTTACAGTCCTGGATACGACTACACGCCTCCGTTTTCAAGTGGATCCAGCTTCAGTTCTTCGGGATCTTCGAGTTTCTCGGGACCTTCCAACAGTTACTTACCATCGTCGAGTTATTCCCCGTCTGTGAAATTTGAATCGGATATCACCTACGATGCGCCACCAAATTCGTATGGACCACCTGCAAAGAGTTATGGCCCGCCTGCAAATTCTTACGGACCACCCGCACAAACTTATGGACCTCCTTCGCTTACATACGGCCCCCCTATCCACAAACCGCTACCTATATATGGGCCTCCGAGGCCTACATACGGCGTTCCTTACACCGCTCCCGCGCTTGGTTTCTTCGACAAATTTGCCTTGAAGTTGGACATTTTAACGATCGCAAAACTTCTGCTAAAGTTTCTAATATTCAAGAAGCTCGTGACGATGCTGGCAGTAGTGTGCATGTTGTTGGTGATACCGAAACTCATTAACTTCAAGAAAGACGGGGCCAGCCCTAATAACGATGAGGAGGATCGGAAGTTTAGAGACAACAACGGTGAGTGGACATTATTACCATTTTTTTACAGCCTAAACGAATAACGTAGGTGTAGGTATTTTTCTATATTCCATTTTGCTTTAAAATATTTAGTAGAGTTAGTGTATAGGCTTATACATTTTTAACCTTCTAAACGACACAAAGTATGCTACTATAAGCGAAAAAGAGGGTATTGTGTTTAACGAGTATGTTTTTTAACGCGTATATTTCCGAGTTTGACCATTACGTAACTCTCGTGTTGGTAAGTGACAATGTGGTCGACGATGGAGCATACAGGCTTAAAAGATCTCTTCACCCAGAAAAAAAAAACGTTTGAAAAGCCCTAGATTGTATCTCACAGGAAACAAGGAAGCCATGTAAGTATATTTCCACCTACAACCATCGCAATCGGTTTTGATAAATTAAGGTTCGATAAATTCGTGTAGCTTCAGGGATGGTCCCTGGGTAGGTGACGTCATCATTCATACAAGATGGCAACATGACAAAAAATACACTACTTAGTTCAGTTTTATATTTAGTTTATTGTTTTATTTACCTTTGTTTAGTGCTTTTTTGCCACAAATTGAATTGTCTATGTCTACATGTAAAATCAGGATTTAAAAAATTGCACCCATTCATTTATGATACGTACTGCCCAAGAATGGAACTCCCTGCCGTCCTCCTTGTTTCCTGAGAATTACAATCTGACTGTCTTCAAGGCTAGAGTGAATAGATTTCTTCTAGATCAACGTGTTCTATCCTCAGTCGCACCGTCGCTTACCATCAAATAAGTTGGTGGCCAAACGAAGACCACTTATGTATAAAAAATTGCACAGGTTTTAAAAATAGGTGTGTTATTTGGTACATAATTTTTGTTCAGGTGTCCATTCGCGAAATACGATACGCCAAAATATAGTTCTGGGGTTTTTATATTTGAAAGAAAGAAACTTGTATTTGTGTTTGGGTCTTTAAGATAGAAGTAATTAAAATTGAGTATTTCATTAAAAATTTCATGCAAAACGGGAAATGAGATGTATTTAACTCTATAAAATAATTGTGGTCTACCTGTGTGAGGCAATTCAAGTTTGATTGCATTCTAATTATGCGAGGCATGCGATATTCAAGCTATATTTTACTTGATTCACGAAAATGTAGAAACGGCACAGATAAGATCTGTGAGAGACAGCAATAATTTACAAAAGTGATAGAAATATGAAAGTAAATATAATAATAATAAAAATATTGGTAAATTTCAGAAAACTACGACGATTTTAACTTCGCGCGTTTGACAGTTCTAAGACAGGACAATAACGTTACGTCTGTCGGATCAGCTAGTTGTAAATAGTGTAATTTCGTACGCTTGTTTCCATACATCTCAAACAGTAAATTTATCAGAGATTGAAAAGATCTTTGACTGAGGTTGTTATCAATAAATAGGTTCATCATTATCAGCTAACCCATCGCTATGTTGATAACCCGCTGCCAGGCCTCCCCTTGTTGGTGATGGTATATTATTCAACTTTGTCCCCAATCGCCTCTATTCGCATTCTGCTACCGTTCTAAGGCATTGTAATCTTACTACTTATACTAATATCATAAATACGAAAGTGTTGATTTGTTGGTCGTTTGTTTGTATGTTATTTCACGCAGCAATATGTAGAGCAAAGGTTCGATATGTAGAGCAAAGGGTCGACGTTATTTTTTGCACAGAGATACGTAAACTCGGTCATAGTCTCATAGTATAGTAGTGTATCGGTCACAGTATGGTCAAGGTGTTAGTTATTTGCTCTGACTGCTGCAGTAACATTGTAAAAAGTTTAATGAAAACCACGAATTCTGGCCCCCGATTCTACTAAACAAATTGTTTTTAAATTGTAATTGTTTCAATTTTAATTTGTAAAGAATGGGCTCAAAAAAAAAAATTATACTAGAAAAATGCCACTACCTAATACCTATTATAACTTAGTATAAACAATTGCTAATTCGGTATGTAAAGTTTTTTTTTAGTATTTTTTTTTATATTTTTATTTCGTAGATAAGGCTATTTTAAGAAACTAATTTCAATATTATTGTTTTCTATTCAGTAGTTATTTTACAATATTTTTTTGAAAATTGAAATTATGTGACGTCACCATATAGCACAAAATTTCGTTGCGTTGAGAAGCCTAAAAAGCACCCCATATTTTGAGGCAATGATTTACAAATTAAAATTAAAACAATTTTGAGGCAATGATTTACAAATTAAAATTAAAACAATTACAATTTAAAAACAATTTGTTTTGTAGAATCGGGGCCCTGATCACTTTCGCTAGATTTTTGACCGTAATACTACAGCCTTACTCAGCAGGTATGATATAATTCAGTGAAATATTAGTCTAGTATGAGTCACAGAATTCGCAGTTTCCACTAAAATTGTCACACTTTTATTTGGCGTCGTTTACTTGTAGGTATCTAATTTGATACAAAATAGGTATATTATGCGTGGTAAATAATATGAAATATCTTAAATATTTCCGTCCATATCTCACTATTTTGTTTACTTCCGAAGACCTTGATCAAGATAGCCGATCCTTCCATTTAGACGTGCAGTAACGCGTATAGTGTATTCTTTAGATAAAATATTATAGATAAAGGGCTTCATGATCGTGGCATGTTTATGCTTAGTCATATTGAACAAACAGTTTAAGATTTGGAGATTTACTGGATTAATGGAGGCCAGAGCATTGGTTTTGTGCGCTTACGTAGGTGCTGCTTAGAGGCCTAACCGTTTTAAACAAGGAATATACTCAATAATTTATTGCACATTATGAAATTAACATACAATCTTAGGCAGCATTATGTGTTTATGGTAGGCAATAGGAGGCATCGTAGCTCCCAAATTGCTGAACTGATTGATTTAGTTTTCTTTGTTTTAAAGGTGACTTGACTGTCAATTTGTATGCGACGAAGGAAGAGTACGGAACCGTGTGTAGATTCGTTGGGCTTCCTTTGCTTTAGTCGTTAGCCGCCTATTGGCAGAAAAGTAGAACAGGTTTTAGCGGAAAATAAAATGTTACATTTTTAAATTAACGATGTTAATAGCTACGATTCAAGAATAACTAACTGTTCAGCCGTTTGAAGATTATCAACAATTTTTTCGGGAGTTAAAAAAAAAAAAAAAAAAACCCGTCGTATTTTTGTGACGCTGGTTTGCATAACGAGTGATGAAATGACAATTATAAATTTTTTGTTGAAGAGTTCGAACAAAATATTATGTTAAGACTGGTTCATTGTTCAATCTTTGTAAAGTTCCATTTTCGATGTTCTTAAGAAAGCCATAATCTTAATGTCAAATGTCAAACGTCGACATTTTTTGAAGTAATCTTGTTATTGTTACCTAATATGTTAATGTGGTAGAAAATAAAATTGTTTTGTTGTACGTTACGCACCGTAAACCATAAACTTCATTTGCGGTTAGGAAAGTTTTCCTTTTATGTTATCTTCTTCATTCGAGGTACCATTCGAAGGTTACTAAGCATACCTTCCATAATGCGTAGGACTGTGGTTTGGAATATTGCGTTAAGATCGGAAGTGTAGAGTAAAAAAAACTTAATTAAAAAAAGTCTGTACCTACATTATTTCCTGATTTCTTACAAAAGGGGATCATATTAAAGACGGACTGAATGATTTTACAAGTGTTTAATGTACTACAGCCTACTTGCTTGCTTCTTGCTCTAATATTATAGCCCGTTGGTCTAGTTGGTAGTGAACCTGCCTTCTGCGCTTGGGGGCGTGGGTTCGATTCCCACGTAGGACAAACATTTATGTGATGAACATTTGTGTTTGTTCTATAACTGGGTGTTAGTATCTATTTAAGTATGTATTAAAAACTATATTTGTATGTATATCAGTCTCTGGCAGCCATATCACAAGCTTTGCTTAGTTTGGGGTCAGATGTATGTGTGTGCAAAAATGTCCCGAATATTTATTTATTTTATTTATATTTAGTTTTCCCCATAGGTACTATTTTAATATTTGTTAATGTAATTGTTATATTTTCAGTGGTAGAGTTAACATCAGTGCAACAGCTGGTAGAGCGCGCGATCTCGGTGTACGGTCGACAGCACTCGGACTGCGGCGTGACCTGCCGCGTGCGCAGGGTCATTGAAGACATCTACGAGTTCCAACCGTATTACAGGTGAGAATTCTTCTGTAGTAAAGTTGACATCAATACAATAGCTGGTAGAGCGCGCGATCTCGGTGTACGGTCGACAGCACTCGGACTGCGGCGTGACCTGCCGCGTGCGCAGGGTCATTGAAGACATCTACGAGTTCCAACCGTATTACAGGTGAGAATTCTTCTGTAGTAAAGTTGACATCAATACAATAGCTGGTAGAGCGCGCGATCTCGGTGTACGGTCGACAGCGGTCGGACTGCGGCGTGACCTGCCGCGTGCGCAGGGTCATTGAATACATCTACGTGTTCCAACCGTATTACAGGTGAAGATTCTTCTGTAGTAGAGGTGAAATCAAATCTGATGTAACAGGTAGAGCGCGCGATCTCCGTTGGGGCCTAGCTCACTTTATTAACAAAGATCTAGGTAATTAGATAACAGATAAATGAATCAAGTTTTACTTTCATTTGAAAATTTTTGGTCAGTCGAAACTCACATATTTTTAATATGATGTTTTTTAAAACACTGTTTAAAAAAAAGTTTAGTTAGTTTTTTTAGTTTTGTTTGTTGTTTTTTGTTTTAATGTTTTTTATTTTAACTATTGACAATTATATAAAGTTATATGATTATTTACGGGATATTTACCGTGGTTAGGTTGTGGAATGAGCTCCCGATATTTCGGCGTAGTTACATGCACGCATGTTAAATATCCCGTAAATAATCATATAACTTGAGTGAACAACCGTGATAGTTTAAAACAGTGTTTGACAATTATATTGTAATAATTATATAAATTTTCTACTTCTGACTTAATTTGAGAACCATCATGTAACTATTTTTGTTATGAATAAAAATCTGAATCCAAAAGAGCCTTCCTACTGCTATAGCTGAGTACTACTGTTTTGGTTTTAGTCTTCTAATGGACTGAACACTAAGTATTCTTCCTCTTTATTTATTGAGATCTATTTTGTCTTGATTATATTTTGATTGTTTTTTTCTTCATTTTCAGGGGTTCGTCGTGAAACAGACGGCGGCGGTCCAGGTGCCATTGAATTTAGTCTGAATTTTAGTCAGCTCTAGCTATCGTAATAATTTATTGATTATTTATTTAATTACTTGAAATTAGACTTGTAAGAGTAGAATATTAGTTTAGTATAGTAGTAGTATTAGTTTATTTTAAAAGCTTAATAATAAATTGTAATTGTTACCAACATTTTAGTTTGCATTTTCGTATCATGCGTCACACATATAAACCATACAATTGTAGAATGTAGAATAGTTTTATGAAAACTGTTATATTAGTCAAATATGGCTACAACATTAGCCTATTAATGTTCTTACTGCTGGGACACAGGCTGTCTCTCAGAGGGAGAGAGAGAGAGAGAGGATGTGCTCTAATCCACCATGCTGGCCCAGTACATGTTGGCGAATGACATACATCTTTGAACTTTTAAGGTTCTTAGACATACCGAAACTAAAACATGGCTAACGTTTGACAAAATACTAAGGTCCTACGCTGGTTGTGTAAGAGGAAGCTTCACGGCGTCCATTCTACCGTGGAATTGTAAACTCTTCGGTTACCGCTTACTTAAAAATTGTGCCCTTAGAAGAACCAGGTGCGGCAGTACAACTTTGAACCTACAACCGTTTTTACGCCGCGACGTCTACGTCTCGACCCTACAGTAGGAGTTAGGTCCAAGAAATTAAGTTTAATAAACTCATCTACGCTACAAAGTGCCTCGTATAAATACTTGTATAAACTTTTGCTGACAATGAGATACACGCATGATTTTATATTCCCAAAAAAAAAAAAACTACAAATGAGCTGAAAAAACCCGATAAAAGGGCTGATAGTCTTAAAACGGCTGAACAGAAATTATTGAATAAATAATAGCTTAGAACACTCGATCATCAAGTCGCCTTTCAAAAGAAAACTAAATCAAAATTGGTTCAGCTGTTCGGGAGCTACGATGCCACATATACACAGATGTGTAACTGTGTGTCAGTTGCCTTTCAAACAGAAAAAAATACAATCAGAATAGGTCCATCGGTTTGGGAGCTACGATGCCACAGACAGATAAACACGTTAAACTAGAAAACTTATATTTGTTTGCGTCGGTAGTAGGTTAAATAGACTTCCGAGTTGTCCAATACAAGTAAAGCGAGTTAAAAACTGGTCAATCCGTCGGTTCCTAAAATAATTATCAATAAAAAAACGACTTAACAAAAATTGGTAAAATACGCATAATTTCGGGGAATTTTCCAGTTATTTTGTTTATAAAGCCAAACTACTAAACTGATTTTGGTGAAATATCTATGGGACCAATCTGAAAGTATATCCTTTCAATAAAAAATAAAAAATCCAAATCGTTTCAGAAATGACGGGAGGTCTGAGGTAACAAAAATTTTAAACATAAATACAACTGAATTGTAAACCCTCTCCTTTTTTAAGTCGATTAATAACACCGTTAATTTAAAAATGTAACATTTTATTTTCCGCTAAAAACTGTTCTACTTGTCTGCCAATAGGCGGCTAAGGACTAAAGCAAAGGAAGCCCAACGATTCTACACACGGTTCCGTACTCTTCCTTCGTCGCATACAAATTGACAGCTAGATAGAGATACCTGGCGACATTGTATTGTTTCGGTACAATTAAAGAATTGGGTGACGGATATCGTATGCAAGAGGCGTTACGTTCGTGATGGAAAGTGTCTGCGAAAGCATGCACTTGATTTATTTTCTCTGGTTTATTCAACGTTTAGCAGACTTGCATGTGAATTCGTTACGTGATTTCCTCGGGTACGAATCTCGCGAAAGTTTTTTGGCTCGTTCGTTTACGTGTTTTGTGTAAAGCTTAAACTGTTGCGTGAATTGTTACGTAACTATATTCTTTCTATAAATACCCGCAATTTTCCGGATTTTCTCGAGAAAAAAGTTTTGTTGATACCTCTTGATACGTAAAATTTCCTTGTAAATTTCATAGATTTTCATACGTAATAAATCGTTAGTGTGAATATTTTTAGGTCAGGACGCAAATAAATTTTTGCAAACATTGACAAGGAAAATTCTTCACTGAGAACAACAAGTTACTGCTAGTTTTTTCCCGACTGCTCAAGAAAGAGGGCAATGTTTTTCGGGAGTATGAATTTTTGTATATTTTTTTATGTTTCATTATTACCTCCTGTAGCTTAAACGGCTTGACCGATTTTGACGAGTGAGGTGTCGTTGGATTGGTTATGCTATATTATATATTATGGATTGGACTCTTTATGCCCGAAATGTGTGGGCTAGGTATATTCTCGGCGGGTTTTTGTTTTAATAATATTACTTGTATTATTTGGGCCGAAAGGTTATGGAATGGAGACCACGGACCGGTAAGCACAGCGAAGGACGTCCAGTCCACTCACAAGATGGACAGACGACCTAAAAGAGACCGCAGAGAAACGCTGCATGGATGCAGGCCGCTTCCAACTGGCCCTTTTGGAGATCGATGGGGGAGGCCTATGTCCAGCAGTGGACGTCCTATGGCTGAAATAATGATGATGATGATGAATATTTATACCTAACTAGCGACATGTCTCAGCTTCCGTAATACCGTTCTCGGTAACCGAAACCGGAGCGGGTCGCTTGTTATATAATTATATAAACCTTCTGTGAAAAATAACCTAACTGATTGTGAAAACCGCATCAAAACCCGTTGCGTGGTTTAAGAGGAGTTAGCGGTTATACAGACAGACAGACGCGAAAAGCGACTTTAATTTATACTATGTGGAGATAGAGATAATAATGTTCGTTATTTAACTTTTAAAAACAAACCTAGTTTCGTTGATCCTACTTTAGTTTCGGGGTTATGATGATAACATCACGCATCAACGCAACCTCCTAAACTAGTTAACTTTTTCTAAGAAGTCCATCTGCATTTGTCCGCGGCTTATCCTTATTTCAATTAAATCGTGTAATTATGGATATTTATGGACGTTAATTCAAGCCAATTCAACCAATTGAAACGTCTCGCGCGACGCCACTCGGATTTGGACTTAAATGACGTGAACTCGGTCATTTACCTCTGAAATAAGAAACAGTAATCAGCGAGCCATTTATAATCATCATCATTTCGACGTCCACTGCTGGACATAGGCCTCCCCCACCCATCGATCTCCAAAAGGGTCGGTTGGAATCTGCCTGCATCCAGTGTTTCCTGCGGTCTCTTTTAAATCTTCTGTCCATCTTGTTGGTGGACGTCCTACGCTGCGTTTACCGGTACGTGGTCTCCATTCGAGAACCTTTTGGCCCCATCGGCTCTCTGTTCTGCGTGATATGTGCCCTGCCCACTGCCACTTCAACTTGCTAATCCGGTGGGCTATGTCGGTAACTTTCGTTCGCCTACGGATCTCCTCATTTAGCAAACTAGAGATTCCCCGAGCATAGCCCTCGTCATAGCTCCATTTATAATCACAGAAAATTAAACCAAAAGATAATTAAAAATGTGACATGAAATTAACCTTGTGTTTAATCATGTGTTGACAGTATTAGTTCATAACATCGTTATAGATTTGACCCTATTAAAGTTTCATTAGTCGGGTAATGGGCTGGTTAATTTTAGTGTTAGCGGTAATTCGCGTATTAATTGGAGTGTTCCCGTTTGTGACAATGACGCAATGATCGGAGGTCGAGCTCTCCTGAGCATTCTAAAACAAGCCGGAATTCGTAAGAACTTAGGACAAGTAGAGAAGATACCTAACTGGGTTACGTGGAAAGGGTGTACTAAGCCGAAAGGGTTCCAGAGTACTTATCATTATGAAATTTTTTTACTATGGGAGCAACTCTGAAATCGCCAATTAAAACAGCTGTTCCATATAAAACGATCTCTCGACAAAACAAATAAATCACCCGATAAAATGTAGAGAACAGCTGATATTTCTTTCGCGATTTTAGGTATAGTATTGGTCCCATAGTAAAAGTTCTTCATAATGATGGGGTCTGTGAACCCTTTCGGATTAGTACACCCTTTCCACGTAACCATTCCGCGCTAACATCTCATCATCAGCAAAAAAAGATTGAGTAAAACGTACAGTACCTATGCGATTGTCATTTGAGTTTATGATGCGGTTTTTGCTACTTACGCTTAAAAATAATTTAATATTAATTTTACATTGAACTTTGTCTTGTTCTCTCATTAGCCGAGAGAGCGAGACAAAGCTCAATGTAAAATTAATAGTTATAAGAATGTTTTTGAGGGTGTGGTACGCCCCCTGGCAACTATACAAACGCCCTATTGCAAAATTGTGTTCTTTGAACACAATTTTGCAATAGTGTTAAAATTAGGGCGGGGTGCGACACGACAATGAACTTGGCGGAAGCACTTGTCACGCCCGCAAGCGTGGCATAGAACAATGCCCCTCGCTGTCAATAAACTATTAGCTATTCCGAAGCGGCACGAATTTCACACTAAACTGCTGTTAAGAAGTCGAATAAATGGAATACCGTAAACACCGACCACTAAAATGTGCCGTTATTTGAATACACGGTGAAAGAAATTCGGCGCCGGCGCAATTTCTGCTGGAGGCCATCGTTTCAATGCTTTACAGTGTTAACAATTGTGATTCTAAAGATGACGTTTTCTTGCATCTCCTAATAATCAGAAAAATCCTAATAAGTACAACTATAGCGAGATGGTCATGTAACGTTGCGGACGTGTTTGAATTGATTGTCTTTGTCTCTACACTACAAATATCTAAGATCTGTGTATTGTGTAATATTTCCTCGCAGCTGTACTATGTCGTCAAGTGTAATTAAAATATCTGTTTAATGATTATGTATAAATTTTTCCATACTACGTATGCTTGGTCCATCATTTATTTGCTCTGACAGGAACAATAACATAGTAAAAAGCTGAATGATAATATTTTCTTTTAATATTTCACTGAAGTATGTCGGGTACCTGCTACAGTCTTGCGTACAAAAACCTAGCGAAAGTGATTAGAATTCGTGGTTTTCATTCATCTTTTTACAATATTATTGCAGCTATACTGGGTTGTTGTCAGAACAAATACGTGCTTGGACCTAATTTAACGACGGAGGCACGTCAGAAAAACTGCGTGCATATCTCAGATCGATATTACCGATGTGATGTCATTTACGTTCATCGACAATGGTACCAGGGCCAGTAGCAGTCCCATTGATCCATTGTGGCGCTGGCAGGATGGGCAGGTACTGGAGTCAAGTGCAGGAGCGCCGGGGTGGAACGCTCGCTAGTCACTGCGGAATCCATGCGTGCGGTCGGCACACGTGTGAGCGTTCTGACGCATCATAACACCGCGGTTGCGACCATAGCTTCAGTGTCCGCTAGCGTCCAGTGTGAGCTAGCCTTTAGTGGAAGCTCGTGGAAACCTTGCGGGAAAGTGAGCTTTTTTGCTGTGAAATTGTGTGAATGAAAGTGAAACAAAGTGAGGAGAGCAAACTTCAAACGATGTTAGTAAGTAAGTATTTTGCAAACAAATTATGTATAAGTAGTGGAGTATTGAGCACTAGAAAGTACTTGTAGTATATCATTATTATTAGGTAGTTTGACTTGTTTATTTACTGCTTAGTAAGAGTTTTTAAATGATAGGCTTGCATTTGACGGCCACCACCACGCCGTAACGCCGCGCAAACTTGGAGACACCAAGATTGTAACTATCGGAGAACACCCATTCAGGCAGCGGCGCAGCGCATTTCACAGACTAGCGATTAGGACAATAAAAGTGGAATTGAAGCGCTTCGTATGGGTTTTCGGAATATCAACCATAAATTGGTGTAGCTTTTTCGTGCCCGCCCTGGCCGTCCAATAGAAAATGAACAGGAGGGAATTAGCTCATGCAGATCTGATGTACACTCTCCGAAATGTATCCAACAAAAAACCGATAGATTAGCAACTTCGCGCCGATGTTCTTTGAAAAGATCATCTGAAAACTCACTGCGTCCATTGAGAATGTCATACCTAATACCTATTATATATGTGCGAAACTGTGTTTGTTTGTTTATTATGGTTTGTTTGTTTCTTTTAAAAGCAGTAACAGAGCAACTGATTTTTTGCATGGGTATATACTTCAAGGGTCGGCGAATGACATAATCAAAAAAGTACGATACCTGTAGGATCACCTACCCGGGTGTACCTAACTGCAGGGCGCTGATAGTAGGTAGGTACTTGTATATTCGGATGATCTTGTCAAAAAACATCTTTACTAAGTATTCAATAAACTAGATCAAGAAAACTGCTACCTATCTAGCTGATTGAATGAGCCGTTACTAAGCGGAGTGCATCTTCAAAAAAAATTTTCTGATGAATCTAGTGTAATTCCGCTTCTTCTTGGCGTTCGTTTCGTTTATTCTCTTTTATGTAATTAATATTTTATTTTAGGTTAGGCTAAATTTGCATCACAAATATCTATAGAGTAAAATAATTTATCCTTATTTTACTTGAATTGCGGAGTTACATTAGAGATTCGTCAGAAAAACAGTTTTTTAAAATGATTTTTACCTAACGTTTGTAGCCGTAGGACTTAGGCAGAAACCAATCTAGTTCTTAAGTAATGAAAATTTTAGCATATAGCTGTCTATTATGTCTTCTGTGACTGTGACATAGCACGCAAGTACTAAACTTAGATGCTTTTTACCTGTTTCGTAATCGCTTTAATTTAATTTAAAAGTTTCACGAGCTGTGTCCGGAAACGCGTAAAAACAATGGAATTTGAATTCATTGTGTAGTCTAACATAAAGTTTCTAAACACGTAGAACCTATGTCCTACATGCTCACTGGATGAGAAAATTACGTAACACCGATAACAACTTTATTAGCTTTACCTGACTGAACTTAGATCAGTTAAGTTAGTTGCCAACTGTCACTGAGGTAGGTAACTAAGTAAGCGTATACCTATATTTTCTGCGATATTTTCACCTACGCGCAAGCTGTAAGAAAATTTTAAAGCGTCCAAAAACATACAAAGCAAAAGTAGACTAAAACTATTCTGCATTTAGTCTAAGCATTGTTACAAAGTTATAAGACTCGCTTTAGTTTGTCAGTCTTTCTAAAATACTAAATTTATATAAACTAACTTTTTCGTGAATTTTGCACTAGACCCAACGATATGCGTTTGTAAATCAATGTTAAGATATATTTTGGTATTATATTATTTTCTTCAGTTAACTTCATCAAACCATCAATCTATCGGTCAAGTAGGCATGTAGTATTTGCGAGGTTAAAAATAAAAGGGATTTTTATCTCTGAATCTCATGTTATCTTTTATCAGACGCCCACATACCTATCTGAGGTGTTCTGGCAAACATTGTTTAGTCTGTGTGGTTCCTAACACCTGGATAGTGATGTTTACCAGATACTTCTATATTCGCTTATCTTGGCGCAGTTCGATACAAAATTCATTCATTGTCCGTCTTTTGTCGACCGGAACATACAATTTCATTGTCTGTCAGTGACTCTGTGCTAAACTGGACCGCATTCTCTATGAACAAGTATTTGAACTACGATATGTAAGTAGGTGCTTATGGTTTGCTAATATTAGATGCTAATGGGGCCCTGTCTATCAATCTGAAAGCAAAATTCAGAATAACTAATCTGACTGCGAATAAATCCATCCGTAATACTCTGCGTTACGCATGTTTTAACTAAAGTAAGTAGGCACTTGCGTATTATCTTTTACGTGTTTCCTTCATTTTCGAGCCCGTTTATATTCGTAAGTAGGTTTTAATAGGTGTTTGCCGGTAGTACGGTGATAGGATGTAGAGGCAGAGGCTGGCTATGTTTGGAAGGACGCCGGTTGCGGTCGTGCGCTGGTAGAAATCGCGGCTGTTACTTCCTCTGAACATTGTACTTTTGTTTCCACTGTGATTGTACTTTACGGACTATACCTATTACCTATACAGTATATAGGTACCCACTCTGTCCACAATAATAATGTACCTATGTCGGGTGTACTCAGAATTTGTATCTTTACGTTTTTGTGGTTATGAGCTAGGCCTTAGGTGCCTACGCTTTATCATGCGTTGCCGCATTTTTCAAAGACCATACTTAATGGTTATTTGTAGCTCTTTGGCCTCTACCGTGACTGCATTTTAATAAAATACATCCTATAGACTTAATAACAAAGTACATACTAAATCTTTTTTTACGTAATAGATTTAGTAAATTTCAAAGTACGCATTCGATGCAGTTGTATTGATATCACGCACGACTAGTTTTCCTAATGTCCACAGCATTAGAAAAACTAATATTGCCTACAAAGCCTGATCATATTTTGCTAATTTTGTGCGTCTACTCAGATACTCTTTGATAGGTACTCTGATTATCCATATTACGTACCTTGGTACATAAAACATTTGCCATGGTCCATGACCAAAGACTTTCTACAAGTATATATAGCTATACTAGGTAGCTATATAGTCTGTGTCTAAGACACAATAGCCACTGTCTATTGAGGCTGGTGCACTAGTTTTTTTTGTTTAGTTTTATGTGTAGATTTTCGCGTCAGTTTCGTCCTAATTCACAGACGATTGTAAAAAGCGATCTAAATTTCTCACACTGACTGATGCGGGACAGGACGGAAGACATTTTAATGGAATGCGAGAGTGAAAGAGTTGAACCATGACTGAATGGCTGAGTCATGGAAGAACAGTGTGACCAACATTTCCGTAGAGTTTAGTGGGGGAGCCATCACCTTGTTTTCTGAACAGAACTCATAGCCATCCGTCGGAGTTTTTTTAGTTTGTTTATTCCAATCACCTCTACTTGTAGACCTAGATGACCTCCCACTAGATGGACCGACGACATCGTGAGCAAGCCTATCATATAAAAAAGCACAACATATACATAAATAAAACCCTGTTTTTTTTTTCATAAATTTTTCCTATCTCCAACTAAGCGAAATGACTTATTTCTAGACACCAGACATTATTATATATAAACAAGTACCTAAATAAAACCCTCGATAAAAGAGCTGACAAACTTCAAACGGCTGTACAGATTTTCTTGAACCATAGCTAAGAACACACGATTTAAAAACCTATTAAACAAAAAAATTTAATCAAAATAGCTCCAGCCGTTTGGGAGCCACGATGTCTTAAAACTCACGAGTTAAACTTATCACATCGTTTTTTGCGTCAGGGGTTAAAAAAGTTTGCTCGTGTAGAACAGTCATAATGTAGGTTCGTACTTAGATACGTGGAGATACTGTGAGGTGGTCGTACTTGACTCAAAGGGCCCCACTATACGAGTATGCGAAGTATTGGCTGATTAATCAAATTTAATGAACTTCTTTGAGGCTATTTTCTTTTCGAAATAGGTCGCCACGCTAGCCGCTATTTGACTCGCGTCGCACAGTTACAAGTATTGGATACTCAAAATCCAATGACACAAAACCTTTTTTGTTTTGGCACTAGCTGTCACATAATCATTTACCCACACAGATATACATCGGTGTTTACCCAAAATTAATTAAAAAAAATATATTTTTAGCTACAAATTTTTTATCTTTTTTTTCTGTCGGTATTACCATAATTATGTGAATCTTGTATGATAGCAAAACAACAACACTTTCTAAGTTTTGCCAGCTCACAAATGTGTTGCTCTGTTGCCACCTTAAAACCGTGTTAATAACACATCATTATCACTGTTTTGTTTTTGTTACAGCAGCGTGGACAAACGAGTTTACTTGATAACAGATTTAGCTCTCTAAAGGTTTATGGAACGTTGCCAAAGATACAGCCAAAATTATAAATCATACTGATAAGCGAATTACGTCATAATGCCAGAACTGGGGCCAATGATGCGAGCACTGGAGCTCCAGAGGTTGATCGAAGACAAAGTGTCGGAATGGCGGGAGAGGTCAGCACGGGTCGCCGGCGCAACCGTGGCCGACTCTTATCAACAACCACTCAATTTCAAACGTCATACACACAAGCGCAAGAATAGCGCTGAAATAAACAGAATTATCGCAAAGTACTCCAGATCTAACAAGAGAGCGGACGAACCCCACACGACGCGCATCACTCCGGAAAGTCCCCCGATACGACCGGCCCGTGGCACCCCGTCGCGTCCTCCCCGTACAAAGAAACTTTCCAACTCGAAAGTGTTCTCCAAAAGTGAAGACAACCTCGCCAGCATGGGCGACTGCGACATGCATCCCGACCCTGACCAAAATAAACCGCGCTTCAATCTGGCCAAGTACAATGCGAAAAGCTGCGAAGATGTGACCGCATTTGTCGACATTCACCACACAAGGAAAAGCAAAAACTTTGAACAGACTAGTATAATGAACGCCAGGACGGTTCCTGAAAACCCTCGGCCGCCACGACTCAAGCTCCACAGCATCTGTGAAGATTTGACAGTTGTGTCCGATTTCAACGACAGTGGTTTGGATTTAAGGAAAAAATCGGACTTTGCTACGTCTACTCCTCTATCGCAAAGGAAGACGTGTCCGTCTGAGAGTTCAGTGTTTGAGAAGTGCAATAATTATTCCAAAAGTGTTAGTGATATGAGAAAGGGTTGGTCTGAGCCGGACATACTGAGCGTGAGCTCGATTGACTCCGTGGGCACATCAAAGACAATTGACTCTAAGAAGAAGTGGAAACTAGGGTTAAAGCCTCCTTTTCGAAAAGGGGCCTTTGACTGCTTACTGCGATGGCGCGGGAAAAAAGCAAAGCAGGTGGAAGAGGAAACCGAAACAAGAAAACGGTGAGTATTTAAGTGACTCACTTTGTCTTTGTTTGCTATCGTAATGATGAACTCCTAATTAGAGCAAGTGAATCAGCTGTTCTCGCGAAAACCTATATTGCTTCAAATATTATTGTAACAGTTGTTACTATGACCTACGTGATCGTGATTGTAATATCATGGGTATAATAACTGTATATACAGTTACTTCTATTATAATATGTGTATAATTCAAGCATTACAAACACTTTGTTAATTAACTGATATAAATAATTTGCCTTATGTGATCCCGGAATCTCAAGTGTAGCCGCAAACTAATTGGCAAATTCTGATTGAGTAAACCAAATAAAACATTTCCTTTTGAAGTCGCAAATAACAGTGAAGTAGTATAACGACCCAAAGTGGGTCTTGACCTTCGATACGAATATACGCCACTACCGGTGTATTGATTTAACAATCAAGATATTTATAATTATCTAAAAAGTTGGTTCTGTGGTACACGATGCCAAGAATGCTTAGCCAAATAGCCACGATGAAAATACTTAGCTATACCTAGGTAAGCTAAAGATAAATTCTTATTGGGTAGGTACGGAAAAAAGATCTACTAAAATTTCCAAAGATTGTCTACATAGTTAATAATTCTTCGATTGAATCTTTGTTTTTCCACTGTATTAGAATTCTGTGGCTTATCTATACATTTTACCGGACTGCTCAAAAAGGAGGTTTTTTTTGACGTATTCATATTTGTATGCTTGTCAATCAATCGTTTATCTAGTTTGCACTGTTTGGAACCAGCGTCTTCTTCAGTGTCTTGTTTTTTTGTGCTTTTGGGTTCCATACCCAAAGGGTAAAAATGGGGTCCTATTACTAAACCAACGATGTCTGTCTGTCTGTCCGTCCATCCGTGCAAAGTTTTTTTGCGCGCTATAGTGAAATAAGTGGGTGAATCACGAACGATAATTGTACTAAGGCATATCTCCCTTGTTGTCTGATCTGAGGTGTCGACTTTGGCCTCATTAAACAAGATATATACTTCAGATTCTAGAGTACCTTTGTTGATATTTATCATAAAATCATGATGAATACGTGTGCGGGCTGTTTCGTAATTTTGTATCCACTTATAAGAGTTAACTTTTAACGTATTTGATAGACATAGGTATCGTTAAGTACTTTACTGTGATGTTTGTTATAAATAATTGTGCTCTCACATACAGTTACAGTGCTACTAACTTATCTGTTGAATTAGGGGGGGTGCCACCATCGTATTTTCTGAATGAAACTGACAGCCATCAGTAGAAAAATTTAGTTCCATCATATGGCCGACTTTACAGTTATGTTGGTCGGTCTGTAATAAGCGCAATTATTAGGTATTGCAACGTGATGCAAGGTCTCTCGACGATGTGTTATCGCATTTCTATTGTAAATGTTATCAAACGTGATAGTCGGATAGTCGTTCACTCATTCGCTTAAGATACCTAATCATACTAATTATAAATGCGAAGGTTTGTATGTTGGTCCGCACTGCACTAAACTGCATAATAGCTGAACCAAAGATGATATAAAATTACTTTTAACTTTCGTGATTTGAACTGATGTTTTTAAATTCTATCGGGACTTATCGCGCATTATTTTATTTAAGTAAAAATAAGTGCGTTTGACGTTTCGACCAAGTTACAGTTGCCGCTGGTCACGAGCTGACTGAAAACAGCAAATGCGTCCGGCGAGGAGAGCGGTTGTTGTGTTCTTCTATATACGCTCACTTGATCTTGAAAAGTCGTAGGTTGTCACTACGATACACTACACCTGTATCGGTAGATGTCCTAGTAGGTATATACACCGCGGATTGAACATTTGGTCACTGTGGGATTCCACGACGCCGCTAACATAAATCCCTTGGCCCCCGTTGAAATTGCAATGTTTTCTAATTTCAACCTTCTGTATTTCAACCGTTACACGAACCATTCTTGAAAAATAATGTCGTTCAATGGAAAGAGCCTTTGGATCATGGAGCTAGATCCAGTAACCGGATCCCGCCTCAAGCAAATGTTCTGCAATAGCAGACTTCTGTGTCTGGCCATTTTTGACGGCCGCGATATGTTCTTTGCACTACTGCAGCTAGAAACAACCTTTTACATACCAAGAGCCTGGAAAGGAATGACATCCTTTGGTGTCCTCATATGCCTCGCCTGCACGCATAAAGAGGTATACTGTTATACCTTCCCCCTAAGCTGTCCATCAAGGGTGTATACCGTAGTATGTACACCGTCTTGATGGAGTACTCCTTTAGCAAAGTCCCTACCTTACCGTAAGGCATGAAAGTCTGCTGCCGATCGATGTTAATCTTTCTCTTGTGGCATCTGCGTCTTGCCAGCAAGCTCACCATAGTCATTCCTTTTAAGTAGGGGTACCTCCTGAACTTTCCTCTTGTCAGCCCCTATATGTTCAGGGCCACGAGGGCGTCCGCTTTGTCCAACAGATACCCGCCCATCGGACTCACCCGCAGTTTTCAGTTAGCTCGTGACCATTGCCTTGTCGAGGTAGCTGGCTAGCTACCCTGTAGCTTACCCTGGATTACATTTTATCCCTGAAAAATTCATAGGTTCTGTAGAAAACCAGATGAAATCACGGGACACTGCTAGCAATTAATAAAGGACAATACGGATGTGACGAATTCTTTAATAATAAGGTACTGTAATAATGAACCTACCGTTAAAAGAAATGAATAAATGTATCCATTAAATTAACAAAATGAAAGCTCTAATCCCGGAAAATTTTCTACCTTTTTCTATCATAATGTTTCAAGTGTCATATAAATATGCAACAGCAGCGATCCTGGGGACAGACTACAAAGTTTTCGGTTTCGATGAAGTGAATTTCATGCTTGCGTTTAATATTATGCTCAACGAGTATTTAATTCTTCCAGTAACAGCTAGATGGCGTTGCATGCTACAATATTTTAAAATCAGAAGCTTATCACAAATCACATCACAACCAACATAACTAAGGTACAGACAATAAAAATCTAAAGCAAACCATTTAGATTACTGGGCCTTGAAGGCAACACCGTATTAAACAACTTATTACACGAAATCTTAGTAGGTAGTAGGACACAGAATAAAATAATTAACAAGGCAGAAGCTTTAATTAAACTATGCGATGTTCGTATGGGGTAGGTGCAAAGGTAGTCTCAGGCTTTGTCCATTATACTCGTAAGCTGCTCGTTTAGATTCTGACTCAGTAACCGGTGACCCTGAGCTCGGGTTGATCACATCCATATTACGTTAGTGGCGTAACCGAATACTATGTAGATTGTTGACTAGATAATAAATCGTTGCTTTGTTGTTTTGCTTACAGCTCGTTCGTAGAGTTCGTAACGTACCATGACCCTGGGCGTAGAGTCTTATTTAGGGTCTTTAAAGAGCTTTAACAAATGTGTTTTAAATACACAGGCCACCCTAAAAAGAAAAATAAATAAAACCCTAAATTGTAATAATAATTAATACCACGTATAGAAGAGTCGACTTCTTTGACGTGTCCGTCAATGGCGAACCTATGTGGCTCGAAAACTAAATAAAATCACAGCCTGATGAAATAGATGAAAGTTGAACCAGGGACCTTATTCACATATTTCGTAAGGACGCACTTTGATAAATTACCAATTTTGACACATTTGTGTGATAAAGCTGGCAAAAACTGTTATAACGAAATTTGAGAATATGGGCCCAGGAACACCTGAAATGTTCCTGTAATAACCTCTGAATCCATTGCTCTTAATTAAAAGGTAAACATCACAGAAAAGAGAAAAATCTTAAAATATAGTTTAAAAAAAACATTTTTGAGGTAAACATAAAAACATGTATGATTACAAATTCTTGATAAAGTGCATGCAGTAGCAGAAATTGCAATGATTGTCACCGTTTATCCCGTGACTAAAATAATTCCTAATGACCTCCCCAATTTTCTTGTCTAGTTTCGTGTTCTTAGTTCTTACCGAGAGAGGACAAAAGTTCAGTTGGCAGACCGTTGACCTGAAGGGTCGACAGCATGAACGCCATCGGACTCATCGCGGGAAACACGTTGATAAGATTGACCCGAGAATACCGAGACTGAAGTCGATGGATGACACAAAAGAGTTGAGGCTTATAGAATCATTGCTATGTTATACATTTGGTCGATACGTGATGATGATTTCATGCCTTTGTGGTTTGAGTAAGAAACCATAAAGGCGTTGTTGTTATTGACTTTTTTTGTTGTTTCCTGATACGTTTCTTTTGTGACGTACAGAAAGGTATTTTGACGTACTCAGATTTCTTTGGGTCATATCTCATATCACACGAGTTGTTATTACATATTGTGGTTAGTAGTTTGGTTCATTATGTAGACTACATTATGCCTAATCTTTATAATGCAGGAAACTGCAATGTCTGCAATATCTCTTTGGGTTTATCCTGTACCTAGACCTAATTTAAACGAGCAATGTTTGCTTAGGTGATACGATACTTGAGTAAACCGTTCTCAAAATCAGCTATGACGATTTCCATAAAATATACGAAGTAGAGGTTTTCTTGACAAAAATATTTCTCAGTATAAGTTCTATTTTCTGTCTCTAGGGAATATCGTACATCCAGGTAGGTACTCCAAGATAACGTGGTAACGCCTAGTTAGGTCGATAGATTATTATTAGTATGTACCAACCAATGGTACAGTATGTTCAACCTGATGCTTTTCTAATCATTTAAATTATTACTGCCGACTGTGTGATTGATGACCAGCTTTGTTATGTATTTAGAGCTGAACATCTCTTTCAGTTTCATTCGTTTCAGTTGTCTGTTTTGTTTTTATGTAAATGAACAGGTACGACGTAACTTCGTAGTTATATGGTCATATACATTTACAATGTAAAAGAGCACCTTTACTCAATTTCATTATTAGGTAAACAAAGTATATTTTGTCGACCGATGTTTCAATCTTCAGTCTACCCGTCTCTTCTTGATCAAAGTCTTTCTTATATTCTTAAATTAGCTTTCATCGCGTCTAGCTTCTACTATCTCCATCTCGTATAGCTAATTCTTCTTTTACGTTTTTGATCAGGAAGAAGTTTTTATCCTAACCCTGTCTGTTTTCAAGCAGCTTGTCTTAAATTGTCATCAGTTGATTATGATGATTTCATTGGTTCACCGCTAGACATAGGCCTCCCCCATCGATCTCCAAAGGGGCTCCAAAAGGGATAGGTGTAATAAATATACTTAAACACCGGCCAAGTGCGAGTCGGACCGAGGGTTCCGTTTTTGGGTGCATAGCATAGCCCTGTTTTATTCAGTTCGGTATCTTTAGCGCGCGCCTGAGTCGTATTTGGCTGGTGTTTATTCATTGATGTTTTATTTTATTTTTTATTATCTTAGAGAAACTAACGGTCTTAATTAACAGAGTTAATAATTAGCTAGAGCTATGGTATCATTAAAAGTGTTTTAGCATCCCCCGTCGATTCTGTTACGTAAATTCTTTCCATCCAACGATTACAATTACACCTTATATTTTTTTACCTTTTTGATTTTATTATTATTGCTTAGTTAATCCGCCGTAACATTACATACTTATTCTGTGAAAATGTCAACTGTTAAAAAGATACAACTGTTAAAAGGTAGGACAAACAGACTTTTGTAATAGGGTCCTGTTGACACCCGTTGGATGCGGAACCCTAAACATGAAAGTTTTTTAATTACTGTACTCACCTGAAACTGATGAAGAAAAATTCCAAGAACTCTTGGAGATATCAGCAGTAGACGATGATGATTCATAGTTCTTTGAGTTGCGAATTGCATACGCACTTCCTTATTATTTAAAAAAAAAAAATACAATATTTTTTTGTTTACGCTTATGAGTTCATTATTATAACATGGCGTTGATACTCATGCTGTAAATTTTCTAGATACATATTAAGTGCAATTCATAAAAATTTTGACCATCTTCAAGGCTTTTCAGAATAACGCTCTACGTTCTAAGTACGTTTATTGCGATTACATAAGAAAATTGTCTATTGTTTAACAATGATAATTTCTGTTATCATATTTTACAGCAACACTACATCAATGAATTCTGAAGTACCTGTACAATTTAAAACAGCCTTTTATAACTTTAATGGGGTGTGGTGTGTCTGTGTGTGTTAAATTTAGCGTCATCGAACAGATCTGGTGATGGAGCCAGGAGGTGGATAGTGGGATTAGTGGGATTCCTCAATGGAGTTTGGGATCCTTTAGTCACAAAATATAAGCATGTTTTATGCTTAGTAAAAAAAACCTACATCTAGGTAAGTATTTCATTTTGGTATTATACCTAATTCTCCAAGCGCGGAAGGCAGGTTCATTACCAAGCAACGGACCAACGGTAACATCATATCGTACTTATCGTACTTAATATTATAAATGCGAAAAGTTTGTTGGTTTGTTTGTTCCTTTTTCACGCAGCAACAGAGCAACGGGTCGACCTGATTTTTTGCATGGTTATAGTTCAAGGGCTGGAGAGTGGAGAGAAATTTTCATCATCATCATCACCATTTTTCATCACTACGCGGATGAAACCGCGGATCGCAGCTAGTATATAATATGCAGTTTCTTACCACTGATCTACCTCAAGTATCTTTTGAGAAGTGAAGCGATTCACAATAATTGTTAATTCATATGGATAAAGCGGATATCATTGCTATTTTACACAGCCCAGCTTTTACCAAAATCCTCTTGACTGCTAGGTAAATAGTAAATACCTGCCTAGGTTTTCAATGCGAAATTCTATTGTTCGAAAACTAGAGAAATATCATGCATTTTCTTGGTAAAGGTAATAAAATCGTTAGCAATTTGTAGCACACGGTAGGATTAGGAATTCCCGTTCATTTGTAAGCATTTAGCAAGACCTGGTTAAACAAAAGTTCTTGTTAATAATTTTTTTTGCAAGTTACTCACTTTATGTGTTTGCACAATTATATTAATGTGCAAGTAGAATACGTAAGTAGGAGGTTCTGTAGGAAAATGATATTATTTTGTGTGTCTAGGGTTTATTTATTTGGGTCAATGTGACGCATTTTCGTTCTATTTAGCAGGTCATATTATAGATGTTAGTTTTGATTTCTTATGGGAGTAGGTAGATGTACTATGTACGTGTAGATTGTAGAAGGTGTTTATAATAGCATATTTTGCAAAGATAAAGTCATTATAGGGGCTTTGGTTACGGATAAAGACTTAATTGCTAATTAATGCTAAGATAGATTTCATCAACAATACACTTAGCAAAAAACGGTTCGCACACACCACTGAGGCAGCCTTGTAACTCTAAAAAACTAGAGTAGGTAAGCCCAAGCAAACAAAGCTTGCTTGCGGCATTTCAGTCAACCAGTGGCTTACACGGCGCGGTGAGCGAAGCCTGAAAATATGCCAAGCATTATCCTGTACAGTTTTCCTCGACTGCCAGTCCAGTGTTATTTTCGGAGCGGTCCGGTGTTGGTGTTATAATTTTTTTGAATATTGAAATCGTTAAAAAAAAGTTTTGTGAAAATGCCGACACGTCTGCCGGAGGATCCGTGGAAATATGTCTACAAGAAGCTTCAAGAAAGTGAAATTGTCAGCAGAAGACAGTAAGATTTTAGTTTTATTTTGTATCATTATTTCGAGGAAAAGGAAGCCTAAACATTCAGTGCATCTAACTTATTTGTAGAGTTGGTCAAATGAGAGAAATAAGGACTTTTTAGGGTGGCTATCAGTTATCTCGACAAAATGCAATGGTAAGTACTCCAGATAATTATGTTGCACTGCACTGTAACCAGCATGATGGAATTTAATTGGTAAAAGCGTCCTGCTACCCTGCCCAATTGAATAAGGGCAGGAAGTTGTTCGATGACGATGACGTTCGTAATTCCTGAGTAGTTAGCTCTAATATCCGAGTTTTTAGCTCAAAGTGCCGCGCAAACACATCAGGCCTAAAACAGGCTTGATGTGAGTTTCCGTCTTTAGTCGTAATTCGTTACCACAGAACGCCGTCATTTATGAACCGATTTGGAAATTTTCATCAAAATCGATTTTACAAATTTTTTGTAGTCGGTTTTTTAAATTGATAATTATTATTTGCATGTACCTAGACTATTACATAGTAAGTTTATTGGTTTGTGTTGTGGTTAGTTTTGGCGTTTGTGATAATGAAAACGGTGGGAGAAAGTGCACAGTATTTTTATAGTATTTTGTACCTATGCGTAGTCCTATATGGTGGAGGTGCGTGGCTGCGTGCACATAAAATGAAAGATATCTATTAGGAACATCTTTTCATCTAATCTGCCGCCGTTATAACGTTGAAAGAACTGTGATAAATATACAAATATGTATATAAATAGAATATAATTTATAAATTAAGTGCAATTTTTGTTAGTTATTGGATAATTACCTACGTACAATGCAAATATATCTGTACCAGCGAGGTACCTAAACATAGTAGAATTGTTTCTACTATGACCTAAAGGAGGCATATATCGGTTTAGTACTTCCCGCCCACCCGCGGCCCTTGGCATATATTACAATATTTTGCTATTGCATGGCCACTTTTCTATTATATGCAGGGCTACCTGCAGACGGCAGGCTGAGTTTGACTAAAGGATGCGTTTGCACCCGCCACGCCACCATATCTCCCATCTCCATTGTTTGTCTGATCTGAGGTTCTTACCATTGAAACGGTAAAGACGTCCGTTTGTGGTTTTGTCTTATTAGTTTTTCTAAAGAAAAGTATAAATAAGTTACAAATTACAATCAACATAATATCAACAATTAAAGTCGCTTTCCGCGTCTGTCTGTCTGTATGGCCGCTAACTCCTCCTAAACCACGCAACGGATTTAGATGCGGTTTTCACCATCAGTTAGATACTTTTTAACGGAAGGTTTATATATATATATATAATTATAACAAGCGACCCGCCCCGGCTTCGCCCGTATATTACACCCGTGCAAAGCCGGGCGGGCGGGTCGCTAGTTTATACTAAAATACATTTACAGGAAGATGGAAACATCACATTCTAGGTGTCTGAACAATCTTCATAAATGTAGCATTTATGTAGGTAGTAGTTGTATCTAATAGATGTACGTACTGACTTTATTCATGTGTGGAACAGTAACAACTGCAGAAATGCTTGTTTCTGGGGTTTGAAAGTTTGTAAGTGTAGCTACTACATACTATGCTCTATCCAAACTATCAGACAGGTACTAAACATTGTAAAAGCTGAATTAAATAAACCGGCCGAGTGCGAGTCGGGTTCGCGCACTGAGTTCCGTACAACCACAAAATACAATAATTAACAATTTAAAAAACATACTTCAAAATCAGTAAAATATGGCATTTCGTTTCGGTGAAATGATAAGGTTGACGTTCGAATGATAAGGTCGTCCAAGTAAAGAAATTACCAATTATAACTTAGTAACGAACAGAAGTTTGTCACAGACTCGCATTTGGCCATTATTTATTATTTGTTGTTATATTTTAGAGTGTGTACCTACCTACTATAATCATGCCAAGTTTGACGCTTGTACGTATTACCGTTTTTACATTAGAGCTAATACAAAAATACGTATTAAAATACGTTTGTTTTACGTCCCTTTCGTTTTTACGTTTGACTTTTTGTATTTTTTTGTTAATCCACCGTAACATATTCTGTGACAACGTAGGCTCAGTAATAGAGCCCCCCTTTGGGTATGGAACCTTAAAAAATAATATTTCACTGAAGTAGACCGTACCTACCTAATTAAATAATTATTGGGTAGCAGGTGCAAGTTTCGAAAACCAAGCGAAAGTGAGCAGAATTCGATGTTTTTATTCGGCTTTTTACAATGTTATTGCAGCTGTCAGAGCAAATAAATGCTTGAACCGAGTTTAGGTTCCAATATTTTTTGTCAATTCAAGTGACTCTAAGCTAACCCGTTCTCCTACATAGAAAACAACTTCGGTCATGCCTTGTTGATTCTTTGGATTGTTACTTGCTTGTCTGACTGATACATATCAGCTCCCACACTAAAACTTCGCTATACTTATATTATCTCGCTTTCTCTAATCAACTGAGGTAGATAAGGACAGACTGTAGACAAAGCGGGGTGGTACCGAGTTACCGCTGGTGATGTCATGCTGCAAAACGTTTGGCGTGTAAAGCCTCTTTGTTTTTGCGATAGGAGTGAGGGATTTACTTTACAAGGCGTTTCATAATAATCGGTTGACACGAAATGCTGGCTGTACCAGCAAGCCAAAGTACGTTGTTTATGATAGTCTTGAAATTAATACGAATAAGATTGTAAGAATTAAGTAATTACGTAAGTAGATCGTAGACTGGTAGAAATAGGAACCTAGATTCATGGGAGCCGTTACATGTGTAGTGACCATTATCATTGATCAACGATGACCTAGGACGTATTTCGGTTTGCCCTTCTTCTATCGCCACAAAACAGAACGGACCAAAACGGCCAATCAATTTCGAAAACAAACCATCGTTTTTTAAAGAAGTAGGTAGCCGTCCCTACTCCTTCAGGAAAAGGACGATTTGTGTTCGGGCGTAATTTGTAGGGTGTTGTGGGCTAGAATACACAATGTTTGATTAACCTTCACATCACATTATCAGCCATTAATTAATGTCCACTGCTGAGCAAAGACCTTCCTGTTAGAGAGGGGTGTTGCCATATACCCCATGCTTGGCAGGCGGCTTGGGGCTTTATCGCAGTACTTTCCCCTTGTACTAATTGGAGTTTCTCTGAAAAGTGTTGTGAATTATTTTCGGCACCGGGTCTGCTTATTTATCACTGTCCAAATGTTTGCAGAGTGATTAAGTGCCATTACAAAAGCACGTGCTCTGCTGCATAACGTTTAGTTTGTTCAGAGCCGACGGTTCGCGTGCGTGGTTAGAACGCTGCTCCCGCCACCTTCGAATCAGCCTTGGATTACGTCAGCCTTCTTCGCCGCTAGTCGCAGAACCAAAACAAACGCACCGAGACGTGTTTGCGATAAAAATTATAAGTTCGCGTCGCCAAATCTGCATAAATACACATCTCTTTCGTTGTCGCATTATTGAAAAGCCGGTCTGCATGTGTCAGTGACCCTAGCGGTGCGATTTTAGTTCCGATCTTCAAATGCTCGATTGCGCTTACAGCTTCTCAGTGAATAACGTTATTTCCGTCCCCCACATAAGCCATTCAACTTCAATCTCAAGACTGTATGTTTACGTCATTGGACAACACGGAATATGACTTCTTTCCAGTGATTCATTGTGCATACTGATGACTGTCGGGTATCTGCATCGTGTTTTAAACAGATGGCATCGGTTAGACGTGTATCGTGTTGATTCAGAACAGTCTTCTGCGGAATATTAAAGATATAGGTACATAACCTATTGTGAACTTATTCGATAAGAAGTGTAAGATTGTGCAGTGAAAATGGATGAAGAATCAATGTGGAAAGGTTTTTACGACAAATTACAACAACAGAAGTCTGTAGATGAACAGATTCATGATACCAGGTAGGAAGTGTTGAAAATATTCCCTAATGTACCGATAACTTTTTACAGGCCGGTAAAAATTTAAAAGTTAGGTAGTAGTACCTAGGTACTTTGCTAATATTCGCGTAACATAACACGTACGTAAGCTTGAAATTTTAGGCACGCTAACTGTACCTAGGCCTATGTAAGTAATTGGTAAAATTAGTTCCAATTCCAACCAACACACATTTAGTTGGGTTCATTACCGCTCCAGCTATACTTAGCTTAGTTTTTTCGTTATTTAGTTTTTTTATATTATTATACTTAGTGGGGACAGATCACCAGCCCACTCTTGCGCTGGTCGGAAGGCATCACTAAGGCGACAGGAAAGCACACACAGAAAACAAGAAGTAACGCCTGATACAGAAGTGGGTGGAAAAGTTTGATGCTAATAAATAAATAAATAAAATAAATAAACGACGATGATACTTAGTTTCATGCTCAGAATAGAGCTGAGGTTTCATGATACTTTGTTCATAACAACAGCCTATTTTGTAGCAGTTTTGACCCAGTTTTGATCATTTTCTGACGAAACGATCGGACCCCTAGCAACATGTTTTCAAATTGAGGGTAGGTTCTGCATAGAATCTAGTTTTGCAAATCCCACGAAATGTTTCGATTAGATTGTTTCGTAGACCGAATCAAATATCATACAAAAATACATAGTTAGGTATGTACTCGTATTGCAGCGCTCAGTGCGCTTACAGGACAAAGTGAAACTATACTACGTAGCTATATCCTACTATAAAAAATAACATATTAAATACGCAATGAATTTGTACGTAGTACAGTAGTACATTACATCTTAACATTTGTCAAATCATTACATATCAATGTAAATACGTTAACATCGCATAACATACTTATGCATACCAGTGGCATACCGACCGGCTTCGACCAAAGACATACCGGTAGCTAGTGTACACCAAAGAGGTGTACACTTGCACACATATTTTTCTTTTACTCAATAAATAAATGTGTAATAAATAAGTTTACTTATATACAAATATACCGCTTTGTCTTGATCAAAGGATTTAAAACGACCTTGGTCTTGATATATTTAGATGTTGATGCTAGTTGCTACTTCTCTCTTCCCTCCATATTTAAAGCAAAATTCATTAAATTAAAATTTTTCTTCACTGTCTGTGCCTCAAAGCAAAAATTCAGTGCTTTGATTTGATGCTTGATGAGCTTCAAGCTTGACAAATTTGACAATGCTGTAGGCGCTGCAGATCAAGGACTTTTTATACCCCTTTATGGTATACACATGGAATTATTATATTTAGGGTATAAATATACAAGATCTTTGGGTATACAGTGCAAGCGTGCAGGCAGTGCAGTTATATCTATGGCTGGCGCTGGCTGCTGGCTGGCTGGCTGCCTGCAGTCAGATTCCCTGTATATTACTTTACTCTTTGAGTCAGATGTGCCTGCAGTGCAATGTTTACTTTTTTCCCGCCTATTATTGGGCAGGCTAAAGTCATTACGACTATACCGCCTGTTCTTACGCATTTTACAGCGAACCTTAGGGTATGCCCCAGTAAAGTATTTGACTGGGTTTTTTGTTTGGAGTTTTGGAAACATAATGAAAATACACGTTTCACGTCATTATATCAGTCCAGTATGTCCACGCTGGAGAACATTAACGAACATTTAAGAAACAATATAAAGTAGTTTTTTTTTTTAATTCTTCTTTTTATTGGGGACATTTAGTCATAAATGACTATGTCAGTCCGATAGGAATCACCAAGTTTATATACTAGGGCCTTATACTGAATCTATGACTAGGGCACAGTCGCACAGTACTAGGGTCTATCCTTAAATAGCCCGTAGGCAGACTGATAGAGCGTCCTAGCTGCGCTAGATGTTGGCGCCGCTGTGTATGAAAACCGTACATTATCGGCTCGGCCCAATAATGCACTAGTAATAATGTACATAAGTACCTACTGATATTTGATAATTTGATGTACCTACAAGTACACAAACTATCATGCTGTGCAATATTGTGGCGTACAATAATTATGCCGTACATAAATGCAAACCCCGATATTGTACACATGTTGACATGATAAAATACGGCGTAATAATTAATATACAGCCCAATAAAACGTGAACTTTTCTCACTTACACGGATTATTGAAGGATTTTAGCCTGGCTGTGCTTTCCTTGCCTTACTTTATAGTCACGTGCCGATAATTGACGGCCAGTATTGTACGACATAGAATGTCATTAATTCAATATGAGCGCAGCTCTTGTCGGTGGAGTAACTTTCAGGCACAGCTTCCAGGCTTGACGGTCTTCTGCCAGCGTTTTCACCTCCCCAAAGATATGACATTTGCCTTTTTGAAGAATGAATAATGCCTCAAATGGTCTCGTTTTGGTTTTATGACTATTAAAGACTGTTTTGGCAAAATTGCGGCAACACCGCAGAAGCCACGGAGAAAATTAGAACACTTATGACCACGTAAAATCAACAAGGACTTTCTAATAAGGTATACAAAGTCCATGAAAATCAGTGAGTTGTAACCCTAGCTCACGAGCGCAAAAAACGTAAAATCAGTGAGTTGTAACCCTAGCTCACTGCGTAGAATGGAGCGCAAAAAATCAATATACGTCAACGTCAAAATTACAAACGTCATTGTCATAGAACAGATGTTGAATGAGTGACTGAGATAAAAACTTGATAAAAGCTGAGCCAATGGAGAACTTTATTTAATTAATTAAAAATACGCTGGTTGAGTTGAGGCTCGAGCTGTGCCTTCTATTATTTAAGTAATATATCAAACTACCTAAAACAAACAATCATTGTCATGCTGTTCGTGTTGAGTTGATTCAATTGCGTTGTAACGTTATTTGGAGTGTGTTCTTTATCAGTTAAGGTTATAACATCGTAATCTCCCGAGATACGCTCGATTTGCAAAATGGATATATTACGAGTTGGAGCAGTTCGACATATAGGATTCTACAACCAGTGCAGAAGAATGCATCTACTTAAGGAGCAAGCGTACATCGCCGGTGGATGGGTAAAAGCGGGAAGCTCTGCCTCTTTTCCCGTGCTTAACCCAGCCAACGACAACGTCATTGCAGAGGTACCGGACATGGATGCTAGCGACGCGAAAATTGCACTAACTGCTGCCTCAGACGCTTTCAAAACTTGGAAGGACACCACCGCCAAAGAGCGCGCCAACATACTGCGAAAATGGTTTGATCTTTGTCAACAAAACACCGACAATCTTGCTGAGATCATCACAGCCGAATCGGGAAAACCCCTGATGGAAGCTAAAGGAGAAGTTGGATATGGCAATTCATTTTTGGAGTGGTTCGCTGACTCTGCCCGTCACATTAATGGTGAGATAGTTCCGAGTCCATGGCCTAACAAGCAGATTTTAGTAACCCGCCACCCCATCGGAGTTGTATCAGTCATCACTCCCTGGAACTTCCCATTTGCAATGATCACTCGCAAGGTTGGAGCGTTGATGGCAGCTGGTTGCACTTGTGTCATAAAACCTTCTGAAGATACACCTCTCTCAGCACTGGCCGCTGTAGAGTTGGCCGAACAAGCAGGAGTCCCTAAAGGAGTTATTAACGTCGTCACAAGTAGCAGAAAAAATGCACCTGCAGTGGGTAAAGTTCTGTGTGAAGATGATGCTGTGGGGATTATATCGTTCACTGGCTCCACTCATGTTGGAAAAATGTTGTATGGGATGGCAGCTAAAGGGATAAAAAGAGTTGCCTTGGAGCTCGGAGGAAATGCTCCATTTATAGTTTTTCCTAGTGCTGACATAGAACATGCACTCGACCAAGCAATGTTGGCCAAATTTAGGAATAATGGACAAGCCTGTATTGGAGCAAACAGATTTTTACTACATGAAGATATACATGACAAGTTTGTGAATGGTTTCAAGGAACGAATTGCACAGAGATGTATTCTTGGACCTGGAACGCAGAAGGGCGTCACATGTGGCCCTCTCGTTAACATGACGCAGGCCAATAAAGTCTCGGACATTGTCAATGATGCTGTCTCCAAAGGTGCTAAAGCTGTTATTGGAGGAAAATTCAACACTACCCTAGGAGATAAGTACTATGAATCAACTCTGCTGGTCAATATGAATCGAGATATGAGATTGTACTCCGAAGAAGTATTCGGGCCAGTAGCAGCTTGTTTCAAGTTCAAAACAGAAGAAGAGGCTCTGAAAATCTCAAATGAAACCAGGAGTGGCCTTGCTTCATATGTGTTTACGAAGGAACTAGGTCAGGCATTTAGAATGTCTCGGCAGTTGGAGTTTGGCATGGTTGCTATAAACGATGGTATTATATCAGCAGCGGAACCACCGTTTGGAGGAATTAAAGAATCTGGTATTGGCCGGGAAGGCAGTTTACATGGAGCTGAGGAATACACCGATCTCAAATACACTCTGATGTCTGGCTTAGATAAATGAAGCAATAAATTTTTCACCTTATAATCAACAAACAATTTGTAAATCAGTTAACTGTAGCCATATTTGATTTGTAAGCATTTAGTAGTTGTAAGTGCATTTAAAACAGTGGTAAATGTTACCACTGTTTATATTAATCTTTTTGATGCATTTTATTTTAAGTTGTAGATATAAGAAATACATGTGTCATGATCTTGCTGATATTGTAAGTAATGTAGAATCAATGTGCGATTTTGCTAATCATTCCAGTCTTCCAATGCAATGTGATCTTAATTATAATATTAGAAAGTGCAAAACAAGAAAGTAATTCTAAAAATGTTAATTCTATAATACATATTGCACAATATTACACCCATTGTACATAGTTACCTAATTTATTCTGTTGTTTATACATTGTTTATTTTAATAAAGCTGTTATATTGAACTACTATTTAACCACTGTATTACATAAGAGTCCAGTACAGTCCGGACATATTATCAGCTGTTCATATTAAACTATGTTGTATTAAACAGTCCAGTCTAGTCCAGAAACGTTATCTTTTGTTTTGGGATGATACGTTGATAAGTCGGGGCCCATAGATGTTTATCAAGTTAGAAGCCTCAAGCAGAACAAATTACGTGCCGCATTTTTGTATGTTGCTAGAGTAGTTTAGTGGTAACTTCATTTGCACAGCCAACTGCTTTCAAAGGTTTTTTACAGTTAACTGTTGCAATTTGTAATTTTTGTATTGACGTCTGATATGCTTGTCAAGACGACAAAGATCGAACTAAAATAAGTTTTAGCACTGATCCAATTTGAAACGGGAAACAGACACGCAAAGTTGGTGAACTCGTGGCATCTAACCCGATACTAATCAGTCATCTGGCGGGCCAGAGCATAGGTCATTTTTAGACAAACATGCTACTTAACTTTTTCATAAACATCTTGTCTGATTTTGATGAAACTTATTAAAGGCACTTTCCCGAAAAAAAAAAAAAATGAAACTTGCGTAGTAAATTTTATTTGGCAACAAAAATGCTATTATGATTTACTTTTTTCAAAAACTCAAGAAGTTCAAATATTGTTTTTCCTGTTAAAAACATGTGAGTTGTTTCAAGAATTGATATTGCAATTTTATTACGTACCAACTTAAAATAACCACAAATTCTAAGCATACCAAGTTTTTTTTTTAAATCAAACAAGTACTTATTTTCCAAAGAAAATTACAATATTCCGTTTGATATTGGATTATATTGCTCACAGCTGCACTTGTTTATCCATTACGAAAATCCTGTTTTAATAGCTATATTTTTTTTTTTTTTACATAAACCAATAAATTGCAGTCAATATATACTAAAAAAGATAATGAAAATAAGCATCCTGACATAACCATCTGACAAAATGAGAATGCTTTGGTGTTTAAATCAAGTTTAAATAATCAATGTTTCAGTTACGTGTGAGTTCCCTAGATCGCTGTATGTTTTCCAAATAAAATAAACGAACTTTTAAAGTTTGTTTGAAACTGATTGAGCTACAGTTCCTCAGTTGCTCAAACTCATGGGACAAAATCATTGATATACAAACACATGGATGTTGAGTCGAGCACAAAATTCACGAAAAAAGTTTCCCGAGACATAAAAGTTCTCTGAGTTTCGTGAGTTATCAATGTACTCATCATATTATGCAACTTTAAACTATAGGGAATTAGGGTTGGTCCATTGGGAAAAGTGGTTTATAATGATAAGTAGTTATAATATAATACCAACTTACAATGATAGTTGATTGAATCAGGCGTTACTTTGCGGAAGACCATTTTTAATGTGTATATGAATTTCTAGTGTAATTCCGCTTCTAAAATTACGCGGAATTACACTAGAAATTCATATACACATTAACTTACAATGATATCCTCAAAAATATCCGTCTTCTAACTGAATACATTACTATACATACATTACATTACTGAATACATTTCGCTTAATTTTGGAAACTTTGACAAACTGCAACAAATGTACACTCCCCTTGTCCATACTTTTAAATATCTTTGACTAAGCATAATAAGACTAAACATAATTATATTGCGATAAATGGTAGGTATTCACATTTATTTTTCTACCAAATTCTGTTATTCTAACAGTTGAATAACCAAGATTTTTTTCTCCAACAGAGTACAAGAAGTCGACAATGGATTTTTCGAGAAATTCGGATCGATACTAAAGCAGGCATCTCTAAAGGCGGCTTTAGAAGAATCTACGCCATTGGCGCCATTGAAGGAGATTGAAGAACAGGATAACGAGCAAAAAGTGGAGGGTGACCTTCAGGCAGAAAGCAGCAGCGTGACCAAAGACTCCGATAGCGGAACCGAGACCCTTCTGGATACCGACTCTGAGCCAGAGGACAACGAGAAGGGTGTAGATCGTTACATAGAAGCCGTCGGATGGAATGTGAGTGTTTTATTGCCATTTTTATCATGCATTTGGGGAATTACGACAGGTTTACGTCACACCTTAGATTTTTGCGTTTATGGGCGCTAAACTCAGCTCGGTTTTATCTCCCAAATTAAGCGATAAACCTAAATTTGTTCTATCAAGTAACTGAGTAGCAATACATTTTAGGATGCCATAATTCGTCTATTTTTGAACAGTAGTAAAAGGCCTGAGTGGCGTGCTGTACTCTAATGCCATAGATTTCTACCCAACAGTGGTCTGGGCTGATGATATAATAGCCTCAAACGGTTCAAGCGGATAAGCAATGAAGAGAACGGTAAACATTTCATCGCGTTCAATTGAATCCGACCTATCTATCGTCATGAACCAATCAGTAGGGCCCGTGGGCAGCAAACGTACCATTGTTGTATTTTTAGGAAGTTCAAAACTCGATCTAGCTTGTTGCTGTTTGAACTAGACATTGCGCTAAACCTATTTTGAGGAAAGTAGGTCGGGAGCGAATATGAATCCGTAGAGACGTTGCGGCGACATAACTTGAAACAACTTTCATGGGCACTATTCCAAGAGAACGAGAAAAGGAAAATGATAATTATTTAGCGTTATGGGGTATTTATACGGCTCGATTACCGTCGCACGGCCAAAATCGACCACGTAAATAGCATTTATAAACGCCAGGAATTAAAATAATGTACTTAAAATACACGCGATAAAATCCGTAAGCCGTTAAATGTATTTTACAATTTAATGGTTTGCGGTGTGGTACAAGTTGTGACAAAGATTAGGAAAGGGATGCTTAGATGGTGCGGAGATGTAGAGAGGATAGAAGATTGACGAAAAAAAAATTATGTGGTGAGCGCGAGCGTGAACTAGCCGCTAAGGGTGGGCGAACATAATTATTATCACAATCAAATCGAAGACCTGTTAAGAAAAGGTCTCGTCAAAAGTACCCGTAACCAAAGATAATGTATATTGTCACTAGCTGCGCCCCGCGCTTTCACCCGCGTATTGATGATGATGATGAAAAGTAGCCTATGTTATTATCTGGCCCTTGAACTATAGGCACCTATGTAAAAAATCAGGTCGATCTGTTGCATCGTGAAATAGGAACAAACAAACCAACAAACAAACACACTTTCGCATTTAGTATATTAGTATGATTGCCCTTAACCGACGAGCTTGTATGAAAACACTTATGAAAATAGAAGAAGCGAAAGATGTGTGTCAGGATCGTAGCAAGTGGAGAGATGTGGTCTCCTCTGCCTACCCCAATGGGAAACTGAGAATGTGTGATTGTATGTATGTATGTAGTGGTAGTTTGACTCCATTCGCACGCCCAACTGAGAGTGTTTACTGGCGCAATTTGTCATTGTTTGTATAGACGTCTGACACGCTACTGCGAAGACATCGAAGTTCGAACTGAATTATCGGTGTGCTAGTTGGAACACCAGACATCCAAAGTAGGCGAACTCACGGTATTTATCCTGGTAAAGGTGTCTGCGCCAGTACGTGGAAGACTTACTCTGCTTAACCTTTTTGAACATGACCCAGTGTCTGTGTAAATGGAATGGCTATGTGAGACGATTTGCGAAGCGAATAACCGCACGGCGAAAATCGACTCGTGTAAATAGGACTTTAGATTATACAAGTATGAAACGTATCTACGGATTCTACGGGGTGATTATTATTCTCATTACGTACGTGGTCATAAGAAACAGACAAAGGATTCCTAAGCAGAGTCAGCGGTACAATTATTCAATGCCTCGTCGTATGACGTTGCATAGATGTTTGGGGAGCAGGCGCAATGCAGAGACCCGTTGTTAGTATTCTGTGGCACTTTGCCAGGAACTCTTTTATTTTTCTCCGGACACTTTGTCAACTTCCTCGTCAAGGTCATTCTGAATGGCCGTTGCCTAGAGAATTTGTTGTTGTCCAATGTCATTCCCCTTAGGTAAAAATGGAAACTAGAAGCTCTATTCTACGAATGCTTTATGTTTAACTATCGTGATTACGATTAGTGATATGTCTACTCAACAAGAAGATTATTAAAATTAAAAGTAAATACCCGACTGCAAAATGTACACTCTGGGTAAGAAGACGAATCTAACGACTCTTCAAAATTTGACAAGCTGTTTAGGTTAAAGAAGGTAATATAGAAACATTAAAAACAACGTACTCACATACGCAGACGGGTAAAAAAGGCATCTGAAGCAATTACAATTAGGTGCTACATTAACTTTTCTGTGGTGTTAAATGAGATGATATTGTGCAGGCTTCTCAATTATCCAATTCAATTCTAATGTGAGCGAATCGAGTACATGAAATAGATAATCTAGATTACCCATTACCTACGCAGTTGGGAGTGTAAGTGCTTTATCCAAACTAGACTAGACATTCGCTACTTTAACTGTTTCAATCACATGTCCAGTAGTATAAAGATAATTCAAAAACTTGAGGACCAGGTAGGTACTTTTTTACATGACTAGAAATGGAGGGAGGTTCGTAATTTGACCCGTATTTTTTATGCAACTGAGTAACGAGACGAGCAAGTCACTCGCCTGATGGTAAGCGCCTAGCTTGCTGATAACAGTTCCCGCACCGCCATGTGCCACCCAGAATTTTGAGCTTCAGCAATTCACCCTGCGCGGCAATGCACTGCGCTCGTCATACTGAGATCGATGTTAGGTAATAATCTCTTTATGCTCACTAATTTAACTTCTTTTATAACAACACCCTTATCACCTCTCTTGCATGATAATTGTTGAGTGGCTGAGTGGCTCCACATAATGTTATGAGAATTGTAAGATATCGATTAAGTGGCTGATGGAGTGTGTAGCTTCGCAAATAGGCTATAACATATCAAAGTAGCTTCCGTTTCTGGCGAACATAAACGCACGTGGTTAATAAAATAAATAAAACATTCAACACGCGCCAGTTGCTTTGGTTTACTGAAAAACCTTGGCTTTACATAGTTCCGTGCTAAACCACTTAAAATTATAATAAACAGTTGCTAAATACAGAGTTTAGTGAAGAACCGGTTGCGTGCGGGCTTCCGTTGATAGTTTTGATTGGAAATGAAGGTAAAGAGATTATAATTAGCCAATCTCTTCCTGTGTCCAAACATAAACAAACGTTGAAAGAAAGCATAGTGCACTCTGCATTTTCACCATCAATAAAAGCTAGTTTTGTAATAGGAAAAACAAACATGACCTACTGCCGACACGATCCCGCTTCGAGTGCTTTTATTTTTTATGGACATTTATATGCCTGCCTGCGAATAAAACTTGCAATAATGTACTGCTTTATTGCCATTCTGTCGATTCAAGATGGATTTATATGTAAATTATCTATTAGGAGAGAAATTAAAAGTGTAATAAAACGTCGACTTCTGACATAGATTTAGTTAGATGGATCACTTCATAAATATGTTTCAAAACATCCATAACTATTATTTTTACCTTTGATAAGAGGAAGTCTGCGCGAGGCTTGCCTCGTAAAGCTTAAGCACCTAAGCTTCGCCAGGAAGTGGCTGAATAGCATTCTAAAAACGGCTGTGAAGACGTCTGAGGTGTGTGAAAAATATTTTGGACAATCCTTTTTTTATTTAGTTGAGTTAGCGTTCGTCTTCGTTGGCGGCGCTTTGCAAAAATAGAATTTGGCGGCAGTGGCGGTTCATTCCCGAGTCCCGGCCGGACTCGTCAGTGCACCGGTTGCTCCCACCACATACATTTCAGTTTCAGCATTCGCTCCCCAATCCCTTTCTGCGGAAACCATTCTGTGATCGAGTTCGATTCGAGTCATGGGATAGGCCGCAGCCTTCGTTCGGTTCAGTGCAAGTGTTGTTTTCCTGAAGAATTCTTGTTTGTGTTGTGTCAATAGCCAATGAAAATGAATGGGACAGCGACTCTTCGGACTAAGTTCAGGGGTGTGAAGAAGGAACTGTTAGAAAGGCAAACGAGTATGCTGATACAATCCATGACCGTGCGTATTGTGAATGAATGTTACGTTATTTTGAGACGAATAGTTTTTCCTCTGTGTCAAGGTTCTTTAGTTAATTATACCGTGAGAATAGTTTAAGAACTTGATGGCCATTTATTTTGATTTAACTGTTACTTTTTTAGATATTTCTTTCTACTCTGCTAGTTTAGAATTAGGTTTGACAATTTTAGTAATTACTTATACCTATCTTTAAAAGAAGAGACGACATGTTTCTTTTTTTAAAGATGTAGTTAAAATTGTACCAACCCTAAAGTTCACTTTTAACTTGAGGGGTGCAGCGGTGCATTTAGATTAATTATGAAATCACATACACCATCATAAAACTTAGAGAAATCTAACAAAACTTCATGTATGAAAATAGATTGAGGCTGTATATGAGAACATATCGACATAATACCTCTCTTTTTGCAGAGCGCGATCGTGTAACAAAGTACCTAAACTAGTTCAGCGACAAATTGTCAACGACTCTATGATACCAAAGCGAGCACTTTGGCAAGTTTGTTGTGCCCACAACAAATCAAACTTACTATTATTAATTATGCAACATCATATTATTATCAAAAGGAAAACCTCAGATTTAATTCGTCTTTTTTGCTCTTATTAAATCTTTAGTTTGTGGGACTTTACCAGCATATAAGTTATTAAAATGAATCATATATTGTAAAAACCACGCTAGGTTCAGGTTCTCATGGTTTTGCGGGATTCTTAATTGGCCACATTCCGTTTCTATTTGTCCGAAGACGAGCTCGTGTGTCCGTAACCAACGACGCGCTTAATCCAAAACACTAGTGTTGCTAGCTTTCGATCAGATCAATAAGCTTCCCACGGTAACCCGGCAGCTTAGGGAGGGTCGGTGGTGCTCGGGTGTAAACTCCTCGTTTCATGACAACAAAATTCGGTCGCGTGCTGGGTCGTGCTGTTCCGGTGGTACCTACCGTCAATCGATGATTCATTTTTGGGTAGGTAGTTTCAACTGCACTGCAGAGGGAAATAGTTGAAAGTCGGTTCGCTCTGCTAGTTTATGAAATTGAGATATTATTATGATTCCTCGGTTTGTACACTTATATTTCTGGTTTTAAATGTCCTTGCTTCTAGCTTTGTTTTTATTTCATGCTTGAACTTACGTAGATATCGTTTCTAGTTTATGATGATCGAATATCTTATTGAATAAAATCAGCAGTTTCTAAAAAGAGTGATTTATCATCGTAAGTGCGTCATCGCAGAAGACAAAAGTTTTTTAATAAGTCTAACAAAGATGTAGAATGACCTGCCTCAAATGACGCGCGTGACGAGCATTTGTATCTCAAGATCGTTTTACTTGAGTAACATTAGTCATCAAATTACCATAAAACGTGGTGATAAAATGTGAAGTAAGTGCTTCAATTGTTTATGGTGTCTTTACCTCCTTGGTTGCAGATCGATGAACTTTACCTGGAGGTACTGTATGAGATATTGCACAATGTTGGGGGATGTGACGTAGGGTGCGAGGTGGGGCAGCTGGTGATGCTGTCCTACGTCCAGGAAGCCTTCAAGATAGCGAATGAGAAGCACACGCAACTGCTGACTATGGCTGAGGCTAAGGAGCCTCCGGAACTAATGCTGAACGTGGAAGTAGTGGAGGCTAAGGACCTAGTGCCTAAGGATCCCAACGGGTTGAGTGATCCGTTCGTCACGATATACATGATGTCTAACTCGACGCATAGATATAACTCCTCGGTGAAACAGGCGACGCTTAATCCTATTTGGGAGGAGCACTTCTCTTTGTGAGTACAAACTATAAATTAAACCCTTATCCACAAACTCTCAATATGCTAAACTATGTTCTTACTGCTCTTTGACGAAAAGTGTATAATACGATGTTTCGAGACAAATCATACTTTTAGCTAAAATGGCCTTATTGCCTTGGCCTTTGGCCTTATTCGATACAACAAGATTCAGGGAATTTTTGTCTTGCTCTCTTGGCTAATGAGATAGTAAGACAAAATTCGATGTAAGATTATTATAAGAATGTTTTTGAGGATGGTTGTGGTAGCCCTGTTCACATGTAGCTATTATTTTACAATAGACATTATTTATTACCTTATGCAGCATGTCATGGGTTTCAGAATATTTTAGAGTCCCTTTACGAGTCGTAATTCAATAAGAGCGGGAATCCACTGAAACTACATATATTATGTGGTGCGAATGTGGAAACATTTTTTGTGGAGTGGTCCACAATAGTTATTTATGATACAAGTGCGGTAAGTTGGTTTTTACAAACGAGTAGACGAATGTAAGCCCGAGACGAAGTCGAGGGCTTACCATAGTCACGAGTTTGTAAAAACCAATCCGCACGTGTGCCATACAACGATTTACAACACATTTGCGAGAAAAAAGGCAACAAATGAAACAATTTTTATGGAAATAGAAATTAAAAAAATACCGTAAAGTACACGCACGGTGCTATACATCTGAGCGTGCGGTAAAATTCATTACCGCACGCTCCGTTGTATGATGCGTTTCATTACCGCACGCTCCGTTGTATGATACGTAATGTTTAACTTTCGAACGATGTATACAGGCTTCGTAAGTGCATTTTTTGAGCAAATGTGTTGTAAAAAATATTTTCACATTCGCACGAGCTGCTAGTGGTAGCAACTCGTTAATCGTTAGTTGTCCTAGTCTATATTTATCAAAATTAAATACTGTTCGTCATTACTTGTGAACGGCTGGACCGATTTGGCTAATTTGTTTAAATTTTCGTTATAGTTCGAATAAGGTTTTAAGGTTTTTTTTTCACACAACTTTAGAATTCCTTAACCTAGAGTAGGCAGAGCCTAGGTCTTCTAAGCTAAACTGCGAGCCTTCAAGACGTTAGATGCCAAATATTTAACAGGAGGAAAGAAAAAAAAAAACTGCGCTCCCCTCACTAAATACGTATGCAATTTTGCGGAAAGGAGGGGTTTTGACGTAAATATTGAAAAAAATCATGTTGCGTAATTGTATTATTTTCCCAAAAAATATACTATCGAGAGTATAGTAATATTTACATATGTAAGGTATTGTCGTGTCGTCATAAATTGTGCAGTAATTAAGTATTTTATCTTACGTTAGTACTTTACGGTTAAGCGCGTGTGGCAATATAACAGTGCTTTACTTAAGCATCCATAATTTGCCTTTACGATGCTTGCATAATGTGAATTGCCGTCCTTGATCTTGAATTACATAACGAGAATTCATTCGAATTATTTTTCTGGTGTTATCTAGCATGGGTTGGCGGAAAGTTATTACTTTGATAAGGCCTTTGAAGGTATATAACTTTTTTAGAATATAATATCGTCAAAACTGTCACAGTGAAATTCAAGCAAAGTAAGTCACGGTCAAGTCATGCCTCAGTAAAGTGGTATTTTAAGTTGGCGCCAAAATTTAATTAGAGTTATTAATTAATTTTGACACCGACAATTCTTTCCCGCGCGAAAAAGTGTCAAAGAATCTACTGATAAATTTTCGCGCGGGAATTTATTAACAATTTGGTAAAAAATAATATTAAATAATAAATAAATATCAATTAAAAGTATGCTTAAGTCATTCTCCGGCCCTTGAACTATACCCATGCAAAAATCTGGTCGATAAATTGCTCTGGAGCTGCGTGAAAGAGGATCAAATAAACAAACACACATTCGAATTTATAATATTAGTATGATTTGAAATTTTAAATTAGGCTATTTGAAAAAAATTACAAAATGATATTGAATGAATATGAAATATTGAATTTGAAAACTTATTTCCACCCAAAGTGCTGTCCTGTCCAGCCGTGTTCGAAAAGACATATTTTCTGGTGAGAGATGAAAATGCGTCATCTCTGCGGCTTTACTAGCAAATAAAATTCCGTATCTGGTGCTTGACCCGCAGGTTATCGATATCGTCGAGAAGCCAACGCATCCTTTTCAGAGTATTAATAAACAGTAAGAAAAAAAGGAATCTTAATATGCGAATAGCGAGAGACCGAGGAAAGTGACAAACGAAAGGAGGCCTATACCCAGCAGTGGGTCACTCAGGGCTGATGATGATGTTAATATTGTGTGGTTGAATTATGATACATATTTATTGTCGTCTAGGAATCCGTCTACACTATAAAATCAACATTTATTTAGAAGTACCATTTTTTTTAGATTATCGTGGAATATTTTTGTGTTAATTCAATTCAATTCTTTATTTGCTAGTATAAGGGTAACATTGATCTTAGGTTAGGTTTAATAATCTATATTTTGTGTACATAACTGCATACTAAGTTATATCATGAGAGATAGTCATGTCTTGGCGATGTCAGTTGAATATTGGCCGAGCCATATGTCTTAATAACCAGAGGCTCGATTTTTAAATCGCTCGTAAGATATTTTGCACGCAAATAGCATGCGTAATGGTAATGACTGACTCTCGAATGAAATTCCAAAACAAAGGTAACATTTTTGAAATAATTATGTCACTCGCTAATGCTACATGTAGTTTGAAATATTCGGATTTTATTTTTATCTTCATTAATTTCGCATGATATGTTCGTGCGTAATCATACGAGTGATTAAAAAAATCGAGCCCCAGAAACCATGGAAAATTGGACTTAGGGTGCGCTACTGTGGAGGCAGCCGTGGCAGCACTGGCAGCCACATTCATGAAGTCTCATTCAGTCAATCCTGAACGTCGTGATATGGTATTCTTCCATTTATGATGGGAATGTTAGCTCTTTCCAATATTCTTAGCTCCTTCCAATATTCTTAATTCTCTAATGTATGGCAAACTAAATGTTTTTGTTCATTTTATTTAATTAAAAACAATAATCTTCCATTTGGCCCAGCCGATTTTAGTATTGCTTACTGTTTTTTACTGTCTAGTATAAAATAGATGCATAGAGCAAATGTCAATGTTACCTATAAGCAAGCAATAAGGACCAAACTTACTTAGCAATGAAAGAACATCGTGTGATAATAAATAATTAGTAAACAATATTAATAGGTTCTTTATTTCCAGACCAATGCCAGCGAGTTTTCACGAAGACTCATTATGTCTGGAAGTATGGTAAGTCCCCATTTATATAATCATATTCTATTTATGTCTGCGCTGTCATCTACAGCTTTACGATGGTCTGTAAAAGAACTATTATTATAAACAAAAATAATAACTTGTGGTAAATATTTTAATGGAATTTCCCTAAATTATAAATGAACATAACCTACACACATACTATGTATTTAGATTGCACTCTTGAATAGGGATGATGACTAATATTTTTTTACTACTTAAAATGAGAGTATGTAATACTACTTGGGCGGTATTTACAGTACAATACAATACAATACACTATTACAATAATTTATTACACACCGAAAATACAAATGTAACAACAAACACAACAAATGTATACAAATGTATTTAATTGTTTTTGCGAAAATTTAAACACGCAGTCGACTAATATTGATCAGTAAAAAAATAAAAAATTTGCAATGATGCATATTAAAAATGTATGTGGCCAACTGGAATTACTGAGTGCGACTGTACTATTAAAAGAGTACCTATTGAATATCAGGGCAGATCAGAATTCGGTATGTAAAGTTTTTTTTTGTATTTTTTTATATTTTTATTTCGTAGATAAGGCTATTTTAAGAAACTAATTTCAATATTTTTGTTTTCTATTGAGTAGTTATTTTACAATATTTTTTTGAAAATTGAAATTATGTGACGTCACCATATAGCACAAAATTTCGTTGCGTTGAGAAGTCTAAAAAAGCACCCCATATTGGCAGCCCTGAAAAACACCAGACAGTCAAACCACAGAAATGGAAAAAAAATTCTATTCTGTGTGACGAACAGTGTGTCAAATGTATAATATTTTTATTCTTAAAAGGCACAGAAAATAAAATGCTACACCGTGACGTCATTTAGAGGTCAATGAAAGTCGAATGATTTCTTAGTTTTATGTTAAAATAAATGGCATCTTATCGTTTTAAAGGGTCAGAGTAGAAAAATAAGGGTTAGTAACATAAAATCTCGAAATGGTTTTGGAATTGGCATAGGTTAATTTTTTTAGCATACCGAATTATGTCAGTTAGGTTAGAAGTTATTTCGTGATTATATGTTTTTATAACAACGCAAAATCTTCCCTCCCGACCCATCTATCAAGGCAGATTCGAATTCTGTCAGTTGGGTTACCTCGAATAGGATGTAAGGCAGCATGCTTGAAATAAAATATATGCAAAAAATTTAATATAATGTGACCCATTTTGTGTGGAGAACGAAAGTCCCAGGGTGGTGTAGGTTTTATCGTCCGCAAGTCACTCATTAACAACGTGATTAAGGTCGATAGTGTGTCGAGCAGGGTAGCATACCTTATACTCAGAATAACCGATCGTTATTCGCTGAAGGTCATACAGGTATATGCGCCGACCTCGACATACCCTGACGATGAAGTAGAGGCTCTGTATGAGGAGATATCCGAAGCCATACATTCCTCCGAAACATACTTCACCGTTGTTATGGGTGACTTTAACGCAAAGGTGGGCACACGGAATGTCGATGAGTTAAGAGTGGGGTCATATGGGTATGGACGGCGGAATCCGAGGGGCCAGCGGCTGGTCGACTTCATGGAGAAGGAGGAACTCTATTTGATGAACTCCTTCTTTCAGAAGCGACCATCCAGAAAGTGGACGTGGATGAGCCCAGATGGTTCGACCAAAAATGAGATCGACTTCATCATGGCGACCAAGAAGCGAATATTCAATGATGTCTCCGTGATCAGCAGGGTGAAAACCGGTAGTGATCACCGTATTGTCAGAGGCACATTGAATATCAACATCAAGCTAGAGAGGTCGCGTCTGGTGAAGTCCACGCTCCGTCCTGGTCATGCCCAAATCCAAAACCCAAATGACTTCCAACTCGAACTGCATAATCGCTTCCAGGGCCTTGCCGAAAGCGGAACTGTGGACGAATTAAACAATGGGCTGGTGGAAACTGTCCAAGCAGTGGGGTCCAAGTTCTTTAAGACCCCACCCCGAAAAAGACCCCAGAAGCTCTCAGACGAAACCATTAAGCTAATGAAGGACCGGACTGAGATGAGACTGCAATCTTCAGCTGATATGTCGGAATATGGCCAACTTAATAGACGAATCTCGAAATCGGTGCGACACGATCTGCGTTCCTACAATACAAGATGTATTAGGGATGCAATTGAGCGGAACCAGGGCTCGAAAGTGTTCGCGAAAAATTCGTCTATTGGGAAAAGCCAAATGACAAAGCTGAAGATCGAGGATGGCAGTATCATTTCGTCAAAGTCGGAGATTCTGAGAGAGCTTGAGAGGTTTTACGGACAGTTGTACACCTCGACACGACAGCCTATTGTCAGTACAGCTCAGGACAAGAGAGCTAAACTGACCCGACACTACACTGAGGACATCCCAGACATCAGCTTGTACGAGATTAGAATGGCTCTGAAACAGCTTAAGAACAACAAGGCACCGGGTGATGACGGAATCACGACAGAACTACTGCGAGCGGGTGGAAAACCGGTACTGTCAGTCCTCCAGAAGTTATTTAATTCCGTCATACTCGATGGTACTACGCCTGAAGCATGGCACAGGAGTGTGGTGGTGCTCTTCTTCAAAAAAGGTGATAACACCTTATTGAAGAATTATAGACCCATCTCACTCCTGAGCCATGTGTACAAGTTGTTCTCTAGAGTCATTACGAACCGTCTCGAAAGCAGGTTTGATGACTTTCAGCCTCCCGAACAAGCCGGTTTCCGTAAAGGCTGGAGCACCATAGACCACATACACACCCTCCGCCAGATTATACAGAAGACTGAGGAGTATAATCGGCCATTATGCCTGGCGTTTGTGGACTATGAGAAAGCCTTTGATTCCATCGAGACCTGGGCAGTATTACAGTCCCTCCAGCGTTGTCATATCGACTATAGGTATATCGAAGTGTTGAAGTGTTTGTATAGAAACGCCACCATGTCGATCCGATTACAGGACGAGAGCACGGAACCAATCCAATTGCAGAAAGGCGTGAGACAGGGAGATGTTATCTCTCCGAAACTGTTCACGAACGCATTGGAGGACGTTTTCAAGCTCTTGGACTGGAACGGATTAGGCATCAACATCAATGGCGAATACATCACTCACCTTCGTTTTGCCGATGATATAGTCATCATGGCAGAGTCGCTGGAGGACCTAAATACGATGCTCAGCGACCTCAGTAGCCTTTCCCAACAGGTGGGTCTTAAAATGAACATGGACAAGACAAAAATCATGTCCAATGTCCATGTTGAACCCGTGCCGGTAGTCGTTGGGAACGATACTCTCGAAGTTGTTGACCATTACACCTATCTTGGACAGATTGTTCAGTTAGGTAAGTCCAACTTAGGCAAAGAGGTCGCCCGAAGAATCCAACTCGGATGGGCAGCGTTCGGGAAATTGCGTGACATCTTCTCGTCCAAGATACCACAGTGCCTAAAGACAAGGGTCTTTGACCAGTGTGTGTTGCCAGTGATGACATATGGTACTGAGACGTGGTCCTTAACTGTTGGCCTTTTGGAAAAACTCAGAGTCACACAGCGGGCAATGGAGAGAGCTATGCTCGGAGTTTCTTTGCGCGATAGAATCCGAAACGTGGATATTCGCCAAAGAACCAAAGTCACCGACATAGCTGTTAAAATTTGCAAGTTGAAGTGGCAATGGGCAGGCCACATCGCTCGGAGAACCGATAACCGATGGGGAAGAAAGGTTCTTGAGTGGAGACCACGAACCGGAAGACGCAGCGTAGGTAGGCCTCCCACTAGATGGACCGACGACATAGTAAGAGTCGCTGGCATCCAGTGGATGCAAAAGGCAGGCTGTCGTTCAGTGTGGAGGTTAAAGGGGGAGGCCTATGTTCAGCAGTGGACGTCTTCTGGCTGATGATGATGATGATGATGATGACCCATTTTCATTATTCGCCTACAGTCTTTCGCCCACTTAGTATTTCTAAGTCATATTCAGTATTTTTGACACCATACATTTTATTTAATCATTTAAATACCCACTTATTTTAAAGGTTATAACTGTATATTTCTTCCAGGGATTTCGACCCAGCAGAAACGGTAAAAGAGAAAATGACCAAACTATTCGAAGTCAAAGGTGTAAAAGGGCTGAAAAAGCTGATGAAGGAAATCGCCATCACGGCATCGACTGGAAAGCATGATAATGAACAGATAGGCACTGCCATTATACCACTTAAGGTAAGAGGAATAACAAGGTTAAATTTAACAATGTGTTTAGCGTGCTATTTGCTTACTGTGAATAATAATTATGCGATTTCATACCACATAAACAGCAAAATTTCCTTATTCGTTTACGTGTATTGAAGTTGTCAAACGCTAAGATTAAATGACACCTGATGTAAACAACAGTAATTGTAGGTAAATTTATACACTTTACCTACATTATAGGTTCATTGAATTAGGTATAATATAACTGTAATAAAGTCGGAAGCAACATTTCTGCTGCAAAAATACCAGGTGCATCGATCTCGCTAGCGCATTTGATGTTTTGTTTTATTTTTTAAATAAAATGGCTGTTTACTTTTAAAATATGTGATTAGGTCATTTTACGACGTTAATATATAAAAAAAAAACAGAACAAAATTTTTGTTTAAATTTTTTTCGTCTGTTCTGTCGATCCGTCCTATCTTTTAACGGCTGTATCTTTTGTACCGTACTAGATAGCGAGCTGTGATTTTCACAGAATATGTAATGTTACGGCGGATTAACTAAGAAATAATAATAAAGTAAAACAGTAAAAACGAAATAACTATACATCAAACGTTTTTTAGTGGAAGAATAGACAGTAAGTGTTAAATAAATGATGTGCAGTTTTCGAAGACATCGCTCTAGATCAGTGAAGGAAAATATCATAAGGAAATCGGTATTTAAGAACCTTAAAAGTTCAAAAACAAATGACATTCACCAACATGTACTGGGCTAGCATGGTGTATTATGGCCCACCCTCTCTCTGTGAGAGAAGGCCTGTGGTGGAAGGTTCCCAGCAGTGGCAACATGATAGGCTGATAATGATGTAAGTACTTTTTTATTTTTACAGTCAATCCCAGCCGGAGGTATGACGATGTGGTTTAGCCTGAGTAAGAAGAACAAGGTTCGGCGGCAGGGTGTAGTGAAAGTGCGGCTTAACTTCTCTTCAGAGAAAAACTCTCAAGTCGCTGCGCAGGAGCACCGCCATCTGCTGCGGATATTATTGTTGCACGAACTAGAAATTTCCAAGGTATGACGACACCGGCAAAAATTCATTAACACTATACTGATGAATCTACAGAATGACGGCTGAATGTTGTCATTTTAAAATCGATAAATGCCTGTATAGTATCACATAAAATACAGCCCATATAGACACGCCCTTAGGTAAATAAGCCTATAAAACCATCATTCTGTATTTAATTTCTATTAGCAACATAACTGATTAAACACTGTTTTATAACTGATTAACTACAGGAATTATATGATGCTGCTTAGTATACTTTTTAACAACCTTAATTCGTTTTTATCTTATGCCCACATCTAATTTTGTAAAGCTATTTATAAATGTGACATGAAAAATGTTATTGCATACAATAACAATGGCACTTTCCATAATAAACGTGTGCCATCCGCATAACTAAGTAGTTGCTAAATATATAGAACTGCTACGTTGTTGACTAGAATTAACCAACTGACTAATATTAACACAAATAGTAAATGACAAAACCAGAGCAATAGAACTTTTTTAAATTACCTAAAGCTATGATAACTGATCATATTAGTCATAGCATAATCATAGTATTTAATTAATAACCACTTACAGGTACACGTCATAGAGAAATAAAATAATAAATTTGTCACAATCAATAATTTGTAGGTACAATCATAGTACATACCACTATGCTCACCAATAAAATTATTGCAATAAAAAAAAAAACATTAAAACAAATAGTAGTGGCTATAACAAAATTTTTAACTGGTAACAAAAAGTTCTCGTATCGACGCTTTTTAGTCATCATCATCATCATTTCAGCCGTAGGACGTCCACTGCTGGACATAGGCCTCCCCCATCGATCTCCAAAAGGGCCGGTTGGAAGCGGCCTGCATCCAGCGTTTCCCTGCGGTCTCTTTTAAGTCGTCTGTCCATCTTCTGGGTGGACGTCCTACGCTGCGCTTACCAGTCCGTGGTCTCCATTCCAGAACCTTTCGGCCCCATCGGCCATCTGTTCTGCGTGATATGTGCCCTGCCCACTGCCATTTCAACTTACTAATCCGGTGGGCTATGTCGGTGACTTTCGTTCGTCTACGGATCTCCTCATTTCGGATTCGGTCTCGTAGAGAAACCCCGAGCATAGCCCTCTCCATAGCTCGTTGTGCGACTTTGAGCTTGCTTATGAGGCCCATAGTGAGAGACCACGTTTCAGTGCCGTATGTCATCACTGGTAACACACACTGGTCGAAGACTTTCGTCTTAAGGCACTGAGGTATTTTGGACGAGAAGACGTTGCTTTTTAGTATGACCAAGCATTTACAGAGCTTTACAGAGCAGTCCGATTTCGATCATTCTTATTTATAGACGTAAATAAACATTCGGGACATTTTTTGAAAAACCCACTACTACGGTTCTCACGCTCCTACTGTCGGCATCGTCGATGAAATGCATCAGCAAAAGTGAAGTTTGAGCGCTTGAATTGACCCTTATAAAATTTGTCTAAAATCTAGGATTCAAATAGCCTATGGAGACAAAGTCGCTGGCTACAGCTAATATTCTCATATTAGGTAACCTTAGAATTTGTGGCCTGTAATCTGAAGTTGATTCTGCATTTGACCTAATTTTGAATAGATTTGCAATGTGTTATTTATCGAGAGATTTATGCTTCCTTCTGCAAATTGAGACGATAACACATTGCGCAGACATGCACGCGCACCTACGTGCAATTCACCTCCTGCTCTGTGTCATTTCTATATTTGAGTATTATTGATTCAATACACAGGTAAACCATTCAAAATGATTAGTAAGACCCTACAATACATAAAAATGGGCAATTCCAAAATGACCAGGAGTGGTTTTATCCTGTATGAAATTCCTGTTCCAGAACTATTTTGAGGGACATGACCACCGGTGTGCTATTATGTTCTGTGTTACCGGCGCAAACAAACCTTGACTAAGCGCTTGATAATACTCGTTTGTTAACCGCGCTACTTGAGTCACACCAATTTCAAAACGCCACATCATGTGTGGAGAGCCGAATTGTGTTATCTCTTCAGCCACCTGGTGGTGGCGTGGTGGCTACATGGGTATTTCCTCATGGGTCGACGCCATATCGATTCGACTTCGTGCGAACTGACAGTCGTGCCAGTATCGCGTCCCGTCATGAGTAAGTTGTGGTGAGCCCCCAAGCCTTCAATAGCATAAAAATTTACACTTCTTTAAAATAGCTTATGATTGCCTAAAGGTGGCGCCCTATTGGTGGAGCGGTAACTACAGCGCGCCAGCCGAGGCAATCCTAACCCAGCATGCGGCCCAAAGCGGGCTCGGGCAGCAAGACAACACCCTGGCACAGTGGTCCGTATTCTGCGCGGTCACACCCGACCATCCGCTTAGCTTCGGTCTCTTCAACACTCTTCTGGATAAGATCTCAAAACCGGTCAAATCTGGTTAGTAACTAAAAAATAACTCCACAGTGTATAATTACCCGACCCGGGACCCGGATATGTCCTAAAACTGCGACCAGAACCGAAAGATGGACAGCAGCGTCCTATTAGTACACGGTGAACGTAATTCGATCGCCAAACTGCCTGCTAAGCGTGCGGATTATGGCAACACCCCTTTCTTAGAGGGTGGCCTTGGTTCAGCAGTGGACGTTTACTGGCTGATGATGTGGGTGATGTTAGCATAATTATTATGTTTTCTACCAAACCTGTCACCTGTCTATCCAATCTTTATAAGATGCAGGCATCTGCATGCAAAAGGTTAAGTGGAAATTCATCAGTAGCCATATCCAAGTACTGGATCAGAGTAAGGTACTGGAGCCTTCTTATTACTTAAGCTCTTTCAGGACAGCTAGCTGTTGCTCCTCCTTCATGACAAGGTGAGCGACAATGTTGTCGAAATCAGGCTCCTTTGTGTTGATGGTTACAATGGCACTTCCGACAAACCCTGAGCCTAAGGTCCCCCTTAGGCTCTTTTTACAGACAGTTGATACAGATGTTATATTCTACGGTTACGCGGAATGGACTAAGCCGAGAGGGGTCCGCAGCCCTGAAATCGCGAGAAACATATCAGCAGTTCCAACCATATTGTTGAGTGTGGCAATGACCGTTTTTTTACAATGACAGCTGATATTTTTTTAGCGATTTCAGAGTTGCTCCCATAGTAAAAGTTGTTCAGAGTGACTGGTACTATGGACCCCTCTCGGCTTAGTACACCCTTTCCTGCGTAACCCAGTTATTGCCCCAGTAATACGGCCATAATGGCTGAACAACAAGTTAGTCAAGTTTTTCTTTCCAGGTCTTATTAGCGAAGAGGACGTCAAGCTTTTCTGGGACGGCGCTAAGAAACTCTTACCCACCTGCTACAGCCACATTAGGAGGTTGAGAAAAAAGACTGCCGGCGATAAGACTGTCATGAAAACTCTACGTGAAGTACTGAAAATACTATTAAAATTATCCGAATTGGACGTACCAGAAACCGTAGATTTATTCCCTACAAATCTGTATGGTTGGCTAAGAGATGACAAAGAGAAGCTAACAATACACGAAGTGCTACATCAGGCTGTCTTACAAGGTGCCTCTGATTGGTTCGTCCATATTTTGGATAATAATGAATGTAAAGACAAGGCGGAAGAATCAAGGTTGCAGCATTTGATTATAGTCATACAGTTGGTGCGTTCGGATTTGCAGAGAGCTATCGAATATTATGAAAGAGTCTTCGTTGAGTGAGTATTTTGTTTAATCGAACTGTGTATATTCTTTCGCACCTAAAAAAACATAATAGACTCCGTTTGTGACTCAACCGCTAAACCGATCTTGAAAACAAGGAAATAATGCGCATTGTAAATGGAGAGTTTCTGGGGGAACTTTACTGACAAAAGGATTGCTTTCAAAGCCCAAAAGAGGTGCGTCAGGGCAATGTTTCATCTTCATAAGACTGATAGCTGTAAACCGTTCTTTTTAAAACACAATATTCTGACATTACCATCTCTATACATATTAGAAATAGCTACTTTTGTAAAATTAAATCCACATCTCTTTGGTAGTTGGACTGATGCTGGTATTCGAACTCGCACACAGGCCGAGATGAAGCTCTGCCCACGTACGGCCAAAACTGCACTCATGCAAAAAAGTGTATTCTGTATGGCTCCTTTAATATATACTAAAATTCCTAAAATCATCAGAGAATTAAATGTTGGAATGTTTAAAAATAAACTAAAAACTTTATTAGCACAAAAAAGCTACTATGAAATTTCAGAATTCCTTAATGATAAAAATGCTTTGATATGTAATGTAGACATAAACAAATAAAATAATAATAATAATAATAGCTTAGATAGGTAGTAATAAACATCTAATTAAGGTATAAAATACAACTAAACCAAAATATGATTCTAACAATATTCTAACATAGACATAATTTTGTTTATTTTTTTCCTTTTTAACTTTAACAAAAACTAATAAAAATATTAATAAAAAACTAACATTTGTACGCTGTAACAGGCAAGGACATGAGATACGTCTCCATTCTTACGACCATGTATGCTACTTTATATGTATGTGTACCTACCATGTTCTGACAAATAAATAATTTGAATTTGAATTTGAATTTGAACGTATATACGACTTTTGACTGTCTGACTGACTGTCTGACTGTTTGACTGTGGCATCGTAGATCTCAACTGGCTGAACCGATTTTGATTTAGTATTTTTTTTTGTTTCATAGCTGACTTGATCGTGAGTGTTGTTAGGTATGATAAAAAAAACTGTTCAGCTCTTAGAATATGTAGTTATTCTAAGGTTCAGCTGTTTGCAGATTATCCGCTCTTTTAATAGGAGTTTACAAAAACTATTATACTTGTTTATTATCTAGAAAAAAGGCATAAAAGGGGAAAAAGGGACGCATCAAGCCTGATTTTGGCCTGATGCATTCGCACTCGCCGCGCCACCTTACCATATCTTCATTGTTTGTTTGATCAGAGGTTTCAAATGTGTAATTCTCAAATCTCCAAAATCTTTTTAGTAAAAAACATAAGTTATTATTTCAACCTTTTCCAGCGTCATGAGCTTCCCCTACCCGAAGACACTATACGGCCTTTACGAGAGCAAGATTGCTTCCCTTGTTGAAGCAGAAGTGAAGGAAGTGTGCAAGAGTCTAAAGCGACTTCACTACAACGCTGGTTCAACAAACAGCGTGCATTTAGCCGGCGGAATCAACGGAGAAACCGGCCTCGGCACTCCGACGGTGACGGACGAACCTCTCACGATGGGGACCAAGCTGTTTGAGCTGTACCTCACGCTGCAGAGATTTTTGATGTAAGTATCATCTATTTATCCAAATGATTCTAAAATATTATGACTTGATAACGTCTTATAAATCGATGAACGCCGTCTGCACGCACGAAAAATTTACACGTTTCGCCTGAGCCGCGCGTGCAAGCGAGAGCGTGGAACAAGCGATAGAGAGGCACGATTGGCCTAAGCGTTATCACGTAAAATTATCGTCCGTAAACCGACTTTACAGACAACCTCTTTTTTATTAACTGCCTTTATACTTCTTATTGAGTAAGTCACACAGTCACACTACTTGCCTACACTAACGTTGTATTGGCTGCAGTTTACAATATGCAAGCCTATTTTTAACCCCCGACGCAAAAAGAAAGTTTAACGAGTGCATCTATGTATCTGTTTGTGGCATCGTAGTTCCCAAACGGTATAACCGATTTTGGTTTCGTTTTTGTTCGAATGGTGGTTGTTCGAATAATGTTATACGAGTAACTTTAGTGAACAACCGTGATAGTTTAAAACAGTGTTTTGATCTAGAGTTTTCTTAACTATGATTCAAGAAATTCTGTTCAGCCGTTTGAAGATTACCAACTCTATTATCGGGGGTTAAAATATATTTATAAATTAAGTTAGTGTCGGAATTTGAGTGAACTTGAATTTATTTGTTCAATAATTGTTGTAAGGCACAAAATCAAAATGTTCACATTAATTATTAATTACTACCACATTTTTCAAAGCGCGTGTAACCGACACCTGAAAAAGAATTTGTGAGAACACGCCATGCTTGTTGCTGACATTAAATGTGTTATAGATTTGGCATCATATACCTATACTTTTTTTATTGAAACTTAAGGGCAACAGATACAATAACTAGCATAATACCTAGAATAGCTAACTTTCAGCGACTTCTATTTTTGTTTAATGTATAACCAGTAGGTAGTCAGTAGCCTACATTTCTAACCTAACAATGGTGATTAATGAATCTAAAGAACATTGTTAAATATTGATGCTCCAAATAAAGTTCCATTGAACTGGCAGGTATTATTTGATCGCTAAATAATGTTGTTTGTGCTTTACAAACAATGCGTGTGGTGTTTGTAGATTCAATGTTGATTTAGGCTCACAGACATGACCCTAAATTGTCACATGTTTGAATTATCACTGATAAAGATAACCTTAGGTGAAATAAGCATTTGTATAAAAAGACCAAGTAAAAAGTTGTTGCTATTGGCGTAGATAGCTATATACTGGGCCAGGCCAACTTCTTTCCGATATTTGTATTGCATAAGAAATACATGGACGAGAGAAGCGCTAAACAGGGGAAATTGGCGAAAGAGGGAAGAGGCTTATGCTATGTAGTGGGCTGAATGAGCTGCTAATGTTGAATTATGCTAATAAAAAATCTTCATTTGGTCATCATGTAACGATTGGTAGTGGTAGAAAGTGGCTAGTATTAGTTACCTAATATTTTCCACTTTATTATGAGGGAAGGTAGTTGCCTGGTAAGGAAATAAATTAATAGAAAAAAAAGATTATATGTAAATGCTCGAAACTGACTCTTAGAATGGGGTAACAAAACTGAATGCATATACAAAATTTCATGTCTGTGCTGCTAACCATTGAGGAGTTCCCTAGTCAGGACCCCAACCCTGAGTGCAGTAACCATGTCATAGTAAAACATAAAACCGGCTATCATAATAAAATGCGTACACAACATTTCGTGTCTGTGCTGTTGAACGTTGAAGAGTTCCTTTATCTGGAGCTAATCCTGGATGTCGATTCAGGTCATGCTTACAGATCGTATATTGCTTAAGTTTTGTTTAGATGCTAGTTTAAATGGAAAAATTGACACTGTCGTTTGTAACTTTGGTACTTATATACCTGTCACAGAAAACAAGATCAATTGATTTTTTATGAATTGTTTATTATGGAAAGTAGCCACGCCGTAATGGCAGCCTAATTGTTTCGCGTTCCCAGTGAGATAGGCCTGGCTGTGCTAAGAACACAGACGCCGAGACTACATAAAACACGCTTTATTTTCCAGGCTAGGCCAAGGCCTCAACGAGACCGACTGGAATTCCTACAGCATATCGAAATTCCACTCTTGGTTCTTCGGAGGCGTAGCCCAATGGCTTGATATAGCCGCTTTTAAGGCACTTACGCGTATTGAAAAGGCTGTAGAGCTTGACACACTGAACCAGGTGGACAGTACCGTGAAATACAGCAGTTCTGGAGTTGATACTCTGACGATCTTCTACCAGATCAAAATATTTTGGCAGCAGCTCGCGTGGCCTGATGTGGAGGGGTGTTATACATTTGTGGCTAAGATTGTTGATGTGAGTATTTTTACATTTTAGTTTTATAAATATTTTCCTGAAAAGAACCTACCTAAATTTTTTGGCATAAACCGGAGAGCTCACAAGTAAGTCAGTGGCTTACGAAAGGTATACGTCCAGCATAGGCTGATGATGAGGATACCTTCTTGTCGCAAATTGCGCGAAATGTATGATTTTGTATGCTATGCGACTGAATAATTTATTCTCCCAGAAATCTCCGCCCTGAAGCTTGCCTTCCGTAGACTACAACTTGATTCCGTGGTATTCCGACCCTGTCTTTTAAGAACCTGTGAGGCTCACAGTCTCTTGCATTCAAACCCAGAACATGTACTCATCATCATCACCAGTATTTCATGTTCCTGCTGCTGGGACACAGGCCTTCTCTCAGAGAGAGAGAGAGAGAGAGAGAGATAGAGGGAGGATGGGCCCTAATCCACCATGCTGGCTCAATGCATGTTGGTGAATGTCATCTAATTATGTCCTTTGAATGTTTGAGGTACTTTTCTTTTTGTAATAGGCTTGCGTAGTATATAGGATAGGGCACACTCATAGGGAATTCCTTGGAATTATACAGGCTTCCGCTCGATGTTTAACAGGTAGGTACTAAATATTATTATTTTCGTTTCCAGGATATCTGCCGCTGCCTAGTATTCTACTCGGATCGCATGGCGAGTAGAGTTGACAACGTCGGCATGGAAACCACAGTGTACGGAGAGAAGTTCGAGGTGACCACAGAGTGGTGCGTCGCTATCAACAATATAGACTACGTGCGGCAGAGCTTGGAGCCGTTTGTGGAGGAACTAGGAATGGACGATATAGTGCAGAGGCTGAGTGAAGCGAGGTCGCCTGTTGAAGCGCAAAGGTAAGATATTTGAAGTTACCAGTGATGCATTGTGGAGGTGACCACTAAGTGTTTTTATGCCATAACTGGCAAATAAGTAGACGGGCTGCTTGATGGTAAGCAGTCACCGTCGCCTATGGACGCTTAACACCAGAGGCATCACAACTACGTTGCCGACCCTTTAAGAATCTATTAACTCGCCTTTTGAAGAACCCAATGTTGTAGCTTCTCGGTAACACCGCGGATGGTAGCTCATTCCACATTTTGCAAGTGATGCGCTGTGGTCAACAAAGTAGGCTATGGGCAGCGGACCCTCGACCTCGTTTGTGATGGAATTGGAAATGTACGATTTAAGTGAAGCGAGATCTCCTGTTGAAGCACCTAAATTAGATGGTTGAAGTGACAACCGAGTGGTACATTGTTCGAGTTGACCACAGAGTGGTGCGTTTTGTCATTGATCCCACAGAAGCTTAAATTCCGCCAAACGAAACTATAGAGTTCTTACATGAATGCCTTTCTTGCTACCCATTGAACCTAGCAGTATTGAAACTGTATCTGATAAAAATAAAGATATACAATTAGACATGGACCCACTCTTTATTTAAATTAATTGTAAAAAATTATTTACGTTGCAGATGTAAAGAAACCATGAAAAATGTGATTGAAAACGCCATAGACACCGTCAGAAATAAGATTGTTGATCTATTGATGGTCATGGTCAAAAAGGTAAGAATAATACATAATTACAAAAATTTCATCCATCTACCCATATTTCATCTTGTCCATCTAGTCAACAACTTCCCAACCCCGTAAAACCTGATAAAGTGTTGAACCCTTTCGACAATGCATTAGCGGAATAGTTCTTATATAAATACCTGCCTACCAATAACGCGACCTTGAGCTGGCCAATCAGCGTTAAGTATACCTACACGGCCCTGCGCACCTCAGCTAAACTCGGTCAAAGCATTCATTTGTTCTGACAGCTGCAATAACATAAGCTAAATGAAAACCACGCATTGTCATCATTTTAACTAGGTTTTTGAACGTAACTGTTGCAGATACCCGATATACATTAGTGTTTTTTAGGGTTCCGTACCTAAAGGGTAAAAATGGGTAATGGTATTACCCTACATTGTCTGTCTGTCCGTTTGTCTGTCTGTCTGTGCGTCCTAACTTTAAAAAGCTGTTTCTATCGAACCGTAATAGATAGCTAGTTGAAATTTTCACAGAATATGTAATGTTACGGCGGATTAATTGAGAAATAATTTAAAAAAACATTAGTTAGCCCCCATTTGTATTAGCTCTAATGGAAAAACGGTAATACGCACAAGCGTCAAACTTGGCATGGTTATAGTACACGCTCTAAAGTATAACAACAAATAATAAATAATGGCCAAGTGCGAGTCGGTGACAAATTTCTGTTCATTACCAAGTTATAACTGGTACGTTCGTTATTGAATTTTGTGGTGGTACGGAACCCTCAGCGCGCGAGCCCGACTCGCACTTGGCCGGTTTATTTAGTAATAAGCATGCGTCTGACAGCCAGGACAATTATTTAAATTCAGGTTCTTACTATGACTGAGTTAAGTCATCTGAATTGGGAAGGAATCTTATACAATACAATACAACTTTATTACACACCGAAAATACAAATGAAACTTAAACTTATACTTTAACTTATGTAAAGTTTATACAAAATCCTCCTCTTCTCCTGCAAAATATTTTTCAAACTCGTTCTTAAAGATGAAAGTTGTTTTGCTAAAAGTATTCTAACATAAAAAACACATTTCAGATGATGCCGTCCATAACCCGCTACCTAGTCGAAGGCGCAGAACTGCTGCACCAAGATTGTTCGAGCATGGAGCGAGTTATGCGATACTTAGAAGCCAATTTAGATACCTTATACCAGCATTTGAACTACGAAAACTTTTCGCGGACACTCGACATTGTGTGGGACCAACTTGGCGACGTCTTGTATGAATTAATTCAGGCTAATTTAGAGGTATGTGTTTTTTAAAGCTTTTGTGAATCTAATATTTCTGTACTAACATTTTAATGCTAACAGCTGTAAATGCGTAGCTCTAGTATTAACAATGGTTTAAATTGTTTTTTTTTTTCACTAATATAATTTTAATTTTTATAATGGACCAGTGAAATTATCAGTTTTTACATAGGAACATGTTAAATTATTTGCTAAAGATTTTATTCCACGGAAAAGGTGTACAAAGACGAAAAGAGCTTATTGTCTTACCATTATGAAAATGTTTTACAATGGGGCCCCTAAAACCTCAAAAAAAAAAAAACATTTCTGCACTGTTTGTTGAGTGTGAATATTGTTTTTCTATGAAACAGCTGAATCTTTTTTTTGCTATTTCACTGTTGGTCCCCATAGTAAAAGTTGTTCTTAATGGTGAGTAGCATGAGCTCTTTTCGGCTCAGTATACCCTTTCCATGTAACCCTGTAGAGTTATATTTCACTGAGTTCATAATATTTTTTATTTCCATCAATGACTAACATAGTGGTTAATTTTGGTTTTTAGAAAGAGAGGCTCGCCACCCGTATCCGCTTGTTTAGGCGTAGATATTTTGGAAAAAACAAAGTGTCCCCCAACCTTGTGTTGTTTCGGGTAAATAATGTTGGCATTGTGTACGCACGCCCTTGCAATGTTATTTAGATGTGTGCACTTAGCAAATATTTAATTTTATTTAAAAAGTAGACATTTTCTTTTTGTAGTAGACTTTTAGACATTTTATCAGGGTTTTCCTCCTTCAAAACTTTTATAGTATATGGTCATTCAACATCCTCTATGTGAACAGTCAATGGGATGTAGTTCTTTACTGCGGCCTTTTCTTTAAATAGAACATTATTATTGGCTGACCATTGTTTAATTAGCCAATAGATGACAGGCAAGCATTCTTACATTTCCAACATACTTTTTCTCAGAGTTTTTTATTTTAATGTAGCATTTGTTTCCCACCAGTTTCTTCTCACATTTTACTAGATTATTTCATAGTTCACGGAGCTGGAAAGCGCGACTAATGTGTTTTGTTGTTTGCTAGCACCGAAGGGCTAAGATAACCCGCTATATCGACCCGAGACGCTTGAGCAAAACCTACGCAGCGGCCCTAGACGCGGTAATACACACACACGCACAGCAAATGTTTTATGTTTGTGGCTGTGGTATCGCTGAATTTTAGCACTCGACTTGAAATGTTTGGTTAAAACTCTTGTAAAACAGGTTTCAGGCGTTAGGTGTTGCCAGAAGTTCACATGGGGTTGTAAAGATTGAAAAGTCGTATTACACCACCAAAATGCGATTGGGGATCCAAAGGATCTACCCAAAAATCGTCATTTCTAAATCGGAAATCAAGAACTTGTTTTAAATTATCGCGGTTGTTTACTACAGTTATATGATTATTAACGGGATATTTACCGTGGTAAGGTTGTTGAATGAGCTCCCGATATTTCGGCGCAGTTACATGCACTATGTTCACGGGAAGACTGAAGAAGAGGTAGGTTAGTAAAGTAGGAGTAAACTTCTGTCTGAAGTCGAGACCTCTCTTGAGCAGGTCTCGGTCTGGGGTGAACTGAACCTGGTTCAGTTTAACCCAACAAAGACGCAAGTTTGCGCGTTCACCGCTAAAAAAGCCCCATTTGTTGTAGCTCCTCATTTTCAAAACACTCCCCTCAAGGTTTCAGAGAGCATTGGAATCCTTGGAGTCGACATTTCTACGAATGTACAGTTCCGCGGTCACATCGCAAGTAAGGCCAAGCTCGCATCTAAGAAACTTGGTGTGCTCAACAAGGCGAAGCGGTACTTCACGTCGAGACAAAGACTCTTGCTTTACAAAGCGCAAGTCCGACCTCACATGGAGTACTGCTCCCATCTATGGAATGGAGCACCCAAGTATCAGCTTGACCCACTCGATGCATTACAGCGTAGAGCTGTCAGAATTGTCAACGATCCCAAGCTCGCTGAACACCTTGAGCCACTCAGCATGCGCAGAGACGTCGGGTCTCTTTGTATCTTTTATCGCATTTACAACGGGGAGTGTTCTGAAGAACTGTTTGATCTGATGCCGGCGTCGCGGTTTTACCATCGCACTAGCCGCCACCGCCTGAAGGCTCATCCACACATCATAGATCAGTGGAAATCGCACACTGTGCGATTCACACTAGCCGCCACCGCCTAAAGGCTCATCCACACATCATAGATCAGTGGAAATCGCACACTGTGCGATTCACACGATCCTTCTTGCCTCATACCTGCAAAATGTGGAATGAGCTACCTTCTACGGTGTTTCCGAGAAGTTACAACATGGGGTTCTTCAAAAGGCGAGTTAATAGAGTTCTAAAGGGTCGGCAACGTATTTGTGATGCCTCTGGTGTTACAAGTATCCATAGGCGACGGTGACTGCTTACCATCAGGCAGCCCGTCTGCTTGTTTGCCACCTATGGCATAAAAAAAAAAAAAAAAAAAAAAAAGGTTAGGTACGTGGTTTAGGTTCGAGTTCGATCCAGTGATAACCGTAGCAAAAGACTAAGAAATCAAAGGATCAAAAGACCAAGAAAGGGGGTAGATCGTTTTGTCTGCACCTAACTGTTCGACCAACCACCCGCATTCTTCAGTCTTCCCGTGAACATGGCGCATGTAACTGCACCGAAATATCAGGAGCTCATTCTACAACCTTACCACGGTAAATATCCCGTTAATAATTTTAAAACATTAACTTGTGGTTTGTCCTCTGTTGATATTGGCCATGGGTTGGTGGTCTATTTTTTATGTGAGATAATAGCCAATGGGACCTGGCGCGTAATTTAATGATTCCAAACAATTGGCTGCCTTATTACTTTCCAGCCATATTATCTTTCACTGACCTCAACTTTTTAAAATGTTTTGCTTTAATATTTTTTTACAAATTATCTACCAACATTTTGAGTCGTTAATATACTCAGAACATTATAACCGTTTTGGGTATTACAAAATTCAGCGTTACAAAACGTAGTCTGGATGTCTAGTCACTAGAAAAAATGCTGCCACTTTACAAGCTAGTTTTCAGAGCATGTTTCGTATCAGTGTTTTCTTCAAGTTGCACTTTTGTCCAAAATTGTTTGTCCGGCTTAAATATAGCACGCCAAAGAACTATATCTAATTGTGAGTAATTGTGCAGTTCAAAATGGAATAGATATGGGTCCATTGTTAATTAAGAATAGGCTTAGAATTCGTCTTATGTCTCAAACAATTCCGTTAAATTATGCTGAAATTACTAGGTACGTAATTTTGTTGTAAATATTCTTTTGAATTGTTTCTTTAGATTAGGACTAATGACAACCAATCATGCATGTACTTCATAAACATTCAGTTAGTTAAGTTTTCTATCGTTATCTGTTATTACGATAATGATTCCCAAAGCATGAATTATTTTCCGAATGGGGCATGAAAGTTTTCTGTGCCTTAAATTGCTGTACTACAAAGTGATTTTTAGTTATTTAAAGTCATGCATGCGGTTTTTTTTCTTGATTATCCTATCAATTTGTGATTTTTATATCTCTTCGATGTTTTCGAGAGGTTCTATCTACTTTAACATTGTAATAAAATGTTTTCTTGTTTTCATACCATCATTGTAGTTGATTCATCCATGGATTGTGTGCGGATTGGCCCTTTTGAATGAATCGTATATCGCAGACTATGAGGTGACTGGGACATCATTTCTGTACATTCTCATTCATTTATTTCATTTTTCTCAAACATGCTAGAAGTTAGTTCATAAAGAATTTAGAAAACCTTCAAGATTAAACCATATTATACTAGGTACTGCTTTGAAATACCATTTTGATTACCATATTGGTTTATTTAAAAAAAACTGGGCATTGCTTGGGAAAAGTATCAAACTAGTCTAAGTGGCACATGGGCATTAATGGACTCACATATGCTGGCCTCGGCTGCTTTGGCTTAAATTATAACATTCGTCCATCAATGCCTCATTTGCCTGCCGTTAAAGTGATGTAATAAAATTGAGAAACAGCGCGGCTTGTTTTGTATAGTCATCCCAATGTTCAAAAATATGCTAATAAATATGCTATAGTTTCTCATTAAATTAGATGATGAACTACATTTTTATTTATATGAACTTGTTCATTTTACAGATGATTCTACATTGCAAGTTTATTTATATGTTTTTGTACTATGTCTCATGTTGTTACCTGATGCTTTATTGAAAGAGATATGAATTTATTTATAAGGGTGTCAACCTGGTGTCAACATATAATCGGTTGCGAAGCGACATGATTTTAGCGTTAAACAAATACGATCATTAGCGGTATTGAAATAAACTACCTTTCAGAGCCGCCTAGAAACCTTAGCCGGTTATAATTTTCGACTTTATTTAAATGTTTAGTTTTGTTTTTCTAACTGAAATTGATAAAAAGTCAAAAACAAAATAAATGGCCACTTTCTAACAGACCAAGTATTTATTTTATTGGCACTGTTGATCTTATTTGTTTAATGTGCTTAGGGCTTATGCTGTAGCGTGAAACAGTAAAATGCTTATACAAGACATGATACACACAATTATATTGAATACAATCTTGTATTAAAATATAAACTTCGAAATATATTGGTAACTATACAGGGTTACGCAGAAAGGGCGTACTAAGCCGAAAGGAGTCCGTTATACCAAGTTATACTCATCATTGTAAACAACTTTTACTCTGGGAAAAACTCTAAAATCGCGAAAAAATATCAACTGTTCCATACATTTTGTCGAGTCAATTACCGTTTTTTATGGAAATGATATTTTTTTTTGGCGATTTCAGAGTATCTCCAACTGTAAAAGTTGTTCATAATGGTAGGTACTATAAATCCCTTTCGACTTAGTATACCCGTACCGCGTAACCCAGTACAACCTTCGAAATATAATGTTAATTATATATTATGTTAAAACATTGAACACTAAACCTAATTCAAAAATTCCAGAAACGTCGTCCTCCATCATTCTTTTCCAACCTCCACGAGTGCCTAAAAATTATGATCCGCTCATTCCGCCAAGACAACAAGGAAGTCGTGTCATCAGAGACTTTGAAACGCGTCGAGTATTTACTGAAGATCCACGGTATGGAGACCAGAGAGTTAATACACCAGTATTATTTGGAAAGGTGGCAGGAGCAGCAAGCTATTACTGAACCCAAGATGGGAATGTTGACGGTTCGAGCCCAGTTTATAGATGATAACTTGAAGATAGAAATTATGAATGCAAGGAATTTAATGCCTACTGATTCTAATGGTAAGTTTCTTTTAAAGGAGTAAACCGGCCAAGTGCGCATGGGACTTGTGAACGCGAAGGTTCTGCAACTAAAATTTTGATTTTTAAGATCAAGTTGGGATCTTAAGGGCGAGTCCGACTAGCACTTGGCCGGTGTTTACTATTTGTTGTTTTACTTTAGTGTAGGTACTATAATAATGCCAAGTCTGACGCTTGTACATATTACCGTTTTTACACTAGCGCAAAGCAAAAACGCGGTGCCATCGCTCAAAAACGGCGAAGAAAAACATCGTGAGGAAATCGGTATGTTCAAGAACCTCGAAAGTTCAAAGACATGACATTCACCAACATGCTCTGGGCCAGCATCGTGGATTAGGGCCCATCCTCTCTCTCTGAGAGAAGGTCTGTGTCCCAGCTGTGGGAACACGATAAGCTGATACTGTTCTTAGCTATGATTCAAGAATATCTGTTCAGCCGTTTGAAGATTATGAGCTTTTTATAGGAGGTCATAATTTTTTTTTAAATCTTATACTTGCATACTTATATCTTTCCATGAAGGCGCATACTAAACAGATTTCTAAATCGTTACAGGACTGTGCGACTCGTACGTTCGAGCGACTTTGTTGCCAGAGGACACATTCGCCAACGTTGTCAAGCCCAAGACTCAGACGCACAGCAAGAATCTCTTTCCCTTATACGACGAAATGTTCATCATGTAAGTAGATAATGGCACCGAGTCTGATGCACTCTAAACTAAATTTGACAGCTCTAAAATTGTTGCTATCCTTCTCTCACGCATTAAAATGAAAAGAGAGGCAGATAATTTTAGTCCTGTCAGATTGTTTTAGTTTAGTGAGTGGTATGACAGAATAGGCCTCAATGTCTCATTAGAGGCGGACTATGTCATTTTTCATAATAGGCATGTGTCCATTTTTTATTACATACCTTATAAAAAGCTGATCATAAATAGAGCCTATCAGCAAAAAGAGTCAGACAGAGACTACGTGCTAGACAAAGAGCGCACTATAACACGTTATGACGTCAAGCCGTGCAAAAGGGCCTCTTGGTATTGGATTCGGACCAACCAATGCCTCTTAAATGTCCGGGCTAGACCCGAGAATGTCTAGATATGTATGTGTCTGTATCTTATCTTACTAAATTAAAGCGAAGCTATCTTGCGAGGTAGCTTATACCCTGGATTAACACAGGCTACTTTTCATCATCATCACCATTATCCATCACCACGCGAGTGAAACCGCGGGGCGCAGCTAGTTACTATATATATTTTCCCCTTTCAGCCCCCTAACACACGAGCAGCGCAATACCACGGATGGCCTCCTCCATTTCATAATAAAAGACAAGGACATGTTCAGTATGAGCAACGCATTCGTGGGAGAAGCATATCTACACTTCAGTGAGATCCCCGACACGCCCGCGCCTATATCTAGTCTCCCGCAAAGCCTGTTATCTCTTACCAGACCTGCTACCATCGGTGAGTATTAAATATAATCTATATATATATCTCAAATTATTATTATTTATTATTTAATACTTTATTGCACACTTACAAATTAAGTAGATATGTACAATTGGAGGACTTAATGCTAAGCATTTTCTACCAGTCATCCACCAGGTTGGAACAAATGGTAGGTAGGCGTGCATCAAAAACACCTTATAAAAGACAAACAGAAATAAATAGAAATACCAAAGTTTACCACCAATACCAATACCAATTATATTATATTATATTAATATATATTCTATCTATAAATATAAAAATGTATCCCTATTTACCTTGGTACACGCCATAACTTGAGAACGATATTAACGATTTCATTCATCATATTTTTTAATGTTTCCTAATACTTGTAGAAGGTTCTTACGAAGAAAAAAAATAAAAAAGTTGTGCAGAAAATTGGAAAATTTCAGAAACTTGTTACAAGTTGTATAATACCCCTTCCCATCGTTATGAACAAGTTTTACTATGGGAGCAGTTATGCGAAAGCAAATTCCGAAAAATTATCAGTTGTTCCATAGCAAACGGTCATTAACGGAATTGACTAACATTCAAGGGTATCTTATGTTCAACTTTGGAAGTTTATTTCAATGTAAAAAGAGTTGAAACCATTTTTTTGCAGACGGAGACGCCATCAAAGCCCTGGAGTCACGGCAAGGCGACAAGCAAGCCCGGGAGTTCCTAAAAAAACAGAGACAGAAAATACCCAGCACCAAGCAATTTTTCTCGCTAGGTTGAAATAACTGAAGCTGATACTAGCTTACCGGATGTAACGCACAGGGTCTGTGAGAAATTGTACCATCAGAAGCTAATCTATTGGTACTAGAGTTTGTTTAAATTATTTTGTCCTATAGACGTTGTTATTAAGTCGTATCACTTATGAAAACTAACCTATAGAAAGTTTTCTAGTTTCATTAATTGTAAATTAAAACATCGGAAACTTTCTGTCTATTGTCATAGTTCTTTCAAATTAAGAAATCAAAATCAAAATTTTACTGAACATTAACTGTTAAGTTATTTCCTTTATTCGTTCTGCTTAGATTTCAAATAAGTCAATTCATTCATTTTGTATTTTCAAAAGCGTCTAATTTTTACGAGTGAGATAGAAAACTTAAGATAGACTCTTAAGGACAAGCCAAGTTGGATAAACTCTTTTTCTTTGATTATTAACAAAATAATGCTTGTTACTACCTGATTTACATCAGGACATAACAAATCAAAGTAACAATTCCATCGAGATATATCGTGTCAAAAAATGTCCGAACCAAAACTCGGCGCACGTTATGAATTGCGTAGACTTTTTGGTTAGTTACAAGGTAACCGCGATCCAACTACAAAGCCGCGCGATGCCTGAGCTACGATGAAATAGCGGACAACTAACGTTGAACACTATGCAAGCGACATAACTTCTAAATTGGATTAAATGTGTCATTGTGAAGTATATAATTGATACAATGTATGTACAATGACGCTCGGACGTTTTTAGACTGAGATTGTGACTCTATAGGAATTGTATCTCGATGAAAAATGCTTATAGAGATTGAAGAAGGCAAATGCACAGAGGCTGGTCGTTTGTGAGAAATTACAGATGTCCAACATAATACTAGTTCCTTTGTAACTTATTAATTTTCTAGCTTGATATTACAACATAGCAAAGTGTTTCCACACATTTTTTTACGTAAATGTCGGGGCCCTTATTCTCTAACTTACATGAGATTTCTTGCCAATAACGCGCGACGTGTTAACATGGAAATGTAATTGAAAAATAGATTCTGTGTCCTTATTTTCTGTGACCACATGAACTCTTAATGCGGTCGCGTTACGTTATCTGCGTGGAATTGGCAGTGTCAAGTTTGCTAACGCGATAAGGTCTGTAACGCGCTCGTTTTGAACTGTCAAAGTAACGTAGCCATCCAAGCGAGCCATCGCGCTTCGTGCGCTTTTTTAAAGAGAATGCAGTATCCAATCGAAGTACGCGTTTGATTCGTTTGACGCGTTTTAATCATGTCACCATGGTTACTGTGTTATAACATGATTGCGGTGTGTTATTGACGCGTTTTATGTATTTTACGGAATTAGGGTCCAGGTACGGTCATATTGATTACCTATTGAATCTGAAACAGCTTGTAATGATAGCTAAGTTTCAGTAACAGTTATTGTATAAGTTGATTTAAATAAAGCTGAATAATGCATTGTTTAATGAAAAATCTCTATTTCAAACAGCAAATAGCCTGCCTTAAAAAATATAATTTGTTAGTACTTTTACTCGTATAGTTATGTCGATTAGATGACAGAACCAAAGTAGAAAATATAGCTGTCCTCGGCTCATCATCATAATCAGGCCAATGCTGGACTGTCCTCTCCCAAGGCTCGTCACTTAGCCTGGCTCACCTTAACTTACGTTTTCAGTCACCTGCCTCTTGCCACTGCCAATTGGCACGCTATGTTTGCCGAATTGTGGTCTCCACTCTATAACAGGTCTAACCTGTAATAGGTTCTTTTGACAGATATGATCACGTCTAATATCATCATCATAATCAGTCTATACTAGTCCTCTGCTGGACATATGCCTCTCAAGGCACGCCATTCAGCCCGATCTACGGCTTTTCTCTTGTACCCACTGCCAGCTTACGAATCATCATCATCATCATCATCATCATCGTTTTCAGCCGTAGGACGTCCACTGCTGGATATAGGCCTCCCCCATCGATCTCCAAAAGGGCCGGTTGGAAAGCGGCCTGCATCCAGCGTTTCCCTGCGGTCTCTTTTAGGTCGTCTGTCCATCTCGTGGGTGGACGTCCTACGCTGCGCTTACCGGTCCGTGGCCTCCATTCCAGAACCATTCGGCCCCATCGGCCATCTGTTATGCGTGCTATGTGCCCTGCCTACTGCCACTTCAACTTGCTAATCCGGTAGGCTATGTCGGAAGTAATCGGCTAGCTTACGAATATCGTCACTCTATTGAGTCTCAGGGTGTCCTACGCTACGTATGCCGATTTGTGGTCTCCACTCTAAAAAACGTCTACAAACGGTTATCGGTTCTGCGACAAATATGATCGGCCCACTGCCACTTCAGCTTGCTAATACGATGGAAAAGATAGAGATATTTTCAATTACTTTAGTTCTGTAGACTAAGTCGACATCAATATATACCTACTACTATGGATATAATAGTTATGAACATAAGCGTTGCGCTTTCAGTGTCTGAATCCAATAGAAATTTAGCAATAAGTGAGTGTGGTAAATAGTTTGAATCTCCGTCAAGTTATGGTTGTTTTGGAAATAAGCAATACAATGTGCATGTTGTGTGTTAGTTTTATGAATCTAGGTTAGATCTCATGTAACATTTGTTTTCACAGTCGAGTTTGTAAATTAAAGGTCCCTTGTTTTTAAGGCCGCGCTCACTGAGTAGAAGCCATTGCATATTATTATTATTAATTTAAATTGATGTTATATTTGGGCAGAATAAAAAAAAAACATTTTTTTCGAACTCCGCTTCGCCATTCTGTAAAATGTCGACACGAAAATTGCTTTAGACAATTTGCAATGTTATTTATTATTATATTATTCTTTAATTATTTTTAATTGTCAGTCAGTGAGATTTTACCTTGAAAAATGTTGATAATGTGCGAAACAGATAGCTCTAGCCGGTGAGCGCGGCCTTAATTGCATATCGGGACGTATTGCGAATATTTGGGTACATCTCGCTCGAAGTTTCAACCATGTTGCAAATGCCGTGGTTACCGTCTGACTGAAGACTGCGGGTATTGTAATCTACCCTCACTTGATCTTGCCAAAACGTATGGTTGTGTATGGGGCCATTTAAGTATTATTACTTAAGCATCAAAGGGGGTGGGAGGGAGTCTGCTTTGCTTATTGCTTTTGATGACACCCTACGTGTCTATGCTCGAAAGCGAAAAGCAAGTTCAGGGACTCTTCAATAAAGATAATGAATTACAATAAAGATACAGATAAAAAAAAAATACCACAGTTCACGTAAGCATAAGAGGTAAGAGCTTTGCATACTTTTGCTGACAGAGGGAAGTGGGGTTTACGCACAGATATACACAACCAGATCGGCAATATCTTTTAGTGAAAGAGACAACTTGATATGGCTCAGCACAAGTACGAAAAGGACATAAATAGATTTTGTTGTCCTTATCGACGTGACCTGTTTTTGGTACCTCAAGTGTCAAAATCTGTAATAATCAGTGACAAACAAAACGGGTCTGAATTATATTTATTGCCTTTTTTTGGTGATTTAATGTGATAAATGCGTGTTTCCTCTGAGAAATAATTGTAAAAGATATTTTACAATGGTTGGTTGTAGCATTTTGGGCTGCAAGAAGCGCAGTGAGCGAAAATACGATGAAATATCATTTCACACGTAAGTAAACATATAAAGCTTGCTCAGAATACATTCTGAGAAAGCTTGTAACGATCACCTAAATAAATTCAGGATATCAATTCGCAAATATTTTATTCATAATTAGTCAGTTTTTAGGTCGATTTGTGGTCTAATTCTATGAATTTTATCAAATTATTCACTTAGAAAATAAATTATGAATGTTGCCAGTTTATGAAAGAAATTACCCACCGCAACTAACATAAATTATTCGTTCTGCAGGTTTCCAACTGATCCTGTCACATTGCTGAAAAAAGCTGGCACATTGCAAGAAGTGCAAAATACCGACCCTTTTATGCCCATATGAATATGGTGAATGTTAATATTAAATATATATTAATGAGGCCACAGTTATGAAGCTGGAAAAGCAAAAGGCGATTTCGGCGAACCGATTCAAAAAGCTACGCGCTGTTCGTGAAATTTGTACTGTAAACATTAAAGAGTCTATTTATCTAATTATTTGGAATGTTATACATAATTCCATTCATGAAAAAACTAAACTGACCAAGCGCGAGTCGGGCTCGCGCGCTGAGAGTTCTTTACAAACACAAAATACAAAAAGTTGTGCAAAAAGACAACATCACGCCCAGGCTGTCACCCATCCAAGTACCGACCGCGCCCGACGTTGCTTAGCTTAGTGGTAAACAGAAATTTGTCACTGACTCGCACTTGGCCAGTGTTTATTATTTGTTGTTTTACTTATGTTCACTATAATCCGCTAAATTTGACGCTTGTACGGATTACCGTTTTTACACTAGAACAAATCCAAAAATACGTTTAACGTTTGTTGCATGAGGGACCCCCGTTCCGTTTTAACTCTGACTTTTTTATTATATTTTATTAATTATAAAAAATCATGCTATGGTTACTTTTCAACCTTTTTTCTAGTACTATATTCTAATCCTAACAAATAATTATAATAAAAACGCAAGTAACTTTCTGTCTGTTTTTACGAGGAAATGGCTAAGTCATGGTATAATAATATACTCCGCCAGGTATAGCAATCCGAGAAAAAATGTTTACGTGGGCGTCACGCAATGATGTCATGATGTCAATTTACAACAGGTTTGAGAGAGATGACGATACACCACGTAACAGCTGATTGAATAAAGTGGCAACTGGACAGTGACGTCATTGCGGGACCACTCTCAAATTGCTAGACCTTGTTTTCTTAGATCATGGGCTAAGTCAAATTTTGTCAGGACGATAGGGGTGTGTCATGAGGACAGACAACGTACTTTTCTTCCCAGAACATTGCAGGTAGCTCCGCGGGTTGCAGCAGATAGTGTATAACATTGCAGGTAGCTCCGCGGGTTGCAGCAGATAGTGTATAAAATATAAATATTTAAAAGGTAGTATTGTTTCCAAAGTACTCATTGAAGATTCACTACCCATCATAGTAGGTAAATTACCCTAACTTATAGCAAATCATTTTAATGTGGCAACACACCTTGTTGAAGCGAGAGGCACTGAGCTAGCCACGCTCATTGAAAATCTATAGGTAGTAGATCTGTGGGTTTACGTAATATTTGAATGGTTCCCTATGACACCACATGACGTGTTAAGTCACAATGGCGTTGATTCTGTCATGCCACTGACTAAATTAAACCAGTCTGCCAGAACTAAAATTATTAAAATATTCATTACAATGAAAAGAAACGCAGATAATTTGTGAGAGAAGGATGGCAACAATTTTAGATCTCTCAAATTTAGTATAGTTTAGATAACGGTAGGTACAACAGAATCGACACCAATGGTTTTTTTAAAGGTCACCCACGAAATCCAAGTTTGTGTATGAATTTAAAATTAAGATTAAAAGAATGATGAAACAGTCTTTTTCGCGTGTAATGCTATCTCGAACGTTCCTGTATAATCTATGTAAATATTTGTATCAATGTTGGAGTGTTAAGACCCTTCTCTACCAACTCGAATGGCCTCGATTGACTTGGGCACGCACGAAGAAAATTACACTATTCGTATAAAGTAGAAAATTTAATACACTGCAACGGTGTCACAATAGACACATGTAAAAATTATTGTAACAATTACCATTTTATATAAACACTAGCGGTCCGCCCCAGCTTCGCACGGGTATAGATTATACCCTATGTCACCCGGGGATAGTGTAGCTTCCCAACAGTGAAATAATTTTTCAAATCGGTTCAGTAGTTTCGGAGCCTATTCAATGCAAACAAACAAATAAACAAAAAAATCAAATCTTTCCTCTTTATAATATTAGTATAGATTTAATAATATGAAAAGAACTTAGACTAAAATTTTATGAAAAGCTCCATCCGAAGATAATAATAATTGTAAAAAAATAATCCTCATCTGCCTATTGCCAGACGTAACAGTATTGATAAAAAAAAAAACTTATGGTCTATATGTGGAAATTCCATTCAGACGCCAAGCCACTTTAACCGAACAGCATTGCAAGTACCGTTCTTTGTCGATCGACAAATTTGATAAAATGTCATAGATTCGATCATAGCGAGTGCTGATCAAATGGCATTTTATCGAATTTGACGATCTCAACCGTCAAATTTGACGATCGATAAAAAACTACTTGCACTGCAGCAGAGGTGTGGAACTCTATATATCTGCGTCTTTCCGAAGAGGTATAATCTGGGGTTGTTCAAGAAAAAATTTATAGATATTTATTAGGAAAGCGTGCTACATCTTCGCCTCCCATTAGATGATATTGTGGTCAAAGGCAAGCCTAGTCCGTCGTAAAAAAAGTTTATTTTAGTGATATAAAGTAATTATTCAGGGCTTTTCCAGGCCAATAGGGGCCAATCAAGTTGGTGAAGAAGCACCTTTAGGTACTTTTTATACGATCCATATTTGTAGTATCATAGTGTGTAGACGCTATTCTGTGATAAAAAGAAAGTGCCTTATTTATTTTTCGTTTCTAAATTGTATCTTTGTTGTTTGGCTCTCGCTATATTTATGTCTTTTGGTTAGTAGTAAAAAAGTAATATTGTATTTGGAGTAAAAACTAAATTCTTTTTTTTTGTGAATTTTGTAGGCTTCCAACGTTTCAGAACAAGTAAAATTATTAAAATAAGTACTCATGTTTCTAAATAGTAAATACTCTGTGTGATGTAAATGCTCACAATCGCTTTGTATGAATCTGTTTATTTTTTATGTGAATATAAAAACTTTATGCATAATAATGCCAATAAAATGTTTAAAGAAAACCTATTTGTTTTTATGCACCCCTATCAGAACTTTTCAGAACAATGAATGCTTTGTATTTATGGGAAAAGTTTGTTTGTATTTCGAGTTGTTGGTGCTAATTTTATCTCTATATTTTATGCAAAAAACATAAACATGTAAGTATCTCCCAGCTACCTGTTTAATTAATCTAAAAAAAAAAAACTTACGACTCATTAAATGCCTTCTTTGTTTCAGAACCAAATGGGAAAACTTCAGTAATTCGATTTGATACACTACAACCGTTACTAATCCCATCTCTAAAACATCGGTTCATTTCTATTGCGCAGTAACAAAGGAAAAAATGATGTGAGTGTTTACAACATTAATTACCGTTCAAAGTCAGGGTGTTATTGCTTCATGGTTCATGCATATAAAGTAATAACTGTTACAATCTACGCGTCTTAACCATTTTGGACGTTTCCACTGCGATTAGCGACACGATATTCCATTAGTATAATATAGCCATCGAAATAATCGGAAAGTTGAATTTAGTAGTTTGCGAAGTTAAGCGACCGCAAACCGTATCTCGGCTCGTTAAGGTTCATGTTCGCGTAATTTTCCTCACTGCGCTGTTTCAGCGCTGCCGAAAACATACCTGACCGTTAGCTTATCAGCGCAGTGGGGTTTAGGTAAAAATATTATACCTACCCAGCACCAGCCCTGGGGTAGTACGGAGAAGAGCGGTCGCTTGAGGCGCCAGAAAGCCAGGGGCGCGTAAAAAAATAAAAATTGCGCTTCGTACCTTGCGTCTCGGGGCGGGGGCGCGGCGTGGCAGCACTTGTGTTTTTTGTAAACAGCATAAAATGATGTGGAAATAGTTCATATCTTGGATTTGCACATGGAATACTTTTTATCCCAGAATCGATTCCTGTAAGATAGTTTTCAGAAATGAAGTGCTCCGAAAGACAATCTCTCTCTACCCTGATCGAAGGCTAGGACCGGCGCTGTACCTACCTAGGTACGTATAAAACGTGTAAATTATTCAAGTATGACCAAAACGTACAACGAATAACGATACGATACCTACGCCATCGACCTTCGTCAAATTCCACAATCCACATGTGGTAAAGTGCCTCATAATCCGTACCTTCGTCATTACAATCTGACGCGGCACTGTCATTCAAAATTGGAATTAATTAAAACGTCACGCAACAAAGGGAGGCACGCACGTGACGGGCGGTGGTGGAAACGCGGCCTCGTCGGCCGAACGGCGGCGCCTTTCATGTCCTCCCCTCGCTTTGATCGCGCCGCGCCGACAATCCCGCCGGCTACTTATCGGCTCAGATTTATTGTGATTCGGATGCTGCGGCCGCGGGGAGTCGCACTCGCCTCGTCTCTGCGCCGCGCCGCTCGTACTCTGCTCGTACCATGATTATTCATGTGGGGACCGTCACCGACACAAGCAATAAAAATAATTCCTCCTCGGCTTAGCAATTTGAGCCTATTAAATTACGTCCGGTGTTTGACCACCATTGACATTTTATGGCTTGTTCTCGTAACGAGGCTTCATATTTAACTTACCTATCTAACTAGGTATACCTACTATCCTTCTCATTTTATATGATTACGATCTCTTTCATGGCCCTCTACAATAATCTGTTCGTAGGTTGGTAATAATATCTACTATTGAATGATTTTCCCTTTAAACCGTCCTACTCAATGCTCATAGATCATGCAGCATGCAGATCCTGTTAAGAAGTTTGCTAGCTTGTGCTTACAAAGGATTATTTGGGATAGGTCGGAAATCACTGACCTATCTGTAAGTATCCCATTTAAGCCCTACTGCCTAGTGTTTTGTAGAAAATCGACATTTTGTAGAAACGTGCCACGCTTTCGCTGTTTCCACGCTTGTTTTTTTTTACTTAACTGTCGTTTAATGTTTTTAGGTTGGTTTTGATAGAAATTAGGTACAAAATAAAAACACAGTTAAAAACAGAAACAATACACAAAATTCATGATAAAACGTTATAAAAACTAACTTTTAACTTAACGTTTAACTTTTACTTTTAACGTTTGTAACTTTTATTAGTTAGACTTAAACTTATTACTGATAGTAGGATAAAACATTTTATCCTTGAATTCTCATGATAAAAGAAAAATGTTGAACCTCATCTTAGCGATCAATTTCCCTGCTTCGTTTTTAGACAATCTCACTATCACCTCCCTCACTGTTAATGGCAAAATTGCCCCAAAACCAATGGGGCCGTAGCCAAAAAAATAAAAAAAGTGAAAAGTTCTTTATGTCCTTTGAATAAAACCTTTGGCAAAATTTGGGAAATCTAGAATGTACTTATGTATCTCTAATAGTTGCTTCTTTATGAACTCAAAACCCGGATCTATCTTTTCTTCCGTGGTGAAGTGTACAGTCTCTTTGTTATCATCGAGAATGACCGAGGCATTTTTTGCGTCTGTAAACACGGGAGCTACCGGCGGGAGGTGCTGATAAAAAGCATACCATTATCCTCTGCGGGTGCCTAGTAAGTAGATACTGTGCCTTTGTGCTCTTAATGTGCTGGTGATAGCTACCGATTTCTGGTTTACAAGGTTCATACCTCAAATACGTGCGGAGTTTCCATGATCCAATAGCTTAGCCGATACTTTCATGACGATTTTAGGGTTTTTAGGCTTTCATGCATATTTATATACGTACTTATTATACACCGTCAAGTAATAAGTTTAACAAAAAAACACGCTTATGTGTTTGAAACAAACCAAAGGAACCCAAAGTCGAGGTCATTACACTTGGTTACGAGGTTCTGATGGTGGAGCAGGGAGGTGGAAGTGGAACTCTTGGTAACAAATCAAAATAGTAAACTCGAGAGTTTTGCTAGTATATAGCATTATAGCCGTTGAACCGCCACTATCCACCTTCGGCCTCCATCATCAGATCAGTTCGATTCGATGGTATCAAATTATCGTCTTGTCATCCGGATTACATAATTATATAATATTATACTTGCCAAGTTTCAAATCGCATCGCATTTGTAGTAATCGACTTCCTAGATTTGTTTATATAGTTAGGTAGTTGAAAGTAAAGCTAATACCTTATTAGAAATCTGTTTGTCGGCGCGAAGACGCGCGACGGGGAAGTGTCTTTATTACATAGGGGTATGTACTATGATCATTTTAGAAAAACTCACGAGTCACACAGCGGGCAATGGAGAGAGCTATGCCCGGAGTTTCTTTGAGCGATATAATCCGGAAACGTGGATATTCGTCAAAGAACCCGAGTCACCGACATAGCTGTTAAAATTTGCAAGTTGAAGTGGCAATGGGCAGGCTACATCGCACGAAGAACCGATAACCGATGGGGAAGAAAGGTTTTTGAGTGGAGACCACGAACCGGAAGACGCAACGTATGTAGGCCTCCCACTAGATGGACCGACGACATTGTGAGAGTCGCTGGATCCTGTTGGTTTCAGATGGTAGGCTATCGTTCAATGTGGAGGTTAAAGGGGGAGGCCTTTGTTCAGCAGTGGACGTCTTCTGGCTGATGATGGTGATGATGATGTACTATGGAACTGCTGGCTTTCAAACCATAGTGTCGCGGATTTCGGGGAGTGTCAAATCTCTGTCTCTAACACAGAAAATTAAACGAAAAATTTTTCTCTTCTGTGGTCTCTAATATATTCATATGGCGCTTGACTAAAGTGTCAATCAATAGGTTTTGGAATGCATTTACAAAATGATTTTGAGCCTTATGTAATGACTTTTGCCAAAAGTTAAGCGTTCATAAAGAAATATCGCAGCAAAGTTCAAGGGCGAGCAGCGTCTGTTACACAAAACCTCAGTTTTTTTCGGGATATCTTTTTAATGCTTTTAATGCCTATAATATTTTAATAATCCGCGATATAACGAGCACATTGAACGAAAAAATATTATGTTCATTGTTATGGAAAATGGGCTTTATAATGGTCTTTTATATTAAGAGCGCTTTTAAAAAGGCCGTCCCGCTAAGTCTTTAATGGGATTGAATAATAAGCCGTAAAGATTTTTGAATGGTCTAACAAAATGGTTTATACTCTCCGGCCTGCTCGTGAGGCGGTAGCGGCCATTTCTTTTAGAGCCTTGATTTACTATCGTCTCTTCTAGATTTGTATCTGCGTCGATAAAATAACTTTAATGAGAGTCGTATAGTGGCGGCTTCGGGATACTAACTGTCAAAGAGCTCATTGTACCTTGTGGCTTCATTATGGCATTTTTACAAGCAGGTACAAGCTTTGAAGGCTCGGCGTGCCGCCTGCCAATTATAATCTACTCAACCTCTCCACGGAGTAGGTACACACCTGGCCTGAGGATGTACCTACTTCAACGATGCGTGTAGCAATTGGGTTCGACGCTTGTATATATACTTAGGCAAAAGAAGCATCTATACTTTTAACTAGTACACAGTAGGTATATACCTACCTATTTATCAAACCGCAGATATTGTTATTTGATATCTATACAACATCATCATCATCCACAGCCTTCCTTATCCCACTGCTGGGTATAGGCCTCGCTCTTGCTATGCCATTTGCCTCGGTCCTGTGCTAATCGAGTCCAGGTTCGTCCCGCGATAGTGTCATCGACCCATCTTGCAGCTGAATGACTAACGCTCCGCTTACCTGGCCTCAGCCACCACTATAGTACAGTTACAACAATTATTGCAATTGTTGTCTATATTGAGAACTATGTTCAGCTCAATTAAATAATGACCTGTGGCAAACCAGCAACATGCATTGTTATGCGGACGATAGCACCGGTGATGCACAGTATATCTACTGGACGAGCAAATACCTCACAGGCCGTCGTTGAAGAAAGTAGAAACAAACTAGTGTCTGAAGATGTGGTCTCGCTTTATTGGGGAGAGGAGACTGAATCTTGATCAGTTAAAGTTTAACCCAACGAAGACACAGGTTTGCGCAAATAATTTGTTGTAAAAAAAACTATTTGTTGCGGCTCCTCGTTAACTCTCCTCTCAAGGTTTCGGAGACTCTGAATTCTGGGTGTCGACTTTTCTGCAAATGTACATTTCCACGGTCACATCGCGAGCAAGGACAAACTTGCTTCCGAGAAACTTGATGTGCTCAGGAACGGTATTTCACGTCGAATCAAAGGCTTTTGCTTTACAAAGTGCGAGTCTGACCTCACATGGAGTACTGCCCCCATCTTTGTAACAGCATCCAAGTATCAACTTGAGCCTCTTGATGCATTGCAGCGTAGACCTGTAAGAATTGTCGACGAACCCAAGCTCACCGAACACCTAGACCCTAGAATTAATACAGTTTTAAAGGGTTGTGATGCCTCTAGTGTTACAGGTATCCTTAGGCGACGGTGTCTGCTTACCATCAGGCAGCCTGTCTGCTTGTTTGTCACGTATGGCATTAAAAAAAAATGCTGCCAAAAAAACTGCGTGTCCTGTCGAGGATGCGATGGTACTTCACGCCGGGACGGTTACTTTCATAGTCCAAACTCAAGTGCGATTGTGTAAGCTCTTGGTAGGTTGTGCTCGAACCTTTAGGATGGTTCAACCAAGTGCCACCTCGGGAAGTTGGATCATCCATAGAGAAACGTGCCAAGAAGCTCATTAGCAACGAATCCATAGATCAGACTAAGATTCTTCAGCGCAAAATTGCTAGTACATCTGCTTTTTATTGCATACATTTCGGAGTGCGCATCGGATCTACAAGATCTAATTATTCTCCCATTTGCATGATTCTGCATTATCTAATTATGCCAATTTTTCTATCGGGCGGGCCCGAAAAGGCGACAACGTTTTAGGAAAACCCTTACGAAGCGCTTTGATTCCACTATTTTCGAGTGAACCGCTCACTAACCAGAATGTGTGTTCTCCGATAGCTACAATCAGGGTGTCTTCAAGTCGCGAGTGAATCGGTTTCTTATAAGCAATCGTGCTCCATCAGACGAGGTGCCGGTCAAACGTAAGCCTCATCATTTCAGCCGTAGGACGTCCACTGCTGGACATAGGCCTCCCCCATCGATCTCCAAAAGGGCCGGTTGGAAGCGGCCTGCATCCAGCGTTTCCCTGCGGTCTCTTTTAGGTCGTCTGTCCATCTTGTGGGTGGACGTCCTACGCTGCGCTTACCAGTCCGTGGTCTCCATTCCAGAACCTTTCGGCCCCATCGGCCATCTGTTCTGCGTGATATGTGCCCTGCCCACTGCCATTTCAACTTACTAATCCGGTGGGCTATGTCGGTGACTTTCGTTCGTCTACGAAACGTAAGCCTATTATATATAAAAAATAGGATCGGCAGCTATACCATTTAAAAAGGTTTTTTTTTGTGAAAACAGCGTCTAACAAACATGCGGTCCATCTGATGGTAAGCGGTAACCGCTGACTAGCACGAGTGGTATAGTGGAAGATCTGCCCGCCCAAATAAAACTACAAAGAAAGTAAGACTTCAGATAGAGGAAGACGTTATAGGAAGGTGTAAGTACATTGAAAATTCATAGGCAAATCAATTATGTGTAGAGATGCCCTTTAAAAAGCACTAGTTGGGCTACGGCCAGCAACAAGATGTGTAAGTATTCATGCAAGTTGCTTTACATTTGTACTATCTACAGTAATTTTTTGGTATTACTCACTATAATTATTATATGACTTTATAAAGCATATGGATTACAACTAGAGAAACAAAATCCATTGAGTAAATGTACGATATAAAGAATACAATTTCTTATTCAGAGATACCTGATATCTGAAACGAGAAAAAATACATAAAGAATTGGTTCATATTTGTCCGGATAAGAAACAAAAGGGTCGATAATCCTTTGTTGTCCGTAGAAAGGCTTTCACGGTCGATTGACGCGTCAAATTCAATATTTGCTTTGGATTTTCTTTGTTTATCGCTCGTACTCTTCTCACTGTGAATTATGTACTCGGGGTTTGAATACTGCGCTTGTAATAACTAATTTATTTGTTGATCTTACCACTTGTTTGAAAAAGCTTGCAGTAACACCCTATTCATTTACAGTTTATGAGCTCTAAATAGATAAATGATGATCAAAGATCAATCTAACAGAGCTCTTGAAATAATTGATTGGTCTTTGAAACGTAACTGTTTTATTAACATTTTTATTACCAAGGAATACTTATTACGAAACTAATAGGTTCCTCGAAGGTCACGCTTAAATGCTTCCACAATTTTCTCGTTTATTACCAAAACCGTGCGCTGAACTTATTAGCGGCAGAATTCGAATGTAAAATGTAAACAAATCCCTCTTTCGGTGGAAATGCTCACCTGCTTTTAACGACGCGGCGCGACGATCGGAAATTGAATATCGTGCGAAATGATTTCAAAAAGGAACATGATTGCGTATTGAGTGGCTAATTTGTATGTCGGTGAGGCAGAAGGCAGCAGGGAGCGAGGCCCGGGGCGGTCGTTTTGTTTCCTCGATGCCGTTGACAGGTGGAGGGTGGCACAGGGCGTGCGGGGCGGGACTACGGCGCCCGCGCAGCTCGCGTGGCCCTCTCGCCTGAGTCACGCGCGGCTCGTAATGCTTGCATAATAATAATGACGGATGCCGATCGCGCGGCGGCGCCTTTGATCTGCGCCGCGTTTGATCTCGCCGCCGGAGCCGGTCTCGCCCCTGCCGCACAAACGAGCCGCCCGCTCACCTTTATTCGGTCCGACGCCGCGCTGCCAGTCGTTCGGCCCTTCGCCCTCGCTCTAAATAGAGGCTTTTATTTGGTAAACAGCGGGAGCGCTACCGTGCGCGGGGCGGCGCGCGGGCCGGTCCGGCGGCCGCGACTCCGTCAGTGGTGCGCATGCGTCGCGCAGTATGGGGTGTGCAGAGTGTGCAGAGCGCGTCTGCTGTGCAGGCCCGCGCCTCCGTCGCCGCCAGCAGCGATGACGCGCCGCCGCGGCCAGCGCCGCTGCTCGCACTCTTGGATCACTTGGACGCTATGTGTACGCTAACGTTTATTACTTATTCCACGTTTCATTCGATTTACAGCTGTGATATGGAGCGAGTAATGTGAAGTGGTGTCCCTGTTCAGTTTCCGCAATGGCAAACCACATCGCGTTTTATTGTGATAGCATATACAAAATCGCTGAAAACGTGAATTAAATTTAGATTTTCCTAATTTTCCTATAGTTTACAATTGAAACTGGCACTGGTCAACTGTGTGGACGTAGGCAGGTATATAATATAGACTTCAAATATAGTAGATTCTTAAATTTTTCTTTTACGTATTAGGTAGGTACCTAATCCTCAAAGTACAATCATCATAAATTAACTCTGCTTATGTCTTTGGCGCAATTACTTATTTTATTTTACATGGAAAACAAATAGCTGCTTGCTAACCAACAAGTAGATTATGAGGTAAATAAAATAGTTATACAAAAGACAAAAAAGTTTTTAACAAAGGCATAAAGAAGTTTTCACTACAAACTTAAATTGGAAAACCAGCATTCGAAATCTTTAACATAGAATAAGTCCGTTAAAAGGGAATAAATAACAGCCAAACTATGATTATTAAACCTCATACAAAATCACTGATTAACTTGTGTCGCCAACGGTACCTGATAATTATAGATGTTTCTTTAATCAAATAGGGTTTTAAATTAGATATAGATCTACGCCAGCCATAACTTGCCTGATGGAAAGCGTTGCTGAGGATTGTGCACGTTGATCTAAAAGAAATCTATTCACTCTAGCATTGAATGAAAATACCTAGATTGTAGTCTTCCAAAGCTACCAATTATGATTTCCATAATGTAATAAGTAGATACCTATACGGACCCATAAAGATATAGGTAATACGAAAACATATTTTATCCAACGATGTTCTTTTAGGTCTATAATAATTTTATGAGGTAGACTGTGCCCTAGATCCGTAGACGGTTAGAACATCAAAGTGGATAATGAAATTATTCGTGTCTCCTCGTTTGATAACGTTCAGTAATTCAGTTATGGTCTTGTGAAATTTGCGTACGATCCAACTAAATCATGAATCATTATAGTACCTATTATGAAAGTAACGAAACGAAATTTGGTTTTTAAATCGTTGAGTGACCATTAAAAAAATTTAATTGATTTTTTTGGTTTCCCGGAACCCTTATAGTTTCGCCGTACCTATAAATGTCACGGTCCTTATACGCACAATAGATATTATATATTTATTATTATTTTTGATTAATTGCTTACAAAGGATGATATAAATAGAATCACTTATCGCTACCGAACATAGCACCTTTGAGGGTCGGACACGAGTTCCAGAACATCCTGTAGACTATTATGAGATTTATGAATATATCGCTGATTACATGTACGTACATGTATTAGTAATTATACCCAGTATCGGGGAAATCGTTGAAATATTGGAATGATTTTAGGGATGGAAAATGAAGTGAAAAACTAATTACCTACCATTGAGGGGTATCACTGAAAAGTGAATTTAAAATCATTCTGAGGATTCTAAACGGTTCTTTGCCCTGACGTTACTATTGAGTGGGTCACGAAGGGGCAGTATGAAATTTACCGAGCCATGGCAGAACAATGTCTGGGAAACACCGGAATTTGGAAATCACGACACGCACTTGACAGCTTTATCAATTAATTGGGTGGATCGAACTGAGGAAAGCAATTATGTAGGTACCTATTTTCAATCTTAGGGCGGCTGTTCCCGTGCGCAGTTTTAGAAGTTCAGCAGTTTTTTTTAAGAAATAAAATCACTGTGTTAATTTGCAGTGTTTTTGCAAATTTGCAAAAAATCAAATTTTGCTGACATAACATTACAAAAAAAAAAACATTTCTAACCGATTTTAAAAAAGAGGAAGTTTCTATTTTTTTTAATGATATATTTTAATTTGACAGATTGACACGGTAACTAGCATTTTTTTATTGTTACCATTTTAATCATTAGTTAAATAACATAAATTTGTCATTTTTGGAAATTCACACATTGATTATCACAAAGATTTCGTACTATACCTACTACGTATATACCTACTTTAATCTAAGGATTATCATATCTTCAATAATGTGAAATTGTGTCAGCGAGAGAGCTGCAGACGCGCAGCCTCCTTAAAGTGGTCAATTTTGGAGGTTTTCGTTGAAAGTTGTCGACATCATTTAACTTGTCTGTATAAAAAGGACCGCATTATTTCAATAAGTTTAGTTATTTCAACTAATAGATTTTTTTAAACACTCGCAAAAAGAGCTGATAATCTTCGTTCAATTTTAAGTTTTTATATTTTCGGTTCGTAAAACGAATAAATAAGGCCACAATTTTCAAGATAAATATAAAATAAGTAAAACACAACTAAAAACTGTTTGTTTTATGACAGTAATTTACCGAAATCCATGCTCAAACTTTCCCTCCTAAAGTTTTACGAAAAACTGCTTTTGTAAATTGGAGGTAACAAATTGATATGTTGAGTTTTACCAAAGTCTGAAGCCGCTACATTCAATAAAAAATATAGATGGAAATAAAATATGCATCGTGCAGTGCTCCGCACCGCTGCCAGTGTGGCACTGCTGTCAACCGGCTTGGTCACCACGGTTTGTCTTGTAGCAGAAGTACAGGAAGAATTCCCCGCCACTCCAGCCTTAATGAAATCATCCGTCGGGCTTTTACCACCGCTAACTGTGCGGCCATTTTAGAACCAAGTGGTCTCATGCGTGACGATGGTAAAAAACCTGACGGAATGACCCTCATTCCTTGGAAGATGGGGCGACCTTTGGTGTGGGATGCTACTTGCGTGGACACCCTTGCGCCGTCTCATCTTCCGGGAACTCAGAAAAAGGCTGGTGTGGCGGCTGAATCAGCGGAGAGCCTCAAAAGGTGCAAATATAGTACCTACCCTAGATATCGGGTATATATTTGAGCCTTTTGGGGTTGAGACGCTTGGACCGTGGGGACCAGGAGCCCATCGAATATTTAAAGACCTATCAGGGTGACTGGTCGAAACAACTCCTGACCAAAATGCTGGTCTTTATTTTGCCCATAGATTAAGCATTGCCATACAACGTGACAATGCTGCCAGCATTTTGGGAACGCTGCCCACTGGTAGCGGCTTGTTAGATTAGTTTTAGTTTTAGATTAATTTTAGTTTTAGAATAGTTTTAGTTATAAATTTAAATTAAACTAAAATTTAAGATAGTTTTATTTTACTTGTAATTTCTTTTTTTTTTTTTTAACGCTGATAAGTCCGCGTTTGACCACCAACTCGCCTGTACTTCTATTGAATAAATACAGCTGTTTTGATTTAAAAAAATCAATAAAAAAAATACTGATCTATTTATTACAGCAACTGAATGTTCTACAGACCTTCTTAGTTGTAAGAAAAATTATACCAAAATCCAGTTTTCGATGCTTTTTTCGTCAAAAAATGTGATAGGACTCTTTTATATAGAAACAGATTTTCTTGGATCATAGCACACTCTCGATCAAGTCACCTTCCAAACAAACAAAAAAACTAATCAAAATCGGTTCAGCCGTTTGGGAGCTAAGTACGGTGCCACAGACACACACAGATACACAGGTTCACCACCTTATCGTAAACTTAGGACATGCTTTTGCGTGGAGCGTTAAAAATCGACTGCATTAAGGTGGGTAAGTATATAATTTTATTGTATTGTGATTGAACGTATTTTCATATTCCATTCTAGGCGGTGCTCCTGCTCAGCTTAGCCTCATATGTGGTGGCGCCAGCGCCCCCTGACAGCCTGCGCCTGGTGTGGCTCACTAACTCTTCGCTCACTTGCAACGATGGCTCGCCCGCCGGGTACGTTCATTATAACCTTCTTTACATAATATTATTTGATCAAAAATGCTTGTAATGTTGTCATTATATTGACAACGTTCTTTGGGAAAAGTGGTCCTTTCCGTGCTACTCGAAAAGGCGCCAGCAAAGTTGTATGGTTTCATTGCTGGTGAGTTTTAGTCACCAGCAATTTTGAAAATCCATTATTGTCAAGTTTTGTTTCAAAAATTGTTCAGTACAAAAAGATTCCGCGTAACCCTTTAGTGCTTTTTACCATACATACGAGGACATTGCAGCATTATATTGTTTTCTCTGTAAAGATTTTGGCATCGCACAGTCTTTTTGTGCATTTGCAAGTGCCAAGCAATAAAATATTATCAAGTTTTACTAATTAATATCGTCAAATAAGTCATAATCACAGTCAGAGTCAAGCAAAGTATCACGGTCAAGTCAAAGTCGTGCACTAGTAGAGGATGAGGCTTTACAAGAGGCGCCTATGGAGTTTTGGAAACAGTACGAAAATATTGTTTCAGCGCGCTGTAATCCTTTTCTGACTCGAGCACGTCCACAAAGCCTTACGAAATGTTATTTTAACGTAGTCGCCAATTAAAAAAGCTTATTTAATGTAACCATTAAATAGTTGATTAATTGTTCATCAAATGTTTGGTAACCATAAAAATACACCGATGTAATGTACCTAATCATTAAATAGTTGGTTAGTTAATTTGGTCATGGTCTCGGTATCGCGCTGTCTCTCGCCAGTCGACGGCTCAGGGAAAGAGAGTATACGTTTCGTATATTCTAGGTATTATTTCCGTCGCGGCACGAACAGCGAGCACTGGGTGGTGTACTTGGAGGGCGGCGGCTACTGCTGGGACGGACCGTCGTGCCGTGCGCGCTGGCGGCGGCGGCCTGCGCTTATGTCGTCCGCGCGCTGGCCCCGCGCCAGGCGCGCGCCTGCGCTGCTCTCTACCGAGCGTGCCAGCCCGTGGCACGCTTCCAACCACGTGCTGCTGCCGTACTGCTCCAGCGACATGTGGGCTGGCACGCGCACTGCGCCGCACCCCGCCGCGCGTTTCGCCTTCGCCGGGCGGCTCATCGCGCGCGCCGTGCTCGCCGACTTGGTGCGCGCTGGTCTGCGCGGCCGCCTGCTGCTCGCTGGCTCGAGCGCGGGTGCCGCCGGCGTCATGCTGCTGGCGGACGCGGCGCGGCGCGCGTTGCGTCCGCACGGCGTGCGCGTGCTCGCGCTCGCTGACTCCGGCTGGTTCCTGGACCGCGGGGCGCGGGCGCGTCGCCCACCCGCCGCTGCCGTGGCGCGCCTCGGCCACGCGCTGTGGCGAGGCACGCCACCCGCCGCCTGCGCACGCGTCCACGCTGCCGAGCCCTGGCTCTGTTACTTCGGCTACCGGTTATACCCGCACGTGCGCACGCCACTCTTCGTGCTACAGTACCTGTTCGACTCGGCGCAGTTGGCGGCGGAGGGTGTGCGCGCGCCTCGCACCCGTACGCAGTGGGACGCGGTGCACGCGACAGGCGCGGCGATGCGTGCGAGCCTGGCGCCGGTACGCGCAGTTTTCGCGCCCGCGTGTCTGGCGCACGGCGCGCTGGCGCGACCCGAGTGGCTCGCGCTCAACGTGTCTGGCGTGCCGCTGGCGCGCGCACTTGCGTGCTGGGAGCGGCGCGCGGGTGGCGCGCGAGGCGCACGGCGTGGGGGCGGAGCGTGCGCGCCGCGGCGGCTGGTGGAGCGGTGCTCGTGGCCGCAGTGTAACGGCTCGTGTCCGCGGCTGCGTGACCCGCGCACGGGCGAGGAGGTGGCACTGGCGGCACTGCTACAGAGCTTCGGACTGGACGTGCGCGGTGCCGCGGCCGCCGCGGGGCTAGACGCGCGTGCGCTCGCTCGCATGAGCCGCGCCGAGCTGCTGCCGCTGCTCGCGCCGCACACCTGACCCACGCTGAACTGCATGCTGCGCTCGTGTCGATCGCTCGGCACGGTCAATCTACCTCGTTTTCGTTGTACAAGTATGATAAGATTAAACATTAAGTTAGGTCATTATTTATTGTTAGTCTGTTTGTGTACCTTTTATGTGAGTAAATGAAGAGTTACTATAATCAGTTGTATTTTAATTTCGGTACAATACGCTAGGAAGGTACCTACCTAAGTTCGTTAATAAAACGCAAACATGCTTTGGCACGTCTAGGTAGGTTTAATAAATCATTATATACAAAAGAACCTCTTTCAAAGAGGAAATGCGACTAGTCGGAGTCTTATATATAAATTAACTCTAAACACCTCACTATAAACTATTCCCTAGGAATGTACGTTGTCCGGCAGCTTGTGGCCGGGAGGCGCCGTCAGTATAGGAACAAGGACAGTTGGTGAGTCAATGTGTTCGTTTCCGTCGGTGTTGGACGTAGAGTCGCGAGTGGTTGCGCAGGCGAGGCAGCCAGGGCCGGCGGCGGTGTGGCGCCGCGGTGCGCATGTGACGCACCCGTACCGCCACGCCACCGCTCCGAGACCGGTGGTGACGTCATAACCTCGCCGCGCGCTCCACGCTGATCGCTATGGAGAGGTCGACGACGTCGTTGCCCAGAAAGAAGTCTGTAGAGACTATGCTGGCCTGCTGCCGCCAGCGGGTTGCCAGCCGTGTGCTGACGTCACGGTTGACTGCATCGGCGTTTTCTCTCAGCGAGCCTCGTAGGAAGAGGATGTCGAGGACGGTCGGTGTGGTTTGCGCCATGGCTGAGTGAAGAGGTGAGCGCGCGTTCGGCTGCGGTGAGTTCGCGATGGCGCGGTCTAAGTACGAGAATAGCTCGAGGGGACTGTTCGTGTTGGCCCATAGGTGAGGCAGGTTTGGCCATAGCCAACTATTATCTGGAAGAAAAAAAAACATGTTTTTTAATGATATGTAGACAGGACTCTTTCCCTAGATTCGTACAAAATACCTACAGATTGTTCAAGAAACCACTGTGGTAGGTCTATGACAACGGCAGTTTTCAACCGATCTAAAATAAAGAGACTCGTTCAAAGAGCTTCCCAACCTAAGGCTAAATAATTTTAAATAACATTGCATTTGTCCCCAACTGCTCCCCCCCCCCTTTCTCAGGGAAAATCCTGGCTACGTCCATGTACTTCCGCATGATGCGCAGTCTTTTGTTGGAACCGGCAAGTGTCGCCGGACCGAGAGGTGGTTGGGCTAGGGCAGTGATAGATAATGGAAAAAAATCTTACCTCCTACAATAGCATTATCTACATAACTGAACACCAGTCTCTTTTGAGCGTTCAACAGGGTCTGCACCGTAGGACCTCTCGTGCCCGCTCCGGTACCGAGCTCGCTGGCGGGGGCCAGGTGTGGCCCTAGTTCCCTCTGCACTAGTTCTAGTAGACCGGCGTGGACGCTGCGAATGGGGGTGTTGTCCGCGTTGTAGAAGCCGAGCGGGAAGTGGTGCGCATCTAGGAATACCACCTGTAAGTAATAAGTACCTAACTGAGACATTTGATTTGATAAACGTATGTGCTCCTTCGTAGACCGCGTCATCGCAGGTGGCAGTCAAATGCAAATTAGTATTTTTTTTTAAACAGCCTTTTATCAAGAAAGCCACCTCGAATACGTCAAGTTGTTTGAAAACCAAGAGTACCCCTTTTAGTACCTACTATGACGTTACGCGAGCAATTTAGTGGTAGTTTACTACCATTCGCACGGCCAACTGCTTTAAAATTTTTGAATTGACGTCTGACTTGCAAAAGAAAAAGTGGCGTGCTCGTTGGAGCATTAATCCAACTTAAGATAGGTATAAACATGCAAAGTTGCTTACGGGATCTATACCTATCCTGATATCGTCTGTGGTATTAATAATAATGGGACATCATGACATCGTCCCATGTGTCTCTACCTCAAAAGAATTCCATAACGATGTTTTGCCGGTTCATATTTCGCAAACGGTTGTTTAAAACTATGTATCTAAATACGCAGTCATTTTAAACAATACCACCACTAAATTAGTTTTATATACCACCCCCATGTTTGCAATCGGGGGGGTCCAATGCCACTACAATAGTTTAATAAGTCGCCGGGGTGGCCAACGCTACTAAATTACATATGCCACCCCTTAGTTTCCTACCGACTATTATCTAATAAGTTTATTGCCATTGACTTAAGTTAAAGCATTATGTATCTACTTACATTGACCTCAGTGGAATCTATCGACATACGACACCTCATTTATCAATATTGATACGCATTTATAGGTTGCAGGTGTCTATTATGTCTTCTGTGCTGTAGGTACAAATATATACCTACATGCAACTATACGTTGATGCCACTCGATGCTTTGCAATCGAGATTTGACCAAAGTGTCGCTGCTTATCAGCCTCTTAGCGCGCTTCTTGATCGATTCCAATGCCTCTAGTTAGTACTTGGAAGATCCTTATCAAAGGTGAGAACCGTCCTCTATGACCTCATGATAAATTAACACGATGGTAAAAATTATTTTTTCAGGATTAATAGAAAAATCAGTGAGTATATTTGAATTTACCTCGTTTGTAAGGTCTAAGAACTGCCTTATTTCCCTTAAAAGGGGCACTAGTGGACGGACTCGAATTAAATTGTGGTTCAACCAATACCTGAAACCAGAAATGAAAAATAAATAAAATAAAATTGTCAGCAAAAAAATGCAAGGTTTGTCCGCACTCCCCTCCGTAAGAACTGAAAGGATTTGAATGAAATTTGATACAGCCGAGATAAATTATACCTACTCTGGATTAGTACATACTTTTCATCCCGGAAAATTCATGGAGGGCGAAAAGTGAGGTAGAGCTAAAGTGTCTATTAAAACAAAGGATTTACATTATTTTGCTTTGGCAGTAGTTAGTTACCTTGTTACAATAATGTTATGCAACAGAGGAAGTCATGCGAATCAGACTGATCGGTTGAACGTGTAACAATAACAGACCATTTGCATAAAAACCAAATTGAGTTACAGAATAGGTTACCTTCCTATACTAGTAAGTATCCACTGAATTGACACTTGCGGCAGAAAGTCACCAAAGTAACGAACGAAATTAAGTTAAAATCAAAGTTAGGTAATCTGTCCAACTAGTTTTTCTCCTTCGTAAATACTTTTTGCTTCGACTTAGTAGCCTTCAGAGTATTTTCTTGATCTGTTTCGCCTTAAGTTTAATAGGTAATAGGTAGGCTTATGATAAATCAAGATTTGCGTGGGACGAGCAGGAAGCACCATAAGAATTGTTGAGTTCTCTGACTTGGACCTACTTATCTAACTACTTACTAGTAGAATAAAAAAAACTCTCACCTATCTTCCTCATTAGGATAAAAGTCGTAATACGCGACTCTGAAATCGAAGTATCTGATGCCGTGCACGAGCTGGGCCCAGATGGAGCGATCCTGGCACAGCACGAAGCTGTCCCGCGCGACCGAGCTGACCTCCGTATCGAAGCGCCATGCGCCCGCGTTGTGGGTGCCGGCTATGGCCAGCTCGCCGATGCGGAGGCCGTTGATCCTTGCTCTGAAAAGTTGTCTTTGATAGTAGAACTTTGATAACTGTATGGACTGCACTATGTGGACTTATATAGACATTAGACTTGTAACAAATTGAGAAGATAGTTTTGTAACTAATCCGGTTCTAAGGATGATGGTGAGTTGACGCACCGCGAGAGACCAAATAAGGTCTAAATAGACTGTGAGAAAAAATACGGTAAAATGTGCAAGTAAAATAACGGGCGAAACCCATAAATACTTCTCGGAATCTAAGCTTGTGCCGTGCGAAACCAATATTTTGCAAAAAGTTCTTTTAACGCTGTCTGCATTAAAAGAGAATTTTTCACTTAAAAGAAAATTAGGGTAATGGATAGACGCGAGTTGGAAAGTTCAAAGAATCCGAATCCTATAAAAGTCATGAAGAGCTTACGCATTATCTTCCATCCACGTAGGCTGTATCTTTAGACAGTTGTAGGCTTGTATCTGTCCATCACCAGCGCCTGCCCACGGCCACAAGCAATGAGGACCCTTGATTCCCGCGCCTTGCTGCCACCCAGCTGGCAGGGTTCCGTCTCCGAGAGATATGTTGGTGACTACATGCCCTTCGACTGAGTTTATTGGGTACACTGCTAAGGCATTGTTCCATGAAGCTGGCCGGTCGTCGAAGAGACCAATCTGTTGTAAAATAAAGGGTTTCTATATAACTTAGTCTGAGAGTTTTCGGGTGATAACCCGATCTAGCTACGGCACTTATCTAAGGAAAACTTGCATTACGCGAGTTTTCACTAGTTATCATAGCTCGATCGCCCATGTCAGTACGAAATGATTTAAAAACATATATAGAAGATGGGCTTGGTACAAAATTCTTAAAAATAGGGTCCTCAGTTTACCTGTGTAGATAGGTATCATAAATCGTAGTAGAAATACTGACAAACTATTTTAAATTCTATTTCGTTACAACAATTTCTATTTTACCTTGTAAAAAAATGTAGACTAATACCTTAGAATAACTACACAAAGAAACCAAGTACATTCGCAAAATTTAAACCATTTAAATGGTGTCATATATGACACCAAAAAATATATAAAAAAATTACCATGACAATTTGCGCGGTGAAATCGTACCACAACAAATCACAAAAGCAGCATAAGAGTTATGGTGTGACATTCCACAGGTAATCTATTAATTTTTTTGGTAAAATCGTTTAAAATACCAATCGAAACGTAAGCTACAAAGCGAATTTGTAGCTTACGTTTTGAGAAGGCGTTGTTTTGGAAACAACGTTGTTTTGGAAACAACGCCTTCTCAACCTTCTCTTACACCTTACACTTACCTTCTCTGAGTAGTTATTCTAAGACTAATACATAGTTTATTTTTGAACGCTGGTTGACCTAAAGTCCAGAGTCTTATATTGTAAATGTTGGTATCTTTGCGTAATAATAATAAGGACACTGCACTTAGATTTTTTTTTCGTTGCACCTACACTGTGCACAACAATATAGACGAACAAAAGTTAGTCTATTCAGTCCTGAAATACTTACTCTGCTTTTCAAAGTGCAAACAAGTGTGTAGTTTCTGCGCTAAAATGTGTTCTATCGTTCAGTTAAACTTTTTGTATGCATTCGCATTTGATAATAAACATTGCATAGGTATGTACTTGCACTGTTAGCTAATATAAAAAAGGGAAGGACAGGTCTTCGTTGCTTAAATATCTAGGTAAGTAAATACCTACCTATATAATACAAAATCCTTGATACTTAACAAGCTAGAGCAACCTTCACGTATTAAAGTGATTTTCGTTATTTGGGTTAGCAATTGCAAGCATTTTGCTAGAACAATCGCATAGAAATAAATTTGAATAAATTTCCATCACAACTTTATGCAGTATGCCGTAGCAAGACGTATTGCGTAGCATATGTTACAAAATTTGCTGTAACACATAATAATTTAACCTTCAACTTGGACTCGATGTAGGTAATGTTGCCTATGAAAACTAATCGGTGCAAAAATTGTACAAAAGGTTGCGTTTCCTTTCTACGGTTTCGTACGCAATCACTGCGTAATGACCATTGGCGACTAAACAGAACAGTTCCCTAGTGGTTAGATAACAGTTTCACTTCCACTACAATTAGATTGGAGAAGGAAAAGTCGCCTTTTTATTCCGGCCATAAGCCCTATATAACAATATCCATCCATCTACCATAACCAGCAACATGATGGTTAATGTATAGCTATAGTCCGATTTTTATAAAGGGTTATTTGTAACTGTCAAACCTCATCGTGTGCTGGTTATTCTAAGATTTTTCATACTATATATACTACTTACTCTAAGATTTTAGAGACTATGTCTCTTTATTCCCATTATTTCACTGAAAATATTGCCCTTCAATCAGGAAGACAGTAATAATTGCACATTATTTTTATTAAAAAAATTATAATATTATATATTATTTATTTAACAACGATATACAAAATATTAAAATTAAGTAAATTTATTCGTGGATTATCAATTAATAAACAGATTCCTCTAAATAAACTAAAGTACCGGCAACCAACCAATAACCAAATCAAACCAATAAAAACCAATTAAAATAAATTACAATTTAAATTTCACCAAATAATTTTAATTTTAAATTAAATAATAAATTAATTATTATTAATTATTTGAATTTTAATACAGTGGATATGAGATAACGGTAACGGTTACTCAAAAGCCAAAAAGTAATCTTTACTAATGCAAATTAAAATCTTTTATCTTTAATCCAAATCTTTTCTTTTTTGCCATTTAATGTGCTGCCAGCATACTGGCCCTTTTTTCTTCCACCAAGAGGCTTTTAGATTTCATTTATTATTAGTTTAGTTTTGGGTGTACTGTAGTTAGTTATTTTTAGGAAGTTTAAGATTTTAGTTCATATAAAATTGTATACTATTAAGAAAATTCCTAATAAATATTGTTAACATAGTAGACAGACATAAAGTAATTACAAGATAATCATACTAATATTATAAATGCGAAAGTGTGTTTGTTTGTTGGTTTGTTTGTTCCTCTTTCACGCTGCAACGGAACAACGGATCGACCTGATTTTTTGCATGGGTATAGTTCAAGGGCCAGAGAGTGACATAGGCTTTTCATCATCACCATCATCACCATTTTTCATCACAACGCGGGTGAAATCGCGGGGTGTAGCTAGTAAAAGGAATAAATAACAGTCATATAATTATAAAACCTCATACAAAATAAAAATATTGCTTGGATTGTGTTTTTAATTCAAATCTACCCTGGTTTTAGACCTACGTTAACAACCAATATGGCGTTTTTAACTATAAATATTATTATTTCTTCTCTTTCAGCACACGTTACATACAAATTTAATCAATGAAAATTTAAATGATCACTGATTTATTATTATTCTAGACCTTGCCTTGAATATTAATTACTAGCAGCGCCACAAGGTTTCACTCGCTATCCTAGCTAGCTAGCATATTTATTTATCTAGGGTATAAGCTATATAGTTCCACTCCAATTTTTTTTCCAAATACGTGCAGCTGTTACGGAATTGACAAACATAAATACTTGTTTATACACAAACTTTTGCGTAAAGCATGTAATTGAACATGTTTTGCATAGTCGTATTATATTATCGTATGATTTTAGTATAGTCGTATACAATGATGACTATATAATATTATCTTTGGTCGTATACGTATTGCCCATTCATTAAACACACAGTCAGACATCCATACATCATAGGTTTAGTGTTAGGGTTCCGTTTTTACCCTATGGGTACGGAACCCAAAAAAGTTATGACTGTGTTCCTCCAGGTTTTCTTACCCGCATATTTATTATTATATAGCTTATTTCGTAACCGAAATTACTGAATAGTGGTAACCGAAATTACTGAATCACGGTTTTAATGCCTTTGTGGTAACTTGCCAACAAAGGGAGGTGAAGTGAAGCAATGAACTCGTTAAAACAGTTTCAATGCATCTGAATCGGAACGTAAGGCACTTATCATTTTGGAATTACGATTTTATTAGTAAGTACTTGCTTTGTTTGAATTATACAATGTTAACGGAACGATGTTACTAAGCCGAAAGAAGGTTGTGCACATCATTATGAATATGAAACATTATTTCTATGGGATCAGCCTTTAAATCGCAAAAAATATCCATTGTAATTTTTTATGTCATTCACACGCAATGAAATGTATACAGCTGATATTTTATTTCATGGTTTGGGGTTGGTCCCATAGTAAAATTTGTTCATAATAATGAGTTCAATGACCGCCATTCCGCTTAGTAGTACTACAGTTCCGGGTAAGCTTGAATATGTAGGTAGGTACATAAAGACTGTAATTAAGTAATTAAGAAAACGATGTCCAATCATCATTTTCTATTGGATATCTCAAAAGATTACCGCTCGATGTAAGAATTAATTACCTCAATTGACATCCAAGAAAATTCTTAGCCACTGAAAAACATTTGAAAAAAATAATTGAATTTGATTTGGAATTGAAACTGAAACCAACCACGAAATAGATTAAGATTGTGTAAAACTTAGTTATAGCTATAACTTTCCAATAACATCTGAGATAACGCCCTATTCCGATTCGCAAGAAAGTCCCTTAGCCCACTATCACCATTATGCTAATGAAACTACACGCCGTTTGACTCCTTATGTAAATTATATTGCGTCACTAAAGGTATAATTTGAACCTCTAATATAGCTACTAGGTGACAATTTGGCTTCCGAACTCTCTGCCTACAGAGGTGTTGGTAAGCCTGAACATTCACTTGTTAAGTGTTCGCTGTTACATTTTGTTGAACGAATAGAAACAATAAGTAAACGGCACAACTATTATTCCTTTATCTATCTATGTAAAAACATTAAAATCAGCATTTCGTGAATAATATTTAGAACCCAACTTCTCTACAATATAATAACTTTTAAAAGATAAAGAGTGGATTTCGCGCAAGCCAAAAATTTGCTAGAATATAACTAACTAGCAACGCACCCCGGCTTCGCACGGATGTAAGTCTTATTGTTTTACACCTTGGGTTGCATTATTGGAGTTTTAGTAAGGATCCCTAATTTTTTTGAAAATATAATATAGCCTATGTCACCAAAATAGAGTAGCTTCCCAACAGTGAAATAATTTTTCTAATCGGTTCAGTAGTTTCGGAGCCTATTCAATGCAAACAAACAAACAACCAAATCTTTCCTCTTTATATTAGTATAGATGTACTAAAATTCTTTTCGACAAAATAAGCTGTGTGAACATTTACTTAACATTTTATGTTCAGTAGCATGCTCTCATTAGGTTTGTGTCCACGGTTCTATAATGGAACAAAGTCTATGTTCAGTGATTAGGCTTTTTTTAATGCTGTAGGTGGCAAACAAGCAGACGGGCCGCCGGATGGTAAGCAGTCACCGTCGCCTATGGATACTTTTAACACCAGAGGCATCACAATTACGTTGCCGACCCTTTAGGACTCACCTTTTGAAGAACCCCATGTTGTAGCTTCTCGGAAACACCGTGGAAGGTCGCTCATTCCACATTTTGCAGGATTAAGACAAGATAGATTGTGTGAATCGCACAGTGTACGATTTCCACTGATCTATGATGTGTGGATGAACTTTCTGGCGGTGGCGGCTAGTACGATGATAAAACCGTGACGCAGGGATCAATAAAAATTAGAGTTTTGTTTACCTGTCTAGGTACTGCTGAGCATCCGCTAAAGTCCCAGTTTAGCTCGACTGCATCTTGCAGCCGCGCTCCGCTGCCAATGTTTACGTCAGGCGAATGGACAGTCACCCACACTCTGCCACACGACGACTTCTCCAGAATCTGCTTCTCAGCTGCCGAAGTTAAACACAAGTTTAGGTTCTAGAACGAGTAAGCAGTAAAGAAACAAAGAGGTTATAGCATGAATTGCTCTACTCCACTCCGCAAACTATGGTTACAAGCAAAATTAGTCAAAGATTGTTCCAAACTAAAACGGATCCTTACTAAAAAAAAAATAACGATATACAAGGTTATTGGTAATCAGTTAGCATCCTCGGTGGGCGATTTCAACAGCTTTTATTCAATGACATAAGAAAATTCGCGATTTTTTTTGTTGCTGTTTTATATAATACTAGCGGTCCGCCCCAACTTCGCACGGGTATAGATTATAGCCTATATCACCCGGGGATAGTGAAGCTTCCCAACAGTGAAATAATTTTTCCAATCGGTTCAGTAGTTTCGGAGCCTATTCAATGCAAACAAACAAACAATCAAATCTTTCCTCTTTATAATATTGGTATAGACTAGCGACCCGCCCGCCCGACTTCGCACGGGTGTAACTTACGTGCGAAGCCAGGGCGGGGGCGCTTGTTACATATAAAAACTTTTCGTGAAAAATTATCTAACTGATGGTGAAAACCGCATCAAAATCCGTTGCGTAGTTTTATAGATCTAAGCATACATAGGGACGTACAGACAGCGGGAAGCGACTTTGTTTTATACTATGTAGTGATTTTGTCGCGAGTAAATGATTTCTTTGTATGGAACGACTGATGTTTGTTTCGCCAATTTTGAAACTTTAGGCTTCCCTTAAGAGAATGCTTACTAATTACCAGTAGCCCTGTATAATTAAGTGGATATAAGTTAATAAATAAAAAAAATATACAGTTTTATTTTGCAAAAAATGTACAAAGCTTGACCTGACGCCTGACTTCTAGTATTAGTTTAAAAATGTACAAAGCTTGACCTGACGCCTGACTTCTAGTATTAGTTTATATTGTTGTAGGAAATTCGTGCATTGAATTAGTATAATAAAATCTATTTGACACATTACCACATTTTGAATGTCAGATTAGGTCAGACAGGTGAGTTTTCGTACTGCAAAATACGTATCCGATACTAGTATTACACTTACTGATTGTGGGAGTTAGTTTTAGCTTTAACGTTTAATATTTGTTATTTTTTCATACACATGTATAAAAGGCCAAATGATAATATTCTTTATACAATGTTACTGTAGCTGTCAGAGCAAATACATTTCAAATTTAAAATTCATTTCAAATACTTGGACCGAGCTATGAATATAAAGTCATCTTTTTATAGCTTAAAAAGAGTGTAAATTGGAAATTGGGAATTTCCAATTTCAATTTTAAAATTTCAAATTTCCAATTTCAAATTTATTTCAAATGCTTGGACTGAGCTGAGAAGTTATGAGTAAAGTCAATAAGATATCCTTAAAATAAGTGTAACTATGCCGCCTACATGCCCCAGTATGGCGCCAACCTGGAAGCGGGCTTGAGAATTTATTTGTATAGTTTTTAGACCTCCTATAGCCTCTGGGCAGCCAATTGTTTTAGCCAAATAGTTTAGGTTAAATGTATTATATTTTGAAAAATCAGGACTCCTTTGCACACACGGTCATTTGACCCCAAACTAAGCAAAGATTGTTATTTGGCTACCAGAGACTGATATATACTCATACATATATATACATACTTACTTACTACATATATATACTTAAATAAATATTAACACCCAGATATAGAATAAACACAAATGTTCATAACATGAATGTTTGTTCTGGGTGGGAATCGAACCCACGCCCCCAAACGCAGAAGGCAGGTTCACTACTGTTCACTATCAACTGGGCCTTCAGGGCAGTCAATTGTATTGTAGTTTAGGCATTGTTAGACAGTGTTAGTTAGCTTGTATTTTGTTTGGTTAGTAAAGGCACTTCCCAGTTTAAGTAATATGATGACTAAACCGTATAAAATATGTCAGTTATTGCGAACAATAGGACTGCGTAACTGGTAGACATAAGACTTTGTTCTCAGTTGGCCTTTTTTTAAAGTTTTTGTTTTTGTAAATTTGTACAGCGTGCTACCTCCACCGGTTTTCTACGGTTCTTGTTTAGTTTACGTACATACACGAATTAAAGTCCGAATTATTCGACTCGTTCTTACATCGGGCTCCTTTGATGGCATGTGGTGGTGAGGCATGTATGACACTGAAATAATGACAATTCCAAAATGGCATCAAAATACATGCATACAGTAATTACCTACGCTTGTTTAGATTGGTACGCTGATAGTCCTTGACTATCAGCATTAATGCTGAGACGGACCCATTCGACACTGATTGTATCCTTTAGATATAATATAAGTTTTTGTAAAGGTGTCGAATTTAATTTAATTTAATTTCTTTCTTTCTTTCCTCTTTCTTTCTTTACAAATCGTGTATTTTTAATTGTTATTTTATCTAGATTGTAATGAGTTACTTGCCTCACTATTACAAATACAATTACACTATTACAATTACAAAAAACCGGACAAGTACGAGTAGGACTCGTGCTCTGAAGGTTCCGTTGGAAGGAACACTCAGAGCGCGAGACCAAAAAAAAAACTAACTGAAGTTGAAATATTGAAAGACAAACTTAACTTTGTAGTTGACTATAAGGTTCTTCCATACATTCCAACTACAAAATGTAAGTTTGTAATAGCAAAATATTTATTTTTAAATTATGTAACTTCTAATTTGTGACTTTCGGATTTATTCCTATATATGTGCTATGAGACCTTGCCTTTTGCCAAATTTCATGATTCTAGGTCAACGGGAAGTACCCTATAGGTTTTGATTCCCCTGTGAAATCGCAAAATATGCGACATAAACGTTCATATCTTTTGATTGCGTTGACTTACAACTTTTATTTTTTTACAGCTGAAAGAAACCGTAGATTCAAGTGTTTCGTATAAATTTCAACTTGATACCTTTACGCTTTCTAGAGAAAAAGGGTCTTGACAGACGGACAGACAGACAGACAGACGGACAACGAAGTGATCCTATAAGGGTTCCGTTTTTTCCCTTTGAGGTACGGAACCCTAAAAACATAAAAAATTAATTGGTTGCTACCTATATATTAGTACTTAAATATCTATGAACTGTACTTATTGAAACTTAGTATTCCCTATGTGAAGGCTCACGTAACGTGTGAATCGAAGATCATCAGACAGTTATAGCACGGCGGTGGTTACGCAAGGACGTCGCGCGAGTAACGGTGCCCTACTTCACTCTACATGGGTGTCCTTTCGATCTGTTCCTGCTTGGTTCTATATAGCTACTGACCTACCTAACGTGAGCGAGTAACCAGATTGCCCAGTGCGATTTTCCAATTGCGTTTATCTGCTAGATCGCGTTAAGACGTGGTTTTCCCACTTTTAAGCAAGGCTTGTTACTACGATGACCTTTACCAGAGGCCTTACGGCCAACTGCTATCACGGTCTCAAACTAACGTTAAATCCACTGAGTTAGAAAATCACGCGAACGTGAACCACGGTTTGCGGTCGCGTGATTTTCCAACTGAGAAGATTTAATATTAGTTTAATACCGCGATAGCAGTTGGCCGTAAGGCCCCTGGACTAATATTAAAAACTAGCTGTGCTCCGCGGTTTCACCAGCGTTATGTCCGGGATACAAGTAGCCTAAAAGTTACTCTTTATAACATAGCCGGGTATATTTGTCAAAGTGGATAGATAGATGGATAGATGATAGGCAGGAGTTGAAAGCATGCAAAAAGCCGAAGCCAGGGCTGAGTGGTACGCTTTGGAAGAGAAGAGGCCTATGTTAAGCAGTGGAATAATGTAAGCTGATGATGATGCTTCAAATGTTGATGATGATGGTAATGTTAATACTAGAGCTGCTTACGACATTTACCTTAAAAAAATACAAAAAAATTACTAAGTAAAAATTTACTTAAATTGATAAAGTTAAGACAGAAAAAGTAGACTTCAAGTTCATGCAAGCTGACATAAATGGACTTGTTATTTTATCTTCATAAAATTCTTTAGGTATATATGCCAAAAGTAATCTACTAAATACTCGGAATACTTACAACAACAAAACTACCGGAACATACATACAATACACATACATACAATAAAATTACCGGAACGCAAGAACTTCCTTACATTCCTTAACTGTGTTTTTTCAACTTTATGGCTAATAAATACCCATATTTTATGCGTTTAAAATAATGATGTAAGTGAATAATTATCGATAGCAATAGGCATTGCGTTGTATCTATATGAGATACCTCAAACGCAAAACTTTCTTCATCATCATCCACAGCCTTCCTTATCCCACTGCTGGGTATAGGCCTCTCTCTTGCTATGCCATCTGCCTCGGTCCTGTGCTAATCGAGTCCAGGTTCGACCCGCGATAGTAATAATATCGTCGACCCATCTTGCAGCCGGACGACCAACGCTCTGCTTACCTTGCCTCGGCCACCACTCTGTCCACCTGACATCACTACGCCCAGCTCCACTTTAATTTCATTACCGCGAAAACTTTCTTAGTGTTACATAATTATAATTATAGGTATTATAGTTATTATTAATTCTATTCGAAATGTTATTTTAGACGACAGACACGTTCGAGGATATTATTGTATTCATCATTATTAACAACTTTTAGTTTGGGACCAACACTGGAATCGCGAAAAATAATCAATTGTTAAGTAGGTATTTTTATGGAACAACAGATTTTTTGCGATATCTTGCTTCCCAAAGTAAAAGTTGTTTATAATGATGAGTAAAAATGATATTCTCGAATATGTCGGTTGTCTAGAGATACACCTGCCTGGTATAACATGCAAGATCTTCACCTGGTCACGTCTGGTGATACACTCTACTTTTAGGCGATAATATCTAAACCTATATCATCGAAACAATGTCTATTTCCTTTAATCGGCTCAAATCCAAGTTTTGCTCCAGCGCCAAACATGATTGACAAATGTATGCGATATCTACACCTGCAGGAAGAGATACGAACGAATCGGCTGCGACCGCCTCAGAACTAAATAACGTAAGCGACAAATGATAAACCTCCAGATTACACTAGAACCATTTTGATTTATACTAAAACGAATTTTACATTAATTTCTAGATTTGGAGAAGAAACTAAAAACATGTTTTAGAAGACCTGTTTACGCCGAATTATTTTATCGCGAAAAGTTTCACCAATCATGTTTCTAAAATTGATGCTATTTACCATAACCACGCAAATTGACACAACGCAACCCAAGTTGACGACATAACAACTCTTAAAAAGATCAGTTTTAACTATCCATTAATGGTAACACGGCAATATGTGTCTTCAAGTCGAGAGTGAATCGGTTTCTTCTAGGCTAGCGTGCTTCATCGTAGACCGCATCATTACTTAACATCAGGCAAGATGGCGGCCATGCGCAAGCGCAAGTGAATTAAATTTGGTAACACATAAGTTTACACTTAGGATTGTAAAGGTTTCTTTAGTCGAAGCAGCGAGCACGGCGTGGGCGCGCTCTGAGCTCGTTCGGTTTTTATGCGAAAACCGACATCATTATAATTTTGTATGTTCTCTTAGTTATTGTTATGAATGCATTACATTATTTTAATCTTTTCAATAGCATTAGCGTTAGCGTAATGGAAACGTTTGTCTTAGTTGTCAAACTTTTCCAAGGTTTGACGTTATTAATAGACAGATAAATGTATTTTTGTTGTGACTAATAATAAAAAATCCAGTAGGATAGCGGGTAAAACCAAGTGTCTGTTACACTAGGTAAGTTATTAAGTTCATTACCATAATATATATTTGTTTACAGAAGATTTGTAAACAACTTATAAGCATGCTTATTAAACTACGTGCACTTACATAACATCTGCATGACTTTAGAGACACTAATGTACGTCATTATTGCACACGCTGAGCAACGAGGTGCCTGTTGTAATCTTTGTAACTTGAAACGACTATACTTCCTTTTACCGGCCGGCGTTAACTTGGCGCTAGTAATTATGTAACTTTCAGATATTGTAATTGGCTTACTTCCGTGTCTCCGAGATCGAGATTAAGATTGTATGTAGACCTACTTAACTTAATATGTAACTTTTGTGAAGATCAATAAAATCGATTTCTACAAACTTTTGGCTTTTTCACGCCACATCTCCCTTGTTTATCTGATCTGAGTGAGGGTCCATCGGTTAGCAGGAATTATTGATGTAGGTTGACCTTTCGGTCTCATTACAACACTGGCTTACACTAGACTGAAGCAGCTAATCAAATAACTGATCATACTGATGTCTTAGGTTTTCGCGATTATTATACATTGAAATTAAACACTGACTGTTTAATACATTTATACTTTCTCAGATTGAGAAATTGAATACAAAGATAAGGGAAAAGAGACAAGAGATTCCCAGCAGTATCTATTTTATGGCGCACTGACCAGCGCACGAAAACTTGCACTGGGCAAGAGTGCCCGTTTGCAGATATATCAGAGGATCAACCTATACTGGTAGTTTGCTCGGCAGTCGTTCTCTTGAACACTGTGGCTGCTTTCTTCCACCGTCACGTCTGTCTTCTCGTCCAAATAAATAATTATCTAGCTTACCCTACTTTAGAGAACTAAGGTACCTACCTAGTTTATTCAGTAGTGTATCAAAAAGCTTGGTCACTAGTCTGTAACGTGATACGACGGTTTGGTCGCGGGTATGATGACGTACATGGAAATTAAATTTTTTTGTTTACTGGGCATTAGCTTGCGCATGATAAGGAGGGCTCTACATAAAATGTAGCCTGTTAGAAACGCGACTGAAACTGCAAGGCATAATAGGTAACCTCATTAAAATTATTATGTAGTAAATCGACGTAGACTAAAACTCCATAATTATGGCATTACTAATAAACCTTAGTGGTTTTGAAATGCTATTATATCCTATTTATATACTTTTCTTTTTTAAATGATAAATAAATAAAATATAATAAAACTGTATTATATAATCTATACTAATATTATAAAGAGGAAAGATTTGTATGTATGTTTGTAACGAATTGGTTCAAAAAGTACTAGACCGATTTTAAAATTCTTTCATCATTTGAATGCTACATTATCATTGATTAATAAAGGCTATTTTAATAGGCTATATAATTATACCCGTGCGGAGCCGGGGCGGACCGCTACTATATATACCTTTTTTTTTTTTTGTTAACCTATACTGTCCCACTCCTGGGCAAAGGTCTCCCCCAATTCTTTCCAGACAGTGCGATCACCCGCCAGACTTAACCACTGTATCTGGAACGTGTCGAGGTCATCGCGCCAGCGTTTTCTAGGCCTGCCTTGGCTCCTTCGTCCGTTTTCAGGCACCCACTGTGTGATCCTCTGGGCCGTCCTAACTTACGGTGCACAGACTTGGTCATTGACCGATTCTCAGAGGTTCAAACTTGGGGTTTGCCAAAGAGCGATGGAGCGCAGCGTCCTAAGAATCAAAAGGACAGACCGAGTCCGAAACACGACGCTGCACTCAATTACGGGAATCGCTGATGTTGGTATCAAAGCTGCCAAATTAAAGTGGGGTTGGGCGGGACACGTGGCCAGGATGCACCCTGATATATACCTATAAGAACTAAATACCACTTACCGCTACCGCTCACTGAATAGTCAGTATTTCGCGATGAATCAGTCAGTCGACAGACTTATCACGAAATATCTAGAAAAATACTTGGCTTACGAAGACGATATGAAGCTGAAATATGGCAGGCATTTTGGTAGATTCATTATGAAGTGTAGAGATTTGCTAAAGAATTTTGCGAAAGAGTCGATTTAAAGGGGTGAATAGAGGATTGAACGTTTATACAGGTTGTAAGGGGAACACTCTCGAAGCCAAAAGAAGGTAATTGTACATGTAATTGTAATTGTTCATCATTATGAACCACTTTTACTATGTGACCAAACCTGAAATAGCGAAAAAAAAAATCTGCTGTTCTATACATTTTGTGGAGTGTCAATGACCGTTTTCTATAGAACAGCTGATATTTTTTTCGCGATTTCAGGTCTGATCCCATAGTAAAAGTTGTTCATAATGATGAGTACAATTACCTTCTTTTGGCTTCAAAAGTGTTCCCCTTACACCTTGTATAAGAAACTCTACGAGTACAAGCAACAGCTATTATATTATAGAAGTAAAATATTTTACTGTTACGCTTCGACGTCATTAATATTATCATTGTTTTTTACTTTTGTTGACTTTAGGATATCAATAAGTATCTATCAATTAATTACGATAAATTATGGACATACCCATGTTGACGTGTAGCATAATCTGATTAATTTAATTGATTGCAGAATAATTATTAACCGATTGGATAGTGATGTAGAGATTTGCTGTGAAGGTGAAATCACTGCCAGGTGGTTTATACCTACTCTACTTATCAGTTTAAATGCAAATCTACTTATCTAGGATTCACTGTAGGCAAAATTGTTGTTACAGACAAAATAATGAACAATAATTTAATGATTATGTTTATGACGAAATAATTTCTACAAATGAAGTAGGTCGTGCATAGGTAGGTTTTTTTTTTTTTTTTTTTTTTTGTTAAAATCTTCTTGATCGTGGATTCAATGTCCTTTACTCGTAATAATAAACAGTTTACTTTGTCTTAATAGCGTCAAACAAGTCATAGTCACAGTCAGAGTCAAGCTAAGTAAGTCACGGTCAAGTCGAACTCATGCCCCTGTAAAGTGGTGGAGACTTTACAAGAGGCTCCTATGGAGTTTTTGAAACAACACGAAAAGACACGTTTCACCTCGTTATATCACTTGCCCACACTCGAGCACGTTTACGAGCACTTAATGAATAATAATTCACCATTTAGTACACATTAACACTCGAAAATACACAAGTTTAGGAAAATAATCCAACGAGCCGACATGTTTTTTCCGCGTTGGCGCCAAAACTCTCGGTAGGTATTTGAATTTTGGTGGTGTTGCTACTTACTTTAATGCCTAAGTTTTCGGTAGAAAATATTTTTGCTAAATGCACATGTAACCATAAAACCATGTGCCATAAAACTTTCAATGCAAATATCAATTCAATAGAGAATAGGGCTGCCTCTACTCGTAGAGTCAGGTAGAGAAAAATATTTTCAACAGATAACTTAGGATAACTTTTTTGTAGTAGGTCCAACAAAAGTATACGAAGTAGTCATGTTCCTTGGTATCTACTTTCAAGATATGAGAGGCCATGAAATCGTCTAATAGCAGGTTTCAGAGCTAAAAATGTTTATGAAACTAAAGTTACATGATTATTAACGAAATATTTACCGTGGTAAGATTGTGGAATGAGCTCCCGATATACAACAACCGTGATAGTTTAAAAGTGTTTATGAAGCTGTAAAGCAGTAGATTACAAATGAATAGAGAACCCCTTTTTGTTCATATCTATTACAAAATAAACGGAAGGAAGTGGCGGAAAACCTCGAACCGAGAAAATTTTAATCTCTTACGGATACATATTTCTTCCATTTGGTGTTGAAACCATGGAACCGTAAGGTCCGGCCGCTCGGAGTTTGGTTCTAGCTATCCAAACGCCTCGTTATAGATCTGACATGTGACCAAAGAGTTGGCCAATGTAGTATAGTATGAAATCTTTGCAGCTGGCTGTTACCTTGCCAAATAATAAGTTTGGCCATGCAACGTGGTAATGTCACTAGCTTTTTGGACACTTTACCTGTAGATAGCGACGTTGTTCTTAATAATTTTAGTCTATTTAATTTAGTTAGGTATTCATTCAGTTACTTCAGTTCATAATTTGTTTTTATCGAGTATATTTTTTTTAAACCCTCGATAGAAGACCTGGTTAAACTTCAACGGCCGAACATATTTTCTTGAATCATAGTTAAACACTCTCGATTAAGTCACCTTTCAACGACGAGCTCCGATGCCACATAGGTACATACAGATACACACGTTAAACTTATAACACTCCTGTTTTTGCGTCGGGGGTTAAAAAAGATAAACATTGACTCTAAAATGTCGTGATCTTTCATGACATCTTCGTCGATTCATGACTACATATAATTTTGTTTGGGTTTCCATTTACAATCTCAGGCGATAAACCCAACGTCTCAATTTTGAAATGACCTTTTTGTTCCGGCGAATGCGGAATGGTCAATGCATTCATACATGGCAAACAATTCAATCCGAAATAAACGAAGCGTTGAATTGAAACGGTTATCATTGAGAAATCGCAGAGGGACAGAGGGACAGATTTTGGTTGTCAATTGTTTTAAAGTGCACGCAATTACGATCACAACTATTTTTATTACTTTTAGTGGACGATTTTCATCTTCTTTTTAGGGTTCCGTACCCGAAGCGTAAAAACGGAACCCTATTACTAAGCTTACGATATCTGTCTGTCTGTCTGTCTGTCCATAATATGTCAGTCTGACCTACCTATTAACGGCTATATCTTTCGAACCGATTACGGTTCGAAAATATCAAGTGGCTACTTCTTAAGATAACCACTTGAGATTTTCACAGAACATGTAACGTGACGGCGGACTAACTAACAAAAATAAAAACGAAAGGGATGGGAAACCCCATACAAAAAACGTATTATTTTTACGTATTTTTGTATAAACTCTAATGTAAAAACGATAATACGTACAAGTGTCAAACTTGGCACGATTATAGTACACACTCTAAAGTATAACTAAAAATAATAAATAATGGCAAGTGCGAGTCGGTGACAAAATTTCTGTTCATTACCAAGTTATAATTGTGTTATACTCGAGCGTCTGCAGCAAACCGCGTAGCAATTACTCCGACAAATGTATGCTAATGATTACAACACAATAATATGTCTATCAGCATTATTTATTTTATAAGCAACGATAAATCTGTTTTATTTTTAGATTTTAGAACAGAAATGTTGATTAAATTATAACGCTTATAAAATGCGCTTTAATGGTTTCAATGTCATAAAATTTACTATTTTATCTCTCAATCAGAGTCTACTCGGAAGTCCGGGCAAAATTACGTTTTCAAGGGTATATTGAAGTGCACCCATTTATGCAACCGTTTCCTTATGATGGTGAAAGAAATCCAAGTTTCTAAACATTTGCAAATGTTATTAAAACATGAAACTCACGCGCAATGGACGCTCCAAGTACCGTCGCTGCGAGCGCTGCCACTGCGAACCACGACACTGCCATCGCTGCCCGTGGCTACCGTGCCACTGAACCATCATTTCAGATTTGGCGCTCTTTCGCCACCGCTGATTACTTACCAACCCTGCACTAACACTTAACACTACATCCATTGCTGTCCTGCATCATTCACAGACTTATCAGATCCAGGAAAGCCGACAATGTATACAATTTCACAGATACAGTAGTAGATTAGTAAATACATAGTAGTTAATAGCAGTGCGGGCTTCCGACAGCTCCCTTATATCCGATCGTGAGTCGCGTGCGTTTGAATGGAATAAGCACGTGCAGGATGTGACTTATCAGCTCTTGGCGCAAATTTGCATACTTACATTCTAATCTCAAGACAAATCAAGAAAAAATCTTACTTGAGTATTTGATACAAGGTATATAAATTAGGTGACCGTGACTTTGAAAAATATTAAAACTAGCTATCGTATTGTACGCAATGTCAAGAAGAAGCATAGCTTCGCAATGTTAAGTAGGCGTACGTATCTTGGAGTTCCCAATGGCCGCCGACCCGTCGGCCAGCCTAGGAATCGCTCGAATCGCTGGAAAGATGCCGTAGAGTCGGACTTGCGCGAGTTCCAAGTCGCCAACTGTCGAGAGACAAAGAGAATGGCGAGAGACAGCGCGAGACAGAGACCGATGGTGTTCTCTTGTGTCGTGCTTGTGTCGGAGGCCAAGACCCACTTCAGTCGCTAGATTTTGAATTTAGAACACACCAATATACCTATTCGACCTCCACATCAATACCTCCTTGCGCAAAACATAGGTACTCAATACAAATTCCTTGTGCAAAGAATATTCGACATATAAACTCTTTGTGCAAATAACTCCTCGAGATTTGATTGGTCGACATTTTCGACAAGGAGTTTGCATTAGAATAAAAAAAACATTTTGTGTTCTTTGCTGTCATTAGTAAATTGGCGCTATTTTGACTACCGTAAGTTGTACGAGCACGAAGTTGTGTTACTTAATAATAAATCGATTAAAAATGCATTCAAGTGATGAAGAAGATGTATTGCGTGTTAACACCTGAGTTTATGAAAGAGAGGGCGGCCGATTTAGTAGAAAACTTGCTACCCAACAAATCACGGCTGCCTTACATCAAAGCCTATGATGAGTTTTGCAAATGGAAAAATGAAAATGAAGCTTCTGGCACATTTTCAGAGTTTGTTTTCTTAACTGTCGAAGAAAAAAAACGTCATTTGAGGTACGGAACCCTAATTAAGACAGGTAGACTAAGAAACATGTTAGAAATAAACGTAGATTTGATCACGTAGAGTTAGCTCGCGTGTCTGGTTAATGGCACCAAGAAAACGAAGAAAAAAGTAAATTACTGTAAGAGCTCTTTGTTTTCATAGGTAACTAGAGATGATAAGCAATGGATGGTATGGTAGGGTTAGTTTTCGGATCGTTTTGTTTTGAATTGATTAATAAAGTTCTTAGATAAATAAGCGTTTAAGTTTTGGTCTGATTTGGAAGGGATACTCCATTCCATTCCCGCAAAGTGAGTGTGAGTAAGCAGTTTGTATGGCGAACAAGTGACGTCATTTGTGAGTATAGTGCGCTCATTACCATCCCCAGCCCTTTACATAAAAAAAACGATATACTTTAATCTCTTACCGCGTTATTTATGAAACTAAACATCCATAATAACAATAAAAAAAATCTGTTTTAAACTATCACGGTTGTTCACTAAAGTTATATGATTATTTACGGGATATTTACCGTGGTAAGGTTGTGGAATGAGCTCCCGATATTTCGGCGCAGTTACATGCACCATGTTCACGGGAAGACTGAAGAATGCGGGTGGTTGGAGAACAGTTAAAAAGTTAGGTGCAGACATAACGATCTACCCTCTTTCTTTCTTACTGTTCTCCAACCACCCGCATTCTTCAGTCTTCCCGTGAACATGGTGCATGTAACTGCGCCGAAATATCGGGAGCTCATTCCACAACCTTACCACGGTAAATATCCCGTAAATAATCATATAACTTTAATAAAAAAATTGGCAAGAAACGCCTACAATGTAACCTGAACATACTCATATACACATATAAACAATACAACAACACTACACTTAATACACACAACAATAATGGTTAAACCAGTATACAGGGTTCCGCGAAAAGGGTGTAAAGCCGAAAGGAGTCCGTTATACTTATCATTATGAACAACTTTTACTATGGGACCAACCCTGAAAAGGCGAAAAGTATACAGCCGTTCCTATTGATGTAGGTAAAACTGTTATTGGCCGTGCCATACAAATATTGTTGAGTGTCAATGACCATTTTCTATGGAACAGCTCATATTTGTTTCGGGATTACAGAGTTAAGTACTCTCATAGTAAAACTTGTTTATAAAGTTCCTCCAGTCAGGACTCTAGCTCGGGTGCTATGGATCCCTTTTGGCTTACTGCACTCATTCCCCGTAACCCATTGTCTCAGTATTGTCACGAGGCTAGAAGATAAAACCAGTATTATTCTTTATTATGACCATATTTTTGTGTATATCAATCAAACAAAGAAACTGTCAAAAAAAATTGTCCAGTATTTTGATCCACTAAAAAATTTCTATTTTCCTGCTGTTTCTAATGACAAAATACTTCGCTGGTTTGACTTAAGCTTTTACTGAAACATAATTAAATCATCATTGGACTTCCTTTTCAAACGCCATGAAATTCTCAAGAGCCGCGTTTCTCTTTTCCTTTTTCTCCGAACTATGTTCAGAAGACTCGATAGATGGAGCTCTGCTCGGGTTCTTCAGGATTGGTTTTTCTAACTGAAGCAAATTGAGGGACGCCTTCAATTCTTGAGCTATTGCCTCTTTGTGTGTAAGCTGGAAACACAAATGCTTTATTTAAAACTTTCTCTAAGTATATCTTCTTCTTCTTCTTCTGCTTCTTCTTCTTGGGGATGGATTCCGTTTATTGAACTAATCTTCTAGTCGGTTTTTTTGCTAAAATTTGTGAATTGTATATTATTATGAGTTTGTATGGCATTTGTTTCATCATCAGTCATTGCATTAGGTACCTCTGCGCATTTATTTCATAAACTTTTGAAAAGTGGACAAAGTTGACCGGAGGGATTTAATTCACCTATACTATAAAATTCAAGTTACAATTGAAAATTTGTAGTTGCCTTGTCCCCGCCATCCTCTCTCCTCTCCACCATACACCAGCTTCACCATCCTTAACCCACCATGTTCTAATGCCTCATCTTTTCTCTCTCTCTCTCTCCACCATCCACCACCTTTCCCATCTATAGCCCACCATCTAATGCTTCCGCAAAGGTGACAGCAGGAGGGAAGGTTAACAGTTCGAAATGGCGTGTTAAAAGGTTCAAGTTCACGAAGCATTTATGGACGTACGTGAAAATTTTGGCCAAGGCGTAGTTTAGGTCATCCAGCACACATAAGTCCAAAAGAGACTAAAATAGGCCGCCAATTATTTGGAAAGGCGGAAGCATGAGACGACGTTTTCCGAACCGATAACCGTTGTGGCAGACTTGTGTTAGAGTCATCATCATAATCATTAGTCAAAAGACCCCTCTTCACCATAGAAGAGGGGGGTTGCGATAATAAGTGCTATGGCGAGCTAAGATTAGTACCTTTTCTCGGATAACGATATTCCTGATCTCGTTAAAGAATTCAGCTGCTGTCACAAGAAGACTTAGAAATAGTCCACCGACCAGAACGATGAACAATCCTTTCAAATTTTCCATTTCCAAATCACCTTCAATATCGTTCTTATCTGCGTCTTTCTGAAGTAAACAAGATTAATTAGAAAAATACATTGTATTATTAAAAAATAATTTTATTCTGTAGTATTCACACTTTAGAATTTACTATTCATAAATTTGACGATTGGCAGGATTCAAACCTGCGTAAATATCGGGTTCCGGCCCTCATTGCTCTATCCCCCGTAACTAAGGTATATTTCCTAAAGCGCTAATGTGGCCATCAGCTATAATTCTTGTTACATGTGAGTATTAGATACCTACTATGCATGGCGCCACCAACGCTTATATTGGATGCAAAAACAGTCCCTGAAGTTGGAAGCCAACAGGAATGCCGTCTTATCAAGTGGCCCGCCAACCTCTTGCCACACAAGAATACTAGGCATTGCAAAGGCAACATCGTCTCTGGTGTTGCAGTTGCGGTGACCGCTTATCAAATGACCCGCCAACCTGTTTGCCAACCAAGAAGATTAGGCATTGCATCGGCAGCAACGTTTCTGGTACTGCAGTTGCGGTGACCACTTATAAAGTGACCAGACGACCTGTTTGTCACTATTTTACATTGAAACTAAACTGTCATTTCTACATACCTCACAATCCTCTGCTCCGTACATTTTATCCCACCATTTTGTTTTAATTTCTCCCAAGACTGTCGACTCCTTTAGACTCAATATAGCTCTGTTAATATCAGATCTGAATGGTGAATCTGCAAGAGTTCAAATAAGTTGAGTCAAAGTTTTAGTGAAACCATACTTTCCATTAAAATATCCTGTATATTATGATGGAAAGTATTATTTCATCGTATATCAATGTAAGGATAATTTTATATACGGGTGTATCATTAGACGACGGACATATTCAAAGATTTTATTGTACTCATCATTGTAAGCAACTTTTACGTTGAGACCAACCCTGAAATCACGGGAAAAAAATTGACGTTCCATAGAAAAATGCTATTTCCCCGCAACGAAGTGTTTGGAATAGTTGATTTTTCCCTTTTTGTTGTTTCCAAAATAAAAGTTGTGAGATACCCTCCGCAAATTTTTCAAAAAACTACTTTTACAAATTAAAGGTGATAGATACGTTGAAATGTTGAGATTGTTGAGTTATTCCAAAATTTAAAGTTCAATTTAGTACTGAAATTGATTTTTCTATAGATATGTTATTCTCACTCTTTCTCTCCCGTTAGTTGGACGGCGGTCCGTCAACCAAATCCACACGTCTATTAGGGCTTTAATATAATTGTTGCCCCACTGGGCTCTATACTTACTGGCGGGCATTGCAATTCCATAATCCTTTGCATCCAATTCTGAGCCAATTTTCTTAAGATCGCAGTCTCGTTTTAACTTGTAATCTATCGTAGAAGACTCCATGAAGAAGGCGTATTTGCCCTCTCCTGTTTTAACTCTTTTTACACCTTCAGAGTTAGTCCCGACTAGGACGGCCTTATTTGCCATCATAGTTTCATACATTTTTTTATACATCTTGTCTTCAGACCTCTGTAAACATAAGGAATCACACCAGTGAAAATTACAAAAGTTTATGTGTTGAGCCCGTAGGTCCACACACTCTTTCTAACGCCTGAATGTATTTAGATGTGGCTTGTTAAAGTTAATTTGCTACCTTTGGTAGCTTAAGCTTACTTTTGAAAATACGCAAAAATTCATAAACCCTGAAAACCAATAAATTATTTTCTAGCGCTTGATTAGGTAATTCTAACAGATCACCGAAAAAAATACCAATTAATCTTCAAATGGGTGACCGTGTGTAGAATTACCAACAGAGCGCTATTGTGGTTCCGAACCATGTTAATTTGTAGATGCCGGTTCCTACAACAACAAAAGTTGTTAAGCCATGTCTCCCTTTCAGACAAGATTGAAAAGTGGGCCGATGAAATCAGTGGAACATCTGTTTAACTCTTACTAGACAATACAATTTTTAAAAGCTGATTGTCTTTATTTCAAATTACCTCAAAGAAACCTAGTGTCGATCCTAAGCTGTATGCTCCGTATCTGACCTTGGTCTGTTTTGCAAGATCTTCGACGCTGTTGATGGGTTCTACGGTAAGAGCTGATGTCATTGATGCAGACAACTGAGCGATGTACGTCTGACAGAAGATCACTGCAAAGAACCACCACATCGCGCACACCCATCGCGTGCCAATTGCCCTGAAATTTAATAACTATGTTACAATAATTAGGCCTTATCACAACAAACTCTTATTTATTTATACCTAGATTTTATTTGGTGACGTGTAAGCGCGACGCAGCTTCTGGTATATTCAAATAATTCTGCTAAATAACTAATCCTTTGATTCTCGCATTATTATTCCGCCAAAATCAAGAATTACGAGTATCAATTTAATTCTGAAAATTCATAATATTCAAAAAGAACTAATTAGCTAGTAAAGATTTTTGTATTACCATAGATAAGGTAGTCTAGGTTTTATAAGAAATGGAATACAACTTAACAGAATAATACAAAATTCATTCAAATTATATGAAATCCTAATTATACAATAGATGGAATAATTTCTGTGTGAAAATTTTAGGCACTTATTTTATTTATATTTGGTCATACAAACTGCTGTAACTAAATAATAGCAAAATGGTTATGAATACTTAGGTAAAATATCACATCCTTGCGTCATGATAGAGCCCATAGTTAGCCATGCACAGTTTTTAAATGTCCAAATATTTTCCAATTCTTCAGGATCTTTATCACAAGGTTCTGGATTTTCCCAATCAGCTGGCGATATTCTATAAAATAAAGGTCAAATTAAAAAACTCATAAATTACGTTCTGAATAATACACAAAGGCTACTATCGGCTTTAATATCGTCATAATGTATTTATTAATATTTAGTAAACAATAGCCCGGGATTTTGCGGGAGTGCTGTCACTCTAGGGTCACGGAACACGACACGGAACGGTGGTGCTGAGCCGAAAGGAGGTTATTATTATCATCACTATGAACATTGCTTTACGAGACCAATTTAGGGCCTTATGGCTAGCTGTTTAAAGCAATCCAGTTTAGGTGATGAAAAAATGTTGCGCAGCGCAAACCGTATCTGAGCACGTTACGGTTCACGTTCGCGTGATTTTACGAACTGGGCAGTTTTAACGTTAGTTTGATACCGCATAAGCAGTTGGCCGTAAGGCCCCTGAGCTCGCAATAAAATATTAGCTCTCACAGTTCCACTTCACCTACATTTCTTTAGATATGGCTATTGTTTATTTTTTTCTATTAATCAGCAATTTTTTCATTATTCGTTAGTTCCGTTGTGAATGTTGTACATAATTAAGATTACAATGGCCCCCTTTCGGCTAAGTATAACCGTTCCTTGTAGCCCTGTATATCTATAAGTAGATTGTATTATCAAGAGAGCAGATATTTTGAAAAGAGATTCGGTGCAACGCGCGACGAATACGCGCGCGCGCACTCTCTTTGAAAAATACCGCCGGATGCGGTTGAAACTATAGTCAGAACAGCCACCTTATTCTTACGTGAGTAATTCCAGTATTTACTAACAAAATGTGTGAAAACCACGTCAGTTTCCATAGCGAAATTATAAATAGGTTCAATCAAAAATATGGAGAGGTAATTAATTGTTTTCTAAGTAACCTTGTTTTTATTACAGCATTTTATACGATTAGATCCCCAGAAGAGAAAAAAAAAAAAACGTTTTTTTTTACTTCTATTTTCTGTGATTAGATCGCATAACCGCTAATTATGATTTGCATGAAACAAGAGCAGCACCATCTAGCGCCTTCCAGGGGGAACTGCTCTTACTACAAATAGTTAACACAAATAATTAATACCATTGAAAAGAGAAGTAAATAGAACGAAAATGAGAAGGAAAATCTGTTACCAGGCATTATGAGTGCACCTTGACTGAACATTCTTATTTAGATCAACGCGTCGAACTCCGCACCATAGTTGCTAACTGATTTCGAATGACTGACGTTTCATTTATATGGGTGCAAATGGCAACAACAAATTTCTTACAAAAATGCCTTGACAGCAGTTCTAATTTAAACAACAATAAATAAACTTTTCTGTGGTTAATTTATATCTTAAGCCTGTTGAATTTAATCTATTGTCAAAATCTTGTCAAGTGACTTGATTGGTTGTTGTTTTTTTGTTCAACCAATCACGTCAGTTGACATGAGATTTAACAACGTGTTAGTTAACTTTTGTGTTGATGAGCTTTTCAGACGCCGGGTGTTAGTTAACGTTAACGCAATCGAGTAGGTAAACGTCTGAATCATTGGAAAAGATCATTCACTCACAATATAATACCCGTTGTTACAATATAAGTCAATGGTAAAATATGATCTCTAAAACTACTAACTCGATACTTAAAATATTTCATGATAAAACACTACACTATTATTTACAAAATTGCTGAAGCAGATATAAGCAATTATTATTAAAACACAAAATTATGTATATTTGAACACTCTTTACCTGGCACAGATATACAATATAATAGACACTGCAAAGTACGCCGTCATAGCGTACAACCAAACGTCGACAGTGTAAGGATTGAGGAAAGAAAACCAGTCTGGAGATTTTTTCTTCTCTTTGATATATAGGATACTTATGCCTAGTGACATAAATGGAACTGAGAAATCGATCACTTTTTTTCTTTCTTCAGTAATAGTGAAATCACAAACGGCCAAGTCAATTTTCTGTAAACCGTAAATGAATGTTACATTGTGATAGTTAAAGTTTAACCAGTATTTTGTCACAGTTTTTTTTCCGTATTTTCTCTTGAGAGGTCAGTGTAGATTGAAATATTTTAAATTTATTAATTGAAGTTGATGCTTTACTAACCCAGAAAAATGGCTTTAGTCACAATTTTTGAAATACTCCATGATAAACATGGTGGCAAGACTTTCGGGAGAAAGACATTCCACGCTTTGCAAGTCCAAGGAGGAAAGGAGCAGAAAGATTGGACGGTGTGGGTTTTCTGCTTTGCGAGGGTGAGCTTTTTGACGGTGTCGGGATGTGAGGTGGGACTTTCGACGCTGGAATTAGGTCAAAAAGCTTATTTCCGTACATTCCCCAAAAAGCTAGCGGTTGAAAATGCAGTAGGAACCCACGTCTCTTTAGAAGCTAAGTGGGTCCAGCTGTATTTTTAAATATTCGGCAAACGACCACCTGCGGAATGCGTTGCCTGAATGGGTGTTCCCCGATGGTTACAACCTGGGTATCTTCAAATCACGAGTGAATCGGTTTCTTCTAGGCAAGCGTGCTCCAACGTAGACCGCATCATCGCTTCATCATCAGGCGTGATGGTGGTAAACGCAAGCCAATTAATTATTAAAAAAAAAAGCTTTTTTGTATTATTATTATCAGCCAAACATATTGAGTATTTTCTTTTTTGTTGTATTTTTATTTAGAATGCAGAGCCTTATCGAATGTTTTACTAACTACATTCAGTGAAGTCATTTAAAAAAAAAATCGCCCAAAAAATACGCTGGTTCAAACTTAAACGCTTTCTCTAAAAACTTTGCAGTAAGTAAATGGGAAACGAAGATCACAAACCTTGTCTAATAATTCACCTATCATTCCATTCCATTTTTTTTCTTTGGGATCATATTTTCCCTGGCTATTTGTGATGTCATCGTCGAACTCGTAAGTGTAATCGAATTTTTCTTTTTGAAAGTATTCAAAAATGTTCTTTACAAGATCTACGACAAAGCCTTCGTATTTTTCTCCGTTTTCGTCTGGTTCGCAGTCGTCCTTATGTATACATGAAAAATAGGGTTGGTTGATAGATGACATAATCTGTAAACAGAAAAAATGTCTCAGACTAAATTGTCGCCATTGACACTCTACAAAATATATGGAACATTTTTTTTTATCTCGACTACAGGGTTGTTCCCATAGTAAAATATATTCACAATGATGACTACAATGACCCCCTTTCGGCTTAGTACAGGGTAAATACGTAGCCCTGTAGTTATTGACCGAGCGAAGCACAGGTCACAGAGTATTAAGGAATAGATCGGTATTTGAAGGTATGTTTGTATTTTTATTTTGTTCCATTGATCAGATGCGATCGTATCCGATATTTGGAGGCAAGAAGGTCAATCCAAAAGATTTTTATTTTCAATTTAGCTGGCGCGATGACAAACGTTGTCATGTCCGTAGAAAAAAGCGATTTTAGTTTTTCCCGTATTTTCTAATTGTTCGGGTAAATTTTTATTTCTTTTTTGTTAACTACCACAGTAATTGAGGCGTACAAAACAAAATAAAAATATTATTTAAACCTGCCCAGACATTTTCAAGTTTTTGCGAGATTAATAATTGCCGCTCGGCAAAAAAAAACTATTGATTTCTATATCACATATTATATAGATAGAAGATAGAATATAAGTTATCTTAACTATTAACTTTGTTAACAAACACTTACTCTGAATACTTTCTTGGTGGTCGGTTTCGATATAGTTTCTGAATATGATCTTGTTTCAGTTATTGCTGAGCTGTTAGCCGATTCCCATTTTCCTATTACTTGCAGTTCGTTGTTGACGGGCTTCTCATATACATACAGAGAGTAATTCGTTCTCATTCCTCTCTCATTAAAAACTACTTTTCCCGTCACGCCATCTGTCTCTGTCTGTGTAAGTAGAACTAATTATTAAACTTAAATAAACAAATACATATCAATTAATAAATATCATACATAAAAATTATCTAAAAACCTGAGATTTTACCTAAACTAAAAGACTAATCTTGTCACTCCAACGGCGTCCTACGTTTGCCGATTCGTGGTCTCCACTCCTAGAACACGCCTATACCCCAACAGTTATCGGTTCTGGGACAGACTGACGTACTGCAACTTCAGCTTGCTGATACGCTGAGCTATGTCGGTGTGCTACCGGAGGCTACCGGCATCAGTTATACAAATTAATAATGTTGTGTTTGAAGCAACAATCCATAGACATAAGCTATTAGCAGTGTGTACACTGTGTGTGTTACTGTTTACTAGCTGATAAATAACTTATATAAGCGTTTGTTTAAATCTTTATGCTAATAAAATATTTTTCACATAATTATTTTAATCTTTTTTTAATTAAAAACGTTAAGTTTGTTGAAAAAACGTTGTAATCACGTTTTTAGGATTACTTCCACAGAATACCCTCCTAGGAATCTATGTAGTAGCATTACCTAGTCTGTGGGAGTAATCCGAGCCGCAGATAACAGACCAGACTTACTAAATGTAGCAAACTGCGAAGTAGTCCAGAGCAACATATATCTCGGTTCTACCATATCTAATGAAGGAGGCTGCGAAACGTGATTAAACGACGGTGTGCCATTACCAGATCTGCTGTGGAAAGGTTGGGGAAAATTTGGAAGGATAGGAGAAAAACCAAAAACACGAAGGTTCGACTTATGAAATTTGTTGTATTTCCAATTTTGTTATACGGAGCAGAAACCTGGTCCCTGCGACTACTAGACCGCCACAAAATTGACGCCCGGGAGATGTGGTGTTGGAGGCGCCTCCTAAAGATCTCATGGACCGCATTCCACACCAGCGTTTCAATAATAAAAGAGCTCGATATTAAGAACAAACTTTTGTCAACTGTATATACGATTACGAATATTGAAGTTCTTCGGGCATATCACCAGGAACGAAGAGTCAATGGAAATACTAGTCCAGGGTCAAGTGGAAGGAAAGAGAGGTCAAGACAGATCAACCAGGCAGATTACCATAACAATGGTAGACTTAGTTGCTGACTTAATGAGGTCCGTCCAGCGTGTAGGAGATCTGCCTCGACCTTGAGTGTTCACGTAATATGACGAACCTGTTAATACCTGTAATTTTGTTCTGTTAGACAAAATAAAACTGGTGATTCGGTTACTTGGACGGCCTTATTGTATTTTGTGGTGGTACAGAACCCTCAGTTCGCGAGCCCAAGTCGCACTTGGCCGTTTTTTTGTAGTGGTGTGTGTGCATGTAGCGTGACTTCATCAAACGCATCCATCGGAAGACCAGCGCTGGATTATAGCCGGCATTAACTATGATTTTGATTATGCGTTAGGGCCTATTTTTGAATTCACCTCTCTTTTAGAGACTGTTGACCGTAGTTGAAGGTAGAAACCGTTGTTCATAAAAATAATGTTTTTTTATTTCTTTTCTTAATAATATTTTACTCCTTGCAGTTGGCCATTGTCAAGTATATTTATTGTCAAGCATTTATTGTCAAGTATATTTAATTGTGTATTTTCAAGTTTTTGTAAAATATAGCGTCAGAGTCGTCAGAGTTAAGTCAGAGTCAAGTCAGAGTCAAGTCAGAGTCAAGTCAGAGTTAAGTCAGAGTCAAGTCAGAGTCAAGTCAGAGTCAAGTCAGAGTCAAGTCAGAGTCAAGTCAAGTCAAGTCAAGTCAAGTCAAGTCAAGTCAAGTCAAGTCAAGTCAAGTCAAGTCAAGTCAAGTCAAGTCAAGTCAAGTCAAGTCAAGTCAAGTCAAGTCAAGTCAAGTCAAGTCAAGTCAAGTCAAGTCAAGTCAAGTCAAGTCAAGTCAAGTCAAGTCAAGTCAAGTCAAGTCAAGTCATGTCAGAGTCAAGTCAAGTCAAGTCAGAGTCAAGTCAGAGTCAAGTCAGAGTCAAGTCAGAGTCAAGTCAGAGTCAAGTCAGAGTCAAGTCAGAGTCAAGTCAGAGTCAAGTCAGAGTCAAGTCAGAGTCAAGTCAGAGTCAAGTCACGGTAAGTCCAAGCCATCCCTAGTTAAGTGGTACAACGGGCTTCTATGGAGTTTTGTAAACAACATGAAACGACACGTTTAATCTATACTAATATTATAAAGACTAAAGATTTGATTGTTTGTTTGTTTGTTTGTTTGTTTGCATTGAATAGGCTCCGAAACTACTGAACCGATTTGATAAATTCTTTCACTGTTGGGAAGCTACACTATCCCCGGGTGACGTAGGCTATAATTTATACCCGTGCGAAGCTGGGCGGAGAGTTAGTTTCACATAATGTAGTTTCAGACGGTTTTGTGAACTGTTGAAATTCGTTGTCGTTACCAAAAAATAATAATAATATAGACCTAGGAATTTCTATAGAGAGGATTCGCCATAAAGTAACATAATCTGATATCGTCGGCTATGTTTACATTTCTGCCATTTAGTGAGAACGTTAGCTGTAAAAAAAACCCAATTGAAAGACGTTATGTTGTGCAATCAATGTGAAAATCACGTAAAGTCAAGTCTCATCCCTTTTATCGAGAATCCTGGTGAGCTGTAGTCATGCGCGTACCCTGTCACTCATAAAAGATTCATAAAGACGTACGGTGAGTATTAGATTCTGCAATGTGGCTCCATGCTCCCATGGGGTCGCAGTCTCGCCGCACATGGGAGTCTCAGGTGCCACGGTGTCATTAGTATACGGTGCCAGGTACCCTTTCAAGGCTGTCAGAGCGTGCAGTAGGTGGTTCGCTATGTCATTCATCAATGACGCTTCAAGCTGCGATCAAAACATCAGACTAGTTATTACACAAGCTTACTCGCTATCGCTATCGTGACATCCCACTCGCATATGGTTTAAATAAGTTGGCGGGAGTAGGATAACACGATAGCAATAGCGAGTGTCAGCTTTTACTAAACTCAATTTTATTCATTAAAATTATAATCTCCGTGCAATTGCCAATCGAGCATGTATGAGAGAAATAATTACGATAATTTAAAAAACAATACAAAAAACACTAAAGTGACTCTTTAAAACAAAGCAAAGGAACCCGAACTCAAGGAGTGGAACTGGTAAGGTGAACCCGGGTTAATGTAACTATGAAGCTAAATCTACTTTGGGGCCATTTAAGTACGTAAGTTTCTTTGCTTTTTTTTCATAACTACACCACTTATTGGTGACAATATAAACAATATTGTTTCTTGCAATAGATGTCAGGTGGAGCTTCTAGGGTAGAAACTGCTAGCTAGCAAGCTATTGAAGGGTTATCTCACCTGGCTCCATCATCAGATTAGTTCAATGGTACCAAATTATTGTATTGTCATCCAAATTGCATAATACTTGCAAAGTTTAAAATCGATGCGATAATTAGAATTAGTTAAGTAGGTTAAAATTTAAATCTAACTAACTCCAAGACTAACTAACTTCCGACTTTGGATCTAACTGCCAAGATTTGTTTAAATTGTTAGTTAGTTGTATGTGAAGCTAATAAAAGCATCATTATCATTTCAGCCATAGGACGTTCGCTGCTGTACATAGGCCTCCCCATCGATCTCCAAAAAAGCCAGTCGGAAGAGCTACGTAAAACGTACGACCTAAAAGAGACCGCAGGGAAACGCTGGATGCAGGCTGAATAAAAGCATGTCCAATATAATTTGTTGCTTTACGATAGTATATATATTGAGCGGTAGCATGTGCGCTTTATAAGCTGACGGTACCAATGACTTATTACTAAGAAATAATGTGCATTTTCGATGCCATCCAGAAAAACGGTGAAGGTAAACACCGCGAGGAAACCGGTACGTCCAAGAACCTTAAAAATTCAAAGACATATGACATTCATAACATGCGCTGAGCCAGCATAGTGGATTATGGTCCATCCTCTCTCTCTCTGACAGACGGCCTGTGTCTCAGCGGAGCAGTGGAAATATGATAGGCTGTTATTGATGAATGCGATAGTATTAAGTTAAGATATACTAATAGGATATAATATGGTAACTTACAGTAAAGTCTTGAATAGAGAGTGGGTGTGTGACTGCGTCAGCCTCAGGATTGATCCATTTGCCGACTCTTGAGTTCAAATCTCGTCTATCGCTCTCTATTAGACTTAACCAAGTGCTGTTGCAAGCGCGATTGGTTACTTCTTTAGAAACCGTTAAAACATCCAGTGAAGTGAATATGTAATGCTGTAATATATTTTTGATTAGTATACAACGTGTATCATAAAGTTATAGCAATACTTTACGGGTGTTGATATACCCAGTATCCCATGGAAGGGAACAGCATGAAGAACACTAAATAATAACGCAAAAATTTTAAGAGAAAAAAACTTCTGTGCTTTTTTTTGTAAATTTGTAATTATTTATTATACTGAAGAAGAAAAAATTCCATTCCATGTATTTATAATACAGTTGTAAACTAAAAAACAAATACAAAAATGTAACGGTAGGCATTACCTGATAATGACCAGCCATATCTTGTGATTCAGCTTCGTCTAAATACTTATTGATTCGGTCAACGTGACAGTCAAGTAATATACGACTGTCTGACATGTGCAGCTGTTTAAAAATCTGAAAATAATTTGGTAATTTAATGACAGTAAACGTTACAATCACATATATTACGAACAAAGTATTTTTTTTAGTACTACTAAAATTTTCTAAGTGTCCAAAAATGCCGGCTTGTACCATATTTTGGTCAGAAAGCTAGCCTCGCAATACAGCGATACAACGCGGTCAGCATTTTAGGCACTGCCTGAAATTAGAGATCGTTTGAACTATCTATAGGCCTGGTTGCATATAAATAGTATAAACGATCTTCAATTAGTAGATAAAATTAGTTTTTTAAGTTTTGTCTTTGGTATACTTAATATTAATATTAGGTACTTATTTAAATATATATTTTAAAAGCATTAAACATTTTGAATGTCCGAACGACCGAGCGGGTAATGCGGGAAATTGTTTACAAGCCTGGTTCCACTTTTGGCACATTTTTAGGATTTTTAATGACCGAATATAAGTGAGTGGGCACACTGGTTTTTAAATGGAATATTTTGAAAATGTGTGAAATTGACATTCTTGACCCGGGAGCGAGCCAAAATAATATACAATTTTGAAAATCAAATAAGTATTCTCGGTCATTTCGGGATTTAGAGAGTGAATAACTCCCACCCGACTGATCTTACTCATATAATAATAATATAGTTATTAAAACAAACGAAAAAGAGTTATTTCCTATTTAATAGTCACTTGCTACAAATAACTAACAATGGATTAAATATGTGACTAGCCCGGTTCTATTGGATAATTTATTTCAAAATTAAACAAAACTTCTTGGTTTAGATAGATTTTGGTCCAATGGGGATTGTCGGAAGTAAAACTGTATTTTCATACCTCAACATTGTTAGAATCAGGGTCGAGTCTTCGAACTGTGATGGGAAACTGGTCAGTATAATTGGCCAAAATTTTCTGTATGCGCATAAGACCTAAAACATAAATTGAAATAGATCTAAAAAACAAAACAAAAAAAACATACAGTCGAATTGATAACCTCCTCCTGAAGTCGGTTAAAAACTTCACTTCAGGTTTCAGGTCAACTTTCAAGTTCATTCAGGTATAAATAAAGGCAGCGATATTGCTCGCTCAACTGATGTTTTAAAAAATAAAATAAAATTAATGACTGTCTACTTTTGATAAATGTACTTCGGTCATTTTAAGAGGTATATTAATATTTAACAATAATTAGAAGAAAAAAAAAACAACATATTTTTTATAATATGATCAGATTAATTGGGAAAAACTGTTTATCTCTTTTTGTGGCCATAATAAAAACATTAAACAAAAATTTGTTATAAATGTTATGAAATATTAACCTCGTAAAATGCCTGGCGGGTATTTTTCAACAGTAGACTATAGTATAATTATTACTATTGAAAAAAAAAGCGCGGTCACGCCATATTCTGGGCTATTGCAAAAATAACGAATTTGGATATAACTTAGTGTGGATAGCTTATACCCAGGATTTATACTTAAGTTACGATTTAAATCGAAAAAAAAACCTGTTCCTGTAGATGAAACCAGGGCGTGGATGAAGATAATCAAAAAGGGGGAGTAGCTGGCTTGCATGTTATAAATATAAAAAAATATAGAGGATGCTTGAAGTATCCGTAGCAACACCCTGACCTTTATGAATGACTTTGCATAGCCGAAACAATTTATTACTTTAGGTTATGTATAAAAAACAAAATTAATATTATCCCTTACCAAAATCATCTTCATAAAGAGCTGCAAAATTTTCCCAATTGTAAAATTTGAGTAGTTTTGCAAAAGCAATATTTATTTCATCTGAATCGGGATAGAAGTTTATGGAAATATTTTTGAATATCAGTTTTTCTTCTGCTTCCATCTCCCCTTCTGCCTCATCATCTTCTTCAGCTTCTTCAGGTTGATTATCATAATTTTTTTCTTCATTTTCAGTTTCTTCTTGATTTGTTTCTCCACTTTCGGCTATTTCTTCTTCCTCAATTTCTTCTGAATCAATGTCTAGTGGCTGCCATGTAGCTTGGATGTGTGGTATGTTAGCTATTGCACATTGGTCCCGTACTGCTCCATCAGATATCGGACTTTGAGGCCCAACCACAGCTATCGGTCTCATATCTTTATTGTTACATACTAAAAATAAAAGTATAATTAAAATGATTATTTAAAATACCCTCTATAAATCACTATTTTCTTGAATCATAGATTCAAAAGAAATCAATGATTTTTAAACAAAAAAAACTAAATCAAAATCGGTTCAGCTATCTGGGATCTACGATGCCACAGACTCAGATACACAGGCACACAGGTACACAGTCACGCAAAGACACAAACCTTTAGGCACACAGACACATATACACATAGACACACAGACACACAGGCATACGGGCACACAGAGACAATCACTTACGTTCTCTCCACATAGAGTAGCTGTCAGGTCTGGAGGGCTTCAGGATCACAGGCTCCACTTTGACCATTTCGTTGGTGCTGTGGCGCATACTCTCGTTGAAAGCATTTAGCTGAATGATGTTGTCACTTTTGAAAATACCCGCTGAAAATGCCAAAGTAACAGAAAGATCGATAAGTAATAATAGTTATTAAATTGTGCGATACAAAGAGGAATGGGACGAGAGAAGAAAAACCGTATAAATGCAAAATACCAGTCACTCATTCACCGACTGACTCATAACTAAATCTTGAAAACCATTTGACATACGAAGCTGAAATTAGGCAAGTAGACTCCCTCAGGGATGTAGAGGTCAACTAAGAATAAAGATAATTTTGCAAAAAGCCAGGAGGCAAACGTATGTTCAAGGTGTGTATGAAAGTCTACCCGTACGAAGCCGTCGACGACAGCTAGTATATTATATCATAGTTAGGTTTCTGGCCGAAATAAAATTAGGGTTAAAAAATTACGGTAAAAATTATTGATTTACGCGGAGAGGGTCTACTAAGCCGAAAGAGGTCCATAGTATCCATCATTATGAACAAATTTCAATATGGGAGCAATTCTGAAACCGAGAAAAAAATATCAATGAAATCTATAAATTTCAAGCAATACAACTGTTATTATAGTTGAGAATATTTTTAGGGTTTCGTACTCAAAAAGACTATTACTGAGCCTACGATATCTGTCCGTCCGTTTGTCCTACCTATTAACGGCTGTATCTTTCGAAAGAATATCAAGGTATAAGAATATATTTTATCTTTCTTTTATGCTTTATCTTTTTTTCGTCTAGTCAATATGGTGGCGGACACAACCTATCTACTGGTAAAAATAATTATCTTAGCCTGTACAACATTCTCACAGTAGGTATATATAAATATTATGATTCTAAAATAGTGTCACGTGGCACGAAATGTGTGAACAAACTCACCTATTTCATACGCACTCAGTGTCTTGACTTCGTATAAAAATTCTGGACGACTGACGCGCACAAACACAGACAAAAACAAGAGAGCACGCCACATTTTCCAAATTTAAAATATTTAACTAGCATAAATTAATATAAAGCATGGTTTAATTGTACCAACGATCTGTTTCCCACTGCGTCTTCACACGAACGCCTGGTGAAACGCTTCTCTTACAAATTTAACTCTCACAGATCAAAGAATACGTGGAGAGGACTACTTTTTTTTGATTCGATTGAAATGGAATCTGTGGTTTTCGCGCGATCATAATTTTATCGCAACATTACGAATAGCTGCTCACATATCTCACATCTCCAAAAAAAAAGTTTCAATAAGCGAAAACTGCTAAATGGTGTTTAAATTCTTCTATGTATCAGTAATCTAGTTATTTATAGCTGTATATTTTCCAAATAAAATAAAATATTTTTCTTAAACGGGGTATTATTCAATGTGTATATTATTTATTAAAGAACACGCTTCTACCAAAATTGGACTTTAAGGCCTTGACCGTTGCTAAAATGGAGGTCAATTTTTGTCTTGTTTATCTTATACGTAGCACGTACATAAAATATTTCAATGTACAAAGAGCTTTGATTACGTATTTCTACTAAAAAGTAACGAATGCACAGAGGTTATACTAACTAAACCTAATTCAAATTTACGGGAACAAAATAATCGTTATTTCCCGAGTTTAACATGTGTATTTGTGGCATCGTAGCTCCCATACGGCTGAACCAATTTTGATTTAGTTTTTAGTTTGTTTGAAAGGTGACTTGATCGAGTGTAAATTTGTTCAGCCGTTTGAAGATAATCAGCTCTTATATCGGGAGTTAATATCAAAAATATACTCGTTTGTATTGGTGTCTTTAATAAAACTTATTAATGCACATGTGCTCTCCGTGTACAATTAGATAATTACCAAAAAACAAAAAGACCGCAAACTAAAATTTCCCTAATTAAAATTAAAGCTCCCTAAGTAAAATTTTCCTAAATAAAACATTCATTCGTCAAACTAAACTCACCCCATAAACATCCGTTCAGGTGTTACGAATAAATCATACGTACACGTTTCATATTGAACATTTCCCAAACAAAATTACAAAATTAAAAGAAAAAATTATGTTATACCACATCTGTAATCATCGACCACGAAGATTTCCTACATCCATATTGTAGCCATAGAATCATGAAACGGCGTCAATGGAGTCGCCGAGAAACTACGCGACGTCGCGCCGCTCTGACCTAATACTGTTTTCTAAAAATACCAATTTCAGACAGTGTTCTTACAAACCGAGAGCGCGTACAGCTAAACTGAATTCCGCTGAAAACAAATGACTGCAGAATGCTGTTAAAGCTGTATTACAAAGTATTTGTTGTTATTGTGCTTTGTGTAACATACTATAGTACCGGCGGCCATGCCATCACCAGAACTATTGCTCCAATCGGTAGGTACATACTCAGTTATAATATTAAATTTAAGGAAATTATATTCGGTCCATGGTTTTTGGTCTGACAGCTGCCATAGATTATAAAAAATCGAATGAAACCCCTAAATTCTATTCTCTTTTGCTAGGTTTAAGAATGCCGATATACTAAAGTAAATATCAAAATAAAATATTTTCATTCAGCTGTTGACAATGGCATTGCAGCAGTCTGACCAAATAAAAAATTGAGCATATTATGTGAAAGATTTATTACTAATGTTATGTTATAGTTTTTATTTTATTTAATAATAATTATATTTGCGTTCGACCACCATATCGGCGATAGTGAGTGAGGTCTGCAATGATGCTGTCTGAGCTAGGTATTTGAAAATAAAAAATATATTTTAAAAGTAATTTTATATTAAAGTTCTACACAACTTTAGGACTTACTATTTAAATCTTATGGGCAATTCAAAACTTTGTCGTTTAATTCAAAATTGCTTCTTCAAAAATACTTATCATTTAAAAAGATTTTGATATTCTAAAGCAAATTTCAATGAGTTTTGGATTAATGCGATGATCACTAAAGCTACCTCTTCTGTATCTAATTTTCTAGTTACTAAATCTTCTTTCACATACGCTGTCACAGCATAAATAAATATAAAATGTTTATTGCCTTCCTTGTGTGGTCGATATAGATGGTTATTGACTGGTTTCCTTTGCAGGTAGGTAGCATTTGTAAAGATACCTGATAAAAAAAGTGTTTTATTTTCAGGAGGGCTATTCAACTATTACTCCTCAAATAGTTCTTGGAAAGTATTTAAGAATATCGCACCTGAGAACAATATGAAAGCTTACATTGGGTACGACCTCCCTTCGAAAGTGCTGGACACATACTCCACGTCTTTAGAATGTACGTAAAACATTGCCATCTTCGGAATGTAGCCCGTTGGTTATTCAATAATTAGATGTTTTTATACTCCAAGGGAAAAAATATCTTTTCACGCCACATGCTCGTACAAGAAGCATGAGCATGCTTATGCCCGGTGTAGGCGGAATAAAGCTGGTTTTTGTACTCTAGAGCTTACATTTTTTATTTTTGTGTACTAGTGTATAGTAGTAAACTGAACCATATAACCCAAAGAGCAATATAATTATACCAAAACGCCCGCCCTCGCTTTTGGCTCAGGCTGATAAACGTGGCAATATCACTTGTTTTATGAACTCGTTATACAATCTACTATATTAATATGAAGGGCCGATTTTTTTATTAAAGGAAGTAATTCTCTTTTTCCAGTGTGTGATTTTACTTCGGACAATAAAGGATTCGTGGCTTTGGTAGACGTTCGCCCTACAGACGGGATTTGTGACACAGTTTGTCTGCTTTGCAACATGTACAATGTAAGTCGTATAAACGAAAACTTTGTTTGTAGCTTGATTCGATTAAATAAACAAATATCGCTCGCCGCCATAGATTCAGTATACTATGCTCGCCGCACATGCATTGCGAAAATAGTGCCACAAATGTCAAATAGATGCCATAGTAGCATTACCTAGTCTGTGTGCTATACAAAGTTTGTGGAACGTAATGTTTACGAATAACAAGTGAACTGCTGCACTGGCGAGTTATACCGGAGTTTTAGGTATGTCGTGGTCGGGAGGTTAGTGCAATATCCTCTGTTAATTTGATCGAAGGTCGCATAGTAAAGCATCTTATAATTCTTTATCATAATTCTATAAGAGACTTATATTAAAAAAAATTGTCATAACGGATTTTGACCAATTTAGTATAATAGCTAAGCTGTAAAATTGCTGATAAGCTGTACTGCGCAACTTGTGACCTAGAGCCGAGCTTCAGGACGAAGTTCGGTGACGAAGTTTGCCAGCCACATATGAACAAAATCCCGCCCCTCTATCAGGGCAAATTTAAATTCTGTCAACTGACAGAATCCTAAAACCTAACTAGGTTACCTCAATATTAGGATATAACGCAGCATTCTTGAAATGAAATATATCCATATTTTAAATATAATATGAGCTATTTTCAATATTTATATTTGCCCACAGTCTTTCGCCCATTTAATATTTCAGTAAGTCATATTCAATATTGTTGACACCTCTAATATGAAGTTATATTAGCTTGTTAAAATAACAAAGTTCCCTTTTTTTCAGATAGCACATTTATCTGTGGGATGGGAACCAATAACTACGTTAGATGAAAATCTATTTACGTTTTCCTATTATCCACCATTAGATGTCATATCAAAAGCTTATACTGTTCTATCCAAGCATTTGGGTTTTGATAAATTCACAGTATTCTACGAAGATGACAGCAGTAAGTAAACTTTATTGCCATTATAGACGACTGATTTTTTGTCGGTGTTAATCTGGCTGAGGAAATGTCTTTGGGAGTCTGCAGGAGTCGGTCAGAGCCGCGCAGCAGCCATAGACAATCTGAGTCAGCGGCAGTTGGATCAGCAGCATTGGAGACTGCGGGAGTCCACGGGCTGATTTTTTTGTCGCTGTCATGCGGGTGACCTGCTCGTGTCTTGGTAGTACAGCTCTCTGATATTTGCTATCAAGGAAATATTGTTACTTCTGATCTGTTCAAACACGGACTCACGGTGACTCTCGCAAGCTTTAGTTGTCTCGATGCACAAGAGTCCTCCAGACTACAATATTCTGTTTATAATAATGTTTGTATATTTGGAAATTTATAAATTTACTACAAAGAAATGTAGGTAATGGAAAACTCGTAATTTGCTGTATTTTTTCAGCTTTTCTCCGTCTTCAAGACGTAATAAATTCGTGGTCTAATATAAAAGAACCTATTATATTCCGCAAACTGGACCCTAATGGCGATAACAGGGAAACCTTCAAGGATATATTTAAAGTAGAACACATGAGCTATCATATATTGGACTGTGAAGTCGACCATACTATAAAATATTTTAAAGAAATCACGGAAGTGGAGGAGGCAACGCAATACCAGGTACAACAACATAAACAATTCTTAGATTTAACTGTTCTTAAATTTAACAATTCTTAGATTCAACTATTCTTAAATTTAACTATTCTTACACATACTAATTCTTTGATTCAATTTTTTTTTAGATTTAATGCGTCTTAGATTTTTTTAATTTGACTCAAAATTTTCACCCTCCACACTCTTATATGACTGCTATGGTGCGGGGGTTAGATTTGACAGTTCGATGAGACTTGTCTACCACCACAACAATACGGCAGTTGCCGCGAGACAAACGCTTACGTGTTACAAAGTGATTACAGTGTCATCTACCGCCAATAGGTATAAGCAAAGTTATTGTTTTATGATACGAACAGAAATTTGTCACCCGACTCGCCCTTGGCTAGTGTTTATTATTTGTCGTTTTACTTCAGAGTCTGTACTATAATTATGCTAAGTACGCATTGACGCTTGTACGTATTATATCTTTTTTACACTAGAGCAAAGACAAAAATACGTAAAAAAATCGTTTGTTGTATGGGACCTCCAGTAAATTTTTACTTTTTGATTTATTGATTATTTATTTTTTTGTAAATCCGCCGTAATGTTACATGATATTTAAAAATCTAATAATTGACTATATGTATGAAAAGTTTTTTCCTTTTGATTGCAGAGTTTTATTTTATCAAATCTGGACGCATTCTCTTTAAACCTTGAAGAGGTGCCGGAGTTTAAGGCAAATGTTTCAGTCTTACATTTGACTGCCTCAGAGAATGTGGATAAGTGGAATGACATTGGCATGAGTATATCTTCAGTGGTGGTGAGACTCAAAAAAACAGCTTTCCTTCATCATCATCATAATCATTTCAGCTTTAGGACGTCCACTGCTGGAAATAGGCCTCCCCCATCGATCTCCAAAAGGGCTCGTTGGAAGCGGCCTGCATCCAGCGTTTCCCTGCTCTCTCGCCTCGCTCTCGCCTGCTCTGCGTCTCTTTTAGATCGTCCGTCCATCTTGTGGGTGAACGTCCTACGCTGCGCTTATCGGTACCGGTTACCGGTTTGCAGCTTTCCTTGCACTGCTTTAATTAGCCCGCATATAAAACTTAGTGTATCAAGTTATCAATAACTGTAAACGAAATCAAAAATGTTATCAACCAACGTGCTATGATGGTGATATCAGAATGTCACTGCACAATATGTGGAGAATAGTGCGACGAAGGCTATGAATGAAGCTATAATGTGATGTCTTATGCGTAGACTAAAAGCTTCCTTGATTAATATTATTATTTGACAATAAATTATTATTATTATATTGTATTGTGTTGTATAATTATTATTTATATCGTACAACACAAATTACAATCTTACAAAACGCCATAAATCTTTTATTATAGATTCATATCTGAAATGACTGACAATTAAACTCTTTCATAATATCTACACGAGACTAGTATGGGTACAAATACATAAACATTCTGCAATGACTTCGCAAGTTAAGAATCGCTTAACATTATAATTTCCTCTGATTACAGCTAGAGACGGCGCTAACAGCAGATGCTTTACATCATTTGGAGAAAGCAGTTAAAGCCATGATTGGCGAAATAAATCCAAGTTCTTCGTTCCTCAAAAGATTGCCTAATCCACCAGCATTATGTTATCAGAACAGTGAAGCTGATTACACACCACTAGCCTGGCCGTTGGGGCAAAATTTGAGAGACACTCTGAGTCAGGTACTTTTGACAAACTATAATTACAGTTTTGGTATAGATCTAAATTTTATTAAGTACTATTGTCCTGTCTAAGAAATAAGAAACGCGCAAAGTTAAAATCGTCATTAAGTTTTCTCAAATTTTCCCATTTTCGGCGCCATTTTCTTAATTTTTATTTCCGTAAGAACCTCCTATTAAATATAAGAAAACTTTTAAAAAGGATGAATGAAATCGGTAAAGTCCATCTCAAGTAATGGCGTGACCAAAGTAAATAAGGATTCATTTTTATACATATAGATAAACTGACTTCAAAAAAGGAGGACGTTCTCAATTCGGTAGTTTTTTATGTTTATTACCTCTGAACTCCGTCATTTGTAAGCCGATTTGGTAAATTATTTTAGATTAAAACCAATTTAGAGAATTATTTTTAAAATTATAAAAGTTTCATCAAAATTGGTTCTGTAGTTTGGTTTTTAAATCAAAATAACTGGAAATTTGGTTACTTGGATTACATAATATTAACAATATTCCAAGAAAAAAAATTCCAAGTAAAAAATTACTGTTTTTTAAATTGGTATGATTTGCGAAATATGCCCCGTATAGATGGGTTTGTATCCACGGATCCCGGTATCGGTTTGAATTAGCCACGGATACCGGCGAGTTGTATCCACCGATACCGGGATCCGTATAGGTCATAATATTAAAACCTTTATTAAAACTATTTCAAACATCTTGTGATAATAACTTTTCGAGTTATAGCGACAAAACTGTAATATATTCAAGATGTTCTGAAATGATGTAATGTTTTTTGTTTTCCAAGTAGTTTTATTTTTTGTTATATCATTAAAGTACTATGTTATATCGGTATGATAAATCCCTGAAATTCGGCTTAGTTCACCAAGCTTAGTTCGAATCGAATTTTTCTACAATCAATTTCTGAATTATGAATGTGCATGTGTGCTGTGTGCTATCATATGCATGTCTCAACACGATCTTGGCCAGTTACTGTTGAAAGGTGATATTACAATGTGCATAATATAGGTATTATTTTGAACTAACAACCTATCTATTATTTTATAGCACAGTTATAATGGATTTACTGGACCCATAGAGTTTGACACAAATGGAAGAAGAATAAATTTTGAACTACATTACTCAAAGCTGGATCAAGACAACCAGTTTGTTCATGTTGGTAGATGGTATTCCAAAACTAATACACTAGATTCTAATGATAACGATGTCTCTACTCGAGCATCGAACCTGCAATTAAATCCGATTTTTAAGGTAAGTCACATAGAAGATCTTAGATACATTCGTAATTACTTTACAATATTGGATCATGAAACGATGGCATGTTCTGATCACAAAAATATTACTACAATAACATACATAATTGACATAGAAATTATTTGTTTGTGACAAAAAAAAAACACATACACAAAACAGAGAACACAAAAAAATTAAAAAATAAGAGAACAATAAATGTTTTTCATGTCCCGAACCGGCCCCACCTCAGCATGATGCTGGTTATAGACAACCGGCGCTGGTCTTCAGTTGGTTGTACATTGTATATTTGTAATCTTAGTGGTTATGTTATCATTAATTATAATAATTTAGTTGGAATGCAGCTCTAAAACATTATTGTTGTAATATCACAATAATTTAACACACAATGGAATCGGCAAGATTATGCTTTTTGGAAAAAGATCTTTCATAAATCATGGAATAGTTATGGTAAAAGTCAACGACCTATATGTACTACGCATAGATTCAGTATCTCTACGGTACTACGTGAATTCTTTGGTAAAAGTGTGGTAAAAGTAAACAATTGTATTATGTTTTAGGTCAATCGTTTATTTTTATTTCAGCAATAGGTAATGCAATTTTTTTTTCATTTCAAAAGCAGGTTTAGTTGAAATATTTCCTTATTTCTTGGCGATGTTTGATCAAAATCTCTTGAACTTTACAACGAGGTTTTAAAAAAAAATTGAGGAACTTGTGTACATCATACAATTTGTTTAAAGTACTTTAATTTCTCAGGTTCTTACCAAACTTGGCGAGCCGTATGCCATTCAGTATGTTACACCTGAAGGCGAGACAGCACTCAAAGGATATGCGATAGATTTAGTAGATAAAATATTTCAAGTTATCAAAAAAGTAAACAAAAAGGATTTTCAGTATAAGGTAACAGAAATCCCTGGTGGTAAATACGGAAGAAAAATTGAAGGGTCTAAGAAGTGGAATGGTATGATTGGAGAGCTGATGGAACACGTAAGTTAAAAAGACTTGTAATAAATAATCTTTTAAAAAACCACAAAACACAAACATTTTAAAGTTTGTATGCCAGTATGTACAAAATAATATTTTACAAGAATTTTGATGTCAAAAAGTAAAAAATAAATAAATTCCCAAATTGAGAAACTTCCTCCCTTTTCGAAGTCGGTTAAAAATTAGAATCACGAATATCTATGTTTGTTTCTTCTGTATAAAAGTTCATGCATGATGGTAAATGCCACACTAGGCCAGCCAGTTTAGAGTCACCTAAAATTAACCCGAATATAAAATTAACTTTCAATATTTTGAATGATACTATTGGAAATATTGAAAGCATTTACGCGATATTGGATAGACACATTTAAATTGGTTCAGACATGTAGAAGTTGTCCCTGGAAACAAAATATATCACAATCCTTTTTAAGCAGTCGTCTGAAAGAAATGATTTTTGTGGAAATAACCATACTTTTATACTTGAAGGCTTACTTCTATAATATAAATTTTAGAGAGCAGATATGGCGGTTGGTGACTTCACCATATCATTAGACAGGATTGCTGTTGTGGATTTTTCTGTTCCATTCATGACTTTGGGTATCAGTATGATGATGAGAGAGCCGGAACCAGAGCCACCACAGATGTTCTCGTTTCTGCTGCCGCTATCTTTGGAAGTGTGGCTTTGCCTGGCGTCAGTGTTCATGATTGTGTCATTCCTGTTGCTTATTTGTGCACGGTAAGATTTTTGAAAACTAATTTCTACCTGCCAGTAAGTTCAAAGCTTTAAAGTATAGTTTCAGTGATTCCTATTAAAACTAAGAAACGTATTTGTATAACGCAGTTGATAAAAAATAAAAATAAAATATGCAAAAAATCTAGTGAAACATTTCACGCAAATCAGCAAATAATCAGTCACTAAATTGTTGTAAAATTAAATGCTTGCATTTTTAAGTTAAACCTAAACAATCTATACTATAGACGAATTACGAATATTCACGAAACAAATCCCATACAAATTTGAAACGTATTTACGCACCTAAATATTCCTTCTTCGCCCTCTGCATATTCATTGACTTTTTTTGTCATACTCATGTTTTCAGCTCGTATTTAGTGCAACCCATGTATTCCCTCAGTATTTATTTTCTATTCTGCTTTTGTTAACCGATCAAGCATTGATGAAATAATGATAGTAATTTTTTTTGTTATTTAAGCATGAGTCAAGATGACTGGGTGAACCCGCACCCCTGCAATCAAAATCCAGAGAATCTTCAAAACATATGGAGTTTTTATAATTGCATGTGGCTATGCATAGGAGCTATCATGTGTCAAGGTTGTGATATTATGCCAAGGTAAGCTTTTAGGTGAAGCTTGGAACTTTTGACTTTTAATTATGTTTTTAAATCGAATTTATTTATGATATGCCATTTGATTAAACTCGTCGATAGACGAGTTTGAGTTGTTCGGGCGAGAGCTAAATCGAAGTTGCGGCATGCATGCAACCGGTGAATCTCAGATCCTTTTACAATTATCAAAATGTCTCCATGTTTCATAAAAAAATATCTCTACGATATATTTATATCTAACCAAACCGCTTTACGCAAAATCAGTAAGTACAGAAAACTTATATTTTTTTTCATACACCATAAGATACTTGCAGTGGCACCAATGAACTAGCTAATATTCTAGATGTAAAAAAAGGCTGGCAAGGTCTCTTGCCATGGTAGCCATGGTAACCTGAGTAGCCGTGGTAGCCTATTTGGGAGACCGCTAGACTTGAAAATGTGAGGTCGCGGGTTCAAATCCCGGGCCCGTACCAATGAGCTCTTTAGAGCTTATGTACGGATTTTCATACCACTGGCTTTTCGGTAAAAGAAAACATCGCGAGGAAACCTGCATACGTACGGAGAAGAAATTCAACGGCGTATGTGAATCCACCAACCCGCAACTGGGCCAGCGTGGTGGATTTGGCCCAATCACCCTTTCGGGGGTAGGCAAAAGTCCAGCAGTGGACTATGGTGTGGTGTGGCGTGTGGTGGATGGTTAAAAGGCTGATTATGAAGGTCTCTTGCAAGGTGAGTTCAACTAAAGGCCCATTCTGTTAGGAGGCACAGTCGAAAAGCTCGAAAGTGTATCTTTGTGTGAGCTGGCATCACAACAGTGTATAGCTAAGCCTTATAGACCAGGGTCGATAATTTTAGAAACCAAAAAAAAAAAAAAATGTAGCATGAACTCATTGAAAAAGGAAGATAATATAAAAAAAACAAAAACGAAAAATTATTTACATGCGATCTGAGGTTGGGGAGTGGAAGGGGGTGAGTTTTTAAGGGTAAAAAACGGTTTATCTCGATTTCTCGAAGTCCTATGGAAAAAAGTTATATCGCAAAGTTGTAAATACCATACCATACCATACAACTTTGCCATTAAGCTTTTTTCCATAAGACTTGTGGTTTTGCCGGAAATCGTGATAAACCGTATTTTACCTTTAAAAACTCACCCCCTTCCACTTCCCGACCTCAGATCGCACGTAAATTATTTTTCCTTTCATTTTGGTGATATTCTCTTCCTTTTGCAATGGATTTCAACCTACTATTTTTTTTTCACTTTTTGCCATTTTCAAGGGCTTCAGCCCTGGCCATTTGTATGTACTATTATTCTATGTAATGTTTATTTTAACAATTTTCAGAGCAGCAGGCTCGCGATGGATTTCAGGCATGTGGTGGTTCTTTGCTTTGATTGTGACATCATCTTATACGGCCAATATGTCAACCTTTCTGAGCGAAGGCCGCCGTAGCGAAGATATTAAAGATGTTCAAAGCCTTGCTGAACAGAACAAGGTTTCTTATGGAACAGTAATAAACGCGTCAACTTATTATTTCTTTGAAGTAAGTTTTTTTGTAGAAATAGAGAGTCCGCCTTGTAATCTGACAGATCAATGTACCAAGCAACTACTAAATAATACTTAAAAACTAAACTAATTGAAGATCGTTTATACTATCTATAAGCAACGAAGGCCTATACATAGTACAAATGATCTCTAATTTCAGCCAGTGTGCCCAAAATGCTGGCCGAAATTTTTAAGGATTCGTTGGGAAGACTGAACGTTTCTTCGTGTGACCAAAATTCTAGCCTGTATTTTGGTCAAAAAGTTAGCCTTGCAATCTAGCGAGGTAACGCGGCCAGAAACTGACTCTGCCTGAAATTCTGTGCTGAAATTAGAGATCACATGTCCTTTTGACAATTTGACAAGAAAAATAAATTTTTCTTCTGAGAGGATTTTGGCGTCAAACGTCTTATGCATTTGGCAGTGTCAAGTATGGAAATATTTTTATGTTTTAATAAAATAAATATCACAAGTCACCACATTCAGAAAACTATTAAAAATCAGATACCTGTTCGGGATCTATTAGTTTATAATTTCTGAATATTAAATTCAGAGCCATCTATTCTTATTTTTCGAAACGACGGATTAAAATCGATAAAATACGAACTTTGAAAGATTTGCTATGGTAAAACTGACAAAAACCCGCCATGGACAATATCTGAGAACTTATCGATATATCGAACAACTAGAAGTAGTAAATAATTAATTGTTTCAGAATGCAAATGACACCACGTACCAAAAATTGTGGCAAGTAATGAAGTCGGCTAAACCAACAGTGTTTACAAAAGACAACGAAGAAGGAAAGGACCGTGTGTCCAGAAGCAACGGAAAGTTCGCTTTCTTCATGGAATCCACTCAAATAGAATATTATACTCAGAAAGATTGCAATTTGAAAATGGTTGGGTCCGAGTTGGACTCTAAGGAGTACGGCATTGCTTTCCCGAAAAGTACATAAAACCATATATCTAATTATTACTTTCATCATTATCAGCCAGAAGACGACCATTGCTGAATATAGGCCTTTTTAACCTCCACACTGAACGACAGCCTGCCTTTTGCATCCACTGGATGCCCGCGAAACTCACAATGTCGTTGGTTCATCTATTGTGAATTATTACTTCACACTATTATTATAATAGTGAAAGTTTTTGATGTATGTATGTTTATTGTTTATTCTCGCTCAACAACGGTTGAATAGATATCGATGAAATTCGGGTTGTTTGTTTCTTATACACTGGATTAACACATAATTTACTTTTCATTGAAAAATTTACATTTCCCTTGTATAAATATCAAGGTGCAGGGCACAGCTAGTATATAGTAGAATAAAGCAAAATTTAAAACAAGCATTTATACATGGTATAATAATATACTCCGCCTGGTATGGTAATCCGAGAAAAAAAATCCACGTGGGCGTCCCGCAATGATGTCATGATGTCAATTTACAACAGGTTCGAGAGAGATGACGATACACCACGTAACAGCTGATTGAATAAAGTTGCAACTGGACAGTGACGTCATTGCGGGACCACTCCCAGATTGCTAGACCTTGTTTTCTTAGATCACGCATTTATATAGGGTGAATTTTCAGGTTCTCCGTACAAAGGCATGGTAGATTATGCAATATTATATTTACAAGAAGACGGGACGTTACAAGATTTAAAACAAAAATGGTGGGTAGATGAAAATAAAAAAGACGAGAATTGTGCGGTAAGTACAATCGCATTAAGGCACGTTAATTTGTTTGATGACTAAAATTGCATCTTCAGCTATCTTATAAAACGCTAATAACTAATTCAAAAATATGCACAATAATGGCAATGAATTTAATTGATATGAACTTTGAATAGGAAAAACTATATGAAAATACGTGGGTATTGTTTTGTATTTAATAAAACTTAAAGGTACTTAAAGGCTAATTTTGAGGCACTAGCTCTCATGGTAGGATACTCTGAGTATGTTGGAGCTAGTCAATGACGATATAACCACATTATCTTTTGAGATAGTTTTTTTTGGGATGCTGGATAAAGGTTTAAGAAGCCTTGGGCTTTATGCTAGGATCATGTGTAAGTAAGTAAGTGGTGCCTGCGAGGAAAGCAGCGTCAATTTGCACCAGGCTCGCAATAGTTGAGCTCGCAGCGATGCTCACTAGTGCGTGTTTTTGTATTGTGATCGAGTTTTTGACAACGTGGGTGTCAAAATTCTCACAGCTGTTGCACCAGCCATCTCTTGAACTTGGCTTTGTGCTTTGCCGTGCATCTATGTATTTTTTCAATGTGTAGAATCGAAATTTACAATGCTACTTTTAATAATGCTGCTTATCTTTGGCCTGTAAAAGATTGCTCATAGCGATAAGAACGCCTGTTGTTACTTAAATCCCTTTTAACCATTGTATGTGATTTCTGGTGTGAACAATAAAGAGTTAATCTATCTTATCTGTCCGAGGTGGCTAAGTGAGCGAACTAAAATGATTCGTCAGTTAGATGCTGGATGGATTGATGTAAATTTTGTTTGGGAAATTCGATGGTACCTCCCCTTTTTGACATAGCAAATAAGTTAGCTACATTATATAGATGTTTTCATAAATCAAACTTCACAACTAAACATTGTTTGTCAGGGGGATAAAGACAAGAAGGATGATAATGGTTCGCTTAAAATGAAGAACACAAGTGGAATATTTATGGTGCTGGGCCTGGGAGGGATTGTTGGACTTATCATAGCTGTAATCGACTTCTTATTGAACGCGGAAGACATAAGCGTCAAGGAAAAGGTATGCTTTTTACATTTGCTTTATAGTTTTCATCTTATTTCCTTCCAGTATTTATTCACAAATATTTTTTACTGTTCTTTTTCCTGTTTTTGTACAAGGCGAGTAAATTTTTATTTGATGATAAGCACCATGCTCTCCATTTGAAGTTTCACCAAAATAGTTTGATTGCCAAAACCTCGCGTTATTATGTGCAAAACCGCACTGTACTTATCACACTGTAGACTAAATGGCTTGACCCATTTGACGAGTGAGATGTCGTTGGATTTATCTTATGCGGATCTTCTATCGCTTACTGATAATCTTATCATCTATCTATTTTTCTGTTCATATTTTTAGAACTATATTTATTTCTCTTTTATATCTGGAGTACATAGACTATAAAATATATTTATGGTAATTATATAAGGACATCTTAGAGTCCCATTTAAAGAAGATAAAGATGAAAATACTTAATATCTAAGAGTTAAAAGTTAGGGGATGAGTCCTGTGTATTAAATTACAATGACCTTCCATTGTTTTTTTTTTGTAAAAAAATACTGTTTTTTTTTTACCCAACTGCCCATAAGTATATGTATGTTTATTTGTATTTTTTTGTTTCTATTTTATCTCCTATTCAATTCAAATTAATCTATTTCGATCGACAATTAGATCATACAATTATTAAAACCCAACCCTATAACCCAAACGGCTTGACCGAAGTTGATGTGTGAGGTGTCGTTAGATTCGCCTTCATGCCCAGAGCATAATAGGCTACATTTTGCAGTCAAGTTCTTTGTAAGTTCATTATCATCAGCCAGAAGATGTCCCCTGCCAAACATAGGCCTTCCCATTAGAACTTCACGCTGAACGACAGCCTGCCATCTGCATCCACTGGATGCCCATCACTCTCACGTCGTCTCATGTCATCGGTCTATCTAATAGGATGCCTACCTACACTGCGTCACCGCGCTTTGTAAATTAAGCTGTTTCATTTGTTTGGCAGGTTTCATTCAGCGAGGCTTTGATAAGCGAGTGGCGCGCGTCCATGGACCCGAAGCAGCTGCATCGGCTGGCCGCACCGCCGCGCTCGGCGCAACCCTCCACTGGATCTCCGTCACCGCGCCGCGAGCGCTCGCAATCGCGGGCTGTCTCAGTACTCAGAGCCGCCTCTTCTTTTATTAACTTTGATGAGATTTACTGAATTGCTATACATAAACTAATTTTAATTGTATTGTGGAAACTAATTTGGTTTAATCCCCCAAAGAAGCCCTGAGAGCTTGCTCTAAGAGGAAGGCCTTTGTTCAGCAGTAGACGTTTACTGGCTGATATATGTGTGTGTCTCTGATTTTTATTTATTTTTTAAATTATAATTGTAATAGCTACTCGTATGTGTCTTTGTTAAGTTAACTTCAGACCAGTTTTGCGGTTGGTCTATCTTTTTCATTCTCTATAGTGGCTCGATAAGAGTAAATACTTATATACAATGCGAGTGTGAATAAAAAAGTTTATTACTCCATTTTTTTATTGCTTTTACTATTTGCAAGTTTAAATTTATTTTATTCGGGTAGTTTTTGCACACTCAGTCATCTGACTCCAAACTTAGCAATGCTTGTACTATGGCTGTCAAAAACTGATATACATACATATTAAATAGTTTTAAATACATACTTAAATAGATATTAACAACCTGATATAGAAGAAATACAAATGTTCATCGCATGAATGTTTGTCCTAGGTCGGAATCGAACCTACGCCCCCAAGCGTAGAAGGCAGGTTCACTACTAACTGGACCAACGGGCTATAAAGTTACAATCTAAACTCATGTTAAAAATTAATGTTAGTCTATTCAAAATATTAAATCAGCTGAGCGACAAGGTGGGTTAAGTAAAGTTACTAATTCGTATAGAGAGCTATGCTCGGAGTTTCTTTGCGCGATAAGATCCGAAACGTGGATATTCGCCAAAAAACCAGAGTCACGGACATAGCTGTTAAAATTTGCAAGTTGAAGTGGCAATGGGCAGGCCACATCGCTCGAAGAACCGATAACCGATAGGGAAGAAAGGTTCTGGAGTGGAGACCACGAACCGGAAGAAGCAGCGTAGGGAGGCCTCCCACTAGATGGACCGACGACATTGTGAGAGTCGCGGGCATCCAGTGGATGCAAAAGGCAGGTTGTCGTTCAGTGTGGAAGTTAAAGGGGGAGGCCTATGTTCAGCAGTAGACGTCTTCCGGCTGATGATGATGATGATGACTAATTCGTATATTTTCTAATAAAATCAGAACCCCTATAGTATCAACAATTTTTTTGCGTATTTACAGCTACACTAGACTATATCAATACTATGTTACTTTTGTTCATTTGAACAGTTCGATACGAAATAAGTCTGCTGCAGACCGTAGCACGGAGGAGGCCCTTGAAGGATTGGACCCAGACGCTGAAGACGAGGGTCGCGAGTGCTTCACTGGCTTCTCAGTCTCCCAGAAACTCAGGGCGAATGTAATCTCTGCCTTGAATGCTTCGGATTGGGTCATCTGAAAAATATTTTTGGCTAGTGAGGAGTTAGAACATGACAATTTTTTTATGCCATAGGTGGCAAACAAAAAGTAAGATCGTAAGCTATACCGTCACCTACCGTCTACTACTAAACCGTCCATACCGTATCGTACAGTATCGTACTATACCGTCACCTATGCATACCTGTAACACATGGCCATGGATGGACATCACCGATACATTGCCGAACTTTAAAGAGTCTATTACCAGCCTTTTGATGTTATTTTCTCTGAAAATAGCTTATAAGAGACACATCAAAGTATATATTATCGTGTCATGATGCCAACAGCGCCGTTTCATGGCATTCTCACATAATTGTTATGGGCAAGCGTGACGTTTACCATTAGGCGAGTGACATGCTCGCCTGGTCATTCATTTGTATAATAAAATAAGATAAATTTAGTTCTTGTGCCAAATTAAACATGAGATCTTGATCATTTGATCATGAGATCAAACAGTTATTGGAAATAATACTAACAGATATCTTTCTGTTGTCCATTTATACTTCCTTGCTCTTTAAGCGAACATAGGGTACAATCCTATAGGGTATAGGGTATAGGGTAGGGTCGTTTGTGAGGAATCCTTGCTTGGCGAGACTGGGTTTAAAGGACTGCTCCCGAGCAAATTGGAATGGCATCCTGGCCGTAGATTAATAACCGGAATAACCGGTGGTTATCACTGTGGACAGTAAGATATGCGGGAGCTACCTACCCTCTGTTCAATGGCGACTTCTCTCACGTGCCAGAGGAACTCGAGCATGCCCATGATGGTCGCCATGCCGCAGCCGATGCCAAGCACCACGAACACACCGCCCACGTTGCTGACCCCAAGCTCAGCTGCACTTCCTTTTTCCTCCGCTTCTTCAGTCTGGAAAATGTCATTTTTAAGGCCACGCTCACTGGTCAGATGTAGCACTGGCCGGTCCCGTTTACAACTTTTACGGAACCCTGAAAATCACTTAGTGAGAAATTTGAAAAACCAATTGGGCATCATGTTTAAAATAACATAGCAAATGCTGTAAAGTCATTTTTGTGTTGATTTATAGAATGGCGAAGAAGATAACTATTTTTCGAGAAAATACTCGAAAAGAAGTTACGTGGGGGTCGATAGCCATATTTGATGCCATCTGATACCGCGTGGGGGTTGTTCGTGGGAGCTGATTCTGATCACTACGGTCAACAACCACTGCGAGGGCCAATAGCCATTATGGTTACCCTCTGCCACAGCGGTGCTAACCGTAATAGTAGACGGTAATTATGTATACCGTGTGCCCCCCATTTTTCATACGTGGTGCTCGATAGCCATAGTTGTTACCGTCTGCCACCACGTTGGGGTCGATTGTGAGGATAGAAGGTGATAAAAAAAAATGCACAACCGCTTTTTAGAGTTCCGTACCCAAAGGTTAAAAATGGGACCCTTTTACTAAGCCTACGATGTCTGTCTGTCTGTCTGTACGTATCTCTGTGAAAATTTCAACTAGCTAGTATGTTTCTAATATGTAATGTTACGGCGGATTAACTAAAAAAATATAAAAAAGTCTAAAAGTATAAACGAAAAAGGGGTCCTCATACAACAAACGTATTTTTTTAACGTATTGTTGTATTAGCTCTAATGTAAAAGCTGTATTACGTACAAGCGTCAAACCTGGCATGATTATAGTTCATACTCTAAACTAAATTATAATTAAAAATAATACATACAATATACATACATAATCTAAACTAAAGTATGACATAAATAAGTAGTATGTAGTAATGGCCAAGTGCGAGTCGGTGACAAATTTCTGTTTATCACCAAGTTATAACTGGTAATTTCATTATTGAATTTTGTGGTGGAACCCTCAGTGCACGTACCTGACTTGCACTTGGCCGGTTTAATAAATATATTGAAAAATAATCATCATCATTTCAGCCGTAGGACGTCCACTGCTGGACATAGGCCTCCCCCATCGATCTCCAAAAGGGCCGGTTGGAAGCGGCCTGCATCCAGCGTTTCCCTGCGGTCTCTTTTAGATCGTCTGTCCGTCTTGTGGGTGGACGTCCTACGCTGCGCTTACCAGTCCGTGGTCTCCATTCCAGAACCTTTCGGCCCCATCGGCCATCTGTTCTGCGTGATATGTGCCCTGCCCACTGCCATGTCAACTTACTAATCCGGTGGGCTATGTCGGTGACTTTCGTTCGTCTACGTCTCGTAGAGAAACCCCGAGCATAGCCCTCTCCATAGCTCGTTGTGCGACTTTGAGCTTGCTTATAAGGCCCATAGTGAGAGACCACGTTTCAGTGCCGTATGTCATCACTGGTAACACACACTGGTCGAAGACTTTCGTCTTAAGGCACTGAGGTATTTTGGACGAGAAGACGTTGCGTAGTTTACCGAACGCTGCCCAGCCGAGTTGGATTCGCCGATTGACCTCTTTTTTGAAGTTCGACCTACCTAGTTCGACTGTTTGTCCTATATAGGTAGACGTACGCGTCAACAGCTTCAAGAACTGAGTTCCCAACTGATACTGGGGTGGGCACAACATGGATATTTGACATGACCTTTGTCTTGTCCATGTTCATTTTAAGGCCCACCTGTTGAGAGACTCGATTGAGGCCTTCGAGCATCATGCTGAGATCTTCCATCGATTCTGCCATGACCACAATATCGTCGGCAAACCGAAGGTGAGTGATGTACTCGCCGTTGATGTTGATGCCGAGTCCTTGCCATTCCAGGAGCTTGAAGGCATCTTCCATTGTGGCAGTGAACAGTTTCGGAGAGATAACGTCTCCCTGTCTCACGCCTCTTCGCAATGGAATTGCCTTCGAACTCTGCTCCTGTACTCGGACGGACATGGTGGCGTTATTGTACAAACACTTCAACACTTCGACATACCGATAGTCAATACGGCATCGCTGGAGAGACTCGAGCACCGCCCATGTCTCGACCGAATCAAAGGCTTTCTCATAGTCCACAAACGCTAAACATAGTGGCAAGTTATATTCTTCGGTCTTCTGTATAACTTGGCGTAGCGTGTGGATGTGGTCTATGGTAGTATAGCCTTTTCGGAAACCGGCTTGTTCGATAGGCTGGAAGTCATCGAACCTGCGATCGAGACGATTCGTGATGACCCTCGAAAACAGCTTATAAACATGGCTCAGAAGCGAGATGGGTCTGAAATAAGTAAAAAAATACGATTTGCAAATATAATTTTCTCACACCTTCGAAAAACATCAAAAACTCAAGTGTTTTTACAGTGCCAAAATACGCACGACCCTCACTCACACTATTATTATATTTACTAGAAAGGGACAAGTTAATGTCGATCGATCTCCAAGGGGTTGTAAAAGTTATTGGACTCACTACACAAGCTTTCTCTGGTGGAACTTGCCACCAGCGGTTTTTTAGTTCAACCAATTTTCCGCTTTCAGCCAATTTCAGTACCGCATTGTCGACTGCCGTGCGATATGATGAAGCTGAAAAATTGTCAAACCCCATTAATTACGTAGACCTAATCCTTACCTACTAATATTATAAAAGCGAAAGTAGCTCTGTCTCTCTGTCTCTCTGTCTGGATGTTTGTTCGCTTTTCATGACTAAACCGCTTAGCCGATCCTAACGAATTTTGGCAGGATGATAGTGTACATCATATGGACGGACATAGGGTACTTATTTTCCCAGAAAATGTGGGAAAACTGGAAAATCACGGGTAGCACCGCGGGATTCAGCTAGTAATGTTATATTTTAACTAAATTAGCTTCGTCAAATCGCGCGAGCCGCGCGCGCTTTCGAGTATACCTATTCGCATTTAAAATGACCGCCGAATGCGGTTCAAACCATAGTCGGAGTAAGTGACTTAATTTTACGTCAGTAATTCCCATATAATATACAAACAATATATATATATATATATTTTATTTTTTTGGTGTTAGTGAACCCATACGATATAGAGTAGTGATTTGAGGAGATTAACTTATATATTGGTTCACTATCAAACGCAAGCCTATTATTATAACTATTTATATTAAAAAAATACTATATAAATAGGTTACCTCTAATGGAAAATATGTATTTAGTAGGTAAATAGTTTTTTGTTTTATTTTTCCCCAAATCAGAAACATTAAAACGGTAAAACCACAAATAATAAAATCGTAGATAAATACTCCAGTCCAAAGATGATTTATATTTTCATTGCTCCAGTTACTGGATGTTTGAGAGAAAGATTGCTATTTGATACCATCATCATCCATCATCCATAGGTCTCCCCCTTTAACCTCCACACTGAACGGCAGCCTACCCTTTGCATCCACTAGATGCCTGCGACTGCTCGGTGATTTGATACCATCATTCCTCTACTCCTAAACTAACTTTAAAATATTATAAATATTTATATAACTATTGTTGAGTTTATGTGCCGTTAAAGAGTACATTAAAAATATTATATTATGTAGGTAGTTAACTTACAGAACGGCATGGCAATCCCATATCCTTTAGAGTCCATTAATCCGCCGACCTGAATCAACTCGCAGTGCCTCTCCAGCTGGTACTCTATTGCAGTCGATTCCATCAGAAAGGCATAAGCCCTGTTACTTTTTTGCACTCGTTCTAATCCTTGGTCATTGTTTTTCACAAAAACGGGTGGACGGGCAGAATCCATTGCCGTCCACATCCTTTGAAAGGTAGAATCGTTCGATCGCTAAAAATATTTATAATTGATTTTCAAGTAAAATAACTTGCCTAATCTGCAAGACTGATTTCTCTTATAAATCAACTTTTGATCATATATATATATGCATAGTGGGGTGTAAGGGCTAAAGAGGAAACTGTAGGTATAACACATCCATAATTTTTTCCTGAGAAATCAACCCGTGTCATAACGAAATTTATTTATAAAAGCTTTTATTAAATGTAATTGTCTTATAACCTATTTATTAAATTTCTGGGGACACAATAAAAAAATATACCTAGAAGAGTAGTTCGTCTATGCAAGAGATAAAAGAAAATTGTAATTTTAGCAGTTAGATAATAAAACTACATAATTTTATTATTCTAATTACTACAATAAAAAAATGGTTGATAACGACAAAAAACACACACATTTGTAATTGTAATGTTCAATACGGACGACACCACACCATTATTAAAATTTTAAAGAAAAGTCTATAATATCATTAAGATCAATAGATAGATAGATAGATAGATGGAAACTCTTTATTGTGTACACCAGAAATAAAAATTACAACACGATAGAAAACACTTACGAGCTAGTGCCACAAGTGGCGACCTTATCGCTAAAAGCGATCTCTTCACCGATCGCTATCGGCAACCATTACAACCGAAATCAATACAAACTTACCTTGAAAAAGAAATAAGTAGACCCACCCAATACAGTCCCATACTTAATTTTGGTCTGCAACGCTAAGTCTTCAGCGCTCTTGATGGAGTCATCCATAGCAGCGTTAGTAAGGAAAGCCGCGAGGTTGGCTGTATACGAGGAACACATGATCAGGGCGAAGAACCACCACATGCCGCACACCCATCGAGTGGAGTAGCCTCTAAAAGAGAAAATACGTTTATCTACACTTCAACACTAATATTATAAAGAGGTAAAGTCTGTATGTTTGTTTGTCTGAGGTAATCTCTGAAACTACTGATCCGATTTTGAAAAATACGGGCAGAATGCAGAGCTGGAATTGAAAGAGCGGTACAAGAGTAGATTAGATTACAGGACGGATGCGGGACTGAAACAGAAAGGGCGGAAAGGGAGTAAAAAGGGTGGAAAGGGCGGGTGGATTTATTCCTTACTATACGCGAGCAAAGCCGCGGGCTGCAGTTAGTTTCTTGTAAATTTACTGCTAAATTGTGTTTTTGACGTCGTGCGAGTACAAAAAATGCAGTACATTAGGTGTTCATACAACTTGACGTGCTCGCGGTGTCTATCGTGATAACGGCCTGTGGCTGTATCAAACCTCATTTTAATTTAGAAAGACTGATGCTATAACCTTTATCTGTTAGCCTTTTGGAAAAACTCAGTTACACAGCGGGAAATAGAGAGAGCTACGCTCTGAGTTTTTTGACGCGATACAATATATTCACCGGAGAACCACAGTCACTGACATAGCTGCTCATATTTGCAAGTTGCAGTGGCAATAGGCAGGCCATATCGCTCGAAGAACCGATAACCGATGGGAAGAAAGGTTCTCGAGCGCAGACCACGAACCAGTCAGTGTCTAGTTTTGATCTCTAAGTTTCTTTCAGAGCGCCTGGTTAATGCGACGCGTGACCAAAATGCTGGCGTGTTTCTGGCTCAACGCATTAGCATTGCCATTCAACGTGGTAATGCCGCCAGCATGTTGGGTACGCTGCCAACTGGTAGTGGGCTTGAGCATTTGGATTGTCTTTAGACCTTCAACGGTCTATGGGCAGTCTAACTGTATTTGTAGTGTTAGTTTTAGCTTGTATTTTTTTTAGTTATTAAAGGAAAAAAATAATTACATATTTATCAAAATAAAACAGCAATTATGCAGTATTGCTACGAATGACTTATAAAAAGGGCTTACTTACTTGGGTAAAATATCAGAGCCTTGTGTCATGATAGAGCCCATGGTGAGCCAACAAGAATTCTTGATGTGCCAAATATTTTCTAACTCTTCTGGGGATTTGTCACAGGGATGGGGATTTTCCCAGTCATTTGGAGCGAGCCTGCAATTAATAAATAGAAACAAAAAAAAAAAAAAAAGTGTTTCACATAAAAATATTGTCAATTAAAAACAAAACGATAGCTGTTATCACAAAAAAACTTAGGTTATTTCTTGAGCCATTTACAACCGATTTCAAGCAAGAAGTTTCTTACTCGACCATTTTTGTATGTATGGCATGTATGAGCGCGACGCAGGGACTTTTAGCGTCAGCTGGTATTTTATTTGCATTACATTGCGAAAATAGTTTTTTAAAATAAATTATACAGCATTTTTTAATACCGTATCTGCTATTTGCTATCATCAGCATTATCACCATTCTTCATTTTCCGGAGCGTTTCCTACCACCGGTGTCTCGAGGGTAGTCCCATTTAAATTTGACGAAAATATTCTATCTCAAAGTGTGCAAAATAAGGTGATAAATCCCATAGACGTGATTATCAAATGTATGATAAATAAAATTATGTAATCGATTCACAATATTAAATGGCGGAGTAGTTGGTGTACAAACGCAAAAACATCTTTCCCCTTGAAGTTAGTTTATAAGCAAAAATATTGTCAACATACATATCTAATCGTAGATGATACATATCACCATCATTAAAATTCAGAAAACAACACCAAAACACACAATAAATAGAAAAGCAAAAGTGAAATACCTCGCTAGTATGTGAAGCAATAGCGATACCATTAGGTAGGCCCCGGCCATGTAAATCCACACGTCAACCGAGAACGGCGACAGAAAGGAGAAAAGCTCTGGCGCTGGTGGAATCGCCTTCGAGTACAGAATACTAATGCCCAAAGTCATGAAGGGCGTAGTGAAATCCACGTAAGACCTCCGCTCGTAAGTGATAGTCAGGTCGCAAATTGCCAAGTCGGCTCTCTGGAACGTTCAACTTATTGTCAACTTTGAATTGTGGGTTGCCTCATATTACTCAAGGCGTAACTTCTGTCGTTTATGGTAATATGATGCTATGAAACTCGTGATCTTAGCTACGAAACAGTACCTAATTTACATCAAAGGATTTGTATGCATGGAAAGTTTAGGGCTTAGAACATATTATATTCTGGAAGACTTTAAGTGGCTTAATACAAAACTTACTGAGAATGATGATGTAAAGAGAAAAGATTTAAAAAAAATTGCGAGTTAGTAAAAAAGTGATCTACGCCGTAGGCAACGTAGACCTCTACGGGTTTCGCAGCAATACACACAAATCTCTACGCTTCGCCGCAATACAATAGAGCGCATAGCAAAATTGTACTTATTTTGGTAAAACTTGGCTATCATCATCATCATCATCATTTCAGCCGTAGGACGTCCACTGCTGGACATAGGCCTCCCCCATCGATCTCCAAAAGGGCCGGTTGGAAGCGGCCTGCATCCAGCGTTTCCCTGCGGTCTCTTTTAGGTCGTCTGTCCATCTTGTGGGTGGACGTCCTACGCTGCGCTTGCCAGTCCGTGGTCTCCATTCCAGAACCTTTCGGCCCCATCGGCCATCTGTTCTGCGTGATATGTGCCCTGCCCACTGCCATTTCAACTTACTAATCCGGTGGGCTATGCTTTCGTTCGTCTACGGATCTCCTCATTTCGGATTCGATCTCGTAGAGAAACCCCGAGCATAGCCCTCTCCATAGCTCGTTGTGCGACTTTGAGCTTGCTTATGAGGCCCATAGTGAGAGACCACGTTTCAGTGCCGTATGTCATCACTGGTAACACACACTGGTCGAAGACTTTCGTCTTAAGGCACTGAGGTATTTTGGACGAGAAGACGTTGCGTAGTTTACCGAACGCTGCCCAGCCGAGTTGGATTCGCCGATTGACCTCTTTCTTGAAGTTGGACCTACCTAGTTCGACGGTTTGTCCTAGGTAGACGTACGCGTCAACAGCTTCAAGAACTGAGTTCCCAACTGATACTGGGGTGGGCACAACATGGATATTTGACATAACCTTTGTCTTGTCCATGTTCATTTTAAGGCCCACCTGTTGGGAGACTCGATTGAGGCCTTCGAGCATCATGCTGAGATCTTCCATCGATTCTGCCATGACCACAATATCGTCGGCAAACCGAAGGTGAGTGATGTACTCGCCGTTGATGTTGATGCCGAGTCCTTGCCATTCCAGGAGCTTGAAAGCATCTTCCATTGTGGCAGTGAACAGTTTCGGAGAGATAACGTCTCCCTGTCTCACGCCTCTTCGCAATGGAATTGCCTTCGAACTCTGCTCCTGTACTCGGACCGACATGGTGGCGTTATTGTACAAACACTTCAACACTTCGACATACCGATAGTCAATACGGCATCGCTGGAGAGACTCGAGCACCGCCCATGTCTCGACCGAATCAAAGGCTTTCTCATAGTCCACAAACGCTAAACATAGTGGCAAGTTATATTCTTCGGTCTTCTGTATAACTTGGCGTAGCGTGTGGATGTGGTCTATGGTACTATAGCCTTTTCGGAAACTGGCTTGTTCGATAGGCTGGAAGTCATCGAACCTGCGATCGAGACGATTCGTGATGACCCTCGAAAACAGCTTATAAACATGGCTCAGAAGCGAGATGGGTCTGTAGTTCTTCAGCAAGGTTTTGTCACCTTTCTTAAAGAACAGCACCACCACGCCTCTGTTCCATGCTTCTGGCGTTATACCTTCGAGTAAGACAGAATTAAAGAGCTTCTGAAGGACTCTGAGTACCGGTGTTCCACCCGCTTTCAGAAGCTCTGATGTGATTCCATCGTCCCCCGGCGCCTTGTTGTTCTTGAGCTGTTTCAGGGCCATCCTAATCTCGTACAGGCTGATGTCCGGGATATCTTCAGTATAGTGTCGGCTCAGCTTGGCTCTTGGGTCTTTGGCCGAGCTGCTCACAGGTTTAGCAACCGAAGTGTATAACTGTCCATAGAACCTTTCGATTTCCCCTAATACCTCGGCTTTGGTCGACGCTACACTACCATCTTCCCTCTTCAGCTTTGTCAGCTGGCTTTGCCCAATAGACATGTCTCTTGCAAACACTTGGCTATACACCTTATCAAATGCAACCGTAGCTCATTGGTTAGAGCAATGGGGGCGTTTACTGTGACCGTTGCGGAATAGTTTCTTCTAGGCAAGCGTGCTCCATCGTAGACCGCATCATCGCTTAACATCAGGTGAGTTGGAGGCCAAGCGCACGCCTATTATCCAATATAAGAAAATATATTTAAAAAAAAAACATTCAAGTGCAGCCGTCCGGGCGCACTTCACTCAGTCAAACGTTGACCGAAACGTGTAATCGCCATAAAAATCAGTGCGCTTTCGACTTTTTTGTCGCGAGAAACGCCTTAAAAGCGGCCTAGCGCTGCGTATTTATACTGTCTGATTGGACGACTAATTGTTGCTTGAGCGTTGCAGTGAATTTTGGCTTAAACTCATAAAAATGGAGCATGAACTTTGATAGAGACACCTTCTCTATATGTAGTAATGATATCTCGATGGTTTTTGTAGTGGTGAAAATGGTTTTAAACCTGATTCTGATTTTTGATTAGTAGTTGTTTGCAATTTTTCGAATAAGCGTGTGTAAGTTATTACATACTTCTTGAAAATTGCACTGACCCGCTCCAAAAGATGCCCAACGAGCCCGTCCCACTTCTTCGTGTCTTTATTATACGATCCATAAGCATTCCCTGGCACGATCTCCAGTTCATAGTTGAGATGCATGCTTTCTTTTAATATTTCGTGTATTAAATCTTTGGAATAGCCTTCGTACCGATCGTTTCCAGTCAACACCTCTCCGTCCTTAGGCACTTTTTCAACTAAAAAGGGGGCGCCGATGCGTGACACGACTTTGAAGGTTTTATTTTGCCATTTTTCTGCCAAAAGGTCTGAGATTTCGTTAGAAGATCGCACGTACTCGAAGCCGGTGTCTGGATTCCATTTGGCTATTCTATTAAAACCACTGTTAGACAGTTCCATTACTTCGGCATTGAAATTTGTCCGCTCACCTGTTATGTTGTCTATTACGATTTGGTTCGTTATGCCGATTATTGGGTTCTGAAAAAAGATTTAATGATAAATTATCGTACATTAGGTTTACGCGGCTTACTATATTCTACAAGGATCGTTAATTTTGTGGAATATATCACACTATTATAAATAAATAAATATTCGGAACATTTTTTGCACACAAAGCCAACGTTTGTAAATGTGTATGTTTGTGCGCACTCAATTACTCAATGAAAAAACAAACGACAAACTCGGGAGTAGGTTACTAACTATGTAACCTACTCCCGAAGAGTTCCATTTTCAAAAACCTAAAATGTTTTTTTTTTTTTTTTTTTTTTCGAATGTCCAGTGCCAGAAACATGACTGTTTCACACACGTATATATCTATATATGCCGGCCACATAACTAGAAGTGAGCCTCAGCTCACGCGAACTCGTTGTCACAGTAGATATCACACTAATAACGTATAAGTTAAAAGCAGTAGTTTGACTCGGACGTGTCTTTGAATTCAATGCCTACTAATAAACCTACCCATCACAGAGCTAGTGTTGCTACTATCGGATTAAAAAAATATATTATTTGTAGTCTTCTACCCTGACAATTACGACCCACACACTCGGCGTATTTCAATGACACGGCGCTCGACTATCGCTCTGAGGGTACCGTGAAGTATCACAGCGGCCGGGGGAAGGGGCGCTCGTTTGATAACGTCCCTTGGTTTGAGCGTTCGTTTAAATTCAATCTACTGCTTTAGCTTATGTATCCACTGTGTCTTTGTCTTCTTGCCTCGCTCTCCTGTAGCCTCGTGGGCAATATCAGAGTAATACGGCCAGCCAGTTGTTAAAGCATGCCTTGTATCACAATTAACTCAATAGCCTCACTACTTACTGTCAGTAAATGGTTAGTGAAATCCTCCCCTGCTTCCCATTGGTCCTCAGAGCCACACTCTATGGCCTGCGCTTCCAGCTTGAAGTCTTCCGGCGCACTTTCCACCGCATCCGTGATAAGCCTAGCCGCGTCACTCGCCAGAGCTACTTCTACCTACAATGAAATTGGTTTTATATAAGTCTACTTCACAGCCAGAACTTCCTACCACATTTTTCCATCACCACTCACACATATTTAACATTTACGAAGATGAAAAATCACTGAGTGTGAATAATATTAAGTCTAAATCTTGAATCTATAGAATAATATTGTTATTTCATTTCATTTTTGATAACAATATGAAAATTGTTTGTAAACTTTTGCATTGTAATTTTAAAGATAATGGACAATCTGTTAAATTCCGAATTAGCAATTTTGTTTTAATTTTTAAAATGAGTGAACGTTTTAACTCAGGCGGGAGCGGGCTTTTATCATCAGGTATGATGAAGAATGCCTATGTTCATCAATGGACGTCCTATGGCTGAAATGATAATGATGATGACGAAAAAAAAGAAAACCTATTGTAAAAACAATGAATTAACAAAACAATTAACTTAACTAATATGAAAACGCATAACCAGCTGTACTCTGCTGTTTTAGGCAACATTTTCAAATTTTGTCATACAAAAGTAACTAAGTAGGTACAAATTGGTGCTGGTTTAAATATTGCCAGTAAGTGGCTAGTGGAATTTTGAATAGGGTTGAATATTCGCTAAAAGTCTTACTGAATCATGATTTTATAAAACTAAATGTATGCTGTATAGAAAAACGATTGCGTGACACGTGAGTTTTGCTCTCAAGTATAAGCTCTTTAATTTATTTACTAAGCAAAATGAGGCAGGGAAAATGAAGGTGAAAATGCCGTAATTGCATGATCTCCCGATTTGGCGTCTCTCCAATCAGTAAGGTAGGTCCAAATCAAATTTTCTAATCTTTGTTTAAGGGCTGGTATATACATATCCATTAGAACAAGGTTACAAATATATAAAGTTCTGAGCTAAGTATACAACAAAGAATACGTAGATCTATTTTACATTGTGTTTAGAGTTAGTTCACTAAGTAGGTAAAGCTAAGTTAGATCACTCATTGAATACGAATTATATATATGACTGGAAGGGAAAAGACAAAAGTTGGACTTACGACTTTAGTGACAAGCATTGGAAGAGGATTACTATCGTATGTAAGCATTGGACTGATTTGAGTTGACGTGGATTAAATTATTTTAGATTAAAAGTTTGCAATCAAAGTACATACAGTAATTTCATGAGATTGTCTCGGGATTTTCACTTCAACAGATCCTCGCACCTTCCAGTCTGCCAAGTATGAGTGTGTGCGTGAGTCAGAGTAATCAAAAATGCGCAGACATGTAACGTTGGATAGGCCGTATCGTAGCTCCTCCAGGTCTAATGTGTGCGCATCTAGTGACATTAGCACGTAGCTCTGAAAAAATACCACGAAACGAATTGTTGATTGGAGGTCGCACTAACCAATAAGCTTTTAACTTGATAAAATTAAGTCGCTAAGTTACACCACACATAAATCGACTTTGGATGTGGGTAGTCTTAAATTGTTTTTTAAATGAGAGTTTTCAGAGATTTTTTCTCTATAAATGGTGATTTATATCGTAACTATCAGCATAAACCGTTGGATTTGGTTAGGTATCGGCCCTTGCCGGGAACTGCGGAACTGTCTTTTGACATTGCGATGGATGGACTAGCTAAATCTAGGACAGCTGATTCAGAAGGGCTAGCGATTAATTAGCGTGTGTATATTATGTGGCGTGTATCTTAATAATGATTTTTCAGACAATAAAGTTGTCGCCATTAAGTGCAACTTATCGGAAGAAGCCACTTGACCCCTTAGGTTTATGGCTTCTGCGATTATAGCGTCACAACTCACAATTCTGCCAATGTCCGTGGTTTAAGGGACACGAACGTGGTAGCTTCGTAAATGAAGCAAGGAAATTGCATGAAAAGCTCAAGTTGAAATCATACGCCACGGAATAAAATGTTATAATCAAAGTTTTATATTAATGGATATTTTTTTTTTGTATTTTCTCATAAAGAGGAATCACAATTGAAATTGAATTAAAGAAAATATGGTAGAACTAATAAGATAACAAAATAAAACAAAAGATAAAATCGAATCCACAAAACAAAATAAAACAATCAGATAAATTAATTTGCTCAAATCGAATCATAGTTACATACCTACTCATTTGCGTTGAGATAGTGTTGCTAAAATAATATAATTTTATTTCAATATATCTAGCTCATTTATTGTTGTATATTTTTTTTTGAATTATTTTTTAATGTTAATATGTACATATATTTCTTTTATGTATTTGTTTCTGTCGTGTGCGTTACCGTGCCGTATCCGTGGGTAAAGTCACAGCCAATTCCAACGGAAGACCAGCGCTGGTTGTTCGCAGCCAGCATTATGCTGAGTAGGGGCCGGTTTGTGAGGAAAACAATGTGCATACATTTGTGATGTACTTTTTGTTATGTCTAGTTGTAATGTTTTTGCCACAAATTAATCGTCTATATATAAACTTATCAACTTAAAACTTACCATATAATCTTCAAAGAATTTAACCTCATTGGCTTGCCTTAAATAATCTAGAACCCGTTCTGGAGGACAATCCAGTATAACTCTCGTTTCTCCGATGGCCTTCAGTGATTTCAGCAGCGCTCGGTTGTCTTCACCGGGTACAAGTCTTTTGACTCTCCATTTCACTTCTGGGTCAGTATGTTTTAGGATCTCTTGCAGCCTTACTAGCCCTATAAATGAAAAAAAAAACTGTGTTTTACTCAACGCTATATCAGAAATCTAATAGAAATTATCATTTATCGCAATTAATTAGGATTCTTAGAATTCAAGTTCTTGCAAAATTAATGCAAGAATTGTAATAAGGTAAGAAAGTATAAGACAAGAAAATACAAGAATAATACATAATGTAAATAATTAAGATCGTCGGGGACAGATTCCCTTAAGCTATTTTCTTGTTGTATTTTTGTCTGGGCTTAGTAAATGGTTGTGAATAACTAAATATCAACAGTCAGTCATGGATTTTTAATTTGATAGTGAAAATTATATGGCATTAATTAGCTGACTTCCAAAAAAGAGGTTCTCATTTCGACTGTTTCTTTCTGAATATTACTCGATATTTTCGCCGATTGTAACAATTTTTTTATTATATTTTAATGAATAGGCATCTCTAGGGTGGCCCCATTTAAATTAGGAGTAAATATGACGTTTTTGATTAATTGAGCTTTCTGTGAAGTCAGTTGTTATTTTCTTGTAAGAATGTATTATGGCATATATTTTCGCCATTAAAAAGCTTACCAAAATCATCGTCGTAAAGTAAGGTGTAGGAATTCCAGTCACTATCCTTGACGAAAAGTGCAATTGCTTTGGACAGAGACACTGCTTCGGGGAATAAGTTGATGGCGGGAGGGCTTGGGCGCTCTAATCCCCTGTCTGGCGGTGGTTGCCATACGGCCTGAAACCGCAAGTAATATCACTTCCAGAACCATTCTTGTTTTCAAACTCTTCAGCACGAGAACAATCTTTTCTTACTAGTAGTTTTATGAGCCAGCTTCCGCCACAGCTATCTCACTTGCAAATAAATAAATAAAAGTTGTAATAATCAATAAATAGGAATCAAATAAAAAAAATCTTTAGAACCACAAAGCAAACGTATACGTTTAATTATGGCTCAGGAAAAAATCTATTATTTCAACTACTTCGCCGTCCTATCAATATAAATTAATTTTAGCGATGGTATTCTAAAGATAACTTTTGAACATTTCTAATATAATGTTTTTTTTTGTCTTCAACTTGTTGAAAATATTTGAAAGAGGAATTTAACAATATTCTTCATCATCATCATCATCATTTCAGCCGTAGGACGTCCACTGCTGGACATAGGCCTCCCCCATCGATCTCCAAAAGGGCCGGTTGGAAGCGGCCTGCATCCAGCGTTTCCCTGCGGTCTCTTTTAGGTCGTCTGTCCATCTTGTGGGTGGACGTCCTACGCTGCGCTTACCAGTCCGTGGTCTCCATTCCAGAACCTTTCGGCCCCATCGGCCATCTGTTCTGCGTGATATGTGCCCTGCCCACTGCCATTTCAACTTACTAATCCGGTGGGCTATGTCGGTGACTTTCGTTCGTCTACGGATCTCCTCATTTCGGATTCGATCTCGTAGAGAAACCCCGAGCATAGCCCTCTCCATAGCTCGTTGTGCGACTTTAAGCTTGCTTATGAGGCCCATAGTGAGAGACCACGTTTCAGTGCCGTATGTCATCACTGGTAACACACACTGGTCGAAGACTTTCGTCTTAAGGCACTGAGGTATTTTGGACGAGAAGACGTTGCGTAGTTTACCGAACGCTGCCCAGCCGAGTTGGATTCGCCGATTGACCTCTTTCTTGAAGTTGGACCTACCTAGTTGGACTGTTTGTCCTAGGTAGACGTACGCGTCAACAGCTTCAAGAACTGAGTTCCCAACTGATACTGGGGTGGGCACAACATGGATATTTGACATGACCTTTGTCTTGTCCATGTTCATTTTAAGGCCCACCTGTTGGGAGACTCGATTGAGGCCTTCGAGCATCATGCTGAGATCTTCCATCGACTCTGCCATGACCACAATATCGTCGGCAAACCGAAGGTGAGTGATGTACTCGCCGTTGATGTTGAACAATATTCTTACATAGACATAATTTTATTTTTAACTTAACAAAAACTAATAAAATTATATTTAAAAAAAAACTAACATTTGTACGCTACAACAGGCAAGGACATGAGATACGTCTCCATTCTTACGACCATGTATGCTACTTTATATGTATGTGTACCTACCATGTTCTGACAGATAAATATTTTGAATTTGTATTTGAGCTTTAGCTGGGAGCGGGCTTCAATGTCATTCCTTTCCCTTCTTTATTTGTACATTTCGTGGTATACGAACGTCAATTGCTTATGCAATATTAATTATGCTTGAACTACTCACCTACAATATTTCATGAAGATCAAATAAACGATACGCAAGTCATCGTTGAACAAATACACAAACATACCTACATAGAAACACCGACCTATCCCATTGGACTCTGATACCTCTCTTCACTCGGTCAATAAAAGCATTTGCCAGTAAAAAACTAGTTTAGAATAACGGCAAATATTATTTACAAGTTTCGTATAAAATACAACTATTGTATTTTGTATATTCTGTAGTCATTCAAGTCAAATTACCACATTTCACACTGAACATAACTCCAATCTTCCAATATTGAACAAAATTAAGCTTGTAACGGCTCCCGTAGAGAACGTGTATGCAAATCAATCCAATATGAAGCAAACGTATGCAGCGTGTGGAATCCCGGATCATCGGTATTGCGCTGGTATTGGACCAATGCGGGAATCGGAAATCGATCGTAGAGTTGGGGAAGCTGATAGAGCTCGCTTCCCGGCCAGACTTGTCTCTTTCGCCTTCGATAAAATAAACAAAGGATATCGCACGCCATACATGCACTGCAAAAATGATGACATAATAGGCCTGTGTCCTAATTATTTTTATTACCTCATAAAAAATCTAAACATAAATAGAGCCCATCAAAAATATTAAGTTCGTTCAAAAATAAATAAGGTGTACATATTTTGATTTCATGCTACATAAAGAGAGCAATATGGCAAGGTATGACGTACACCCTTGTGCACGCCATACAAATTCTATACTAACACATGCTTTGCGGGAAAGGGCTTCTCCTCTCAATTCCCACCAAATGCTTTAACTGATATGCTATGCTCTTTATGTTTTCCATCACGGAAAGCTTTAGTTGATTGTTGGGATAAGACCTCAAACCTTGCTGCTTGACGTCCGAATGAGCTTGCCATTATGTTATCAACGCCTCAAGCTTCTATTTACTTCTACGACATACATTTCCCATAGAGTATAAAATAGTCAAAAAACGTCCGAGCGTCATTGTACTTACATTGATATACTTCACAATGCATTAATGATATAATTCACTACAATTTAGACGTCATGTCGCTTGCATAGTGTTCAACGTTAGTTGTCCGCTATGTCATCGTAGCTCTGGCATCGCGTGGCGTTGTAGTCGGATCGCGGTTACCTTGTAACTAACCAAAAAGTCTGCGCAATTCGTAGCGTGCACCGAGTTTTGGTTCGGATATTTTTTTGGCACGATTGTGACTCTATTTTTATTGTATCTCGATGATTTACTTACATAAATGTGCGGGATCCTGGCAGCGTGGCACTGCGATTCTACCGCTAAAGCCGATACCGGATCACTGGGACCAAAAATTGCGATTACTCCTTCGCCTATTAGGTCACATGCTGTAAAAAAAAATATGTTAAAATAAATTATAACAATGTAACAACCAAATTCTATGCCTATGTTCAGCAGTGGACGTCTTCTGGCTGATGATGATGAACCAAATCCAATTTTGTTCATATAACACAGGAATTAATCACGTATGATTAATTTACATTTTACATGTAGTTTTAATTTTTATGATTTTTAGTTTAGTTTTTTTTTTTTAATATTATGAGTATGTATAATTAATTATTATTTTGGCATTTTGTATAAATAAGGAATTGTGTTTTCTGAAATAAACTGATTGAATTGAATTGAAAATTTAAAACCACGTTAGTTTCCATCTATACTAATATTATAAAGAGGAAAAATTTGATTGTTTGTTTGTTTGTTTGCATTGAATAGGCTCCGAAAGTACTGAACTGATTTGAAAAATTCTTTCACTGTTGGGAAGCTACACTATTCCCGGGTGACATAGACTATAATCTATACCCGTGCGAAGCTGGGGCGGACCGCTAGTATCTAATAAAACCGAATTTATTTGTTTATGTGTGGAGTTCAATAAACAGGATTCATTGTTTACGCTTAGTGGTGGGTTTTTATTTTCTCCAAATTAAAATAAGACTAGCGGTCCAACAAGAATAGTTTTTTTAATTTCATAATTAATCTTGCCTTTGACCGCCAACTCGCCTGGTGTTAAGCGATGATGCGGTCTACGTTGGAGCACGCTTGCCTAGAAGAAACCGATTCACTCATGATTTGAAGACACCCAGATTGTAATAATCGGGGAACCCTAATTCAGGCAGCGCATTCCGCAGACTAGCTGTTTGCAGTTTGCACAATAAAAGTATATTCGGTTCACGATAGACGAAGATATCGTGTTACATGATTAAAATACCAAAAATATGAAACATTTATACAGTCGAATTGAGAACATATTACAATAGGAACCAATATTTACAGACTGTTTGTTTGTAATGTTAAAACAACAATTCAACAATAAAATTCAACTCCTACCTATGAACCAAACAAAAGTATTTTAAAAAACTAAACCAACTAATTTAAGATCGTTAATATTTAGGTACTTAGTTTCTTGATAAATTAAATCACAATGACAATACTGCAATATTTACTTAAGTCAATATGATCGATACCAATACCTACCTACTAAAACTATTAGACATATTTATTGAAGAAGGTCTTAAATAAAGTTATTGAAAAATATCAAGCGAACCGATGTGGTATTTATCTAATCCAAAAATCTCGTGGAAAGTCCCAATAACAAAATTTTATAATGCCCATCCATTTGTCTAGCTAGAAAACTTATGAAGCTCTACTTTACTACAGACCTAAATGTTCGATCTATCTAGCACTAAAAACTTTATAGACAAATCCATAAAGTTCCTGAGAGTAACAAAATCAATAGTCCCTAACTCCATGATGATGTTGGTAAGTAGATAGATCAAATAGACTATGTTTATTAATTAACACAAGAAATTATACTTAGGTGGAATTGTAACAAACTTACCTAAACTAAAATAATTAATTATAACATAAAACTATACTAATATAATAATGTTACACTAAAAGATTCTCTTACCTGCCTTAGAAGCCGCAAAGCTATCTCCAAACGGCGCATACAATGGTTTCATTACGAAATGATAATGCTCGCTCTCCATAGAAGCTCGTGCGAGAGCCGAGGCAAACGCTACTTCAGTCACTGTATTTCGTGGAAAAATTGCACCTGAAATTTGACGTATTGCTTTAACGTATTAAGTATAATAATAGTTGAATATAATAGGAGCATTTATTACATAAATGAAAATTTGGCAGCTATAAATAAAGGTATACAAGTGGGTTACAAATGCAATAACTGATATTTTGATTTCTTGCATAAATATAGATAGGTATCAAGATAATTATGCCAATCCAAATATTTGCGACTCAGATGTCAGATAAGCGCCATCTGTCGAGAACTCTACTAACTGCGTTGCATTGTTCTTTACTATGTCGCATCGCTCTCGAGTACGATAACAGCTCACCATCAAAGCCGGCAACATCCGCGTGCAACTGGTCCACACTTATGCTTGAGCGCACCACTGAGTCGTTACAATTGAAAAAGTCCATTACTTGTAAATATGTAAATTTTATAAAGGTGTGAATATCAAGAAGCCGGTTTCCGGTAAAACAGTACGGGTCGGTAACTGTTACAGAGTCAAGAAGTAAAAAACAGCCATCCAACAAACTGAAGACCATGATGGTTACTGCAAACCGATTCACCTGTTTTCTTTCTGTGAACTTACCGAGTCGTACAGAAATTTACCTGTACCGGAAACCTGCTTCTTTATATCCGCACCGTTATGCTTGTTTATTTGTCTTGTTGAAACTACAGTCGCATAGAAATTAATCATATTGAATACCCATTTATTAGTTAACTACTACGTTTCAGTAAAATCCATCTTGGCCACTAGCGACGTTGTTAAAGCTTGTTAGTATTCAGTATCATGATTTTCATGGACTAAAGTAACAAAATAAGATTAGTATTCAAATATTCATTTTCTTACCTATATTAATAGTCGTTTTCAGAGTCTCAAAATTCCGAAACACTGCTCCAGTGTCCCCGAGGGTTAAAATCATAACAACAGTCACGTACTTTTCTGCAAGCAATCCGTGAATTTTAAACTTAAATTGAAAGTACCTATGATATGAACAGTTGGCACTGCTATAAAACTTCAATATTTCTTTTCTTATATTTTATCAAAACTGTATATCTACACATTTTATGTAGGTACATCTTGGTAAAGCGTCTTGGTTGTTTATGCTTCGAACGAATTAAAGCGTTTAGTCAACAAGTATATAGGTACTCGTTTTACCGAAATGTACTCATCATTTCAGCCGTAGGACGTCCACTGCTGGACATAGGCCTCCCCATCGATCTCCAAAAGAGCCGGTTGAAAGCGGTCTGCATCCAGCGCTTCCCTGCGTTCTCTTTTAGGTCGTCTGTCCATCTTGTGGGTGGACGTCCTACGCTGCGCTTACCGGTCCGTGGTCTCCATTCCAGAACCTTTCGGCCCCATCGACCATCTGTTTTGCGTGAGACCGAAATGTACTATCAGTGTCTGTATACTGCCTAAAACTCTGGTGTCCTAAAATAGGTGGCTGGATTCTAACCGACCCAATATTAACGTGTCGTAGATAATAAATCGGATTCAGGCACCACTTTCTATGAAACCCTTACTCGCCCTAGAACTAGTCACCCAAACCCTTACATCCTGTGTTTTCACAAAGTAAGTAAAAAGTTTTATACTTGCCTTGCAAGAGCAACATTTTGCGTTATGCCGGAATCAAGACTGGCAAACTGGAACAATGAGGTTCGGCAAACAGCTGTCGTATTACAAGCCTGTTGGCAGCTGTTTACCGGACACATCGCAAACAACCGAGTACGATGCTGTGGTTTCAGTATACTTGGTAACTGTCACTTCACTTCACGCTTGCATCTTCACTCGCGAACTTTCAAACTTGTGTCATCGGTACTGTAATACTTTGTTTCTGTTTGTTTGTGTAGATAACTACGCGCGGTATTGCCAATTGGTCGACAATTGTATAAATAGACCTAGATAAATAGGACAACAATTTATAACCTTCTCGTTTGTCACAGGTATGTTGATTACGTTTTTAATAATAGCTTTTCGATAACCTGAGATAGGATCGGATTTCATTAGTGGAGGTGAATAGAGGCAGTAATTTGAAGCGCAAAATTCCGTGCCATGAAATTCGAGTTTCGGTATCGGGGAACAAAAAGTGAGATAATAAAAGCATTGAGTTAGTGACAGCCTTAAAAAGTTTAATTACCAACTTCTTGAAAAAGAATATTGATTTTCTCCTAAGCTTTTGTACCAAATTCTAATCAAACCGAGACGAACAAATTTGGTTCTTTTGGGATTATCTGAATCCAATTTGTTCGAGCCAGGAAAGAGTTTTGAGGTTCTTAAGAAAATTAAATTACCTATATGTACCATAAGTCACGGCATTACGGATATTTACGTGTGTATTCACGTAATGGAAAGGGAAAAGGTTAAATAGACTATAAAACAGGCTTTTCACGGCATACAAACTTTGAGGATGGGGGCGTACTATGAAGGAAGGAATTAGATACCTAGACTACTGGAGAGCTAGTTCGCATTCGAGGCAAGGAGTGTTTACCATCTTCGACTACACCGTCACTTAAATTAAGAGAGCTGCCTAGCCGGTCAGTCATAAGCAAAATTTATACCATTGCATGTACTCGTATATTAGTTCAATGAAGGTATCTATGTACGAACCACGTTATTTTCATATTGTACGCCATACTGTATACAGATTTAAACTTAAATCACAATGCAACCTTCAACCTTAGAAGTTCAGCATTTGCTGCAGTCCATATCACGAGTATAGGCAGTACAAATAATTCATTAAGTGACTTCTAAAATTAGCACCATTATGATCTTGAAATATATAGACTCCAGAACAGTTATTTAGATTCTAATTTCACTGAGTGGCACTGTGTTCTCAAATACTTATCGCACGTCATGTCAAATGCCGTCTGATTGCAAACTGCAGCAGGTGAGCTGAGTACGTCATGGTCACTTGGACGCGGTCCAGTCGCGTGCCCTACTGTCACAATTCTTCTATTAGCAGCTAGCTACCAACATGACGGTCAGTTGAAGTTTACACTTCACCTTTAAACTGAAAGACTGACCATGGGACTGCTATATACGCCAGAGACACTCAAAGCGTATTCTATTAGTTTGTGTTTCTTTTAGGTACACTAACAAGTTCAATTTGGAGATTGGATGGATTCGAATAGCAGCAATCCAGGTTTACGTCCTACGCGTTGCTTTACCAACTGACCTTGAAAGTTATGGTTGTTTTCAGCTAATCTACCATAAATTATAAAACCATACTGTTTTTGTCATAAATGTAATATAGTATGCTTTTTGGAAATTCGTAGTTGATATCCGATGGGAGAATTTATTGGTTTTCGAAATACAGTATGTATCACTAGTTCGGTATCAATAGGTTCATAATATTTATCTAAAATTGTAATGCCCAATAAATGGTTGGACACCTTTGGAAAGGTAAGTAGATATTCTGCGAGAGGATGAGAGTAATTTTATTGAGGTATTGACATTTAATTTATAATGAAACATGAGAATACCCACGCATTTAAATTCAAAACGGGCAGCGAACGGGCAGTAAATTAATTGAAAAACAACATTATGTTCAGAAACATGGTATCTAAAGCAAGTGTCTCGTTGGCTCTCGTGGGCTTTTGACTAAAATAAAATAAATCCTGCTTTGTTTTTTCTTCCTAATTAAGCAACGTTGGCTTAATATTTCGTTAGCAAGCTATAAACCTTTAAATTATTTGAAGCTACAACAATATTTTAATTCAGGATGACGTAAGACAATCCCGCGGGTATACTGCATCTCTTCTTGAATATGCGACCAAATGTGGTTTGTACAGAGTGGTTGAAACAGTGTGGTTGTTAGTCAGAATTATCCGACCTATATTCACGAAAATGAGAGAGAACTAGTTCTAGAATCGTTAGAGATGCAGTTGAGTTATTCCTACAAACGTGATTTTTCGAAGTATTGTTAGACATGGTTTTGAGACTCACCAAAATAACTCTATAGCTCTTGTTTTAAGAGCAATTAAAAGAAAACCTACCAACTTAACATGATCCAACTATACTTCTATACACATCGACGTAGAGTTCTTAATGTTTGCGTGAGTTATCAACTCACTCAAAACTCAGAGTGGTGAAAATTGCAGAATGAGGTTTTGAACTAAACATTGTTTATAAAACGAAATCAAGCCTAGAAATTAATGCGAGGAAAATAAAAGATATTTCACGAGTATTAAATAAACTTTAGAAAATCCCATTAGATCTAAACAAAATGACAATTAGTTTAGTTTTTTTAATGTTGTGTTTGGTATTTCTAATTTAACTGAAACAAATAAATATACACTTTATTATATTAAAAAAATCTAAACCTCTATCACTATGGCTTTACTCACCCACGTTTCCTGGTTTAATTGGTTGCAAAAAAGGAGAGTAGAAATAGGTGCAAAAATAAAATAAAATTTATTCCTGGAAAATGGTAGATTGGGTTCATCAATAAACGATTTATAACTTTACAGTCTTCCAAATATATTTTTACAACGACCCTTTTATAGCAGGATTAGAAGGATTTGAAATTTGCATAAACTCCTTTTATCCTTCGTCAGTTTCCAGAATGGGAAGAGAGTTAAAACTTTGCGTAATCCTTTTTTCGTTGGATTATTCTGATATAAAATTTTATGTTTCTTTTTATGGAGCAGACATGAAAGTGTTTAGGTACCTACCTACCATCAATATTTCCACACTCAATACTGTAAATGCGAAAGTACGGTAGTAGAAGGTACTTACATAAATTTATTATATCTCCATCTATTTGTTACACATCCATCAATAAGTAGAGCGATGGTGCCTGAGTGGTAGCGGTGTGCACAATCTAATGGTTCGATTCTTGGCCCTGCACCAATGACTAGTTTAGTATATAAATAATTTTTGTGCAGTTCTTATGTCATCGCTCAAAAACAGTGAAGGAAAACATCGTGAGAAAACCGAGAACGAACCGAGGTATGCCCGAGAACCTCAAAATTTCAAAGACATTCATGAACATGCACTGGGCCAGCATAGTGGATATCATATATCTCTGAAATAATGCCTGTGATCCCAGCAGTGGGATCATAATAGCCTGATAATGATGAACTAAGTAAGTAAAAGTATTTAAAGATAGAATCCATATGACAAATTTTGGCTAGGAAGTAGGATGAACTTGGATACTGAACTTGGAACTAGCTAAATGCTCGTGACTTTGTACGCGAAGGATTCGGCCTTCAGACTCGCCAATGGATATAGTTAAAAAAAATCTTTTTTTATGCACACTTTCTTTATACTGGGTGACTGGTTAGGAGGTGGAAATATTCGGATATTGTACACATCATTATGAACAAATTTCACTAACCCAACCCTGAAACCCGGGAAAAAATCAGCTATTCCAAACATTTCGTAATACATAATGACTTTTAAGAAATAAACTTGTATTTAAAAAAATATTAAAATCTCGTAATTTTGTAAAGTCGCGAGCAAAGTCGTAGGGAGTAACTATGTAAATGTCAACCCAAATTTTAGTCCTTCGAAGAAATCTGATTTGAAAATTTTTATTCTCCTTTTTCTAAAGCAACTGAGTGCCGAGATGAGCATAATTGAGCATACGTCGCTAAACCTTTGCGTAAAGTAATATAGTATACCTAATCAATATGTCACTATGTTAATTAATTACCTAATTACAGTAAATTACGAATGTAATCGCTTTGAGGCGAACATAAGTTCCTCACTTCCACGGAATTTCAAGCCCTAATTAATCTGTCTAATTTCTTCGTCTTTGCGGCGACTCTTACCCGCAACATCTGTTGCTAATAAAAACAGTTGAAATGCTTGCTTTTAACACAAAGTGTTAGAGCTTAAAATCCCTAGATATAATGAATGAATAAAATGAATGTCTTACATGACATCTACCCAAATAAAATAAATATTTGATACTAACTGTTACCCATCATGACTTCTTATGGGAATAATTTTTTTAAACTGTCAACCCCTATTTGACTCTACTAATTTATTCCTTTCGCAAAATCGTTTTTTAACAGATTTTTACACCACGTAAGGAATACCTGCCAAATGAAAGTCAAGGTAGTAGGTTTGAAGATCAAGTAGTTTTAAGATTTCGTGATGATTCAAACAGTCATATTCAGTGAGTTTCGCTTTTTAAAATCTGATAATGGCTCCACTTACAAAAATGCCGTTTGCGTGATAAAGAGACATGTTTGTGTGTTGCTGAAGAGGTTTTCTTTTATATGAAATCTTGTTATACGTGATAAAAGTTCAAGATATGATCGATCCTGTACAATTTATTTTTACTTAGTAGGTTAGAACGAGACGGTAGGTGAGTTGTTCTTTGTAGTGGTATATTAACTTAAATGTTTGTGTTTTGTGGTTATATGAAGTCGTTTTTTTTAGCAAATTTATTTTAGAAATTTTAGTGAAACTCCTGATAGTGGAATGCTTAAAACCTTCTTTAACTCTGTTCGGGGCAAACTACTAGTTTATTTTTAAATACGATTACACATCCATGCATGAATACCTCCTTGTTTTGAATCGAACAAAAGACAACACAAAAGTATTGTAGTGATTTATTATCGCGAAATTCGTACAGCTATTATTTGAGTTGGTTTAAAAACTACTGATCCCTAATTAATTAATGTTTTGTGGGAGGGTTGAGGGTTTCTTCTACACATGATAAAAAAAGAAACACGCTAATTGGTGTACAGATGCCGGCGTAATCGCTGTATATACATTACACATAATATTATTTTAAATACACAAGCCGAATTGAGAACCTTCCTCCTTTTTCGAAGTAGGATAAGGAAAAGAGGTTTGAGACAGTATAATACTATTAACGCAAATTAAAAAAAGAGTAACTGCAAAAGATAGCTCCAAAGACAAAGGATCGTTAACCACAGGGTTACACAATTTGCACATGGTTTACATTGTCCTTGCCATTAACTTTGTGTGTTTTAACGTATAGCATTTAGTTAACTGATGAGACAATAACTCTTCTTACTGTTCTCCTCGCTCCTTTATAATCCGGGATCCAAGACGTAATTTCAGAAACGTCTTAAATGAAAACTAACGCTGACATAAATCTACTTGCGCTGAATTTATCGCCACTTAGACTAAATACTATATTGAAAGTAGTTTTTATATTTGAACTGTTGTTCCACAATTTCATATCATCATTATCATAATCAGCCTATACTAGTCCACAGCTGGACATAAGCCTACCCCAAGCGACGCCAGCCGTCTTACGTATATCGTCACTCCAACGAGTCTCAGGGCGTCCTACGCTCGTGGTCTCCACTGTAGAAAAAGTCTACCCCAACGGTTATCGGTTCTGCGACAGATATGACCGGTCCACTGCCACTAAGCTTCACAATCCACAATTTAGGATTCACTATTTATATGATAAAGAAAATTAAAAAAATTGACGAGCGGTAGGATTCGAACCTGCCCCATCCAGATTTACGTACTGAGTGCTCTAGCCGCTAAGCTATCACCATCGTCGGTAGTAGCACTTTCAAGCAGTTTACGAATCAAAATGATTATACAGTTACAGTCAGTGTTGTGTGTCGTTGTGACAACCCTGCGATTTCTCAAGATCAAGTGAGGGTAGAAGAACAAAACACCCGCTCTTCCCACCGGACTCACCCGCAGTTTAAAAAAATCATAAAGACGTAGGTACTATATAAGTAGTGATGTGTTGAGTATAAAACTGAAATCGACTATTTTAACCACAGATCTATTTTCAATTATAGACGCCACAAGTCGACCTACCTTGCATGTCATATTATCCCCAATACAACCACGACAAATTGTCGTAATTGAGTCCGGCTAAAACCAGTCTGCTCAATCGGCGCCACGACATCACGTGTCAGTTTGAAACGAAAATGGGTAATTGTGAAATACTGAGGTGTAAGAATAGTACAAATAGAGTTGGCCATCAGAATAAATATATTTCTTTACACAGGTAAGTACTTTTAGGTACAAACATTTGATACGCTTAGTTTTCACACTGTTTAGACCGCTTGTGAAGTCTACTTGGATATAGGTCTGTGATTCTAACAATAATACAATAATCTCCTTTCGACTTAGTACCTTAGTACTTTATCGTGTAACTTCTATTATACGAACATATAGGATAGGTACGTATAGACAGATATGTTGAAACTGGATAATAAACATAAAATGTTATAGAGTTACGTAAACTTGGCTCTAACTTGAGAGTGGTAATGGTTCCGCCTCTGACTTCCACAGTTCTTTATCGAAAATGGCAAAAGTAGAATTGGAAAAATTTTTGATGTCCCTCGTCCTCGGGTTTAGGTTGAAAACGTTATTAGATCCAGCTGATTCCAAATTAAATGAGAACTAAATTGCTTTACTTCATCATAAAAGAAATCTTGAAACTTTCACGATTTTCCACTTTAAAATATTGTATCAGTTTGATGATTGATGGCCGTGTCATAAACGCTTAAGTAATCAATTTCTTAACGACGTTAGTTGCAGAAATACATATAATTTTTTTAAATTTGACATTAAAAAAAATATACATATATATATACTATCAGAATCTTGCAGTGTTACTCGATACACTTAGGGAATTTTCCGGGATTAAAAGTATAAGGTTTTTATCCTTCGGTTTAATCAGAATATACATATATAAAAATTATCCATTACTGAGTTGAGTGGAAACAAATACCTTTGTTTAATGCTGCACTTAGCAGCCAGAGCTATCTCTTTTGCACATTTTCAACTTTTATAAAGATAAAAATTCGCTAAGTAGGAAAATAAAATGATTAGTCATTATTTTAAAAATAAGATTTCAAAAGTTTAAAGTAAATTTTGTGTTGATTTATTTTATTTTGGCAGAAGAAACAAAAAAAAAATCTTTCTTTTATTTTTTCAATAAATTAATAATATGGAAATAGCTTGATGCACTTTGCAATGCTATTATTATTATTCAAAAGATAAATATGTAAAATCTTTTTTTTTAAGTTCTTACTTAGAGATTTTATTTTTTATGGAAGTCCCTTTAAAATCATCCCAGTCGTTTCGGAGATTAGCCGTCACAAACACAAAGACAGAAAAACAAAAAAAATAAAACTTTTTTGTCATAACTATCGTATATATATCGTATATGTATCGTATATATATTATTTATATTATGCATTTAGTAAAAAGCTGTTGTTTTCATATTACAAACAGATTACTTCAATTTTATTTATTTGTACAGATGTTGAAAATGTGCGAAAGAGATAGCTTTGGTTGGTGGGCGCGGCCTTAAAAACACACAAACTACCAAATTCTAGTATGGTATCAGTAAGAAGTGCGTAGATACGTTAGATTAGTTATGGTAAAATATAATTTACTTATTCATTACGCAATAGCGCAAATAAAAATAGTTTCCATCGTTATTTAGATGTCTATTATACCTAGGTAAATACAAACTTTGCTAGTTCTTTCTAGTTCATAATAAAAAGTTCTAGGGCAGCGCTCAACAGTTCCGCTTTGAGGAACTTCCAAGTCAAGCTTATTCAACTGAAGCCGGACGACAAACTTATCGAAGAATATAGAATAGTTTAAAACTAGGTTAATCCAATAAACGGCTGTTTCGCTGCCAAACTAAATGTTTTGAAAACTTGTTTTGGACGTAATTGAAGAGCTCTATGGCATCTAGGCTATTCTTAGGCTTCACTGCACACAGCATTGCCGTCATTCAACGCTTCTTTATTGTTATTAGTGGTATACATAATAAAGTACAAATAAGTTTTAAAAGAAACAACTCATAAAATTTTATCAAACCATCCAAATGATTTGAGAAAGATCTTTTGAAGAAGTTAATCTTTTGTTCCAACTGATTGGTTCAGTTGGTCGGAGATAAGGCCCAGGATTCCGAACCCAAACATTAAAGAATACATCAGTATTTGACCGAACCGATCCGCTAACATATCTACTGACATGTTTTCCGAGCCAATATGCTGATAGAAGTAGTCAGATAGAAGTCAGTGGCCTTAACCAAGTAATGCCCAAATTAATAAAAAGAGAGGCTTTTTGAAGTCTGTTAAAATGTCTTAGAACAGCAGTTTTTTTTTGTTATTTGATGGTAGGTCCCATAGTAAAAGTTGTTCATAACTATTGGTACTATGGACCCATTTCGGCTTAGTACACCCTTTTCGCGTAACCCTGTATATTGAAAACGAAGGATGGAAATGCAAGAATTAAAAATGTCCTTCCGCCATTTATTTTCTCTCTCTTGTTTTAAAACTAGAGGATTTTAGTAAGCACAATACAAATGTGATCAATTCTAAACTTATCATCGAAGTAAAATCCACTCGTATATCTTTGGACATTGAAACAGTCTGGTAACATTTCTGGGGTAACAACCCTCGTGCCAGTCACATGTTACCCTTCTTGGCATGGATCCAGGCTTCAGGTAGTTACTAGATCTACCCAAACTACTTATATACTACCTTTACCTGTTGAATAATGGATCCTCGTTCCCTAGAGCCTTATTTGAATCGGATTTAATGATGTTTACCATTATGTTCATGGATTTACAAAGATAAGGATGTTGTATCTCGTACAAATTTCACGAAAAAATGGCCTGAGTTGACTTCTTAGATCAGACAAACAAGAGCGCGTTGTTCGTGTACAATAGGCATGATTCCTAATGTTTAATTTATTACAAATAACCAGCTTAGCAATGAATATAAGTAAATACATTACACATACTGAAAAAATAATTTGAATTGGCTGATAAATCTCTGAGATATGAGTATTTAAAGTTTTAGGTGGGGATAGAGAGGGGATGTTCTATCCCTTTCTCGCAAAGCGTGTGTTAGTATAGCATTTGTATGGCGCTCCTGAGCCGTGACGTCAAGGCTCAGTATAGTGCGCTCTCTGTCAAAGGATGAAATTAAATTAAATTAAATTAAAATGCTTATATCTTATTTATTTTTGAACTAATTTTAATTTTGTTTTTGTTGATGTGCTCTATTTATGATCAGCTTTTTTATGAGGTAATAAAAAAATATTAGTCATCATGCCTATTATCGTTCGTGTACAAATGTCACCATATTTCAATAAAAAAAAAAAAAACAATACACCGCTAACCACGCAAAACGCAAAACCTGTAAGTACGGCTCACATACTCATTTTTTACGCACACTAGGAAACTTTTAGCTACAATGAACTAAGTCAACATTCAAAAAGGGCGGCAAGGTCGTCTGCTGGATAAATTTGACTACAGGCATCAAGGGTGAAGATGTGTTCGCACCCGCCACGCCACGAATTTCCAAGCGTATTTGATATTTTAATTTTATTTTTACAACCAATTTTAATTTAGCTTGCAATAAATAAAAATAAATAAATTTTCGGGACATTTTGGCATACTCGGTCATCTGACGCCAAACTAAGCAAAGCTTTTACTTTCGCTGCCAGAAACTGATATAGATACACATAAATATTTTTTATTATATTATATATTATATTAACGCACCCAGATATAGAACAAACACAAATATTCATCACATGAATGTTTGCCCTAGGTGGGAATCGAACGCACGCGCCCCCAGTCGCAAAAGGCAGGTTCACTACTATCTGGGCCACCAAGGCAGTCAGTATAATAATATATTTAGACTAAAATGTACACAGGTCACTATGATAGTTCTAGTACGGTTTTAGTTACTCTTGGTTTGGTCGTCTTTGAGCCGATATCCATAACTTTGGATATCGTTGATTATATCTATAGTAACGGGAGTCCGATTGCCAAGTCTCGTCTGAATATGTTCGTAATAAGTTTTTTGTTGTTGTTTGTGAGCGCGTTGTTTGTTCCAAAAGCATATATTTCTTTTGTATAAAATGGACAGGAAAAATAAATTACAAAGCAAATATTGTTGATTTATAAAACGTACTTATTTACTTACAAAAACTACTACTAACTATTTACTTTACAGGCCGCCACTTGTGGCACTAGCTCGTAAGTGTTTTCTATCGTGTTGTTAATTTTATTTCTGTTGTACACAATAAAGAGTTTCTATCTATCTATCTACAAAGTTGTGCTTTGTTTTGTCGTGTCGTGTCACCAACGGCGTGTCACTGATGGACTTTTCCTGGTAGGACTCAGCCAGTCACAGGTCACAGCTGTCGAAAATGGCAGTGCCAAACAGGATTTTGAATTGCAAAGTGATGCTTGCTGAATTTTAAGCTCTACTGGACTTTTGATGCCGACATGAGAAAATCATATCGGCCCATTGTATTATTTAAACATATGCACTTTCATGGTGTTACTGTATATTAATAATAAATTGTTATTAATTAAGTGTTCGTTAAGTGTTTAAGTGGTGTAATGAGGTGAATGTGTCTTCGTGTTGTTTTCAAAACTACATGGAAATCTAAAGGTGAAATTTTCACCACTTTGCTGAGGCATGACTTGGGCTTGACCGTAACCTACCTTGCTTGTCTCGGACTGTAAATTATTTCAGGAAATTTAAACTTGATACTTACACGATACTGACAAATGCACAAGACGTGTGAACAAAACTCCTAGCTGGAAGAAATAAAAAAAGTTCTGGCCGCTATGTGTTTGTAGGACGTTGAATGACATAATGCCTACTATCAAAATAAACCACACTACCACCACGATTTATTTATCAATGTCTAACTAGCTAAGACTCGCGGTTTTACTCGCGCGGATTACTCCTTTACATCAGCTATCTGCCAGTGAAAGTTCCGTCGAAATTGATCCAGCCGTTTCGAAGTCCATAGGATACATACACACATTGATTTTTATATTTATATAGAAGATTTAAAAAAAAAAACTTACATAGGTGAAATAACATAAATAATAAACAAGATGGCGCATTGTTGTTTTCTGGCTGTAATATTCGACCCCCAAATGTGTCTCTGTTAGCATGTCTCAGCTCAGCGAGCTTATTATCCGTCAACATAAAATATATTATTTCTGTCAACACATAGATTCAGTTAGCATGTCTCAGCTCAGCGAGCTTATTATCCGTCAACATAAAATATATTATTTCTGTCAACACATAGATTCAGTTAGCATGTCTCAGCTCAGCGAGCTTATTATCCGTCAACATAAAATATATTATTTCTGTCAACACATAGATTCAGTTAGCATGTCTCAGCTCAGCGAGCTTATTATCCGTCAACATAAAATATATTATTTCTGTCAACACATAGATTCAGTTAGCATGTCTCAGCTCAGCGAGCTTATTATCCGTCAACATAAAATATATTATTTCTGTCAACACATAGATTCAGTTAGCATGTCTCAGCTCAGCGAGCTTATTATCCGTCAACATAAAATATATTATTTCTGTCAACACATAGATTCAGTTAGCATGTCTCAGCTCAGCGAGCTTATTATCCGTCAACATAAAATATATTATTTCTGTCAACACATAGATTCAGTTAGCATGTCTCAGCTCAGCGAGCTTATTATCCGTCAACATAAAATATATTATTTCTGTCAACACATAGATTCAGTTAGCATGTCTCAGCTCAGCGAGCTTATTATCCGTCAACATAAAATATATTATTTCTGTCAACACATAGATTCAGTTAGCATGTCTCAGCTCAGCGAGCTTATTATCCGTCAACATAAAATATATTATTTCTGTCAACACATAGATTCAGTTAGCATGTCTCAGCTCAGCGAGCTTATTATCCGTCAACATAAAATATATTATTTCTGTCAACACATAGATTCAGTTAGCATGTCTCAGCTCAGCGAGCTTATTATCCGTCAACATAAAATATATTATTTCTGTCAACACATAGATTCAGTTAGCATGTCTCAGCTCAGCGAGCTTATTATCCGTCAACATAAAATATATTATTTCTGTCAACACATAGATTCTTTCTCCCTCTACGTGTCAACACAATAAAATCTGATGGGAGTGACAAGGACAGAAATAATCTCAATTTATCTTAAAACACCATTGATGTATATATTATATACCTACTATACGTACTAAAACACCTTGTAAGTTTACATAGGAATATTAAAAATAAACATTTAACTACGTACATACCTTATTTTAATATTTTACTTAAATATTTTGTTATATTCTTTAAAAAAAATGTTATGTCATGTTTTTGGTTTTAGGGTTCCATAGTACTAGAAGGAAATAAATTAGTTCTGTCCATCCGTCCTAATCCTTTAGATCCTTCCAAGTTCTATATCTATTATACGTGCACGAAACTTTGCACAGTTACAGTTTTGGTATAGACCTCAATCAAAATAATGTAATATAAACAAAATAACAACAATTATTTGCTTAGTAGGTACATGTAAAATTTGATTATTTTTTTTGTGCTGAATCCCCTTTTTTTAGAATATCATTCAATAGGATTTTTGTAATTAACCTAAAGCTTTATATATTATTTTTATATCAAACTAGCAGACCTGACAGACGTTGTCCTGTCTTAGAAATGTCAAACACGCAAAGTCAAAATCTTATTTTCTTACACCTTGGGTTACATTATTGGAGTTTAGTAAGGTTCCCTATTAAAAAAAAAATATAATATAGCCTATGTTACCCGGGGATAGTGTAGCTTCCCAACAGTGAAAGAATTTTTCAAATCGGTTCGGTAGTTTCGGAGCCTATTCAATGCAAACAAACAAACAAACAAACAATCAAATCTTTCCTCTTTGTAATATTAGTATAGATGTACATATCTTTTATCAAATGTACATATCTTTTCGAAATATGGCCCGTCAAACTAATAAAAAGTTGCCCTGCATTTCTAAACTATTAAACATAGAAATTTGTTACTTTCTATGCCGATAGGTTATATTAAAAACCTTTACTCAAAATCATATCGAATATTTTGTGATTACAACTTTTTGAGTTAAAGGCTATAAAACTGTAATCAATTCAAGACGTTCTAGCTCAAAGATCATACACGTTTTCGTTATGATTATAACGAATAATTCACCGAGCTTAGTTCGTTCGAACATTTCTATAACCACCGAATTATTAACTATGAATGTGGTTGCAGTTGTGGTGTGGTTGTGGTTGTGGTTGCAGTTGTGTGGTTGTGGTTTTGGCTTTGGCTACGGAACCCTACCATATGCGTGTCTCGACATACTCTTGGCAAGTTACTGTTATATGTATATAAATAAATTTGATTTATTTGTTTAGTACGTAAGTTTTTTATGTATGATCTTTAGGGTATTCTGACATTTGAGCTGGTCACTTAAAATACATGCACATCTTTTTAACGATTTTTAAATGCTATTTAGTTAGGGAAGTTAGATAACTTCAAACTCTAATAGTAATTAATTAAGCTACATAACCGAAACCACGTGCATACACCTTATTATGAATTATGTAAGTGTTAATTACGTTCGCCTTGGGTGTTGCATGCAGAACTCAATTTCCTGGCACTCAAACGGTTTCCCGCTCTTATGGGATGGAGGGGTAAGGCTCGAGGGAGGAGGGGATTCATTTCCTCGTGATAAAGCACTTCGAATATGTAAACTCTGTACCCTGTTAACTTCTGAAGTTTAATTTATATTTTGTGCATTGTGCAAGCGGTGTTTTTAACACTGAGTATTGTTTGATATTTTAGTTTTTATACCATGTTACTACTTACAATGGTTCTAAAGGACAATCTTAAACAAAAAGTCACAATTTATTTCTTTTTTCATAGCTATAAAATTGCTTTTGACCACTGGCCGTTAGTTTGGATGGATATGATGCTGTCCCAGAATCATAATGAAATTCCTAAACCATAGATCTTCGTAAGTATCTATTACGGTTCGAAAGACACAGCTGTTAAAAGGTAGGATAGACGAACAGGCAGACAGCTTAGCTTTAGTAATAGGGTCCCGTTTACACCCTTTTGGTACGGAACTCAAAAAACATCGAAACTTTTATAAGTAAGTCCATAGGTATATGAACAACACAAGCCATGCTTTCAAATTACGTGACCCTCATCACAGCAATGATTAGCAAAAACTGCCTTCAAGCTAAAGGTCCCAACGACTTCCAAGGTCGGTGCTGGGCCATGTAGAGACATTACTCACCGCCCGCTGTCAATGGGGAAATAATGTTTTGTGGAGGTCGCGAGGGCAAAAATTGGCCTTTTAGAAGTTACTGTTTTGGTTGAGAATATTTTAACGTATGATGATATGGAGCTTGACTCATTTTGACCTTTCAAAATCACAAGCAGGCGTAGATCATAAATGCCTTTATAAATAAACTCGGATAATAAACTATTATCCTCCTTCTTTGTACCTAGTACTTCGGAACCCTACAAAATGTCAAAATAAGTTATTAAAATGTAATCACGGAACATCTCAATTGGGCCCTTACGTTCGAATTTTAAGTATTATGTTCCATCAACAGGATCTACGGATATAGGTATAAAGAAACCCGCATCAAAATAAAGTTGCCAAGAGTACGTTAACTTTGTCTCGAAACAGAGTTTTCAAGCGGTTCGAAGTAACAACTTGCAAGCTGATCTTCTGAAGAAATAATTTCTATAAAGTACAATGTATAAGCACCATATTATAATACGTTGAATATATTGAAAACAGAGCGGTAAGTACTCAGCTAGCCAAATTACCCAATAGACACATTTTTATGTAATTGTAGACAAACATGCGACGGCCACCTGATGATATGTAGTCACCGTCGCCTATGAACACCACCAATACCCGGAGCCGTTTTTTGTCATATTTAAATTTCATGTGATATCTATATTATCAAATATGTATTTCTTGTTAAAAAATGTTTTATTTATTTTCGTTGGCCAGCTCTCTTTGTATTATAGATTTAAACAATTTTTGATGCACGCCTACATACCATTATTTCAAACCTGAGGGATGACTGGCAGAAAATATTTAGTATTAAGTCCTACATTTATATGCATTTCTACATTATTTGTGAGTGTTCAATAAAGTAGGTATTAAAATAAACAAGTATGTAAAATAGAAAAGAACATTAAGACAAGTACACGGATATAAAAAAAAGAGTTACAAATCTTTTCTTTGTAACCGTTGAACTGTTCATTTCCTTTTAAGGCTAATTGAGTTTAAGTAAGAAATGCTCTACAAAAACGGAATGAGCTATATTTCGCTGACATGGCAGCTGACCGCTTGGCAAATTGCCAGAGAATCTGTGGCCCAATTTTTACATGACTTTTTTGAACGATTCGTGGTATAAGTCAAATAGGTACATATATTCGGTTCCCATAAGCTCTAGGTATGTATGCACGTGCTCATAGCAGTTTGTTGGGTGAAATATGACTTTGAATGGACCACTTTTTGTGAAACTTTTCGAGAGCCAACCTTTTGATGTTTACTCTACGTTTTTCAGAGCGACTCTGTAAAATTGCAGTTGCAGGTTTTTAAAGTAAGAGTTGAATATCAAATGCAAAACGTAGACTCAATTTAATGAAGTAGATAGTTGAAAAATATTGCTACCATTGAATTAAACGGAATATAATTATACGGGGTTACTGGTAACTAGTTAGTAAAAGTGTCCTCAGTCGCTGGGTTTACATCAGGCGAGTTGGCGGTCAAACGCAAGCCTATTATTAATTAAACAAATATAATGGTACATCAAATAAAACAACTATAGTTCTTCAACTTATCGAAATTCGCAACAAGAAAAACAACAGCCGTTCCATACAAAAACTCATTATTCCGACAAAATATATGAAACCGCTGTTTTTTTTGTCGCGAATTTAGATAAGTCTTGTAACAAAAGTTATTTATTTTGACGTTTTGAAGCCTTAAGAGGGTGCAAACTAACCAGTAACCCTGTATAAGTCTTCAAAAATATTTTTTTTTTGTTTTCACAAGAAGTTTTTACTGTTCTGAAGCACTCGCACTCGAAAATTACTGCTTGAGACACTTATAATGATAAGATTTAAGGAAAAATCTTGTTAAGTACAAAACTTAAGCCAAATCTTTTTCGTAGCGTTTTCTTACTCAACCCCACTAGCACGCTGGGTATACTGCAAACTAGTAGTGGGCTACTTTAGTAGTTGCTAACTATAGTAGCTTTAACTTCAACAGTCTATGGGCAAATATTATTCAACTATTTTTAAACGAAAACAGACAGACCAAACAAACATGAGTTGTTATAGGTTTAACGTGTGCATCTGTGTGTCTGTCTGTGGCATCGTAGCTCCCAAAACCCTTAATCAATTTATTTTGTTAAAAGGTGACTTGATCGAGCAATGATTTAAGATTTTTTTGAGCCGTTTGAATAATATCAGGTTCCTTCATCGGGGGTTTAAAAAAATCAATGTTTTCTTTATTAGCGGCTTTGCCCGGGTATAATTTACGTGCGAAGCCAAGGCAGGTTGCTGGCTATATGTATAAACCTTCCGTGAAAAATTATCTTACTGATGGTGAAAACCGCATCAAAATCCGTTGCGTAGTTTAGGAGGAGTTAGCGCTTATACAAACAGACAGAGAAACGCGGAAAGCGACTTTAATGTGTACTATGTAGAGAAGAGAAGAGAAGATAGAGACTAGCGGGGTTGCACGGGTGTAATTTACGTGTGAAGCCAGGGCTGGTTGCTAGTTATATATACGAGTATAAACCTTCCGTGAAAAATTATCTTACTGATGGTGAAAACCACATCAAAATCCGTTGCGTGGTTTAGCAGGAGTTAGCTAATACTGACAGACAGACGCGGAATGCGACTTTAATTTATAATATGTAGAGATTGTATTTTTTTTATATTTAGCGTTAGTTATCTATTACGTTTAGTCAATACATGCACATATAAGTAGATACCCATTGTCATCATTAATTATTAAAGTTATATTAAACTAATAAAGTGGACGTTAATATCTAAATTAGGTGTAACACTTTTAAAACAAGTAGGAACCTACTTATCATAGTAATTATTCAGGAACACTATATCGTCTGTTAATCTGAATTTGGTGCCCCAGTACGAAAAAAACATGTCAAACATTGTCAGATTCCATTTTAAAACCTTTCTCATCTAAATATAGCCGTTCTCCGTCGTGACTATTGTTTTATCATACACCTACATACATAATTATCTGACTACACAAGTACGCATCTCACCCCTCCGCCTTGGGGGATGAAAAGCATGGGCGTATGTAACAACGTTACTCTGAGAAAATGTTCAATACAATACTTTAGTTATGTTATATAATTATACAGCTAGTCTGTGGGAAGTGGATGATAGGCAAAACTTATAAAAATATTTAAGTATATTAAATAAACAAATTAGAGGGTGAGTAAGTACTTAGTCAGTGATATAAAAAGTAACTAATCTAAAAGTCAAAATGATCTAATATGTCGGTAACTAATGGGTGTTCCCCGATAGTTATAATTTGGGTGTCTTCAAATCACAAGTGAAGTGAGTGGTTTGTTTCGGCAAGCGTGCGCCATTGTAGACCGCATCATTGCTTAACATCAGGCGAGTCAGCGGTCAAACGCAAGCCTAACTTAATATTTACATAAAAAATATCTATATGTATCCAGAGCTTTAACACTAAATAAATCTCTCTCCTCTTATAGTTTTATGTCTATGGAAGCATTTTCTGCTGACATGAGTGAATTCGTTTCGAAGAATGTATTATCGAGCCAAGGAACTTAATCAGTTCATCTTAGTTCTTTGCTGAACAAATACCTCTCCCAAGGGACGCATCTCAGCCAGATCTTTGGCTTTTTGTCTCCAACTATTGCCATGCAATTGCCTTACTTAAATCGTCACTTTATCGAGCTTCAGGGCATCCTTCGCTACAATTTACAATATAGGTCTTGAAACAGCTATATGATTATTAACGGGATATATTTAGCGCGATAAGATTGTCAAGGGAGAGCTCCCGATATTTCGGCGCAATTATATGCACCATGTTCACGGGTAGACTGAAAAATGCGAACGGTTGGTCGAACAGGTCCAAGTTAGGCGCAGACTAAGCGATCTACCCTCTTTCTTAGTATAACTTTAGTGAACAACCGTGATATATTAAAGTAGGTCTTGTTTTTTTATTCTGCTTTCTCATCTAGTATCTGATATAAGTAAAGAGTTTTTTTTTTTTTTTTAAATTTAATAATACAATAGATAGATGGACAGTCGAGTAACTGTATACAGACCATGCGATATCAAACTAAATCAATGCATTTATACATGTACTGTAAATTAGAATATTGATAAATCGATGTTTTTGAGTTAAAGAAATCTTATTGATAGCCTAAGTAGTGGCAAATCTTTTTTTATGCCTTATGCAATCAAGCTGACGAGCCGCCTGATGGTAAGCGATCACCGTCGCCTGTGGATACCCGTAGCACCACTGTCTATCACATATTCAACTGTAGTCACAGCAACCAATCAAAGACTTTCCCCAAGAAATCATCGACATAACCAAATCAAAGCTAACTATTCTGAGCACAGACACAACTGATATCCGTTCTCGTTCACTCATTGTATTCAACACTCACGTTTATTTTCTAAGGCAATATTTGCAAATCGTCCCGGCTGTCAGCGTGGGAAATAGGGATGTCAACGGGCAAGTACCCGAACGATATTTTATTACATCGTCTCGGGACAACAGTGGAAAATCGCTTATGTGCGTGAGCTTAATGGCGTTGAAAAGATTTATGGCCTACCCCTTGCACACTTCTACAGATTAACCCCTGAACAGAGCACTATAGTGGCACGATAACTCTTCGGGATCATTGAGCACCGGATGTGCGTAGCTGGTGATGGGAGGCATTGAGATATGTGATAGAGATTAAGGTATAAACTAAACAAAATACAAGCTAATACTAACACTACAAATACAGTTAGACTGCCCATAGACCGTTGAAGGTCTAAAGACAATCCAAATGCTAAGGTATAACATCATCATCATAATCATTTCCGGCATAGGACGTCCACTGCTGGACATAGGCCTCCCCATCGAAAAAGGCCGGTTTGAAGCGGCCTGCATCCAGCGTTTCCCTGCGGTCTCTTTTAGGTCTTTTAGGTACAACATAAAATTATGAATATGAACTTGCTGCAGTTATATTATTATTAACGGGATGTTTACCGTTATTGAAGCTCCCTATATTTCGGCGCAGTTACATGTACCATGTTCACAACCTTTAGGTAGACTACCTTATCACGGTGAATATCCCGTAAAATCATATAATTGTAGTGAACAACCGTGATATCTTAAAATTGTGTTTTATGAACTTGTTGTTCCAAAAACATGTCAAAAATAATTTTAAGAGCCCATATTTTTTTCATTTTCGTTCATTTTATAGCCAGAGATATATTAATACACATTTTTGATGATATAAAATCACTCAGTGGGAATTTTAAGGACCTATAATTTTCATGTTAATATTTTATAGAATATCGAAAGAAAGAAATATTTTTATTCCATCTCTACTGCCAAAATAAAAAGGCTTTAAATCGTTTATATTGTTATTCAAAAGATAATATCTAATGGGTTTTAGAATACATAGTAATTTTCTATTACATCTTCAGAAAGTTTTAAAACGTGTTAGCGATATATACCTCTGGCTGGAAACGTTGTTTCGAAACACAAGTTCTAAAGTTTAGTTCTTACTGTGCCTGACGTTTATTTTTCGCGTTAATCAGCAACCATCGTCGCAATTCTATATTATAATTAAAATACGCCTCAATGACTATCAACCTCGATCACAGCTCAACAGAAACAATCAGCTTCACAAATCAACGTAACCATGTGACATCTATAGGATTATAGCTTCAAAATTAGATCAAAGGACACTCGTCAATATCCCTCCCTCACGCCTATACACTTCGGATATGGAACTCTATTGGATTAATTGATCTCTATTTGACTCCGGATGTACAACACCCGACTGTGAAATTTCCTTATTAGTACAAAACGGGCGCGCACTACCAATAGGCAATCGACCATTCTGCTTAGACCTCTCCATCTCGTTTGTCTTATTCATTGGCTATTAGAAATCAAGAGAAGCCGAGAGCTCGTACACACTGGTCATTAAGCCGATGTTTGGTTTGGCAGCTGCGGTCTTATCATTACCTATTGGTTAATTCGAACCGTGTTTGTTAGGGAAAACGAACTAGTGAAAATAATGTTGTTTTTGCGCTGCGTCGATACGCGAAGAACTCAATATAAGCTAGTGTATTTAGGATGCGTGCTTTTTCACATTCGGAATATAACCTGGAGCTTTGTATTGGATTCATGCGTTCATTCACGTCCGGGATATTCCAGAAGGGATGGTGAAACGCAAAGCGAATGCGGTGCGTGGAATTAGCTTGCTCGCAGTACAGTGGTATTGTCAAAAGCCGAGTGGAAATGAATTCCCCTGGAGGCTTACCGTTGCCATCCGTGGAATAGGAATTAAACGTGAAATGAGCTCGCATATGATACATGCGTTTAATTAGTCGGGAACATGTCTCGTTTATTCGAAATTGTTTTCTGTCTCGAATGTTTTGTGTAAGTTAAACTTCTCTTTTCTGTAGCGGCAACTGATTGCCTAACTTTCACAAATTTTTGATCTGGTAAAATTTGCGATTATTCCTTTTTTTGTTTTACTTTTTCCCTACTTAGTTTCAAATAATTAAAAAAATAAACTGTTAATAGAGTAATGTTTTATTTGTAACTAGTGGAGCTAGCTTGCTTAAAAGAAACTGATTCCCTTTCCTATAGCAATTTAACTGTCCAAAACGCTGTTTATTTCTATTATACTTACGCGTCCATTTAAAAAAAGTGAAAAATTAACAACAAAAGCTCTTCATCAATAAATTCAACTGTAGAGTTCAAAATTAAACCAAGTCAATATTTAGTACAAACATGCCAAAATTTAATTTGATTGCGTGTTTGAGTGCATAATGTAACTCAAAACTCGAGTGAACGCAGATTGAAAGATAGAGCACGAATAGCGCGATTATTTAGCGAATATTAAGCGAATTTGTTTGCAAAACGCAGCGTTTAGAGCTGTCAGCGGTAGCGAAGCGTAAATAAATGGTTGCTAACACACACAATATCATCACTGTTAATAGTTTTGAAGCTTTGAACAAATTTTGCTCAGGGTTTTACTAAAACGTTCGTTTATTTATACACAGCTTTTGTTTATTTAGTTTAGTATATGTTTATTCCTAATTGGCTTGCGTTTGACAGCCATCTCGCCTGAAGCGGTCTACAAAGAAGCCCGCTTGCCTAGGAGGAACCCGAGCTGCTGGCTTTCCTTGAGGAGCGGTCTCCTCCAGGAAAGCCAGCAGCTCGGTGGTGGCTGAATTAGCTGCAGCCGGGTGACGCAAATGGGCCATGGAATGGCCTAGTTGCGGAAAATGCCCGCTACACAAATAACAAGTAAGTAAGTAACTAGGAGGAACCGATTCACTTGCGACTTGAAGACACCCAGATTGTACCCAACATCTTGCATAATTAAAATAGAATCAATGCGCTTCGTTCGGGTTTTTAGATACACTTTTTTAAAGCTAAATTATTTGCTAGTCTGATTACATAAATCAAAAGTAATTTTTCATATTGAAATGTGGTTCACTCTTCAGGGTTTACTTACTATTTCAATTTTATATGGCGGATGCCTTAAAGATGGCGGAAAAAATGTTCATCATGATATGGGTATCAAATGAAAGGGTTTGCTGAGAAGAATAAGTTAAACTAGTTTTTAAAAAGTATTTTTAATATTAATATGTATATATACAAAAGTGTTCCTGGATGTATAAATATAAAGTTTATTGGTATATAGTTAGAATATATTTGCGTTTTGGCCACCAACGCCATACGGACACTTACTCCTTTTTCACGCACACTAACAAACTTGAAACGATATCAATGAACTAACAAATAATCCACATGCAAAAAAGGTGGCAATTAAGATTGTCTGCAGGGTGCGTTCGACTAAAGGCATCAAGCCTGATTTAGGCTTGATACGTTCGCACCCGCCACGCCACCTTACCATATTATCTCCTTTGTTTGATTCATACGAGGTTACGAAACATAGTTTTATGTTGATTAAGAAAATTATGGATAACGGTACTAGGTATAGCAAGTAGTAGTATCAGTATCAAGACCCATCTGAAAAAAATAAAATTACCCCAGCTGAAAAAGCAAAATTCATTTCCGTTTTGTTAAATTAAAACCGTACATTTATAAGAGGCCCATCCGTTTTGTAAGGAGCATTTGAGAGCAAAGCTTCGAATAACCAGATTAATGTAATATTTTTGCAATCCTATAATTTTCTATCTTATTGCGCCCGAGATGAATGAGTTGCAACATTTTATTTATATGAACCGAGAATGTGGTTTTTAGTGATTTTAATAATTAGGTAAAAACGTCAGTTTTTATTTACTTTGAGCTCTTACTTTCAGCACCCGATCTATGAGATATTTACCATGATAGTACTGTATTTTCTGGAATGTTATGAGATAAATTATGGTCAATCTTTGTTCTAGATATAGAAACTGGCAATTATGAGCAAAAATCGACGTACTGGAGTCATGATTACAGCTATAGGACGTCCACTGCTAGACATATAGGCCTACCCCATCGACCTCCAAAAGGGCCGGTTGGAAGCGGCCTGCATCCAGCGTTTCAGTGCGGTCTCTTTTAGGTCGTCTGTCCATCTTGTGGGTGGACGTATTGGAGTAAAACAAGGCATATTTATATACAAATGGACACATTGTGTTCCTCATGTTCATAGACGTAAATAAAGGTACTTCGAATCCTCACGTCACATTCAAGCGGTGATTTGGCATATAAGAAACATCACATGAGGGTGACGTGAGGAATCCAGTGACCTTTATTACGTCTATGAATATGAGGTGACTCACGCGATGCAATCACCTCTTACCCCGTTCGATTAAAAAAGTCAACTGGCACAGTCAAGGTAATTTTTACGATATTTGCCCAGTATATTTGCTTTTATCCTTTGAATCAATTTTCCACATAAATACTACTATCAAAATAAAAAAGAAGAGTTAAAAAGTGGAGTAAGAAAGTAGAGTAAGAAAGTAGATTATACACCACAAATTTGAAATTCTTGTTTTCAATGGTTTGTTAGAAGTCTCTTCGGCGAGTCCACATGTGAAACAAAGTGTGGATTAGCATCTAGTGGACTATAAATCAGCTTGAACTCGCGATCCGTATACCGGGTTTCCCGTATACGTATCACCTTATCACGGTATACGGCAAGCGACACCGGTGACCCGGCTTTGATAAATTATGCGTCTGTCACGCGTCCCGCCCGCCCATCATCGATGTGACGACTAAATTATACCCAATTCACTCTCATGCTTGATACCATTTTTATAGAAGAAAAATTCAACGCCTTTTTCAATTTATTTTTTTGGATATGAAATGATTTTTATTCTTTAGAAATTGTGCCGTATCTTTGTGTTTTATTTAACTTGTAATGTTTGTATGTTAGTTTATTTGTTTAGGTCAAATCTTGCAAGCTGAATTAGAACCAGTTCCTCTTAATAATTTTTGCTGAATTATTGCATACACCTTAAGTTCTGGTGACAGCACAATATGCAATACCCAATATTTAATATTTTCAAAATGGCCGCTGCCCACAGATATCATTTTGTTGTGTAGTAGGCTGTGGTGGTAGGTATATATTTTTTGTCAATATCAAATGAAAGAGCTTGTAAGAAAGGACGTTTCATAACCTAATTGAAACAGTAGGAAACGATAAAGTGACTTAAACTCAATATGGCTGCCGTTCGAAGACTAACATTTTCGTTGCTAAAAGCTTGTTTTAAAAATGTTTTTTAATATTAAACATACAAAAACAACGGATGTGACTACTGAATTAAACCTAATTTGCTCTGAATATTGACACCGTTGCTTTGTAGAAAAGAGTTGGACGCATTTGTTTCTGTATGAATATATTTTGTTGTGAATAAATTGAATAAATAAATATTTTCTTTAAGAAATTGTGTCGTTTCTTGTAGCTCTTTCGTAAATTAGAATCCTGTAATAAGACCAAATGATTGAAGTTTTAAACTAACTTGAGATGTTTCGCTGTAATCTATTAAGAATTTGGCGAAAGCTTAATTAATTCATGGCTCTGGTAATGACGGGTTAAAGTTATCTATTCACTTTTGGAACGGTATTAGCAAAATTTTAAGTTTTCAGTAGTCCCCGACAGTTTAGACCCGATAGACATTTAAAACATGGGATCAAATCATGAAAGTATAAAGTTACTTTTATAGGGTATAAAATTACGTGCTTGTCCTGCTTTTTTATTTTTAAATTAAGTATATCTGAATATGAAGAACTAGCTGCTTCTCTTGGTTTTATACGATTATACTGTTTTCCGCATTTTCTTTTCAAAAAGTTTGTTTTCATGATGCATAGTATCGTTTTGCCAAATGTGATCAACATCGGTTTAGCCGTTTAGTCGTGACAAAGTAACAAACAAACAAAGAGGCAGTTGTTTTTTCATGTAAAAGTGTGATTAGTGTGTTAATTATATTCCTACCGATCGTACATAAAAATATATGTAGGTATTTTACTCCGTCTATACTGATAATAATTTTTATTTCATCCAATGGTTACCTGGAAGAGATTACTTTTAGTGGTAAAGCCGCCATTTGTGAAAATAGCTCATAAGTTTATCTATCTGTTTTTTTCTTTTCTGGTGTGTACTATAAACAGTTTCTATTTATCTATACTATTAATATAATATAATAATATAAAATTTAATATTATTATAATTATAATATAATATATATATATATATATATATATATATAATATTAATATAATAATAATCTATACTAATATTATAAAGAGGAAAGATTTGATTGTTTGTTTGTTTGTTTGCATTGAATAGGCTCCGAAACTACTGAACCGATTTAAAAAATTCTTTCACTGTTGGAAAGCTACACTATCCCCGGTTGATATAGGCTATATATTTATACCCGTGCGAAGCCGGGGCGGTCTACTAGTAATATTATAAAGAGGAAAGATTTGATTGTTTGTTTGTTTGTTTGTTTGCATTGAATAGGCTCAGAAACTACTGAACCGATTTGAAAAATTCTTTCACTGTTGGGAAGCTACACTATCCCCGGTTAACATAAGCTACAATATATTTTCAAAAAAAAATAGGGATCCTTACTAAAATTCCAATAATGTAACCCAAGGTGTAAAAAAATAAGATTTACAATTTTGACTTTGCGTGTTTGACAGTTCTAAGACAGGACGTCTGTCAGGTCAGCTAGTCTATCAATTATAAACATATATCATATAATAAACATATTATGTAAACATATGTATCATATAAAAAACATATATACGCTTCAGAATCAGAAAAAAATCAGATTCATACAAACTAATATAATAAAGCTGCTTGTTAGTGTGCGTATAAATTATAAAACTGCGATGCCTGTACTAGGCTAGGCCTATTAAAGCCATGTTAAACTTTTGAAGCGATCAAAAAGTTGGAGAAACGTTGGATGAATTGTATTGAGACTAAGTAAAAAAAAAAAAAAAACTTTTACAAAATGTGCATTCCGTTAATGTTTACCAGAATTATTAGTCCTTTGTTATTAAACAGACAATACCCAATAGTTTTGTTTAATTCTAACTTTGTATCAATTTAACTTTAAAAATATTATTATTGTGCGGAAGATATAGCTCCGGTGAGCGCGGCCTTAAGCTTCAAGGCTTTAAATACCAAAGCAAAAACGAATCTACTTCCCCAATATTGTGCTCATTTTTATTCATCAATTCCGAGAATATTTACTTGATATTTGCGAGAGATATCAAGTAACTACTATAAAATTTAATCTAGTCTGACATAGTTATTTCCACCTAAATCTTTTATGACATGCTCGCTTCTTATATTTGTACACAGCTCATAATAGCTACACATATATTCCACTTTGTATGGAGTGAAGCGGATGAATCTTGTAGTAAGACATGAAATATGAATTTTCTACATTCGTCTCTCTGCTTTCGTATGACTGACCAAGTTGCTTTTTACAAGTTTTATTTAACTTGCCTTGTTAGTTAGTATGTATATGTGGGAAAAATCTTGCAACTGAATTTTAGACCAGTTCTCCTCAATCGATTGTGCTGAAATTTTGCGTGCACCTTAAGTTTGGATGATAATGCATGGTTAGATAACGGCGTTAGTGACGTCATTCTAAATCCAATATGGCGGACTCCCAAAGAGTGCGGACTAGTTATTTTTCATGCACTCTCCCATAATATGGGTATCAAAAGGAAAGGGTTTACTGAGGAAAATACGAAATGAATTGATTTCACCTAAATTCAATATGGCTGATGCCTAATAGTATGTTCATAAAAAGTATTTTTTTTATATTAATCATATTTATTACAAACTTTTAATTAACTTGCAATGTTTGTTAGTTCATTTTATTTATATTACACGGTTTTTTTTGTTCATTTTTTTTTATTTTTATTATTGTTTGTTAGTTCGTTTAGGCCAAATCTTGCAAGCTGAATTAGAACCAGTTTCTCCTAACAATTTCTTCTGAAATTTTGCATGCACTTTTAATTCTGGTGACAATACAGCAATACCCATTATTGTACCTAATATTTTCAAAATGGCCGCCGCCAGAAGATGGCGGATGGTGTATATTTTTTGTCAACCCTGTTAGTGTGGGTATCAAATGAAAGAGCTTAAAGAGTAGGAAACGATAATGAGTACGTCATTTCAAAATGGCCGCGGCCACAAGATGGCGATTTTTTTTTTCTTGTTTGACATCGGTATCAAATGAAGAGTAGAAAACGGTAAAGTGCGTGACATCACACTGAATTCAAAATGGGTGCTGCTCCAAGATGGTGCTACATCCTACCACCGATCGACATATTCGTATTATGAAGAACAGCAAATAATCAAGAACGTTAGTGCGAAAGCGTGGTAATGCTATTAACTCTCTAAATATAGATAATTATGGAGTAATTCTACATTATGTTCCCTATTGATTCTTCGAAACATCGATCCTTCGGACTACTCTTTATCGCACATTAGTAGTTCAAACTTCGGTTACGGACTTGTTTTAAATATCTCTTAGGTGTACCCAATAAAAATAAAACAGAATTTGCAATACCTATGCAATATTTCTTGAGGAGCAAAGCTGTGTTTTTAGAAAATAGGGCCGTAATTTTAAACTGAGCTCATTTTAACTCTTGAAACAAGCCCTCTGGGCGTATCCAAACAACCATTGTGTAAACAAGTAGATCCTTAACCGGATCGTAGCAGCTACAATGGCGGTAATTTACTGAAGGAGACAGCGTACTCTGTCCTATTCTTGGTTGTTAGAAAATACTAAATATAATGTTAGATTTTTTAAGGCGAGTTTTTCCCACTTATAAGCAACGCTTGTTACTACATATAGACCATAAATATATTGTAATATTTGTATTAATGCAAATCCAAGGCACTAACACACAAGGTGCGTTTCGCTACTTCTATTTTTAAGGGTTTTCTCAAATTTTTCGAAATAAATAGCTATAATGTAAAATATACCTTTACGGTTTCCTTCATAATTATGAAATATATATATTAAGATATCGTAAGCGTCATTTAGTAAATAGGTAGCTGTTTGAATGAATGTTTGAATGTTCGAACGTCGTGTTTCGGTCTTTACGGTTTCCTAGAAAAAACATTCAATTTTGATATGTCAACATTTTTATAATTGTGTGACAAATAAAAACTAGAATGACCAATATTGCTAAAAGTGGGAAAAGAAGGCCTTAACCAGGTTTTGTTTTTAGTTTAAGCAAATTTGCGTTTTCTGCGAAATTTTCTTAATTTTTCTTTCCATAAGAACCTTCTACAAAGCATTAGAAAACTTTTAAAAAAGACGAATGTAATCGGTTAAGTCGTTCTTAAGTTATAGCGCGACCAAAGTAAATAGCGATTCATTTTTATATATAATTATAATAGGTGCACCCGCGGTTTCACCCGCGAGGTAAAATCGTCGTAAAGTTTTCTGAAATTTTCCAATTTTCTGCGCAATTTTCTTAATTTTTCTTTCCGTTAGAATCGTTCACAAAGTAGAACTTTAAACTTAAAAAAAAAGATGAATGAAATCGGTAAAGTCGTTCTCAAGTGATGGCATGACCAAGATAAATAGGGATACATTTTATAAAATATAGATTATTTAGAGATATTTAGATAAAATATCTTCAATTACGTATACCTAGTAGTTTTGTGAGTACAGTAGTACTAAAATATTGTTATCTTCGTCTTCAGAAAGTATAAACATTGATAAATTACTTAAACATATTATATTATATTATTTTATTAAACTTTCAAACTAGCAAAATTGCTTTCAGTGATACAACAATTTTATGAATCTAAAATTTTGATTACAAATGATTGAAGGCATTTGAAGGGTAGGTAAATTCATTGGCTTATTATGTTACTTTGTAAGGACAGTGCCAATCGAACTTTCTCATTAGTACCGCGTCAGTGGCGAACACAAGTAAGTACATTGCTCGCCATTGTGGACTCAGTCACACGCCGACTTCACCAGTAGTCATACTTGAGAACGATGTGACTAGGTAAGAGAGATTTCGAGAGATGGTGCTTTATTTTTAAGTAGGTACTATAGATATGATAAGCAAATCCTTACTTGTTAGATCTTTGCCTTAATCTTAATCCATCATACTTTCCAAGAACTATTTCAATCAATCTAACGAACTGAAACCTAGGTAAATGAAAACGGTCTAGAATCTTCAACCAAAATAAAATGAATGGACAGGCCCAGTAGAAGCGCATTTTTGAAGATAACAAAATGAGCGCCGGCTCTCATTTCGTTTCAGTCGGTCTCTAGCCGTAGGAAGTGCAAAACTTGTCTTTTGTTACGTGATAACGAAACATCTGGCAAAATCATGCATTCATATGCTTTCCCGAAGTGTAAATACACAATTAAAACCGGGATCTATTTTTTGTAACAAATATACTTGTAACTGTACATTTTTATTATTAGGTTTTGAAGTATATGTCCGACGGTTTTGATTCGTTTTTACTGAGCAATTTCAATGGTTAGGGCCCGTCCATTCATTTTATTTTAGTCGAAGTCTAGAATAACATTCCTATACTTTGCGGCCAGTCCTAACTTTACAGTAAAAAGGAGCCACCATCGTATTCTCCTAATAAAACTGATAGATAATTTTAGTTACATCGTTTGGCCAACTGTACAAATAAGTCAGTCGCTCTGTTTCTGTAACATTTCCATCAATCTACCTTTTTTATTCAATATCTTTGATCTCAATTCAACGAGACGGGGCGACATTGACAGGTACAAAGCTTTTACAAAGGGTCTTATGTGACATTTTATTATTTCTATTTTCATCTAAGATATTGGATAGAAATATCGATGAAAAATGTGTTATTGTATGTCACTATAATCATTGATATTGTCTTGAGAGTGACGTGTTTGAAATGTATTTGACAGGTTGGTGAGGTTGTGTACGACGACCACAGACGACGACCAAGTTTCCTTTAGTATACACTTTAGTGTGTTTGTAAAACGGCACAACAACTCTGTAAGTGCATATCAGAACGATGTGAAGGTAGCCAGAAAATGTACGTACCCTGAAGGAAAGTCGGTTATATCGCGAAGTGGAGCTAATTTAAAATAAATATAGAAATAGCAAAACAGTATTATTAAAGATACAACACACTAATATTAAAGCATAATAAGTATTTAGTCAAACAACAAGAAAATGCGTAAATCTTTCTTATCATGTACATTGCGGTATGTATCAAAATGTAAAAGAAATGTAATTGCTGAAAGTATTTTTATATGTTTTCTGAGATCAGGGGCCTTACGGACAACAGCTATTACAGGCACCTAATCCACTCAGTTGACAAATCACGCGACCGCAAACCGTATCTGGGCGCGATAAGGTTTGCGGTCGCGTGATTTTCCAACTGAGCGGATTAGGTGCCTGTAATAGCTGTTGTCCGTAAGGCCCCAGGTCAAACATGAAAATGCTAAAAACGTAACTTTTTAAGTTTTTTGAATGTCAGTCTGCCCGTGAACATGGTGCACGTAGCTGCGTCGAAATATCAGGATATCCCACAGGATTTAAAAAAAAAAAATTTTTCTGTGTCTACATCTTAATCTCGAACACAACTGAAAATAACTGCAGTGAACTGCACTATAGTTTAAAACAGCGATTTCTTGTAGATTTTCTGAACATAACAAAAACTTTAATTAAATTTGAACATTCGTACTTATCAAGACAAAATAATCGTAACACACTCAATAAATTCGCAAACGCGATTTAGATTGATTAGTTCGATAATTTTTTTAGGTTAAAGATAACACAAAAAATTAAACGTCTCCTCATAAGAGATTTAATTTTCAAATCATGTGAAAGTTATACCAGTAGATAAAGCTATTTCTTTCTAAAACAATGTTTCTTACTTTTTGAGAAATGTAAGAATAACCTCAAAAATCGATATATGACATATTTTATCCGCTAATTGCGATCCTATTTTAATAATTGACTACGGTAACCAAAGTAGTGTAAGTAAGTACTCATATGCAGACAAGCAAGCTCTATAAAGCAAAATCTAAAAGAAGTGTACCTATTCGTATTAAACAGATATTTACTTATCGCAAACACTACTGCTCTATGCTCGTATAAAATCATGTTACGATGGCTTTGAAGACAGCAAAACTCTGCCTTTTCTCAGAACAGTTCCCGGAGGGCGTTTGAGTCACATCGTCAATCTCGTCCGTATTGCTGGTTTTTCTCAAATGTACTACAAACTTGTCCGGCTTGCTCTAGACAGGGAGTTACAGAAAGAAACAACTTCAGAAACTATGATCATTGATGTATATTCGTCAAATTAAAATAAGTTTTCATCTTCATCAGCAATATGACGTCCACTGCTGAATATAGGCTTCCCCCTTAGCACGCCCCACTGAACGAGAAACTTAACAAGTATAAATTGTTTTTTAAACCCCTGTTAAAAGACTTGTGATAATCTTCACGGCTAAATAAATTTTCTCAAACCATAGCTAAGAGCACTCGCGATCAAGTCACCTTTCAAAGCCCAAGAAAAAAAGAAAAATGCTGCAGTTCAGCCGTTAGGAAGCTACGATGCCACAGACAGACACAAAAATACAAAGACACAGATATACAGTCACAAATACACAGATACACACGTTAAACTTATAACACCACTCTGTTTGAGTCCGGGATTAAAAGAGAAAAAGAAAGAAAAAAAAAGAATTAAGTAGAATAAGTTTTGTATAAAAAGTTTGTATAATTGATTGCTTAACTTCTTATTTTTGTTGTTGTATTTTTACAAGCTTTTTTAACTTGCCCTGTAAGTGTGTATGAATGTGTGGGTCAAATATTGCAACTGGGTTTTTAAACAGTTATCCCCAACCGATTGAGCTGAAATGTTGCATACACGTTTAGTTTGGATGACAGTATATGGTTATCGAAATGACGTCAATCAAAATTCAATATGGTGGACGCCCCAAGATGGCGGACAAAATTGTTTAGTCTGTTAGGCCCTTTATATACACAGCGTGTCTATAAACTGGCCTATCGGATGTTTCTGAATAAGACCGTTATCCATAATATAAAAAAAAATTGGCAGGCCATTTTAGATTCCTTTGCCCCTAACCTATTTTCTCAGGCTGCATCCCTAAGGACCGTCATGCTTTGTGCCTTTGTGTTCATATGTCGGTACGTCATTTTTTATGCGAACATGTATCCCGAGATAAAAAATACAAGCAGTAAGCTACAGGCGTTACATCATCAGAAGGGTGTCAGGGGAAATGATTGTCTGTCTCGAAAATAACACATAACGGTCTTTTACATTTCAAAAGGGTTAGAGTTAGAGTTTAGAGTTGATATTCTACCTAAAATATGGATTATGTATTATCTGTTCTATCCACCGAGGAATCTAGATTAATAGAAGCGAAATACCACTTATTTAATAATTCTTAAAATGATTTAACCGCCGCCACTTGAGGCACTAGCTCGCAAGTGTTTTCTGTTTGTAATTTTTATTTCTGGTGTACACAATAAAGATTTTCTATCAATCTATCTAACCTATGAAGCTGAAATTTGGCAGGTAGATTATTTGTGGGTATCCGATAAGAAATGATTTTACGACTAGAATAAATTAGGGAGTCAAAAAAGGGTTGAAATTTTATATGAAAGTCTACGAGTACGCGAGAAGTCCGTGCAACAGTTAGTAAGATAATGAACATAAAATAGTGTAAGTTAACAATGCTGACATTGTAAACTGTAGATTTATATCATTTCATAAATTTCATATGGCAGCTGCAGCGATACTCTTCGCACTTTGTTGTGATTTGCAATTCAAGCACCTTTCAATGAGTCGTTTGCATCGGTCGCCTGGGAAATATTTGAACGATTTTTGTTGTCAATATTTATGGCGTCCATACTCTGATGAAATATATACGGTGTGTAAGTACTGCGACCTGCTTTAAAATCGATGCATCAGGCAAAAACACCCTACAGTTTAGGACTCAGTTTGTCAACACGAAAATATTTATCACGAAAACTTTGCCCAACAGAAAAGAAAACAAAACAGGCAAAACAAATACAAGTGATAAAGCTTTTGTTTAAGAATCTACTTCAGAAAAAATAAGGTGGTGAAGAAGAACAAGTAATATACATTAACATTTCTACGTCGTAATAAAAATTCTTTAAATGGTAACGGTATCATTAAAATGGTTTGTTTCAGCAGACATTCATCAGGCGGTGGTTTAATTAAAAGGAAAGTCTTGCCTCTTGCGGCATCCCCTTGCCATTTGCTGACCTAACTGGTAAATGGGAACTCCATTAATTTATGCTAAACGATGGTTAGTATTATATACAGCTTCAGCAACAAAATTTACCATCCGATGCATATTTATAGAGGCTTGGATCCACGTTTTCATATAAATTTTCGGCTCTTTAGCGAGTGTTTTTGAAACCTTTTTTGACTGGCGTTACTTTTAATATCTCAACATTTTATGCCTAAGGTCTGGAGTACTTAAGCTTAAAATTTTAATGGCAATTTATTTAATGGGTTTGCCATTGACCTCGCTATATAGCATCTGGTAAAAGGTGATACGGTCAACAATTATGTGTTGTTGGAGGTCACTTTTTTAGTAATTAAGGGCCTAAATTTTTACACGTCTTTGACTAGACGAAACTCATCAAGTATAACACTTTCGATTTATTTTGTTAGCCTACTAGTTCCAAGAATTTATGACTGTAAAAATTGCAAAGAACTGGCAAACTTTCGAATTTTGTCGTGTTTAAAATGTGTGAAAATTAATCACTGAGTTACCACCTTAAACTTCCTTTTTCGGTGTTTTTGTCTTGATGGGCATATTATGGCATAAACCATGGTCAAACATGTGCAAATTATCTGTATTTTTCATCTAGATGAAAGGGTATGAACGAAAACGAATGGAGGTCAAACACTGCATTTATGTGCGGCCAAAGTTTAACGTCAACGTAACACAGTGGCCGGGAATATTTACGAGGTTTGTACCCTATTAAAATATTTTACGACCTTGAAGTTACTACTTACATTTTGAGAACAATTCGGCCGTTTTACCGACGACCGTAAAATTAGGGTGAGTAAGAATGAGCAACAATGTAATAGAACTACTGGATTGCTGGCCGATTGCTGGGCTACAGAATGGCCCCTGAGAAGCAATAAAAGCGAAGTTATTGCTACGTTTCTTATTCCGAATGACTATAAATTTGGCTTCCGAATATATCGAAACCCTAGGCCAAGTCGTAGCTTGGTTGTAGCCAACACCTTATAAAGTAGGTAGGTACCTACAAAGAATAACGTTCCAAACACGCAGAGTCTGTGTGCAAACCAAAATTTGGTTATATTTTACAAGGACTCGTTAATTTCATTGTGGTACAACTAATATAAAAGAACGATAGTTGTTGAGAATAATAAACAATCCAATTGAAGTTGCAGGACAGAGTTTTGTATACAAAATTCACACCCGCTTTGCCTATTAAAACTTTATTTTCCCGGAACTAACTGCCCGCTGGCTGTAGAACATAAACTCAGTACCTATCTAAAGTTGTTCTTAGACCCAGCGTTTATTTTAGTAGATACGCTACCCAACCCACAAGCATGCATTTAAAATTGCCTGTAGTACCTAGTCACGATTAATGCCGATTAATTCAGTTTTATAATGAGGTACCTACCTCCTTGCCATGTTTTGACATGGTCATTTACTTGTAAGAAATCATTCTTCTGATTTTTTATTAGTAGGTTAAAAGGTCTAAGAATTTTTAAGAAACATGCATGGTTTATAATAGAATGCTTGTTTGCGCTATGACAAAGTATGACAAATATATCGAAATAAGAGCACGAAGTTGATTTAAAAGAAAGTGAACACTATGGGTGCCAACTCTGCAATCGCAAACAATATTATATTTTCAGCTGTTCCATATACAATTTTGAGTATGAATTACGTTTTTCTAACAGAACAGCAGACGTTTTGCGGAATTCCTGGGTGTTTAATAGTAAATATTGTTCATAAATTTATGTGATAGTCTCTTTTTGGCCCCATCTAACATTATATTATAAAATTCTCGTTTTAATGCTTTTTCATTCATCTTAATTCATCACGAATAGGTGAGTTAGATTTGTGTCTCTCATTAAAAGCTGTTTTCTAATTGTAACTACTCTGTGGAGTTGGCACGTTCTATGTCAAACGCGGTTGGGGTCTGTGTTAGCACGTTGTTACATTCAAACCACACGTTTTCACTTGCTTTTAGTAATTCACGTGATTTTAATCAATTTATATCTATAAAAGTACAAAATATACCGTCAGTGAATCACAAAATTTCTTAAACATTTTGATCTAAGAAGCTAACGTTTAGCAGGTGGATTCCTTAAGTGCTGTAGATATTGGCTAAGAAAGGGTTTGACGAAAAAGACGAACGCAATGGTTAAAGCAGTCCCTATATCACACAAAAATCCGAAATAGGTCGGTTGCGGTCGTTTGAGTAGGAATTAAAAAACGATTGGGCATTTATTTTGGAATGAAATTAAAAACATGTGAAGTATTTTTATATTGTACGAGCTTTATTTTGGGAGTGAGATCGAAACAAGTTTTGGGTCGAAATCGAGTTTTTTTCAATCGCCTTCTACATATCATTTGCAATGTTATTATAAAGATGGCCAATTGGATTTTTAAATTCTCACTTAGTGATTTTTTAAATTAAATAAACCGGCCAAGGTCGAGTTGGGCTCACCACACAATGAGGGTTCCGTACCGCCACAATATACAATACATTATCAATAAAAAAAAACGACATCAAAACTAGTCAAATATGCAATTTCGATTCGGTGAAAGAAATGTTTAAGGTCGTCCAAGTAACCGGATTACCGGAGTACCGAAACCGGATTATTGGTAATGAACAGAAATTTGTCACCGACTCACACTTGTCCATTATTTGTTGTTATATTTTAGAGTGTGTACCTACTAAAATCATACCAACTTTGACGCTTGTACGTATTACCGTTTTGACACTAGAGCAAATACAAAATTACGTTTGTTGAAGGGGAAGGGACCATTTTTAATTTTCTTCTTTTTTATTATTTCTTTGTGAATCGACCATAACATTACACATTATTCTGTGAAATTTTCAACTGGCTATCTATTACTATTCGAAAGATACAGCTATTTAAAGGTAGGACGGACAGACCGACAGACAGCGTAGGCTTAGTAATAGGGTACCGTTTTTACCTATAAATGTGCAAAAGAGATTGCTTTAGCCGGTGAGCGTACCTTACAGGGTCATTAGAATGGTTGAGAGTTTAAACATCTACTAAGTCGCGGGTAATAGCAAAAATTATCAATAAATTTTTTATTCAAGCTCTGGAAATTACTCTGCAAGCTTCCATCATATACGCACTCGCAAGCGCCCTCTGTCGTCGACCGCACGTTCTCATTTCCGTGATTATTACGCGAACTGTGGTTTACTTTCAATTTACACGACACAATATATACGAGGTTGAACAGACATAGTCATCGAACACATACCGATGGAGGTGAAATATAGTACTTCATCATGCATATCATATTCCTTCGAATTTTTATACCTTCGCATAATAATCTCCCGAAAATGTTTCCCAGATGGTATATATTGTAAAAAAGTTATTATACTATAAATACATTTCATAGAAGTATACCACAAAGCCAGTGTAATTGCCAGAAATACTACTACCGAAATACTACCGTTTTACGTCGTACCGCACCTTTTTTAACCCTAGGCGTTAAAAATAGGGCTGATATAAGTTTAACGTGTATTATATATGTGTGTCTGTGTACCTATCTGTGTGCCTGTCTGTGGAATATTAAATGTTTATCGGGACTTATCGCGCATTCTTTTATTTAGGTAAAAATACCTTTCGCTCGACGTTTCGACCATGTTACAATGGCCCTCACGAGCTGACTGAAAACTGCGGCTGAGTCCGGCGAGAAGAGCGGGTGTTGTGTTCTTCTACCTTCACATCACCACGACGATGACGATGTTTGTACAAACTTAAATGCTTATTCACTGATGAGCAAACGAAACAAGTCTTTCGGTCTCTTTGAAGTGTGTTGGCTTTGGCTGTGTCCCATACCCGTATATTACTGTTTATTACGACAAGATAATGAGAATGTGTCTTATAATTGTCCATAAACAACGCGCACACTCAGTTTGGCGCAGATTTGGGGGCTAATTTCTAAGTCCTTCTTTATGAAAATGCTGCCAAGGGGCTTATCACTGAACACACTCGTAAAACAATTTGTTCTACTAAATCAGATAACAGATACGTTTACATTGCATATAAATAGATACTAAAAACTCGAGTCTTCAAAAAGTTAATTTGACACCTCAGAATCTTTTTGTATTCTGAGTTTGACACAAAAGGGATATCCTGCGATTCAATGGAGTGACAAGTTGGCAGTGACGAAAATAAACGCTGCGGATTGGAGTAACTGGTGCGCCTTGAAGGCTTTGAGAAGAAAGATGATGCCGATGATATATTAATTATTAAAAAAAAATAAAAAAATAAGCTTTTTTCGTATTCTTCTCAGCAAACCCTTTCATTTGATACCCATATCATGATGGTAGATAAAAAATTGTGTCTATCATCATAAGGTGTCCACCATATTGAATTTAGTGTGACGTCATTTTATTTTTCTTAGTAAACCCTTTCAAATGATATCCATATCATTGAGGTGCAAAAAAATTACTGGTCGTAGATAACCATGCAAACTAAACGGGTATGCAAACGTTCAGGCCCCCGATCCTAGTAAACAAATTGTTTTTAAATTGTAATTGTTTCAATTTTAATTTGTAAATAATGCCTCAAAATTTACAGCTTAAAAAATGTACTAGAAAAATGCTACCACCTAATATTATAACTTAGTATAAAAAAAAAAAACTGTCAAATTTGAGGCAATTATTTACAAATTAAAATTGAAACAATTACAATTTATAAACAATTTGTTTAGTAGAATCGGGGCCCAGCTCTATCGGATGAGGATAACTGGTCGGTTGCAAGATTTGTATCACACATACTTAAAAGCTAGTAAAAACTAAGTGGGTGTTTCCACGGTCTGTAATAAGATTGAGGTTTGTATTGTATCTTTATGAAATGTTCAGCGGTATCATTTGAAGATTTAGGTTTTTTTTTAAATGTAATAAGTGGCAAACAAGCTACGTGTCACCTGATGATAAGTGGCCGCCGCTGCCTATAGACACTTACAATATCCGGGGCATTATCAGTGCGTCACCTACCTTTGATGACTCTATTCACCCTTCGTTTGAAGCAGTCTAAATTATACTTAGTAATTATACTTACATATTAGTTAGGTAATTGATAGTTCTACAGATGCAACGACGCATATGTGCGCTGTGGAGACGCTCACTTACTTGTACAATGCACAACACAAGTATACAATAATTTTATTAACAGTCTTCTTGTTTAATTAAGCCAGGAAAGGAAAATACAGCAACACAAATAAGTTCATTTATTATGGTACATATTATATTGCGTAGCGCTCGTAGCATTCGTAGCAGATGCTACGAAGCGTAAACGTCATTCGGGGTATTGTGAGTGCGAGGGATTTCAAAAAGCTTTCCGCTCTCTTTCTACCCGGATACCGGAAGCCCATATTCAATGTGTGTATTGTTGAAGTTAGTAAAAGGGTTTTATATTTTACTCCATATTTTTGGTTTAAATCAAACAATTCATCCCTAAAGTTGTAGGTGTGAAGTAAATGTTTGGTTCTAGTGAAGTCTGTTTTTGGTCCGAATTTAGTTTGTTTGTATTTGAGGAATCAAACAAATCGTCATGGTATTTCTGTTAGGAATAGATTTTCAACCAGTTTAAAAAAGAGATAAATTCTGAATTTGTAATTTTTATTTTGTAGTAAGCTACGCGATAACTTCGCCGACTGTAAGCCGATTGTTTTTATTTTATTGAATAGGTTATACTTTGAAGTTAATCCCATTTAAGCGGAAAAAAATAATAAGCCACTTCTAAGAGAAAAAAATTAGAATTGACCGTTTATAGAATTTCACCCATTACCATTGAAGTTCGGTTTTTATATTAAAAATTATATAATTATATTTATTTTGCAATAAAGTTGTCAAGACACGAGGTTGCATGTAAAACATAGATTTATGCCGGTGACATAAACAACACAATAAACAAATGTAAGTGCGCTAAAAATCCTCGCTTTACAAAATTAATTCCCGTGTTATGATGTCCGCTATGAATACAAAATGTTTGCTCTGTCTGATACAGCCAATGTTTGTCGTGTACCGTAAACACCGTAAAAGTACAAGTTATCTGAGGGCCCGGCGTGTGGCGGCGCAAAAACAACCTGCCATTTCGTTTTGGCTAATGTACTTACGTTGAATCGTCGCGTGCCCTCGGGGCTAAGCGCCTATACTGGGTTACGCGGAAAGGGTGCCCTAAGCCGAAAGGATTCCAGAGTACCCATCATTAAATTCTTTAAGAAAAACTTTTAGTATGGGAGCAAATCTGAAATCGAATGAAATTGGTGAACGGGCTGCGATCCCCAAGCAACCTGCCAAACGTGGGAATTATGGCAACAACCCTCTCTAAGACTCCTCCACTCCTCTCCCTCCTGGCCTTTGTTTAGCAGTGGACGTTTATTGGCTGATGATGTGATGTGTGATGAATTCTGAAATCACGAAAAAATATCCGCTGTTCCATATAAAACGGTCTTTCACATAGCTCATAACAGCTGATTTTTTTGTTGCTATTTCAGGGTTGAAGTAGAAGGTTGAAGGTTGCTTTCCTTCGGCATTGCTGTAACAGGCATGTTCCAGTACCGATGCCGAAGCGAAGGTACTAACTACTTATGGTGACATTGTATCTGTTGTATTTATTGTATTGTTTGACTATGGACATTTGAATTGTATTTTTGTTTGATTTTTGTATTGATTTAATTAATGATTGACTAAATTAACTGAACTATTATTATTTTGACATATTATTTTACTGGACATTGCTTATTACTTTTTTACTTTTGAATTGTATTGTGTCACTTTATTATTTAGATTTTATTGCTTTCATTTATTTATATATTTTTTGATGTACCTAATAATTGAATTGTATGGGTTATTTTATTGCCTGAAATAAATTAATTTGAATTTGAATTTGAATTGAAGTTAAATGTCCCTTAGTAAAAGTAGCTCATAATGATGGGTGTTATAGACCTCTTTCGGCCTAATATATATTCGGCCTTTTCGCGTAACCCTGTAGACATGACTTTGTCCACAAAACAAACTCAAAACACACCGCCAATTTTCGCCGAATAAAATAACGCGCAAACTAATCTTATTTTACACGCTACGTGCTGCTTTCTATAAAATAAGAGGTTATAACTCAATTTATCCCTTTGCCATTATTTTTTCCTCGACTAAGTACATAAAATTCCCTTAAGTGTTTTATCGGACTCGCAGGGTAAAGAGGATTCGTCGCCCTCTATGCTTCTAAGTCATTTCCCGTAACACATTTTCTTTGTTACAAGTGATTTAGAGCTTTCTCTGATACCAGTTCGATCCCCGTATTTTGACCAAAGTTTTAACAGTAGTAAATTTGTTATTGCAACACAACTGAAATAACTTTATCGCTTCGTTCTCAATAAATAAAAAAAGCATTTTACGCCCGTAACAAAGCAATATTTGCTAGGTGTTTGCTTTTACGACGTTTTCTGTCGTATACATTACGGTCGGGTATAACTAGGGACCTATACGATGTATAAAAGTTATAAATGTGCCCTCAACAAGGGTAGACTCATTTGAGTGTAGGTATTTTCACCTGTGCTATCTGAATTTTACCGTTAGTTGAATTTTCACTTACAGCATTTGTATTAGGATTATGTTTTGGTTATAAAAGACTCGTTCAAGTCAATATTCTTATTATATCTTTGACCTTGTATTTGTCTTTCTTCTAGGTAAACAAACAAATTTTTTTCTTTTTAGGGTTCTATATTACTACTACATACCCTTATAAGTTTGTTTTGTCCGTCCGTCCGTCCTAATTATTTAGTACCTTCTAACTTCTATAGTTTATTGGCAAGCATAATTATGTCAGTAGCTTAATAAAACTACAGTATATTAGTAAGATCTCAATTTTGAATGTACAAGAAAAATATAATTTTGGATTTTAGGGGTGTCTCTGCTTTAATTGAAATGGGGATTCGTTGCACCATAGTTGAATAAATGTTTTATCAAGAGTATCTTTTGTTAAGTAAGGGCCGGCATAGTAGCAAAAGTATGCAGGTAGGTCAAATTAAAAACCTTTTAGTTAACATTATTTCGAACATGTTGTGATCACAACTTGTTGAGTTATAGCAATAAAACTGTAAAATTCTCAGGACGTTATCGCTCAAAGGTTTTTTCGTAATAATTATGATCTTAAGGATGGTTCTTAAGGTCTCAAAATCTTAAGGTTCCCAAAGGATGTTTCCTAAGTAGTTTTATTTTTGGGTAAACCATAAATAGTATATGTGTCGAGATGATAAATCTCTAAAATTTGGCTAAGTCCACACTAAAACTACTACTAAGTTCGTTCGTTCTAATTGTTCTATAAACACCTTGTGGTCACATTCATAGTTCGCAAATTGGTGGGCTATTTATGTTTGTTTATTATGGTTTTGACTATTGAACTCTACTCATGTGCGTGTCCTTTCTCTCTTTTGGCCAGTTATTTTTATTAATAAATAGTCTTGTGATTGACTTAATATGCGTCAATTGTATGTATGTATATAAGTAAGTTGGTATGTAGGCTATTAAAGCTACAATGTTACTAAGTTTATTATTCACTATCAAATAAATATTAATGAATGATTATCAAATAGAGAAGATTTCTAATGTTTAAGCTGAAATATTTATTCAATAAAAATTACAAGCCAACTTAACATTAGGATACTTACGAAAACTAGTAATTTAAAGTAAATTAAAGCTATAAAAATTAAAATTATAACTAGTAAGTAAATTATCAAATTAGTAAGATCCTAATTTAATGTAAATGGGTACACTTAAAGGAAAATTGGCCAACTTAGTCCTAATATGCAACACTAACGAGATTTGCGTAAATGGGTAGTGTTATAAGTATATATATTACCCATCGACGATCTGACTGAACGACAAAAAAAACGATTTGTTAAAAGTTATAGCTGGAAAAAAATGGACAAACGAGGTCCAGCTGTCCAGCACTAACGACATTTTTGTGTAATGGAGTAGTTCATTAGTGAATCCTTGAGAAACTTTCAATATTACAGCAAAAATATGGTGATAGTTAAAAGTGAAGGGTTACTGAAAAAAAAACGGACAAATAAGAGTAGGACTCACACTCTGAGGGTTTTACGAAAACCTCAGAGCGTGAGTCCAAACAAAAAAAAAGCTGAAATATTGAAAGACAAGCTAACTTTGTAGTGGACAATAAGGTTCTTCCATACATTCCAACTACAAAATTTAAGTTTGTAATCTTGTAACAATTTTTTAAAATATGATATAACTTCAAATTAACAATTTTCGTATTTTTTCCTGACAGTGCATTAATTAAGCTATAGCTATAGTGTAGCTATAGATAAAATTAATAATAATATTACTCACCTGTCTATATTAATTAATTGCTGCTGTTGCAAAATTAAATTATAGTTCTTACTTGTTTCTATTAGTGTGATCAGAAACAAATAGCTATATACACAATCCAAAGAGCGTGGTGGATGATGGAAGTTAGACCAAAGTTAATACAGTGTTGCCATTATCCTTTAAAATTGCAATACATAGCCTACCCGTTCAGAATAATCTATAGGACCCTTGGGAACCGGGACGTCATTTCGTCTCACCTCATTTTCAAAAATCTTTCAGAGCCTGGTTAATGCGATGTGTGACCAAATTGCTGGTGTGGTTCTGGCTCAACGCATATGCATTGCCATTCAGCGTGGTAATGACGCCGCAGCATATTGGGTACGCTGCCAACTGGTAGTGGACTTGAGCATTTGGAATAATTTGGATTGTCTTTAGACCTTAAACGGTTTAGGAGAAGTCTAACTGTTTTTGTAGTGTTATTGTTAGCTTGTATTTAATTTATTTATTAGAAAACCAACAGCTTTTTACACAAAAAATATACAATGGAAAAAGTATAATAGAAAACCAATTACAGGTTTCACCAATAGATTTTGTTTAGTTAATAAAGGTACTTGCAATCTATTAGAAGTATCACGGTCAGTTTGCATACATTAATTTTAATCCCATAGGTTTCATATAATGAAGTATTTTAGACAACATTACATTACAATTAAATTTATGAGCGTTGCGGTAGCAATAAAACGCGGTTTTGTAATAAATCGATTTATTTTATTTAAACTTTGAATGAAAACTTTTAAAATATAGTACATAACAGGAGAGAGATCAAAGTTTGGCACTTTTTGTTTGCCACGTCGAAATGCTACATTTTACTTCATTCATAATAAAATTCGCATAATGGTTGATTTTACTTTACATAATTACAAGTAAGCTTGCCAGTAAATTCAATGTAAGTATTTACTTTAATGTTGAAGTGATCATTTGTGCTCCGTTTACATTACAGACGCAGCACATGCTCTCTGTTCACTTAACTTATTTAATTCTCACCTCTGTTTTTTGTTTTTGTGAACCGTTTTGTGTTTGTTTTTGTGTCTCTCTCACATGAAGCGAACTTTGTACTGTCAAATCGTGAGAGAGATATACATAGGTAATTACATATAATTACATAATATAATTAGATAATTACATATTGCTTTTACAAAAAAAAAGTGCTATTGAGATATAGTCGAGGATGAAACACACTTACAAAAGTTTTTACGTGGAACCCAAGCGGATGTGTCTGTAATGTGAACGATGTTTAGATTAGCATCTACTAATAATTAATTTGAGAGCTTAGTACAGTTTGTAAATCTAATTTGTATGTTCTTACAACGTAATTAATTTATCTAGTTCTAATTTGCATTTCAATCAGAAAAATTAATGTTAGATACATTTGGCACAATTTGAAAATATATTTGGCGTTATCAGACTTAAACGTCGTTGCATTGTTTACTTCATTATTTATTCCTCTTGGGTCATTTTATTATAAGCTAGCGGTCCGCCCCAGCTTCGCACGGGTATAAATTATGTCACCCGGAAATTGTGAGGCTTCCCAACAGTGAAAGAATTTTTCAAATCGGTTCAGTAGTTTCGGAGCCTATTCAATGCAAACAAACAAACAATCAAATCATTCCTCTTTATAATATTAGTATAGACAACGCTAGTATAAATCTTTTTATGTAAAAACGGCCATCTACACAATTACTTAGTGATCAGTACTTTCGTAATAAAGGCAAATCAAAAACATAATTTAGAAATATTTTTTCTAAATGTTTTTAGAAAATTCTAACCCGCTCAATGCCTAAATGCATAAGCTTTTCTGATCTATAAATTATATTCTGATCAATATCAACTTCCCGCTGACGAGAAGTAAATAACCCACGAAAACGAGTAAAAAAAAAACATACAGTCGAATTGATAACCTCCTCCTTTTCGAAGTCGGTAAAAAAAAAAAACTTTCGGCCGCTTATGCATAAGAGGGTTATAACTTAACCTTTTTTAACAAAACTGACAATATTTTATTCATAGTATTTTTTTAGTCTCGGCCTCAGTTCAGACAAACACAGGAGATATGCCTTAAAACAATTATCGTTCGTGGCCAAAATGTCTCCGTGTTTTACCCACTTTTTTCACTATGCCGCTAAACCATGTAACGAAAAACGGCAAGTACGGCACACCTACAATTTTTTAGGCACACTAAGAAACTTGCAAAGACCAAGGAACTAACTAATAGTCCACATGCAAAAAGGTGCTACAAGGTCGTCTGCAGGGAGAGATCGACTACAGGCATCAAAGCTGATTTAGGTCAGCGTTCGCATTCGCCACGCCGCGTTACCATATCTCCCTGGTTTGTATGATCTGAGGTCTCCGCATTTTTCAGCATTAATAATTACGAGTAATCGGTATAATATATATGTCTATGATTTTACATTAATTTTACTTCATTATAATTTAATTACCTAATTAATTATTTATACTTAATTATATATGTAAAATTATGTCACAACTGTCTTGAATTTAAACGTGGATCTGAAAATTACAAACTAGTTTTAGTAACAGTTTGGTCAATGTTCCAAAATTTACCTTTTTACATGTTTTAAAAAAAATGGTTTCCATTGAGTTATACCCAGGATGACACGTGTGACTTGATGGAAAAAGCCAACACCACTGTGACTCGTTTGGTGTGACGCGTTGGAAACATACCTCGTTTTACACATAGCGTGATGATCCTTGAAAATTGTAATATAAAACATGTTTTCAACAGAATATTACAGATAAATTAAACGGAAATTTCAGACTCACAGGTCATTGCCACTTGCGCTTACATTTAAGATATGGATTATTTACACTTTAATGTTTCAAATTAGTTCCTTAATTTATCTCAACTTGGCACAATTATTTCTACATGTCCTTGTACTTACATTAAAATCCTTTACAGTTGAGCTTTCCACACCACTTGAGCTTAAGTATGATGTATCATCATTTTAAAGTTCATTAAATTAAAGAAGTTACTCGTAGATCTGTAATACTTTTGTTTACGTTCGCTTCGCTTAGACCGTACACTTAAAAAAACACGACAGTCAATAGCCTACACATTGCTCGGAGGCGAGGAGGCTGGGTCCGGGTGCTAGTGAAGCTGACTTTTAGTACTGAATCCATAGTGAAGGTAGGGTGACCCCGCTCCATCTCTCGCTCCGCTGCCGGTCGCACCGCTCGCTCCGCTCGGGCATTTCAAAGCGGAGCGAAGTTCAGATGCCATTTCCGAACACAGTGATGCCTGGCGAGAGAGCCACTGGGTAGAGTTCGTTCACAATTTTTTATTACAGTATTTAAAAGAACATTACCTCTTCCTTCTAGGTTTAAGTGGCAGCAATGAAAGAAAACACATTTGAATTAGTTTTCACTCTGTGGAACTAAAATACTAAGATAAAACTAGCATAGTAAATGTTGAATAGGCCTGTGCCCTAATGTTTCAGATAATCCAAAATAATAAGCACAGCGAAGGATATAATTAAATACATACACGCATTGAAAAAATACATTAAATTGGCTGATAAATATCTGAGATATAAGCGTTTAAAGTATTAAAGAGACGATTGAGCAAAACAAAGGCTCCAAAGTGTTTGCAAGAGACATGTCTATTGGGCAAAGCCAGCTGACAAAGCTGAAGAGGGAAGATGGTAGTGTAGCGTCGACCAAAGCCGAGGTATTAGGGGAAATCGAAAGGTTCTATGGACAGTTATACACTTCGGTTGCTAAACCTGTGAGCAGCTCGGCCAAAGACCCAAGAGCCAAGCTGAGCCGACACTATACTGAAGATATCCCGGACATCAGCCTGTACGAGATTAGGATGGCCCTGAAACAGCTCAAGAACAACAAGGCGCCGGGGGACGATGGAATCACATCAGAGCTTCTGAAAGCGGGTGGAACACCGGTACTCAGAGTCCTTCAGAAGCTCTTTAATTCTGTCTTACTCGAAGGTATAACGCCAGAAGCATGGAACAGAGGCGTGGTGGTGCTGTTCTTTAAGAAAGGTGACAAAACCTTGCTGAAGAACTACAGACCCATCTCGCTTCTGAGCCATGTTTATAAGCTGTTTTCGAGGGTCATCACGAATCGTCTCGATCGCAGGTTCGATGACTTCCAGCCTATCGAACAAGCCGGTTTCCGAAAAGGCTATAGTACCATAGACCACATCCACACGCTACGCCAAGTTATACAGAAGACCGAAGAATATAACTTGCCACTATGTTTAGCGTTTGTGGACTATGAGAAAGCCTTTGATTCGGTCGAGACATGGGCGGTGCTCGAGTCTCTCCAGCGATGCCGTATTGACTATCAGTATGTCGAAGTGTTGAAGTGTTTGTACAATAACGCCACCATGTCGGTCCGAGTACAGGAGCAGAGTTCGAAGGCAATTCCATTGCGAAGAGGCGTGAGACAGGGAGACGTTATCTCTCCGAAACTGTTCACTGCCACAATGGAAGATGCTTTCAAGCTCCTGGAATGGCAAGGACTCGGCATCAACATCAACGGCGAGTACATCACTCACCTTCGGTTTGCCGACGATATTGTGGTCATGGCAGAATCGATGGAAGATCTCAGCATGATGCTCGAAGGCCTCAATCGAGTCTCCCAACAGGTGGGCCTTAAAATGAACATGGACAAGACAAAGGTTATGTCAAATATCCATGTTGTGCCCACCCCAGTATCAGTTGGGAACTCAGTTCTTGAAGCTGTTGACGCGTACGTCTACCTAGGACAAACCGTCGAACTAGGTAGGTCCAACTTCAAGAAAGAGGTCAATCGGCGAATCCAACTCGGCTGGGCAGCGTTCGGTAAACTACGCAACGTCTTCTCGTCCAAAATACCTCAGTGCCTTAAGACGAAAGTCTTCGATCAGTGTGTGTTACCAGTGATGACATACGGCACTGAAACGTGGTCTCTCACTATGGGCCTCATAAGCAAGCTCAAAGTCGCACAACGAGCTATGGAGAGGGCTATGCTCGGGGTTTCTCTACGAGATCGAATCCGAAATGAGGAGATCCGTAGACGAACGAAAGTCACCGACATAGCCCACCGGATTAGTAAGTTGAAATGGCAGTGGGCAGGGCACATATCACGCAGAACAGATGGCCGATGGGGCCGAAAGGTTCTGGAATGGAGACCACGGACTGGCAAGCGCAGCGTAGGACGTCCACCCACAAGATGGACAGACGACCTAAAAGAGACCGCAGGGAAACGCTGGATGCAGGCCGCTTCCAACCGGCCCTTTTGGAAATCGATGGGGGAGGCCTATGTCCAGCAGTGGACGTCCTACGGCTGAAATGATGAAGCGTTTAAAGATTTTGGTTGAGATAGAGAGCGGATGCTCTGCCCCTCTCGCGCAAAGCGGCGGCGCACGGCTTGACGTCGTAACGTGCTACAGTGCGCTCTCAGTCTAGCATGAAAATAAAAACTTATATTTAATTTTGTTTTCGTTGATTCTATTTATGATCGGCTTTTTTATGAGGTAATATAAAATTAGGGCATAAGCTTATTGTGTTATCGACAATTATGCTAGCAAGAAAAACTCAGGCACGAAACACAATGATCATGTAGCATCTATAACCTACAATAAATAACTACCTAAGCATGAGTGGTTAGCCTATACGAATATGGGGTCATTGGATAATGAGCTACTTCTCGCAGGTAGCTTCCCTAAATCATCCAACAACTTTAGTTCCATAAAGAACTTTAGTTGATTTGTAATTTTCATGCACGTAATAAACCTTAGGGTTGTTAAGTCTATGGTATTTTTATACTTCCTACCAAAACAAAAATTTGGCTACTATTAGCAAGTTGATATATCAGTCGTAAAGACTGATTTGGCCGTATTTCAGTGCGATGGTTACGGTAAAGGCCTGAGGTAAGGACAACGTGCCGGAATTAGATTTTTTGAGGCATTGGCTGGAAGCGAATAGCCGAAAGCCGGGTTGAATAGCTTGCATTGAGAGGCACCTATGTCCAGAAGCGGACTAATGATAATGATGAAGCTTAGACCTACGGACTTTTGTACCAACAAAATATAAATCTAAAAAATATATATACACAAACTTAAAAAACCGTATTAAGTGAATGTATCAATTTTAAAGAAAACTTGGAACAAAAGTAGTTGAAAGATGTTGTGGTGCAGCTACCTGTTGAAGTTGTTAGCTAATAATTTAAAACTCAAACCCTGTATAAATAAAATGAAGATTGTGTATTACTGATATCTTTAGGTGTAATCTCGGCCCAAGTATTTCATTCCTCTGACAGCTGCAATTAATTATGAAAAGTTGAAAGAAAACCACGAATTATGATCACTTTTGCTAGATTTTTGTATACATCAGGTATCCGATAAACTTCAATGCAATATTTTATTCAACTTTTTATAACGTTATTGCAGCTGCCAGAGCAAATAAATGCTTGGACCGAGAGTAAGTCAGTTACTCTGAAACGTAAATAGTCTAGCAGTCTAGTCATATTTTAATGCAAGGATAAGTTAACATTCCTTTAGCATAACAAAATCAAGACAGTCATTAGGTACCAAATTTATGAGATTTCCAAACGTCTACTTCACACGCATAAATTAAAATAAAAAACATACTATTGACAATTTATCCATCTCAAAAGTAAAACTAAAACAAAGCAGGTACTTTAATTAATAATTTAGGAATAAAAATTCAGCAGAAGTCTTGATTAAGGAAGGTTTGCCCACAATAAATAGGTTTCTTACATTATTCATACACATTTAGTCTAAATTAGAACCAGTTGCATAATTTCAGGAGTAAAATAAGGCTTCCGTTTCAGCGGATGCTCATCGACAAAAAATAATAATTTCAGCATAAAAACTTTTAAGGACCAACGCTCTAAAGTTCCATAAGGAAGATTTTGTCAGGTTTTTGTGTACACTCTTAATTAGCAATTATATCGGAGCTCGCTTTACGTCCATCTCTCTTGAATAAATTACAATAACGGGAAAATTAGTGAAGCGAAAATCAGAGGGAAAATTTATCAGATTTAATTTTAGGGCTCTTTGAGGTAAATTGGGAATTTATACCGTAAAATAAAAAATAAAACCTGCTTTAAAATTGTGCCATTGGGATTTTTGGCTTAAATTTTGTACTAAAATACTTCTTCAAGGTTAAGAGAGATCACAGGCGAGAGTTCGACGAGAAAAAAATTAACAGAAAAAAATAACAAGCAATGATGGCGCAAAATTCGATGTGGATAACATCGTTCGAAGATATTTTGTTCTATGAGCTCTTCCCATCTGCAGTTCTATCGCCTGCAAATTATTCATCATTATCATCAGCTAGAAGACGTCCACTGCTGAACATAGGCCTCTCCCTTAGACCTCAACATTGAACGATAGCCTGCAATCTGACTGACGACTGATGATGAGTCTACAACTCTTGAAATGTTGTCGGTTCATCTAGTGGGAGGTTGGGGATCCAGTTCGTTACGCAAGAATTTCATATTTCATATTGAAGAAATAAAAACAAATCAATCTGTTTTTGAAAATTCACTCGGTGATTTTATATCTTCAATAGTGTGTAGTGAGCTCGAAAACTGCAGACGATAAGAGCCTCTTTTTAACTAATTAAAATATTCCCATAATGGTCATTTTGCTACTCAGCACAGTTAACCTGATGAATCAACTGCTGGGTATTAGACTTTCTAGCTCTTGTCCCATTTTGGTTTATTCCCGCCGTCTCGCGTGCCCTGTCTCATTTAGTCCAATCTTGTCCATGTATTCTCTGCGATGAACTTGATATAGTCCACCTATCAAGCCAGAATGGTATGCCAACGAAACGTTGTCCCTTTCTTGGTTGGTTTTACAGGCAAATTGATATACATCGACTCACTCTCTCATCCACGGCAACCTTGCGAGACTTCCAGACAAACTCGCAGACCGCAATGACGCAAGCGACCCCCATGCCTCCCATCAGAACGACAAAAACGCCACCAACGTTGGCCAAACCCAACTCGTTGGCAGTCGAAGATGCCTTTGACGTTTCATCCTGAAAAGTTATACTATATTTAGAGCGTTCACGTATTAATAGTCCAAGATTGTCTGGACGTGCTTTTCGTATCTTGAAAGCTAAACGGTGTGTTCAATAATATATATCCTTCGTATTTAAATGCTTAGGTATTTATTGGTGCAGTAGTGTCTAGCTTTCCCAACCGTCTACCAGAAATATTACTTTAAATTTCTCCCATATTTGGTCTGGTTTGAATTTTATTTCGTTGATGGCTTTTATGGAATTGACTTATCATTCAGGACCACAATCTTTGCTCGTCTCATTTCTATTGTTGTTTGTATAGAAACGTGAATAAATTATGTAAAAAAACCGCCAAGTGCGACTCAGTCTCGTACACTGAGGGTTCTGTACCACCACATATACAAATGATTGCGTTGACTTTAGAAGTTAGATTTTTAGGGCAAATTTAATTTTATCCCAACGTGCAACTCTCTACATTTGTGGTCGGTTATTATCTTAGTGATATACTTAGTTTCGTTGAACTCTTGTAGGTAATAAGCCAAGCTGATACCATCACAAACGAGACGGGAGCTCATATTGCGACAGACTTTCTTGGAAATTGTGAGCAAATGGAATACTTCTATCTCTAATTTGCAAAAACTTACTGTAGGTAATATACGTATACAGGGTTACACAAAACGGTAGTACTAAGCCGAAAGAAGGCCATGGTTTTCACCATTATGAACAACATTTACTATTAAAATTTATAATAACGAAAACGCAAAAAAGTAATCAGTTGTTCCATAACATCTCGTCGAGTGTGAATGAAATTTTTTTTGGAATGGTTTTTGTGATTTTAAAAGGTCAAAATTGAGAGTAGCCATCCACCGTCGTCCACCCATGGACCACCGACTACCCGTCGTGGACGGGCCATCCGTCCTCGGCTGCAACGTCGTTTACCATCAGACGAGTAGTTGGCCAAACGTAGATCTATTCTATACATCAAAAAAACATTTTGAACATTTCAACATCTCAATAATTTTTTTTTCACCAACATGGTGTTTATTATGTTGACCGAGCACTATCTATATCTATACTAATATTATAAAGAGGAAAGATTTGATTGTTTGTTTGTTTGTTTGCATTGAATAGGCTCCGAAACTACTAAACTGATTTGAAAAATTATTTCACTGTTGGGAAGCTACACTATCCCCGGGTAACATAGGCAAAATTATATATTTTTTTAAATTCGTATTCGTATTTGACAGTTCTAAGAGAGGACAACGTCTATCAGGTCAGCTAGTATATTATATTCATTAGTGTTTTGATAGTAATGGTTGAAACCGTGCGCTCACCAGTAGCTATGAAAATTCACGAACTCTTGTAGGACATTAATGTTCTCTAATAATACAAAACACAAAAAAAAAACTGTTCATATAAAAACAAACAAGTTATTGTCTAACAAATTATTTTGAAACAACTCTTATTAAAATAACACATTTTTTTTTTTAATTGCCCGCTATTTTGAAAATATTACAATATTGCATATTGTATTATCACCAAAACTAATGGTGTATCCAAAATTTTACCAAAGTCGGTTTAGAAGAACTGGTTCTGATTCAGCTTGTAAGATTTTACCTGAACAAACTAACAAGCATTGCCAGTTAAATAAAAACTTGTTAAAAAACGTCACAGACAGAGAAAAATAATTATCAGAATGCTCGCATTGCTACGAAACTTAATGGTACCGTTTCCGTTTATACGTACCCTGCAGGACCCGCCGCCTCGCTTTTCCTTCCACCATTTTGTTTTCAAAATGTGCAATTTTCCTTCCTCCTGCAGTTTGAGCACGGCCCCGCTAATAGCGGTGCGATATGGGGAGTCTGTGAAACGAAAATAATTAGGGTACGACCGCACCAATGCAATACGCGTCCACGATATACGTATATTTGGCGGCCGAAATGTGTAGTAACATCTGTCGTAGGCGCGTATTTTCGACTATTGTCAAATATAATAACTATAGTGGTCGGCACATAGATAGAGGTTAGTGGCGTCATATTGGAGCTGCTCCACAGTTATTGAGAACGATTTTCAAATAAATAAATGTGAACATCGCGAACAATTTTTGTTTCTTTTCTCTTGAGAGGATTTTGGCTCGGCATGTGTGAGTTTGTGTAAAGATTTAATAAAAAAAAATGTTTTTTTTTTTTTTTTAAGTTTAGCCTTATCAAAGAAAATGTGTACCGCCCCCGACTGCCCAGGTGGCCCAGTTGGTAGTGACCCTGTCTTCTGCGCTCGGCACCGTGGGTTCGATTCCCATCTAGGGCAAACATGTGATGTTCTATATTTGGGTGTCGATATCTGTTTAAGTATGTATTAAAAAATAAATATGTATGTTTATCAATCTCTGGTAGCCATAGTTCAGATGACTACCAGCAAAAATTTCCTATTATTATTATTTCTCTTAGAGCGGGAGCATTGAATGTAGTGACTCTTGAAGAGTAAGAAACGATGACACTCTTTCTTGTTCTTTCATTTGATTGACCTTGTTGACAAAAAATATACAATGTCCGCCATCTTGTGGCAACGACCATTTTGAAAGTATTACAATATAGGCTATTGCATTATTGGATTGTCACTAGAACTAAAGGAAGGTGTATGCAAAATTTGAGCTAAACCAGCTAGGAGAAACTGGTTCTAATTCACCTTGCAAGATTTGACCTAAACAAACAAACATACATACCTACCTACAAACATTGAAAGTTAAATATTACCTAAGGTTGTAAAAAGGTTGTGCTGTGATACGCCGCAAATCACATCCGAGTGTAATTGCACCCTAAACGTACCTATTCAATAGCATTAACCATTGAAAATCTAATTACAGATCAAAGGACACTTTATACGGTCTCTTGTGTAAATAATGAATAGATTGGTGAATATTACTCAAAATCTAATTATCCACTATGGAGCGGATAGGTAATTTGATTGGAACCTTTACTAGTCACAGTTTGAATGAAACTTCATGTTCAAAAGGGACCGGACGGTATACCATTAAGTATATGAGTAGTTGTTGTTCGCTCGCGGGCTCGAAATAGCGTTGAAACAGCGCAGTGCGGAAAATCACACGAACGTGAACCTTAATGCTCCGAGATACGGATTGCGGTCGCGCAACTTTTCGTAATCACCTAATCAGAATCGCTTAAAACCGATAGCCTTAAGGCCCTGAACTGAAGCAAGCGCACTCGTTGCCTTCGCAATGCCTCGGCTGATTTTTCTCATAAATTTTATTGCTTACAAAATTTCATGACTCGGATAGGAATAGTAGGTACACAAGTTATCGTAAAAAAAAAAAAAAAACTTTCTTTATTACTTTAGAATCACTGACATTATCCATTAGAATCTGAGAATTCTATCTCTAGGTTAACTATTCATATCAAACGAAAAATAATATTTTTCCTCAGCTTTGATTACACTTTGATTAATTCTTCTAGCGGGCTTACGGCCAACTCCATACGCGTTCATAAACTAACGTTAAAACCGCGCAGTTCGGAAAATCACGCGACCGTGAACCTTAAGGGGACTGTTCCCGTCTGCAGCTCTCTCGCTCGCACATGTTCACATCATTGAAGATATAAAATCAATGAGCGTGAATTTCCAAAAAGTAACAAAATCATGTCTTGGTGTCTATCGTAACATTACAAACATAGAAATGTTTGTTTCGATATCTTGTAATTTGACGGAATAACATGACACGAGAAATAAAAATCACTTGTTACCATTTTACTGTGTCAAATTAAAATATATCAAATCGACAATTTCTTTGTTTGTAATGTTACGATAGACACCAAGACATGATTTTGTTACTTTTTGGAAATTCACACTCATTGATTTTATATCTTCAATAATGTGAAAATATGCGAGCGAGAGAGCTGCAGACGGTATACACGCCCCTTAGCGCGCCTAGATACGGATTGGTCGCGCAAAAAGTGTTTTTTTTTTTGGGACCACGTCTTCGCACACTTCGTCACACTTCACGAGAGTTTCTTCTACATAATAAAAAAAGATACACGTAAATTGGTGCACAGGTATCGGCGTAATCGATGTACATACATAAAAATTTATTTAATAAAACCCAGATCGAATTGAGAACCTTTCTCCTTTTTTTAAGTCGGTAAAAAAGTACTGGTATGATACTTACTAGGTGGCATAGCAATTCCGTATCCTTTTGAATCAAGCATGCCCCCAACTTGCGTGAGGTCGCAATTCCTTTCCACCACATATTCAATAGTCGTGGATTCCATCAAATATGCGTAAGCACCTTTCCCTCGGACGACTCTCTCTTCTCCTTCTTTATTGGTAACTGAGAATACTGTGGGTCGTGCAGACTCCATGAAAGACCACATGCGTTGGTAGGTTGAGAAATTCGAGTCCTGTGTAATGGGAGAGGTATGGAGTTACGAAATAGTTATAGAGCTTCCTAAGTTCCGAAGAACTAAACATCATAAGGTATAGATATCCGTCATCTAGTTTACCTGTGATCACGGACATTGCAAAGTGTTCAAATCGTCATGAATTATAATTTAGCAATTTAAAAAAACAGACTCACAAAAATAATAAAATATAAAATTCCGGTACTCGGATGACAATATTTTTCCAGTTATTTTGATTTAAAAACCAAACTACTAAACCGATATTCATGAAATTACTATGTGACCAATCTGAAAGTCTGGTATCCTTTCAATTAACAAAATAATTGTCCAAATCGGTTCATTAAAGACGAAGATCTGAGGTAACAAACATAAAAAATAAAATACAACCGAATTGAGACCCCTCCCTTTTTTAAACTTGGTTAAATATAATGTAAAATACACGAGATAAGATCCGTTAGAAGTGTTTAATTTCAATACAACTCTTTTTGGTTTTGCGTCGTCGGGTAAAATGAGTTTTTTTAAGATTTTCTGGTTGCTAAGTTACTATGTTAAGCAAGGGCGACACATGATGACACGTTAAACTGTAGATTATTGTTAGTTAATTGTAGAAGTTGTTATAAAACAAAACAACCTAGTTGCTAAGTTAAGAACGCTAAGTCATGTCAGAGACCTAAAAACTCTGACTTTAGGGCTAGCTACACGCGGAGGGGCTAAGACAATACGGTTGTCTCGGGAGGAGCCGTAGCACAGTGCTGAGGGTTCCGGTGCGTTCCTCTGGAGATCCCGAAGCCCTCTTGTCAAGCACTAAGGCTGGTCACCGGGAGGGTTTTAGTGGGTATAATCCCACATAATTTGGCTACACCCCAATGCAGCCGAGTAACTTCGGAAGATTTCACCGTAGAAAAAAGGGCTAGCTACTCGCCCTATTTGAACTTACTTTAAAACGCTATTCCTAAACATCAGGTATCACACAGAAAAAGTTAACAAACACTTTTAGAGCTCCATAAAGCGTATGTCCAGACATATAATACAGAATACCGCAATGGGCAACCCTGAAACTTTTTTGATAGCTCCCGGTTAAGAGCCTATAAAAATTAATACCAACTCGATGCTGAAAACACTGTTTTCGTCATAGCTACGGATAAAAAAGAGACTAAAATTTTTTTTCGAACGCAAACTTTGACCTTGAATTGTTTTAACATAGATAGATAAACATTTTACATAAAGTTTATTTTACTAGAAACTCTAGAAAACTAACATAGAAACGGATAGAAGAAAAAAAACCCAATGAAATGTCAAATCTCCGTTTAGGGAACATCAGTTTTAATTTAATATACTCGATATCAATAATCCACAGTGGACATGAAAATATCTCGTCCTTTATAATTTTATTGAGAAGCTCGATAATAATGTGAAATTTGTTTTCAATAAGAATGTAAATACTTTCAGTGCAAGTGTCGCATTACGCCGTCGCTCTTCTCTTATGCAATTCTCTTAAAATGTTCCTCGAATGTGATGTTTTCTCAAGAAAATTGGTACTTACCCTGAAAAATGCAGCAGTCGATCCCCCTTTTAGAGCTCCGTATTTGATTTTGGTTTGCTTGGCGAGGTCTTCGGCGCTTTCGATGGGCGAGTCCATCCTCTCCACGGTTAGAAAAGCAGCCAAGTTAGCAGTGTATGATGATATCATAATGAGAGTAAAGAACCACCACATCCCTGCCACCATTCTTGTTGATACCGCTCTATTTGGAACAATATATAAAATGTTAACCATAAACTTAATTGCACTCATATTGTTGCGTTTGGAACAACTATCGTTTAGGCATAATTAGAGTCAAGAGTTCATCAATTTTACTTTAAAAAATCGTTAAAGTCTTAAAAGGTGACTTTACTTGAAGTTTATTTTAATGTTTCAATCTGAAAACTTATTCAAATACGCGTCAAATATTTAGACAATCTAGCGCAAAACAGTATCTAGTGAGCTAGGCACTCCATCTTCATGTTTACGTTTAAATATTTGTATTCAATTTATACGTATAAAGACGAAGACAGATTTCACTTTCGTGAAAAGTAAATAGTGTGGAGAAAAAACAAGATATTAAAAATTGCGATGTGAAATCTATATTAGAAACTTAGTCTAAGTTATAAGAAACTTTGATGCAGCAAGCTGTGGATTCTACACAAGCACAGTCGACACACAGGTGCAGAGCTATCGAAATGTTGTTGTAGCTACGTTATTCAATTAGCAACTAAGTCTCCAAGTCTCTGGCTAAATACACTGGAATGGAAACGGGCTATTTGGGATTGCCGACACGTCTCTATTTAAATTGGACGCTCTAGGCGACTACCGATGCTTGAAATTCACAAAGGGCTGTGGTCGCTTTGAAACTAATTAGTGAAAGGGAGTTCTTCATTCAAGCTCTGCAACCGAAGGCTACATTTCCGTACTGTAATTACGCAGAGATTCGTCCGCCGGCTTTAGTAAGCCGATGTTTAAGTTTCTAGTCCGATTTGAGTTTGCGATTAGTCCGTTTAAACGGAAGTGTAGCCGCGGGTTGGGGAAGCACTTACTTCGGCGCGATATCCGAACCTTGCTGCATCAAGGATCCGATAGTGAACCACAGCGAGTTCAAGAGAGTGAACTGATTCTCCAGGACCGGTGGCTCGTCTAGACAGTTCCGCGGGCTGTCCCACTCGTACGGGCTGAACCTGCGCCCAAACACCACGCGGTTACTTCCATCACATTTGACGTACTTTCCGAAGTTCCAATACCAGAAGCTATGTTATCCGACGATATACGATAAAGCTCTCGGTTTCGGAGTTACGGGGAGTTTGTGCGGCGTGAGCTTTTATGTTAATGCCCATAAATAAGGAAACAGGCACCTGTGATGGTGTTTTTCCATCCCATTGCTCAGTACTTTGCTGATGCATGCCGCATACATAAAGAATTTTACGAAAAATTCTGCTTTTTCGTGTTACTACTTGAGCATCTAAATTATATCACAAAGTTCAACGTTTGTGCTATTTTATTATCATGTCACGAGTTTGTGAGACGTGTGAGTAAGACGCTTTTGTCGGATAAAAGTAAACGGCCTTTCTAAATTGCGTCAATCCTCATTTTCTCCGAGAGGATGAATGACTAAAGTTAGGATAACTAGTTTATGAGATTTATGCCAAAACTCGAAGGCATCGCGGGAATAATTTGATATGAGACGAGTGTAACTTCAAAAGGATAACTTCCGGCATTGAAACTCACGCAGCGCCTCGTTTGATTCAACAGCCCCTTTAACTTTTTAACCTCTTTATGACTTCGCTGAGGTTACTATACTTTGCCGTGGGAAAAAAAAACTTTTGTAATTTGAAAAATACACAATTTTTAAGTACTTTTTAAGTGTTTTTCATTCCCACAGCAACTCAGTCATAAAATGACTTGTAACCTAAAAAGGGGTGTTAAGTTAACCTTACTTGGGCAAAAAGTCACAGCTCTGTTGCATTAGCGATCCAATAGCAAACCATAAACAGTTTGCGAGCGAAAAAATGTTCTCCATTTTCTCGCCTTCAGGTGAATGAGTTTGATGCCATTCGTACGGTGTGAACCTATTGGACGGATACATTTAGGAAACGAGAATTTTTAGCGTTATTTATTGCGTCGGAAAACTGTTTTGATACTGAAAATATCTTTATGAATATACGAAAATTTTGTCATAGAACGATGCGATGGTGGACAGGCAGGTGGTAGCATGTGCGCTATACAATCTGATGGCACTCAGTTAGATCCCAGGCCAGAACCTAGGATCAAACTGGCCAATGACTGATTTAGTACTTAAATAAATTATTGTACAGTTTAGATGCCATCGCTCAACGACGGTGAAGGAAAATAACGCGAGGAAACCGTCCGAAGGAATACGTCCAAAAACATCTAAAGTTTAAAGACATTACCACCAAACTGCACTAGGCCGGCAGGTTTATTAGGGCCCATCCTCTCTCTCTCTTTCTCTCTGAAGGCCTGTGTTCCAGCAGTGGGAATATGATAGACTGATAACGATGATGATGATTGTGATAAAATGATTCACAAGATCTTGCACAAGCACATTAGTTTCATAGAAACCTCCAAACGTGGTTCGTAAAGTGCAATCTTTTAGAAAGTTTGCCTTCTTGCCTACTTATTCTTAGTTTACCTATTTATAACATTGTTCTAACTAATTAATTAATTATGTATTAATAATCAAGTAAGTACTATGTAGGTTTTTTCAATTGCTTGGCACGAAGAGTGAATTGAGTCATCAAAGGTAGGCAACGCACCTCCAATGTCCCGAGTATTGCGACGGTGATTACTTACCATCAGGTGGCCCGTCACTTGTTTGTCTACTATTATAGTTTACACGTATTTTTTTAAATCATAATTATACTTATTGCATGTAATAAAATTACGAAGATTTTTTCATAGTAGGTATATAGCATAGGTTTTCATAGTAGGTATGAGATTAAAAGAAGACTGGCATAGATTAGCTGGTTTCCCACAGCAACTAGAGGGGGCATTAAAATAAAATCTACTTTAAATTAGGTACATAGGCGAGACCTTTCAAAATAGTAATAGTTATAACCAATCATATATCTGTGTTCGACAAAGTGTCTGAAGAACCTATGAGTTAAATTTTTATTTTGTGCCCGCTCGTTCCTGTTTTGAAATTACCGTTATATGTCTAACCACTGTCTATTTAGCACATACCTTGCCAGTATGAAGAGCAGCACAGATACTCCCAAGTAAGCTGTGGCCATGTAGATCCAGACGTCCAGAGACAGTGGCGAGAGGAACGAGAAGAGATTGGGCGGCTGCTTGATTGGCTTTCGGTACAGAACAGAGATCCCCAAGTTCATGAAAGGCATTGTGAAATCTACCACTTGTTCCCTGTTGGAGGAGATTTTTGATTAGGCGACGTGTGTAACTTTTTTTATAGGGTTATGCTCTGCATTATAATGTCCTAAGATAGGTCACTAACGCAGAGATGGATAGAGATATTAACGTGGTCGAAAGTCTACTTCAAAGCGTTTGATATGTGATATAATATATCAAAGATAGCAATTGGATCAAGTCGAAGTCTCAGTGATGTTTACTTATATTATATATGTGTCTATAAATAGTAGGCAAGTATGTTCAATTTAAACGACAGCCTGCCTTCGTTTTCCGTGTTGATATTGCTTCAATATCCAGCAGTTGGCAAAACGTATTTTTTTTGTGATACAAGAGGAGTATTATTAAAAATATAATTAGGCATGGAATACTTGGTAAGGTTTCTGTCGTTACTTCTTACTTCGTAAATATCATTATATTATATTTTCATTATTTGAATTGAATAACAGTGAAAGATTAATGTACTAAGCACCGTTATATATGTCGGAGAACACCCGGTACTAGGATGTTTTTTGAAGCTGTGACGTCATCAGTGCTGATGATACTACTTCCATCACTGGGTTCTACCATTGGAGATAAAACCTTAGCTGGCAGAACTACTCTCTTCTAAGTAACTTTGTAGTTTTTAGGCTGTACCAAACTGACTTATTCACGGGGTAGGTCAAAGAAACACATTGAAAGTTCTGGTAATGACTTATCTATCCTTTATTTCTGCATAGACCCTAAGAAGGTGCTCTATGCTAATGCTAATTTACCGCCACGTTCGTAAAACCCTAGACGCTTATAGAAGAAGGGCAAGAAACTACAGCGCCATCACTTTATCACAATTATTATAGAATAACACTTTTCACAACACTTATTGAGCAATAAATAGTAGTTAACAAAATAGTAACAGCACTCTAAGTGCACCGGATATCGCTTCAAGCAAGACTGCCTGTTTCTGCACTTTGTACTGTGCTCGATGAATGCCTCAAACAGAATGAGCCTGGCTCCACAACAGCTCGCCATTTTATAACAAAGATGGCGTCATGTCGTTGTGAAGTCATAACACTGTTCATTAAAGATCTACAAATAACCTACTTTACAGTAGTTTATAACTTGTTAAATAATCTTAACTATTTACAGAACTTAGCTCTTATTAACACTTAAGCTAAACATTTAAATAATCGAAACAAGGCGCCATGTTTTTCGTTTCGTAAATCGAATATCAAATCAGCTGTCTTTTAATGTAATCATTAACTAATGATTTTAAACCTAATGCTTATCGTTTACAAATCAAGACATGAATTTAGCAATAGATAACTTTACATTTAACTAAAGATTAAATAGTCTTGTGTCATTGTTTCCTGTTCGGAAAGAGAACAAAACAAATTTTTACATTTTAGTTTTCCACAGTTAACTTTACGCTTAAATAAGTAAACTAATTACATCAATCAGTTTGTAAACCTTTCTGGTCTTCATTTTAACGGACATTGTTGAATTCGACGTTATTATTTAGAAGCTTATATTGGTCTTGCGCCGACATACTTATATAATATTAATTTCTGTTATTTTAATTTCTTATAGTGTTTTTGTTTTGTAGTACATGTTCGTATATTTTATACAATCATCTTTTAGTTTAATTGTAGTTTTTATTTAGTTATTTTAAGTTTTCTTTAATTATCTGTTTTTTTAAGTTCCATTAAATAAAAATTTCTGAACAAACTATAATCAAGAAGTTCTTAGAAAACTGCATTTTATTACACCGGCACAAAGAAACTCTACGCTCTACTGAAACTTTTTTAATTCACTTCAAGTTCACTTCGTTTCATTTCAACTTCACATAACCAACAGTTCACTTTGTTAATTAAAGGTTTCCAAAACTATTTCCATTGCAAATAAAGACTAGCCGAGTAATTTGATGTTTTAGCATACCCAAGTAAACTATTTTACAAGAATTGGTTTGTTTTAATGTTGAAACAAATTGAAGTAGTTGAAACCTGAAAATTTTATTTCCAACTTACGAGCGAGTATATTAATATTTATAGAGAACCAATTTACTTAAAAATTTGAAGAATAATATCCATGAAGCGATCGGAAGGCTCTGACAATCATAAATTGCAATAAATTATTATAACACCGGCTTGCACTTACGATGGTGTTTTATCGGTCGAGACGATCGACCGGTTTCGGAGCCATTAGTGCCCCTTCATCAGAGAATACGCGCGATTCTGGAGGCGGTCGCCCGCGTACACAAAAAAAAACATTAACAAAAAATAATACGCAAAATATAAATGGTAATATTATAAATGCGAAAGTTTCTGTGTGTGAATGTTTGCTACTACGCATCTCCGTAAACCAATTTTGATAACATTTAGAATGTAGATAGCTTAGGCCAGGAATTGTACATAGCTAATCAATAAAAAAAAACTGATATTGTTCCACACTTGCAATAAATCAATTTATACGCTGGCGCTGGCTGCTGGCGGGGCGCAACTAGTAGTATAATAAAAGTATGAACTGTATGAAGGACGTAGCTATCAGTTAAGTAAGAAGACGAGTGGCTGGACAAGGTGTCAGTTTAAATAGACCATATAAATGCCTTTAATATTATAAATGTATATTGACCTAGCGATCCTTTGATCAAGAACGAACAAACGGAATTATTAAGGCACGTAATGTATGATCACCCATCCATAGGCAGATCGGATCGCTCGTAGCTTATCTATTGAGACCACCTAGGTGAGTTATAGCATGAGCGAAATCAATTTACTTTACCTATCATACGTAATGGTGAGATCTGCAATGGCGAGGTCTGCACGTTGCTCCAGTAATTCCCTTATCATTCCATCCCACTCTTTGGTCTCCCTGTTGAAGGACCCGTATCGACCGTCCGGTGCCAGCTTGAATGTATAATTGAAGCCCAGAATTTTAGATATCTCGTGAATAAGATCGATGGCGTAGCCCTCGAATTGCGCGTTGCCGGTCAGCTTCTCACTCGCTTCCTTCCTCATGCAATACGGAGAGCTCTGGGGAGCAAATAAAACGTTATTTATGGCTACCATCGCGTTAAAACCCTTCCTTTAAGACAATGAAAGATTAGAATTTACTCTTATTCCGTTAGTATGCCGTTAGTATGGTCTTGTTTTCATCGTGGGTTGTCGCTTGTCATCAGTTGGTAAGGTTTTATTTTGTATAAAATGAAAACCTAAATCATAAAGAACATGAGTCATAAATGTGACAAGATGTCAGTCAGCGTCAGTCTTTTTGAGACTGACAAAATAACATGAAAATATATGAAAGAACATTTTACGTAACGTGTGGTAAAGTTAAAGAGCGTACCACAGGAAACTTATTTGCAAGCATGAGAAGAATTCAAATGAATATAATGCTTAGGTATATATACGTAAACAACGTTTTTATTCGCAGTTTTGTCTACTTTCCTTTCGCAGCTAAAGCCCCAGTATCAAGTCGTGAATACGGATATGTCTCCCATGAATGTTTTCTCCCTGGGAATATATTTTTACAGCACGCCAGTCTACATAAATCCCCTTTTCTCGTCTCTTGACATCCATACGTACACGTACGGCACGCTAATTTCGCTTTTGTGGGCCGCATGAGACCAGTAAAAAGTTCCGAAGATATAAGACACATATTTTATAGCATCGCTTACCAGAATCGTGGTGACGATGAGGGTTTTGTTCTGGAGTATCTCTACGATCTGTTTTTGGTTATCTCCGTAGGACCTGGTGTAGTTAACACCCTCCGATGAATTCCAAGTTCCGGCTCGTTGGAGGCCGTCTCTTGTTAATTCGATTATATCCAAAGTGAAATCGCTCCTGAAGCCTTGATGGTCAAACTTTATCACTCCGGTTAAGCCTTTCATTTCAACCTGTTCAGAAACAAAGTGTTATACAAGTTGTTGTGTTTGTCAAGTTTGCGGATTAATCGCTAAGCTGAAACTTTAAGGTCGTAACTGATCGTATCAAAATTTCAATTTCTACCTGAACGTTGAACATTGATACAATCGTTAAGTTTAAAACTGAGGAACGTAATAGAATGAAAAGACTGTGTACGATCGTTTTATGAGGTTGAGATAGGCGTTTTTGCAGTAATTTTGCATTACGATCAATTTTATGGCTCACTGACTCGAAGATATTCAAATATAGCGTTTCAAAATGGTTTTTAAGAGTATTACTACAATAGACCTTTGCTCTTTATTTTTCTTTAAACGTACTTTTAGGGCCTAGTTTAATGTCCATTTGATAAGAACGCGACCAAAATGCTTTGTCCTTGAATATGCTTAATTTTCAAACAAATTTTCGCTACAAATAGGTAAGGAATTGAGAACAATCCTCCTTTTTGAAGTCAATTAAAAATGAAAAGAATATGTTCTAAGCAGAGAGGTTTTATAAAGTTATAAGTTTAACGTATCTGTGTCTATCTTACTTTAATTTTTGAATTGTTTACAACCTTATGTTTTATTTTATTTTATATAATATGTGGCAAACAAGCTGCGGGCCACCTGATGGTAAGTGGTCACCGCCGCCTATAGACACCTACAATACCCGGGGCATTGTCAGTGCGTTGCCTACCTTTGAGGACTCTATTCACCCTTCGTTTGAAGCTTCGTTTGTTAATTGTAGGTATTCTTTGTTTTATTTGGTATCTTACTATAAGTGGGCTTTCATAGTTAAGGACGTTTTGTTAGTACGTGTTTCTGTTATCTATGCAAATTTTAAGCTACAACAATCCATAAACTCTTTCATCAAAATCAGTTCAGAAGATTGGTTTTTTAAATCAACATCACTTGAAAAATATGGCATCCAAGTAAACAAAATTGCGTATTTACTAATTTAGATGTCGGTTTTTTTAAATTGATAATTTATTATCATATTTTTTTTGTTATTTTTTTATTTATTTAGTATTTAGTAGCACGTTTAACTTATTTTGAGTTATACTTACTTTTAAAGTCATAGTCAGTAAAAGTTGTGTAAAAGTTATATAGGCGCCAAAGAGCCACCTTAAATAACTACTTTTATTTAAGGTAAGTAAAAACTAACGAAACGTGATCAAAGAGAAAGCGTTAAAGCGGGTACTTAAGAAGAAAATGGCTCTAGTCGAGCCAACAACGCTGTTGCTGTGCTAATCCGTCAAGCCGCGTCCGTGCATTTATCCCTTTGTTCCCTAGACGGGCAGATTTGTAACTATTCCCCTAATAGCAGCCTTGTTACTGTAATTGTATCGTATGTTATGAATTTAAGAGGCCAATGTAGTGTACCACGTGATCTAACCTAAAAGGCTATCGGACAGGTTTTGATTTGTTTGAATATAATTAAATGTAATACACTTACTAACATACTTTTCAAATCAGCTAATAAAATTCTGGGATAGCGTTAAGCGTTTAAAGGTTTTGTTCGGAATATGTAGGGATGCTCTGTCCATTTCTTGTAAGGTTTTTATCCAAGAAAAACAAGCATAGCTAGAATTTAACGTCTTAAAAAAGGATAAAGAAAAACAAACTTTAAACTCTTACGTTACATCATTTCAATACTTACAATTTTCATGTAATTGATGAGGCTGTACCCATGGGGCCACGTGTCCTCCGCCTCACAGGATAGAGGCTTCACGTCAATCTGTTGGGACGTATCCAGATCGTGCAGCGCTTTTGCGAATAAATGTACTGCGTCATACATTAGAGCTGTCTCCGTCTGTTACAGATAGATACAATTTTATAATAAAATTAAAGTAGGAAGAAAAACTTTTCTTTTATTATATTAAAATTCAAATAATTAATGTATTTGTATCTGAAGCGTTTTCTGAACTATAATTGAAAATTAAAATCTCTAGCTCATTGGTTCAGTGTAAGTTTAAATTAGTTTTTTTTTCCTTGGCTACTGGCCCTTTGTATGTGCGGGCAATTTTGCCATCAACAGTGAGCTTTTTGAGTGAGGAGATAATGAGATTTTAAAATGTGTATCATGCTAGGAGGAAATGTGACCTATAAGAAAGAAAGAAATGTTGTTTACAAAAACTTAGTAAAAAAACTTATTCAGAAACTTTTAATCCGAAACTAGCCCATTATAATAATTGAAGTACCTAAGTACCTAAACTCGTGAACTAAACATAAAACCAACAAAAATATAATAAGAATGAAAATCTTCTATGTTATAGCAGTAGTGTAAAAATCCATTAGAACTTTTTACAATACCAGTAAGGAGTTCCAAATACACTTATCGAAACTCAACTCAACTCACCTTTATGAAAGTCATGTTATCCTGCAAAAAAATATAGAAAAATTAAAATCGCACTTGGCCATTTTTAAGCCTCTAGTTATTTATTTAAACGAAAAATATTTAAAACACAGCATTTAAAAACGAAAACTAATACTACCTAATTATTATATACAAATTAAAATAAAATTAAAATCATTAAAAAATACTAATCTAAATGTCCATCGGTGGAGGGGCTTTTAGATTAGTACCTATTAAAATTAGGTTTAGGTTTAAAAAATTCAAAAAGTCAAAAATGTTTTTACTTTAGTTGTGGTGTGCCCAAGTTGTAGTTTTCGACCTTTTCTAGCTTCATCGTACACCCAGTCTCTTACGACTCTTTGGACATCAGCTCTGTCTGGGTCTAGTAACCTCAAAGCTGTGATATTCGTGCCACCATATTTAAACTCCTCCAAATCGACGCTGTGAAGGTCCTGAAAAGTTTAACTACGTGAGCACAATACGGAGCGTTGTGGCGAAAAGTTCGCCAAACTTTCTCAAAATGAGCCTCACCAATGATGTGATAAGGTAGCTGTGGTAATCAGACATCATTCCAATTTGCTGCGCTTGTTGGAGAACGTCTCTGATCCTTTCTGTTGCGCAATCCAGCACTATGTGAGATTCCGCCGAGTTTTTAATTTGTTTCAGCAACGGCCTGGGGAGTAAAACATTTTAAATTAAATTCATCGCTGGTTTTATCTCGAAGACAAGGAGATATACGTTCAACTTGGTATCCGTTCGGTCCTAAACTTTAATCACCATCAATCACGGCTTGTCTGTCAGTCTACGTATACACAGTCGTTTTTCCGCCGTTCTGATCACAATCATCGACAGAACGAATGGTGAACTGAACGCGTAGCTTCCGTCTAATAATATGAAAGATCAATTGGAATGTACCTGTAATCGTGCGTTTCTGGTAGCTGTCTAACAGACACGGGTAATTCTGATGGTCCATGTGCCTTGAGTAATTCTTGTAGCCGCACCAGACCATCACTATTTTCGTACACGATCGTGAATGATTTCCAGCCCCATGCCCTTACAAGGTCTACGTACGCCTAAAAAGGAAACAATACAAAGTGTTAATTCATCACACTGCTCTCAGATTGAAATTATAATGTGAAAGTTACTTTGTGTCTTGTCTGCTTTTCGTTCGCACATTGGCTGTTGGCTTCAAGATCGTTTACGTTCATTCTTTTGCTAACGTGTGTATCGATTTTCGTGAAACTTTCCCAGGTACAGGCGTTGACGAAAGAATGAACGAAGACGATTTCACCAACACAGCCAATATGTGGATTACGGATGCGGGGTCACTATATAGCAATAGAACAGATTTTCATGTTGCGATCATGACAATCATGAAGACATAAAATACCTTTTATGTCGGATTGCAGGCAAACTAGAAAATAACCGGCAAATCACATGGTCTATATTGGGTATATTTTATGCGTGTTCACAGATGTTACCATGTCCATTCAAGCAACAATGGATCCCCCCTAATTGCGGATGTCCCGTCTTCCGTTTGGGTTCACAATTTCATTTATCCCCGAACAAAGGTTATGCATTTAATAGAAGGTCCTTACATATCTCTTGCGACCGCTAGGGAAAAATATTCCTTTGATAAAAATATTAGGATAACCTTTTTGCAAACAGGTGACTAGCATATGATGGGAAAGAGACAAAAATAACTTATTTATGTACGTACCGTTTTGGGGTTAAACATAACTATGAAAAGGGTGCTTACTCGGCTTAGCGCAGCAGGGTGAGGGTAAAGGTTTACCAAGCAGGATTCCCTTCGGGTTCTGTAGTCCCATCTGGTTTCCAGATGTGGTAGTTCCATCGTGTCGCATATGGATTGGACGTGAGCAGCGGCTGGAGCTGATTGTGGCCCAAATATTGCGGCAACACCACTTCGGAGAAGGTGACAAACTGTATAAAACACAAATATTACTCATGACGCAAGCATAAAAGGCGTTTTAATACAAAAGTATTACTGTTGACGCAAGCATAAAAGGCGTTTTAATACAAAAGTATTACTGTTGACGCAAGCATAAAAGGCGTTTTAATACAAAAGTATTACTGTTGACGCAAGCATAAAAGGCGTTTTGAAACAAAAGTATTACTGTTGACGTAAGCATAAAAGGCGTTTGATGATGAACGCGTAGACTTTGGGCCGCGAAGTTAAGGCGACTGTTATAATGCATGTTCGTAAATAACCAATTACTGCTGAGGATTAATGTATACGGTAATCAGCTCTAATTATGGTCAGTTTTTTAAGGCAAATAATAAAAATCAGTCTGGTAGCCTTATTAACCGTGTTTTCAATCCACGGTAGCACTCATTTGTCAATGCCATTTACGGTCACCTATACGAACACTGACCAAAACGTTCGTTTATGATCGCCTAGTCGAGCTACGCTACAAGCGCTACCAAGCTTAATATTATTTTCTATTATACAAACATGCAAAATTACTTGGTACTAAGTACAATGTATAATAAATAAGCAAGAGTAAGTACTTTCGTTAGTATAATTTACATGTAAATGATCCCTCGGGAACTCAATTTGCATCAAAGTCGTTCACACTCATATTCACTAAAAATAATGGATGCGTAGGTTGACATGAGACTCATTCATCACCTCAACACCATGTTAAATTTTATTGTTTTCATTAATACACAATAATTTTATTATTAATTTAAGTATGATGATATTGTAGCAATTATATGAAAATTAATATTAACAATATTTACGTTACAAAGTTTGCAATAAACTACACCTATTCAATTATCCTTATAGTTAACGTAACTTCTATCTATATATAATATCATACCCTATAAATTTATGAAAAAAAAAATTTTTTTATACATTTCAGCGAAGTTGTTTCAATTAATCCACATTGTGGGTGAAGACTTGGAGAATAGATCCCGGATATCTACTTTCCTATATTAAAAAGTACTCTTTGATAACTACAATATACTAGGAATAGATGGAACAGACCAAAATAAGAAACTGATGAATATGACTAATAAACTTGTTTTCTAACTTCAAATGGTGTATCTGCGTTTCATGCCAAAGATCTACGAAATTAGGTGGCGAGAACGCAGGTAAAATTTTGGTTCAAGATACGCCACCAAATTAGCGCGTTTTCTTACAAGACGAAACGACAGCACTGTTCGACACGATAAAATGCGGTAACGACTCCTACCGCCACTCAATTCAATAAACCGTTTTTTCACTCAACGACATTGCACAGATATACGTTTGCCGGTGACTTTTTGGCTATGTCATCGGCCACCGGCGGTTAGTGCCGCTAAAATAGTGACGATTTTTACTGTGCCGATATAGCAGCTGTAAAAACAAGTATGACTTCTGACAACGCACGCACGATCACGACACGACACGTCTTGCTGCCGTGCGTGAAAAATACGAGCCACGAACGCAGTGCAGTTGCAAAATCATCCCTCGTGGAACAAAGTACGACGTCAGGTCATTAGCAGTTTCGTTTGTCGCGTATCGTGAGCGCAAATTGTGTTGAACGGTGTCTTGTAAGAAAATAAGCTACTCTGTAAACAGTAAAGCAGCCGCCTTACTGTTTGGTTTATATATACCTACGTGTGGTATATACTTACGCCTGTTTGGTGCCACCATGGGCAGAATACCTTACTTAAATTAGTAAAGCTTTAAAATTAACATTATCAGTTACCTCGTTTAGAAGCGTGGAAGCTATCCTGTGGTGATATAGTCTCCACTTGAGCCAAGAGTTTAGCCCGCGGCAGCACTGCCCTATCCGCATTTACTCGTTCCACGGCATACCTGAACGCCACTTCTTGCTTGTCATCTTCTGGATGGAAGAGACCACCTGTTTCGACAAGCGAACCTATGTTTTGTAATTTTGTATGTAGATAGTTTGGCTATGATCTACGCCAATGGCTTCCGACTTATCGTATAGGCTGAAAACGTAGTTATATCGTTATTGGCGAAAACTTTCAGTCAATGCATTGGAAAAGGACTACTTGCTTACCTACTTATTATGACAGTGATATCAAATTCATCCACCAATGGCATACCAGTATCAAAGGCCAGGAACCAATCAGCGCTCAGTATACTAATCCGCACACCTCAGCTAGACATCTGAATTGTTTGCATTGCGAATAAGTATTATGTAATATCTATTAGTATCTAATAATGATCTAGGGATCATTATTCATCATATCAAATGCGTCAATAACGTTAGAGGTTAATATCTAGCTAGATTTATTAAAATACACCTTAATCTGGTTGATTCTGTTGCTCGTTTCTTTGCACTTGTAAGATGTGAAAAGTCTTTCCTGTGAAGGATTTCCCGCCAACACTTTCAACATGGAGCACTTTAAAAAAGATGTCTATAAACACATCTACGGGTTTAACCATAGAGAACACCACTAGTGTTGCAGACACAGAAGATAATTTTTTTCTCTACTTCTCTTTTCTGTGGTTGCAGATGTGCATAAGCGATGAATACCACTTCCCGCTCTTTACATAGAAAAATATTTGTATTCATCCCAATTACTCTCAAAATATAAACCATTAAACCTACTTACTTACTATCGATTATAATCACTAAAAGAAAACAATAACAAGAAGTTCGAGGAAACCTCTCTAATCTTGAAGAAGCAATTGTTTTTCGAAATGCTTTTTCATTATAAACTGGAAGCCCAATTACGCAGGTGAGTAGGATTAATAATTTCACAGAAGCTACAAAAACATGAAAGAAAAAGAAGAGAAGGTATTATGTTTACCTATTCGAATAGTGTCTGGTAGCGCGGAAAGATGGCCACAAAATAATATGAGGAAAATCGCCTTCGCCCCTCTCATTCTGTAACAAAGAAAATTAAAAAATCATTGTGAGGCATAGGTTCAGTCTCCCTGTACGTTGTGAGGTTTGGAGTTAATTATAGTCGTAGACTGAATCTATGATTATAGTCCTTTTCAAATAGCATGGCACTTGACAGGTGGTTGGACAGTACGATAGAATGTAACTTGATTCGTAATTATTGAATGTGACGTCACAGAACTAAATTAAATGTTTAAATTTTGCGGCGAAAACATAAAAAGGTAGGTCCAATTTCTTTGCATATAGCTAAGTGCTACTATGAAAACTAGCGATGAAAACTAGTCTGTTAGAGGTGGTTGTCAAGTGCCATGCTATTTGAAAAGGACTATAGTAAAAACTATGAATAAGTCTTGAACGATCTTGCCGCCCCCGGATTGGTTTATTTAGCCATTAGCGGTGTTTTTCGCGTCCCACACACTGCATTAATAGTATGTAACTACCACGCATGTTGGTAAGATATCTTCTTTGATCAAAGTCTGTAAGGTCTGTACCTTTTTAGACAAAAATTCTGTACTATAATCGTCCTCATGAAGAGAAAACTCGTTAAGTCATATCTTACCATTTTGGGATACGTAAGTAATGTAATTAAGAATAGAAATTGAGGCTCAGTTTCAGTACTTTCACTATTAAATATTGGTGGTTTTATCTAAAATAAAGTTTTGTTACGGAATATTTTAAGAGAAAAAAAAACCTGCATACAATGTACAATAGGTACTTCGTTTTTTTAGGGTTCCGTACCTCAAAAGGAAAAAAACAAAACCCTTATAGGATCACTTTGTTGTCCGTCTGTCTGTCCGTCTGTCCGTCTGTCAAGACCATTTTTCTCAAGAACGCGTAAAGGTATCAAGTGGAAATTTATACTAAATACTTGGGTCTACGGTTTCTTTCAGCTGCGAACAAAAGATATGACCGTTTATGTCGCATATTTTGCAATTTCACAAGGAAATCAAAACCTATAGGGCACTTCCCGTTGACCTAGAATCATGAAATTTGGCAAGAGGCTAGGCAAGAGATAAATCTGAAAGTTATAAATTTGAAATTATATCATTAAAAAATAATTGTTTTGTTATTACAAACTTACATTTTGTAGTTGGAATGTATGGAAGAACTTTATTGTCCACTACAAAGTTAAGTTTGTCTTTCAATATTTCAACTTTTTTGTTGTTGTTTTTTGTTTGGACTCGTTCTCTTAGGGTTCCATCTAACGGAACCCTCAGAGCGCGAGTCCTACTCGTACTTGTCTGTTTTTTTTACATCGGTCTAGCTAGGCTAACGTTTGACCGCGATCTCGTCTGATGAAAAGCAACGATACGACCTACGATGGATCCCGTTTGTCTAGTAATAACCCATTTACCCTAGACCAAGATTGTAATGCTGCTGAAACACAGAGGCAAGGCGTTCCAATGTATAAAATTGTTAACGATTTTTCAGTTGCAGTTAATGTTTTTTTCAGAATTTTTGATTTTCCTATATGTAATTAGCTCGATTATAGTACTATTTAGAGTCAGGATAAAACTAACAGACAACTTGTATTGAAATTGTAACTTGTGTTTGAATTGAATTGTAGTGAGTGTAAGATTAATATCTTAGTTTTGAGCATTGAACAGAAAATGCAAATAAATTAAGGTAATTTGTGCATTACAACAGGGTTATTTTTAATTCAACTAAAAGTATAATTTTTCCATAAAACTATACACAGGGTTATGCAGAAAGGGTGTACTAAGCCGAGAGATGTCCATAATACACATCATAATAAACATAAACAACTTTTCCTATGGAACCAACTCTAAAGTCGTGAAAAATATATCAGCTGTTCCATACATTTTGTCGAGTGTGAATGATTTTTTTTTTGTGGAACAGTTGATATTTTTTTCATGCTTTCGAGATTGGTTGCATTATAAAATTGAACATAATGATGTGCACTATGGACCCTTTTCGGCTTAGTACATCCTTTCCGCGTAAACCTGTATAATCTGTTGCCATGGTTGCAATTTGCCAAGTGTCGACTAGTTTTCATCATTGTAAGCACACGTCACTTTATATTAGGTGAGCAACGGTGGAACGTCTAGCCTGTCAAAAAAATTATACCTCTATGGAAATATTACTTGGGTGATTCTTGGGTGATTCAGTCAAAGAACGTCACAAAAATTAACACATTACAGCCATTGATGTAAGTCATTGATTACAGCTATGAAAATAACACAAAACTTTTATTATTTTAGAGAATAAGTGGTGATCAAAGGTTGCTCGTTTCCGGTGTTATCTCATGTTTTCAGGACATTAAGCACACTCGTAATGGACGTAATCCTCTCGGCTATGCATTTATATTACTTTGATAAAAATATCCATTGTAATGACTAGGTAAAACTTTAGGGGACAAAGTTTGTTGAACTTGCATTAAACTACGACATTAAAAATACAATTTACAAAACAGACTTCAGAATTAGTTAACGCTTCAATAAAATTATTCCTACTGTTAGAGTTGGTTGATAAAAACCGGCCAAGTGCGTGTCGGGCTCGCGCAGTGACGGTTCCGTACCACTACAAAATACAATAATTATCAATTTAAAAAAAACCGACTTATAAATATGCAATTTCGATACCGTGAAAGACATAATAAGGTCATCCAAGGAGGTAATCGAATTTTCCAATTATAACTTGGTAATGAACACAAATCTGTCACCGACTCGCACTTGGCCATTATTTTATACTTTAGAGTGAGTACTATATACATATACACTTTTTATATTATATAGATAGCCCGTTGGTCCAGTTGGTAGTGAACCTACCTTCTGAGCCTGAGGGCGTGGGTTCGATTCCCACGTAGGACAAACATTTGTGTGATGAATATTTGTGTTTGTTCTATATCTGGTTGTTAATATCTATTTAAGTATGTATTTAAAACTATATATGTATGTATATCAGTCTCTGGCAGCCATATCACAAGCTTTGCTTAGTTTGGAGTCAGATGACCGTGTGTGCAAAAATGTCCCAAAAATATTTATTTATTTATTTATTTTATACTTTAGTAAGTACTATAATCATGCCAAGTTTCACGCTTGTACCTACGTATTACCGTTTCTACACTAGAGCAAATACAAAAATACGTTTGTTGTATGGGGGGTAAAACGAAAGGGGGGTGGGGTCCCTTTCGTTTATACTTTTGGACTGTTTTATAATTTCTTATTTAAGTGGTCTAATCACTAAATGCGGTCTCATTCAGACAACCTTTAGAATATGTAGGTACTTTTATCTTGGTTTGTCCTCTAAACAGTACACCTAGTAGGTCATATTTGGCCATTATTTCTTTTTATCCCCGCCCCATCTCTCCCGTTATTCATGATAGTCGGAAACCGTATACAAAGTTTTTTTGATGGCGGTATGTTTTCAATACAAAAATCAATATTAGAATAGTACTACCTGAGTTTCATAAGAAATTTATAGTTTTAGGGAAAAACTATTATGATTCGAAAATATTTTACAAGCTTTTATTTAACTTGCAATGTATGTATGTAACTATGTTTGTTCGGGTGGAATCTTGCTACTCAATTTTGAAGTACCGAATTGAGCTGAAATTTTGTATACACGTTAAGTTTGAATAACAATGTTATTTGATAAAGCTAAAGGCTTGGTTATAATAGTAGATTATGCATTAAGGGAATAAAGCAGAGTCTTCCGTCGCGGGTGGCATATTGAACCCTAAGCGCAACGAGTGACTCTAGAGTTAACTCCTGAGCGTAGCGAGGGAGTTATATAGAGTCCAGAATGAAGCGAGGGGTTCAAGCTGCCCAAGACGAAGACAGGCTTTATTCCAGAGGAGCATAATCTACTTTTCACACCCAGTAAAAAGCCAGGTTTCACTGAAAATCACAGCACCAAACACCGTCTTTTGTTTCACATTCTTTGTAAACGCATCTTTTTTTTTTTTTTTTAGTTCTGCTTATGGTGGCCAGTTTGATTTTCGAACAAACCTTTACAATGCCATATGGGCATTTTTTACTTAGAGTTTTCCACGAGTTTCCACACGAATTTGACGTTCCAAATTAAAACCACTTTATTCCCTAGGGAGTTCCATACAACTATAATATCCCTTAAGAGATAATGCTTTACTTTACGTTGAGGTTGCATGATAATGTAATTGGACATTGTTGAGCAGGTGGTGTGATAAATGGATTTATATCGAGGACATTAATTACTCGCGTTGCTCAGGATTCATCTATGGCCCTCGCTTTAAATCCGTCCTTTATTCACTAATTGCATAATATGCTATTTTATATTTGAGGTGTTGTTCCACACTGTTATTAGTTTAAATTACTAGTATACCGATCGGTATAATTTTTCAACAACTAATAACAACAGTGAGTAATGTCATTGACACCTGGAAACAGGATGCTTCTGTAAGCGCAGTATATATTATTATATCATACACTTATTTAAGTGTACGCCAAATATAAATGAATTACATTGAAAAAGACAAGTCTCACAACCAAACGATGCCCAGGCGTGAATCGTTCCCTACTTAGAATTTCTCTCTCATTTACTCGATGACTATACTTTGAGTCAACCGGAGCGTAATCATTATGGATGCCTACAGTCTTTATTAAGGGCCCTGTAAACGATCAAACTTTGACAAAAAGGTCAAAGAGGTCGGTTCAATGGTGTTTGCATCAGTGATGTGTACATATTTTAGATAAATTATGATGTTTCTTTTATTCAGCGTTTGGAGTTTAATTTTATTTTTGAAGAGGCACGTTGGGCACTTTTTGGGATAGGGAAAAAAATCACTGAGCTCGCGTGTCACGCTTAGATAAAGCCAAGATAAAAGGTATTCACTAATTCAGGGCCCGTCTACATGATACACATTTATGCACCTTACCGAATTTTAATATGAACGGATCAGTCATGATAAGTTACCAAAAAGTCACAGTTATTTTCTTATGAAAACATTAAGATTATAAATGTGTAAGTTGGTGAGTGTGTGTTTGTTCCACCTCAATTGATTTAGATGAAATTTAGTATTAAAGTACCTTATACATGTATAATGGATTACTCATAAGCTACTTTTTATCCCGAAAACAAGAAATTCTGCAGCATAGCGGGTGAAATAATGGGTACTGCTAATAATATTTATGTATGTAATATGTTGTCATTCTAATAATAATATGCTAATAATATGTTGCTAATATGCTAATAAAATTTTGTGTATCATTCACTACACTATCCATAAAAATATAATAGATAGTGTTTGAGCGCACTCCATCCGTATTTTTAAATCCATATTTTTGCACTGTAGTCTTAATCTGATTTCCTGAGCCTATTTCAAATAATAAAGTACTTACTATAAGAAACTATGAAATGTTTGCTGTCTGCATATCATAATCATAACCTCTTAAAACCATCACCGAGTTCCAACATCTATTTTCTAAACAATGCTAATCAAGCCATTCAAAATTTATAATTACCTTACAAACTTGTAACAAAAACAAACAAGTACCTCAACATGAAAGTTAGGTCGTTTGCCAAGGTCTTAAGACTTTATCATCTGCCTAGGCCATAAAAGGAGCGGTTAAACTGCTTCTTGTATAAATGTTGGCAGTTACGTTCCTAAAGAGACTCCCAGAATGTGAATACTCCACTTTACTTGAAAGGAATGTCTTTTATTCCAGATACTGAGACGCTACGAAGGTGAAATATCGGCAATTTTTAGTATGGCTTAGTTTTACCTTTGATATTTTTAGGGTTCCGTACCACAAAAGAAAAAGAAAAACGGAACCCTTTCAGGATCACTGTGTTGGCCGTCTGTCTGTCTGCTTGTCCGTGTGTCAAGACACATTTTCTCAGGAACGCGTACAGGTGTCAAGTTAAAATTAATATCAAATATTAAGAAGGTAAGTCAACGCAATCAAAATATACGGCCTTTTATATCACATATTTTATGTATATATATTTTATTACACGTACAATTCATCAAAAATGCAATTTAAAATTTGTAATTGAAAGACCGACAGTGATGTAGACCAATAGTGGAAAATTTATTTCACTGCAATGCTTAAGTTTGTCCTTCAATATTTCAACCTTTTTACTCGACTGCTGTAGGGTTATATATTTTTGGTGTGTTTTAGGTTTTTGAACGTAAGAAAAAAAAGCGTAAGCTATAAGCTGTGTGTGATGTGGCCTTGGTATAATCCAGTAGTACGTAGTACTTACTTACCTTGATATGTTAAGTAAAGTAAAAAATAAAAGAAAAAATAACTGCTAATAATTCTGCTTTTGACCACCAACTAACCTGTTGGTAAGCGACGATGTGGTCAAAGATGAAGTAAGCGCAGATTTAGCAGATACCTATACACTCTGGCCTTGAAAAGGCCCAGATTATATATCTCAGGAAACAAGGAAGCCGGCTTGTTCCAATCCTCGACCGTGCGGATTAGAAACGTAGAAACAAAACGTTTAGTACGTATACACGGAAAATCCAAAATGTATGGGTGGTATTGAGCCGACTTCCTTCTTGTTCTATAGTAGAAAGGGGATGGTAGGATAAGGTCATGTAGCTCCGATGCACATTCTCCGAAATGAATCCTGTAGGAAATTGACAGACTCACTACTTTACGGCGGTGTTCTAGATTGAGAAGTTTCTTAGCCACTAACTTCTCATCGCCTATAAGTCGAGCAGTATGCCGAATCAAAAGCTTCGAGCTGGACTCTCCCAAATATGACAGCAGTATTCCACACACGATCGGACTTGAGCTATCATTAGGTAAATATTATCATTCAGCTTTGAAGGTGTCAGAGTTAAAAATGTGGACCGAGGATAGCGGTAGTACTGAAGTGCGTAACAACCTTCATGGTAATCTCATAGGATACAAACTTAGTCGGTTAAATATGTACCTACTGCAAGAAATTTAATCATTGCAAGTAAATAATTTAATCCTGTGAAACTAGGTCAAACGTAATTATCTAACCCCGATAACTTTGTTGTTAATTATTGTGAAGAGGGTATCTTATGGTGCAATCAATATCCTCTCATCATTCGTTCATTAACATCATCATCATTTCAGCCATGGGACGTCCACTGCTGGTCATAGACCTCCCCCCATCGAATATTAAACGTTGAATACTTGCTATTAAGTAAGTATATAGAGTGTAGTTATCCTCAGTCCACGCATTTATTTGATATGTCAGATGCAATAACATTGTAATAAGCAATTTTTTTTTTTAAACGATTTTAATATTTCATGGAAGTATATCGGGAACCTGGTTACTGTGTTACGTTCTAAAACCTAACGAAAGTGATCAGAATTCATGCTTTTCGTTTAGCTTTTTCCAAATTTTATTGCAGCTGTCACAGCAAATAAATGCTTGAACTGGGCCTAGTAGCAAAATATATGACAAGAATTTACTTAAAATAATGAAATACTTAAAAATATACGTTATTGTTGGCTCTTCTATATTAGAACTAAGATAATGTTTACATACCTGTACATAAATGTTGTATTATATTCATCAACAGCAGATTCCACGGCACATTGTGTCAATTAAATATCCATTACAATAGCACACGCACTGTCCACTAAGAAATCACAAGCATTCATTGTTTTAAACGTTCGGTCTCCGAGCTATTAGCAAGTTGTAACGACCGGTCGCGGCAGTGAATTTTCTTTTTAATTTCCCGGGCACGGTGTCGATTTTGGCACGTGATTCGGGTTGATTTCGTTTGTTAATCGAGTAAGTATCGATTTGCAATCGAGAGGGTATCGAGTGGAAGTAGGCCGGTAGGGCACGGCCGGTCGCGCGGATGTCGTCGACAAGCTGACGTTGCTGCCAGGAGCGCAGAAGCCCTATGGCGCCTGCGCGCCGCCTCCCTGGGGTTGATCAACCAGCCACTGAGATGAATTTGTGTAAGTGGTGAAACATCCAACGACGGAGGCTTTTTATTTTTATGATGATTTTTTCTCATTATAAGACTTAACTAAGTATTTTAAAATAGTACGAGACATATATTTTTTGAGAGTAGCCTAGAACATCACCAATATTGTATCGTAATTATGCTAAAGTCATGTTTTTAGGATTCCGGCAGTCCTACAAGGAACCCTTATAAATTAATTATCTCCATCTGTCTGTCTGTTTGTCTGTCCGTCCGTCCGTCCATCCGTCCGGCGAACTACTTAGCCTATTTGTTAGCTTGTGTTAATTCAGGACATAAGCTATCTGTATTCTAAACTTTATCCTAATCCGTCCTGCCATTTTAGCGTGAAGAAGTAACAAACATACACACACGCACACACGCCCGCACGCACACACACACACACACACACACACACACTTTCTCATTTATAATATTAGTGTGATCTACAAATTATTCGATTGCTCGAACCTACAAAAAAACGGACGCGAGTCAACCATCTACGTGTCTGGCGGTTTCAGGCTTCACCGCCCGCCGCCTCTCACGCACCCCGGCGTCCATTGAACTCTCGAGGATTCGCATCACCGACGCAAATTGTCTTTTCATTATTCACACCGAGATTATTTTGCCCTTTGACACCGCACAATGGGACAGTCCAATAGGAATAGGCTGCCTGAACTGCTTATCAAACATGAATCCCCAAATTTCATGTCCAAATGACATGGCTGTAGTTCTTCAAACCATCGAGTTGTCGGTAAATTTTTTATATCAATTTGGGCTTCTTTAAGTCGCAACCGAATCAGTTTCTTATAGGTAAGCGTGCTCCATCGTAGACCGCATCATCGCCTTTAGGCTAAATGGCGGTCAAGCGCAGTCTATATAATATCTATCCACAAGACAGGCAACCAGCTCCCCCGTTGGAAAGCAGTTTCATCGCCTATCGGATTTCTGTATAACAGTGGGTTTATAACTAAAACTAGACCTACCTATGTTGTTACTTTATAAATTCGACTGCACTTACCTACTGTTTAAACTTAAGGGCTAATAACAATGAGCACATAATAATAATAATGAATAATGGAAGGAAAAAAATCGGTAGTACTTTTTTGAGGTTTTATTGTACACTAGCTATGCCCCACAATTTCACCCGCGCGGATTACTCCTTATAACATTAGCTATTTGCTAGTGAAAGTTTCGTAAAAATCGGTCAAGCCGTTTCGGAGTCCATAGGGGTAGGGACATACACACATCGATTTTTATACATATGTATTATGAATTTCGGTTTATTTCTTGTTTTTTTTTTTCAATTCAGCCTACTAAAAGTGATACTAGTAGGATAAATAATAAAAAGGTTAGCGCGTCATAATTGTGTACAAAGTTAAGCGCTGGCTTTTACCAAATCTATTTGAAAATATAATAGACCTGAAATCAGATTGGTTTATTATTTGGAAACAAAAACAATGGAATGAGGATAATGAGGCAAATAGATAGTACCTACTCCTTGGAATTGCTAATAAGCTCTGGTTCGGTATATTATTGGACTGCTTCTCAAATGTTTTGAAAACAAATAAAAATATGAGTCGAAATTTCCTATAAGTAAATCAAAAGAAAATATTAAAGCAATGTAAGATTCAGTTAAAGTATGTACTTTTATGATTATGTTATTTGTACTTCCATTTTAGTAATTTCACATTTGTTTACTATAGTTCTTATTTACATAGCAAAGGTAAATAACACTACCTCTAGACTCGACGAAGTTGTTAGAACAGTGAACGGAACTGAAATTCCTATCTCGTATGTTCCAAAACGGAAGAGGCAAAAGTATGCTTTCAGACGAACTTCTGAATGCTACCTCGAGGGCACTAAACTTGTGCTACTACAGAACCCACCAATCCTACTTTGGCAGTTATCCAAGGGATAAAAGTCAAGCTAACCGTAGCAAATGAACATGACAAACCGTTCTATCAATTTTCCTCACACATTGGCAAAAAAAGGAAGCGGATATGAACCTATGATTTTGAAACAATGGAAAATCAATGGCTTCTACACAACGTATCAATAAACGTACTCTTATTTACCTATTATACACAAAAAAATCGAAATTTGCTGTTATTGTATTAGTTGTTTTTATATTAATTATGTTGTTTTACTTCGAAATACAATGCGTAGACGAACGAAAGTCACCGACATAGCCCACCGGATTAGTAAGTTGAAATGGCAGTGGGCAGGGCACATATCACGCAGAACAGATGGCCGATGGGGCCGAAAGGTTCTGGAATGGAGACCACGGACTGGCAAGCGCAGCGTAGGACGTCCACCCACAAGATGGACAGACGACCTAAAAGAGACCGCAGGGAAACGCTGGATGCAGGCCGCTTCCAACCGGCCCTTTTGGAGATCGATGGGGGAGGCCTATGTCCAGCAGTGGACGTCCTACGGCTGAAATGATGATGATGATGACAATGCGTAGCAAGTACGCCTTACAATCTAACGGTTCCCTGTTCAATCCTCGGCCCTGCACCAATGACTTATAAAAATAAATTATGTGCAGTGTCGATACTATCGCTCGGTGAACAATAACGATGAAGGAAAACTTCGCGAGGAAACCGGTATGTCCAAGAACCTCAAAAGTTCGAAGACATTATTATGCATCAAAATTCACTGGGCCACTGGCACGGGATTAGGGCCTATCCTCTCAGGGTAAGCCAGACATGCATACAACTTGCTAAATTACTTTCATATTTATATAGAATCATACTAATTACGATATTATAAATGCGAAAGTATTTGTTGGTTTGTTTTTTCCTCTTTCACGCAGCAACAGAGCAACGGATCGACCACATTTTTTGCATGGGTAGTTCAAGGGCCGGAAAGTGACATGGCAATTTTTCATCATCACATTTTTTCATAACTACACGAGTAAAGCCGCGGGGCGCAGTTAGTATAAAATAAATCAAAGTTCTAAACATTACAAAAGTAAGAAGTAACTGGAGAGTTCTATTTATCTCGGAATTTGGAAATAAATTTCAATGGAAATGTAAAGCTGTAAGCTAGAACATTCCATTAAATTATTTTTTTAACAGTTCGAGAAAAACATCTGTCGTGTTTAGCTCAAACTTAATTCTTATACATCATTCATCGTGGCATCGTGATAAAATTTTGCACAAATATCGCGATTTACGAGTTAAAATAGCGAGGATTTGGCCACATACATCGCGATAACGCGAATGTTTACGTTATTTATTTTTACTTGGATCGCCACCTTCTTACACATCTATATTGAAACAATAAAAACACCTAGGCTAAAACTATCTCTGCGAGTTTGTCTTAGGCAGATGAGTGCACCCAAGGCGTGCAGCTTAAATGTAGATAAGTGCGGCCTAGGCAGATGAGTGCGGCCTAAGCAAATGAGTGTGGTCTAGGTACATGAATAAAGCCAAGGCAGATGAGTGCGACTTAGGCAGATGAGTGTAGCCTAAGAGACGGTTGCGGCTGGGCAGATAAGTGCAGCCTAGGAGATGAGTGCGACCTAGGCAGATAAGTGCAGTCTAGGAGATGAGTGCGACCTAGACAGATAAGTGAAGCCTACGAGATGAGTGCGATCTAGACAGATGATTGTGGCCACGCAGATGTATGCAGTCTAAGAGATGAGTGCGACCTAGGCAGATGAATGCAGCCTAGGAGATGAGTGCGACCTAGGCAGATAAGTCCAGCCTAGAAGATGAGTGCGACCTAGACAGATGAGTGTAGCCTAAGAGACGAGTGCGGCTGGGCAGATAAGTGTAGCCTAGGAGATGAGTGCGACCTAGGCAGATAAGTGCAGTCTAGGAGATGAGTGCGACCTAGACAGATGATTGTGGCCACGCATATGTATGCAGTCTAAGAGATGAGTGCGACCTAGGCAGATGAATGCAGCCTAGGAGATGAGTGCGACCTAGGCAGATAAGTCCAGCCTAGAAGATGAGTGCGACCTAGGCAAATGAGTGCGGCCTTGGTATTATGTATAATATCAATGTCAATAAGATAGAAGAAATAAGATAAATAGAAGAAGAGAGTGACGATATCATAACACTATAGGTATCTAAGTACAATAATGTCTAGAACTTGTTCGGTACCTTAAAAATACTGAGTCGGGATTGATATTTAAATGCATTTTTCTTTTTCTTGTATTTGTTCATTGTCATGTATTTGTTTGTGCTGTTTATGGTGGAAATTATGCTACGAGTACAAAAATGTAAAATACTCTGGAAAATTAGCAAGTAGACAAGCCTATCGATATTGTCTCTCTGTCTCTGTAATCTTATCTGGCTGGTCAGGGTCTAAAAAGCTACTAGGCCATGTCTGTCCTCATCATCATCATCATCAGCCAGAAGACGTCCACTGCTGAACATAGGCCTCCCCCTTTAACCTCCACACTGAACGACAGCCTGCCTTTTACATCCACAGGATGCCAGTGACTCCACATCTTTCCTAGATGAGTGGAATTCTACAAAATTGTGAGAACGTCTCCTTAAGGACAACTTTTACAAACACAAAAAAATAAAACAAATAGTTTTTACAAAAATAAATTGCGTAGAAAACTGAAACGTGTATAATTTTAAGCTTTGTAATTTACTTATTAACTAGATGAACACAAAAAAAAACATAAAAGAAGGTAAGCGTAATAATCAATTTTTGAGGTGAAACTGCAAATTGTAGCTTGAGGTAATTCTCGTGGTTTCTGGTGATGATCTTAGTTTCAGCCCTCGTTTTATAAGTAGAAGCTTTTAGATGCTTTAAATAATTCTGGAAAATACGGTCGCTATTAGCAGTTAGCTAAATATTTAATCAGAATACGCTCTGGTTGGGTCGGTACGATTGCAAGTGTAAACGTTGTTATTGTTTGACTTGGTATTTTTATGTCCGATTAAATAGAATAGCACCTTCTGACCATTTAAAAAACGTGACTGTAAAGAAAAGTGGACTAAATTATATTTATACCCTATAAGTACCTTCTTAGCTGACCGGGATGGTTAAAACCACCAACTTATAAATAGGCACCAGCACCGTAAGGGTTGAGTCAAGGTCGAGCGACAAGAAAGTACTGGACGAGACTAGAATGGTACTGGAATAAGACTGGATCAGCGGTGTTTATTGTAATTTATTGCTAAACTCTCACAAAACAAATTAATAGTGCAACTACTGTTTTGTGTTTTTTTAAAGTTGTTTTTTTTAAGATAATTTATTTTAGAATTTGTAGTGAAACAACATTATGACTTTCGAAATGTCAAAGATTACGACCTATTTACACGTCCATACATGAATACCTCCTTGTTTTGACTCGAACACAGCGCCTGAACAAAACTTTTGTAGTTACAATTTGTAGCGAAATTGGTAGGCGCACGAGCAAAATTATCCATATTATTCGAGTTGGCTTAAAAACTACTGAGCCAAAGTTAATAAAATTTTCGTGGGACCATTTCGAGAGTTTCTTCTACATGATAAAAAAGAAACACGCAAATTGATTTACAAATGCCAGCGTTAATCGACGTACATATCATCATCATCATCCTCATTTCAGCCATAGGACGTCCACTGCTGGACATAGGCCTCCCCCATCGATCCCCAAAAGGGCCGGTTGGAAGCGGCCTGCATCCAGCGTTTCCTTGCGGTCTCTTTTAGATCGTCTGTCCATCTTGTGGGTATACGTCCTACGCTGCGCTTACCGGTCCGTGGTCTCCATTCCAGAACCTTTCGGCCCGATCGGCTGTTCTGCGTAATATGTGCCCTGCCCACTGCCACTTCAACTTAATAATCCGGTGGGCTATGTTGCGACGTTTAGACTTTCGTTCGTCTACGGATCTCCTCATTTCTGATTCGATCTCGTAGAGAAACCCTGGGCATACGCCTCTCCATAGCTCGTTGTGCGACTTTGAGCTTGTTCATGAGGCCCATAATGAGAGACCACGTTTCAAGCTGAACATATATTTAAAAAAAAAAAAAAAAAAACGGTCTGAATTGAGAACCTTCCTTTTTCTAAGTCGGTTAAAAGATAATCATACTACAAGCCAAGTTATTAAAATATTGAACAAGCAAACTTTTGCCATAAATTGCAATGCATGGACCCATAGGACAGCGAGACATACCGAAATAAGATTCCGAGAAATGTATACACGTGATATTAAAAATTGCCACGGCGCACGTGCTTTGAATAAAATTTTTGCTCTACAAATACTGCCAGATGAAGTATTCTCCCGAAACTAATAGTATTTTTGACGAAATTACCGGCAGACTCAGATCAAACGAGTGACAGTGCATAAACCCGTGTAAACACAAGACTACTTTTGTTGTTGTTCTCCCTATATTTTAACTTTTTGTATTTTATTATTTTTTATCTAACCCATTGTAACATTACAATATTCTGCGTATGTCATGAAAATGTCAACATGCTATCTCTTTCAAAATATCCAGCCGTTAGTAGGTATAATAGACAGATAGCGTGAGCTTAGTAATAGCGTTATATTAGGGCATTATTAGGGAATAGAACCCTAAAAACAAATTTAACGATACTCAATATAAATCCCCGTTTACTCATCACACTTGTAGGGCCCACAGTACTAAATTGTCACAAAATTTATCTATGAACAAGACAATCAGCGTAATTTACACACATTTTTGTAAGCTTATTAATTTCACATAGTTAAGAATATGCCATTCGTTTTGTATATAAATGAAAACATAACAAATAAACTTTTAGTTAAGGAGTGTCCTTAATTATGTGACTAGTTTCACAGTAGTATAATATAATAAAACAACACGTATACTCTCAAGTTTCGCTGAGTTAAAAATGTGTGAAAATTAGTCGCTGACCTAACAGTAGGTACTTGAAAATAGAATTTGTGTTCCCAAAATATAATAGCCACTAGCCTTAGATTAACTACACAGAGATGGTAAGTTTCCAAACATCGCCTTCTCAAAACGTAAGCTACAAATTAGCTACGTGTGCTGTGTTTACTTGCCTCGTCACGCACACAGACGCAAAAATTATGCGGCAATAATTAAGTTAATTTTTTTGGGAGCTCTTAACACTATCACCTGACTAAGAGCACTGACCACGGAACACTATTACAGCGGGCACTGACCGCGCGAGCGTCGTTTGGTGTCATATATGGTTCCATTTGAACGGCTTAAATTTTGCGAATGTACTTGGTTTCTGTATATAGTTATTCTAAGCCGCTGTTTTTAAGTGATCAAACGCAAGTTTTTATACAATAAAAAACCTACAAATAAAATTTTCATGGGAATTTTCGATATTCATCTGGCAACACTATACAACCACTTTCAAAGCCCACAGGAGCATGGAGCTTCGCAGAGGTATTTGTGGTAAATCGTGATCCTCTTATAACCTTGTATACCGACATAATTATCTATTTATGTATAAACTATCCGTAAAGATCAAATATCTAACAAGTTGCTAAGTCAGCAGTATTACCTGAGCCAAAATGAGTTTTTCTAAGGGTAGTCAGATTACTCGGTTAAAAAATACTCCTTACACTGGAATTTGCTATAAATAGCGTTTCTATTTTAATTTTAAAACAATTTTCTTTCTTAAAAACAATTGAAGGTCCGATAAAGGCATATTTTGCGCATTACATTGATTTCTGAGCTTAGAAAACTCTATCTACACCACATTTACCAAAAATAGTTGAAACGTACAGGTATAGGGACATTCAAGCTGTATATATACACACAATGTTAAACACAATGACCTCTTCTTAGCTTTTTTAATTTTGTATTTTAGGATAGTTTTAAGACCACCAATGTTGTGGTACACTTATGGTTAGTAACGACATTTGATTTCACCTGAAACTAACCCATTTTTCAAATTTTCCGGGATGAAAAATATACTATTATACCATCCTCATGCACAATACTTTCTTGACTTTGACCACTCGGAGCTTAGTTGAATAAAAGTAACAAATATAATGACAGTTATTTTTGCATTTCCTTGTAGTATTTTTTTGAATTGTGATTTTATTTTATAATAGAAGAAAATCATTTATACAAGTTTACATGGACCTGTAGCATTGTTCTCATTATTATGAACAACTTTTACTGTAAGATCAACTCTTACTTACTCTGCTGGTGACCCGAAGTGGATATTGGCCTCCGACACAAAAGAACGCCAACGGCTCTGGTCCCGCGTTGTCTCTTGCCAACCAACCCTAAAGTCGCGGAAAATCTTCCAGTTATCTGTCCCATACATTTTGATGAGTTACAACCCAGATGATGCTATTGTTTTATTTTTTATTTCAGGGATGGTTCCATAATAAAAGTTGTTCATATTGATGAGTAAAATTACCTCCATTCCGCTAAGAACTACCATTCTGCGTATCTTCGTATGAATGTTGAACGGTACGCTTGCCATGCTTCTCATGCCAACCGTGAAAGCCATATCAGGCTCTACGCCACATATATACAATCACAAACAAAGTCACAAGCAAACATCTCGTTTTACAATGAAAGGCAAAGCGGGAGCAAGTGCAGACATACAAGCATGTTATTTATTCATCAGCACCGGGACCGTGCCGACGCGCTGCTTCCGCCGGCTGCTATGAAATCTTATATTAACTTGTATACTTCCACAGACTCTACGAATTTATGTAGCGCGGAAAATTGTCCTGGCGCTGTCTTGATATATGCCGTTATCACGCTTAATATGCATAAAGTTTGTTTACGGAAGCAGAAAATATAGCAACGTACATTTGTGATGGAACAAAACGGGTATACCATCATTAAATTGTGGAGGCATTTTGAACCAAACCGAAATATGAATATGAAAATGAGGAAATTGTTGAGGAAATAGAAAATTTATATGAACAACGTGGTTTTTGTATGCCATGATATCGAATGGCCCTTGTAATAAAACAAATGACTTAATCCCAAGTGACCACAACGTCACTTGTGAGATAACAGATTAGATTTCCTCAAACTAGCCTATCAACTAAAACAAAAACTCCTCAACAACGTTTTACAAGTTCCAGAAGGGCGTTACGCAGCGCCAATATTGAAAAATCTTATATAAGAAGTAAATTATAGAAAATTAAACTATTTTAACGGAACTTACGGTCTCGGGGGTGAAAGTTAGCCGCGGACGCGGGTCAAGCCCTCATTAATTAAAGAGAAGGGTGGCTAATACCCTCATCCTGCTAACCATAGGGGCAAACCGCAACGGAACCTACAACATTACTTTGGTATTGAACTAATACGTGCTATAGATACAAAGAGGTAAAGGTTATGGGACACCGCTGCAAAGTTTGTATTACGGGGTTATTTGACTAATCTTCCAAGTTCAGTTCTCTAGGTGGTCAGAATAGCTTAGATTACTCTTTATTGAAAGATCGTAAACAAACAAAGAAAACAAATACATTACAATGAAACTAACTAAACATCTAGGTTTTTAACAGGCGGCCTTATCACTTAATGCGATCTTTTCCAGGCAACCATTTGTATAAGAATAGCTATTCATCAGCTATTCAGCATATTCAACGTGCCATCATAATAACGTAAAATGTGAATTACACAAAAAACAAACAATTAAATAAATGGAATTAACATAAAATTTTCTTCAGATAAGCAAACAGACGAAATTTGTAGGTAGTGCATATTCCGTTAACATCATCCGTGGAAATGGTCACTAAAAACTAAACAAAACATTATTACTAAAACACTTTTAATTCTAAATTAAAATTTGGAATGGCTTCGTCGCCAAGATCAATGCTGACCAACGTCACACATGGATCTAATCACACTTGTGGTCAATTCGTAAAACGCGAAATAAATAATACATTTATTGTTTCGTCAACTGATCACATGAAGATATTCGAGTATCCTGGTGGTGAAGCTAAAAAAAATAATAATAGATACAGTCGAATTGAATACCTCCTTCTTTTTGAAGTCGGTTAAAAAATCAGATCCGTGTGATCAGCTGGTGACAAATCTTAAATTGTATATGTGTACACCAACTACATTAAGTATGAATGTGTATACATTGCTTACAGTATAATGTAATTACGTGTTCTAGAGAAACTAATTTTCTGTTCATGTTTGCTTGCAACAAACAGGCGCTCTCATATTACTCGTGTGCTTTGCTAGAGCAGAGTGCAGATTTAATTAAACTCTGAACATTAGTTACATCTTTAACTAAATTGGTAGGTTGGTACTCGAAAATATGTACAACGTGAATTTGTAAAAATACAAAAGCTTTCTTTCGTTTAATTACCACTAGTCACCTTTTTTCTCTTGGGAATATAATGGCATCGCATCTTGTGGATTTGCCAGTGTCAATTAATTTAATTAGTATTAAATATATATTTTCAAGTTTGAATCATCATCATCATCACCATTTCAGCCATAGGACGTCCACTGCTGAACATAGGCCTCCATTAAAGTTATATGATTATTTACGGGATATTTACCGTGGTAAGTGGTAATCATATAACTTTAGTGAACAACCGTGATAGTTTAAAACAGTGTTTTATAGGCCTCCATTGATCTCCAAAAGGGCTGGTTGGAAGCGGTCTGCGTCCAGCGTTTCCTGGCGGTCTCTTTTCGTCAGCCGGGGATTCTTAGCACTTCTGGCCCCGCCGTTACCGTGGTCGCTACCGTAACCAGGAATAGCGGGGCTGATGGGGACTGGTCTTTTTCTTCTTCAAGTTTGAATAATTATCATTAAACAAGTCATAGTCACACTCAAGTCCAAGCCTTGGCCTAATAAAGCGGTAGATACTTAACTGCAGGCTTCTATGGAGCTTACAAAATATCACGTAAAAACATATAATTGTACCTTGTTATGTATACCTATCACTATGCCACAATAGTTGTATTTTGCGGAACATCGACTCGAAAGAAGAAGAACACTAGGCCACACTTGGGTATGTTCACAAATACTTAACAAATATTAATCCATCACCGTTATTAAATTATTATTAACACCCGAATATACTCAAGTTCAGGAAAATAATGCAATGAACAGAATAAAATTTTTTTTTTTTATATTTTTTTTAAGTCGGCACAAAAAACTCTGTGCTTAGTTTATTTTCATGTTTTTACCACCTTGTACTGTATGGAAACAACAAAGAATCGAATCTAATCTAACCTAATCTAAAACTCCACCGGTAAAACAACCACTATAACCACCTACCTTATAAACCACTTATCTTAGTGTAGTCAAAATATACCGTATGCTTAGAATAACTACACATAGAAACCAAGTACATTCGCAAAATTTAAGCCATTCAAATGGAGTCATATATGGCTCCAAAAAAAAAATTACTATGAAAATTTGCGCGATGAAATCGTACCACAACAAATCAGAAAAGCAGCATAAGAGTTATGGTGTGACATTCCACAGGTAATCCATTAATTTTCTTGCTTAAATCGTTTAAAATACCAATCGAAACGTAAGCTACAAAACAAATTTGTAGCTTACGTTTTGAGAAGGTGTTGTTTGTAAACTTACTATCTCTGTGTAGTTAATCTAAGACCGTGTGACTTTTTATACTAAATTGAAAAAATTGGATGTGTTGACCAAAGATCTTACTATATATACCCTAAACTTGATGTAACTTCCTTGGTGACAACATATACATAATTAAAGTTGAGGGGTTGGTACATAGAACCTATAATTATTATGACATAGGTAATAAAAAAAATTGTTTTCGACATCTTCTATTATATAAAAATAAACTACCGACCAAGTCCGGACTACAACTTGTAAAAAATCGCAAAGAATTCAGCTAAGAAATATAATTAATATTTGTAATTTGTACGAAATGCTTCTGGTACTTATCGTTGCTGAATCACAACATCACTAAACTTCTAAAAACAACCAATTTAAAAAATACGCTTCGCAACGTCAGGCACAAACGGTAAATATAATTGAAAAGTTGACTCAATTTGTATGAAATACTTAATCATACCATCACTTCTAAGAACAACCAATTAAAGTACTACGCTTCGCAACTTCAGGCACAAACGGCAGTTATATTGAGATGTCGACTTTAATGGTCTTTCCATGTTTCAAGCACACTCAGAATTTTTCACAGTAGTTTGTCTTGATTGATCATGCACTAGTTTATCTTAATCTTAGTCGTTTTTCTTTCTGCGCGCTCATTTTTCCTTGTCAAACAAAGCTAGGCTCCGAAAAGATGTTCTAGAAAATTGCCTGATGTCTGTGTGGTTCCCTCATCAATTTCTTTATTTACTACAAGCCAGGTCGACGTGGTTTGTTAACCCTTGAAACAATACCCTAGCCTAACTTTTTCGGTCATTGACTGTTGATTATGTAGCTTATGAAGATAAAGCGTTGCTGAGTTTTCAAAGAACTTTCTAGAAAAGTTTTTAAAATAGTCTAATGTCTCAAGAATTTAACATTTACGGCAAATTATAAAACTTTGTGTTGGTAAAGAAATACCAATAAATAATCGTGAACCAAGTATTTAAAAAGAAACAAGTAAAATAAATATTAAAACAACCCTGGTGAAACGTGTATTTTTAAATATTATAATTTTTAATAAGAAATAATAAAAATAAAAATAGAAAAATAACTCAACTGTAAAACTTGTAGCCTAGGATAAGATTATTACTATTTATTTTCTCTTGAGTGGATATTGGCGTTGCACGACTTTTGCTTTTGCCAGGTTTAAATATTGTCAAACAAATCATAGTCAAGCAAAGTCTTGGTCAAGTCCAAGTCATGACCTATTAAAGTGGTGGAGACTTTACTAGACTTTACTTCGCACTCCAAAATCTGTCAAGCTGCTTAGGCTACAAGACTTAACATAAGAACAGACACAAAAATATACATCTATACTATCTTGAAACGTATCCCAAGTGAAGCTTGGGTTATGTCCTGCCTAGCAGTAGGCAGGCGCTTCAAAGAAAGATTTTATGCGAGTATAAGTTTATTAAGATTTAATCAGAAAAAAAAATTAAGTTAACATGCATACATAACATACTAATATTATAAAGTGGAAAGATTTGATTGATTGTTTGTTTGTTTGCATTGAATAGGCTCCGAAATTACTGAACCGATTTGAAATATTTTATCACTGTTGGGAAGCTACATTATCCCCGGATGACATAGGCTATAATCTATACCCGTGCGAAGCTGGGGCGGATCGCTAGTAGTACACCATAAAACATTACTCTTCTTCTAGGAATCGGGTAATAAAGTAAGAATAGTTTTTGTTTCGGAAATCACAAGAACTGGCACGTCATTTTTAGGGTTCTGTACTCAAAGTGTAAAACGGGACCCTATTACTAAACCTACGATGTCTGTCTGTCTGTCCTACCTATTAACGGCTGTACAGTTCGAAAGATACAACCGTTTAAAGGTAGGATAGACGGACGGACAGACGGACAGATAGGGAGACAGACATCGTGGGCTTAGTAATAGGGTCCCGTTGTTACCCTTTGGGTACGGAACCCTAAAAACTGCTTTCGAATATCATGGTTTCTTCAAGCAATACATTACCACGGGTCGTTAATACAGGATTAATCTCTATAAATTGGAGTAGGGTGCTTACGTGATTCCTCTTTAGATTACTATTGGTTATTGAATAATAATTGGAGTGTTTCCGTATCTGTTGGATACGATCACAATGATAGCAGCCATCGCATCATAAGGACATCATACCAAACTAATAAATTTTATACCTTCATTAAAAAAAACTAGGTACGAATCAGGAGTAGGAAACGGGACGAAACGAGAGTTTTTAATTCGAAAATTAATAAGAATGTATTTACGGTCGAAACCTATTTTTTTGCGGGCCGATACTCTTGGGGATGATTCGGGCAAATATTGTAAAAGCGAAAGTCTCTCTGTCTGTTTCTTTGTTCGATTTTCAAAACTAAACGGCTGGGCCAATTTTAACTAAACTTGTCAGAATAATAGTGTACATCATAAGGACGGATATAGAGTACTTTTCCCCCCAGAAAAAGCAGAATAACTGGAAAATTGCGGTTAACACCGTGGGATTCAGCTAGTAAGTATTGAGGGTTTCGTGGGTCGTCTTGTTTTTTTTCTCTTTAATCAATAAAAGTTAATAAAAAAATATATCTGAAATAATTAAACGAGTTAGATTTTATTTGCTGATGATAATTAAACGAGTTCGCTTCACATTTTATAATTTTATTAATAATTTTCCTTTTTAACAATTTCTTGATCACGTCACCATCTTTTTCAAGAGAGTTTTACCACAGACTAATTGATAGGAATTAGAGTGTCTTTTTGTGTCGTTTCCAAACTCCGCCCCCTATCAGCCTCCACTTTACATCATGATTTGGTTTTGATCAAGCTTACTTGCTTGACTTTGACTGTGATTTGTTTGACAAATTTGTTGTCACTTGTAACTTATAACGTATACTGTACTTGGCATTGGAAAATAGAAAAGAAGTATGATGTCTCGAGCCAACACTTAAATTAAAATAAGAGCTCCTAATATGTTATCTGCAACAAAAGCTAGATAGATTCTTTACTTTGTTTTCAAAGAAAGAAAGTTTTTAGCATAAGCTTACTCAAGACTTTTTTGTTTGTAGAGCTACCTAACAATAGCTTCTATTCATATATGTCTATACTAGGCACATATTGGAAATATTTTGTTGTTCGGGGTCCTTGGAACTAAGTACTCTTTAGATTCTATTATAGGATCGTGCTTACTAAAAATTTCGTATATAAAGTTGGGTGTTTTGTACCTACATATTATTAGTTTTGCTTGTCATTTTACCCGATAGATTCTGACTCTGTGGTAGAACTATGATTCGCTTTAGTACAGAAAATGGCACAGTGTCAGACCTAACCTGTAAATATACGTTCAGGGAATATTTCAAAGTATGACACAGGACACAAGACAAAGAATAAAACACTTATCGTATCATTGAAGGATTACTTCGGTGTATTTTGTGATTCCCGAAGTTTTTAGAACTCTAACCTTCTAGTTGGAAAGAACATAATCGAATGGCACTCCCCATTTATTAATGGATATCTGAGACGTTTCAATAAGGGATCTTTGCAATTTCTGAAATGTATAGTACTCTCTTAGAAATTGTTCCCTCAGGCATTTTTGATTTAGGATGGAAAAGCATCAAATTAGCAATAAGCTCTATTTTTTCAGTAACTTTTTTCAACTTTTCTCAAATCGGATGTTTTTTTAATGAGAATTCCGTCATTAATGACGGAACTCATTCTGTTCATGTCTGTTTTTTTACTGATTAGTTTTTTTGATTTTTTTTAATTGAATGTAATTAAATACTTTTAGATTGGTCTCATAGCAATTTTATCAAAATGCGTGCAGTAGTTGTCCGGCCAGGGTATGTCCTAAAACTGCGACCAGAACCACCGGAGATGTTGTCTCAATTCATATCAATTCGGTTACTTGGATGACAATGTATGGTCATACAAGTACCTATCCGAAGTTGCGTACTTTACTAATTTTTTGAAGTCGATTTTTTTACTGATAATTATCTCCAAACTCAATAATGACAATCAAAGTAAATGGCAATAAAAATGTCTCAGAAATCCATGTAATGTCTTTATTGCTCTAACGATTTAGGTAGGTAGCTGCATTTACTGTCCCTACTAAAGTTTCCACCCATGTTTATACCTAAATATAGAAAAATAGAAAATGATTCCATTGAAACAAAATACGATACAAAAACGATGCGCTATCCAGAATAAAACATCTAAGAAAGCATTTCTAAACCCTCATACGTTTCCAACTGTTGCGGGTCCTGTTCCAACAACAATTTATGCTAAACATCTGATATATTTGAAATGGAACGATCAGCTCTCGCGTATTGTACGGCTACCTTATCTGCAGAGTTCATAGACGGAGACACCATCGCATTTTTCAAAAAAGCCAGGTAGCTCTCCCTAAAATTTATAGTTCTATCATTTGGCCAACTCTACAGATAAATTTGTCGCTCCGTTTTGTATGCAAACTAAGACATGTTGGTACTCGATTGACCTTACCCTTCTGTAATGTAATTTGTCTGGTGAACATCAAGTCTCGGTAGTATTGTTTCTATAATCATTGATCGTACATAATAAATACCCTATGTATTATCTTCAAGGACGCTTCATAGAGTGGAGCTGCAAAGTAGGTATATCATAATTTCTAAAGAATTCTTTAAAATGGAAAATTTAATTATATTTAAAAAAAAGCAAACATTTTAGGTAAAAATATTCAGTGAATTTGTATGAGGTTTTATAATCATATAAATAATTTGGCTATTATTTACTCCTTTCTCTTTCTGTTAATTTTACTTAATATATCTCTTTGTAAATACTACTAATCAACTATCTTCTGACTTCGATGTAGTCAGTACTGTGTACTGACTTCGATGAAGTCAGTAGGTAAGACCGATAAGGGCATTTGATAAAATACATTATTTTATCTAAAGCGAATACTTTTTTTTTCCTCACTAACAGGGAGGCTTTTGTTCAGCAGTGGACGTTCACTGGCTGATGTGTGTGTGAATATTTATTTTTTAAGTGTCAAATTTAGATGTATGAAGTAGGTAGGTCTTTAAATAATGCTAGGAGGATACCGGTGCGTTCCTATGGAGATCCCGGTACCCTCTGTCAGGCACAGAGGTCGGCCACCGAGGTGGTGCAATCTCACATAACCAAATAATCTAACAGATATTTTGAAAATTAGTGTTAGAAAATATTCAGTTATTTTGTGAACTGGGCGCTTATGTAGCCGAATTATCAACAAAAATGTCGATTAAAATAAATTCAAAACATGCTAATTGCAATGGTAGCAAAAACAAATCAAATAGCGTCTAAAACATTAAAGAACATGCCTGAACACTAGTGAGGGCAGCAGTCATAACCCAAAGAGTTTTAAGATCATTGTCATAACTACAGATATCGGTTTTTTTTCTAGGTATCTAAATCTATGGTCATAGAAGTTAACGTCAAACAATGTTCACTTGTTTTGACAGTGACGATCGTAAATTGCAACATCCGCACTTCAGTACCGCACAGATCAGAACCTGTTCCCGGTATATTACTATACTCTTTGAGAACCTGGATTACCGTAATATAGCCATGTTCAAGACAACTTACGAACTGATTCAGAGCCATCTTAAAAATTGTCTAAGCAGCTGCTGTGGAGCTAGCCACTAACACGAAACCCTTACTTTGGTTTTCCCTTCTATTGAAAATAAACGGCACAAACAAGTAGCCTCCTGATATTTTCAGAAGTTTTGGTTAGATGGCGCTTTTGTTGATAAGTAAAATTTTCAAATGAAGAACTAACGTGACAAAAGTTTTTCATCCCACCTATTCGATGACGATTGGCCCCTCCATAAGTAATAATATGGCGCCTAGAGTAGATAGGCCTATTCTAAAAGATACTTCTATAGTGGATAATAATAAGGCTTAAAGTACTCGTAGTGTTCCGCAATGAGATACAAACGAAAATGTTGTATGAAAAAAGATACTGGTCGGTTAGAAAGAAGCTCTTTTTAAATAAAAGAGTAATGTAGTATATTTCATTATTACATAATTTCATAAGCCCAAGCTTGAAATTTTTGGCGCCAACGTTCAAAAACCTTTCGCCTCATTGTATTATTTTATAATATAAGAATATTTTTCGAGTATTGAAGTGCGCCTAGAGTAGGTAGGTATATTCTGAAAGGGGCTTTTAAATAGCGGGTAATAATGCTGATGGTAGGTACTATTTTGTACGTATAAATTAATTTGTAATGTACTATTTTAAACTATCACGTTTGTTCACTAAAGACGGTATAGGTATATCCCGTAAATAATCATATAACATTTTAAATGTACTGTTAGTTTGTCACATAATTGTAAGTGTGGCAAGCAATTATTAACATTAAATCAAATAAGGCTAAAGATTTTGAATAAGCGATACCTTCCACACTCCTATCTTTGATACTGAAAAGGCCAACTGCGCCAAATAAAAGCTTCACATCACACATCAGCAGCCATTAAGTGTCCACTGCTGAACAAGGCCTCCCTCGTAGAGAGGGGTGTTGCCAATAATCCCCACGCTTGGCAGGCGGCTTGGGGATCGCAGTGCGTTCACCGTGTACTAATAGGATGCTGCTGCCCATCCTCTGGTGTTTCTGGTCGCAGTTTTAGGACATACCCGGGTCCCTTAAAATAATAAAAGCTTATGTAGGCCTAAATAATTAATACAATATGCAACATGAAAGCGACGCGTTTCTAAATATAGGCCAGACATTTAGATATCAAGACCAATCGAGTAGCATCTGTAACAATTGTAGGGCTTGAATTAATGCATTGTGGTAAAATGTAAATTCTAGTAAGATTTTACGGCTGGTCTTGGTACTTTACGGATATTGTGTAAGGATGCGGTACTGCTGGTTGTTGTTTAAGTGTTTTCTCACGTTTTTCTTCACTGTCGTCTCCGGAGATAAAACGCTTGGTACGTATCTCGTGTGTGCTTTTGTAATTGGTAATTATCCTATTCTCTTCAGTTTAATGTGCAGTTAATGCTCTGAAGAGCTTTTTGAGCTTTTTGTTCTTATTCCTGCGCCAGACTTCCACTACCGCACATCCCGATACCATCTAAAAGCTCAAACAAACCTGAAAATCATACACACCATTCGTTTTTCCGCGGACCTGCAAGGTGTGGAATATCCTTCCTCCAAAGGTCTTATCGCAGAGAGAGAACCTCTCCGGGCTGGCAAAGCATCGCTAGTGTTGCAAGTCCATAGGCGGTGGTTTCTGCTTACTATCAGGAGAACAGCTTGCTTGTTTGCCGCTCTACTTATTTAAAAAAACCAGCGGTTCGCCCCGGCTTTGCACGGGTATTATTGGAGTTTTAGTAAGGATCCCTAATTTTTTGAAAATATAATATAGCCTATGTCACCCGGAGAATGTGTAGCTTCCCAACAGTGAAAGAATTTTTCAAATCGGTTTAGTAGTTTCGGAGCCTATTCAATGCATACAAACAAACAAGCAATCAAATCTTTCTTCTTTATAATATTAGTACAAAAAATATGACCATTCAAGTTTTATCACGTATCGTATATTAGAACTTTTGTATTACAGTTTTATGAATACGTCAATCTTGCGTTAAAATTTATCTGGTAATTATAGCTCAATGTTTAGTGTAAAAATATAAAATGTAAGCAATTTATATCTATGTGGATGAATGAGGGTGCTGCTACCGTGTTTTCTGAACAAAAGTGAAAACCACTCGAGGAAATGCGTTGTTTTATAAATTTTGCAACTCTACAGTTAATTTTCTTGAAGTGTAGTAGCTTGACTTAAGTCAGGCACTGGTTTTTATAAGGCACTAGCAGCGCCCCGCGGCTTAACCCGCGGGATTACTCCTTCTACCATGAGCCATCTGCCAGTTTATATATATAGAGCTATAGAATATCTATGTAGTAAAAACAAAAATTACGCGTCGACAGGACATTCTCCTTTATTAGCTGGTTAAAAAATAATCACGTATCGTTGATCGCTGATAAGAAGTTTGTCAAATAAAAAAAAAAGTTTTTCGTTCGTTCGTTTTTTTTCGAGTTTCCATACAAAAGTTCCATATAGAAAACTTTTCTTTTAAGGTGCGATCTTTGACGATGGAGGATTCAATCTGGAAGCAGTGTTCAACGTTGCACTTGCGTTGGTTTCCGAGGGCCAGGAAAACCCATTCGTGGCGAATGTGATCAAGACTCCGCCCGGTGACATAGCTGAAGCGGAAAAGGCAATGTGCTCGATGCTAGAGGTTTGTAAAAAGTTTTTTAATGAATAAAGTTTATTTTTGAGGATTATTCATCAGAATCATTTCATCATCAGAATTATTTAACGTATCTGAAGGCATTATCAGTTGGTAGCCATTTTTAGTCCAGACTAAGTGCGTTTACTACACCGTTCCTTAGAATAAAATGATCTGTAACGCCTAGTACCTATGCCAATAGAAAACCAACGGATTTGTAGGTGAGTGTATGATAAACTTACAACCGAACCGGCACCGCACGTAGTGACTTTTCACTCCTGTGAATTATGCCGGTTGACCATCATCAACATCATCATCATCATCAGCCTATAATGTTCCCACTAGTGGACACAGGCCTTCTTTCAAAGGAGATGATGGGCCTATAATCTACCAAGCTGGCCCAGTGCATGTTGGCGAATGTCATTATGTCTTTGAACTTTTGTGGTTTTGTTTTGGGCATATTGGTTACTTGACGATGTTTTCCCTCACTGTTTTTGAGCGGTTGCATCGAAACTGCATAAGTCACTAGTGCGTAAGGCCGAGGATCGAACCGGGTGCCGTTAGATTGTAAAGCGCAAATGTCACCGGTCAACCACCATTGCTCTATCCATCGCTCATCCAGCCAGTTCGGTCGAGAGTTTTATGCATGACTGCGTTACCTAAATCTCGTTCCCGGTTATACAACCGAGAACGCGTTACATAACCTCCGTATAGCTAACAATGTGGTCGTATCTTTAGCTCCATAATCACCTCATTAAGCCATGAGCGTAGCAGTATTTGGGATACTTGGAACGCTATATAAATCATTTCTTGTAGATAGGTAGAGAAAAGCCGCCGATGATGATGATGGTGATGGTGACACGTAGAATAAATTATACCCAATTCCAGGGCTCTTAAAACCGTGATATTAGGAAATTATTGTTGGACTACTGAATAGCTATAATTCTGCTTCTAGAGCATTTGGTGCCATTAAACATCTATTTAATAATTTTTTTATGTTTGGTTTCCAGAGCAACATTTTTGCCGTTTTTGGTCCAACCGAAAATAATCCGTTACAGCATGTCCAGTCAATAGCTGACTTCCTTGAAATCCCACAAATCCTCACGGAACCAGTTTTAACCCAGAACCGAAACTGGTCTGCTGTTAATCTGTACCCACATCATTTTGCATATTCTCAAGTAAGTTAAGATACTGGTAGAGGAAAACTGACAAAATAGCTGAGGGGGCTATTTAAGTATTACGTAAGCACCCTTTAGTAACTAACATCCGGCGAGGGTTCTGAGCGCAAGCCTATTATTTAATTTAAATAACTCCAATGCGAGTTTGTGGACAAACGGGGACATACATGCAATAAAAAATCTACTACAATTATCTATAGCATTTTATTTACAGAATTAACACACGAAAATTTACTTGTAATATTCGGACGTTAACATTAAGTTCATACTAAATTAAAATAAATAAATAAATAATAAATAAATTTTTGGGACATTTTTGCACATACGGTCATCTGACCCCAAACTTAGCAAAGCTTGTGATATGGCTGCCAGAGATTGATATACATACATATATAGTTCTTAAATACATACTTAAATAGATTATTAACAACCAGATATAGAACAAACACAAATGTTCATCACACAAATGTTTGTCCTACGTGGGAATCAAATCCACTCCCTCAGGCTCAGAAGGTAGGTTCACTACCAACTGGATCAACGGGCTATCTACTAAACCAAAGGACTATCTGACATCAACGTCTCTTTCTTATTAGAAATTTCATGATAAGGAGATAGATCGAGATGATTTTGAGCGCACCAGAATATCCCTACACAGCTAACACCTACTTAGACTGAATAAAATTTAAATTATATTGCTAAAAAAATGCAGTTAAAAATACTTAGAGATATTTAAAAAAAAAAAATATTATGTCGGCTACCAGCTGCAATTTTACATTTATAAACTTGAATTTATGGTTTTCATTCATATTTTTACAATCTGTTGCAGCAGCTGTAAGTGCTAAAAACTCCAGCCGCGTATACAAACATTTCAATAGTGTTAATCAGAGTTCTATAAAATATCATTTAATCCATATAGTATCTTCCATGTCCTGTTTTTTCCGTAAATGCCAATTCCAAAATACCTCGTAGGTATTTTTCCTAAGCATTTTTATTCTTAAACAAATCAACAAGTTTAAATTGTAAATCAAGTTAGGCACATACAGAGTGCATAATTCAAAGAGATTTATTATTGTTTTCATTGAACATTATTCTGGATTTTCTCATTTCAGGTTTTTAGCGACATTATAGAAGCAAAGGGTTGGACAGAATTTACGGTTATTTATGAAGGCGCTGAATTTTTGCCAGTTCTAGATAATATATTCAACGTTTTGGATATTTTGGATTCAGAGCACAAAATCGTGATAAATGTTGTTCAATTACCTAATGGAGAGGACTTCAGGTATTTTGAATTTAAATTCATTAGGTATAAGTCAAATGTGACTTTGAATTCAAATTCCCTATATATTTATATCAATAATTTTCTGATTAGCATAATGGTAAACGCTAATACTGTTAGCAATGTTATATGAAAGGGTTTGCACTGCATCATAACTATGTTGGGTTGGTTTCGTAGGGTGTGTCTAATGTACGTCTTTGGTTCCTAAGAACCAGTTTGTGTCTAGACGGGTAATCATGTTACCAAAATGTATAGCTGCATTATTGTCCAGCATTATTAATCTCAATATAGTTTAAGGCATCACATTTTCAACTTATTCATCCACACTACTTGCTTGGCTTTATTATCGTTTGTTTTTATTGATCAAGTTGCAACAATGATATGTCAATTGATACCATAATATTGTCGCAACATTACTAATAACTGCTTTGCTGGCGATACAATTGTACGTTCAAGCGCGCCTTTAGAATGTTGACTATGTTGTAGGACCCAACTGCAAACTATTAAAAATTCAGGCTCCGTGAACTACTTGGTGAACTGCAGAATCGAAAGCGTGGAACAATTTCTGATTCAAGCTCAGCAAGTTGGCATCATGTCGAACGATCACAGCTATTTAATCATGAACCCTGACTTTCAAACTATCGACACACATCCATTCAAACATGGAGGATCAAATATAACAGGTAATACAAATTTAAGAAAGGAAAACAAGATGTTTCTAGTAATGCAACTTTTTCCTTTACTGCTGAATCACATGATGAAGTTTCATTTTCCATAGAGACAAGGCAGCGGGCAATAATATAGTTTGAATATAGAAATATTGATTTGTGTTTTCAGAATAAATATTTCTCCTTGGTATTATTCTAAGCTGTCTTTATGGGGGTAATATTGTCAGATCTGACGAATCCAATTCTTCAAGAATCTTGAATGGTATTGTTTTTCAGGAATTCGCTTCTTCGATCCAGAATTGGAATCCATTCAAAACTTCATCACATCTCTAAATGAGAAAGTAAAGGAATTATCCGAGGGAGGGATAGAGAACGCAATCTCTGAGAATGGTTTGACTTTGGAGTTGGCTTTAGTTTATGATGCAGTAACATTGTATACCTCGGCTTTGAACGCTATGGGTCTCGAAGATGGCGCTAATGTGACTTGTGATCAAGATGAAAGCTGGAATTTTGGCTCTACTATCATAAATTTTGTTAGAACAGTGAGTCACTTAATTAAATATCTGTATTAGAAATCGTGATTAAGTGATTGTCTGTTTTTCATAATAGTTCATTTCGGTATGATGCATATACATTTTACTTAAAAAAATACATTATGAGTAACTTTTCATGGATGCAATTACCAATCGATAACTTAAGTAATTACTTTCATGGCTTTCTGAAGCAATCTAAATGTTCTCTCAATTATATTGCAGATGGAAATCGACGGATTAACGGGAGTGATAAAATTCGATAGCGATGGTTTTCGCTCTGATTTTGAATTAGAAGTAATTGAAGTAGTAGCATATGGATTAGAAAAGGTACAGTTACAAAAATATAATAGGATAAAAACCGCTGCATAGTTTGAATGACTATTGCGAATATAAGGAACGTTATGACTAAAAATCATTGGCGGTACTTATAAATTATTTCATAATATATCTATTATCATTCGTTATCAAGCCTATCTGTGACCATGTTGCAAAGTGTGTGAAATGTCAGTAAATATAAAATAGCAATAAAATCAGTTAAAGTGTTTAAGTTCAATATGTTAAAGAACAAATTAAATTAAACTATATTTTTTCACGTTTTTTTTCAGGTAGGCAAATGGTCTGCAGATGATGGATACACAGAAACAAGGATTGTAATTCCACCAGTGGAAACAGAAGGTGTAGATACTATGAAGGGAAAACATTTTATTGTAATAACAGCTTTGGTAAGAAATACTCGTTTGTTACCGAATAATTTCCATAAATATAGGATGTCAATTTCGCGACTAATGATTATAGTTTGTACCTAAGTGAATCAACGTCTTTGATTTTGTTTCAGAGTGCACCTTATGGAATGCTAAAAGAGTCTTCAAAAAAATTAGAAGGCAATGATCGCTACGAAGGTTTCGGTATCGAAATAATAGAAGAACTGGCCAAAATGAATGAGTTCAACTACACTTTCGAAATTCAAGAGGATGGAGTATATGGCTCTTATGATTCAGTTATCGGAGAATGGAATGGAATGACGAAGAAAATTATGGATGGTGTATGTAATTTAAATTTATTTTTATTTCATGAATTCAACCATTTTTTTAAGTTGGGGAATTAGGCTTGCGTTTGAAGTTTGAACGCGACTTCACCTGATGTTAAGCTACGATGGAGAACGTTTGCCTAGAAGAAATTGATTTGCTAGCGAGTTTAAGACACCCAGATTGTAACTACCGGAGAACACCTATTCGGGCAGCGCAATCCAGTCTAGCGGTTTGCACAACAGAACCACTTCTGTTGTGCAAACTTCTGTTGTTCTGTTCTGTTCTGTTGTGTTGTGATTCCACAATCAAAGCGCTTGTCACGAGTTCTCGGAATTTCAACCATGAAAACATGTCAGCTTTTCGTGCCCGCTCTGGCAGTTCGATAGAAAAGAATGGATAAGAGATTCTGTGTACGGTTGTATCGTTCAAAGGTGCTTCGGCAAATCGTACGTGACTCGAAAAAAAATCATTGTCTGGCAGTAAACCTTGTACACATATTACTTTAAATTTTTTCTCTGAGACTGCGCTTGTCGCTTAACAAGGTAGGCTATAATGTGATTATTATAGCCTAGTCTGAAGAAACCTTTATTTTGCCCCATCGAATATAGTACTAAACTCCTTGAAGATAGCTTAATTTTTGTTGCAGAAAGCAGATTTTGGTATAACAGATTTGACAATAACGTCAGCTCGACAAAAGGTGGTAGACTTTACAAGTCCGTTTATGAATTTGGGCATCACCATACTCTATAAGAAACCTACTAAAGAACCACCAAATCCATACTCTTTCATCTCTCCATTTTCTTCCGGAGTAAGTCTAAAAAGTGTTAGTTGTAGATGTCTTTGTGTGTTCCATCATCCATGACATGCCCGTAAATTCTCATTGAACTACTTGTAGACATCTTCTTTACTGGAAAACCTATGTGTGTGAAACGCATTTTTTCATTATTTGTTTAACACATCTTTGAAATGAAAACGAAATGAAATAAAAAATTATTTACTATAGCAAACGTGGTACATTATGATGTTACAAACAAAAGTCCCTCACGTTTGGACGTTGCAAGTACATCATACAATATTAAATCTACATGATAAACATGGTGCCAGTTATTTTAGAATAATATAGTGCACAATAAAGAGCGTGGAATCTCTGACGTAATTTACAAACCATACAAGGCCTTCTGTCGAATAGTAGAAAAAAAAAGAAAAAGAAAAGAAAAATATAATTATTCGACACCTTTACAAAAACTTATATCTAAAGGACGTCTATCGTAACTTGTATCTAGTACGTAGCTTTTGGAGCCTTTTACAGGTCTCTAGTATATTAAAATTTTTGTGCACAAATAAACACAAGCAATAAAGAGTATTTTGCTTAGACGTTTTGAGTATTTTGCTTACACGCATTATATGAGTTTCACTTATAATCTAATTAACTAGATAAATAAGTAATGAAATCTTGGAAGTCGATTTAACCTACTTCAAATTTTTGTATCAATTTGAAACTTTGCAATTACTAAGTCTACAAGGTTTTTGAACTTTTCAGGTGTGGATGTGGCTTGCAGGAACTTACGTTGGAGCATCAGTCGTTTTCTTTGTTGTGGGTAGAATAGCTCCTGAAGAATGGCAAAATCCATATCCATGTATCGAAGAACCAGAAACATTGGACAACCAATGGAGTTTAGCAAATTCTTTCTGGTATACCTTAGGTAGCATGCTCACACAAGGATCAGAACTTGCACCAATGTAAGTATAAGGAATTATTCGGTTTTTTTGGCTATTTAGGCTATCAAGCGCCTCCATCTTAAACCAACAAATATTGTTTGTCTTGTACTTCACAAACTGATGCTACTAAATTTTTAAAATATATTTCCATGTCATTGCGATTTAATTTAACAAACATATTTTGTAATCATTTCAGTGCCGTGTCTACTCGTATGGCTGGTAGTATGTGGATGTTTTTCGTCTTAATCATGGCCTCTTCCTACACAGCCAACTTAGCCGCGTTCTTGACAGTTGAATCCAAATTTTATGCGATCAAAAGCATCACTGATCTGTCCACCAATCCTTATGGAATTCAGTATGGTGCTAAGAAAGATGGAGCTACATACACATTTTTCAAGGTAAAGATGTCACATGTTTATTTGTAGTGAATAGATTATGCGTTCATTTTATTATAATTTTTTTTTGTTGCAGGAGTCTGACAATTTACTTTATCAAAAAATGTACAAATACATGGATGCTCATCCCGAATGCATGACTCGCAGTAATGACATTGGACTAGATAGGTAAGTATTATTGCAACATAATTTTTCATCTTTGTCGGTTTATTATTTTAAATTATCGATACATTATTTTTACCGAACGCACATTTTTGATTTTCAGAGTAAAATCAACTCAAGAAAATTACGCATTTCTGATGGAATCTACTTCAATCGAGTACATGGTGGAGAGAAACTGTGATGTTGCTCAAGTTGGAGGCTTACTGGATAGCAAGGGATACGGGATAGCCATGAAAAAAAGTGAGTACCAATCGTACCATTTAAATTAGGAACTTATGTTATGGATTAAGGATGTATTAAGGATGTATTATGTAAGTATTTAACCTTCACGTTCATAATGATTATGTTTAAAGATTCCCCGTACCGGCAGCCAATGAGTGAATCGATATTACTGCTTCAAGAAAAGGGCATTCTAATGAGAATGAAAAATAAGTGGTGGAAAGAAAAACGCGGTGGTGGTATGTGCACAGTAAGTATGTGTGCATACTATTTTTATTACTTTGTAAGGCTCTCACTAGAACAGAAACAGTATCGATTGCTCTGAAATTTGTTTCCGTACTTAGTTATAAAAGCACGTCTTATTACTTGTACAAGTAATTTTTGTAGAAAAAATTCATTGAATTGTATAAGTCAGCATGGCGTAGTTATTAACCAAGGCATTTAAGCTTTGAAAACAAACTATGTGTTCGGACCCGTGCTCCACCTAGTTTCTCCACCTGGGTGAAGCACGGGGTACTTAAAAGCCCTCGTGCTCCAACTGATAATATTTTAGTAAGGTCGTGCTATTTAATTAATTACTTTAAGCAGACACTTCACGCTACTTAGAAAAAATATTATTAACCGTTTCCTAGTACATTTTGATAATAATGTTAGAATAATTTTCTAAACTATCTCAACTCTCTTTTTCTTTTGTTTTCTTTGTCTATATTTTTTGACCTTTGTTTTATTTATTTACAAGCTGTGCCCCGTGGTTTCACCCGCGTAGTGATACAAAATGGTGATGGTGATGATTAAAAGTATCCCATGTCACTCTCTGGCCCTTGAACTATACCCATGCAAAAATTCAGGCCGATCCGATGCTCTGTTGCTGCGTGAAAGAGAAACAAAAAAACCAACGAACAAACACACTTTCGCATTTATAATATCAGTATGAATTAATCATAGGCTTGCGTTTGGCCACCAACTTGCCTGATGTTAAGCGATGATGCGGTCTACGATGGAGCACGATTTCCATGGAGAAACCGATTCACTCTTGATTTAAAGACACTCAGATTATTTGATTTGTTACCTATCTATGTGTGCCTTCAGGATGACGACGGAGGAGGTGGTGATGCTCAACCTCTCGTGTTGGCCAATGTCGGAGGAGTATTCATCGTTCTGATCATTGGTTGCGCCCTAGCAATCGTATGCGCTTTCCTTGAGATGATAATCGACGTCTGGATGATCTGCCGTCGGATGAAGGTACAAAGACAACTGGTATTTAATTCTCCTGCGATATTCCGGCATTCAAATCTTTGCTCACTGCTAAATAAGGCGATGTATATGAAATATGTTGGTGATGCGTCAAAGATGGCAGATGATTATCAGCAACATAGTACGTGGATTAAGACAGTATAAGAAGAATTACTAGAACTGGGAGAATGCACCGAAAGTTAGCTTATTTTTATCAGTTGACGGAAGGCGTCCTGCAAAATATCGACGCGCAAACGAGACCCCGCACTGCAGGCGACCCGCGAGGAAACGTGACAAGATCATCTGATACACTCGCTCTTGGCCTTTTTCAGTGTCAGTGTAAAGCATTTCCTAATGTTCATTATGGCCACAAGCGTCAAGTTCCACACAACTAAATATATCAATGGAATAACATCACCATCATCACCGCATTATCCCTTATCATCAGGCTAGTTGGCGGCTAGTAGCAATTTCTGAAGATTCCAGTACTCTAACCTAGGTTCCATAGAAACTTTTGATTTTTGCAAGAAATAGAATTGAACGGCATAATTTTTTTATGAAAGTTACCTTTGTGTATATATAAGAAAAAATATTGTGGCGAATTTTTGAAGTTTCTAGTTCCTACTCTAACCGAAGTAAGTCCCACATACTGGGTGATTGGTTAGACAGTAAAGTGGAAATATTCGGGGATATCATTGTACTCATCATTGTAAACAACTTTTACATTAAGTGCAATCCTGAAATCACAAAAAAATACTGTTCCATACATTTCCATACGTACAGTAGAGACTTTTGATCCTTAAAAGCAATGTCTTCCAAATCCATAGAATGTCTTCTCATACCGTTTTCAAGAAGCTGTAACGGTTTTGTTTAAGTTTAAGTTGCCCTTACTGTCCTTATTAAAGTTTTCACACCCGTATACAGTACGTACACAGCACGTACGTACACACACGCACACGTACACAGTATTTAAAAATAAATAAAAAAAGGAACAAAATCTTTTCAGGTCTCATTCAAAGAAGAGCTCGTTGCTGAGCTGAAGTTCGTGTTCAGTTTTAGTGGAGACACAAAGACAGTTCGCCATCGGGAATCGACAGGCAGTGGTTCTGGCAGCTCCAAAAAGGAAGAAGGCGACGCGGAAAAGAAAGACGATGGCCAGGAGACAGTGAAGGAAGATGTTGAGGATCGTGCGCCGACGCCTTCGCAAAAGTCTACTCATTCGAGACATACGTTGCACAGCAGGAGACCGAGCAATGCCACGCATATGGCTAGAATGAGGAAATATAGTGCACGTTTTTAAGATGAACGTTTCAACGTAGTGGGATCGTTTCTCTTATGGCGGGAAATTAATAAAACAAACAGATTTTTGTCCTTGTAGCTAGACCGTTTTTTTTAAACTTATTTAGAAATAGGCTTGTGTTTAGCCGCCAACTCGCCTGATGTTAAGCGATGATGCGGTCTACGATGGAGCAACCTTGCTTAGAAGAAACAGATTCACTTGTTATTTGAAGACATCCAGATTGTCGCTATCGGGGAACACCCATTCAGGCAGCGCATTCAAAAGACTATGCACAATAAAAGCGCATCGGGTTTTTGTAATATCAACCAAGCGGTGTCGATTATTGTGAATGATCACGCTGTTTGCGAAAATCGATGCTTGTTTTTTTTACATTATCGTGTAAAGCTATTTATCAGTAGCGCATCATTACATCACGCATCGCATCATTATTATTTTTCGTATTATTTACATTTATCCACCGTTTGAAATAGTAAAAATTTGTTAAACTGACAAAAAATACTGTTTGAAAATTGAATTTCCCACCATAGGTGAAACTTTTTATCTTAAAGCGTTACATAGATAGGTTCGTAGTAAAACATATATTTTAAGTACACTAAATAAATGATTATCATCATCGAATTTTATACAGAAAAACAAAATTGAAGTTGTATTATACTTTAACCATTCTACAGATGAAGAGATTGTGTAACTGAAAGTTATTTGCCTCCTAATTCAGTCATCGATGGTCAGTATTTTTTTTATTATGGAGCTTTAGATTTGTATTTATATAAATCATTCGAAGAGTAGAAATAAAGTATGTATCATGTTGCTATAAAACTTATTTCCTTTCCCGCTCATTTTATTAAACTGTAGAGCTCAGGAAGATTATGAAATCTAATTATTCATTTATGAAAGACTCTTAACAAGAAAGACGCTTAAAACAAAGAACTTAGCTGTGGGAAAGTGTTTAGTGTAGATTACTTAAATACCAAAGACTAACGCATTTTTTTGACGTGAAACATCTATTGGCGCGCCTTGGCAGTAAAACGGACTCGTATACCCTGACGAACGTGACGTCATACTCTGATATGCCATCATGTTTCACATCTGTCGGGCGTACCGTGACGTACTTTTTTTTTTGTAAATATAGGCTCTCTAAGCTCGGTCCTAGCATATAATATTTGCTCTCACAGTAAAGTTTAAAAACATTTTCTTTAAATATTTCACTAAAGTATATTAGATACCTGCCATTGCATTGCATTGGGTGTGTTGGGTATTGTCTTACTATTAAATAACCTAGATATGGTAAGGTAGCGAGGCGGGTGCGAACGCATTAGGCTTAAATCAGAATTCGTGTTTTTTTTTTAATGTGTTATTATAGCCGTCAAAGCAAATAAATGCATGGACCGAGAATAGCCGACAATTAATTAGACAAATGTTATTGTCAATGTAAGTTTTTGTTAATTTTGTCAATGTTAGACAATATCTGAGTCAATTGTGTATGTATTTAATAACCCTCAATCAATATAAATAGTTTATTTATTTACTGAGTTACCTGGAAAGGGTTACTCCAACGTAGGCCGCATCATTGCTTAACATCAGGTGAGATGGTGGTCAAACGCAAGCCTATTAGTTGTACAAATAAATAAATAAATACTTTATAATTATTAGCTGGTAAATAATTCAAATATTACTTTTTGAAAAAATGCGCCGTCTCTTGGCATTACTTGACAAGATAAATTAGCCTAGCACTCGCGTGGAATCCAGAGCTTGATCTAGCTGGCGAGCCACTAACTACATTATGCCGTCAGTCAGTTAATTAAGCACATGTGAGAAATGTCTGCCTGTCCTTGTGTCCGTTCTCGTGATATGTCCAGTTGAGGAGGGTGTAATGAAAGCCGCTTGATTGAGAGGGGCCAAGGCGGCGAAGGACGATCCTGAAGAAATATAGGCATGTATACATATTAAGTTACGTAGCATTCAGTAGGTGTTCTAAAAATTACATCATTTCAGTATATCATGTTCTCATTTCAGACTCAGGCCTTCTCTCAGAGAGAGGACGGGCCATAATCCACCATGCTGGCCCAGTGCGTGTTGGTGGTCTTAAGGTTCTTGGACATATCGGTTTCCTCACGATGTTTTCCCTTCACCGTTTTTGAGCGATGGCATCGATACTGCAAGTTTGCAAATGTGAAAATTTGCAAGTTGAAGTGGCAATGGGCAGGCCACATCGCTCGGAGAACCGATAACCGATGGGGAAGAAAGGTTCTTGAGTGGAGACCACGAACCGGAAGACGCAGCGTAGGTAGGCCTCCCACTAGATGGACCGACGACATAGTAAGAGTCGCTGGCATCCAGTGGATGCAAAAGGCAGGCTGTCGTTCAGTGTGGAGGTTAAAGGGGGAGGCCTATGTTCAGCAGTGGACGTCTTCTGGCTGATGATGATGATCGATACTGCGCCTTATATATTTATGTAAATAAGTCTTTGTTGCAGGGCCGACGAACAAACCGGGTGCCGTCAGATTGTAAAGCGCACTTGCCAACATCACGAGAAAAACTGAAAGTGCTTATTTCTATGAGATTTTTGTATGAACAATATTCTCTGTCGGACAAATTATTTACTACTTAAATATTTTTATGTGCAGTTTCGATACCATCGCTTAAAACTAGTGAAGGAAAACATCGTGAGGAAGCCAGTATGTAAACTTCATACTACTGTCACACTGGTGTGATGGTTAGGAAGAAAATTTCCTCACCGTCACCCTGTCGAATAAAGTTATCTAAACTGCCCTTTACGAGTTCTCAGAACTACTCAGTCTTCCAAGATAAATTATAAGTTTTGTAAAGCAATTTATTAAACTAATGGAACAGGGATGAGAGATTGCGGTCAGAGAGTTGTAGTGGTGTCCACTTCCCGTAACACTGATATAATAGCGCTATGCATCAAAGGAGCCAACTCGTGTTAGGTTACGTGGAAAATAGAGGAGTTAGTATGTAAACTAGATGCTTATTTGCACCTTTGACGGAGGCTGTGATGACCTATTCATAATACATGAGGTCTAGTGATTAATACGGATATCACGGCGTGCTCAAACTTATCACACCATTATGTATTGTAAACGGGAAGACATAATTATGAAACACTCAGAGTGGCGACTACTTCATTTATTCAGTAATCGAAATGAACAGAGAGATAGTTGGTTGGCAGGCTGACTTATATACACTCCCCTCAAAGGCTTGACGAGCGTTTTGTTACAGTATACACTAATATTTTGACTAAAATGCTGGAGTTTATCTGGTTCAAAGTATAAGCATCGCTTCATAAGACAAAAAAAAAACGCAAAAAAAAAAACCACATTCTGTTTTATTTTTCTTTATTGTTTACAGCTAAAACAGATACAAAAAACAAACACCACTTTATGGTTGACATTCCGAAAACCCGTACAAAGCTTTTTGACTCCACCTTTATTGTGCAAACTGCTAGTCTGTCGAATGCACTGCCTGAATATTCCCCGATAGTTACAATCTGGGTGTCTTCATATTACAAGTGAATAGGTATCTACTAAGGCTACGTGCTCCATCGTAGACAGCATCATCGCTTAACATCAGGCGAGTTGACGGTCAAATGAAGACTTATTCGCAATGAAAAAAAAATTATAAACTTGTTAGTAAGACTCCCAGTACCTATTACAAATGCAATTTTTTAATTTTTTGGCAATAAAAATAAAATTGACTAGCATTCGTTTATGTACTTACATTTGGATAAACCTATTCCACGTAGGTAGCTTGTTATTCCTAAATAATAAGTGCACAAAAGTTTACAATAAATTAGGTTAGATGTTCAGGGCTACAGAGAACGGTGGTAGTACTTAAGCCTATTAAAGGAAAACTGTACTCAACAACATAAACAACTTTGGGACAAACCCTGAAATTGCGAAAAAATTGATATCACCGTAGAAAATTTTCTTTCACACTCAAAGATACCTTAAAGTATGGATCCAAAAGTCTATTCTGCAAGCTAATAGTAGCATTCCGATCTTAGCGACTGACTCGTCGCACGACGCGATCGCTTGCATTGTATAGCACTCCATATAAATACATACTGAGCAGTGGGTCGCGCGACGTGGCCGCTGCCGCCTGTCGCGGTCGCCGATCGCGGTCGCTGGTCGTGGTCACCGGTCGCGGTCGCTAAGATTGGAATACTACCTCAAGTGGACATGAAATGAAGTAGGTAAGTAATAAAAAGTGAGAATTTTTCTTGCTTATTTCTGCATGTAAATGTCAAATATTGAATTGTAAGGGAAGGGACTACAGCCAAGGGTGAATACTCAATATTTAGATTTTTATCTATGGCAATTAACAAGTAATACAGTCACGTTCACTTAGCTCATCACCTCACTTGCACGGTCACTTATTTTACAGAATAGACACAGCCTTCAAAAATATCCACAATGTTCTCACTTAGTAACTAGGTTCAGCTGAGTGCTCAGACCAGACAAACAAGGGAGATATGGTAAGGTGGCGTGGTGGGAGCGAACGCATTAGGCCTAAATCAGGCTTTAGTCGATTTCACCCAGCAGAGGCCTATCCGCCATTTTTGACATGTGGACTATTAGTGTGCTATTAGTTAGTTCATTGGTGTCGCTGCAAATTTCTTAGTGTACGTAAAAAATTAGTAAGTGTGTCGTACTTACAGTTTTTGCATAAAACGGTTTTATTATTATTTAATAATAGACTTACGTTTGACCGCCAACTCGCCTAATGTTAAGCGATGATGCGGTCATCGATGAGTGGAGCACGCTTGTCTCGAAGAAACATTTTTTTATTATAAAAAGACCGGCAAACAAGTATTTGGTCGTAGATACCCTTTTTACATAAATTACGTATGTAGAGACTAAACAGATGCCATAGACACACATGCCCATATGTTTATAGGTATATCATAACAAAATTTAACATGAGAATATTTCATTTGACACACTCGTATCTAAACTAGAACTCTAACTAGGCTTGTGTCCTAATGTTTAATTTATTACAAATAAAAAATAATGTCAATTAGCTGATAAATTTCTGCAACATAGCATTCAAATTTTTGGTGTAAAAGGTGCTCTCCGCAAAGCGTGTTACAGCATTTTGTGTGACGCGCACAACTTGACGTCATAATGTGCTATAGTGCGCTTCACAGGGAACAGGGGACAGGGAAGCGCACTAGAGTATCAAATTAAAATTAGCTGAATATCCTTCGAGAGCTCTTCTCTTTCTCTCTCTCTCTCCCTCTATCTCTGTCTCAATCTCATCGAAAAAAAAATCGTACACCGGTTCAAAAATGGCGGAAAAATCGGTGTATAAAATAACAAGATAAATTACGGACAAAATTGAAAACTTCATAAAGTCGGTTAATTTTTTTAAGAAAAGTGTGTGTTACCTATGGTGTTACTAATAAAGACATTTTAACAAGTACTTATAATTTATAAGTGCATTATTGCTGCCATTAGTGGGGTAGTTATTTTACAAAATTAAAGAAGACAAAAGTTGTCTATATATATATATCGGTATATATATACATTTATAAAAAAGCCAAAAAAATAGAATCAAATTTTCTTCTAAATATGTTCTTTATGACCTATGCATAATTTAAATACCAAGTTTGAAGATTTTAAAAAAAGTTTTACGTTGCTCTGCTCAATACATTGTGCATACATAGTTATGAACCATTTCAAATAAATTAACAGCGGTAAAATGCGACTCGGACTGGCGCACCGAGGGTTCACCTTCCCTTCACCCAAACAAAATATGATTTCTTTCTTTTAGTTTGGGGTCTTTAGCAAGCACCTGACTCGCATTTGATTATGTTAAAATACAAAAAGCGTTAAATATATCCTGAAAAAACTGTATTCAAACTGAATTCAAGCTTTGGGGAAAGATGGGAAAGACTACACACTGGCAAAATCTTATACCCTCAAACGCTGAATCTCCATTTTGGCATATATAAAAAAATATTCGAAACTTTTTAACTCTGCAATATCTTCTTAACTATACCTCCTTCTTCTAGCAAATGCAACGCTCAAACTTCTTGAAGAATGTCTAGAGCCATGCGAATGATTGGTTCTATGAGTGCTGGTAGATTTTCCCGAACCTAAAGACTTCAGAGACCTAATTTCGTCCTTCCCCTCCAATTCGGCTAGAGCTTCGGCACTGCCTTCGATCGTTTTAGGGCTACGCTTAACGGGTTTTACGCTGCCACTGAATGATAGCGCGAATTTCAATTCTTCTATCAGCTCGTACTTGAAGGTAGTCTGAAAGAAATAATTTAGGATTGGAAAATTACGTACCTCTGCGATTTTTGTAGTAAATTTCTAAAGAAAGTTTATACATTACTCCCCCAGGCCCCAAGAGTGTCATTTAACCCTTACGTGATATTTAATTGCCAAATGTATCTTTGTAACAAGCTTTTATTTGACTTGACTTGTATGGGTCCAATCTTGATAATGAATTTTAAAATAGTTATCCCCAACCGATGGAGCTGAAATTTATCTTATTTTGAATATCAGTAGCAGTTTCGATTAATTAGATCCGAGCGTGGTCCCATTATTATTTAAAGAGATTTGCAAAATTTGTGGATCAATTATGTTTATTAAACTTCCCGTAAAGTTGGCATTTATGTTTCTAATAAATGTTTTAATTGTTTTAAAATCATCAGAATTCAGAAAGTTATTTTATGAACACTAGAAAGTACAACGGTAACACTGCACAAAACATTCAAATACGAGGAACAGTAAACCATAATTTATGTAAATCAACGAGGAGATGTTGGAAACGAAAGACCTAAGGAAATATCCTACAAAAAAAATTAAAGATACCGACTCAGCAGTGCAAGACCGTTATTTTATCGATCGTCAAATAGACAGTTGAGGTCGTTAAATTCGATAAAATGCCATTAGATCAGTACTCGCTATGATCGATTCTATGGCATTTTATCGAATTTGACGACCGATAAAGAACGGTACTTGCACTGCAGTAGTACGCCCGTGCATACAAAGCACCAGTATGAACACTGCACGCCGCACGAGTTCATTTCAGCTGAGAAAATTCACTAAATAAAGTAGTTAGTAAAAATTTTAGACAGATGGCGCTAAATTTTCAAGTACCAGACCTCGGAGAGGCAAGTTTTTGGGTAGGCATATCTTGTTATCTATATTTATGCACTTACGCCATATTTTACAGCACGTTTGAAGACGCCCCAGAGCATGTCTAAGATGGATATAATTATCCCGATGATGCATCCACCGCCAAGCACCACAAAAGCTCCAACCATGTTTTTCATGTCCAGTTGTTTTTTCTCTTCATCTTGCTTATTCTGAAAATAATAATTTTGTAGTAAGCATTTTCTATAGTCACTCACATACATATAGTCTATAGTTATAGTATAGTTTTTATAGTCACTTACATCATCAATGAAAGAGTTTGCTGAGAAGAATACGAAAAAGCTTGTTTTTGAAAAGGTTTTTTTTTTAAATTAATAATTTTATTTTCTACCGTTACCAGTGGTGTAAGAAATATACGATAGTAATTATTACTAGCTGCGCCTCACAGTGAACCGTGCATTTTCGCAGATAAAATCCTGTCACTCTCCGGATTCCCAACTATTTTTATGCAAGACGTCGATCCGTTGTTGTATTGCTGCGTGAAAAAAGAATACACTAACACACTTTCGCATTGTTCGATTCCATGACCCTACGATGAATTATGTGTAGGTAACCTATTATATATTTTTTTAATTTATTCTATCTATCTATTTACACTATTCAAATCATTGATTATATTTTATTTCATATAAGAATGGACGCTCTTGCTGAAAAACATTCCAAGGGTGACTCCTGCGGATTTTGGAAGAGCACTAGTAAATTAAATGTACGACCTGGCCTTCCTGTTTGCGTCGATGGTGTCAATGACCCAAAAGAGATTGCAAATGTGTTCAAAGACCAGTTTTCTGTGAAATCGCCCCTTGGTCCGGCGGGTAGGGTGCTCAATGTTGACATGAACAGTCAAGTTGTAGGAACTGCTTTCCTGGCTAGAGACGTAACTAAAGCCATAAGGCTTATTTCGCGAGGAAAGTCCCCGGGACACGGTGGACTCAGCATTGAGCACCTGCAGCACGCCGGACCGCACATTTCTAGGGTCTTGGCTATGTTCTAAAACCGGTGACCTTACCGATAACCGATAAGTAACTACAGGCCTATTTCTCTTGCCACAGTTATAGCTAAAGTGTTTGACGGTTTGCTTAACACACAGTTAAATAGTTACGTAACACTGCACGATAACCAGTTCGGGTTCCGTCCTGGGCTGTCTACAGAGAGTGCTATACTGTGTTTAAAGCATACCGTCAAATACTACACAGACCGTAAGACTCCTGTGTATGCGTGCTTCCTCGACCTGTCCAGGGCATTCGACCTGGTGTCATACGATCGTCTTTGGGACAAGCTGAGGAGCTTAAATTTGCCATACGAGCTCATCAGCGTGTTCCAATACTGGTATGCGTATCAGTTCAACAGTGTCAGATGGGCGGGCGCAATGTCAGACGAGTATCGGCTTGAATGCGGTGTCAGGCAAGGTGGATTAACATCTCCAACCCTGTTCAACTTATATGTGAACGAGCTGATCGTTGCTCTCAGCAGTCAGCATGTCGGCTGCCACATTGACGGTGTGTGTGTCGATAATTTTAGCTACGCAGACGACATGGTGCTGCTGAGCGCATCGGTCTGTGGCCTAAGGAAACTAATTCGGACTTGTGAGGAATATGCGTGTGGTCATGGCTTGAAATATAATGGTACAAAGAGCCAATGCATGGTATTTGAGACCAGAAGTGCAAAGTGTCCCGAGAATATACCACCTGTTTTGCTGAGTGGTGTTCCCCTGGAAAGGGTAGATCAATTCAAATACCTAGGGCATATTGTCACAACTGGTCTCAAGGATCATGCAGATATTGAGCGGGAGCGGAGGGACCTGTCTGTGCGAGCAAACATGATAGCCCGCAGGTTTGCACGATGTTCTAATGTGGTTAAGGTTACGCTCTTTAGAGCGTACTGTACATCGCTCTACACGTGCAGTCTGTGGGCTAATTACACTGAAAAGAATTACAGTGCCCTCCGCATCCAGTATAACAACGCGTTCAGGGCGGTGATGGGGCTGCCCCGGTTCTGCAGCGCCACGGGCATGTTCGCGGAGGCTGATGAAGTTATTACTGCTCACATTTTTCTTTGTCTACGTACCTACCCCAAACTGTTTTAATGAGTACTAATTACGTAAACTAATTTGTTTAGATCAAAGTTTTAAAAAGCACTGTTCATATATTATATTCGTTATTATTCAGGCCTATCTCATATATCTGTATTCTCATATATTTATATCTTTCTAGCTCTATCTTGTAGGTTGGTAATTAATCATGCCGTTATTTAAAAAAAAAACATATTTCAGAAAAATTTAGGTTAAGATCTCAATGGGGGATTTTTTTTAGATTTTTTAATTATTCTTCTTCATGGTTAATTTATACATATCATCAAAACGATGTATAGCAACAAAGTTTGAGAGAAATAAACATTTATCCATGGCTTACATTCGTCATCTGGAAATCTCATAATTTTTGTGTCTGTAAATTCTTACATAACATCTGTGTATACGCCTCTTTTTAGTGAAAAAACATAAGCAAACCTCTTTTCATATTAAAATATTGTACGAATACAACATATTGTAATCAGGAGAGACAAACATTGGTCATCAATTACATTAGCAACGGACGAGGCCTTAAAGTTCAATTATGGTAGAATATGGTAGAACCGTGTTCTTAAAGAAATAGACAAATTAAATACTATGTTTGAGAAATTATATTTTTTCAGAGTGGATATAGTCAGAACTTGATTCTTTTAATAGTTTTTTAAAGACATACCCTGTTGTGAATTCCTAATTAAGGTGCGGTGGCGATAAGACCTGGGGCCTTACGGACAACTGCTATTGCGGCACCAAAATAACGTTAAAGCAGCTCAGTTGGAAAATCACGCGACCGCAAACCGTATCTGGGCGCGTTAAGGTTCACGTTCGCGTGATTTTCCAACTGAGCGGATTTTACGTTAGTTTGGTGCCGCAACAGCAGTTGTCCGTAAGGCCCCTGCACTGACGTCCCGCTGTATTGCTGATAGCAAAACTCAGTTATAATTTATTTACTTACCCCACATTTACCTCCTCCTCGTTTTTCCTTCCACCAAATGTCCTTAAGTTTTTGTATTTCCCCCTGTTCTTTGAATTTTAACAGAGCAGAATCAATGTACCTTTTGTATGGTGATCCTGAAAGATACAAATGTAAATATGTATATGTTAAATGTAATATAGATCTTCCCCAATTTAACTCAACTCAAATAATATTTCCTTTTTTTAGATGAGACAGACACAGCCTGGTCTCTTTATTAAGTACTCTTAGCCCGTTAGTAACCTATTATTTGACGGATATATAATTTATTATAATAATTTTTACAAATAAAAACTCACCTTTTTTCATCCCTATGCCATAAGATTTCGTATCCAAGAGGCCACCGACTTGAATTAAGTCGCAATGCCTTTCTTTATAATATTCTATTGAAGCTGACTCCATGAAAAACGCGTAATTTGTGGTTTCAGCCCTTAAATAATAAAATAACAATATATTGTATAATGTTACGAAACCACCAATCTGCATAGTATTCTTAGATGTTAGTAAAGAGCCGAAATGGCTTAATAAAACTCTAGCGATATGTTCTAAATACTCGTTTAAAAACCGTACTTACTGGTAGACTCCGTCATCGTTCGTTCCCACTATCCAATTATTTTTCTCCATGATACTGTACATTTCCTTGAATCTTGGAATTGCAGAATCCTTAAACGATTTTTTAAATGTTAATCACGTTTATGTTTTGGATTCATTAGCCTCCAAAGAAATGATTAGACTATTTTACCACTTGTTCTACCTATTTCCAGCAGTGATTAGTAAAATGCTGATGATAAGAAAGCTGATTCTGACCACTTATTTATTGTACTCAATACTATATTCAATCCGTTATTGCAACCATAGTGAAATTACGTGCAGGTCTTAGCATTTTATTATAGCGGGCAAGCCTTTATTAACTAAACAAAATACAAGTTAACAATTACTAAATAACTAAGTTACTTATAAATAGCTCATTGTAAGTTAAAGGTACTAGAGATAATCCAAATGCTCAAGCCCACATCCAGTTGGCAGCGTACCCAGCATGCTGGCGGCATTACCACTCTGAATGGCAATGCTTATACGTTGAGCCAGAAAAACACCAGCATTATTATGGCCATGCGTCGCACTCAGGGCTGGGCAAAATACATGCTTTGCTTTAATTGAAATACAAATAAAAAAATACTGTATCGCAAGTAATTAAAATACGAAATACAAAATATCTTTAAGTAAGATATTTGAAATATAAAATACAAAATACAGCATTTTAGCAATTTTTAATTGAAATACGAAATACAAAATAAGTAATCTTGACCAGCACGGGCTGAAAAGTAGAGGAAAACAAGATTAATTAATCCGTTTCCTTTTATGAACACTAGATTTTTAAATGTACTGTCAGACAAATATTACACTCTCGCCTTGCACTTCACTCACGATCGCTAAATGAAGGATACATTTATTTTAATGTTAAAATTTATTTTGAAGCCTCAAGTATTTGAAATACTAATTACAAAATATCTCGGCGTCAGGTATTTGAAATACGAATTACAAATTACATTTTAAGGAAGTAATTGAAATACAAATACCAAATACGTATTTGTATTTCAATTACGTATTTTAATTACAAGTAATTCAAATACTGCCCAACCCTGGTCGCACTAAAGAGACTTTCTGAAAGATTATTGAATATAAGATGTGCGCGCTCTCTACGAAACCGGTAGATAAAAACGGTGGAAAGACAATATGTCCACGGCCCGTGCTAGGCCTGCAGGTAGGTACTACAAACTGACCCGACTGGGTGGGTGGGTATAGCAACATTGTGCGGACGACCACAATTAAGTATTTTATTAGCGCTGGCGTTTTTCTGGCTCAACGCATAAGTATTGCTATTCAGCGTGGTAATACCGCCATCATGTACCAGCCACACCAGCTGTTAGCTGTTAGTGGGCTTGAGGATGTAAGTTGTCTTCAGACCTTCAACGGTCTGTGGGCAGTTTTTGTAGTGTTTGTGTTAGCTTGTTATTTGTTTAGTAAATAAAGGCACTTGATAGACCGACGGACGAAGCTTGGGATCTATATTTATTTACAAATTTTATTTTATTCATTTTAGAACTAAATTAACAAGCACACATTAAATTAAATGGGTATTACATTTGTTGAATTTATACGTACATTAAAAAATGATGCTGTAGTTCCTCCACTCTTCGCACCATATTTTATAGATTTTTCGTGGTATAGGCCATCTACTGTTTCAAATGGTAAAGCATTTGGCTCGATGGTTAAAAAGGCTACCAAAGTACCCACGTATGACGCCACCATTACTAGCGTGAAAAACCACCACACGCTCGTTATTAAACGTGGAGCTAAGGCACTGGAAATAAACGTTCTTACTTAGAAAAGTTACTAAATTGAATCAATGATTAAAATATCTATGTCAACTTTACGCTGACATAAATTATCACGTGACGAAGCGACTCGACGACGAAGCAATTTTAACCATCATGTAACTTAAATAACGTTTCTAAGTAAGACCTAAAATGTTACAAGTTACAAGTAATAAACCATCTCACAACAGTTTGCTTAAACTCGTCAGAAAAACTTAATTCATGATAACTTTATTATGGCAAGTGCACGTCACTTGCTTTCAGGAATTTCATTTTGATTATATTGGAATAACCCACGAAAGATTTATTCAGACTATAGTTTCAAACGCATCGTGTATAAAAACAAAATGTACCTACATTATTTTTATTCTAATGAAGAAAAACTTTGAATGGCAATGATGAATAACAATATCATTTATGACTATTGACTACAATCAGTGATTATATCATGCGTATATATGTTGTTGCTTTTTTCGTTGTTTATATGACTTGCGGGAACTACTTACCGAGTAAGTTCGCAAGCAACCGCGCAATTTACGACACACTGGCTTACCTACACGATGTACATACTTCCTTATATTTTAGTTCGCAAGGTTCCTAAACATACGCATGTTATTCTCGCACAGAAAAAGCACTCAAACATAAAATTTGTTTAGTTATTAAGTTATTTAAAGTTTTCATCGATAATTTTTCACTCGCTGATGAGTATACGTACTGACTTCACTGTCTTTCCAATATTTAGTGAACTTAGGATATCTCCTCTCAATAGAAAGTTACTTACATCGGCGCAATCTCAGATCCTTGCTGCATGACAGATCCAATGATAAGCCACACAGAGTTGGCGAAACTGAACTGATTAGACAGCTCATCAGGCTGCTCTACACAGGGTACGGGATTCTGCCACTCCTTGTTCGAGATTCGGCCAACGAATATCATTAACACTCCGAGACAGAACTGTATCAGCATCATGTAGATCCACACCTGAATACAACCACATTTTACATGAGAAAATAAGAACAGTAAATGTCATACGTACCAAAGACACACTTTAATGGTGAAAATCTTATTTAGATGCACTAAGCGTTTCCAATCCACCCTTTTCATCTGAACAGTAGAGGTGTGGCACTCTGTCTTTCTGAACAGGTAGTAGTTCAGGGTTGTTAAATAAACGAATAGGTTTTCCTAGGCAAGCGTGCTACATTTCCTACCACATCACTGATTCTCAATAGGCGAGATTATGGTCAAACGCATAGTCTATTTTAAACAAGCTATTACATATTTAAATTATGCTCTTAATTTTTATGTCAATTTTTTATTTATTATTTTAGTGGCCATTTTGAAAATATTACAATATTGGGTATTGCATAATAGCATTGTCACTGGAACTAAAGGTGTATGCAAAATTACAGCAAAATTCACAAAATTGGTTCTAATTCAGCTTTCAAGATTAGACCAAAAGAAATTTGCTTAAAAAAATAACTAGAGTTTTCTTTGATGTGTTGGCGTATATCTTTTTTTTAAAGCGGATATGTCTGCGTTTGGCTACCTACTCGCCTGTTGGTAAGCGAAGATGTGGTCGAAGATGAAGCACGCAGACTTAGAAGATACCTATTCACTCTGGCCTTGAAAAGGCCCAGATAAGTATTTATATATATCTGACCTAATATAATTTAATACTGATCAGCAGAAGCCTATGTAAAATGATAGTTTACTGCTGGTCGTAGGTAGATCTCTCCTTATTCGATTTGGAGTCGGCGATGAGTACTGCTGAGACAACCCGCTTGGGATGAATTGTATGGAGCTTCCCATACAACTAAAAATACATTCTTGTTACCACAGTATCTTAACCAACCATTTTCCTTTATCATTACCATGCCCATGGAGTGTGAGATATTTTTTTTTTAAGTAGGGTCTGTTCATAGCCAGGTGAATAAAATATTACACATTACCTCTTTTGAAAACACTGCCATAAAAGAAAACATCTCAGGCGGTAGTTTACTAGGCTCCTTATATAATATACTGATTCCACAAGTCATGAACGGCGTCGAAAAGTCGATGGCTTGTTGCCGAGCTTTTGTCATTGTTAGGTCCGTGATGGCCAAGTCAGCTAGCTGAAAAGTTGAAAATTTAATTTATAAGGTGATTCTCGGATAACTTCGTAGCTCTAAACATCAATGAGAACAACTTTTACAACGGGATTAACCCTGAAATGTAATAAATAGCTTTCCGTAACATTTTGTTAAGTCTCAATCACCTTATTCCATGGATGATAATTCGTGTTATGATTTCTGGTTTTGGACCCAGTAAAAGTTTTTGTAGTGACAATGACCACATTCTATGAAACAGCTGTTTTTTTTCGATTTCAGAGTAAAGGTTGTTCATAGTGATGGGTACTATGATCTCTTTTTGGCTTAGTACACCCTTTTCGCGTAACCCAGTATATTTTATTTTATTTAAGGTGGATATAGTCCTCAAAAGTATAGGCAACACACTAAACTGACAATGCCCCGGGTATTGTAGGTGTCCATAGGCCATAAGGCAGTGACCACTTACCATCAGGTAGCCTGTCACGTGTTGGCCATTTATTCTATATTAGCAGTCCGCCCCAGCTTCGCACGGGTATAGATTATAGCTTATGTCACCTAGGGATTGTGTAGCTTCCCAACAGAGAAAGAATTTTTAAAATAGGTCCAGTACTTTTTGGGCCAATTCGTTACAAACATACTTACATACAAATATTTCCTCTTTATAATATTATAGTATAGACAAAAAAAACTAGATCTAGTAAACTGGTGTTAACAGCACCCATACATAATATTGTTTTCCGGGACTGAGTTGTAAGTTGACAGCGTACCCGTTAGTTACAAGTGAAGCTTATTTGAATCGTTTAAAAATACTTATGAATTCAACTTACATCTTCTCTAAGATCATACACCATTCCATTGTATGACCCATCAGACTGTAAAGAGCCATATACACCTTGAACTTGATATATGTAGTTGAATCCAAGTTCTTTGGAGAGCATATCTATTAGATCGATAGTGAATCCTTCGTAACGATCATTTCCCACCAGTGTCACTTCAGATTCTTTTTCGTAGGCATACGGTGGTGTCTGTGAATTGTCAAAAGGTTCTATAGTTTTGCCAAAACAAAAATGTGGAAAAATGAGTTCAGAGTTGCCACTTTAACATTTTATTTGCTTAACCATTTGTCTCTCTCACAAGTTGCGTATTTTTATAGTACTGTGCATACTTTGGCAATTTAGTATTTCCTTTCCGAAAACTTTAGTGCTGATGAAATGAAGTCGAGAATAAAACACTTAATAGAGCGGTTCTTGCATAGAACGCACGCGTGCGTCTGTAATGTGAACGATGTGGTAAGGTAACTTCATCATCATCAGCCAGAAGACGTCCACTGCTGAACATAGGCCTCCCCCTTTAACCTCCACACTGAACGACAGCCTGCCTTTTGCATCCACTGGATGCCAGCGACTCTTACTATGTCGTCGGTCCATCTAGTGGGAGGCCTACCTACGCTGCGTCTTCCGGTTCGTGGTCTCCACTCAAGAACCTTTCTTCCCCATCGGTTATCGGTTCTCCGAGCGATGTGGCCTGCCCATTGCCACTTCAACTTGCAAATTTTAACAGCTATGTCGGTGACTTTGGTTCTTTGGCGAATATCCACGTATCGGATTCTATCGCGCAAAAAAACTCCGAGCATAGCTCTCTCCATTGCCCGCTGTGTGACTCTAAGTTTTTCCAAAAGGCCAACAGTTAAGGACCACGTCTCAGTACCATATGTCATCACTGGCAACACACACTGGTCAAAGACTCTTGTCTTTAGGCACTGTGGTATCTTGGACGAGAAGATGTCATGCAATTTCCCGAACGCTGCCCATCCGAGTTGGATTCTTCGAGCGACCTTTTTGCCTAAGTTGGACTTACCTAACTGAACAATCTGTCCAAGATAGGTGTAATGGTCAACAACTTCGAGAGTATCGTTCCCAACACTTCGATATACCTATAATCGATATGACAACGCTGGAGGGACTGTAATATTGCTCAGGTCTCGATTGAATCAAAGGCTTTCTCATAGTCCACAAACGCCAGGCATAATGGCCGATTATACTCCTCAGTCTTCTGTATAATCTGGCGGAGGGTGTGTATTTGGTCTATGGTGCTCCAGCCTTTACGGAAACCGGCTTGTTCGGGAGGCTGAAAGTCATCAAACCTGCTTTCGAGACGGTTCGTAATGACTCTAGAGAACAACTTGTACACATGACTCAGGAGTGAGATGGGTCTATAATTCTTCAATAAGGTGTTATCACTTTTTTTGAAGAAGAGCACCACCATACTCCTGTGCCATGCTTCAGGCGTAGTACCATCGAGTATGACGGAATTAAATAACTTCTGGAGGACTAACAGTACCGGTTTTCCACCCGCTCGCAGTAGTTCTGTCGTGATTCCGTCATCACCCGGTGCCTTGTTGTTCTTAAGCTGTTTCAGAGCCATTCTAATCTCGTGCAAGCTAATGTCTGGGATGTCCTCAGTGTAGTGTCGGGTCAGTTTTGCTCTCTTGTCCTGAGCTTTACTGACAATAGGCTGTCGTGTCGAGGTGTACAACTGTCCGTAAAACCTCTCAAGCTCTCTCAGAATCTCCGACTTTGACGAAATGATACTGCCATCCTCGATCTTCAGCTTTGTCATTTGGCTTTTCCCAATAGACGAATTTTTCGCGAACACTTTTGGGCCCTGGTTCCGCTTTATTGCATCCCTAATACATCTTGTATTGTAGGAACGCAGATCTGAAAGGACGTCTGAAAGCTTCTGAGGTCTTTTTCGGGGTGGGGTCTTAAAGAACTTGGACCCCACTGCTTGGACAGTTGAAGGTTACTTAAAAACATTAAATTATATATTGACTTAACAATTGACGTGTTCGTCAACAGCAAACCTGAATAGTTGTCGCTGTGAGCGTATTTTTTAGGCTGTCTTGCAAGCCGCACAGCCCATTTGATTGGCCATCAGCATTAAATACGTCGGTGTATGAAGCTTTGGGCGAAATTTAATGATAAGACTTTTCGCGTTACAAGTCTAATAATCGTTTTCATTTGAAGCTCTTAATAACAGCCTAAAGAACAGAGCTGCGTCACTCTCTTCTCTGTTGTGCGAGCTCTTCCCAACTCTCGCACTGACGTTACATGCGGTGAAATAGCGCTTAGAACTTAAACGTTAACATACAATTTTTTTTAAATCTTACTATTGCTATCAACACTTTCAAAGTTTTGTTGTTCAAAACGTTTTCTTCTCCAATCTCTGCATCAGGAGACAGTACTCGGCTTAGAGTTATCTTATCGAAATTCCATTGGCCAATCTGTGAACTCAAATAATAGAACATGTACTCAGAATATCAATATCGTTTAATACGTTTAGGTACTTTTATATTTTTTCTCTCAAGTGCTTTTATACAAATAAACAAAATACAAGCTTACTAATCAGCACTATCATACAGGAATCGATAATTATTCCAGGATAAAAAGTAGCCTATTAGTAGTGTGCTAATCCAGGATGTAAACTATTTCATTTTTGCGCCCCTTGCTATCTGGCGCCTAGAGCAACCGCTCTATCTAGGGCCTGCGCTCTCTAGGCTCTCACTCTACCCTATGGCACTGTTACTAATACCTCTAGTATTATAATCTTTGCTAATACTAAATAACTAAACTACTTGGCCTATTATACAAAAATAGTTGGATTCTACATAGATCATTGAAGTTCTAGGAGACAACCCAAATACTCAAGCCCGCAACCAGTTAGTAGCGCACCCAGCATGCTGACGGTATTACCGCACTAAATGGCAATGCTTATGCTTTGAGAAGTGCCACTGCACACTGAGCCACCGGTGACCAAGCCGAGCCGCTAGAAGCAACCACCAGTCACTGCCACGGGTGGCTTGAACACAGCCACTAGTGGCTGGACGCGGCCACCAGGCGTAGCCACTAGCAGGTAGACGTGTCTACATTTTTGCTTAGTATTTTGCAGGAGTCGAAAATTTTGTATATGGAAACACTCTGGATTACTTTATTGGTATAATAATTGGTTTGCGGTTCAACCCTGAATATTACAGAGGCATTGGTAGGGCCAAAACCAACACCAAAAGTTCTAAGTTCTTCAGTGAGATTTAATAACATCTTAGTCCTGTTTAATGTAAAATACGTACGATTATCGAATGTGTTTGAAAGGGAATTATGAAACAATTGTACAGTATAGGATTGAAAAATTCTGGGCTATTGTGTTGAGTTCTTGATGGTGTTAAGCTGGGCTATCGTATGAGGTACGGTATCCGACCGTTATAGTTTATGTCATAGCATTAATAATTATTATTATACTAAGACGAGGTGGAGCCGGCGACTTGTCGTGTGTGTGCGTGCGGCTATGTATAAAGCGCGGCCACAAGAAACGAGCAATGAGCTTGTGGCTCGGTAGGGGAAACTAGAACACTCAGTGTGCGTCGTTACCATACAAAATAACGCCAGCGGAAAGATGAAATTGTATGAAAATGACAATAGCTTGGATAACATCTCTCAAGCTAATGTCATTGTCAATGTCATTTTCATACAATTTCATCTTTCCGCAGGCGTTAACGCTAACAGAAAGTGGGTCTTGTCTAACCCCGCAGCCACTCGTGGCGGCTATACTAATGGCCGCCATGGCTCAGTATGCGGCGGCACTAGACACTTGTATCATACTCACACTCTCGTTCCCAGCAGGCGTTAATTCTAATATATCAAAAGTCACCTTAGACCTTAAGCCTTGACCATCAAATAATATTTTACCAGTTATACCATCCACTGGATGCTGAAACAAACAAAATAATTATGAGAATTGTACAAGGTTAAACGAAACAGTAGCACTAAGAAGAAAATAACTGTAGGTTATTTAAATAACTATATATAATAATAAATAACTCATCAAGACCATGTACAATTTAACCAACTCCGAAATCGCGAAACAATAAAAAAAAGTTATTACTGCAAAAAACAATAGTACAAAGTAATTAGTGGATAGGTATTCTATGAGACTAAAAGTATTTTGCATGAACCAACTGTTATTTTACAACACGTGTCGATTGGTCTTCACTAAGTGAAACCGAATTCACAGTGAGATTATTTATTTCGTTTTCTTAAGGTGTGCCGGCAACAGCCGCCCCTTAATTTATTTAGGTACAGTATAGCCTAATTTTAGGCAAATTTTAAGTAATTTAATTCTAACCTAAACATCTACGTATGTTATTTTAAAAACTAAGGTGGTGTAATAGCACGTTTTATTGTCTCTATTAAGGGGAAGACACTTTGTTCACGTGTTCTTTATAGTTAGCACTACACTATTCCGCACTGACACCTACACTAACTCGAACGGTTTTTCTTTTAAGTCTTCTAACAATGTCTGCGTGGTCGAGGAGCTGGATGGCCTCGACATTTTCAGGGTGATGAAGTCTGTTTTCTTGAGCTAGGCGTACTTTTGGTTTAAATTTTCAACAAACTCTACCAAACTTGATGGTCCCGGTGGAGATGCATTTGCAATGTCCCTAAGTAGGTACTCTGTTTTTACATCTTAAACAATAATAATTCACAAAACCTCATTGGCAAGACAGTGAACAGGTTAACTAATATAGGTGGCGTAATTCTATTTGTATGGATTACAATTGGATAGATAGATAGAATTTCTTATTCTTTCTATAACTTCCTTATTATAATTCATTCTACGATGTTTCCGAGAAGCTACAACATGGGGTTCTTCAAAAGGCGAGTTAATCGAGTCCAACGTATTTGTGATGCCTCTGGTGTTACAAGTATCCATAGGCGACGGTGGCTGCTTACCATCAGGCAGCCCGTCTGCTTGTTTGCCACATATGACATTAAAAATACTCTTTATTGTATACACCAGCAATAAAAATTACAAACGAATAGAAAACAATTACGAGCAACTGCCGCAAGTGGTGGCTTTATCGTTAAAAGCGATCTCTTTCTGGCAATCATTAAAAACTATTACAATAATAGTAATTCAAAAAGTAAATTGGTAATTCGGAAGGTTAAATAAATAATACACTTAAGAATACAAAAAACAGACTTCATTCATCCACTAATTTACAATCCTTAAAGAAGGAAATTTTTCTTTAAATTTAATGGCATCCTCGAGTTTTCAATTCAATTAATGAATCAATTCAATTCTTACGTAATAACTATACAATAAAATAAAGTATAATAATATCAAAGCTATTCAAAAATAAACCTAAAATAAGTTCACAATCGGTCAGGCCACAACGTATTTTACAAAAAAAAAACTGTCGAATAGTGAAAAGATGTATTGTGAAAAGTGAGAATCTCTTTTTTTTTTAAGTCGGCAAAAAACATTATTTTCATTCATCGAAACCGCTGATGTTTTTTTTTTTGCGAATTCAGCGTTGGTCGCTCAGTAAAAATGGTTCACAACGATGAATACAATTACCTTGTTTCGGCTTAACCCTGTATATTATTATGGACTGTTCGAAGTTCAGTCAAAATTACATAACCATTTTACTAAGGCCTTGCTAATAGTACAACTTGGTTGTGACGAGTGAGGGGTCTAAAAATGGGGGCATTTCATTTGAAATACAAAGCAGTAAGCAGATCGCAAATCAAGCTACACTGTGACAAAATTTCATTACTAACTAAACTCACTGTTCTCATGAAATTCATTAAAGTAGTTCCGTATTTCCAAGGCTCCATTCTCTCACAGTCAAGTTTTTCGGGCATCATGGTATGGATTAAATTTCTTTTTATGTATACTCCCAAGGCTGAATAGAACGCCAATACTACATCGTGAATGAGAACCACGTTGGTTGTCAGCGTTTCTGGTAGCAGCTCTTGGAAAGTTTGGTTTACGAGATGGTCAGTAAAAGTCCACAGCTGTGCGTTGTGCGTTAAATTGACGAGTCGAAGACCTAGTAAAAATGACATAAGAATACAAACTTAGACGAAACGGGTACACTAATCCAAAAATGGGGTGATTGTATATTCATTTTATTTCATAGTTATTCATCATAGACATGTGACAAAAGAAAACTTTAAATAACGTTAAAAACAACGAAACCAAAAATAAAATTATAAATCGTTTACTTTATTTACAATCCGGAACTTACTTAACTTTCTACCCGGTACTTCTATGGAAAACATAATATAGTTAGTAAATTTTTTTTTGTTAAAAATGTGGTTGATACATAAATTACTTGTAGATGTCAGCATCACGAAAAGGAGCGTGTAGTTTGTTAAAAAAATCCTTTTTAGTTTTATTAAAATTTTAAGGTTGTGTACTGTTTTCTTTTATCACAAACAAACGACATCCATGTCTATGATAAATATGAAATAAGATGAAGACAATTGCCCCTTTTTTGCTTAGCCTACCTATTCCGATTTCCGACAAGACAAGATATGATGCTAAAATAGTCGCAGTTATAGGCTTAATGTGTTATTAGGCAGTACGCACAAACCTATTATCAAATTAACCATTAAATATCAAAGTATGCTCAATCGGTCACGTGTCATATTAACTCCCACACTAAATGTACGAAATTACTGAAGAATTTACTGATCCGTAAATGTTTTCTGTGTCTATGTTGTAGCTCGATCGTAGAATTGGCCATGTAAAGAAAAGGTTTGTTATTTCGTGAAAAGGCGCCATTTCATGAAATAAGCAAGTTATTTAAGCCATATTGTGGAATGCTTACTTTTAGTCGTTTAAATTGGTACAATTACCTGTCATATTAACACCTCCGTATCTATAACTGACCAGATCCTTTGAAAACAGGTCTGGAGATACAAATATGTATGAGTGTTCGTCCGCCATAAGACCAACTTGCTGAGCGTGGTCGAGGATGAGGTCTATATTAGCTGACGAACAGTCGACCACGAAGTTGGTATAGCCGTTTTGCTTTGCGTTAATAAGTACGTCCCTGAAAACATAAATTGTTTGATAACGTTAGACATGACGATTCCAGTTATATATTATAGGAGTTATCAGACAAGGTTTTAATAGATTGTAACGTCTTCATAGCTCACTTTGAATTAATCTCCGCTTGCCCGCGATATATTTAAGAAGCTCTAATTACAGCCATTGACGTACAATATTCGCGTGACCAAAATGCTAGCTTTTATATTTGGCTCAAAGCATAAGTATTGTCTTGTCAACTAACACCAGCATATCCAGGTTACGCTGGCGAGTGCTAGTAGAGTCGCGAATTTGGACTTGAGACTTTTTTAGATCTTCAACGATCTATTAGTAATCCAACAGGGCAACAGTTTTTTATAATAGGCTAAGTAGTATAACCTAGAGCCATTGTACATCGAGATAAAGTGTCCTAAGCATCGAGATAAAATTCCTATAGAGCCACAATCTCTCAGCGAAAACAATAAAAAAACGACCGAGCGTCATTGTACGTCATTGTATCAATTAGATAGTTCACAATGCCACATTTACTCCAATTTAGACGTTATCGTAGCTCTGGCATCGCGCGGCGTTGTAGTCGGATCGCTGTTACCTTGTAACTAACCAAAAAGTCTGCGCAATTTGTAGCGTGCACCGAGTTTTAGGTCGGACATTTTTTGGCACGATTGTGACTCTATATGTATTGTATCTCGATGATCCTAGGTCTCTAAAAAGTCAGGATTAGTGTTGAGTCTGACTGAAGTAAATGGTTTCGTATATACATAAATATGTATTCAGTGTTAGATTTGTCTTTTGTTACAATTATCGATACGTTTCTATATCGCGTGACAAGCGAAGACAGTCAATTACAATTTTTAAAATGCGTCTAGAAGTACAGTTTTGAAATTAATCGTTGTCTGAAAGTTCCTTTGTTAACATTTCCGGTAAGTGGTCATGTACGTCGCATCGGTAGACACGCCTACAAAGCCATATAGTAGATCTGTAAGTCATAGTAGTACTTTGTGGTAAGTATAATCACTCTTGAAATACGCGCCACAGAATATACACACGCTAAAATCTCGCTAATTGACAACCGATTCGGAAGACTCGATTTAGATTAACTCGTAATGTCAAAGAATAATTCCGTAGTTTCCGTCAAGCGTCGATGTCTAACTGAATCGATCGTTAACGTGTAATGGATATATTTTCTCATTATGAGGAGTTCAAGACTGCTATAGTGCTATAAAAAGAAAATTCACTAATTTAATACACTCTACTTACTTTATACTCTTCAGGTTTTGGAATAAAAAACTATGAGTAGGTAAATAGGAAATAAACAACGACTAGAAATCTGTTATCGAGTATAAAGACACCCACACTTGTGGCACTACAAAGAATTCAAAATAGATTTTAAGTACACAACATAGAACTAGTACAGCGTAGGTAATAAGTCCATTTTCTCAAACAAGGTGGTTGATATTTGCTAAGATAAAAAAAGATTAAAAATTCTGTATGTACTTATTTTTATTTAAGAACTACGACGAAACTAGTTGAAACAGATATTACTTGAAAGTCTCGTCCTTTGTTAAAGTAATTGGTGACCAAAGTCCTAATTTTTTAGGAGAAAAAAAATAGGTTTGGACTTGTTCCGTTTCTTACCTAGATGTAAAACTTTGTTTCTCTATAATTTTCAAACGAATGTACTGACATAATATTCCGGTTTTTAAGTGTTTCGTTGTTCTTGCCTTAAAAATAAAGTAAAAAAAAAAAAAGTCTGCTCACCTAAAAAAGGCAAGTATCTTCAGAATAATCGCTGAGCTACCCAAAAAGGCCACGCATGCACCAAATGTGTACTCGCATTTTATTTAAAAATTTCATCCAAATATGTTACACAATTTTATCCTAATAAAGTAAATTAACTTAAAAATCAAATTCCATCAAAATTAAATAACCCATTCAATAGTTGTCTCTTCTAATTATCTTTTACCGGATTTTTCGGTCTTTTATCGGATACATTTCGGAGAGTATGCATCGTATCTGCATGATCTAATTCCCTCCCATTTTTCTATCGGACTGCCAGAGCGGACACAAAAAATCGACACCGATTTATGGTTGGTATTCCGAAAACCCGAATGAAGCGTTTTGATTCCACTTTTATTATGCGAACTGCTAGTCTGTGGAATGCGCTACCTGAATATGTTCCCCGATAGTTCCAATCGGGGTGTCTTCAAAAGACGAGTGAATCGGTTTCTTCTAGGAAAGCGTGCTCCACCGTAGACCGCATCAGGTGATAAGGCAGACAAACGCAAGCCTATTACTAAATTTTAAAAAGTGCTTACAATAGGTACTTCAATATGCAAAGAGATTTGATTATGTTTTCCACTAAAAGAAGCGAAGGTTAGGGATGTTGGATTTCACAGAAAAGAGAAAAAAAATCTCTTCTGTGTTGGATTCAATGACTGTGAATAATCTGTGGTGAGAATTACAGAGAATTATTATTTACAGACAAAAAAAAATATGTCCAGATGGTGTCTTGTGGTTGGTTCATGGTATCTGGAAAAGTATTTTTCATTACTCATACTAGGAAAGTAGGTCTGAAGCTTCCTGAGGAGCGAGTTGAAAGTAATACATTTCAGCCCTAGGGAGACTGACTTTCAACCGACAGTGACAGTTGACAGACACTCAAATTATATTAAAAAAAACTAGGTAGTAACTATTGTCACATTTGTATTGAACCATGTTACAACTTTTTTTTCTCCTCAGAGGATTATGATCCCGCACTTCTTGTGCATTTGTCAGTGTCACGATGTTTAAAAAAATATTGGCGGGAATCCGATCGTCATAGTAGAGTTTTGTTTATACTTCCGTACAGCAGATTTGCATTAAATGAGTTCATCTGATTCCGATATGGATTTAACGCCTGATTTCATAAGAGAAGAGGCTAAAAGAGTAGTGGAAAAGAAATTTCACACCAAAAATGTTGATTTATGTAAAATAAAATTCACTCATATTTTCTTAAGTCAGTTCATGTTTTTATTTTTAGTTTCCTTGTATTCGTATTAAAAAGCACAGTGTTTGTCTCGGGGTATGACATCGCGAAAAAAAGTTTTACCATAGAAAAATTACATTCACACTCAACGAAATTTACGGAACAGCTGATATGTTCATACGGCTTTAGAGTTGGTCCCATAGTATAAAACAAAAACAAAATGATGAGTCTCATGCCCTCCTTTTGGATTAGTGTCACCATTCCGAATAACCTACTACAGATATTAAGTTTTACTTCTTTATTCTTCCTTACTTATACTAACTTTTTTGTATTTTTTTAGGTTTTTTTTCATACCTGTAATCATTTCCACTGAGTTCTCTAACAGCAACAGTATACTGATCAGTATGATTTCCCATTTCCAACAAGTCGCTTACTCTGAGAATACTGTGACCTTTCATGTACAAGATCGTGAAGTTTTTCCAATCCTTGTTTATAATTAATTCTTTTAAAGCCTGAAATTCAAGAAAATCACATCATAAAAACATCTCATAATTGTAACATATTGTATGTGGCTGCGACAGAGGTGTTCAACCGACTGCCGCATGAAGTTAGAAACGCATCTTCTGGGGGATCGTTCAAACTTAAATTGAAAGAATGGCTTATCGAACAGGCATTCTACAAGCACTCGGACATAATCAAAATCAAATTGATGTAGGTAATTACATTGTATATTTATTTTTTTATTTTAATATTTGACATATTTTAATTTACGTGAATAATTATTATTATTTTTTATTGCTATTTAATTTCAAATATATTTATTACTCTTGTTTTTGACCTTGAATGTACCAATTTTAATATAACATGTTCAATTTCTTATTTTACTAAAATAAGTATATGTAATTTTATTAAGCATTTAATTCTATTGATTATTATTTTTGACGTGTAACATATTTGGTATGAATAAAGAACCATAAACCATAACTATCGGGGAGCGGCCATTCAGGCAGCGCATTACACAGGCTAGCAGTTCGCATAATAAAAGTGGAATGCAAGCGCTTCGTACGGGTTTTCGGAATATCATCCGATATAAAAATGGACAGGAGGGAATTAGATCATGCAAATCCGCTACATCCTCTCCGAAATGGACTTACTTCATTGTATGCAGACGGACTGGGGTAGAAATTCAATAGGGACCAATTTTCTTCATACATATCACTATGTTGTATCATTATGTGTGGGAGTTCCAGGGCATCGGCTAGCACCTGTATGTTTTCACTGGCTCGCCCTCCCAAGCCATCTATGATTCCCAGCACTCCTTCCTGTAAACGACAAGTTAAATTATATTAGTTGCAGACCCACACAGAATTTTCCAGGTTTCCTGTATTTTTCGAATAAAATATAGTTTAAAACAATGTTTTAAACTATCACGGTCGTTTACTACAGTTATATGATTATTAACGAGATATTTACCGTGATAAGTACCGAGAGTAAATCATATCTTTACAACGAGACGCGGTTTCACCCGCTATCCTGCATGAATCATAAATTTCAAGATAAAAAGGTTTGTTGTTAATCCAGAGTGTAACCTGCATAATAATTTTACGATATACAAATACAAACACACACACAAACTTTCGCATTTATAATATTAATGTGATTATCAGAGCCTCGATTTGAGTGGCGATATATGTAAGGGGGAGGCCTATGTTCAGCAGTTGTCGTCTTCTGGCTGATGATGATGATGATGATAAGTAAAACAGCTGGAACCGAAAATTTGAAGATTGTGCTGAGTAACGTGCCATGTGAAAGGCTTGTCTAGAAGTGTATGGCATGGATTATGATGATAATACAGGAGTAAGTACTGGTAATCAGCATCCTCTTAAGGGCGGTCTCAGTATACCAAAACAAACAACATTAGATCTCCGACTGTTCAAAATTCGCGACAAAATTATCAGTATAAAAAAAAAACTTCTAACAAAATATTATATGAAACAGATTTTTCCGCGAATTTAGATAAGTCGTAGAACAAAGGTTGCTTGTTTTGACGTATTGAAGCCGCCCTTAAGAGGATTCTGGCTAAGTACCAGTAACCCTGTATATACAGGATTATGCGGAAGTGGTGTACTAAGCTGAAACAACATATATTATGAGACAAACCCTTGAAAAAACAGCTGTTACATAGAAAACTATCATTCAGACTTGACAAAATGTACTTGTACCTTTGAAGCAGCTCATAGTTTTTGGCAATTTGTGGATTAGTCTTACAGTTAAAAAAAAACATAATGATGAGTATAACGGACCCCTTCCAGTTTAGTACACCCTTTCCGTATAACCCCGTATACTATGGTACTTAAAACTGATTGTAAATACTACTTACACTGGCTAGTTCACAAACATACTGACTGATTTCTAGTATTTTTCCCTTTTGCGTCACCTCCTTTATTATTATACTGAAGTTATACATCGCTCCACTCACAGTTAAAACATCTCTTAGGTAAGCATCTTCGTGAATTATAGCTCCTGAAATAAAAAATCATAATTATATTTCACTTACCAACTATCAACTACAAAAACTGGCGTTTTTCTGGCTCAACTTACAAGTATTGCCATTCAACGTGGTAAAGCCGCCAGCATGCGAGTACACTAACATCCAGTGGACTTGAGATCAATGGTCTATGGGCAATCCACAACTGTTTTCGGTATAACATTTAAACAGTTTAATTTATCACTATTGTTTACCACAGTTATATTATTGGGATATTTACCGTGATAAGTTTTAGGAAGGTGCCTTCGATATTTTGGGGCAGTTACATTCACCTTACCAAGTAATAATTGTATTATACTCGAGCGCCTGTAGCAAAATAATTAACAGTGGCTCTGTAGCAATTGCTTCGACTATTTTGGAAGGCGTTATAATAACTGGTAATACGGTTACTTGGAGGACCTTATTGTATTTTGTGGTGTTACGGAACCATCATTGCGCGAGCCCGACTCGCACTTGGCCGGTATATTAATCAGCAGGCACATTAATAAAACAAAACTGACCATCTTTGAGATTGAAACCACCACAGCTCACTTGTTGGTGTGATCCCACCAAACAACAACAAAAGAGCTTTAGTAAAACGTCTAACTTTAGAACCTTTAAAAAATCACTAACCAAGAACTCGAGTGTTGTCTGCTATTGTTTCCTCTTCTTGTGATAGAGCAAATGGCGACAGCAACGCAATCACAAATAAACCAATCAAACACATTCTTATAAATAAATAACAACCGTCACCAGCCATTGAATTCTATATTTCACAGCACTTGCACCAAATCAAGCAACGATTCCGTGAACTCATGAAAAGTTAAAGCCGATAAACGAGAATGATTTTATGTTTTACAGCAAACATTGTAATTAACCCGAAGTTTAGTTAATCGATGTTTTAAAACAGTGGCGTCATAAACGTTTAGAGCTTAAGCTGACCGCTCGTGTGTTTAGATTGGTACGGGGACGGCCGGCGCGCGACACGACGCGTCCGAAATAATCCCGCGCCTATATTTAGGACAAGTTTTCCACCAAACGACATACTTTATCCAGCTACCGTCTGTCTCGCGCTAGATTGACACAGTCACACAAAAATACTCAGAGAAAATAGTTATACTTTTACTCTTGGCTATTTTAAACTTTGTTGATATTAATATTATTAAATTTTTATTAATTTAATCGTATTATTTATTATTTAGTAATAAGCTTGCGTTTGTTCGCCAACTCGCCTGATGTTAAGCGATGATGCGGCATGCTTGCCTAGAAGAAATAAATTCGAAGACTCCCAGATTATCACGATTGGGATACACATTATTTACAGTTATTACATTGGGACATACATTAGTTACCACCTTATTAGTTTATTTTGACTTTTAACTTTTGTGTATTCGGTACTACGTACTTATCCTATTATTTGTTTATTTAATATAATAAAAAAATAAAAACCTATTTGCCAGTATAAACTACTCCGCAGTGTTTCCGAGAAGTTAAAACATGGGGTTCTTTAAAAAGTGAGTTAATAGAATCTTAGAGAATCGGCAACGTAGTTGTGATGCCTCTGGTGTTACAAGTATCCATAGACGACGGTGACTGCTTACCATCAGGCAGCCTGTCTTGTTTGCCAACTGTGGCATTAAAAAAAACATTTATTATATTCTAAGAATTTATTATATTCTATAGAAAACCAATTCATATGAAAGAACTTAGGGTGTAAAATTTTTTCATATTTAGGTATCGTAGGTATTGTACGAGTACGTAGCATTTGTTTTAAGAATCGACTAAACGTAACAGACGGTTTTGGAGATGATTACGAAAGCTGACCTAGAAGCATTGTGTTCACAGACAGGCCGCAGACAGAGGAGTTTGGATGAGCAATTAACAAAGCATTCCAGTTACAGTTTTCGTTTTTTTCTTAGATTTGCAAAATGTATTCAGTTGTTTAGCTACTCTGTGTTATTTACATTTGCTTTCAATTAATTAAGTTATTTTACGTTCTTTACTAATACTATTTTAAAATTGGATTTTGAATTGAAGTTCATGGAAAAAGAGCCTACCGTCGCCTCTCGTCTCGTAACTTAGTTGACTATAAATCACCTTAATCAAATTTCAGTTATTTTGACAAGCGTATGAATTATGATCACAATAAAACATAATATAAATGTACTAATAGCAAAATCGTTAGTAATTTTTAAACTTTCGCGATTTGAACACATGTTTGTTGTTTGTTTTGTTGTGAAACGTCGAGCACAAGGTACATATTTTTTACCTAAATTAAATAATACGTGATAAGTCCCGATAAACATTTTAAACAAAATCGTTGTCGCGCATAGATAATAAAGATAATTTTTAGAAAAAAAAAAGAACCGACTTCATGACTATGCCTTCATTTACAAACTGAAACTAAAAATTAGAAAATAATATTTAAATAACTTCAAAGCAATGAGCATTAGAGAACAATCAACGAAATTATGAAGACTCCAAAAATAACTGATTATAAATTGTAAATATATAAGTAGGTAATATAATTATGTATTCATAATTTCGAACACAACATTACAAATCGATACAGCATTCCAATTAAGACCTACGTTAAATTTTGCGTCTATTATCAGTAGTTCGTCAATTGACTGAACTATTGTCCTGTGACATTGAACGAAAGTGAGATCGCAAGGTGAGTGTAGCCAGTCTTAAACCGATTGGTCCACATTTCGCAAACGCATTAGTATGCCGGTCCGGAGTTCTAACCGTTGAATCACTGGACGTGCTTCCCGTATAAGGCTGATCACAAATCTGCGATTTTGTAGAAAACTCCACGAGTGTGTCGTCACATATAGCACCATATATGCATATTAACATAAAATTATCAAGAGAATTTCAGTGATTTGCGAAACGAAGATTTATTTAAATCACATGCTTCGTCCGAAACGATTGTAAATTACCGAAAATAAAAAATAAAAAATAAATGAAACAGTTATTTCCCTAATATAAACGCAATTATTCGCATGAACTTAAAACATCAAAACAATCTTAAAAAGTTGAGACAGAACTTTTTGTTCTCATATTCCTCAAAAAGATATAAAAAATTATGTCTGATTTATTTTTATTTAATAATTCTTCGATCTACTTAATGACCTACACGTTTGTCGCGATAGTAAATCAAAATGAATTATGAAAAGGTTATACGAGTATAATTTAGCATCATAAAAGTACCAAATAAGGCAAATATAATTTACTAACACACATAATGTACCTACTTGCCCATAAAGTAGATAAACTTACAATCAATAAAATCGCACCTCTGTTCATGCCCTAAATAAACGCCAAATGGAAATTTACAATGCTCGGATCGATGAAGCCCAATAAAATGTTTACGACCGTGGTTTGGCAACTTTTGTTTACGAGTGCGAAGTATCCATTGCTTAATTCGGTCACAAAAGTGCATTTTTATTGTTATGCCCCATTATATGCATGGTGGGTTCTAGTCACCCACTTACGTCATATTTATTTTCAGCATTAAAGTGAATAACTGGCTAAGAGCGTGTCGAGACTCGAGATACGCATATAGTAGGTTTCCGTTTTTCGTAGCCAAAGTCATACTTGTGGTCATAATTATCATAGTTCAGAAATTGGTGGTCACAGAAAAATCGCAAGAACGAAGCTTTCAGAGGCGTGTCAGATAACATACTTTATATGGTTTCGTCGAAAGGATAACTACTTGAGTTTTTTTTTTTGCAAAAATTTTTTTGGCTAGAACATCTTGAACTTATTCCAGTTTTATCGCTATATCTCAAAAAGCTACAATATAATAAAAAAAAAAATGTGGAATGTTTATAATTTGACCTATCATGCAGCGTGGCTAGTTATTGCCACTTTGGCTGACCATATTTCACAAAATATAAACTTGATAAAGAGTGATGTATACAACCTTTCCTTAATTTTGGAAGACCTATTCAACGATATCCCAACGATATCCCTTCGACACGAGGGAGTGCAGCGAAAAAAATATTTCATCCCGATTTTGAATGTACCAGAGCCACCCATAAAACGAAAAATAACATTCTTTTTATACTTTTAAAATTAAGATCTATGCCAAGACGGTAATTGTGCAAAATTTCAAGCTCTTGCCTTAGTAACTAAAGGAGTTAGAAGGTTCTAAGAAATAAGGACACACAGACAGACATACAGACATACGGACGTACAGAACGAACTTATAAAGCTTTCTTGTCCTGCTACATAATCTTAAAAAAGGGTTTTTGAAAAACGTTTGTTTGTTTCGACAAGGCATATTTTTGAACAATTATTCGCTCTACTTTCCTCACGTTATTTTCATGTTGAATTCTCACTCATTTTCGATAGGTGAAATCACAGGAGAGGAAAAAAAAAGCTTTAACTTAGATAAAGCTTTTTTTGTACCATAGATTGTATATAATTATTTTGATAGAAACACCTTTGTGCACACCAAATAGAGAAACATAACAAGAATTACAACACACATATACCACGCACACACACACACCCACCCCACACACATTTGTACATGAAAATCAATCACTACGCGTAAGAAGAAATCGATTATACTTCCAAAGTGCAATTGTAAAAACCTCCGGCAATAACAAATTAAGGTCAGCGTTAAACCATAGTAGCTGTACTTTAAAGTGAAAGAGCTACGAGTATTTAGCTCGCGTGAAAACATTCTATTTAATTTCTCTACCGCTTAGCTTAAATGGATTGCATCTAACCAATTGCATCTAATGTATATCTTCTCTGTTACTCTGACGGAATGTTTACTTCACCGATGATTTTACGAGAAGTAAAAAACTTCTGTGCTTTTATAAGTACAGGCAAAAATAACCGTTTATTATCGGACAGACAGACAGACATAGATACATACATACAGACATACATACATACATACATACAGACACAGACACAGACACAGACAGACAGAATGACGAACGGACGGACAGACAGACGGATGGACAGACATACAACGTGAGCTCAGAAATTAAAAAAAAATAAAAAAAAATATTGTATTTGTAAAATTTGTAAGCGCCCAAACAAAAGATATGATAATTATAACCAAGTCAACAAGCACTTGTTTGAGTAAGGATTTTAAGCTATGTTTTATAGTCGTAAAACCATCCTAATTATATTGTTTAATTGTGTAAATCAATATGTTAACCATTTAAATTTTTTCTCGACAAGTGCCTTTATTAACTAAACAAAATACAAGCTAAAACTAACACTACAAATACAGTTAGACTGCCCGTAGACCGTTGAAGGTCTAAAGACAATCCAAATGCTCAGCCACAAAAAAAAAAAAAAAAACTATTTCAATAAGTGTATTATTTTAAACACTTTTTGAAATAGCTAACACATTGATTTACTTACACAATAAAACTAATAATAATTACGATAGTCCAAACGACTATAAAACGCCATTCATATTAATCCTTACTTAACATACTAGAATAAAATTACTCGTATTATTGGAGCGAATTAAAAATCACTATGTCTACAATTCTACATCAATGAAATTTTGTAGGATCACCTCAAGAGTTTACTTAATAAAACATAATACATAAAAACATCATTTAAATCGGTTAGCAAATGGCGGAGTAATCAGTGTACATCAAACTAATATTAAAAAGGAGAACGTTTGTCTGTGAATGTGTGTTTGTTAATCCACACGCAGAAAAATCTGGACGGATTTGGATGAAATTTGGAATATATATAGCTTATATCCTGGACATACATACATACGTACGTGGCCTACATACTTTTATTTTCATCATCATCATCAGGGTTTTTCATCACAAAGCGGGTGAAACCGCAGGGCGCAGCTAGTACAAAATGAATCATTAAAATATTTGAGGACCGAATTGTTAACACGTAACACGCTAAGCAAGTTGATATACAAATTTCAATTACATTTTAATTACAAATTGTAAAAGGAATAAATTTTACAACTGCAATGTTGTAAAATACGAGAGTTTCAGACTCTTGTTTTGCAAGTCCTTGTGTCCAACTATGCATAAAGCACTTGGCTGTAAACTATGTGTACAGTTAATATACGCTTTGAGTGGTTGACTGGCTCTTAACGTTGACGTCGCTGTTTATTAAACCATCACGGCAGCTTGTAATGAACTCTACTTGACGCCAAAATTATTTAATTGCGATACTTATTTTACGCTCACAACTTGATTTCATGTAACCCATTTCTGAATTTATAAAAAACTAACAACATCTTTTAACCTGCTTTACAGCATGAACAGTACAATTTTCCAGTATTAAAAGGAGTCATGCGTAGAAGCTATCGCTTTACCAAATTTCTGTCAAATTCATTCAGTCATTACTGATTAATTTAGCGTATGCAAAACAGACACGATGAGGCACATAATACACTGTTAATAGTTGTAACATGCTGGCGTTTAACTTGGTCAAAATATAAGCATTTAATATGCAGAGTATACTGGGTGCGTTTCCACCGAAGCAAAGTGGAGCGGGGCCGAGCGGTGTGAATGTGAAAAGAGGTAGGTATTTCCATTGAAGCAAAGACGAGCGGAGCTGTGTAGTGGAGACGTGTGGACTTTTGTAGCGGAGTCCAATAGTGAAATTTTAACGCAAAGGCGCAACGCGCGCACCGCTGGTTCCACTAAACTCCGCTCCAGTCGCTTCGCTCCACTATACTTCGCTCCGCTCCTCAACGCTGCAGTCTACTCCTTTCCGCCGCGCTACTCCACTTGATTTACATTATGATACAATTCTTATCGATGCAGTGGCCGTTTCCATTGAAGCGGAGCGGTGAAATATGGATTTCAAATCAAAGTGATTGGTCAATTCCGGCACGTCTCCGCTTCTGTAGAAACGCACTCTAACTGGCAGACACACTGAATACGACATCTTTGGGGCTTTAGTATTTGGGTTATCTTACTTGGACCTAGAATGGTCTATGGCTCCATTCATTGTATTGTTTTTTATCTGGATGACCTTCTCCACAAGCTAATGCCATAAAATGATCTGGTAACTTTCCGCTGGCCAGTGTCATAAATAAATAATACTTAAGAACGCGCGAAGACATTCTGTCAAGAGAAGAGCATAGAAGAAGAATGCGAGACAAAAAAACCGATAAGCGTGTATGCTTATAAGAGTAAGGTACTCATTGTACCTAAGCAGTTGTCAATACTAATATAAAATTATAAAGAGGAAAGATTTGATTGTTTGTTTGTTTGTTTGCATTGAATAGGCTCCGAAACTACTGAACCGATTTGAAAAATTATTTCACTGTTGGGAAGCTACACTATCCCCGGGTAACATAGGCTATAATCTACACCCGTGCGAAGCTGGGGCGGACCGCTAGTATTAGATACAACTAGTACCTTATACAACTGTTGTAGTAAGTATATATACGTTTTAATTATGTTTAGTTAAGAGCTGTATTAAAAAATGCAAACGTTCTATTTTAGCTATGTAGATTTTCGGGCATAATATAACGAAAAAAAAAACCGTAATTGTCAAGACGAATATATAACAAGTAAACCATAACATTAAAATCGTTTATTTTATGTCAGTAATTTAACGCGAATCCACTCTCAAACTTTCTTTCCGAGAGTTGTACGAAAAACTACCTTTATAAATTGTAGGTAATAAGCTAATATATTCAGTTATTCCAAAATTTAAAGCCGTTATTTTCAACAAAAATACAGATGTACTTATTACAGAAATTAATTTTTCTATAGATATTTCAATTTGATAGAATCAGAACCCAATAATCCAGTTTTCGTTGCCTTATTCGTCAAAAAATTTGAGAGGGCTCATAATAAAGGCACTCAATACAGGCCCGCAAAAAGTAACAGGTACATGAATTAAGTCTTAAATTTCGACAGACAGACAGACGGATTTACAGTAAGTTTTTAGAAAACCGATTTAAGTATGTACTAGGTACTAAAAGGTAAAAATGCTTCAACGAATATCAAGTTTAAGCATTCAACGAAGCAGTGAAACGTATAAAAGGGGAGAGTGTTGCAAGTAGTGATTTTCTATGAAGGCATAAAGTTTATGACTAGCTAGCAAATATCAATAGTGCATCATGAAGGATAATCCATTTTACTATACGATCATGCAAATCCTAGTCTACGAGAGATTGAAATAAATTGATCTTAGATAGTGGCGATGACCTCCGTTTTTATTGGTTTTCTCAAACATGAACATAAATATTGCTCTTAAAATCTGTTAGCATAAAATTGCAATTCTGTAAAGAGTGTTTCATACTTATAGTATTTTGGGTTAGAATAAAGTTCCATGATGTCTGATATTATTCATCATAATCATCATTTCACTGCTGGACATAAACCGACTGGTGGACTGCTGAATTAATTTTGTAGTTGTTCTCACCGACTTCAAAATCCGTGTAAAAATATTATTTTGTTTTTTTGTAGTGGCATATTAACTTAGAATGTTTGTGTTTTGTGGTTTTTGAAGTCGGTTTTTATAAGATAATTTATTTTAGAATTTTTTATGAAACACCTATGATAGTGGAATGCGCGAACTAAGATAATATGATTACACATCCATTTATGAACCTTGTTTGTATAAACCACTTTAGGCGTTTTGTACAGCTGTAAGGGTATTGTAAAGATAGAAAAATAGACTTTCGCTCACCTTCCGTGATGTAGTTATTATTTTACTGTGTATATATAAATATGATGAAATCATTTGACGAATTCCTCTCGTGCATGAGCATAAAGGATAGTTAGTATTCACCACAATACTTAGAATAAAAGCGGGAAATAGAACAATGTTCTAAGAGAACTAGGTCGAAACCATCTGGAATGTTTTGATTCAATTAAGTGCATGTATGCCCCTGCTCTATATAATCGTATTTACTCATTTAAAATTACATTATGAAGTTTTTCGAATTGCGCCTTTTAATTTTTAATAGTGCAGGATAGTAGGTATGTTAATTAATTAAAACATAATTATCAATTTAAAAAACCGACTATAAAATTAGTAAAATATGCAATTTCGTTTATTTCATCATCATCAGCCGGAAGACGTTCACTGCTGAACATAGGCCTCCCCCTTTAACTTCCACGCTGAACGACAGCTTGTCGTTCAGCGACGGTCCATCTAGTAGGAGGCTTAGGCTGCGTCTTCCGGTTCGTGGTCTCCACTCCAGAACCTTTCTTCCCAACCGGTTATCGGTTATTCGAGCGATGTGCCTGCCCATTGCCACTTCGACTTGCAAACGAATGGTGGATCCTCCTGCGATCCCCAAGCCGCCTGCCAACCGTGAGGATTATTGGCAACCCCCCCCCCCCCCCCCCCCCCCCCCCATGACAGACAAACAATCTGAAAGTATATCCTTTCAAATACAATATTTTACAAATTGGTTTGTAAATAACGGAGTTCCGAGGTAACAAAATGAAAAAGCAACCGAATTGAATTTATTCAATATTTTCACGTGGAAAAAGGTGAGACTTCATTTTTTTTATTAAATATAGTTAGGCATGTTAAAATTTACACCGTCCCGTGGAACATGAACCCTGTATCTATTTCCATTAGCAGCTGTACCAATTTAATTCAATCTCTATAATTTTCGATGTTTCGTACTTAAGTATATCTACGTCAAGAAAAGTGTTGTTGATAGATTACATTGCTACAGCGGCAGGCAACAAAGTCATTTTGTTTATGGACAAATGTGAAAAAGAGGGCGGAGGCCAGCATAAGTGAGTTCATAAAAGCTCTGTTGCCACCAAGAATTGTATAGTCTTTTTATCAAACACTACGTAGATATTCACTTAAAATAATGTTAATATGAGACAAATGTACAAACATATAAACGCATTAAGAATACGTATAAAGCGAGAAAAATTTCTGATTTCACCCGCGCGTCTCGCATCACCCGCATTAGTATGAAACACAACCACGGCAGCGCGGCAGTCGCGCGCAGCTCCAGTGTACACAACTCGTGTACTTGGACTCGTCATGCGGCAAGGAGTAATAAACACAGGATAAGCGTAGTGTTGGCGTTTTGGCAATTAGCTGGGTTCGGTCGCGGCGCGCAAAACCGTAAATTGTTTATTTCACTTTTCAAAATTGTGTTTGTTGTTTATTTTTTAACTTCATTTTTAAGTTTTCTACGATATAAATATACAATTAATAAATTATACAAATTAAATTGAAATTACCTAAATTAATTTTCAAATTAAAATTTTACGCTGGAGACAGTGTCAGAGATCGTTAAACATTAAATCACTCTATACTAAACTAATGCTATGCTATGCTATGCCATGCTATGCTATGCTCTATTCAGGAGCTGTTAACTGGCTAGATATAGGGCGCCCAAGAGACAGCCTTTGCCTAGTTTGGGGCCCATTGGCACAACTTTACTGTTCTTGCGGTTAGTATTTTTTTCATTTGTAATTATTATATTAATGTCAATTTAAATAACTGGTTTAGGGATTAAATTAATTATTATTATATACATAAATATTATGGGATATATTTACTCTTCATTCAAACGCTAACTAGCAACCATACTTTTGTCTGTAAATTCTAACATATAACTTCTGTGCCTGCCTGCTTGTATGCCCTTGTTTAGTGGAAAAACGTAATCAAACCACTTTACATATCGAAATATTATGTAGATAATTAAAAGAGACAAAAGTTATACATGTCCCATTTTGGCAAAGTGCTCTAATAAAATTAAGATTATACTTAAAAATAAAATAAAATTAATGATGTATGATGAATTAACTAGGCATAGCTACTTCATCAAGTGTTACTTGATTTTTTAAAGTTATTAAAGCCTTAAAATATGATGTTCATATCGTATGGTATTCACACTGTTAGTATGTGTCGAAGTCGCAAACTACTTTTACAAAGTTACTTAATTTAGCTTAAAATTTCAATACACTCTGTACTAAAGGACCGCTATAAAGAGGACTTAGCCAGTAGATGTGACACTGTTTTCTAATAAAAAATAATAAATAGGTCTAAGACGTAAACGTGGTCTTTACTTCAGGGTGCTATTGACTGCGTCTATACTGTGCATTTCTTGCCAACTGTTTCATTCCCTGGGTCGCATGCTTTTTTACAATTTTATTAGGTTTTTTACTTTAATGTGTATTTAATTCAATTACTGAACAGATAAATATATACCTAAATGTAGTATAAGTTGATAATGTGTACAAATCTTAGCGCTAAAACAGAGACTGATATCTGGCCACAGTGTGTCATACACCGGCACCGGTCTAGTTTGGGGCCCGTTGACTTCTCTTTCAGGCACATACTCATACTACTGTTACCACTGACTGATTTCGTAAATATTAATGTGATGTTGATGTAGGTGGTATTTTTTTTTTTTTTAAATCGGTCGATAATTAATGGGAGCTGTGTGAATCTAAAAAATAAAATAAAACAGAAAATAAGATATATTTAAATTAAAAACATGTTGTCTGGTTTACTTTCTGCCTGCATGAGGCAGATTGTGCAGACCACAATCTGATTGATTGACCAGATTGTGCAGGTATAGATAGATATATTTTTCCTATTGCAGATAAGTACTGTTTACTGCAGCCAAAATGATTTATTTTAATGATAAACTTATGAATGAACTGTTCCATTCCAAGCCTGCTTAAGGATTGATCACATTAGGGCGGGCCGAAGCGGACCTGGGCGCATCGCAAAAATCGCTTTCATACATTTTATATGAAGTATCGCACATTATGCCGGGGTGGAGCGGGGCGGATTTCCATATAAATTTATGAAAGTAATAATTGCGATACGATTCGACCCGCTGCGGCCCGTCATAATTTGCGCGTACCTTTAGGAGTAAAGAATAGAAATCAGTTCTATCTAGACGCCCTGGAATGATTTACTGGCTACCTAATGTCGCGATTTATCTGTCTAATTTTTTATGCGTATCTATGTTTATCGAAAAATATTATTTTTATTTATTTATTGAGGCTTAACTTAGTAAATACCTATTTGAAATTTCCTTTCCGGACCACACATTGAAATATCCTTTCCAGACCACACATTGAGCACAGCTGTGTAGACGTTACCTCTTCAAAGCAGATTTTGCAGCTTTTGGTACAGAAAACATTTTCAAAACAACATCGTAAAAGGTAATCCATGTCATTCTCAGCAATAGCGCCATGAGATTTGATCCTTTCAAAAAATGTAGACGACATTATAGCTTTAACACTTTGACATCAATTTCGGACAAAGTATTGCCTTTGGAGAAATTCTGCAAACACTCCAAGCGATTCTAAACGTAATATAAGGTAATGATTTAAGTTTACGCGATTTTTACACAAAGAAAACACTTTTACGGATTTCAGCGCATACATGTATTTTACTATGCTTTGAACACTTTGTAGTGTCCGTGGTTCACAGGTCTAGATGACGGATGTCTATAGATCTATAGAAATGCTATGAAAATATTGCCCAATATTGCCTAACATCTGGCTTTCTCCCGTTGTTGCCATGATATTCATGAATAACTTTTAGGAGAGCTCTCCACTGCTCTGGCTATGCCGAAGGTTATTTCTTCTGCCTCTTATTTATTCGCCCCCAGAAGGTGAACAGGATGTTATGATGATAAATTTATATTCCTGTTGATCGCCGTAGTTCCATATCTGACGGCTTCTAGGTGGATAGTTTGTTTCAGAGATTTGTTCGTGACCAGCTGCTTGGACGCTTGATTGGATTCATTGGGCTGCATCTTCTGAATTACTTCTTTCAATATTGTCGGTTAAAAGAGTTTCTCCAGGTTATTGATCGGGGTTTCAGGGAAATTAACCGAGAGAAGGCAACCACGTAAAATTATGTTAGAAATATTTATATTGTTTTTGGATTGAGTAACTAGATTTTTTCTATGAGAAAATGAATGATGAATTTGGGATACTGGGCCTTAGTTTATAATCTGACCGGACTCTCCAAATCGATCAATCTTCCTGATTGGCCACATCAAACAGTTAACTTTGTTTGGATTGTTTTTAGGTACACGAGCTGAGAGAGATCGGTAACCTACGAACCGCTGACATTTGATATTGTTTTCGTACAGAGATAGTTTACATCTGACCGGTCTTATCTTTTTTAGAGCTCTTCAAAAACCATCTCATAGTTTACGAGTTTGAATTGTAAGTCGTCAACTACTGAATTGGTATTAAATCTATGACTCGTAAACAATACAACCTCTTTATCTTTTAGTAGTGCAAAAGCAACGATAGGTATGCAGTGCAATGAAACGTCCATAAAATTCGAGTAAATACAAATAATAACATTCTTACGATATCAAAAAATATTTGTTAATTTATTTCCTTAGGCCTTATTTCCGCTGGAGATTCAAGGTGGCCGAGGAAAAGTGAACATTTACTCGTTTACTTTAGATTCAAAATTGTCTCGCCACCGACTGTTCCATACTCTAATGAGGTATAATTTTGAACATAGTGTAAACAAATACTCGCCTGAGTTGGTGGAAAAACGCAATATTATATAATTTAAAAACAACGAATAGATTTGACTTTACGCAGGTATCCTCTCACTCTGAGAGAATGTCGGTATCCCAGCAATGGGAACATGATAAGCCGATAACGATGACGATAAGGCGCGACGCCACTTTGACTCTCCAATCGACTTTACAAGCTCATTTATTACAAGTTTTTGCAGCTTTGGTACTAACTCGAGTCAGACGCCCAAGAATTTTTAGGAAGTTCTAGTTACTTCAAACTAAGTCCCACATTTTTACAGACGACAAAAGATTTTCTGGTCGATGCGTATTTTATTTATTTATCACGCATAACTTTTCAATTAGATCAGCAGTCCGATGTTGATGTTTTTTTTTTTTTAAATTCAAGTCCAGTTTATGTATCGATAGTCTGCCAGATTGTTGGTTCTAATTAGGCATCAAAAACATAATTATTCAAAACTTGACCCAGTAGTTTTCAACCAGCATGTTTATGCATGGTTACTATAATATAAAAAAATTCGTTTTCTTAAAAGAACTGGCCTTAATTCCACGTATTCTTACGCCTAAGAGGGTATGTCGAGTATACATGACCTGTTTTGTATGAGCTATTTATGAGGATAAAGGCTGAAGCTAAACTGATGGATAATGCAGTATCTTGTAGCTTAGAATATTTATAACATCAAAAGCAGAGCTCGGGTCAGCTCTGCGCTCTGTGAGTTACTTATACAGAAATCTGGAAGGACATCGTTTTGTGTTTTGTGACGTGACAAAAAGAGATTTCAATCTTTTTTAAGAAGAGCCTCCTTTTATATATACTTCTATACACAGAAAACAAAAGTAAATAGAACGGAAATGAAAAGGAAAATCTGTCGCCAGGCATTATGACAGAACCTTGATTGAACATTCTCATTTATGTCAACGCGTCAAACTCCGCATCCAAAGAACTTGGACCTTAACTTTTTGGGTTAGGTCTCAAAGTTCTTTGTCCGCATCACAGTTGCTAACTGATTTCGAATGACTGACGTTTCATTTATATGGGTGTAACTGGCTTCAACAATTTTTTTACAAAAATGCCCTGACAGCCGTTCTAATTTAAACAATATATTTTTATTTTCTGTGCTTCTATACTAATATTATAAAGAGGAAAGATTTGATTGTTTGTTTGTTTGCATTGAATAAGCTCCGAAACAACTGAACCGATTTGAAAAATTCTTTCACTGTTGGGAAGCTTCACTATCCCCGGGTGACATAGGCTATAATCTATACCCGTGTGAAGCTGGGGCGGACCACTAGTTGGATAATAAGATTACGCTAGACCGCCACCTTGCCTGATGTTATATATTACGGTCTACGAAGGAGTACGCTTGCCTAGTACAACCCAATTCACTCACGACTTGAAGACACCCAGATTGTAACTATCGGGCAACATTCATTCAGGCAGCGCATTCCACAAGCTAGCTATTCGCACAATAAGGGTGGAATGAAAGTGCCTCTAAGTAAGTATATACGTAGAAAAGTAAGTTAGTACATTACATTTACTTTGTCCCGCGGGTTTACTCGTGATTATTCCGTTTCCGCAATTTATGGGGCTTAAAGTATCTGAAAAGTAACCCTATATAAATATCTATCTAAATATTATGTAAATATCTATATGTTATGTATGTGGGCATGGAAACCCCTTCCCTGTTATGTGTGGGTATGTATGTGTGTATGTTCCCTATGAACTTCGAAACGGCTGGACCGATTTTGACGGGACTTTCACTTTGATAGCTGCTGTGAGGAGTAATCCGCGCGGGTAAAACCGTTGGGCGCAACTAATAGAGAATAAAAAAACCACATGCCCGTTGTTCTATTTACGTTATTTTTCTAAGCCGTCATAAGCTCTTTTTTAACGAGACAAGTCTTTTTCACAATAAAATCGAAGTCCTTTGAATTATTCAATGAAAATTCAACGTAGAAAGAGTGAAACAAGTGCCAATGTGTCGAGACATTATCGTTGAACTCGAATTATAATAAAATATTGAATTTTTACATCGAGTCTCTCTCGAATGTAGACAAGAGCATTGCTTAGAGCATTGTAACCTTTTTTGGACATGTCAGTGTCGAAATGTTGGATATTTTATATTAAAAATCTGAAAATTAATTCGCATTTTTTTGTGAAAAGTGAACGTACAAGTAATTTCTTGAACTATGGCGATGTTTTCCCATTTTTAAGCAACGCTGCTTATTAAAGATGACCTTAAGGCTTAATACATTAAATGCTTTTTATTTAAATAAATATTATATTAATGTCGTATTTAGTGGAGCAACACTAAAATTCGGCCTACGAAATTAGGTAATAAAATCCGCCATATTGGTTTAAGCGTGACGTCATAATAAAGTATATGACACGAGTAGTCGCCTTGATAGACATCTCATTGATCAAAATATATTATTAGTTCAGAAGGGAACACATGAACATATACATCCATAGAATGTCAAACTAACCCTCCTTTTGCCGTAGTCGGGTAAAAAGTGTGTGTTAGGTGAATTAACTAACTGCTGGGCAGTCAAGTTGTCAACCTTAACATAACTACTACTCGTTAAACAGTATTTCGGTATCTGTACCAAACACGGCTAACTACTCAATCCAATTCAATTCAATTCATTTATTTCGGGTCTTAGGTATAACTAATATACACTTGACCACGTCATTTACAGGATAAAAATCACAATTTAAAATCAATATGACACAATTATACAATATAGGTACACATTATCGGGTGTAAAATGGCCTTGTCAATAATTTTGCAGCTAAAAAGAGGCTAAAAAAAACATTAAGTAATAATAATTGATATTAAAAAAAGACTATGTCTGATTCTTAGAATAACTACACAAATAAACCAAGTACATTCGCAAAATTTTAGCTATTCAAATGGTGTCATATATGGCTCCAAAAAAAATTACTATGACAATTTGCGCGGTGAAATCGTACCACAACAAATCAGAAAAGCAGCATAAGAGTTATGGTGTGACATTCCACAGGTAATCCATTAATTTTCTTGCTTAAATCGTTTAAAATACCAATGGAAACGTAAGCTACAAAGCGAATTTGTAGCTTACGTTTTGAGAAGGCGTTGTTTGGAAACCTACCTTCTCTGAGTTCTAAGGTCTGATTATTATTCTAATTTTAAAGGCAAATTCTTCTATAATGATTTTGATACAGATTTTTTCCATTGTACTCTGTCTTATCTTCAGAGTAGTATACTTGGCTTGGTTTTTTTGGTTGTTGAGCCAAGCATACTACTTATAACTCTTAATAGTATTTTTAAATTTACTTTCGCTGTGACCTAATAACTGTTCTGGAATGACATTGTAAAAACGCACACTGTTTATAAGAAAGGATTTGTTTGTTTTTTGAAGCTTACACCTAGGAAATACGAGTCTGTGTACTTGTATAAACACACTTAAGAATAATTAATACCGCAGCTTTATGAATCCTATTAGCAATTTCTTCTCACTTCACTAACGAGATCGCCGTAAAAGCAATATCGAATACCCGTTAAATATTACGGAAACAATCAATGAAACGAAGAAAATATTGTTAAATGCAGGAGCTAATATAAAATTAAATCAATTTCTTCCATATAAGTAGAGAGATGCTTAGGGCCTCGTAAAGAAGTGGTTTCATTGGTGTGTTAATAACGTTTACAACTTGTGAATCTTGTGAAATACCATCTGTACTTATATCATACCAGTAAGCACCTACTAAATTAGGTATACCAATATCAATTAAAATTTTATGTGGGTATAATAACACTAATTTATAAATGCGAAAGTTTTGAGTGTGTCTCTATGTGGAAACAAATGTATTTAGTATATTTGTTTCCACTCAACTCCATAACAGATTTGCATAGGACGCAGGTTATATATATCATGGAACATAGATTACTTTTTATCTCGGTAAAATACATGTTCCGAGTATGTAAGTGCAAGCGAGGTGGATGTACAAGAGAGAGGGATTATAAAAAAAAAAAGGTTCAAAAACCCCCGACCTTGGCGACCACGATCGGCGCACCGCTTTGCACTTCCCATTGCTCAGTATGAATTTATATGCAGTGCTCAACAATGCAAGCGTCCACTGCTTAGCACTGCCGATTATAAATTCTTCTTGGTCGCGGTTGCCAAGATCTGAATGCTACCTTAATACTGGCAAAAGAAACATTAAAACAAAATTGATTAAACCTTATAAAAGCACAGAACTGCATACCTTTTAGTGATCTTTCACCTAGCTTTAGAGTCCATAACGCAGTTCCAAAATATATTAGTGACATAAAAATCAACGAAGATACTACAGAGATATCTGTGACCTCATTTTCCTTCAAACAGACACTGCCTTCAGCCTCCTTTCTTTTTGCTGCCTTTTTAAGTCTTCACATAAAAATTGAACTGGTGTTATTTCTTAGTTTCCTTTCTATTTTTTTAACAAATTGTTGTAGGAAATTTTCTTTCCTATCTGCTTATTTGTTGCTTAAGCAAAAAACGTGAACACAAAAGCTTGCAAACGAGCCCTGACGGCTGTTTCCATTTCGTCATTCTCTTTGACGTTTATGAAGAAAATTGGGCTCTCCGTGGAACATGATACAAAATATTGAATAAACAAGGTGAAAACTTAAAAAATAATAAACACGTACACAATGTCCCGAATATTTATTTACTTATTTAATTGTCAGGAATGTTTTTTTTTTTACATATTGAGTGGCAAACAAATTACGTGCCACCGGATGGTAAGTGGTCGCTCCCGCCTATCGACACATACCATACCCGGGGCATTGTCAGTGCGTTGCCTGCCTTTGAGGATTCTACTCATCCTTCGTTTGAAGCAGTCCAAATTATACTTAAAGGAAAAAACAGAAGGTGGCAAGCCATTTCAGTACTTACAGGTACGTGGCAGAAACAATTAATTAAATCGAACAGTGCGTGACTTCCACGTACCTATAATGTGTGCATGGCATTTCTGGCGATGGCGGCCTGTACAGTGGTAAAACCGGGATGGGGGGATGAGTTCAAAAAGTTCATTATAATAAAAAAAACCGGACAAGTACGAGTAGGACTCGTGCTCTGAGGGTTCCGTTGGACAGAACCCTCAGAGCGCGAGTCCAAATAGAAAACTGAACAAAAAGTTGAAATATTGAAAGACAAACTTAACTTTGTAGTTGACTATAAGGTTATTCTATACATTCCAACTACAAAATGTAAGTTTGTAATAGCAAAATAATTATTTTTAATTTTACTTTCAGATTTATTCCTATATATGTGCTAGGAGACCTTGCTTTTTGCCAAATTTCATGATTCTAGGTCAACGGGAAGTACCCTATAGGTTTTGATTTCCCTGTGAAATCACAAAATATGCGATATAAACGTTTATATCTTTTGATTGCGTTGACTAACTTTTATTTTTTTACAGCCGAAAGAAACCGTAGACCCAAGTATTTAGTATAAATTTCAACTTGATACCTTTACGCGTTCTTGAGAAAAAGGGTCTAGACAGACGGACAGACGGACAGACAGACGGACAGACAGACGGACAGACAGACGGACAGACAGACGGACAGACAGATGGAAAGACAGATGGACAACGAAGTGATCCTATAAGGGTTCCGTTTTTTCCTTTTGAGGTACGGAACCCTAAAAAGTAATATAGTTGAATAAGATAAATTTCTAATAACATCTTCATTGTTTTACTAACGTATGCCGCTTAGTACGCGTTTTTTTATTTTAGATTGTGTTATTTGTTTTGCTAACTCATGCTGATTTATGTGCATTTGTTCAATTCGAGTTATGTATTTTAACAAGATATTATTATAATCAGTTAAAATCAGAATAATACATTTGTATAAAAAAATATACAACCAACATCACAGAAAGTTCAATAAACGGGAGTCAGGCCCAATTTTTCTACCCTTAAAAGTGGAATATTATCTTCATTTTTAAAATTATGTAGTATTGTCATCCAAACTAAACGTGAACTAAACGTGTATGCAAAATTTCAGCTCAATCATTTGGGGATGACTGTTTTAAAATGTAGTTGTAAGATTTGTCCCACACATACATACTTAGTAACTTTTTTTTTTTTTTTTATAATCTTTATTTTAAGTGCTTTTTCGCAAAGCGAAAATGTCGCACTGACTTAGTAACATGGCAAGTAAAATAAATTATTAATAAAAATAAAAATAAAAAAAATATACAAGCTTTTCATATTCTTCACAGCAAACCCTTTCATTTGATACCCATATAAAAAGCACCTTCTATCTCCATCATCAGACCAGCTCGATGGTTTCATAACATTGCATTGTCACCGAACTCAGATGTATGCCAAATTTCAGCTCAATCAGTTGAGGATAACTGCCCCCCGATTCTACTAAACAAATTCCGTCTTACTACAAAAGATTTAAGAACACTTTAGACATGTGTTTAGCAATTGTTTCACTGTGAAAAATATGTTAAACACATGTCTAAAGAGTTCTTAAATCTTTTGTAGTAAGACGGATTGTCTTTAAATTACAATTGTTGCGATTTTAATTTTTAAATAACTGTCTCAAAATTTACAGTTTTTGATATTTTTTATACTAAGTTATAATGTTAGGTGTTTGTATTTTTCTAGTATAAAAAAATATTTAAAACTGTCAATTTTGAGGCAGTTATTTAACAATTAAAATCGCAACAATTACAATTTAAAGACAATTTCTTTAGTAGAATCGGGGCCCTGGTCTAAAGTTCAGTTGCAACATTTGTCCCACGCATACATACATAATGTACATACTAACAAACAGGGCAAGTTAAATAAAAGCTTATAATGAAAACTGGTAAAAATACAGGTGAATTTAGAGCTTCCCCTATGAAAGTCGATTGAAAATATTCTCAATACTTGTGGTTATAGATAAGATCAGTTATGATCAGATTGGATTATAATTTGTGAGTGTGCATCATCGAGAGTCACAATCATGCCGAGAAATTTCCGAACCAAAACTCAGCGCACGCTACGAATTGCGCAAACTTTTTGGTTAGTTACAAGGTAACCGCGATCCGACTACAACGCCACGCGATGCCAGAGCTACGATTACATAGTGGACAACTATTTACTCGTAACGTAACGTTGAACGTTGCAAGCGAGATAATGTCTAGATTGGAGTAGGTAAATGAGGCATTGTGAAGTATATAATTGATACAATGTATGTACAATGACGCTCGGGTATTTTTTTACTGTTTTCACTAAGAGATTGTGACTCTATAGGAATTGTATCTCGATGGTGTGCATGAATCTATTCCCAGGGGAACTGATCAGAAGTTTTCTAATAAGCTTGACAGCGCGAAACTACTGCCGCTACCAATTACTTTTAGTTCTAGTGTGCAGAACATTTGAAACTAGCCTTTCATCAAACGCAATCTATTGCAATTACTGCATATACCTAAATATCCACAGAATTGATATTGAAAACCATTATCCCTTGAACTATCCTGAACGCCCGAGTAACGTTTCTACGACACTTATACTGACCGCAGGTACGTACACAAGTGGTCATTTAGGGGGAGTGCGCATGCTCTAGCTAGATTAAACAAGCATCAAACACTTTGCTACAAATCTTGCAATTCATCAGCCTTCAGCCTTTTTTCAGCTTTCATCGCAATACAAAAAGGCTAGCAATCTGAAACTGACGTGAAATGCTTCCAGTAGCGCTTTGTGGCTTTAGCTTCGAAGTTGGAAGAATCCTTCCAACTCCCATTTCACTTTTTTGGGGTTCCATACCCAAAGGGTCAAAACGGGACCCTATTACTAAGCCTACGATGTCACTCAAAATTTTCACGTAATATGTTAAGTTAAGGCGGATTAACTAATAAATAATAAAAAAGTCGAAAAGTAAAAACGAAAGGGTATCCCATACAACAAACGTATTTTTGTATTAACTCTAATGTAAAAACTGTAATACGTACAAGCGCCTAACTTGGCATGATTATAGTACATACTTTAAAGAATAACAACAAACAATAAATAACGCCCAAATGCGTGTCGGTTACAAATTTCTGTTCATTACCAAGTTATAACTGGTAACTTCGTTATTGAATTTTGTGGTGGTACGAAACCCTCAGTGTGCAAGCCCGACTCGCACGGCCGGTTTATTTTAATCTAAGGAGATAAAAAAATCAAAACCAAAGAAACCTTCCAACTTCGAAGCTAAGGCGTGCCTCTTCACAGGATGTACGCATTACACTCCATTTCGTCTTTAGAGTGGGCGATCTATAAACCAGAAAAAACGCTAAAATCGTTTCGAGATACAGACACAGAAGAAAAAAAAAACACGTATGTCAGACGGTTACAATATAAAATCATGTCTTTGTTCGTGGGTTGTGTGTTTGTTAATATTTACTTAAGCTGCAACAGAGCATTTTTTTTGCATAGAGATAGAGGGCTGGAAAGGGAAATGGGGACCTTTTTGTATCTCAGAATTTTTTTTGGTCTTATAGGTCATAATATACGTAAGTATCTTCAAGTCTGCTAAAAATTTGTAGGTACTTAACGATTTGGGTCGTCATTTATGATACGTAGGTACTGCCCAAGAATGGAACTCCTTGTTTCCTGAGAACTACAATTTAGACATCTTCAAGGCTAGAGTGAATAGATTTCTTCTAGATCAACGTCTTCTATCCTTGGCCACACCGTCGCTTACCATCAAGCGAGTTGATGGACAAACTTAGACTTAGACTTGGACTTACTTATACCTATAAAAAAGATGTTTTACTAATCAGACCTCACTTCTGGGAAAAACCATGGTGAGACGCAACACGCATCCCGCAACTTGCAATAGATCATGTTAAATGGAAAGATGGTAAATCTTTGCCTTCCCAATTTTAATCCCCCAAGAAGTTTATTCCTAGCTTCGTGCCCAATCGAGCACATTGGCTCAGTTTGTCGAAATAGGTCGATCACTTCCGCTATCTTCAAATGAACATTGTCTCAACTTGGCACCGATTCAAAATCTTCACTCATTTATGCACCTCGATCAACAAGACCACAGGAAGACAAACTTGTATGTAGAGATGCTAAAATACAAAAACTAAAATGTTCCACAGGACACTATCGGTTTTGTTAAGAAAATGTGGCTCCTTCATTCAAGAGATCAATTAGTAGCTCTGTACTCGTACCGATTTCCGTTATTGGATACAGTTTGGTTGTAGAAAAATCTACTTGATAATTTTGCTATAAAATGCCAGTGCCTCTATGATAATGTAAAAAAAAAAAACACTGCTTTGATGTTTTATTTTGCTTGAACTTGTTTTAGAAAGGATTCTGAGTGACCTGAAATTTTATTTCTTCAATTTCATTATGTGAAAAACGCAGTACAAATTCGCAAATAGACTTATTGAATCAAAATAAATACTTTAAAGCTCAATGAGCAACCTAACTTCACAATTAATTTGAACTTTCTTTGCCAAGTTGCCGTTGCAGAGAAGTTTAAAGATCAATTTGCTGGTTCACACAACTTAAAATAAACGTTTTTAATTTTGCTACTGCAACCATGGAAATAACTAATGGAACTATGTAAATGTGTTTATTTATAAGTTCAATTTATTATTATTTTTCCGTAAGATTTCTCACATTTTGTCATTATCTGACAGTTTATATTTTACACAAAAACAGATAAGTAAAGGAGCACAGATATACACAACTCTGTGTAAAGGAGCCATATAAGTTTAGGTGTCAGTGTCTATATTTGTATGTTCCTACCATGATACCTACTACGTAAGTACTATTACGTACTACGTAGGTATCATGGTTCCTACTTGGTTCCTACCTCCAGCATCAACCCTTCAACTAATTTTGATAAAAAATGTCATACTAGCTCTCCAATTACCACACAGGCAAATTTGACATGAAAAAAATTACCTACTAACACGCAAATAATTTTGACCCAAGATATATTACCTATTGCTTATCAAATATTACACCCCCGGGTTACTGTAGCTGTTGCCAGTGATTTTTAAACATAATAACTTGATTACTGGAGTGTTGTTAAAAATATATGTACCCAACTCAATCTACCCAAATGTAAACAGACTCCAACCTGAAATAAAACTAAATACTAACTTAACTGTGTAATATGTGTAAGATCTACCACTAAACCACTAAATTATTCCCTACAAAGAAAATAACAAATCATAGAAGCTTTGTGTCATTCAAAGCCAATTAATTTTGTAAATCCCTCGTGCAACATTAGATATCGTAGAGTTTAAATGAGCCATCATACTAACAAGTAACTCGGTCTGTCTGTTTGTAGCTCTGTCCCTCTTTCCCTCTGTCTTTCTGTCTCTCTGTCCTAATATTTCTCTTTCGTCTGTCTCTGTCATTTTTTTAATTTTTTTAACAGACCTTCCATCCTCCGTCCCTATTTCCATCTCTGATCGAAGACTGTCCTTTTGTCTCACTGTTCTCTTGTTTATTTACGTGTGTCTTTTCAAAGCTAATCCGGCTGACCGATTGCTAAACTTTAGCAAAACTAGTATACACAAGGCACATAATGATATTCCTGTATATTTTTCGAGCTCATTCTACAGCCTTACCACGGTAAATATCCCGTAAATAATCATATAACTTTAGATGTATGAAATCTGAATACCTATTGCTAGTAAAACCACAGAAGAAGAAAAAACAATACTCTTTTCTGTGAGTAAAATCGTGGGGCACAGCTCACATTGTCATAATGTAAGGAATTTCATGTTGAGATTATCAAGCCTACGTATTTATATAAACCCACTTTGAGACATCTGGATTCAGTTCTAGGCGTGGGTAGTAACTATTGAACGACAACTCTATTGTGCCGAGAATATTGAATATTGTTCTGTTCACGCTGTTCTGTATTTCAAAGTAGAAATTAAATACCAACTACAGTACAAGTGCACAATAATTAATGTTCAAGACATTGTTGATACTCAGTCCACGTTTTTCTTACCTTTAAAATCTACAATGACATCATAAAAAGCTAGTTGAATACAATTTAATTCAATATTTCACTGTAGCTGTTGGCTATCAGTTACAATCTCATGTTTAAAACCCTATCAAAAGTGATCAGAGCTCATTGACCTTTCTACAATCTATCGCAGCTGTTAAAGCTAAAAAACTTGGAAGGAGTATAAGTACAACAAAGTTTCTAAATTATTTTAAAATGCATGATAAATTCCTAACACTTTAAAGGATCCTAAGCAAAAACACTAGAACCATCTAAATGCGAAATTAATGAATAATATTACCTACCACAGTTAGGGCTCTTAATCTCACTAATAATATAAATGTGAAAGTTTGTACGTAAGTATGTATATTTTTCCGCACTCAAATTCGTAACAGCTTCACAGATATGGATAAAATTTGGTATTGAGGTAGCTTATACCTTGAATTAACAGACAGGTGCCGTGAAAAATCCAGTTGCAATATTTGACCTATATCTATGGTCAAATATTGTAATTGAATTTTAAAACAGTTATCCCCAACCGATGGAGTTGAAATTTTGCATTCACGTATCGTTTGAATGACAGTGCATGGTTAGCTAAGTGACGTCATTCTAAATTCAATATGGCGGACTCCCAATGATGGCGGACCAGTTTTTTATGCACCACCATGATATGGGTATCAATTAAAAGGGTTTACCGAGAAAAAAAAACCAAAGTCAGACTAAATTCAATACGGAGGCTACTTAAAGGTCAGTTTTTTAAAGTTTTTAATTTTTTTATTAATAATTTTACCTTGAATAAAAATACAGTTTTTAGGAAATTATTGTTCCTATTAATTAAAACAATTTATTTTGTGGAATCGAAAACATCTATTTTTCACCTCTTGACAGATCTCTTATAAAACAAAACACAACTCTATTGAAATAAAATAATAAAGGCGGCCGCGAAGGTCGCACTGGTGAAAAAGAGTTCCGCCACACCACCCCCCCACGGAGAAAGGAAGAATAAGCTGAAAAAAAAAACATATGTAATCACATATCTAACATCCCTCTAAACTTCACCCTCCTCCCGGACCGGGTGATGACAGGAGCTGGTGTAGGTGCAGGGACCAACGCAGGCGTGAAACTGCTAGCTGGAGTTGGCGCAGGCGGCACAATTGGTTCACAATTGCCAAACGCCGAATCCAAATGGGCAGGCTTAACGCGATCTATGCTAACTGTACGTTCCCTTCCATTAATATCGAGAGTGATCGTTTTGTCTCTTCGCCCGATGATACGATGAGGACCGGAATAAGGCGGCTGCAACGGCCTTCGCACTGAATCATCGCGTAGCATGGCATGCGACGCCTTAACTAAATCTTTAAATATGAAAGTCGATGGCTGGGCGTGGCGTGTAGCAGGGACAGGACGGAGAGCTTCCATATATTTGCGCAGCTCACGGACGAAATCTACAACGTCACTTGGGCTCTGCGATGTTATTGGAGGTATGACGAGTTCTCCAGGCAAGCGAAGAGTCTCTCCATAAACGAGCTCTGCAGAAGATGCCTTCAAATCTTCTTTGAGCGCCGTTCGCATCCCTAATAAAACTAACGGCAAAGCTCTTACCCATGTGTCATTATGACACATCAAAGATGCTTTAAGCTGCCGATGCATGCGTTCCACCATACCATTTGCGCAAGGATGGTAACTAGTCGTGCGCACCCGTTTGGTACCACATACATCCATTAGACGGCGAAACAACACAGATTCAAACTGCCGGCCCTGGTCGGTTGTCAAAATATTTGGTACTCCAAAACGGGAAACCCAACCAGTTACGAATGTATCTGCTACCTCTTCTGCTGTGATTGATGACATAGGCCATACTTCATGCCACCGTGTGTATCTATCAATCGCAGTCAGGCAATAATTGTACCCTTTCGAGTGAGGAAGTGGTCCAATAATGTCTAAATGCACCGACCTAAATCTGTTTGACGGTAATTTAAACTCTCCAAGTGGCGAATTAACATGGCGAGTTACTTTACTGAGTTGGCAGCGTAAACAAGTTCGAGCCCATTCACGGCAATTTGCGTTTACTTGAGGCCATACATAACGTTCAGTTACCAAGCGAGTGGTTGCCCGCGCGCCAGGGTGACTGAGGTTGTGACACCTGTCGAATGCAGCTCGACGGAATGCTGGTGTCAGGTATGGACGTGGTCGCTCAGTTGAAGTATCACAAATTACTGTGATATTTGTGCCAGGGATGAGGATGGGTTCGAGCTTTAAAGACGAATTCCCACGCATACTAGCTAGCTCTTCATCCGATTCTTGCGATAACGCAAGTGCAGCAAAATCCTCTTCAAGAGAAATAGACTCAACGCGCGACATGGCATCAGCTACGATGTTATCAACCCCTTTAATATACACTACATCAGTAGTAAACTGGCTGATGAAAGACAGTTGGTTTAATTGGATAGGCGGCAATTTCTCACGTCGTTGTACAAAAGCGTATATTAGCGGCTTATGGTCAGTGTAGATAGTGACGTGTTGTACCTCCAACAGGTGCCTGAAGTGTTGAACACTCTCGTACACTGCAAGGAGTTCCCGATAGTACGCCGGCCACTGAGCCTGTTTAGCAGTCAGCTTTTTACTAAAATAGGCTAGTGGCTGCCAATCATCATTATCGACGCGCTGTTGTAGGCAAGAACCAACGAGGAACGCAACAAATATCCGAACCAGTGTCCACCAAAAATTTCCGGTTGGATCTCCGGTCGGTCACGAAAAGGCGGCGACTAGCTGGCGAGCAACTGGATGTCGCCTCTAACAGTTGCTGTTTTGGTTTCCCTGATCACTAGGCGGGGAACCGGACCACTTACATGGAGGCACACATTTACGTGCTTTTGTCGCAAAACGGTCATGATAAAAGCACAAATCATAGTTACGTGAACGTGATCGGCTGCGACTACGATTACGGTTACGATTGAAGTCACGACCACGCGTACCAACATGCGAGCTGCAACCAGTAGAGGAAAGTGACGCTACTAAACGGGTCAATTCATCAACTTTTTTAGTCAGCTCCTGTACAAGATCAGTATTCGAATTAGGCGAAACCGTACATACCTCCAATGAAGTTGATTGAGCGTTAATTTCAGCCAAATTGTCCGCTAGTTCGCTTAGCTCAGCCAACGATTCTAATCGTTGAGCAGCCAAGACAGTTTGAAGATATCGTGGCAACCTGCTCATCCAAATTGTCTTCAGAATATCCTCCGGAAATGCTGCACCGGCTAACGATCTCAGATGACGCAGAAAAAACGACGGCTTTTGATCGCCGATCTGCTCCTTCTCTAGAAGACGGCGTATTTTCTGCTCCCGAGAATCTGAGAACCTAGATATTATTGCATTGCGCAATTTCGTGTAGGGTTGCTCCCTCGGAGGTTGGATTATCAAATCCTCTACTTCGCGAGTACAATTGGTATCGAGGTGCGCAACTGCGTAATTAAACTTTGTGATTTCTTGGCTAATATTATTGATGGAAAATTGCGCCTCTAAACTCGCAAACCATAGGGCCGGGCGATCTCTACAAAATGGAGGGGTACGTATAGATACTCTATTAATCATTACCTTCTCCGTACCGCCTGTGCCAGATCCGCTGTCACTGCTTGACATTTCACGTCCACCCGTACCCGCGGAAGCCGGTTTGAAGTCTTCCTGCTCACTGTCACTCATGACGTGTGCTGTCATGACAAACCATGCTAAGAGAAAAACTAAATTCAAAAACAAAAACTGAAAACAAAAGAAACGTGGGAGTGTGGTGTGCGAATGCCCTACAAAAAACTTTGGTATAAAAATAACTTAAAAATATGTACAAAAATTCACCAAAATAAAATTAAATACACACTCATAAAAACACACAACAATATAAATCACACTTTGTCTTTTTAGTCCACACTGGTTCTTCCAAAAGATACTTCGAATCGAGTCTTGACGCGCTCCATGCGATTGTTGCCAGCAGTCAGCAGCATAGCTCTCGTAGTCGAATTCACCACTTCTTTTTCTACGTTTTCGTATTCTCATCGACGAACAACCAGACGACCGTGGCCGCTTCACTCGTACCACCAAAGAAAGTACTCGTACCTATTTGCGTACCTTTGCTTTTCTTGGGTTCGAATCGTCTTAATTTATGTTGTGTTCGTATCGGGGTCACCAATTTAGGAAATTATTGTTCCTATTAATTAAAACAATTTATTTTGCGGAATCGAAAACATTTATTTTTCACTTCTTGACAGATCTCTTATAAAACAAAACACAACTCTATTGAAATAAAATAATAAAGGCGGCCGCGAAGGTCGCACTGGTGAAAAAGAGTTCCGCCACAAGTTCTTGTTGGTGGGTTAAACCGCGGAACGCAGCTAGTTATGGCATAAACATTTCTGGCTAATAAGTTATTTTGTTCTATTCCATATAGATAATGTTAATATAGGGAATGCACAATTTTAATATCAAATAATTCCTTATTGGAACGGTCATGTTCTGCATAAAAAGAAGCGAGATAATTCTCCAGATCTGTTGAATTAACATCGAATGAATATGGGAAGGAATGCGATAATTTTAGCAAGATAACTGTTAACTCTAAAGATAGCAGTGGATATTTTTATAACGCCTACTAAAAATGTAGACACCTACATAAAATGGAATCAAAATTTGCTGATTCATGAATATAGATTTATATTTGGTAGATTTCTGAAATGCGTTAAAAGATCGTATACTTCGAAACAAAATACAACCTTGTTTTTGTAGGACTTGGTCGGTTTTGGTACTTAGATTTTGTCCTTATTGCACTTCGGTGAAGAAATATTTCCTAAGAAATGAAAAAGCGTGTTTACACTTGTACTCGTAGATACCGGAACTACCAGATCCAGCTGATCTAAAATAATCGGTCAAAATTTTGGTATCGAGTCTGTCAACTTTCTACAGGTTTAATTTTTGAGGATGTGCGTTGGAACTACACGACCTTATCCACCATCTCTTTTCTACTACAGGACAAATAGAAAGACGCCAACTGCCACCCTTGATTTTCCTTGAATTCATACCAAACGTTTAGATTCAATTTTTCTAATCCATACAGCCATGAAGCCAAGCCGTAGTAGCCTATTTGGGAGACCGCTAGACTCAAAAGCGTGAGGTTGCGGGTTCAAATCCCGGGCTCGTACCAATGAGCTCTTTGGAGTTTATGTACGGATTTTCATACCACTGGCTTTTCAGTGAAAGAAAATATCGTGAGCAAGCCTGCATACGTACGGAGAAGAAATTCAATGGCGTATGTGAATTCACCAACCCGCAACTGGGCCAGCGTGGTGGATATGGCCCAATCACCTTTTCGAGGGTAGGCTAAAAGTTCAGCAGTGGACTGTTAAAAGGCTGATAATATTGATACAGCCAAGAACACAACCTTCCCGTGGCTTTCCGTTTCCTGAGAGATGTAATCTCGGCCTTTTAAAAGCCTAAATGAATACTTCTAAGTCTCCGTGCCTCATCTTTGACCACAACCTCGTTGACCAACAAGCTCGTCAGACGTGGGCAAACATGCATATAAAAATACACTGGTGCAAGTTTACCAGTGTTGGCCAACTGATGGTGGCGCTGGAGGTGGCAGCATGTATCCCAGCCGTACGAAGAAGCATTCTGACACCTGCAGTCAATTGTAAAAAGTGGAATGAGAACCGATTTTTAAGGATCCGTGCCCAGCAGTGTGATGGAGCACGCTTGCCTAGAAAAAACCGATTCACTCGTGACACCAGATTGCAACTACCGGGTAACACCCATTCAGGCAACGTTCCACAGTTTATCAGTTGGCAAGTCTGCAGCTGCCAGAGTACAAGGCTAACAGACGACGGACACCCCTGTTTTACTTCACCGTATTCGGTGCCGCGCGGGGTAAATATACATATTTTGTACCTAAAGTGATGAGTGAGCCCCTCCCCCCCCCCCCCTGACGCGACTTGTATTTTGTAGAAAGCTTTTGTGAAGTAGATACATAATTAAAATTATTTGGCCAACTTAAGGTCATTTGTATTTAAATTGATTTGAATATTAGGGCGTTATCAGAATCTATCATGATGATTTTTGACATTTTTGTCAAAATTCATTGTAAATTGCCGTTACCAAAATTGTGAATTCATTACCAGGCCACGTAATGTAAAGCCAGTCACGTAAATAAGTAAGCCACGCCAAGTTAGCAGTAGCAAACTGATTCCATTTTTACAAATCTACCCGTCCGACAGCTTATAAGTTGTCTGCCACGCAGCATTTTTAACTGGATACCGTTCCTCCATCGAGATTAGGGTTAGGGTAAAATTGCAAATGAGTCGTGGTGGAATCGATTAGACCGCGTCACTAAGTTATGTTTACGGCTAATTGCGTCCCAGTTGCCAGTGTAATTACTACTACATCTGTATAATCTGTGCTAATTGGCAGCAGATCACAGCACAGAGAAATTGCAAAACTCTCATAATCCAACACAACAAAAAATACAAGTACTGACTGCACCCGACGTTGCTTAACTTGGTAGTGAGGTTAGGGTTCCGTACCTCAAAAGGAAAAAACGGAACCCTTATAGGATCACTTCGTTGTCCGTCTGTCAAGAACGCGTAAAGGTATCAAGTTGAAATTTATATTAAATACTTGGGTCCACGGTTTATTTCGGCTGTAAAAAAATAAAAAGTTTTAAGTCAACGCAATTAAAGATTTACGTTTATGTCACATATGTTGCAATTTCACAGGGGAATCAAACCTATAGGGTACTTCCCGTTAACCTAGAATCATGAAATTTGGCAAAAGGCAAGGTCTTATAGCACATATATAGGAATAAATCTCAAGTTATATCATTTAAAAATAATTATTTTGCTATTACAAACTTACATTTTGTAGTTGGAATGTATAGAAGAACCTTATAGTCAACTACAAAGTTAAGTTTGTCTTTCAATATTTCAACTTCAGTTAGTTTTTGTTTTTTTGACTCGTGCTCGTACTTGTCCGGTTTTTTTTTTGTTTTACTTTAAAGTGTGTACTATAATAATGTAAAGTTTGACGCTTTTGCCGTTTTTACACTAAAGTAAAATCAAAAAATCTAATTTAAAAAAGCGTTTGTTGTATGGGAACCTCCCTTTAATTGACTTCACTGTTATTACTTAGTTGATCTGCCATAACATTACATACTCTGTGAAAATATCATTATTTCAGCCATGGAACGTCTACTGCTGGACATAGGCCTCCCCCATCGATCTCTAAAAGGGCCGGTTGGAAGCGGCTTGCATCCAGCGTTTCCCAAGGGTCTCTTTTAGGTCGTGTTAGGTGAAAATGTCAACTGACTATCTATTGCGGTTCAGAATCAGAATCAGAATATATTTAATATGTGTACCTACATTCCTCTAAGAAGGAGTGTAGGCACAAATTTCAAACAAATGTGGAATTTTGCAAATTACCCGAGTTCAAAATCTGTATAGCTGTAAATCTGTGTATCTGTATCCCCGAGCAACGTTAGTATTGCTTTTCTACCTACGATGAAATTTCATTATTTTCCAGAACTTTTCACGTATTCAAACATGAGGGAAAACGTTCCAGCTTATAAATTACAACGTGCATAGTACCTACACCATTACCAGGAATAGTGGGTTTTAAATAAAATTATCCTAATGCTGTTGCCATAAGCTAGGCATTTCATAAGACAGTTTCTTTGAAGCCGCAATTAACTAACGATCAACTGCTCTCCTAAACAACGTGCATATGAGCTTGTGACTCGGCAATCTCTGGACCCCGTCCAAGGGGTAAAGTAGACCAAGATGGCGTGACTAGCATTTCGTCGAGCATTAGCCAACTTTAGACGCTGTATGTCATTGGGATTTAACGACACTAATAAGTGAATGAAGATGTGAATAATTTTATGTTTATGAGGTTTAGCAATAGGCATAGGCAACGAGTACCACGAGCGCAGTTTTTAATCTAGTATTGAGAGTATTGACTATAGCTGCACTCGCTGTTTTTCACGATATACCATATTATAGGAAATAAATATTTTTCGGATTTAAAAGAGAATACCTGATTATGAGCTACCTCTAAATGATATTTAGCCGAAATACCTTATTATGAGCTACCTCTAAATGTTATTGAACCCAGAATACCTGATTATAAGCTAACTCTAATTGTTATTCAATTACGTTAAGACATTATGGATTTAAGGGTTTAATTTTGTGCCTAATTTTTACACAACCCGCCAAAACTAAAACCTTTTACATAAATACATACATAATGATGAATTCACCAGCAAATTCCGGTGACGGGAATGCCGACGACTACTTTGGCCATAAAATGCTTGGGCCGAGCTTAGTAGCCCTGGAATAGTAACGCCTAGTTTTGTCTTTATTGCTCATTATTTTTATTTTTTTTGATTGAACATGACGACAGAAGTCGTGACTTAAAAACTGACCTGACTTGAAGGGTTTACTTCAAGTTTTTTTTGTGGCAAGTGCCTTTATTAACTTAACAAAAAACAAGCTAAAACTAACACTAAAAATACAGTTAGACTGCCTATAGACCGTTGAAGGTCTAATGACAGTCTAAATGCTCAAGCCCACTACCAGTTGACAGCGTACCCAGCATGCTGGCGGCATTACCACGCTGAATGGCAATGCTTATGCGTTGAGCCAGAAACACGCCATTTTGGTCACGGTCATCTTCAAGAATTAAAGCTCCAGTAAGTTCTGTTTGGTTAATTTTGTAATTCTACTAGTGTCAAATAATCAAAGACAGAAAGTAAACGAAAACAAGAATACCTACTCAAACACTTTCGGCATACTTATAAGGAGATAATTATCTCTATAATCAAGCAATTTGAAGTAGTCACGTAACACAGGAACGAATTGTAAAATTGCAACATTATTGTACAATTAAAACTTTATCTCGTTACCAATTAGATACCCGAATTCATTCCTGGAAGTAGAATTGTATAATTTCAAGGCTTAAAGCACGTTCACTGATACGACTAAACACTACTAGGACGCTTTAGAGCATAGATACCTATTTTGAGATAAGTTACGGTACATTCTGACAATCGTATCATACTTTAACTTCACACTTATACACGGTTACGCGTATAGACTGTACTAAGCCGAAAGGAGGTCATTGTACTCAGCCTAAAGACAAACTTTTACTATGGGGCCTACTCAGAAATCACGAAAAAAACTGCTGTTATATCAGGACTTCGTTTAAATTGATCTATAACCACCAATTTCTGAACTATGAATGTGACTACAGTTTTATTATATGGCTTTGTTTACGGAACCCTACCATATACGTGTCCCGACATGCTCTTGGCCAGATATTTCAAACTTTTCAGATGTCACATCATAATGTCACTTATTACAGTAAATTTAAAAAAACAAGCTACTACAGCCCGCCCCTTCATATAGGATGCATTGCTTTAGCTTAAAATAATTCTATCACCGTATCAACCATGACCACTGTTGATTGAATCAGGCGTTACTTTGCGGAAGTCCATTTTTAATGTGTATATGTATTTCTAGTGTAATTCCGCTTCTACGTCGTTTTGAGTACAATAAAGATTTGGGACTTACAATTTTACTCTATAGATATTTGTGATGCTAATTTAAACCTAACCTGACATAAATATTAATTACATAAAAAAGTAAAATTAACCTAACCTGAAACAAATTGTAATTAAATCTGTAACAAAAAATTCGTTTTAACAATTTGTACTAATGATATTAATTTTAAAAAATATTTGTTAATCTTGAAATTACTATAAACTTTATTTAATTGAAATGTAAATGAAAATTTTTACAATAAATACTGAATTTAACATGAATGAATGAAATTGACCACTGTGGCAAAACTACCATTCTTTTTAATAAAATTTCGCATGTAACAAAACTCCACCTTAACACACATTTCGACAGATAACAGCTGGTCTATTTCAGACCCTCATGAAACGCTATATTCTTTTGCTCATTAAACAACTCACTTTTATCCATTCAACTGTTCCTTTTAGCTCGTTTTGTCACTCATTTTGTTTCGATGTGATAAGACTGAAGGAGATTATAAGAAATAGCAAAGTTACTTGGATATTTTTAACCGACTTCGAAAAAGGAGGAACGTTAATTCAGTCCATTTTTTATTGTTATTATTTTTATGTATGTACGTCGATTCCGCCGGCGTCTGTTAACCAATTAGCGTGTTTCTTTTTTATCATGTAGAAAAAGTCTCGAGGCGGTCCAAAAAAATTATTATTTTGGGCTCAGTAGTTATTAAACCAGCTCGAATAATACGGATAATATAATTTTGCTCGAGCGCCTACAAATTTCGCTACAATATTACAAACTGTAACTGCAATAGTTTTGTTCAGGCGCTTTGTTTTAGTCAAAACAAGGAGGTATTCATGCATGGATGTAGGTCGTAATGTTGTCTCACTACAAATTCTAAAATAAATTATCTTTGTATAAAAACCCGACTTCAAACATTTAAACATTGTGCCACTACAAAGAACAAAATGAAGTAGGTAAGTAGTTGGCATTTTATTATATCATCATCATCATCAATATTTCAGCCGTAGGATGTCCACTGCTCCATCTGGGCTGCTGGGACATAGGGCTCCCCATCGATCTCCAAAAGGGCCGGTTGGAAGCGGCCTGCATCCAGCGTTTCCCTATTATTATACTAATGGTAATTTAATTACTTATTATTATTTAAAGTTTGACATTATTATAAAATACTATCTGCGCCCCGCGGTTTCACCCGCGTAGTGATGAAAAATGGTGATGATGATGATGATGAAAAGCCTATGTCCTTCTCTGGCTCTTGCACTATACCCATGCAAAAATCAGGTTGATCCGTTGTTCCATTGCAGCGTGAAAGAGGAACAAACATCCATACATCTATACATTCATACATACAAACTTTCGCGTTTATAATATTAGTAGGATTAAATTAAATTATTGCACACAAGTCCGTTAAAGACGAAGCTGTTGAGCTGTCGGGTAGTTGCTGTTGAAATTGAATTTATTTTAAGATTTAACATGTACCTACACACACAGTTTGACAATAAATTGACAAAAAAGTAAAATAAAATAAATGAACTATGAAAAAAATTCATGTTAAGCGGTAACTTAATAAGCAACAGAATTAAAACAATAATTACCAACTGACTCCAGAGCAATTAAATTGTTCCACGGATTATCTAGAACCTTCTCTCAAACTATGCTTGAACTATCAAAGTATCAAGAACAACAGTTTAGGGACCATTCTGGCTACAGAGCTGCTGGTAACTGGACAACTGTTCATGTAAAGTGTAAGTTTATTCAAATGTATATTGTAGTACCTACAAGGTAATATTCAAATTTCAACGCCACGCGCACTAGCTTGCATTGTCGATCCATTACAATGTTCGGGGAATCGATTGTTCTTCTTCCGGCTATTTTGGGATCAGCACTCTTAGTATTTCTTCAGAATCTACGATTATGGGTTATCCTTGGGTCAATGTTGTCACTTGTGAGGTTTTTACCCAAGATACAGGCTTAGCCTAGTTAATCAGAGATAAAAATTAAAAACAGATAGAATAAATTTTATTATAGAAACTGACGTGGTTTTCACACATTTTATTTTGGCTTAATCTTACGTGAGTAATTCCCGTGGAATATAAATAAAAAGATAGAATAAATGTTTACAAAAACCTTTTAAAAATATTACCCATAAAATTAAAAACATAACCATTATTAGTATCTTTCAGAATTCTATTTATAATAAACTAAATTTAACAATCACGCGTTTAATTAGCAATTAAATTAAAACAAGACGATCACTAATCTACAAACTGGCCAAACCTTCACGCGTTCATTAGAATTTTATTAATTAATCAATATAAATACTTAATTAAATATAAAACAAATCGGAAATTAATTTTAAAACAATTTCGCATATTTCACGCCTTTTATCGATACGTTTCATCATCCATGCTAATAGATTTCTGCCACGGCTTTCCAGTTTCAAATTCAGTTGCAGCAATTCGGAAATTCAGTTGCAGCAATTCGGCTTCGTCCTCTTGGCATCGATTTATTAATATCGATTGATTTTTTATTTTATGCGGTGCTCTAATAATGGTAAGGATTCTTTGTTTCCATCGCATCAAAAGATAGAACCAATTTTTAGAGACACGCTTGGAACCATATTTTAGCTTAAGTAACTTGATGAGTACTAAAAACTCTGTTCTTCACTTTTTGTTATAAATTCAGCACCAACGAAAATATGAAAATAGTTATATGTTAAAACAGCCTTGATGAAACTAAGTAGTAATTTCAATAATAAGGAGTGTTCTATATTCTTCCTTTGTCTTCAGGAATTCCTCCTGCAACTCCTTCCAATGTATGCAGGTGAGCATTCGAAAACGCAAACTCAGACCACTACCACTATCAGTTTATCATAGCATATTGCCAGTAAAAGCCCAGCCTTGGCTCAGGGCACACGTGCGCTCTGTGATGTATTCCTACGCCAGCGCCGAAACGCGATCGCGGGACGTAACTTTGTGAAATACTTGGTAAGTTTCAATTACTTTTATTTGAGGATATTCGTTAATTAATCTACTTAGTGCGTTACTTAATAAGCTAAACAAGGCTTTCAAGGTGGTATAAAAAATCGCGCATGTTTTTCAAGGATCCAATTTGTCCCCAAGAATCATATTTGTTTTCGTTATATTGTAGAAATACTTTCGAACTTTAATAGTATGTAACAAATATTTTGCATATTTGGGTAAACACCAGACTTTATTTATGTTAATGGTTTACATTTTCATGCAAAGGCGTCGAGTATCACTTTGTTTACGTGGGAAGTATTAAATCAAGACGTGGGATACAGCCCATTACCCTTAATTTATATTATATTTTCGTACATTTTGTATCCTAAGTTGTATACCTCACTTATTAGTTGATAGAGCTCGTAGCTTTGATATGCGTCTAATGACATTTCTACATATTATATCATATTCACAGCAAAACCATACGTCAACGAAAATGTTTTTAATCGTCGCTGAAATGAAAAGTCACGAGCAAAAAATAAAAACAAATAAGAAACTAAAACAGATTTACCCGACATTTTAAAGTAAGTAAAATTAAAGGAGTAAAGCTTGTCAATTTTAATAAAATTTTGATTTTAATAAGTGTCAAGATTCCAGACCGTTTTAAAGTTAATTGAATTCTGAACAGAATAAAGACTCGAGTGTTTCCAATTTGTTACACGTTTAAGCTATTTTTCAATTATATTAAGTCTAAACGACATTTTGATGCCGGAAAGTGTTTCTAAAGAAGGCCTTTTGCTAGTAAATGGGTTATTTTATCTTAAGCCTACTATGAATATTTTTGTAATAGAACCTAAATAAGTTTTAGATTAGATTTAGTTGCCATTGGCTTAGTTTAATTTAAAAAATAATAAGCATTCTTATCTTAATAATCATGAAACAAGCCAAGCCATTACTTTTCATCAGATTTAACTAGAGATATGCTTATGTAAATATGAATGAGTACAATATTTTTATTGCTCAATCATTGTGTAGACAAAACTTACGCTGAAAAAATAATAAATAAAATTTCAATTGCAAAAGAAACGTTTTTTTATCCAAAAAAAACTTTCGCAAATGTCATAAATAAGTGCTTAACCGTAAATTATAATTATTGTCACAGCCAAACTTTACTCCATTATCTTCAAGGGTGGCCAATTTCATTGTTGTTAGGAAATAATTACGTTCCGAAGGAAAAAGATCTGCTGTAATAAAAGCTCTTATTTAAAGTGTTTTGAAAACTTTGTAAAAAGTTATCGTTGAATGGACCTTACTTTATAAGTCCGTTGGTTCTAATGCATTCACTTAATCAAGTAATGGGACTTTTAACTTATTTAAAGTAATAGAGTTGAGATTTTTAATAAAATTGAACGTGGCATAAATTAATAATTTAGAGCCTTTACTAAAATAGTTTGTCTTCAATTAAATTCATGAGTGAAAATTCATTTAATTTTGCATAGTTTTAATTTTAATTAATGTTCAACTTAAGTTTAGAGATTAGTGGTTAATGTACGGTTAAGTTAACCATTATCTAGTTACCATACGAATACATCCCGTTAAATGTGTTGTAGGTTTTACTATCTTCAAGGGTGGTCATTTTCAATGTCTTTAGGAATATTTATGCTCCAAAGGAAAGGATCTGCTTTAATTATAGCTCTATTAAAATAAGTAAAAAAAGTGATTAGAAAACTTTGTAAAAAATTATGCTTCAATGTACTTTAACTTTAAAAGACAGTTGGCTGTAATGCTTTCACTGAATCAAGTAATGGAACTTCAATTAAGTTAATGGTTGAACATTTTGAAGTTGGCATAAATCAATAATTTAGCTCGTTGTCTGGCAGATTACAATTTATACAAAGCACTGTTTTAAACTATCACGGTTGTTCACTAAAGTTATATGATACAAAGCAATTAGTTAAATTATTTCCAATTAAAACATAAGTAACCATAATTCCGCGATGATTGTAGGTAAATAATGTATGGTTTATTTAACTTAACCACTAAACTAGTTAACTATACCTTAAACATCTAGTTGTCATATGTATAGTTCCCGATAAATGTGTGCTAGGTAAAAGCGTTTAACGTAGGTACCGATATTGATATTTTCAAATTAATAGCTCATCAAAGCTAATGATGCAAGACAGGAAGTTTCACTCGAATTACTTATTTGTGTGATCTTTGATTAATTAACTCACAATTACACAAACAGTAACTTTTCCAAAGAAAACCAGTTAATGACATCATGTTATTTAAATTAGGCATAAATTATTCAAATACAAAGGGGGCATAACAACTAAATCACAGACGCCCTGCTAAGTTTTCCTCTGAAAAACCGAGGTCATTTGACAAATGAGGCAAGTCGAGTAGCATTCTCGGGACGACAGCGGTAAATGGACGAAACCTAGGATGAAAGATATGACTGGATATGACATCCAAATGCCAATGCCAGTAATAAGCAAAATAAACATTTAGGTACAGCAATACTTTGGCACGACATAGACAATATTTTACCTCTTTGTAAGAATTCCGGTTTGTTTTTACTGGGATCAAGTGCTCAACTGCAGTTAGCGTTTGCTGTCAACTGCGTTTTCTGGTTTAGTTTCATTCGTTGATAACTTATGAAAGCACGCTGATAACTTGTGAAAAGTGTTTGACTGGTAGACTTATAAATTTTTATTTGGAGGACGTTTTCAAGCTCTTGGACTGGAACGGATTCGGCATCAACATCAATGGCGAATACATAACTCACTTTCGTTTTGCCGATGATATAGTCATCATGGCAGAGTCACTGGAGGACCTCAGTGCGATGCTCAGCGACCTCAGGAGCCTTTCCCAACAGGTGGGTCTTAAAACGAACATGGACAAGACAAAAATCATGTCCAATGTCCAAGTTGTACCCGTGCCGGTAGTCGTTGGGAACGATACTCTCGAAGTTGTTGACCATTACACCTATCTTGGGCAGATTGTTCAGTTAGGTATGTCTAACTTAGGCAAAGAGGTCGCCCGAAGTATCCAACTCGGATGGGCAGCGTTCGGGAAATTGCGAGACATCTTCTCATCCAAGATACCACAGTGCCTAAAGATAAGGGTCTTTGACCAGTGTGTGTTGCCAGTGATGACATATGGTACTGAGACGTGGTCCTTAATTGATGGCCTTTTGGAAAAACTCAGAGTCACACAGTGGGCAATGGAGAGATCTATGCTCGGAGTTTCTGTGCGTGATAGAATCCGGAACGTGGATATTCGGCAAAGAATCTGAGTCACCGACATAGCTGTTAAAATTTGCAATCTGTAGTGGCAATGGGCAGGCCACATTGCTCGAAGAACCGATAACCAATGGGGAAGAAAGGTTTTTTTGACTGATGAGATTATTTGGCTGTAGCAGAGTGGAGTGAAGAAAAATTAATTTATAACCTTTCGTCGTAAATTTTTTACTGTATATTTTACTGTACTCAAGTGACCCTTTGTACAACGTCTTAAAGTCGGATAAATCAATCGCTGGCTCTTAAGAGTGTACGCAAAATTTCAAATCTATGGTATTTAACATCTTAGTCTCTGCGCCTTGTGTAGATGAGGGTCACTGGCAGATGTAGTTACTCACTGACTATCATGACACCGGCAAAGTACGATGCGCCTCTCAGATGTATCATCATCATCATCAGTCTGAAGACGTCCACTGTTGAAGATAGGCCTCCCCCGAGAACTCCACACACTGAACGACAGCCTGCTATGTGTTTGAACTTTTAAGAAAATTAACAAAAAACTGGTTTCGGACTCAATTTAACTCTCAAAATATGATCAGTATTTACATAATAATTTTTCGCTGCCATTAGCTGTAGCCAATTTGGCTCAGTTCAGCGTCTTAAATAAAAATGTGTTTATTCAGGCTTTTTAATACATTACAGCTGTCAAAATGCTTCTTGGCGCAACTCGAATATGGTACACAGACGCGTTAATATCTATATAATTATGTAAAACAAAGTCGTGTTATTTACACCAATTATAACTCTGGAACGGCAGGACCGTCATGATCTTTGATTTGTTGGACAGCTCCTCTCCGCCCCGAATAGCAGAATAAGTATTAAAATATCGGAAAATTCGTTTTTCCATACATTTTGTAAGGAACGTAAAAAATTTAAATCTATACATTGACATATTACACCATAAACCGTTACCAGAGGATGCCCACGTTCCACATGCGTTATCATGTCAAATGATTTTTTTCTAGGTGATGTATTAAAATGTTATATGTATTTTATCAAATGTTATTGCTTCGTAAAATAACTAGGTATGTAATATGGCTCGTTTTCCATACCAGGAAAAATTTATAGTGAAAATAATTTTAAGATTGTGCCAAACATAACTTTTTTTATTCTGGATATAAACGTGCGTGTAAGAGGCAGTTATTAAGTTAATAAATAAATGAAATATAAATCCAGTACTGCGATAATGATAACTCGACTATAATAAGTGTACATAGCACAAACTAATAATACTACAAGGTGGTGATATAATAAATAAATAAATATTCCGGACAGACATTTGAAAAAAATATTGAAAAAAAAACACGTTAGCAATTTTAATTTAGGTTCGTGATACGCAAATCATAAAATATTAGCAATATTTAATACAAATTTCATCAATATACACCACATTTCATCTCAAAATAAGTATTTGACTGGTCAAATCTGGGAATTCTTCTATAAAGAAGGAAATTTAAATAAATGTCATACTTCTGCTAAGATGTCGCTGGTGATATCTTAGCAGGAGACAGGAAGGTAGATGAAATTTTGACAGGTAAAAAACTAGGTTTAGTAACAAAATCTAACCAGAGCTTTCCACCTATTTTCTCGCATTCGTGACGTCACGTTGCCCGAATTATACCATTTCTTACCTGTGCTAAACGGACCTTTCATTTGACGTCGGTGTTTGAGCGATCACTTTGCGACCGAGGTCTGGACGTTTTAGTTGAAGTACAAGTCACGTACAAAACGGTACAATGACAATAGATATGTTACTGTGAAATGCTCACACAAATGTTCTGACAATGTGCGGATGATTATTGTGGAGCCAAAACCAATAGACTAGCAACTTTGCGCCGATGTTCAAGACTAAGAAGCTTACTCTACACTAAGTATTCGTTGCTGATGAGCTTCTATGCTCATTTCTCAATATAGTTAACCAATGCCCCAAGTTGGTAGGTACTTGGTTGATCCATCCCACAGATGCGAGCAGTACTCCGCACACTTGTACTTGGGTACTATGTAAGCAACTGTTTCGACGTGAAGTGCCATAGCATTGAAAAGACACCCTGATTTTTGGCAGAATATTGAGCATTGTTCTCAATATTAATACGTATAGACGCCGAAGTTGAGGTGAGGGTCGACGTCAGAGTAACGACCAAGAGCTCAAGCCGGTCAGTTATCGGTATGAATACATCTCGGAACGTAGGACACAGTGAAGAGTGGAAAGGCCTACATTGGCGAAGAACAGACATCCCTAGTTTTATCAGCCATTGACGTCCCCAGTCTCAGTGAAGGAAAACGGCCTACTAAATCAATCACATTACGTGGGAGTCAAATTTGTGACAATACTAAATTTTTCATGTTAATTTTAAAGTCAGAAAATAAATCGGAAACAGTTTGTTCAAAAATAAAACAATATAAACTAACGTAGCTTAACGTAGCTTTTTTAGCTGTTGAAAACTGGACTTTAAAATATCAATATGTGAAGAAATTGCGACAAACTTGAAAGTGGTTTGGAAGCAGTTGGGGGCAAAATAATGGCTAAAGAACAAAAGTATTGATATAATATTGTAAGTACATCGGTAGGTAAGTACTTAGCTATTTAAGGATTGAATACACTGACTCATAATAGCACTCGTTTGTAACATAGGTACCTGCATGTTTGTTAAGCAAGTGCCTTTTTTTTCAAAGAGAAAATCTTTGAAGTTTATGGCTATATTGGCATTAAAGCAAGATTATGTAGGATTGTACCTACTAAAACCCATTCAGTAGCCTGCCTCTGTGCCCGACGGAGGGCATTGGGATCCCTTATCATGTTTCCTGAGGCGACGTTCCCGGGAAGAAGCATTTTCACACTTTCACTCTAACAACGATACGTGCGGTACTAATCAGTTAAAACCAAATTTTAATTATGAGCTAAAAAAAAAGACTTACCATCGTAATATTTTAAAGAAAAGGGACTGATTCTTATAGCAGTATAAGATAGTATAGCAAATTATTCTACATCAAATAGTAGACTATTACGTACCTTATATACCTTATATTACTTATATAACCATTTATATCTAATATAATATCATCCTACCATATAATATCAAACCCGCATTTTTCAGTTTTTCCGTGAACATGGTGTATGTAACTGCGCTTAAATATTGGGAGCTCATTCCGCAACCTTACCACGGTAAATATCCCGTAAATAATCATATAAATTAATATTTACGACAAAACTAGCTTCCCATGAATTTATTTCATCAATTTTACACCATTTCGCAACTATTCTAGAGATTCCCTCATTCGTATTGGTCCAGATTAAGTCAACTGTTTCATACTTTACATTTACATTTGACTATACCACCTACTATGTACGCCAAGAGCTATAAGTAGGTTTAATCTTACTTTGGACAAGTATCATACAAGTGTTACAAGAACGCTTAAGGGCTTTGAGATGATAGCTCTAAAGTTGTAACGTTTTGAACATCTATGACAAACCATAACCATTCTTATTAAGCTTGGAGTTGGAAAAACACGAAGTGCCTGCTTAGGACTGTATTAAACACTCCACCTACCCCACAATACTGAACTGTCTGTAAATTTTCAAACAGAATGGAATTTGCCAATCAGAGCAAATTCCGGCAATATTTAACTTGGCGGTAAGAATTCGTAAAGACCAAAGCAGACGTCCCAATCTAAGACCACTTTAATGAACCACAGTATAATATGTAAGGGGCTTATTTTCTACAATACTATACCGAATTCAATAAGGGATCTAAAAACGAATCAGTTTAAAGTAAAACTAATAAACATTATACATTTTTTTAAATACTTTTGAAACAAGGCGATACGTACAAGCTTTTTCGTATTCTTCTCGGCAAAGCCTTTCATATGATACCCATATAATGATGATATCTAGAAAAAAAAAACCTACCACGTGGAGCAACAGCTGGTGTTCCAACTTCCTTTCCAGTATCATAAAATAAACAGCAATACAATGAGAGCTTTTCTCTGCATTTCATTCCGTTGGTTCATTTATTAGACCAAGAACATCAAGCTCCGGTTTCATCTCACATAGCAGTTTCCTGAAAATATTTCAAAAGATACGAGACATTCTCGCTCCACTAGGGCGGTAATGCGATATTGTATTGCATCGCACTGTTTGCATTTTGACTGTTTGGCTCTGAATGGCGACCAAAATGCTCTATCTCTATCTACACAACGTTTTAGTCGTCGCCTTTTGAATCTTATATTTACGAGACGTACGTACGAGAAATGTTTTGATGTGCAAGTCGGAAAAAAATCGCTGTTTTGAAATTGTAGAGCAACATTTCCATACAACGTAGTAATTCTGCTAGCATTGTGGACAGTTTTTCCTTCGCACTACGTGCTTTTGAATTACGTTTATTTTAGTGGAAGTTTAAGCGTTTTTATAAAAGCTTTTAAATGTGTTAAAAATACAGTTGATGTATGGGGCTCTTTGTTCTTATTTTTAACCGACTTCAAAGAATTAGGCAGGTTCTCAATTCAGCCCGTTTTTTCAAAATATTTTTTATATAGTTAATACGCAGTAACATTACATATTCTGTGAAACATTCTACTGGGTATAGGTATGTTACAGCCAGGGCTGGGCAAAATACATGCTTTGCTTTAATTGAAATACAAATTACAAAATACTGCCTTGCAAGTAATTAAAATACAAAATATTTTAAAGTACAAAATACAAATAATAAAAAATAAAAATAATAATAATATAAAATACAAAATACAGTATTTTTTCTATTTTTAATTAAAATACAAATTACAAAATACAAAATAGTAATATAGACCAGGGGCCTTACGGACAACTGCTATTGCGGCACCAAACTAACGTTAAATCTGCTCAGTTGGAAAATCACGCGACCGCAAACCGTATCTGGGTGCGTAAAGGTTCACGTTCGCGTGATTTTCCAACTGAGCGGATTTAACGTTAGTTTGGTGCCGCAAAAGCAGTTGTCCGTAAGGCCCCTGTTATTTCTTAGTGTATTTAAATTTAACGTTAAATTATATCTATTAATTAATCAGTAAAACCAGAGTTTCCTTTAATGAACATTAGATTTTTAAATGTACTGTCAGACAAACGGCTTCTTGTTGGAGAGTCAATAAAAACTGCTAAAGAAAATTCTTTCTACAGGTCCTGATGACCACAAACTTGTGTTAAATTGTCATTGTGAATAAATAAAAATAAATAAAATTGTATGAACACATTTTTTATATTTGGATAGTAGCGCTCAAGAATTGAAAGCTCTTTGCTTTGCAATTTTGACGTACAGTATACTTATCAGGTGCAGTGTTGCCAACTCTAATAGCCGCTTTACCATCATTACAGTCTCGCCTCGCACTCTAAATGAAGGTTAAATGTATTTTAATGTTAAAATGTATTTTGAAGCTCAAGTATTTGAAATACTAATTACAAAATACCTCGGCGACAGGTATTTGAAATACGAATTACAAATTACATTTTAATGAAGTAATTGAAATACAAATACCAAATACGTATTTGTATTTCAATTACGTATTTAAATTACAAGTAATTCAAATACTGCCTAACCCTGGTTATAGCTCAAATGATACAGCTATTAATATAAGGCAGACAGATAGCATAGGTTTAGTAAACATGTAGTATATAGACGACAACTAAATACTTTATTCTTTATTCTTTATTCTTTATTGCAAATATGTACACTTTCTTCCTCTAAAATAGTTTTTAGGTTATTTCCTACAATCTTAGTTGTGAAAACTAAGTCCTTAGTATTGCCAGTCCAATACCTCAAGAGGGAATGCTTATTTTAGATCTTAATTATCATTTTATGGCTTCATATCTCATAACGGTCATAACAGGCAGCTTAATGGAATGTCACTTAACTGAAAGCATTCACTTAACAAACAATACTAAGCTTTGCTCGTATTAATTTATGTTTCATTTTATAGCTAGGCGTTATCGTGCATTTAATTCGATTACTAATACAGCAGTTAAAATTTTAGGAGCAGTAAATAGTAATTTTATTCTGAAGATTGGAGTTGCTGACTAAGCTTTAGTACTAAATAATAGACACCTAGATATGTTGTAAAATTTCAAAACAAATGAAAATTATTCCAAATGTTTTACTACTGACCACCTAGTTTGAAATTAAGTACGTTTTGACGGACTGAAATTCAAAGTCATTTATTAGTTAATTTAAATTTACAAGTCAATTAATAATAATAATATAGTTACATTGAACATGGTATATAAAAAAATATAGAACAAAAAAAAACAGTTATCATTAATATAAAAAAATCAAAATAAAAGCGGATATAAAAGTTTAGCAATTAAAGAATAGTTAGCATACATTACCAGCTATTAAAATTTGCAAGTTAAAGTGGCAATAGGCAGGCCACATCGCTCGAGGAACCGATAACCGATGGGGAAGAAACGTTCTTGAGTGGAGACCACGAACCGGAAGACGCAGCGTAGCTCCTCCCCACTAGATGGACCGACGACATTGTGAGAGTCGCTGGCATCCAGTAGATGTAGTAAAGGCAGGCTGTCGTTCAGGGAGAGACCTATGTTCACCAGTGGACGTCTTCCGACTGATGATGATGGTATACATCATAACTATTAAATACTTACTCATATAGCAAAATATGTCTTTGTCAGTTATTAGTCTCTTCCCGAGTCTAAGATTCATCGTAAAAACCGGTATTTTTTTCCACAGATAGGACATTAAAATATGGGGTAGCTTAGCAAACTGGTCGTAAAATATTTATAAAGCTGAGAATGTTGAAAGGATAAAAGATCTAGGTTTTATGGTTCTTTAAGCCTTCTCAGTTGCCTGCTCATTAGTTAATCTTGGTGCGTTCAAAAATAGTTTTGCTGCTTGAATAGATTTTTTACTTTTGGAAGGTAACATGACTCGTCACACTTCTGGCATAGCTCTGAGTGTGACGAGTATATGTCTATAAATATAATAAAACAAATAACTACGGTAATTTTGTTGTACCTACCGTTTAACGAACGGTATGGCTGGTAGCGCATCTGCCTTATAAAGAAGTCCTGGTTTCGATTCTCGGCCATGTTGCTGTTTCAACGTTGTTCAACGTTAGCCTTGCCTTCGTACGTGTATACCATGGCATCATTTTATTGGTAGAACATTTTCTTCTTATCCATCTGGAGAAGTTACCTCAGCGGTACCTCACCTTGGCTACTTACTCAACCGACAAGAAATACTGTTTTTAGTGAAATTTTAAAATATAAAGAGATTTAACATTTTATAATTGTACCTTTGGAAGACGCTGCCTTTGCAACACAGTGTTTTCAGTAAAGCAAAGGCAGAACCACAATTTTTTTTTGTACATTAGTGTTTACCAATAAAATAAATTATGTTTATGTTTATATCTCAGGGTGATGAGCGCAGTGAAATGCCACGCTGATTTTTGAGCTTATACTAAGAATTTATTCAGCGTTTTCCTACGGTTTCTTTTAGGTCGTCCGTCCACCTTGTGGGTGGGTGGACATCCTACGCTGCGCTTACCGGTATTTAGTCTCCATTCTAGAACCTTTGAAGCTTTATCGGCCATTTATTCTGAGTGCTATGTGCCCTGCCCACTGCCACTTCAACTTGCTAATCCAGTGGGCTGTCGGTAACATTTATTCGTCTACGGATCTCCGTGCTCATGCAATTTTGCGGACTGGACACAAATTCGTCGTCATGATAAATGCCATTCCATTCCACGTACAAGTAGACTTCAGCGGACGCGCTACTAATAATTTTCAAATACATTCCCATAGGGGGTTTAAAAGAGTTGAAAGCTTTTCTTGGAGTAAAATTTTACGAATATTGTGATAATTAAACTTTGTTAATATAATAAAAAAATTAACATTATGTTTTATATTTTTCTAAAAAATCAATGTAATGCCGTTTATTGTACGATGGCAGATAAAACAATGGGACGATAATATAATATGATAAATCCTTAAATTTTGTTCAACAAAATTCTTTATAATAGACAGGAATATACTTATAAAAACTGTTTACTAATCGTAGCAATGCTTAAAAAGCGACCGTTCGCATTCAATACTGCGGACTGGACACAAAGGCGTCGACATGGTAAATGCCATTCCACGTACGAGTGGACTCCAGCGGACGCTTGATTATATGCCTATTCACGGTGCGACTAATGACTTTCAAATACGTTTTCAACTGTGCGGTTTCATCGTTTTAATATTTGTCTACTATTTCTGTATTAATTTGAAAAACCTTTAAAATAATAAGATTTATAGCACGCATGTATTAAAGAAGCAGTGTTAATTCAAGCGAACTTATTAATGAAAATGTTGTAATTGTTCACAGAGTATAAATTGAAATATTAAAAAATCCCCGATAAAATGGCTGATAATCTTCAAACGGCTGAACATATTTTCTTGGTGGTTGATTTTTGTATAGAAAACGTACCATCATCATCATCAGCCAGAAGACGTCCACTGCTGAACATAGGCCTCCCCCTTTAAGAATGCGTATAAAGCGAGGAAAATTTCTGATTTCACCCGCGCGTCTCGCATCACCCGCATTAGTGTGAAACACAACCACGGCAGCGCGGCAGTCGCGCGCAGCTACAGTGTACATAACTCGCGTAGTTGAACTCGTCATGCGCCAAGGAGTAATAAACACAGGATAAGCATAATGTTGGCGTTTTGGCGATTAGCTGGGTTCGGTCGCGGCGCGCAAAATCGTAAATTGTTTTTTTCAATTTTCAAAATTGTGTTTGTTGTTTATTTTTTAACTTAATTTTTAAGTTTTCTAAAATATAAATATAAAATTAATAAATTATATAAATTAAATTGAAATTGCCTAAATTAATTTTCAAATTAAAATTTTACGCTGGAGACAGAGAGTCAGAGATCGTTAAACATTAAATCAAACTATACTAAACTAAACTAAACTAATGCTACGCTATGCTATACTATACTAAACGAAACACGCGAAACGAAATACCCGAAAGCCCGTTGGTCCTGTTGGTAGTGAACCTACCTTCTGAGCTTCGGCGTGGGTTCGATTCCCACCTAGGACAAAATTTATGTGATGAACATTTTGTGTTTGTTCTACGAGTATACCTGGTTGTTAATATCTATTTAAGTATGATTAATTTAATTTAATTTAATGTAATGTAATTTAATGCAATGCAATTCAATTCCATTCCATTCAATTCAATTTAATTTATTAAAAAATATCATCATCATCCTTCACAGAACCTTCCTCATTATTTGAAGTCGGCCTAATATACCTACTGTTTGACCTACCAGTACCTACCCGAGCCAACCCGGCCGGTCTTACAGTAGGTATTACTACTTACCTTTTTATCCGACTTCAAATAAGGAGGAAGGTTCTCAATGCGACTTGTATAATCTTAGTGTCTCTGTCTACTTGGTCCACAGTGTTGCACCGCAGTGTTGTAAAGCAGTGTTGTAAAGCAGTGTTGCACCGCAGTGTTGCGCCGCAGTGTTGCAACGCAGTGTTGCAACGCAATTTTGCACCACAGTGTTGCAACGCAGTGTTACAGCGCAGTGTTGCACCACACTGTTGCACCGCAGTGTTGCAACGCAGTGTTGCAACGCAGTGTTGCAACGCAGTGTTGCAACGCAGTGTTGCAACGCAACGCAGTTTTGCACCGCACTGTTGCACCGCAGTGTTGCAACGCAGTGTTGCATCGCACTGTTGAACCGCAGTGTTGCAACGCAGTGTTGCAACGCAGTGTTGCAGCGCAGTGTTGCATCGCATGTCGCGAAGCACCTCAACAGGTACTCTGCGAAATACCCGTATGCATAGATCACTTGTCATCATGTGAGCTGATAATTAGTTGCTGAGAGTGTACTATATTAAATCAAAAAACATGGTTATATTTAAGGTTAGACTGAGTGGTACTATGAGCACCGCGACGGTTCATACGTTTACACTGATATGTGGCTGATGCAGACTCTGGTACCTGGAGCGCTCGGCTTCCTAGGATTTCTGATACTGATGCACAGCTGATCAGCCTCTGGTACCTGGAGCCATAGGCCTCCAAGGATTTCTGATACTGATGCACATACTAATGCACTTGTTTCACTGTCAAGTGTCAATAATATCAATAGATAATTTTAGTAATTACACCACAAAAAAGTTTTAGACGAAAAAAATCTCACTTCTGTGAATTACACAATAAATATCATATGGTAATAAAACATGCCTCTGTGTAGTGCATATCAGTGTAAAAATAGAGGTATACACCGTTTTCCTTCCAATGAGAAAAAATAATATTGATAATTTTATTGCATACCTTGCCAAAAGATTCGCTTGTTTACCAGCTAGGGAAACATTAACTTTTTTCTGAGATTCGCCACTGTCAAGAAACATTTTACTGTTTAAAGGCAAAGTTTATTTTTATTGTTTCATTCAAGAGCAATGTTTATAACCTCAAATAAGCCACAAATGACAGCACCAGCGAAGGTGGCGCCATCTGAGATAAGTTTTGCCGTGGTTTGCCTGTGGCATCTCATTACCCAAAATGTATGAAAAATACTGCGTTAGTTCCCTAATACTCACTCTGTGAAATCATTTACCACTGAATAAAACTCAAAATATGTAGTGATGGTCAAAATATTTTCGGATTTGAATTAAATAAAGAAATTTCGTTAGTGAAGCTACTTCTCAAAATCTCTGAAATATTGGTGCCGTCGTTTGGCTTTAGACCTCAGCAGCCATAAATCGATGCCACAGACTTAAAATATTCAAGGATGGCTGAAATATGTTCTGATTTAACGTCTTCACTGAAATATTGAAGATGTCTTCTAGTATTAGAACTGAACAATCTATAATCACCGTTACTGATTGAAAATATGCAAGGATGGCAGAAATATTTTACGATACAAGTCAAGATTCTCTGAAATATAAGAAACATTTTACTGTTTAAAGGCAAAGTTTATTTTTATTGTTTCATTCAAGAGCAATGTTTATAACCTCAAATAAGCCACAAATGACAGCACCAGCGAAGGTGGCGCCATCTGAGATAAGTTTTGCCGTGGTTTGCCTGTGGCTTCTCATTACCCAAAATGTATGAAAAATACTGCGTTAGTTCCCTAATACTCACCCTGTGAAATCATTTACCACTGAATAAAACTCAAAATATGTAGTGATGGTCAAAATATTTTCGGATTTGAATTAAATAAAGAAATTTCGTTAGTGAAGCTACTTCTCAAAATCTCTGAAATATTGGTGCCGTCGTTTGGCTTTAGACCTCAGCAGCCATAAATTGATGCCACAGACTTAAAATATTCAAGGATGGCTGAAATATTTTCTGATTTAACGTCTTCACTGAAATATTGAAGATGTCTTCTAGTATTAGAACTGAACAATCTATAATCACCGTTACTGATTTAAAATATGCAAGGATGGCCGAAATATTTTACGATACAAGTCAAGATTCTCTGAAATATAAATGCTCTCATCTAGTGTTGGACGCAAATCACGCAAAACCTCACCTAATCCTCAAAAAAAAAACTCACCTATGTTTTCCAACCAATTAGTTCAAAATATTCAAAAATTGCTATTTATTTTTTGATATAACTTCACTTTGCTGAAATACTGGTGGTGCCACCTAGCGTTTGATCTGAGAAACTCGTATTTTATGCTACTGATTCAAAATATTTAAAGATGGTACCGCACTGTTGTACCACACTGTTGCACCGCACTGTTGCAACTCAGTGTTGCACCGCATTGTTGCACCGCAGTGGTGGACTGCAATTCAACCAGTATAAAAAAATACTGGTCGAATTGAAGGTACTCTAAGGTAAATGAGAACCTTCCTCCTTATTTGAAGTCGGATAAAAAGGTAAGTAGTATTTGACTTTGACTAAGGTAAGTAGTCCCGCTAGTGTATTGTGCATTTCCCCTTACCAGCGCATACCCGAGCCAACCCAACTGGTCAAACAGTAGGTACTTATGTTTTTAACCGACTTCAAAGAAGGAGGAAGGTCCTCAATTCGACTAGTATTTTTTATACTGGTTGAATTGAGAACCTTGCCCCTGTTTTGAAGTCGGTTAAAAACATAAGTACCTATTGTTTGACTTTCCACATTTTCATTTTTTTTTATTAGAAGAAGTTTTTTTGCTTCCATTATTACCAAGCTATTTTTTGTCTGTTAAAATTGAGAACCTTCCTCCTTTTGCAGAAAGCCGCTTCTCGTAAAAACGTGAGAAAATGTGGATGGAACTCTCAAGTCAAATTAACCAACACATTAATTTAAATAATTTTTAATTTTATAAAATTATAATGAATCTAAAATATTTTATAATGTCATTTAATTTTTAGTTTTATCTTTCTGACTCTCTCTCTCTGCTTCTCTCTCTCTCTCTCTCTCTCTCTCTCTCTCTGTCTGTTTGTCTGTCACAAAGAAACACTCCGACTCTAATAGTTATATTACTGAGCATACATAATAATGGATTCGTTAGGGCCTAGTCGTATCCATTTTATTTGTATCTATGTTATTTTTTCGTAGTAGCTTTACCTAGTCTGTGCTCTAAGGTCATTGGCACCACTTGGTTGCCGCATCAAGTGGTCGCGTTCGAGCCATCGATTTTTTATATTATCCTTTGTTTGAAAATACAGTAGGTGTTGATATAATCGCACTCGGAAGATAAAACCAAGGCGAAAAGCAAGCGCGTGCGTCCTTCCCCGTTGAGGCACAGTGCGGTACTGAGGTTGAACGGAGCATGTTTCGCTATTTAGATGCAAAGCGCAACAGAATAAGACTGAATATCGGACTTGCCGTTTGACCGAATAGTTGCTTAGAACTAAAGGACGTAAGTCTCAAATCGAATATAATTTATTATGAGAGTACTAATTAATCTAGGTAAATTTTGTCTTAACACTGGAAAACAAACTATATTTTCCTTCGGTGAGTATTTATTTTAGATATGTAACTGAAGTACTTTCCAAGTAAAATCAAAAAAATTAGCAAAAAGGCACCATTTTCAAAACATTAAAGTATCGAGTAAATATCTTGCTATTATGTTTCTGTCTTAATGGCGGAAAGAAAATGAATTGAAAATTCACATATATCAATTATTACGATGATCCGATATTTGGTTTAGTTAGAATATCATGGCAAATTAGCATAAAATTTCGGATGCCCCCTCTTAACCTCCACACTGAACGACAGCCTGCCTGCCATCCACTGGATGCCCGCGACTCTCACAATGTCGTCGGTCCATCTAGTGGGAGGCCTACCTACGCTGCGTCTTCCGGTTCGTGGTCTCCACTCCAGAACCTTTCGAAAACCTTTAGAAAACGTACCGTTAGAAATTTATTCATAGTCAGAAACGATATTTGCAAAGTGAAGCTAAAGAGAGCAGACTGCAAACTTGCAAATTAATTTAAAACGAGAACTGCCTAGTCTAGAATATTTAACCGACTTCAAAAAAGGAGGGGGTTCTCAATTCGGTGGTATTTTTTATGTTTGTTACCTCAGGTCTCCGTTATTTATAAACCGATTTGGAAACTTTTCATCAAAATCGGTTGAGTGGTTTGGTATTTAAATCAAAATAACTTGAAAAAATATGTCAAGCAAGCAAACGAAATTGCATTTTTGTATTTTTGCATACGGTTTTTTAATTGATTACTATTTCTTCTCGCACTTAAAATTATTGTATGTACTAGATGGTAGGTATTTGATGCAACCGTAAGAAACTTTTAATATGAAACAAACTATCGCTGAAGCAGTAACGAGAAAAGTTCCGTAACCACTCACATGTCATGTTTAATAAAATTAAGATCCACATGCACGACCGATTTAAATCTCGATTTAACGAAATTCAAATGTCAAATCATACTTTAGTAAAATCTAGATTTAAACCAGATTTAATTTGGGGTGCAAACCAGTCTTAGTTTATAATTTAAATACGATTAAAAGAGGCCTAGTATCAGTAGTCCGAATCAGGTCCTAACCTACTTAGTCTGATGATCGGATTCATGAGACTTTTTCGTCTCTACTGAGCCGGACACAGTACAGTACTCAGTGTTACAAATAATCGGACTACTGAATCTTTTAGTTCGATGTTAACATGTCACACTATAGTGATCGACTAACCTTCACACTGCGATGCACGCATCGATGCACCTTTAAAAATAACGATTTAACTATTCTTAGCGGCCATTTCAATTTTAATTATAAAAGAGGCTACACTGCGGGCTAATTCTATCAATGTTTCTGTCCCCGTCTCACTTCCATTTCCATCTCGATGACAGTGACTGGTAACAGAAATATTATATTGCCCGAGAATAAGGCCGAGGACGAAACATCTCTATGTACGAAAGGTTACTCGGAACGTTGGTATTAAACCGAAAGGATGTCATTGCACTCATTTAATTCAATTCGCGTAACTTTTATTAATCAATTCGCGTAACTTTTATTATAGGATCAACCATAATATTGTAACCATTTTTATGTTAAAAAAAGCATTGCCACAGGGGAAAAAACTAAAAGTCGCGAAAAGTATCAGCTGCTTTGTGTATTTCGTTGAGTGTAATTGTCATTTTTAAATCCCGAAATGAAAAGCAAACGGAGGGGTGTTATAAGTTTCACGTGTGTATCAGTGTATATGTGTGTCTAGCTGTGGCATCTTAGCACACAAGCGGCTAAGCCGATCATGCAGTTTCTATAACACGATAATAATGAAATTACATTTTATCACAAAATATAGAATACATTTTGGCAAAATGAAGCAAATGTTACAGAATGTTACTGTGCTATTTTATCGATATATATAGTTAAACGGAAAAAGTGTAATAAATCGAAAGGGGTTCATAATACGTACATTATAAATAACTTTTAGTATGGGACCAACCCTAATATCGCCAAAAAAAAATCAGCCGTTCCTTAACAGTCAATCATACTCGACAAAATGTATGTAACAGCTGATATTTCATTTGGCATTTCAGGGTTGGTCCCATAGTAAAAGTTGTTTATAATGAAGAGTATAACGGACCCCTATCGGCTTAGTACACCCTTTCTGCGTAACCCTGTGTAACAGCTGTGTGGGAGCGCCTTATAGAACAGCTGATTTTTATCTCGCTTTTAGTGTATCCCTCATAGTATAAGTTGTTCTTATCGATGAGTATTGAGTAGGGTGATATCCTTTCAACTTAGACCGTATCTAGTAACCCTAAATAATAATTAGATTTAGTCATTTTAGCTATCTGTTATCATAATGTTTAAACCAACGATCTATAATGTAGTATAGTATAAAATATTTGATCTAAATTTCAATTCAATTCAATTTATTTCCTTTCCTTAAAGAATATACAATGGATACTTACAAACATTAAATTAATACCTATGACGAGTTTTTATTTATAGTAATTATTAACCTAATATCAATAACAGGCAGAGTTAGTCCTCATAGCTTTGTGAAAGTACCCAAAATACGTGGTAGTCTGTAGGTCCCAAACTAGGCTACGCCTGTATCTTGATAAACTTATGAATGTAATGAAATAGAGAAGTAACCTACTTACATTTGAACAGACGATATTATTGCTGAGAAATCCGTGGGTTGTAATTAATTGTATTTAGCTGCACAAAGACTTGACGCATTACAGGGGCCTTACGGCTACATGTTTTAAGTGATTCTATTTATTGATGAGAAAAGTTGCACGTCCGCAAACCATATCTTACCGCGTTAAGGTTCACGTTGGCATGATTTTCCGAACTGCACTGTTACAGTGCTAATTCGAGCCCGCGTTAAGAGCTAGCCGTAAGGCCCCTCTAGGTACTTATATTAGAGAAAACACGTTACCTATAGCTCAAACAATCCCGAGTGAATCGGTTTTTTTCTAGGCATAAGCGTACTCCATCGTAGACCGCAACATCGCTTAACATCAGGCGAGTAGGTGGTTATAAGGAAGCAAATTTATTAATTAAAAAAAAAACCGACCGCTTGCTTGTTGCGCTCCTGCACTGACTACTGGACACTGGTTCTAATAAAATATACTTTTTTCTTATTTACGTTTTATGTGGCTGGTTTCTAGAAATAAAGACGTTTTCAATTGAGACCATAAGCTACTTAAATTATTAACTACTAAAGTAAAATAATAATTAGGTAACATTACTGAAGTTCATAAACTATGAGAGCACCGAACAGCGACTCTAGCGAAAAGATAAACTGGATTGTGGGACAAACTTAACTTTTCCGTTGGGAAACTGTTGTCCCCAGACACCGACATAGGTCGCGGTCAGTTTACCGATTGCAAATAAATTTACAATCGCAATTTGTGATGTAACTGCAAATTTACGGTTTTCGGATTTTTCCCTCTGCCAGAAGCAATGTCTTATAGTACACTATAAGACATGCAAATGCTTCTTGGCAAATTTCATGATTCTAGGTCAACGGGAAGTACTCTCTAGGTTTTGATTCCCTTGCAACTGTCAAATTATGTGGCATAAACAATCGTATATTTTGATTGCGTTGACTTAGAAGTTTAATTTTTTCACAGCTCTAAGGGTTGCAGACCTGAGTTTTGATATGTACTTCGACGAGTTCTTGAGAAAAGGGGTCTTGACAGATAGACAGACAACGAAGTGATCGTATAAGGGTTTTTCTTATGCATGTAATTTTTGATGTGAACAATAAAAAAATTATGTATCTAATCTTCAATAATATTTTAATACTTGACACTGGCAAATTTAATTATTGATTTATTAACTCTTTATTGTTCACACCATGAAATTTGATAAAGAAGACAAAAAAAACTCCTTAAAACTAGTGCAAGTACTGGCGGCCTTATAGCTAAAAGCGATATCTTCCAGGCAGCCTTAGGATGGAAAGGATTTAATGCGCAAGAAGTGCGATGCCAAAATCCACACAGACGAAAGATTTAGAAAAAGGCATTTTCAATCATAGACAAAAAATGCAAGGTCTGTAACCAAAAACATAACGCAATGCATTTTTTTTTAATTTGAATTGTTTTTTCTGTCTCTACTTTCAATAGCCGGACTCTATTAGTTAGTTACAAGTAAAGCGAATACAATCGTGTGAATAATAGTTATTTATGATACAAGTGCGGTAGGTTGGTTATTACAAACGAGTAGACGAATGTAAGCCCGAGACGAAGTCGAGGGCTTACCATAGTCACGAGTTTGTAATAACCAATCCGCACGTGTGCCATACAACGTTTTACAACACATTTGCGAGAAAAAAAGACTACAAATGAAACAATTTTATTATTTTGTTTATAACTTAATATCAGTCACAACAATAGTTTCTATAATATAATAAGAAAATGGCGCGAACATTCAAATAGCGCCACTATCACGTGGTGAAAATTAGAACTACATCTTTCGTCTCATTTCTCTTTAGTATTAAACTGAGACAAACGTATTGAGCAAAAGCGCTTCCAAGGAGGTTTGATCATTCAGCTTATTTATTCTCGTAATATGAAACTCTTTTGTGGAATTCTTATGTAATTATGATGGAAATTAAAAAAAACCGTAAAGTACACGCACGGTGCTATACATCTGAGCGTGCGGACAAATTCATTTCCGCACGCTCCGTTGTATGATCCGTAATGTTTAACTTTCGAACGATGTATACAGGCTTCGTAAGTGCACTTTTTGAGCAAATGTGTTGTAAAAAAATATACTTCGCCCCATTTCAACATTCCATGGTCTGATTGGAAAGCCCTTCTGGAATTTATTGTGAGCTATCACTTTATTTATATTTCATACATACAAGGACGTATTAATACCCTGCCGATAAGGTATTTAACGTCCTTGCATACATACTCGTGGTTGCGCAGTGACGCATCATGCGATCAAATAAAACACCAACCTCAATATTACGCTCTTTGGCGTCCTGACTAAGATGTATGATTACCATTTTTGTAAAGCACTTACTGAACTAGATTTATGAATCCTTACAACTCAACTGTATAAAATTGTCACCAGAATGAACAAAACCAACGCTATTATAAATAGCTAATGTATATTTTAATTTGGAGTTAAATGACGGGTCCACATTAATATTTATACGCTTTCAGTTTATCTGATTCCTATTTGGGTTCATTCGACATGTTTATGTTTAAAACTTTAATTAAGTTCGCATGTTGGTCGTGATAGCAGAGACTGAAATAACGCTATTATTTACTTTGAGACATTATTAGGTACTACAGTGGTCTACGCTTAACGTCTTAATGTCCAGAGATTTATTTAGTAATGAAGTGGCTTTTTCCCACAGTTAGGTTAGGTTAGCTTGAGCACTGATGATAATGTTTTAGTGTAGATTTTAATGTGAGCAGATTTTTGTTGTAGTAATACTTGTAGCAATTATCTCTCAGCCTCAGAATAGATATTGGTGTTTGTCTTTCTCTCTTTCAATTTGGAACTAAATTCAACAGACAAATCGTGGACAAGTTTTCATGTAATGAATTCAAACGTAGTACATATAGATCGTTGATTCCAAGTTATTATTAGGTAGTTTATAAATTCAGGATTAACTTCATTCCACTTTTTATTTTTATTTATTTTGCTTCTCCACGGACTCCTGGGTCCATGCCCTTTGTCAACTTTTACAGTTTATTTTATTAACGATTTCAGATATAACATAAAACTAATGACCATACATCACTCCGCTCTCTCTTTTCCACCTTGGCGGGCCATATTTCAGGAAGGAATGCTATTGATAAAAAAGTGATGTATGTAACCAAATAATTATATCGTCATTTAAACAAACCCCTAACTACATTTTAAAATACCTTTTCAACGATAACCCGCACGAGCGGGTGCAGTGAAAAATAATTTTCATTGCCATTTTACATGTACCAGATTCAACCCCTAAAATGCAAAATTCATCGTCATCATAATTTCTGCCATAGGACGTCCACTGCTGGACATAAGCCTCCCCCATCGATCTCAAAAAGAGCCGGTTGGAAGCGGCCTGCAGCCAGCGTTTTCCTGCGGTCTCTTTTAGATCGTATATTTTTTATATTTTTAAAATTGAGATCTACATACAATATATTATATAAAATCTTTAATTTTGTAGTTTTATGCACTTACCTTAATAACTATAGAAGTTATAAAGTTCTAGGTGATGAATTAGGACGAACGTACAGACGGATGGATGGACGGATGGATGGTCGAATGAACGGACAGACGGACGGACGGAGACTACGGAACCTTAAAACCTAGTATTTTAGGTTCGATCTAACCAACGCTGACAGGCTAATCCCAAAAGCAAACACTCGACAAAACACAACATTAAGCCTCCATATCGGATAAGGTTGCCATAAGTAATTTATAGAGATAATGGGACTCAAGAGCTGAGATAAATTGCCTTTTTCTTGCGCCCTTGAACTCCGCAATAATGAGCTTCTTGTTGACGATGTATTTGGATGTAAGATTGATGTTGGGGATATATTTAAGCTGATGTCGGTTTAAATAGCCCGGCTTTGCTTTTAGAACTTTTATTATGGCAACACGAGTAAATAAGTGGTTTAGTAGAGATGTATTCGTGTAAAGTCTGAAGTTATGGCTAGGTGAATGCGGACTAAGTGGGGTTTTGTCTGCTTGTGCAATACGTGTAGCGAGAATTTAGTGGAGAGTATATTTTAAACATAGCTCGAATGGTGGTATTAAAATTGAAAATCAAGCTAGAAAGATAATGACGTATACCTCACTATTGGGTGAAATTAGACCGATTAAAATCGTCTTTAGAATTTGTTTAGAATTTGCTAAAGATTGTTTAAGAAATAAGAAATCAGATCTTTTTCATAATACAATATTTACTTTATTGTCACATGTTCCGTGAAACTTCATTGACGTGAAATTTGAGGGCGAATCGAATGGAACCCTAAATGTTTATTTATATACTGAAATCGAACCTACGCGAACTATTGGAAAATACGTTTTGCTTCCCTTTTATGGTTTCAAAAGATGTCCAAGTCAGCCTGTTATTAGTTGAATACATTTCAGTAATAGTTGATGTTTCACGTAGAACAGTATTATATAGTAGTAGATATTTTGTCTCCTTTTTTTTCTTGTTAGAGAATTTTGGCATCGCACTTATTGTGTATTTGCCAATGTGTTGAGATATTTAAAGCTAAAATATTTATTTATGATACAAGTGCGGAAAGTTGGTTATTACAAACGAGTAGACGAATGTAAGCCCGAGACGAAGTCGAGGGCTTACCATAGTCACGAGTTTGTAATAACCAATCCGCACGTGTGCCATACAACGTTTTAACAAAACACGTTCATACAACGTTTTAAGAAAAAAACAAAAAATGGAAATTAAAAAAATACCGTAACGTACACGCACGGTGCTATACAACAGAGCGTGCGGACAAATTCATTACAGCACGCTCCGTTGTATGATGCGTTTCATTATAGCACGCTCCGTTGTATGATCCGTATATTATTCGATTATTCGCTGAATGTTTTTGCTACTTATTAGGTACCTCGTACTTATAATACTTATAGGATATTTTTGATAAAAGTGTAACTGGATGGTTTTGGTATATTTAGATGATTAGATTGTTTTTGATTTTGTATTTTGGAATTACACCTACCCACCGCGGGAAGAAGTCGGCTCCGGGAATCAGGTTTCCTTGTCCGGAGTACGACGCGTTATAATAACTGTATCCACAAAATGTTTATCTAAATAAATTTTTATTATTATTATATTATTATTATTATAATGTTTAACTTTCGAAAGATGTATTCAGTTATCGTAAGTGCACTTTTTGAGCAAATGTGTTGTAAAAAATATAGTTAAACAAGCCATAGTCACTTTTTCAGAGCGGGCATAGTAAAACAGTTTTTTTTTAGTAGGTAACGAGTTTTAAATTATGTTTTTTTTTGCGTACGTACAATTAACATTGGTATTGAAAATACTCAATACTCAATACTCAATCATTTATTGCATAATTATTATGAAGTTCACATACAAATGTTAGGTAGCATGTTTACATTAGGTAACACATAATACACCCTGATTGGGTATGGCAATATAGTGCGGAGCGGATCGATTCATTTCATAATTGATTTGACTTCTAAATACTCGTTTAAGCTATAGTAACATTTACATACCAGCTTCTTTGCATTTGCTGCATTAGTAAGTACATTATAAGTGGTAGTTGGTGGTATAGTTATAGTAGGTATACAGTATCTAGTTTTGCTGTACAAACAGCAATCTGTATTATTGGAATAAAGAAGTTTAATATAAAGTGCTTTCTACTTTTATTTTCGTATTATTTACTACGACATTTCCTAGCATGAACTAAATCAACGAGATCGAAGTTAAAATAGAACACTTCAATATCGGAACGGGTCGCGGGTAAAAAGTTCCATACTCGGACCTAGTTTATAATACCTGTGACAACTGCAGTTTAGGTGAATAAAACCGTACATTTTGATCGAAGTTAACAAATATAGTATAGTTAACAGTTTACTACGGAAAAATATTAACAATAGATAAAAATATATTTATTTTGAAATACAATTGACATGGTTATTGTTTATCATGTTTGTGGTTGTAGATGCTTTCGAGGTAGTTCCACAAAAATATTTTGACTCAGTAGTTTTTGATCCAGTTCTAATATCTTCTTCACTATCTTCTCTATCTCTTCTCTTCTCTACATATCTAATATTATAAAATTATAAAGAGGAAAATTTGATTGTTTGTTTGTTTACGGTCGGTTCAGTAGTTTCGGAGCCTATTCAGCTCCGAAACTACTGAACCGATATGAAAAATTCTTACTGTAGGGAAGCTACACTATCCCCGGGTGACATTGGCTATAATCTATACCCGTGCGAAGCTGGGACGGACCGCTAGTAATATTATAAAGAAGAAAGATTTGATTGTTTGTTTGTTTGTTTGCATAGAATAGGCTCCAAAACTACTCAACCGATTTGAAAATTTCTTTCACTGTTCTGAAGCTACACTATTCCCGGGTGACATTGGCTATAATCTATACCCATACGAAGCTGGGGCGGACCGCTAGTTATACACTAAAGTCGCTTTCCGCGTCTGTCTGTCTGTCTGTATAGCCGCCAACTCCTCCTAAACCACGCAACGGATTTTGATGCGGTAGACCGCATCAAAATCCGTTGCGTGGTTCACCATCAGTTAGATAATTCTTCACGGAAGGTGAACTAGTGACCAGCCCCGGCTTTACACTTAAATTACACCTATTATTATTCAATTGCTAAAAACTACAAAATATTTTTTATCAGATTCAACAAATTTTACAAAATAAAAACTTATTTTTCATAGATCACGTGACTTGGCTGCAAACGTTCTATGTAGGTCAAATGTCGACGTCATAATCAAGTAATAGAGGCAATAATTGTATTGTATGGTGAATGAGTACTTGTTTGCTTGCTTGTGACGTCACTGAAGTAACGTGGTCCCATAAATGCCAAAGAGAGCGATTAGAAATGAAAGAAAGAAAACATTTATTTTGTGCACAAACACTACAACATCAACATACAGCAGTTCAAAACAGTCAAATACCCTTTTGTGTTTTGATATTATGCTTACTACTTTTGAAGTCTGTTTTTTATATTTATAATTATTTGTAGAAAGAAACTTGTTTATTTAGTAGACTGCCCAAACGCTAACACCATTGCTTCAATTATTTTATCTGATCTAATAAAACGCTTTTCCTAACGAGCAGATGATAGCAAAACATTAGTAGAGTAACAAACTCTATCGAGTTGGCATCCTCTTTTATTTGAATACGGAAATTAATCACAGGCAAAGTCACTGCGGAAAACTGGCCGTGTTTTCCAGAATAATAAATAAATCTTAGAGCCCTTGGGAGAATTAGCCCAGATTTTATCACTTCTTTTCGGTTTGATAAATACATGATTGATTGTTCAGTAATTACAATTTTCACCCATTAGCGAAGATATATCAATCTTTTAATAAAGATGCTAGGCCTTGTACGACACGTCGAAAATACAAATTAAGCTTATTAAGAAAGTGTCATGCTTGACAGCTATTTCACGTTAATTTTCTGGATAATAAATGAGCGTATATTCTTCCACCCATACATTAAAGTAGACGAAGTACGCATATTCTATACGTGAAATACGTATCATAATCCATAAAAATATTAATTTCATTATTTGTATGCATCTCGATTCCTTTGTATTTTTTACATATCGAATATTCCATACATCGCCCGCTGACACAAGTGCACGCGTTCTACGGAAATACCACTCTTGGTTTGAATGTTCGAAATTATTTTAATAACACTAAACGTTTTTATCCAAAACTTACAGCTTAAGTTGCACAACGAGCTATGGAGAGGGCTATGATTCTCTACGAGATTAAAAAAGAATTAATTAAGAATTAAAAAAGGAGATTCGTAGACGAATGAAAATTTTCGACAAAGCCCACCGGATTAGCAAGTTGAAGTGACAGTGGGCAGGGCACATAGCACGTAGAACAGATGGTCGATGGAGCCCAAAGTTTCTCGAATGAAGACCACGGACTAGTAAGTGCAGCTTAGGACGATCTATAAGATGTACGGACGACTTAAAAGATACCGCGCAGGAAAACGCTGGATGCAGGCCGCTTCCAACCGGCCTTTTGGAAATCGATGGGGGAGACCTATGTCCAGCAGTGTGTGGACGTCCAATAGTTGAAATGATGATGATGATGATGAAAAGTTTTCGCAAAGCAAATACAAGGTTGGTGAAGTATGACCAGTTTTGGCAAAAAATATAACGTCCAAGAGAAAAAACGTTAAACAAATAGAATCTTAAAAAAGATTCAATTAAAAGCTAGAATAAAATCACTCGATTCGTGTAGCGTAAGTATCAAGTGTACGAGGTGCGTTATAAACAAAGTACTAATAGCTCGCTTGAGGCAGATTTCTATCAACGCCTCTGTTAATGAGGATTTTAGAGCCACAACTTATTGTAATTTATAGATTCCAAAAATTCCTTGGAGAAAGATCACATAGTCAAATATATTATTACGTTAACATTTGACTTTGATGCGCAAACGTGCTGACATAAAAAATTTACAACCAAGAAAAATGTTAACAAAGACATAAGAACAGGGAAGTAAATCATGCAGTCATCATTACCAATCCAGAGGTGTAATCTTTTCAGATCCAAAGAAACATAAACGGAACAAAAATAGTGCCAACGCGCTCCGAGCTCCAATATTTTCACTTACTGGATATTCTGTTCAGCAGTTATTTTTTACGAGAGAAGCTTCATAGTAATCATCGCAGAATGCAGTTCCAACGACGCAGTTTAGCAGGATTAATTTAGTATAAAAACTAACAACTGCACCTCGTAAAAAGTGGATGTGACTCTTTTGCTTGTCTTTAAGATTTAAAGTTTTATTTTCGGCTAATGCGTTCTATTTAGCAGTTTATTTTTAAACTTTCTTCTTTAGATTAGATTAAATTATGACAACTTTATACTGAAAACGTAGATAGGTGTCAATTTTGTGTGGTGATTTTGCCCATTGCAGAGCAGGCTAAAGCCTGTAGCCAAATCGGTCCAGCCGTTCTCAAGTAATGCGATTAATAACGAACATCATTTCATTTTCATTTATATATACAGATTATACTGTTATAAATACAATGGTAGTACAGCACCTACAGCACCTAATTCGTTACTGGAAAAATGTTTACTAATGTAAAGCCTGAATGGAGTTAACGAATAAAAACCTGCCAGATATAAAAAGGTAGGTATTTGAAATGCGAACTCAGCTGGCTTAATAATTAGATTAATTTATAATCCTGCCCTAAATATGCAAAAGAAAATACGTTCATAAATCAAGCAATTCAGTCAGACAAAAAAGTAAACATACAAACATACAGACGACATTACAATAAAAACATGATATATTGTCTGAGAATCATCCCAGAATACGAAATTGTCTAAAATTTTACTGTCTTCAGAGTAAATACAATAAAAGAATCCCTTTAATTACCGACAATGATGGTTGTATGCATGCAATGATCATATCTGAAACTATCCATTTTACTAGTACTCACTTATTTATTGGGTCACGATGGGTTTTCCTAAACTACTATGTTTGTATTCGATAATATCTAAATGGGTTTATTTATTAGTCTTGTTGAACATTATAACAGCAAAAGAACACCATATTCCCCAATGTATTTAAATAAATTACTTCTTTCTGTAAATATGTATATCCGCTCTCGATAACCTTAAAATACGCGGGCAAAAAGAATCCAGGCAAGCGTAAACGGCATTAGAATTATAAGTAGGTAAAGTAGCTAAGCATATCAACCCAATAATGTTAGGTCTATAAGTAATGATGTTCATATCGAAAAATACGTAACCAAAAAATTTACAAAATAAACCTAGCTTTATTACGAGCATAAATTTTAAACGCTCTAACGCGCTCGTTGTTACCCGTTTCTCTTTGTTTGCACATTATTTAAGCGCAATAAATCAACGGAAATGAGAAGATTATTTATGACAAATTCTAACCTTCATGACGCCCGTGGCTTTTCCTATATTAGTTTGGTGATATTATTAAATTGCTCGCATAGTAAAGATCTTCCACGCTGAATCTACCCACCCAAAAGTGTTTGCCCAAAACTAGCAGCGGTTTCACCCGCAGCAGTTTTACAGAGCTACCGCCTACCTAGGTATATATTTTTTTCTTTTAATAATATGTTTTCTTTTGGCTGCCGCCTCACCTGATATGTGGTCTACGATGGAGTACGCTTTCCTATAGGAAACCGATTTTAAGACACCCAGATTGTAACTATCGGGGAACAACGGGGGACAATTAGCAATTCGCACAATAAAATTGGAATCAAAGCGCTTTGTATGAGTTTTTGGAATATCAACCGTGAAGCGGTGTTGCCTTTTCATGCCCAATCTAGCAGTCCCGTTAATCCTATATCTCCATACCAAATTTTGTCAAAATCTGTCCAACTATTAAGTGCAGACAAACATACACACTCACACACTTAAATAAAAACTTTCGCATGTATAATATAAGTGTCTGAACCAAAATTTGGCTAAACGTATTCAATTAAATAGTCTGTGCATTTAGATTACAATTGTTGCAATACAAATTAGACGTTATTATAACAATTACACTGGATTTTAATTAATGAGGCGGTATTTGTAAAATATTTCTTAAGCTCGGTCAAAGCATATAATATATTTACTCTGAAAGTTGCAATAACATTGTAAAAAGCAGAATTAAACAAATAGAAAGTGAGAAGAATTCGTAATTTTCATACAGCTTTTTATGTTATTGCAGCTGTTACAGCAAATAAATGCTTGGACCGAGCTTAGTTAAACTCAGGGTACTATTTTCTTGACTATCGTACTAGACCCTAGATCTACGCGCTACTCTGAATAAGCACGTGGATATTATGTAGATTCATTTGTTTGTAAATCGGTGAAATATGTAATTGAATTACAGAATAAACAATAATATAAGCAGTAAAGCTCGTTGATGCTACGGCATTTTGCTTGCAAGACATCTACCGAGATGGGTATAAGATAAATAATTCATCAGGAACACTGATATCTCCAAATAGTTATTTCGATCACAATTATGTATAAGATAGAAGTAACCCCGTTCAAAATATTATAGAGATTTTATTTCCATTATGGGATCTATTCATCAGCCCCAAAGATTACGGGCAACATTTACCTAAATCTCTCTATTAACATACCATTGAATATCATGAATATTTCATAGAATATTAAATAGGAAAGCTGAATGCGTTTATTTTGGTCGATTATGAAAATAGGCATAAGAGCAAAAATAAAATTGCTGAGATTAAAAATAATGTTGAGGCGGTCGCGCTGGATACAAATCATTACACAATTACACATCCTATATGCAAGAACTAAAGTATATAGAAATTAAGTAGGTAGGTATACTTACATCAGACCTAACCTTGTAGTATGGTCTGCAAATTTGGCAAAGCTGTCAATGTTTTGTACTACAGGCGTGTATCTCAGGAGGACTAATACAGTTTACCAACTTTTCTAAAATTTTATATTAATTATACTGCGTTGCTTGTTTCAGATTCACCATAGTAGTCCTGAGAAAGTAGAATGGCATAAAATGACAAAGCGTCAGTCAGCTTTAAAAATGAGAGCCCCAAAGAACGGCCATGACTCTCCGTCGATCTGACAGCTTGCCCGCGCGACTCCGGGTCACCCCTGTCCCATCAGACCCAAACCAGAATAAAATACCAGACTCCACGACCGTCCCAGACTTCAACCACACGCCCGTCCGGGAAGAAATTATCGCCACTTGGAAATCCCTCTACACAGACGTCAACAACATAAAAAATGAATTTACATCAAAAAACGGGGCCGTCGGCCGTATCGCGGACAGAAAGGAGTCCATTACGAACAATTTCAATGCCGCTTTTATGTGTAACAATAGAAATGTGCGAAAGAAAATCACTTATGATAATCGGAACGAAGGAGAGGCCGATCGGTGCGTGTCACTGCCTTTGGATCCAGGCCAAGCAGACCAGCTCGAGAGTGGCCGGAGCTTCACGAGGCGGCGGAATCTGCTACAGCGACTGTTCTCTTGGAAAACTCAAGAGTGCAACTGCCGGGAGCGGTACATGCCAAAATACGCGACGCCTAGGCTCCGCCCGGAAGACTTTCTGTGCACGTGTGGTGCGAGCGCCAACCGTCTCAATTTACCGAACAGAAGGATTGCTAAAAACACAGAGCGAGGCCGCTCCAAAAGTGTAGGCTATGAAACGGCGCGTGAAGTGGCTCGATTCCGTCGGTTAGTGCAACGGTTTTCTCGTATTTATCAAAATGTAGTTTTTAAAGTGGAATGGAAAAGTTTGAGTACTCTTATTGGTATTAGGTTAGACACAGTTTAGTAATTGAAAAGGCAAATTTATGCATCAACATTCTAGGGATGGAAATGGAAACTAGCAAAGCCGGTTTCACTGCGCCAGTTGGATTTCAAAAGTCGATACAAGATCATTTTCCTGTCTAGTTATTTCTTATTTTCACCTTGAAAGCTACATTAGAAGTGTGTGACACATCAGGTGCGCGAGTGCTGGTGCTACAGTGGGTGCAGAGACAGCGGCCGCGTTGCGAGCGCGTGCTGCGTTGACGCTTGCTCGCCGATACTATCCCGAAGGAGGCTGGGGCTGGACGATTACCGTCGTGGGCACGTTAGTCCAAGTTCTCTCGCACGGCTTGCAGCTTGGAGGCGGTGCAGGACCTATAGCCTGCACGGCTGCGATCAAGTACCGAGTGTCACCGCTCTACACGCATGGTAAGTTGCACCATTCTTATTCATGATTGTTCGTTGTACTTCTATTGCAAACCTCGTTGATATACTCACAGAAAAATCAAGTAGTTTAAGTTTAAGTAGGTAGGTATAAGTTTGTACCTGCAGAATGAGACCCTCCCAGTATAGGGTAAATCTCCAGTATGTAGGGTAAGCAAACCGTTAACTGGCTAGCACGGGACGTGTGATAGGTAAACAGAATTTTCCTTAGGTTGAGCAAAGACTTGTGTGTCCTGTGCTACAACGTATGATGTATAAATATATAAAATTTTATCATCAATCTTAATTATGAATACGCATACCTAAGTAAATAAACTCCTTATAACCTTTCAGTGATAAAAAAATATATGAAAACGCATGTTTTGGAATATCTATAATAGATTATTATAAACAAGTAAATATTATGATGTATATATAAATTTATATACAATTTTATTATTAATCATAATAATTAATACGCATAAATAAATAAACGCGTCACCTGTGAGTAATTAAAAAGAACACGTGGAATAGGTATATGTTTACATCCTTTGTCCTTTTTAAAAGATTATTATGATAAAGTAAGTACAATTTTCATACCTTTATACTCTATTCCACTTCGATTATCAAGGAAAAGTTATTTTATTTATGTCTGTACAATGTCTGAACTTCGTTGGATAAATTAAGTAGGTTTTAGCCAAATCTTTTTTATGAATCAGAGCGTTAAAAAATTATGTGATACAATAAATCCAGTTATGCTATTAGCAGTAATATTTTTTTATTTCCTTAGCCGTTCATAACTTCGAAGGACTTCCTACGCTCTCAATAAAAAAACGTTTTCCTTGCGTTTAAGACATTCAAATGAGCAGGGTCGGTGACAGATTTCTGAGTGAGGATCGATGTTCCCATGATCCAAGAAAACAAGGTTTAGCGCTCTGGGTGTTGTCCCGTAATGACGTCACTGTCCAGTTGCCACATTATTTTAACAAACGCAGATACTGAGAAAATTTTTTTTTTATAATCTATTAAATGAAATACAAATAGCATTTCAATTGTCATTTGGTTTGTCCGCGCAAGTTAAGCACGAATTGAATATATTAAACACAATTTTATCAAAACCACATTGATTTATTGGATTTCCACAGGATTCATTATACGAATATTGGGGAGTCATAACTTCACGCTACTGTTATCACAGAAAATCATAGAGAGTCCGCCATTCTTTCGTGTATCGTCATCTCTCTCGAACTTGTTGTAAATTACTTATTCTGCTTTTGCTTATGCACGTGTACGTGTATCCATGACATTGGTGACATCATTGCGGGACGCCCACGTAACATTATTTCTCGGAGCGCTATACCTGGCGGAGTATATTATTATACCATGGATTTTCCATTATGATCTAAAAAGGTTTTTTTTTAACGGGGCAAGAGCCTTTAATAACTCAAAAAAAGTTTTCAAGTATAATTATCAAACTACCTCGTTTATTTTTAACTTTCGGACTATCCGTGATCTCCTGAAGGTTACAGCAAAAAAATGCTTCCAGGAATTTTTGCAATTTCAGGCCCTTTTTCTGGCTAACCCGACCGGGTTTTAAATACTTGAAGATTTACGATTTAAATGTTATGGACGATACAAAAATTTGATGACCGGCAGAATTAGAACCTGCACCATCATTTATACTTCCTGAACGTTTTATTCGCTAAGCTACGGCTGCTGACTACGCTACGGTTCCTCAAGTATGGAACAACACTTCAAATATAGTAAAATACTTTTGTCACTAAATAGTCATTATGAAGACAATTTTGATTGTAAAATTTTACTACAATCTAACAAAGAGTAGGTATAAAAGTAGTTTTTGCGGATAACATTTCAAACCTAAAATTGTCTTAGAAATTGTGTGCAGGGTTTTACCTACGACGTCTGAATTGAACTGAAGAGAAAGCCAGCGTTTTCAGTTGACATTGTGATAAAAATGCGGGTAGATCGTAGGCAAATAAATCAAGCTCTCTACCAATATCGAAGCATCACCCGGGTGTTCGAATATTAAGAACGTGAGACGCCTTTTTCATTCGTCAGCCCAAGGTTAGGCAATAAATTATCCTAACTGATATCTTTTTACACATCCTAAGTGTTAGAGTAAAAACAAATCTTATTATAAGTACCCGTCAAACCCTATTTTATATACAATGTTATTATTAAAGTTATATGATTATTTACGGGATATTTACCGTGGTAAGGTTGTGGAAAGTTATTATTAATTAGCTAACAATTTCTCGGAAGCAGTTTCCGACAAATTTTGTTTCATTACTTTACGCGGTTTTATATGAGAACAACGGGAGCCCCGGGAAGCTTAGCCCTTAGTCTATACAAAATTCTTGCGTGTCGCTTCCTCTGAAATCAGTCTAAAAGTCTTGTTTGTATGACTTGATATTTCATTATATCTGTCTAAAACTAGTGTATTTCCGCAATTATTTACGCCATGTTTTATTTTTTGAGTAACGCAATGGGGAAATACTCATTTTATCTTATTTCAAGCTACACCTCTGTACGAAAATTAAGATTAGTTTTTTTTTTTTTTACTTTTGTGTACTCAGTCTCAGATTTCCAAAAAACGCAGCGTAGGTAGGCCTCCCACTAGATGGACAGACGATACCGTGAGAGTTGCTGGCATCCAGTGAATCCAGATGTCAGGCTGTCGCTCAGTGTGGAGTTCTAAAGGGGAGGCCTATGATCAAAAGTGGACGTCTAATGCCTAATTATGTTTTTTTTTTGTTGGTGATGACTCAGACTATACGAACCTACTTACTCTGCATAATGATGACATTATTCCCGGCACCATTTGTATAACACAATGTGTCTGTGTACAAAGCTTTCGGAAGTAGAGCTACATGCATATTAATACGCACACTCTGCGGTAGATTCAGAACAGAGTACCATCGCAGAGTACGGATAAAATAAATAATACCAAAACGAATAGCATTTTTAATTTACTTGGTTATTTTCCGGAGTATTTGTACATATCGGGGTAAAACCAGAAAACATTAACCTATTTTCAACCGAATTCAAAGAATGGCGTTCTCAAATTGTACCTCTTCTTTTAACAATCTTTTATGTTTGTTAGTTTAGGTCAAATATAGCAAACTGAATTAGAACCAGTTCCTCCTAACCGATTTTACTGAAATTTTGCATACACCTTTAGTTGTGACAATAAAAATATGCAGAAGTGTAATATTTTCAAAATGACCGTCAAAATAAATAAAAACTATTAAAAAGATAGTGGCGCAATTTATAATGTGAAAATAATAATTTTACATTACATGGCTATTTTTTATTCACCTAAAATCTCTCGTAGGCAGCTTCGTTTCAGCTTTATATCATACCAGATAACTTAAAGATTAAAGAAGATTAAAGATTTTTTATTTCTTAAAAAGTAACACCTATAAAAGTAACACTTATATTCGATGTCTTGAATAAAAATTGTGTTTATTTTTTAATTATTATAAAAGTATGCCTCTAACCTTAAAAGGTCTCAAATAAGAATCAAAGAGAATATAAATACTACGATAAGAATAGGCAAAAAATAAAAGACAAAAAATCATGAATGCTAAAAAAAATTTTTTATTCATGTCATTAACAAAAGCTGTCAGGTTTGATGCAGGGAAGTGAACGAGAGAGGTTTTAAGGTGAATTAAAAATAACCCCATAGTTCTACTCCAAGCACATTCTAAAAAGCTAGCTACGTGTTGAAAACTTAGCAGTGTAACAAGAGCTATTTTTGCCAGACTCAGATTATGGTGAACCATTCGAATGGGAACAATCGCTTGTTTGCAAAACGAATTTATAGCGATAAACGATTTCTAGCTTAGTTCTATGTTTTCCTGGTAACATTTGTCCATTTGATCTCTATATTGTTTTCGTTGGTACATTCATTAGAATGTGTGTCATGTGAAATTTTATGAAATAATTACTACAAACGCTGCAACGAAAATTCTTTACTGACTTCCAAAAAAAAAATACTCCATTCGATACATAATATTCGACTCTATATTTTTTGTGTGTTGTTACGTAGTATCGCTAATTGTGAACCGGGTTCTTTTTATTTAATACGTTATAATATCCCAGAACAAATACGATCAAGGTCGGGACAACTTGAAGAAACTTCACAACAAGTCCTCAATACCACAATACCTGGCAAAATAAGGGTAGAATAGTTAAGTCAGCGACCCAAAGTCGTGCTCCGTTAATTTAAGAAGCTCCGCTGCTGATTTGGGTTGGTTAGCAAGGGCAAATCAATACACCCCAAGCGATATGTCAGTGCAAGTCTTATCACCCCTACTTTAAATTAGAATTAGGTTATAATATCTCCAGGGTATAGTCTTATTTCCAGTCTTATTTTTAGGCCGCTTCCAACCGGTCCTTTTGGAGATGGATGGGGGAGGCCTTTGTCCAGCAGTGGACGTCCTATATGGCTGAAATGATAATGATGATGATCATAGTCTTATTTAAATTTTAATAAAATATTCAACCTTCAAGGGTTGAAAATTATAGGATGAATCCCGTTTATCGTACTTTCTGTGTGAAGTCGGTAGTAATTAATTTGTAAAAATTTACTGTCGCCAATGTTCCGTTATTGTTATGTTGTTTTGCTGTCAAGTGAATAGGTTTCTTCTAGAGAATCGTGCTCCATTGTAGACCGCATTATCACTTAACGTTAGGAGAGGAGGCGGTCAATCGCAAGCAAAAAAAATAAAAATTGGCAAAACCATTGAAACACACAACAAGTTTTAAATCAATATACGCTATTAGGATTTAATCCACTGCTTGACATAAGCCTCTCCTATAAAGCACCACGTAATGCTCGAGATTCGGCAGCTCTTGTCATCAGCTGCTTTTCGCAGCTCTCTACTAGGCCAAAGGGTTCAGTAGCACTCTCCGTTTTCTATATTTTAGTACATTAATATAAAACACGTTCAAAGTAGGAAAATTACCACTTAAAGTAGTGTAGTTTAGTCATCATTACACACAAATTTCAATAACAGCAAAATATTTCCGATAAGTAATCGAAATTATTTTCTTAACAAATCCTTACAATAGAAATGTTTTCCAAGACACAAATTCTGCGAAAATATTCTGTAACTTTTCAATTGTATTATTTTGAATAGACTGTAACCCAGAAAGTGGGCGTCGGTAAGACTTTCCACATAAACTTCCGAGAACAAAGTTTTTAAGCCATGATTTGCAACAACATGATTGATATTTGTGTTGGACTCTGTATTTTTAGACAATACGATTCAAAACCTTTGCAGTCTATTTTATTGCTACAGATAGTTGATGTAAAATCATTTACATAAATTTAGACATTCTGAAGCTGCATCTTTGATAAGAATTAACAAATTAGAATTATCAGAGTAATATCGTCTAAATCAGATACGCAGATGCTGGATGACATTAAGTAAGAACAAAATAAATTAACACACTTTCAAATTATGTTAATTATATTTTGTTTATGACACAGGAATCACTCACGTATGATTAAGCCAGTTAGTCAGACCGCATTCAGCGGCTTTTTTCAGGGTCAGTGCGCGCACGCACATGGCGAAAGCGGCTGCTGATCGGGCGCCGGTAGGGGCGCATAGAGAAATATGTTGCGCCAGCACGCATGTTAATTATACTTAAGCTTTTTTTATGTAGACATTAATTTATTGGATCAACACATATAAACCAAAAACAAAACTTAGGGTTGATTTCTTCTTACGCTGACGTCAGTCAAGCGTAAGAGGAAAACGACCCTAAGTTTTGTGTTTAGTTTATAGATATAGTTTCAATTAATAAATTTTAATTTATTTATTTTAATTAAAGTCGGTGAAGCGTAAGAGGAAATCGAATGTAGCAACTGTGCGAAATCACCATCACCACCACACAACCACTGTCTATTGCAAACTGCAGCGTCGCTGATCATCAACATCGCAGTATGGTGTAGAACTTAATTTATACTCCACAGATTATAAAACCTGATTCTTTGGTATATTCTGTACTCGCGACAGACATCAGCGACCAACGTCACAGTAGAAGAAAATCAAGCCTTACTGTAAGATTATCAAACAGTACTTAAGAATATCATAGGATATAACGACAGTTTTTTTATATTTAAATCTGTCTAAACAATCACCTTTTTTCAACTTTCTGACGACTGAGAAAATCCGCCCTAAAGAATAACGTAACATAAACAGACATCCAGATTTAGTTGAAACGGAATGTAAATATTGGTAAATCAGTCTTCAAAATTAACGATGAACTCAATCAGATATTAGAAGTAGAGCAAAATAAATATTGATTTCAACACCCAATCTTGGCAAAATAAATAAAGAATCAAAATAACTTTGACCTAATTAGAGAATGAATCGAATACCGGAAGAAATGCGAGTACCTACGGCTATCAGGTATCCAATTTAATTAAATATAATATACGTAATGAACTTTTGAAAAAGTCAGCGAAAGCTGAGTGACTTCATTCTTTCCAAATTAATTATGTGCTCACATAATCATTTAGAAGTTAGGTATTTATTAACACAAAAATTTGATAAGGGGGAAATCAGCTACTTCATCCAATTCTTTTATAGCTAATTTAGGGTTAGACAAGACATAAAATATTTTGTGACAAAAACACTATATATCATGTTAATAATCTAAATGCGAAAGTGTGTTTGTTGGTTCTTTTTAATATTTATGTATTTCGAATGCCAAATAGGCAAAATTGTGTCTTACAAAATCATATATTTAAGACCTGAATTGTAACTACAATTAAAGCGAAACATAGTACTTGAACTTAAACTTCTTTCACGCTGTAATTTTTTGCATGGATATATTATAGGTCAAGAGCCGGAGAGTGACCTAGGATACTTTTTATGTCAGAAAATTGTACGATTTCTGAGGGAATGGCCACGTAGATAGAACCATGGGGCGCAATTTTAAGGCGGTTTAAGGTACTAGACCTTAAAACGATAAAAAAGTAAACCATAAACTACTGTTTTCTGTTTTAAACTGGCCCTATATACTCAACCTGATGCCATTTAATGACATAGTTAAAGTAGTAGGTATAAATCATCAATCGCCCAACTGCTACCGATCCATCTCTCAGGTTATATTACAGCCCTTTAGTTTATACTATTATTACTGTAGTATATAGAGTATACTTAACTATGTTGCAACTATAGCGACTGTTTGCCTCAGTTATATCATTATTAACAATTCATTTCCCGTGATGGAGCTCCCCATATTTCCGAATGGTAGGCAAAAAGTTCAAAGTTAGGTGCAGACAAAACGGTCTACGGTAACGGTAACGGTTTTTACTAGAACTCGAAGCTAAATCTCGACAAAACACTCATTGTATCAGTTCGCATAATATTTTGCAATGGCGAGTTGAAAACCATCACCTCGATTGAAATTCTGGCATTTCATCTACAACCTAAACACGGTAAATATTCATGTAATAATAATCTAACAGTAACTGTACTAAATTACGTTCAATAACGTTAATTTCAACGGCAATAAATACATGGTTAGCAAAAAAATTTTTTTTTTTTTTTTTTTTTAATATAATAGTCGACAGACAAGCGACGGGCCACCCGATGGTAAGAGGTCACCGTCGCCTATGGATACCTACAATACCCGGGGCATTGGCGGTGCGTTGCCTACCTTTGAGGACTCTATTCACTCTTCGCTTGAAGCAATAAGTTCATTAAGTTCTGGGTACTGCATATTTCTAACAGCACAATCAACCCTCATTTTGATAGCAAAATGGTGATAATGCTTCCAGTAACAAGTGTGAACCAACAATTTAAATTTTGAATGCTATGGATAAATGGTATTATGATAATACTAAACTTTCTATCTGCAGTTCTATTGAAATATTCAACAGTAGCCGTCTGTGGCGTTATTAGCTACAGCTGCTTATAACGACACCTAAAGACATGCTCTTTTGTGCTGAAACATGCATACAAAGTATTTGTTTATATTAAAATGTAAATACAATTTTATTCAAGCATGTTATACCTTATGATAACGAATTAAAAGGTAATAATGCGTGTATTGACGCTGGTATGATAGTATAGATAGGTAAGTACTGAGGAATGTAACACTTTATTTTTCTTAATATAATTGTAGTATATACTTTGCGATGATTTCGAGTTATTGTGAGTTCTCTACGTTCTTTGATTTACATTAGCATAAAGTAATTTACATAATATGTTGCAATAGACATATACGTATACGTCTTGCTTGTTATATTTATTAAAGAGCTAATCATATCATGTACTTGAAGGGCAGAATGGTGATAGGTCTATTCTAATTAGAATTCTAATTACATTTATTGTAATTATAATGCAAAAATTAACTATCCCATTCTCAATATGACTTAATAATCCTCAAAGAACCAATTCCCAAAATGGCAAATACAACAAATGCGTAATTCTCAAAATGGCCAATCCTACAAATGCCTAAACTTAGAATATTTATGTTCAATACTTATCTACCTAAAATACCTTTGCCACATCTTTTGTCTTATATCATTTTTTTTTTTGCTAAGTTGGCTTTTAGCGGTAACATCATAAATAACTTTCTGATATATTTAGAACTATGCTTTCACAATATTCCCTACCTACAAGTACATTGCTTTTCTGTCTTGGCTACGTTTCCCTTTTCCATTGTCTTCCCTATTGATAGTAATTGTCAAAGCGTGGCTAAGTGCGCCCTATACAAACGCTACCCTTTAGTGAACCTTTTGTCCTCTATCGGAAAAGCCGTTTTCGGAGCAATCGATTAATAATAACCTATCATAACTTACGCACTCTTGAAAAAAGATTTATTTACTTTAGAAGAAATTATTTGTGTTGTAAGTTTTTTTTGTGACGTGTGCGATATCTTTGAAAGAACCCAGCTGCTTTGGGTTCAGCTGGGCTACGTAAGATTGCATCCCCTCAAACCTTCTTGGTAGCCGGCTTCTTTACCAGACGGAGGGCACCAGAATCTCCATAGAAATACACTGGTACGCTGCCTGAAGCAACACTCCCGGGAATTGCTTGGAGATATTTCGATTCCTCTACTAACAATGAACGGCGCGGGTCACACCGCGGTTTTGTCTTTGTGGGCTCGCTCGAATGGAGGTCAGATCCCCAAATCTCACCACCCTCAGGCCCAAAAACCCTCCTTTAGTCGCTTCTTAAGGCAGGCAGGAACATGCTGAAGCATTATTCTAGGTCTAAGGTATTATTATAAGTGAAATAAGGTGATTTCGGATAATTTGGCTGAGTCCTTAGACCCTCAGCTCATGCATACCTAAAGGATCGATAAGTTAATCTTTGCTTTTGTCAACATCCCACATACGTGAAGGGACACGCGTGAAAGTTTTTTTTTACCAGGTTAGCTTATCGAGCGTCGCATAAAAGGGTACGTGTTCAGTCCGCCCAAAAACCTCGGACATGTCTTGGCAATTGTTGTAATTACAAAAAACAACCGGTAAAAAGTATACCTTTTTATACTAGTTCCACATAATCAGGGATACACCAATTAACTGCCAACAAAAAAAAAAACGCAAAAACAAAATTAAAAAATGATTATTCTGTTAACAACATATCCTTGATTTCGAGAAACTAGTAATAGAATGTTCTTAGAGTGCAAAGGAAAAGCAATTCGTTAGACCTCAAAGCCTCAAACCACACAATGTGTGCCACTTTGACTTGAGTACATTTTCCCGATGTCGGCTCATGACAAGGTCGGCGAAAAAATTATTTGCTGGCTTTTCTAACTTTTCGGATTTGCTACTTGCCTTATTCATAAATATTCGGTAAGATCTATCCAATAAAATTCTCTGTCTACTAATCTCTGTCTGTAATCTATGTCTGTAACTATGATAAACAGACTTTACCTCACTGTAGATCGAGCGAGACAAGTTCACGCGAGTTTTTATGCAGTGATTGCTTCGTCAACTTCTCGCTAACAGAAGTGTCATCAATGCAAACTTTAGCAAGACTATCAAAGTTTCTGAATACAAGATCCAGCGGCCTGTTCTGGTATCTTTTAGTCTAGGTCTCATCTATAAGTGTAGGTTTCTTGAAGGCGAAGACCATTATATCAGAAAAGTTTGTATAATGGTCATACGAGTGCAGGGGCCTTAAGACTATGGTCAGACAGCGTAGGCTCAGTAATAGGGTCCCATATTTAACTTGCGTATGGAACCCTAAATGAAATGAAAGAAAGTTTCTTTCAATATTTTTTTTTGCAATTTGTTTCTGTCAGCGATTATCCGATTCCAAACGAATTGCAGAGATGGGTATGATGAAACGTGTCATTAAGCAATTGGAAATGGAAGCGTTGCTGATCTGAAACAATAAGTGAAGTGACCAGATGCACTGAAACTCACTTATTCTAATGAAATCGCGTGTTTACTCTACTTACTTGTATAATACAAGTGAATGCGGATTAAGTAGGTATGTTTTTGTCAAAATTTTAATGTCTGTAAAAAGTTAAATTGTCAAGTGAGCATAATATGCTTTTATTAAGATTCCATAGCCATGTCAGAAAACAGGATTACAAAAGTTTATTTTGCAACAATGAATAAAAAAATAATTACATACAGTCGAATTGATAACCTCCTCCTTTTTGAAGTCGGTTAATAAGAAATATGTAAACAAAACTGGATTTCACGGGATGCCCGGTAAATTTGAAACAAACCGTATCTGGGCGCGATAAGGTTCACGTTCGAGTGATTTTCCAACTGAGCGGATTAGGTGCCGCAATTAGCTGTTGTCTGTAAGGCCCCAGGACGGGATAAAAGAGCGTATGACGTTACGTCGGCATAGAAGTTTGTTTTACAGACAAGACGCCCCAATAAATGTTTCACATCAAAAACATGAAAACAGTGCGATTCGATGCGTATTTTAGACATAGACATAAGCATAATTTGTGCATCACGCACGTGCAAATTGCACGCAATTTGTTTTACGCATCGAATACTCTTACTTCATCCATAGGTACATTATCCCAAAAATCGGCTCCTAACTGCATGCTAGCAGCCAGCATGTTGCATGTTAGATTTATTATATTTTTTAATATAAATGATTTCTTAGGTTTTAATGATTAAAACACGTTGAAATTAAACACTTATATCGGTGTTTACCGTTGTTATTTTACATTATTTTAATATTTTCTGATGTTTCGAACACTTTGCAGTATCCAACTATCCGTGCAGTCACAGGTAGACAATACGTGGGTATGTATTTTTTTTATGTCGGGTATTAATTATTGTAGCCGGATTCAATAAAACCTCCGTTGTTTGCTCTGTGAATTAAAACGCATAAAATATTACCAAGTTCGATAACACGAGTTAAATTGGGAACTCGTTTCCAACAAAATTTCAACGTTAGTCTTCCTTTGTGAAAAATCCTTTGGTCGAAGATTATACCCGTAGAGGTTGCGATTAAAAGCCTTTAGCTACCCTGCTCAGTGAATTGAAACGCATTTTTTTTATCGGAATGATAAACGTAATCTAAGTGGAACTAATCTTTACCTGCAATGACTAGGCTATTTCATTGATGGATTTCCTCCCATCATCAGCTCTCGTCTAATATAGGTGAAAGCGACGTGATGCTGCAAATTAATTCCAAATTTACTTGTCCGGATTTCAACCAGCAGGCGTAATTGAAATTAATCATTTCTTGGGACAGAGACTAGGACAAATGTAGCATAGTTATGTATCGTGAACTCAACCAGCCTTCCCAGCTCAATTTGCGTTGTTTGGTGGTCAATTACCGCGGTAACTAAGTTTTGAAGGCTTAAAAGAAACTTGTGTCCTGTTTCTTAGCTTTGATGGCTTCTTTCTGGTGCAAAGAAATTGTAACGATTTTCTGCGTACTTTAATTAGGACCTGGGGCCTTACGCCTAGTTGTTTAAAGCAATCCAGTTTAGGTAATGAAAAAATGTAGCGCGACCGCAAACCGTATCTGGGCGCATTAGGGTTCACGTTCGCGTGATTTTCCGAACTGCGTGGTTTTGACATTAGTTTGGTCCCGCGTAACGAGTTGGGCGTAAGGCCCTGTATTTTTTAATGTACATATCTAAATTTTTAGTTTTTGATTGATTCCTACCCAAAATGCGAACAAGGTAGTTTAAAGACAGACGTATATGTAGTAACACTTCGAACACAGCTTGAGTCTTGCGACAGATTTATCATCAAAATTCCGCTCATCAAGTTCCGTTTTTATGACGTTAAAATTTATGCGAGATAATGCCAGACTTTAATGGTGGAATTGTGATTTTCGTCGCGTCATCCTTACCACAACACATAGATACTATAAGTTATCGATCTTACAAATAAAATATATCGAACTAAGTAATTGTTACTTTTAAAATTCAAAATCAAGATTTGTATCTGATAAGTATATTATTATTATGCTGATCGCGATGTTCACTTTAGCCGCATAATAAGTGGTCAAGAATTAATTATCAATCTACCGCAATCTATCTATCTAATCTCTGGACCGCTTTAGCGCCTCCGAATCCGTATACGGGGCGCTTTTTATTATTTGGGCTATGCATCATCAGATTAATAAAATTGCTAGTACCTATGTAACCTTCTATTACTGTAGTTTGATTTCAGTTCGAAATTATCAATAAGAATAGTAACAATTATCGATGGTTAGGATTGATTTTAATTATCTTCCCATTCATATGCATGTCACTTTTAATTGTCACAGGACTCGAGCTATATTTTACGAACTTTTTTATTGCTTTTTTTATTTTATTTTACTTTTACTGTAGTACTTGTAGTAGGACCTATAAAAGGTAGTTTCTTCTATAATAGTGAGGCTTTTAGTCCTTCGAGTTTCGTCCTATTCAATCTGTCACCATAACTTTTACCAGAAAGTTGTAATACGGGGCCTCATCCAGTCACGCTCAATTACGTCGTAGCTACATATATATTATAGTTTTGATGGACGCAAATAAACTTTGCGTGGCTTTCAAGGTCTTCTCTAGGGAAGGCTTTCTTGGTACAAAGCTCGGTTTCCCGATAAGATAGCATTATTTATTGCCATGCGATTTATTATACCGAAGAATAAATTAACAAAAAAAATATGGACATCATATATTTGTGACAGAAAAAAATACACTTATAGACCGTTACAAATTGAATTTTTTATAAATATTAGGCTTGCGTTTGACCACCGTCTCGCCTGATGTTAAGCGATGATGCGGTCTACGTTGGAGCACGCTTGCCTAGAAGAAACCGTTTCACTCATGATTTCAATACAGCCAGATTGTAACCATATCATTGGGGAACACCCATTCAGGCAGCGCATTCTACAGACTAGCAGTTTGCACAATAAAAGTGGAATCAAAGCGCTTCGTACGGATTTTCGGAATATTAACCATAAAGCGGTGACGATTTTTCGTGCCTGCTCTGGCAGTCCCATAGAAAATATCAGTAAAGGCCACGCTCTCCGGCCAAAGCCATCTCTTTCGCACATTTTCAACACTTTTTTAAGATAAAAATCAAAGGGCAAGTATAAAAAAAAACACAAATAATTGGGCATCGCCGACATTACATTACAAATGCAATAAAGCAATTTTCTTGTTTATATTTTATAATAATATAAGAGGGCGGAGAAGATCGAAAAAAATGGAATGAATAGTTTTTTTTATTCTCTTCGGTCAAAATGAAACATAATCAACATAAAAATTACTCTGAAACGTTTACAACTTGATTCAAAAAATTATTCGGGACATTTTAGCACACGCGTTCAACTCACCCCAAACGAAACAAAGCTATAATGCCCAATCGCAATATTGTAAATGTACGAATTGCTCTGAGCGGTGAGTTCGGCCTTAAATTGTTATGTTTTGAACATGCTAATTGCAGGACCTGTAAACGATAATGCTATTTTCAACCAAACTTTGGAATTTGGTTGGTTTTCTCTATCATACCGATATTATAAATGCGAAAAGCTGGTTGGTTTGTTAGTTTGTTTGTTTGTTCCTCTTTCACGAGCAACGGATCGACCTGATTTTTTGCATGTGTATATTTCAAGGGCCGGAGAGTGACAGGCTACTTTTCATCATCATCATCATCACCATTTTTCATCACAACGCGGGTGTAACCGCGGGGAGCAGCTAGTCATTTATAAATTGTTTTGACATTCCCAAAAGTACCATCGAAATCTTCAAGAAAAGTGATATTAACGTGTAACGCCTTCGTATTTGCCTTTATTTTTCACGATCAACGCATCTCATGTCAAAATTCCGTCAAAATATACGTATTTCAAATTAGATTTGTTTGTTTCATTTCAAAGAATTTATAATATTATTCGTGTTGAAGAGATGTCCATTGATTCGATTATTTAATGCGGTTCGCAAGTAAATATGCTACTCAATTTACAAAAGCCTTCAAACTGGACCTTTTATGGACATCCAATCTCGATTTAAGCGTTTTTATAGGATGCCTACCGTGTAAATATGGGACCCAATCCAAATATAATTATACCAAGCGAATTTTCTAGTTGCAGTAATTTAGGCTGATTGTATTCAACTGTATGTATCTGTGTGTTAAATCTACTTAGGTAAATATGTATAAAATTTACAGTTGTACTAAGGTATTTATTTAGACGAAAAATATTTGAAACACAGTATTTAAAAACTAAAACTATTACTACCTAATTATTATAAAAATCATAAATAAATACTAATCTAAAAGCTGGCAATGACTGGAAGCGAAAAACCTAGGATCTGAATGGCGTGGCTTGGGAAAGAACTACTATGTCCAGCAATGGACTAACTAGGCTACTGATGATGATGAATTGATGACCTAAGAATAAGGAAAATAACAAACTGCAGACCCATTTCATGCAATTATCACTTCAATGTTCGCGTAATGTAAGCAAATTAAAAAACCATGATATCAAAATAAAACAGGCAGATAATTAAGAAACCGAAAATCTAAATAAACATTCGTTTATTAGAAACTTTGCTCGTTACAGTACTTTGGTAAGCCGTAAAGATTTTCCGACCAGTGTCTTAAGGAATGTAATAATTTGTCTCGTGTTCAGGAAATCCTTGAAGGCCTACGAAAATAAATTACGGGCGTCGTGGAAAACAAACCAACAATCTGTTTAGCGACCAACCACCCGTGCCGTATACCTTACACAATCTACGTAATCATCTTGGTTTTACTTCAATCCTGTTAATGAAACTTTTTTATTTTTGTTAACTTTGTCATAACCCTACCGTGTATAGCAAGTTACCGGAGCACCACTGCGACACCTAGCCTGTTATGTTAGCAAATTTATTCATTTAATTGTTTTAAATATTGTATTGTCATACTTAGACATTAGGTTTTAATTTGTTTAATTTTTGTTTTGTTTGAAATGTTAAGAGGGGGCAACCGAAATTTTATGCTAATTTGCCATGATATTCTAACTAAACCAAATATCCGATCACCGTAATAATTGATATATGTGAATTTTCAATTCATTTTCTTTCCGCCATTAAGACAGAAACATAATAGCAAGATATTTACTCGATACTTTAATGTTTTGAAAATGGTGCCTTTTTGCTAATTTTTTTGATTTTACTTGGAAAGTACTTCAGTTACATATCTAAAATAAATACTCACCGAAAGAAAATATAGTTTGTTTTCCAGTGTTAAGACAAAATTTACCTAGATTAATTAGTACTCTCATAATAAATTATATTCGATTTGAGACTTACGTCCTTTAGTTCTAAGCAACTATTCGGTCAAACGGCAAGTCCGATATTCAGTCTTATTCTGTTGCGCTTTGCATCTAAATAGCGAAACATGCTCCGTTTAACCTCAGTACCGCACTGTGCCTCAACGGGGAAGGACGCACGCGCTTGCTTTTCGCCTTGGTTTTATCTTCCGAGTGCGATTATATCAACACCTACTGTATTTTCAAACAAAGGATAATATAAAAAATCGATGGCTCGAACGCGACCACTTGATGCGGCTACCAAGTGGTGACAATGACCTTAGAGCACAGACTAGGTAAAGCTACTACGAAAAAATAACATAGATACAAATAAAATGGATACGACTAGGCCCTAACGAATCCATTATTATGTATGCTCAGTAATATAACTATTAGAGTCGGAGTGTTTCTTTGTGACAGACAAACAGACAGAGAGAGAGAGAGAGAGACGGAGAGAAGCAGAGAGAGAGAGTCAGAAAGATAAAACTAAAAATTAAATGACATTATAAAATAATTTAGATTCATTATAATTTTATAAAATTAAAATTAAAAATCATTTAAATTAATGTGATGGTTAATTTGACTTGAGAGTTCCATCCACATTTTCTCACGTTTTTACGAGAAGCGGCTTTCTGCAAAAGGAGGAAGGTTCTCAATTTTAACAGACAAAAAATAGCTTGGTAATAATGGAAGCAAAAAAACATCTTCTAATAAAAAAATAATTAAATGTGGAAAGTCAAACAATAGGTATAAAAAAATACTAGTCGAATTGAGGACCTTCCTCCTTCTTTGAAGTCGGTTAAAAACATAAGTACCTACTGTTTGACCAGTTGGGTTGGCTCGGGTATGTGCTGGTAAGGGGAAATGCACAATACACTAGCGGGACTACTTACCTTAGTCAAAGTCAAATACTACTTACCTTTTTATCCGACTTCAAATAAGGAGGAAGGTTCTCATTTACCTTAGAGTACCTTCAATTCGACCAGTATTTTTTTATACTGGTTGAATTGCAGTCCACCACTGCGGTGCAACAATGCGGTGCAACACTGCGTTGCAACACTGCGGTGCAACAGTGCGGTGCAACAGTGCGGTGCAACAGTGCGGTGCAACAGTGCGGTGCAACAGTGTGGTACAACAGTGCGGTACAACAGTGCGGTACCATCTTTAAATATTTTGAATCAGTAGCATAAAATACGAGTTTCTCAGATCAAACGCTAGGTGGCACCACCAGTATTTCAGCAAAGTGAAGTTATATCAAAAAATAAATAGCTATTTTTGAATATTTTGAACTAATTGGTTGGAAACATAGGTGAGTTTTTTTTTGAGGATTAGGTGAGGTTTTGCGTGATTTGCGTCCAACACTAGATGAGAGCATTTATATTTCAGAGAATCTTGACTTGTATCGTAAAATATTTCTGCCATCCTTGCATATTTTAAATCAGTAACGGTGATTATAGATTGTTCAGTTCTAATACTAGAAGACATCTTCAATATTTCAGTGAAGACGTTAAATCAGAAAATATTTCAGCCATCCTTGAATATTTTAAGTCTGTGGCATCGATTAATGGCTGCTGAGGTCTAAAGCCAAACGACGGCACCAATATTTCAGAGATTTTGAGAAGTAGCTTCACTAACGAAATTTCTTTACTTAATTCAAATCCGAAAATATTTTGACCATCACTACATATTTTGAGTTTTATTCAGTGGTAAATGATTTCACAGGGTGAGTATTAGGGAACTAACGCAGTATTTTTCATACATTTTGGGTAATGAGAAGCCACAGGCAAACCACGGCAAAACTTATCTCAGATGGCGCCACCTTCGCTGGTGCTGTCATTTGTGGCTTATTTGAGGTTATAAACATTGCTCTTGAATGAAACAATAAAAATAAACTTTGCCTTTAAACAGTAAAATGTTTCTTATATTTCAGAGAATCATGACTTGTATCGTAAAATATTTCTGCCATCCTTGCATATTTTAAATCAGTAACGGTGATTATAGATTGTTCAGTTCTAATACTAGAAGACATCTTCAATATTTCAGTGAAGACGTTAAATCAGAAAATATTTCAGCCATCCTTGAATATTTTAAGTCTGTGGCATCGATTTATGGCTGCTGAGGTCTAAAGCCAAACGACGGCACCAATATTTCAGAGATTTTGAGAAGTAGCTTCACTAACGAAATTTCTTTATTTAATTCAAATCCGAAAATATTTTGACCATCACTACATATTTTGAGTTTTATTCAGTGGTAAATGATTTCACAGGGTGAGTATTAGGGAACTAACGCAGTATTTTTCATACATTTTGGGAAATGAGAAGCTACAGGCAAACCACGGCAAAACTTATCTCAGATGGCGCCACCTTCGCTGGTGCTGTCATTTGTGGCTTATTTGAGGTTATAAACATTGCTCTTGAATGAAACAATAAAAATAAACTTTGCCTTTAAACAGTAAAATGTTTCTTGACAGTGGCGAATCTCAGAAAAAAGTTAATGTTTCCTTAGCTGGTAAAAAAGCGAATCTTTTGGCAAGGTAGGTATGCAATAAAATTATCAATCACTGCGTTGCAACACTGCGGTGCAACAGTGCGTTGCAACACTGCGGCGCAACAGTGCGATGCAACACTGCGTTGCCACACTGCGTTGCAACACTGCGTTGCAACACTGCGTTGCAACACTGCGTTGCAACACTGCGGTGCAACACTGCTTTACAACACTGCGGTGCAACACTGTGGACCAAGTAGACAGAGACACTAAGATTATACAAGTCGCATTGAGAACCTTCCTCCTTATTTGAAGTCGGATAAAAAGGTAAGTAGTAATACCTACTGTTAGACCGGCCGGGTTGGCTCGGGTAGGTACTGGTAGGTCAAACAGTAGGTATATTAGGCCGACTTCAAATAATGAGGAAGGTTCTGTGAAGGATGATGATGATATTTTTTAGTAAATTGAATTGAATGGAATGGAATTGAATTGCATTGCATTAAATTACATTAAATTAAATTAAATAAATCATACTTAAATAGATATTAACAACCAGGTATACTCGTAGAACAAACACAAAATGTTCATCACATTAATTTTGTCCTAGGTGGGAATCGAACCCACGCCCGAAGCTCAGAAGGTAGGTTCACTACCAACTGGACCAACGGGCTTTCGGGTATTTCGTTTCGCGTGTTTCGTTTAGTATAGTATAGCATAGCGTAGCGTAGCATAGCATAGCATAGCATTAGTTTAGTTTAGTTTGATTTAATGTTTAACGATCTCTGACTCTCTGTCTCAAGCGTAAAATTTTAATTTGAAAATTAATTTAGGCAATTTCAATTTAATTTATATAATTTATTAATTTTATATTGATATTGTAGAAAACTTAAAAATTAAGTTTAAAAATATACAACAAACACAATTTTGAAAATTGAAATAAACAATTTACGGTTTTGCGCGCCGCGACCGAACCCAGCTAATCGCCAAAACGCCAACATTATGCTTATCCTGTGTTTATTACTCCTTGCCGCATGACGAGTTCGACTACGCGAGTTATGTGTACTGGAGCTGCGCGCGACTGCCGCGCTGCCGTGGTTGTGTTTCACACTAATGCGGGTGATGCAAGACGCGCGGGTGAAATCAGAAATTTTCCTCGCTTTATACGCACTCTTAATTCATTTATTTATTGATTGTTTGATTGGTTGATTAACTCTTTATTGATAACACCATATTTTTTTTCGCATTTAATTCTTTTTCGCTTTTAGTTGTATAGTCATATTATATGACTCATATATTATACGTACTTAGTCATTAGGTTTCAATAACTTTTTTGTTTGACCTATTTATTCATTTATTCTCTTTAAAATTGTTGTATTGTCATACTTAGTCATTAGGTTTTAATTTTTTTTTGTTTGTTTGACATTTTAATTCAATTATTCTCTTTTTATTGTTGTATTGTCATACTTAGTCATTAGGTTTTTTTTTTTTTTTTTGTTTGATATGTTATTAAATTTATTATCTTTTAATTGTTTTATTTCTTTGAGTTTTGTTTCTTTGAGTTCTATTTTTTTTCTAATTGGTGAATTTAATATGTACATTCTTAGTAACTTGTGAGCAATACATTGTTATACCTTTTTAATATTCTTACTAGTATAGCATAACACCATGACCTGTAATTAATGTTACCAATAAAAAATCATGTCTTTTATTTTAGTTGCTTTCTTTAAAGAAACCTAAGTTGTACTTATAAGGAAACGCCGAGGTAAAGTACAAATACTATTACTATACGTCGGAATGTCGGGCACGAAGTGTTTTCCACTTCTGCCAGGTAGTGCGGTAAATGATACCTGTAGGAGAGAAAACGACACATAGAAACGTATGGATAAGGTAGTTAGCTGAAGTGATAAAAGCCGTATTACTATATACATCGCTCAATTTTAGGCATCTAAATTTTATGGGAAGTAAACCATAACATTAAAATTGTTAAGTTTAAGCCAGTAATTTAACGACACCCTCTCAAACTTCTTGCACCGAGAGTTTTACGAAAAATGTAAATTAGAGGTAATAAGATGATTTATATACTTATTGAGTTTTTCCAAAATTGTATGCCATATTTTTTTACCGATTTCAAAAAAGGAGAAGATTTTCAATTATGTGTAGCATGGAGTTTGTACGGCGTACAAAGTGACGTCGTTTGTATATAAGTATAGTGCGTGTCTCTGTCCAGGAACACATTAAAATGCTTCATCGTCATCACAATTTCAGCCATAGGACGTCCACTGCTGGACATAGGTCTCCCCCATCGATCTCCAAAAGGGCCTGTTGGAAGCGGCCTGCATCCAACGTTTCCCTGCGGTCCCATATTTTCCTGTTACCGCAATATCTAAGTTCTAGTACAGAATACTAGGTATTATGAACATCGTAATCATAGTTTATTTTAAAACCTGTCGTCTGCGGTCTACCCCTCAAGGCTAGTTACAAACTCTTACTCCAGGGAAATACAATAATATCCTAAAATAGCTGCGCTATGTTTATGCTGCAATTCCAGACTTCTACATTTCTGCACTTGTACGTACCTAAATCTTTTTAAATTCGTATCGAATATTACTGAACAATAGAAAACTTATTGTTTATACTGCTGAAAATTATAATGTTGGTAATTTGGATTAAGTAGGTATATACTGACAAACCTCCAAAAGGGCCGGTTGGAAGCGGCTTGCATCCAGCGTTTCCCTGCGGTCTCTTTGTGTGACGAAATAATGAGACCGCTGGAAAATGCAGGCCGCTTCCAACCAGCCCTTTTAGAGATCGATGGGGGAAACCTATATCCAGCAGTGGACTTCATATGGTTGAAATGATGATGATGACGACGAGGTATACTGATCCATGTTACTTAATAGCAGCTAGGTAATTGGTATAGTGGTTTTTCCTAAAACTTCTTACAAAGAAACAGTTTTGAACCTGTTTTGAAGTCTGATAATTCATTAGCTATTTGAACTTTTTTAACAACCAAACAAATTGCTTTAGGTTAAAAGGCCACCCAAATCACTAACCACAAATACGTCTTTGTTTTACATACATTTTGACAATGCCTACGCAGGTAACTGCTATTTTTCCACAATAATGAGTGTATTGAATGGATATTATATCCCGTTGGTCCAGTTGGTAGTGAACCTGCCTTCTGCGCTTGGGGTTCGATTCCCACCTAGGACAAACATTTATGTGATGAACATTTGTGTTTGTTCTATATCTGGTTGTTAATATCTATTTAAGTATGTATTTAAAACTATATATGTATGTATATCAGTCTCTGGCAGCCATATCACAAGAAGCTTTGCTTAGTTTGGGGTCAGATGACCGTGACCGTGAAAAAAACAAAAATAAAATAAAAGAAGTTCGTGTTGTCTTGTTTAAATCCTCTATCATCTAATAAGTCTACATTTAAATTGAAGCAGCTTTAAACATAAACTATTTCTTTTAAGTGCGTATATTCATATTTTGATCTTTTTTATTTATCTTCTTTTTTTTTGTATTTGACCTTCCTATCATTGTGTATTTTTGTATGAGTCTATGTTTCAAAGTGTTACGTATCTGTTCTTCTTACTATTTGTGAAACTTTTAATTGGCCTTCTTTAGCAAAAAATGTTTGTCCTAATTGTGTAACTGGCTGTAAGTTTTCCTCTGAAAATAAAATAAATATTCAAAAGACACAATTCAAGCAATTGTTCAGTCAGTCCAAAGACTACTATATATATACGGAGTCAGTCTTCCCGTGAACCAAGTATTTATATTCTCTTTGCCGTGAACATGGTGCATGTAACTGCGCCGAAATTTTGGGAGCTCATTCCACAACCTTACCACGGTAAATATCCCGTAAATGATTATTTACGGGATATTTAAATATGAAAAATATGAATATGATTATATTACTTTAATTGTTGAACGTTTGTAGAAGCAAAGTTTAACAGTAAACTAGCAATGAGAGTGATAAATCTCACTGCAATCCAATCTACCAATCAAGAGTCACTAGGTAGTCAAATGTATTAAGTCAAGTGTGCAAAATCAACGCCTAAGGGTAAGACATAATTTTATGGTTGATTGAAGCAAATTCTCTAGCTTCTCGTGGGTCGGTTAGGTATCTAACCAAACGAGAAGAGGGCGAATGGGGTGTTTAGCACAAAGACAATACACAAATGATGAGAACGTTCGGTAGACAGCTTACAAAAGAGTCTATTAATATAGTATCTTGAAGTGAAATTTAATTGAATACTTTTGTTTGACATTCCACAATGAGCTTTAGATGTCTTTGGAAAGCGGCGCTGCGGGGTTTGTTATGGGGTATTTAATTAGTGCAATGTGAAGAAGCTTTTCCTCATCTTAGACAATAACGTGTGTTATTCTGTTCGCGCATGCAGGATTATGTTTGTGAGAACAAACATAATATTTTTCTCATCTTAATACTTCTCATGCTCGTAAAGTTATTGTTTATGCCCGTTCTAAGTGGACTAAAACTAATTTTTGTATCTATGCATTAGTGCATTAAAATATTACTTTTAAATTATTTTTCTTTTTGTAATATATTTTATAAGGGTAGCTTGCTTGGGTTCTTAACATCGATCTATATGTACTATATGGTCTTTAATAATACCCATATATAATTAACAGGGTATTTTTAAAGACACGGACTTAACTTTTGTCATACAAAAATAAAACATTATTTAAATTTCAGTTCTTATTTTAACTAAAGAGATATTACTTACAATATCAGTGTTTTATTTCCTAGTAATAAAAGTGAGAACCCGAGTGTACCAATTATTCTCGACAATAAACGTCTCGGCTAAAATGGCTTTTTTACACACTCGTTGTATAATCTATTGTTACATTACATACCTAAGTAGACACAAACTTTTTCATTTATAAATGCAAAAGCTTGCACATGATTTATACAGCATCATTTATAGATAGATTTATATAGCATACTAGCTGTTACCCGCGACTTCGTACGCGTAGACTTTCGCACCTAAACTTTCAACACCCGTTCGGTGCAAAATATTTTTTTTGCGGACGATCGAGTTACAAATCGATTATAAAAAATGTGGATTGTTCTTAAAAAGTTTGCGAGCAATAAAATAAAACTATGTAGCTTTTAGTACCAAACAGTTCGGTGCCATGTCGCTGCCCTTTGGTGTGGAGAGAGATTGTGCGACACCTGCAGTTAATAGAGTGGAGTTCTGTGGAGCTCACAGCTCTACATTCCGTTCCACTGGCTTTTCACAATAAAACGCTACGTTAATTCGGATGCATCACTGCATTGGTAAAATATATTTGTGTTCGGAACGATTGTTTTTCCAAAATTGTTAGGTACCTGTACTTGCATCTAATCTGTAACGAAGTAAGTTCGTAAAACAGCCAGCATTAGAGTCTAGTTATGAACGAAGGCCTCCTAGATGACATTACGGTGGAACAAACAACTGGTACTTACAATTTAAAGTATCATCTAACTTAGTGTCTCAATTGGGAATTTAGGTTAGTTTCAGAGTTAAAAACGAAAAACTAAACAAAATACTAAACAAGGTTCTAATAAAAAAATACATTTAAAAAGCTTCTAATTAAATGATGCTTCAATTTTTAACTGTTGCGGCCATTTTAAAATATTACAATGTTAGGTATTACAAATAATGTATTGTCACCAGAACTAAAGGTGTAAGCAAAATTTCAGCAAAATCGGTTTGTAGGAACTGGTTCAAATTCAGCTTGCAATATTTGACCTAAACAAACTAACAAACATTGCAAGTTAAATAAAAGCTTGTAAAATATAGAACGTAGGGAAATCTGATAATGTAATAGAAAGTCTAAAAAAACCACTAGGTAAGTAGATAGAACGCGAGGTACCTATATGAAAATGACCGAACATCAGGGTCCTAAATTAAAAAGGAACAAAAACCTGACCTAGTTTGGTCTCAAAGTTTTAAACACTTTTAGTTCTTATTAGCGACTTCAGTCGGTGTCAGTGGTGTCCATAAAAAGTGCACTCTGGAGATGATGAGCAATTTGTTCCATTTGCTGGCTCTAGCAACTTGACCTGCGGTACATTCGCTGCAGCTGCACCGAGCACTTTAATTCAAAGTATTCTGTTTTCTAAGTACCAATGCCTACTTGCCCACAGTCTGTTTTGTCAGTCTGTTTCTGTTTAAATGCCGATCCTCAAATCAGACAAACAAAGGAGATATGCTAAGGTGACGTGGCGAGTGCTAACGATCTGGGGCTTAAGGGTTACACTTTTTAACCTATATCTTGTAAACTAAGTAAGTGCCAGTATCCTGCATCTCTGGAGTGGTGGGCTGAGCTTTACTCGTAGTAAAAACCAGGGGCTTTACGTTAGCTAGCTATAAGCAATCCAGTTTAGGTGAAGAAAAAAGTTGCGGGACTGCAAGCCGTATCTGAGCAAGGGTTTGCGGGATTTTTCGTACTGCGCTGTTTTAACGTTAGTTAGACACTTTTACTACTCTAGTAACTAGGTACACCTAAGTGAGTAGGCATCTAGTAAGAGAGCAGAGGGGCAGAGCGTTAATTTGATTGCCAGCATAATTGCTGTCTGCTTTAAACTATTATAATAATGAAATTTTATACCGCGCTAGTGTTTTTGGGCAAATAACTTCGATTTGCTGGTTGAAAAGTTCAAAACATCCCAATAGTAGTTACATCGATATTTTTTTCTTTTTATAATATAATATATTTTGTAACCTAAATGCGGAGGTGGGGTAAATAATAGTGCTATATTTTAAATCAAATGTACAGGGTACGTCGTAATATTCTTTATTATTATAAATCTGTGATCCTATTACTTCATTCAATGCACTAACATCAAAGTTTTATCTGAAAACCTCACTTTGCCTGAAAGGTACTTTTTCGTTAGCGCCATCTGTGAAAAGGGTGCCGAAACTTTATACGAACGACTTACCGAAAGGAAAAGTCCTTTCAAGGTGAAGCCTAGACGCGATTGGAACTTTTTTCAGTTCCAGTTTCTGACGTTTATTTACCAAGCAAAGCATTAGGTGGCGCTACTAAACATAAAAAGACAAGTAAAGTTAAATATTTTACTTACATTATTTATATTGACGGAAACTTGTAATTGGCGCAGAAACGTAGTCAATTTCTTACTTTTATTGTTAGTCTGTAAATTATCCTACAAATGCAAAATAAAGTAAATAAATAAATACTTGTATACTTATTTTTTTATGAAGTTAAAAATTCTTTATCCTCGTTAAGCAAATTTTGGTAGAGGTATAACATATGTAAAAAAAAAACTTTTTTTCTTTTTCTGTTTGTGTAAATGTTTATTCAATAAAACTTACAAGTAAAATAAATACTATCTTAAATTAAATTTATGACTAAAAGCATAGATAAACCTATAAACCTAGAAAAAATCTAAAACTAAAATTAATCTAAAACTAACTACTAATTAAATTTTAAATTACAAACGAAATATTTAAAAAAATATAAAAAAATTACTCGCCCCTAACTTTACCCGGGTGAAGGTGCCAATAACACTAGCAGCATTGCCACGCTGAATGGCTATGGCCAACCTTTGCACAAGGTACGAGCCGGAGCGAGGGTCATTATTTTTCTCCCTCAACCTGCGCCCCAACTCGCCAATGAAGCTCCTGGCTTCAGTGGCCCAACTGCCCATGGTCTCCACGGCAATCGGTACAAAAATGTACTGTGGCACCATAGCTGCATACTTCAGCCGCTTCATGCAAGCGGCATTCTCTGCTGAAGCTGCTGGGGAGTGAACCGTACGGCCTAGATGGGTGGCAGCTACCGTGCTGACGCAAGTAGCGTCCCACACCAAGCACTTGCCGTTTTTCCACGGCACCAGTGTCAGGCCGTCGGGTCTCTTGCAAATAATCTTTTTATTATTAGTATTATTTATTAGCTGTTTTGTTATTGGAAAATTTTGGGATTCCATTATTCCATTTAGTGTCTCCCCCTTCGCGGCATATTTTAGTATGATACTCTTCCGCACATATACAATTCTTTACAAAAAAAAAAAAAACAACCATTGCCACTGAATATGTAATTTCCAAATTTTCTCACTTACTTGATTATTTTTTTTTCCGAAATCTACATAAATTCGCAATTTATTACAAACAATATATTACCTACCTACTACTCACACAACATAATAAGATTTATTTGTGTAATTTTCCGGAAAAATAAGACATAACTCAAAGTTATCCGTTATCAGTGAAAGCGGTACTAACTCGAGACATCATTCTCATAAGCGATAGCTATAGCTTGTTCAGAGGAACTACAGTAATAGGTACAACAATTCTTGTTACAAAAACTACTAACTAACATGTATTATTTAGGTAATATCTTTAGATCAGACAAACAATGGAGATATAGAGATAGATAAGGGAGATAGGTGGCGTACCATGGTGCAAACGCATCTGACCTAAATCATGCTTGATGCCTTTAGTCCAATGACAATATAAATTATCTTTGCTTTAGTCGAACTCATCTTGCAGACGACCTGTTGATATATTTTTTTGCATAGTTCATTGGTGTCGCTGCAAGTGTTGTGCGTGAAATATAAGTGGTGTGCAGTATTTACAGTTTTCAGCGGTTTAGTGAACAATTGGTGAAACATGGAGACATTTGAACGCGAACGATAGTTGTACTAATGCATATCTCCCTTGTTTGTTTGATCTGAGGTAATATCCATATTGTCATTGACATGAAGAATGTTTCATGTCGTGTATACTTTCCGCATTGATGGCTTAGTAGGATAGAATAATAAATATTAACCGTTACTTCTCTTACTTATATCTTACTTATATCTTATATAAATGGGTAGGTACTTCAATCTCTCCAAACGTTATCAATTATGTAGCAACATTTGTAGTGTTTGGAAGATATTGTTTTTAGCGATATGACTGCATAAAACACTTGCGTGTATTTTACATTATTTTTATTCCTTACGTTTTGAACTCTTTGCAGTGTTTACTTCGACTTCCATTACTTACTTTCGAATTCGATAATAGGGCAAAAAGTATAGAACATTATGGCATCTATAAATAACTATCGACTGACTTGACGCATTTTTCGCTCCAGAAAACTCGAATAGCCGAATGCTGGTGAAAATCCTTCACCGTACCGCCCACTTTCGCATAAACAAGAAAACAAAACGCCATAAAGAACCGAAGAAAGTTTCCTGCCGCGTGTTACTTTACACTGGTATTTGGTCACTGGAACTTGGATAATCACGCAACTCAGTATTTTAGACATAAAAAATAAATTACTTAATTAATAAATATTCGGGACATTTTTGCACACACGCTCATTCTGACCCCAAAATATATAAGCAAAGCTTGTAATATGGCTGCCAGATACTGATATAATTTATTTTTTAAAATTCATACTTAAATAGATATAGCCAGACATAGAACAAACACAGATGTTCGTCACATAAGTGTTTGCTCTAAAGTGGGAATCGAACCCACACCCCCAAGCGCAGAAGGCAGGTTCACTACCAACTGGACCAACGGGCTATCTAAATATCCGTTGTCTGTAATATTTGTAAATATCTGTCTGTAATATCTATTGGGTTATACTACTGGCCAAGTGCGAGTTGTGCTCACGCACTTAGGGTTCTGTATACCACCACAAAATACAAAAAGTTGTGCAAAAAGACAACATCACACCCATCCAAGAACCAACCGCGCCCTACGTTGCAGAAATTTGTCACTGACTCACACTTGGCCTTTGTTTATTATTTTTTGTTGTTTTTTAGAGTATGTACTATTATCGTGCCAAGTTTGACGCTTGTACTTATTACGGTTTTAAAATTAGAGAAAATTCAAAAATACGTTTAAAGTAATACGTTTGTTGTATGGGGACCCCTTTTAGTTTTAACTTTTTGACTTTATTATAATTTCTTAGTTAATCCGCCGTAACAATATTACATTACAATAGTCTGTGAAAATTTCAACTGGCTATCTATTACGGTTCGAAAGGTACAGTACGGACAGGCGGACAGACAGACAGCGTAGGCTCAGTATTAGGGCCCCATTTTTACTCTTTGGGTACGGAACCCTAAAATCTTTGACAAAACTATTTTAGGTATAAATATACCTATAGGTTTTTTTATTTATTTATTTATTTAATACACATGATACGTGTACGTTACATTTCATGTTAGTAAGTTGTCTTAAAACCAATGTTAGATCTATCCAGACAACTGGTTTATGCTGGTTGGTTTCAGTTTACTGTTGACCTTCTAATTCTTTCATTTGATTTGATTAAGTAGGTGACCTACCTATAAGTGAAATATTTTGTGGTTATCCATTATACAGGGTTACACGAAAATTGTGTACTAAGCAGAAAGGGCTCCGTTATACCTACTCATTATTATGAACAACTTTTACTATAGGACCAACTTTAAATATCAGCTGTTCCATAGAAAACGGTCATTACAGAGGGGGTTAGACAAGACCCACTTGCTGTTAGCGTTAACGCCTGCGGAAAGATGAAATTGTATGAAAATTACATTAGCTTGAGATAACATCTCTCAAGCTAATGTCATTGTCAATGTCATTTTAGTACAATTTCATCTTTCCGCAGGCGTTAACGCTAACAGCAAGTGGGTCTTGTCTAACCCCCCAGAAGGTTTACACTCGACAAAATAACAAAAACAATACAACATATGGAACAATACTTATTATTTTGTAAATATATTTTATGTATATTTTATTTTGTTGTACACCCTTTGCATGTAACCTGTGGTACATTATATTTTAAATAAATAAAAGGTTAAATAGGTATAGCCTTGCGCTTGACCATCCCGCCTTCGGTTTACATTGGCGCACGCATGTCTATGAAAAACCAATTCACTAGCGATTTGAAGACAGCCTGATTGTAACTATTAGAGGGCCCCCATTCAGGCAGCGCATTCCACGTCTAACGGCTGGTAGAATAAAAGTTTAATCAAAGCTCTAAGTTTTAGTTATTGGAATAACAAATCGAAAAAATCCTGTAAAATCATCACGTGCGGATTTTGTTTGTTTGCTTGCTTGGTGTGTAGCCCTAGCAAGCTAGCCCTTTGAACGCTTAAATGACGAACTTTTTAGACTAAAAAGCTTAATAATATCCTAACCATATAGTTTTAGCTAAAACTAAAAATTAGAACCAACAAATTAGGACCAATAATTTTGTCATCCGACTTCATACGATCCAAACGTCTCAATTGTGATCACCCATCAGAAGACTTACAATTATTTATAAGTGCCGTGCCTTGAAATTTGCTCATTAACTATTGACCCGAAACTATGGACGAAGAAACTAACTCGCTGTAAACTACAGAAACAAAAGCTAACAAGGAAACAAAAAGGCATAAAGAACCGGCGAAAACTACCGTTTAGGCTTCCTGTCGTGTATCAATACACCGACACTCGGTCACTCGAATTGGGATAATGCGACTTATAAGACACAAAGATAAAGATACGACACCGAGATAAAGATACGGATATGGGGAGGTGATTTATTGTTTCGCCGGTTATTTATCAAATAACAAGTGGGGGGTACTCTGAAATTACGAATGCTTAGACTCCTACCCAATTGCCCCAGAAGGAGGGTTGTATGAATGTTTGTATGTTCTGTTCCTATGTGCCCTTCTATGTGGCTTAAAGACGGTTTAACAGTTAGGAACGTTAAGTGGTTAGATTCATCTTTATAATTATGTCCGGCTTATAATAAGCCGTATTACAGCCGGGTTTCGAACTTTTTTTCGTTAAAAGCCGGATTGCTCTATTAATTTTAACATTGGATCGGTTAAGAATGATATTTTTAATTATGCCTTTCTGTCACATTTTGGAGTAGAGAGAAATAGAGAGTTTACATTTACTCAAATATTGTCTGATGATTTTTTATCAGTTACTTAAGTTTTAATTTTTTCACAATTATTTACACGAATGGGTAGAGTAATATGTAATGTAATTAAGGTAGGGTAAATTCTGTAGGAAAACAATTGATCATAGTCTTTAATAAAGGTACGCAGGTGTCGTAGATATATTATAGACTGATGTATTACAGTATTTTTTGTAAAATTTTGCAAATTTACAAGTTCATGGTAGGGTCGACGTTTTTAGACGACGCCCACCCTCTTTTTTTAATACATTTTCGTGGTGTTTTTGTGTCGTCAGCGAGATAACGAGCCCTCGGAGATGCCGGTTTTCAGCATAATCTGTTGTCGCCACTTTAACACACGCGCCGGGTTTTTTGTCGTTATGTGTGTCGTTATTGAACAAAAATATTCTTAATGGATAACGATGTCCCCGGGTTTTTTATCTGTGAAGTAGAGGCAGAACTAAATGACACTAATACATAACACGATCATAGAAACTTTTCTTTGCATAGAATACGTATAATTATCTTTTCTTTTTGTGTTTATGTATTCGTTTATTTAAAAAAAAATATGTATGGCAATGTATGACCCTACAGAGGAGCCTTAGAACTCATAGGACCGTATTAGCAAAGAGCAGAGGCCAGAATTTTTGAAACGTGTTGCGTTGACTAGACTTGATGATAAATAAATAAAAATCACTGAGTTCTGGTCCCCAATTTTCATTAAATTAACTTGCCTAGGAGGTCGTTTTAGCGTTTGGCTGCCGATGTTTTGTTTCCTATGCATGTAGTTTCTGGTGTGTAATCCATAGAGTTATATCGAGTACCTAGGTGACTAGGAAATTCTATAAATGTTTATATTAATTAGAAACTTAGATTTTAGACTATTTTACATCATAAACTTTGGTTCCTCTGGAAGTGGTATAATCAAGTACCTCAAAGTAATCAAGTAAGTGGTATTTTTGACCTAATTTTTGTGATGTAGGAATTCATGATTGTGTTTGTAGAGTTTAAGTACACATTACAGGCGTGTCTTTATACCATTGTTTGACAATCAGGACGGAGCCTGACATCATTTGTCTATTGTACTACATGCTACACTGCTAACAAGAAATCACACTTAAGGCCGCGCTCACCATTTTAAAAGATAACATGTTGCTAAGTACGAATAAAAACAATTAAGCATTATTTTCAGAATAACATTGCAAATTTTCAAAGTAATTTATACCATTCTCCCTCCAAAAAGCTTATTTTATTGCTTAAAAGCTTTTTATTCACTGAAAACAGTAAATTAAAAGCATTCCGACCTCTATCACAATGCTATACAACCGCTTTGAAAAAAAAATACTCGATACAAACTTCTCAAAGCTTTCTTTTTCTCGTAGTCATGATATAAAGTATAGTATACGACTCTTGAATAAAACGGATTTATATCGAGGGCCATGAATCACTCGCGTCATTCTAACACTTGAATCACTCCCTATACTGTCGTCATTCAGTTGTTAGAATCCTCCACTTGCTCGATATTCATCTATGGCCCTCGCTTTAAATCCGTCCTTTATTCACTAATTGCATAATATACTATTTTATGTTGATGTTTTATTTTGGGAGAATAGATAAAACATCAACCCAAAAATTGCTTTATACCATTTGCAATATTATTCTAAACAAAATGCCCAATCGATTTTTTGTCTCTCTCGGTGATTTTTATCTTTCATTGAAAATGTACTAAAGAGAGCTCGCTGCCTTAAACAATTAAATCTACAACGTCTATAATGTCTTTTGTGCTACAAGCTCAACTTCCAACTCTGTATTTAAATAGTTATATCAAAGACAAGATTGGACTGCATTCGCGTGCAGGGACCGACATTTTGACGCTAAAAACCGCTCGGGAAAAGTTCGTATCTACCATTTCCACGCAAAGGTGTCAGGTTATAAAGCTTTGAACATAATGGTAGCGAGTCGAAAACAAAACAGAAATGCAACTGTTTCCGTCCAGCCCGTCCAAGCGTCCCACACGTGAGCGCGTAAAACTGATATTTTAGTACTTTGCAGGTGCATTTGGAGACTGCAACTAATGGGTAAAGAACACGACATTATTTTGGTTTAATGAACTGAAATGTAGTGTCACAGAATATTATATAGGTACGTTGAAGTGATAAAGAAATTGTATGTCATGTTGTATGTTGTAGTTGTATGTTGTATGTATTGAATTGTATGTGTTGTGTAGGTCGCACACAATTTATTTATCCTTCACCAACCTAGAAGACAGACACAGTATTTTTCTACACTGATAAAAGTGTTTGTAGACTTTACGAAAATATCGTTTTATCAAACAAAACAAGAAAAGCGTTTCAGTAAATTTTTGCAGATTGTTTATATAATTCATTAGCTCTGGATAACGATTGAAAAAACTCAAAATAAAACTATTATTGCTGTGACTTGTTTGTACGAATAAATTGATGTTTTTACTTAAAAATTTACCTAGCTATATGTACAATTTCAAACAATTTATTTATTAGTCTAAAAAGTCTAATATGTATAATTTATATAGTTTCAGAAATGTTGAAATAATTATACAGAATTAGGAAACGACAGCATGGGCGTTGCTATATAGCTTTCACATAGGATGTTCATAGAACAAAATTCATAAAATGTTCATAGTTTTTTCCCGACCATCATGCAGAAAAAAGCAGAGTTCTAGGCGCTTTTCTCGCATAGTAATAATGACAATTACCGAGTGGCGCATCGCATCCACATATATATTTGGTGGCACAGATTATTCCCTGCCATCTCTAATCATCAATTAAATACTCCACGAACAAAAAAAAGCCTAACGCCCATGAAGGACAGTGTATGTTTTAAGGCCCTGGGATCAACAAGTTTGGAAGAACGCAATTGAACTGCTAGTCTACCTATCTGCGCTGCACTAAAACATCAAAATAATTTGGCCAGAGATTTTTTCTGGAATAGTAGAGTACAAATGTCTATACCAAAAACAACCAAGTTTTTACTGAGTACTTTCCTACTTGCTTCTTTATCCAGGATTCATTTACCTTTCGTATGGAGGCAAATGGATGGATCATGTAACCTTAAGCTGAGTGCTCCATAAATGTAAGTGTAGAAACAAACAAAAATTATTTTCTAAAAGAAATAATATTAAATTTATATGATTATTTACGAGATAATTACCGTAGTAAGGTTGTGTCAGTAATGTTAGTTACTGATATAAGTTAAATCATAATCGCTCACCAGTATTTTATCTTTTCAGGGTTCCGTACCCAAAGGATGTATACGGGACCCTATTGCTAAGCTTACGCTGTCTGTCTGTCCGTCCGTCCTACCTTTTAATGGCTGTATTTTTCGAACCATATTAGCCAGTTCTAATTTTTTCAGAATAAATTATGTTACGGCGGATTAACTAAGAAAAAATAATAAAGTCAAAAAGTAAAAACTAAAGAAGGGTAAAACAATTGCTTTTAACGTATTTTTGTATTTGATCTAATGTAAATACGGTAATACGTACAAACGTCAAACTTGGCATGATTATAATAATATTAATAATACACACTAACAAAAAATATTTGTGTGCTAATTGTGTGCGTTCATAACTCCATGGAAGCATCTAGTAAAGTCTACTATAGGTATTATTTACAATATCACTGTTTCATTTCCTTGCAATTAAAATGAAATGCCTCATACACCTAGTATATAGTATATATAGTATAACTCGTGCATAAAACTAATTTTATCCTCTACTTAAATATCCGCCCTCGCCTTCAGCTCGGGCCGATAAACGTCTCTGCTAAAATGACTTGTTATAAGCACTCGTTTTACAATCTACTATTAAAAAAACAGTGTGACTCCTTCTTTGAAGTCTGTTAGTAAAAAAGTATGCGTTGGCCGGGAATCGAACCCGGATCAACTGCTTGGAAGGCAACTATGCTGACCATTACACCACCAACGCCCTTGCTTAGTTTTGTCTATCTGTTGTATTTCACTAACATTAAATTCTACAGGTTTGTTTATTCAAGTGCAAGAAAAAATTATGATACAATAGCGCTTCTTATACATTTCATTTATCCAAACAATAAGTAAAATATAAATACAGCAATTGTTTTTCATATCGCTAAACTTATCAAATATAATAAATATGATATTTTTATACCATTTTAGGGTTCCGTACCTCAAAAGGAAAAAACGGAACCCTTATAGGATCACTTCGTTGTCCGTCTGTCTGTCCGTCTGTCTGTCCGTCTGTCTGTCTGTCCGTCTGTCCGTCTGTCAAGACCCTTTTTCTCAAGAACGCGTAAAGGTACTAAGTTGAAATTTATACTATATACTAGGGTCTACGGTTTCTTTCGGCTGTAAGAAAATTAAAGTTGTAAGTCAACGCAATCAAAATATATGAACGTTTATGTCGCATATTTTGCGATTTCACAGGGGAATCAAAACCTATATGGTACTTTCCGTTGATCTAGAATCATGAAATTTGGCAAAAGGCAAGGTCTCATATCACATATATAGGAATAAATCCGAAAGTTACAAATTTGAAGTTATATCGTTTAAGAATAGTTATTTTGCTATTACAAACTTACATTTTGTAGTTGGAATGTATGGAAGAACCTTATAGTCAACTACAAAGTTAAGTTTGTCTTTCAATATTTCAACTTCAGTTAGTTTTTTTTTTTGCCTCGCACTCTGATGGTTCCTTCCAACGGAACCCTCAGAGCACGAGTCCTACTCGTACTTGTCCGGTTTTTTTTTGTAACACACAACAGATTTTTTTTTATTTCAACATCTGTTAATTTACAGTCACTGGATATTTGGTTTACTCGTAAAACAATTTCGTTTATAAGAATCTATCGCTTACAACGCACCTTCAAGTTTGGTTTTCGCAGTAGTGAATTTTTATAACGACCCTCTAAGTGGTCGTACCCGTTGTCCTCAACAATTTTAAAACTCGCTTGAGAACACTTGTTCTAGACCTTTGAATCTTAAACAAGTACCTAGGTACTATAAACACGATAAATCCACAATGTTTACACAACAAATAAAAACCGACTTCACATCAATAAACGGGAATGAATACCCTTAATTTCCCACATTCTCGCGGCGAGATAGTGGTCACAAAAAGGTATTAATTAGAAGAAATAAAAGGTGGTATATTATTTTCAATTTTAAATGGTACAAAACAGATCAAAACGTATCTCAATGGTACCTAGAGTCTGGCTAATGAAAGTTGAGACTGAAAACGCCCGCATTGCAACCTCATAATTAATATGAAATGCAAACGTTACTGTGTTCTGACTGTGTTACAATAAAAATTAATAGCTTACAAGTATCAAGTGAGATTATTCCAGGCATTTCATACAAATTTCTGGGGTTTCAATGCTGATATTTTTGAATTTGCCGCGCTTTTTCAGTCTCTACTTTCATTAGCCAGACTCTAACACTATAGATCTGTATGATGCTTTGAAAAACGGGGCTTGCATAATCGCATAGCGACTAAAGCCCCAAACAAAAAATTTGTATAAAAAAAAATAAAAAAAAACACTATAGATCTGTTTTCTGACGAATCTCTATTGTAGTTCCGCTTCTACGTCATTTCAAGTGCAATAAGGAATTTGGGTTAAATTATTTTACTCTATTAGATATTTATATTTACGATACTAATTTACCTAACCTGAATTAAAATGTTATTTACATAAAAAAGAAAAATTAACCTAACCTCGCACAAAAATCTATACTAAAACAGCAACTTCCGCATAATATGGACTTCAGCAAAGTAATGCCTGATTCAATCAACTATCCTTGAGATATAAAATTATTCAGTAAAAAAAAACGATTTATACCCGATTCGTTTTCCAGATTTTCGGCCCGCATATAAAATTTTGGGTTCGGCCCCCATTTTGTGCCCGTTTCGGTCCTATTTTTTTTGTTAATCTATGAATTAAAAAAATATTTTTTTGTCCCGTTTCCTACTTCCGATTCGTCCCTAGTTTTTATGGAGGTACAAAATGCCAATTTTAATCATTTAAATCGGTTCACAATCGGCGGATATATCGCGTAACATACTAAAATACAAAGAAGGAATGCAGAAAAGTCAGTTGAAAAGCTATAGAACCAATAGAAGCAAGTCACGTCACTTCTGTTAAACTGATTTCTTACTCTTTCTGATTTCTTGCTGTTTACTTACTGACATTTTTATGTTAACTAAAAAGTAAGAGGAGCTTTCAAAACGTGTTTGTTCAATCATTAACATTTAAACGCCTTCTTGTTTGGTGCACGTTGGTGTAAAAATAAACCATGAACAAGAAATGCGTCCATACATTACAATCGAACATGACAGTGATGTGTGAAGAGATCTTTATCGTGGACAGCCTGATATATACCTATAGCTAGTTATCATATTAACATTATAAATGCAAAAGTGTGTTTGTTTGTTTGTTTGAAACCTCTTTCACGTCAACGGAACAACGTGTAATTGTATAGAGATAATTGAAGAGGTGGAGAGTACACGTAAGGTATTTTTAATTCGGGAATAATGTACGGTTTCTTTGAGATTTGGCACGCGGGCGAAATCGCGTGGTGGAGCTGGCTGCACAACAAATACCTACATATACTGCAATAAAACCACACACACAAAGACAAACAAAAGACACACAGAACATACAGACAGTACAGATAAATAAATAAAAACATAAATAAAAGAAAATAACATTCAGCGCGGTAATGCCGCCTGCATGATTTTTACGGTATCAACTGGCAAAGCTTTAGCATTTAAAATGGGTATTGTAATCAAAGTGTTATTCTATGTGATGTAATAGCAAATCACAATCCAGATCTCACTCTTGAACAAATCATTGTAAAACAATTTGTATTTAATAAATTTTCGGGACATTTTTGCACACACGGTCATCTGACCCCAAACTAAGCAGAGCTTGTGATATCTTGTGATTAATGTATATAAACTTGCAACACCATTGTAACGAAACTGTATATTGGAGTTTTGGCGCCAACGCGGAAAAAACATGTCGGCTCGTTGGATTATTTTCCTAAACTTGTGTATTTTCGAGTGTTAATGTGTACTAAATGGTGAATTATTATTCATTAAGTGCTCGTAAACGTGCCCGAGTGTGGGGAAGTGATATAACGAGGTGAAACGTGTCTTTTCGTGTTGTTTCCAAAACTCCATAAGAGCCTCTTGTAAAGTCTCCACCACTTTACAGGGGCATGAGTTCGACTTGACCGTGACTTACTTAGCTTGACTCTGACTGTGACTATGACTTGTTTGACGCTATTAAGACAAAGTAAACTAATTAATATTACGAGTAAAGGACATTGAATCCACGCTCATGAAGATTTTAACAAAAAAAAAAAAAAAAGAAACTGTATATTGAATTCAAAGATCTTTTCTTTAGTCTGAGCCACAGATCTACTACCTATAGATTTTCAATGAGCGTGGCTAGCTCAGTGCCTCTCGCTTCAACAAGGTGTGTTGCCACATTAAAATGATTTGCTATAAGTTAGGGTAATTTACCTACTATGATGGGTAGTGAATCTTCAATGAGTACTTTGGAAACAATACTACCTTTTAAATATTTATATTTTATACACTATCTGCTGCAACCCGCGGAGCTACCTGCAATTTTCTGGGAAGAAAAGTACGTTGTCTGTCCTCATGACACACCCTATCGCCCTGACAAAATTTGACTTAGCTCATGATCTAAGAAAACAAGGTCTAGCAATTTGAGAGTGGTCCCGCAATGACGTCACTGTCCAGTTGCCACTTTATTCAATCAGCTGTTACGTGGTGTATCATCATCTCTCTCGAACCTGTTGTAAATTGACATCATGACATCATTGCGGGACGCCCACGTAAACATTTTTTCTCGGATTGCTATACCTGGCGGAGTATATTATTATACCATGACTTAGCCATTTCCTCGTAAAAACAGACAGAAAGTTACTTGCGTTTTTATTATAATTATTTGTTAGGATTAGAATATAGTACTAGAAAAAAGGTTGTAAAGTAACCATAGCATGATTTTTTATAATTAATAAAATATAATAAAAAAGTCAGAGTTAAAACGGAACGGGGGTCCCTCATGCAACAAACGTTAAACGTATTTTTGGATTTGTTCTAGTGTAAAAACGGTAATCCGTACAAGCGTCAAATTTAGCGGATTATAGTGAACATAAGTAAAACAACAAATAATAAACACTGGCCAAGTGCGAGTCAGTGACAAATTTCTGTTTACCACTAAGCTAAGCAACGTCGGGCGCGGTCGGTACTTGGATGGGTGACAGCCTGGACGTGATGTTGTCTTTTTGCACAACTTTTTGTATTTTGTGATTGTAAATAACTCTCAGCGCGCGAGCCCGACTCGCGCTTGGTCAGTTTAGTTTTTTCATGAATGGAATTATGTATAACATTCCAAATAATTAGATAAATAGACTCTTTAATGTTTACAGTACAAATTTCACGAACAGCGCGTAGCTTTTTGAATCGGTTCGCCAAAATCGCCTTTTGCTTTTCCAACTTCATAACTGTGGCCTCATTAATATATATTTAATATTAACATTCACCATATTCATATGGGCATAAAAGGGTCGGTATTTTGCACTTCTTGCAATGTGCCAGTTTTTTTCAGCAATGTGACAGGATCAGTTGGAAACCTGCAGAACGAATAATTTATGTTAGTTGCGGTGGGTAATTTCTTTCATAAACTGGCACCATTCATACTTTATTTTCTAAGTGAATAATTTGATAAAATTCATAGAATTAGACCACAAATCGACCTAAAAACTGACTAATTATGAATAAAATATTTGCGAATTGATATCCTGAATTTATTTAGGTGATCGTTACAAGCTTTATATGTTTACTTACGTGTGAAATGATATTTCATCGTATTTTCGCTCACTGCGCTTCTTGCAGCCCAAAATGCTACAACCAACCATTGTAAAATATCTTTTACAATTATTTCTCAGAGGAATCACGCATTTATCACATTAAATCACCAAAAAAAGGCAATAAATATAATTCAGACCCGTTTTGTTTGTCACTGATTATTACAGATTTTGACACTTGAGGTACCAAAAACAGGTCACGCCGATAAGGACAACAAAATCTATTTATGTCCTTTTCGTACTTGTGCTGAGCCATATCAAGTTGTCTCTTTCACTAAAATATATTGCCGATCTGGTTGTGTATATCTGTGGTCTGAGCACAAGTCTGAGATTGAATTGTATTAGCAAACGTCATATGTATTCGTTGACAGTTGACTGCTGACAACTGTCAACGAGCTCAGTATATAAGTTGCGGTTGCATTGCATTGTAATCGCCCTTTTTCTTTGCTCGTACCTCGAATCGATAACAAGTGTAAACGAATTGTGTGTAAAATAGTTTAGAAGGTGATTTCTTGGCCAAAAAGCTAACATTATTCATAATTATTCGTAATTAGAGTCAGTATTAAAATTTTCAGACTAATATGCTTTCGCTATGAATTCTCAAGCCACACTAACCTCCCTCTTGCCAACCTCTTACTCCATTACATTATTTTTCCGTCCAGACAATCGTTCTGTTGGCGCTATTGCAGAGACTAGGCCAGTCAACACGTTTCCGGCAGCCATTTAAATAAAAAGACTGTTAGTCAAATTAGATACCAAACGGCCTAAAACCAAGAAATCACAAAGAAACAATTGAAATAATACATCATGACATGCGTTAGGTAAGGTAGGTTACATGTATTTTGTTTAGTTACAAAGCAGTTACCTATTTGCGCACTTTTCCTGAAATAAAAAGTATGTGTTAGTTGCCTTAGTAGTTAATGAGGTATGAATACAAACATCATCATCAGCCAGAAGACGTCCACTGCTGGACACAGGCCTCCCCTTTAACCTCCACATTGAACAACAGCTCGCCATCCGCATCCACTGGATGACCGCGACTCACGATGTCGTCGGTCCATCTAGTGGGAGGCCTATACCTACGCCGCGTTTTCCGGTTCGTGGTCTCCACTCAAGATCCTTTATTCCCTATCAGTTATCAGTTTTCCAAACGATGTGGACTGCCCATCGCCACTTCAACTTGCAAATTTTAACAGCCATGTCGGTGACTCTGGTTCTTCGGCGAATATTCTATTGCGCAAAGAAACTCCGTGCAAAGTGCCCTCCATATATACAGTGTACATGTATATAGTGTATGTGCAATGTATACTCTCCATACTTTACTTATACAGTGTAATCAACTTATAACTGTACGTGGTCAAATTACAGAACTAATTTTTTACGGAACGCTGTCAATTTTGTTTAGAAATTATATTAATGTTTACTCTACCGATAAGCTGATAATTGGAAACTTATTTGTAATATGCTTACTGTAATATCGTTGATCGAGCGGTTTTCGTAATCAAAAATAATAAGAATAAAAGCTTTTGTGACATTTAAACCAAATCATGTTATTGAAGGCGATAAAGTAAAAGTGGTAAAAGCAGTAAATAACTATTGATCAAAGGGCATGCTCCAAATATGGCGACCTCAAATCAAAGTGCCAACCCTGTCAGGTCTCAATTTATTTTGTACTATATAATCATTATACTGAACGTAATATAGGTATACCAGTCGCAAATCTAAACCGACGTGGTATGAAGCTGAAACTAAAGTAGGTAGTTTCTACTTAATTATGCACAACTTAAAAAACAGAAAATTAACTAAAACTTAAATAAATAACTAAATACAAACTAAAAACTAGTTTCTACATATTTTTTCCAACTAAACGAAATTGTGTAGTGAGTATGTATGTATTAATTAGAATCAAAAGTGCGTTACTTATACAATTTCATAAGACTGAGTTGGATGTTCAAGCGAGTAGTATTTAAGTCGCTTTGTATTTTTGCCTATCAAATTAAACATGTTTATTGTTGGAATTAGCTGAGAATTCTAAAGATATTAATTTCACGATTTAGGTATCAAAACCCGGGTAACATTTTTAACTTTTTTTTTTTAAACTGTCTATCTTAACTTAAAAAGCAAAACCTAAAAAAAAAACTAAATAGAAAATCGTTAGAGCCATTTCCGAAATACGCGAAATAAATTTATATTACATACAAGAATTGCTCGTATAAAATTATTAACAAATCGATCTCCTAAGAATTCAGATGAATTTGTCACAGGATGGAAACGTGCGATTCATATTTCTTTAGCGCCACCATACTACAAGCCGTTTCTAATTTTAGACATCGGCAATACATACAAAATAAATGAGACCGATTGAAAATAATATAAGAGGTCTGTTTAAAAAATTGACGCGTTCTGTTATTACATGCTGATAACATCTGTGTAGTCTGAGAGCTACCACATTTTCTGTTTAATGTTCTTTAAGTTATTTAATATCCCGTAAATAGTCATATAAGTTTAGTGAAAAACCGTGATAGTTTAAAACAGTGTTTTATTTTATTACAGCCTCTTTTCTTTTTCTTTTCGTAATGCCTTTGATTATTCAGAGTAAATAATCAAATGGTGGTGCTGCTTATCGGGTGAGCGGCTTACTAGTCACCTTACTTACATAAAACAATCATGGCGTGCTTGGATCTTGGATTCTTCTATGATGTGATGTGAAGGTAGGAATCTAAATAAAACCAGCATTCGATTATCTGATAATTGGATAAAGATAAATAAAACCCGATGACAAGAAATATTGTGTAAATGGATATAGACATAATATACCTTCGTTTTTTGTTTTAAAAAAAGATGTTATTCTCCTATTTAAACCAATCCTACTAATATTATAATGGCAAAAGTTTGTCTGTATGGATGTATAGATGTATGGACGTTTGTTCCTCTTTCACGCTGCAACGGAACAACGGATCGACCTGATTTTTTGCATGGGTACAGTTCAAGAGCCAGAGAGTGACATTCATACTTTTCATCATCACCATTTTTCATCACTACGCGGGTGAAACCGCAGGGCGCAGCTAGTAAAAAATAATGAGACAAATCATCCGGTAGCTCTCCACACCGAACAATATATTTTGACCACACACGCCAAAAGTAGATGACACGCGATAATCGGAGTATGTTTAAAATTATGTACCCGCATATTAACTTAACAAGTAGCATTCAGATAAATACAGGTTTTCGAATATAATTCGGTTTACGGTGGAGATAATTATTTTAAAAACTAGAGTTCTGCATGAGGCAGGGAATGCAATATCTCGTACGATATTTACTTATTTATTTATTGTTTTGGGGTTTTTAATGTGTGTTTTCAATGTTTAAACATGCACGAATTTACTAAGTAGTCCAGTCCGTGTCGAGACACATAATGATATGGTTCCGTAGATAATATTCTACCAGATGGAATAAGCTAAGTATAATTGTCTAAATAATAGATATTAAATAGATAATAATGTGTGTAACGTTACTATGTTAACAACGTTAGATAAGTTTAACAATGCTTGAAATTGCTGCCTTGGTTTAAATCTTATCAAATATTTTGTTCTCACCTCTGTGTCTGCCTGTGTGTGTATAACAGTGTGTGTATAACTGTCTGTGTGTCTATCTCAGTATATTTGCCTGTGTGAACTTTTTGTTAACATCCCATAAATGAAAAAGTTTTTATGCCTTACAGACATTTTTTTTACTATTTCATAACAACGTGCACTTATACGTTTCAGTAATATAATGAGAAAGAATAGAACGCGTCGTTATTGAATGAATGGACCATTTAATACGTTTATCGTATTACCTAAAATTTATTGCCAAATAATATCTACCGGTCTATTCGTTAAGACGTTTTTATGCTATACAGATATTTTATGACTATTTCATAACAATGTGCAATTATACGTTTCAGTAATATAATGAGAAAGAATAGGACGCGTCGTTATTGAATGAATGGACCATTTAATACGTTTACCGTATTACCTAAAATTTATTGCCTAATATTATCTACCGGTCTATTCGTGCGACTGATCTCCTAAACTACAAACCATCAGAGAAAAGAGTGGAAAATCACTATCTCGCTACAAACAGACACCGTGAAAAAGCTTTGTAACTCGACACTGAGGAAGCGAGATATAAATGTAGACGGGAATCACCCGCCTGTGAAATCCGACGATTGCATTCGACTCTCAACTAACTTTCGATAGTATGCGACTCAGTACTTAATATCTTCACTACTAAGAAAACGTGGAATGTCGTAATCTACCCAAGATAAAAATCTGTAGTTTCCCCGCAAGTTATGTATACTACTTTTTACTATACCTACGAAGAAACCATGCCTATGAGGAAATTGCAGAATTTTTCATGAATTTTCACCATATTTTTATCAGCTGTTCCATAAAATTATTTTGTCGTGTCAATGGCCGTTTTCTATGGAACAGCTGTGTTTTTTTTGTAGGTTCTATGGTTAGTCCCATAGTAAAAGTTGTGCATAATGATGAGTAAAATAATCTCCTTTCAGCTTAGCACAGTCTATATCCGTAACCCTATAAATATATTATTATAATTATTTATATTATATACCTATTCTAGCGAAAATCTCGCTACATTGACTACTGCCTCGCTTGAAACTATGAGTACTTATCACATAGTACACAGTGCAGTCCACACAACACTGGACTATTTCTACTGTATACCTACTTACCTACAGTGTCTAGTTTTAATAAGTAAAGTTGCAGGAAACCAGTAATAACATTATTGGTATACGAACGTTCCTAGATCGTTGTCCTATTTGCATTTCAGAACTGCAAATGCTAAAGCTACTGAGACTAAAACTTTTACGATAATAATGGAATTGTTTTCGGAAAGTTTAAACAAAATTTACAAGTAATTACTATGTTGCAAGTTCCAAGCTATTTTAATCTTCGAGTTTAAAATCCCTACTGTGCTCTGCTTTGTCTCGAATTATTATTAATTTTACTTATTTGAAGCCTCAGATTAGACAAACAAGGTAAATATGTTAAGGTGAGGAGCGAACACGTCAAACATAAATTAGGCTAGTCGAACTCATCCTGTAGACGACCTTGCCGCCTTTTTTGCATGTGGATTGTTATTTAGTTCATTGGTGTCGCTGCAAGTTACTTAGTGTGCGTGAAAAATTAGTAATTGTACCGTACTACTGTATCACTGTATATTTGAGTTTGTAACCATAAACATAATAAATTATCTTTTGAAAAAAACCGACTTCAAAAAACAAATTTTTCCAAATTTATTTCAACATCATCATCCTCAGCCAGAAGACGTCCACTGCTGAACATAGGCCTCCCCCTTTAACCTCCACACTGAACGACAGCCTGGCTTTTGCAACCACTGGATGCCAGCGACTCTCACAATGTCGTCGGTCCATCTAGTGGGAGCCCTACCTACGCTGCATGTTCCAGTTTTTTAAAATTTATTTGAACCATTTATATTTTTCTAAATTTATTTTGAATATTTAATAGCTTTTTACACATCCATGAATAAATACCTCCTTGTTTTGACTCGAACAAAACTATTGTACTTTCAGTTTGTAATATTGTCATAGTGAAAAACATATCCGTATTATTCGAGCTGGTATAAAAACGACTGAGCCCGAAGTATTTGTCATTTTTGTGGGACCAATGTTGTGTGTTTGTTCTACATGATAAAAAAAGAAACACTCGAATTGGTTTACAGAATAATCGTAATCGAAGTATTTACATATTTTTTTTTTTTTAAATAAGGCGTATTTACAGCCTTTCTCGATTTTAAAGGTATACGGTTACAAAAACAAAGGACGTACCTAGATATTGTTTACAGATAGGTATTTTTTCTATCACATTTCATCTAGAGCACTCTCCTTCTTTTTATGGTGTAAATAACCGCTTCAAATGAATAATCGACTTTAAAAATACATTAGAAAATGTAACATTTTTTACGAATCCTAAAAGACACGATTCAATTCCGGTCCCTGTCACATCCTCCGCAGTGAAGTAGCTTTCCAACTGACTTAAATTAATGAGGGACTTTTAAAATTCACTAAGAACCCGCCGGCGGAAGAACACGATTAATTTCCTCGGACACTTTGGTCAATTTGGTTAAAAACCGCTGTTTTTCAAGCTATGAATTTTTTACTTATCATAAATGAGCGATTGTGTTTATTAAACTTTTTAAGTAAACGCTGGACATTTTAACTTGTTATAATTGAGCGATTGTTTTTAACTTTTAAAATGCTTTTTAAATTGATTATCTTTTCCTATTAATTCTTAACTTTTCAAGTTTCTTGATCACACTAAAATAAAATTATATATGCACATATATTTGCGGAGAGTAGCCTAGAAATATGTCACCTATATTATAATTATGTTATAGCGATATTTTTTGTTACTTTATCATGTTAAATAGTATAAACAATAAACAACCGAACAATAGTACGATTTGTTTAAAAATACCAGGCTTAGAGAAAAATATAATACAATAAAATATATAAATAATAAAAATAAATATATATTCGGGAAATTTTTGTACACGGTCATCTGTCCCTAAGCAAACCTTGTGATATGGCTGCCAGAGACTGATATACATACATATATATTATTACATACATAACATACGATATAGAACAAACACAAATGTTCATCACATAAATGTTTCTTCAATGTCTATAACTACTAAAGAAATTATTTAAATCGACTAGTAAAGTTCTGAGAAGAGAAAGTTTTTGTTTGAATTAGGAAGGGATGATCCGCAAAGTCAGTGTCAGTATAGAGTCTTACGTTCAATAACTTAGCGAAAGTGATCAGAATTCGTGGTTTTCATTATGTCATTGCAGATGTCAGAGCAAATAAATGCTAGAACCGATAATAGTTTAGTAGAAAATGTCCATGAAATTGCTACCAAAAATGAGGGTGATCTTATTTTGCAAGTCAGAGGCATTTTGTTTGTGTTTCACCTTGTTTTTCATTACACCTCGAACAGAAAAACAAGTTACCAATACATCTCCATAAAGGAAATTGATTTCCGTATCTCCCTTAGGTATAGCTAAGAACTTTTGCTGTAACTCATAGGAACACTAAGTCAGTTTTATTACCATAAAACAGTGAATAACACAGGTGTAAGTTACCTTTTGCCCTCCAAGAAAATTATAGTTTTCTAATTGGACCTAACAATTCTGACAAACAAATTAGGTAGCTCGATAGTTGTTACAAACAATAATTCCTAGTTTAAAAATCTTTACTTGTCATCAGGTGAGTTAGCGGTCAAGCGCAAGCCAATTTTTTTTTTTTACGTTTCCTCTCTGGCACCCTTGCTTCCCTGGCCAATGGCATCGATTCTGATGTACTCTAAACTAAACTAAATTTGACAGCTCTAAAATTGTTGCCATCCTTCTCTCACATATTAAAATGAAATGAAAAGAGAGGCAGATAATTTTATTCCTGTCAGATTAGTTTAGTTTAGTGAGTGGTATGACAGAATCGACGCTATTGTCATTCATGTAGATGGGTCTGATGTCCTTAAACATAGGGTTTGAGGGTTTTCATACTACTGGCTTTTCAGTGAAGGAAAACATCGTGAGGAGGAGCCAGCGTGGTGGATATAGTTCACCCGTTCGCGGGTAGGCCAAAGTTCAGTAGTGGACTTTCAAAAGGGCTAATTCTGCTAAACCGTAAGAATACGGTAGCAAAATAAAGTATTAGTTACAGGCCTAGCAAACCAAAAATTCAAAAGAAAATAATTGGTCTGCTATTATAAATATTCGGGTAAAAACGTCCATAACAGTGTCTTTTCACACAAATGAGACAACAAACTGTCGACAACTGACTGCTACCTACAAAAAACTCTCCTTCCCTGTGAGATTTATCTTGTTTGTATTAACTGCATTATTGGCAGCGGGTGATACATATGCGACCATATATCACCTAAAAGTGAAGAACTTGCGATATAAAAAACTGCTTATGCAGGCTATATCATAACTCAAGTAGGGGCAGCCGGCCCTTATATGGGAGAAAACAATTAATCTTATTGCCAAACACACGGCCGGACACAATGAACACGACTGGGGTATGTTTGCGAATTTATCGCTTCATCTTTGTTTATTTTTATTTGTAAGAAGCTAGCTACGGTGGCGGTAAGAAAAAGCCGTGGTAATATATGGTGGACTTTCTACTATGGTGGTAGCCTATTTGGGAGACCGCTAGACTCGAAAGCGTGAGGTCGCGAGTTCAAATCCCGGGCACCTTTCAGTGAGCTCTTCGGAGTTTATGTACGGACTTTTCGGTGAAGGAAAACATCGTGAGGAAACTGCGGAGAAGTAATTCAATGGCGTATGTGAATCTACCAGCCCACAACTGGGCCAGCGTGGTGGATATGGCCACATATGGCCCTATCGCTTTTTCGGGGGTAGGCCTAAGTCCAGCAGTGGGCTATTAAAAAAGCTGATTATGCTTTATGCTAGCTACGGTGATGCCTATACAGCAATTCCAGTTCACTACCTCTGTAAATAAAGAAGTACCTATCGACAGTTACATAATTATGATTATTAACGGGATATTTACCGTGATATGGTTGTGGATGGAGCTCCCGATAGCATGATGCAACTGCGCCAAAATATCAGAAGCATCGAGAAGTAATAGTAAAAAACGTTTTAAAAAAATCCTAAAGCTCTATTGTTGTTATTTTTATAGATAACCACGATTTCAGTCTTAATCTATGACAAAATATTGGTTCTGACTCCGTTTCGTCACATTAGCAATTTTTAATGGCATAAGGCAGATAGAGGCATAAGAATGTCAATACTGGCTGACGATTATGATGAATGTCAAAACCTGGAGAGACAAATGGTCACGAGCAGAATACTGAGAAGTTTTTAGGAACCAACCAAGTATTATCACACTTGACACATAATACCACAGACTAGGTCTTGGGTAAACTTCAAGAATGATTAGATACATTACACACGGTTTTGGGGATAGCTATGATTATATTGTATTCCAAACGAAAATTTCATATACTGTTTGGAACTTATAAAAAATCTCGACAGACCGACGGCACAGAAGATATAATAGCACACCGGCGGAAAGATATACACAAAATAATTGTAGGTATGAAGTAGTAAGTATCCTCAATAAATTCTTCGAAAGTATGACTGGCGCCTCAAAAACAAGGTAAGGGCCGTCGTATTCATAATATGGCTATTATTTTTCAATTTGGCCGTCGCTGATTAAGTTGAAGCATTAATAATTGATCATGTGGACAATATTTTACAATTACAGCTTATCAATTGATATTGCCGAGAAAAATTATTACGACATCGCTTAAAGCTTAAATATTTTTTGCTCTTGTGATATGGTGGAGAGTGGAGTGGAGTGGAGTGGTGGTTAAGGAGTAGAAGAAGTAACTTAAGTTAGAAGAAACCTAGTCAAGTTTTTTAAGAAAACCTACTTTAGATCTGTGGACGGTTTTAAAAGTAGTAATTAACATTATTTCTGTCCCTGTCTATCCCATGTCCATCTTAGGGAGTGACTGGTGACAGGAATAATATCTCATCTTCATCATCCTTTCAGCTTATCATGTTCTCTCAGTTCAGAGAGGAATGGCCCTAATCCACCATGCTGACCAAGTGCATATTGGTGAATGACAGTCTTTTGATCTTTTGACGTTCTTAGACATACCGGTTTTGCTCACGATTTCTTTACTGTTTTTTAGCGATAGCATCGAATCGGCACATAATTTATTTAAGTAGTAAATAAATCATTGGTGCAGGGCTAAGGATCAAACCGGGTGCCATCAGATTGTAAAGCGCACATGCTACTGCTCGTACACTATCGCATGGAATAACATCTATTATATGAGAATTTGCTCGCTGTTGTAACAAGCTTTTTCAAAGTTACAAGATCCAAGTAAAGAACTCTGTAGAAACTTTCCCTCATAATTTTGGGAAGGTTACGCAGTATCATGCAGTCGCTTCAGCTTAACGAGAGTGTAAACCACCTTCCACACATGTCAAAAATAACGTGTCTATCAGTGTGACCCATCTCGATGGCACGATGTTCAAGATTGATGACAGCTAATGAAGCGAGAGCGGTGTCAGAGGTCACGGCGTGCAAATTGGCTTAGCACGATGCTTTTGGAATGGTTACGAAAAGGTACACACATAAGGATATAGGTAAGATAAAAATGCCAGAGTACCAAATGTTGCTCAAAACTATATAAATATATAAATGTGAAATACCGCTTTTTACATTATATGGGGATTTAGCCGCTCACAAATATGTGTGAAAACCACGTCGGTTTCCTTTAAAGTAAACCACTCACTGACTCATCACGAAATCTCGAAAACTATTGAACCTATGATGCTGAAATTTGGCAGGTAGATTCCTTAGAGAATTCACAGAGTCCCGCTAAGAAAGAATTTGGTGACAGCGCAGAGTTAAGGGGGATAAGAGGGGGTTGAAAATTTAAATAAAGTCCACGTGTAGAAGTCTTGGCCAACAGCTAGTATCTTTATAAGAATCATGGTCTGTTATGAATCTATACTTATGGGACAGGCCCTTGTTATATGTTGTATCATGTATAAGTAACGAATTTTAATAACTTTGGTATACCAAAGATGCCAAAATCAGATAATACCAAAAACTGTTCTCGAGTCATTGCCGAAGCAAACAATAAATTTTCACTTAAAAAGCTGCCTCCACTCTCGAGCACTCATCGTGACCAGATATTAAAAAACATGGTACCTATTCATCGTCATCATCATCTGCAGCTAGAAGACGTTGCTAAACATAGGCCTGCCAACTGCATCCACTGGATGCGACTCTCACGATGTCGTCGGTCCATCTGTGGTCCATATAGAGGTGGGGAGGTGTTTTAATAGGCAGCATAGATACGCTGCCTATTAAAACGTTAAAATTAAAAACAGCGCAAAAGCGCAAGCAAAAGACATCGTAATAAACTTTTAAAGCAAAATATCTATCTAAAATATCTTCACCAAAAACATCTCTACTATCCATCTTCCCGGCGGATTCGTGTCAAGGATCGGAGTCGATTTATACTCCATATACGAGTATCACATTTTAAAATTTATTGTTTATGTTTTTGATCGTCTTTATGGTCATGTTTATAAGATTTTGCAAGTAATGCTGATGAATCGTCATTTAAAGCCTGAAATAAAGTTGGACTCTGGTGATGGGTGTTTACATAAATCTTACTTTGAAATCAATTAATTATAATTGAAAATCTTATCTCTGAAGAGCTTTGAATTCTTTAAAGCTAATTTCGCGATGAGAACACGTAAGTCTAAAATGAAAAGGTAATAGAAATTCCACAGATATACACAAACAGATCGGCAATATATTTTAGTGAAAGAGACAACTTGATATGGCTCAGCACAAGTATGAAAAGGACATAAATAGATTTTGTTGTCCTTATCGGCGTGACCTGTTTTTGGTACCTCAAGTGTAAAAATCTGTAATAATCAGTGACAAACAAAACGGGACTGAATTATATTTATTGCCTTTTTTTGGTGATTAAATGTGATAAATGCGTGTTTCCTCTGAGAAATAATTGTAAAAGATATTTTACAATGGTTGGTTGTAGCATTTTGGGCTGCAAGAAGCGCAGTGAGCGAAAATACGATGAAATATCATTTCACAAGTAAGTAAACATATAAAGCTTGTAACGATCATCTAAATAAATTCAGGATATCAATTCGCAAATATTTTATTCATAATTAGTCAGTTTTTAGGTTAGAGTTGTGGTCTTTTCCTGTGTTTTATCAAAAAAATTACTTAGAAGAATAACAATAAATGTTACCAGTTTATAAATGAAATTACCCACCACAATTAACATAAATTATTCGTTCTGCAGGTTTCCAACCGATCCTGGCTTACGAATAAAATGGATCAGTGCTACTGGTCGTGAAAATTGGGTGCCATCAAAACATGCTAGAATTTGTTCGAGTCATTTCAATGCCGAATCCAATATCAGAAAGGGAAAAATTAATTATTTAAAGCCATGTGATTTGTATGGACAGATTTGTATCTTAATTTATTAATTTGTTTTGTTGCTTACTATTTTCCAGATTATCCTTCCATCCCTTGTACCTAGGATATTTTTTATTTTATTTTTAACACCATGCAGACGAAGTTGCGGGCACCAGCTAGTTATTATTATAACACACTGTAAGGTACTTCCTACTTACCAACATCTTGAAGGTTGTAGTTAGGCAAGCCAAGCACTACAAAGTGCCCAGCCATCATGCTATGGTTACTTCACAACCTTTTTTCTAGTACTATATTCTAATCCCAACAAATAATTATAATAAAAACGAAAGTAACTTTCTGTCTGTTTTTTACGAGGAAACGGCTAAGTCAACCTTAACAAAATTTGTCAGTACGATAGGGTGTGTCATGAAGACAGACAACGTACTTTTCTTCCCAGAAAATTGCAGGTAGCACCGCGGGTTGCAGCAGATAGTGTATAAAATAGAAATATTTAAAAGGCAGTATTGTTTCCAAAATTACTCATTGAAGATTCACTACCCATCGTAGTAGGTAAATTACCCTAACTTATAGCAAATCATTTTAATGTGGCAACACACCTTGTTGAAGCGAGAGGCACTGAGCTAGCCACGCTCATTGAAAATCTATAGGTAGTAGATCTGTGAGAAATTCTATCCAAAATTTATTAATGTCAGTCTGACAAGCTTTTTTTTTTAAAGTTAGAAACTTAATATTGACTTATGATTAAACTGTTAAGTTTATGGCTGCTAATTTGATAAATAGAGTTCGTCGTAGAGCAGCATTAAAACAACAGATATTTTTTCTAGGTGGCATCGCTGGGTGTAAAGTAAACCAGTCTAACTGGTTAATGTATCGGATTAATTTACTCACGGTGCTCCGTGCTTTCCGTACGGTCTGCTGCCTTCATAGAGTGTTAATCCCTCCAGAAGTCAGTACCCATTAGCAAGTTATCAGCCTCTTATCTGATCGGAGTACAACACACCTCAATGGCTTTAAAATATAGTGATCAGAGCTTTCTTTTTAGGAGTCCGCAGGCGTTAACTAAAATGTAAGTGCACGTTTAACTACCGCAATAATAGATCTATTCATCATCATCATCATCATCATCGAAGTTATATGATTATTTACGGCATATTTACCGTGGTAAGTACCGTGATCCCGTAAATAATCATATAACTTTAGTGAACATCCCCACCCAGCAAATCTTGCATGAGCCGTGGAGTTTTGGCGCCAACGTGGAAAAAACATTTCGGCTCGTTATATTATTTTCTAAAACTTGTGTATTTTCGAGTGTTAATGTGTAATAATGGTGGGTTATTTATTATTAAGTGCTCGTGAACGTGCTCGAGTGTGGACAAGTGATATAACGAAGTGAAACATGTTTTTTCATATTGTTTCCAAAATCCATAGAAGCCTTTTGTAAAGCCTCCACCACTTTACTGGGGCATGAGTTTGACTTGATCGTGACTTACTTTGCTTGACTCTGATTGTGACTATGACTTGTTTGACTTTATAAGACTATGTAAACATGTATAATATTACGACTGAAGGACTCTGTATCCATGGCCATGACAACAATTAACAAAAAAAAAAATTACAGTCTACATCACAGAATGCGATGAAGATTACATATTTTATCCTACACTTTAATTCTTAAATTCTTTTAACATTTCTCCTACAACTGTCCTATACCGTCGTATGCTTTTACTAAATAAGAAGGTTTGGAAACCCTTTTTAACTAAATTACCTACATAAATCCATAAATCTCTTTAAAGAGGACGTCCGGATCTCTCCATTATAAACCATCTCAACTGCGAAGACCAGCGAGATCATTCTCTCTTATTGAATTAGACATGGGAGTGACGGGAACAGAAACAATTTCGGCTGTTCAAGAATCGGTCGAAGAGCCCTCAAATTAGACAAACAAGGGAAATATGGTTAGGAGGCGTAGTGGGTGCGAACGCATCTGGCCTAAATCAGGCTGATGCCTTTTCTCGAATTTACCCAGCAGACGACTTTGTCATACTTTTTTATGTGGACTATTAGTTAGTGCGTCGGTGTCACTAAAGTTACTTAGGGTGCGTGAAAAATTTGTAAGTGAATCGTACTTACAGTTTTTGCGTAAGGCGATTTAGCGGTATAGTGAAAAATTTATGGAAATAGAAACATTTGTCCCCAACGATAAATATACTAAGGCATATCTTCCTTATTTGTCTGATCTGAGGTAGAGCCTGCCACCTCGAATTCATACTTAGGCCTATCCCCTGTCGTATTATTGTAAATATATACCTACGTAACGTTTTTCTTATTTGACGATCGTAAGTTAATACACGCGAGTTTAAAAATCATTGCTATCTAATTTTAGCTTTGCTATGCTTACTGCAGCCGTCAATCAAAAGCCAAAACTGTTACTCGTACCTTTATCTGACAAAAAATCTAGTCCGAGTCGTGATCTAAGAAAACAATGGTAATTCGCAGCAGTTTCAATAAATTCACATCGTCAAAATTTTATAAAAGCAGTGATATCGTACGCGGCGGGCTTCCAAATTCGCGTTAAAAATTCGCCGCGCGTTCTGGACAAATATAGATTCAATTATGGTCGGCGCAAATATGAACCGATCTGTAGAGGCAAGAAAGACTAACTTTTTCCTGTCGACAAAGAATAAAGCAAACGCAAATTGGGTACTTATTCTGAAACGATACGTGGAAAGTAGAACAAGGGAGAAATAGATTATCACACTAACACGATCTACTCACATAGAGATTTAAATTGCTTAGACAACAAAGTATTAATACATTTAATTTTGTACTGCGACGGTTGGTTTCCACGGATCCCGGTATCAGATTGAATTAGCCATGGATCTCGGAGAGTTGTATCCACCGATACCAGGATCCGTTCCCTTAAAATCCCGTATTCATTCCCACTATTTACAAAAAATAAAATAAAACCGTTTTCGAAACTGATCCCGCCCGGCATACAGTGTACTTTGTATGTTATATCCCAAAAGGAAAGAAGCTTAAACCACTGCTGGGACACAGGTCTTCTCTCAGAGAGAGGATGGGCCCTAATCCACCATCATCAGTAACTGAGCGTAAGCACGTCAGGCCTGTTTTATTTTGCGACAGACAATACAGCAGATGAGACTTCGTAGATCGCACTTACAATGTTATTGGTATACTTAAACGTTATTGAAATGCCTTGATTCTCAGCTCGTGTCATCTCACTAAAGAAACTGCGAATTTTTTACTGTTCATTGTACGACTTGTAATAAAGACGATTCATTGCTAAAACTGTTTGACTTTGATATTATTCTTGCTTTATTCTTTATTATAGTACATTACTGCAGTGGCAGGCAACAAAAACATTTACGAACATATGAAAATGTGGACTGAGGTCTAGCCGATGCTAGCATAGGTACATGAGTCCATTCCATAAATGCTCAGTTGCCACCGTTGCTTGTATAGTATTATTCTGAAACATTACGTTGTTATTCACGTAAAAAATGCATTTGTTTTGGAGTAATTATCATATTTCGTTAAGAAATTACCTAGCAGTCAAAATTCGTTAAAAAAACCCATTTCCTGCTATAAGAAGCTAATTACAAGACGCCATCTGGAAATGTCAATTATTTTTTGTTTGTCAGTTCGAACATAAGTAACCTCTTTGCATACGCCTCTTTTTAGTGGAAAAACGTAATCTAACCTCTTTGCATATTGAAATATTGTACGTACGTACCTCCAAAGATCTTGTATATACCCACTATATACCCTAAAGGGACCACTTCCATGCGTACCTCATACAATATTATAGAAGTGTCAAAAATTCTCCACCAATTATGGTCGAGGCACAGATATACACAACGGTCGAGGCCTTGAAGCATAATTTTCGTGAAAGAATGTTCTTCAAATTAAAAACACATTGAATACCATGTTTCTGATAAGTTCTCAATTGTATGCGAATTTTCCCACAAGCCTTCTCTGTGATTGCAACCTTCTAAATGCTCTTGGAACCCTATTCAGGCCGCTAAAAGATGTTATACGCCATTTAACTTTGGTTCAAACTTTGTTCTTTATAATTTAGCTTCTCACTTGAAATGGAATGATGCGAATTTATGATATTTGGTGGCTTTTTAGATTTTATTATCCAAAGAGTAAGGTAGAGTTAAACAGAAAAAAGTTTTTATTTCTTTCCTCTTGAGAGTATTTTGGTGCCATACCTACGATTTGTGCATTTGCTAGTGTCAAGCTTCGACCAAAATAAAATTAATGGACGGGCCCACAAGGAGCGCATTTTTGAAGATTAAAAATGAGCACTGGGGCTCACTTCTTTCAGTATCTAGCTGTAGGAATTGCCACACACGATTATTGTTACACGATAACGAAACATCTGCAAAATTATGCCTCCGTGTGCCATTTTCCCGAAGTGTAAATACAAAACAAAAATCGCTATCAATTTTTTGTAACAAATGTACTGCAGATAGTTATAATTAGGCGTTGAAGTATATGTCCGATGGTTTTGACTCGTTTTTACTGAGAAAGTTCAATGGTTATGGCCCGTCCATTCATTTTATTTTGGTCGAAGATGTCAAGTATTAGAAAGGTTTCAAATTTTGTAAAATTCGAGCTGATCCCACGGTTACTCCGCATGGATTACTCCTTATGTCATCAGCTAACTGCCAGTGGAAGTCCCGCCAAAATCAGCCCAGCCACTTTGTAGTCCATATGGGAGGGGAGCATACATACACATCGCCATTTAGGAGGTTCGGAGTTCCCCACACACTGATACGACGATAAAAATTGTGGAATATTGGACAGATGGTACGGATAATCTGTGCCACAAAATATATATATATGCACGCGCCACTCGGTTGTCATAGCAACAGTTCTTTGCTGTAACAATAAACTATGCGAGAGAAGCGCTTAAAATTCTGCCTTTTTCTGCGTGAAGTCTGGACAAAAACTTTGTACATTTTAGTTCCCGCGGAACCCCATGTGAAAGCTATAGCTACGCCCATGCCAACAACACCCGGGGCAACACCGGTGCGTTGCCTTTAAAAACTCTACTTAGCCTTCGTTTGAAGTAGCTGAGACCATATAGTAGTCTTTGGCTGAGACAGTAGAAAAATTGGAAGAAAACTGTTGTTCTATTTTTAGCTCAAAAAATTAGGCAGCCTTCAAACCTTTCAACCCAATTGATCATAAATTCACGTCAAACCTTTTTACTGCTATCGAAGAGCTGACAGGCCTTGTGACACCTGCCTGTGACGTCATTAGCACTTCCAGAATCACTTTGACCTCCATCCAGTTCAAATGCTATTCATTCTACAGGGTTACGTATATACCATGTACTTATAAGGTATGCTAAGCCGAAAGGAGGTCATTTTACTCATCATTATGAACAACTATTACTATGGGACTAAACATGAAATCGCGAAAAAATTTCAACTGTTTCATAGAAAACAGTCATTGACACTCGATAAAATTTATGGAACAGCTGGTTTTTATTTTCGCAATTTCTGGGTTGGTCCCGTTGTAAAAGTTGTTCATAATGATACTCATCATTGTATGGAACAGCTTATTTTTATTTTCGCTATTTCTGGGTTGGTCCCGTAGTAAAAGTTATTCATAATGATGAGTACAATGACCTCCTTTCGGCTTAGTACAGGGTATATGCGTAACCCTGTATACTTACTGATATTCCAAACTTTGGCACGTCGCAATCGTACCTACCTCAGATCAGACAAACAACTGAGAAATGGTAAGGCAGCGTGGTAGGTGCGACTGCGTCAGGGCCAATTCAGGCTTGATGCTTTTAGTCGAACTCATCTAGCAGATAACCTTGCCGCCCTTTTTTACCTGTGGAATATTAGTTCATTGGTGTCGTTGCAAGTTTCTTAATTTGCGTGAAAAATTTGTATATAGGTATACCGTACTTAAGTTTTTTTGAGTTACCTTGAAGTACCTATTCATCGAATTACAACGATTCAAATCTAGCACTTTGGCTCGCCTCAACTACCTGTGCACCTATTTTTATCAACATGGTACTTAATTAAACTATTGGAGTAGTGCCAAATTAAAAAATCTTTGGCACTTAGGTATATCGTCTCTGTCACTTATGTCTCTGACATAAGGACTTATTAACTCACATAAACGAACCTCAGAAGAAAACTTAAGTGAAAACGCGTGATTTGTTTAACAACATAAAATACCAATTTGCGCCTCATAAATCGTCTCATAATCATTTTTACGAGACGTCCCAACTTGTTAAGTCCACTTAACCCATACCGTTTAGTGTAAACCGTACACGTCTTCGTGAATTTAATGTTGCTCCCGGCCCCTAAAATTATTTAACAAGACTCGATTGCATCTGCACATTTCTTCAATTTACGAGTACGTATGTTTCGTTTGGATAAATAAAGCCGAAAATGAGCTCAAATTTAGTAGGTATCGATAAAATTATTTAATGTTATTTATAGTAATCGATTAAAAGTACAAGTTCATAAAATGTATTATTTGTTCGAATTTTAAAGTAGGTATCAAAAGAACTTTTTGGTAGGTACTTTATGAGGTATTTAAGGTCTTATTTAAAAGATCGACAATGTTTTTTCCTCCTGTGAGGATTTTGGCTTCTCGCGTCTTGGACATTTGCCAAAATCAAGTAATTTTTTTTTATATCGCCTACTAAGATAAAGTCATAGAAAAGTGGGAGAAATTTCTTAATCTTATTCTTATTCGAGATGGGGGCGATAAGTCCTGCACTGACGTCCCGCTTGGGATCTATTGTGCATTTTCCCTTACCAGCACATACCCGAGCCAACCCAACTCCTTGAAATATCGGAGTGAGGCTCTGGGGCGCTGGCACAGTTGCTCCAGTGGCGTAAATGGTAGTGTAAATAATGATGATGAAAAGCAGTCTAGCTGTTGTGGTGACGTGGATGAAAAAGGCAATGGTGCCTCATGCAACCCAGTAACGATTCTAGTTTCTTCTGTGGCTTCACAATGCCACAACACATGCTCTACAGTTTCGTTCTCTTTCATGCAGCCACGACGTGGGACTTTACTAAAAGCTTTTGTTGAGTTTTGGAAACAACGTGAAAATTCATTGTTCACCTCCTTATCCTCACTTGTCTTCACTCGAGCACGTTCACAAACACTTCATAAATAATAATCGATCACTATTACACTTTCAACCCCCTGGACGCAAAAAGAGGGGTGTTATAAGTTTGACATGTGTATCTGTGTGCTCTGTGTCTGTATATCTGTGTGTATGTCTGTGGCATGGTAGCTCCCAAACAGCTGAACCGTTTTTTAATTAGACTTTTTGTTTGTTTGTTAGATGACTTACTGCTGAACATAGGCATTCCCCTTTAACCTCCACACTGAACGACAGCCTGCCTTTTGCATCCACTGGATTCCCGTGACTCTCACAATGTCGGCGGTCCATCAAGTGGGAGGCCTACCTACTAATGTTAGTTAATGTGTTATGTCATTATTATTTTTTGCAATTTTTTTTCTTTATTCCATGTTACTAAACATAAAAAATAAAGATCGAATTGAAAACCTTCCTCCATTACACAGCAGAAACTAAAACACCGGTAAGAAACTTTAAATGATAAAATCAATTCTTTAATTGGGTCAAATGTTTATAGCAAAAGTTGGCGAAACTTGCTAACATTACTCGAGGCTCCAGAAAACCACGAGTTTAGTTTTCTCTTAAATTTGTCCGCTTAAAGTTTCTGAGAGCAGTATTTATAACTTTATTCTTAAGATCACTTTCCATTTCCTATTTTACAAGTTTTACAACGTTGTTAAATAAAGTTTCATTTTCGTACTTTTGTTTTGGTAGAATTTGATCTAGACTACTCGATATTATTTATCTTCCCTAAAACTTTAAGTTTAAATTCAAACAAATATTTTATTTCTTTGGTAGCTTTATGCAACTGTAAACAACTCTAGACTGTAAATAAACGTATAAGTAAACAATATTTAATGAAATAAAGAAAAAAGCTAGTTACTTTAGTACGTATTCATTTAGGTAAGTACATAAATATTACATTACTTGAAGTGGATTTACATTTATACAGATCTTTAACGTGGGTACCATTTGCAACACGAGTGTAGCGAGCGCTATAATCCATCCGAGTTTAAAATCTGTAGTTTCCTCCAAGTGATTATGATAATTATTGCATGGGTTTTCACAGGGTTATCACTATTTTTTTGTGTTAAAATTATTTAATGCGCTAAAAGAACATCCATAGATAAACTGAACGCTTTTACGTAGGTATATCTGTTTTTAGGGTTCCGTAACCAAAGAGTAAAAACAGGACCCTATTACTAAGCCTACGGTGTCTCTCTGTCTGTCTGTACGTCCGACCGTCCGTCCGGTTTATTTTAAATGTTTGTAATAGTCCGAATAAGGTTAAATTGGAAAATAATATACCTAGTAGCCGATATACCTACTACATCAAAATATATTTAAAAAACATTCATTTTTACAACATTATATTACAAATGTCAGAACTACAAAAATCTAACTAAGCATAAATAAAATTTTCAATACTTGTTTAGATTTTCCTTGAAACATACCAACTATAACATAATCCTTCTTTTTGATCTTTCTTATAAGACATTTAAACGTCTCTACTCAGAAAGACAAAACACTGCTAATTAATGGACTTGTAAACCCGCGTCCGGAGTTGTCCGATATCCAGCAACATTGTAATGCGTTTAAACCAAAACACTTCATCAAGGGGCTTTATAAATATTAAAAAACTAAGACGTTGACATTTTTATCTTTGGTTTTGTACCGGAAATTATGTTGTGCAAGAGATGATTAATGATGGCAGTCAATAACTTTTTATATTAAGGGGCTGCTAAAGGCGGACGCCAAAGTTAATGAAGAACAAAAATCACTAAGTGAGAATTTAAAAAACCGATTGTACATTCTCTTAGCAATTATAGTAGATTAAAATAGCAGCATAAACAAATAAAAAAACTACCTGGTCAAGAGCGTGTCCAGACACGTATATGGTAGGGTTCCGTAGCCAAAGCCATTATATATAATTTTGGTCATATGTATAGTTCAGAAATTAGTCATTGGCATCTATTCTGATGCACTCTAAACTAAACTTAACTAAATTTGACAGCTCTAAAATTGTTGCCATCCTTCTCTCACGTATTAAAATGAAAAGACAGGCAGATAATTTTAGTCCTGTCAGATTGGTTTAGTTTAGTGAGTGGTATGACAGAATAGGCCTCATTATAGAAAAAATCAAACAAACGAAAGCTCGGTGGAATTTCAGAATTATTTCAGTAATATCTCATCCCGACATAACATAAAAGTACTTTTTGAGGTTATGTCAAAGTAAAAACAAATACTTTTTTTTGCATGACTTTTTTACGAATTTTTCAAATTACCTTCGAGCTATAATGTCTTAAATTTATCACTGTTTTATCGCTATAACTCAAAAGTTGCAATAACAAACTGTTAGAAATAATTTTTTACATAGATTTTTGTTATGAACTAGCATGGCAAGGTACTAAATTTCTATGTCTAATACATAGTTTAGAATAGCACGCGGGGTGAAGGGGGAAGGGGGGGGGGGTATTTTGACACTTGACGGGCCATAAAAGTTTCGCAAAGGATACACTTGATAAAAGTGAAGTATGGAACCAAAACTTTATTATCAAAACACCTATTCAACGATATTATACAAGTATAAAAAAATATAATTTTGTATATTTTAAGTACCTACCCCTAAACAACACCTTAGTGTAGTTAAGTACTTAAGTACACCTAAAATATACAAAATTATATTTTGTATAGGTACTTACAAAATTTTAATCTATCCTAAAACGTCTAATTGTCTAGTTTCATGCAATTCGGTATGCTAAAAAAAATTAACCTATGCCAATTCCAAAACCATTCGAGATTTTATCTTAAACCCATATTTTTCTACTCCGAACTTTTAAAACGATAAGATGCCATTTATTTTAACATAAAACTAAGAAATCATTCGACTTTCATTGTCCTCTAAATGACGTCACATTGTAGCATTTTATTTTCTGTGCCTTTTAAGAATAAAAATATTATACATTTGACACACTGTTCGTCACACAGAATAGAATATTTTTTCATTTCTGTGGTTTGACTGTCTGGTTTTTTTCAGGGCTGCCAATATGGGGTGCTTTTTTAGGCTTCTCAACGCAACGAAATTTTGTGCTATATGGTGACGTCACATAATTTCAATTTTCAAAAAAATATTGTAAAATAACTACTCAATAGAAAACAAAAATATTGAAATTAGTTTCTTAAAACAGCCATCTACGAAATAAAAATATAAAAAAAATACCAAAAAAATACTTTACTTACCGAATTACCGTACAGAAGTGTAGAAGTTCGAAGATTCTATAGAAATAGGACGAACGGATAGAACTAACTTATAAGGGTTCTACGGAACCTTAAAAAAGGTATCCCTACTTTTCCAGTTTTAGCGGGTCAGAATTGTGTGAAAACTAAGCGCTTAATTAGTTGCCACCTTAACTTGGTGTATTATCTCACTAATATTCTGGACGCGAAATTTTGTGTTTGGTGTGTGTATGCTGGTTCCCACTAAACTCTGAAAGGTGTCTCCTCCTTCGCCAAGATATAAAATATGTCATGAAAATGTCTTTAGTAATTTTTTTCATTGTTACTTCCAGGTTTCCCAGAATAAGCAACCGAGACCTATTTATTGTGCAGTTTTGGTTAAATATCCTACCTATCTCATAGCTAACTATGAGATAGGTACTAGGTAGGAGATGATACTAATATCATAAAACAATTGAGCCATTGAACCATCAGTACATTAGCACCAAAACTCACCTGGAGATAGTTTTGGCTATAAATCCTCGACGTCATCGGCAGCGGTGAAAAAGGGTTGCCTGCTATATCAGATTCAGTGTACTTTCCTACCTATCACAAACAAGTAGACCTGGGTAATATGTTTTGTTTATAATAGCAATATTTGCGCAACAATAGCTTCATAAAACAATTATAATTTAATTTCTTTGTCAGAACAAATATACAAACCGTGCAGAGCCATTAGATAAAGCTAGACAGAAACTCGCGCCATGCGCTATGCCACTCGCGCAAACTTATATTATTTTGTGCTTTACCTAAATGGTTTTAATATAAAAACATCGTCGTGTGTCGGGTCGCTCTCTTCCCTCAGATATGGTTGAGGAGGGCGATGGCTGGCACATGTGTCATACTCGTGATCAGGTGCTGCTTACGGGTCGCTGGTCTGCTCACGGTACACACACAAACTAGTAGTAAAATAACCAAATTGTTTAAGATTAATATATAAAACTAACTTTAGTTATAAAAGTAAATTTATTTAAGTTAACAAAATTATATGTCATGAAACCTGGTGAACGTGGAGACGCATTTTATAAAAATAAAAAAACATGGTGAAAATCGATAAAAATTCTGCTTTTTCCCGAAGGTATGGTAAAAAACTTACCAACAAGCGAGTTGGTAGTCAAACGCGGACTTATCCGCGTATTTTTTTTTTATTTTTTAATATTAACTACAAATTTTAAACTCGGGTGGATATCGGACATCGCTAAGCTCGTGCCGCACGACCCTCGTTAAAAATATGTTTGTTTACTCCCTTGTGAAGTAATATTCTATTTTTCTTCTCTTTAGCCATAATAAAAAACAGGACGCCACAACAATAAAAAACTGAATCATGAAAATTGCTTTAAAGTATTTGCAATGTTATTTCAAAGATTTTTTAATGCCATACGTGTCATACAAGCTGACGGGCCACCTGATGGTAAACGATCACCGTTGCCTATGGATACCTGCAACACCAGGGGCACTACAGATACCCGACCCTTAAAATACTCTATTAACAGCCATTTTGAAGAACCCAATGTTATAGTTACTCGGAAATGATTATGTATGTCTGTTTTTTTAAATTCCCATTCGTTTTATGTTTTATCTTTAAATAACATAATTTCCAAGGCCTTTGGAGGTCTTCTGGGAAGCCTAAAAACTCTGAAATACAAACTCACTTGACCCATTGATAATGGTACCACCAGATGCAACCTATATTTATCCCACTCTACACAAGTTGCATATTAAAATCATATGCTTAACCGCAGTTTGTAAGCTAATGTCTTTACATGTTATAAGCAAATTACTTTATTATGGGAACTAATAAGCGCTTCGTTGCACCGACTGCTGCAACATCATAATTGCTAGGGTCTCCTTGATTTCTCATAACTTTTCTGACACTAAATCTACTTTGGCCGATAAATTCTATTCTTATAGTGCATGACGGTGTGGTTGAATATAATAAACTCGCATACCCTGGAATGGGAACTGGCTCCCAAATGAGGCTGTTGGTAAAACACGGCAGGTGCTTGGCGATAGATCTTCAACTTAAGGGTGGTAGAAACAGCTGGGAAACACTATGCTATGGCATGGTTTTCTCACAAGCAAAAGTTCATTATTGGCTCAATTAAAGCATCAGATACTAGTGACTATAAAACTATTCTTTCTCAGACGGTTTTTTACATGTATAATTAATTTTATCGCTTATTATATGAACTAAAATTATAAATTAAAATTACCTTCAAATAAATTAACATACCCACTTAAAACCTAAAAGACTAATCTAAAAGCCCCTTGGTGGAAGGAAATCACAATTCACATCACTGAATTCACGTCATCATCGTTTTATCATAATTATGTGTCATAATATTATGTGAAACACAACCATTCTCTCATGATTGTCGCTAATATAAGTGCTATGTAATCCGGCCAGATGGGGAAGCAAACTGGTCGCAAAGTAGCCCTCTGGCGTTGTAAACCTGCAACTAGGGTCGAGTAATCGCTGTTGACTATGTCATCTGTGGCTAATTTAGGGTTCCCAGTTATGTTTTGTACCCGATATAGATACTTAGTCGTATCCACGGAGTGATAATTATAGATAGACATTTTCTTTTAAGAAAAGGACAACTAAATTTATTGTCTTACCCCTAGGTAATCTAGGTGGATATCATTATGAGCTTTCGAATGCCTCTGGGATCATTACTATAGCTTACTATGAATTATGCCCGAATAAATGATTTGTATATTTGTATATTTAATGATTCTTGTGTATATTCTCGGTTTCCTCTGTTTATTTTTGAGCTGAAAACTTCTTTAACCGCGTTTAGCGAAAAAGGCCTCAAGTCAAAAATTATAGGTTCGTGTCACCGACATGCTACTGTGACGTGTTGCGCCAGACTGAGTTCTGTCGGCAGTCCCGTTGATTGCCTATTTTTGTACTCATCATCATCAGCCGGAAGACGTCCACTGCTGAACATAGGCCTCCCCCTTTAACCTCCACACTGAACGTCAGCCTGCCTTTTGCATCCACTGGATGCCCGCGACTCTCACAATGTCGGCGGTCCATCAAGTGGGAGGCCTCCCTACGCTGCGTCTTCCGGTTCGTGGTCTCCACTCCAGAACCTTTCTTCCCCATCGGTTATCGGTTCTTCGAGCGATGTGGCCTGCCCATTGCCACTTCAACTTGCAAATTTTAACAGCTATGTCGGTGACTCTGGTTTATGGTTTATGGTATTTTTTTAATATTAGTCACGAACCTATATATACTAGGTATCAGAAAAGTTTTCCATTTGTATCCAAATTCGAATTCATTTATTACTTTCAAAAACTTTATTATGCACAACTAAAAAAACAGAAAATTTACGAAAACTTAAATAAATAACTAAATATAATAATTAATAATATTTATTACTTTTAATTCAAGAATACAAAATATAAAAATTAATCAAATTAATTTAAATAATGTTACAAAAATAAAATTCTATTAAAAAAATGCTGGTATTGTCTAACTCCTCATCAGCTTACTCTGAAAGTATTTCATATCAGAATTCGCTACCCCGAAAGCTGTCCATCTGTACCCTGATTTTTGATGGAATTAAAAAAGTATTTACTAAAATGCTAAGTAATACAATATACGGATAGGCACAGGCAGGTAATAAGGTACCTAATTATTTAATTTTGCAAGTCCGTTTAACCTATGAACTAAAGAAGCTAAACAATATATATATTTTCTAAACAAGACGTCATGCGCTTTAACGTTGCTCAATCTGGACTGCAGCTAACAAAATTAGCAAAATCATTTATATCAACGATAACAAAATAGATATATTAATACTCATATAGATATTGTATAAGAATATACATTTTAGCATCGCCTTAATTTGACTGTTATGGTGTAATAAGTGTTTTTTTTTTCTTCATCAATATAAATAATAAAATCTTTAACTTTAAACTGCTCAATATAATTCACCATCTCATAAGTATACGATAATACAAAGCGAACCCGGCGTGTAATTTGCTTATCGGAAACTTTCAATACAGCCTCCGTCTCAAGTGTTCTCAATCTTGCTCTCAATTGAAGCAAAGCATTACATTACATTACTGGCCCGTCAGTCAGCCCTATCTCGTATCGGCGTATCACACCGGTCGTTGAATGTGGAGCACGCGGCAAACCGGCGATGCCTTCGTCTCTGGCAAAAAATCAGTGTAAGCTCCACTCTAAGGCACTACGGTCGCGCGCGCCCGCCTTACCACCCGCGAACTACGAACTTCAAAACTTCATATTCCGAATTCAAACTTTCCACTAACTTTTTTTCTAAGTAACGCGAACAGCCAGTGTTAAGTGTCGTATGTTGTGTAAGTTGGCGACATATGGCCGTGGCCAGTCCGGTTGTTAGATCGGTCGTGCAGCGATAGAATCAAGTGACCACGTGTGCTCGAGTCTGGAGGTACACCGACTCACCGCTCACTTCGCCTATTTTGTCATCTCGCACTTGCACTATTATTATTTTCGAAAGTCAGTGTTAGTCATCGTTTGATTTGATTAATTTTCTTATTCGTCTAATTGGGCTATTGATTGGCTGAGTATTACAGTTGGCGGCCTCTCTGTGTAGACTCGTGTAGATGGGTCGACGTAACAAGGCTGTGAACTTCTAAACGTTTGTAAACCTACTCAAGTACCAATAAGTACCACTGTAGTTATCAGTCTATTCGTGCATTTATTTCAACTTAATTATTAGTAGGATGGGTTATTATGTATGCAACTGTTTAACTATAATATAATGATTATTTGAAAGAGCATTGTCAAAGTTATTGATGATCATTTGTTTTGTGCTACAAATAACTATATAAAGTTTACCTTGAATTACCTATTTTTATGCAAATGAGCCGATATCCGGTCTACATCCGGAATTAAATCTGTATGACACTATACGTAACTCTACGTTCGCGAAATTAATAATAGAAAACTAAATTGTTAGGAAGATACCATAAGTAAAAAATTTAGATATCTATTTAGATATTTTTGTTTAAACATTTCGACAATTCCATTTACAAAAGCAAAATATCACTCACTCATTCACATCAAGGAACCTTGAAACTACTTGACCTATGTAATATATTAAACTTGGCAGGTAGATTCCATATGGGCCGAATTAAAGAGGGCAAAAGGGGGTTGAAAGTTTATATGAAAATCTACGCGTACGAAGTCAAGAACAATAGTTCTACTAGAATAATTACAGTAACAATCGAGAGCAATGAACATATTTATTCTTAGACAAGAATTGTGATCTAAATTTAGCCACATTAGATACAATGATCATTGAACATCGATAGCGATTGGTGTGAGTAGGTAATAGGTATACATGAAAATGAATAAGATAAGGATTGACGCACGTAGATCCCTTAATACTTATACGAGTAGGAAAACCTAAATAGGAAAGTAGGTAGATACAACACGGGCACAATGTATGTTTTAGATAACATTTGCTATACAAGCTGCGCATCGCTCTTTACCCACGTGGAGATTCCCGCAAAATCCGTAAATTTTCCGGGATATAAAGAAACCTATCATAAGAGCGATGGTGGCCGAGCGGTAGCATGTACGCTTTACAATCTCACGGCACCCGGTTCGACCCTTGGATAAACGGTACGCAATATACAAACATACATACATACATACATACACCTATCTATTCCTGTTAACTCCGAGACATTATGATTTATTAGGTTGTCGAGATAATTAACACATTGAAAACTGAAATTTACTAATTGAATTCGGTAAAAATGTCTAATATCAATCCGAGGTATTAGTTTCGCTTGGTGAATCATTAGCATTTCATATTCCCACTGCTGGGACACAGGCCTTCTCTAAGAGAAAGAGAATGGGCCCTAATCCACCATACTGGCTCAGTGCATGTTGGTGAATGTCATTTATTATGTCTTTGAACTTGTGAGGTTCTTGGAGTGGTTTCCTAACGATGAAACTTCACCGTAGTTGAGCAATAGCATCAAAACTGTACATAATTTTTTAAACTAAATAAGTCATCGGTACGGGGCCGAGAATCGAACTGGGTGCCGTCAGATTGTAAAGCACACAAGCTACCACTCGGCTACAAACACTCGGTCAATAAGAAATGTTTTAACATAATTTTTTATTTAGATCTTTTCCTAATAGAGAACAATATACAGAAGAACTTAGAGGCAACTAATAAAATCATTTGATCATGGAGGCGGAAAACATACTTATTAAGTATTCGGTACTTATTGAGGTATTATCATATTTCGCTAAAACAGCATCTTTCCCAGTATTCGTATCGTACCTAGTATTTAGGTACATATTTATCTAGTAATAATGGGACTTTCCCCGAAACAATAAATTTTCATTTATTAATTTGTTGCGAGGACTTTAGCAGCAGGCTTTTATTGAATTTAGTGCTTTGGTTTAATTTTCTCAGATGAAATAAATAATTTATTACTTCATACAAGCCAGGTTATTATTTGATGCTTTGATGTTTAAAAACTTATTATTGCTGATTGAGGACTTAGTGTAACACAACTTGTAGGGTATCTATTAAAATGATATAGATATTTTATTTGTATTACACGGGAATTAATCACGTAAGATTAAGCCGGTCACCCCGGCCGGTTATATGTTATAGATAATTCAAAAAATATATAACCGGCTGTATTTGAACCAGCGCCATCGGGTTTACGCCCCGAACGCTCTTTCCGCTAAGCTACGGGCTCTTTTCTATCAGCCGCCAAGTTCTTGAGGTAAAGTGTGGACTAAACATTTATAGTTAATCCGAAACTGTGGAACAAAATTCAAGTGTACAAAATACTTTTGTTGGGTATCTTTAATATTTTTGCACAACTTATAATGTGCGTCTCTAATTTCAACACAACTTTAGAATAAGTACCAAATTTTGAAAAGTATAGGTAGTAGGTAGGAGGTATGTCTTATTTTGTTATTCTACTAGTTTCACATAATGAATGATATCCTGCTACTTTTTCTTCTTCTAAATCCGTTTCGAGAATAATAAAATTTATATTATTTTGCTGGACCAGAATATTATACCCTACTTAATAAAGAAGAAACACCTAAATCGAGTTCACGAATTTTGGATAATCGTCGTACATACATTAAAAAACTCGACAAGTACGAGTAGGACTCGTGCTCTGAGGGTTCCGTTGGACGGAAACCTCAGAGCGCGAATCACAAAAAAAACTAACGGAAGTTGAAATATTGAAAGACAAACTTACCTTTGTAGTTGACAATAAGGTTCTTCGCCACATAATAACTACAAAATGTAAGTTTGTAATTTTAAAATAATATTTTTTATATGATATAACTTCAAATTAACAACTTTCAGATTTATTCCTTCATACGTGCTGTAAGATCTTGCCTCTTGCCAAAATTAATGATTCTAGGTCAACGGGAAGTACCCTATAGGTTTTGATTCCCCTGTGAAATCGCAAAATATGCGACATAAACGTTCATATCTTTTGATTGCGTTGACTTACAAATTTTATTTTTTTTACAGCCAAAAGAAACAGTAGACCGAAGTATGTAATATTAATTTCAACTTGATACCTTCTTGAGAAAAAGGGTCTTGACAGACGGACGGACGGACAGACGGACAACGAAGTGATCCTATAAGGGTTCCGTGTTTTCCTTTTGAGGTACGGAACCCTAAAAACGGATCTGAAGTCTTCCTCCTCCTGAAGTCGGTAAAAAATACAAAACAGCTCAATTAAAATAATAGCATAAGCACCAGTTTTAAATGAACACGCATCATCCGATACATAAACGGAACCGAAACTAAAAGTAGTTTTGCAAGTGTACTTGTTGATTAAATATTACTAGGTCAATCAATTTCCGTTCTCATCGTATGATTTTATAAACGTTTTAGGTACGTTCGTTTGGATTTTGTGGAGCTATATTATTTCCTCATACTTGTACTAGCAGTACCATAAAACGAAATCTTAATCGCCTATCAATATTTTGTTTACGATGGCAGCACGTATTTATTTTGAATTTTTCCATTGATTACAAAAAATAAGGTTTTCAATTAGACTAAATTTTTTACGCGAAATTCGCCAATTTTGTACAGTTTTAACATAAGGGTGGTCCCATTTGAATATTATAGAAAATAAAGTAAATAATCCTGTTTTTAGGTTACACTTAAAGTCGTTTTTAGTAACCAACCGACCTAACACTTTTCAGAAGTAGTTTTTTTTTGTAAATTTTTTTTTTTATTTATTAATATTTTCGTTTTATATGTACCTCAGAGTATTTAGTGCTCATGAATACAAATATTGCTAACATTTAGTTAAATATAACACCTTTATTGCATAGCAAAATGTACTTAGGTATCAATCAATAGTTTAATAAAGTTTTTACTGATTCTAATTTTAGCTGGCTTATTCATTCACATCAAAGCACACTAATTAAGTACCTATTTGCAAAGCAAAAATTTGCCCTCCTATATCCAACTTGCCCTTTTTATTAATTATTAGTTTTTAAGTTTTACTAAAATGACTCTTAACTTTATGTCCAATAACTTAACTATTCAAAAACGCAGAGGAATTTAGAAAAGCTCGAAAAGCTAGCTATTTAAAATAACTAATTAACCAAACGGGTCGAGTCAGAACAAAGGAATTGTAGCAAATTAGTCACAAAGCCAGTGACTTCCTCCAAACCGAAATAAACTTGTGTCATTTACCATATTCTTAGTTGGAATTTTAACTGATTACCTACATCAAGATTGGATTTTGGAGTTTGCGGGATTTTTAACAATTTCCCAGTTTTTTTTTCGCATTTTTCTTTGATAAAAAGTAGCATATGTCTGCCCTGACAATGCATACTAGCTTCTTATCAAATTTTGTCAAGATCGGTTTTGCCGAAAAGAAAAAAGATACAGACGGAGAGTTAAGAGGCGTATTACAAAATGAACCGTTCAATTTTAAGTATTTGTATTTTCGGGCATAAAACGAATAAATCAATCCGTAATTTTCAAGATAAATATAAAACAAGTAAACCATAACATAATTTTTTTTATTTTATGATAGTAGTTTAACGAAATCCATTCTCAAACTTTCCCTCTAAAGTTTTACGAAAAACTACTTTTGTAAATTGGAGGTAACAAATGGATATGTTGAGTTTTACCATAATCTGAAGCCGCTATGTTTAATAAAAAACACTTATCTATTTAATACAGCAACTGAATTTTCTACAGATCTTATTAGTTGAAAGAAAAATTATACCAGAAATGCAGTTTTCGATGCTTTTATCGTCAAAAAATGTGATAGATACCCTTAAGTAGTTACAAGTGTCATAAAACTCAATAATTTATTGAATCAGGCGTTACCTTGTAAAAGTTATTGTAAAAAAATTAAAACGATAAAATAATTTAGATTTTTTATCCATTCAACTCACAGCAAGAACGCAAAAGTCCAAAGCATACATTTTCGATCATTCACGTAGTTCAATGTACCGTTTTTGCAAAAGACCATAACCCAAATGTCTGTCATTGGGTTGCCATAATCCCCACGCTTGGCAGGTGGCTTGGGGATCACAGGAGGTTCCACCATTTCAAGTAGGAAAATGCTGCTGCCCATCCTCTGGTGGTTCTGGTCGCTCGAAGAACCGATAACCGATGGGGAAGAAAGGTTCTGGAGTGGAGACCACGAACCGGAAGACGCAGCGTAGGCCTCCCACTAGATGGACCGACGACATTGTTAGAGTCGCGGGCATCCAGCGGATGCAAAAGGCAGGCTGTCGTTCAGTGTGGAGGTTAAAAGGGGAGGCCTATGTTAAGCAGTGGACGTCTTCTGGCTGATGATGATGATGATAACCTAAATATTTGCGTATTCGCCTTATTGTGCTTGGTACAACAATGTAGCGAAAACACACGCTAGAGATTCGTCTAATGAAATAGTTTTATGATTAAACTCTTCGTTGTATAAAGTAAAAGAAGCTTTAGAAGCGTTCAAGTCGCGCATGATTAAACTTTTTAAGGGATACGACGTATTAAAAAGGGAAAGGAAAGTTCCGGGTCCTTTTACCGACCCAAAGTTTTACATATGCGAAAAACGCATGAATAGGCAATCCCAAATATTTCTGATCACGTACAAACCATTCTTCATTTGGTGTCAGCCAAACTGCCCGCGAACCTGCCTAACTTTCCTTTAATAATGTGCGACTTTTTAGTACTATTTTTACAGTCAGTAAAGGTTTTCCGCAAAAAAAGTAGAGACCATCAAGTAGACAATAGAATATGGCGGTACGACGGTGGTACGAATTGGGCAGGATAGCAGAATTTCATAGTTTGCACCTTTATACTTTTCCCCCTCTTAAAAGATTATTTTATTCTCCAAAAACTTACAACTTCACTATAAACTTATAAACTCCTTAAATCTTTCTTTTTCTCGTAGTCATGATATAAAGTATAATATGCAACTTTTGAATAAAACGGATTTATATCGAGCGCCATGGATCACTTGCGTCGCTCAGGATTCTAATACTTGAATCACTCCCTACGGTCGATATTCAGTCGTTAGAATCTTTCACTAGCTCGTGATTTATCTATGGCCCTCGCATTAAATCCGTCCTTTATTCATTAATTGCATAATATACTATTAAATGCCTAACATCATCATCAGCAGCGTTTATTACTCACGGTACTACCCAGTTACTGTATTAATAGTGTCGTAGGGTTTTTTTTTCCTATTTCATAGTTACCATGTAGTGTCGTGGTTAATTTTCAACTCATATCGCCATTCTCCACAACACTACCAATCAACATAGTGGATTTTTCGTAAAGCGTATACTACAATGTTTTTTCCGACTTTACTTTGTTTTTGAATGTTCATTTATTTTTCCGACGTACATTTATTTTTCCTACGTTCATGTGTTTTTCAGGTGTTTATTTGTTTTTCGGATGTTCATTTGTTTTTTCTATCAGTCCACTGCTGGGCATAAGCTGATACCAAGCCACGCCACTTAGTTTGTTTGGCATTTATTTTCCAGTCACCTTCCGTATATCGTCATTCCATCGAGATTCCAGTCGCTAGGTGTCACGCTATATTTGCTGATTCCAGTCTAGAACATGTCTACTTCAAGGAGGCCGGCAACATAGGTAGGTATTAACTATTATTTCATTTCCTTCCCTACTTAATTTCACCACTCCATTGTTCCATGACCAATAAATTTCCATTATTCTTCAATATTCGTTCGCGAATTGGTGCTGACACTTCAAAGGCCTTATGTAAATTAAGTTCAGGGATTCCATTGATGAAAATGTTAGAAAATCATGCCTGGTAGAAATTATTTTGAATGAAACTCATTTTTCTTACTAAAAATATCGCAATCAGTTGAAGAATATTTTATTTTATAATGATAATAATAATTTATTATTATATTTCCCATTTTGTTTCGCAGTCAAAGTGACCAAACGAGAATCAACAATAAATTGTCAACATACCTAGTGGTCCTAAATATAATTATTGGACAATGGCCTAGCAAGGCAGTGGCTTTCCCAGCCATGGGATACGGAAGGCTATGGAAGATTATGAACTAGCTGCATTTTTTATTTACTCTCATTTAACCTAGAGTTTTATCATGTTGTAAAAGATAATTTTTGTGCTGCAAGTATAAGTATGTAGAAGATGGTAGCTAATATATTTTCCTGTCTATTTTCCGCACTCCAAAACAGCGAAAATGGATCTCAAGCCCGTTCTGAGGTTAACTGACTAGTCCTTTTCCGAGCCTAAATAAACAAGCCTGGCAAGACGTAAGTAGGTTGAACGTACCTAGTTCATTTTCCTACCTTATGGGAGCACCTTGTTAGAAGGCAAATAGTTCTTTTGATCAACTACCCAATAGACGCCCAACAATACATATAAAGGTTGCATCATAAATATCAAACACTTTTTCGTTGTTTGGTGAACTGAAAAACTTTAACGTCTTAATCATATATTCTGATTTTAATCTGCTTAAATAACAGTCTGCATATTTACTTTTTGTTGACGCAGAATGTTGTCCTACCTTGCAGTTTTGACACCCGCATACATTTCAAAAATCTGCCGTCTGCTTCTCTAAGGGATAAATTCCGACACCACGACGTGACACAAAATCAGAATGTCATCTTCCACAAATCTCGAACTCTACATAGGACTCCGGTTTTTTGACCTGCCCATGCTCGTCAACAGCTCTTACGATTCCGTTCAAGCGTGAGCATAATTAAACAACAGCATATCCTTGATAGCACATCCACATGGGCTGTCACGATTATCTTGCGTTCGTACTATAGGGATGTTACGGAGATTCGATTCCGATTAAAATCGGAATATTGATATTAAACCTCCGATTCTGACTTCAGATCCGAAATTTTTGAATCGGAGGTTATAATCGGGCAAATAGATTGAACGGATGTAAAACTGACAAGCTTTTGTTTATTAAATACAATTTGCTACTTTTGGAATCACTTCATTAGATTTAATTTACTATTAGTACCATTTAACTTAAATGATACTGGTAGTAAAAAAATAATTGTCACTTTAGATGATTTAAGATTTCACTAGACTTAGAAATTTAAAACCATTTAAAATTAATAAGTGTATTTTATAAACAGTGGCAGAATAATGTATTTAGTGTTTAATTTTAATAGAAATGCTCTTAACACATCTCTCTTCTACCTCCACCTCTGACTTCGACTCCGATTCCGGTTCCGACTCCAACAAGCCTTAGAAAACTCCGGCTTCGGTTCCGATAAAACCACCTCCGTGGCATCCCTAGTTCGTACATACACATCTACAGTATCCCTACCTATCTAGCTCTGTTTTCTTATATTTCTACATTCTTTACCTATTTACCAGACCGAAGAAGTAAAATAATTTTAATAAACAATATCAGGTAAATAAATAAAATAACTAATTAAAAAGTCTCATATCCCGGTTCCTTTGAAATAGTATTTAGATATAATTTAGTTTAGCCTGACACAGACGCGAGGCGACCCAATTGCATTTTGTTATGCACCTGTGTAGTGTTGTCCATTGATCTCGCTTGCATAACAAATCATCGTCAAGTACGTACGTACGTAAGTTCTAGGTCTACGTGCTCCATCAACGGCCACAGCGTTGCTTTCCATTTGTGGTGTTGTTGGTGGCCAAACGTAGACCTAACAAATAAAAAAAAGTTTTTTTTTACAAAAGATTATAAAAATGACTATATGTAAGCTCCTAAAAATGCCTTTATTCTTTCACGGCGATAAAGTAGGTATACTTTATCTCGGTCTCTGTACTAGTTCGGATCCAATAGGCTCAAAATTGTATTAGGTAGGTATCATAATTTATTATAAACGAATTTGATTTCACTTAACTCGAAATTTTGGGCCTAAAAAGTAGAAAATTAATCTGGTAAATTTTTAACGGACTTTAATAGAAATATTTAAAAATCCATTGATATCGATTCGAGATGACTCCATAAGTATATCAGAACTGCGTGCACATCCCTAGTTCTAATTCACTGAAGTGTCGTTCGGCATAACTGTCTGTGTCACACTGACAATTTTCCCTTGCATCCTGGATGTGCATCGAGGCTGCGACTATTTTCGTATGAAACATAATTGCAAATTGTGTACGTTGCAGTGAAGTGAATAAAATTGGATGAACAAAAAGCACTAACATATTAATTAAACAGTTGCTGCCTCACTTTTAGGTAAGCTAGGCATTGTTCTAATTAGTTTTCGTGCGTGACAATTTTACTGAGTTTATGGCAACCTGCGTATCGAATAATGCGTTTTTGGCCTATTGCGCTATTTGGTGCTTTGCGTCGAAACCTTTCCTTCAACGATTAATTGACAAAACAAGTTTAAACATTAAAGCATGTTTAACTTAATTAACATTTCTAAATACGACGGTTGTTTTGCAAGCTTAGAAAACTTTATTTTTAATATTGAACCGTAGTGAAAATTTCAAACTACCGTTAAAAGTTAATTAAAAACTTCTTGGATCTACGAAACTAACTTTTACATTCCATGAAAGAGTTCAAAAAACTTTAGCAGGAAATAATCAAGGAGAACTAAAGTTTCAAGTAGGTTTCATTGCAATGTTGTGATTGAATCAAGACTAATAGGCTCTAGCTCTCAATGGCAATCGTTCAAAAAGCCGTAAAGTTTATCTCATTTGTGACGATCTGCCACATGCCTATAAACCAGTAAGGGTTCATTAAGTGGGACGATTAGAAGTCGCCCTCAAGTAGGGTTTAGTGTCTCATCAAGCACTTTATGATAGTTTCTTAGGTTGGTTCTCTACAAGTAGGTAAGTATTTAGGTACTTAAATATCTCTTCCTGTTTTCTACATGTTTTTTTTTTTTTTTTTCATCTTTTAATAGAGACTTAGTTAATGTTTTTACGGAACCGGGAGTCCGTAGAGCAGCAAAAGAAAATAAAAAATATGTACTTTAGATAATATAATATAATTCATTTAATCCCAAATCCAGTTATTTAAATTAACAATCATAATTATAATAATTACCAACGAACAGTTTACTAGCAGCAAAAATAGTTGTGCCAATGGGCCCCAAACTAGGCAAAGCCTGTATCTTGGGCGCCCTATAGCCAGTTAACAGCTTCTGTTAATGCGCTTATGTTTGTACACATTGTCTTATATTAACAGTAGAAATGTATTAATAAATATTGAAATATCAACAACGATTATATAATGCAATTAAACGTCACCAAATCAAACACGCTATTGGAAAAACTTAACCGTTGCATTTCCAAATTAATACCTACGTTAAAAATTATTACAAATTCCCTACTATTGATGCCAAAAATGGGTTGTGACCGAAATGATGGCGCACACTTTGGCCAAAAAATGCTGCCACCTTAGTATAACTACTCAGAGAAGGTAAGTTTCCAAACAACGCCTTCTCAAAACGTAAGCTACAAATTTGCTTTGTAGCTTACGTTTCGATTGGTATTTTAAACGATTTAAGCAAGAAAATTAATGGATTACCTGTGGAATGTCACTCTTATGCTGCTTTTCTGATTTGTTTTGGTACGATTTCACCGCGCAAATTGTCATAGTAAAAAATTTATATATTTTTTGGTGTCATATATGACACTATTTGAATGGCTTAAATTTTGCGAATGTACTTGGTTTCTTTGTGTAGTTATTCTAAGGCTGCCACTTTTTTCTCCACTAGCGAGGGGCTTTTAGAAAAGTCATTTTTACGTTTTTAGGGTTCCGTACCTCAAAAGGAAAAAACGGAACCCTTATAGGATCACTTCGTTGTCCGTCTGTCTGTCCGTCTGTCAAGACCTTTTTTCTCAAGAACGCGTAAAGGTATCAAGTTGAAATTTATACTAAATACTTAATTTATACTTGACTACTACTTATTATACTAAATTTATACTCTAGTCTACGGTTTCTTTTGGCTGTAAAAAAATTAAAGTTGTAAGTCAACGCAATCAAAAGATATGAACGTTTATGTCGCATATTTTGCGATTTCACAGGGAAATCAAAACCTTTAGGGTACTTTCCGTTGACATAGAATCATGAAATTTGGTAAAAGGCAAGGTCTCATAGCACATATATAGGAATAAATCTGAAAGTTACAAATTTGAAGTTATATCATTTAAAAATAATTATTTTGCTATTACAAACTTACATTTTGTAGTTGGAATGTATAGAAGAACCTTATAGTCAACTACAAAGTTAAGTTTGTCTTTCGATATTTCAACTTTTACAGTTTCAGTTTTTGTTTCAGTTTTTTTTTTTTGGACTTGCGCTCTGAGGGTTCTGTCCAACGGAACCCTCAGAGCACGAGTCCTACTCGTACTTGTACGTTTTTTTTTTTTACTTTCTATATAGGTAACTAGCGACCCGCCCGCCCAGCTTCGCACGGGTGCAATTTACGTGCGAAGCCGGGCCGGGTCGCTAGTTATATATATAAACCTTCCGTGAAAATGTATCTAACTGATGGTGAAAACCGCATCAAAATCCGTTGCGTGGTATAGAAGGAGTTAGCGGCCATACAGACAGACAGACGCGGAAAGCGACTTTAATTTATACTATGTAGAGATACGGAGAAAATTTTATTTTTACTAATAAAGCTCTCAGTTTAGTACGAAACGAAAAAAAATAGGTGTGACTACTCCTAATGTTACTAGTAGTACCTACGATGAATAATAAATATATAATATGAAAGTACCTATATAACAGTAACACATGGGTTATCTGTTGAATCATCCCAAGGCGTCCTAATTAGAGTTTTTTTTTTAAAACGTTATAATACCTGTATGCTACTTTTTATGTAGGTATGTGTATTTTCAAATAAATATAATTTGATTTAGCAAATTTTAACAAATGTGCGTAAGTTGTCAATAACGATGATGACAAAAATTGTGAATAAAAAAGTAAAAGTAAGGAAAAGTAAAGTCATCTACAATTCACACAATCAGGATAATCTAGGTATTACCCATTGACATACCTAATAGTAAGACAATATCGGTAGGTATAGGTATCTATAACGGTCCGGCTTCTTCAGCCCCTATATTTCTTCACAGAGAAACGCTTCGCTAACAATTATTTACCTTGTAACTGTGACAGTTATGGGTCGGAGACGCTTGTCTAATTAATGGAATAGCTCATTTATAAAGTGTTAATACTCTACATGATCATTATCATGCTTTACGACACATTATTTGGAAATAACGACGTTTTTATCATTTCAACTGTCAACAGAAGCAACAGCAAATAAATCAGTTGAATAATCTTTTCTTTCTTCATATTAATTCCTAGACAAATATCATTCAAAAATTCATCCACATCGTGGTGAAAATGTGAGAAACAAGTGAGACAGAAAAATTTTGAGAGAGAGAGAAAGGTGTACTTGTAGAAGGACGTTTAGCGGCTGTATGTGATAGAGAACCTCAATACCTAGCGACAAGTAACTGTCACCAACTTCACCTCACAAAGCCATATATACATTCCTTCATTTATCATTTACGAGCGTAGTTTTTTCGGTGGAACTCTAGGCTTCACGGCATTTGCATTATATTTATTATGAACTAGCGGCCCGCCCCGGCTTCGCACGGGTATTTAACATAAATTTCAATCAAATCCTTTCTCATTACAATATTAGTATAGATATATAGTCTATGTCACCCGGGGATAGTGTAGCTTCAGAACAGTGAAATATTTTTTTTAAACGGTTCGTTATTTTTGGAATTTATTAAATGCAAACAAACAAACAATCAAATCTTACCTCTTTATAATAATTATTATTTAACAAAAATTTCAATCAAATCTTTCCTCTGTATAATATTTCATCATCATCATCATCAGCCAGAAGACATCCACTGCTGAACAGAGGCCTCCCCCTTTAACCTCCACACTGAATATTATAATATTTATTATATTATTATTATGGACTAAAAAAGCTCTTCTTGGTCTAATTCCCTATTTCTTTCTAACTTTCCCTCCATGTTGGTATTCATTGATTTGTCATATCGTACAAGGTGGTCAAAAATCTTGCATCATCTTATATGGACCATATTTTTTTCTCGATTATACTATAGTTGACGACATGGGTAAATCTGTAGGTACTGAGGTCTTTTATGCAATAAAATTTTACTTTACTTTACTTTACTTTATCTAGTTGTAGCTGATCCACCTGTCCAAATACACCCTGTACTTATAGTTATATTAATATTTATACAAGTGTCATCTTAAAAGCTCATGTAATTAAAGGAGGTCTGATTTTTAACAGTTAATGACATTAACATACTTTATTAACATTAATTAAAATTAATGCAGTTAATCACAAGAGCCGCAACTGCTATAGTGTTCTTTATTAGCAGTTTAATCTTCACCAGAAGACACCAAAAGCCGCCGAACACAACTGATGATGTCTCTGTTCATTGCAATTTATTAAATTAAACCCATCAAATCATTAACAGGAATTAAATTTTAAATGCCATCACTGAAATAGTATGAGAAATGTCGCGCCGATCGCTTAATAAGGGCTGTGATGGAGCGTCGGGTAATCAAGAACAAGCGAAGTGCTGTTACTACTCACAAAAACCTTTTTAAACTGTTCCGAGCTTCATAACCGAGAACCTTTTAAAGGCCAGAAATTTCACAATTGCTACGATTCAAGTGAATTCACATTTCAGATTGCGTAAGGCACAAATTGAATAGTGATTTAATTTTGAGTGCATTAGGGTGTTGCTTGATACATATATCCATATTTTGTGGAAACAAAACTAACTAAATCGAATGAATATAATAGTGTCTTGAATGACCCTTATCTACCTATCACACCTTAATGTTAACTAGATGAACGAATGAATTGAAAATTAGTTAAAGAGAAGTTACTAAAAAAATATCAGTCAAAGTTTCTGAAAAAAATTCGCTCGTGCTCTTTGATTTGAGCAAATAATCAAGCTTCAAGTTTAATTTTTTTAAGTAGTTGTACTTCAGTATGATTTTAGAATATACGAAACCGTAAGAGTTTTGAGCATACATTACTTTACCTAAGTATCCTAAGTAATATAAACTCAAAGCTACAGAACCCCTAAACGTTGTATAGACCATTTTATACCTTTACTAAGAGAAATTCAACATTTATCACGGAAACATGTCAACTCCTCCCTTCAATTTGGGCAGTTTAAAATAAAAGTAGGTACACCGTGTTACACAATTGTATGAATGATATGTGAGCAATAAAACTGACATTAATGGTAGGTCCCTGTCGTTTCGTTAATTAATCTTCGATGGAAATATACTGCTTTTACCACCTTTTACTATGGACGGATGATTTTACTGCCTACAAAAATAGTGGGCATGAAAATGAAGGTGTTATCGAAGATGGTAAACACGCCATCGACCACCAGACTAGACATTCGGGCTGTGGTCAATCGTCAAGCCAGTATTCCAAAAAAAGTTGTGGTTTTCTCGTTTTTTACACTTTTTACTAAACTATCTAACAAATGTGTATCTAAATCTTTTACATTTACAAATGCATAATTTTTTAGAGCTGGATAATTGAATTAAGGAAAAAAAATGGTGCAACTTATTTTGGTCATCGTTTATTTTGTCGGAATTTGGAATAAAGCCTATTCATATAAAATTGGGCGTGAAAATACTACATTATTTGCAAACATCTGATCTTTGTTGGTCCTGATTTATAAGGGCAATTAGACTGGAATTTAAATTGAAAACCTTATTCCCGACACTTTTTATTCAACCTTGTATAAAAAGGACGTAAAACATTTAGATAGAAAAGAATATCGATAGTACAACATAGAGGGTAGTAGAAATCTGAGAAGAAAGGAAATTAAAAAGAAAATAATACCTAATCTACTAAATATAGGAGCAATAAGAGTTTACAAAAATATTTTCGTTAACATTATGTACCAAAGATTATTTTCTTTCTATTGTGCAATAACGTTATGATAATTAAAAAGCAAATTTTATACTACAACAAAGGAAATCTGTAAATCACCAATGCACATAAGATAATAGAATGTGGTATGTAATCTATCTATAATATATTAAAGCCAAATACCTCTCATTCTCTGACTGACACGCTGACTATCACGAAATCTCGTAAGGTAATTGACCTACAAATTTAAAATTGGTTGGTAGATTTTGTAAAGTCCTTGTCCTTGTGAAAATGAAAAATAAAGTAAATAAGAAAGTACGCGTACGTGCAGTCTCATGCAACAGCTAGCTAACTAATAAAACAAAGTTGCATCTGAGCAAGAAAAAACATTTGAAATACACAAAAAAAGTCGCTTGCATAGATTAATATCAGAGTTTTTAAGCGTTTGAAAGCATCCGACAGGATTATATGGTTGCTGTTATGAGACAGACAACGGGGCCTACAATTACACAAAATTTACGTGCAAAATACAACCAATAAACCTACGAATAAATAGTTATAGCATCTACCAACTTCACTACAGAATTCACGAGTTAAGAAGAGCATAAAAATTTCGAGCAAGAAATATATGGCTTTATCTGAACAATATGACGTATTGTCGTGTAACAAGCCAGACCCCAAGGGACCTTGAATATCACAAAATAATAGCAATAAATGAAACATCAACGGCTTGAAAGTCTGTCGCACCCTTGTCAGGAAATATAACGAGTTCATGTTTTACGAGCTTGTTTATCCCGATTCCTAATAGTAAGGCCTACTAGTTGGATTACATCTTATTACAGAGGTCAGTGACTTCACCATCTGATTTGGAATGAGAGCTTCCAGTCTGTTAGGAGTAAAAAGCTTCCGCGCATTTTATCTCAGTAACCACTAACCAAACGTCAACAAAAACTGACAAAACAAGAGTTGCGGAGTGGTTGCTTACTTTAGCTACGTTAGTAATGTTTGGCAATAAATTGTCTGCAACAAACAAGTCGGTATCTAATCTATCGCAGTCGGCTCTCGCCTATCGACGATCTTTTTATTCCAAACCATTTAACAGGCCATAAACGAAATATCTTGCATTATTAAATTGTTGGTTGACGCTTTATTTATTGTGTTAGATAATAATATGTCTGAGACGAAAGCAATCGTCTCTACATTGGTATTGTGAACGCTATAAAGTTTAGGAGGTTTAGGGTCGGTTTTTCGTCATTTTTTATTTTATTTATTTTATTTATTTTTTATTATCTTAGAGAAACTAACGGTCTTAATTAACAGAGTTAATAATTAGCTAGAGACAAAGAGGCCATTTAGAAGTTTCTACTTATAAAAACAGAGTACATTATATGAACGCTAAAACATGTAAATAAAAAAAATAGATGTATAATATTACTAGAACAAAGAAAAAAGCAATAGACTCTAAATAAACTAAGACAAACTAAGATGTGCACTTAACATGATAAGAAATACATTTAATAATATTTAAGACAAAATAGTACCAAAATTTTCACACATAATTATTGAAAAAGTTGTCACTTAACCACTTCCTTATGGATGAAATACTAGAGACAAATATATCCATACCTAGACTATATTTACGTAACCTATTATAGGTTCCACACGCACGAACGATAAAGCTATTTTGCCGATAGTTAGTTAATGAGACAGATGGTCTGAAGAGCGGTTTATATTTCCGAAATAATCCAGTTGGGACATAAAGATTAATTTTACTAAGAAGATCAGGGCAGTCAATGCTAGATGTGACAATCTTTTTAAGGAAAATTACATCAGATATTTCACGGCGATTGATTAATGGAAGAAAATGATGTTTTGCACAAGAATCAAAATGATCAACAGCTCTAGTTTTAGTTTTGTAATTTAAGTAACGTATGAATTTCTTTTGAATACTTTCTAATCGGTTAATATAAACATCATACCTAGGGTTCCAAATCTGAGACGCATATTCCAAGGGGCAGCGCACATAGGTACTATAGAGAATTTTTATAGATTTAGCGGATTTAAAATCCTTTGTTGATCTGATAATGAAACCAAGGGCTTTAGAAGCCTTATTCACTATAGCTGAAATATGCTTATCAAATATCAATTTGGAATCGTGAATAACTCCCAAGTCTCTCATAACCGACACACGTGTTAAAGCTTGATTTTTAATAGAATAGTCGAAGGGTAATGGTAACAATTTACGCGAAAACGTCATTACTGAGCATTTCGAGACATTTAAATCGAGTTTATTGACAAGACAGTAATTGTCAAGTCTAGCAAGGTCATGTTGAAGTGATAGGGCATCAGCTATATACTATATGCTATATATTATGGGTTGGTTTTAAGGATTACTTTAGCTAATAAGTCATTTCAACTTGAACATACATCTAAAATAAAAGTTAGTATTGCCGTTATGTATGAGTCTTCATTTCTTTCTCACACAGCCAAAATAAGCATAATGTTGCACAACCACCTGGAATACTATGATGTAAATTTTTATTGCACGATAAATAAAATATCTCTGTACACACGTCTTCAAATTAATATTTAATGCACTGTCAATAAGGAGGCGGATAAATAGCATCGCTGCGGGCAGATGAGCATGTTTACGGCACGGCAGACAGCTTAATAATGATCGTTTTGACGATATTGTTTAATTTTCAATTACTTATTTTATTATGAGTCTTGCGCAAATCTGGCTTTGCCGCTATATTCAAGCTTGAGATTCAGTTGAAATATACTGAATCTCAAGCCACATTATTAACGCATTGTTCACATTACAGGCGCACTAATAAATAATTAAAATTATAAATCCTTTATTGTGTCCAATTGACCTAATCTAATACTTACATGCGTTTTACTCGAAAACCGATCGGAGTTTATTTTATTCTCGACTTTATTTCAGTACTTAATACCAATTCGCAAAAGCAAACAAAATATGCAACTTATATACATAATATACATAACATACACACACATACACATAACATATTATAGGGAGAGGCCTATGTTCAGCAGTGGACGTTTTCTGGCTGATGATGATGATGAAACAAATTATTGCCAAGTTATGCACAGTAAGTACTGTCAAAATACACAACGTGTAAAAAAGACATATGGTTAAACGATTTAACAATCGCATAAAAAATATCAGCTGTTCCATATAAAACGCCCATTCTCACTCGACAAAATGTATGGAACAGCTGCTATTTTTTGCGATTTCAGGGTTGGTCCCATACTAAAAGTTGCTCATATTGATGAGTACAACGGTAGGCACCCTTTCAGTTTAGTACACCTTTTCAGCGTTACCTTGTAAATACGTCAAAAATAAACCGATACTTGGTATCTAAACCCAACGAAAAGTTGAAGAAAAATACTTGTTAATGTTGGTTTTATTATGAAACATCAAAGTTCTGCCGCGTTCGCGTCGACATCTAAAAGGTCTAATAGCTAATAATATCCACTAAATAAATACGTAACTAAGCTCGAATGCTAGTCACTTAATACTTCCAGTAAATTATGCTCTAGCACATGCATTTAATCTGCGATTATGCAGAATTTACTTAATCAAGCATTAGCACTTAATATACGATTTAAATTCTGCTGTTTTAGTACGTGATTTCGCAAACATCTTCATAAATTGAAGTTATAGCACGGCTTTGTAACATAAACGGTAATAACACATTCAACATATCCGAAATGATGCGATAACCCTTCATATCTTCATTTTATAACCGTGTCGTTTGACCGAAGCAAATTTTAATAAAACCTTTAATGTAATATCCTTTGGTAGATATATCCCGTTTTCTTGTTGCCAAGGAATCCAAAACATGAAAGATTCCTCAAATATTGCCAACCTCATTGCCAACGCGTAATTTCACACAAAATAACAGCATCTATATCGTTCTAAGCAATATTTAACTAATACAGGGACAGCTAGGCAAGATTTAGTACGTTCAAATGCTGACACTCGAGTCTGAAGCGATAGATTTATGGCTTCAGTCTGCCAGACTTGGTCCCCTCAACGATTTTATCTATAGCATTACCTACGTTCATGAGATGATATCTCAAAGAACAATAGGCCTGGATTTAATACTTATTAGCCATTTTTCACAGGGACTGATATGTCTCAAGAAAACGTTCTATCAAATTCTGTCAACGATATCCATTAGTCGACCTTTCAGTCGACTCAGATACCTACCTCTAACCTAAAGACTAAGTGAAAAAAGACTGTACAAACTCCAGGCTGTCTCGTGGCAGGAGCTCAAGACCTAATTTGGGTCATTGTGTCTACCCAGCCAATTAATGCGCACGGTTACCGTTGTAGCCATTAAAAATAGGAAATGCACTCGTCAGCAAGCCGAATTTTGTTGCTAATTAGTTAAATATATCCATTAGTCGGTGATCCTCCAGGCGAAGTGGCGTGTAATGGTCCAACAAAAATCCGGGGATTAAATATAATAATGAGCGAATGGACATGAGAAAGCGAGAGCGCGTGTGCGGTGTGCGGTGATGCGTGCGGCGCACGATGCGCTCGCGCATTGATGGAAGAGTCGTGGTCGTCGGGCGGCGCGCCGCTGCTGCGGACGCAGTCACTGCCGCTGGTGCTGGAGGCAAGCGGCGTCGGCGGCGCGCCCACACGGCAGGCCAAGCTCGACCCGCGGCAGCTACTCACGCTCACGCGCCACTACTACCCGGAGGGCGGCTGGGGCTGGGGAGTGGCGGCGGCCGCCACCCTCGCGCAGATGCTGGCCCACGGTCTGCACCAGGCCTCTGCCATACTCGCCGTAGAAGCTGTCAGACGATTCGGCCCCGAAGTCCACATGCAAGCAGGTATGTATAGTATGGTAACCAAAAACAGACAGACAATGGATAGAAGCAGATCTCAGATCATTCAAAGAAGGGAGATATGGTAAGGTGGTGTGGTAGGTGCGAACGCATCAGGCCCAATTCAGGCTTGATATCTTTAGTCGAACTCACCCTGCAGATGATCTTGCCGCCCCTTTTTTGCATGTGGTCTATTAGTTAGTTCATTAATGTCGCTGCAAGTTTCAAACAGAAAAAACAGTAAGTAGGTATAATATTTAAGTACTACGAAACATACGAATATTTAACTTAAAACTCCAAGCACTTAAGTATCTACATAAATTATTTACTTACTGCATGCTTGTAACAATATTTTCTCGGAAGTTAGTAAAAGTTTTTACATCTAAGTAGGCAAGGATATAAATATTTCGTACTCTAAGGGACAACGTCCTGGTACGAAACGTCTTCGTACATAATTGGCTTTTACAAGCATCCAGAGTTTGCGATTATTTTTTTGTTAAATGTAATCAACACTAAATTAAAGTTTGAGTAGTTTCCGAAAAATTTATAAAGTATAAAAATGTCTGACATCCTGCCTCGACAAGTAAAAAAAGTCAATGAATTTACGACCAATATAAGAATAGATACCTAGACTCTACGTAAGATCGAAGCCTAGACTATACTTTGTTTGAAGTCGTTTCAACAGTAACAACGTAAAAGGTACCCTTGTCTCATAGTGTGTTTGCATTTCTGATTTCAGTTCAACGCTCCCCTATTCCCGTGGACATTTTTATGATTCTCCCCACTCAAATACTTTCCTCGATTCCATATTATTAATTTTATCTATCGCATAAATACGCATGAATCAGGCCTCTGAAACTTTGACAACACATGGATCGTTTTACTCAGAGATAAATGAGAGCATTTTTCAGAAGTACCACTACATTTGTTATTGTCGGTACCTATGTCTGTTCTTCATTTGTTTGTCGCAGAAATTGAAAGTTTACGCACGCATTGAATGTGACAAATCGACAATATTTGCTCAAGTTTATTTCACTGAATTCTAAAGCACATGTCGTTTGGAAAATCTTTCGAGATATTCTAAGAAGAAAGATATGAAATCAGGAATATGAATTTTCATTTGTGTAGAAGTCAAGCAGAAAATTTGCGAGCTAAGCAGACTAAATTATACGTAAGTATGTACCCAATATGTCACTTTCATATTCTAACCAATGTATAAACGTTATCTCTTCATGCATAATATTACCACATGTCTAAGATAGTTTACCTTATATTTATTCATCAAAATATCTAGTTGAACAGTAGGTAAGTATGAAAACATACATTTTATTTATTGTAAGATTGGCAGGTTTCAGGTATTCAGAAAGTATGTAAGCTGAGTCGAAAGGTACTCACAGCACATAATACTCACTTTCTGGGGTGGAGCATCAACCCCAAAGTGGATTTTGGCCTCCGACAATAAAAGTCGCTAAAACATGTAAAAAACCATGTTATAGTGTTATGGATTTGATTAACCTCAACCGCCGTCTGACCAACGGGAGAGAAAGAGATAAAAAATGGAAATATGATATTCTCACTCTTTCTCTCCCGTTGGTTGGACGGCGGCCCGTCAACCAAATCCATATGTGTGTTAACACTGTTACGAAACTGACAAGAAAAGAGAAACGATCTGATGCCATAGTACCTACTCGTCATCACGAAAAACTTTTACTTGGGATAGTCTCTAAAATAACTAAATAAAAACAGCTGATCCGTGGAAAAGGGTCAATAACACTATAGGAAATGTGTGGAATCAAAGATTATTCAAAATTATGGATATCGGGATAGCGCTCAAAAATTACCGGACCAAAAGTAACTAACTATTAGGGTAATCAAATAATGTATAGATAGACAAAATACACAAATACATTATTAGCAAGGTAAATTACACATTGTTTAAGCGACAAAGGAATTAAATTAATTGGCCGGTATTTTAAAATGTACCTAAATTGACACCTAAGTAATAATAAGTATATATATAAGTAACCTATACATAAATGCAGGACACTCTTAACACGCTAATTTTGTACCAGATCGAACGTGCATGATTTTGTAAATCTATGTATGTAACGGTTGTTATTTTTTGCGGTTTTATAGTTGATCCCATGGCACAAGTTTTTTTAAAATAACTCTACAGTTTTGAAATAGAGCAGAGTTCATGAAGCATAGATCAAAACCACGCGTTCGCTAAAACATAGATTGATTTACCGACATCACCAGGCGGGTAACGCCTTCACGTCAATCATCAGCAATCGTTTATTAGGATCAGAACTAGACAGCAGCAGGGATGGCTCAAGGGACGAAACCACTATGGGCCAAAGACAAATGGGCCACTACCCATCCAGAGATTGGCAAATTGCTGAAAGTGTAGTGACCAAATAATGAAAATGTGACACCAATAATAAGATATCCTAAAATTTCAAACTATAGCCGTCTCACTGCAAAAGATTTAAGAACGCTTTAGACATGTGTTTAGCAGTTGTTTCACTGTGAAAAATATGTTAAACACATGTCTAAAGCGTTCTTAAATCTTTTGTAGTAAGACGGTAAATTTTTAATTTCATACTTGGTGGACCCCGCGGTTTCACGTGGACAATTACTCGAGAAACGTACATTTTTTCGGGATAAAAAGTATCCATATATCACTTTCCGGCATCAATATATGATATAAAGTTTTTTGGATGAAGCTCTCCGGCCTTCCAACAATCTCGATTAAAAAAACTCGTCCTTCCGTAGATCTGTTGCTGTGTGAAAGAGGAAAAAACAAACACACTATAACATTTATAATATTATTGTAATGTATTATAAGTAGTATGATGAATTGACTAGATAAATATACTTTACCTTATTTTTTTCATGTATCAAGTCTACTTGAATATAATTACGTATCGCCGTGATTGAATAACAAATAATTATTGCACTTTCTTCGCTACCGTTTGAGTTGAAGGTTAAAGCCCTGCAAAAGGGGAAGGAAAGAGTCCAAGTTAAATAGTGTCAAATTGAGTTCGTAATCCTCGAAGGCTCATTTAAGCTTCAATTATAAATGTTCAATGTGAAGGGGGAGCCTGCTGTCACCGTTCCGCGACTAACAAATTAACGGCTCTTCCCTGAGTCCACTCCTGAACTATCTGATACATGGTACGACCGACCTCATCGCTCATTTATCATCCCAAAGGACGTTTAATATGTTTCGGTTGGTTGACAGCTAACGTGATAACGACGCTACCACCGATTATGATTTCCATGCCTTTTTTGCTACATGCTGGTCGTTATACTTGAACCCACTGATTAAGGTTATTAAGGTGAACCCACGGTTAAGGATACATTTTAGAAAACCAGATAAACAAATTGAAATTTTGAGCTGTTTTTTTTTTTTTCATATAAATATGTCAGCTACAAACATATTAAAGTTACACAACTCTGTCAAACTGCGATGCAGTTTATAGGCATAAATCAACTCTCATTATTTGCAATTCACTAAGAACGGCTAAGTAATATTTTAGACACAACAATGTCCGAAAATGTATTATTTCAATTTCTAATTTAGCTTGCAACAAATGTAGACAAACGCACGTTTTATTCTAGTATTGTTTCAAACAATGCAGACCCGTACGTAGCGTTGATAGTTGTAGAGATGCATACGTAGAGTCGTGGAGATACTAATATCAAATTAACCATGAAGAGACTGGTGGCACGTCTAAGATGTCCCTAATGTAGTAAGAAGTTACACCTTACCAGAAACACGCGTAAACATTAACGAAAATAAGCTTGCCTCACTTATCCGGAATTGCATCTATTAGAACTTATTCAAGGACTTTCACAAGAGATCGTGCTTCACCTTACTTCACTTCGTTCTTCACTAATGATAAAATTTCAAACAAAAAATGGAACAAAAGAAAAATAATTTAATATTGCATACTTTTAATGACTATACTTAGAAACATTACTTAAGTCAAACAATGCTTAAAATTTTGCGCTTGTCGAATTTCATCAGCGTAAAGTTAATATTTAAAAGTATTGGTAGGGAAGCTAAATTACGTGTATAATAAATAATAATTACACTTACTTATAAACGGAACACAAAACTTAACAAGCTTTTATTTAAATTATGCTTTCAATATTTATTTAAATGTTTTTATTTTTATTTTGGCAGTAATTTTGAAAATATTACTATAATGGGTATTGCATATTGTATAAGTAGTCACAAGAAATAAATGTGTGCAAAATTTCAGAAAAATTGGATAAGAAGATCTGGTTCTAATTTAGCTTGCAAGATCTTACCTAAGCAAACTAACAATCATTGTAAGCTTGTAAAAACTGAACTAATTGAAGATTGTTTATATTATCTGGCAAGAAGACCTATAGATAGTTTTTATCCTTATTCTTATTCGAGATGGGGGCGATAGGTCCTGCACTGACGTCCCGCTTGGGGTGTATTGTGCATTTCCCCCTACCAGCACCTACCCGAGTTAACCCAACTCATTGAAATATCAGAGTGAGGCTCTGGGGCACTGGCACAGTTGCTCCAGTGGCGTAGAAGGTAGTGTAAGTAATGATGATTAAAAGCAGTCTAGCTGTTGCGGCGACGTGGATGAAAGAGACAACGGTGCCCAATGCAACTCTGTAGCGATTCTAAATTCTTCAGTGACTTCTATCCACTTGCATTTGTGGCCCCTCACGGCTCTCTGACACCGGAGTAGTCGGAGCAAAGACTGTCACTATCGTACGGCCGATTTTTTTTTTAAATCATAGACCTTGATTTCTGGCAGGATTGCTCTATCAAAATTTGTACCTTAGTTCAAGTAGAATAGGATAGAAATAGTTTCATATGCGTAGTTGTTCAAGAAAAAACAGGATAAGGTGATTTCACCACCGTGCGCGACGTGTTGGTAACTGTAGTGTCCAGCGCTGTCCAGAGCCATCTAATCGTGGTTACTGCAGTCAGCAGAACTACACAAGTGGCTATAGATAGTTAAACATAACGTGCTCAAAACGCTTAAAAAACTTTTTGCCAAAAATACAAGCCAGCATTGTGGTTACGTATGTACAGAATCTTTCAGTCTCCCCGGCAAATCGTAAATTAGTAAGTTATCAGATAAATTTACAGCATCGTTAAGAACTTTATTATCCAGACTGATTACACATTAACTGACAAATATATTTTTTTACCGACTTCGAAAAAGGAGGATGGTACTCAATTCGGCGCTTTTTTTATTACACTCAAATCAAGGTATTCATGCATTGATGTGTAATTGTACCTATAAATATACTAGTAGTTCGCCCCGAACAGAGTTAAATAAGGTTTTAAGCATTCCACTTTTAACACCAATGGCGAATCACTAGAAATTCTAAAAAAAATTTTTTCAAAAAATATTCAAAAAACCACTAAACACAAACATTCTAAGTTAACATGCCACTACAACAAATTGTAGATTATTCACCGAGGGGATAAAGCAGTGTCTTATGTCACGAGCGTCATATTAAATCCCGAGCGTAACGAAGGTTTCGAGGGCTAACTAGAATACCTACTTAGTTAAGAAATGGGAATCAAGCACGCCCAAGACGAAGACACCTTTATCCCTGAGGGAAATACTCTACTTTTCACACTTTCTGCGAGACAATAAAAAGACAGTAGAAGTAGTTTCAAAAACAGCTAGCGGTAATGTAAAACAGCTAATTAAGCAATCCATCTGCGACATATACATTATACGTACCTACATTTTACACTAGGCTATCGTTCACGCAACTTAGAATAGTGCTAGCAGACGCTCGAACACGGCTGACCTCAACCGCCGTCTGACCAATGGGAGAGAAAGAAAGGGAAATATGATATTCTCACTCTTTCTCTCCCGTTGGTTGGACGGCGGTCCGTCAGCCGCATTCGTGCGTCTGTTAGCACTAGAAGATTGCGCTGCACTACAAAATATTTTGCTACTTGCGAAGCTATGCGCTAGCTCATTTCTGTAACCTAGAAAGAGAAATGGGTAACGTTTTTCAGGGATAAAAAATGCACTCACAAACGAAACAAAGTCTAATAAAACGCAGTGAATGTCAGGACCATGTGCGTTCCGCGTCATAAAGTCAAAAGTTTGTCGTATTCGCTTTTGGGTATTTCGTCCACATTCGAAATATTTAGCTTCCTACAACCACGTGATAATTATAGTAAAATTTCCCAAATGAAAAACTACTTTACGGGAAGTAGGTGAAATTCAATAAAAGAGATTCATGCCCTAATTTTCAACCATTAAAGTTAGAATATATTCTTCAAATGAAACCACCTTCAAGATAATATTATATAGGTACATTTTGTACCTATGTATTTATATAGCGTCATTAAAAATAAAGATACAATAAAATCAGCTAATATGTCGCGTGATATACACAAAAAAATATTTTATTTAAAACAGCAATTTTAAAACAAGGATTTATTGTTAAGATTTCTAATTTTTATAAAAATAAAAAATAAATATTTTGGAGGCCATTTTTAAAAATACAATATTGGGTATTGCAAATTGTAAAATTGATACCAATATAACAAGAAAAAGGCCTATACCCAGCAGTAGGATAAGGAAAACTGTGAATAATGATTATGATTGGGTATTTCATATTGTATTGTTACCAGAAGTAAAAGTGTATGCAAAAATTCTGTAAAATCGTTTTGGAGGAACGGGTTCTAATTCAGCTTGCAACATTTTGCCCTAACGTAACCTTTGCATTTAAATAAAAGCTTGTAAACATTTAGTCGATTATTTGAGAACCTTCGTTTTGATGTCGGTAAAAAAATTTTTTTAGCTTCTACACGAAGGAGGTACCTGAACGAATATTAAGATAACAAACAGAGTTCACAGCAATAATGAAGACAGTTTAAGAAATCGAGACACGTTTTCGATTTTATTGAATGGGACCGCAGCGTTCGAAAGTGCCTGATATGACTCCATATAAAGTTAAGGGACAGACAATTTGCAGTTATTTAGTAGACGATGAGGCAGCACAATTTCTTTATTTAGTTACTTGAGACGCGACCTAACAGATCGAAATGTTCCGTCGCGTTTGTTGCCGTCCAAAGTATAAGCCCAACTCTTTATTTATAGCGTTATATTTCGCCTTTACTGCTATTCTTTCATAAAAGACTCAATTTTGAGAAAAGCTAGCCGTTACTTTTTGCCGAAACTTTAATGGTTTGTTCGAAAAAGTTGTAACTTATTGATTTTCTAATTGGTTTTGTTTTTGTACTAGAGTTTGACATTTTAGCACCCTTGCAAAACTTTTCAAGTCATGTTTTATTCAATTCTGTTGACTTAAACTTGCTTAAACCTAACAAGTTATTACACTTCAATTATTATATTAAACATATAACAAACAAAATATATCAAAGGCTTACATCTTATCTATTCGTGAATCTATAAAATTTATTCAAGATTCTAGACCAAACGCGACTAGATTTATGCGTCACTATTTTCACTATGGTCACAGCCGCAGAGTGATGCTACTTGTTAAAAAGTCGATGAACCCCCTGTAAGCTGGATGAATTCAGTTAAGTAAATACTTTTATTTAGCATTGACTTCTTTTTTACCAACGATGAAAGGGTAGTTGGTTTGTATGTCTGTTACAATTTCTCTCCAAAATGGCTGAACATGGTTTTTTTTATTTATTACTAGTTTACTTTTTTATATTTCTATGGGCTGGGCCGATTTTAATTTGGTTTATATATAATGCAGGTTTTAATGTAGTTGTCCTTAGCTACATATATTTAGTCAAAATCTGTGCAGTGCAGCGGCTTAGAAGTTAAAGGCCCTTTTCTGATAGCATTAATTTTTACACGACTGCCCAAAAATTAATGTTATGTTTTTAGGGATCATGTATGTATGTTTATTTATTTATTTGACTATACTTGTTAAAACTATACATTTTAACACTGTATAATTGTACTATATGGAATTGGCCAAACGTTTGGTGGAGCGACTGGTGAATGGAAAGCTGACGTCAACTTTGGCCAAAAAATTTGCATTGCCATTCAATGTGGCAATGCTGTCAGCATACTGGCTACTTTTTCTTCCACCATATGGGCTTGCAGATCAGCTTTTCAGTGTAGCTTAGTGTAGAGTTTCAGTAGATTTATCTTATTATCATATTTAAATTTCCTACCAGATAAATATAAACTATAGCTCTAATAACAATGACTTATTCGATTTTTCATTATTTAAAACTGGTCAACCACAATTTATTGTAAACTAACATGCCTAAATGAAAATTTCACGAGCTAAAAAAATACAGTAGCAAATTACATATCAAATACGAGCCAGCGTACTTATTTCATTTCAAAAATAACTCCCTGCTCCAAACTTTAGGTGCACTTAGGAGCTTCTTTACTATGATATTCATGGCTCCCTCAATGACAAAGCCCTGCATTCGTTCACTAAAAGGACCTAAAAGTCCCTAAAGTTTTGTCAATAGATGTTTGTTAGACGTCTCTTCACTTGAATGAAAGATTGTTTTCTCTAAAATGCTCTATACTGTCTGGTAGATTGCTGAAAGGGTGGGTCGCATGAGTAACTGAAAAATATACAAATAAAACTCTCATTCTGAAGTTTGTATCGGAGTTTCTCAAAATAGGTATCTTTCAGACGTTTTGAATATTCGAATCTACCCAGAACCGTTATCGGCTAGGGTAGATATATGTTATACAGTGGAGACCACGAATTAATAAATTTAGTATAGGACGCCCTGTAACTCAATAAAGTGACTATAGCAGTGACTTTTTTACGGTAGACAGTGTAGGCGTTTTTGACCACAGCTCATTTTGTGTTAAGTGATTGTGTGGTCAATGATGGTAAACACGACTAGCCTAGAGTGGGTACTTGTTCTCAAATAAGGCTGCCAGAATACACTGTTAGGTCCTTTGCGACAGATTTTCAGCTTTAGTATGGTAGCTAGCCAGGCGAGTAATAGAAAGTGCACAAGCACTATGTTACGGTTTCCTTACGATATTTTCCTTGAACGGCAACGGCGACAACTCAATCTGATTGCCACACCCTGCAGTTTTGAATTCGAACATGTCACCCACCCACTAAGCTACATCGCTAAAAAACTGACAAGGAAACGTCGAAGATCGGACTGAGTGGTGTGTTTTTGGGAGTTCATCATAAACGTTATCAGCCTATCGTTCCCACATAGAGAGGATGGGCTCTAAGTCACCAAGCTGGCCCATTGCATGTTAATGAATGTCATTATATTGTCTTTGAAAGTTTGAGGTTCTTGGAGATAACGGTTTCCTCACGATGTTTTCCTTCGCCGTTTTGAGCGATGACATCGAAACTGAAAATGATTTATTTAAGTGCTAAATAAGCAATTGGTGCAGGGCCGAGGACCGAACCGGGTGCAAATCAGAATTCAGATTGTAAAGTGTACATGCTACCGATCAGCCCTGAATGATCCACTGCTAGGTATAAGCCTCCCTTTGTTTATGTCACTCTCCCCGGTCTCTCGCTAGTCGCATCCACTAGTTTCCGACAGTTCTTTTGATGTCTTCAGTCCACCTCATCCTCGGTCGGCTTGGGTGATTATGGTGAAATATAATAACTATCATTAGATTCTAATCCTTCATACCTTGTTAAGTAAATATGAACGTATAATAAAGTTGTCACAGCTTGTATTATGCTTTGAAAGGAAGCACCCGATAGACTTCGGCTACGAGCAATTTATTGGCGGGGCGAGAAATGAAATAAAACTCGAAGACTGTTATAACGATGCACTTCCACACTAGAACGTAAGTTATAGGAAGAATTTTCCGTGATCACCCGAGAGAACGCAGTTTCCACGACACTCGTAGGTTTTGTCGAAAAATGTGACCGAAAACGTTCGAAAACTGACGATTATTTGCACTTGCGGATTCAATTTGGCCGAATTAAAGAATATTGGTACTTAGCTGTCGATATAGCCTTTCACGATTGCCTGCAGTTATGTTTTTTTTTTGTTCGGTGGAAATAGGCAATTCCACAAGCGATATTTTTTTCTTTTTTGTGAGGCAATCCTATACGCGGCTTAATTTTTTAAAGTTACGTAGCCAAGGGGCAAAAGTTGCCAGATTGATGAAATTGAAAACTATACTATTTATGAGCTTGAAATCTTTGTATATTAAGTATCATGTATTTTAGCACATAAATTATACTAAAACCCGGACAAGTGCGTGACATACTCGCGCTAACGATCCCTAACTGAATGGAAAAATGAGTTGTTTGGTTGGTGCGTAAACCTTAGTGCGCGAGCCCAGCGCACACTTGGCCGGTTATTAATGGTTGAAAGGCTAGGCATTTGACCACAGCTCACCTGATGTTAAGTAACAGTATGGTCGAAGATTGTTAACCCGCCCAGGCTAGAATGGAAACTGGCTCTCAAGTGAAGCTGCCGGAACACACCGTTAAGTGTTTGGCGACAGATTTTCTACAAATTTGAGCTGCAATTTTTTGCTAAGGATTGGGCCTTTCACGTTGTTTTTTTGTTTCCTCTTCTAAGTAGAGTAAGTAGGTAGTAGTTAGTTACCTAAATAAAGTAACAAAAATTGTTTCATTTGTAGCCTTTTTTTCTCGCAAATGTGTTGTAAAACGTTGTATGGCACTCGTGCGGATTGGTTATTACAAACTCGTGACTATGGTAAGCCCTCGACTTCGTCTCGGGCTTACATTCGTCTACTCGTTTGTAATAACCAACTTTCCGCACTTGTATCATAAATAACTAATGCGTCATCAACCGGCACTTGTTTAAGTAAATAAGTAGGTAGTCTTGGTGCTAAATATAATTTCCCTGGGGCTATAATAAAATTGAATTTAATTGGCTATTTAGCTAATACTAGCGTTGGGAGTCGATTATGTCCGTTGAATTACGTGTTCGCGTTTCACATTAGGTTTGTCATTGTCGGGCTCGTAGGGTTGCCACTCTACACGCAGTAAGTATTCGATTGTGCATGGAGTACTGCTCGCACCTTTTGGATAAATCAGTCAAGTACTTACCTGCTTGCGGCTTTGGAGTCTATTGATAAACGTGCCAAAAAGCTCATCGGCGTGAATCAATAACTTTTTAAACTAAATTATTAAATAATAAATTATCTTTTAGAAAAACTGACTTCGAAACACCACATAACACATATTAGGTTAATATGCCACTACAAAAAACTTGTAGTGGCATAGTTTTTACACAGATTTTGAAGTCGGGCGGAAACAAGTAAATATTTTTTTTGTTATAAGTTCATGGTGGTATGCTTAAACACTTCTTTGACTCTATTCGGGGCGAACTACTTGTATATTTATAGATTCGATTACACATCCATGCATGAATATCTTCTTGTTTTGACTCGAACAAAACTATTGTATTTAAACTTTAGGTATTTGCTATCGAGAAATTCGTATATAGGCGCTCGCTGCGACCAAAATAAAATGAATGGACAGGCCCAGTAGAAGCGCATTTTGAAGATAACAAAATGAGCGCCGGCTCACATTTCGTTTTAGTCGGTCTCTAGCCGTAGGAAGTGCAACACGTGTCTATTGTTACGTGATAACGAAACATCTGACAAAATTATGCATTCAAATCCCGAAGTGTAAATACACAAATAAAACTGGGATCTATTTTTTATAACAAATATACTGTACATTTTTATAATTAGGTGTTGAAGTATAATATGTTCGACGATTTTGACTCGTTTTTACTGAGCAATTTCCATGGTTAGGGCCCGTCCATTTATTTAATTTTAGTCGAAGGGTGCTCGAGCAAAATTATCCATATTACCCAACCAGCTCAAAAACGAATGTGCCATAATTAATTAAATGACTACTTCGAGAATTTCCACTATATATACATGATAAAAAAATAAACATGCAAATTGGTCTCCAATCGACGTAAATATTAAAAAATATATGCGCGCCGAATTGAGAACCTTCCTTCTTTTTCAAAGTCGGTTTAAAATAATAATAAATTATCAAAAAAACCGATTTTTTTACATTTCTTTTGAGATAGCGAGTGCAAGCGCGAAGCGAAGTTATTTAGAAATATATATAGTTTTTAAATTAATAAACAGGTAAGCATCATAATCATATACATAGGTACCTGGTACCTACATCTGCTTATTTATCCAATATTATCTTTATTAAAGGCTAGCTAGAGTATTAGTGTAGGTGGTCATTTATGAAACCGTATCAGTTGTATTATGTTGTACTGAAAAATGTTACAAACTCCCACTAGCCCGATGGTATTTAATATCAATACCTCATAAGCTAATCTGATAACCTACTTAAATTATTAGCAAAATTTCAAATAACGTACTAGTGTGTTATGTTACTAGACGAAACTCTCATACTCCATGTGGATTAATTGTATAATCATCTATAGACAAAAACTTTACTTTATTCGAGTATGTAATCTCTTTAATATAAAAATTATGGTATAGTTATAGGAGGGTCATGGGGGGTTATCTTTCTTTTTGAATTTGGCGTTTATACTCTAGATTTTCGAGACGGTTTTCTTCAAACGCTTTAACCTTCTCATAAATTGTATTTCGCCACGATGATCTTACGTGTTGCAAGCTCCTCCTAGCTGCCAGGGTCTATATCGCAGGCTTTTAAGGACGTCTTTATATCGAAGATGCTGGCCTCCTTGGTTAAGCTTACCATCTGCCAAAACAGAGTAGAAGACAGCCTTTAATACTAAACATTCCAAGGGCGTTGACTTGTTTACAGCGAGATAAAACATCATAAAAAATTATGCATATAAAAAATAAAAATAGAGTTATTACAATAAACAATTAAAATCTAAAACAAAGTATTACTTCAAATGAATGTACAGAAAATTAAACAATAATTATGATTTAAAATATATGACATTGTTTTGTTTGTTTTACGGTAAAGTACGTCAGTTGATGATTTAATGTAATTTACATAAGGTATTTTATACATAAGGTATTTTAAATACCAATATTGCACGTCCGCGTGGACAAACTGTTGAGATTTTACTCCACTATTTTACACAGTTATAAGCAATTGTACATTTGTACTTTCCTCTACTAGCGCGTTGGTGGAAGCAAAAGTGGCCAGTTAGATGGCCAGCATTGTCACGTTGAATGGAAATGCTATTTTTTGCCGAAGTGGCTGGCACATTTTTGTTACAAGTCGCCTCCACCAAACGTTTAGCCAGGTCCCTAAATCAGCTACTGAGTACAAAACACACTCAAATAGCACAGTTTTACATCAAGTACCTAGTTAAGTAATAATTAAATAATCTTCAGAAGTCTCGCCCGCTTAATAAGTTTAACGAGTTTCCGCAAAGCGACCTCATAAAACAAGAAATAAACTGTTAAAATTGTCGCGACATTAAGTAAGTTTTAGTGTGTTTTTCGCGCCAGATGAACAGAAAACATGAAAGTATGTGTTGACAAGGGATTGCGCGTGTCAGCAGCCCTACACATCGTCGCTGTATAAGGGCTGGAATGCCCGCAAGCGTATCTTTATGACGCCAGAAAACAATAAACAACGCGAGCTTTTTGTCTTGATCCTGCGATGAGGCCGATTAGCGTCAATATGGAAAATATTTTGTTGGATTTCTTCAAGACATCCAACCTTGTATGGGATAAATCTGCAAAAAGTTTGATATGTAGGTAAAGGTAATCCAACAGTAGGTACTACTTACAGTACATTTATATATTACTAGCTGACCTGACAGACGTCCTGTCTTAGAACTGTCAAACACGCAAAGTTAATATTGTAAATCTTTTTTTTTACACCTTGGGTTACATTATTGGAGTTTTAGTAAGCTACCTATATTTTTTTATTTTTATTATTTTATTTTATTTATATATAATTTTTTTTTTTTTATATATTTATATAGCCTATGTTACCCGGGAATAGTGTAGCTTCCCAACAGTGAAAGAGTTTTTCAAATCGGTTCAGTAGTTTCGGAGCCTATTCAATGCAAACAAACAAACAATCAAATCTTTCCTCTTTATATTATTAGTATAGATATTTAATGTTTTAGTGTCAATCCAGATTATAAGCTGCTCCGCCAAATTCTATCAAAACCGTTTAACTGTTAAGAATTTGACTAACATACCTACACACATAGGTAGGTATACATATTTACACACAAACTTTCAAATTTATAATATTTGTGTGATTCATTATTTAATTTTCTGAGACGTCTTTAAAAGTTATGGGCTGTTTAATTTCCGTTTGGCCGGATATATCCGTGTCGCAGACGTTAATGTTGGACACTTAATTTATTTAATGAAATTAGGATTTCTTGTTCTTAGGGTTCCGTACCTCAAAAGGAATGAACGGAACCCTTATAGGATCACTTTGTTGTCCGTCTGTCTGTCTGTTGTCAGTCAATGACCTTTTCTCAGAAACGTGTAGAGGTATCAAGTTGAAATTTATATCAAATACTCAGGGGCCTTACGGACAACAGGTATTGCGGCACCAAACTAACGTTAGATCCGCTCAGTTAGAAAATCACGTGACCGCAAACCGTATCTGGGCGCGTTAAGGTTCACGTTCACGTGATTTTCCAACTGAGCGGATCTAACGTTAGTTCGATGCCGCAATACCTGTTGTCCGTAAGGCCCCTGGTCTCTACAGTCTCTTACAGCTGTAAAAAATCAAATATGACCGATTATGTCGCATATTTTGCAATTTCACAATGGAATCAAAACCTATAGGGTACTGCCCGTTGAAATCATGAAATTTGGCAAGAAAAAAGGTCTCACAGCACATAATTATAAAGGAAAAAAACGAAAGTCATTAATTTGAAATTATATCTTATAAAAAATATTGTTTTGTGATTACAAACTTACATTTTGTAGTTGGTTTGTATGGAAGAACCTATTGTACACTACAAAGTTATCTTTCAATATTTCAACTTTTTTGTTGTATTCTTTTAATTCTAACTGGCGTTCTGAGGGTTACGGCCAACGAAACCCTAACCTAACCTAAGTGCGCGAGTCTTACTCGTACTTGTCCTCTTTTTAGTGTAAAATTTTGAAAGCCTTATCAAAAATAATACTGTACTGGTTATTGTATTTTATAACTATGTTTAGGTAATTTATCATAGGTTATTAAAGGTTGATTAATAGGTAGGTTAAAGATTGGATTAAATGTTTTACTTGGTGGTTTAGTTTTCAGGAATAAAAATATCAAAGTACGGATGGATGGTGTATGGATTTTTGTTACAAATTAGTTATTTATGATACAAGTGCGGAAAGTTGGTTATTACAAACGAGTAGACGAATGTAAGCCCGAGACGAAGTCGAGGGATTACCATAGTCACGAGTTTGTAATAACCAACTTTCCGCACGTGTGCCATACAACGTTTTACAACACAATTGCGAGAAAAAAACAAAAAATGGAAATTAAAAAAATACCGTAAAGTACACGCACGGTGCTATACAACGGAGCGTGCGGACAAATTCATTACAGCACGCTCCGTTGTATGATCCGTAATGTTTAACTTTCGAACGATGTATACAGGCTACGTACCTAAGTGCACTTTTTGAGCAAATGTGTTGTAAAAAATATTGTCTATTGTCAAAGCATACCTACTTATGACTTACTAGTTTACTTAAACAATAATGAACTTCAATAAGTACAAGCTTTCTACGGTTGCAAGCGTGCACTGCAGCCGAATCGGAGCGATTTGATTTGTACGTCTATCTTCACGCTGCATTTTTTTATATCGTATGTAACTTATAACACACTTGTAACTTAGTTTTTTTTTGGGCAAGTGCCTTTATTAAATAAACAAAATAACTAATAACTTAATAAAAAATAAACTAACAACTTGTAACTAGATATGTCACATGGATGAACAGATGCTAGCTCGTGAAATTATAAATATAGTTACTTAATTATTTGTATAGGTGCGCAGTTTTGAAATTTTAAAGTTTATGCTATTGCTTTACATAAGTCAGTGCGTGAAACGGAAGTGAAGTATCGCCACAAAAATTCTAGTTTTTCGATAGTTTTTACTAGTTTTTTTTTTATTCTGTAGATTTAAGAGATAAATATGTTTAAAAAAAACCTATTTAACCTATTTTACGATGAATTATCAAAAGTTCTTTCTAGTGTTCACGATCGTTATAAAGAACATGCATGCCTCTATATAAACCCAGCGGTTTAGGCTGTGCATTGTCTGTCATAGAATTGAATGAATGTAGATAAGGTTTTTAAGTTATTCGCCATGATTCTACCCCTATCAAGATCCATCTTTCAAAGAAGCTGATTTGCATTTCGCCTTCATGTACGCGAAGCTACAACATGGGGTTCTTCAAAAGGCTTACAAGTATCCATAGGCGACGGTGACTGCTTACCACCAGCCTATATGCTTTTTTGCCACAAATGAGAAAAAAAATGCGAGGTAAATACTTACGATTGGGTAGGTATATAATTATGTAGGTACAATACGGACCTTACAATCGCTTTCTCACGGACCTTCAAACTCCAATATTCTTATTCAAAACCACGAAGGATTCAGAATGCTCGAACCTGTATATAAGGATATGTTCCCTTCAGATTGAGTGACTGCCAGAGCGGGCACAAAAAATCGACACCGCTCTATGGTTGGTATTCCGAAAACCCGAACGAAGCGCTTTGATTCCACTTTTATTATGCGAACTGCTAGTCTGTGGAATGCTCTGCCTGAATGGGTGTCCCCCGATATAGTTACAATCTGGGTGTCTTCAAATCACGAGTGAATCGGTTTCTTCTAGGCAAGCGTGCTCCACCGTACGTAGACCGCATGATCGCTTAACATCAGGCGAGTTGGCGGTCAAACGCAAGCCTATTACTAAATAAAAAATAAAAAGATGAGTTACTTCAAAATTAAGCTTTACGGTTATTTGAATAAGGTCTGTCTTATTGTTTCAGGGTGCCTCGGAGCGTTGTCTACTGGAGTAGCCCTGGCCCTGTCTCCTGTTACGGTGGCTCTGTGTGTAAGGAAGTCGACTCGAGTGACGGCAGTGGTCGGCGGGCTAGTCGCTGCGCTTGGCTGCCTCTTCACGTCCTTCGCCACGCAGTTTCACCAGCTCTTCTTCAGTTATGGTAAGTGGATCTGGCTGGGTATTTTGAGTCAGGTCACTTTCAATATATTCTGGTGAGAGCCGATAGTAGCATTATGAATATTGCGATCACTTCTGATCTATAAACATTTTAGTAAATATGTATGAAAATTTTGACATGTACCACCATATTTTTTTTGTGAATGTGAGCACCATGTCAAACCAACTGTGGTTTTTTGGTGCAACAATATACTATAAACTATATAGTTTTGTGTAAAGAAAATGTTTTTTTTTAAACCAGCTAGAATTTATACATATATCTCTCTCGCACATTTTAACGATTCAACCATATTTTTTAATCTGTATGCATTTTGAATGATATCGTATAATCTCAATGACGATATTATCTTTGGAAAATACTAATGAGATTCACAGCAGACATTTCCATTACTTAAATAAATAAATAATTGGAATGTTAATGCACCTGAAATCCAACGCAACTTGCCGGCAAGTCTGACAGGTCAATTTATTCCACCTGATCTTCATATCCAAAACTCGTTTTGGCTTACATCAAAGGTATCCGGTAATTGGCTCTCAGTGTAAATAAGGATATCTACATAATCGTACGATTCACACGCCGTGCCAAAACAAACGGAATATTCTGCAGCGGTATTTCTGATTCCGTTTAACAATATGTAGGTGGTACTAGCAGATTTACAGTTCACCATCATCCTAACGCACTTACTGAATCACAATGTCAATAATTTCGCAGAAATGTTACGAAATCAACTCACAATGCACGTTACATTCGCTCGCCTGGAATACAAAACATCATTGCATCGTAACACCACAAAACAGCGTGATATCAGAAAAATAACAACAAACTTCGCACACTGTATAATATAAAGCTCAGTCTATCTTCGAGTATAACGCATTGGCGCCTGGCAGAAAGCGAATTAGCATTTAAATTGGAGCAGTGACTGCCAGTTCTTCACTGCACTGTGACTTTAACTAACCCGTATTACCAGAGTTTGCCAATAGTTTGTTTTTCGGTTAACACCGACGTCAGCACCATGCATTGTTTTGCATAAAGAGCAAGCAAACAGAAACTTGGACCATTTTTGGACAAAACTCCAACTTTAACGGATCACGAACTTTGTCAATTTTGAATACATTACATTGGTAAAACCTTTAGCACCCTTAGATAAACAACGGAACAGACGAGTTTGCCCTAATAGTTTTACCCGTAATCCTAATCTAAATGTATTAATCGCAGCTTTGATTTTCCAAACTATTTCAAACATATTTCATGGCATATTCGCCAATGTTCTAGGCTACAAGCTATACGAATATAAACTATCTACGAAGGATTGCCTATAAAATAGATAGGTAAGTAGTATTATCTACACAAATCATGTATTAATTAATACGCATGTCAAAACAATTAAAACTCATACGTCAATTTCTTAGCTAACTAATTTACAGCCATTAATTATAGAGCATGGCAAAGATTAGCTTACAAAATAGTAAGGGCATTAAAATATTTACGACGTACGATACACAAATCAAGATTAATATTTCGAAAGATTCGAATAATTTATATCTCCTAGAAATAATGTTTTACCATCCTAAATCATTCGGCGGTTTAAATTGTTGAGAATTTCCAATAATAAAAATAAAATAAAATTGGAAAAATCTGACATAAACGGGTAAACCACAGCCCGATGCAGTTTATCCCGGCAAATGCTGCTGAATAAACATCAATTGCAGACAACGATACCTAACACCTACTAAATAATACAAAGACCTAAACCTCTGTTGATTAAAGTTAGGTCCGTTCTAGACTTCATCTGATCCGAAGAATACCTAACTGTAATAGTCTATAATGAGAACGTTGAAACTAAATGTCATTACAAGCACGCGAAGAAACTTTTCTAACTGCAAATGAGCTTCGCAGACCGTGAAGTCGTTCTATCTAAAGTTAAATGGAAATAGGCAATAATGTATTTAGATTCTAGACTCCAACGCCATTTGACGCGTCATTTAAACTCCCCTTTATGTCTGATGAGTGTTGATTCGCACTTCCTCGCTCTGTTCATTCACAATTTGCAATCATGTGACTTTGTAGTTCGATGAACTTGGAAACTTAGACCGAGCTTAGTTGAACAAACTTGAGTATGCAAGTATAGGTACACTTGATTAAAAGTTATATAAACTCAATGTTCGAACTCCTTAGTATCATGGATTTTTAACAACATCGTAACTTTATAACTGGAATTCGACATGTAGAACTTGACCCGCTGCTGTGTAAAATGTAATTCTACTTTCTTTTGAAGCAAGAAGAACCGTGCAAACCTCTAAGCTATCATATCAGCTTAGAGGTTTGCACGGCTAGATACCATGTCGAAAGTTGTCGAAAGGGTTCCAACTCCAACAATGACCTTGAAGGAAAAAATCGTGAGGAACCCATGCATATCATGTTGCATGGTAGGACAACTTCTTGTACGCCCTTAGTGGTAGATGGGTCACCGTAAAGTAGGAAATCTCTAGCCAAGCTGAATACTATACATAATGCAGTACGTAGGTACGTACTCCTGCAGCCTCACTTGACGGCTATAGTTCCCATTCCAGTACCACCATCCACCATTTTCGTCCATATCGTCATCCGATCAGATTGTGATCAAGAGGCTGTTCTATCAGCAAATAAAAACTCTTTAAAAAATGCTGTACTAAAAATTCTCACTTTTTAGGGTTCTGTACCCAAAGGGTAAAAACGGGACCCTGAAAAGTGGGAATTTTAGTGTTAGTTCTTAGCTGTAATGTAAAAACGGTAATACGTACAAGCGTCAAACTTGGTATGAGTACACACTCTAAAGTATAACAACAAATACGTAATAAATAATGGCCAACTGCGAATCGGTGACAAATTTCTGTTCACCACCGGTTCTCGAACGATCACCGAAGTTAAGCAACGTCGGGCGCGGTCAGTACTTGGATGGGTAACCGCCTGGGCGTTGATGGATTGTTGTCTTTTTGCACTACAGTAGCTAACAAGTTATGTGGTGGTACGCGAGCCCGACTCGCACTTGGTCGGTTTTATTTTCCTTATCCTGTGGCCTATACCAAATAAAAACGATTTCATTTCACTATATCGTGCTTGCAGGGACTGTAGTCGGAGTGGGTGTGGGCTTGACCAGAGATTGCTCGACGCTGATGGTGGCTCAATACTTCAAGCGGAGACGAGAGCTGGTAGAGATATTCATCGTGAGCGGCAGTGGGCTCGGGATAGCAGTTATGTCTACTTTTATCAAAGGAGCCATAAGGTAGATCTTTTTAATTTTCTTTTTTCTTCTTTAATAAACGGAACCCTTATAGGATCACTTTTTTGTCTGTCGTCCGTCTGTCAAGACCCTTTTACTCAAGAACGAGTAAAGATATCAAGTTGAAATTTAAATAAAATCGGGTAGACCGAGGCGAATCGGATCAATGGGTGAATCGGATCAAAATAAGAAATTCGTTAATATTTTGAATAAAGTGTTGACACGGAACGCAAGCGATTGGCGTCTCATGACCCCCTTCCACCCCACACCTCCCGCCATCGGAAGTGTTTCGATACGACTAGTACATCAGTGTCAGTGCTGCTCGTAGTGAGGCGCATTTTTGTGTGCGTTACAATTTTGGCGCTCATCTAAGGTACGTACTTACTATTTATCTGTGTCATTCTATGGATTTGAGTTACAACTTTGGACAATATAGCTTATATTGATTGGGAAGGGGCCTATTTAAGAAAACCATTTTAGTTTTTAAGCACAATGTTATTGGTTAATGTGTAAAATATTTATTTTAAAAGTATATTCATATTAAAATATGGGGCTGTTCGGATCACGTCATCGGGGGCGAATTGGATTCCTTTTTTAAAATGATTTATTTTATATTTGAGGTTAAGCATGCATTTTTATTTTATTGTAGATGGTTCGCACATACAAAAGACACAACTGCATGAGAATAGTCCCAAGATTTTTTTTTTATAAAAGCAGCAAACAAAGTACTGGCCAAAGAGTTAACCTTACGTCGGGATGCTGAGATTTATGGATTACCATACACGAGTTTAGAAAGAAGAGTCTCTTTTTCCAGACGTGTTATTAAGACACATGGTGGGCAGCCAGCCTTAGATGAAAATGCTGAATAGATATTAGTAGACCGTTTATTACACTTATAGACTCGTGCCTCGGAATCATACCCAAGGCGATTCGTAAATATGCATTTGAATTAGCAGAACGTCAAAAAATCAAACACAATTTTAACAGAAAAATAGGCATGGCTGGTTAAATCTACAGAAACAAACTGACTACAGAAAAATTAATTCATCCACCATCAGAGGATTGGATTCAGTGCCATGCATGCGAAGAATGGTGCCACGAAAAATGTGCTGATCTGGGAAGGAAAAAAGACCCGTATATATGTGATCCATGTGCTAGTAATTAATATTGATCTCATTATTCATTATTTTAATATTGATAATGATTCCAAAAGCTTATAATGTAAAGAAAAAAAAATAATGTATGATCCCATTCGACCCGAAAAATGGGGCGATTCGGATATTTCTGTCTTTCAAGTTTTTAGTTAATATTTTGCAGAATTTATAAACAATTTAAGTTTTGAAATGTTTAATACGTAGCTAAATTGTTACCGATTACCATTTTGACAATAAAAGTTACATATATTACAATTTAGTATACTTTACATATCCTCAAAAAAAGGTCCGATTCGCCTCGGTCTACCCTACTCAAAAACTTAACGGTTTCTTTCAGCTCTGAAAAATTCAATCTTGTAAGTCAACGCGATCAAAAGATATGATCATTTATGTCGCATATTTTCGCATATTTTGCGATTTCACAAGGGAATCAAAACTTATAACTTACTTCCCGTAGAGCTAGAATCATGAAATTTGGCAAGAGGCAAGGCCTTACAACACGTATAAAGGAAAAAATCCGAAAGTCGTTAATTTGAAGTTGTATCATATTTTAAAAAAGGTTTGTAATTACAAACTTACATTTTGTAGTTGGTATGTATGGAATTACCTTATTGTCAAGTTTGTCTTTCAATATTTCACCTTAATTTGTTTATTTTTGTTTGGTCTCGCGCTCTGTGGGTTCCGTCCCTCAGAGTGCGAGTACTACCGTAATTGTCCGTTTTTTTTTGCTTTGTTATGTGTAGGAAATCTGTTGTACTTAGTAGGGACGCAAAATCCATATTTAGACATAGCTTCCTTGTTTGTCTGACCTGAGGGTGAGCCCAAGTTCCTCCTCTAGACTGATAACTTTGACTATCATTTAAAACTAAGGTTTACACAAAATGTTACAGAGCAATCGGCTGGCGACTAGGGCTGCAGGCCGTGACAGGAGTTGTATTCGCAACATTTATCCTGGGCACATTCTACCGCTCCGCCTCTCTGTACCATCCGCAACGACGCGCCATTCTGCATCTTAAGAACCAAACTAAGATCAAACGGAAGATGAAAGACAGGAATAAGACGGATGACAGACAGCCTTTCTTTGATTTCTCCACACTGAAATCGAGGACTGTGAGGATACTGCTCATGTCGACAGGAATATCAGCGTTTGGAGTCAACACACCGATATTTTATTTGGCCTATCATGCGGAAGAAGAAGGTAAAGTTAAAAAAATGTCATAAACCGTCTGAACTTACCGTAACAATTGCGCTGAACAATGGCTTACAGACTCTCTGAATCCATTAAGTCACTTGCTTGCGTAGGCTGCAAGGCTAATTTAGAGACAGAGCTTTTAAACCGCTCGAAAAAAGTAGCCAGTCACGAGACGCCCGGCAGATGTGAAACATGACGGCATAAAAGAGCATTATTATTTCGTCACGTCCTTTACGGCATACGAGTCAGTTTCACTACCAATAAGGCGCGCTAATAGATGTTTCATATCAAAAATGCGTCAAATTTTGTGTTTTGTCAAGCCACCTCTGACTTTAAAAGTATTGAGGCAAATAGTACGAATATTAACGAGCATTTTCTACGTTTTCCAGGTCTAGGCGATACAGCAGAGCTCCTTCAAGCGTACCTCGGCATGGCCTGGGCAGTTGGTTGCGCAGCTTTCGGTCTTCTTGTTCGGCAAAACTCCGCAGAATGCCGAATAGCGAGGCAGTATCTAACCCAGGCTGCTGTGTTTGTGTGCAGCTTGGCCATCATGGCGCTTACTGCGGTGGAGGGCTCCTACAGGGGTTATGTTATGTTTGCATGGATTTATGGTAAGTGTACCTATAGGTACTGTGTACCTAGCTAGGTAGGTAGGTACTCCCATATGATAGTGATTCCATTCCAACAGATTTTTTTTGTGAGGTTTAACAACTCGCAAATTACTTTTTTTTTAATTAGAATTCTGCATGTTTTCAGGCATATTCTGTGGAGGCTACCACTACTCTTTGAAGATGTACACCTATGAGCGAGTCAGGTCAAGAAACTTCGCGAGGACTTGGGGCTTCGTCCAGTGTTCTCAAGCGGTTCCTATAGCCATAGGTGTACCGTTGTCAGGTAAACGTTAATTTATGAGTATTTTTAATGTAACGAGATGAACAAGTCGCTTGCCTGATGGTAAGCGCCACGCTTGTCCATAACAGTGCAATGCCACACCCCTCGCGGCAATGCACTGCGCTCGTCACCCTGAGATATTAGATGTTATATCTCTATTCATGTTCAGTAATTTCACTGGAAACATTGCCTTGTAATCCGAAACAGTATTTTTTACCCACTACTGCTTGGCGATTGAATACTGGCACTGGTGTGGTAATTCCCCAGGCGGACTCTGTTAAAAGGGGCCCACCCTACCACTACAAAAACACTTGTCACACGATAGATACTGTTGTAACGAGATACCAAAAAAATTATAGATATCCCATTACAACATTAACTTTCTCCTCTAATCGTGCTCCTCAAGTCTGAGGGTCGTGAAGTTTTGATTCGATGATTTTGCGCTATCTTCACTAATGATAATCATCATTACCTTTACATATCATTCCACTGCTGAATATTTACAGCCTACCGCATGTAAGTACCTACTCCAAAAACAAAACACAGCTTAGACAAGAGTTTAGTAATTATTCGAAAAATGTGTTATCTCTACCTATTACCACCAATCATGAACCTATGTCACCATGCCAAGTTTTACATTTGTCTAGATTCAAATTTTATTAAAACAAATCATTTGATTTTAACTGAAGTTGGTTAATTTAGTTAGACGCTGTCTAAAACAATGTTGAAAACTTAACTACCCTTTTGAGACGTGACCGTTGGGATCTCTTTAACACCACAACCATTATTGCAACTTTTACTTCCGTTCGAGAAACGGCAAATGCCACGTGAAAGGGAAACGCTCCCGAAGCCAAACAAGCTATGTAAAGAGTACAAGACTGCGCGTGGCGTTAGTTTTAGTAAAACGTAGCTTTTTGTGGTACCATATCAGCAATCACCAGCATTATCACAACTCTTCATTTTCGGGACCGTTTTCCTTACATCCTGTAGGTACATAGCGTAGAACGTCCGAAGACGAGATGGAATGATGATCCTAGTAGGCCATTTTATACACAGATTAGCCACAAATTAAACTTAACCAGCGCATCGCCTTAATTTTCCTGATGTGTAATGTTTTTGTATTTTCAGGGTATATAAACGTAGGATGCGGAGGCAAAGCAGGGTACTACTTCAGCTCGACTTGTTCGCTCATAGGTTCACTGTCTCTCTTCTGCATAGATCTGCACAAGCGCAGTGTCGCTCAAAAACACACCAAGTAAGTCAAACACGAAAGAATTTTGAAGCTAGTGGTTTATCAATATCCATGCAGCCAAAATTCTATGTTCAGTTATTTTTAATGCCATTATGCAGAAAACAAGCTAACGGGCCGCCCTATGGTAAATTTAACCGTCGTCGCCTATGGATATCTATAACACCAAGAGCATCAGATTAATGGCCGCGCTCAGCCTTTTTGGAAGAATCCCTTGTTATAGTTACTCGGAAATAGCGCAGAGGGGAGACCTACTCCACATATTGCAGGTGTGAGACAAAAAGGATCGCGTAAAAAAGTACCTACAATAAAACGTACTACAGTATGCGATATCCGCAGATCAGTATCTATCCCACATCCTCTATCTATTACCTATGTGTCACTTCACTTGTCTATCTTCTTCAATTCTAAACCAGTGTAAAACGACAGAGAACATCTGCCATCCTCCATAATAAGTGTAGGTAACTACGTAGGTGATCAAGGTGCAAAAATGTTATATTACCTAAATATACTTATTTTCAGAGAAAACGGTAGTGGTGTGCCGTGCGAGTCCACTTGTGGGCCTTCTCGTCTCAGCAGAAACCGCGACCGGGAGCCCGGGACTGCCGTCGGCGCAGCCACTGCTTTAGGTAAACCACCACAAATTATGTTATCTTGCGTGTTCTTCAAGGACCTAGAAGAACCTATCTATCTACCTAAAATCTAGGTAGATAGATTTTTGAAGTCCTTTGCCATTGTCTTGTGATGTTTTTATACGGAATATGACGACTAGGTATAATATAAAAAAAGTTTTAGAGCGACGCGTGACCAAAATGCTGGCAGTTTTGTCTGGCTGACGTATAAGCATTGCAATGCAATGAGCGTTGCCTAAGGGCAATCCAACTGTTTCTGTAGGTATACCTAACAAGCTAAATACATAGTTTAGGTATTTAGTGTTAGATAGGTAAGCCACCTACTACTTAATTTTCTATAGTTGATATAGGCGCGCTAAAAGCTAAATTTCATACAAATGTAAACTTTTATGTTGGTATGGAATTCATTAGAAATATGTAGGTATAACCTACCTACTTTTCCGATAGTCTGTCGTACTTTGCCTACAGGTTATAACATCTCTTAGCAGTTCCAAGAAAAATCTTCTAAAATATACTTACCTAAATACAGTTCTAGGTGCAGAACTTATAGCACCTGACCGAGCCGGACGGGACCTGCTTCTCGACAGCATCGGACACGGCACCCTCGGGTCGCCTCCACCCAACATACCCCCAGAACTGACCTGCATCAGCGAGGAGGGTGGGCTAGACCTGGACCTCGACTTGGACATACCGGAGCACCTGCTGGACGACCTGGACTGCGGCGGCGATTGTATAACTAGTTGTAATAAGGTAACTTTTAAATCAGACTAGGTGTTTTAACTCCTACAAGGCCGTGTTAGACCACAAACAACTAGTTGAGACTATGGGAAAAGACAAGACCAAACGGCTCAACTAATTGAGCCCCGCAGTAGAGCCTAGGGTCCGAAACGAACCCACCTGTTGGCCTATTGTTAACGTTAGACCGCGACCTAATCGTGATGGAAAGCGATGATGCTGTCGAAAATGGAGCAAGTTTGCCTAGTAATAGCTTATTAACCCAAGACCTGAGCACGCCAAGACTGTAATGCTGCGGAAACCCAGACAACGGCAAGGCGTTCCATTGTTTAACCGTTCTGAAGGCAAATGGAAATGGAATGAATGGTATTTCGACCATGTAACGGTGACGCTTAGCAGTTGACGTAGATAACTTGATATATTTCACGTTGAATGAATATTTTTAAAGCATCCAGTATTATTCACATTATAATTTTACTTACAGGTGGAAAACTACCTAATGCTAAGTGAATACGAGAACAACCTGATAGCAGAGTTGCCCAACCTGAACGAACGTCGCGGCCGACGCTGGTCTGTCGTGGTGTCCAACTCTTCCCCAAAGCAGGAACAGCCAACGTCACCGGAGATACACGGGAACTCCATCAAATGGAAGAAAAAGTGCCATAACTCTAACAGACTGATCACGGTGATCAATGAAGCGTCACTGTAAATGCCTGGCTCAAGGGTCTTTTACCCAATAGGATTGTGCACATAAAAAATAGACATCTATAATGAATCATGTTTTAATAGTGTTAATGATCAAAATAGTCTACCTAAATATCAGTGAGAACCGATCCAAATTTGAAAGCAAATCCGGAAGCACTCCGTCCCTTTCTGGCGTGCAACATGGCCAATGCAAATGGCTGAATACGTTGTATTTTTATGATACTTGTTGCGATTTTCTGAAAGAAAGAGAAAGCCCCGATTGCGAACCTAAATTCGAGTATGTGCACATTCCAGTTTAAGTACAAGTTTCTTAGCCCGGCTACACTTTTCGATACAATCGATGGCACCTGGTTTTTTAGTCGACTTGAACTAGTCTGTATACCTATTTAATAGCCTAAGTCATGATAGAAAAGTCAAAATTACCTACTACATACAGCATGCTTTATCAACTTTTTGGTGACGAGAAGTGACACGCGCGAGAACGAGACAGAATATTTTAGCAAAAAAGGCTCCGTAAGAATAATTTTGGTGGTAGGGCACTTTCTAGTGCCCGGTAGGCTAGCTAGCATCCTCAAGTGAAAATCTGTCTCGAAGCACCTTTATGGGTGTATTTCGGCAGCATCACTTGGGAATAGTTGGGAGCCAGTCCCAGGCTAGGTGTTTACCATCTTCAACCACACCATCACGTGAACATCAGGTGAGCTTGTGGTCAAACGTCTAACCATAAAAAAAGAATGCTAAGCAAAACAAAGCCATTGTATTGATATACAAATACTTGAGTGTGGAGTCTAGTACAAAATGTAACAAATGCACAGATTATACTAATAATTAGTATAATCTGTGCCTTGTGTGGCCTTGGGGGCCTTAGCAAAAATTAAGTGCCCCAATGTACATTAAGAAAAAAACTTTTATTGGGGAACTTATTAAGTTTTTTGAAAAGTAATGGAACAAAAGTACTTAGGTATGATGTAAGGAAGCTGACTGCGAGAGGTTTTAGGTGAATTTAAAATAACCCTGTAAATACATAAACCTATAAAACAGTAGACAAGCAAAGAGTAGGTAATCACTACGCACAAGGTTTTTGAAGTGAAAACTTCTTTAGGCACGTTGGGACTTTTTGGTATGGGGGAAATGCTATGAATTTGCATCACCGTCACCGTCACGTTCAGATAGTCGTTCGGGTAAAGTCGGATTCAGAGAGCGAAAGAAGTATATAGTCAACCCACAGATCTACTACCTAGTGTGAGTCAACCTGTGTAGTCAACAGTCAACCTTGATGACGTTTTCACTTCTGTCGTGTGGTCGTAACAAAAGAAATACTAGGTACCCAAAAAGGTCAAATTTCTTAGGGACGTAAGCACACAATTTTTTTTTTTTATAAAATAGGTTGCGTTTTTTTTAATGCTCTTTATCACCAGCAGCCAATAATTGTATCGGAAAATGTATCATGTTGTGAATGATAGTGAAATAATGATTATGGACAATAATAGAAACTAGCGTATTCTACGACCTGTAACCTCATTAATTTATTTGATGTGTGTGAATAGTAGCATTTGTGTAATTGTCAACGTAATTTATTAAATTATTATTACAAAACACCTTCGTTTTCTTATTAGTATACTAGCGACATACCGCGGTTTCACCCCCAATCCTAAAAGAACCATGAATTTCAGTGTATTCCAGTCCTTTTGCTCTTATATTATTAGTGTGATTTTAATCTACGAAAGATTAAATTAAATTTAAAATACGATATGTGTGTGTGTGTGTGTGTGTGTAAAAGTGTATGTTCCATATGGACTCTAAAACGGCTGGACCGATTTTGACGGTACTTTCACTGGCAGATAGATGATGATTTATGTAGTAATCCACGCGGGTGAAACCGCGGGTCGCAATTAGTGTCTTGTAAAAAAGTTAAGTTTGAAAGTCCTTAGCCTCCTTAGTCCTTAGTAAAGGTGGTAAAAACATGGAACTAACAGTTTTCTGCGGATGACTGGTAAATTTGTTAAGAAACTACGATGGTGGCTCCCTCATTCAATTCACAGATATGTTCAGAAGACGCACCCCACCTTTTCTTCTACTTTCTATAATTTTTTTATTTACGGAAGTAAAACAAGGTGTACAAGATTGTAGTTAAATATAATGTCGTTGATATCACGGTTTACCATAATTACAATTAAATATAACTAATAAATACTGCACCAGGAATACAAAGGAACACAATAAATTCTGTTGCAAAAAGTCAGCCGCATTGCAAAAACAGAGATTAAAGAGATAAGACCTAAGATGAGAGATACAATAGATCTGTCATCCTAAAGATTTTACTGAAACATGACTTGGACTTGACCGTGACTTACTTTGCTTGACTCTGACTGTGACTAGTTTTATGTCTTAAAATTTGAAACCATCAACTAGAAACACTTGACACTGGCATCGGTTCTGATGCACTCTAAACTAAACTAAATTTGACAGCTCTAAAATTGTTGTCATCCTTCTCTAACATATTAAAATAAAAAGAGAGACAAATAATTTTAGTCCTGTCAGATTGGTTTAGTTTAGTGAGTGGTATGACAGAATCGACGCAAATGGCAAAATCAATGGACAAGAAGTCTAAAGCCAAAACATAAAAAAAAATATTATAAAATGTAAATGGCAAAGACTAACCTCTTTGTCAGATATTTGGATTATTTTAGCTGCGCTTAACAGCTAGAGTCAAGCAAACGTTTTCAGATTTGACTTGAGTAAGTTTCTAAGTTTAAAAGTGATTGATCGATAGTGTTTTACGTTATTATAACACAGAAGACATGGTGCACTGCCTTATTATTTGGCTGTAATAGCTTTAGTGAACATTGAAATTATAACCATTATGGTAAGATTGTAGATTTTACGTTTAAACAGTAACTTTATACAACGCAACGTCTTAAATTTGTCGGATAGGTATGTCAATGGCCCCTGACGGGTGTACGGTGAGTGTACGCAAACCAAACGCCAAAACATAATATTCAAAATCTTAGGCCACTGAATGAGCTACCAATGAAACTTATTTTGAATCTTTGGATGTAAAAAAGGTATTTCATACATATTGTATTTAGAAAGTGCTTAGGCAATGCTCTTTCATATATCACAATTTGTTCAAATTTAAACCACAACCTTTTTACCCGTCTACCAGGAACGTTTTGTAATGATTTTCGCGTACATGTTAAAGTACGTAAGATGTATGTTTTTTTGTCTCTATATTGCTTTAAAAGGCGTTTAGGACAAGTGTGTTCTACTCGGCTTCACGTATTTTGAACTGAGAGTTGTCGAATGCGTCTTGCACACGGTGACCTTCTCAACTTAGAACAAAAGCGCTTGTGCAAGAGCATAACACATGTATGCAATTATACGTGCAATCTTCTCTAGCTGCGAAGGTTACATGCACCGTGTGCATTTCAATTGTCCGGAATGTTAAAGGCTACATTTTGCCGTCGGCTTTTGTTTTTCTTTGAATAATCAAGATTAATATTCTGAAGCCTTTAAAACTAAACCCTTAAATGGCACCACCATTTTCCCATGTGGCAACCCCAGACAGGTTGCCACTTCGTGCGCAAACACGCGTAGCCGGGAATCGGCTGGGCGCCACTTCAGGGGTCGCAAATTGCTTGAGGTTATAATTTAACGAGTATGATTGACTTATGTAAGTAGTAAATTTGTATAATAATAACCACAGAAAAGAGAAGTAAATAGAACGGAAATGAGAAGGGAAATCTGTTACCAGGCATATGAGTGAGCCTTGATTGAACATTCTTATTTAGATCAACGCGTCGAACTCCGCATCACAGTAATAATTATTTGCTAACTGATTTCGAATGACTGACGTTTCGATATGGGTGCACTTGGCTACAACAAATTTCTTACAAAAATGCCTTGACAGCCGCTCTAATTTAAACAAAAAAAAAATCTTTTCGGTAATAATAACTGAGGTGACAACTTATCTTTTTCAGCAAGTTACAATTCAATTGACAAATGCATGTAGGTTTAAGCGATGCATTAGCGACTGACTCTTTTCTCGCAAACTCGCCATAAACATCTTAACCTTTACCGATGAGGAATTACAATAATATCCTCCAAGAACTGAGCGAAACAACGCATCGCTTGCAACAAGGCTGCTAGCAATATCGATAGAGATAAACTTAGCAACTTTTGATTCTCCCTTCGAACAATTTCGTTGTTCCCCACCGGCACTAAACTTAAACTCTCTATGCTACACTCACTGGGCTCGTCACAATCGAAACTATTAGTACCTACATCTTCAGATCTACTCAATTCGCTTACATCCTCGACATCACATGTCACATCTATCACAATGAAATCTGAATTTTTCATTTGAGTTTCTTCCGCTTGGCTTTGAGATTCAATAATCACACTTTCATCTTTTACATTCGAACAGCCAGGAATCTCATTCCCGTCCACATTACACTGTTCGATATTTAGGCACTTTGTTTCTTTATCAACGACTGAACTTAAATTACTTACAGGACTCAAGTTTGATTTGAGAGAGTCTTCGGTTTCTTCGGAGGACATCCCGCTGTCTATGTCGTCCGTCGTGTCGTCTTCGTCGTCGTTTTCGTTTTTAACATGTTTGTTGTTAACGTTGGAATGTTTAACTTTAGCATGTTGATGAGATTTGACTTTGTGTTGTTTTATTTTTGTATTGCCAAAGCTGCCGTATGGCGAGTGGGACGTTTTAGTATGTCTACTCGTGCCCAGATCGGGCACGGCCTCCTGTCAGGACATCTTAGAGCAAGTAACACGCCCCCTTATGACTAAAGCACTGGATGGTAAGTCTTGATTAAATAAGCTTTCCACGTCTGCTAATGATTCGTTGTTCAGCGAACAATCATCATCTAGCAGCAATTCTGAACGCAGGCCCTGGAAGATTGAAAAATAAAAATTGTATTATACTTCTAACTATCTTTGGTCTTAGTATTTGATGTAACAAACAGACAGTCACTTTCACATTTATGATATTAGTGTGACTAATGTAGACGAAATTTAAGAGTACCAACCTCAGCAAAATATTCGTACTCCTTTTCAAAAGACAATATAAAAACGCAGAAAATGGCTGCCAGTATATTGGTGCAGAGGCTAGTCATTATAAAACAGAAGTAAATACCACTGGAACCTCCTGCAACAGATATTGTAAATAGATGTGAAACAGTGTTTAAACAGTTGAAAAGTTCTTGGAAAAATTCAAAACGTTTTTAGGGTTCCTTACCCAAAGGGTACAGATAAGGGTAAGGGTACGTCTTTATTACTAAGCCTACATTGTCTGTTTGTCCATCTCTCTGTCTGTCTGCCCGTCCTACCTTTAAATGGCTATATTTTTTGAACCGTAATAGATAGCCAGTTGAATTTTTCACAGATGTGTGATTTTACGGCGCATTAATTAAGAAATAATAAAAAAAGCCTAAAAGTAAAAACGAAATGGGTCTCCATACAACAAACGTATTTTTTTACGTATATTTGTATAATGTAAAAACAGTAATACATACAAGCTTCAAACTCGGGCATGATTTTAGTACACACTTTAAAGTATAACAAACAGATAATAAATAATGGCCAAGTGTGAGGCGGTGTCATATTTCTGTTCATTACAGAGTTAAGCAACGTAGGGCGCGGTCGGTACTTGGATGGGTGACCGCCTGGGCGTGATGTTGTCTTTTTGCACTACTTTTTGTATTTTGTGGTGGTACGGAACCCTCAAAGCGCGAGTCCGACTCGCACTTGGCCGGTTTATTAAGATGGGGGTGCCACTCCGAAAAGGTGTGGTTAATTTAATAAGTAGTTCAATTCATTGCAAGTAAAACAAACTGTTAACAAGTAAAATAAACTTATCGACGATCGATAAAGAACGGTACTTGCACTGCAGGTACAAAATGTAATATACAAACCTCTGGGTAAAAGTGAGGCCGCAGTTCCAAATATTGCCATTAGAATTACAGTAGGGAAGCTCACGTTTGCAAGGCATTGTCGGAATACCGTCAAGCTGCTATCATAAAATAGAGTTGAGATGTACGTCGTCAGGATGCACTGAAAAAATAATACATTTATTAGTTTTACTTATCATATATGTATTTTTATTTTTTATAATTAAAAGGCTTGCGTTTGACCACCATCTCGCCTGTTGTTAAGCGATGATGCGGTTTACGATGGAGCACGCTTGATAGAAGAAATCGATTCACTCGTGATTTTAAGACACCCAGATTGTAACCATCGGCATCAGGCATCAGGCAGCGCATTCCACAGACAGCAGTGCGCACAATAAATGTGGAATCAAAGCGCTTCGTACGGATTTTCGGAATATCAACCATAAAGCGGTGACGATTTTTCGCGCCCGCTCTGGCAGTCTGATAGAAAAATGGCAAGAAAATCATGTTGCCCGTTACCTAGGTGTCGCTTTTGTTAACAAAGCCGACAGAGATTTATCATCTAGGCATTTAATAAAAAAAAAAATATATTATAATTTTATCTAATTATTTCTAATCTTCAAAAAAACGTACCTGCATCCATATGTATAAAGTACCAAATCCACATATAAAAATATTCAGTGCTGTGATGCATTGACTTTCAACCTGAAACCATTTAAAATTTAGATTTTGTTGTCGTCCATACTGTTGTACTATTTTCTTAAACTATATTTGACAGCTCTGTTCTTGATATTCTTTCTCACATACTGAAATTAAAACATAAATTAGGATATAAATAAGGAAATTACTACAAAACAGAATCGCCGTCGAGATCGCCACCGTGCAGGTGCAGTAAGTTCGTTAGTTACATAATTAGATACACCATTATATGTGTAAATTTTAAATTATTAAGTTGTTAATTTAGTTAGCATTAAATTAGAATACTACAACAAAATTAACTTCAATTTGGTGCTGCTTATTTGGTAAAAATTGGTTTCAATGCTTCCATCCAATAAGTTGCACCAGGGGCCACCGGTTGCGCTGGTTCAACAGTTATGTTCGTTGAACCACCATCACATATCGTAAGTCCATGGTCCAACTTCTTTCCAACGGACTTCCAAAAAGGAGATTCTCAATGCAACTGTTTTTTCTGCCTATTTTACCGATATATTTGCCAGTTGTAAACTCATTTTAATGATTCTTTTCTTATTCCACCTATCAAACACACATCATCAGCCAGTAAACGTCCACTGCTAAACAAAGGCATCTCTCTTAGAGAGGGGTGTTGCCATAATCCCCACGCTTGGCAGGCGGCTTGGGGATCGCAGTACGTTCACCGTGTACTAATAGGACGCTGCTGCCCATCCTTCGGTGGTTTTGGTGGTGGTTCATTCCACCTATATAGGTAAAAAATTAGGGGATGAATCCTCTTCATTATTTTGCTTTCTATGAAGTCGGTTGTTATTTTTATGTAGTCTCAAAGACATATATTTCTTTATATTCAATTTCATTAAAATTTGTAAGCTTGAAATCATTATGAAGCAATGACATTATAAACCCTTTGTTACGCGTTTTGTTATGTGTAGTTAATTATGTATGATTTCATTAAAAAACGTAGTATGAATGGTATATGAATGTTATGAAAAATATTCAAGGTTAGTTCATCTAGGTCGGCCATTAGACATTATTAGGAAACGGCGTTCAAATTACTCCATGTTCCAAATTCCTTTATCTTTTTGTGGGTCACTTATTACTTTTTGTAATAAAGAGAGTATGGATTATTTCAATCCATCATTTGTTTCGGATTTGTCGGATATTAAAATTCTTTGCATTAAAATGAATGAGTTACTTCTCTTTGGAGTTACTTTGGAACCATTCATACATTACGTCACATGTTAAGGGGGAGGGAGGGGTCAGCAAAGTGTGACTTCTTGTGAAAAGGGGGAGCGGTCAACCTTTGTGACGTCTTTCACATGTATAATTCTAAAGTGGTAACCTAAACATCAGCTCCAACTAAAAAGAAATAACTCACAAATATCATACTAATATTATAAATGCGAAAGTCTGTTTGTTAGTTTGTGCCTCTTTCACGCAGTAACAGAGTAACGGATCGACCTGATTTTTTGCATGGGTATAGTTCAAGGGCCGGAGAGTGACGTAGGCTACTTTTCAACATCATTTTCACCATTTTCATCACTACGCGGGTGAAATCGCGGGGCGCAGGTAATCTAATATTATAAAAGCGAAAGTAACTTTGCGTTTGTTTTTCACGACTAAATGGCTAGGCTGATCTTAACGAAATTTGGCAGGAAGATAGTGTGCATCATGAGGACGGACATTAAGTGCTACTTTTTCTTCAGAAATGCGGAAAAACTGAAAAATCGCGAGTGATTCAGCTAGTATTATTATAATTAAATTTGTTTGAATTACTTTTAGCAAGCGGCGGTGGTTATAATTATTTTAATATTCAGTCAGACCAAGAGACACAAACATGTGACCACGTATGACAAGGATGGGGGGGCTCCAAAATCATGAAATTTGTGTGATGTAATTTATGGATGGCCCCTTTAGGTAACACTAATTTTATAAATGAGAAAGTAGTCTACATATTCCTCTGCCTTAAGGACATCATGCTACGCTCTCAAATATTCAACTCACCTTAAACAAGAATAGGAAGAAATAAACTAGGAAGCCCAGAGAGAATAATGAGGCGGACACCGAAGCTATCCTATTGGCAAATGAGGTCACATGAGGGTTCGGTGTTAGGGAACCCAAGATATGGATTTGCTGGTATCTGTCATATATGATTTTGCCAGCTGTAAAGAAATACTTGTTAGTGTATTAGTCACCATTTTGGAAGTCCTGATTTTTAAGGCACATTGTACCTGATGCAAAGACGCGTACTTCTCAATTACATCGGCAGTTATATTGTAATGTTGGTTTATTTTGCATATACAGTGTAAATTCTATGTAGACATAAATTAGGACATTTAGGCGACTGCGCTTTTTTTTACTAATTAACAAATTTTATGTCTATATTGAGAATTGTCGTTAAATGGAGAGAAGAAAATTCAATATTATTTTACTATTATAAATATGTATTTACTAGTGAAATGTAAAATTTACAAACAACAAACATTAATGTTGATTCAAATAACAACGCTTATTGCGTATAGTCTGTTATCTTCTGCCGGTTTTTGCTGCTCCAGTATTTTATTTTATTTTAAATACAAGGCATTAGCAAGTACTGTTTATTGCTATAATAATGACGTATAACTAGCCCGTTAGGATAGGGATAGCCCGTTGGTCCAGTTGGTAGTGAACCTACCTTCTGAGCTTGGGGGCGTGGGTTCGATTCCTACATAGGACAAACATTTATGTGATGAACATTTGTATTTGTTCTATATCTGGTTGTTAATATCTATTTAAGTATGTATTTAAAACTATATAATATGTATATATATCAGTCTCTGGCAGCCATATCACAAGCTTTGCTTAGTTTGGGGTCAGATGACCGTGTGTGCAAAAATGTCCCAAATATTTTATTATTATTATTATATTATTAACTGACGTATTAATATAATAATGACGTAATGTTGTCGTTATTTAGAGTTGTTATGATGCTAGATAAAGTGTATCATTGTATGGACAAGGTAAACCAACCAAAGTCAAGTAATTTCGATGTTTTACGGAGTTTGTCGTTAAATCGAGTGTCGCTATACAGATATGTTTTTTATGCTTTATGAGGCAAACAAATTAACTTTTAAATAGATAAAATATGCAAGCGAATTCATTAGTATTAATACATTTGTGTAAGTCATTTTTGATTGGAATTTTCAATGAAAACTTAGTAAAATTATGCTGTTTCCAAATGTACTATGTCTGTGTACAGTCAGCGTCAAATTGATTTTAGCTTTCAGGGTACTCAAAAGAATATTTATGGTCAACTTTTCTATAAGACAATAATAATAATCAGGCCAGTACACTATTCTGTTGAAATTTCGAAACAGTATAATATGACAGAGATTTTACAGAAAAAATCATTATGACTAATGAATTCAGATGCATATTGTAGACAGGTATCTTTACAACATTTATTTAAATTCAGGTATGATGTAAATTCATGACTTCCAAAAAACTCTGTTCACACAATAAAATGAATGGGAAAATATTAAATTATGATACTTGAACTGTTATAGTTAACTCCATTTGTTAGTAAAATATGGTAAGGTCATATTTGGTATGATTGAATACAGTCGTTATAAAATACTTGTGACAATATAGGGTTTTATGGAATGGGGGTCAGAGCGACGGTAGCTGAGGAGCGATGGCAGCGGAGGAAGAGATGGCAGCCGACGGAGCAATGGCAGCTGACGGGGGAATGTTAGCCGAACAGTGGCATGTGCGCTTTACAATCTGACGGCATCCGGTTCGATCTTCAGCTCCGCACCTATGACTTATTTAGTACTTAAGTAAATTATGCGCGATTTCGATGCCATCGCTCAAAAAGGTAAAGGAAAACATTGTGAGGAAACCGGTATGTCCAAGACCCTCAAAAGTTCAAAGACATATATATTATGACATTCACCAACATGCACTGGGCCAGCATGGTGGTTTAGGGCCCATTCTTTCTCTCCGAGAGAAGGCCTGTGTCCCAGTTTTCTTACAATTGAAAGATAGCACTTTTCGGGGAAGAAAGACTCACAGAGTTCAACATGGCAGAGTCGCTGTGCATGTAAAAATGTGAAATCAAAGCATTTTGTGCTTAAGTGGGGTATGTCATCTATGTACGAATGGCACATTAGTCGCATTTGTTTGGGAACCAATAAAAATGGTGGACGGAATCTAGTTGTAATTCTAGCTCTCCAAAATGTAATCTGATAGAAAATATACATGCTTTATAGCTGCTAGCTTTATCTGAAGCAAAAAAAACACAATGCAGTGTCAATACATTAATTCAACATATTCATAAGGGCCTTCTATTCTACATGTTTAAATGCACAGCAAACTCTGCTGTGTGGAACTCTGTTGGACTCTGTTGGCGTCTCTGTTCCCCAAAAAGTACAATATGCGTCTTCAAATTGACTATAGTAGGTTGTCAACTAATTGGCACCACCCAAGTGTAGGGTTTTTGAATAAGGGTGCTTTCCCATGGATGATGGTGACATAGTCCCCTAGTGTGTCTCTAATCTAAATAAATGAGTTCAACAACCTTGTGAGGATGTTGACACAATAACACATAAATTTAATTGTGTTGAGATATAAGTGTTCCATATTTGGTTTATCTAGTGTTGTAGAAACAAATAGGTTTTATTCAGTTTCTTAAGATCTCATTGCATACAATGACTTAGGTCTTCAGAAATTATATTGACAAGAGTTGTCACTCAGAAAATTTTCATGTTGCAGTGAACATGTAATTGTTTTTTTGGTCGAACGTCATCGCCGTGTCACCATTGGAAAAAAATTCTCCGGTTATATTTTTCTATTTATTTCCATTTAACATAGATAATTGACCAGTTTTCCTAGAAAATAGCTATCTTTTAATTTTTATTTTCATTTCTAGTAATTAGTTTCATTGTAGTTCTTTATCTTGATTTTTGTCTGTAGTCTACTTCCTTCTTTAAGTCATTAGTATGTCCGACGAAGAGCCTCCTGATCCTGGCGGTGGAATAATGTCGTCCGATTATAATATTCCTCCCTCTCCTGGTGCTTTTACAGCTATATCCACGACAGAGGAAATCCAAAAAACCCATAAACGCCCTAAGCGTAGAGCTTTGAAACGGGATGTAAGAGCATGCTCTCCCATTGACTCTTCTGGTGATGATTTTAAAAATGCTGATGATGAAATTCTTCCTTCAGGACAAAACACGCCTCCAAATTATTTTTCGACTGTGAGCAGTGAGCTTTCCCTTGCCACTCTTCCAAGCCCCATATCTGTGTCTCTGCCCTTGGGTCAGAAGACAGTTGCTTCAACAAGTTCTTCCTCATTTTTGCCCCCGGGCCAAAAAGTCCCTCCAACTCCCGTAGCTCGTCAGAGATATGTTGCATCGGATCGTGGACCATATGTTGTGCACGTGCAAAAAATTGAGGTATCATCTTCTTCCAGCACTTCATTGCACCCTGTTACTTTTGGGCGTTTCCTCTTTGAGCGCTCAAGAGAATTTGAAGGAATTGTCGATGGGTCAATTAAAAGCGTAGGCCGTAACAGGATTTCGCTGTGTTTCCACTCATTTAATTCTGCAAATACATTCATAGAATCAAGCTCCCTCGTCAATAAGGGGTATAAAGCATTTACACCCTCATATAATGTTAGTCGTCTGGGACTTGTGCGTGGCATCCCCGTGGACTTATCCGATGAAGAAATAATAAAGGAAGTACGGGTGCCCCAAGAGTGCGGCCCGATAATTAAAGTACGAAGGTTGAACTTCAAATTGGTGATTGATGGGACAGTGTCTTGGAAACCTTCCCAAACCGTTGTATTAACTTTTGATGGACAACTTCTACCCTCGAGAGTTTTTCTTTGCTATAACTCTTTCCAAGTTGAGCAATATGTTTTGCCTACCATTCAGTGCTTTTCCTGTTGTAGGTATGGTCATACTAAGGTCCAGTGCAGGTCTAAGCCGGTTTGCTTCAAATGCTCTTTAGCCCATTCTGGAGACTCGTGCAATGTAGAACCGACGAGCGCCAAATGTGTCTGGTGCCGAGGTGGTCACTTTGCTACCAATAAAATCTGCCCCGAAATGTCTCGTCAGATTTCTATTAAAAAAACAATGTCGCAAAATGTTTTATCATATGCTGAGGCATCGAAACTTCACCCCTCATCAAGAATGACTTATGCAGAAGTCACTTCTTCTTCTTTGGCATCTTCTCCTCCTTTACCTTCTCAGCTTTCGGGTTCAACCAATCACGTTACTGTGGAGCCTGCCAGAGTGCACTACAGGAGTAAAAAAATCAGGCCTGTTGGTTCAATTTCTCCCTCTTCTGGTTATGACCATTTGGCTCACTCAAACATTGTTAGGGGTGACTTTGCGGAAGCCGCTCCTAATGGATGTGCCCTTAACCCTAATAAATCCCCCGAGTCTCCATCTATTCAATCGGTTATCTCTGAACTTCTCAAACTTTTAAATCTTTTGTCCTCTCTTCTTAACCCTTCCCATGCTCATCTTTCCCCTTCCCATCCTTTACCGTCCAACGCTGCATTTAATCTAAATTCTCTCATTTCCCTTCTATCTAATGGATCTCAAGTTCCTTCAATGGAATAGTAGATCATTATATAATAAATTATCTGATCTTATATATTTAATTAATAAACATAATATTACTGCCTTGTCTGTTTCTGAGACGTGGTTAAAGTCTGGTTCTCAATTTAGAGTTTCTGGCTTTGATGTCATCAGAAGTGACAGACAGGATGGTTTTGGAGGTGTTGCCCTCCTGTTAAAAAATAATATTCCTTTCTCTCCTATTATTATTCCTGTTCATAGTGGTTTTCAAGCAATTGCTGTGCGTGTCAAGAATTATTCTGTTGTCTCACTTTATATTCCAGTCCCCTCTAAGTTAATTCTTCGTAAATTAGTTTCGGTTTTGAGTTCTCTGCCAAAGCCGCTTTTGGTCCTTGGTGATCTGAATTGTCATCATTCTGTTTGGGGTTGTGGTAAGTCCGATGAATGTGGTGAGTTTTTGTTGGACTCTCTTGATACTCTTAATCTCTGCATTCTTAATGATGGCTCCCCTACTAGGAGGACTCGTCCTCATGAATTTCGCAGTGCTGTCGATCTTTCATTATGTTCTCCTGAGCTTGCTTCTCTTCTGTCGTGGCATGTCCTTCCTTCTTCTCATGGCAGCGATCATTTTCCCATTCTTCTTGAATTTCCTCAACGTAATTCCAGTCCTGTCGCTGGTAATCCTCCTCTTCTTAAATATATTTTAAGTAATCATGATAGTCCTAATTGGGTAAAATTTCACGACCTCTCTGTTTCTGTTTCTGCAAATTTTCCTCCTGTTAATTCTTATAATATCTCTTCCTCCTCTGATAATCTGGTCCGTATGCTTCATGTGTGTGCTAGTCAATCGTTCTCTGTTAAAAAGCCTCCGTCCGGAAAATTGCCTTCTCCTCCGTGGTGGGATAAGGACTGCAGTAATGCTATTAAAGCCCGTAAGGTGGCTGAAGCTAATTTCCGCCGCTCTATGACTTTAGAGAACTTTTCTGAAGTGAATAGGTCCATTGCTAGTTCTAAGCGTCTTTTCCGCTTGAAGAAGCTGGATAGTTGGAGGGCTTATTGCTCTAGCTTAAGTCCTAGTACCCCTGCTTCAGTTATTTGGTTGAAAATTCGCCGATATAGACGCTCCTGGTGTCCTCCTCTTCGTTGCTGTAGCCCTTCTCAGTCTTGGGCTGAGGCATTTATGGATAAGTTAGCTCCTCAGTATTGTCCTCTTCCTTCGGAATTACCCTCCTTGGCTGTTCCTTCGTCAAACGATCCCCTAGATCAGTCATTTTCATTAATTGAATTGAAAAATATATTAAAATCTGTCAAAGATTCTGCTCCTGGTATGGATGGTATTCCTTATTCATTTTTCTCGAAGGCCAGTGACAGTTTACTTCTCTTTTTCCTATCTTTGGTTAACTCTATATTTGATTCTGGTTTTGTTCCCGCTAGTTGGAAATCTCAGTATATTATTCCAATTCTTAAACCCGGTAAGGACCCAGAGGATCATAATTCGTATCGTCCTATTGCTCTTTCTTCTGTCCTTGCGAAACTTGCTGAGCACCTAATAAAAAACCGCCTTGAGTGGTTTCTCGAAAGTAAGGGCCTTCTTGCCAAATCTCAGTATGGTTTTAGAAAAGGCAAGAGCACTATGGACAGCTTAAGTGTTTTTACAACTGATATAAGACTTGCCTTTACTCGAAATGAATCAGTTATTGGTGCTTTTCTCGATATTTCTGCCGCTTATGACTCCGTCCAGCTTTCTATTCTCAGAAATAAACTTTCTTTGTTGAAGGTTCCTCCTAAGTTATATAATTTTGTCATGAATCTTTTAACTGAAAGGTACATTTATCTTCGTTGCAGTGATTCTTCAATTTCTCCCCACAGAATCATTTGGCGTGGTCTCCCTCAGGGGTCTGTTCTTAGTCCTCCCTTGTATAATGTGTATACTTTTGATTTAGAGGTATCTATTGGTCTCTGCCGTATTCTTCAATATGCGGATGACATCCTTTTATATACTTCTCATCATAAAATTGACACTGCCAGTCACTGTATTTCCCAATCCCTTCATTGCTTAAACTCTTGGCTACATTTAAATGGTCTAGATCTTTCACCTTCAAAAAGTAACATTGTTATATTTTCTCGAAAGCGCAATCCCCCTGAAATAGACATCTTAGTTAAAGGGTCTAGGATTCCAGTTAAGGAGTCAGTGAAATTTCTTGGTCTTATTTTGGACAATAAGCTTAGTGGTAAGTTTCATTGTGATTATATTGCTGATCGGTGTCGAAAAAATATTAACATTCTTAGGTGTTTATCGGGTGTTTGGTGGGGTGCTCATCCTTTTACACTGAAACTTTTGTATAACGCCATTATTCGTAGCATTTTAGATTATGGTTTCTTTTTACTGGAGCCGGCTAACAAAGGTGGTATAAAAAAACTGGATCTGATTCAATCGAAAGCCCTTCGTATTGTTTCTGGTGCTATGCTATCCTCTCCTATCAATGCACTTCAGGTTGAATGTGTTGATGCTCCCCTTCATCTTCGCCGTCAGTTCCTATCTAACAGGTTTTTTTTCCGCTGTGTGCAGTTTTCTAATCATCCTCTTGTCCCTAAACTTCAGCTTCTCCATAGTCTCTCGTTTTCTTCTCGGTTTTGGCTCCATAAGCAGCTTCCTCTACTAGTGAAGAGTTTTGTTACATATAAGTCTTTAAAAGATCCTGTTCTCCGTTCTCCTTTGCTTCCCCTTTTCTCGTTTAGCTATGATGTCATTGTCTCTCGCCCGATTATAATTTTAGACTTTGACATTTGTGCTGGTGACCCCCATGCTGATGAATATTTCCGAGGTCTTCTGCGGAGGGATTGGCATGGGTGGCACTATATCTTTACAGATGCTTCAAAACTCTCCCCTATGGGTTGTGTTGGTTGTGGTATCTTCCATGAACAATTTAACATTGTACAAAAGGTTAAGTTTCCCCCTGAAACCTCAGTTTTTTCGGGTGAGTGCTGGGCGCTCCTCGAATCTGTTCGTTATATTCTTATTTTTAATCTCCGCCGTTCTCTCGTCTTTACTGACTGTCGCAGTGCCCTCCAGTCTCTTCTTTCAAACCCTTTTTCCCCCAACTCCCACAATTCTATTCTTTTTCTTCTTAAGGAATGCTTATCTGTCTGCAATGCCAAAGGTCTTGAAGTTGTTTTTGTTTGGATTCCTGGTCATGCTGGTATCTCTGGAAATGAACGGGCTGACAGAGTGGCAAAGGATGCTGTTGTCTGCGGAGACAAAATTCCCTTCTGTATCTTCCCCCATGATCTTTCATCACTTCCAAAGTCTCTTTTATTTAAATCATGGTCATTCTGCTGGCATGGCTCTGCAAGGTCTAAGGGTTCCGCTTATGCGGCTCTCCAGCCCGTAATACCTCGGAGGCCGTGGTTTAGCAGAATGCACTTTAGTAAAAAAATTACAAGTTGTATAATTCGAATGAGGTTGGGGCACTGTTGTGTTCCTACTTATTTTAAAAAGTTACGTATCAGGGACTCTTCTTTGTGTGAGTGTGGCCTTGATGAAGGCCACCTCAACCATATTTTCTTCTCTTGTCCACTGCTTGATCATTCTGCTTTTTTTCGTTCTCTTAGTCTTGTAGTTCCTTTTCCATCTTCTATGTCTGTTCTTCTTTCATCAAATGATATTTCAATTTTCCGTATAATAAGTAATTTTCTATCAGACAATAATGTTTGTGTATAAAGTGCTCAATAGTGTATTTTTGTGTTTGTAAGTATTTATATGTATTGTATTACTTCTTTATTTTTGTTTAAGGTTTGCTGGTCATATTTTGTTTTATTTTAAATCGCGTTCGTTTTTTGTTAACGTGACGTTGGCCAAAGTGCCCTAAAGGTGGGCGGAAGCCATTAAAAAAAAAAAAAAAAAAAAAAAAAAAAAAAAAAATGTAATTTTATGTATTATTTTATTGTTTGAGCTGTTTATGTTTTTGTCCATGTATATATAGTTTAATATATCTATTAACTATATAGATTTATGTTTTTACGTTACTCAAGACCTACAATAAGTGTCGAAAATAGAAAAGTATGTTGACTAGTCATTTCCAAGCATAAATAGTAAATCTATTTATGTTTGGAAATACCACCGTAATAACATGTTAGTACAAAAACGCATAGTACATGATCTCTTTATGTTCATTTCAACACTATTTTACATAACAACACAAAAATGCCTCTCACCAACAGCACCGCTAACCACGAGAAAAAAAGCAAGGCCTGTGTCCAATGAATTTATCTCTTTTGTAACTTGATAGCAGACACTGAAAAAAAAAATAAGTTGCAATACACTCGATTCTAAAATGCGATGGAAAGTGAAAGGGTTTTTTATGCAGTTTCCAAGTCCCTGGTAATGCTACAGGGATATTTAGGGATGGATTAAAACATAAGAAACATTAGTTATTACTTATACGAAGAAACTGCTGAATTAAAAACAAATATTGTTAAAAAGTGTGATTCTATATTTTGAAACCCGATACTATTAAGTATTACTTACGATAATATGTATGTAGATGATAATATCACTAAGCCACACTTAAATATCAACATATTAAGTAATAATTAACAAAAAGAATCCGCGCAATATGTATTATCCACAAAAATATATTTTTTATTATTTTCCAGCAACAAATACAAAATCTGTGTCCAGCTGGTTTGGTTTCTAAGCCTTGACATTGACATTGACTGTGACGTGATTGGCAATATTCTTTTCATTTTTTTTTCTTATTTCCTCGCGAGAGAATTTTGACTTTGCACTTTTCATGCATTTGCCAGTGCATTTGTTTTAAAGTTTTATTTTATATAGTTGAACAAGTTTAGTCAGTATGTCTCAGTATGAGTCAAGCAAAGTAAGTTATGGTCAAGTCAAGTCGAACTCATGCCCCAGTAAAAAGTCATGGAGGCTTTACAAGAGGCTTCCAAGGAGTTTTGGAAACAACACGAAATTACATGTTATGTCTAGTTACCCACAGTTGAGCAAGTTCACGAACAATTTTTTAATAATAATCCACTATTAATACACATCACTCGAAAAATTAAATGTTTTATTCACGTTGGCGCCAACACTCCCAAACTCCCAATCACAGAATAAGGCCTTTGGGAATTCTGAATTTAAAAAAAGCTGACAACACAATATGACAACAAACAACAATTTATAACTTTTTTCCTACGTAGTTCAACGCGTTTTTAGTAGCCTGTTTTTTTTAAATGGAATTTAGTTTCAATCTGTCGTAATATGTCGAGCTAATACCGAAAAAAGTATGCCAAAAACTGAAAAGGATGAGATAAACACGTATTGCACACACTGACATGTTTTTACTAGTTTTATAAGAGTTCCACCACAGAAGACATAATCACAGAAGAGAAAAAAATTTCGTCTACTTCTCTTTTCTGTGAATAGACATGGTTCTACAGGATTACCTCGTTTTTAGACAATCTCACTATCACCTCCCCTCACTGTTAATGGCAAAATTGCCCAACAACCAATGGGGCCGTAACAAAAAAAAAAATGCATTTTGCGGTGGTTTTGCGCCAAAATTTGACAATGACATGACAATAAAATAAAGAGTTTGATTGAAATGAAAACAAAACAAAACAGAGTTTTGGCGCCAACGCGGAAAAAACATGTCGGCTCATTGGATTATTTTCCTAAACTTCTGTATTTTCGAGTGTTAATGTGTACTAAATAGTGAATTATTATTCATTAAGTGCTCGTGTGTGGGAAAGTGATATAACGAGGTGAAATGTGTCTTTTCGTGTTGTTTCCAAAACTCCATAGGAGCCTCTTGTAAAGTCTCCACCACTTTATAGGGGCATGAGTTCGACTTGACTGTGACTTACTTAGCTTGACTCTGGCTGTGACTATGACTTGTTTGATGCTATTAAGACAAAGTAAACTGTTTAATATTACGAGTAAAGGACATTGAATACAGGCTCATGAAAATTTTAACAAAAAAAAAAACAACAAAACAAAACAAATAAAGTTTTAAAACCGCGAATCGTGTTTGTGTTTTAACTTTTAATACAAAGATTTTCTTCGACATTCTTGTTTAGTAGCATTCTGTTTTATTTTTTAGGTTTATGGCTATTAATAACTAAGTAATAATATTGAATACTTTCATCTCATCACGTATTTCGTTCATAACGTAAAGAAGGAAAAGTGTCGCAGTATGTCATCACTACAACCTATCCATGCGTTAAGTTTGGGTGAGTGTTAGCACTTAGTAGTAATTAAATATGCTTTCAAAGAGACGTGTAGTTTACGCAATACCCCAAGTTTCAATGTATTGTAGTACCTAAACCGATTAGTAAGTAACCTTTAAATCATAATAGAAGATAATGCCTCCAGGAACCTAATATTTTCTACCTTCGAGCAGATTAGTTGCTCCATGTTTTCTAATAGGTAATTCTGTTCACATATTATTACCTTACACCGTTTTTCTACAAGGAATATGTAAATATGGCTATACACTAGAATTTGACTAGAATATGGATATGTTTGTCTCGTTCTCATGGGATAAAAATGGTGGAAAGACAATTTGTCCACGGCCTGTACTAGGCCTGCCAGTTTCCAAATCCAAGCACTTATTGTTTGATTAGGGGCTAATGCAAGTTTGCGCCAACATTGCAGAAGGAAAAAGAAAAGTTGAATTCTGCACTGACAACTTGCTTAGGGTTTATTATGTATTCACCTTGTCAGCATCTACATAAGCCATCTGAACTCCTTGAAGTATCAGAGTATTGTTGCAATATTGTACTATGGAACACTATTACTCCTGGCGGAGTATTGTACTCACCATCATGTACCTACTACTACTACAGAGCAAACCCCCAATAATACAAACCGTCTTACAGTTCTCAAACCTAGCACTTACCAGTTATAACCAGATGACTGCTGTACATGAAGGATATGAAGGTGTCCATTTGTCGTTCTGCATTCTGCCATTTTGTTCACAGTTGTGTCACTTGTACGTCTCATCAATCATACTTATAATGCACTTATACTAATATTATAAATGCAAAAGTGTGTTGGTTTGTTAGTTTGTTCCTCTTTCATGCAGCAACAGAGCAACAGATCGACCTGATTTTATAGTTCAAGGGCCGGAGAGTGACACAGGCTCTTTTTTATCAACATCATCATCACCATTTTTCATCAATATGCAAGTGAAACCACGGGGCGCAGCTAGAATCACATATTTTTTGTAGTTTTTATTTAAAAAATATCCTAGTTTAAGATCCTCTGTATAAACGCCTATAATCCAAACTCTTCATGGGTCTCTCTTCTTTCACTCAGCAGCAGAACACAGACAGAGTTTATAATTATTTTTTTATATTTGGAGGGCCGGAAAGTGACATTATATAATTTTTATACTAGAAAAATTTACCTGTATGTCCATGGGTAGAACTGCAGGGTGTAGCTAGTAAATAATCTTTTTACTTGATCATATAACATTTGATTTGTGAGAAACACAAAAAATATACAAGCTGAAGTCCCACTAATTCAGTACATTTAAATTGTTTTACAGATTCTGTGCAGCAACAAGCATTTGTCAAATACTACAATTCACTTCCTGAGGTAAGTCATCACACAATAAAATCAAATTTAAAAGTAATAGTATTCATGTTTATTTTGTCAACTTAGCTGGTGCCAGGGTGCGGACCCTCCTCGGGCGTCCCCTGGCCATTTGAGCACCTTTCAGTGGTGTCAATTTGCTAATGGCACCTGCCCCCAGAGGATCGACGGCCTCATGCCTCCTTATCAATGGCGATATAACCACTTGTCTGCTTATCCTTTACCCGGCCGTAAGCCAAAGATATACATTTTCAGCGGGCCAATCCCAGGCGCGAATTGCTAGAATGACTTGAGTCTCCAATCACAAGCATCGAGTCGCGTCGAGTCTACAATCACAAGCCGCCATTCGATACCCCCCCGCGACCAACGGGGCTTACTTTTGCAAAAGGGAATTTGACTACAAAGTGCGCGATCAAGTGGTTATATTATCTTTGTTCCTAATACTTCATGATGTCTCGGCCTCTGGGTCTGCTGCACCTCATGCATCCTTGGGTAGAGATGGCCCTGTTTTTAGGGTTCCGTACCCAAAGAAAAAAACGGGACCCTATCCCCCTACGGTATCTGTCTGTCTGTCCTACCTATTAACGGCTGTATCTTTCGAACCGTACTAGATGGCCAGTTAAAATTTTCATAGAATATGTAATGTTGCGACGGATTAATAAAGAGATAATAAAAAGGTCAAAAAATAAAAACAAAATGGAGTCCCCATACATCAAACGTATGTTTTAACGTATTTTTGTATTAGCTTTAATGTAAAAACAATAATAAATAAACAAATAACAAATAATGACTAAGTTTGAATCGGTATCATATTTCTGTTCACCACCGGTTCTTGTACGATCACCGAAGTTAAGCAACGTCAGGCGCGGCCGGTACTTGGAATGGTGACTGCCTGGGCGTTGATGGGATGTAGTCTTTTTACACAATTTTTTTGTACTTTAGTAGCCTGATAATTTATGTGGCTGTACGGAACCCTCAGTGTGCGAGCCCAACTCGCACTTGGCCGGTTTTATTTTGTTATCTTTTCACTGATTGAATTGTCAGGCTATTATGTAAGCCGACTTGTTATGCTATCGTGTCATACTGCTTGCTCCAACTTAATCACACAATGTGTACAAGTGGGGTGACAAGATAACGTTAACAAGTGTTAATTTATGTAATATCCCCACTGATCTTGATAAAAAGAAAAATAATAGTGACCATCGTAAAGCTTAGGATGCTATTTATACGGAAAAAATATGCAAATCTGGAAAAATTTATGTTAAAAATGCACATTTAAATAACAAAAAAATTAAGTAATGCTGCCACTAAGTATATTTTTTCTTGAAATATGGTATTTATTATATTATGGCGCTTCTGTTTCCTGCCTGTTGCAGTAATGTACTTTAGATTCTCATTGCTGTGTAAAACCCATCGTTTATTTTTAACTTTTTATTCTTTAATTACCTACAACTTAAATGACTAGTTATTGTACTAGAAATAAATTAGGCATTATAAATTGTGCTCATTGCACTACTTTGTTTCTCCCTGTTTAAGACTCTATCAATACTTAGCTACTTGAAAACCATGATTTAACTTTGTCTTTTGCACCTGCAAATTTTGAACCAACTTTATTCCAGAAACCAACCTTTTCAGTCACTGGTTCTGGTGGTGTATCAACATTGTTTGTCTTTTGTGTAACAAATTCTGGTTCAACTACAGGTTCACTGCGTAGTGGTTCCCTACCTTCCTTATTGTAAGCTGATGGCACAAAAGTTTCAACTTGAGACTGTGGCAACTGTGGCTTTGAATTTGTTTTCCACTGGTCTTCAGACTGACTCTGCCTCTGCTGATCATCATTTTCTTGACCCCAGTTCTCCAACTCCTTCTGAGGATGATTTAAATTTTCACTATGTTGATCCAAATTAGAAAGGGATTCTTGCTGCAACTGTTCACGTTGTCCAAAGTCACCAAGGCTTTCTTGCTGAAAACCTGCAGTTTGTTGTCCGAAATTATTAGATTGTTTCTGTTCCAAATTTTCACTTTGTTGTCCAAAGTCACCAAGGCTTTCTTGCTGAAAACCTTCACTTTGTTGTCCGAAATTATCAGATTGTTTCTGTCCCAAATTTTCACTTTGTTGTCCAAAGGAACCAAGGTTTTCTTGCTGAAAACCTGCAGTTTGTTGTCCGAAATTATCAGATTGTTTCTGTTCCAAATTTTCACTTTGTTGTCCAAAGTCACCAAGGCTTTCTTGCTGAAAACCACTTTGTTGTCCGAAATTATCAGATTGTTTCTGTCCCAAATTTTCACTTTGTTGTCCAAAGGAACCAATGCTTTCTTGCTGAAAACCTGCAGTATGGTGTCCGAAATTATCAGATTGTTTCTGTTCCAAATTTTCACTTTGTTGTCCAAAGTCACCAAGGCTTTCTTGCTGAAAACCTTCACTTTGTTGTCCAAAATTATCAGATTGTTGGTGTTTCTGCTCCAAATCTTCAAATTGATTGAAACTCTGTAGATCTTGAGTTTGTTGTGCCAGAGACTCAGATTGCTGGTCTGTATTCTGTTGTACCTCATCAGGGCCATGCTCAAAAGTAGACTCATGCTGATCTATGTTTTGCTGATCCATATTACGCTCTTGTCTTAAATTTTCTCCTTGATGACCAAGATCAACTAGTTGAGTGTTTTGCTGATCAACATTTCCATATGGGTTATCACTCTGTTGGTCTGTATTTTCACTTTGCCCTTGTTGTTGATCAGTATTTTGTTGGCTTTCTTGCTCAACATTGAAATGATAATTATCATTGTGATAACTACTTTTTGGTGTAGTAGTTCTTTGAATGTCGCTTTGAAGCTTTTTATTATCTTGCTCAGAATGATGTTCAAGTTTTTTTTGATCGTCCAAACTTAATACACCTAATACACTCTCCAATTGTTTATCATCTTGTTCAAGATTATTCTGTTTTTCTACATCAGTGCTATGTGAATTGATAAGTGTTGTTTTATTATTTTCTTTGGTTAAGCTCAAACTTTCGATTTCTACAGGTGTTTTGTAAACTGTTGGTTTGGTTGGCCTTCCTAAAATTTCCAAGGGTTTATTTGGAGCATTTAATTCAACGTTATCTTCTGGGCCGATGTCTCCTCGGCCTGCTTCCTCTTGAGGCTTTTGTTTCTCAAGTTCAATGTCCCCGCGTTCTACATCATGTGGGTGCAAATTATCTTGTTTAATTGTCGTAGTGTGAACATTTGGCTCAGTTGTGCTGGGTAATGGAGCGATTGAATGCTGAACCTTATCTTCATTGCTAAAAGAATTCTCATTGAAATTATGTATCAAGTCTAAATTACTATTATGTTGCACGTTTTCTGTGTTCTCCTGGTACATATGGTTAGAATTTTCTGTGTCTTTTTCCGATATTGTTTGCTTTTCAATGTCATCTATTAAATCCCATAAATTAGTCAGTGATGATGAACCAGATTCTTGAGTAAGGTTTACATTGCTGGTTGAGTAAGTATGATTACTAAGACTATTGTAGGTTTGAGTATTCGTAAAGACATTTACATTTTCAGGATTTTGTACGTTTGTATTATGATTGTCGCTGGACGATGAAGGTGGTGGGAACATCCAAGCGTTGGGACTAAACCCTGTATTGATGTTTCCGGGATTTTGAGTGTTACGATTATTGACATAAGATGAAGGGAACATCACTGGTTTAGCATAACCTGGATTCACATATTCGGGAGCTGTATTAGGATTGAAGTTATAAGATGTTTGATACGTTCCACTGTTAGAACCATATGTAGATTGGTAATGGTGATGTTGGTTATGGCTATAACCTGTGTTTAAGTTATACACATCCTGATTGTATTGGTTCACATTTGATGGAGAGGGTTTCCAAAACGGGTAGAACTGTGTCTGCTGTCCTGGTTGTCTGCCCAAATCTAACTGAGGGAATTCTTTTTCGGTATCTTTATCCAGTTCTGTTTTTTCCTGGTCCGGACGATGTTCATCAAAGATTGTGTGTGCGAATGGATTTGGTTTATCTGGTGTTGTATGAGATTCGGGTTGATTCGGCGATGGGTGGTTTATTTCGAAAACGCTACCTTGTGTTTCCCGGTGGTTAAATCCAGTATGCTCCAATCCACTTGATTTTTCTTTATCTCTATCGCCGTAGCTGTATATAGTATCTAGCGTACTCCATGTGTTTTGTGTTTGTTGACCTGCATCCGCTAAATTGAGAAGGAAAATTGGTCAGTTTTTTTTTTATATATATGTTTTGTTAATTGTATTAGTGACCGCTGTTGAAATTTACAAGTATATCCTGCTCTAAATGTGTTATGATGTGTATTGTATGTGAGTGAAAATAATGTTATTACCTATTGGTAGATATAGTTATTATTACTCCTAAATTGTTAGTTACCTTTAACCGTACCATTACCTTTAGTTATAATAGTAAACTAAAATATAATTTAAGCGAGTGTTAGGTAGTGTTATCATTATCAGGTATGAAGTTTAAATAAAAATACGTTTTAAATAATTAGTAACTTTAATTTTAGTCACTTACATTTAAGGCATTATAAATTATGATACTGAAGTAAATGAATACAATGCGGAGCGCATAAACAACATATGTGATAAATGTTTAATGTCAATTAACTTTATCGTATTATTAATTCTAGAGAGGTCGTGATGACCCCTGTTGTTTGTAGCGCTCAGCGTCATACTCAAATAAAATAGATTATTAGATTAGAAAGACATGTAAGTAGGTATAAAATATTAATTTTACTAGTGTTAGTTCCGCAGACCACACATATTTTTGGTCAAGTTCTATAACAAAAGCTTAGAGTCGTTTCCGAAAGTGGTTAAGTATGTATATCATGATGGAAGACTATAGTTAGTGAAATAGAATGGACAAAACTTTCTAACTAAACTTACTCTGACTTTGCTGATCCCATTGGGGTTGTGTCTGTTGGCTTAAATCTTCTATTCTGTCAAAATTCTGTGTAAGTTGTCCAGCGTCCTGTGTTTGCTGACCGAAATCTTCTAGTTTTTGAGATTGCTGCCCAAAATCTTCTAAGTTTTGTGATTGTTGACCTAAGTTTTCTAGGTTTTGTGATTGTTGACCCAAATCATCCAAATTTTGAGATTGCTGCCCCAAATCTTCTAGATTCTGAGATTGTTGACCAAAATCTTGCAGATTTTGCGATTGCTGACCAAAATCTTCCAGGTTTTGTGATTGTTGACCTAAATTTTCTAAATTCTGGGACTGTTGACCCAAATCTTCCAAGTTTTGTGATTGTTGACCCTCGTATTCTTGGCCTTCATGCGTGTTCTGACTTTGCTGATAAGAGGATCGGTCGCGGCCGGGGTTGGGAGAGCGTGCTACGCGGATGTGTCCGTTCTCATCACAATCGCGATCGGGGTCGTATGAATAGCCCTGCTGACCTTGACGATATTGTGAGCCATGTCGCTGTGAACTAGCTTGATTCAAAGATGAAGACGTTAGCCTCTGCGATGCTTGTGAATCGGCAGCTGTGTAAACACCATCTGTTGATGGTTTTATAACGTAAGGATCTCCCTGACGCTCCCATGATTTATGATAAGAATATGAGGACTGATAACTTTTGGGTTTCGATCCAAAATCTTCAACTTGACTGTTTAAATTAGCAGAATTCAAATTAGCGGACGTGGCGTCATCGTACCCTCCACGACTGTTGGAACTCGAGCTCACTAAGCTAGATGCCGCGGCTGCGTCAGACGATAAACTTTGCTCTTGTGCACGAGAGTTGTATGCTGCCTGATGTCTAGAAGAAGCTGACTTAGTATTGTATCCTCTGTACTGATTACTGGACTGAACATTTCTGGCATCCTGTACAATAGCTTCACGCTGTTCGGACCCTTGGGCTTGAGTATCTTCACGAAGCTCACTGTTTGAAGGATAGAGATTGACAGTGGGCCTAGAGAGTGGCGCGTTCGTAACAGTGTCGTGTTTCTCCCATTCTTTGCGGTAGCTGTAGGAAGACTCGTAACTTTTGGCGCCATTTGCCGGTTTATTGGTTCTCTGTTGGTCAGTTCCCAATACTTCAGTATCACTGTTAATAGAATTTTGATTAAAAGTCGAGCCGGACCTTTGTGAATTTTGATCGTAAATCGACGAATAAGCTTGAGAAGTATCGTACGACTGTGCAGCAACAGGTATAGTGACTGTGCTTCCTGGTCTTACATATACTCTGACGGGTGACGGGTGACGGGCACCGACCAAACTGTACTGTGATCCTCTTGTACCAGAAGTTCCATAAGCATTAGATGATTGGCGAGAAACGGCTGCCTGGTCGTAAATACTCTGTCCTTGGTAACCAGATTGAGAGTAACCAGAACCGAGGCTTGATTGTGTTCCGTCATATTGGCTCGCTGATTGTATATTGTTCGCGGACAATGCCTGATTCGAGTTACCCGTGTATCGTGAGTTTTGAGATTTAGCGCTGTCCGCAGTAGAGGAGTATGATTGAGATTGGCTCCCGTAACGGGCTTGTTGTGACGACAAGGAAGATTGCGACTGAGATTCTCCAAACGACGTGCCTTCTTGGAAGTTGCGCCCTTGTACGTTGCTGAGATCATAATGACCTGATCCGTATACACCTCTAGAATTCGCTGCAGAAAACACACTTCCGCTTTTTTGTTTAGCCCCATCTCCTAGTTCACCGTCTACTGTCCTCACAAGGCCTCCCATTTGATGCTGTGCCAGTGTATCCATGTTATGTGCGCGTTCGTAATTCCCTCCCATATTTCCTCTTTGAGCGCCGTAAAATCCTGACTTTGAGCCTTCGTCAGAAGAGCTTCTCGAATATTGGAAGTCTTCTTTTTCCCTGTAAGTCTCCGGCCTGGCCACGGCCAGGGCCGCGACTGTTGCTATCACCAACGCACGGCGCATCATGAAACTGCACCCCTCTGAAAATATACTTCTTATTAGCATTGATTAAACTTAGATTAACAGTATTTTAAAATTACAGACTCAGCATCGACGCTCCAAAAACGGTAACAAAATGCAGTGCGGACGACACACTCCGTTTTTCACAGTCGCGCATTTGAGAAATGAGTCCTAACGTTATAGCAATATCGTCGATACTCGGTCCACAATTGTTGTTAGGTTTTATTGATATTGTTGAACATATAGTTTTAAATATATTTGTTAGTGTTATAACTACCAAATATATTGCAACATATTATACCAAACTCAAAACCACAAAATAAAATACCAAAATATAACTGAAAATATTTGTTCCAAGGCATAATTTATGTTCTTAAAAAAATCATTTAAATCTTTGGAACCAAAACTAGTGATGCAAATACCCAATTTTAAATCCCTATAAAAGAGCTGATAATATTTAAACAGCTGAAGAGATTTTCTTGAATCTTAGCTTAGCTATGACATACAAATTTTTTGTTGACATATTTTTACAGCAATTTGTTGTATTTATTGTATTAGTTTTTAATTTTATTTCTATTTTTCTAGGAAATAAATTTTGTTTTAACATTTTGTGAGATAAATGTTAGTGGAATTTGTCCGTTTTTATTCTCAATAAATAATTTGATTTAGCTAAGAAGACTCGATCAAGTCACCAACAAAAAAAAAACGAAATCAAAACTGTTTAAGCCGTTTGAGAGCTACGATGCCACAGACAGACACACAGATACACACAGACACATATATACATATACACACGTTAAATGTATAATACCCCTTTTTGCGTTGGGGGTAAAAGAAACAGAAAAGTTTGAACTAGAGTACAAACGCCTCAACAGATTTTCCGAACCGTTCGTCACTAGTTAGGTGAAATCACTATAAATACAAGATTGAAGTAGAATTCATGTCCATAAATGAAGTATCATTAAATAGGAGTGATGGCCGAGCGGTAGCATGTGCGCTTTACAATCTGACTGTATCCAGTTCGATCCTCGGCCCTGCACCAGTGACTTATTTACTAGGTACTAGGCACCGAAATAAATTATGTGCAGTTTCGATGCCATCGCTCAAAAACGGCGAAGGAAAACATCGTGGGGAAATCGGTATGTCCAAGAACCTCAAAAGTTCAAAGACATTATAACATTTCCAACATGCACTGGGCCAGCGCATGGTGGATTGAGCCCGTCCTCTCGTTTTCTCTCTCTCTCTCTCTCTCTCTCTTTCTCTCTCTTTGAGAGAATTCCTGTGACCCAGCAGTGAGATCATGATAGGCTGAAATGACGATCATTACATACTTAGAATTTATTCTAAGATTACATAGGTATTTTAAAATAAAGTTAGTGCTAAATATAGTCCGCCAATAATGCCGTTGTCGGATTTTTAAGTCTGTATATGGAATGGAATTTACACTTACCTATAAGATACTAAGGCGCAAACACAAACACAAATCTGTAACACACCGTTACTAGTCACTGACTGACAATATTTCTTCAAGACAGGTCAATTTATGCTTTATTATTATATCTGTCTCATATGATAACCTTTGTGGCCGGGTCATGAGTGATCGCCGTTCCAAGAAGTACGTCCATGCAAAATATCACATCATTCTACTAGGTAACTCGCAAAACTCAAACCTTGAGTTGATGACCACAAGCTTACTAATATTGGTGATTGTCAACTTGTCTGCAACTTGTTACGCGGGAGTGATTCATTATGACTTCATTAGATGAGACAATCTTTTGCCATGTAGGTGTCATTGTAACTTAATTAAGTACCTATAGGTATCTACTGTGAATTCGGTACACTGAGGTATTGGATTTCTTCTGTGGACATTAATTTTCGTGACTTAACTATGGCTAAAATCATCATCATCATCATCAGCCAGTAAACGTCCACTGCTGAGCAAAAGCTTGCCTGTTAGAGTTATAAGTATATAAGTAACGGCTACAATAGCCATGACTTATTAACCGACTTCAAAAAAATTGGGGGTTCCAAATCGGTTGTTTGTTTTTAATATATTTTTGTGAGTTTGTTACTCAGTAATGAACTGATTTGGAAAATATTTTTTTAATTGATATGATATACTTTCAGATTAGTCGAATAGAAATTTCATCAAACTCGGTTCAGTACCTTGGCTTTTAAATGAAAATAACTGCAAAAATTTGTTTATTTGATAACATTATTATGTCATCTAAGGAACCTAAATTGCATTTGCATATTTTACTAATTTTGTGAAATCGGTTTTTTAGATTGATATTTTTTTTTTTTTATTATTCTATGTTCTATTCTTATGTATCTATTTTTTTAATAATGAAAGTTAGGCTGGCCTTTGGCCGTCAACTTGACTCATGTTAAGCGATGATACTACGATGGAGCACGCTTGCCTAAAAGAAACCAATTCGCTTCTGATTTGAAGACCCAAATTGTAACTATCGGGGAACACCCATCCATGGCAGCGCATTCCACAGACAAGCAGTTCGCACAATAAAAGTGGAATCAAAGCGCTTCGTACGGGTTTTCGTAATATCAACCATAAAGCGGTGTTTATTTTTTTAGCTTCTATGGCTTAACTATGATTAAAATGCTATTATGCCGTTTACAGACCTAGCGAGCCTACCGAAAGCAAGTGTGCTGCGTGCGTCTCTTAAAACGAGACGTACTAGTCGCGCTAACTAGGTCTGTACACGGCATAATATGTAAGTACTCGTGCAAGTATAATTTTGTTTATTTATCATTTATAAAAGTAACATAGTGGTATTGATAAGCATTGACATTGTGCTTATTAAAAATGGGACACCTCTCCGCGCAATCAGTAAATAATATTTTTCTATATATTTCTGCGAAGACAAAACTATAAACAATTCAATAAATTCACAATCAGTTGTAGATACAATTATTCTTAATTGCTTATGTTTTTGTAGCTATCTTTCGCATTCGAGTAACTTATACGTTTCTTAGGAACTGATATAAGTACAGGGTTACGCAGAAAAGGTGTACTAAGCCGAAAGGGGTGAAAATCTGGGTGTCTTCAAATCACGACAGAATGGGTTTCTTCTAGGCAAGCATGCTCCAACGTAGACCGCATCATCGCTTAACATCAGGCGAGATTGTGGACGAACGCAATCCTATTATAAAAATTAAAAAACATACAGTCGAATTGACAACCTCCTCCTTTTCGAAATCGGTTAAAAAAGGATTACCTAGTACCTCTACCCATCATTATGAACAACTTTTATTATGGGAGCAACACTGAAATCGCAAAAAAAAACCTTTGTTTTATAGAAAACTGTCACAGAAACAGCCCTTTAGTTTTTAATTTTGACTTTATTATTATTTCTTAAATCCGCCGCAATATTACATAATCTATGAAAATTGCAAATGGCTATCTATTACAGTTCGAAAGATACAGCCGTTAAAAGGTAGGACAGACAGACAGTCGAGGCTTAGTAATAGGGTCACGTTTGCCTTAAAAATACATTAGGCATGATGACAAATATTTTTTTATTACCTCATAAAAAAGCTGATCATAAATAGAGCCCATCAACGAAAACAAAATTAAAATTAGTTCAAAAATAAATAAGATATAAGCATTATAATTTAATATAATTTCATGCTAGACAGAGAGCGTACTATACTGAGCCGTGACGTCACGGCTCAGGAGCGCCATACAAATGCTATACTAACACGCGCTTTGCGAGAAAGGGATAGAACATCCCCTCTCCATCCCCACCTAAAACTTTAAATACTCATATCTCAGAGATTTATAAGCCAATTCAAATTATTTTTTCAGTATGTGTAATGTATTTACTTATATTCATCGCTAAACTGGTTATTTGTAATAAATTAAACATTAGGAATCATGCCTATTAATTACAGACTGAATTGAGAACCTCCTGAAGTCGGTGAATACTTTTCGAGTTTTGCCGGGTCAAAGTTGCGTGTAATTGGTATACTGCTGACGTCCCGTCAAGCTCTCTCCCATCAATATTTTAAATTGGGTGTTTAGTTAATATGCGGACAGTTTTTCAATTAGTTAAAAATATAAGGCTTAGTGAAAAAGGTAATCATCATTTCAGCCGTAGGACGTCCACTGCTGGACATAGGCCTCCCCCATCGATCTCCAAAAGGGCCGGTTGGAAGCGGCCTGCATCCAGCGTTTCCCTGCGGTCTCTTTTAGGTCGTCTGTCCATCTTGTGGGTGGACGTCCTACGCTGCGCTTACCAGTCCGTGGTCTCCATTCCAGAACCTTTCGGCCCCATCGGCCATCTGTTCTGCGTGATATGTGCCCTGCCCACTGCCATTTCAACTTACTAATCCGGTGGGCTATGTCGGTGACTTTCGTTCGTCTACGGATCTCCTCATTTCGGATTCGATCTCGTAGAGAAACCCCGAGCATAGCCCTCTCCATAGCTCGTTGTGCGACTTTGAGCTTGCTTAGGAGGCCCATAGTGAGAGACCACGTTTCAGTGCCGTATGTCATCACTGGTAACACACACTGGTCGAAGACTTTCGTCTTAAGGCACTGAGGTATTTTGGACGAGAAGACGTTGCGTAGTTTACCGAACGCTGCCCAGCCGAGTTGGATTCGCCGATTAACCTCTTTCTTGAAGTTGGACCTACCTAGTTGGACTGTTTGTCCTAGGTAGACGTACGCGTCAACAGCTTCAAGAACTGAGTTCCCAACTGATACTGGGGTGGGCACAACATGGATATTTGACATAACCTTTGTCTTGTCCATGTTCATTTTAAGGCCCACCTGTTGGGAGACTCGATTGAGGCCTTCGAGCATCATGCTGAGATCTTCCATCGACTCTGCCATGACCACAATATCGTCGGCAAACCGAAGGTGAGTGATGTACTCGCCGTTGATGTTGATGCCAAGTCCTTGCCATTCCAGGAGCTTGAAGGCATCTTCCATTGTGGCAGTGAACAGTTTCGGAGAGATAACGTCTCCCTGTCTCACGCCTCTTCGCAATGGAATTGCCTTCGAACTCTGCTCCTGTACTCGGACCGACATGGTGGCGTTATTGTACAAACACTTCAACACTTCGACATACCGATAGTCAATACGGCATCGCTGGAGAGACTCGAGCACCGCCCATGTCTCGACCGAATCAAAGGCTTTCTCATAGTCCACAAACGCCAATCATAGTGGCAAGTTATATTCTTCGGTCTTCTGTATAACTTGGCGTAGCGTGTGGATGTGGTCTATGGTACTATAGCCTTTTCGGAAACCGGCTTGTTCGATAGGCTGGAAGTCATCGAACCTGCGATCGAGACGATTCGTGATGACCCTCGAAAACAGCTTATAAACATGGCTCAGAAGCGAGATGGGTCTGTAATTCTTCAGCAAGGTTTTGTCACCTTTCTTAAAGAACAGCACCACCACGCCTCTGTTCCATGCTTCTGGCGTTATACCTTCGAGTAAGACAGAATTAAAGAGCTTCTGAAGGACTCTGAGTACCGGTGTTCCACCCGCTTTCAGAAGCTCTGATGTGATTCCATCGTCCCCCGGCGCCTTGTTGTTCTTGAGCTGTTTCAGGGCCATCCTAATCTCGTACAGGCTGATGTCCGGGATATCTTCGGTATAGTGTCGGCTCAGCTTGGCTCTTGGGTCTTTGGCCGAGCTGCTCACAGGTTTAGCAACCGAAGTGTATAACTGTCCATAGAACCTTTCGATTTCCCCTAATACCTCGGCTTTGGTCGACGCTACACTACCATCTTCCCTCTTCAGCTTTGTCAGCTGGCTTTGCCCAATAGACATGTGTCTTGCAAACACTTTGGAGCCTTTGTTTTGCTCAATCGTCTCTTTAATACTGTTCGTATTAAAGGTACGTATGTCGTGCCGCAATGACTTCCAAATTTGTCTATTGAGCTGCCTATATGAGTCAGCGTCATCGGAACATTGTAGTTGTAACGAGCGTCGATCAGCCATGAGGTTACGGGTATGGTCGGATAATTTTTGAGGTCTATCTGTGCGCCGGCCAGGTCTAAAAAACTTAGAACCTACCGCATGGACAGTTTCCACTAACCTGTTATTAATCTCATCCACGGAAGCAAAATTCTCCAGGCAATCAAAGCGATTAGACAGCTCGAGTTGAAAGCTCTCGGGGTTTTGAATATGGGCATGGTTCGGTCGGAGCGTGGACTTCATTAGGCGGGACCTCTCAATTTTAACGTTAATATTCAATGTGCCTCTTACTATTCGGTGATCACTACCGGTTTTCACCCTGTGAATCACAGAGACATCATTGAATATTTGTCTCTTGGTGGTCATAATGAAGTCTATCTCATTTTTTGTAAAAGGTAATACGTATACTGAATAAAGTTCTGAGATCTAAACGTTTAAAGTTTGTGTTTGGTTTAGGAAGGGATTCTCTGTCCCTTTCCCGCAAAGTGAGTGTCAGTATGGAGCTTCTATAGCGTACTACCAGTGGAGCGATGGTGGCCGAGCAGTAGCATGTGCGCTTTACAATCTGACGGTATCCGGTTCAATCCTTGGCCTTGCACCAATTACTTAATTAATGCTTAAATAAATTATGTGCAGTTTCGATGCTCTAAAACAGTGAAGGAAGAAGGTGAGTAAACCGATATGTCCAAGAACCCCAAAAGTCAAAGACAACATTCACCAACATAGACTGGGCCAGTATGGTGGATTAGGGTCCACCCTCTCTCTCAGAGAAGCCTGTCCCAGCAGTAGGAACATGATAGGCTGATAATGATGGTGACTTACCAGTGACGTCATTTGAAAGTATAGTGCGCTCTCTGTCTAGCAAGACATTAAAATGCTTCTTCCTTAATTTTGAACACATTTTAATTATGTTTTTGGAGGCCTAGTACAAAATTAACCGTAAAATTTTAAGTATTTGTATTTTCGGGCATAATACGAATAAATAAAGCCGTAATTTACAAGATATATATCAAATAAGTAAGCCATAAGATAAAAAGTGTATATTTTATGACAGTAATTTTACGAAATCCACTCTCAAACTTTCCCTCCTAAAGTGTTACGAAAAACTACTTTTGTAAATTGGCGGTAAGAAATGGATATGTTGAGTTTTACCAAAATCTGAAGCCGCTATATTCAATAAAAAATACAGATCTATTTAATACAGCAACTGAATTTTCTACAGATCTTATAAGTTGAAAGAAATATATACCAAAAATCCAGTTTTCAATGCTTTTTTCGTCAAAAAATGTGATAGGACAAGCCCTAAGGTCAGCTTTTTTGTAAAACAATAAAAGAAAATAATTCCGGTAGATTCTTCCTTAATATGTAAATGATTTTCTTTTCAGAAACCTCCAACAACAGTGCGCATTTTCGATCGCAATGACTACTACAGCGTGCACGGTGTGGACGCAACCACGGCGGCTCGGGAGGTGTTCTCATCTATATCCAATATCAAGAGGATGGGGCTAGCACCTAACAAGCTCGACTACCTCGTGCTGTCTAAGGGAAACTTCGAGATTCTCATCAAGAAGCTGTTGTTGGTAAGTCATGTATAGAGTAGCAACACTAGATCTGTACTACTAGATCCGCAATACTCTTCTATGATGTGAAAGAGACAACTTGTTATGCTGATATGTTGATATGCAAATCATTAAATAGGTAGTTAACTAAACTAAAACTAATCTAACAAGCCGCTACCAGTGGGCAGCGTTCCCAAAATGCTGGCAGCATTGCCACGTTGTATGGCAATGCTTAATCTTTGGGCAAAATAAAGGCCAGCATTTTGGTCACGAGTTGATTCGACCAGTCGCCCTGATAGGTCTTTCAATTTTAATATTCGTTGGGCTTTGGTCCCCATGGTGTAAAAGGCCGGAGTAAAAAAAGGCCGTATATAAGATTTTTGCCGACAAGGGCAACGACGAAAGCGTGACCTCATTCTTGTACCAGAACTATAAAAATTTACATTTCTGGTCCAAACAAACAGGTAACAATTATTGGTTTTTAGGGTTCCGTACCCAAAAGGAAAAACGAGACCCTATTACTAAGCCTACGATGTCTGTCTGTCCGTCTGTCCTTTCTTTTAAACGGCTGTATCTTCCGAACCGTAATAGATAGCCAGTTGAAATTTTCACAGAATATGTAACGTTACGGCGGATGAACTAAGAAATAATAAAAAAGTCAAAAAGTTAAAACAAACGTCCCCATACAACAAACGTATTTTTTACGTGTTTTTGTATTACTTAGCTCTAATGTAAAAACGGTAATACGTACCAAGGATTGTAATACGCACTAGCTTCAAACTTGGCATGATTATAGTACGCACTCCTAAAGTATAACAACAAATAATTAATAATGGCCAAGTGCGAGTCGTGACAAATTTCTGTTCGTTACCAAGTTATCTGGTAATTGGGTTATATGGATGACCTCATTTTCTTTCACCGAATCGTAATGCCATATACATATTACAAATTTTGAAGTCGGTTTTTTAAATTGATAATTATTGTATTTTGTGGTGTTACGGAACCCTCAGTGCGCGAGCCCGACTCGCACTTGGCTGGTCTATTTTCTGTACAATGTCCGAAAAGACGAGAACCTGTCTTATCTGGCGTAGCCTGTTAGCTCAAGATTGGTTCTATGAAAATCTGTATAGACCTTTTCAATTTAAATCCTTCCTGATGCAGTTTTTTTTATTATGACGCAACTGTGTAACTGAATTTTTTCAAACCTTTTTCCTTATTCGTCATATTTTGGTATGCTCTGGTTCTTAAGATCCTTGTTTTATTTTTTATTTTTATTATTAAAGTTGATAAACTTTTAATCATTTTGTATGTATTTTCGTATGTTTGACCTTAGCCTCACTATCGAAAAGATACAAAAGCACATTGAACCACGAGTATGCTTCGGAACGGGTCGGGGATAAAAACTAATAACTTTATAATATTAAAACTATATTTTTTTATTTTGTTTTCGTTATGGGCTATTTTTGACCAGCTTTTTTATGAGGTAAAAATATTAGGACAGGCCTCTTGTTGACGTCTTTCCCGCTAGATGGTTCTATCAGTGTGATTCACCATTAAAGAGTTCTACTATCCATCTCCTTGCTCCATTTTAGCACAAGGGCACCTTGAAGGTTAGCGGACCTTGGCTTAGATCGTCGCCGAGAGTCGGGATTCAGACTTGCCCTGGCAGTCCAGAAAGGGTGTGCCCTGGAGCCCTAGCTGGTTGTTGAACTGGCTGACTATTTGGAGGGAACCTGACCGATCTTCTAACAGATACAGGGAGTCTTCTATCCCGAGGTTGTTGAACAGAATGAGTATTTGGAGAAAACCTGACCAATCTTCTAACAGATCCTGGGAGTCTTCTATCCCGAGGTTGTTGAACATACTGAGTATTTGGAGAGAACCTGACCGATCTTCGAACAGATCCTGGGAGTCTTCTATCCCGAGGTTGTTGAACAGACTGAGTATTTGGAGAGAACCTGACTGATCTTCTAACAGATACAGGGAGTCTCCTACCCCGAGGTTGTTGATCAGACTGAGTATTTGGAGAGAACCTGACCGATTTTAGAACAGATCCTGGAAGTCTTCTATCCCGAGGTTGTTGAACAGACTGAGTATTTGGAGAAAACCTGACCAATCTTCTAACAGATACAGGGAGTCTTCTACCCCGAGGTTGTTGATCAAACTGAGTATTTGGAGAGAACCTGACCGATTTTAGAACAGACCCTGGGAGTCTTCTATCCCGAAGTTGTTGAACAGACTGAGTATTTGGAGAAAACCTGACTAATCTTCTAACAGATCCTGGGAGTCTTCTATCCCGAGGTTGTTGAACAGACTGAGTATTTGGAGAGAACCTGACCGATCTTCGAACAGATCCTGGGAGTCTTCTATCCCGCCGGCGAGATCGGTAATGTCGGTATGTGCATGTGTGCCTTTAGTAACTGGCGCCTATACCAAGAACCGTAAAGCCGTGGTAGCCTATTTAGGAGACCGCTAGACTTTAAAGCGTGAGATCGCGGGTACAAAACCCGGGCCCGTACCAATGAGCTCTTTGGGGTTTATGTACGGATTTTCATACCACTGGCCTTTCGGTGAAGGAAAACATCTTGAGGAAACCTGCATACGTACGGAGAAGGAATTCAATAGCGAATGTGAATCCACCAACCTGCACTGGACCAGCGTGGTGGATATGGCCCAATCACCCTTTCGGGGGTAGGCTAAAAGTCCAGCAGTGGACTGTTAAAAGGCTGATTATGATGATGATGATACCAAAAGCGGAATACTTCCTGTTGCCTGGAGCAGTCGGATCGGACGAGAAAAGTTGGTCGCACTGCGTCTTAGTAAATGCTTATCTCACGAGTTTCATATACTGCCGGTCTAGCTAAACGTAGGCATGTGACCTCAACTATAAATATCAGTAACTATCTATTTATTGATATGGTTGTAATAAAAGGTTAACTTGGTTTATAAGCTATCTTCTTTCCTTATGTTAGAAATGGCAATGAAAAATAACTCTACAATGATGTAGAGTCTACATCATTCTAATATTATAAATGCGAAAGTTTGTTTGTTTCTCTTTCACGCAGCAACGGATCGACGTGATTTTTTACATAGAGATAGAGGTCTGGAGAGTGACTGATAATACATTTTATTCTTTAAAAAAAACCTGAGGCAATGTCCGCGCGGAAACCGTGGGGCGCAGCTAGTTGATAATAAATAACTAAGTTTATTGTAAAAAGGCAATTTACAAAACAAGCAAACAAACAAAAACAAAAAACAAACAAACTTGGCAAACAAAATGTAAACCGCCATCTTGGAGCGGCGGCCATATTGAATTTAGCGCAATGTCACTTTATCTTTTCCTACTCTTTCTTCGAGTTCATTTGATATACCCATATTAACAGGGTTGACAAAAAATATACACCATCCGCCATCTTTAAGCAGCGGCCATTTTTAAAATATTAAAATATTGGGTATTGCATAATATCGTCGGTGATTTGTAGAATGGGCGATCAAGCCACTTTTCGAGAAAATACGTTTTTTATGCAGAACTGATTTTTATTGACATTGCTACCGATCTGAAGAATAGGCGAAAGTCCAAGCCTTTGGAATCAAGAGATAAAATAGAGTTTATAACGGCGAATGTCGCCTTATTGGTTTGTAAAAAGGCCTAATATGGCATATTCGCCTTTTTTGTTGAAAAGTTTTGATTTGGTGAATTCGCCCTTTCTACAAATCACCGACGATATATTGTCACCAGAACTAAAGGTGTATGCAAAATCGCTTAGGAGGAACTAGTTCTAACTCAGCTTGCAAGATTCGACCTAACCAAATAAAAACATACAAACATTGCAAGTTAAATAAAAGTTTTTAAAAATCTACGGTAGCTTATACGGTGTGTGATGCGGGCAAAAAATTCGAAGACATTCATTTCCGATGGATGGCTATTAACAAATAACCTTGTTTGAATCCAGGTGCGACGCTACAGAGTAGAGATTTACGGGGCAGAGGGGTCAGTCAAGAGCAATGATTGGAGCATCCAGTATAAAGGCTCGCCGGGCTGCCTGACGCAGCTCGAAGAGGTCCTCGGCGAGAGTCTCGCCAGCTCTGACGATAGCACGCCGTGTCTCATGGCTGTCAATATCAAGACCGACCCTGTTAGCAAGGTAATATGTACTACTTGGCAGGTAGGTCTATCAAGAACGACTAATGGAATGTCCAGTACTAGGGCTTTGATTCCACATTTATTGCGCGAACTGCTAGTCTGTGGAATTCGCTGCCTGAATGGGTGTTCCCCGATGGTTACAATCTGGGTGTGTCGGACCCCGTACGGCTTAGTACACTTTTTCTGCGTAACCCTGTATCAAATGTATTATAACCTATTTTTCTTCCCACAGGGTCGTTTGCTAGGAGTAGCGTGTGTAACAGCTGGTGACTACCAAATGTCAGTGACAGAGTTCACAGATGACGATCTATTGACGGAACTGGAGACCATCACCGTCCAGATGGCGCCTTCCGAGTGTCTCGTGCCGATGAGTGACCATGATGACGTAAGAGGTTTTGACAAATAATTTTAATCATAGCCCTCTACAGACTACTCCTTAGCACGACGCTAAGCTTTAGACGGTGAAGGAAAACACCATGAGGAAACCGTTATGTCCAAGAACCTCAAAAATTCAAAGACATGTTTTTATTATTATATAAATCTACGTTTGCCCACCAACTCGCCTGTTGGTAAGTGACGGTGTGGCAGAGGATGGATCACGTTGATCGAGTAAAAATCCATTCACTAGCCTGGAAGGCAGATTGTAGTTCTCAGGAAACAAGGATTCCATTCTTGGGCAGTGATCAAATACCCAAATACTTGTGTACGAACTTTTGGGAATTTCCACAAGAAACGAGTGGTAGTGTGCAGACTTAACATTCACACACGTGCACTGGGCCCTTTTTAGGGTTCCGTACCCAAAGGGTAAAAACGGAACCCTATTACTAAGCCTACGATGTCTGTCTCTCTGTCCGTCTGTCTGTCCGTCCGTCCGTCTGTTCTACCTATTAACGGCTGTATCTTTCGAACCGTAATAGATAGCTAGTTGTAATTTTCACAGAATATGTAACGTTACTGCGGATTAACTAACAAATAATAAAAAAGTTAAAACAAAAGGGTTATACAACAAATGAATTTTTTTAACGTATGTTTGTGTTAGCTTTAAGGTAAAAACGATAATTCGCACAAGCGTCAAACTTGGCATGATTATAGTACACGCTCTAAAATATAACAACAAAGGATATAACAAATAATAAATAATGTCCAAGTGAGAGCACTTGGCCGGTTTATTTAGCATTTTTTAACTGTAAATCTAAACTAACTTCTATTAATTTCAGTACAAAGCCCTGAAAAAAGTAATGGAACGGACAAACGTCACAGTGAGCAAGTTGAAGAAAGTGGAATTTTCCACCGAAGGCCTGATCCAAGACTTGAACAGGCTGCTGAAGTTCAAAGACACTCAGCAACAAGACGCCAACGCGTTCCCCGAAACAAGGAGAGAGTTGGCGATGACTAGTCTGGCCGCTTGTATTAGATACATGGCTTTGCTTACGGATAGCACTAATTTTGCAAGGTAACTGCAAAACAATTTTTATTTCGCAGCAGGTGCGTCAGGGGGCTTTGCTCGGGGTTTCTCTATGTGATCGAATCAGAAATGAGGAGATCCGTAGACGAACGAAACTTACCGACATTGCCCACCGGATTAGCAAATTGAAGGGCAGGGCACATAGCCCGCAGAACATATGGCCGATGCGGCCGAAAGGTTCTCGAATGGATACCATGGACCGGTAAGCGCAGCGTGGACGTCCTCCACCCACAAGGTGGATAAACGGCGTAAAAGAGACCGCAGTTCCCAACCGGCTCTATTGGAGATCGGTGGCGGACAAACAAAAGCCAGGCTGTCGTTCAGTGTGGAGGTTAAAGGGGGAGGCCTATGTTCAGCAGTGGATGTCTTCTGGCTGATGATGATGAATCACCAAAAGACTGAATAGACTTTCTTGAATCATAGCTTAGAAAATTCTTATTCAAGACACAATTCAAACAAAAAAAACTATATCAAAATTGGTTCAGCCGTTTAGGAGCTATGACGCCACAGACAGAAACAAAATACCTACGTTAAACTTTAACACCCCTCTTTTTGCATCGGGGGTTCATCATCATCAACCATTTTCCACCCACTGCTGGGTATAGGTCCACTCTTCAGCGCGCCATCTTTTCCGGTGTGCTAGCCTTGTCCACTGCTTTCCTGCTGTCTTAACATCGGGCATCGGCATCGGGGTTATTAACCTTAAAATAAAAGCGATAAAAGATAGAGATACTAACATCTAAACAAGAGTCACAATCGTACCAAAAAAAAACGAACCAAAACTCGGCGCACGCTCTGAATTGCGCGGAATTTTTGGCTAGTTACAAGTTAACCGCGATCGGACTACAACGCTGCGCGATGCCAGAGCTACGATGACATAGTTGACAACTAACGTTGAACACCGCAAGCGATATAACGTCTAAATTGGAGTAAATGTGGCATTGTGAAGTATATAATTGATACGATGTATGTACAATGACGCTCAGGCGTTTTTTGACTGTTTCCACTGAGAGATTGTCTCGATACTAAAAAATATAAGGACGGCTTTACTCTGCAGTGGGGAACACAACAAGCCAAAAATAATCTGACATGACTCAGGAACCCTAAAGCACATAGCTATTGCTTGGATTTTTTTTTCAGGTTCCGTATTTCTACAATACAAGCAGATTGCTTCCTGCATTTGGATTCGGCTGCGCTTTCCGCACTCAACGTGTTACCGGAGCTTGGTGACACAAACCACTCTCCTTCTCGCAGCCTGTTTGGACTACTCGATAGATGCCGCACACAGCAAGGAAAACGGTGAGCAATAGTAGATCTTATTCTAAGTAGATATGGTTCACTTCAGTAGTCAATCTTCTCGCAAAGAGTGTTACCGAACCTTGGTGATACAAACCATTCCATTTCGCAGCCTATTCGGATTGCTTTGAACTAAAATAGATCTTATTTTAAGTTATTACGGCTCATTTCAATAGTTTTCAATCTGTCTGCTTGCAACCTGTTACCAAACCTTGGTGATACTATCACACTGCCTTTTTGGATTGCTCCTTAAATGCTGCACACAGCAAGGCAAGCGATAAGCAGGTGTGTGGGTGTGTGTGTGTGTGTGCGTGCGTGCGTTTGTGTGTTGCCAGTGATGGCATATGGTACTGAAACATGGTCCTTAACTGCTCGCCTTTTAGAAAAACTTAAGAGTCCATAACGGGCAATGGAGCTATGCTTGAAATTTCTTTGCGCGATAAAATCCGGAACGAGGATATTCGCCAAAGAACCAGTCACTGACATAGCTGCTCAGATTTGCAAGTTGAAGTGGCAATGAGCAGGCCACTTCGCTCGAAGAAACGATAACTGGCGGGAATGAATTTTTTTGAGTGGAGACCACGTACCGTAAGACGCAGCGTAGGTAGGCCTCCAACTGACCGACGACATCGTGAGAGTCGCGGGCATCCAGTGGATGCAGATAGCAGGCTGTCGTTCAGTGTGGAGGTCTGAGAGAGAGGCCTATGTTCAGCAGTGTATGTCTTTGGACTGATGATGATTTTTTTTATGATTTCAGCCTTTTAGCCCAATGGCTGCGTCAACCTCTACGCGACATAAACCTCATAAACGAACGTCTCGACATTGTAGAGCTGTTAGTGAACCGATCGCAACTAAGACTGCAGTTACATGATGACCATCTCAGAAGAATCCCGGACTTGCAGACGCTGGCTAGGCGACTTACTAGGAAGAAGGCGAATTTACATGACTGTTATAAGATTTATCAGGTAGTCTTTGATAATATATAGTTTGGATCTGCCCATGATCCAAGAAAACAAGGTCTAGCGCTCCGGGAGCTGACACCCAATTACGTCACTATCCAGTTGCCACTTTATTGCAACAAACACAGATATTGGGAAACATTTTTTTTATAATCTATTAAATAAAGTACAAGAAGCAGTTCAAACGTCATTTGCTTTTTCCGTTCAAGCAAAGCAATTCAAGTTAAGCACGAATTTAATATAAATAACACATTATACATTGATTTATTGGATTCCCACAGGTAATATATGGAGATTGGGGAGTTATAATTTCACGCTTGTGGTAACACTGAAAATCTGCTGTCTCGTAGGGAGTTTTGGCGCCAACGCGGAAAAAACGTGTCGGCTCGTTGGATTATTTTCCTAAACTTGTGTATTTTCGAGTGTTAATGTGTACTAAATGGTGAATTATTATTCATTAAGTGCTCGTAAACGTGCTCGAGTGTGGGAAAGTGATATAACGAGGTGAAACGTGTCTTTTCGTGTTGTTTCCAAAACTCCATAGGAGCCTCTTGTAAAGTCTTCACCACTTTACAGGGGCATGAGTTCGACTTGACCGTGACTTACTTAGCTTGACTCTGACTGTGACTATGACTTGTTTGACGCTATTAAGACATAGTAAACTGTTAAATATTACGAGTAAAGGACATTGAATCCACGCTCATGAAGATTTTAACAAAAAAAAAAAAAAAGCTGTCTCGTAGAGATTCCGCCATTGTTTCGTGTATCGTCTTCTCTCTCGAACTTGTTGAGCACACACAACTGTTTTGACACCTATGTAACATATATTATTACCTAGTTTCACAGACCAATGTCATTGTATCATTGTTGTAAATTACTTATTCTGCTCTTGCTTATGCACGTGTACGTGTATCCATGACATCGATGACGTAGTTGCGTGTCACCCACGTGACCTTTTGTATCGGAGCGCTATACCTGGCGGAGTATATTATTATACCATGGATCTGCCTTAGGCTCGAGCTTGTACCGAAAAAAGTCTGCCTAAAACTGAAGGGGATCGAGGTTAACACGCATTGCCAGTGAGCTGTGATTATAGAGACGTTATAGGCAAACAACACGGCTTTAAAAACTGATTAAACGCAGCATATATCTATTACCTACACATGTATATGCGCATATGTGCATAAGGGATAGAATATGAAAGATTTTTACGCTATATCTGTTGTTAGAAAGAGACAAAAATACAATTTGTTGTGGACACTCGAAGTGCATGACTGGGAGACGGCTGAACGAAGTCGGGCAGCCAGCCTTGCATTCGTCTAGTCAATATGGTGGCGGGCGCAACTTCATCATCATCGTCCACAGCCTTCCTTATCCCACTGCTGGGTATAGGCCTCTTTCTTGCTATGCCATCTGCCTCGGTCCTGTGCTAATCGAGTCCAGGTTCGACCCGCGATAGTAATAATATCGTCGACCCATCTTGCAGCTGGACGACCAACGCTCCCTTACCTTATCTACAGGTAAAAACATCTTAGCGTATTGCACACACAGACATTCATATAGTTCTACATACGCACACTTCAATATTGACAAGAAAACAACTGTTTTTTTTTGTTAAAATTTTCTTTACCTTTGATCCAATGTCCTTTAGTCGAAATATTAAACAGTTTACGTTGTATTAATAGCGTCAAACAAGTAGTCATAGTCACAGTCAGGGTCAAGCTAAGTAAGTCACGGTCAAGTCAAACTCATGCCCCTGTAAAGGGGTGAATACTTTACAAGAGGCTCCTATGGAGTTTTGGAAACAACACTAAAAGACACGTTTCACCTCGTTATATCACTTGCCCACACTTGAGCACGTTTACGAGCACTTAATGAATAATAATTCACCATTTAGTACACATTAACAATCGAAAAAACACAAGTTTAGGAAAACAATCCAACGAGCCGACATGTTTTTTCCACGTTGGCACCTAAAAAACACTATTTTGTTTGTATTATTTGATGTTGCTAAATTACCTCCTAAAGTTTAAACTATTTTGATGTGCTAGGTGTCGTTAGATTAGTCTTAATACCCATACCCCTTATTAATAAACGTGGAGTAGCCTTGGAATAGTTACTCCGTCTTTTATCTTTTTCGATCGAGTTCAAAATTTGAAAGAGAGTAGAAGACAAAACACGGCGTAACTATTCCAAGACTACTCCACGTTTATTAGTAAGGGGGATAGTGTCTTGGGCTATATTTTGCAGTCAGGTATATCGCCTACTTGTTGGCAAATTTTGAAATCTCATGAACTCCAAAAACGCACTTGTTTCAGGCTATCAATAGGCTACCATCGCTTTTACGATGCCTAGCTGAAGCAGAAAACGCTACAGTGCACTCGGCACTCACAGAACCAATATCAGAATTGAACACAGATCTCGACAAGTACCAGCAAATGATTGAGGCTACGATGGATATGGATGCTGTGGACAGAGGTAAGAATAAGCTTAGATAGCTTGAGCTCACTTCAAAACTCGTGAAAATCCACTATAAACTATGACAAAACGGTTTGCGCTCACTTTATGTTTATCGGTTGAGACGAGCTCTCTGCCAGTTTCGGTTCAGTTTCAATGGCTCATTATTGTCACGGTATTTGTCTGATTTGAGGGTGAGATCCCTTAAGCTGCATTATTTCTTAGCTTCTTGTGCCAATTGAATCACGCTCAGAATTCATTACCAGGCGTCAAATAACATCCAAATACAACAAAGAACGATTGCTTGCTTCCAGGTGATTACCTCGTGAAACCGTCTTTCGACGAACAGTTGCAATCTCTAGCTGAAGAATTGGACAAACTCCAGACCGCGGCTGACAGAGAACTGAACAAGGCCGCAAGAGACCTGGGTTTAGACGCGGGGAAGACTATCAAATTAGAGAGCAACCCACAGAACGGATTCCAATTTAGGTAAAAATCACAAAGGCCACGTTTTGATGCCACATTTTGAAACTATAGGTCGGCCGCATAACTCAGATTTCGCCCGCGACTCTACAGGGTTGCTACGACAAAAGCATCTTGTGTTGCATACCATATCAAGATTTGTAAGTCTGAAAAATCTGAATAGTAATAATGTGCATTAGAGATAAATAGCTTTACATGATTTTGTAAAGAATAATAATCAATTTGCGCAAACATCATGATTGCTTACAATACTTACCCCGTCTAGCTACAAGGACAAAAAACTGTTTGCAGTTTGAATTTACAGCCATATGTGAAACATACCACCTTAAGCGCGGCCGCGTACACCGAATAGCTCGGAGTCGAGACAACGAGCACCCGAAGCAGCCCGAGCCACGTCAAGACCGACCGAGCATGGCCCGAGTGCTCGTTCGGTCTGGACGCCGGGTCCAGACAATTCCAGGTCCAGAAAGTCAATGGATATCGGGTGCTAAGTTTCTATCGTCTTCTCACTCAGACCATCCGTGCGAGCAGGACAGCAGATGAACACTATCGCCACCGGACTTACGCGATAAGGCCCGGGTGACAGTTTGATGATTTTGTTTCAAAATTTCTGCTCTTTATTGTTCCATGAAGGTATACAGAAACCTGCAACACAAGCTCTGCTTAGTGTAGGTTCTGTGAACCAACCTATTTGTTACCAGAAGCCGATTATTTGAAACGAAAATCTGCCATTTATCAAAGCCTTATTCTTAAGCTTTTATATACATACTATATGCTACATTGTATTACCATGTATTAATTTTTTTTCATCGGCAATTGCCTTTAATAACTAAACAAAATACAAGCTAAAACTAACACTACAAATACAGTTAGACTATTAATTATTTGTATTAATTATTTTATAAGATATTTCTATTTTCTCTATTTTCTATTTGTGATATTGGCTTTTTTATCCATGAAATAAAGATGATTATGATTATTTGATAGCCCGTTGGTCCAGTTGGTAGTGAACCTGCCTTCTGAGCTTGGGGGGCGTGGGTTCGATTCCCATCTAGGACAAACATTTGTGTGATGAACATTTGTGTTTGCTTTATCTGGTTGTTAATATCTATTTAAGTATGTATTTAAAACTATATATGTCTGTATATCAGTCTCTGGCAGCCATATCACAAGCTTTGCTTAGTTTGGGGTCAGATGACCGTGTGTGAAAAAATGTCCCGAATATTTATTATTGTACTTTTTTTTTATCACAGGGTAACACTGAAAGAAGAGCCCGCACTTCGAGGCAACAAAAAGTACACAATAATCGACGCAGTGAAGGGAGGATGTCGCTTCAAGACGAGCGCTTTAGATAGCATCACAGATGACTACGTACAAACGAAGGCGGCGTATGAGAAGGAACAGGACAAGGTAGTGGCTGAAATCGTCGGAATTGCATGTAAGTTATTTGATATTATACATTGACGATAACACCGGGGTGGGGGGCAGCAAGCCGCGTCAGCTCGTGGTAGTGGGTCGCAAATAGACAGAAGCATTGGGATTTCGTTGCTAGTTCTCTGTGGACAAAAGAAAATGTTGAGATAAAAAATAACACAGGGTTACGCGGAAAGGGTGTACTAAGCCGAAAGGGGTAACCCGTAACATACGTAGACTATTTTTTTATACCTATATATATTAGGCTTGCGTTTGATCGCCATCTCGCCTGATGTTAAGCGAAGTTGCAGTCTACGATGGAGTATGCTTGCCTAGAAGAAACCGATTCACTCTCGACTTGAAAGACACCTAGATTGTAACTAACGGGGAACACCCATTCAGGCATTACATTGCACAGACTAGCAGTTCACACAATAAAAGTGGAATCAAAGCGCTTCGCACGGGTTTTCGGAATATCAACTCTGAAGCGGTGTCGCATTTTCGTGCCCGCTCTGGCAGTTCAATAGAAAAATGGGCAGCAAGGAATTAGATCATGCAGATCGGATGTACACTCCGAAATGTATCTAATAGTGCTAACAGACGTATGGATTTGGTTAACCTCAACCGCCGTCTAACCAACGGGAGAGAAAGAGAGGGAACTATGGTATTCTCAATCTTTCTCTCCCGTTGGTTAGACGGCGGTCCGTCAACCAAATCCATACGTCTGTTAGCACTATAATAAAAAACCCGAGAGATTTGCAACTTTGCCTATACTCAAGACTAATAATTAAGAAGTTTTGTGTGAATTAGGGATTCGTTGCTGATGATTTTTTTGGCACGTTTCTCAATAGACTCCGACGCCCCGCAAACAACATGTTGAAAAATATGTTTGAATTGGCTTTCAACTAATATGGACTAAATGCACAAAGAACCTCAAAAGTTAGCCAATTTTTTACCACTGACAAAAATCCAGAGTTTTAAATATATATGAGGCCCATATTTTTTTCAGCCGGCTACTCCGAAGTACTATTCTGTCTATCCCACATACTATCGCGTCTCGACGTGCTGGTTTCTTTCGCGGTGGCTGCTAGTAGTGCGCCCGCGCCGTATTGCAGGCCAGTCATTACTGAGAGCTTGGACAAAATGGAGATGATACAACTGAGGCACCCATGCTTGGAAGTCCAGGATGGCATCTCTTATATACCCAACGACGTCAAATTTGAGCGAGGTAAGATATTTTCTTGCACAGACAAATAATATTATTAAAAGAAAATAGTTTAAAAATTTAGATCTATAATACTACAACTATTACTTATCTTACTAATTATAGACGTTAGAGGGTTAAAATAAAATCGGACGGACGGCAGTGTCCGTTAGTCGGAGAGACGGACGGACAGAACGAATTTATAAGGGTTCCTTGTAGGACTACGGAACCCTAAAAACTACTGCATAATGTAGCCTAACTAATAATATAAAAGAAAAAAAAACTCTGTCTCTCTGTCTGTGTGCTCGGTTTTCACGACTAAACTTAATGAATTTTGGCAAGAAGGTAGAGTGTATTTTATGAGGGCGGACATAAGTACTTAGTCGTGATAGAGGTATGTACTTTATGTTCTCCCCAAAAATTGCGGGTAACACTGCAGGATTCAACTAGTTCATATTTAATTAAAAATACAATTTCCAAAAAACATTCAATTTGTATTAAGTTTTATATATTAGCAAATTTTTTTTTTTTTTTTTCCTTTACTTTACTTACTTTCTGGTAACTAATTTATTATCTCTTATGTAAAGACCTCAAATGTTTGTTTTCCAATTACTATTTATCTATCCGGACCCTAGTTGGTGTAGCAATGGGGCATTTACACTATTTCTAGTTTGTATTAGTGAAAACATGTTTTTTGGCTTTTGTGTATATGTTTATCTCATATCTACTGTATTAATTAGCAGCTGTATGTTTTCCTTGTAAAATAAAATAAAAATAATTGCCTGTTTCCAGGAACCTGCGTGATGCACATAGTGACAGGCGCTAACATGGGCGGCAAGTCTACATGGATGCGGTCGGGTGGCGCTTGCGCCGTGCTCGCGCACGCGGGCTCGTTCGTGCCGGCGCGAGCCGCTACCATGCCGCGCCTGCGCGCACTCAGCGCTAGGTAACTAACAGACACGCGTGATGCACATAGTGACTAGTACTAACATGGGCGGCAAGTATACATGGATGCGGTCAGGCAGAGTTTTTGAGTGCTCGCGTTTTTTATGGCATAGGGTGACCTGCCGATATCACTGAAGCGTAGACTTATCGACATGTGTATTTTGCCCGTCCTAACCTACGGTGCTCAGACCTGGTCACTGACCGATTCTCAAAAGTTCAAACTTGGGGTTTGCCAAAGAGCAATGGAACGCAGCGTGCTGGGTATCAAAAGAATGGACAGAGTCCGCAACAGCGCGCTGCGCTCCATAACAGGTGTGGTCGACGTTGGCCAAAAAGCTGCCAGACTAAAATGGGATTGGGCGGGACATGTAGCGCGTATGCATCCCGACCGATGGGCCAGGATCGTCACGCAGTAGATGCCCGATGGACGGCGCAGTCAAGGCAGGCCCAAGAAATGCTGGCGTGACGATCTTGACTCACACCGGAGAGGTTGGTAAGAGGTGGCGGAGGACCGGGATTTATGGAGGGAAATGGGGGAGACGTTTGACCAGCAGTGGGACAGTATAGGTTAAAAAAATGTCGCAAACATGTTAATGGGTTTCCATTACTATAAATGAAGTTGGTCCCGTAGACTTTGTTCCTTATAACGAATAAACACCATCACTTGTTTCTGTATTCATTTTACATAAAAAACTTTTATTTCATCATTATCAACCATTTTCCATCCACTGCTGGTTATAATAGGTCTCCTCTTCAGCGCACCATCTTTTCCGGTCCCGTGCTAGTCTTGTCCACTGCTTTCCTGCTGCCTTAGCGATGTCGTCCGACCAGCGGGCTGGTGGACGGAATTTCATATTTTAAATAAATTTCCAGGATTGGGGCGGCTGATTGTGAGGACAAGGGACAGAGCACGTTTATGAGAGAAATGATCGAAACGGCTGCAATTTTGCGGGTGAGGATAATTATATTACACACTTTCAAAAAAATACCTTTTTTTTTTTAAACTTAAGCATAGGATTGCATTTAACCGCCAACTCGCCTGATGCTAAGCGATGAAGCGGTCTACGATAGAGCACGCTTGCCTAGAAGAAACCGATTCACTCGTGATTTGAAGACACCCAGATTGTATCTACCGGGGAACACCTATTCAGGTAGCGCATTCCACAGACTAGCAGACTATCGCGATTTGAACACATGTTTTAATTGAAACAATAATATAATTTATGTACGTTTGTACGCTGTATTATTACTAACCTATTAATGGCTGTATTTTAAAATAACTATTTAATACTTATGTATATATTTTTGTGCTGTTGGTCTCGAATAAAGATAAAATAAAATAAAAAATAAAACAGATTAATTCCAAAATATAATTTTTCTATACTAAAGAGTAATTACCACAAAGGCAAACTAGCTTTTACATAAACGCTGAAGTTTCCCTTCGTTCTAACTCCACCAATTATTATTCTTTATTTTTTTGTTAATATTTTGGTACTAACGTTCTAATTCCAGCAATTGTCTTCACTCCTTTTCATAATCATCATCATAATCAGCCTCTTAACAGTCCACTGCTGGATTTTTAGCCTACCCCCGAAACGGTGATTTGGGTCATATGTCATATCCACTACGCTGGCCCAGTTGCGGGTTGGTTGGTGGATTCACATACGCCATTGAATTCCTTCTCCGTACGTATGCAGGTTTCCCCACGATGTTTTTCCATCACCGAAACGCCAGTGGTATGAAAATCCGTACATAAACTCCAAAGAGCTTATTGGTACGGGCCCGGGGTTTGAACCCACGACCTCACGCTTTCAAGTGTAGCGGTCTCCCAAATGGGCTACCACGACTTATAATTTTTCCTGTTCATAATATTTTGTCGTTAATTTTCAGACTGCGACTCCTGATTCGTTCGTGTTGATCGACGAGCTCGGCAGAGGCACTTCTACTTACGAAGGCTGCGGCATCGCTTGGGCTATCGCTGAGTAAGTATTGGAATAAGTACCAAAAAAAATACTTTTTTTCGCAATAAAAATAGTCTATGTATGTTACCCCTTTCGGCTTAGTACACCCTTTCCGCGTAACCCTGTGTTATTTTTATCTCAACATTATCTTTTGTCCACAGAGAACTAGCAACGAAATCCCAGTGCTTCTGTCTATTTGCGACCCACTACCACGAGCTGACGCGGCTTGCTGCCCTCCACCCCGGTGTCATCGTCAATTCGCACGCCGAAGCGTCAGTAGTGGACCAACAGTTGCTGTTGTTGCACAAGATCGCGCCCGGCCCAGCCACTCGCTCGCTTGGCTTGCATGTCGCTAGGCTGGCTGACTTGCCGGATTCAATCATTGAGGTAAATTTTAGGGTTACGTACCCAAGGGTGTAAACGGGACCCTATTACTAAGAAAAAAAAACTCACCTATACGTTTCCGCAAATTAAGACTTCATAATGATGTGTTTAAAAATTTGTATTCTTTTCTCTATTTTTATGGACTTTGTCTGAAATAAATGAATAATAATAATAATTATGTGTCCTTATAATATAGCCTTTCTGTGAAAAAAATATGAACCTCTAACTCGATGTCCTCTAATCTAAAACTTGGCCTAGTAAATCCTAACACCATAATCAGCTCAATACATCGAGATATAACATATAGTCACAATCGTGCCAAAAAAAAACCGAACCAAAACTCGGCGCACGCTACGAATTGCGCAGACTTTGGTTAGTTACAAGGTAACCGCGATCCGACCACAACGCCGCGCTATGCCAGAGCGGACAACTAACTTTGAACACTATGCAAGCGACATAACCTCTAAAATGGAGTAAATGTAGCATTGTGAAGTATATAATTGATTTGATACAATGTATATACAATAACGCTCGGACGTTTTTTACTGTTTTCACTGAGATATTGTCTATAGGAATTGTATCTCGATGCTTCAATAGTATAAAATTATTTTTAAGCGCAAGCCTCTAAAAATGTTTATTAATTATTCCAGTATGCAGAAGCCAAGCAAGCGCAACTCGAAACTAACCTCTTCGAAGTGGAATCCGTCGAGAAATCGCAGGAAACCGCCGAGGGCCAGCAGGTCATATTAAATTTCCTGAAGAAATGTAAACAGGCTCAGGAGACCGCCACGTCAGATGCTCAAATGATGAATGAAATCAATAGCCTCAAAATGGAGCTTCGTCAGCAAAATAACAAATACGTGGAATCGCTCATGTCCTAGTTGTTTACTGATTTTTAATAAATTACGTCTAAATTCAATGTTTGTTTTTTAATTGGCATACCTCATTTTATACCGGGTTACGCATAAACCCTGTACTAAACTGAAAGGAGGTCACTGTACTCATCATTTTGAACTTCTTTTAGAATAGAATATAATAACTTTTATTGTTTCAAACTGGTACACTAGTTTTTTTTATTTACTGTGAATCCAAACATAAATCGCAAAAAAAATCTGCTGTCCCATAGAAAACAGTCTTTGACACTACAAAATGTATGGAAAAGGTGATTTTTTCGCGATTTCTGGGTTGGTCCCATTGTAAAAGTTGTTCATAATGATGAGAACAATGACCTCCTTTCGGCTTAGTACAAGGCATATGCGGAACCCTGTATACGCACGTTTAATTATTATTCGTAAATCGCTGACTGTATACCGTCAGCTGTTTAGGTTATTGCGGAAAATCACGCGAAAGTGGACCTTAACGCGCAGACTGTCGGTTTGCGGTCGCACAACTTTTTATATACCTAATAGACTTACGTATGACCGCCACCTCGCCTGATGTTAAGCGATGATGCGGTCGAAGATGGAGCACCCTTACTTTCCGCAATCACCTAAACTAAAACAAGTGACGGTAAGGCCATAAATGGACAGTGCGCGTCCGAATCAGGATGACTGACGCAGACCTAGGTTAAGCTTAGGTCTCTTGATCGTAACGCACAACGCAGCGCCAAGCACTGCCTCTCACCGCTGGCGCATGATCCAAGTATACCATGCGCTGGCGCATGTTTTGACGGAACGTCAAACCAATCTAGACGTTTTTCATACAATTCAGTGTCCGACACCGCATAACACTCACCGCAGCGTTGTGCGTTCCGATCAAGAGGCCAAAGAGTTTTTACCATCGCGAAACATTGTGAGGAAAAGTATTGTTATTTATTCCCAATACAAACTATTCTCGGTAAGTACGCCATACACTGGATTTTACATGTTAGCAATAGATAAAACAAAGTATCGTCGTAACTCGTACATAGTTCAGAGTTCTGGAGAAAAATTGTAACAAACGACATATTATACACAAAACTCTTACCCAAGGAATATACTACTCTCTCATCATCATTTCAGCCATAGGACGTCCACTGCTGGACATAGGCCTCCCCCATCCATATCTAGCCGGTTGGAAGCGGCCTGCATCCAGCGTTTCCCTGCGGTCTCTTTTAGGTCGTATGTCCATCTTGTGGGTGGGTGGACGTCCTACGCTGCGCTTACCGGTCCGTGGTCTAAATTCCAGAACCTTTCGGCCCCATCGGCCATCTGTTCTGCGAGATATGTGCCCTGCCCACTGCCATTTCAACTTGCTAATCCGTATCCGATCCGTATCTCTACCGAGAGTAAAATATTCGCAGATGGTCTAGTGCTCTGGTTTTTTTTCCGGCCACGGGTCGCGTCGATTCCCTATCGCTCTGTACGTCAAGCTATTTTTACGTGTTTACAGGTTGTCTCAAACAAATTCAAATTACCTACGAAATTATACGCTAAAGAACAAGCTTTAATTTTTTTCACTTCGATTAGATGAGCTATTATATTTATTTTTTTAAATACAGTCGAATTGATAACCTCCTCCTTTTTGAAGTCGGTTAAAATACTGTTACATACTAAGTATATTTCCTGTAAATAAGGGTCAAAAGTGGTGTCGTATATAGGCGTCGTTGGCGGTCTAAGCATGATTTTTTACGACTGTAGGCGACATTGGCGGTCTAAGCATGATTTTTTTACGCCTGTAGGCGACATTGGCGGTCAAAGGGTTAATAGAAATGTATTTGTTTTGCATATTCATGCAACTTTAGGTCATAAGGTAGAGGGTTGTATTGCATAGCAAAGAAAAGATTCCATATAATTTAACATGTATTTATTCGTAACATTCAACAAGGTGAAATAATTAAAATTTATTCCCTATGAAAATCTTTTTGACTTTTTCCATCTTTTCCTCAATCTTTTCAAATAAATTCTCTTAATTATTAGTATGTTCAGCGATATTATTAATCGTATTAAAATTATGACCCGGGCATTAATCCACCTAGCTATTTTACAATCAAATGTTTGTTACAAGTGAAAAATAAGCTCAAATTTAAGCTTTTTCTGTTGTTTCAAACTGAGGGCCCCAAAGCTACTAAGTAATTGCTTCGACCACCAGTCATTTTGAAGCGATTATTTAGTAAATTGGAGGTCAGTATCAGTAGGTAAGTATACTTACAACTATTATTATAATTCAATGTGCATAGTTGATGTGACTATAATCTGACACTTCGAAAAACCTATTTCTGTAAATGCCTGTGTGTAAATGTGCTTTTTGTGCAAAATACTGTAAATAAATATGTTTAATTAGGAATATTATGGTATGTACTTGTTTTAAGAAAACATAGTATGAATTTACTGAAATAAACACCTACATATATAAATATTACCAACTTTACATGCAATATGAATTTCCTTGATATTACTTTCTTATTATCACACAGTAATAGCAAAAGAAATTATAATTTAAATGTTTTTGTTACTACTACCTATTTGTAAAACATTATGTCAAGACTAAAATGTATTTGCGTAATCCAATTTAGTAATGCAAAATCTCAATCTAATTATGATTGAAATAATTACAACTGCAGTAATTTACAGCTGAAATTTTTTAGAGCCTATGTACCTAATAAATTTACAATGTCAGTTAATAAATACCAATTTAGTCAATGCAATAGACAAATATAACAATAATAGACATGATCGACAATGAAACTATGGAAATTTACAAGGAACAAATAATTTCACCAATCTAAAATTGCGTGCCCGTCTCAAATCAATTCACACTCAAAATGGAATGTAAGTCAAAACGAAGAGCAATAAATAATTGCAGATCTTTAAGTTATATTTGACCATCGCATAAGGAACGGGCAATTTCATTTTGGAACTAAAGAAATGTTGCATATTGCATTGACATCAATTCCGGCTCTAGTTATTTACACTTGTTGGTGGGACAAAATGAAAAGCTACAATTAATATATTATACATTATATTATATACAAATGTCATAGAATGTGTACACTATAAATAATTTAAAATTTCTATTAACATCAGTCTACAACACAAGTTAGCCGTGTTACTCCTGCCGGTCAAACTCTCAACTAACAGAGTTTATTGTTTAGTGATGCCCCACCACTCTAGATAATAATGTGAAGAAAACAAAAACTACAAAAGCGTTCGTACTACGGAGCATCGCCGTCACGAGGTTGGATGGTGGCGGACATCGATTTACTAGTGACGTGATTCGTTACTGGTAAACTAAAAACATCTGTCAAGTCGGAATGACGTCATATCGTCAGTTGGACGACCGCCCCCATTTCTCTCTTGCGACGACAATGCGCGTTTTCAGCACGCATCGGGGGCTCACAAGACTAGCATCGAGCCGATACTGCGGCTCCTTTCAAGAGAAATATAACCGCACAGCGTTAGTGAATGTCCTGCGGCACATGGGACATTTGTCGGTCGAGAGCGCGCATTTCGCGCACGCCACCACGTGACCACACGGCACGAAGCACACGTTGCGTTCCTCTTCATAGCAAATTTTACAAACTTTCGAGTCCTCAACTTCGCATTTCTCGTCTTTCTCGCCGGAGGAGCTGGGTTCGGACGCGAGACCGGGAGCCGTTGCCGGGGTCGTATCTTTCTGTTCTTTGGTCGCAGGTATAACGCACGCGTTCGATATCACTTTCTGCACGTAATCTCGTCCCTTGACTAGTTGGACGTACGCGCATCTGTCGAACCAACGCGCATGCTGCTCCCACGGCACGTCGTCTTCTTCCCAATCTTTTAGTCCTCCGTCACAGAAAAAGCATTTCGTTTTATCGCCCTGGCCAGTGTAGAAAAAGCCGGCTTCGGCGAGGTCCTCGGGCTTCTGTCGGAGAGAGCGCGGCCAGTCCTTAAAGCTGCGCAGACGCGCCGCGGGCGAGGAGTAGCGAGGGTGCACGGGGCCGGCCATGCGCACGGGAGCGGCGGGCGCGCGCACGCCGCACTCGTCGCGGCCGCGGCTCTCACACGCTCCATCAATTGGTACGTTGCCGTTGTTCTCGTGCTTTCGAAGGAAGGGACACTGAGGAGCCCAGCGCTGGTGGTCCTGCGCGGGGTCGTCACCCTCCACCCATCGCATTATCTCCACTTTGCAGAACGCACAGCGCACCTCGTCACCGCGCCCGAGGTAGTAGAAGCCGTTTTTGGCGAGCCGTTCGGGCGAAAGGAAGGGTACGGGCCAGGTGTCGAAGGTCTTTATTCGCTCGTCCTCGCGGCGCATGTCCGGCGCATCGGGGAGGAAGCCTCCGAACCCGTCGCGGTTGTCCGTCTTGTCTATGGAGGAAGGCGAGGGTAATGAGGAGCCGGTCGGAGAGGACCCGCCTGACCCGCCGGACTCGCATCCTGTCGCCGCACTCGGCAGTTGAAGCGACACCAGCGGACGAATTTTGCTCAAAAACGCGTTGTGAGTTCCATTGGGCACAACTGAAATAGAAAGAAACGCACTGTTAATAAGGGTCTAAAAGAATCGAGACACTTTAGAGTAAAGAACGATAGGCACGACGAGTCAGCAGTGCAAGTACCGTTCTTTATCGATCGTCAAATTCGATAAAATCCCATAGAATAGATCATAGCGAGTCCTGGTCAAATGGCATTTTATCCAATGTGACGATCACAACTGTCAAATTTGATGATTGATAAAGAACGGTACTTGCAATGCAGATCCATTGAGCTTTGGGCCATCTTTTTTCTTTGTTCTTTTCCCGAGAGGATTTTGATTTGCAATTGTGCAGTACTAGCCCCACATATACAAGTACATGTACATTTTGGATTTTGGCTATCATTCTTTGGTTACTAAATAGATTTAAAGTATAATTTTTATCGCAACGTCATCAGATTAGATAAATATAATGTAAATAGTTATCAATAGCTATACTATATACAAATATTTACTGCACAGTGGGTGTTGTTTCAAATTTATCTGGTCATAAACCATTCAATATTTTCAAACAGAAATTTGAACGCGGTGTATAATTCAGATGATTGTGCAGAAGGTGTGCTGGACTGGAATGTAATAACATAGCGGCGAACGAGCGCTCAAAAACAGTTTCACATAACAACAAGTCCGCAGCCGGCGGCGGCGGCCGGCTGAGAACCTCTTCGTGGCATTCCAAGCCTCGTCTCCCGCCACCTCCCACCTCACTCGTCTTGCAATCAGTGCGCATGCACTGTCCAGACCACAATCGTTTTATCATATGCTACAAATGTGCCTAAGATTTGTTACTACGTCACAACAATTCGACTTTTTTCGGCAGCTTATACGCGACAAAATAGTAAACAACGCCATTTTGGACAGTTTTCACGGGGTTTGATTCACACGCATAATATAGGCTATTTCAAACCAATGAAACAGGATAGCCAAAACATGAATCGATAATCGTAATTAGAGCAACTAACAAGTAAACAAATATTAGTCTTATTCTGTTAATTATCTATGTACGTATTTTATTATTACCAAGATAAGCACCCCAAATGTATGATGTTAAATTAATGTAATTCTTAGTCATAGTGGAAATTATCCTTTTCCAAATTTACCAAGTTTGGCTCGTAATGAGGACGATTATCTTTTACCGAACTTGGGTTAGACTTGGCTGTTTTAAAAGCTACAAACATTTAGAAAACTAGGGGATTTGCGTAATTGGCCACAAAAACGCGAAGGCCTACGTAATCAATAATGGCTGCGACGATATACGGATCGATAATTACCATTTCTGCTGTTGCGATCAACCAAAAGCGGCATATTGAGAGGTCTGCACGCACTCAATCCACAGCACCTTATGTAACACTCCATTCGCAGTATTCGCACATAGCACTGAAAACTCAAACGTTTCGGCCAATAATATTTTTTGTACTTTTTCAGAGTGCGATGATGGCCGCCGAGTGGATTGGGGCATCGTTGACTACTCGTTTGTTGTGCCAACCGACCGGGTGCAGTAGCGAAGTCCCCACCGCGCATGCGCGAGTATTTTTAAAGAGGGGCCGAATTTGCCGTCGTGGGGTGTATAGCACAGCTGTGCCAGACAGCATTATACATTATTGTTAGTAACAGTGGCAATGTTTGTCGCTAAACAGAATTTTGTCAATCAATAAAAACTTTACTTAATTTATGATCTACCTACCCTTATTTCGTGGCCAATTTAAAAGAAGTCAATTACGTTCGATAATGAATGTTCCAAATTTAGTTAATGAACCAATATTGAAAATTGTCATTGCATGTCACATGGGTCACATGCCCTCGATGTTCAAAAATGTAGACCACCACGTAGCCAACATTATCTGTGTCTACACTACGATACAAATGTACCATACGATAAAATGAGCGAGCAGTGCGAAGGGACAACGCGGGAGAGATGTAGTTTTCAATCAAGCAGGCGTCTGATGCGGCGTTGCCGTCCCGTTCACAGCCGACCGGATTTCATTCATATTTGAGGGAACGCGACGTTGCCGTCTTCAGCGGAAACCGCACGACCACACAGCGTAAAAAAGGGCTTTAGGAATGTGGCAGTAGTTTACTGTTGGGCGGGTCTAAGTAACACGAAATAAAAAGTAGACAAAAGTTGTCTGGAATGCGGACACTGCTTAGTTTTAAGTAGTTTTAATAGCAGAAGCAGATGAGTTTGTAGTCAGAGTTGAAGATGCAGTACGTATTCATTTTAAATGTGGGTAGACACTAAATATGCAGGCATGGGCCTGGCATATTTAATGTCAGAATGTAAAAAAAATATCATGAATGTATGCTCAATCGAAAACTTTGACCATTTTAAAGAAATGCTGTCAATCAGACCTTATTAGATTTATTATTCAGTGTACAATGACTGAAGAGAGCAAGTTAGTTAACAACATGTAAAAAAGAAAAACAATGGAGCACAGGGTCCAAGGTTCATTGCGTTATCCGCAAAGGGCAAATGAAATTCAGCATTGTATCTTAAGAGAGCGGCGAGAGGCGGCGCCCGCAGCGGGCGTGGGGAAGGGGCCGGGACCGCGTTCTCATGCCTATGGGTGGTCGACGCTCGGCTTCGGCATTCCAATGCCTCGCCTGCATCGCCTACGCGCAACACTACGATCTACTTAAGCCACACAAGCTGTTTAGAAAAGTAAAAAGACGACGACGAAGAAGATTGAAGACAATGCTTTCAAGCATCACCAATTAGGATTATGTAGGTGTCATTAAGTATGTAAGAAACTAGATGCAATTTTTTTGTCAGCAGGAAGTGAGATTCTCAATACGTAATTCATGTGAGAGGGTTTTATGAATGACATGGATGCTTGTTACGATAGGATAAACATGCCGTAGCTTTTCTCAATTCATAAAACTTGAAAAAACAAACTGTGAAGGATAACAGCCCGGAAACGGTGTCAGCGGAAGTTAACGTCCGCCAGATGGAGCATCGCGTTGAATAAAAACAAACTTAATTACTTCGCCTATCAAAATTAGAACAACTGGAGGGACTGGAATATGTTTGTTTAGCAATGTGGGTTTTGGGGACATTATTACATGATAGGAAAAGAGTATGAAATGTAAAAAATTTAAAAAGAACTATCTAGAACTCTACGTGTACATAGTTTTTTAATTACAATTTTAAAAGTATAAAAAATAAAATTAAAAAAATTATATATTAATTAACATAACTAAATAAAAAAAAACAGAAATTTTCAACAAAAAAAATCGGTTCTCAATCATGAGCGCCACTCCACTGTGCGGTAGGTATTTGCTTGTCTACATTTTGTAGATGGCGCTAGATAATTGGTACAGTAATTTCAACTCTATGCTAGTGGCCATAAGGTCTAAGGGTATGCCCCTTGATTAAACGATTAGTTTTTTTCCTTTCACAAAAATTCTCTCAAAAGCCAATTTTTACTATTTCAAAGGTTTTTTTTTGTGAAATGTAAGTAATAAGTTACGTTGTAAATAAATAGCTTTACATGATAATGTAAAGAAAGAATAATCATCAATTTTAGCAAAATGACCCGATTATTAATAATAATTACCCGATCTAGCTACAAGGACAACAAAAAGTAAAAATAAAACCCGCCATAGGTGAAACTTGCCACCTTAAGCTACCTATATCGCACTGATATTTTTTTATTGTCTTATAAAAAAGCTGACCATAATTGGTTCCAATTACCGAAAACAAAATTAAAATGCATTCAACATTATGGATGCTGGAGTAATTTATCAACAATGACATGTACTTTTAGTAGGTACTATTCTAGGTACCTACCTATTAAAAGTGCATTACTTAGATACCTACAGTAAAATTGTTCATTGTGTACCTAAAAACAAAATAATAATAATAATAGGCAGTATTCGACTGTTACCTTCCCGATTTAACGGTGTGGTACATCACTATAATTGTCACTTTACATTTGACAGTTGACATTTCGGAAGTATCATAAGTACCAAGCTATTTGTAAAAGATTATAACAATAACTACTTAAACTCCTGAGTCAATTATACAAAAAAAAAAATTGGATTGCCATAGACAGAATAACAGAACGGATAGGTCTAAAAGTAAATTAAACTTTAAGAGACAATTGGGCATAAAGATAATTAGAAAATCGAGGTAAAGTAGAGAAAATACAATTAATATAGATCTAATAACAATACATCTAATGATACGTAGACTTTGTTGAACAATGTTTGTTTTTTAATAAACATTTTATGGAAATAGTATATGTGCTTACTTTCGAAATAAGAAAGTCAATAAGCATATTTTTGAAGCTATTTAATAGACGAATCAATTGTGGTGGTACTTATAGGCATTAGGAGTCGACAGTATAGATTTTGTCAATAGCACGATTGATACGCAATAAACGAAATATGAATATGAATATGATATTCTTAGTATTTCCAGGCTATCGACAATGGTGTAACAATTATATTAAGATGATAGCCCCGCCCCGTTGGTCCAGTTGGTAGTGAACCTGCCAGTATTATCTATTTAAGTATGTATTAAAAAATATGTGTATATCAATCAGTCTCTGGCAGCCATATTACAAGCTTTGCTTAATTTCAGGGTCAGGTGACCGTGTGTGCAAAAATGTCTCAAATATTTATTTATTTTTATTGGTAACATTAATTTTATTTAGTTATGAGGGGTAAATATTCGATAGATACCCAGCAGTGCAGCAGTGCCTACATTGCAGTGCAGCTGGGTTTTGTGGCCTCTGTACCTGACAGAGGGCACCAGGATCTAATAAGGAACACACCAGTATTCCTAGCACATTGACAGAGACAACACTCCTGGGAAATATTCAGAACATTTCAACTCATATAATCCCTATTCGCTTTCCTATTGTTGGTGGCTTCTTAATTTGAACAACAAAAAATTAATAAATTAATTATATCGTGATACTTTTTAGTTTTAATGGATATTTTATGGTTTTATTCACTGCAAATCTAATCTAAGACCCCAAATATTCCACTCAAACAGATAAGTTGGACAAAACTAGCAATTCAGTCTCGATTCCAATTGGCTGATAACCACCAATAGCAGAGAACAAAAATTTACATATTTCTGTTGCAAGAAAACTTTAACAGATGGCGCTGTCAATCACATTCGCAAAAACAATCCACTCAAGGAAACACTACATGAAACTAATGATTTTGTGAATCACCAAGAATATTAAACAAAGTTTCCTTCCTTGTTTATAACAAACTAAAAGTTTAAACATAATTTTAAATCAGCAACTTAATTGGAATAGTAGGTACTCACTCAATGTCAAATTCATTGGTTCTGAGCTGCTTACATCACCAGTGTAGGGCCCCATTGGGATCTCAGTACACAAGGTCGTTTCAACAATTTGGTAATAAAACTAGTCTTTGTATCACAGCGTGAACTTTTGTCAAATTTATCTGTACAAGTTATTATTACAGAGTAGCTATTAGCAAGACTAAAAGGAATATAATTTTGTTGTGAGTTATAAGTAGCCTCAAGTTGATAAGCTATCATATTTAACGATATCAAATAGAGCTGCTACAATCTCAAACTTCTTGGAAACACCACAAGTCATAATGATAATATCTTCAAGAACTTCTAATAATTGACAAACACATAATTTTCCTAGTATCCATGTGGATATCTCATTAACATTCCGTTTCCATTACTTAGTAAATTTTTGTAGCAATGTATGTTTCCGATTCACAGTATGTGTGAACTATGGAAAATCCCAGCTAAAATGTAAACAAAGTAGATATTTTGGACTAAAACTGAAATGACTGAGTAATTGTTTACATGTATGTTCTACAGAAAATGCTTTGTTTACATCAATGACAGTGACAATTTAAAATTACAATGTAATGCATTCTTCAGTACCTTTGTACATAGGTACCTACTTTGAACACAAAATATTTTTGGAAAGTTTCAAGTAAAACGTGATGTCATAAATTGAAAGCTTAGCATAAGTATGGGTCTAAATAATGTATGCTTCTTTATTAACCTAAAACTGATTCCAAAAATATTTGTCTCCCAGCAGAATCAGTGTAAGCATTTTGGAGGGACTATTCAATACAATTCTATGAAATTGTGAAACGAACATTTACAAATAGACTAGTGACGTAGGACTGTAGACGTAGTCCGCCCTCGTTCTCAATGCAAGCAAAACATATGGTTGATGAAAGGTTAATTCATAAATTGCTAATTCACCTGGTATTTCCATTTGCGTGCCACGCTCTATCGATCTATCCAATGTAAAATAATTGCTCATATTATTGTTATGATTTAAACACTGTCAAGCCGGTCAACCTGTCACTGTCTTTTTAAAATCACTCGAACAACACGGAAACAACAAACATCACACAAGACTTCCACACGAGCGCGAAACACGGTCGCAACTAGCGTAGCGCCAGCCAGAAAGTTAACAGACGGGGCAGTCAGTTGGCGGGTGGCGTGGAAGCAAGCTAGTCCACATAAAAGTCGGGCGGCGACTCGACTAACTACAGAGTTTTACTGAACTGACTGTTCTGCAAGGCAAGCCTGGTAACGCGAGTGCGCGTGACGTAACGAAAACTTCTTCTGTTAGAGCGACTCGAGTCGAGCAGCGAAGCGACTGAGCGAGCCACCGAACCGAATGAAGTGACGTTGACGTTATGTTATGACGTAAGCAGTGCTGCCAGATAGCAATTTCTCAAAGTAACGTTACGTTCATGGCTAATCAAAATGTAAAGATAAAAAATCGTATTGCAGCCCACGGACTGCCAGCTAGAAAAATAAATATGTTATGAACGAATAATGAATTAAAAATAAAATTAACGAAAAGATTAACAAATAAAATTAACGTGTCAGTTCTTTCGTCTTTTGTGTTCGCGCATCGGTTATCCGGTTTAGTTGAAACTTAGTAGATAGGTATTTGCAAGGCCTATACTTAAGAATTCGAAAGCTAAGCCCAAGAAAATTACTAGGCGTAAGTTGTCGCAGGTATCCTAATAAGAGAGATTTTTAAAATTTATAAAAAACGGCAAATTAAATAATATTAGGTGCATACTAACAGGAGCTAGAAGACGCACATGGTCCCATTGAGCGGGAAAGTCCAAATTGTAAAAAAAGCGACAGCACACCAGTAGACCACCAGTAGACCAGTCTCTACATGACCTATAGAATAGCCTTATTGCCTAAGAACGCCTAAAGCCTAATCGTCTAATATCAACTACACCAACAATGTTGTCACATGAAGTTTAGAATAACAGCAAATGGTACGTAGGTATACCTACAAATAAACTAAATATTTTTTATCTCCTCAGCTATACTGAATTACATAAAAATTTAAAAAGGGCGAAAGAGATAGCTATGGCAGTTGAGCGTAGCCAGCTGCCAGACGCGCATTGGCGGATCCAGGGGGGGGGCATGGGGGCCATGCCCCTTCCCCCCAAAACACCTAGCAATTGCATACATTCGACTCAATTTTTCGATTTGATTCCTTTGAACCTTGGCAGAATGCCTACCCCCCCCCCCCCCCCCCCCCCCCCCAAATGAAATCCATATCTCTAATGCACATTATTTCTTAAATTTGTCAATAAACTATTTTTTGCTGTTTTAAACGGTTTATTGACAAAAATGTAAGTAATATAGTGCGTTACTGATAAATAGCTGTACACAAATAACGACATATATGTATTGAATTCTATGGAATTGAATTAAATATTCTATATGAATTCTACATGATAATGAAAAAAAAAACAACCAACGATTTGCGGAAACACTTTGTTTTTTTACAATAATAACCCAGCCTAGGCACAAAAACAAAAAAACTGAAATTTGAATACTTATCCCACCATAGGTGAAACCTTGTTCCTGATCTAAGGATAAAACCTGATAAAACGTACCCTCTGTAGTTTCCGTTGAGATGCTTGCAGTCGCCTTATTTTCTTCATTTTTCGGCTTATCCATCCCTGGTTGTTCTGCAAAATTATTTCTATCACACTTTTTGAAATCACATTTTGCACTGTTTTAGGAATGTTATAAAGTGATTATTATTATGAATATTTTATTTTGAAAAAATAATATAAAACACAATTTTAATTTTAAATTCACGTTGACGTTTTTGCAAAGAGAATATAAATACTGGTTTTTGTTTGTTTTTGTTACACTTCAAAAATCTTCAATAAATTTCACAGAACATAAATTTTTACCGAACCTTCTTGGTAGAACTTCTAACATTGTTTATACCTTTTTTGACATATCATCATGTCTGCTAGTTGTGTCTGTCTCACTAGCACTGCAGTTGTCGTGTAAATGCCAGCTAATCTAGGTAGGTATAAGGTATAATAGAGGTGCATGATAAACAATGTTACGCAAGAGATTGGTAGGTACTAGTGTCATCTACGTTGTCATAAGGCAATAACAACGACGACGCAACGTAAAGACGTGTAGACTTTTAGTGGAACCGTAGAACCGTATAAGCCCTGTAAGGCACCAATAGTTAATGACTAAAGAAACCTAGATGTTTGAGTATAAATTATGTATCATAAAGATACGTAGATACCTACTCTATACCTATGATATTTCCTTCATCCACATCAGATGAAATCATTGGAAAATGCAGCAGTGCAGGAAGAAACGCAGTTTCCGTGAAGCAATGATGCTGTGAAATACCTAGGTATAAAACACATTCAGTAAAATCAAATCGTGTTTCTTGTTGGAAATGTCGACTATGATAAAAGAGTGATTATCCCTAATAACGATAAAATATATTTTATATAGGTACCTACGTAGTTATCTAAGGGTAGGTATTTTCCTTCGGCTTTAGAGTGGGCATTTACTTACCTACGTCACTAAAGTTAAGGCACCGTCCTACTATATTACGAACATACGAATAATAATTAACTTAGGTATAGGTATATATTATATATTTATTTATAGTATATATTTATTTACAGTAGGTAGTAGGTAAAACAAATGGTTATCATTAACAAAGTTCTTATCTTGTCGTAAATATACCTGTATAACTTAGGTATTCTGATTCCGTACCTAGATAAAATAATTAGTAGTTTGACAAAACACGTGTAGGTATGTACCTACCTGCGGCCATCGAGGTATTATTGTTGTACCTACGTAATACATAAAGCCTGCGGCTGCGGATGCTTGATCAAGTTGGACTTCACTGAATCACGAAATGTCATTTAAACTAGGTACTTGACCTATAGGTATACGATGCTGATATTTGGCAGGTTTGGCTTTGGCAGGTTGCAGGTATTCCCAGCTAGTGATCTACCTATATACCTACTGGGTTACGCGGAAAGGGTGTACTATAAGCCGAATGGAAGTCATTACACTCATCAATATGAATACCTAAGTTTTACTATGGGGACGACTGAGTTTTAATTTAAATTAAAAACTAAAAAGCCTAACCAATTTGAAAAAAAAAACAGCTTCATAGTAAATTTATATCCACAGCTACTAATATGTATTCTGTGCCACAGCTTAGAACCTTGACCTTTCCTATTAAAGTCGCTCAAGTATTAAAAACGCAGTCGATCCAAGCTACAAAGCCACAGACAAGACACCATGTATCAGGTTCAAAGTGGAACAAAAAGGAACATTGATCTAAAAAAAATGTGTCCTCATATAAAATGAACGATTATGTGCTTCATTTTAATGAATTTCGTAAAATTGTGTGATGTATGTTGTACGAGTTGTTAACTTTGATGGGTGTAGGTAGGTATGTCGACACCTGTGTATATACGTTACACCCATCTATATTATGTACGTACCTTGGTATAAGAAATTATTAATCCATTTTCTACGTGGAGGCACACAGACAGTAGGTACATACCTACTTTAAAAGGTAATCAAGCACCTACCCTACAAACAAAGAGATTTTTCAACATTGATCGAGCGTGAAGCAGATGCTAATCAAATAGCATCTTTCATGATGAAGGTAGGTAGTAAAAAATTGTTTGGCGATGATGGCAGGTGCGCGCGCAGCTTGCGCGGGTGTGACGAGTCAGCTGCCTCTCCACGTGCTTGCCAGCTGGCGTGCTACCCTCTTCACCCTGCTTTCACCCCCGTGTACCTAATTGAATACAACCAAAATTTTATTGTGCCCCAATTTAAAACATTTTTTGCGGTAGCCACATTTTACGCACGAATGGAACTGCTTCTTTTATTTATTTCTGTACTTTAGTGCACGCGTCAATATAATTTTAAAACATTTATTTTATCTACTCTGAACTTCCGAGGACAACAAGAAGGCAGCAGAACTCGGATGGGAATGCGACTGACAAGGAATCGCAGTGACTTAAGCAAGGGGGATGCCCTTGTTCAGCAGAGGACAGCTAGGTTGATCCAGGACTGATTATAATTACCTATGATGAAGATGATGATAGCTAATATAATTATAAGTATCTTCCAAAACGTACCTACGTGCAAAATAGACAACAAAAAGCGAGTCTGCGCCAATTTAGCGTCTAGCCACTAATAGATATCTGGCGGTGCTTATAATAGCATGAAACAGGATAAGTCAAGCCGCAGACGCACGTTAGTAATAAATGCATATTTTAATGAATGAACTCGGCTGGAGCGGGGCCTCTAGCAGTTCGCTTCGTGACTCCACAATGGTCAAAGAGTATGGCGTCGAATTCAAATACAGTGTAAGGGCGTTCGTAATATTTTGTTTGTAGTTCCACGAAAAAGGTGTAATCGTTTTACGAGCTCAGGTTTATTGGCTACAAAATTATGGGCCATGCAACATGCAAGTACTATTTAGGCTGGGCAAGCGTACAGTGCTTTCTGGCGAATTAGGCGAGCGACTAGGTCGTCGAGTATCGGATTAATAACTTTTAAAAAAAACTACTACTTGCGGTGTGATTATAAGTAATTTAATTTCCTTCCTCACAAAATAAAAATAATTGGAAGGTGATAAAAAAGTATGCTCTGTCTGGATACATAGGATTCTTGGAAGATCCATGATGGTTCAGACTGAGGCCTAAAATTTGTCTCGTCTGATGTCTATTCTCTTTGTCCTGGCGGGCGAAGTCAAGGCGGTCCAATCGTGGCTTGCGGCGTGGTATGCGACCAGCTTTCCCAGCCAGCGGACTCTACATCACTTGTCTTGCAAGAGTTAGTAAGTAAATACACCTTTTCTTTACCATTTACAGACTTAATAATGGATAATAATAATGGATGTCTAATAATTATATTTTGACAATGTCAAAGTATATACAATTGTGTCCCTTACCTTATCTACCTAAGAAAAACAATGCTGTTTAGTTCAATCTACCCACATATTTCGGGATTCCGACTAAAGTTTCGTTCATTTCAGATTCAAAAGAAAAGTTCGCTTTATAAAGTCACGTACCTATTCAAAACTTCTAAATTACACCGATAGCGCGTATCGCATCAATTTTATTTCGATGATGTTACGAAAACTCAATATTACAATGGACGGTTCCACAATGCACTATTTTTTCCTATCGAAATCCGTTAACATTCCATTCGGTTGCTCCGAGAGCATGGCCCCGAAGCCATCTCGAAAAGATTTCGAAATTCCAAGAAAGGCAGGGCCTTATAAATTATCTCAAAAGCGCCGACGCGGCCTGGAGCGGGCCAGAATGCTTTTTTTACGCCACAAGCAGGCTCGCTGCATGGCGCTAAGAAGGTGAAGGAATTTATACTTGGCTCAAACAATTTTGATGCTCTCTCTTTTACACTTCGACCAAAATAAATATTTTGGTTGAAGCTTTTACAACAATAAATGTGATGGAAACCTTGTTATTTCAATGAATGCAGATTATTAAAGAAGTAGCTAGGTTATTTATCTATATTAAGACAGCTTACTACCGCGACGAGAAAATGCCTGGACACAGGCTTTGCTTTCTCGTCGTATATAAATGTTCATACGGCAGAAAAACACATAACAAAGAACGTAGAGTAGGTACGTAAAGAAACGTAGGTAAGTACGTGGAGAAACGTAGGTGATATAAAAGTTCTATCATCGAAATCTACTTGACATAGGAAGCGAAATTTTCGCAGGTAGATTCGTTATAGGGTGTAGTTGTAGAGAATTTCGCGCAAGCATAAGACAGGGGCAGATCCAGGATTTCATTTTGGGGGGGCATTCTAACAAGGTTCGAAGGAATCAAATCGAAAAATTGAGTCGAATGTATGGAATTTATGTGAAAAATCTACGCGTACGAAGTCGCGTGCAACAGCTAGTTCTTTCATTGTCTTTACCCGCTCTAAAGTCCGTGTCTTCAAGTCTGTGAAGATCACGATCGATGTTTCTCTTAACTTAAGTTAAGAGAAACATCCTACGAGTCCTACGACCTGCTTATTTTGGGACTCACCTCACGGGAAAGGCCAGTATCAAGTTCGTTTAGAAAATTCTATAGCAACGCTGGTTTATCACCAAATAAAAAAGTGCGTGGTACGCTCGTGAGCACGATTCTTAGAAGAGAGGGTCTCGAAGACATTCCATTGCCCAGCCTCTTGAAGGCCGGGTCTATATTATAATTGCAATGCAACGCCAGAGCTCAACTCGCTTCGAGTCTTCGAGACTTCCAAGTGTACTCGCACAGGCACCGATCCTCATTTGGAAAAGAAACTCGACATGGATTGCGATTTAGCATGAGAACATGGTAACGTGCACCGATTTAATTGCGTCGTTTGTGCTTGGGATAAATGGCGCTAGGTAAGTGGATGTGGATCACGTAGACCGGCCTGCATCCGCGCGAGAGATCACACTTTAGCGGGTAATGTACTAATGATTAGTAATTATTAATTATCATCCAGCTTCAACGCATCATCGCGTTGCCGGCCAAAGGCAAGCCTATTATTCAATTTAAAAAAAAGCCTTGCAAAGTTCTTTCTTTTGCTGTCTTCTGCCTCGGTTCTGTGCTGATCTGGTCTCCTTAAAGGTAACGATAAGTATCTTCAAGTACCTACCCATCTCTTATTTTCCGGATTGTCATATCATATTGTAACTCTATTTAGAAGATAGGTACTTAATTACCTACCTAGTTTTTTTAATCTAAATCACTTTGCGGCTATGTCAGCATTGGCAGTTCCGTAGTATATATTAAGTATGTATGTATTTAGATATATATATATATTCAATCAATACCTATTCATATTCATTTATTTCGTAAGTATTATTTACATGTCAAATTATTATTGAATAAATGTTATAAAATAATAATAAAAAATATGGTATACGCTAACAATAATATAACAACAGTAATCATTCAATAATAATATTTTGTCATTGTAGGTACACTATTGTACACTATACATTATTATTATATTATGCATTCAAGGAACTCCTTGAAACTGTAGAACGTCTGAGGTACGTCCTAGGTAGGCATAGGTATACGATAAGTTTCACGGCATAATATTTCCGATTTACTTACTAGAAGTAAAAATCTTGATTCTATGGATGCTACAGTAGATAGGTATGGAATGCAATGCTTCTATTTAAATGCCATTAACATTTGATTTAAGGATTGTAATAAAGTCTATACTCGCTATTTACGTTGAAACAACGGCTCTTTGAAGAGAATGGTTAAAGCAAACTGATGTCTAGAATGCATAGGATTTGGTTGGTTTTCCATTGAAGTGGCTCGCAGATGGTTTGCTGCGGAATTTGGGGCAGCGGAGCTGACTCAACGATCTAAGTCCCTTCCTTGTCTCGGATAATCTTGGCTTAGACACGGTTGAATCGTGGAGCTAATTCGTAGACGGAATTGGAAGAATTAGAGTGAAAACTTTTTCGTCGAAATCGACACAAAGCATGGTCAAAAACAATTTGGCAAATGGAACTGCGAGCTCAGAAGAATTATTTCTTCTGAGACAGCGAGTAAGTATGTTTGAACATAGTCCAAGTTATATCAACGACGTTTGTTACTAGAAGTGGCGCATAGCACCGCCGATTTTAAGCACGCCTAGCCGCCGCCACCGGACATTGTTTCGGTGCGCGGCGTGAAAGTGACGCCAATTATAAAAAAAAAAAAAAAAAACCGCGCGTGTTTCTTTCAAAAACTAGCGAGCGCGATGGTCAGCGACGCCTCGTTCCGCGTCCGCGAAACAGTCCGATGGAGCGGGCGGGGTGAGGGAGGAGCAAGCGCACGCGCTCGCATTGAACTGTTGCCGTCGTCGCGCGCCGGCCGACCGATTTATTCATTTCTTGCACGAGACTTGACCAGGGCGAACGTACCTACGTGTTCGTGACCAAATTGTGGCATCATGACAGAAGGTCGTAAAGGAATAGAAGGAATTGAAATAAAACATTTTACGGTTAGAACTCTTTATTCCACGTCGAAGAATAGTTTCTGTTGGAAGTGTTTTGGTACTTTAGTGCTGCATAGCGACGACGGCAAAAAGAGGTCCGTGCTCACAGACAGCGTATTCTGTTCGCAATGTATTTTGGAGGCTAAAACTAGAAACGAAGATGACGTTTTGGTATGGTAAGTTTTAATTTGATAATTCATTCATTTAATAGATTTAAATATGAAAGCCATAGCACAGGCCATAGGTTTGCTTGCTTATTTTCTGAATTGTTTTTATCCTGTAATAAAGAAAGGTTTTTCCTGTAAGGAATTAGGCAGGTACTTACCTACCTATTGGTATTAAAAACCTAGATAAGATTACTTATATTACAGATAGGTTTATTCGCGACGAGCAAGACGATCGCCTGATTATAAGCGTCTCACTTGCTCACAATAGTTCTATTAGTCCGGTCAAAATAGACATTCAAAGTTACAATAATACGCATAGAGCTGAAAATTGGTAGGGATGTTGGGAAAGAACTATGAAAAGTCCCCATCAATCCCACATCTGCATATTTTATTCAATGTCAAAGTTCGCATATAATAATATGTTTTTCTTTGCATTTTTCAGCTGAACGGTATGCTTTATCACAAAAATAGATCATGCAATTATCTATAAAAATTGTTCCTATCTACACTTTTTTCTCTAAGAATCACCATTTCTGTGATACAGCGATTCAAAAAGTTTTAATAGTTGCGTTCTTCATAATATGCACACGTTTCCACGCCACCTTTGAAGTAGTGTAGTGTACGTGACACGTTCTTTTGACGTGGCTTCCCCGGTAGGCTTATTCTAAGATCTATTGTCATCATCGTCATCATTTTAGCCGTCCCCATCGATCTCCAAAAGGGCCAGTTGGAAGCGACCATCATCCAGCGTTTCCCTGCGGTCTCTTTTAGGTCGTCTATCCATCTTGTGGGTGGGTGTCCTGCTCTGAATAATTGAGAAAGCTTTTGTACTGCTACTTTTTTCAGCTGTCGAATAAAGTCTTACAGTACAAAAGTAAGCACTGGAAATTTGTCACGTCACTTAGGAGATGAGCATAATTTAAAAGAGGTCGAGAAAGCCAGCACTAGTAATCAAAGAACCTTTTTTGACAATAACTGCCATCCAAGTTCAGCTACTAAAACCAACCTATCAAAAGATCCTAACCGAAAGTGGCTAGCGCGTGACTTGACGTTATGGATTTGCAGATCATTATAACCATTCGATTATGTATCAGACGAGGCAATGATCGACTTCTTTTTAAAGTATAATGTAATCCTTAAACAAGTAGATTTACCGAGCAGAACCACGATTTCGAGAACGGCCCTAAATGAAGTATATGATAGCATGAAGACACACATCAAAGTTTTGATAAAAAGTACAACCCCTCGAAATGTAGCGACTGATTTGTGGAGTGATGTTTTCAAGAGAAACATTACATTTTCTGAATGCTTCTCTTGATTTTAAAAGTTTCACTCTAGCTACTCAATTAATAGGAAGAAAAAATACGGGAGAAAAGATCAAAGACCATAATTATACAGGAGCTACTCTACTAGAGTATGGACTCGAACAGAAGAAAAAGGTTATGGTGTGCGACACTGGATCAAATGTTAAAAAGCTGTGTCTTTATCGAACATGGACTCGCATTTATGTTTTGGTCACGGGTTGCACAACCTTGTAGTGCAAGACCACTAGGTAGGTTGTAGGTTCTTGAGTGGAGACTACGAACCGGAAGACGCAGCGTAGGTAGGCCTCTCACTAGATGGACCAACGACATAGTAAGAGTCGCTGGCATCCAGTGGATGCAAAAGGCAGGTTGTCGTTCAGTGTGGAGGTTAAAGGGGGAGGCCTATGTTCAGCAGTGGACGTCTTCTGGCTGATGATGATGATGATGATGATTTAGTGCAAGACGGTGTTAAAGGAACACCGGAATTATATAATATTGTTTCCAAATGCAAGAAAATTGTAAAGAGTCTTCGATTTAAACTTCCTGAACTTGAAAAAGACGCAGATGAAGAACAGAAACGCGTATTGACCGGTATTGACGACGCTGGAGAAATAATTAATATTGATGAGTTAAGTCCCGTTCATGAAGAAATTGAAGAAGTAAATAGCTTACACGTAACTTTAATAAAAACCGCTATTCCTACACGATGGCACAGCATTCTTGTTATACTGGAAAGCATTCATAACCAATGTACCAACAGAAATCTTATAGACAGGCTCCTAGTCAAATTAAATAAATCCGATTTAAATATAGAAGATAATGAGTAGAAACTTATTGGGGATTTGATTAAACTACTGAAGAAATTTAAAGATGCCGTTAATATAATGAGTGCGTCAAAATGGACCACTGTTAATGTTGCACTTGTATTCAGATGTGAAATAGAAGAAGCACTGACACATATTGACGAAAACGAAGTTCTTATAATGGGTCGCATGAAGAGAAACATGTTAGCAAAGATAGATCACAGATTTCCCATGAATAAACTAATAATTGCGGCTGCATTACTTGATTGTCGATTTCAAGGACTCTGTGCAGTTGACAAATATTTGGAGCAAAATAAAGAAACGAGAGTTTCATTTCTATCTCAATATGTTAGAAAGCACATCATGGAATCTGATGTCTATCGGGGCGTGAAAAAGGAGCGAATTGAGTCTACCTCTACTTCTCCGCCAGACTTGCTTCTAACGACGTCACAGAAGTTTTCCACTCCAGATACTAGTACAGCTGATGATCCTGTAGAAGTTGAATGCCGGAAGTACTTTGGAGGATGTGATTCTAAGGATTTGGTAGATGGAAATTTGCTTCGCTATTGGGAAGAAAAGAAAAACTGTTATCCTTGGCTGTTTAACTGCGCAAGATCAATATTGTGCATCCCTGCCACCAGCACCCCAAGTGAGCGAGTGTTCTCAGTCGCGGGACTTACAATTACAGCAAAGAGGTCCAGGCTAAGTCCAACCTCAGTGGATAAAATTATTTTTATCCACGACAATTACAATGCGTGTAAACGGAATGTCGAATTTAATTATTAGGTATTTTCTTTTGACAAATGTATTCTTACATTGTATAAAAATTTTAATTACTTAACTTCTGTTGATTGATGTTACATTTGTTGAAGAAGTGTAACAAAAAATATTTCATAGTGTGTCGACAAAGAATTGTCTGTTTCATTTTATTTGAATGGCAAGAATTAATTGTATTGAAAATAAATAAAAAACCCGACAAGTACGAGTAGGACTCGTGCTCTGAGGGGTTCCGTTAGACGGAAACCTCAGAGCGCGAGACCAAAAAAAAAAACTAACTGAAGTTAAAATATTGAAAGACAAACTTAAGTTTGTAGTTGACAATAAGGTTCATCCATACATTCCAACTACAAAATGTAAGTTTGTAATAGCAAATTAATCATTTTTAAATGATATACTTACCTTCAAATTTATAACTTTCGGATTTATTCCTATATATGTGCTATGAGATTGCATCTTGCTGATTGATGTGCTCTTGCCAAATTTCATGATTCTAGGTCAACGGGTAAGTACCCTATAGGTTTTGGTTCCCCTGTGAAATCGCAAAATATGCGACATAAACGTTCATATCTTTTGATTGCGTTGACTTACAACTTTTATTTTGTTACAGGCGAAAGAAACCGTGGACCCAAGTATTTAGTATAAATTTCAACTTGCTACCTTTACGCGTTCTTGAGAAAAAGGGTCTTGACAGACGGACAGACAGACGGACAGACAGACGGACAACGAAGTGATCCTATAAGGGTTCCGTTTTTTCCTTTTGAGGTACGGAACCCTAAAAAGTGGTTCGATATCAATATTTCTTATTTTCAGCACCTACGCCGGTCGCCAATGACGCCTCCGCCGCCGGTCAAAAAGGTATCGGCACACACTTTCAGTCTACTAAGAACTAACGCTAGGGGTCTAAACAGAGGGATCCTCAATTCCAGCATGATCTTCAGTTTTAACGAGGAATTGTCATTAAAATACTTATTTATAGTTTATGGCCATGGTTTTAACCACAGGGACAGGGCCCGCATCTCGCTTGGCCCGAGTTCCCATGTATCCAGTCCGGTTTCCTTTGTTTTGTCAGACTCCATTCCAACGTCGTCGAATGTTAATGATTTCAATTGTTTTATTTTTAAGTTAGGTAGGTAATGGTTTTTGGTTTACCGTCACTATTTTACGTTTGTATCATACCTATATCACACGACGGCCAAAGTGCCTAGGTACACATATAAAAATAGTTATTTATGATACAAGTACGGTAAGTTGGTTATTACAAACGAGTAGACGAATGTAAGCCCGAGACGAAGTCGAGGGCTTACCATAGTCACGAGTTTGTAAAAACCAATCCGCACGTGTGCCATACAACGTTTTACAACACATTTGCGAGAAAAAAAGGCTACAAATGAAACAATTTTTATGGAAATGGAAATTAAAAAAATACCGTAAAGTACACGCACGGTGCTATAGGTATATCTGATCGTGCGGTACCGGGTATCAGCTTGGGTAAAAAATATTATAAAATAGATACCTACGTCACAGCACAGAAGACATAATAGCTCAATTATAGACACCTACGTTATCTATATGTACCTATTATTCTCTTTGTTGACCGTGGTCCAACCGCGTGGTCCTACTAGTAGGACAGAGGGTATTTTTTCTTCCGGTGGTCCTATTGGTAGGACCACGGACAAGGCCATCCGCAACTGTCAGATATTCAATATCAGTTCACTGGCTCAACTCATGGAATTATTTTTAGGGTACATACAAGATCTTTGGCTCAACTAGATATCTCTCTCAAACGTCATTATAGGATTTATTCCGTCATTATTATTATTTAGTCCGATCCTCAGATTACGCTTGCAATCAGTACCTAGTAGATCCTTGTTAATATTATGAAATTTTCTGCTATATCATAATGTCAGTTTTATTTGCGTCACTTATCTACGACCTTGTTGTTCAGGCACCATGACTATGATTTTCCTACGATGACCCTGACGCCCTTTGCTTTACTCACTTTAGTCTATAAAGTGGCCATTTGAAAAACATGTGGGCAATAATAATAGCGTGATCTCCGTTCATTAGTGCTATATCTACTGGATTTGAGATTATTTTGACCTTTGATCATGTATTGTATTGTGACCTTGTGAGACTATCTTTTAAGATGATTTCAAAAAATGAGGGGGTTCTCAATTGTTTTTTTTAAAATGTGTTACCTCAAAACTCCGTCATAAAATAACCGATTTGTTTTTTTTTATTTGAAAGTAATTCTTTTAGTTTAGTCCCATCCCATAGAAATTTCATCAAAATCGGTTCAGCAGTTTGGTTTTTAAATTAAAATAACTGTAAAAATAAAATGTCATCCAAGTAAACGAAATTGCGTATTTACATATTTTGAAGGTTTTTTAAATTGATAATTATTCCCCGATTCAGCACAGCTGCTAAATAGGGTCCGGTCCATCTGTTAGGTACAATATGTATAGTTACTGGGTTACGCAGAACCCTTTTCGGCTTAGTACATCCTTTCCGCGTAACCCTGCATACATCAATCCAATATGTACGGTTCGGTGCCTTAAAAACTACTACTACCAAAGTACCCTAATTTCAATAAAACTAGGAACTCGACAGGGTTTGGCATGATGGCCTTATTAGCAAGCTTTCCACGTTCGGCTTGTCCAAAGGTTTAGTTGCGTGGATATCGGATTTCCTGAGGGATAGATCGATTCGAGTTTTCATTGACGGCTGCTCGTCCGATCGATTGACAATTAATGCCGGTGTCCCCCAGGGGTCGGTGCTCTCTGCAACGCTCTTCCTGCTGCACATCAAGGATCTGCTAAAGCCCCGTACCTTTTGGTACGCAGACGACAGCACAGTAGTAGAGAGCTATATACCTAATGCACGAACCAACGGTCCACAAATCCAGTCTCTTAGAGAGGCCATGGTCGAGCGCATGAACTTGTCCCTTGAGGCAGTCTCCGATTGGGGCGATGCCAACCTGCTGGGCAATCGCGCTAAAAAATTACAGACGAATCGTTGACGAAACGCAAACGCTCCACAACTTTTGGTCGATTTTGTATCGGCGCGAAAAAGTTGATATTTTCTACCTTTTTCCGAAACGTTCGTTTGACAGCGTCTACATTCCTACTGTGATCGGGTTGCGTTTTGTCTTTGGTTAAAACCATTAGCACGATACGAAATCGACCAAAAGTAGTGGAGCGGTTGCGATTCGTCAACGATTCGTCCGTAATTTTTTAGCGCGATTGCCCTGCAGGTCAAGTTCAATGCCGTTAAGACCTAGGCGTGTCCGTTTTCCGCCAAAAGGACGCCATTCCAACTGGCTCCTACTTTCCGGGATGTATCCATTCCGATAACTGACCGGCTTGAGCTTTTGGGCGTTACTCTGTCTTCTACCCTCAACTTTAACGCAAAGTTGCTAGTATATCGGTTTTTTATCGGATATATTTCGGAGAGTGTGCATCGGATCTGCATGATCTAATTCCCTCCTACCCATTTTTCTATAGGACTGCCAAAGCGGTCACAATAAATCGATACCGATTTATGGCTGACTAGCAACGCACCCCGGCTTCGCACGGGTGTAAGTCTTATTTTTTTACACCTTGGGTTACATTATTGGAGTTTTAGTAAGGATCTATTAAAAAAAAAAAAAAAAAAAATTTCAAATCGGTTCAGTAGTTTCGGAGCCTATTCATCGATCAAAAAATCCATGTAACATTTTTCGAAGAGCCTATTCAATGCAAACAAACAAACAAGCAATAAAATCTTTCCTCTTTATAATATTAGTATAGATATTCCGTTTTTTTACGAAGCGCTTTGATTCCACTTTTATTATGTGAACTGCTAGTCTGTGAGATGCGCTGCCCGAATTGTTCCCCGACAGTTACAATCTGGGTGTCTTCAAATCATGCGTGAATTGGTTTCTTCTACAGGCAACCGTGCTCCACCGTAGACCGCATCATCTATTAGGTAACATCAGGCGAGTTGGCGGTCAAATGCAAGCCTAATATTAAATATTAAAAAAAAACTAAGCCCACCTTGATTTCAAACTTACAAGAAAAACTCGTGTCAGTATTAGGTATATTATAATATTATACTGCGCAGTTTTCTTCGAGAAGTAACGTCGAGCGAGGTCGACCGCCTGGCATTGCCAAATTTGAACGGGTGACGTCATCGGTGATTATGTAGTATGTACATGGTTAAAGACCTTCGGCTTTGCATCATCGCTGGTGTTCTTCGCAGCAAGCGATGGGTAACTAAAAACAAAACTGGTACAAAAAACAGAACATTAGAATGGCAATTGAGGCCCGCATTATTTACTTGGATGAAGTATGAGTATAATGGCCAACATACAGGGGAGGCTTCTTGTGCGCCACAGTTTAAAAATTAAATAAAACACCGTCTAAAAACACCGAAATATCAAAAGATGAAGTAGCTTCAAAATTACTAAAAGAAACCCAAACAAACAATGTTCCGTCGCACTGAATGTCAATGTGCACTGAATTCGCTTACTAGGTTGAACTAGGGTTAGGGGGTAATTTCCGAGGCTTATTTAGGTTTCAAAATAAAATAGAACTATTTTCGGTACCAATTTTTTTATTCCTGAATATTCCTGATTCCAAGAAAATAAGGTCGGAATTCTCGTTATCTTATCTTACTAATATTATAAAGAGGAAATATTTGATTGTTTGTTTGTTTGCATTGAATAGCCTCCGAAACTACTGAACCGATTTGAAAAATTCTTTCACTGTTGGGAAGCTACTCTATCCCCGGGTGACATAGGCTATAATCTATACCCGTGCGAAGCTGGGGCGGACCGCTAGTCTCTAAATAAAATGACAGTACCATACAGAACGACGGGCAGACGTACACGATAAAAGTTTTGCCATCTAAAAACGTATAACGTGTACCTAAGTAGTCCACGTCAAAAAAATCTTATAATTTAGCAATGGCAACTAATTGGCTTCTACTTCGTGAAGGGTAACGTGAGCAGTCTTTGTTACTCGCAAGGAGACGTCGTCGACCGTTCGGTAAACAAGACGTGACTGTTTTTGTCAGTAATGCCAGTGCACCAAAGAAGTATATAGGTAATAGTGCACACTTAGCAGCGACACAGTTCGGTTCAATAAAAGTCTTTAATGTAAATCCCTCAATACGAGTAAACTGTATTCGATAAGACCAACTGTTACTTCTATCTACAATCCTCTTTAGTGTGCTTTAGTACAGAGGCATAATTATCAGATTAAACCTGGGATCAACCTAAGCGTAGAAGAGTGGTTGATGAGAACATTATTGCCATATCATCATGCCGCGATACATCATGTTTGTGCATTTCTATTGGTCCCTCGAGTCTTCTCATCACCCATTCATCAAGGATGACTTAACGTGGACACTTGAAGCTGTAAAGCTGTTCATTCAAGGTCGCTCAGCGAGCTATGGAAAGAGAACTATGGTCGGCGTTTCTCTGAGGGGGTGGTATGCGGAATTAAGTAATTCGCCAAAGAACCAAAGTCACTGACATAGCTCAATAGTAAGCTGAAGTGGCAGTGGGCTGGTGATATCTGTCGCAGAACTGATAGCCACTTGGGGTAGACAAGTGTTTTAGAATTAGCAAACATAGTGCGGGACGCCCTGCTATACAAACAACTCAACGGAATAAGGCGATTTAAGTAAGGCATTGGCTGGTAGCGAAAAGCCGAAGATCGGGCTGAGTGACGTGACTTGACATTCTTCCATTCTGTACTTTGACCGATACCGGGCCTTTCTCTACCGCCATCACTTGCCCTAGTACATAGTACTAGGTCTTCTAATAAATTCAAACTTTTCAAATTCTATTGTTTATCTCTCCGTTTGCGTTATTTAATTAGGCACACTTGAAGTTTCTCCAACCACGCTTTGTTTGCTCTCCGTGACCTTTTACATTCAGAAAACAGTATAAATTATCGCCTCTCGAAATATCGGACACGGAAATTTAATTAGAGCCATATATTCTAGGGTAGCATTTTCGGTTTTTCTTTCGAATCTTGCTTACGTATTACGTATTCTATAGAATTTAGATGCCATCGCTCAATATGATGAAAGAAAACATCGTGAGGAGACCGGTATGTCCAAGAAAAAAAAAACGAAACTCAATGTGTCAATTGAACGAAATTTGTTTAATGTTTGTAAGTGTTAGGATGATGCTACATATAGTCGAACTTTAATTACGAAGTGTTCTCGCAGTGCCATGAACCTAGACTTTGTTTCAAATATTTGACAGGCTATGCGGTTGACTACAACACACTTGATTTTAAGTGACGCTGTGGTCTAAGATGGTAAACAGCCTGGAATGGAACTTGCTCTCAAGTGATACTGCCAGATCGGGGATTGCTGCCACTTCATGAAGAGTGACGACATTGAAGACCCACTGTGTATCTAATACCACGGTGGTTTCGGTAAGAAAGATTTTTAGAAATCAATTGTGTTATTTCTGGGTATGGCATTGCGCAATTATGTAATATTATTAGTGTTTGTTTGAACCATTTTCCTCAATGATGTAACCCCACAGCTTCTGCTGGTCGTGAGGCGGAGCTCCTAATCTTTCGGTTCTTCATGATTGGATTACGCAATATAATTTTCTACCATGCATGTATGTATTAACACTAAAATAAGCCAACAGGTTTCATCAAATTTCATCAGTTTTGGTACGTAGCCAATGCTTTTAATATACCTTACCTACCTATACCTCTATAAGAACATACGAAATAAACATTTTGTAGATTGGGGAAAGAATGCAAGGAGAAATGGAACGCAGAAATAGAAAAATAGAACGATGGGTTTTAGATGTGATTTGGTACCTCTGTAACTGCCCAACTAATGGTAAATATATAATAATAATCATATATAAAAAACTGTAACAGATAAATAATAAAACCTAATATATATTAATTAGGAGTACCTACCCCAATACATAACATAACCCCCAGCATTTTGGAAACCACACAATGCGATACGCTTTCAACTTAGAAACTGAATTCTCTAAGGCTTTCAATATAAACCTAAATATAAGCGAGTGCTTTGATGTGACCTATTTGTTGGGAATTCTTCTTTTTCAATGTTTTATAGTATAGTTATTTCGTGCATAATATTCTTCCAAGCGCTTACTCGTGATAAGTCTAGTTTGTTAATTTATGAGATGATGGTAAACTCTAGCTCTTGTAGGTTTTACTTTACTGGCATAATGGGTGGGTATCTCGTTTCGCGCTCACGTGGCTTCACATCCCATCCTGCGCGGGAGTCGCACAATGCATATTGTCTGCTCGTACTCAGAAGAATGGCCTCACTCTGTAGATAGAGTGATACAAACTCATTGTCCTCGCAAAAATGCAAACACAGATGCGCACACTGAAAGCCTGCTTGTGTGCCAGTTGTGTGTAAATGGGTAACTATATGTACATTTTAATTCTATATGTACGTTTGATCTGGTAAGTGCGTTTTACGATATGTGTAATGAAATATCCTCGTTTTTTTCGTCCAAAAACCAAACTAAACTAAACTAACCAAGCCAATGTCAGAAGGCATTGGCTTTTAATCACAGAACACATATACTTTTAATCTGCGGTCAGTGTTTTCTCTGTAGATCCGTGGAGGTTCTTAAAGATCTACGGGCGGTGGCTAATTAATTCAAGTACCTACTTGGTGGCCTTGACAAAAACTTTGAGAGATAATTTCTCCTGCAAAAAATACGTCACTCATATTGATATGGGACTTAAGGGAGTGACGATGGAACGGAGACAGAAACAATTTCGATTGCTCTGTACTATAATTAACCCGCGGTTCTACCATTTGGACATACAAATGGTATGGTATGGTTTGGTCATGTTCACAAAATATAACGCAGCTTATTATATAGTTCTATAGAGCTCACCTTTACCAGGTAGTTGAAGGTTGGGCAAGTATATCCCATTTTGTGGCAGCTGAAAAATTTCCATCGGTAGGAAAATGATCCCTGGTGTTTTCCTCGCAGTTGCCATTATAATAAATAGTCACATAAATGGGAGGCATAAGTGATATCAAGGATAGAAAGAAAAATAAGACCATATACGCAATGTTGCCTCGCTGGTTGACGCTGAAGAACTTGGATGTTGCGGACGCCATTTTTGTAGCAAATGCAGTGAATCCATGGCTGTGTAGATATTTACAGGATTTTTCGAAATGTTCAAATTATAAAGTAGCTTACAGACTACGCTATAAGAATATAACTATTAAAATATATAAATAAAATTATTGCAAATAATTAATTCAATATTCTATAGTAAAATCGGTAGTAGTAGACAGTAGTATCAGTAGTGTCAATTCAGTAGTAAAATAATGTGTCATGTCCAGGAAGACTACCAGATTTAGTAGGTACCTTCTCTTCAGCCTTCGTACTGCGACATGCCTGTTGTAGCAATACCGAATGAAATCACATCCAGTCATGCATTGCAGGAATCATCAGCCTTTGCTTTGCCCTTTGCTCGATGCATCAGTCAATAAACGTCCACTGAACATGGCCTTAGGAGGGATCTTAGGGATGGGTGTTGTTATAATCCCCACGCTTGCTGACTACTTGGGGATCGCAGCTCGTTCATCGTGTACTAATAGGATGCTGCGTCCAGAACTACCGGAGGATGGGCATCCTACGTACGTACGTGGACGTAGTTTTAGGATTACCCGGGTCCCACCGCTGTTTATCCACATGTATAACTAGAAATTCATAACCAGTTACGAAAAAATATTTTTCTTCGCTGTTTCATGACCAGTCATGGACGGCGTTGGAGCTGGCTAGTATCAGCTAGTATTCTATATACAATTATATTATGTTTACCTTAGATCAGACGAACAAGGGCGGAGATTTGATATGGTGTCGTGGTGGGTGCGAACGCATCAGGCCTAAATCAGGCTTGATGCCTTTAGTCGAACTCACCCTGCAGACGACCTTCGCGACCCTTAGATCTATACTTTCAAAATAGAATATGATCGATAAATTCCTTCGGTGATGTACAAAATAAATAAGACTAGCTTTATGAGGTTGATCTCATACTGACATCATCTTTACTTACAAATGATGATGATATTAAATAACACGTTTGATTTTCCTTTTAAAGATACCTAGCCTAATGAAGATGCGATACGTGATAATGTTTATCTAAAAGGTCTTTCAACAAGGACAGGTCGATGTTAAAATTGAATAAAAGAAGATGTGTGTGAGTAATTAACGAAATTTATTTTTTATTTGAAAAGCCCATTTATGCCATTATGGATGGAATATGACATCGTTCAAATGTCCGCCGCGGCGTCGTATAGTGGCACGAATCCGAGGGGTCCAATTTTTAATGACTCTGCTGCATAGATCCGGCTGAATCTGAGCGAGGGTCTGCGTTATGTTGGCTTTCAGAGCAACAGTCGATTGTGGCTTATTGGCTTAGACCTGCAATTTCAGAAAATCCCACAAGAAAAAGTCTAGCGGAGTCAAATCACACGATCTTGGTGGCCAATTCACGTCACCTCTGCGAGAGATAACCCTACCCTCAAACCGTTAATGCAGAATGTCCATTGTGTCGTTCGCTGTGTGGCAAGTAGCGCCATCTTGCTGGAACCACATGTCGTTCACGTCCATATTGTTCAATTCAAGCCAAAAGAAATTGTTTATCATTGATCTGTAGCGCTCGCCGTTGACGGTGATGGCCTCGCCCACGTCGTTTTCGAAGAAGTACGGACCAATGACGCCGCCAGACCAAAATCCGCACCAAACAGTAACTTTTTGTGGATGCATTGCCACCTGGTGAACCTCATGTGAGTTGTGGTCATCCCATATACGGCAATTTTGCTTATTAGCAAAACCATTCATCCAAAAATGTGCCTCGTCGCTAAAGATTATTTTTCGGCCAAAATCGGGGTCCTATTCCAAGCGTTCCGAAGCCCATTCAGCGAACACACGGCGTTGTCTATGGTCATTAACTTTGAGCTCTTGGGTCAGTTGGATCTTGTACGGATGCAGGCCCAAGTCCCGACGCAAAATTCTCCAAGTTGAAGTCTACGAAAGGCCGAGTTCTTGTGCACGGCGAGAAATGGACTGCCTCGGAGTCTCCTGAACACTCTCACGTACAGCGGCGATGTTCTCGGCCGATCTGGCGTTCCTTTGACGTAAAGGTGTTGGTTGGTTGTTTACTGAACCGGTCGTCTCAAATTTGGTCACCAATCGTTGGAGAGTAGACTTTGAAGGGCCACCGCGTCTGCCGTAAAATGGGCGCAATGCGCGCAACGTTTGCACTAACGAACACTCATTTTGATGATAAAGTTTTATCATTTGCACATGCTGCTCAACCGTGTAACTTGCCATGGTGATTTGGCATCAGTGACTGAATAAGAAAAAACAGATTTGACAGATGCCGCCAAAACAAAATGCCCGCCACAGATTATTAACATCGACCCGCTCTATTTGAAAGACCCTTTACAAGTACTTAGTTCTACCTACTCTACCTAGGTTTGATTAAAAGGAATTGTCGTTACCTTATAATTATAACCTACCTACTTCCATAATTTTAGATACGATACGATTTTAGATACAGGTATAGCACGAGCTTTTTGTGATAAAAAAGTATTTAAACTGCCGAAACTGAACAAATGGAACCGCCTAACTTTGTTTATATCCGACTCGAAGGACCAAAACTGAAAATGTACCAAAGGGAAATCGCTCTATTTAGAGAGATGAATAAATGGCACTAATACGACGATTATTTTTGTTTAAAAACTAGTTAAGCTACTCGTGAATCAGGGCAGGCAGGGTAGTTACCACCCATCCGGATTTGTTCGGGCTCTCAGACCTTTGTCCGGCTTTGTAATTTGTTTGGTTTTTTTAACTTGGGCGATGTAACACGAGTAAATCTTGATAACGGTACCCTACAAACAAAACCAAAATCTTATTCAAAATTAACCAACATACAGATGCACGGATTTTTATTGAAATATCCTACTTTATGTAAGAACTTTTCTAATTTTTTTATGGTAACCCTACTCGTAGGTAGGTTAGGTACTAGGTATACATATTGGAAAGCGCAATCGACGAAGGCACGCTTTAGAGATCTGCAGACCTAGCTAGGCAGAGTAGGGAGTCACTGCGGTTGCTTTCGCAAGTTCCCGTCAGCATTACCTACAAGTCTCGCGGATAGAAAGCGCCGCGACCTCACTTTCACTTCCCTAGCGACCGAATGAATAAGCCAGCCGTCATGCAACACACCTTAGCTTGCTCATTATTGGCTTACTGAATGAACTTTGAAAGGTAAACGAAATCCTTGATTGCAGCTTGTATACTTTCAAGGAGGAGAATAAGCTGCAGTCCAATTCATGCAGTTGACTTGGGAGAGCCACTGTTAAATTTTATGGCTATAATTTAAGAAAAATATGCTAACCCCGGCAGCAGTTACATATTTCAGCGGTTTGGGTTCGAGACATTAGGCCCTTGGGAACGGGAGATCACCTCCTTTTCAAAAATCTTTCAAGGCGCCTGGTTAATGCAATGCTTGTCCAAATAATACCCAAATACCCAATTTCGTTTACTTGCAACTTGGAAGACATTTTTTAAAGTTATTTTGATTTAAAGACACTTTAATTGATTTTGATAAAATTTCTATGGGACCGATCTGAAAGTACCTAAGTACTATCAAAGATTATTATACTATAATAAAATAATTTAATTTATATTAATCCTTTCAAATAACAAAATAATTTTCCACATTTCCAAATTATAATTGACGGAGTTCTGAGTTAACAAACATTTTAACAATAACAAAAGAATTGAGAACACCCTCCTTTTTTAAAGTCGGAAAAAATAGAAGGCCGTGTGTAAAAAAAATTAGGTTCTTTATTTGGCAAAATCTGCAGATAAATTGGCCGAACTGTGCAATGCAAGTGCGATGGGACGAAGTAAGTATAAAAAGTGCATAAAAGGTACAGGTGATTCGCTCGATGACACACGATGGCATTGGTAGCCAAGCGTAAAAATAGCTTTCCATATACCTACGTTCTATAATTTCTATACGCATTGAAGACCTCATAGAACTTTCAGCAGTTCATGTTGATATTCACTTTATTACTGAAATGAAGCATATCTAACGACCATAAACATTTATAAAGGATTCTGAGAATGTCATTCATGATGCTCGTTGAGTCAATTTACTCAGTGTCAATTGATTTCCAATAACAGTTTACAATTGAGACGGAGGACGCATGCGGGGCCCGCTCAATTGTTATATAATCAACAATCGGCTGGAACAATTCCAATAACTCGCCACGTTTACAAAATAAAATACCGTAACTCAACTCAACGGGGGTCTTCTTTACTCAGGACCAGCGGTTTTATTACGTAACTTTTATTGTAATAGCCTTCATTTAAAGCCAGACCGGCCTGAATACAGATCTGATGGGCTTCGTGATACCCAGACTGGGTTTCTTGAAGCCGAAAGCAATTACCAGAAAAGGTACGTAATACGGGTCCTGGATGTTTTCTCCCGAACAAACACTTTTAAATATGGATAAAAAGAAGGTAGGTACATACAATCCGCATTACAAAGGCAAATAATCCGTATAACCATAACCAATACGATCACGAAGCGTGAAGTCAAGAAAACGTTTCATATTTACGACATATTTTGCTTTTTGTACGGTGTTTACGAATAGCCACTATTATGTTTTATGGAGTTGGTTCTCAGCTCTGCATTTATGATTGCCTGTTCTACGACCAACACCCAATACGAAGAGGGCATCAAAGTAGACATTTTCCAATTCAAAACAACGCAACCTTTATATCATCTGGTGCGCAGTATTTTTTGACAGGTAGGTAGGTAAACTTCCCTCCAATGCATTTTTGGTGGAGGAGGCGAACATTTTTACGGTGTTTTAGGGTTCACAGATGCTATCTGACCCAGATCGCAATTAGATAAGGCTAAAATTGAAGGTTTGCTGAAGTAAAATTGTACGTACTTACATGGAAAATAACATTTTGTGTGGGACAGGATGCACGGCACAGTGGAGCGAGACGGTTGCGCACTATAGCACGGAACATTCTGGCTAGCTATAAATGAGATTTTCACCCTTAAAATGAGGTTGCCAAAGTGGTTTTTCACCTAACAGCTAACTGCTACTTACAACGTTTATGCTGTCATCGGCTATAACGTTTCACACTCGCTGACGTCCCGTAAGCTCCGGAACTGGCTGTAAGCGAGTTGCAATCGTGTTTCTTTTTAGTAAAGATTGAAATTCTAAAAGAAGGTAGTAAATTCTGGGCTATTCCAGAGTGTGCGGGTTCAGTTCCATGAACCGCTTCCGCCGCTCCTTCCGTCTCGGGTTGCTGGCTGCAAACATTCCTGGGCCGGACACCCGAGCTGGTTCAGGAATGCTGGCCAGACGGCGATGCGCTGATGCCAGATAGCTTAATGCTCTCTCGAGAGGCGACCTCACTAGCATTCCTATCCTAGCCAAGGCTGTTTGCTACTATTCTGTACCTATTTTACTCAAATGGCATAATTAGGTATTATGGGAGTCCTACGCAGTTGCGCAGAACTTGTTGCGACGCACGATGTTGCGGAAAATAAAATTATAAAAATAATGCCAAATTTCATGATTCTAGGTCAACGGGAAGTACCCTATAGGTTTTGATATCCTTGTGAAATCGTAAAATATGCGACATAAACGGTCATATCTTTTGATTGCGTAAACTTACAATTTGATTTTTTCACGGCTGAAAGAAACCGTGGATTTGAGTATTTGATATAAATTTCAACTTGATATCTTTACGTGTTCTTGAGAAAAATGGTCTAGATAGACGGACGGACAGACGGACAACAAAGTGATCCTATATGGGTACCGTTTTTTCCTTTTGAGGTAAGGAACCCAAAAAAAATTGATTTTTGCACCAAATATTTACAACACTATAGATAATAATCCCTGTAGCCAAAATCGGCATAGATTGCCAGTCTTAATTTCTATGACTACTTACATATATATAGCTAAATATTTTGTTCTGATTCACAATTTTATCACAATTATTTGAACTTTAGTTTCATTCATAACTCATCAGTGTCATCATTGTTGTTGACAGTATCGGGACGTGCATTATCAGTAATGTATTTTATGTATTCTTCGAAGTCTGGCTCAGATGTTGGAACTTGGGACACGACATCTCGACGTTTTTTATCTATTTGTGTAAACCGTGAAGCGTGAGAATGGGTGAAGGGCTCGGTCTCATGTCTTCTCATTCACGAAACATGGTTGTAAAGCGGTCCCACGCACATTTGTGGTCCACATGGCCGAGTATCCCCTGTGGGCGCCACCGCCTTCATTACTTGTGTCAAGTTACAATGCGACAAAGTCATCAATGAATTATCATAACGGAAGCCATAAAATTTGACACGTTTCTGCAGTCCGCACTACTATTGTCAAGTGTGTGATTATTGTTAGATTTTATTGTAGAAATCAGTTCGAGTTCTTTCTAAAACATGATAAAATGCAAAAAAGCGAGTTATGTGCCTGCGATATTTTCGGACAAAAATACCAATTTCTGTCACTTTTGTAAAGTACCTATTGAGAAACATGGAAGTATTGCGGAAACATGGAAGTTACGGGGATAAATTATCGATTACCCTAGAATCAGCCAACTATAAATTGCTTATCTTATGTTTATGTCCCATTGAAATGTCACACTTTTAACAGATTTATTCTCGTGTATTTTACATTATTTTAAGGGACGAAAAAATTAATAGGTTCTCTAGTCGACGCGTATAATTATATATTTTTTACCGACGATAGAAGGAGGTTATCAATTCGACTGTATTTGTTTACACGATTAGTTGTGCTAATTATGTATTTGTTTTGATGATTCTTTTTTGTTTGATAGATCATACTTCAGAGATGGTCCCATATAAATTTTATCAACTTTGATTAAGCGCTTTTTGAAAAATTCAACAAATTCCAAAAATACGTACACAGATGACCTTTTGGTTTGTGGTTTAAAAGTTTTGATATAAAAGTTTTGACTTTCAATCTCTGTTTTGACTATAGGTAAAGGTAGTCTTGAAGTTGGTTATCTTTTTCCAAAAAATAATTAGGTAAGTACTTATTAATTTTCTACCACGCTTTACTTTACTGAGCAGTCCGATTTTGATGTTTTTTGTGTTTTTCTTCTTAATAGGTACTTGACGTTTCGAACACTCCGACTGTCATCACAGGTAGATTAGAGGATGGATGTCTATAGAATCGTTATGAAATGATATTTACGAGTACCGCCAACGATTTTATGTTCCATCCAAAAATAGCAAATTTCAGCACTACACTTTCTTCAACAGTTATCTAACTACTCTTTGCGGCATTTTTGTTCCATAAGATAAGAGAGTTCATGAACGCCCGATTCTTACAGTCAGAGCCACACATGGATAACGTTAGGTAGGTCCTATACTCTACATACACTTCTCAATGACATGCATTCATGAGTTATGGGAACATTTTTTCGGGAGCGTAACGGTTTTTGTATTATTTTTTGTCGCCTTTGACCGTGTGAAAAGACTTCAATGGATGCAGCATGTGTATGAAACTCCCATTTATCGAAGAGCTGCAATATCTCATAGCTTCCCTCAATTGTTAAAGGATGTTTGTAAGTTTAAAGGGGCGAGGGAGCTCTTTCTTATTTGGTGGTGCACTCGGCGTCTTCAATGAGCTGATTCTTTGAGAATAAGTTCTTTCTCTAGACATTGTTCAGTGTTTTCTCACGAAGTTGTTGATGAGAGTTGTGCAAGCAGAAAATTTATTTTCACAATTCCATGAAGTTATTTAGTAAAGCTTATCACAAAACAAAATGAAAAACAATCTTTCAGCTAAAAATAGAACACAAACATGCGCCGTAATTTTTAGGGTTCCGTACCCAAAGGTTGAAAAAAGGGACCCTATTACTAAACCATTTTTGTCTGTCTGTCTGTCCGTCCTACCTTTTAACTGCTATATCTTTCGTACCTTATAATATAAAAACAGTTGAAAGATGTTCAAGTCAGTTTCACAGAATAGGTATGTAATGTTACGGCTGATTAACAAGGAATTAATAATAAAGTCAAAAAGTAAAACTAAAGGTCTCCATTCAACTAAATTTTTTTTGTATTTGCTCTAGTGTAAAAACGGTTATATGTATTTACAAGCGTCAAACTTCGCATGATTATACACTCTAAATTAAAACAAAACATAATAAATACTAGCCAGTGTGAGTCGGTGACAAAATTCTGGACACCGAAGTTAAGCAACGTGGGGCGCACTCGGTACTTGGATGGGTGACCGCCTGGGCGTGGTGTTGTCTTTTTGCACTACTTTTTTGTACTTTAGTAATTAACAATTTATGTGCTGGTAAGGTGGTCAGTGCACGAGACCGACTTACACTTTGCTGGTTTATTTATCTACGTGATTAAAACAATCAGTTACCGTATCTAATTTAAACATTGTTATAAGTATTACGAGGAAATCAATCATAATAACAAAGCCCGGAATAACACGTCAAAACATAATGATTAAAGTTATTTCCTATTACAAAAGTGGAATGTTCTTGTTTGTCTGTCCGTCCTTCACGTGATTAGGGGGCATCGACTTGCCCTAAATTACTTAACGCGTTTGAGCTCATTAAAACTGTATTAGTTAATTACATATTAAAATTCGGTCAATACTTTAGTTGATTGAAAACTTAGTAAATAGACAATGACGTCGATTCTGTTAGAACCATTTTCCAAACTAAAACAAAAATTCACAACTCTAAAATTGTTCCGTCTTTGCAACGCTTCGTGGTGTGTCGCGGAACTCGCGGAAGAAGCAGCGTAGGTAAGCCTCTAGGTGGACCGACGACAACATTCGCGGGCATCCAGTGGATGCCAGATGGCAGGCTGTCGTTCAGTGTCGAGTTCCAAGAAAAGTGGACGCCATCTGACTGACTATAAGGCCTGTTTTAGCCAAATTATTCTTATAAGAAAAGTTTTACCAATCATACAAGGAATCATATGGAGGAACAGCGTAGGGGATATCCAAAGACGTTAAAACAGATTGGTTTTATGAAACCATTTTCCAAAACATATTTCCAGTCCCAAAAATATAAACTATGACTGAAGCTGTTTATATGATTCATGTAAAGATTAACGATTTTCTTCTTGCTTATAATGTTAAATAAGACAGCCCTAAATTATTAAATAAGACCAGTCCATCATCTATCTCTGTTGTGTTTAGTCATAGACTAATCTGTCTATGGCATTGTAGCTCCCAAACGGATAAACCGATTTTGATTTAGTTTTTTTGTTTGAATGGTAACTTGATCGAGTGTTCTTAGCTACGATTCATGAAAATCTGTACAGCTGTTTGAAGACTATCAGCCCTTTAGTATTTTTTTTTGTACTATACTTGTTTGGTACTGTTTATATGTGATAATAAGAACATATTCCAAAATATCCCCTAGTCCGTTCGCAAATCTCGGCGTGACCTTACCTCGGCGTGGTATGCGGCGCGGGCGCAGCGTTCTCACGGGAACGAGCGGTGATTGCACCGCATTACGTCCCGCACTGGGTCGGTACTACCGCTGTACATCAACCACTAACCGTGGACGAGTCTTTATCATTACCAAACTTATTTTTTATTTTAAATTTAAAATGCAACTCTACGTACACCAGCCCCCCCGATTCTACTAAACAAATTGTCTTTAAATTGTAATTGTTGCGATTTTAATTGTATAAATTGCCTCAAAATTAACCGTTTTTTTAAATATTCTAAGTTATAATATTAGGTGGATGTATTTTTTACAATACAAAATTTTTAAAAATGTAAATTTTGAGGCAATTATTTAACAATTAAAATCGCAACAATTTCAATTTAAAAACAATTTATTTGGAGAATCGAGGCCCTGGGTCCGTGACTTTTATTATACTTACTACTACTACAATCATTTTATTAACTTTAGTAATTTTACTTTTGTTATTCACAATACATATTATCAAACATTAATATACATTATTTTTAGTCGGGTAAGTTAGTACGACATTACTGCGGCGGCCAGCAACAGAAGAATTTATGAACGTACGCAAATGGTACGTAAAATGTGGGCCGAGCCAAATAGGTACACGTACTTTTCTCAGGTGTTGTGTGGATATTCACGTTAAAATATCCATAAACATTTTTAGGGACAGAAAATTGTATTATGCGCTACTCAAAAAAATTACATTAACGAAAACTTTAATTATTAATTAACAATTACAACATAAAATAACTAAATAAAAACTTAACTAAAATACTATTATTGGAGGGAAAGCTGAAGCAAACGCAGAATGCTGGCGGCATTGCCACGTTAAATTAAAATGCCATTTTTAAATTTTTGGCCAATTTTAAATTTTCAATGAGATGTTGCCTAGCAACCAAACTATGGAAAAATCATTTTGAGATGCAAAGTTGAGATGGCTATATTGGAAATTCACGGCTTGTACACAATCTGAAGACATCTGTGGAATACATCAATTATTATTTCAGTTGCAACCAATGATCTTATATGATATGTATCTTATATATACTCTTTGGTTGCAACAGGAAATTACAGTTCCTCTTCAGCCCCACTAAATTGTAGTAAGTACAAAAGGTGGTCTTATCGCTAAAAGCGACTACCTTAATGTGAAGTCATGTGATGCCGCGGTAAAAGGATTTAATTTTAATGGCAAAATTATTTTACATCAAATCTGTGATGCCAACTCCACATAACAAGGTAGCTGCGTAAACTGCGCGACTTTTCCCTTTGGAGCGCGGTTGCGCGACTCGTTTCCAATCAACAATGGAATGCGCCGACTTTTTGGTCCGACTGTACGCGGCCTGTTTGGATCCCGGGAAGAACGAGTTTTTATGCTGACGATACTTCAAGCACTAACTCAATTGGAAACAGGGACCTTGGATTGCCTTAACAGTTATTATAGCGCGTGCTTTTATCAGGCTGTTGCTCTCTAATTATTGAGTGTTTACTAATCCATAGGTGTATTATTTTTCATCATCATCGTTATGATCAATCTGTCTGCTGGAGATAGGCCTCTCCCAAGACAGCCACATAGCCCCAATTTTGGCTTTCCGCTTCCAACCACTGCCAACTGTTGACGACGTGATTGACGCATCATCATCATCAGCAGTAGCAGCAGCGGCCAGAAATCGTCCACTGTTGAACATAGGCCTCCTTTAAACTCCACACTGAACGAAAGCCTGCCATCTGCATCCACTGGATGCCCGTGACTCTCACAATGTCGTCGGTCCATCTAGTGGTCCCATGGAAGTTTTAGGGTATAAAACGTCCTTGAGTGGTCCAGATTCCAGATTGACGTAGGTATCCAATCTGTCAATCGACTGTTTTGATCGGATTTTGATATCAATACCTACATTTTCTTACAGAATAGGTGACTTGCCTAGTTACTTAAGCTCTGTCCAGTTTAGTAATACGAATTCCACGAAATGGTCCATGTGCCATTGTTTCAACGCACCGATTCTCTTGTGCGTTGAAATCCGCATACGCGACAAAATAACACAATGTAAGTTTGCACATACAAGTATTTTCCCCACATAATAAATATGAGTTAGTAAATGTCGTTAAACTGGACCCAGCTTTTGATTCCAGATTTAAGTTCGCTTGTCAATCCAGCAGACAGCATTCCTGAATAAGAATGAAAATGCAGATAATAGCAACTAGCTGATCACATTTTTATATACGTCCCTATTATAGGCTCTGAAATTATTCTGACAATAGATTGTTTTTTTTTTTAATTCTATTTTATTGTCGACCTAGGATTTGAGCTCTTCGTTCTGAATTTCTGCCTGTCGCTGCTGCTTCAATTTTTTCATATTACTGCGGTCCAATGCAACTATCTGAATTGACTAGGCGAGCATCTACATCACCAACTATTTTCAACCATCCGCAGCTTATCCTCAATTGGTGTCACTTGATGTTAATATATTCCTTCCCAAGTTAATTTCCTCTTTTCACGTTCCTCGTAAAAAAAAACAGAAATTGCGACTTTATGAAAGTAGATAAAGTACTAAAGGGATTCTTAGAGTTCTTTGACTCAATGTTTATCTTGTAGGGTAGTTTCAATGGCTTCTAATCTGTCGTTAACTTGTTTTCTTTATAATAACTACTCACTTCTTTGTCATAGAGTATTGATAACAAATGTATCACAGACTTATAAAATAAGGGACGAGCGTACGTTTAGTTTTGAGTTTTGCATTAATATTTTGTGAACTTAAAAATGTTTACATAAGATAGTAGATACCTACCTACGTAACTTATTTGCTTATGCTGCTGGCCTTTTGGAAAAACTCGAGTCCTAAAACAGGCAATGGAGAGATGCTCGGAGTTTCTTTGCGAGACAAAATCTGGAACGAGGATATTTGCTAAAGAACTACAGTCACCAATATAGCTGCAAAAATTTGCATGTTGAAGTGGCAATGGGCAGGCCACATCACTCGAAGAACCGATAACCGATGGCGAATAAAGGTTCTTTAGTAGAACCCACGAACCGGAAGACGCAGAGTAGATAGACCTTCTACTAGACATCATCGTAAGAATCGCGGGCATCCAGTGGATGCAGATGGCAGGATGTCGTTAAGGGGAAGGCCTATGTTCAGCAGTGGACATCTTATTGATGATGAAGATGACGTATGTTATTATTTAAATTTCATCGATTAATTTACTGATCAAGAGCGACGTTAAATTGCCTATTTATCTCAAGAATTCTGTAAATAAGTAGATACGCAATAACTTCATTGCATCTATTAGGATTGTGACTCAGAGGTAGGTTCTGTTGATCTTCGCCCACGTTTTCGTACCTACCCATACCCACGTTTAATGCTTATTATAAAGCTGTTGGCTATGGCTATGGCTATAGTATGTTGCCATTTTGGATGGAACCCACACAGTAGTGAACCATATTTAGGTATTACGGTTTCAGTCGCTCATTAGCGGTAGTTAAAAACTTTATTCGGCTATAAATTTATTTGATTGTTCACTTCAAACAATGTATTCGTATTAGGTGACCGAAAAAATATATTAGGTTCAGAATTGAGATTGTTACGCGGTACTCTAACTAAATAAGTATTACTTTCCACTCCTAGACTAGATGTTGAAACGAAAAGCGATACTGCAAAGTTTTGTAGTGTAACAATGTATGTACATTAAACTTTGTACTTTGTATAATAATTTATAACGTTATTCAAGATTTTAAACCATTATCCATTAAATTTAAGCAATACCTACAATTGGCTATGTAGCTGCTAACTTTACCATAGAACAAGACAATAGTACAAATAAAGTTAACAGCAGTTTAAATAAAAGGCTACGACTTACGACTGCTTTTCTATCTACCCTTTTTTCGTTATGTACATCCTTTGATGGAGGAATTAAGGCTATACAAGCCGGAATTAGTTCACCAAGGATGTAGAGTAATTATTTTTTGTATTTTCATTTTGCGATTTCGTCTCTCTGCGATGAACTAAACCTACCATGTATTCGCTACGTGATGTGGTAGTTTTCGATCTAGTCAATCTAATACTAACCCTTTTTTATTTAGGAATAGGCTTGCGTTTGACCTCCAACTCGCCTGGTGTAAAGCGATGATGCGGTCTACGATGGAGCACGCTTGCCTAGTAGAGAACTATTCACTAGTGATTTGAAGACGCCCCAAATCACCCAGTTAGTTTTCTTTTGGACGCGATAGAGTCCGATCGCTGCTCTGGCTCTACAAAGCTCTGACTTTGGGTTGGGGTGGAACTTGACCATCCTAGGTTTGGTACTTAGGTTCATTTATATTTAGAGGATTAGTCATGTTATAATCGCTGGAAGGAATTTTATTGTGGTTTAGAAGTGATTCACGTTACAGTTTTAGTGATGGATAATAGTTATTTAAGTCCAACAAAGGCTAGGTAATAAACATGGACTTCATTCGTAGAGCAGAGTCGAACTAACGGTGCGGCCTTTCTATAGAAGAGCGAATCAACTCGCTGCCTAAAAACTAGCTGGCCGTTAACCTCGAATAGTGTCTCATGATTCATCTAGGAAACGATAGTTACGAAGTTTTTTTTTTAATTTCTCAGTATAATTCAGCCACAGTATACAGAAAAGTAAGTACGGCATTGGCAATACACAACAAATTTATTTTCTAACTACCCACACATTTTGTCTAAAATAGCCCTGAAACGATTTCTTGCCTTATTTTTAGCCACGTTGCACTAATTATCCATAAATGAAGTCATGTCTTTCAAAACCCACATCTGGGCACCTGTTTTGGTGCGATCGAGATTATCTCGCTCTCTTTTACTGTCATGGTATGTCTAATGAGACACTGTGATCGAGATGATCACGACCGCACCCGAATTTGGGTCCCCGATCGAGTGAACCGATCTGAATCAGGACTGCATTATACAGGAGTGTGCCAGATGGTTATTTCGGTCGCTGACTCGATGATGAGCCATCACATGAGATCACCAGTTTGCTTTAACAAAGTAGCCCGAGCATTTGATAAAAAGGTCGAAGATTCCTTTTAAGAAGTCGTCTCAAAGTTCAATGCCACCGCCAGCTACAGCCACCTTCAGAAGGACTAAATTATTATTCTGTGCCGCCACCAGTAATGTTTTTCAAAACAATTGCCTTTTTTGTTCCAGGGAGGGTTTTGGCGTTGCACGACTTGTGCATTTGACACTGTCAAATATAATACAGAACTGCAGAAAATTGTGAAGACGCCACTATCGCAAATAAACTCCACACTAAAACAGTTTACAAGATATATTGAACACTTTTTAGCAGTTTTTTTTTTGTTGTGTCATAAGTAAAAAACAAATTTTATTAAACACTAAACTTGCAATTGTTTCACTGCGAAAAATTAGCTAAACACATGTCTAAAGCGTTTTTAAATCTTTTGTGGTAAGACGGTTAGTGTTATTTTCTTTATTCATACAACTTAGATTTTACATACGTAAGTAGCAGTAAGAATGCAGTATTACAAATCTTAAAAAATTTTAATATACGCAAGGAAGAAAATGCACGAAGCATGGGACTCAATTACTTGGTTTGTTGTTTTTTTTTAAATTCACCTTTTCAGTAAAATTTATTTGCTAGTTGAGTGGCAAAAACATTCCGATTTGATTTTCAATGCTAATCGATTTTCATCAATATGTAGACAAGAAAACCACAAACCTGTTTGTGCGATGTGCACGTGAGATTTTCCACAGACACGAGAAAACACATTGTTTATTCAAAATCTTAGAATATTTTGCATTCTTGGTAAGATATTATATGCGATAGTGACTCATGGTTATGAAATAAGACGCAACTACGAAGGTACTAGGAATAGAGTATAGCTGAACAATCGTCCGTGGGAATGGAAACTTTAGGAAAAACAATGCGTGAGAATGGGACCTAAAAAGGCACACAGGCATAAGCATAGGTGTATACCCCAGGTATGGACTATGGATAGATTGTGGTAGGTATTTTTAATAGACAAGGGCGCAGCCACTTGCCCGGTACGTGCAGGGGGCAGCAGCTGCCCTTCTAGCAGGGCGTGAGTAAATGCTCCCGGATTTTAATAATTCGGTATGTAAAGTTTTTTTTGTTGTATTTTTTTATATTTTTATTTCGTAGATAAGGCTATTTTAAGAAACTAATTTCAATATTTTTGTTTTCTATTGAGTAGTTATTTTACAATACTTTTTTGAAAATTGAAATTATCTGACGTCACCATATAGCACAAAATTTCGTTGCGTTGAGAAGTCGAAAAAAGCACCCTTTATTGGCAGCCCTGAAAAAAGCCAGACAGTCAAACCACAGAAATGAAAAAATATTCTATTCTGTGTGACGAACAGTGTGTCAAATGTATAATATTTTTATTCTTAAAAGGCACAGAAAATAAAATGCTACGTCGTGACGTCATTTAGAGGTCAATGAAAGTCGAATGATTTCTTAGTTTTATGTTAAAATAAATGGCACCTTATCGTTTTAAAGGGTCAGAGTAGAAAAATAGGCTTGTTCCCAAATGAGTCCAAAATTTTTCCCACCGGCGCCAAAAAATATTTTTATATTTGAGTAGGTATTCAATTTATTCCCATTATTATTATTTTATATTAAAAAAAAAAACTTAAGGTACCAAATTATTACCTTAATAATGCAGGATAAGTCCCGATAAACATTTGAAACAAGTTATACCTATTACTATTATTTTTACTCAGATATTTTCATGTAAGTTTAACAATAGAAATCTGATAATTTTGAAAAATACAAAAAAAAAAAACAGTAGCAATAAATCGATTGCCAAAGATTTAAAAATTCAAACTAAGTATATAAATGCAATTGAAACTCAAAATGAGAAATATTTCCGAAGCGCTCAATCAGTAAATATCTGTAAGAAAAATTGTTTTTTGTGTGATTTTTTTTGTTGATTTTAAATATGTGAGGGTTTTAACTATAATACTAAGTAATTTTGTTAATTTTGTATATAAGTTGCTTTTTTGTTGATTTTTTTATAATTACAATTGTAACGTTTTCTTTATTTACTTGTTTAGTGTAAGATTGAACGGCAGTGTTTGCTTCGCGCTCGACTTGGAGGGGGAACTGCCGTGCCCCCCAATTAGTACCTGTGATATAAAGTTACACGAATAGTTAACAAATTACGCAGTGATTAAGAGTCTGTTTTTAAGAGTGTGATTTAGAATTTCGTTTTCGTGTGTTAGGCCTAAGTTTTTTTTAAATAATTATATACGTAAACTGTGATTGACGTTAATAATGTAAGACTGTAAGAGTGTAAGATTATAATTAGTATAACTTGTTATATATCCCAAATATAAGACTAATTTTATTGTTCGCTCGTTAGTGTTCGCTAGCCTCTTTGTGGTGAAAGATCATTACTAAGTTAGTTAAAATAATTATATTAAAAACCACCTTCTAAAAGCAAGTAATTTGTTGTTACACGCCATTCATGTAAGAAACTACACCTTTTCATACTAAAATTGGCAATGAAGTTTATTTGCATTAAATTTTTCTTTTTCTTTTCAAGTGTATATAAACGTTTTGGCGTATAAAAATCACCTACACCAATGTTGGCTACATGAGAGGTTAAGTATTTAGACATAAAGAAACTAGTAAAATAGCATTATTTTGCTGATCGTACTAAAACAAATCTTGGACTCGTTTGGGAATGAAAAATTAATTAATTTTATTATTTAAATTTCTTGGACCCCGATGGGAACTGATGTATGAAAGATTATTTTCAGAGAACAATGGCTTGGACCCGTTTGGGAACAAGCCGAAAAATAAGGGTTAGTAACATAAAATCTCGAAATGGTTTTGGAATTGGCATAGGTTAATTTTTTTTAGCATACCGAATTGTTAATAAAATCATTTTGAGCACATTGCATTTGCCCGTTACTGGCCCTAAATTGGTTGGTGGTATTGGTTACCTACGCATAGTAAGCATTTGAAGTACTTAATAAGTACTATATTGGTGATGTTACGTCAGTATTTATCAACAAAAATTATAAATTTAGTTATTGATAAAATACAGTAAAATACAATAAAATAAATATGTCGTAGATTTGACAGATTACGTGAGGCAAATTTTTTTTTTTTTTTTTTTGGTACTTCCATGCCTATAAACTCATATTCCCAGTAGTTCATAGCCGCGTCGATTCTGTCATACCGCTCACTAAACTAAACCAATATGACAGGACTAAAATTATCTGCCTCTCTTTGCATTTTAATATGTGAGAGAAGGATGCAACAATTTTAGAACTGCCAATTTAGATTAGTTTAGTTTAGAGTACGATGCCATCGTTGTTTCAAGCAAAGATCGCTAGTACCAGACCTAGTCTGCCTCTTTTGACATTATATTTTTTAATGAAATCATAAAAAAGTTAATATCTATAACTATAACTATCTATTCGTAAAATAAAAGTCAAATCTCACATCAATGAGACAAATAGAGTATATTATTTACTCACGATTCCTTTGCGTAGCCCTAATTTCAAAGAAAGGATCTACGATGCGTAGCTAGTTTGTGGTGTCCTTTGTAATATATAATGGCATATTTATAATGGCTTTGTAATATATAAGATAATTCTACTGCCTGCATTTATGATTGTTTAAATTTAAAATAGTTGAATTTCCTTAAATTTATTACGTCGAAAACAAAATGACGTAGAACGCGAATTTTACTGCGTCGTGGCCTTCAAACATTTTAAGTAGGTAGGTGTCTGTTTTTATGAGTCTAGGTACCTACTAAATTGGGAACTAGCTAACGACATGAATAGGCTACTATTAGCCTAGTCATGTTAATCATATCATATATAAAAATTGGGCATAACTACGGTTAATAAAATAGTTTGTAAGAAAATAACAAAAGAAAAGGATATGCCATTTTTAACATTTAAAACACAAAAAATCACTACATTACAAACCTTTTTCTAATTTCGTCTAAAATTTGATACCTAAAATGTTAGTTCCATTTCCATTTTTTTTGCCAAACAGTAAACCATAAAAATGCGAGGTCTATAGTAGAAACCGTAAGGTTTTTCTTTGGCGCTTACACAGTCGTGCGTTTCGCTTCTTCTATTTTTGAGGTTTTTGCAATATTTTTCAAAAAGTATACCTGTAATTAAATATGTACCATTACGGTTCTCTCCATATTTATAAAATCTGTATATTGAGATATCGTAGCCATCATTTAGTAAAAAGGTACAAGAATGAAACCAAAAAAAAAAACGGGAGAAAAAGAGCAAATCAGTCAGTTTTTTTTTCTATCGAGCAAAATTTCCTTAATCGTGTTTCGGTCTTAACAGTTTCCTAGATAAAACATTAAATTTTGATATGACAAATAAGCAGATAAACTAAAACTGAAAGACCAAAATTGCTAAAATTGGGAAAAGAGGGTCAAAACGGAGGAACAAAACGTAGATCGCATCATCGCTTAACATAAGGCGAGTTGGCGGTCAAACGCAATACAATTATTAAACAAAGAAAAATTATAGATACTCATTTGACAGTCAGTCAAACAGAAGAGCAGTCAGCCAAGGAGACTTATATTTCTTTGAGCTTTAACATTACAGGAAAAAAACTGGTGTTGAATATTTTGTAACAATCATATTATTTATTTTGTGGTTAGTATTGTGATCATTATTAATTAATTACCTACGTAGTAACAAAGTATTTAATAACAACATTTTAATGGCTCTACCAAAAACTCGATTAACGGCGATCTCGTGATCGGCGTCTAATGACTACATACTGATAAGAATATGTATAAAGTTTGCCGTTTTGGTTAAACTGGTTCCAGATTTGGATTTTTCTCGATATTGTCAACGATCTTATTTTGGCCACTGGGGTCTGAACATCTGGCCATTTTATCAAGTTGAAACTTGTTCGACACAGATGCAATTAGAGGGGGTCTCACGCAGTTTATTTCATTTCAACTTTTCGCTATCCTTTATTCTCCCCTTTAATGTAGGGCCCGTACCAAATTAAATATTAATATATTCAATCCAGTTTCCATTCATATGTAATTCAATGTTTTTGTTAGATGCTTTGTGAAAAAGAAACTGGGTTGGATGAGTGTTGAATTGAGAAATTTGAATAATAAGGGCTTGCATCCTATTAATAACTGGCCAAGAGCATGTCGAGACACGCATATGGTAGGGTTACGACGTATCCAAAGCCAAATAACTGTGGTCACATTCATAGTTCAGGAATTGGTGGTAGTACTTATATAACAATTAAACAAACGAAGCTCGGTGAACTTTGCGCAGAAATATATCATCTCGATATAACCATACACTTTTATGGTTTGATAGAAAAAGAGAACTACTGAGGGAGCATTATTAGTTAAGATAATTTTACGAAAAGATCAATGACCTCTGAGCTAGAACGTTTTATTACAGTTTCATCGCAATAAATTAAATAGTTATAATCAAAAATGCTCGAAATAATTTTGAATGTAGGTTTTAATATGACCTTTCAGCGCGAAAAGTTACAAGTTTATTATGTCTAACAGTTTAGAAATGCAGGGGAGACCAACTTTTTGGCACTGGCGGTCTATACTTCGCAGGTACATTTCACTAAAGAGTGATGTATGAAACCTTACGTTCATTTTAAAAAACTTATTCAAAGATAACGCACACTGGCGGGTGCAGCAAAAATAAATTCATCTTATTTTATTTATATTACACGGGAATTACTCACGTAAGATTAAGCCGTATCCGTAGCCGTAGCCGCATTATGTAATATAAATAAAATGTGTGAAAACCACGTCAGTTTCTATCATAAATCTCCATTTCACATGTACCAGAGGCACTAGAGCAACCCATAAAAAACTGTAATTGTGTAAAGTTTCATGCAATTATCATAATAACTATTAAAGTTAGAAGGTTCTAAAACATTTTAACGGATAAACAAACGAACAAAACGAACTTATAAGGGGTCCTTGTACTACAACGGAATCCTAAAAATGAAAATAAATTTTTGAATAAATTGAATAATAACAAACATGACCTCTGCTCTGTCCTCATGTCTGTCAACCACGATTTTTTTTTATTTGTACCTTCAGAAAATTTACTTCATGATCACACAAAATGAGTCACACTCAATATCATAAAAAAAAAAAAACTTATAAGGTTAGGTACAGGAGGTAGAGTTTAGTAAAATATTATTTTAGTGGAGTTGAGTGGAGTGGATGAGTAAAGTTTCCTTCTTAGGAATATTTGTGCATAAGAGCAAAGTTCCGTTGAACATGGTTTTTTAAAGGTAATATTATTACCCCAAAAATACTGTTCTTCGTATGATAAAACTTAATGGTTTGTCTCAACAACTCAGCGTCTAATATTTAGACAACTTCGACCTGCCGATGTTTTCTCTGTGGAATACGCTGCCTGAATTGGTGTTTCCCCATAGTTACAATTTTGCCTCCAAGTCGCGAGTGAATCTTTTCTTCTAGACAAGCGTGCTCCATCGTAGACCGCATTATCGCTTGACATCAGGCGGTCAAGTCTTCAAGAATGTACATTCTTGATCGAAGATCTTAATTACCTTAATTTTAATATGGCTCTATAGTGTAAAAATATAGTTAAGTACATATGTAGTGATGCCCTGTGATTGTAAATCAAACGCGGATATTGATGGCATGCGCGTGCGCACGTTTCGATCGTTGTCACTCATTATTCCCTATTGTTATGGTTGCGTGACTGAACAAATAGCTAGATAAAATATTAATTAGCTATCCAAGTACCTCAACTACTTTGTCAATCAATAGATTCTCCTTGAGCTAATAAACGAGTGTTTTAACAATCGTGTCATGCGCGGTGCAGTGGGCGAGACAATTATACGAGATACGAGCCAGATCTAGCCTAGATCTAGTACCTCAGAAATAATTGCGGTTTTTCAATGGTTAATATCAATGACTTTTACTATCTTTGGTTAATATATGGATGGTGTGGTCGAAGATGGTACACACGCGTGGCCTGGAAGACGAACTGGCTCTAGAATGCAGCTGGACGAACATACCGTTAGGGCGCTTTTATTTGACATGGATTTGTTCGTGCCGACCCAAAGCGTTCGATAGGCGGCCACCGTGCGGCGACCGCGTGCACGTGTCTAAAGGCACTGTTATGGCAAAATACGCTTTATTTATTTAGCACTAAGTTTCCAATTATAAGAGAACAGATACAAAAGACCGCGTGAAAGGCGTATGGTGTCCACGCGGCTACGTGATTCCGAGGAATTGAAATGTTATTGGCTATAGGAGATAGAATTCACATTTCCAGCCAAACGGCTACCGGCTCGGCACCGTATGAAATTTTACGCATCGTGTAACTGCAGCTTTGGTGCTTGGCGTTAACTAGCTGGCTGAGCATTAGAAAGTTACCTACAATACAACTTATGGATCGAAGCGTGGCATAACAGCAATAAACCTATATATTTGTTGACATTTATGGATTACACCTGCTTGTTTAGTTACCTAGGATCTGTGTTTCGCTACTATATGCCATTTGAAAGCATATTCTAATCCGTTATCTCACGTGGAACACTAATCAATCATGTAGACCAGGCACTCTGTATTATATGCAGTTCTCACATTGGTTCCAGCTAGAAAATTGCTCGGCAAATGTCATATTGTATGAGGCATGTCCGAAATGATAGGTGGCTAGGGACGGCAGTGGTGTACCGATACTACGGTGGTCTCATTCCGCCCGATAACGGTACCACAAGCGTGCTTGCGAATCGATGGGTACTATGGGACTAAGTAGGTACTGACCTAACGTAGACTAAGTTCCGGTGATCGGATGCTTTCTCTAGCCTTTTTGCTGTAAAAAAGACTTCAACGCGTTGCTACTCGTGAAAATAATAATCTCAGTTTGGAATCGTCCTTTGAGCTGTTCATTTTATAAGCTACTAGCGGTCCGCCCCAGCTTCGCACGGGTATAGGTTATAGCCTATGTCACCCGGGGATAGTGTAGCTTCCCAACAGTGAAAGAATTTTTCAAATCAGTCCAGTAATTTTTAAGCCAATTCGTTACAAACATACTTACATACAAATCTTTCCTCTTTATAATATTAGCATAGATATCTAAACGCGGTGCATTAAAAAAATAAGTAGGTACCTAATTTTCTTGTCAGAACCACTTTTGTAGGTGTTTGGTGGGTTTTCCTACTATGTAGGTATTTATTTTTACTTTATCCATATTCGTGTGAAAATGTAAGCAGATGCAACGTTTATCCGGACAGGTGCTTCTTATATTTCTAATCGCCAATCCAGTTACAGTTTCATTCTATATCGAGGATTGTCATGCTATGGGCTCCGATATTCCTGCCATCCACGGTTAATTGTCATCTAAGCTCTTCTTAGATATTGATTAAAAAAGACGTCGTGTCGTGACCATATCTGTGAAGTCTGAAGTGTGCGAAACCCACGACCGCATCATTCCCAAGCCACTTGAAGATTGCTTATATCTTTTTTTGCCATGAAAAAAGATACATTTCCTTTTTATAAGTCAAGATATGTAAAAGATATGTAAGCACGCGAGCAAATGAAGCGAAATAAAATATAAAATTGGGATTTTGGTGAGTCAGAAAAAAAATTCAGAAAAAAAATATAGAAGTAATCTTTAAGTACACAAAATTAATCACTTCAAATTAATGTCAAAAGCATGACGAGATCAGACGATTTTGCCAGATTCTTTGATAAAGGATTAATTGTGCTCAAGGTAAGTAAATGTAGGTAAGTAATACATATTTTACTGACTAACCCTTTGCAAGACAGTTTATGAAATCTTTCAACTTTTTTGTGTGATTATGTATTGTACGATCTTTACCTACTAACTTTAGTGGAGAAAACCTGGATCTTCGCAATTTTCTGCTGTTTTATTCGATGTTACAGAGTATGGCAGCTCCATGTCGCTGCTGTTGGGTTGTGACTTGTGCGGCGCGTCCTGTATGGCGAGGCCGATCGCGGAGGAATGCGGCCGTACTTTGGCCACGACTGCCCATGAGCCAAGAGTCTGCGGGTGAATGAACCGGCTGATTTGGAAACCGCAATGGAAACTCTCATGGCGTGTAACTCTTTTGGTGACCAAGACCGTTTTTAAATAGCATTTAAATCTGACCACCTTATTCAAAAAAGTTAGGTCTAATAAAACATTATTTTACCTACCTACAGTTTGATGTGAAACATCTATTGGCGCGCCATGACAGTAAAACCGACTCGTATGGCGTGACGGATGTGACGTCATTACCGTCATGTTTCACATCTGCCATCACATATGCTAAGAAACCTACATAACATTCAATACGTTATTGTTACAGCAGCACAGTAGGTTTTTTTCCTCTTTATATTTTCTTTATTCACCATTGCCTATATGATCTTAGTTACTCAATCATTGACGTAATAATCTACGGGCATCAAAAGACGAACCATTTTCAGCAATTCTGGAAATTCTACGGCATGGCGACCTAATCAGAGCTCTTCTAACTTGTACCAAAGTAAATCATGACTGGGCGATGGCGACAGCGCATCCTTGCCAAGTACATGCTTAAATGACTCTCAAAAGCAAAGCTCATAAAACGCTTGCAAAATCGCCTATAAATATAATAAATCAGGTAGAATTGTGGACACATAGAGCAACACTTAGTTCGAACTTCTCTTTAAAAAATTGATTTTAGAAGCGTTTGCGTTATTTTTAATTATGACTTTCTCAGAAGCAACTACACTGTTATAGAAAAAACTACCGATGAATTTCGACCAAAATAAAATGAATGGACAGGCCATAACCATTGAAGTTGCTCAGTAAAAACGAGGCAAAACCGTTGGAAATATACGTCAACACCTAATTATTACAATGGACAATTTTGTTACATCAATAGATAGCGGTTTTTTGATGTGTATTTACACTTCGGGAAAGCACACGAAGGCATAATTTTGTCAGATGTTTCGTTATCATGTAATAATAGACGCGTGTCGCACTTCCTACGGCTAGAGACCAACTGAAACGAAGTGTTTTTTTTTTATATTGACTTGTACTGTTGGCCTTTTGGCCTCTACAGCTTGACCGGACTAGTTAGCGAACGCAGAGTGCGTTCGGCATAACTTGGTGGTTAAGTTTATGGGCGACTAGCACAAGGGCACCTCGAAGGTACGAACCTCGGCTTGGGCCGTCGCCGGGAGTGGGAATCAGACTTGCCCAGGCACCCCAGAAGGTGTGTGCCCTGGAGCCCTAACGGTTGGTTAAACTGATTGATTATTTGGAGAGAATCTAACCGATCTTCTAACAGATCCTGGGGGTCTACGATCCTGCCGGCGGGATCGCTGTGTGTGTGTGCCACTGGTAACCGACGCCTGTACCAAAAACTGAATATTTCCTATTGCTAGGAGCAGTCGGATCGGGGAAACGAAGTGAGGGCCGGCGGTCATTTTGTAATCTTAAAAAATGCGCTTCTTCTGGGCCCGTCCATTAATTTTGTTTTGGTCGAAGCAGATAAAGAGATTCTCATGTAAATAATAATCTGTTTCTTATCTGTTTGATTCTCGTCACATAACGAGCTATTAAAATGTGCTCATTTAGAATACGTTCTCTACCTACTCTAAAAACATGTTTCTAATTAAATTCTAGTTGGAGTGCACCTCGTGCCTATACCTTTCCGATCCAGAACACGTCGTAAATTATCAGTAACAAGTAAGAGCAACCAGGAAGTTCCACGGTGTACCAAGCCATGTTTGGGTCAATGCACAAAGGTGCCGCCTGCGACCATCTATGAGTAGAGCGGATCAGGCCACGCCGAACCGAATAACGGTGTTGCTTTCAAATGTTTAGCACAGCTAAGAGCTGATGTTAACTAAGATTAGGTAGTAGGGACGAGAGAGGAGTTTTCTTGAAATTCTTTTTCATTTTATCGGACTTTGTGTCCCACATGGTGGTGGTACTCTACCACCCTACTCTGTCTTTCTCTTCTTTGCTCTATTCTCTATATCGTAATTGGAACTGTCTTAATAAATAAATACCGAACTAAACGAAAATATATTTCATTTCGGCTTCATTTGCTCACGTACTTATATCATCTGGACTTATAAAAGGTAAATGTATATTTTTCCATGACATAAAGATTTATTTATATTTGCTTTGAGGTGCTTTATAAAGAAAATTGCGATAATTTGTTGCGCATGCACTTTCAAAAGTTTTAAAACAGTGCGTGTTAATGTTTGACTGATGCCAAACAAAATGTTGTAATTTCCACAACGAACGATGAAAAACAAAGTCAATGTTTGTTTCTCCACTACCCGGTAGTTTAGCTCACTGCATAGCATACATTTGAATAAACTGACGCTATAAGATTTATATTAAACATGATAAAGAAAAACCTGAATTTGATACGAAATCCAGCGGTCCCAGTTTTATTTTGTGTAGAGTTTTCACACAAATGCCTCTGTGACAGTTATTGGGCTAATTCAAAGGAGCCGAGTGCAGTGGACTCGAATGCAGATTGACAAGCCGATACGATGTGTCCCGACTCGTACACTCGTCTGAATATCTCGTTTATCAAAGCTTGCGGTTTCCACTTATACCAAATGGCTTTTCTAAACACTGTTATGTTGATGTTTAGTCATTGTGTTAAATAGTAACGGTTTAAGATTGAACGGTGCGTGCGAAAATGCGGCCAATCGATTCAAGCAAATTTAGCTTGAGTAAACAACCGAGTTGAAGTAGCAGTTTGCCAAGTCTGCTTTTGAAATAGAAATGATCCCAATTGGAATTTTAGGATCGAATGAGTCATAAATGCTTGTTATGCAGCTTTCATCGAGCCATCAGCGGTCCACTCGGTTAGCTGAGAGCTTGGAAGATAACTGCTATAAGTGGAAATGACGTCTTTGTTGAGTGGTTTTATTGATGTTATGCTAGGTTCCAATTAATTAATGTAAGTACCTACTGTTTAAACTCTACTTATGCATAGTACCAAACTCATACATACCTTTAATGACCCTCAATTAGCATCGGAAAATTTATAGCATCGTAATCAATGATATATTACCTATTTTTAATAGGTCGCAGGTTTCTGATAAAATCAGATTTTTGAACAAAAACTAAGGGGCCCCCGTCATGACTTATGCCTCCGTGGCATTCGCCCACGCCTCCCGTATCGATCTGGACAAGCTGCAGGTCATTCAAAACCGCTTCATACGCAGAGCGGTCGGCGCTAGCTGGTATATGCGAAACGCCGATCTGCACTGCGATGTTGAACTCCCAACCATGATTCAATACCTTAAGTATACCTCCCGCCACTACTTTGACGCGGCGCCTCACCACCCCAATCCTCTTGTAGTAAAATCCTCAAACTACTCGACAGACGTGACAGACCCTCCTCCTCTCCGTAGACGCCCTAGAAACATCTTGGGCAACCCGGACGACCCCATCGCCGTCGTCACCGCGGCGGCGCTGGGCTCGCCCGATCCGACTGCTCCTAACAATAGGAAATATTCCGTTTTTGGTACAGGCGTTGGTTACCAGAGGCACACACACACACAGCGATCCCGCCGGCAGGATCGTAGACCCACAGGATCTGTTAGAAGATCGGTTAGATTCTCTCCAAATAATCAATCAGTTCAACAAACCGTTAGGGCTCCAGGGCACACCCCTTCTGGGGTGCCTGGGCAAGTCTGATTCCCACTCCCGGCGACGGCCCAAGCCGAGGTTCGTACCTTCGAGGTGTCCTTGTGCTAGTCGCCTATAAACTTAACCACCAAGTTATGCCGAACGCACTCTGCGTTCGCTAACTAGTCCGGTCAAGCTGTAGAGGCCAAAAGGCCAACAGTACAAGTAAATATCAAAAAAAATAAAAACTAATGTTGTCAAGAACCGAAAGAAGACAAATTATTACTTAATCCTGGGAAAAAAGCACCATCGTTTCATAAACCTAAGAAAATTCAGTTATTCGGTTCTGAAATTTGGCAGGTAGACTTCTTGGGGTATAGAGATCCGCTAAGAAAGAATTAAAGGGCTGAATTAAGAGGGGCAAAAAGAGGTTGAAAGTGTACATAAAAGTGTACGCGTATGAATCCGCAGGCAATAGTTATACCTAATATCTTTAAAAATAGATGAGCATAGTCAGATTTCTACTCCTTTTTAACGTGTTATTGAATAATTCTAGCTCGTTGTTACAATGACGGCAATTTATCCCCCGTCCGGCAACCAATCCTGCAAGGTCTATCTGCGACGCGACATATTGCGCTCTCATGCATCATGTCCTGATGTCCAAGACTTGTTGCTCTCGTAGATTAAACATTCTGTTCAATGTGACACACGCTCACTAAATTAACCTGTCATTTAATGCTATACTCCTATTACATTACAGTGAAAATCTTGAAATTTCACCCCGAAAATTTAAATTAATGTTTCTCAATCTTTGTTTTTAATAGATAACTTACGAAAACTGAACTTCATGTTCTTTAACTAACGTGTGTGTCTGTGTGTGGTATTGTAGCTCTCAAACGGCTGAACCGATTTTGATTTACTTAGTTTTGTTTTTGTTTGAAAGGTGACTTGATCGAGAGCGTTCTTAGCAATGATTCCAGAAAATATGATCAGCCGTTTGAAGATTTCTCCTCCTTAAATCGTATTCCTCATGTCTGAGGGTCGTGACCACCACCTTCCATTAATCTCTCTCTAATGATATCTTTCCATCGTCTTCTATCCTCAGCAACATGGAGTGCGTCGTATACAGAGGTGTCGAGAGTGATCGGACCAACGTATCGGGCTGCGACCTCGTGATCTTTTGCCGTCGACTTTCCCTGTCACCATCAACTTTTCCAGGGTGTCGCCTTGTTTCCTAGCAATGTGGTCAAAGTACTCAAGGACACGTTTAAGACAGACGGTAGAGTCTTGTCGTGACCTTGAGTTGGTGAAGTATAGATACGTTGGTCCGGTGTGCTGTCCATGGTATTCGAAGCATTCTCCGCCAGCACCACATCTCAAAAGCAACGATGCGCCCTCGATCCGCTGCTTTCAAAGTCCATGTTTCAGCTCCATAAAGAAAAATTGAAAATACCAAAGTACGGAGTAGTCTCATTTTAGTTTTCAAATTTATTCCTCTGTTCTTTCATACTTTATCGAGCTGAGTCATGGCACCTTTGGCCATTCCGATCCGTCTTCGCACATCGGCTTCACTGGAGCCTTTGTTGCTGATGCTGGAGCCAAGATAGGTGAAGTCCTCGACAGTCTGAAGATTTAGCACACCGGCGCAGTTCAACGTCCCAGCGTTTGAAGATTATCAGCTCTTTTATTGGGAGTTAAAAAAACAATTTCCATGTTATCTTGTCTTATATTTTGTACGTGCATAGTGCATACCTACAATATTTCAATGTGCAAAAGGCACATTTTTCCACTAAAGAGAGGTGAATGTCTGCATTCGCAGATAGACAAAAAATAATAGAGGTTATGTTAGAATTAACAGACAAAGAATAATTGAAATTTTCATATGTCCAGAGATGATTTTTTTCTCGAAATTTGGTTGTTTTGCAACGTTTTATCTAATGTGAAAATTACTAATATATTGTTGTATAATTTTACGTGAATATCCTCGCAATGTGTGAGTAAAGTATCTACTAAGCACGCCTTGTCGGCAACAGAGCATTCATGAACTCATGTAAGCTAACTTCTTTAGCTGTTTGTCAGTGTTAATGGTAGATAGTAACGTTGTTCCTTATTTGGTAGTATGGTAGTCCGCGGATATATATATTTCTAAGTATTTTAGGATTTATTTTTAGGATATATATATATTTCAACCCAAAGTGTTTTGAGTATCAGCTGCCTTCAACTTTAAGAAATTGTATAGGGAAAATAAGGTTTAGTAACTACTTACTTGCCGTACTTTTGTTTTGTTCATCTTCTCTAGGCCGTCTATGTGGGTCAGTACTTATAGGCAAATGCACTTACCAGGTAAGTAAAATAAACGTTATGAACATAGTAAGAAGGCAGAAACATGTAGTAGGCATGTATGTTACCTAATAGAGTCTATAATAACATAAGCAATAAGATTTCCTTATTGCGGTTATCGCTGCAATAAAACTTGAGATTGCAAACCACATCAAACTTAGTTCTAACAGTACGATTAGTTATTGTTCAAAGTAATTGGTAAGTGAACAATAGGAACATTTCACGATAACAAAGCTATAACAAAAGGGCGTTATCAAGGAACTGTTGCAGAACGAAATGCTGATTGACGATTCGATCGTACATTGACCGCTGAGTAATATTCGCTTCGATAACCCTGCTTGGCCTGTATTGCTTTATTTCTGAACTCTCTGGTGGTGCACTCCCGTGCGTCATCCCCAGTGGTCTCCACAAATAAATATACATATTTTAACATATGGTCTTCTCAATATGATCGAGACGGTGCGAGACGCATCGCACATCTGTTTTTTCGAAGCGCTTAATGTGCTAAGTATATAGTTAATGCGGTTAGTAACTTTTTTTTGCACCATTTTACAGATGAATTAATTGGCAATTTGCACCTGTATAGCAACAAGATGGAAGAATTTTGCTTTGTGCTAATTTTAAGAGCCTCCGCCACAACAGTCTCGCTCGTACATTTTTAAAGATAAAAATCACTATGTGGGATTTAAAATAAAACGGATTATGCACCATCTTTAGACTCTTTACATCTTTAGAATAACATTGCAAATGCTTTTATTATATTTTTTGTCGATATGTTTTATTTTGGCGCAGGAGAAAGAAAAAAAACTATATTTTCTAGTTTTTCCCTATCAACCTATATAACCCATATTTCCATATCTTCTCTGCAATCTTTTAAAATTTCAACATGAAAATTTATTTTATTTCGCTCAATCGTCTTTAGGGTTCCGTAGCACTGCAAAGAATACATAAATTTTTTCTCTTTCACTCGAGCATCTCATCTCAAAACTCAATGTTTTATTACCTTCAAAATTTTTAACAATGGGCAGAAGTGAGTTATTCCTGTCTATCCTCTCATTCTGTCCCCACAAGGAGACAAACACAAATAAAAATTCATGTCTCTCCCCGAATTTGAATCCGCGAACAAACAGGAATAAATATTTCCTTACTGTCCCCGAATATAAATGTTATTAGGCGACGAATGTTGAACTTCTTTTTCTGCTTAGCGTGTATCCCGGCACGGGCCGGGGTCCGCTTTCCTACTGCGACGAATGTTGAAAATAAAATAAATAAATAAATAAATTAGAAAATAAAATATTATTTCCTTTTAGCCCGGCAGGTGTATTGCAAACGCGTCAAGTGTCGTGCAAATGATTGTTGTAGCAATTTCAATCAATCAATCAATTTCAATCCTTGAAGCAATTTCTCGCATTCATTCATTTTTGGTCCTTTTATTAGAGAAGACAATAGACGTGAGCATCGGCCGTATTGTGACTCTTGCGCAGACTATAACATGCACAAACTGAAAAGGAGGAGCGTATGGATCAACTCAAGTCAAGTGTAAGCAACATGGCAAGTCATTTGCAAAACAAAGAGAAACGGGGACGAAATAAAAATATTTACGCGAGCTTGCTGACTCAAGCGCCGCTTTGTTTGTACGGAGGAATAACCCTTTTTCAAAATAAATTACTGTCAAATGGCAGGCATAACAAAACCAAACTAACCCACCCGTACAACACAATGAAAAGAAATCCATCAAAATTGCCGAAAAATTCAATGTATACTGGACTGGGTTATGTCAAAAGGGTGTACTATGCCGTAAGGAGATCATTATAATTATCATTTTGAACAAATTTTACTATGGGGCCGACGCATAAATTTCAAAAAACAGCTGTTCCATACATTTTGACGAGTGTTACTGAAACTTTTCTATGGAACAGCTCCCCGGGAAATTTCCAAAAAATAAATTTTCCCGGATAAAAAGTATCCTATGTCACATGCTTCAACTATCTCTATGCAAATAATCACGTCGATCCGTTCTGTTGCCGCGTGAAAGAAAAAGAAAAAATACTTTCGCATAGATATAGATGATATAATACGTAGAAACTTCTCTCCCTAGACGTCAGCTATGTTGTCAAATTGTATAATTCGGCATTTTACAAGCAGCGTCTTATGTTTATATACGTTCGCTGGTTTGCAAAATGCCGAAAGCAAATTGTAAAATGCTTATTTTTCTTTTTTAAATTTATGAAACGCAAATTACGATACAAACGCTGCCGTGCACAAAATGCAATGTCAAATTGAAAAATACTAGTTTTTGAGGCTATCCCTCTGTATAAAATATGTTAGTGTCCTTCGACCAAAATTAAATGGATGGACGGGCCCAGAAGAAGCGCATTTTTTGAAAATTGCAAATTGCGCGTCGGCGCTTGCTTCGTTTCAGTTGATCTCTATAGCCGTAGGAAGTGTGACACAAATCTATTATTACATGATAACGAAACATCTGACAAAATTATGCATTCGTGTGTTTTTTTTAAAAATTAATAATAGGCTTGCTCTTGACCGCCAACTCGCCTGATGTTAAGCGATGATGCGGTCTACGGTGAAGCACGCTTGCCTAGAAAAAACCAATTCACTCGTGATTTGAAGACACCGAGATTGTACCTATCGGGGAACAATTCAGACGACGCCGTTTGTAAAATGCCTAGGTAAACATCCGATCTGCCGACCATATGATAGCTCTGCTATACCTATATTTACACTAGCATTACGCACACTGCCGCGCCGGACATGATGCATTAGCCTAATAAAGTAACGACATTTGACATCCGACTTACGACTGACTCAGGCGCATATATGCCAATTTAGTAATACTTCGTCTTTCAATGTGATTGCATATCCACGGACGACACCTCGGCATTGTAACATAATTGCAACTACACGACACCACAGATCTACTACCTATAGATTTTCAATGAGCGTGGCTAGCTCAGTGCCTCTCGCTCATCATCGTATTTTCGCTCACTGCGCTTCTTGCAGCCCAAAATGCTACAACCAACCATTGTAAAATATCTTTTACAATTATTTCTCAGAGGAAACACGCATTTATCACATTAAATCACCAAAAAAAGGCAATAAATATAATTCAGACCCGTTTTGTTTGTCACTGATTATTACAGATTTTGACACTTGAGGTACCAAAAACAGGTCACGCCGATAAGGACAACAAAATCTATTTATGTCCTTTTCGTACTTGTGCTGAGCCATATCAAGTTGTCTCTTTCACTAAAATATATTGCCGATCTGGTTGTGTATATCTGTGACACGACACAGACCCAACAAAAGCTATCTCGCTCGCTCATATTTTTTTTTTACCAAAACCTGTGTTTTTTTCTTCTTCAAAAAACTGGTTGGGTATAGGTATATAACCTAACCTAACCTAACATCTTTAGAATAACATCGCAAACGCTTTAAAGCAATTTTCATGTTCATCTGTTTTATTTTAGCACAGGAAATAATAATATCTACATACCTTATATTTATTTAGAATTTTTTGATCTCCTCTGCCATCATATAAAATATCAACATAATTTTTTTTTTTTTTTTGTACATTTTTGAAGAAAAAAGAACAGTATATGGGTATTTCAAAATGGAGTTTTTTCGAGCTCCTCTGCCATCATACAAAATATCAACATACGATTTGCAATGTTATTGCCTAATCGGTTTATTTTATTCCCATACATATTACCGATATTTTTATTTTCAAAAATTTTAAAAATGCGTGATGAACTGGCTCGGGCCCGGAGTGGAAGAGAAACAATAAGAAAATTGCAACTTTAAATTGAATTGAAAAGAGTGCAGTAATTGCAGTATCAAGATGAATGCCATCGTGCACAAAACTATAGGTTGCTATATGCGTATCTATGGTATATCTCCGTTCCATTGCACATTGTTGTATCTCTCAATGAGTCCGACCTATGAGTCACACTCTTCAATGAACATGATTCTTATATTAATTAAAGCTGCTGTATAGCTCACCAGAGAATTCTGGCGTTCGCGGTATGTGTGGGACAAATCTTGAACTGTTGATTGAGCTGAAGATTGGCACGTACGTACTTACGTAATTACGGTGACAATGCAATGTTATGGTACCATCAAGCTGAGACAGAAGGTGGCCATAGGAACTTTTAAACGAAACGACGTAATCCCGTCGAGTTTGGGTACGTTGGATATGTCTTCCCAAGCACTTTGGTCCTAACTCCTAGATGATAAATTCAATATGGCAGACGCCCCAAGATGGCGGACAATATGTTCTTATCTACCATCATGATATTGGTTTCAAATGAAAGGGGTTTGCTGAGATTAATGCGAAAAATCTTGTTTTAAAAGATTTTTTTGAAATTATAAAGATTAACTAAAATTCCCTTGTTATTTTTAATGGTGGAGTGACGACCTGCGTGTAATGGCGGGTAAAAACTGGATGCAGAGACCAGGGGCCTTACGGACAACTGCTATTACAGGCACCTAATCCGCTCAGTTGGAAAATCACGCGACCGCAAAACGTATCTGGGCGCGATAAGGTTTGAGTGGAGTGTTTGATTAGGTGCCTGTAATAGCAGTTGTCCGTAAAGCCCCTGGTCTCTGCCGACCGAGCTCAGCGGCGTGCATTAGAAGACGCCTATGTCCAGCAGTGGACAGTCTATCATAGATGAAAGGCTAATGATGAAAGTGAATAAATCACTCTTTCAAATAAAAAATCTCATTAAGTATACTACCCATGTCGGACAAGTTGAAAAATACCTTATTTTTTTGTAGACTTTACACGTTATAGTAACCCTATTTATCTGACCATAAATTTTTTTTCGCAGACAATTCTGAGAACCTTTCAGAATCGCCATGGAGATACTGCGATAGCATCAAGATAAATCTGATGGATGACAAAAATGACAAACGATAAATGCAAAATGAGTGGCACACCTTAAAGATTGCATTATCTCTGAGACAGTCACCGTCATCGGCTATTTATACACAAACATGTTTTCTAGATAATGATCTAACAAATATCTAAGTAAAATGATCCTATCTTGAACTCTAGGTCTAAGTTTCAAATAAAGGATTGAAACTTGGATGTCCCAATGCGCTAAAATTCCACAGAATACATCAATAAATATGAAAACGGATGATAATAAATAAATAAAAATATTACCCTATGCTTGTTATATCACCTTATCGTTTAAAATAGCATAAAACACAGATTCTCAAAGGAATTTTAGAGAAAATTTGAAAAAACCTTTATATCCTGTGGTTTTGCAATAGTGGCTCTAGTTACTACGGATAGGGCTAGATCTTAGTTGGCATTATTTAAATGCACACAGCTGTTAGAAATAGTAGTCTTATTTTAATTGAGAAGAATATTATGACATAGGGCATACAAAAATTGCGGGTAGTACAAAAATGTCGCTCGACGTCAGATCAGGGGGCGTACCATTTTAAATCTTACACTGAGCTTTGTCTCGCTCTTACAGCTAATGAGAGAGCAAGACAGAATTCAATGTAAAATTAATATGCCCCACATCTGCGATGTACTACAATTTTGATACATTCTTATTTCAGTCTCAGTGAACTTTGTCTTAAGCTCATTAGTAAAGAGAAAGCAAGATAGACGAACGAAAAACTGAAATAAGAATGCTATTTAAGAGCTTGTTGTTTTCGCCTGTTTTCTGTTGCCAGAATATGTAGGTAAGTACGTATGCCCTTACTTGCTATTTACCTTGTTTACTTGCTTGTTTTTTTCGATTTCGTTTGTCGTAGTTGTTGGGGTTCATAGGTACTGCATTCCGTTCCGACAGGTCTATTTTAAACATAAAAAAAACATAAAATGTTAAATTAATGAACATTGCAGAGCTTAATATTATCTGTGACGTATGGCACGTACTTGATAACAGTCCACGTGAGCGGCGAATGTAACGCGATATGTCGTGATAAGGACTCACATTTCGGTGTGGCGGTTAAATATTGGCGCCTGCTACATGATAATGATAACGTCATGTCGCGAGCTGTTTTGAGCAATAGGTATTTGCTTTTTCATAAGCAATGACGAGCATAGCTATCCATGGCTTGTTGTGTGACTTTGAGCTTGCTTATGAGGCCCATAGTGAGCTATAGGGCGCTATGCTCGGGATCTCTCTACGAGATCGAATCAGAAATGAGGAGATCCATAGACGAACTAAAGTTACTGACATAGCCCACCAGATTAGCAAGTTAATGGCAATGGGCAAGGCACATAGCACGCAGAACAGATGACCGATAGGGCGAAAAGGTTGACTCTGTCCGTGGTCTCGAATGGAGACCACGGACCGGTAAGCGCAGCGTAGGACGTCCATTCACAATATCACCAGACGACAGGGAAACGCTGGATGCAGGCGAGTGCTTATCATGAAAGAAATCCCCTAGACGTGGCGCTGTCAATCACTATCAGTATAATTTCTCGAGCAGCACTTTTAACAACTTTAGGCATCGTACACAACTCTTTAACGCGATGGTAAATTAATAAAATGTACCTAACGTCCAAACACAGTAACAACACCTGACAACTACAACATGGAAACTTAGTTCCGCTGTTTGCCGTGGGACTTCAAACATGAAAAGCACTCAGGCCGCTTCCAACTGGCCCTTTTGGAGATGATGATGATGATGAAACAATAACGATTGGTAGTAAGGCCACGAAATTTAAATAAGTACACAATGATGTTTGGACTTGGTGTGAACAAGCACTTCATCATGAGCATTCATTATATACTAAGACACAATGGCATTGATTCTGTTGTAGTACTTACTGAACTAAACCAATCTAACAGCTGTTAAATTAACTGTGTAAAATTATCTGCATCTCTTTTCTATTCAGTATGTGAAAAAGGAATAGCAACATTTTTAGAGCTGTCAAATTTGGTTTAGGTACTTTAGATAATGGTATAACGGAATCGACATCTATATCATTACAATTATGATTTAGGTCTAATTGTTATAAACCATAGTAAACTGATTTAACAGCTTTTATCAGCGTAGCAATGCTTTCAGCATTCTGGGTACGCTGTCAACTGGTAGTGGGCTTGAACATGTGGATTGTCTTAGGATCTTCAACGGTATACGGGATTTCTAACTGTACTTTGTACATACATACATACAGTCATGCCTCTTTTCCATAAGGGTACGCAGAGACCACATCTCTGCACTTACTACGATCCTGACACACATCTTTCGCTTCTTCTACTTTCATGAGTGTTTTCATACAAGCTCGTTGGTTACGGGTACTTTTGACGAGGTTTTTTCTCAACAAGCCTTCAATTTGGCTTACCAGCTTTACCAGCTTACCCATTCATGCTCACCATATAAACTTTCGTCCTTCTTCTTTCATTCATCAACACTATATTAAGTCCGAACCATCTAAGTAAGCATCTCTTTCTCTATCTTTGTCAAAACATCTTCTACGACACCGCAACGTAGGGAACGTTCTTACCACGCTGATTCTTAATTTGTCCATCAAACTCACTCCAGCCATTCTTCTCAAACCTCTCATTTCCACATTGTTTGTTTGGGTATTTAGTGTTAGTTCGCTTGTATTTTGATAAGTTCGTAAAGGCACTTTTGCAAAAAAAAACACGAATAAAGACATTATTACACGATGCCTAAGAATGTATGTATGTTTGTATTGATTTGTGGTGCTTGAATGGCTCGACATATTTTGGGTAACGAGATGTCGTTATACTTTTCTTTAGGTTTAAATTGTCATAACCTACTTATGTTTGCAGTTAGGATTATTGTTTTTTTAGGTTGATTCTAAATAATAATATTTTAAAGAGTCATTATGTGATCATGGTACAACAACTCATCCATGAGTTTCCCTAACCAATATACCGCAAACCTAAAGATAGAGCATATCCTATAGGTACATTATTGAATAATAACATAAAATAACCACAGTAAAATTTGTTAGGTACCATCATTCAATATTTAAGAGCGTAGCTCTTGTCGGTGGAGTAACTTCCAGGCTTCACGCTCTTCTGCCAGTGTTTTCACCTCCCTATACGACATGACATTTGCATTCTCTTTTATTTGGTCTAAAATACTCTTCTTGGTCTTCCTGTTCCTCTCTTTCCTTCTACCTTTCCCTCTATGATGGTTTTTAGTAATTTGTCATGTCGTACAATATGACCAATCATCTTTGTAGGTACGTAGACATATAATTTTATTATTTAGGGTTAAAGTGACTTCCAATGTGCGCGAAATACTTTTTAACTTTCTATTGTTGTTGCTGCTTGACGCATGTGGTTTTCTCATGATACATATTGAGTAGTTTTTAATTACCTTACATGATTAATGTTGTACGCAATCATCTGGTAGGTACATTACATGAAAATGATAATTATTATGGACGTCATCAAATACCTCTGTAAAAGAGCGGGAAATAAATAAAGAGCAGGCGCGTCTTTACAAAAGAAGCGGCGCGTACCGTGTTGGGCGCCATGATTACGGAACTAAATGTCTATCTCGGTTTTTTCTACAACTGACCTAGTCGAATATATCTAAATCAAGGACGTTTTATACCCTTACTTCCATGATCTAAATCGATATTTGACATGAATTATCACGCTTTAAAAAATTATAATACTCAAATTGATTGACAAAAAAGTGTACCTACAAAGAAAAAAACCGGACAAGTACGAGTAGGACTCGTGCTCTGAGGGTTCCGTTAGACGGAACCCTCAGAGCGCGAGACCAAAAAAAAAACTAACTGAAGTTAAAATATTGAAAGACAAACTTAAGTTTGTAGTTTTTTTTTACTGGGCAAGTGCCTTTAATAACTAAACAAAATACAAGCTAAAACTAACACTACAAATACAGTTAGACTGCCCATAGACCGTTGAAGGTCTAAAGACAATACAAATGCTCAAACCCACTACCAGTTGGCAGCGTACCCAACATGCTGGCGGCATTACCACGTTGAATGGCAATGCTAATGCGTTGAGCCAGAAACACGCCAGCATTTTGGTCACGCGTCGCATTAACCAGGCGCTCTGAAAGATTTTTGAAAATGAGGTGAGCTCTCGGTCCCCAAGGGCCCAATGTCTCGACCCCAAACGCCTCAAATATGTAACCACTGCCGAATTAGCAGCCGCGCCAGCCCTACCCTGTGTCTCAGGAAGATGTGACGGCGCCAAAGTATCGACACAAGTTGCGTCCCATACAAGGGGCCGCCCTAACCTCCAGGGCACAAGTGTCATACCGTCAGGCCTCATTCCATCGTCACGCGCAAGACCACTCGGTTTGAGCACAGCTGCGAAATTGGCGGTGGAAAGTGCCCTGCGTATGATGTCGTTCAGGCTAGCGTGTCGGCCAATACGACCAGCGCTTCTCGAGCAAGAGAGACCATGGTGACCGAGCTGGTCAACAGCAGTACCACACTGACAGCGATGGGCCTCACAGCACCTTGCACACAAGCGTAAGCTGACAGCTAGACGAAATGCGGTTGGATCTAAAAGGCTACCTGTGTTAAAAGAGGGCATGGCTTGCAACCAAAGTCCCGATTCCCAAACAGAGACAGCAAGAATACGAGCGCGATCTGCAATACTAGGACACGTATCTAGTAGCGATTTCCATGCTAGTTCGCAGATCGGCCGATCCCACAGTCTCTGGGAAGACAACTTTGAAGTTTGTAGTTGACAATAAGGTTCTTCCATACATCCCAACTACAAAATGTAAGTTTGTAATAGCAAAATAATTATTTTTAAATACCTTCAAATTTATAACTTTTGGATTTATTCCTATATATGTACTATGAGACCTTGCCTCTTGCCAAATTTCATGATTCTAGGTCAACGGGAAGTACCCTATAGGTTTTGATTCCCCTGTGAAATCGCAAAATATACGACATACTTAAAGGAACCCTAAGAGCGCGAGACCAAAAAAAAAACTAACTGAAGTTAAAATATTACTGATCTATTAATGGCTGTATTTTAAAATAACTATTTAAAACTTATGTATATATTTTTGTGCTGTTGGTCTCGAATAAAGATAAAATAAAAATAAAATAAAAATATTGAAAGGCAAACTTAAGTTTGTAGTTGACAATAAGGTTCTTCCATACATTCCAACTACAAAATGTAAGTTTGTAATAGCAAAATAATCATTTTTAAATGATATACCTTCATATTTCTAACTTTCGGATTTATTCCTATATATGTGGTATGAGACCTAGCTTTTTGCCAAATTTCATGATTCTAGGTCAACGGGAAGTACCCTATAGGTTTTGGTTCCCCTGTGAAATCGCAAAATATGCGACATAAACGTTCATATCTTTTGATTGCGTTGACTTACAACTTTTATTTTTTTACAGCCGAAAGAAACCGTAGACCCAAGTATTTAGTATAAATTTCAACTTGCTACCTTTACGCGTTCTTGAGAAAAAGGGTCTTGACAGACGGACAGACAGACAGACGGACAACGAAGTGATCCTATAAGGGTTCCGTTTTTCCTTTTGAGGTACGGAACCCTAAAAAACTATCAAATTCCTAAAAGTACGTAAAATAAATATCGATTAGTTATTTTTTAGTACGATTAGAAACGCATACTAAATGTGAAGTTAATCTAAACTGAATTTTTTGTAGCCTTATCCAGATAACGTGATTTTATCGAATCATATTATTTCTGTAAACTTCAAAATTGTACTAGCCCACTACTTCCTCTAACAGATTAACCCCATCGCTAAGATGTTCGTAAAACTTTAAAAGGTGAAAATGGCTCGGTAAAATTTGATTAATATTAGGTGCCTAAATACAGTAGCAAATTACCAAAGATAGTGTAGTAAGTTGCCAGGACAATGGAAATAAACCAAACTTGTTAAAAGTGTACCTACATTTTCAATTACAACTCGAGTGATCTTGAAAAGATAAAATATTTAAGGCGAGGTTATCCCACTTTTAAGCAAGGCTTGTTACTACAGATGACCATAAGGCTTAATATTTTGTATTAAAGTCGCATTTAGTGGAGCAAAACCATGGCGATTACATACAGTCGAGCCATGCGTTTCACTACTTTCAAGTGATATAAACACGGATACCTTTTGACTGTGGTGTCTGGTTAGATAGAATAGAATAGAATAATATTTATTTACCAAAATAAGTACAGAGGTGCTTAAATAATAGATTTAAACTTCAGTAGTTGGTGGTTCCGTAATACGTCTGAAATAGGTAGATTAATACAATCTAACCATGGACACTAAACAGTGGTCGTGGACAGATCAATCTAACTGATCTGACCACGGATACCTAACGCTATTTTTGAGGTTTATGTTTCTTATTTTTCGAAAAGTATATTATGGCTGTAATGTAAAATGTACCTTTACGATTCCCTCCATAATTATGAAATCTGTTTATTAACATGTCGAATAGATATATTTTTTGAATGAATAAAAAAAATAAGGATAGAAGCTTAAATTATTGTTATTTTCACTTTTTTTTTCTTCTATCGAGCGGAGTCTCCTTAATCGTCTTTCGGTCTTTACGGTTTCCTAGATTAAACATAAAATTTTGATATCACATCACTTTAATAATTTTAAGCTAATCATGGAAGTAGACAAACTAAAACTAGAATGACCAAAATTGCTAAAAGTGAAAAAAAAACAACCTTAAGTACTTATCAGAACGGCTGACGTGTGTTCCGATAAAACAATCCAACGATTAGATTAAACGGCGTTAAGGGGTGAGATAGTGTACGGATCATTTCTCAATCATCATCAGCCTCATACCACCCTTTTTTCTGTAAAATAATATACTTTCTTACGCTACAGGCCTCTTCAAGTGTAAATTAAGAACTAAGATCGGGAGCATCAAGAACGACGCTACAGTAAGCAAACGAATTGATGAGGAGCAAAATTAAATAAGTAAAAGTTTTTTCTTTAAATTTTCACAAAAAAAAAACAATTGATTCGCTAACAATCAAACTAAGTTTAATCACCCGTATCTTAATATTGGCTTATTAGGTACATGGAAATAATGAGCTATGTCAAAATTAACATGCAAATATTAAAATTTCGAAGTCTTATTTTACTGCCGTCATTCATGTACGTTTTTTTTTTTGTAGCTTTTTTATTTGATTTGATGCAGTCTTTCCAAATAAAGTGGCATCACTAATGAGGAGAGTGGGGAGGTCAGAACAGAACCATGAAATATTTTTTTTAGGCTGTTTTTTTTTTTTTTTTTGTTCTTGTCGTGGTACTTATATGGGATTATGACCAATAAGAAGATATTCACGCGCCTATATACCTACTCAGGCATATTATTCGGGTGATGATGACTGAGTAGGAAATATAGTGGTGGAAATACTTTTGTGTAATAATTTTAAGTCTCTATATTTTTTATTTCTATGTTTAGCCTACTTGTATTGTACGACATTGCAAATCATTGTGTGCCTTTTCTGAGGTTTCAATAAAGTGGTTTTGTATTGTATGAACATCGTAGTTCCTGTTAATTTAATTATTTATTTATTTGTTTTTAGCATAAGAAATAGCATTAGTTATTCATAAGTTTTCTAGAAATTATCACAATTATTTTCCTTATAATTATATTTACAAGTCCCTGCGTCTAGCTTACTATCGTCTCCAATTTAAAAAAATATATATTGGGGACTTTTTGCCCACACGGTCATCTGACGCCAAACTAAGCAAAGCTTGTAATATGGATGCCAGAGACTGATATACATACATACATATATATTTTAAATACATACTTAAATAGATATTAGCTCCCATGCAGATGTAGAACAAACACAAATTATCATCACATGCATGTTTGCTCTAGGTGGGAATCGAACCCACGCCCCCAAGCGCAGAAGGTAGGTTCACTACCAATTGGGCCAACGGGGCTATCTGTATACATAGATATACTTATACGAGCGATGATGGCTGGGTGGCAGCATGGGCGCTTAACAATCTGACCGCACCCGGTTCGATACTGGGCTCTGCACCAATCACTTATTTAGTATTTAAATAAACTGTCTGCAGGTTCGATGTCATCGCTCAACAACGGCGATGGAAAACATCGTGTTGTTGTCGTGTTGAAAGCAGTATGTACAAAAACCTAAAAATAAAAACATATGACTTTCATCAACATGCACTGGGCCAGCATTGTGGGCCCATAATCTCTCTGAAAGAAGGCTTATGTCCCAGCAGTGGGAACATGATAGGCTGATAATGATCATGACGAGGTAGGTACTTATAGACTTCTATGTATAGGTAAATACGTCAATTAAATTGAGCAAAATGAGCAATCGCCCGACATAGGGAGGAAGTTGTAGTTAGGTAAATATTATTTTTAGGAAGTTAACGTGATACCACAGTTCGGTTACATCAGTGCTTTTCAACCTTTTGCGACCCCCAAGGGGGTCGCAAAACCTTACACGGGGGTCACGGGTAATAGAAAAAGGCAAGTGTGCAAAAAGGATTTAAAATACAATTTAAAAAAAACTCAAGTGTGAAGTTTTTCGGTCGATATTTATATCTCAAGGGAAATATAATTAAATAGGTAATTTTTAAAATCACTGACATATATTTTATTATGGCCCTGGGGGTTCGCCAGTTTTTTTTATTTTTATAAAGGGGTCGCGTATTCACGAAGGTTGAAAAACACTGGGTTACATCATACTGAGTGCGGTGACTCGATGCAATATGTTATGATTCTTACGAATACCTTACATAACAATGAATACCTAAATCTAAGTTTGACTCACATTGTTATGAAAATTGCAAATATAGCTTCGAAATTTCTAAGTCGTCACAGATAAAATAATAGTACAAGCTTGAGCTAATGGTGTAAGGATAGAACAGACACCGTGTCGATAAGACCTGTATGTAGTATGTACTCAACAGGGCCCTAATTCTGTATGAAACTTCGTAACACGCCGACGTAAGCCTGTTTTAACACGGTAACCATGGTTATAAGTAACACGATAAGTAACCATGGTTACAAAATTAAACGAATCAATGCGTCTTCCGATTGGATACTACATTATCATAACAAACGCGCTAGTAACGCGCTGGCTTGCTCCAAGTTATTTTGAAAAATCAAAACGAGCGCGTTACATGCCTCATCAAGTTAGCAAACTTGGCATTGCCAATTCCAAGCCGATAAACTCGTAACGCGGTTGCAGAGTTGCGGAGTTTGTGATCATCTCTATGACCTAAGGAGAGGGTCTATTTTTCAATTACATATTCATGTTTAGACGTCACGCATTTATGGCAAGTATTCTCATGTAAGATAGAGAATAAGGGCCTAATGGGTGCCAAATAGATATATAACTCTTATTGTTTACACCAGATATGACACACACAACACAAAAACAAACAACTGGCGGCTTTATCGCTATAATCGATCCAATCCTCTGCAATAATCATCAACATAGTTGATGACATCATCATCAAACAGACGAATATAATGCAGAGGAGAATTAAACGGACAGTGAATGAAAACAAGTCTTCTAGCGAATAGGTATGTAGAAATGAGAAACTTCGCCACTTAGTATACGACACAGAATATGAAAATTGTCATAGAAAACAAGTAAAATAAACCAATTTGAAAAAGCGCTCATGACTTTTGAACATCTAAACAGATTATGATAATGCATAGCTATATACCACCGCAATAGATCCTCATTAAATTCTTTTTAAAACACAGTCAGATCGGTCCAGCCTTTGTGGAAAAACGGTAACAGACACACTAGCAAGTAAGCACTTACCCAAAATCCGTTCCACCATGGATAAAAAGAGAGGACGAGACGACCAAGAAGAGCATGCAATACATGGAAAGACCGGATATAGAAGGCAAAATTAATGGTACTCTGTACATCGGGTCATTTTTAAATTTTTCATACAAACGTACTAGGTACTTAGCTTAATTTTTCGGAAACTTCTCGTTCGATTTTGATACTTGGTAAGTATATTAAATTTAACGAATTTACGATTTGATAAGTTTTTTAAACTTACCCTTATTAAAGTGTTTTTTTGTTCAACAAGTACTTGACTACGGAAATTCTTATTTTAATTTAAATATACTTACCAAGTTAAGAAAGACGTAGCACGTTTGTATGAAGAAAAAAACCTGATGTCCGGAGACTTCGGAGCACCGTTAATGATTTGTCTTCCTGTATCTGGTCTGGTGGTCCTACTGTATGCTCTCCTTTGTCATCTCGTTCTCTCTTTTTATCCAACCTCCAGAGGAGCCTGCAAAATGCTGGCTGACCGGGAAAGTTAGAATTTATACTACCTATACCTACCACAGCCTATACTTACAAGAGCCACGCTCTAAAAACATTGTGCAAGACGGTATTCCTTATTACTCTATTATCGAGACAAAACACGAAACCACTACCTAAATTTAGGACGGGATATAACTTTGTTACGTAGCTTTGAACACATCTACTAAGCAGGTGGTAAGTATACAAATAAAGTTATATGATTATTTACGGGATATTTACCGTGGTAAGGTTGTGGAATGAGCTCCCGATATTTCGGCGCAGTTACATGCACCATGTTCACGGGAAGACTGAAGAATGCGGGTGGTTGGAGAACAGTTAAAAAGTTAGGTGCAGACATAACGATCTACCCTCTTTCTTAGTCTTTTGCTACGGTTATCACTGGAACTCGAACTCGAACCTAAGTCCCGACAAAACACACTCACTGTATCACTGCGTATAGTATTTTGAACACATTTTGAACGCGAATTTTTATTTTTATTTTTGAGGCAACCTAATACTGGATTCCACGCACTGGCGAGTTGAAAACCATCACCTCGATTGAAATTCTGACATTTCGAGATCTCAATAGTTTCCTTTACTAGCCTTGGTATGTAATGGCGTTCGGTGGACAGGATTTCAGGGTTGTGAAATTCGATCCAGTGGTAAGGACCTGCGTCCAGCAGATGCTCAGCTATGGCAGATTTGTGTCTCTCGTTGTTTTTCATATAACTTTAGTGAACAACCGTGATAATTTAAAACAGTGTTTTAGTATACAAATAATTTGTTGAAAGATGGATTTCAGATGAAAAATCTAAAATGAAAAAGTTAAATTTGGAATTACTGTACAATATCAATATTACCTAAAAGAAGTTAATAACAGGTAGATTTGAAAGCGGATTTAGCAAGTTGAAGTGGCAGTGGGCAGTGTACAAGCTCACAGAACAGATGGCCGATGGGGCCGAAAGGTTGTCGAATGGAGACCACGGACCGGTAAGCGCAGCGTAGGATGTCCACCCACAAGATGGACGGACGACATAAATGAGACCGTAGAGATACGCTGGATGTAGACCGCTTCCAACCGGCCCTTTTGGAGATCTTTGGGGGAGGCATATGTGTAGCAGTGGACGTCCTATGGCTGAAATGATGATGATGAAGTTTAATAGACAGGGACAAAAAAAAGTTAAATTAGGATACAATCGATTATCTAATATTGATTTTTGGTTTAATTTCACGTTGTTGTCAGCTGGGAAACCTACAAGACTCCAAGAATGTTTAGTGGGTGCCAGTGTCGTTTGTTTACCCATAACAGATAATACTATAGTTCTTAGATTCTAGAAATTATAAATATTAATGCAGCTAAGCTACCTCGTCTGTCACAGTGAGCGGTGAAGTCAGAAGACAAATATTTGCGACAGGCATCGCTGAGAGATCAGTAAGTCCGGTTGGTGTCAGTCCAGGACAAGGACGTCTTGCAGCGCAGGCGCCTCGTGTTATTTCGGGACGAATTTAGGCGGGTAAGTAAAGGGCTAGTTCCCCCTTCAAGCAGTACCAGATTTATTATAAGACTGTCTTATAATAAGGCTTACTTTAAACTGGAGCTGGAATGGCTTAAGGAGCTTAGGCAGCTATTTATGCCGCGTACGTGGCAAAGAGGCACGCGGTAAATACGCAGTTTGCTTTCACCCCTAAAACAGTTTTAAAAAAACTTGGTGATAAACTTTTGCGAAGTGGTACATTTTTATCTACCTATATACCTAAATAAATAAAATGTACTAATTTTTTAAAGAGATTTATGTCTTGACGAAATGCACCCAGAGACGTCGAGGTTTTGTTTTAGTAGAACTGGTAAAAAAGAATACACGTGGGGTAATCATCAGCCTTATTGGCTCTTCTACTTTCCCGACATTGTCGTCGAATGAAACAGCTTAGATATTTTTTTTACAATTGCGAAAAGAGATAATATAAGAGATAAATTTACGTTTGGCCTCAGAACTAACTCTCGTAATGGTTTAAGCGATGAAGTGATTGAGAATGGAGCAAGTTGATTTAGAAAATATCTGTCCTGGTCGTAAGCGTCTCGCTCTGCCTAAGTTAGTTGCAGTACTACCTAACATTTGAACTCCAAAATTTGATTATTATACGAGTCGGCCCAACCGTTTCCTGAATACGCCCGCTCACCTATATCGATTCAATATCTCTGATATCGATTACTTTAGTGCACTTATGATATGATTACGATAATTTCATAAACAGATTGATAACTAAATGCGATTCAGGTTATTTCGTCGTAGTACCAAGTGAAATGTACTCAATGATTTTCCTATTTGCCTAATTAGCTACATACGGCTCCTGAAGAATGTCTATGCGAATAAAACTGCGATACGCATAGTTTAAGCAGATAGCCAAATATAAAACATGTTAGGTATTTAAAAAAATATTTTTAATAGAAAAATTATCTTATTATTTAGATAGGTAACTTATTATTAGTAATAATATTAGTTAAAGAAATAACCACGTGGTAGGCAGTTCAATAGGTTCGTTGCAATAATTATTTAAACATGGATACTAAGAGGACTATCTATACCTATAAAGGATCACGTTTAAAACTTTTTTGTATGAATAATGTATCAACTTCGTACATTAGTTCCCGCCTTTCCGCCACTGGCATTTCTCTAAGCTTCATCGCGGTAAGTTTTCCGTAAAGGCTGCACTCGTCTTCATTGTCTTTTTCTTTTTCTCTACCGACGATTTCTTTGCTGATGATATTTATCACATTAGCCAGTGTAGTCATCGTATTTGCTAGGTACTTATCGCCAACAGGTGTAATGACTGGTTCAGGGGATTCACCACGGTAACGTTTTCGAGCTGGTTGGTCTTCGTCAAAGGATTCACACCGGTAAAGTTTTCGAGCTGGTTGGTCTTCGTCAAAGGATTCAACGTTTGATAACTCCTCGACACCTACTTCGACCACGGGGTTCCATTTTTCTTGAAACGTCATTGATGATGATGCCTATGAAAGAAAAAAGTTCAGTCTTTTTATTATGTAATAAGCTTGCGTTGGACTTCCACTTCGCACTTGCCTCGCGTTGGGCTTTCAGGGGGAGCTCAAAGTTCTTGAGCACTTGATATTCGATCGAGATCGAAGGTCGAGTGACTTCGCATTTAATTTCTTTATTCTTACTATTTATCTCACTTACACGCAGTCTTGTTTGTTTTTGTAGACTGCGACCTTCATGAAGTGACGCGCAAAATGAGTGAGTGAGTGAGGGCGACGCAAAATTAAGTAAGTAACATACAAATGAAATCAAAAAAATAAATAAAGTGGCATTGATACCTAACATGTCATTATTATGTGCCGATACCATTCAAATTCAAAATTCATGATTTTTCATAGATTGTAAGGACGCGAAAAAACTTTTCCAATGTTATTTTTGAGTATTTTGGCAGTGGTGCTCACAAGTAGACTGAACACCAGTGTGAAATTAGTTGGTCGCACACTTCGTTGGTAGGCGGTCGTTGCACGTCGCGTCATTTTAGAAAGCAAACATAAATAGGCACATAATATTATACCTATATTAATAGGCACGTTAGACGCGGTTAGTTAAGATTTCGAACGACGACGCACATTTTACCCGACTGCCCAAGAAGAAGGCCAATTAAAATTAAACACTTAACGGATTTTATTAATATTATTAATTACCTATTATTATTAATATTGGCTCTGTGATATTTAATATACTAAACATGACTTTTATATCAATTCTGTAGTCTGTAAGCATTATTACTTATTAATCTTCACATTGTGTGTGTACATTATTAAACTATATATATTAAATTAATTTATTTATTTATTAATTATTAATTAATTATATGTAATTTAATAAAAATTATTAAACAGCTTAACGCAAAAAAATTAAGTATACAGGTGGGTTACCATAATCTAAAAAAATTTGCATATTATAACCTTACATTGAAATTTTTCTTGCTCTCTTATTAGCCGAGATAGCAAGACAAAGCTCAATGTAAGGTTATTATAAGAATGTTTTTGAGATAATGGTAGCCAATCAGTACTTACAAATTTTTTCACGCACACTAAGAAACACTATTTAATAGTTAGTCCCCATGCAAAAAAGAAAGTGCAGCAAGATCGTCGGCAGGGTGAGTTCGACTAAAAAGTATCAAGGTCAGATTTAGGTCAGATGCATTCACACCCGAAATGCCACCTTACCATATCTTCCTTGTTTTTCTGCTCTGAGGATACTGTATTGTGGTTGAGTTTATAGCTGAAATTACTTAGTACACATAATAGGGTGTTTGACTGTATTGAAAATATTATGCTAATTGACATCATCCATAAACAATTTTTTTTTCCGGGCAAGTGCCTTTATTAACTAAACAAAATACAAGCTAAAACTAACACTACAAATACAGTTAGACTGCCCATAGACCGTTGAAGGTCTAAAGACAATCCAAATGCTCAAGCCCACTACCAGTTGGCAGCGTACCCAACATGCTGGCGGCATTACCACGTTGAATGGCAATGCTAATGCGTTGAGCCAGAAACACGCCAGCATTTTGGTCACGCGTCGCATTAACCAGGCGCTCTGAAAGATTTTTGAAAATGAGGTGAGCTCCCGGTCCCCAAGGGCCCAATGTCTCGACCCCAAACGCCTCAAATATGTAACCACTGCCGAGGTTAGCATATTTGCGACGCTTGTGCTGCTCTGCCGAATTGGCAGCCGCGCCAGCCCTACCTTGTAAAAAATAAAAACATGAAATAATGAAAAAGCATATTTCATTGATTTTTTTATAAAAATATGCTTATTTTTTGTAAAAAAAACGCGAATAAAATAACTGTATTTTCGACATTTGATCACGTGATCAAAAACGGTCTGTAATTGGCTTCATCCCTAGTGACGTCACACAAATCTAAACAAACAGATTTTGTATTGATATTTGCGAATTTAATGTTGTAAAGCTATTTTGAGAGCGATTTATCCAGAAATTATCACCAAAAACAGTCCGGAGGTTAAATGTGAGAAGAATGGAGAAACATTTTGTGCAAGCAGACAGCAGTAACTTACCCAAAATTAATGTATTTATGGTTGCATATTTCTTCAATAATAATCTACGTCATTGATTCTACGCTGCAGAACTCAAAACGTAATTAAAAACTACTTACAATGTAAGTATAAATTTTTAATTGTTCTCCAAGCAAAACATTCAATCAAGTTGTACAAAAAGTATGTTGTAGTAGGTGGATATCACTATTTTGTTAGGTTATGTCTTTACAATGTTTAAAAAGAAAGTAACAGTACATAAAATAGTAATGCAATAAAAACACAAATTGTAATAGAAATATATAGACTCAAATATGTACCTCAAAATGATCTTCGCACATAGAAACACTTGAATTAGCTCCAATACTTTTGGGTTCTCTACGAGCTACTTAGTTCCAACCACTTTTTGCGAGTTTTGGGGTCCATTGGAACAGAAACGAATAGTTTTTCCGGTGTTTTATGGAAGTATTTGTACATTGTGGCACTACACAATATTTATAAACCATTACTTCTATTAGAAAATTAGTGATTATCAAACTTTTGCTGCCTGGCTGCAGCTGTTTTGTTTTGTGTGACGTCAATCGTCGCTCGACCGGAGCTATGACGCAGGTCTGCGTTTTGGCGTGATATTTTTTTATTCAAACTTTAACTTCGATTTATATCGCAAATACGACTGATATCCAGAAAATATAAATGCAGTATACATTAAATTATATCAGGCAATAATGTGCAATAGTTTCCCAAAAGTAGTCAAATACCCTATTATGACTGCTACTCACCCCATCGTCCGAATATACGTTTCCGCTTTTGTAATCATAGAGCTCAGATAAAAATTCCGCCATCGGCTCATAAAATACCCAAACGGGGTTGAAAACGTGTCGAGGGTCGCCAGTTTTAAGGGACGCCAGTTTTTTCTTATGGTTCAATCGAAACGCAGCCATCAGTGTTTCTTTTTTCTTTTTCAATACTTCCACGGGAACATTCATTTCGTCGGATATTCTGTCCCATGCTTCGTTTACCTGTAAGAAAGAAAAGAAGCGTCAAGAATGTACCCAAATAATAGATACTAAATTCCAAGAATACGTTTCGCTCTAGCCTTGTTTCCATGTTTTGTCTTTTTTACAAGCTTTTATTTAACTTGCAATGTTTATGTTTGATTGCTTAGGTCAAATTTTGCAAGCTGTTTTAGAACCAGTTCCTTCTAACAGATTTGCGAAAAAGAACGAAAGAGCACGAAAATCTCCTAAATCAGTTCTATTTTTCAAAATATAAAATACTAGCTGCACCCTGCGGTTTCACTCGCGTGGATCACTCCTTATAACATCAGCTATTTGCCAGTGAGTCCCATCAAAAACGGTCCAGCCGTTTTGGAGTCATAATGGAACATACATAGATACATACCTACACACATCGCCTTAGATACGTATTTACAACAAAAAAATACATGACAATTGCTTGAAATTATTTTGTTTTAATATGATTTTTTATTTATCTTTAACATTGTTGAAAACGCGCGCACGAGATAAGTTCCGCTTGTGGCGGAAAGCGGACTTTTTACATATTTTTAGGGTTCCGTACCTCAAAAGAAAAAACGGAACCCTTATAGGATCACTTCGTTGTCCGTCTGTCTGTCTGTCCGTCTGTCAAGACCCTTTTTCTCAAGAACGCGTAAAGGTATCAAGGTGAAATTTATACTAAATACATGGGTCTACGGTTTCTTTCGGCTGTAAAAAAATTAAAGATGTAAGCAATCAAAAGATATAAACGTTTATGTCGTATATTTTGCGATTTCACAGGGGAATCAAAACCTATAGGGTACTTCCCGTTGACCTAGAATCATGAAATTTGGCAAGAGGCAAGGTCTTATAGCACATATATAGGAATAAATACACAAGTTATAAATTTGAAGTAATGTCATATAAAAAAAGAATTATTTTGCTATTACAAACTTATATTTTGTAGTTGGAATGTATGGAAGAACCTTATTATCAACTACAAACTTAAGTTTGTCTTTCAATATTTCAACTTCAGTTAGTTTTTTTTTTTTTTGTTCTCGCGCTCTGTGGGTTCCGTAGAACATAGAAATTATTAGAAATACAAAAATATCTTGTTAGTAGGTAAGCCACCGTTATAAGTAGACGGGATACACAAACAATAATAGCTCATTCCTTTCAGACCGCTGAACAGATTTTGATTCAACGTAGCTATTATAAGTAAGAAATAAGCACCGCAATGAAACCTGCTTTCAAATAAAAAAAAAACACGCATTTAAAATAGGTTAGTGGTTTTGGTGAAAAATGGTATCAGACATCAACTCTTGTCATTTCCGTCGTGGATATAAATATGCCTAACTATGATACCTATACCTACTTAGGAAACCTAGGTAGTAAATAATTATACTTATTATCTTATTATGCACTAAAAAACAATTGTGGTTTTCAGTTTCCCATGCGCAGGTACTCACCTTGTTTTTATCTTTATGAGATGGAATTTTTGGATTCCATACAGCGGGGTGGCTTCGATATAAATTTATGAATTTAAAGGTTACGTCATTGCACCAAGCCATTTCAAAAATGCAAACACTCAAATAACTTTACGTATAATCACCACGACGGACAATCTCGGACTGTGCGTGGAGGGGGCAATGGCCGCGCGCAGGCCATGACAGCCCATTCCAACCGCTATTGATTAACATGGCCGCCATGAGCAGCCATCTAAGCCAATCATAGCGACGCATGCGCCCGGCGCGAGTTGCCTGTGATTGGCCATGATTGGTGGTGCTGCTGGTTTTTTAATGTTGGCATTTATGAAATTCCACAGAGTTTAAAATTCGAATGGGCAGATTCTTTTTAGTATTGTCAATATTATTGATGGTAGTCTACACAGAAGAGAAAAAATTTCGTTTATCTCTTTTCTGTGGTAGTCTACTTCTTTTGCTTTTAGCATATAAAACGTCGTTGGCTTTTAGTTTCGTGCAATATTTAGAAAGTAACTGACTTGTCATAGATGGGTTTCCAAGTTTCATTATAAGATAATATGCGACTGAGCGTTTGGGGACAAGATTTGAACTCTAGGTCATTTGACTATATTTTTAGCTTAGTGTGGTAAGTAATTAATGCAAGTTTAATTGAAAACTGTTTGATTGAGGAAAAAGGCATAGCAATAATTATGTAGTTTGTTTTCCATGACACACTTAAAAATAACGAGTTTAGATAATATGGTTGTTTGTATCAGATACAGCCTTTCTGATAAAGTAGGGCACATGTGGGCTTATTATCGTGTTACTCTGTGTTACACTATAGCTAAATTACATTTACATGCAGTGTAGGTATGAGATCATCATCATTATCAGCCTAACATGTTCCCACTGCTGAGCCACAGGCCTTCGCTCAAAGAGAGAATGGGTCCTAATTCACCATGCTGGCCCAGTGCATTTTGGTGAACGTCACCATGTCTGTGAACTTTTAAGGTTCTTGGAAATACCGGTTTACTCACGATAATTTCCTTCACCGTTATTGAGTATAATGGCATCGAAACTGCACATAATTTATTTATGTACAATGTAAATAAGTCATTGGCGATGGGCCGAGGATCGAACCAGATGCTATCAGATTGTAAAGCGCACATGCTATGGCCATCCATCACCATCCACCTCCACCATCGCTTTTATCAGATCATTTATCTTTTTTTTAGGTACTTATCAGATATTTATTAGTGTTATTTGGTAAAAACAATGTTGTCGAAATTTTACAACCGGTGGGATTGGACATTTATTTACTAAGATTAGAGTAGAAATAAGGAATACATTTTCCAATTTCTGATTAGACATTCGTGAATTGGACGCAATGGCGATCCATATACCTATTTACGCGGTATTAATAGGAGGATTTTTTATTCGTATTTTTTTGCTAGGAATTCGAACTAGGTATTTTTTTCATCATCAGAAATATCAAAGGTTTTATATAATCCACAATAATTAGGTATCCACGCTATAAGACTGGTAGGTACCAATCTTGATTGAACTTAACCTGTTAATGTATTCGTGTCTTGAAGAAACTTTGAATGGACTGGCTAGCTAATATAAAGCCGAGAATGGGAAGTTGTAGGCTTTTACACCCTTTTATGGGGCAACTTCCAAGCAATATTACCTACCTACTTCTAAAGGTATGATGTGAAATTTCAAAGCTATCTGCGATCTGCGTTTATCAATATACGGTAAGTTTTAATGGTTAATCATTGAGATGAGAAAGAAATGAGTAAAGATGTGGTATGCGTGAAATAGTTATTTATGATACAAGTGCGGTAAGTTGGTTATTACAAACGAGTAGACGAATGTAAGCCCGAGACGAAGTCGAGGGCTTACCATAGTCACGAATTTGTAAATACCAATCCGCACGTGTGCCATACAACGTTTTACAACACATTTGCGAGAAAAAAAGGCTACAAATGAAACAATTTTTATGGAAATGGAAATTAAAAAAATACCGTAAAGTACACGCACGGTGCTATACATCTGAGCGTGCGGTAATAGTTATTTATGATACAAGTGCGGAAAGTTGGTTATTACAAACGAGTAGACGAATGTAAGCCCGAGACGAAGTCGAGGGCTTACCATAGTCACGAGTTTGTAATAACCAATCCGCACGTGTGCCATACAACGTTTTACAACACATTTGCGAGAAAAAAGGCTACAAATGAAACAATTTTTGTTTATAACTTAATATCAGTCACAACAATAGTTTCTATAATATAATAAGAAAATGGCGCGAACATGCAAATAGCGCCACTATCACGTGGTGAAAATTAGAACTACATCTTTCGTCTCATTTTCTCTTTAGTATTAAACTTTAGTATTAAACTGAGTGGCTGTGGAGGTCCGGCCTAAGAATAGACCTCCCCCTTCTCTTCCCGTGGGTGCCGTAGAAGTCGGCTAAGGGATCAACCAGAAGACGGGCAGCAGCGTCTTCTGAGTATAAAAATACCGACTGCGCTCGCCAACCCGCCTGCCAAGCGTGGCGAGTATTGGCAATCCCCCCCCTTCAATGATAGATACAAAAAGGACCAGGCCCCCAGTCCCCGGCAGCCCCGCTATTCCTGGCTACGGTAGCGGTCATGGTAACGGCGGGGCCAGGGGTGCTAAGAATCCCCGGCAGACGCTCGGCTACCAACCCCAACGACGACGACTGGCCCTGGTAACACACAACATACGCACCATGAGGACTGATGAGAAGATTGTTGAGCTGGAAGAAGAAATGGGTAGGGTACGTTGGGATATCTTGGGTTTATCCGAAGTCCGTAGAGAGGGCGAGGACACGATAACCCTGAAATCCGGTAACCTACTCTACTACCGGGAGGGCGACCAACAGTCCCAAGGTGGTGTCGGCTTTCTCATCCACAAGTCCCTCACTAACAACATTATCACCATCGACAGTGTTTCGAGCAGGGTTGTATACCTAATACTCAGAATATCCAAGAGATATTCGTTGAAGGTCATTCAGGTATACGCACCGACCTCGTCACACCCAGATGATGAAGTGGAGGTTATGTATGAGGACATTAGTAGAGCCATACATACGTCCGAGACCCACTTCACTGTTGTTATGGGGGACTTTAACGCGAAGTTGGGCAAGAGAAGTGATGATGAGTTGAAAGTGGGGAAATTTGGCTGTGGGCAACGGAACCCTAGGGGACAGAGGCTGGCCGACTTTCTGGAGAAAGAGGGACTTTTTATGATGAACTCTTTCTTTCAGAAGCCGCCTCACAGGAAATGGACCTGGATGAGCCCCGATGGTTCTACGAGAAATGAGATAGACTTCATTATGACCACCAAGAGACAAATATTCAATGATGTCTCTGTGATTCACAGGGTGAAAACCGGTAGTGATCACCGAATAGTAAGAGGCACATTGAATATTAACGTTAAAATTGAAAGGTCCCGCCTAATGAAGTCCACGCTCCGACCGAACCATGCCCATATTCAAAACCCCGAGAGCTTTCAACTCGAGCTGTCTAATCGCTTTGATTGCCTGGAGAATTTTGCTTCCGTGGATGAGATTAATAACAGGTTAGTGGAAACTGTCCATGCGGTAGGTTCTAAGTTTTTTAGACCTGGCCGGCGCACAGATAGACCTCAAAAATTATCCGACCATACCCGTAACCTCATGGCTGATCGACGCTCGTTACAACTACAATGTTCCGATGACGCTGACTCATATAGGCAGCTCAATAGACAAATTTGGAAGTCATTGCGACACGACATACGTACCTTTAATACGAACAGTATTAGAGAGACGATTGAGCAAAACAAAGGCTCCAAAGTGTTTGCAAGAGACATGTCTATTGGGCAAAGCCAGCTGACAAAGCTGAAGAGGGAAGATGGTAGTGTAGCGTCGACCAAAGCCGAGGTATTAGGGGAAATCGAAAGGTTCTATGGACAGTTATACACTTCGGTTGCTAAACCTGTGAGCAGCTCGGCCAAAGACCCAAGAGCCAAGCTGAGCCGACACTATACCGAAGATATCCCGGACATCAGCCTGTACGAGATTAGGATGGCCCTGAAACAGCTCAAGAACAACAAGGCGCCGGGGGACGATGGAATCACATCAGAGCTTCTGAAAGCGGGTGGAACACCGGTACTCAGAGTCCTTCAGAAGCTCTTTAATTCTGTCTTACTCGAAGGTATAACGCCAGAAGCATGGAACAGAGGCGTGGTGGTGCTGTTCTTTAAGAAAGGTGACAAAACCTTGCTGAAGAATTACAGACCCATCTCGCTTCTGAGCCATGTTTATAAGCTGTTTTCGAGGGTCATCACAAATCGTCTCGATCGCAGGTTCGATGACTTCCAGCCTATCGAACAAGCCGGTTTCCGAAAAGGCTATAGTACCATAGACCACATCCACACGCTACGCCAAGTTATACAGAAGACTGAAGAATATAACTTGCCACTATGTTTGGCGTTTGTGGACTATGAGAAAGCCTTTGATTCGGTCGAGACATGGGCGGTGCTCGAGTCTCTCCAGCGATGCCGTATTGACTATCGGTATGTCGAAGTGTTGAAGTGTTTGTACAATAACGCCACCATGTCGGTCCGAGTACAGGAGCAGAGTTCGAAGGCAATTCCATTGCGAAGAGGCGTGAGACAGGGAGACGTTATCTCTCCGAAACTGTTCACTGCCACAATGGAAGATGCCTTCAAGCTCCTGGAATGGCAAGGACTCGGCATCAACATCAACGGCGAGTACATCACTCACCTTCGGTTTGCCGACGATATTGTGGTCATGGCAGAGTCGATGGAAGATCTCAGCATGATGCTCGAAGGCCTCAATCGAGTCTCCCAACAGGTGGGCCTTAAAATGAACATGGACAAGACAAAGGTCATGTCAAATATCCATGTTGTGCCCACCCCAGTATCAGTTGGGAACTCAGTTCTTGAAGCTGTTGACGCGTACGTCTACCTAGGACAAACAGTCGAACTAGGTAGGTCCAACTTCAAGAAAGAGGTCAATCGGCGAATCCAACTCGGCTGGGCAGCGTTCGGTAAACTACGCAACGTCTTCTCGTCCAAAATACCTCAGTGCCTTAAGACGAAAGTCTTCGACCAGTGTGTGTTACCAGTGATGACATACGGCACTGAAACGTGGTCTCTCACTATGGGCCTCATAAGCAAGCTCAAAGTCGCACAACGAGCTATGGAGAGGGCTATGCTCGGGGTTTCTCTACGAGATCGAATCCGAAATGAGGAGATCCGTAGACGAACGAAAGTCACCGACATAGCCCACCGGATTAGTAAGTTGAAATGGCAGTGGGCAGGGCACATATCACGCAGAACAGATGGCCGATGGGGCCGAAAGGTTCTGGAATGGAGACCACGGACTGGTAAGCGCAGCGTAGGACGTCCACCCACAAGATGGACAGACGACCTAAAAGAGACCGCAGGGAAACGCTGGATGCAGGCCGCTTCCAACCGGCCCTTTTGGAGATCGATGGGGGAGGCCTATGTCCAGCAGTGGACGTCCTACGGCTGAAATGATGATGATGATGATGATGATTAAACTGAGACAAACGTATTGAGCAAAAGCGCTTCCAAGGAGGTTTGATCATTCAGCTTATTTATTCTCGTAATATGAAACTCTTTTGTGGAATTCTTATGTAATTATGATGGAAATTAAAAAAATACCGTAAATCACACGCACGGTGCTATACATCTGAGCGTGCGGACAAATTCATTTCCGTACGCTCCGTTGTATGATCCGTAATGTTTAACTTTCGAACGATGTATACAGGCTTTGTAAGTGCACTTTTTGAGCAAATGTGTTGTAAAATTTATTACCGCACGCTCCGTTGTATGATGCGTAATGTTTAACTTTCGAACGATGTATACAGGCTTCGTAAGTGCACTTTTTGAGCAAATGTGTTGTAAAAGGTTTTTATGAGAGATTCCACGAATATTCAGTATTGGGCCTATTCGGCAACTTTTTTAAATATTCGGTATAAGATTTGGTGTTCGGTATTTGACCGAACCCTAGGTACCCAACATTCAAATGTTGCGTCATTCAAATTTCGAATGTTGCGTACCTACATAGTTTTCGGCCAAATACCGAACACCAAGTCATCATAACAAATCTCTAAATATTCCTAAATAGGTGTTTTTTTTATATTTTGCTAAGTTTTTGTCGGCCGCCAGATATTCGGCGCTTCGGCCGAGAGCGTCGCTGAATAGGTATTCGTTGTTTGGTATTCGGCAAAATTACTATTCGTAGCATCACTAGTTTTTATCATCACATTGAAATCAACAATTTTTCATTTGTTTGATTGCTTAAACCGGACAGGCCGTAAGTATTGAAAGGGATTGCAAAAGAAAACATTTTGCTCTTCGCGCCTGTCGCGACAAAGCACTAAAGTCCGAGTCGTGCGTTATGCATTAACGCATGATCTGTTTTACTAATACAAAACTGTACAACAATGGCGACCGACTCATCTGTCAAAAAGTCAAGAGCACAGTCTCAAGCCCTCAAAGCTGGTATTCATTGCTTTCAGCGGGCGAGCTTTCATCTTGCCCTGAGTGATGACCTGATGGACACGAACGATTATAGACTGACGCTTTTGTCAGTGAAGACAGTTTTTCTTTCGACAATAGCGCGGTCATATCAAACGCGCTCATGAGAACCGTCAACCGGCTCAAAGGATTGTACTACATCGGGGAAGATTGGGTAATAGAATGTACCTACTTCAGGGCCTTTATTCTGGTGCGCTCGAGATTATGTCCATATCTCTCATAAGACACTTCATAAGATTGGGAGTAACATATAGAATCTCGTCCACGCCAAAAACCATAACCGCTGTACTGATTTCAAACTGTTTCTTTAGCGGATTTCTAGTGCATTTCCGCTTTGTACCTACCTACAATAAGAAATTTGAGATCAATTATTTTTGTTTTACTCTACAGACATTTTCAATGATGCTAATTTAACCTAAACTGAAACACAAATTAATTATATCTGAAAATAAAAACTACAGAACTTTGTTAATGATACTTATTTAACCTAACCTTAAACAAAAATTAATTGGTTCCGATGTGGTCTGGTACTGATTCAAAATTTATGGATTTAATTATTTTTAATATATGCTCACAGTGGATGCGTATGCCTACTTATTTTTGTCCATACAGTAAGTAATGATAAATACTCATAATGAGTAAGTAATTTATGTGTTTTTAAATAGCCTGAGTTCGCGGAATGTTTTGTAAAACAGTTGCGCACTGTTTGGTTTTGATCGCGTCACTTTTTCGCAGTATTTCTTTCTGTAAAAGTCCAGTGCAACTTTTGAGTCATTCAACGAAAAAAAATACGTAACTAGTAGAGAAATATATGAATTCACCTTAATAGTTACAAGTTTTTTCTGCATTGGCCGCCGCGCCGTAATAGACGGTTCAATCAGGACTTGCTGTATAATTTTTTTGAAGATAAGGTGTTTAATCTTCGGGGTTTAACTGCGCCTATACTTACCTAATGGCCAATAGATACAATATTTATTAAAGTTTCCCGAAGAGCAACGACCAGGCCGTGGTAGGCCGGAAGCCCTTTTGACCCTTTGTTTATAAGCAGCCGGATATGTACCGCTGACGGAAACGCTCGTCGACTCGCATCAACCGCTTCCCTTTATAGGGTTGCCACTTACACTAAACTTTTGTAGACGTAATTGCACGTATCCCTGGAACTAGGGTTTTAGAATACGGCTTCGGTATCCCAGGGGTGGTTCAAAAGTTGAGTCGAATGTATGGAATCGCTAGGTGTTTTGGGGGGGGGGGGGGGGGGGGGGATCCGCCAATGCGGTATCCCTTGCATATCGTGTGGGCCGATTAAAATGGGACCTTTGGCTTCGTTAGTAATTAGATTCGGGGACCCTGACCTCTCATTCAAGCTAGCCAAGGAAATACAAAAGCGCGGTGAAGCCCGCCTCATATAGTGGGAAGTTGGGGAATTGCTGCCAGGTTTCTAGAAGTGTTGCCTAAGGCAACGTGCACGGATAGGAATTTCTAGTACGTGCCCATAGAGATCCCGGTGTCATCGGTCAGGTATATGCGGTCTTCCTGTGTTGACAATTACTTAGTACGTTGATCAATACCTTTCAGGTTAGGTACTAACGCGTCTCTAACCTTACTTCGGCCACTTCAGCCAACACTCTGTACTTGCACCTACTAAAAAGGAATAGCGACGTGAAAAGCTAAAATATGTACATGTTCGGTTTTCAAAACCAGTCAATCGTTTACTTCGAAATTGTGTCACCTAGATACATACGTACACGTAACTTGGCATCATTGTGTCTTTCCTTTAGGCGACATCGTGGTCATAGTCTCATTGAAGTATCCGAGAAATGAATGACATACAGTGGAAACGATAGTGCTACACATCGGCAGGTAAGTCTGTAACTTACTCAGGTAATGTGCGTACTATTTGTCATAATAATGAATGGATGATTGACGATACAAAGTTATGAAGTCAAAGTCCACAGGATGTGGCAACAATTATGCTGGTATTTGTATCAGGCAGGCATTCTTGCAGTGTTGACCGTCTGTTTGTGTTTTAAGTCTGTGGTTAAATAATATAAGCTTGTAGGGATGCGTACATACATGGGTTCAACAACGGAAATGCGTCGTCAGCCTTCATTAGTATCGAACTTAGTGCCCCTTGCACTAGATTCGATACTACCTAATGAAGGTTTAGAGAAAACAATCGGGAAAAGTTAAGGCCATAAAACTTCGAACAACTTTTCGTTATATCTGACATTTTAACCAACTTAAAAAGGGGGTGTCCTCGTTTTTTTTTTGTTTGTTACCTCAGAACTCCGTCATTTAGGTATAAAGATTGGTCTCATAGATCCACTTTTCATTAAAATCGGTTCAGTAGTTTGTTTTTTAAATCAAAATAACTGGAAAAAAATAATACAAGTAAATAAAATTGCGTATTTAGTTATTTACTATTTATTTAGTTATTTGGTCGAGACATTGGGCCCTTGGGGACCGGGATCACCTCATTTTCAAAAATCTTTCAAAGCACTTGGTTAGTGTGACGCGTGACCAAAATGCTGGCGTGTTTCTGGCTCAACGCATAAGCATTGCCATTCAGCATGGTAATGCCGCCAGCATGCTGGGTACGCGCCAACAGATAGTGGACTTGAGCATTTGGATTGTCTTTAGACCTTTAACGGTCTATGGGCAGTCTGTTTTTGCAGTGTTAGTATTAGCTTGTATTTTGTTTAGTTAATAAAGGTACTTGCCCCAGTATTTACTAATTTTGAAGTCGGTTTCTTTATTGATCATTTTTAAACTTCATTTTATAGAAAAACGACGTGATAGTTAAATCTTTGGTAATTTCTTCCGCGAGGCAATCAGTAAAGTTAGCAAATTAAACATCGCCCATTGACAATGGTTTCTAATTCTGATCTTAGTACCTTAGCTAAGGCTAATGTTAGGGCGCAAACAATTCGACCTGCAACCAAATGATACTTACTAAAGCACTGCACGTAACTCAGCTAGACCACCCAGAGCAATTGCAGGGATTTACTGAGTCTACCTATTTATGAATGAACGGGCAAGCAAATTGCTTTTATGCAGCGTCGACTAACAACTATTGCTGCAACATCGGAATGCAGGTTTACGCTGAATACGCTGACGTGCTAACAGAAATGTTTAGTAAGATGTTAAGTAAGTTTATATTTAAGCATGTACTTACCGACGTACCTAGGTATTAATCGCTAGAATGAAAAACATACTTGTTTTAAAATGTACTGTGCAGAATATTGGAAAATTATGAAGGGACGATGGTTGCTGGTAACTTAAGGAATTACTGAAAAATAGAGAAACATCACTGCCCCGAAAATGTATAATGGATGAGGTGAACACACAGCTGCGGTGGCTAGGTTGGAAGAGGACATCACCTGGTAGGGCGTCCAAAGTAACTACCGGTATCTGCTGGTCTAATGAGGATTTGTGTGAGTACCAGGCGTTTCAGTTCATCAGTTCAGAAGACGTCACTGCTGAAAATAGGCCTCCCCCTTTAACCTCCACACTGCCATCTGCATCCACTGGATGCCGGCGACTCCATCGGCAATGTCGTCGGTCTATCTAGTGATTGGGTGGTCTGCGTCTTCCGGCTCGAGGTAACTGGCTCGTCGACTTAAGAACGTTTCTTCTCCATCGGTTATCGGTCCTTCGAGTGATGTGGCCTGCCCATTGCCACTTCAACGTTTCAGCTTTCGAGGTTTCAAGGCGTTTCAGCTTCCTGATTGGAATGAGGTGGCAAGATTTGCACAGAGTTGCGGGATCTAATTTAGAGTCACTGTGCCCAGTTTTCAGAATTAGTCAAATAGCAAATTATTTGACGGTAGTCTTTCGTACTCAAGTACCGATAGCTGTGATACCTATAGCAATATAGTGATTCCCATGGGTATCAACAACTACTTAAACCTAGGCACATCTTCCTCAATTAAGAAGTTAACAGGTTGTTAACACGGCAAATAGCTACTAGAAATACCAGTACCTAACTGTTGGTGTATGCTAACATGAGATTCCAGTTCAGTGACTTCGAGTCTTCACACAGCAACTTGAAATTCATGTTTATATTGACAGGAATCATTAGAAGTAACATGACAAGACTTATAAGCATGGAATGTGGAAAGATATGGGGACTCCTGTTAAGTGAAAATACAGTGCGACTTGTAAAATAAAACAATAATTAAAAAAAACCTTTCCAAACACGCTTTTCATATTTTCCTGAACAAACCCTTTCATTTGATACCCATATCATGAATGGTAGATAGGAAATTTTTGTCCGCCATCTTGGGGTGAACGCCATATAGCTAACCATGCATTGCCATCCAAACTAAACGTGTATGCAAAATTTCAGCTAGACCTTTTCTTCAAAGGATTTGATGGTGGCTATATCGCATACCCCCCAAATTACTAAGAGTTGGACGCAGTTCAGTTCATTTATTTACTAAATATGGGTACATTAGTGTACACTTATGAACGTCAAAATATACAATATTTATAATAAAAGTGGAAAAAATCAATAAAATAAAATGTCAACAGTAATAAAAATAAAATAATAGGCACCCACTTACATTATCACAAAAATTTACAAACATGTCCATAGAATTAATTACATATATCTTTACAGTCCAAACACAATTTGCGCAAACAGGCTTTGTCACAGATAAAATCATTAATTTTGTAATAAGCATTTTGTATTAAATATTTATTTACTATTTCCTTAAACGAAGTGTCATTTTTATTTATTAGGCTTTCGGGTAGCAGGTTATAAAATAATAAACTATTCATAACAAAGGAGTTGCCAGTTTAATAATAAAATATTCATAACAAAGGCTCAGTTCCCTTCTGTTCTTTTGTGTGTATATTCTGTTTGCTTCTGCTCTATTTGTTGTGTTTTGCTTTGTGCCTTGTTGTCATCATCATTTCAGCCATAGATCGTCCACTGCTGGACATAGGCTTCCCTCATCGATCTCTAAAAGGGCCGGTTGAAAGCGGCCTGCATCCAGCTTTTCGCTGCGGTCTCTTTTAGGTCGTCTGTCCATCTTGTTGTGGGTGGTTCTGGTTGTTTTGTTATGGACAGTGTTATTTTTTTTTTCAGGTAACTATTAAAACAGATTGGCAACACGCTTGCGCTAGATTTAAAATAAGACATAAATAAGTATAGTTTTTTGTTGCCCTGATTTTCGTAAATTCTTAAATACACGTTGTCTTGTCATGTTAAGCATTTAAAAGTGACAAACAACCAACAGACAACCCTAATGTGTTTCCAAGGCCCATCAACACAAACCGCTGTAGAATCAGTAAGGACAAAAATGTACTTTCTATGCATCAGTAGAAAGACGTCGGTAAATAATAAACGAATGTCTTTAAAACTAATGTATTTTCAAAAACTAAATTAATACCGAAATAAATAATGTTGTATTTGAAAAATAGCTGATATAATCAATTCTATGAATATTCCCTTGACTTTAAACGAGAACGAAACATACTAGTGTTACTACATTACGCTACGGCTCTAAGGACCAAAAAAATCTCCAAATGTTTTATTTTCATAGTTCTTTCGTTTTAGTAAAGAATAGAAAAATGGACCCCGCTTTATGGTTGATATTTCGAAAACCCGTACAAAGCACTTTGATCCCTTTAATGGTGGAATGGAATAGGTGTTCCACGATAGTTACAATCTGGTTGTCTTCAAATTGAATCGGTTTCTTCTAGGCAAGCGTGTTATTAAATAAATAATAAATGTTTAGCTGTTACTTTCACAAGGCTACGGAAAATGCTGCCACTGTTCCTGAACCCACTGATCGATCGAATCGCAGATACACTTAGAACAGGATCAAACCATCTACACTTATACTTCGCGTAGAAGTGTGTGTGGGTGTGTCGCTTGACATAGCGTTCTTGCTAGTTGCTTTACTTCAAACTTGGTAACGTCTCGCGACCTAAATATCGACCTCTGGGTATTAACATACGCAAACAAGGCACTCCACTGACGACGATAACAGATAATGGTAACCGTAACACTTATGTGGGTAAGTGAACTTCTATGTACGCAAATACCTAGCTTTTTTCCATGTAATTGGAATAGACCAGGTACTGTGAAGGTACTGGAATCAGGCAGGGGAGAGACCATCTTATTATCTGCTAAACAAGTGGGCAGTAAAGAAAACAATTTTTAAACTCCATCTATTGGCCAATGGTCGCTCTGTTATCATATTTATATTATAAACTAGCTATTGTCCGTGGCTTCGCATCTGTAGACTTTCATATAAACTTTCAACCCTCATTTGCCCTCCTTAATTCAGCTCTTTCGCAAAATCCTTTCTTAACGGCCCTTAAGCCCCATAAGGATTTACAATACAAATTTTAGTTTCGTAGGTAGGTCTTTCGAGATTACGTGATGAGTCATTGAGTGGTATTTCGCTTTTATAAGCTGGACGGAATTATTCAAGGATATATTTGTACTCATTATTAAAATCAACTTTTACTTTGAGACCAACCCTGATATCGCGGGGAAAAGTCAAAGTCAAACTCAAATCATTTATTGCACATTATGCTAAATAGCTGAAACTTATCTAAACACAATGATCCAATTAGGGTATGACAATTGTTGGAAAAAATGTTGTTCCATAGAAAAATTTCATTAACACCTCAATGAAGGGTATAGAACAGCTCTGAGTTTTTCGCGATTTCAATGTTGGTTCCAATGTAATAGTTATTTGTTATACAAGAGTGCAAAGTTGCTCTTTAACGGCGTGCTCAATTTTGATGAAGGAGCAAGCGAAGGATTCTAAAATTCTCCAAACTTTGGGACCATAATATTTTTTACAACACATTTGCTCAAAAAGTGCACTTACGAAGCCTGAATACATCTTTCGAAAGTTAAACATTACGGATCATACAACGGAGCGTGCTGTAATGAATTTGTCCGCACGCTCCGTTGTATAGCACCGTGCGTGTACTTTACGGTATTTTTTTAATTTCCATCTTTTGTTTTTTTTCTCGCAAATGTGTTGTAAAACGTTGTATGGCACACGTGCGGATTGGTTATTACAAACTCGTGACTATGGTAAGCCCTCGACTTCGTCTCGGGCTTACATTCGTCTACTCGTTTGTAATAACCAACTTTCCGCACTTGTATCATAAATAACTATTACAGAAGATAATTAATTGATATGATAAGTTTACAAAAGATAATTATTAATTTATACTCAAGTACATACATCTACTAACTATTTTTAACCCCCTTTTTTAATGTGTGGTTTAACGTGTATATCTCTGTGTGTGCGCGCGCGCGCGCGTTTGTGTGTGTGTGTGTTTGTGAGAGATAGAGACAGAGTGTCTGTGGCATCGTAGGCCGTAGCTTCCAAGCGGCTGTACCGATTTTGATTTAGTTTTTGTTTGTTTGAAAGGCTACTTGGTCGGGAGAGCTCTTAGCTATGATTCAAGAAAATCTGTTCAGCTGTTTGAAGATTACCAGTTTTTTATCGGGGGTTTTGATCTTATAAGGGTTAAAAAAAATCTTTTGGTCTACGGAATCTACGAGCTATTCCAATAAGAGCTCATAACTATTAAACTACTGGACAGATAAGATCTGCGTAATCAAACTGCTAAGAAACAGCCTAATGAAATCTGCTTTAAAGAACGCATTCAAATTAGTCCATCTGTTTCGGAGAAAAATTGTAACATACATACAAAACAACCTTTGGCCCAAACTCGTCATACATCCCTTCGTCGGTAAAAACCGCGGGTTAAATATTTTTGCCTTGCAGAAGGTTGAGAAGAAAATGTTTTGATTTGATTTGCTTATGCTACTGATGATAAATTCGAGTACCTACTCGAGGGGTAGAGAACGTAAGCCACCATTTAGCACTGAAGGTACAAAATTTGCTTTTTTATTGTAATGCTTCGAGGGTTGACATTATGACACGTTTCTAGGAAAAGTATAAAGAAGCCAAAATTGTAAGTATTTCTTACTATTCTGTAGGTCTTATAGGTAAACAGTTATATAAGGTGGGAAAATATTTTAACAAGATTTTTTACCATAAAGGGGTAAGAATATTTTGCCTAGCGTACGTAACACCAAAATATGGGCCATTCGAGAGACCATGAATAAAAACATTTTCTTCTCTACCTAATGCCGAGCAAAGCAAAATCTGGGCCAATGGAGGGACCAATAATAAACATATTTTCTACTACACCTTCTCTCGGGCAAAGTAATTTTGGGCCATTCAGGGACCATGAATGAAAACATTTTCTGCTGCTGTAAGGCAAAGTAATACTCTGGGCCAATTGTAGAGAACATGAATAAAGCAATTTTAACTCATCGATAATTATATGTACTACGAATTCATTGTCACAATTCACCCGTGTGTAATGTCTAAAGTATGAAGTTTTGTCGAACTAAAAACCTGCTCCACATTTGTTCTTATCATAACAGAAGTAAGCTGTAAAGGTAAACAAATGACATTCCAAGCGCACCTGTGAGGTAGGGATTAGCCCAGCCACCCACAGGCGTGATCAAACATGCACATACACCGAGGCTAGATTACCGTCTGATGTTTGTAATGTACGTGTTTAACTACCTTTGTTTTACAAATAGCTGCGAAGCTGTTGTTCTCATATACTGGCATGTTCCAGAATAGGCTAGAAGAAATTAAACTTTATTGTGTGTGTAGAGAGTTCTAGAACGTAAGATATTATTAGAAAATACTTTTTGTGGAAGCAACGCTGTACTACTTTAGATCACTACTTACGTATATACTTGTTGCTATACGTTAAAAGTGTGCTACGTGCCACGATCAGATCTTTAGAACATTAGGGTGCAGCGTAGGTTCCGCTAAGCAACTAAACTTATTTAAAAGAAGACTCCTAAATACTATGGCGAAATTATTTGTCCTCCTTTCTGTGAAATCAAACCATAGGTATATCTAATTCCGAAGTAGGCAGTAAGTAGAACTAGAAAGTAATTTAGACAGGACGTGGAGCCGCTTCGAGACGGGGTGATAATTACTTGACCACGAGCTTGCCCGAGACGTCTCAATTAGCCCCGAGTCAGACGCCATTGACTTCACCCGCCATTCAATCCTGCAGGAGCCATTCATTTCTGTCACTCATAGAATACTCAACAGTGCCGACATTTTAGTACTGTGGAACATTGCTTTGAGCTGTCAACCAACCAACATAGTGGTTTTGTCGATTTTCAGGGATGTTTTGTTTTGGCGATAATCGACGTTGAATCATGCAATAAAGCGGTATTTTTAGCGACTAACCAGTTTTGTTTTTCTCTTTCTTCCGAGAGGATTTTGGCGTCGCGCGTGCGTTTGTGTCCCCTGGTCAAATATTTAAATATCTATTTAAGTTTTTGTCAAATATAATATAGTCGAACAAGCCATAGTAGTCAAGCAATGACAAACTTTACTAAAGATTTTTATAGAGGTTTGGACACAACACAAAAAATACACGTTTCACCTCATTATATCATTTGCTCACATTTGGGCACGTTTTTATAAACATATATTTTTTAAATATGCCACTACAGCGCCACGTCTGCGGGACAAGTTAATTTGAACCAGCTCTAGTGTCATCTGTCATTGATTACTAATACTTACAAGTACTTTGTAGTGCAGCAACTCCTTGTACAGCAAGTACAAAAATTATTACGGCACTCATGGTTTAATACTGAATGCATTGCAATTTTGCCAACCATGTCGGGTTTCTGGAGCAGCATGTTTAGCATAAAGTATTTTGTCTTGCTTTAGTATAAACTTGGTACCTAAACAAAGCCAGCCACCGACCGAAATTCTAAAGCTTTGTGTAACGTCTTTCGGAACGTTCGGAAGGATTTCCGTGGCCAGGTGGTCCATCCGACCCCTTAACGTGTGTTAGCTTGCGTCTGTTAATTGAAAGGGATCTTTTAAGGTTCTTTTAGATATTCGACCTTCAAACACACTCGTCCGTAACATATGATTGTTCCATTGTATGAATATGGAACAACCTAACCAGTCAGAACAGTCGGTACAATTGTGAATGCGCAGACAGTATTCACGATGAAACAGTTTTAAAGCAGGTATCATTTAAGTAATAAGATATTCCGATAGGTACATCTTATACGTGCAGGAACGATACGGCTCGAAGGACCATATTGGCTAGAACTTCTGTCACTACCCTCAATTACACTACCTCTTATTTGTTGCCTGTTCTTGCAATTAATTTTTACTACGATGGATAATTGATTTTACTGGATAAAAGTGAATTAAAACTACTTATTGGTACTTAAGTATGGGTCCCCTTGCGTACAAAAATAAATATATACCTTTTGTTCATCCGTATTTGTAACAAAGGGGCGATATCTTATACCTGAACCATATTACTCCAAAGGTCAAGAGTCGGCGACGGCGTTTATTTCTACCGTACCATTTCCGCGATCCAAGGCTCAAGGCACTCATGATAAAGCGAAGGGATTACCAAGGCCTATTTAAAATATAGATTGCAACTTAATAAGCCCTCATATCTCTACAGTTATGGACAATACAAATCTATTAGTCCGCATAGACATCCTTTAAAGCATTCAAAGGATCACAGATGACGTAGTGCTAGTCACTGGCGCCAGTAAATACAACTATCTTGGATCGAGCCTTAGACCGTACTGACTGAATAGGTTCGGATTCCTCAGACGTTAGTCATCGAGGATAAGACACGTTGTAATGAATATACCATTGAGCAAGTCTAACTACACAGAGTTAATGCAGCCCTGAGGCACGCAGTATTATGGCTTAGATATATTTATGGAGAAGTGAGCAAAACCACTGCACCTGAGATTTGGTGCCGAGATGGTCTATTTTTGGACGTCTGGTTCCACCGAATAGTAATCAAACATCAGCATTAGTAGATTTAAAGAGACGTAAAAGGGATTAACGTTTTCTTTATTTGGGAGTTCTAAGATCTTCTATTGGCTCACCAATATAGAGACGTTTCATATAAATAAGATCATGCATCGTTTTTATAACAGCAAAATCAAGCACTGAATCCTTTTAAACATATTTTCTATTGCCGGCCAAAAGTGCACCGTGTCTCATTTATTCATAGTGAAAGTAATATTGTGGCACATTTGATTGCAACACCGGGCGTTAAGCAGACATTGCGGAAGCCAAGCGCCGGCATTGCCCCACTGCAGACTTGCAGAGTACTGACACTGCTGCACATATTGACTTGCAATTTATCCACTTAGGTACGGTTTTATTCGGAAATGCACAACAACGGTTAAAACTTTACTGAAATATGATTTGTCTTGTTTTTATGCGTGACTTTTCAGGTTCGTGGTAACGGTTCTCGACTTAGCATTTAGTGAGATATTTGAAAAACACTTTAAAGCCAATAAGAGTTTCAAACAGGAAAACAAGTGACGATTTAACGTCTCAATCAAAATACATGGTTCAGAAATTTCCAGACTGAAACGACAAGGCACACGGTAGACAAGGATAGAGTGATCCACTACAGTATTCGTGCGAATGAAACAGCAGTGTCTGAAGTGTGTCGTTTAGACTCAGTTTATTATTTATAGTTATAATACAATTCTGTTAGATTATTGACCGTTTGTGAATACAGGAGTAAAACTTGTAAACTATGCAATACTATGGACGATGGCCAGGTTTATTTTCATAACACAATTAAATACTTGTTGGTCAGTAGAGCAAGGCAAAGAATAGGATGGGATTGTCTCTAGAATCTTGGGCAAGCAAGTAGCGCATGCACATTGGAAACAAAAACAGACTTGTATCTTATACGTTATACTTGTGTCGCCAACTGAGGACATATGGACGGAAATATAATATAAGCTGATTGGTATTTAACATGTACTTACAGAAGGATGACGCATACAGGAATCAAAAATGCATTCAATCACTTATTGAGACAGCGCTTACTGGGAAATGAAATGAGTCTGCGAAATAAATTAAACGTTTTTAGCTATGGAACAAGTGTTTAGCCTGATGTGGATTGCATGAGGTTCAGTACTAATGTTCTGAACCTCATCGCAATCAATACATTGTTGTGGATATCAGCAGTTTCGTACAAAAGAGAGTCTGAAGCACGGATAAGTACTGTCTACCGAGTCAGGTTGTGTGACTAAAAACAGTATTTTTTTATGACGAAGAGCACTTAATTTATTCTGTTCCTCCTCTATCAAAGTATCTGTTAAGTTCTCGTTATGCTAATCTCCAGTTTTAAGAGGAACTCTTTGAAAGCTTGACCAACTTTACGCATTGGCATAAACGTAAATGAAGCCGAAGTAGTCGTGACCAGTAATACATCGTTGAAGACCATAAAGGGATCGTGTACATCCCTAATATAACTACGTAATAAGTAGACTGACCAACTTATTTGTAGGGTTGGCTGAATGTTGGAACTAAAAACTGTCTATACGGATGGAGTCAGTTTTATTCAGACAATGCAAGTTTGGCTCCTTCGGCCAACTCTGCTGATAAGTTGGTGGTACTGTATGAGTGTGGAAGGGTGTCGGCGTGAATCAGCGCGTGACTGCTTCGCGCGTGCGCCTGCGCGCATTGTTCTTGCTAGGTACAATAGTCTGATGTCATACAGATACGTGATATGGGTGAAGAAAGATATTTGATAGGTTCCTTGCTACAGATGGATGGATACCAGCAAGTATGGTTCTTGTAGAGTCTATTTAATTTGTTCCGTTTTCCGTTTTTTTTTTTATCCGTACGGCCAAGGTTTGGAACAACCTGCCCGCTTCCTTGTTTCCTGAGAGATATAATCTGAGCCTTTTCAAGGCCAGAGTAAATAGGTATCTTCTAAGTCTGCGTGCTTCATCTTCGACCACATAGTTGCTTACCAACAGGCGAGTCAACGGCACCATTTACCATTTTATTATACTAACCAACGCGGAATTATCGGCGTAAAAAAAATCGTCTCGCGGAGTTTTTGGTAAAGAACTGATAAATTTCCCACAGCTCAGTTTCAAGTGACAAAAAGCGCAAGTAGAGTGATATTTTGAACTATTTCTATGATACATAGGATATTTGAAAAAGGCCGAGATGCAAGCAATTACAGTGACATCGGTAACTAAAATTATCAGCTAATTTTTTTAACAGGATATCTATTTCAGAGCCGTCTATTCTTTAGATAATAATATAATAGTATGATTAGCGACTGGAATAGATTACTTGGTAGCGCATCTGCCTTCTGTGCCGGAGGTTTTGGGTTCGATTCCTGGCCTGACAGATGTTTTGAATGATGAATTTAAATATCTGCTCTGGATCTGGGTGTTAAGTTACGTGTGTGTTCCATAGCATCCAGGCAAACACAGAGGGAAACTATACCTATAATGTTGATCCTTACAATATACATATAACTTTGAACTAAGCTCACTATAAAGAGCTAATCATGCAATAAAAGCTCAAAACGGTAATTTTATACATACATATTTAGAATTCACAAGTTTTAAGTCAAAAAGTGGAAATTTTCGTAAATGTAAAATATCTAAATAATTATTAAGTTTTGCCATACCTGACATAGAGTATAATATCCCATACATAGCCTCTATAGTCACGTATTTTTTTTAATTCTCGCATAGGTATACAGACTTTTTTTTCTTCGATTTTATTATATTTATGTATACGAACGTTTGTAAGTGTGTTTGTTTGTCGCTACAAAATTTTATGAAATTTGGTATAAAACAAGCAATTTTTTATTTAAAAAAAAAAAATATACGGTTTCTGTATTGCGGATGAAACCAAGGAGAGCTGTAAGTAATCAAAATATGAAATGAAAAAAATCCTAGCTTTTAGGTACTAGCAAAAAATTTTTTTTGTTAGAAACTCTACGAGTCATTACGAGTAAAAGGATAAATTAAAAAATCCTGTGGTCAGTGTCTTTCCTCGAAGCTAACACATTTTGCATTCCGAATGCTGACGCGGAATGGATGGCAAATACCAAACTGTCACCAAACCACTAACATGACTTCACTGGACAGTGTGAATTGAGTACCTACCTAAGTGTGATGTTAGCATAAATATATTTTCATGCATATAATATACATCAACGGATTACTATGGAGAAAATCAGTTTGAAATTGGTCCGAAACAAACATTGCGATTTATTTTAATATTCTTCTTCTTCTTTTTCTACTCGTCATACATTAACAAACACCTGTTTTATGGGTCTAGTACGATATTCACAAATACGTGATGCCGGCGTCGCGGTTTTACCATCGCACTAGCCGCCACCGCCTGAAGGCTCATCCACACATCATAGATCAGTGGAAATCGCACACTGTGCGATTCACACGATCCTTCTTGCCTCATACCTGCAAAATGTGGAATGAGCTACCTTCTACGGTGTTTCCGAGAAGTTACAACATGGGGTTCTTCAAAAGGCGAGTTAATAGAGTTCTAAAGGGTCGGCAACGTATTTGTGATGCCTCTGGTGTTACAAGTATCCATAGGCGACGGTGACTGCTTACCATCAGGCAGCCCGTCTGCTTGTTTGCCACCTATGGAATAAAAAATAATAATACGTGTTCTGAATTATATCAACTATAGATACATTTTAAAATACCCACAGACTAATTTAAATCCTATGACCTGGAAAGAAATGGAGAGTAAATGCACGGGTTATCAAAAGGAGCAGACTGCCAGATTATCATGGAACCATAACCAGATTAGTTATGGTGGCTTGTTCCAAAACGGGTCCAAAAAATTTCCCACTGGCTCCAAAAAATATTTTAAAATTTACGTAGGTATTAAATTTATTCCCAACGGGGTCCAAGAGTTAGCAGAGTAGAGTTAGCAAAAACACTGCTGATAAAACTATAATACATTTACTCGACTTTAGTCTAAGTATCTTTAGTTCTAACATTTTTGCGCTGACTCAATAATCAATATCAATAGTTTTAGATACAACGTCGACAACGTATACGATTACCATAATACCATAGATTTGTATATTTATAAACGAAATACCACTCACTGACTCACCTGACTAACTGATTCATAACGAAACTTACTTGACTTAGGCTATGAAGCTGAAATTTAGCAAGTTGAAATTAGAAGCAGAACTGAGGTGATGGTCGAATTAACGGAGGCAATGAGGGTTTGAAAGTTTATATGAAAGTCTACGCGTACAAAGTCGCGGGCAACAGCTAGTTTGTAAAATTAGTGTGTTGATTATAATCACGTAATGTCTAGTAGGTTATATTTGCCATACAGTTAATTTTCTCACAGTTATAACAAACTAAACTAAATTAAAATAAATATATTTAACTACACTTATCTCGACCGACGACATTGTGAGAGTCGCGGGCATCCAGTGGATGCAAAAGACAAGCTGTCGTTCAGTGTGTAGTTTAAAGGGGGAGGCCTATGTCCAGCAGTGGACGTTTTCTGGCTGATGATGATGATGATGACGACCTTAATCTGATAAACCACTGCCCGTAGGCATCGTTCTTAAAACACTGGCCGCATTGCCGCGTTGGATTGCAATACTTACTAATAACCGACCAGCACTAATTTATTTGCCTGAGTAAGAAAATCAATTTATTCAATAATTTATTGCACATTTTGAAATTCACATACAGATGTATATTATTCATAGACACTTGAGAGATTCATCATTATCTTTGTGATTTTTGCCCACTCTAATTCTATCCCCAACATATTCCCACGCGAAAGTAGGCTCTCTTCAGCTTATTCTTTGAATGGACCTTGGAATGTGCAATACTATATGCCCGTTGCAATAACAGCCAACATCATGAGCTCATTCTGTATTGATATCAAGTGACCCAGTGTCACCCGATAGCTGGGGAACGTCAATACCTTCTCATACCCACTCTGAATCATAAGCGTCGGCGTGCAACACACATGATCAGTAATCAAATAGGTAAGCAATCTATTAGGCCAAGTGTTTGAAATTACTAAAGAGCACTGTAGGAGAGACTGCAAAGCTGTATAAAGGCACACACACACGACACGACGTCGTCATGTCGCGTAAAACTACGACGCTCATCGTCGGAATAGACGGCACGACGCGATGTCTTGTCATGGTACGATGCACGGCACTTCATCGTGTCGTGAAATCTGCCGATGAAATCCTGCATCGGTACCACTTTTAGGGGGCCTGTATACCCTCTGCAGCTCTCTTGCTCGCGTATTTTTGACATTATTGAAGATATAAAAACACAGTACCTGCAGAGGGGTATACAGCACCCTTAATAACTTAGTACTTTTGTCTATGATAACAGCAAGAGGAGAACACGTATAGTGTCGTACGGCGTACATTTATATCGAGATCGAATGCAGTAATGTTCTTCAACGTTCACAACGGCGTCAGTCGTTTCGACCTTTCGACGATATCGTGCCGTGCTTCGTACTATGATACGTCGTCGTATCGTCAATGTCAACGATGATCGTCTTAATTTTTTTCACAACACGAAACGTCGTGGCACTATGTCGCATCGTAGCACGACGTGACGTCGACGTACCATGTGCAAGTGTTTTGGCCCTAAAACAAGCGAACGCACGCTTTTACTACACGTGGAGCTATACAAAATGTACGCACTGAGTGCACCTTCAATAAGCCTTAAGGTACTATTTTTAACTACGTAATTGTAATCTATAGTCAGGTTTCCAGTCAACAATGCTGCATAATTGCTGTGGAATAAATCATTCGAATAATCATGTCAACAAAAAAATATCAATGACGAAATGATTAAAAATAGTAACAGGTTTAACAAAAAGTTATCAGCACGCGCTACAATGGCGCATTATAAAAAAAAATCGGACAAGTGTGAGTAGGACTCGCACCTTGAGGGTTCCGTACAAATTTAACAAATATCTATGCTGCATATTGCACATCCATGCCGGGAATCGAGTCTTAACGGAAAAACGTTAAAAAGATTAAAATATTGAATAACAAACTTAACTTTGTAGTTGGCAAACACGTACTCCCATACATACCAACTACAAAATGTAAGTTTTTAATAGCAAAAACAACTTTTAATGTGATGTAATATTAAATTAATAACTTTCAGATTTTTTTCTTTATATATACTGTGAGATCTTGCTTCTTGCCAAATTTAGGTCAACGGGAAATACCCTATAATATAGGTTGTGATTCCCTTGAGAAATCGCAAAATATGTCAAAATATGCGACTTAACTACTAATAATATGCTAATAAATCTTTGTAATTTGTATCACGTTTACTTACAAGTTTGATTTTTTTCACAGCTGAAAGAGACCGTAGGGTCTGATTTAAATTACAAATTGATACCTCTACGCGTTCCTGAGAAAAAGGGTCTTGACAGACGGACAGGCGGACAACAAACTGATCCTATAAGAGTTCCTTTTTTCTTTTTGCAGTACGTAACCCTAACAAAGTAAAACGCCGAAGAAGGGGAAATGAAAATTTTAACATGATAATATCGTCTCTTGCACGTCCAATGGTACACATCAATGAATTCTAAGTTAAATACGGCTGCCTTTAAATTAACAAACATAAAAGGGCGGCTTCAACGATGTCACGGTAATTACGGCAAACGAGCCCTTGTAATAAACTGTGGTATTAAGCTCTGTACATAATTTTTGGTCCTTTTAAATTTTTTGTTGTTTTTAAAAACGAAAAATGTAAATGTAAATGTAATGTTTTTAATGTAATAAAAAATTTGAAAGCCCGACTACGGCATTTTTGCAGATCATAATTGTGTACACCTGAACGCAAACGGTACACCTGAACAAAAAATTATATATCAAACTTTACTTTGATTTTAAAATACCTATTCAATGATGCCACATGAGGAGGTGAAATTTCTTTTTCTACTAGCAGACCCGAACCGATAGACAATGTCCTGTACAAATTTAAATAAATTTGTTTGAATTATGGTCTTGAGTTCATACAAAAATCGTGATAAAAATCCGATAGAAAAAAAGACGTTCAGTATTTCCCGAATTTCCGGAAAACTTTTCCAGTTTTTCTTTTCATGTACATATATGTATATTGAAGATAGATTTACATGCCGTCGTCTTATATTTATGACCAGATATAATACTCAGAATGGACAGACGACCTAAAAGAGACCGCAGGGAAACGCTGGATGCAGGCCGTTTCCAACCGGCCCTTTTGGAGATCGATGGGGGAGGCCTATGTCCAGCAGTGGACGTCCTACGACTGAAATGATGATGATGATGATAATAATACCCAGTGACCATACCTTTCTCTACACGAATCTATTAAAACCTTCATTTATTGAAATTGGTGGATGTTTTTGTTCTGTAGGTACAAGAATACATACAATATACAAAAACTTCCTCAAACGATATTTCTTGTCTCATACATAGAAAATGTGGAATGAAATGATCTCCACGGAGAATCTCCCGCGGTGTTTCCGAGAAGCCACAACATGGGGTTCTTCAAAAGACGAGTAAGTATTTGTGATCCCGCAGGTGTTACAAGTATCCATAGGCGACGGTGACTATTTACCATCTGGCAGCCCGTCTGCTTGTTTGCCACCTAATGGCATAAAAAAACTACATTTTCCTTCTTTTGGTTTTGCGTCACTGGGTTAAAGACTGCGTAAAGCGACGGCGGGCAGAAAGTTGGTGCAGACAGTTGAAGGTTGAAGAGAGCGCACAAAGGCGTATAAAGTACACGCCTTTGTGCGCTATACTGCAAGTATACGGTATACTCATATTAGAAAAGCTACGTTCGACTATGAACAAGCTTGGCAGATGATGAATATGGTTTAAGTGTCACATCTGCAGCTAATTTTCATGTTTTATTTCCAGTTTTTAGCGAGTTTAATTTGAACGTCATATAGAGTTTCATTGGTGTACTGTATGATAACTGGTTCCATGAACGCTAGCATATCGCTCCACGATTTCAGAAGACCCTGAGATATAGAAAAATTAATCTTGGTGTGTCATTTTCACTTACCTGGTGACTTGTGCACAACGTGCATTCTCCTTTACGACGAAAATATAGGTAGAGATGGCCGGAAAATGTTCAAAACGATCTGAAAAGAATACATAAATAGTTAAATCGAGTGAATAAAAACCCAATAATCAGAAATCGGGATGTTCTTATGGGCTCCATTCTAGATGTCTTCATCCAACATGTGAGGGGGATATGTAGGTATTGTGCATTTACTATCGTTGCAACCCCAAACTAGTCAAGTTTTTTAAAATAACGGAACTCGGCCTTGTGTGGTAGGAATAGAAGTCATGCCAATATTATATAAATAAAATGTGTGAAAACCACGTCAGTTTCCATAATAAAAAAGTCATACCAGAACAATCTATTTAGAACTAATTTGAAATTCGGTACTGGATAAACTTGGAATATATATGTACGAGGCTTTACCCAACTATTCCTAATTCGAAGATTGTAACGGCTGCGCCGGCGCGGCGCCGGTGATTCGCCACACACCCACACACGTAATTGTGCAGCGAGCGTCGTGGGTGGACGTCTCAGCCTTTAGGCAGACCTACCATATTTCAGAATAGAGAGTATATGAAATAAATTTTATTGCCTGAAACAAGCATAGAGTATGGTGGCCAGTGCAAGAAAAGATAGGTTGACGATATTGTCGACTTTGATAAGCACATCTTAATGCATGCTGCATCGTTGGCTATCTGACCCAGGCCATCAGTGGCATAAGAAAAGATGTGAACATAGATGACAAAAAGAGACCTATACGATCAGCAGGTGGCTGAAAATGGTGATGATGATGAAGATTTAAAGACGAACAAGCGAACGAAGCTTGTGATTAAAACAAGACAAGTGTTCCGAAGAATATTTGGAATATTTCCACCCAATGATGTTATATGTAAATTGAGGTAAATACGTTTTACCGAAGTTTGTACGGATATAAAAACACAAGTTAATTAGCTTGAGTCACAGCTTGAGTGAACTCAGTCCGACCTGTGTCTGGCAACGACGCAAACGTACGATGCGTGATTTTGGAGTATGCAAAATAATAAAAAATGCCATGTTGTGTCTTTATAAAGTGAAATACTTATACTGGGACGGCTGCAGGTAAGGCTGTAAAGTTCTATGGGTCCTACGTGGGTATCTATAGTAAAATATCCCCATGTTTTAGTGCTTATCGCTAATAGTAAAAACTCATTGTTTTCACCTACATAAATTACACATTTTGCGTAACGAGGCAGCAACGTCAACAGTTTCGCCGAGGGGTTCTCACCCTACCGCTAAGATCTCCACGTATGTCGTTAAAGTGACAAATTTAAAAAGTCGGGTTTTGTCCATATCTTTAATCTATTCTGTTCAATATGTCATTTAACCTATAACATCACTTTGAAAACATCCTAGCATGAATCAATTCTAAATATACATGCCAATTTAGCTTAGGCATTAGGCAAACAATTTGAGCTAGTATAAATAATAACATCGAGTTATCTCAAAGCAAAGGAAAACGCCGCAGTAAACATCAATAACAGGTAAAGTGGCAATAAATGGCTATAATAAACACGCTACAGCTGGCCAAGTAAAAATAAAAAATATGGAGACTTATTGTTATAGTTCATTAGAGATAATTATTATAGTTCAAAAAATTCAAAAACACGCTGTAGAGACATGAACAAACGCGAACCCAAACTCGAGAGGTCGATGACTTGAATTGACTGGAACACCTTGGTGACGAGTGTCTGATGATGGAGCCGGAAAGCGGTTAAAATAAAAATTTACATAATATACTTTATTAAAATAAATATATGAAATACAGCAACACGATTGTGAACAAACAAACCATTTTGTTTGAAAGTTCACAAAAAGTTGAGTACAGGGGCCTTACGGACAACTGTTATTACAGGCACCTAATCCGCTCAGTTGGAAAATCACGCGACCGCAAACAGTATCTGGGCACGATAAGGTTTGCGGTCGCGTGTTTTTCCAACTGAGCGGATTAGGTGCCTGTAATAGCAGTTGTCCGTAAGGCTCCTGTTGACATAGCGACGAAGTTGAAGATCAAACTTGAGGCGTCATTACACTTGGTGACGAGGGTCTGATGATGAAGCCGGGAAGCAGTTAAAAGAATATTAGTATTATGGTATACGCTTGGAAGGTAACTAGTCTGGGCATCAAAACATTTTAAAGACTAACAGTACCAGCGAAACGAGAAAAAGCGGTTAATTAATTGATAAAAGAGCAAAGCGAATCACAGCGACGAAAGTTAACAAGTATTATTATTAAAAATAAATAAAAATACACGATTTAAAAATGTAGCTGTTCATGAAGACGAACGACACAAGGCGGTCAAGCAATTTAGGCTAAAAGAGGTAATAAAAATACAAACATAACATACATACGTCCGAAAAACCTTACCCTCCTTCATAATCAGTCGGATATAAATAATTCGATTGGATTTTACTGCAAGCAACATTGTAACAGCATGGCTACTCCTGTTATTCAATAAAGGTTAATTTTTACCGTCGTCGTTTAGACCCAAAGTATAAATGAGCAGGACGAGGGCGTAACAAGTGACACGACTGCAATCGCGGTTGGCAATGTTGCCATGCACGGTATAAAACCAGTAGCGCTCCTCTATGCAAAAAACCCATAAATATCAACTATAGACTGTAGATTACAAGTTATTCTTTTTTATGTCATAGGTCGCAAACAAGCTAACGGTCCGCCTGATGGTAAGCGATAACCGGCGCCTATGTATATCTATCTATAGATATCCAGGGGCATTTCAGATAGGTTGCCGACTTTTAAGGACTCTAATAACAGCCCTTTTTTCTATAAAATGTTTAAATGACAAAGAACTTTTTCGCGGTATTCCAGTACTCCTGAGCAAAAAATGAATTATCTCTCTTCTATTTTAAGACTTATTTACCGATACGTCACATGCGGTGCAATTAAATTTATATATTCTCCACTTTATTACCATCTTGTGTATTTTAAGATATACTTATGTAATTATATTTTTCACTAAGCCTGTCATTTTTACCAGTCCGATGGCGTAATCCCTCATATTGGCTTTACAGTTTCAGATAAAAACTACCTGGTTGTCTATTATGAGGGTAGATATAGAATACCTTTATCCCGGAAAATGCGGCTAAATATCAAAATCGTGGATAAAATCGCAAGGCGAAGGAAGTGGTATAAGAATTTAATGGGGGTCATGCGTTTTGCTCGAACATGATGAGTTGCCTACTCACGGTGCATTACGATGCATTAAACAGTAAAAAATTTAAGTAGGTAGTTGATTTACTGCATAAATTATAATAGCGGTAGGGCCGCAAGCGCATGCGAGGCGCACGTGATCGCAGCAGCCTTGCAAGGACGCCGCGTCTATGCACCGACATCGATAATTAATTCCTCCCCCGACCGCTGACTCACCATCGGTTATGCATCGGCGAATCTAAGAATCTATGCAATTTGTATTGTCAGATAACGACGATTGGTGGCGCTGGTGACGCTTTATGAAAAAGAACGTTACGAGAATGAAAAGTTCCAAGTATGGTCGCATAACTGAAATTTCGTGGCGTTTTATGCGATTTAGGAAGTAGGAACAGTTTACCTGACACCACCATTAGCTGATATTCTGGCCGCTATTCTGGCCAATATTCTGGCGTCGATATTATCTCGGTTACTGTCTTTTGTCAGAACGAAAGACTGAAAAAAGTTACAGATATAATCTTGATCGCGCGGGAATAACTGTTACGAATAATAGGTGGTGCTAGGGCCTTACGGCTAACTGCTAACAAATCACGCGACCGCAAACCGTATCTGGAAGAGTTAAGGTTCACGTTCCCGTGATTTTTCCAACTGAACGGATTTAACGTTTGGTTGATACCGCGTTAGCAGTTGGCCGTAAGGCCCCTGGTAACATTTTATTCTATTCATAAAACATACAATTTTGACCTCTCGCAAAGTTAACAGGACCCTTACTTAGAGCGGTCGAGGTCGAAAAAGTTCTCGGCGTCTCTTTGTTGCAAAATATGTCTTTAGACTGAGTGACCGAGACAATCCTGAAAATGCGGGAAGAAATGCGCAGCGATTGGTTTCACTGCTGAAGTTACATGCTATTCAAAAGCAGTTTTTCCCAAATAACGTTTTATCTCGTTACGATTTTGACGGAGTACAGGGGTGTTAGCACTCCATGGCAGTTGCCAATGGCGACACTAGCGACCTCTAGTCGTAAATATTCACGACACAAACCGATTTAGGTAGGCTTTTGAGAATGCGCCAAGTTATGGGTTCGTTGCATCGCGTTTACCGTCACTTGGCTGTTAGGCCAGCATTCCGGGTATTGAAACCGGTAACTTTGTATTTGATGTTAACACTGTAACCAAAGTATTTAATCAGTATCTGATAATTAAACAGGTACATACATTCCATGGAACGGAACATGAAAACAATTTCTACGTATAAAAAGCGGGGGGAGGGTTGATTATTTTAATCTAGATATTCTAGATCAATGCAAAATCATTATGCGTAGGTTAAGGTAAGTGTGACATTGGTGCGCTATCATAGTTATTATAGCAGAGTAGTTCAAATTTTATTATCAAGTGTTAACCAACAGAATATATGAGAGTTTGAAAGGACTACCTTGACCTGAGGTATTTTTAGGGTTCCATACCTCAAAAGGAAAAAAACGGAACCCTTATAGGATCACTTCGTTGTCCGTCTGTCTGTCCGTCTGTCAAGACCCTTTTTCTCAAGAACGCGTAAAGGTATCAAGTTGAAATTTCTACTAAATACTTGGGTCTACGGTTTCTTTCGGCTGTAAAAAAATAAAAGTTGTAAGTCAACGCCATCAAAAGATATGAACGTTTATGTCGCATATTTTGCGATTTCACAGGAGAATCAAAACCTATAGGGTACTTCCCGTTGACCTAGAATCATGAAATTTGCCAAAAGGCAAGGTCCCATAGCACATATATAGGAATAAATCCGAAACTTACTAATTTGAAGATATATAATTTAAAAATAATTAATTTGCTATTACAAACTTACATTTTGTAGTTGGAATGTATCGAAGAACCTTATAGTCAACTACAAAGTTAAGTTTGTCTTTTAATATTTCAACTTCAGTTAGTTTTTTTTTTGACTCGCGGTTTGAGGGTTCCGTTGGACGGAACCCTCAGAGCACGAGTCCTACTCGTACTTGTCTGGTTTTATTCGAGGAAAACATTTATAGCTCAGGTATCTTCTCAGAATTTATGAATTTATATTTTCTGGTAGACTTGTCCACCAGTTCGACTGGTCTACAAAATAGATGATCTCATATTTAGTTTACATTACCCTCTTTCTGGGATATCGGGTAAAAATGGCTTAAGGCGGTTCTAAAGGTAAAATAATGACTATCAAATAAACCGCATGTTACCATATTACTTCGTTAGATTGAATATCAAAACGAAATTGTCTTTGTTTCTATTTTTATATAGACAGCAAAACGAGGTGTTATTACTTTTTCAAAATTCATACTAACATTTTTATCTACAATGTTTAAATGTGCGAGCGAGCCAATTGCAGATTGCAGACGTGACCCCTTAAATCGGTCCTGCCGCATAGAATATTGTACTTTAGACTTTGAACCGGGGAAACAGACATAAACACAGCTTAACATATTAAAATGTACCTTAAAGACGTCTGAGAGGCTGTATCAGTAAAGCCTTCCTTTAGGAACCGGTTCCCGGCTCAGCCTTTCCATTGACAAGAACGTGGCTTCGAATTCCGTGCATGACTCATTTCTTAAGAAGTTTACATTGACCTCTAAGTACCTTGAAAAACTTGGGATTCCAAAAAGACTGAACCTCCCACTTGGTCCGCATTTTTCCTCAAACTTTATTTAGACCTCACATTTTTTTTTGACATTCATGTTTATCATCAGAATTTCAATAAAACAGGTCGTCTTTTGGGGCACAAGTACTATATATATTGTAACCATTTTAATATGGGCCTACCACTAGATGGACCGACGACATTGTGAGAGTCGCTGGCATCCAGTGCATGCGAAAGGCAGGCTGTCGTTCAGTGTGGAGGTTAAAAGGGGAGGCCTATATTCAGCAGTGGACGTTTTCTGGCTGATGATGATGATCACTTCATCAAAACTCGCGTGAGGATTCATTATAAATTATTATAACACCGGCTTGCACTCACGATTATGTTTAATCGGTCGAGACGATCGACCGGTTTCGGAGCCATTAGAGACCTCAGAGAATACGCGCGATTCTGGAGACGGTCACCCGCGTACCGGTAAACCGGTCGATCGTCTCGACCGATAAAACATAATCGTGAGTGCAAGCCGGTGTTATAATAATTTATGATGATGATGATGAATATATACGGGCAATATATTACGCAAGGAACTTCAGAGGTCCTCATAGACAATTCGGGCCCATTTTTCTTCTAGTACCTAACATATTCGCGGTTTGCGCTCTTTGCAAATAATTGTAGAGCCAAGAAATCACTTATTACAGTTTTGCTTAAAGTTTATGCTCACTTAACAGACTTTGAATCTTTAGTCAGCAAAACAAAATTTTCGCAACATGGTGCAGAATATGGAGTAGGTAAAGACAGATTAGATGGTTACTTAAAATGATACCTGTTTTATTGTACCTATTGGTTACTACAGGGCCCTGATTCTTTAACACGCACGTTACGCGGCGCGTTAAGTTAACCTCAAAAAAATGGCCTTTAATTACCTAAGGAATAAAAGCCAAATTATTAGAGGTTATCTTAACGCGCCGCGTTACTTGCGTGTTTTAGTTAGTGAATCAGGGCCCCCAGGTGGAGACGTTTCCACTTTGCACGCTTGCAACCAAACAGTCCCTTTGTATAAACTTAGTAAGTAGTACGACATGGAATTTTAGATTCTATTTTCTAGTTCTAAGTAGTACTGGTGGCGCCATCTACATTACAGAAATGGAACTTCGCATTCTATTTTCCGTAGTATGGCATCCAAATGCGTCTTGTCGACGGAAAGTATCGTCTGCGCTATTTTAAACGAACACCGCGCCGCCCGCCCTGTCCGGAGATTAGAAAGACGTTTCACGAATGAAGATATAGATACAGATGTGTCATTTGGAAAAATGCCTACAGTTGAAGATAATTATGAAAATGAAAAGAAAAAAAGCCGAGAAAATGAAAGTCCCATTCCTCTTGAATATGAATTTCATTTGCTCTTGCATAGGCCGATTCCAAACAACCCACATGGAAAACAAAAATTAGAATAGGCATATTTAAAAAAATAACTAAAACCCTGTCTGAAAAATGTAGTCTAGATACCTACCCTGCATGGCTATTACGGTAGAAATTGCAACCTGAAGCAAATAGCGATAAATAGAACATGCATAGACACCAGCACCACTAACTTACTGTTGGAGTCAACGTCAAATTTGCCATCGCCTTTTTGGTGTCGACGATTGCACATAGCGAATAAGTAGGTATCTAATTCTACTATAATAGTCAGAGAAAAACTTGGTTTATTTTTATTCTGTGATTTTAATGCCAGACCTCACGAATCTAACGACACGTCTGTTTCAGTGGCAGCGCCGCCAGCTCGAGACTCCGAAATGTCACCGTTGAGTAGTTTAGGCTTTAGGTCATATAGGTACAGACACAATACCTACATCCGGAAAACAATACCCTCTTTGGGTCTAGTCGGGTAAAAAAAATGCCAGGGTTACGCGCAGTTTTTTCCCAGTAATATTATAAATATTTCGCTAGTTTCCCCCCATTTTTTCCCTTAAAAATACCCTATGTCCGTCCTCCTACTGCACACTAGCTCGATGCTTTTCATCAAGTTTCGACGAACTGACAGAAAGACACAGTTATTTTCGAATTTAGATGATTATTGAAATGTGAATTGTGATAATTGTTAGAGATCGCCAACAATTTTTCGGATAATATCTCGGATTTAAAAAAATATACCAATATGACTGCGACACGAGTATGCCACCCGTCCCGATTCTGCCGGGACAGTCCCGGTTTTGATGATATTGTCCCGCGTCCCGATAACATATAATTTTGTCCCGATTTCTTGTAACATGCGAGGATCGCTCGATTCTTTCATACTAACAGAACAAAGACGCGTGGCAAAAAAATACGACTTGACTAGAGACAAGATTTTGACAAATTTTTTGGTCCCTCCGTCGTCTACGGTGACTGAACGACTGTCCCGACTTTTTTTCAAAAAGGTGGCAACCCTGTCCATATTCGTTATCAAAGTGGTAAGGAAACCGGAATATTGAGGCGGACGATATCATTGTGGAAGGGAAGTGGACTTTATACTATCAAACCCTACATAACAGTATAGTTACTGTTTACCCACCGCAAGCGACGTGATAAGAGAGAATCATTAAATATATCGCTCCAAGTAACTATAATACTTACCTACTCACGTGTAGACCTCAAGTTCAAGGTCACTCAGCGAACTATAGCGATGGCTTTTCTTATGTGGAACTAGCAGTATAACAAAACAATTATACCCACCAAAACTTGAAAGTACTTTTCAAGTTTTGGCGGGTCAAAATTGTGTGTAAAAAATGGCGATGTGAGTTCTGTATGAAGCTGTTGTAATGTGCTAAGACTTGAATACTGAACAGATGGCACTTACCTATGCAATGGGCACTAATTGAAAAGGTTTTGCAGTAGCCTGTATATGTATAATGCACGTAGACCTCGTAGTACCTCGTCGACCTCTCCTCATTGCAGAAATCTTTGGTTGAAGTTGTAACGCAACCTTGCATTGGTTCATTAATCTGGAAAAAATAAACATTGTTACAAGATTTACAATTTTAATCTTACTAAATTAACAGGGACACAGAAACAGCAGGTGCTGGCATTCAGAGGGATAGCCAAGACTGGGTCGGCGGAACTCAAGCAGGTCATGAACCGACGAGACGGTCCGACGAGACCAGGAAGCCAGTAGGTTACGGATGGATATTACTAGTAAGGGCATGAGAGTGGCAGAATTAAAGGGAAGCCTAACCCAGCAGTAGGCAATTCTGGGCTGCCGACAGTAAAACTATAGCACATACATTTGTTCACACTTACTTGAAGTTATGAAGGTAAAGTAGAAGACGGAAACACGAATGACCTGGAACAGACAAAAATTATGACGATGTTTAAAAACATTTTACTAAGCTAAAAGCGTCTTTCACACGGCGCATCTAGCATACGAAACTAGAGAAGGTTGAACGATCATGTACAGATACATGCATCCTACTCTCACAAGCGCGCCTTTTTCTACGTTGAGCAGTTGACTTGCACCGTGTGCAAGACCCATCGAGATACATTACCTATAGAATCACAATCTCTACGTGAAAACAGTTAAAAATCATCCGAGCTTCGTTGTACATACCTAGACATCAATTATATAGTTCGCAATGGCACATTTACTCCAATTTAGACGTTACGTCGCTCGCGTAGTGTTCAACGTCGCTTGTCCGCTATGTCATCGTGGCAATGTCATCGCGCGGCGTTGTATTCGAATCGCGGTTACCTTACCACCAATCAAAAAGTCCGCGTAATGCGTAGCGTGCGCCGAGTTTTTTGCACATTTGTGACTCTATAGGTATTGTATCTCGATGGCAAGTCCTGAAACAAATTAACTCACCTGTGATGCTGGGGCAATATATTGTGTTTGTCATCTGTCTCTTGCAGCCTCTCACTGAGATGGATATGATTGCCAACTCAGCTCCTTCAAATCCCGAAGCGAGGCTCTGGAGCGCTGGCACAGTTGCTTCAGTGGTGTGTAGATGGAAGTGTAATTATTTATGATGAAAACAGTCTAGCTGTTGTGTTGACGTGGATGATGATAATGTCTCATGTAACCCGGTAGCGATTCTATTTACTTCTGTGGCTTCACAATGTAGGCAAAGCTGTCGTAGGCTTCACAAGTTGGTTTAGGTAGATGCTGGTAGGGGGAGATGCACAATAAACCCCAAGCAGAACGCTAGTGCAGGACTTATCACCCTCATCCCCAATAAGAATGGATATGAACGACACATACAGAAACAGTGTCAATTACGCCAAAATTGAATATGGAAAATTAAAATATATTTTGGTGTCTACAAACGTTGTCGGACATAAAATTTTACAAAAGTAAATAATAGTACTGTAATTGCCACCTTGAAATACATTCCTTCCAGAAGCAGCTACATATTAGGCACATTATCCCCTGCAGCAGCAATAACTTGTCTATTCTACGAGCTTCCCTGATGGCGCAGATAATTAGGCACATTATCACGTGCTATCTGTTTCATATTCTACATTCTTGCGGCCAGACGCGTCGCCCAGACGGTCGGCGCCGGCGTGCATAACTCTGAGCACTTCACCTCTGCGCCAAAAAAAAACTCTTTGATCCAAAACAAAAGTAATGCATCTGATATTGTAGTTTACACTGATCCAGTAGCTGGAAAAGCTGGAATGCTGGAACATTGAACTGGAATCACGCTGCATAATAAATGTTTTTTTTAAGCCCTATTGACTTTTTTATAGCTGAACGCATTTAGGTAAAATTTTGGGTGGAGGTAGCTTATACCTTGAAACGCATAGCTATTTACCTTTTATCGCGAAAGTATGTAGCTGGAAATGACGAGTTAACCCACTGGCTAACACTATTTTAACTATTTATAAGATTTTCAAGCATTTTCTGCAGCATTTAACAAGTTTTTTTTAAATTATCTCAAGCTTTTTTTGACGGCCATATTGAAAATATTATTATATTGGGTGTTGCATATTGTATTGTCATCAGAACTAAAGGTGTATGCAAAATTTCAGCAAAATCGGTTCAAATATTCAACCGATTCAGAATAAATGTTTTTATAAAAAAAATTACAAAGTTGTTGAAGTTGTGTGTGACCAAGGATTTAATATTCCATTGTTTTGCGAACATAAACAAATCAACTTCTACAAAGAACCGTATTTTAATGAAGTTAAAGATGAAAATAGTATACAGAAACGTCAGATAGAGAACCGGTCCGGTCTAGATAGCAAATCTGGGTCTGTCCCTTTCTGGCGGGCATGGCCAGACCATATGACCACAGTAGATATTTAAGCTAAAGCAGTAGGTTGACTTGATACAAACCCGAATCGAGTGATGTAATTAAACGAGTGCCCCTTCCCCCGCCCACTACGATACTTCACGGTACGCTCAGTGATAGTCGCGCGCGCCGCGTTATTGATATACGCTATGTGTGTGTATGTGTGTGTGTGTGTGTGTGTGTGTGTGTGTGGTCAGCGTAGACGACTACAACAAAATAATGAAATTTTTCTCATTTATTTATTTATTTAAGTCCACCTACACTGTGTACATCAATACAATTTTTCAAAACTTTAACCAGAAATAAAAATATTACTAAATGTGACAATAATTACAGGTGAAGACAGCATATATATATATATATATATATAGAATTTAAGGGCACGTCCGAGTCAACCTACTGTTTTAGCTAATATATCTGTGATATGGCCGAATACGTTGTCATATCAAACAGTGTCATAATTTGACGATACTTAAGCGATTTTCTGAAAGAGACAGCTTCCTGATCGTCGGGCCATTCCAGCTTAAGTATAAGTTTCTCGGGACCGCGTAAAGCCTTCAGTGCCACTGACGCAAACTAAACAGCTATAAATTAAATTAACTTGGTGTTGTCAAACTCGTGTATTCATTAATACATATTAATGTAAAATTTACGATACGTAATAATATATTTATAATACAACTTAATAGCTATCAAATATAGATCCAATACGTTAACATAGTCAATTTAACAAACAAATGTTAGGTTTTCAACCTATACCTAACTACGTTGGTAGTAGGACATTGAAAGGGTAACAATATTTCTATGGCGCCTATACACTGTTTATAGGATCACGTTAGGCAGTGACAAGGCTTTCGTTCTTATTCTAAGGACGTAAGGTTCATCAAAACTTAACAGACGATGACGAAGCGCTTTGATTATAGAATGTGGAATGTGCTGCCTGTATGGGTGTTCCCCGACGGTTACAATCTGAGCTTCTTTAAGCCGCGAGTGAATCGGTTTCTTCTAGACACACGTGCTCTAACGTAGATCGCATTATCGCGAGAGATAGCGGACAAATACAAACATATCGGCAAAAAAAATTATAAGTTAAACAGCCACAGTTTTTGACCAATCTTTCAAAGGCAAAACGGACATCAGAACGGTGGTGGAATTAACTAGCCGTCTTGTTAAACTTTGATGAACATAGACCTAAAACAATTTAACCTAAAGCCCAGTTAACTAACCAACAAACATTATTTTATAGGTAGTTCGCTAAAAATAAGGCGAAAAAGATAATCAATTTCCAACCAATTAGTATAACTTTTATCTTATTGGTTTATTTAATTAACTAACGATTGTTGGTGTAGTAATTAACATTTTGGGGCGATAAGTTTATTTTTTACCACTGAATAATGAGTAAAGCTGGTTTCACACCGGATGGTTAGTCACAACATGTCATTTCAGAAATTTCGGCCAAGTTCACGGGGCGATAAGGGGAAAATACAAACATATCTATTCGTTTTGTTTTTTTCCATTACGGAATATTTAGAATGGCAGTGGCGAGAATGACGCTAATACGTAAAGAAAAAAAAAACTATCGAGTCAGTATTAAAAATGTCTACAGCAAACATAGACCAAAATCATATTAACTATTAATCAAAGGTACGATTAGATCAATTTTTCCCACAACCATTAAAAACATTCGCAGTGGAAAATACGTGAATACCTACTAGTTTTACCCACTATCACCAGTCGGAAAAACTTGGTGGAGATCTCGCGATTTGGTCGTTACCAAATCTACTCCACTCATTAGTCTGTATTTACACGAAATTTTAACGGTCACTTACGCCTATTTGATTAGACATGATGAAATCAGTCGAAGAATGCAACGTGTAGGCACCATTTTCGTTTTTCAGATTCTCTAAATCTATTCTACCTTATAAAGTACACACATATTAGGAAGACAAGTTACACGCTTTATCACGATTCTTGTATCGTTCGATATAAATATACGTTCCAAGTGAACAATACTTATTAAACAACGAATCATACTTAAGAGCATGCAAAATGGGATCAAATGTAGACAACATTGGCTTAGTTATATATATATATATATATATATATATATATACACGTATATATATATATATATATATATACACGTATATAAATATATATATATACACGTATATAAATATATATATATATATATACATATATATATAATACTCTCAGATCAGAAAAAACGTCGATATGGTAAGGTGGTAAGCGAGATATTTGCAAAAACAGATTTTTGTGACCTTTAACCACAGAAAAGATTTTTTTTAAATTTAAATTAGAACGGTATTCAAGGCATTTTTGTAAGAAATTTGTTGTAGCCAGTTGCACCCATATAAACGAAACGTCAGTCATTCGAAATCAGTTAGCAACTGTGATGCGGAAAAAACTTAGAGACCTAACCCAAAAAAGTAAAGGTCCAAGTTCTTTAGATGCGGGGTTCGACGCGTTGATCTAAATAAGAATGTTCAATCAAGGTTCACTCAAAATGCCTGGAAACAGATTTTTCCTTCTCGTTTCCGTTCTATTTACTTCTCTTTTCTGTATATCTTAAGAGGCAGACACAATATTTTATGAGACTTTTGAGACAATTTAAAGGATGCCAAAATAAACTTTACCGACCGAGGTAGACCCTTTTTGGCTTAATTGCCTGGGCTAAAACACTTAATATACACTCATTAGGTAGCGGAAATCCACACCAAACTTTTTGGAATTTTTATTCTGATTGTGTATAGCGGTTACTAATTTTGTTGCTGACTCTACAATATTCTCCCTTGTATATGTAAATGAATAGGTTAAATTGTTAGATACATTATTTTTATTAAATGTATACGATAGGCATTACTCATGGGTTTTTCCACTTGACAATAATTCCCTACGCGCAATAGATATAATTGATCATATGAACACTTTACTTGCTTTTGCAACATGACGTCAATTCTAATCAATACAATGTTTGTTCCCGAATTATGAACACTTTTTACCAATCAATCCTAAGTAATAAGTTTAGTGACAGTGAGACAAACTTATCCGTAAAGTTAGCTAAAGCGCTACCATCGTATTTTATGGACAAAACTGATAGCCTCCGGTTAACATTTTTGTCCCCACATTTGAATACCTGTACGGATAAGTTGGTCGGATTATGCGTCACTTGTCCCTCCTAATATCCCACAGCCTAACATTTATGTGGTAATTATAACAACTAGTGATTTTATTTACATAGCTATTTACAAAGCGCGCTACAGTTTTTCAAACTCACAATCTAGCATGTAACATATTATATACCTAATACGCTAAATCTACTCAAAATTCGTTACGATTTTATTATTTCGCTTTATTGCATTGTTAATCTTATTTCTTTATTCACAATTGTTCGATTATTAATTCTGAAAGGTTTTTTCACCTTCCCTTAGACAAGAATCTGAAGTGCAAGTGAAAGTTCTTTATCGATCGTCAAATTCTATTAAATGCCATAGAATCGATCATAGCGAGTACTGATAAAATGGCAATTCATCGATTTGTCGATCTCAAATGTCAAATTTGACGATTGATAAAGGTCGGTTCTTGCACTGCTGTTTTTGTTAATGTCTCTTTTGTAATAGTACAGATACAAAGTATAAGGACACCACTTTACCTACTTCTTCTTTACTTTAGAGTACCTTTATAGTCTACAGGGTGACACAGAATGGTGGAACTAAGCCAAAAGGGGGTCATAGTAAAAGTTTTTCATACTGATGACCATCACTATAAACAACTTTTACTATAGGACCAACACTAAAAATATTTTCATAGATTTCGTAAGTTTAAATTTAAATAATTGTAATTTTTCTGCGGAATACAATTTATATTAATTTTATATTCGGGAAGTTCTCACGTTTTCACAAGATTAAGCCGCATACTACGACAAAACAAAACTTATGGAAAAATGGCAAAATTTATATATTATAAGGATATAGTATTTTTGTGTAAACAACAAATTATCTAAAAACCTCCTGGGGGTTCGTAGCAAAGGTAATAATATTTTTGCAATATTATCAGGTTTTAATGAACCTTAGGTCCAATAATAAAAGTTGATCATAATGAGTACAATGACCTAGGCTTAGTACCATCGTTCTGTTTAACCCTTTAGTGAGTATACTCTAAGTCTAAAAACATTTAACATTGTTACCATGCAATGTTTTTTTAAAGTGACAACGGCAAAGAATGTAGGTACTAATCAGTTCAATTCGAAGAACAAGACGATAAGATTATTACGTGTCTGTCAGTAATAGCTTAATATCACGTACTTTCACCGAATTGTTGCATGACCGTGTTTCCTTATGCGATAAAAATTTGTTGTTAGGAGAAAAATGTCTTTAAAGAAGAAACCGATTCACTCGTGATCTAAAGACTAATAAAATAATGGATATCTCAGCACTCAAAAATGTCCAACAAAATATACCATACTATAACTAGCATTGTTAGTTATCGTATGCCATGAATTTCACATGTGGTATATATAAAACAATGAGGCCAGGATACTTAGGAAATGTTACATTCTCCTTTAAATGGGATAACTCTCGAGAGTCTCACTCTCAATGAAAATAAGAATAATTAAGTCGGTAATTTGAGTCGGTTCACAATTGAAGATAACATCGTAACATACACACAATAAAATACAGTCGAATCAAGAACCTCCTTTTTAAAAGTCGGTTTAAAATTAAGAGTATCGTGCGCGTATTCGGATTTGATGAAAGTGAAGTAATACATAATTCGAAAAAAAAATATCTTCATCATACAATCTTCGCCACGCTCCACCAAAATGGTAATTTTATATACGGACAATTTTTTGTCAAATTTCGCAAACTTGTGTTCTAAAAGTACTCAGTACTCTTAAAAGTTTCGCATTTCTGACAAAAACTTCATTTATGGCGTTCTGATTCTATCAAATAGAAAGATGTATAGAAAATTCTATATGTATTTGTTTGTTCAAAATAATGGCTTCAAATGTTGGAAAAACTCAACATATCAATAAAAATAATGGCTTCAAATGTTGGAAAAACTCAACATATCAATAAAAATAACGGCTTCATATTTTGGAAAACTCAACATATCAACTTTCTACCTCCAAATCACAAAAGTAGTTTTTCGTAAAACTCTAACCCTCTTATTAACAAACGTGGAGTAGTAGGAGCAGGAGCCTTGGAAGAGTTACTCCATCTTTTGTCTCTTTTGATCGAGTTCAAAGTGTGAAAGAGAAAAAAGACAAAACACGGCGTAACTATTCCAAGACTTATTACAAGTTTATTCTTAACGGGGTAGGAGGGAAAGTTTGAGAATGGATTTCGTTAAATTACCGACATAAAATAAACAATTTTAATATTATTATTTACTTGTTTTATATTCGTCTTGACAATTACGGCTTTATTTTTGTTTTATGACTGAAAATCTAGACACCTGAACGATTGTATTTTGTAATACGGCTCTTAAGTATTACTACAGTCCGCGAGGCCTAAGCTGAGCTTTGCATTTGTGCGAGTGATCACCAATCACAAACGCGAGGGACGCACCGCGCCTCAGGCCAGTTGCCAAAAAACAGTTAAAACCGGTTTAAACCAAGCGAAAGATGCTTCAGGCCGGTTTCACACCTACACTATCTATGTACACTCACTCAAATGCTAAGCTCAGCTTACGTATACCGTTATGGAACATGTTGTACAGTCACGTCGAGTATAATGTAGGGTATAGTTACAGATAGTTGCGATACTTCCTTAGGCGAGGTACGCCCGGACGAGCGCTCGCACCGCACTGCGGCACAAGGGGCAGGCTGCCAGCGCCGCGCCGCACCGCGCGCACGACACCAGGTGACCGCAGGGAAGGAACACCACACTAACCTGTAGACGTTACAACGAAGGCCCTTAGCACATTGTAATAGTAACAGTAGATATAACGCGCTAAAGCAGTAGTTCGATTTTATACAAACGCCCGAATCAAGTGATGTATTCATACAAGCGCCACTTCCCCCGCCGCTTCAGAGCGAGCGGCGTATCGAGAGAAAAGGCGAGAAAATAATAATTGTATAATTGTCATCATCATCATCATCATCATTTCAGCCGTAGGACGTCCACTGCTGGATATAGGCCTCCCCCATCGATCTCCAAAAGGGCCGGTTGGAAGCGGCCTACATCCAGCGTTTCCCTGCAGTCTCTTTTAGGTCGTCTGTCCATCTTGTGGGTGGACGTCCTACGCTGCGCTTACCGGTCCATGGTCTCCATTCCAGAATTGTATACTAAAGAAATTATTAAAATCTATTCACAAAATTCTGAGATACTATAAGCGTTTCAAGTTTTTGGTCGGATTAGGAAGGGATACTCTGTTCCATCCCGCAAAAGTAAGAGTAAGTATGAAGTATGACGTACTTATTAGTGACGTCATTTGTAAGTATAGTGCGCTCTCTGTCTAGCAAGACATTAAATGACGTGTTTGTACGATAGCCTACATAAAGTAAGTTAAAACTGATTACTTACCTCACTATCCATACACACTTTGCACAGCCTAGCTTCTTTCAGTTGCCTATTCTCTTCTTCTAACGACATTTCTCTAGTTTCTGAAGAACAATCTATTTCACTCTCACTTTCTCTTTTCTGTCTCACTTCACTTTGGTCAACTGGTTGACTTGCTGTTTGATTTTGATTAGTTAGTTGAGTTTGATTGCTTGGTTGAATTTGATGGGACGGTTGAGTTGGATTGGTTGGTTCAGTTTGATTGCTTGGTTGGGTTTGATTGGACGGTTGGGTTCGATTGAGGTTGATTCGTGGTACTCGGTTGATTAGAGTGGGCGATGGAGTTCTGGTCCTATCTGATTCAGACGTTGTGCTGTCTTGTATTTCTCTTTGATGTGGAACGCCCAGTCTGAGAAATAAATTATTTATTATATTCAATAATTTTTTATTATATTCAATTATTTTAGCTATGACTAATATTTTTGATTGAACAGTGGGCGAAGTACGAGCAACGTAAAATACGTATCGAATTCCATACAAATTTTGGAATTGAAATTTGTATGGATTTAGATACGTTTTTTCATCATCATCATCATTTCAGCCATAGGACGTCCACTGCTGAACATAGGCCTCCCCCATCGATCTCCAAAAGGGCCAGTTGGAAGCGGCCTGCATCCAACGTTTTTCTGCAGTATCGTCTGCTCTTTAGATTGTCTGTCCATCTTGTAGGTGGACGTCCTACGCTACGCTACGCTTACCGGTCCGTGGTCTCCATTCGACAACCTTACGGCCTCATCGGCCATCTGTTCTGCGTGCTACGTGCCCTGCCCACTGCCACTTCAACTTGCTAATCCAGTGGGCTATGTCGGTAACTTTCGTTCGTATTTACGTAGCGAAAATCTATCTTACTTGGTTCCCCCAGGTTCATACAAAAATAATATGCATAAGTCATCATCATAATCAGCCTTTTAACAGTCCACAGCTGGACTTTTAGCCTACCCCCGAAAGGGTGATTGGGCCATATCCACCACATAGGTGTCTGGATTTTCGGCCATAAAAGGATAAAATAAAGCCTTAATACTCAAGACGCATGTAAAACAAGTAAACCATAGTATTAAACTTTATTTTATGTCAGTAATTTTGCGAAATTCACCCCCCCCCCCCCCCCCCCCCCCCCAAACGTCTCTTCAGATAATTTATTATTGTCATTGCCTACCACCGTACTATGGTTTCCTTACGATGTTTACCTTCACCGGTAGCTCCACACTATAGCCTATCATCACTACGGTAGTCGATCGTCTGCGTAGGCTATTAAATAACTCGTGACTTACTCTCTGAGTGTTTCGGCGAGTATATCGTGTGCGAACCGCTGGCTCTGCGTGGAAACGCTCCACGCTTCCTCGCTGAGCTGGTCGTCCAGCACCGCGTCTATTAGAGCCTCGGATGACGTGAATGGACCACCTAAAAATGATAGAAGAGTTATTTTCTTTGGATAATAGATCGTGTCATACCAAGCCTACTAGTGCTAAAATATCTATAAAAGATTTTGGATATCCACTAATATTATTCATCGTCATCATCATTTCAGCCATTGGACGTCTACTGCTGGACACAGGCCTCCCCCATCGATCTCCAAAAAGGCCGGTTGGAAGTGGCCTGTATCCAGCATTTCCTTGCGTCTCTTTTAGGTAGTCTGCACATATATTATTATGCGAAACTAAATCTGTTACTAATCACATTTTTCGACTAAATTGCGGTATCGGTGTTGATAAAATTTAATTCAAAATTAGAGTGCATCATAAGGCGACAAATGCGGTATAACTTAAAAATCATGCCGATACTGCGAGGTGCAGCTAGATACACTAAAATTCTAGATCTGTAGGAGATGGCTATTGTGACTAAATCGATTTGAATCAAATTTTTTCATAGAAGTAGTTTACTAAAGTTATATGATTATTTACGGGATATTTACCGTGGTGAGGTTGTGGAATGAGCTCCCGATATTTCGGCGCAGTTACATGGACCATGTTCACGGGAAGACTGAAGAATGCGGGTGGTTGGGGCGGGCTCATTCCACAACCTTACCACGGTAAGTATCCCGTAATTAATCATATAACTTTAGTGAACAACCGTGATAGTTTAAAACAGTGTTTTAGAAGTAGTTTATTATTTAAAAGTTTTAAAAAAGCCTGTTTCTTTATAATTGTATAATAGGCTTGCGCTTGACCGCCACCTCACCTGAAGTAAAGTAACGATGCAGTCTACGATGGAGCAAGCTTGCCTAGAAGAAACCGATTAACTTTTACTATCATACTTTTGGCTTACTTTTTATGCCGAAGAAATTCTAATTCCGGTAGAATAGTGGGTGAATCTGAAGCTAGTTTAATAAGTCAAGTTCTAATTTAGTTAGTGAGTGTGGGTTTACTGACCTGTGGCTCGAAGCCTTCTGACTAGCGCCCGCCTGACTCGGGCTGCATCCAAACCAGCGCTTAAAGCACCCAACGCGATCACGCTTTCCATGCACTCGTCTATCTGGAATATACAATATCTAAATGTTTCACAACTTCGTGGACACTAAAAGAACAAGACAACAGGTAGGCAAGTTAAGGTTACAGCAGATATGGATTAAGATACGTTTTTTCATCATCATCATCATCATCATCATAATTTCAGCCATACGTCCACTGCTGGACATGGCCCTCCCCCATCAATCTCCAAAAGGGTCAGTTGGAAGCGGCCTACATCCAACATTTTTCTGCAGTCTCGTCTGCTCTTTAGGTCGTTTGTCTATCTTGTTGGTGGACGTCCTACGCTACGCTTACCGGTCCATGGTCTCCATTCGAGAACCTTTCGGCCCTATCGGCCATCTGTACTGCGTGCTATGTGCCCTGCCCACTGCCACTTCAACTTGCTAAAAAACTTCGTGCACACAAAAAGAACAATACAACAGGATAGCCAGTTAAGGTTACAGCAGACATATCGACTTGGCATCGCCTCAACTCAAGCAGTTTCCTATTCTTACTATGAAATTACGCACTGCAACTTATAGTTATCAGCATCGCTGAACGTAGAGACATTGTTTTGCCTGTATAAGCTAATAGAGGGAAGCGATTAGTGGTCAGTTAGCTGTCATCGTATATAATTGAAAATGATGAAAGAATGCAAAATAGAAAGCTTTTTACCTGACTCTCAGTCACAGGGAAGTTGATACCAGGATTTCGGCGATTTACACTGACATTGTTCGGAGCTTGTACCACCTAAAACATAAAAGCCGATAGATTTTATCTCTGTAAAATATTTTAGACAAGCAGTAGGTTTACAGGTTACCCAGTGCTTTGTTTTCTTCATCATCATCATCAGCAGCCAGAAGACGTCCACTGCTGAACATAGGCCTCCCCCTTCAACCACCACACCTTTGTCCTTTGTTTACTTGCAAATTTGCAAACCAGGGCCTCCGTTTTCCATCCACGGTACTCTTCTACTCTCTGCTGTCGTAGTAAATACAACTCTATGCACATAGTAATAACAATCACAGTACTGTGCGTGGTGTGAAAGTCAGGTCTCGTTCACAAATTATTCTTTCATACTAAGCTGGTTTTATTTAAATTATGCCCATTGTTTTAGTAAAGCATTATACAAGCCTTGGGCCGCAATGACTGCACTGCTGCCTATATCTAGGCTTCGAGCTAAGCTTAGCTACGCTCTCGGCTTTCAAGCTTGGTCATCATTGCAGCCCTTGCTGTCATCAATACTGATCGCGTTGTGATGGCCTGGACCTGCGCTATGCTGCACTTTCGGCCATCGTCATCGCTGCCAGCAACGCACTCGTTACAGACCGCGGCAGTAATGTACTATTTGTATACCTTGCCAAATGAAGAGCCTGAAGCCCACGACACAGGTCACCCTAGAGAATCAGTGCACACCGACGAAACACTGTTTGGGTTTATTTTGTTTCCTAATTAATCTTTTTTTAATTCGGTGTATGTATTTAGACGCTCGAAGAACCGATAACCGATGGGGAAGAAAGGTTCTTGAGTGGAGACCACGAACCGGAAGACGCAGCGTAGGTAGGCCTCCCACTAGATGGACCGACGACATTGTGAGTGGCTGGAATCTAGTGGATGCAAAAGGCAGGCCATCGTTCAGTGTGGAGGATAAAGGGGGAAGCCTATGTTCAGAAGTCATGTGGACGTCTTCTGACTGATGCTGATAATGTATTTAGACACTAAGTTATCTTGAACGAATAAACTTAGTTATTATTAAAATAAAATAATATTGAAGAAGTAATAATGCTCACAGTCCGTTGTTCAGTATTCCTATCGCGACACTCCTCGACATATTCCGGTCCCTTCACGAGCAGAACATAGCCGCAGGTGGGGAACCAGCGTGCGTGCTCCGACCACGGCGCGTCTCCCGCCTCCCAGCGGCCCAGCCCGCCGTCGCAGTAGAAACAACGGACCTGGAACAACATTTCATGAAGACATTTACATTTAAGTCTAAGTTAAAAATCAACGTGTTGGTATTGCAATCCAACGCGTTAATGCGACTAGCATTTTGGGGACGATGCCTACAGGCAGCGGTTTGTTAGATTAGTGTAGTTTAATATATTTTTATTTAGTGTATTTAGTTTAATTTAGTTTGTTTTGATTCCAAATAATGTATAATTATTTATTGCCTGAAATAAATCTTTAATTATAAGCAAAGATTATATACTAGAGATTATAAGATAAAAATCATATTTTTACTATTGTTGTGTTTATTTGAATTACAATGTTAATAAATTGTAAAATATTTAATGTTATGTAATGTTTGTTTAATTTTTTATAGTGTGACAATTTGATTACAGAATGATCCAGCATGCAGTAATTTGTATTTCTTTTTAGGGTTCCGTACCCAAATGGTAAAAACGAGACCCTATTACTAAGCCTACGCTGTCTGTCCGTCCTACTTTTTAACGGATGTCTTTCGAGCCACCAGTTGATAATTTCACATAATATTATGTAATGTTACGGCGGACTATCTAAGAAATAATAATTAATAAATAAAATATAAAAAAGCCGGACTGTGGAATGTGCTGCCTAAATGGGTGTTTTCATATAGTTACAATCTATGTATTCAAGTTGAGAGTGATCGGTTTCTTCTAGACAAGCATGCTCCATCAAAGACCGCAACACTGCTTAACATCAGGTGAGGTGGTGGTCAAACGCAAGCCTATTCACAACAACAAAATAATTGTAGACAAACAAGCGACGCCGCCGGCCCACCTGCTTGCCAACCCAATGCTCACTACTCAATAATTTATTGCATAATGTTATGAAATTCACATACAGTCGTTAGGTAGCATGTTTAAAGTAGGTAACACATAATGACCCTGATTGGGGGCTTGCCATGTGTTGCCTGTATTTAATTTTAAATTAAAGTTTACCTGATCGTCAGTTCCAGTGTGAAAGAAGCCAGCTTCAGCCATAGCCCTAGGCAACTGAGTCTTGTCGGCCGGCCAGCGGTCAAAGGTAGCCAGCCTGGTGGTTAGTGAAGCTTGGTTCGGATGCCTCGCACCCGAGCCAACGACGCCCAACGCACGCCATGTGTTGCCCGCGTTTAATATTCGAGAGTTGTGGGCCGCGCCTGACCTGCAGTTTAAAAACCATTTTTTTTTAAATCCTTTATGGTATAAAGTGTTGCATTAAAAAAATATGTTTGTGTAGGCTAATTGAGTAGTGTAATTAAGTAACCAGCCCTAGTGTGAAGGGTTTTGAGCCACCTTTGATATTTTGGCTTGATCATGTAAAAAACATTAATTTATTAATTTCGAAGTCCTTATTGATTTGTAGGTCACTCAGATCAATTGGCATTCAAATGTTGCAATCTAAACTGGCATAAACTTGACCTTTGGCGGCAGGGTCGAGCGTGCGATCATAATGTGAGTAAAGTACCTACGAGAAATCACCAACTGCCGTCCAGTGATATGACCTCTAATTTTAATCAGAGTATGATTGGGCATTATATTGAAGAGCGATGGTGGCTGAGCGGTAGCTTGTGCGCTTTACAATCTGACGGCACCCGTTTTCGGCCCTGCACCAATGACTTATTTAGTAGTTAAATCGATGCCATCGCTCAAAAACGGTGAAGGAAAACATCGTGAGGGAACCGGTGTTTCCTTGAACCTCAGAAATTCAAAGACATATGACATTCATCACAAGCGTGGTGGATTAGGGCCCCTCCTCTCTCTCTGAGAGAAGGACTGAGTCCCAGCAGTGGGAACATGATAGGCTGAAATGATGATGATGAGTGGCATTCAGTCTCTGGCAGCCATATCACAAGCTTTGCTTAGTTTGGGGTCAGATGACCGTGTGTGCAAAATGTCCCAAATATTTATTTATTTAGAACTATGTGCGGTCATTTAGGATAAGGTGAGCAGATAAGTCTTTCGGCAGCCTAATAGGGTTGGCAATTTAGACTATACAACAAGCTAGCAAGCATCTGGTAATTCCATCACACTACGCATTTTATATTACAAATTACGTCCACAATGTTTACCTTTTACGAATTTTAAATAACTTCTTCAACATTTCGATACGCCGCATATCTAACAATACCACTAACAACTGGTGTAAACCATTCACAATGACTAAAAAGCTATACACAGATACCTAGTTTGTTAGCGAAGCCAAGGTAAAGGTGGATACGCCTTCCGCGTATGTTCTACAATTAGGAGGTGTATTGAACCATGGATAATGTAAAGGTGTGAATTAATAACTTATTTGGATTCTGTTACATGTTCAGTTATTGTTTCCTTCCTGTTTCCTAGAATTAAGGTTCAAAATTGAACTTTGAACTTTTCCTGCACACATTTCGAAGAATAAAATGAATAAGATTTGTTTCTCTTTAGTGGAATTTAGACTTGTTAAATCTTATGCTATCATTAATTTTACTATTAATACAAATGCGAAAGGTTTGTTTTTGGTGGTTTCTATGTTCCTCTTTCATGGAGCAACAGAGCATATTATCGACGTGATTTTTTGCATAGAGATTGTTGATATAGTAAACACACAGAGAGTGATATGATATCACTCTCCGTGTGTTTGTCACTATAGTAGACTTTTATCCCAAATAAGGTATGGTTCCTGAAGGAATGTCCACGCAGGTAAAAACGTAGGGCGCATCTAGTACATATATAGCGCAGTATATGCAACTTGTATGAAGTTGTCTTATTTTTTTTTTTTAATTGAGCACAATGCAACTTTACATAGCTATTGAGGCATTTTATTTATAGTAGGGAATGGGTTGCGGAAGTCGTTTTTATAAGTTTTGTTGTTCCTTATTGTGTGACTTGCAAAGGTGGCAGGCTTTCTACGACGCAGTCGTTACAAATTTTCGCGAGACTAGAAAAATTCTGGATGAGAGGAAAAGAGAAAATATTGGTAAAATCTGCGTTACTCTTGCACATTCAAGCTTATACCAGTCACTGAAGGTAATCAAGACAATCTCGAACATACTAGAATAGGGGCCCAGGCTCTAAGCTTTGCTTTCATAGAGCAGATTGATAAAACGTAAATGGAAGTTTTCATGATCATCATCATTTCAGCCATAGAACGTCTACTGCTGGACATAGGCCTCCACCATCGATCTCCAAAAGGGCCAGTTGTAAGCGGCCTGCATCCAGCATTTCCCTGCGTCTCTTTTAGGTCGTCTGTCTATCTTGTCCTTGGGTGGACGTCCTACGCTGCGCTTACCGATCCATGGTCTCCATTCCAGAACCTTTCGGCCCCATCGGCCATCTCTTCTGCGTGATATGTGCCCTGCCCACTGCCACTTCAACTTGCTTAATGGAAGTATTAGACTTACGATAAAGCTTGGTTTTCGTTTGACTCCGGTGACCGTATTGGTGGTGTGACCGAGGGTGGAGATGACGGGGTGGATAAATTACTGGAGTTAGAACTCTGAGCTGCTTCCACTGTAGCTGCATGATCACAACGAGGGAAATACCTGAAAGGAGATACGTTTCTTATCATTATCTGAATTATAAAACACACTTTTAATTTTATGATTTGGAATCACACCATATATAATTCAAAGTGGAGGTGATGAGACCTGCACTGAGGTCCCAATTAGGATGAATAGATCCCAAGCAAAATACAATACTGTATTTTCAGGAGCCAGCTTACGAGCTTTTAAATAACAGAGTGCGGCTTTGGGTCGCTGACATAACTGTTTCATCCCTATCTCGAAACACACTAACAATACCATAATACAAAAGTAACTTTGTCTTTCCAATTGTTTCCTTTACACAGCTATATGGCTGAAATAATTTTGGTAAAATTTGTGAAAGAATTATGACAAAGGACAGAATATAGATAGCAATGTGGCTGAACTAATTTTGATAACATTTGTAAAGGACATAATAGTTCTCACAATAGTGAAGGAAAACTTTCTAGTTTTGATTTCATGGCTATAATTCTATGAACTTTTTTACAGCAAAACACTGTTTTAAGCTATCACGGTTGTTCACTAAAGTTATATGATTATTTACGGGATATTTACCGTGGTAAGGTGATAACCGTAGCAAAAGACTAAGAAAGAGGGTAGATCGTTATGTCTGCACCTAACTTTTTAACTGTTCTCCAACCACCCGCATTCTTCAGTCTTCCCGTGAACATGGTGCATGTAACTGCGCCGAAATATCGGGAGCTCATTTTACAACCTTACCACGGTAAATATCCCGTAAATAATCATATAACTTTTTTACAGCATGTTTAATAGTGTTTTATGAATTAAAAACCTTATATATTTATTTATTTTATTATAATTCTTGTGCTAAACAGGCATAAATATTAAATATCGACAAAATTGAATATAGGCACATGAGCTAATATGCTGCTTGTTGTTACGTAGTTTTTTTTTTTGTTTTAACGTTTCTACTGTTTTTTTTTTATATCAAGAAACCCATCTTCTGTTATGGACATGGTTATGGAAGCTATACATGAAAGAAAACCTCTTGGGTACTCGAGCACCACACACAAGCCCCGTGCTTATTTTGGAGCTCACCAACCAAATACACACATTCTTATTCGAGATGGGGGCGTTAAGTCCTGCACTGGGGTGTATTGTGCATACTTTGCATCATCTGCATTGTAAGTTTTCTCTTTAGTGAATAAATTTATCTTATCTTATCAATTTTCGCTCCCATATTAAACAGTAAACAATAAAATAAACAACCACTCACATTCTATGTATTTCAATAGGATTTCTTAGAGAACCAAAATTTCTATAAGGGGTGAGTTCACCCCCGCACCAAGCACAGCGGAGTCTTCCTTCACCAGCGTGGTAGAAACCAGCATTCACCAAGGCTTCTCGACTAACTGACAAGTCCTGCCAAAATAAAAATACAAAATTTTTGGTATCATTAATCTTACAGTGAGTTAAGTACACTGCAAAAGTTCGCATAATTTTGACAAAGTATGCTGCCCAGTCAGTTAGATATGAAAACCTAAAATAAACCTTCTTTTTTAGGGTTCCGTACCCATAGGATAAAAACGGGACCCTATTACTGAGCCTACGCTGTCTGTCTGTCCGTTTGTCTGTCCTACCTTTTAACGGCTGTATCTTTCAAGCGTAATAGATAGCCAGTTGAAATTTTCACAAAATATGTAATGATATGGCAGATTAACTAAGGAATAATATTAAACTGAAAAAGTAAAAACTAAAGGGTTTTCAACAAACTTTTTCTTCAACAATTCAACAAACTATTTTTTTAAACGTATTTTTGAATTTTCTCTAATCTAAAAACAGTAATATCTACAAGCGTCAAACTTATACTTATATTTGTTTAACAACAAATAATAAATAACGGCACAATGTGAGTCGGTGACAAATTTCTGTTCATTACCAAGTTAAGCAACGTAAGACGCGGTCGGTACTTGAATGGGTGACCGCCTGGGCGTGTTGTCTTTTTGCACTACTTTTTGTATTGTGTGGTGGTACGGAACCTTTAGTGCGCAAACTCGAATCGCACATGGCCGGTTTATTTATTGAAAAATAGGCTTTCCTTTGACCGTAAACTCGCCTGATGCAATGGTGTGGGTTTTCAGAACATTAACCATGAAACGGTTATCAACCTGTATTCAGTTGAAAAGGGGAAGCAAATGGAAAACACAAACTCCAAAGAAGAGCCCGAAGGATGATCACATCCAATCAAAATCACATTGTTTTGCTTTCAGCATGAACAACACACTATTTACTAGGGAATCTTCCAATGATGTGCACCCAACCTTGCACACGCATTGCAACCTTGCTTACTTGAGCATTGTCCAATATTGGCCCTGCAAATAGCAAATTCAGAAGAAAATAACTGAACTGATAACAGTCAATGCTGGCCATTATTTTCTATTATAGGCCCTGCAAACAGCAAGTTAGAAAACAACTGAGCCGATAATATCTGTCAAAGTTATGGCTCACAGAAAAAGTTTTCTATACATTAGACGAATTTTATGTATGTACAAACGATTACATAGCAAAATCGTATCTAGAGAATAATTAGATCTCATGTTTATAATTTAAGATGTTTACTATAAAATAATGATGATATGTTATTACTTGTTTTCTCTTGTTGTACCCATGTTTATTACTTCTAACGATTGTTTACCAAAAATATGATATAATAATATGATGTATTTTTTTCATGTTTCGGCTTCACATACATAATCGATGTCACCATAATGTATGTTATAGTTCCTAGATACCTACCAAATATTGCACGTCCGCTAGGATAAACTGTTGGATCCTAAAACTTTATGTAACACCTTTGTACACAGTTTAAGCAATAAACGTTATTCTATTCTATTCTATTCTAATGCTGGGCAAAATTTTCCACCATAGGCCTTGCAAACAACTAGCTCAGAAGAAAATAACTGAACTGATAATATCTGTCATAATATGTGAATATATTGATTAAATAAAAAAAACATGTTTCTAGTGATTAAAAAATAGATGGTAATGAATACAGCGGAAAGAGTGTGCTCAGCCAAAACGGGGTCATTAGTACCCATCATTATGAACAACTTTTACAATGAGGTCAACCCTGAAATTGCAAAAAAATATCACCTGTTTCATACATTTCGTTGTGTGCATGACCGCTTTCTATGAAACAGCTGATATTTTTTTGCGATAATTCAGAGTTGCTTCCACAGTAAAAGTTGTTTATAATGATGAGTACTATGGACCCTTTTCAGCTTAGTACACTGTTTCCGCGTAACCCAGTATAATAGGCATTTGTTATAGTTTCTATATAATAAACGCTCACACAACTTTTAATGAAGTGATATAGGTCAGTGACTGAAATAAAGCAGTTGTCGACTTGTGACTAATGACAATGTTGTGTAACACCTACTTTGGTAGAACTGTGGCAACACCGCAGTTGAAGTTGATACTGCACAGTCTGCACAGCACTAAATAAATAGGTAGTAATAGTACACTGCAATTTTCATCTTAGATTAGGTTAGGTGTGTACTGCGTACGGATAGCCTATGGTACGGTATCCAACCAAACACTTGATAATTATCCATTATCAGGCCGGATAGTAAATTTAGGCTAAATAAGCCAGATTGCAGATAATACCCAGATATATCCATTTCATCTCCAGTCAAAACTTGCAGTTTATAATGCCAGTTTAGCTGTTTTCCACCTATCCTAATGGTGAACAAAAACAGAAAAATGAAACTTTTGCTAAAACGAATGCTTAATGTGATCATTATTGGCATTTATAACAGTTATTTTTGCCAACAAGGAGCTAACAGAATGCATCTATTAGAACCTAAGTTCATCCTTACATAGTTTATGAATCACTAGTAGAGTAGACAAAGAAAAATGTAGTTACCTAGACAGATAGATTTTAATGCTGTTAAGTTAAGCAATTTTCATTCAATTATCAAGTTTCTATTTACGAAAGCAAGAATGAATAATAGTGTAGGTAATATAGTACTAACAGACGTGTGGATTTGGTCGACGGACCGCCGTCCAACCAACGAGAGTGAAAGAGAAAAATTTCAACCAAGTCCGTCTCGTCTGTTAGCTACTTAAGAACTTACATCCCAGTTTATAAAAGACAATAGTCTCAATGCATCACTTCTGTACATTTCATCTTCTTCTGTGAGTCCATAATCTCGTGGCCCACTCTCTTCTTCATTAATGGACTCTTGTACATGCCAATGGGCTGGTTCATCAGTATTATTGCACTCAAACACATCCATTATCGGGATATTGCCAGAATTTGTTGGATTCAGCACAAATTGGCAGTTTGGCTTTAACTGCCTGTGCCTCCACATCACTTGGTCTCCATAATTCCAATTAGTTATTTTACCATGACAGCAGAAGCACTGCACTTCCAAACCCACGCCCGTGTAGTAAAAACCCGCCTTTGCTATTCTGGGGGGATCTATTGGAGCCGAAGTTGGCCAATTACAAAACGTCTGAAGCCGACTTATTTCCGAATTCATGGTTATGCTGTACACAGATTCAAGATGTGCAAACCTGACGCAATCTTCAAATTATTATTGACGTAGAAGTAAATTATGTTGAATGTGAAAATGGTTTTTGTGATTTAAAACTGGCAAAATATTTAGGATTGGGTGAATGGTGCTTATGGACTGTGAAAGTTGTAAAAAAATTAACATAAGACACAATAACACGCACTCACATTGCACTATGAAACTGCAAGCACAGAGTACTTTTTATACTGCAAGTGCATTAGTAGAATTTTTTATTTTATTGATTTTGGTCTTTTTTGAGCACACCACAAAATCCACAATCAAACAAGAAAAGAAAGAAAAAGAAACAAATCAATGTCAAATAAATAATTTATGTCAAGCCAATTCGCAACAATTACTCAATGTCAATATCAAAAAAAAAGTGAATGTCAAAGTCGAAAAGGGCGTGTAGATGTTTCTAAGTGCCAAGGGTAAAAATCAGAGTTTTGGCGCCAACGTGGTTAGGACATGTCGGCAGGTTGTATTATTATCGTATAGTTGTGTATTTTCGAGTGTTAATGTGTAATATTGGTGGATTATATATAGTGCGCAATGCGAGCTGCGTCTCTATTCCTTCTCACTCTACGCTCTGCAAGCAAATTCCTTAATAATAGTATAGTTATGAGTTGGCCAAAGTGCCCTAAACGTGGGTGGTAGCAATAAAAAAAAAAAAAACCGGGTTAGGTAGTATTTATCAGTATTTATATTCTCTTTGATACCGGGCGCCGGGCGGGGGGCGGGACAAAATTTATTTATTTACAACACAGATTCATGCTGTGGTAATTTAGAACATTAGTGGCGGAACGCTCTAAGGCTGCTGACATCCATCCGCGCCTAACCAAAGAGATGAAAGAGAATGTAACTCAACGCTACGCCTAACTTGGCCTAACTAAACTAATTAAAACAACATAACGTACTGTGTCAATATCCTCTGGTATAAGTGTTCTGTGGACAATATCATCCATCAAAAATGTTTCAAAATAAAAAACATAACGTCAACAATAATTATTCTTTGAACATTATTAATAATTAATTTATCATTTCTTCGATATATTTCACGGTAATATCTCTAATTTTATCAGTAGAGTGATTCAAAGTTTCTGTGTACCTATTTTAGTGTTAATTTGAACGCATGTGCCACCGTTTCAATTTAGCTACCTTCGAACTGAGATTTCATATTTTACTACGTATCGTTGCCCCCCCAAAGATTTCATACTATACTACGTGCCCCCGAACTGTGAACCCATAATATATTTGTGCTAAGCTTTGTTCAAATTTCGGAGAAAAAACTCGTGCAGTTATCTAGGCCACGTAGTACAGCTTGAGTAAAGCCCGTTGCAGACCTTGCGAAGTACAGGTGGCAAGTACAAGTAGCAAGTACCTACTAGATACTAGTAGTTAGTAGATACTTGCTACTTGTACTTCTCATGGTCTGCAATGGCATAATACTTAGGTGATAATTTGAATTTAGTTTAGGAATCGTGGTAATTTCTGGTAATAACTGTGATGATTACTTGTTTTGCAGTTATTTGAACACTTTGAACTGATGCAGGACTCACTACCTATATTATTATCACTGTATTGCAAGATGTCATTCAAGTTGCTGGTTGCAACGTGAGCGATGGAAAAGGTAATTTCATATTAAAACTGTTAACATATTCGTGTCCTACAACGAAAGAAAATGTAAACACAATGGTACCGTATTACTAATGACCATTACCCAATGAATAGACTTTTCGAATTAGCAATCCAAGGTATTTATTACTATAATATAATTACGATTTACCCTTAGTCTCAGATATGATAGTTTTCGAACACTTTTTTCGTTTACGTATTGTTCCATACACTTTAGTAAAGCGCTTCCAGCGGAAACGCGAAAGAACTAAAATCGGTAGTAAACGGCGGTATAGATTGCTTCACTATAGTACGAAAAAAATATCGAATACCTTTCAGCCCAGCAATGTATGGAACAATACGAAAACGAAAAAAGTTTTCGAATACTATCAAAACTTGTACTATGGGTAGAACAGAGTAGATACTTTTAAAGGTTTCGTACGGCGCGCGGCGTACCGTACCCAAAGGGTGAAAACGGAACTCTATTACTAAGCTTACGCTATGTCTGTCAGTCCGTCCTACCTCTTAACGCTGGTCGGTTTTTTATGTTATTTCCCAAAAGCAAAGAAGTTTAAACCACTGCTGGAACACAGGCCTTCTCTCAGAGAAAGGATGGGCCCTAATTCATCATCATCATCAAACTTGCTTGGGCGATATCTCGGAAACTGTCGATCCTGGACTAGCAGTTCCTTCGCAAAAGTGATAGATCTCGTCGAGATCTTCATTTCAGATGACAGCTGTCAAACTTGCTTGGGCGATATCTTGGAAACCGTCGATCCTGGACTAGCAGTTTCTTTGCAAAAGTGATAGATCTCGTCGAGATCTCAATTTTGGATGACAGCTGTCAAACTTGCTTGGGCGATATCTCGGAAACCGTCGATCCTGGACTAGCAGTTCCTTCGCAAAAGTGATAGATCTCGTCGAGATCTTCATTTCGGATGACAGCTGTCAAACTTGCTTGGGCGATATCTTGGAAACCGTCGATCCTGGACTAGCAGTTCCTTCGCAAAAGTGATAGATCTCGTCGAGATCTTCATTTAGGATGACAGCTGTCAAACTTGCTTGGGCGATATCTCGGAAACCGTCGATCCTGGACTAGCAGTTCCTTCGCAAAAGTGATAGATCTCGTCGAGATCTTCATTTCGGATGACAGCTGTCAAACTTGCTTGGGCGATATCTTGGAAACCGTCGATCCTGGACTAGCAGTTCCTTCGCAAAAGTGATAGATCTCGTCGAGATCTTCATTTCGGATGACAGTTGTCAAACTTGCTTGGGTGATATCTTGGAAACCGTCGATCCTGGACTAGCAGTTCCTTCGCAAAAGTGATAGATCTCGTCGAGATCTTCATTTCGGATGACAGCTGTCAAACTTGCTTGGGCGATATCTCGGAAACTGTCGATCCTGGACTAGCAGTTTCTTTGCAAAAGTGATAGATCTCGTCGAGATCTCAATTTTGGATGACAGCTGTCAAACTTGCTTGGGTGATATCTTGGAAACCGTCGATCCTGGACTAGCAGTTTCTTCGCAAAAGTGATAGATCTCGTCGAGATCTTCATTTCGGTTGACAGCTGTCAAACTTGCTTAGGTGATATCTCGGAAACCGTCGATCCTGGACTAGCAGTTCCTTCGCAAAAGTGATAGATCTCGTCGAGATCTTCATTTCGGATGACAGCTGTCAAACTTGCTTGGGCGATATCTCGGAAACTGTCGATCCTGGACTAGCAGTTCCTTCGCAAAAGTGATAGATCTCGTCGAGATCTTCATTTCGGATGACAGCTGTCAAACTTGCTTGGGTGATATCTTGGAAACCGTCGATCCTGGACTATCAGTTTCTTCGCAAAAGTGATAGATCTCGTCGAGATCTTCATTTCGGATGACAGCTGTCAAACTTGCTTAGGTGATATCTCGGAAACCGTCGATCCTGGACTAGCAGTTTCTTCGCAAAAGTGATAGATCTCGTCGAGATCTTCATTTCGGATGACAGCTGTCTATAATAGGTAGAGACTCTGGCAAAGCTATAGTAATATTTTTGTGTTTCAGGCATGCAATCTCAACCAAACGCAGGACATACAAATGTAAATGATACAAGTGCTGCAATGGTTCCTAATGAAGGTGGTGTAACATCGGATACACAAGAAGAAAAAGATTTTTAAGAAGATTTTCGAGATTGGTTTGTGTTTGCAATCTCAAAATTATGAGATTTATAGAAAACAATGTTGCTTGATTTTTGAAGTTACCAAAAGAATGTGAAGAAACTGCACATCTTTTGATGTTCTTCGATAAATTATTTGATTCGGTGAATGGATCTTACAGTGAAATTCAGGGAAGACATTTTTACTTGCTGCAGTAACGCCGAAATCACCACATCAGAAATTTTGGAGTGAAGCTCTTCCAGTTTTAAGATCGTTACGATATTTAAATGACGGGAGGGAAAAGGTTGTTCGGTCCATAACAAGCTGGATTAAGACTAAAGAAGGATTCCAAATGCTTGTAAATTCTTTACACAAAAATCAACTTAATTATATTGTTAATAAATTTCAACCACAGGATGACAGGACCCATTAGAAAATATGTTTGGCTCCGTATGGTCACTGAGCATATGCAATAGTATGCCTGGTGCATTTGTTTTTGAAAGCAAATATAAATCACTTTTAATAAATAATTTATCAATGGATCATTCGCAAGGAGCGAATTGTGAAAAAGATACTTCAGCCGGCTTACAAACAATACGCGATTATTTTGATATTTGAGCTCAAAATCAAATGAAAAAGAAAATATCGAAATTGATGAGGAAGAGTTTATAATGAGGATCAGTAATCATCATCAGCCGGAAGACGTCCACTGCTGAACATAGGCCTCCCCCTTTAACCTCCAAATTGAACGACAGCCCGCCTTTTGCATCCACTGGATACCCGTGACTCTCACAATATCGTCGGTCCATCTAGTGAGAGGCCTCCCTACGCTGCGTCTTCCGGTTCGTGGTCTCCACTCCAGAACCTTTCTTCCCCATCGGTTATCGGTTCTGCGATGGGCGATGGCAATGGCAATGCGATGGCAATGGGCGATGTGGCCCGCCCATTGCAACTTCAACTTGCAAATTTTAGCAGCTGTCGGTGACTCTGGTTCTTTGGCGAATATCCACGTTTCGGATCTTATCGCGCAAAAAAACTCCGAGCATAGCTCTCTCCATTGCCCGCTGTGTGACTCTGAGCTTTTCCAAAAGGCCAACAGTTAAAGACCACGTTTCAGTACCATATTAGTAAAGTAGTAGCAAATTCAATAGAACTAGTACTCACTTTATTCTTCATGACATATCTTTTTGAATTATCCAAATCGGACCATTACTTACGAAGATATTAAGTAATAAACATTATGCCGTTCCTGCCGCTAAAAGAAATGTACGTGGGTGCGTATGACGTCACTGGGACGGTCGCCGCCAGCTACCCGTTGGCCGCTAAAAGGCGCGCAGTGTTTTGGGTGGTTAATTGTGACTTTGATGCAAATTAAGTGCCCGATTTGTGTCTAATTCATCTTTTTAACTATGTACAAATATTGTATTGAGCCAAAATGTACAAACACCTCTTTTAAAACGCCAGAATGTAAAAGTAGGTTACAACTTATTTCCATATCAACTAAATAATGGGTAGGTATAGTTATGTAGGTACTAACATCGAAATGATCTACACAGCCATGTCTAGTAGCTTGGGTAGAGGGTGGAGTCATAGTAAAAATAATAGTAAGTTGACTCGAGGAGATTTAAATACCTACTCATGCCCGAACACGCAGGGTTGTCCGTGTCTCTGAGTTTTATAGGTACCTATGTATATTATAATGAAACAATAACACGTAGATACGGATATACGGATTTTACGATTGTAAATAATAAGGTACATACTCCTAAAATAAATCAATGTTTGTAGCGGGTGGCTATCTACGACCCGGTAAAAGTATAATTTTATTCTTCTACAAATATCGGTCTCGGCTATCTCCATTACTCTGATTATATTATGTCAATAATATTGTAAGTATATTTTTTAAATATACAACTGAGTGCGAAACGAGTAAGGTATGATATGTTAATACCTGATGGTAAGTGTCACGCCTATCCATATAGTAGTCAATATCTGTAACCGTGTATGACCTTTTATCTGCTTAGTACAGTCAATATGCGATAACCTGTATTATGACCTTCTTTCGGCGTAGTACAGTCTATTATGCATAACACTGAATAGTTACCTCCTTTCGGCGTAGTACAATCTATATCCATAGCCCTGTATAAGACCTCCTTTCAGCTTAGTACAGTCTATATGCGTAACCGTGTATAAAGACCTCTTTTAGGCGTAGCACAGTCCATATTTGTAACCCTGTATAATGACCTCCTTTCAGCTTAGTACAGTCTATACTAAATGCGTAACCCTGTATATAATAATGATCTCCTATCGGCTTAGAACAATCTATATGCCTAACCGTGTTTAATGACCTCCTTTCAGTATAGGACAGTCTATATGCGTAACCTTGTGTAATGACATATTTTTTTTGCTTAGTTCAGTCTATATGCGTAACCCACATCCTTCCGGCTTAGTACAATCTATATGAGTAACCCTGTATAATGACTTCCTTTCAGTTTATTAGTCTATATGCGTAACCCTGTATAAGACCTCCTTTCGGCGTAGTACAGTCGGTCTATTCCACTTTGATCCCTGACTGAAAATACCATTGTACCCCAGACATTTGTATTTGTGTGCGTGCTGCGGTGCGTGCGTACAGGCATGCGCACATACAAGCCGCACGATGTATCTTTCTTCGAAGATAACTTACTATTATATTTTTACTACGGTGGAGTTTTATCATCTCTTTTTACAACGGAGTACCATATTTTACGAAGTAGTAAAAAAAAATAGTTTTTCTGTCATTTTAATAGAGGTGTTTGTACATTTCGGCACTATACAATATTTGTACATAGTTAAAAGATCAATTAGACACAAATCGGGCACTTAATTTGTATCGAAAATCACAATTATCCACCCAAAACACTGCGCGCCTTATAGCTGCCAACGGATAACTGGCGACGAACGTCCCAGTGACGTCACAAGCTATCACGCCGGCCGACCAGTGAATTTCGCTAGTAATTTGGTCATAACTTCGTTATTTTTTGTCGTAAAACAATATTTTTGCACTGTATGTTAAGGATTTCTTTCTTAGCTCTATAAATCTGCATTCTCAACTAAAAACGTTACTGATCCTCATTGATCCCATCAACACTCAACCAATGATGATGAACGCATCCACTAGTGATGTAGAAAATTGTGCAGCTGTTGGTTATTGCAGTGGATGGATGGTCAGAAAGGAAAAAATAATATTTAGTTAACCAATGTAAAACCTGCAATAAAGACCTTGAAAACCATGAGGAACTACCATTCGTGGTCTCCACTCAAGAACCTTTCTTCCGGTTTATCGGTTCTTCGAGCGAAATGGAACATAATTATAATACATAATATTACCTATGATTTTAGACAAACACAGTAATTTTTTTTAAATCGCAGAATACATACAATTGATAATATCTATAAATGTAGATTTAAACTTTTTAAAGTCTAAATTGCACAAACAACGCCTGCAGAGTTTTTTAATATCGATTGGTGCAAACTAATCTTAAACATATTGTCAGGAAAATCACAGAGACGGAGATTGTTAAAGCTGCTTTTGATTATTATACAAAACATAAACCAAAAAATTTAACGTAATCAGGTGTTATTTTTAAAAATAAGATTTATAGCATTTTTAACATATTTTTGTATAAGCTCTAATGTAAAAACGGTAATACGTACAAGCGTCAAACTTGGCATGATTATAGTACACACTCCAAAGTATAAAAACAAACAATAATAAATGACCAAGTGCGAGTCAGTGACAAATTTCTGTTTATTTCTTCAAGATATAATTGTGTTACATTATAGCGTATTCATTTGATAATTGTATTTATGAGTTGTATAAAACTGTACAGCCGTTTAATAAAATATTTTATTAAAGCTCGCAAAAAAGCTTATTATTTCTGAAGTAGACGGAGCGCTGCAGCCAAACTTATGCTTAGCGGACTTAATTTTTACAGTAGGCAAGATGTTTTTTCTACTATGGAAAATGATTGTAGTTTTTTACGGAATGTATGGGATTGGTCACGTGAATTTTTCACCAGTTGTGTAAATCTCATACATTTTGTATAAAACTACAAGCGTTTTCTGTAGTAGAATAGAATTAATACAACCTGCTATTCATCTGTAGGTTAAATGTAGTACCGTTAGTGGCGGATAGATGGAGGCACATATAATTAATTTCAAATATGGCTGAGTTGCCAGTCTATCTCCGTATATATATAGTAGTCTTTGCACAGATTTACAAAGACGTGAACGACGGCGATAATCAATTTTTCAAATTATCATTAGGATTTGGCGTTAAACAAGTCATTAGTCAAGTGTCCTGAAATGTTGTGGTTACTTGGTATTGGAGTTATGATAATATGTTTTTACGCGGTATACATAATTCATACGAAGGATAAGAGACCCAGGTACGATAACCTGCTCGGCAAACATGTGGTAGTGACCGGGGGCTCGAGCGGAATCGGAAAAGCGGCGGCTATCGAAGCGGGTATACTTGGAGCTCACGTCACCATCATCGGTCGAGATATCAAGAAACTAGAACATGCCACAGAGGAAATAAAATCACAATGCACTAACCAGAAGGATCAGGTTATACAATTCGCAGTTTGTGATGTTACTTCTGGTTATGAAACCATCAACAAATGTTTCTCTCAACTGGAAGCTAAAGTTGGTCCGATATTCATGTTGGTTAATTGTGCTGGTGCATGCATCTGTGGTATGTTTGAAGATATGAAAATTGAAGACATCAACTCAATGGTTACATTGAATTACTTGGGCACTGCATTGCCGACACGCTGGGTGCTGTCAAAGATGAGGCAAAGAGATGAAGGGATTGTTGTTTTTGTGGCATCTGAAGCTGCTATGGTTGGTGAGTACATGAGGTGCTTGATTTTGTTAATACTTGTGAGACTTCCAAGTGCCTTTCCAATTTTAGCAATACAGCGTAAACTCTAAATAGAGAACTTGTATTAAACAAAAAACTCTCTAAAACAAGTTACTAGGGTTTGTTTGGTTTACATTATTACCCATTTTTTTGAAGACTATAAATTATAGCTTATTAATGCCGGTGTCCCCTAGGGGTCAGTGCCTCCTTAGACGCGTTTTCTGCTGCATAACAATCTGCTAAAGCTCGGTACTTTAAGGTATACAGATGACAGCACTGTTGTAGGGCTACATATCTAATTCACGAGCTACTGGACCACAAAATTTTACCTTTGAGGGAGACCACAGTCTACCACATGAACTTGTCCCTTAAGGCTATCTCCGATTGGGGCAATGCCAACCCGGTCACGTTTAATGCAGTTAAACCCAGGCATGTCTGTTCTTTGCGAAAAGTAAGCCAATCCAACTGCCTCATACTTTCCGGGATGTATCCATACCGTTAACTGACTAGTTTGAGCTCTTAGGCAATCCACAACTGCAGCTCATATATTGAGATCAAAGCTCAATTGGCTGCCAAAAAGCTGGGTATGCTCTCGAAAGTGTGACAGTACTTCACGTTGGAACAGTTAGTCGCATTGTATCAAATACAAGTTTAGTCGTGCATGGGCCATGGATGCTTGCACCTATGGGATGGATGAAGTCCTGCATTGATGTTCCCCTTGGGATGCTGTATACATTTCCTCCGCCAGCATCTACCCAAGCCAACTTAAGATTGTCTCTTACCAATAGACGAGTTTGCAGTCAAATGCAGATTCATAAGCGATAAACAAAAGCCTTTTGAAATACTTGAGGCTCTGGCCCTCCGACACAAATTACCCAAATACAAATGTTCCAGTGGTGTAGTTAGGTTAATTTCTCTGCATCTGATGTGATATGAATAATATTATGATCTCGGGTTTGTCCTAAAACTGTGACCAGAACCACCAGAGGATGGGCAGCAGCATCCTCCTACAGCATGGTTAACACTTTGAAATCTTCATGCCGCCTGCCAAGCATAGGGATTATGGTGGTATTCTAAAGAGGAGGCTTATGTTCAGCAGTGGACATCTTCTAGCTGATGATGATTATAATGATGCAATAAAAAGATTCAAAAATTATTTTTAATTGAATTTTTTGATAGTCTAACAACAGTAGATTTTAGTATCATTCTGTCCCATGATTGCAGCATCTGTGAGACTTCTTTCGTGAGATGGAATCTAGGTGTTGATCAATTTAAAATTTTACTTTTGTATGTAAATCATCATTACACTAACATTCTTGTTCTATCTTGAATGTTTAAATTTTCAGGTATATATGGCTACAGTGCTTACAGTGCTGGCAAATGGGCTGTACGAGGTCTTGCAGAGGCAGTGAGCATGGAGCTAGTTGGGACTGGCGTACGGACCATGATCTCTTATCCTCCCGACACTGACACTCCTGGCTTGAAGCAAGAAAACGAGACTAAACCTGAGGAAACTAAGATCATCTCTGGCTCTGCTGGCTTGCATTCACCCGACATTGTTGGGAAGGCTTTGATTCATGATGCTCTGGTAAGTTGTCACTTACTGTTTGTAATGCGCTTTATTATGCTTGCTGAGTTCTTAATACAACACACCATATTTTAAGTCTCCCACATCCTCCGGGGTAACTCATAGAGGGAGGGGGGAGGTCAGCATGTCAATAAATAAATAACAGTCTATGTTCATAATTCACTACCATCTTCACTCAACCAGGCTCGTAACATCACTTCATCAAAACAAATTTTAATATCATCAAGACATCACCAATTTAATAGAGATAGCATTAACCATTTTACTGTGAAAAGTTAATAAACACACGCCACCAAGTGGCCCATCGGTTTCGTAATTGTTTGCCAAATATTTCATGAAAAAAAAGTGATTTTTAAACAAAGTTTTATTTATAAAAATAAACATAAAAGAGACACACACATACAGAGAGAGAGAGAGAGATAGAGATATTTATAGTATTCAACTTGATTATGCTTTTCTGGGGGCTTAGTCCCAGATTTGATAGTTTTCGAAAACTTTTTTCGTTTACGTTTTGTTCCATACATTGCGGGGCTGAAAGATATTCAAAAACTTTTTTGTATTAGAGTGAAGCAATCTATTCCGCCGATTTTAGTTCCTCCGCGTTTCCGCTGGAGGCGCTTTACTAAAATGTATCGAACAATACGTAAACGAAAAAAGTTTTCGAAAACTATAAAATCTGGGACTAAGCCCCCTGGCTTAGTTTGTTTATCTGTATTTATTGGAGATTTTATTTATATATTTTTGGTCATTTTCTTTTTAGAAAGGTAAAGCATATTCAGTCTACAGTGGCAGTGGAATGCTTTTGAATACAATGTACGGGCTGGCGTTTGAAAACGTGGGCCAACTTCTGGCACAAATATTCCTGAATGGAATTTTCCGAGCCATCATGGTTGGAATCTTTGCCTCATTCCATAGAGTGATCAGAGTTGAACTGAAGAAAAAAACAGCAGAACAGAAAAACCAATAGTGTACTCTTTTTGTGTATAATTTTATTCCATGTGCCTTGAGTGATCTTTGAAGCATTTAATATGTGTAAAATAATAATTTCTTAAATGTATAAACACAGCTAGGTACGCAGGTACTTAGTTATTTTTAATTCTATAATTTTTAATGCAGATCAACTGGCAAAGTTAAGGTTATTTGGTTACACAATTTAACACAAGAGTTTAGACATTATAGTATGTATTGTTTCGGTATATTTTTATGCAAAGTTAAAGTAAGTTTTTGTCTTATTTTTGCATGATTGAAATTAACAATGTTGTCCTCTAAGTATATAATATTTTTGCTTCATTATTAGATTTACAATTAAGTTCAAAGACTATTTTTCGATGGGATTAGTATGTAAGTACATGTTAATTATTTCTTAATCATATTAATAGCTCTTATGATATCTACTAATTTTATAATTATGCTGAGTCATTAATAATAAATTACAAAGTTATTCAAAATACTTTATTTCAATGAGATGTACAGGAATTCTGTTCGTATTGTATTCTGAATCCTCTACCGACATAGCATTCGTCAGATCTAAACCACACCACTATTGGTCCAGCACTATTATCTGAAACAAATGATGCTCATTGTTTTTAAGTTAATTTTAGGTACTTACCTGCGTCGAATTACACATTACAAATATGAGAAATATGAATTTACAAATATGAGATGTAAAATTACACATGATGTGAATTTGAATAACAGTAGATATAGACAAAGAGTAATTGACTGTTTTTTACCAAACCGTTTCAAATCGTCTATCTAAAATTATAATAAAGCAATCTTGCGATTTAAGATTAAAACATAGTGTAGTATGAAATCTTTGCTTGTGATAATAATCCTTATAATTTTCAGTATATGTATTATCAAAGTATTATAAATGGGCAATGAAAATTCAAATTATCATACCTACTACCGCGCAAACGCTCCCTTTGACATTTATGGGCCACGTGAGCTTTATTACTTGCCTGTGACGTCATAAGGACATTCGACCTAAATAGAGCGTTTGCAGTCAAGTCACGTCATCAAAGAAAAAATATTTTTGTTAGTATATTTCTAAAAATGGGACCTAAGTAGTTTTCAATATTTTGGTATGGAAACTGACGTAGTTTTCACACATTCCCATGAAATATAGTACATATTTAAATAATTCCCGTTAATAGTAAAAAAAAACTAGGTTTATACCAGCATAAATAATATTTTTAATACAGTCAAATACCCTATACCCTATTCTAGTCTATACCCTATTGTGGGCCTTAACTTTGAGTAACTTAATCATTATAATGTGAACCTGTAATAGGTGCATTCAGAGCGAAGTCCTGAAACACAGAGCCGTCGTTCAGCCTGTCTCCACAAAGCCTCGTAGCTGAGATCAGCAACCAATCGCTCGGGCAGTTGAATATCTCCACACCGGCTTGCCCTGGCGGTATCACAGGCAAGCCCTCTGAAAATCATACTAATATTAGTTGCGAAAGTTTGTATTAAATGCGAAAGTGTGTTTATTTCTCTTTAACGCAGTAACGGATCGATATGATTTTTGCATAGATACTGATAGAGTACAGGTTGCCATTATTCGCTTAAATTGACGCAACGCAACCCAAATTAAAATGAAATGAAATTTTTTATCATCCGGACTTGCATCCTTGCAAATTGAAGACATATGCACTCTTAAAGAGAAAAATACCTTAGATGGAGTGTGATAATACTCTTTTCACACCACCTGCTAGACAATGTCCAATTACATATCATGCAACCTCAACGTAAAGTAAAGCATTATCTCTTAAGGGATATAAAGTTGTATGAAACTCTAGGGAATAAAGTGATTTGAATTTTGAACGTCAAATTCGTGTGGAAACTCGTGGAAAACTGAGTTAAAAAATGCCCCTATGGCATTGTAAAGAAGTTTGTTCGAAAATCGAACAAACCACATAAGCAGAACTCAAAAAAAAAAAATAGGTACGTTTACAAAGAATGTGAAACAAAAGACGGTGTTTGGTGCTGTGATTTTCAGTGAAACGTGGTTTTTTTATTGTCTCGCAGGTGTGAAAAGTAGAGTATGCTCCTCTGGAATAAAGCCTGTCTTCGTCTTGGGCAGCTTGAACCCTTCACTTCACTCAGGGCTCTATATAACTCCCTCGCTATCCTCGGGAGGTAACTCTAGAGTCCCTCGTTATGCTCAGGGTTCAATATGCCGCCCGCGACGTAAGACACTGCTTTATTTCCTTAGTCCATAATCTACTATTGTCTGGTTGATTACCTGTGTCGTAGTTGACTATTTGCAAGTATCCCACATTCTTGTATGTCACGCTGCACCCTCCAGGCGCCCTCTCTATGCACATAGCGTAGTTTAGATTGTTCTGGAATAGACAATTTACCATTTAATTTTAAAACAGATAAATTACATAAAATTCACGACTAATTCGGAAATAAGCTTATAACTTTTAAACTGCTGAACAGATTTTGATGATTGATGATTGACAAATGTAGCTAAAAACCACCACAATTAAAATATAAATAAAATCTAACGCATAAAAAACCCGCATTCTCTCTGCTGTTTTGGACAAAAATGGTAACAGACATACCTACAATGATGCGGACCTTTTCCGGTAAAAAAAAATATATACCAATTTTTTTACAATAGGCTTGCGTTTGACCGTCACCTCGCCCGATATTAAGCGATGATGCGGTCTATAGAGCACACTTGCTTTTATGAAACCGATTCACCCGCGGTTTGAAGACATACAGATTGTAACTATCTTGGAACACCCATTCAGGCAGCGCATTCCACAGAGTGACACAACACATTAAAAGCGGATGTCGCCTTTATATTTTTTTGTGATTTTTATCTTATTTGTATTGGCCAGCAGGTACCCACCAAGTAACTGGAAGTCCGAGCGATTGAGATTTCTGATTTGTCTCGATAGTTGAAGGACTCCACATAGCCCTTGGGTTCCGTGAAGTATTGGAGGCAACCAGGGGGCGCTGTCAACTTGTCCGATGATGTAAGTTGCGTTACCTAAAACGATTTTTATTTATTGTTTATCCAGTTGAAATTTTCACAGTATTGTTGTTACGGCGGATTGACGAAGAAATAATAATGAAATAAAAAAATAAAGGGGGGTCCCCAATTCCCCATTTAGTCTGTGCTCCGGTGTAAGAACGGTACCTAATATCATAGATAAATATATACAAGAACTAATATAATTATACAAGCGTCAAACTTGGCAGGTTTATAGTGGGTTCACAAATAACAAAAAATTAACGTCAGCCAAGTACGTTTCGGGCGCGCTAGAGTTCGCGAGTTGAATGAAAAAACTTTATTTTTGAACGGAACCTTTAGTGTGCTAGTCCGACTCGCACTTGGCCAGTGTTTGTTCAAGATTATTACCGGTATCTGTACCTATCCTAACCGGGGTCTAATGTTGAAACGAAAACTTCCAGGAAATATAGAAGGCTTTAGACCTCGTGATAGGTCATATTCTTAATGTAAAACATATCAAACGTCATCAAAGAATACCCATGCGCTAGCCTGATCTAATCAAATCTGCTACGGGCAGTCGCTTGCATGAATAAATTAGAATGACTTCTAGTAGAGAAATATGACCACACTGCATCTGCATTCGCCAATATTGTACATGACCACGACCGCTCTGATAAGTTAGAAGTCATATTTACCTTTATAGAAAACAGCCTGTTTTCAGGATTCGCTGTCTGAATAGATAAATAGATGGGCCCACCTGATTCGCCAACTTCTATGTAAGCTGTAAAAGAGTAGGTCATTCTGTTTAGCACTTTATTTATGATGACTATGTAAGTACAAGTGCGCAGGATAATTTTCTGAGTACTCCTACCATGTTGTCCTGTATTGATGCCGCAGAGAATCGGTATCACATTGTTAATATTTTGTCCTGACACTATGAACTGGTCTTCCTGGCATATCCCAGCAGTAGGCGGTAACAACTAAAATAAATATAAAACAGTGTATAGTGAGAGGTAGGTAGATCACTACCTATGTTAAATTCGAGACTAACCCAAAGATAAATGTATAAAGCAGTTGTCCAGTCTAAATTGTTAACTTTGGCTAATTCGTTTTCCGTGGCTCCTGATATAAGTACAAAACTGTCTCTTCTCAATCGCTTAGAAAATAGCCACAAAAGTTTATTAAGTTTCGCGTGGCTGCTAATAAAAGTGCAAAACATTCCCGTCTCGGCTATTCTCAATCGCTGACAAAGTAAAAATAGCCATATGGGTGGATTCTGATATCAATAATAACGACAACAAACTGATATTTTTAGTCACGAACTCTTATATCGAGATCAGTAACCACGAAACTCGAAAATAGGCCCTACGCCACGACGCCACGCCCTCTGATTTACTTACTTCAAAAGTGGCGAAATCCAGACGAATCTGCGTGATCTCTTCGGAAGCTTTATTCAAAGCAACTGCACACGACAATCTGCCACTGTTCGGTAATGGATAATCCGGGTTGGTGAACCATCCGATTGGTTCTGATGACTCGCTATCACAAGGCAAAAGTGCTGAAATCAAGTTTTCATATTTTATCTTTATTGAAGGTTTTTTTGCTTGCGCTTTAGATTTTATAACGCCCTTCCTTGATTGCTTTAAAATCTAAACGCAACTTGCTAAGATAAACTATCAAGGAGTACTAAACTAAATATTTACACAGTTTTCTCTAGATTAGCTAGAGAAAGAGGATAAAGGAGAAGACGTGGCCAAGATCGGCGTTGGAACGAAAAGAGACGTGTGATAAAGAAAAGGCCTATGTCTAGCAGAAAGGATGAAATGATAATGATGTATAAGTAGGATTTTTATATGGGGTGCTACACGATTTTTCATTTTGAATTTAGAACGTTTTTAAGGGTTCCGTACACAAAGGGTAAAAACAGAACCCGATTACTAAGCCTACATTGTCTGTCTGTCCGTCTGTCTGTTTGTCCGTACTACCTTTAAACGCCTGAGATTTTTTTAAATTGATAATTATTGTTTTTTCTGGCGAAACCCTCAGTGTGCGAGCCCGAATCGCACTTGGCTGGTATTTTTTTTCTTTTTCGGAAAGGCATTAGGTTTTTACGCGTGAGTAATCGATTCGATGGGGTGGAATAGACCCCCCTCACATCTGGAAGTTTCCGAGTGAATAAGCACTATTTTATCAAAACTCCATTGTTTAAAGAGTCAAACCATCTCTTGGTTTCCTCAATTAAACATGTTTAAGATTTCTGATATCATGGATTCTGTAATAGATAGGTACAACAAGGAACCTTTATAGCATCTTTAGTTCTGTCAATCTGTCCTACACCTAGTACCTACTTAGTATAACCAAGTAAACCAAATCAAACCGGTGCTTTTAAAATAACGACAAAAACATGACTTACTGACGCAACAGGTTCCATATTCATCCGCGCATGACCCCATACCAATTCCCCCCGTGGATTGGCACTCATACTCATGAAGGCATGTGCCTTCCAAACCGCTGCTAGAGATGCAAACCACATTATCGAACTCTACCACTTGAAACACTTCTAAAAACCTTGTCTTGGTCCGATTTGTCCCTAGACTTTTTCGTGTACACGCTTCAGGGCATCTCTTTCTGATCTTTGATTTCATTTTTGTGTTCATAGCATTGCTTTGGGGAGATCCTTCTTGGTGAAGGTTTTTGGCGGCGTTTTTATTTAATATTCGATTCATGAAACGCCATCTGCTTGTATCTTCTGTAGAATATCCATAGTTAGCCGGTCTTTTGTTGGTTGGTAAAAAGTTTTGCTTGGTGCCTTGAATTTCTCTAAATTCTTTTTGCTCTTCAGATCTTCGTACATATGGTTGATCCACTTCTATAACAGCAGCCGAGTACCACTGCTCACTGTTATTTATTGATACTGAACTAAAAAATACCAAAAAGTGTGTTAGCGAACTCATTTGATTTTATTGCAGTTTTGAGCGACGTTACTGGGTTGAAGTCTGAGACTATAATGTTGAACTACAAGTACTGTAAGTCGGAACTACCAACTATTGACGATTCACTTAGTTTGTGATAGTAGCATGACAATGTGAAAATTTTACAGTCTATTAATGTCAGTAATTGCCCACATGTGACTTGAGGACTTTCGCAATTTCTCCAACTAAGTGTTTCTGTGTTTGAACGCAAAAGACGGAACAAGCGGATGTTTAGATACAGATATCCTTACCTTCCTATGAGCATAGAGATCAAGAGGCACTACCCGTTGAAATAAGTTTATTTTTATATAAGTATATATGATAGGATTGCGTTTGTCCACATTTTATAAAGACGCAAACTAGGGTGGAGCACGTTTGCTTACACTATTTACTCTCGATTTGAAGACGCATTTTGTAATTTAATTTGTACTTAATTTTCGGGTAAGTATAAAAATATAGAATTGAAGCGCTTTGTATATACGTAGATACTAAGTTTATATTTGTATTATTGCACTTCTAATTGGCCTAAAACAACTTAAGTAGGTACTTGTAATGAGGTTGAAGAATGCCAGATATTCTAGCTAGAGACATTGTGGGGTGTGCAGTGTATTCTTACCAATAGTTTATTTTGCAACCTCGTGTGCACAAATAATCAGTTAAGCCTATCTGTAGTGACTTGAGTCTAGGTTGACAGGTTTAGGTCACATGCCTAGAGACTGTAATATGTACTAATGAATAAAAGACAGGCCCAGCCGCGCCCTTTCTGACAATCTAACATGTGCCAGATGTATGGTATTGTGGCCATTATTATGTTTGCTTGACCTCAGAATGTGTGGAATTTTTGGGACGGAAATTGTAATTGGAGCATTTATTTAATTACTAGTTGTTGCCCCCGAGTGCGTACGCGTATTATTTTCATATAATTTTACCCCTTTGTCCCCCTTAATTCAGCCCTTTCGCAAAATATTTCTTGGCTAACGTCTACACCCTAGAAGGAATCAACATGCCAAATTTTAGCTATGTAGTTTCATAACTTTGAACACCTTTAAGTAAAAATCTTACAACAGGATATATTTATTTTAAACTATTAACTTGAATACCAAATTTTATCTCCCTCACAGGATTTCATACAAATTTTAAAGCTTCGGCCCTTTCGCAAAGCCCTTAGCACACCTCTACACCCCATAAGCAATCTACCTGCCAAACAACTTCTTAGATCAAGTAATTTTTAACCGACTTCAAAAAGGTTATATTAATGCAAATAAGATAGAAAATTAAGTTTTTTTTATTATTTATATAGTTCGCCAAAATAGCAAATATTTTAAAGTCGTTCTAAAATAATGTACTTAATTAAAAAAAATGGGGGTGCATTGCTGGTACTTTTTACATTTGCCGCACTTTTTCAGTCTCTATATTCATTAGACAGACTCTAGTTTAATAAACTGTGGTGTTAAATTCGTGTACGCCAATCAAACACTTATAAGCAAGAAATAAGTGGATATTTATTTTTTATAATGGATCGTTAGGTGTAAAATTTACAATCTCACCCATAAAGTTGTCGAACTTGGTCTACTTTGGTCTAATATTGTTTGCAGAGCATGTGTGTAGACGCAGTTTATTGGAATTGTTGCGTTGGCGAGGTTACTTGTACACAATTAGGTATACCTACAATACAGGGTGTTAAAGTTATCATAAACGGGATCTGAGTAATAGAGATTACAGTAGGCATAATGACAGTAGGAATCGCTGTAAATACTATCTAAATAGTGAAATAGGTAAGAAAGATTCTAAATTCGTGTTAATACGTATTTTATAAACAAACACATTTTCCGCGAGGATAATAAGTGAAACGCGAGTCACAGCGCAGACCTCATTCATACCGAAGCAAAACACCATCTTGTTTGAAAGTTCGCACAGAGTTCAGTATTGTTGACATGATCGTGACGTCAAAATTAGACGCCATTGCCTGCGAGTGCTTTGGCGCATGTTAAAAATTAGTTAAAAATACATTCTTGCTCCTAAACTCTAACTTTCTGCAGAAATAAATGTTATTTGGAAATAGTAGATGCGTAAACACATCGTAGAACAGTTTTTGACAGGTAAATGCCTTTTGATTTTAAACCCCATAATTTTTTGCGATAATCAAAAGTTCCAGTGAAAAACCCTGCCGCCGCCGCCCGCCGTTGGCTCTCCATATCTGTATTTACACCCTGTACTCTATCGAGCATTCAGTTATAACAAGGATCCAATATATCGTCCTGGTTATAATTATGCAGTTTTAACTTTTATCTAAGCTCAGGCTTACAGCTCACGTAATCACCGTCACCTCAGAAGTGAGGTCGTAATTTGTACAAGCACTTACATATTGTTATCTAATTATCTCTAATAGGTGTGCTAATAATTTGAAAAACTTGGTTAAGATCTAGAAAATAACGGGCATAGCGTTGCGTAGATTGCTCCAATCAAGGTGGAACGACCATGTTACAAGACGTTTTATGCTATCGGTGACAAACAAGCTAACGGACCATCTGATAATGGGACTACCGGCGCCTCTGGATACCTGTAACACCAGGGGCATCACATATATACTTTCTTTTGCCGACTAGACTCCATTTCAGCACTTTTGAAGAATCTCATGTTATTATAGTTACTTAATTGTTTAAAAGTATGAAGAATTAGGCACTTTTGCCCATATGTACCTTGGTCAGATACCTAATACGTTTTCAAGTTCATATATAAGTAGGTAGACACCTTTGTAAATATCATGTAGAATTTAATTTCAAGGCTGGTAAGATTTCAAGATACGCTCAGTAGCAGATCCCATCAGGTGGGTCTTAACATTAACATGGACAAGAATATGATCATGTCCAATGTTGTAGCCGTGCCGGTAGTCGCTGGGAACGATCTCTCGAAGTTGTTGACAGCTATATCTATCTTAGACTGATTCTTTAGTTGTGTAGGTCTAACTAAGGCACAGAGGTGGCCCGAAGAATCCAACTCGGATGGGCAGCGTTTGGGAAACTGCGTGACATCTTCTCGTCAAAAATACCGCAGTGCCTAAATACAAGGGTCTTTGACCAGTGTGTGTTGCCAGTGATGACATATGGTACTGAGAAGTAGTACCTAACTGTTGGCCTTTTGGAAAAACTCAGAGTCACACAGCGGGCAATGGAGAGAGCTATGTTTACAGTTTCTTTGCGCGATAAAATCCGGAACGAGGATGTTCGTTGAGAACTACAGTTACCGACATAGCTGTTCAAATTTGCAAGTTGAAGTGGCAATGGGCAAGCCACATCCCTCGAAGAACCGATAACCGATGGGGAAGAAAAGTTCTTGAGTGGAGACCATGAACTGGAACATGAAGCGTAGGTAGGCCTTCCACTAGGTGGACCGACGACATCGTGAGAGTCGCGGGTATCCAGTTGATGCAAAAGGCAGGCTGTCGTTCAGTGTGGAGGTTAAAGGGGGAGGCCTATGTTCAGTAGTGGATGTCTTTCAGCTGTTGATGAAGATTTCAAAATGAGTAAATAAGCTAGATACACATAATTTTTTGCACTTCGCATTTATCATAGCGTTCGCTTTATTGTACGGGACAAGCAGTTGTTCTCGAGTGGCAATAAATCTATATAAATTATAACCATTGGCTTCCTATAGGTAAGTGACCACCAGTGGCGTAGCTATCGGAGGGCTAGGTGGTGCCGTGCACCGGGGCTCTCAATCTCAGGGGGCCCTCGGACCCTGACTAGTAGGTAAACCTCAAACTAAACGTACGAAAATTTCTTTCACCTTTAGAATATAACTCATACACATACATACATGTACCTAATAAGTAGCTTTTACAAATTTATACTGATAAAACCTAACCAGTTCAGATAGGGCCCCAATTCTTTTTTTGCACCAGGGCCTTGGTTACTAACAATGACAATTATATTATAACCACTTATCATTGGTTACCAAGCTGGTGACCACAATAATTATCTATCACCTAGGTCTAGGAAGAACTTTTTCTATTCTTTAGAGGTTGAGGGAAAGCTTGGTGCGGGGGAAAGATGGAATCGGCCAATAATGTGCACGATAGGTATCGTTTTCGCAGTCTTAGATATCAAGTTGTACCTACATATATTTTTATGTGTCCCACAAGTATAATTATCTATCACCTAGGTCTAGGGAGAACTTTTTCTATTCTTTAGAGGTAGAGGGAAAGCTTGGTGCGGGGGAAAGATGGAATCGGCCAATAATTTGCACTGATTAAAACATCTTGCGATAGGTATCGTTTTCGCAGTCTTAGATATCAAGTTGTACCTACATATATTTTTATGTGCCCCACAAGTAGCAACGTACAATGAATGCTCATACATAATGATACAATCGCTTTATTACACATGTCTTGGTACCTAATAGCTAGGTGTAGTTAGGTCTAGGGTTATTCATAAGAGCTTGGTATAAAAGCCTGACCGCGCCCGTCGTTGTTACAGATCTCGACGAGCTTTCGAGTCTACATACAAACATGATACTAAAAGTAAGTGTCTTATCGAGATTTTTAGTAATATTTATACGATTTATTTGTTTTTTTGTTATCAAGTAATTTTAACTCTTCTATCTAACACGTACCTACTACATATTATCTAAGAAGCTGATAAGTAATTATAATAAAAAAAAAATAAAAAAAAAAAAAATTGTTGCCTTGTTCAGTAAAATAATTATCAGTTTAAAAAACCGCCCGACATTAGTAAAACACGCAATCTCGACTGACACCCAAGTAACCGATTTTTAATTTTTATTTTTATTTAAAGCCAAACTACTGAACCAATTTTAATGAAAATTGTATGGGACCAATCTGAAAGTATGTCCTTTCAAATCAAAAATAATTTTCCAAATCGGTTCGTAAATGACAGAGTTCAAAGGTACCTAATAAACAAAAATAAAAATAAAACGCATTGAAAACCCTCCTTTTTTGCATTCAGTTAAAACACGTATAAGTGACTTGTTAAAACAAACCAAAGACTAAACTCGAGGGGTTACACTTGGTGACGAGGGTCTAATGATGGAGCTGAGTTAGGTAGTGGAACTGTTGGAATGGGACTAGCTAAAACAAACAAATGAGTCCAAACTCGAGGACTGGTAGCCATTGAAGAGTTACTACTATCCACCTCCTGATGGCTCCATTAACAGCAAATTAACTGATTAGTTCGACAGTTCCAAATTGTACAGGGTTTTGCAGAAAGGGAGTACCTACTAAGCTGAAAGGGATCCATAGTATCATCATTATGAACAACTTTTACTATGGGACCATCCCTGAAATCACGAAAAAATATCAGCTGTTCCATACATTTTGTAGAGTTTGAATGTTTTCTATGGAACTGCTAATATTTTATTCGCAATTTTAGGGTTGCTCCCATGTGTGTCCCAATATGGGAGTGAAGCTCAGATCAGGCAAACAAGGGAGATATGCTTTATTCTTAGTACAATTATCGTTCGTGTTCAAATGTCTACGTTTTGGTACTTTTTATCAACCATAAAAAAACGTATGCGGTAATAAAGGTCATCTGCTGGGTGAATTTGACTAAAAGCATCAAGCCTGATTTAGGCCAGATGCTTTCTCATCCGCCACGCCACCTTACCATATCTCTTGTTAGTCTGATCTGAGGAGTGAAGTGTAACGAAAGGTGCAAGACAGAGAGGAATGGCGGAACTTTGTGTCGGCCTTTACCTCGACGTGGGATATAGGACAAGAGATGGGTGGATAAGAAGCATATCTCTTTCAGTAGAAATGATTTTCTATCCGTTGTTTGTGTATTCATCATATCAGTCCACTGCTCTGGATAAGGGGCCTACTATCCAATCACTGGCCTACGTACTGTTTTACAAGCTTGATGAGTCTTTTTATGTTTACCCGACTGCCCAAAAAGGAGGACGATAATGTTTTTCGGTCGTGCTTGTTTGTATTTTTTTATGTTTCTATATTATCTCCTATAGCCTAAACGGCTTGACCGATTTTGATGTATGAGGTGTCGTTAGCTTCGTCTTCATAAGCTACATTTTGCAGTTGGGTATTTTCCTTTTTTTTAGATCTACTTCATTTTAACCTATCATGTTTCCACTGCTAGGACTTACACCTTCTCAGAGAGAGATGATGGGCCCTAATGTCCAATGTCATGTCTTTGAACTTTGTAGTTCTAGGACATATCGGTTTTCTCACGATGTTTTTTTTTTTTCTCTGTATTTATGTTTATAATTTATTACTTTAGTTTAAAGTGTAGGTAAGCCCGCGCGATATGTCTTTTCAAGACACAGGCATAGCCTAGTTTGAGGCCCTCAGGCAATTGCTTTATTCTGTCATTTTGATGTGAAATAAATAGTTTTGTATTTTGGTCACCATCGCTCTTATCTGCTAATATTCTACTTGTTCCCAGGTGTTTCTTCTAGCGTGCGTGGCGGTGGCCCACGGTGGGGGCCTGCTGGCTCCATACTCTTACGGCGGGTACTACGGCGGGAATCCCTACAGCTCGTACCCCGCGCAGCCTGCCATTGCTTCCCATGCAACCAACACCTACAGATCGCCGTTCAATCTTGGACAGGTAATGAGGATTGCCCAAATTTTCTGACCTTATGTTATTTTCAAAAAATACAAACTAGTTTAAGATACCAATTTGAATAAATTTATTTTCCTTACGGTAGTTATAATAAAACAAGGATGTCATTTTTTAAATATGATGACGTCACCATCGGCGTTATATTAGTTCATGTAGATGTCGCTTATTTTTTAATAAAAATTGTTGTATGTATTGATATCAGTAAGCTACTCACTATTGCTGCTCACTCAGATCACTATTGCTGAAATGGTTTTGTAATTACAATCTATAAAAAAATATGAACAATCCATTTTCTTCATTGTTTTTAGGGTTTCGTGCCCAAAGGGTGTAAACGGGACCCTATTACCTACGCTGTCTGTCTGTCCGTGTTGTATCTTTCGAACCGTAATAGAAAGCCAGTAGCATAGAATTTGGTACCTAGTAATTCTATGGCGAGTTTTCACAAGTAAGTAAGTAAATTTTCACAGAATATGCAATGTTACGGCGGATTAACTAAGAAATAATAATAAAGACAAAACTAAAGAGGGGTGTCCCCCCCTTTACAACAACAAGCATGCGGTTCGCCTGATGGTAAGCAGAAACCGCCGCCTATGGACACCTGCAACACTAGCGGTGTTGACGGTGCTTTACCAGCACGGAGAGGTAGTTGTAGACACCCTTCTTGAAATGCTTCATGTTGAAGCTCGGCGGGAAGATCTTGATATTCCACACCTTGCAGGTCCGCGGAATAAAGAAGCAGAAATATCGAACGGTGTGGGATTTCCAGCTAGTGGGGTACTACCATCGAAATATAATAAAAGTACCACCCATCTTCATGGTTTCATCCGCTTTTTGTCACAGGTCTCCACATACTCCAAAGCGATCGACACTCCGTTCTCTTCGGTTCGCAAATCTGACATTCGCGTGAGCAACCCCGGCGTCGCAGTCGGCTATGGCGGATACGCGGGCTATGGCGGATACAGGCCTGTGGCGCACGCTCCGCTCGTTTCGCACGTCGGTGTGGCCTCACCTTTTGCTCACTATGGTGCACCAGTTGCTAAAGTAAGCCCAAAGTACCTTATCTATACTATATATAATCTATACTAATATTATAAGGAGGAAAGATTTGATTGTTTGTTTGTTTGTTTGCATTGAATACGCTCCGAAACTACTGAACCGATTTGAAAAATTCTTTCACTGTTGGGAAGCTACACTATCCCCGGATGGCATATGGTATAATCTATACCCGTGCGAAGCTGGGGCGGACCGCTAGTAAATAATAATGCTACAAACGTCCACTGCTGGAAAAAGGCCTCCCTTTTTTTTTGTTTTTTTTTTTTTGTAAAATTTTTTTGACCTTGGATTCAATGTTCTTTAGTCGTAATATTAAACAGTTTGCATAGTCTTAATAGCGTCAAACAAGTCATGGTCACAGTCAGAGTCAAGCTAACTAAGTCACGGTCAAGTCAAACTCCGGCCTCCCTCTTAGAGAAGGGTGTTGCCATAATTCCCGCGCTTGGCGGGCGGCTTGGGGATCGCAGCCGAATATTGCTACCCTACCCTATTACTATAACATGACACGTGAGAAAAACCGACGCCACAGTGTTCCGTACCCAAAGGGTACGTAAACTGGACCCTATTACTAAGCCGACGCTGTCTGTCTGTCCTTCCTACCTTTGTAATGGCTGTATCTTTCGAACCGTAATAGATAGCCAATTGAAATTTTCACAGAATATACACAATCACAGAATAGCGTAAACAAAATTGAGCAGACTGATTTTAGCCGGTCACAATTGTATTGGAAATATGACATGCAAAGTAGGTCGGCTTGTGGTGTCTACTTGGATATAGGTCTGTGCTTTTAGGTCTTCTATCCATCTTGTGGGTGGATGTAGTACGCTGCGCTTACCGGCCCGTGGTCACCATTCGAGAATCTTTAGGCCCAAATCGACCATTGTTCTGCGCCTAACCTACAATTAAACTACAATTTTATTTTATTTATTTATTTTTATTTTATAATTATTATTATAAAATAAAAATAAATTCTCTTAATTAACAGAGTTGCCCACACACACACTACACACTACACTCAACATAACTACACTATAACTATAATTGTTTATTTTCACTGTGCAGGTGGCAACCACAGCTGGTCTCCTGGGCGTGGCGTACTCCGCTGCCCCAACAGTGTCCCACATGACCTACACTAACGGACTCGGCCTCGCATACGGCTGGTAAATCTACCCTCAGCCATCAACTAGAAGTTATTATATTGTTAATTGTTAAAAGCAAAGATTCCTCCTAATTTATTACCTGATAGTTGTAACATAATTTATTTACATTGTAGTTATAATAAATGTGTAGCTTTGAACATTGTTTTTACTTTAACACAACTGGGGCCTAACGGCTAACTCTGAACGCGGGCTCGAATTAGCACTGAAACAGCGCAGTTCGGAAAATCGCGCGAATGTGAACCTTACGCGCCGAGATACGGTTTGCGGTCGCGCAACTTTTCTCATCACCTAAACAGAATCACTTAAAAAAGCTAGCCATAGTAGGTAGATCATATTACAATGATCCCCATAGTGAAAAAAAATAACTTCATGTCGCAAATTTCTCTGTGGTGGTTTGGTGCTATCCCTAGACTATACCTGTCTACTTCTCAGCTTCTCTATAATAAAAACGGTTGTATTATTATAGCTAGGAAAGATAAAAGCGTGTTTTTAATGGCTTAGAAATAGTATAAGACCTGTGGTCATTGATTCAGTCATTGAAGGTGTTGGAGTAAAAAAATACCGTTTTTCTTGATCTTAGCTTTGAATTTTTGGAAAAGCTACTTTTTGCTTTAGCCTTAGAATAACTACATAGAATAGAATGCTTCGAATACCATATGCACACCGGACCAACGTATCTATACTACACCAACTCAAGGTCACAACAAGACTACCATCTGTCTCAAACGTGTCCTCGAGTAGTTTGGCCACATTGCTAGGAAACAAGGCGACAACCTGGAAAAGTTGATGGTGACTGGGAAAGTCGACGGCAAAAGATCACGAGGTCGGAGGCCAATACGTTGGTCCGATCAGATTCGAACCACTCTCGACTCCTCAGTCTACGACGCACTCCATGTTGCTGAGGATAGAAGACGATTGAAAGAAATCATCAGAGAGGGATTGATGGAAGGTGGTGGTCACGGCCCTCAGACATGAGGAATACGATTTAAGGAGGAGGAAGAGAATAACTACAATTCTAAGCCTTTAGCCTTAGATCGCCCACGAGGCAGGCTTTAGCCACTATGGCCATTCCGCCTCGTGTTACGTAGGTATTAGCAATAGTATTAGCTAAGCGTATTAACGAAAAAAACAAACTGATTTTACCTAACAAAGTCACGTAAAGTAAAAAGGGGTTTGGGCACAGATCTAGTTGTGTATATCTGTGGGTTTGGGGCACAGAGTTGTGTATATCTGTGGTCTCTAGCTATAATATTGTCAACTTAATTTAAAAGTCAATGTCATCCCATCCATGCCATTATTTCTTAAGCTGTCAATGTCATTTGGTTACGAATTTATTTTCAATTTTATTTTTCTATTTGCGCAAGTTGTAAATCATATCAAACAAGAATTAAAATTACCTGTGTTTAAATTAGACTTGTTGTTAATTGCGCCAATAGTAATTGTATTACCCTCGGCCTAGATAGTGGCTAGGTGTTTATTCACGTCTCGCTACGTGTAAACGTGCAGTGATAAGAGCAGTGTTTAGCGACTGCTTGTAGTGAAAGGATTGTCTTTAAATAATATATTAGAATCTCGAGGATGTCTGATAGCGGGGACAGCGACATTGGTTGGACGTTCTATAAAGACAGACCGGAATGGAACGACGTGGCTCCGGTTAAAGAAGATGATGGTCCTAATCCAGTGGTGGTAATCGTACATTCCGAGAAATGTGAGTTACTACCTGATCATCATATTTACAATTATTCTTTTACTGGCAAGTGCCTTTATTAGCTAAACAAAATACAAGCTAACTAACAAAAAACAGTTGGACTGCCCATAGACTGGTGAAGGTCTAAAGATAATCCAAATACTCAAGCTCACTTCCAGTTGGCAGCGTACCCAGCATGCTGACGGCATTATCACGCTGAATGGCAATGCGTATGCATGGAGCCAGAAACACGCCAGCATTTTAAGGAGGCCTATGCTTTGCTTGCCGCCTTTAAAGATACAAGTCAATAATAAACTGCAAGTATTTTACATCATGGTATACATTTGGAAACATTGTACATGAATTATTGGTTGTCCTTTCTTTGCTGTACATTATTGTTTTTCCAATTATTGTGTTGTACATATTTAGACACCATCATTTGTCACACTATTTGAAAGCCTCCAGATGGTCTATGGAATTTATTAGTCATAGTTTTATTTATAGTTTAGCTGCATACTCATCCAACAAACAAAGCTTTGGGTCCAGGGTGTTAGAAAAGGCATTATGATAAAAGGCCTTAGAATCTTCGACTTGGTTCTCTCGATAGACGGGGTTCAAGTTAAATATCCCTAATAGTCACATAATCCAGGTCATCGTAAAAAAAACTTGGGAACAAAAGTTGCTATACCCTTAGCACTCCCCATCGAAGGGGGATATATAAATGAGGGTAGGCACCTGGGTATATAGTATTTTTTTTTTTACATAAACAATATATTTTTTCGTCATTGCCCCGTTTTTATACACTAACAAAACTTAGTCCACAACATTAGTAATAGGCATGATGACTAATATTTTTTTATTACCTCATAAAAAAGCTGATCTTAAATAGAGCCCATCAACGAAAACAAAATTAAAATCAGTTCAAAAATAAATAAGATATAAGCATTTTAATTTCATGCTAGACAGAGAGCGCTCTATACTGAGCCGTGACGTCACTCCTCAGGCGCGCCATACAAATGCTATACTAACACAAGCTTTGCGAGAAAGGGATAGAGCATCCCCTCTCTATCCCCACCTAAAACTTTAAACGCTCATATGTCAGAGATTTATCAGCCAATTTAATTTATTTTTTCAGTGTGTAATGTATTTAGTTATATTCCTCGCTAAGCCGGTTATTTGTAATAAATTAAACATGAGGACACATGCCTATTATCTGCTTATATTCATCTGAATCGATTGGAATAATGTTAAAACTTGATTTCAGTTGAAGATGTGTATGACTACTTCCGGGCAGCTCTGCAGAGCAACGAGAAGTCTGAGAGGGTTCTCAAATTGACCAAAGATGCTGTTGAACTCAACCCTGCTAACTATACAGTATGGCAGTACAGGTTTGTGTCTACTTATTTTAACTATTTCATCAGTACTTGCATCTCTAATACCTACAGTACACATGCAACACAGAATTGCCTAAGTACAAAAACAACATGAGGTAAGTAATGAAGTTTTCAGAAAATAAACCGGCCAAATGCAAGTTGGGCTTACACACTGAGCGTTCCGTGCCACCACAAAATTCAATAACGCAATTACCAGGTATAACTTGGTAATAAACAGAAACTTGTCAACAACTCGCACTTGGCCATTATTTATTATTTGTTGTTATATTTTAGAGTGTGTACTAAAATCGTGCCAAATTTAACGCTTCTATGCATTACTGCTTTTTCATTATAGCTAATAAAAATACGTTAAAATAATACGTTTGTTGTATTGGGTCCCCTTTCGTTTTTACTTTTTGACTTTTTTATTATTTCTTTGTTAATCCGCCTTATATTACATATTCTGTGAAAATTTCAACTGACTATCTATTATGGTTCAAAAGATACAGCATTTAATAGGTAGGACAGACAGACATACAGATAGACAAACAGAAAGACAGATATCGTAGGCTTAGTAATAGGTTCCCGTTTTTACCCTTTGGGTACGGTACCCTAAAAAACTGTTCAAAATGAAATAATAAGTCTTCCACACAGTGCAAGTAACCTGCTCAAGGTAGAACAAGCTGCCAACGCATTGTGTACATTATAGGTACACTGTGTACAAGCTATCATTTCCACATTTAAACCCCAGTTTCCTTTGTGGTTTCTATTACAGTTTATCAGTATATGCCACTGAAATATTGATAAAAACTAGGTATTTAATTTATACAGTCCCTTTTGATTGTTGATGTAGCTTTGTAAAATGGGGCTGTCACGCCTGTGGCCTTCCTAATTCGGGTCAGTCTCCACTTATCACACAGCGTTGTGCAACATGCTTCTCTCTATTATCTTCTCTGTTTTATTTATATTACAATGTATTTAAACTATTCTGCTATAAACATTTCAGGAGAGATCTTTTGAAAACTCTGGACGCTGATCTGAGAGCAGAACTGGATTATGTAGAAGCTGTGATAAAGCAATCTCCGAAGAATTATCAAGTATGTTCTAATCTAAACTTTAAACAGAGGCATACAAGGATGACTCCTACCAACTGGTACTGCGCATGAGCTTTTGGATTTTCTTTATACCTTCAACGGTCCATGGACATTGGACAGTCCAACTGTTTTTGTATAATAAGCCAAGTAGTTTAGGTTTTAGAGTTAGCTTGTATTTCATTTAATCAATAAAGACACAAAACGAATGGAACAGCGCATTTGCATTACTATCGCCCCATAGATTTGAAACTGGCAAAAAATTTGCATTTTTTTGTTTAAATGACTAGTAACTTTGTGAGTGAGTTATGTAAATTTTTTCACACAGGCTTGTAGTCCCAACTGCATGCATGTGTTGCTTGCTACAGTCCTTTCAAATAGCATGCTATTTGCACTTGACAGGTGGTTTGACAGTACGATAGAATATAACGTGATTCGTAAATATTGAATGTGACGTCACATAACTAAATTAAAGATTTGGCCTACTTGACAGGCGAAAACATTTATTTAAGCGCTACTATGAAAACAAGTCTTTTAGTGGTGGTTGTCAAGTGCCATGCTATTTGAAAAGGACTATAGTTCCTCCTAATTTCTTATAAAGAATTGTTGCATATCTAAATTTCCAGGTATGGCATCACCGCAGGGTGCTGGTGGAATGGCTGCAAGACTCGTCGATGGAGTTGGAACTGACGGGAGATGCTCTGCTGCAGGACCCTAAAAACTACCACGCGTGGCAACACAGGCAGTGGGCTATCAAAACTTTTGGGTAAATTGATCTTATGTATTTTTTTACAACCTACCTATATTTCATAGATATTGTTGCTATTGTCAAGATACCAAAGAGATAGCATAATAATCCTGAGACTACTAAAATTATACAACGTGTTTTATACAGGGTGTAGTATTACTTTAAGGTGTTGATCTACCCATCAAAGTAAACATCACATTAAACACGAAATTTGCGAAATAAAAAATAATGCACTCATACAAAATGACCGAATCATTTAATCCATCTTCTCTAATATATAAAAATCTATATTTGTAGGTATGGATTCCAAAACGGCTGGACTGATTTTGACGGAATTTTCACTGATGAACAGCGATGTAACAACGAATTTTGACAGTTTTGCTATACTAAAGTTGTCAAAATCTATTCTGACAATAATTGTGAAAAGGCACCGGTATCTTGGGCTCTATGTTCAATCAGTTGTCACTTGTTAGGGCTTGACTTTCTTCTAAATAATTGCTGATCGCAATATCTAATCAATAAGGGAAAGAGGAAGCACGAGTGAATTAGTTTCTACTAGCCAATCATGCGCCATCGTTGACCGCATCATACTCAATAAAAAATAGGAGCCATATCATGTTTAGATAATCAGATTTGCTCTTGAAAACTGCAAATTTAACTACTATAAATATTAAGGTAAGATACTCAAAATTCTCCCATCTATGTAGGCTTTCTAAATGATATACAGAGGCCTTACGCCCAACTGCTTACCCGGTATCAAACTAACGTTAAAACCGCGCAGTTCGGAAAATCACGTGAACGTGAATCTTAACGCGCGCAGATACGGTTTGCAGTCGAGCAACATTTTTCATCACCTAAACTGGATTGCTTTAATCAGCTAGCCGTAAGGCCCTAGTACTCAGATAAATAACATTACAGAACAAAGTTTTCTAAACATATAAGTAGGCTATCTGGATAAAATTGAAAACAGCTCAGATTTAGTCAACAACTGATTAAAAGCTACTCTCACACACTAGAAAAGAAAATAACGAAATCAGCCAAAATCATATTATTATGTAATACAGTAAAATTCAAAAAGGTATGCAATCTTTTTCAGGCTTTACGAGAGAGAAATGGAATTCGTCGACCATCTCCTAACAGACGATGTCCGCAACAACTCTGCTTGGAACCAAAGGTACTTCATCATAAACAACCACTTCGGCTGGTCAGACCTCAACGTACAGAAAGAAATTCACTACACTTTCGAAAAGATTAAATTTGTCAAGAGCAATGAAAGCGCCTGGAATTACCTCAGAGGGGTAATGCTACACGATAAGAGAGGCCTCAGCGGTAATGGAGTCGTTACTTCCTTCTGTGAAGATTTATACAAGAACAAATGCCGCTCGCCTTATCTCTTAGCCTTCATCATAGATATTTGTGATGAAGCAATCAAGAAAGGCGAATCTAATTGTTTCCAAAACCCCACTAGAGCAGTTGAACTGTGCCAAGCTTTAGCTACTAAATACGACAAAATAAGAAGCAAGTACTGGAACTATCTGTGTGAGAAATTCATGAAACAACAAGCGGAACAAAAAGAAGTGGAAAACGTTATAGACCAATGATTCTAATCAAATATTGTATTACTTTAGATAAGAAATGTTTTAACCTTTTCAATCGCTGAATGTTTTAAGCTTTTGTAAATGGCAAACGATAAAAATTGCATATACAGCAAAAATATAAAAAGCTTTATTTTAAATATGTTGCTAAAGTGACTCAAAAACACAATATTGAGAAAAAAACAAATCAATTGATTTTGAAATCTAAGATTTTACTTGAGACATGGTGTAAAAAGTATTTGTAAATAAAACAATAAAATTGAGTTATTGTATTTATTGTGTTGCTGAAGGAATCAGTAGTGCTGTTTATTGTGGTTCTGATTGAAATCTTACTATGGATCTGGTGTTGAGGGTTTTGGTTTAGGATTCCTTCGTTCAGTTAGACCAATGTTTTTATGAACGTGCGTCCTTAATGCGCGCGCCGCAACTTCGCACGTACAGTCGCGCTCTTCACTTATAAGATCCAAAAGACTCGATCTCCCGGGCGGCTGCCGGGGTCGCGGTGGTGGCTTAAACCGAAACCAGAAAAAAAATACTTAAAAATATCCTGTACAAACAAAACAAACATGTAAAGGAACTGACAGACATGCTTATAAAATAGCATGCTTAAATCTCCTCGCTACAGATAAGTTTGGTTTTTGAATAGCTGCACAGTCAGCTTTGTTTTATTAGGTCAAGCTAGTAATAAACAAACTTGCTTATTTTAAGACTAGGTCAAGCTAGTAATAAAGAAACTTGCTTATTTTATGACTAGGTCAAGCTAGTAATAAACAAACTTGCTTATTTTATGACTAGGTCAAGCTAGTAATAAACAAACTTGCTTATTTTATGACTAGGTCAAGCTAGTAATAAACAAACTTGCTTATTTTATGACTAGGTCAAGCTAGTAATAAACAAACTTGCTTATTTTATGGCTAGGTCAAGCTAGTACCTAATAAAACAAGCATGCTTGTTATCAGATTAGCTGTTCAGACGCCCTCATAGGACTACCCTTTCCACCCGCGCCTATGCTACTGTTAAGTAGTAGGTATTTGCTACGTAATTCCATACTTTTGGGCTTCGAATGAGCATATCTGTCAGTAAAATGTGTAGTCACTAGTAACGACTAACCTCAGCTGCGACTGCGGTTATTCAAAACACATTAATATGTATACAGCTTTTGATGAGAGTAAGGCGGTACGATTCCAGTGGATGTGCGTTTTCACAGAAGTGGAGCGGAGCAGAGCTGGGAAATAAAGTGGGTATTTCCATTGAAGCGGAGTCCAGCGGGGATGAGCGGAGCTGTGTAGTGGAGTCGAGCAGACTTGTGTAGGTACTGCGACTCCTGTGGACCTTCGTAGGGGAGTCAAGGGGAGCATGACTCGATGCACACTGCCAGCCGGCCGCTCGCATCGCTATACTCAGCACTGCTAAACTGTGCCGCGCTCCGCACTGCTATAGTTCGCTCTTTTCGGCTTGCCATACCTTTTGATACAATTGCTCTCACCTCCCCTGTGACATTTTCATTGAAGCCAGTGGAGACGAGATGTAGATTTCAACCAATGTGATTGGTCGATAAATCCTTCTCTAAGAGGGAGGACTTTGTTCAGCAGTGGACGTTTAATGGCTGCTGATGTGTGTGTGTGAGAGAGATTGGTCGATTCCATATCTCCGCTTTCCGCTACACTGTAATCGACCCATAAATGAAGCCGCCACCGCTCTTGCCAATAGCCCATTGTCACCCCGCTGTCTAATGCGCACCCTATGTAGATACTGTTATCGTTGGTACCTCAGGCCAAGGCGGTGGAACACACTTGCTGTGGTACTTAGATGAAGATTTCCTTTCCATTGATTTGTGGTCTGCTGTCTGTTCTGGGGTTGTGTTCTACTGGTTACTCGGCTGATTTCTTGATTTGGGTGCATGGTTGCATAGCTTGGCTATTGCTACTTTTTAAAACTGTAAATTCTACATCTTGCACAGGGTCACATTTTTTTGTTATCGAATGTCTAAAGCTATGCAAAGCAAAAATACTTAAAAACACCGAAAAATTATCATTGCCGAAAAATACGAATTAAACCGTGTTCCAGCCGTAGGTACTGCTTGAAGACAGCCACCATAGAGAAATGACAGCCACAGAGCCAATCATAATTATTATAGCAGTCTTTGCAGCCAATGGTAGAATGACAGCTAAAATAGTTGTGACAGTACTCCGCTGTTACTCCGCATAGCGTCAAAGTGCAAGAAATCAAATAAGGTTTATTCAAGGACGTTCTTAGGGTATATAATATAAGATCTAAATAGGGTAAGATCTTTGGGTTTATTTCCTTCAGAATATTTTCCCTTGGGTAGCCCCAGTTCGTAAGTCGAACATTTTGTTGGCAAGCACTTAATGGTGTTTTCCGGTAGTCTCACGTTACCTGCCCATTCCAAGACAGGTGTGTGTACCATCTTCGACCACACATCGTGTGAGCTGTGCTGGCCTGTGCTCAAACGCCTAGCCTGTTAACCACAAAAAAAAACAACTTTGCTCATTATTTGAGCGATTTCGAATACCTAATGGGCAAAGTTGGCGATTCATGGGACGATACTATTATCATAACGGAGATTTGCTTAACGCAAACTGTTGACTGATCGTAGGGTAAAATCAATGAAGCAGGACTAAAATAGCACACAGATATTTGTATGCGCAGCGTAGATCATTTGCGTAGGAACCTACTACCTCTCAGCATGTCTCACACCACGGGACCTCAACTCAACGTTATTTGCTACTATTTATCTATGCTACTATAGTTTTAAGGGTCTACGGCGTAGATACCTACTGTTCGCGTAGAGTCTACGCGAAGGGTATCTATTTACCCATCGAGAATGTAATGAGAATAACTTTTTCGGTAGAAGTTAGTAAGTTTTCTAAGAATCATCGAAAACGGGTGGCTATTGCGGTTAGTTCAGAAAAAAATATTGTGGCTCTCCCTACACTACAGATTAGTAGCAATCGTACCGGCTGCGGTACATCGCATCGTATCCGGCTCGAAGGACCATATTATGTCGCGTGCTATGAGAAAAGACAATATGACTGTATAACACCCAAAAAGCTAACCGCACCGCAAGCGCACCTCACTAAATGTAACTATATCATGGTTCCTAATATAAGGTAGGTAAAAAAAATGTTACTCTTATAGATAAATGAACTTTATTTATTTAGTGAGGACTCGGGGATTCTCTTATTTTCATACTTGATTTCAGTTGGCTACTTTTCTGAGTAACACACGTAATTTGGCTATTTTTCGGACTAACAATTTGTACTTTATAACGGGATTTCACCGCTTTTTCGCTACTTCTGCATCGTTCTAGCGACAAATCAACGAGAGTTTCCTCGCAGAAACTGGGTCTTTCTATGCTAGGAATTTTCTCAAGCCGCTTCGAGCCAAAATAACATCTTCCGTTTGAAAATGTGATTGCCAGACGTTCCAGAATATCTGGACAGTCTTCACAAACGCAGTCCTTGCAGTCGCAGAAAGGCTGAAATTTATAAATTACAAGCATAAAGCAAACTGGTAATGAGTTCGTCTCTACCACAGATCAGACAAACAAGGGAGATATGTACAATTATCGTTCGTGTCCAAATGTCTAAATTTTTCAATAAAAAAGTTCACTGCGCTAAATCGCCGGTAAGTATGGGTCGCATACTAATTTTTCACACACATTAAGAAAATTGAAGCGACACTTATCCACTTGAAAAAAAAACGGCAAGGTCGTCTGCAGGGTGAGTTCAACTAAAGGTATCCATGGGATGCGTTCGCGCCCGTCATGCCACCATACCAATTATCTCCTCCAATTTTTATTTTTTAATGATCAGAGGCCTTACGCCCAACTCCTTCGCGGTCTCAAACTAACGATAAAACCGCGCAGTTCGGAAAATCACGCGAACCTTAAGGTGCCCAGAAATGGTTTGCGGTCGCGCAACATTTTTTCATCACCTAAACTTTACTGGATTGCTATAAACAGCTAGCAGTAAGGTCCCTGATCAAAGAAAACAAAATTAAAATTTTATATTCAAACCCCTTGAACCCCCGATACTAAAACCTGGTTACGCCCGTGAGTCTATATGTATTGATTGACCACTGCAGGACTTATCATCATCATCATTTCAGCCGTAGGACGTCCACTGCTGGACAGGCCTCCCCAACGATCTCCAAAAGGGCCGGTTGGAAGCGGCCTGCATCTTGCGTTTCCCTGCGGTCTCATTTAGGTCGTCACAGGACGCAGGTCTGCAGGACTTATGCCTCTTCTAAAAAACGCTACATGCATGACATGATCTTCTTGAATGTAAATATGTAGACGTCTTTCGGAGATCAAATTCAAATTAAAATTATTTATGTCACGGCACACAATTACTAAAACTGTAACACCCCATGTCTTACAGTTTTAGTAATTGTGACAGTGTGTTAAGATAATATGGTTACGGCCATGTTCCAACCGGATGATGTGCGAAATTAAAAACATATTACAGTTAATACATAATATAAGTACCTAAGTATTATTTATAAATGATTAAAGACTTAGGTTACCTACTAGCTAGGTGGAGATCGCCGCTCCACCTAGCTGTTATTATTTTAGTCCAACTTATTGTCGGATCGGAAATGCAGGCATGCATCGTAAGGGCCTGCATTTCCCTCTCACCACCTTTTTCTATCGATTGTCGGTGTGCCAAGCCAATCCCTTTCATAAGTTCAAGATCTCATCTTTTCACCGTCGGCTAACTAATCTTTTAACTAGTCTTTGATTAAAGCTTTTAGTATATTAAGTTTAGTACCTTAAATTTCATGGGTCTGCCTCTGTTGTTCTGTGACTGTTTCTGTTTTGTTCTATTTCCGAAAAATTTATATCTGGACATTTTTATTTCTATAGTAGGTAATAAACAGAATTCTGTGGTTGGGGATTGGGGACATCTATCATGCAGGGTATCTATGGCATGGTGACATTCACCATTCGTTCAGTAATATGGAAGGCATCTTTTAAATGCCTATTGCTAGGTAATACTTTTTTACAGATGAAAGGGCCATATTTTTTTATAATATATTTTTGCTTTGCTTATATTTTGTAATAAATAAATGTACCTAGGTTGGGTATGACAATTGCAAATGAAACATAGACTAAATTAATAATGAAATGAAATCAGTTGAATTCTCTTTGGTGAAATACCAATTATCTTTGTGAAATACTGACAAACTAAAGAGACTACTGAAATACTGAATGCCAAGGACTTTGTATACCCTAAAGGGAATACTTCCATGCTGAATACCAAGGACGTTTTATTTCTCCCTCTACGTTTTATACCCTACTTCCATGCTGAATACAGTCGCAGACCTCCATCAGACCTCACAGGAAGAAATAACAAGACGCAAAATCCTCTTGGGCAATGGGCAGGCCACATCGCTCGGAGAACCGATAACCGATGGGGAAGAAAGGTTCTTGAGTGGAGACCACGAACCGGAAGACGCAGCGTAGGTAGGCCTCCCACTAGATGGACCGACGACATAGCAAGAGTCGCTGGCATCCAGTGGATGCAAAAGGCAGGCTGTCGTTCAGTGTGGAGGTTAAAGGGGGAGGCCTATGTTCAGCAGTGGACGTCTTCTGGCTGATGATGATGATGATGAAAATCCTCTTTCTACTATACCTATCTACTTATCAAAGATTTTCTCAAAGCTACTTATAAACTTTCGCAAAAAAAATTGTCTTTCTGAGTTCTTAAAAAATAAATAATGACCGTAACAATAGGTATTATTTCGTCATTTAGTATAAATAGCTCAGAATACAGAAAGAAAAATATTCTGAGATAAATAGTCAATGACGAAAAGCTGTGATATGCCTTTTTTATACTACTCTTTGGATATGACAAACTGTCAGTAAACACTGGCACCAGAACAAAATTACACAAAACAACAAAATAAAATCATGCAATAAATATTCCACAAAGCAAACCGTGAATCGGTGTAATGGCGTCTAATAGGTAACCGATGTCGTAGTGAGCCGGTCGTAGTCATGATGTGGACGACGAAGCCGAAACCCAATCAAGCCTGGGAGCCTGTCGAGCTTATAATCCTGAAACAGAAGCTAGCAAAACTTTCGAGTAGCATTTGCAAGTGTCTCGCCGACAGACCCAACTATACGACTCCCGCGGCGTTCTCAGTCCACGTCAACCCGAACGACAAGGAAGTTCAAGTAGAAAACCAAAAATTAGGCTCCTTTGACCGGTTTACTCAAGCCAGTCAAGCCTCCATCCGTAAAGACCGCGAGGAACTCTCAAAGTCCCTGACGAAGGATGTGCTCTGTCCTAGCTGTTTCGTCACCATGACCCTGTTGCGAGGAGGAGCGTTAAAGATAGTAAAGGACGAAGTGTCGGAAACCAAAAATGATATATTCAGCTCGGACAAAGCAACGGAAAAAATAGTCAAGTCGGTAGAGAAAACTACATCATTCACGATGAAATCGAATGTAATGTTCTCGAACATGTCGCTGTATTGCTTGTGCGATAGTGACTCGTCTTTGAATCACGAGGTGAAGCGCACCAGTCCCCTCCAAGTGAAGTTTGGGGAAGTTACAATGAACTCGCAGCAACAAACTTCTTCCATGGATGCACCGCCGTGCCTTTGTTTGGAAAAATTCGTGGAATCTATCAGACCGCCCATAATGAATTCTTATGCTTACTGATGTGGTGATGCATAATAATTATTGCCTATACCTTCAAGAGGCCAATACACTCGATTCGTTTAAAACACTATTTACCTATGTAGTATACCTATGTAGGTACGCAAGTACCTACCTAACAAAATAAATATTCATTCAAATGATAGGTTCCTAATGTTTTATTAAGAAGTTATTATAAAAATATAGTCCAAGGTGAGTTTGTCCGAAGCATAGGTAGATAGGTACCTACTTCTAATTATATCCACGTTTTTAGGTTTCCTGTCCATAGAACCTCCTAACTTCTATAGTATTTAATAACTGAATGAAATTTTACACAATTACTGTTTTAGTATGTAACTAAGCAATCTTATTTTTAGGGTTCCGTACCTCAAAAGGAAAAAACGGAACCCTTAGAGGATCACTTCGTTGTCCGTCTGTCCGTCTGTCAAGACCCTTTTTCTCAAGAACGCGTAAAGGTATCAAGTTGAAACTTATACTAAATACTTGGGTCTACGGTTTCTTTCGGCTGTTAAAAAATAAAAGTTGTAAGTCAACGCAATCAAAAGATATGAACGTTTATGTCGCATATTTTGCGATTTCACAGGGGAATCAAAACCTATAGGGTACTTCCCGTTGACCTATAATCATGAAATTTGGCAAAAGGCAAGGTCTCATAGCACATAATATATAGGAATAAATCCGAAAGTTACAAATTTGAAGTTATATAATTTAAAAATAATTATTTTGCTATTACAAACTTACATTTTGGAGTTGGAATGTATGGATGAACCTTATAGTCAACTACAAAGTTAAGTTTGTCTTTCAATATTTCTACTTCAGTTTTCTACTCGTACTAGTCTGTTTTTTTTTTACTTTAAAAAATTTAATAATAGGCTTGCCGTTTTCCGCCAACTTGCCTGATGTTAAGACGCGAAACAATAGCAAAATTACCCAAAAGTACCGTTTTTAATCGTTAGTGTGGTGACGACATCTCTTGATCAGATTCAAAAAAATACAGTTCGACTAAAAGCATCCACTCTTTTAGACTTGATGCGTTCGCACCCGTCATGCCACTTTAACAATGATCTCCCTTGTTTACGCCCAACTCCTTACGCGGTCTCACACTAACGATAAAACCGCAGCGCAGCGCCGATCTTCCGAAAGCGCAGTTCGGAAAATCACGCGAACGTGAACCTTAACGCGCCCAGATACGGTTTGCGGTAGTAGAAAAAACGCCTGTTAACAATCTTAACCAAATAACATTTTGTTAAATTATCTGGATTCTTAAAATAAATAACAGAAATCGCAACAAAACAAGCTTTTTAATTGAAATACTCTGAATTTTCAGCGACGACAACATATTTATTATTATGAAATATTTTAAAACTAACAAAAAATAAATATTTCGATTAAATAAATAACACCCTCAAAATAATATAACCACAAGCACAATGTCATCATTATCATCAAATATGATGATATGCGATTTTTGACAGAAATTCGTTTTAGATAGCATTAAGACCATGGCGTGATTGGGTGAAAAACTAATTTAAATTGGCATCAGACCGCGCCTTAAGCGATGATGTGGTCTTCGGTGGAGTACGCTTGCCTAGAAGAAACCTACTCTTAATTTGAAGACCCATATTGTAACTATCAGGGAACACCCATTCAGGCAGAGCATTCCACAGACTACCATGGTAGATGTGAAAAGGAGATGAGCATTTTTTTTTCACTGCACTCTCTGTGCATAATAATAGGTCCTAGGAATGAAGGTAAGGTTTCATACAAAGAAAATAAATAAACATTTCCATGAAACTAGATAGTACTGTACTCTGTGGTAGTGAGAATCACATCACACTAATATTATAAATGCAAAAGTTTGTGTGCTAGTATGTTTGTTACTTCTTCACACTGAAACGGCTGAACGGATTAGGATGAAATTTGTAATGGAGACATCTTACATATTTATTGAGTAATACCACTTAAACTTATTAGGTATCTAATTTAAAATAACAAATCATTAAATATATTATTAAATAAAATCTTTTTACCCCAAAGTTTCAGGGTTCCTGTTGGATAACGGGTGAAACCGTTAGGCGCAGCTAGCAAAACGTTATTTGTTTGAGAAATAATTTATTAGAATGTCTCAAATTAGTAGTTAGTTAGCCTACAAACTAAACAGAATACAGTTATTGCCTTAGGCACAGTAACAGAATGAATAAATAGAATTTACTAATCATTTAAGTATAACAAATCATAATTATGTAATATAGATTTTAGCCAAAAATTTTAATACTGTAATAGTTATTTATGATACAAGTGCGGAAAGTTGGTTATTACAAACGAGTAGACGAAATTTGCGAGAAAAAAAGGCTACAAATGAAACAATTTTTGTTTATAACTTAATATCAGTCACAACAATAGTTTCTATAATATAATAAGAAAATGGCGCGAACATGCAAATAGCGCCACTATCACGTGGTGAAAATTAAAACTACATCTTTCGTCTCATTTTCTCTTTAGTATTAAACTGAGACAAACGTATTGAGCAAAAGCGCTTCCAAGGAGGTTTGATCATTTAGCTTATTTATTCTCGTAATATGAAACTCTTTTGTGGATTTCTTATGTAATTATGATGGAAATTAAAAAAATACCGTAAATCACACGCACGGTGCTATACATCTGAGCGTGCGGACAAATTCATTACCGCACGCTCCGTTGTATGATCCGTAATGTTTAACTTTCGAACGATGTATACAGGCTTCGTAAGTGCACTTTTTGAGCAAATGTGTTGTAAAGAATTTCACATGTTAGAATTGGACTAAGAATATTTTTTTTCACCTAAATAGATATTCATAGGTTTATTTATGTGGTAAAATCTTGAAATAATAGGAACCTATGTTACACTACATTTAAGTTTCCTTAATCATATTTTTTTATTTAATCAAACTTGTACTTGGATTGAATAACGCAAGTCTATTATTAAGTAGAATACACAAAAACAAAAGCTTAGTCTGTGAATTCTTAGACCTGACGCCGAATAGAATCAAGGCATAAAACCGCTTATACACCTTGATTTTATTCGTTTGATGTGATTTTCTATGCTGTAAAAAAGTCAACTCATCCTGGTTCACTGAAGAGTCAAGGCAATCACATACCTACTCAAATGAGTACTATAAAATAATGTTAAACATTGACCGTCTTACCACAAAAGATTTAAGAACGCTTTAGACATGTGTTTAGCAATTGTTTCACTGCAAACAATATGCTAAACACTTGTCTAAAGCGTGCTTAAATCTTTTGTGGTAAGACGGTGAGAGCTTACTTAACATTCTTTTGTTTGACATAACATGCCAAAGAAATTTAGAGATTCAAACAAATAAATAATACTATTTTGATACTATTGTATCAATATGTGACTAAATAAAAAAAAATATCACTGCATAAACAACCAACAATTACTGCAGATCACGAGACATTTCACATGTTCAATAAAAAAAAAAACTTAAGTAAATTATTTAGCCGCATAATGTTTTATGAATCTTGCAGACGGATCTGAGACTTGTACCCACTTGGGCATCCAGTAGTAAGGTGTAAAGTTGTGTTGCCCAGGATATGATTTTTCAAACACATGTCGGTAGTATTTAGCTTCTGTCGTTATGGGTTGTGTGCCGAGATATTGGGTATCGTCCTCTGGCAACCTTTCTGCAATAATCTCTGCAATTGTTGTGAACAAGGATTTCTTAACTGAAGCCACGCCATCACTGAAAGCTTCCTTGTGCCTCCATAGGATTGAGTCGGGCAGTAAGCTGCTCTTGGCAAAGCTGTTGCGGAGTAAATGTTTCTCGACTCCATTCTGAGGTTGGCGCACTTTTTTATCCATTGCGAGGTAGTGGTGTGTGAACTGAATATCCAGGAAAGGTACACGCAGCTCCAAACTGAAAGCACTCGTAGTCCGATCAGCTCGGAGTCCGTCATACAAGTAAATATCGGAGAGCAGACGTATACTTTCTTCGTGAGAAGCAGATTCAGACGGTGCATCTCTGAAATAGATGTATCCCTGTGCTAACTCATCAGCCCCTTCTCCGCTAAAAATTACCGTTGTGTTAGTGTTCTCCTTGATATACTTCGATAGGATATACATAGGCAAACTAGCACGAACAGTTGTTATGTCATAAGATTCTAAATGATATACCACATTGTCCAATGCTTCTTTGACATCATTTTCGTCAAATTGGACTGCGTGGTGTTCAGTGCCAAGGTAGTCGGCGACAGTCTGAGCTGCAGCCAAGTCTGGGGAATCGCCCATTCCAATTGCAAATGTCTGTATTTTGTAAGGCAAGTTCAGTTCCTTTGCGAGTTTGACCACCAGCGCAGTGATGAGAGACGAGTCTAATCCTCCACTTAGAAGACAACCAATACGCCGATCTGACATCATCCTCTTACGACACGCAGCTTCCAGCAGATGAGCAATTTTTTCTGTTGCATTCATTTCGCTTAAAACTTTTTCGGCAATAAAAGGAATGAATCTCGGTGCATAACCGGGTTTAAAGTACTGTTCTGTAAAGTCAATTTTAACTTTTCCGTTGTCTAACATGGACCAAACCTGTAAATGTCCAGGAGGGAATTGTCCTAATGTCGATTTTTTACTTGCTGTTTGTTTTAGCCCGATCAGACCTTTGGCCTCTGAACATATACCCATCACACCATTTTCTTCATCATTAAGGATATAGAGAGGACGCACGCCGTATGGATCGCGAGCAATGCATATTTTTTTCTTCTCGCCGTCGACTAGACAAAACGCGAATACGCCATCAAGGTTTTTGACGGCATCGGAGATTCCCATTTGATGGTAGGCATGAATAATGACTTCTACATCACATTTAGTTTCATGCTCATAGTTGCGTTCGGCTTGAAGGCGTTTGAAGTTGTAGATTTCTCCATTACAGATGAGGTTTGTGCGAGGGTAGCAGTGGAGACGCATAGGCTGCATTCCATGAAGACCATCAACAATAGCGAGTCTTTGAAAACCAAATAGAGTGAGAGGTTCGCGGGTGTCGTTTTCTATCCGCCAGGCGTCTGGGCCACGGTGTGAAATCGTTGAGAAGCATTTTATGCATACAGCAGTCAAACCGCCGTCTATACCAAACGTTGCCCAAATCCCGCACATTATAACCTGGAAAGAAGAAAATTAAAATTCTTAGCACTAAGAAAATCTGGATTGCTAAGTAATAGATAGCCCGTTGGTGCAGTTGGTAGTGAACCTGCTTACTGAGCTTAGGGGTGTGGGTTCGATTCCCACCTAGGACAAACATTCATGTGATGAACATTTGTGTTTGTTCTATATCTAGTTGTTAATATCTATTTAAGTATGTATTTAAAACTTTATAATGTATGTATGGTATATCAGTCTCTGGCAGCCATATCACAAGCTTTGCTTAGTTTGGGGTCAGATGACCGTGTGTGAAAAAATGTCCTGAATATTTATTATTATTATTATTTAAAAACAGATGAATTTACTTTATTAAAATGTGCATGTAAGCTGACACTGAACCTATATTGACATGCAAACAGAGGACCGGATTGCATCATCACCAATTGTCAGGTAGAAAATCAAAACATTTAGTCAACAATATCATAAATTACGTTAGTTTTTGATAACACAAGGTTGAGCAGTCTTATGTATTCCTTTCTTATTCTGCAACACCTACAATTCTATGGTTAATATCATGATTAGTGCCAGCTGGACCATTATTGGATAATAAAATATTAGACATTTTCCGATAAAATGCTGCTGTAACAGTAATGTTCTAAACTTCTCATTTCTTAGTTTTATTACTATCACTTTAAAATAGGTACACACTACATAAACTAGTTTATTTATTTGAAAAGTATTTGGCTACGAAAATGCACCACATTATAATGGTATATATTCGTAGCACTTTATTTGAAAATTAAACGAAATTCATACATTGAAAGTGCAGGATATGCAGCAGATCTTTGCTTTACAGCCATCAATAACTGTTAAAATTAGCACACCTCTTTAATAAATATAAAAAATAATCAAATGCGCTTTCTAACCTATAACACTACACCTCACTCGCCAAGTCAATTCAACTTCAACTTCAACTCTTATTTAATGGCCTCTTTTGTGGAGTGGGGCCACCACAATTTCGCCAATGCAACGTATTGGGATAAACCATCAAACGAAGGAGATTGTCCGGTTAACACAAATTTGGACGGTGATTATAATTCCACCGTGAATTTTCCAGACGGAGCGCTTATAAGTACACTAAAACGAAGATAACTATAACTATGACATATTTACACACACAAAATACCTTCTAAAACAAAATAGGAAAAAAAAAAAAAAAAAAAAAAAAGCTAACTGCGCAAGTACAACTTTTCTACATTTACAACTTAATTTTATTAACTTTAATAAATTTACACAGAATATAAATAAATGGAGTAAATACAAGGGAGAGGAGACATTTAAAGGAGATGGGACGAGGGATGTCAGGAGGAATGACATTATAAAGAGAAAACTGTAATTTAGGACAACTGAAAAACATATGATCCACGTTTCCTTCATCCAAACCACATTCACACAGGGAACTATCCCTAACCCTAAGTTTGGCCAAAAAAACAGGAGTGCAAGAGTGGTTTAGACGCAAACGACAAATTGTTGAGGTGGTAACCTTATCAGCCTTTTGACATTTTGAAAACCAAGGTTTATGCGGAATCTCGGGTTGGATATCACCATAAAATTTACCTTTCAAATTCTTGGAAACTTGCCACACTTGACCCCATGAATTAAATAAGATCGGATTCAAAGTGGTACAAATGTCATGAGAATATACTACACTATGCTCAACGGAGCCAACTTGAACCGCATTCTTAGCACATGAATCGGCTGTTTCATTTCCGAGGATTCCTGAATGCCCAGGAATCCATGCTAAAACAATATTAATGCCGAGTCTGCGGCATTGCAACAGAGCATCTCGTATTTTAAAAATAATAGGAAATCTAGATTTGGATCGAAAGGGATTAGATAAAATACATTGAAGGCAACTTTTAGAGTCGGAAAAAATAATTGAATTGTTTACATTATGGGATTTTACAAACAAGATGGCTTCCAGAATTGCGATGGATTCTCCAGTGAACACAGAAGTGACAGGAGGACACTTGTAGCTAAGAATGATTCTAGTAGAAGGAATCCACACAGCTGCACCAACAGGACTATTTGAGGATTTAGAGGCATCAGTGAACAAAGTGAGCCAGCCTTTGTGCTCAGATAAGACTTTGCTGATAAAAATCCTGTTGGGTTCTAACGTGCTCTTATCAATCCCGTAATCTAATATGATGTTGGGTTGGAAAACCAACGCATCATATGGCGTAGAATATAATGACATTAATGAGGATTGATAAAGAGGGTCAGGAAGGCGGGTGAACTGTAAATAGCTACGAAGAAGACAAGGAAGATCATCAGGTGATCGATAGCCACGGGAAACATAGAGATCAGATAAATGGACAAGTTTAATAAGAAGAGGATGTTCAGAGTTTTGAACAAGTTTAAAAAAGAATCTGTTAGAAAGATACTGCCTGCGCAGAGCAAGAGGGGGTTCAACACACTCGACCTGCATGGCATTAATAGGAGATGACTTCATTGCTCCAAGGATGATACGTAAACATTTAGATTGAATTTTGTCCATTTTTTTAAGGCCAGATTTATAAGAAGGGTCGAGAAGAAACGAGCCATAATCCATATGACTACGTATAATAGCGTTGTATAAAAGTCTTTGCGTGAAAGGATGTGCTCCCCACCAGACACCAGAAAGAGATCGGAGAACATTAATATTTCTTTCACATTTTTGAGCTACATAATCAAAGTGAGTAGTGCCTGCCAACTTCCAATCTAACCAAACTCCTAAAAACTTTACCTTATGTTCTTGAGGAATAACTTCATCGTTAACTTTTAATATAACAGGGGGAACAAATCTTTTTTTTGTAAATACTATAACACTACTTTTGGACGCTGATAACGATAACCCGTGCCGAAGAAGCCATTCAGACAGATAATCAAGAGCAGTAGATAATCTCCTTACAGCATCATCTAGAGATTTTTCGGATACGTAGAGAGACAAATCATCAGCATATTGCAATATTTGACAGAAGGATTGAACAGAAAGTTCTAGGTCACTGGTGTACAGGCTGTATAGTAAGGGACTTAAGACTGACCCTTGAGGCAAACCTTTCCAGATTGTTCTAGGCGAAAGAAAGGAATTTTGATTCTTAATAGAAATTGTTCTTTCCATGAACAAATTACAAACAAACCTGACTAATTTCTCAGGAATTCCCATCTGAATGAGTTTATTCCTGAGAGTCGGAAGTAGGACACTATCGTAGGCTGCTGCAATGTCTAGAAATACCCCTACTAAAAACTCTTTCTTCAAAAAAGAAATACGAATATCAGAAGTAAGAACACTTAGATTGTCCATCGTACTCATGCCTTTACGGAAGCCAAACTGCGACTTAGCTAACAAGTTTCTACTTTCTACAATCCACTCAAGGCGATGTTTTACCATGTGTTCTGCTATCTTGGCTAAAACAGAAGATAACGCAATCGGCCTGTGACTGCTTGGATCAGACGGGTTTTTGCCAGGTTTGAGAATAGGAATGATAACTTGGGTTTTCCATGGTTGGGGAATAGTTCCATATTCAAAAAATATATTTATCAACTTCAAATATAATTCTTTACTCTTATCCGAGGCATTCATCACGAACGAATAAGGAATCCCATCAGCTCCAGGGGAAGAATCTACTAGACCGTCAAGAGCCAGTTGAAGCTCAGAGAACGAGAAGGGGGAGTCAAAATTATCCAATGATGGAAGGGGGCTTGAAACAGAAGGAAAAGAGTCCACATAAGGAACTGTAGGAGGGGCCAATTTGTCTGAAAAGGCTTCCAGCCACGATGACGGATCGTTAATTGCAACATTATCGACCATACATGATCCTCTATATCGTTTAATCTCTTTCCAAACCAAAGAAGAAGGAGTTCTAGGGGATAATAATTCACAATAGCGAACCCAACCTAGTTTTTTCTTCTTTGAGAAAAGTCTTCTTGCTTTAGCAGCAGTCTTTTGATACTTCAGGAAGTTATCTCTGGTCATAGTAGCGTTATAGTCTTTCTCAGCCTTATTTCTCTCTTTGATGACTGCAGTGCACTCGGCATCCCACCATGGGGTTGAAACTTTAAACTTAAAAGGTTTTTTAAGAGGAAAGTGCTCATCTGCACTGGATATAACACACTCTACAAACTTAGAATAACACTCTATTAAATTGCAGCTGTCAACTGTAGGGAGAGATTCTAATTTAGTATCAAGAGAAGAAGAATACGAGGACCAGTCAACATCAGATAATCTGTATTTAAGAGAAGGACAAAAATTGCGTGCTGGAGATACTCTATTAGGAATAGAGAGAACAATAGGAAAATGATCACTGCCATAAGAATGAGACAAAATACTCCAAGAAAGGACAGAAGCAAGGGAAGGAGAACATATGGAAAGGTCAACAGCACTATTCGGATTTTGGGAAGGAAATACTCTACGGGTAGGAGAACCATTGTTAATGATACAAAGATTTGCATCATCAAACAATTCAAGGAGGGCAAGACCAAAAGAGTCATTATGACTAGAGCCCCATGAAGAATGGTGAGCATTAAAATCACCCATTAACACAATGGGAGGAGAGATTAAAGAAATAATGTATTCAATAATTGGAATTAAACTTAAGTGGGGATGAGGAATGTATGCAGATAAAAATGAAATATTTAAAGCTTTTACAGCAACAATATTAATGTCGGAAGATAAAGTAGGGAGAAGGATTTGTGAGAAGGGGAGAGAGCGCCTTACAAGTAAAGCGCTTCCGGCATACCCGTCAGCCCTATCATCCCGAAGACAGGAGTACCCTGAAACCCCAAAACGGGATCCCGGCACTAACCATGTCTCCGAGATGGCAATGACTGACGGGTGGAACTTATTAATGAGGTGAAGAAGTTCAGGTTTCTTGCGACGGATACTTTTGGCGTTCCACTGGAGAACTGAGACTAAATCCATAATTATTTGAAATGGACATAATTTGAGAAAGTTTACGGGCAACGTGGGACGGTAAGTTGGTGTTACTTTTTGAGATGATGTTAATAATCATGGAGAGGAGGACTTCAAGCAAGCTTTCATCTTGAGATGATGAAGAGTTTGACTGTTGGGACAAGGCAAACCCATCAGGTAAGACAGACGGCTCATCAGCAACGATAGCCTGATGGGCAGCCCTGTCAAAAGATTTTCCCAGCGGGGCTCTGGTGTTGGGCAGGGAGTGTACCGTTTTCCTGTAGCTTGAAGTTGGGCGTATGAGGTGACTGGGTTGGGTGACTTGGGAAGGAGGGAATTGCGATTGGGAAAAAACCAAAGGAGAGTGGGATGGGTTTGAGGAGGATTCTTGAACAACTTCAGCATAAGGTTTCATGGCTCTGGGAAAATGATCTGAAGCCGATGCGTATGAAACATTTTCCTGAGACATAAAAAGTTTAATAGACTTCTGTCTACCCTGCTCAGGACAGCTCCTGCTAGTGGCAAAGTGCTGGCCCAAACAATGCAAACAGGAAGCCTTAATTTCTTCAATTTCACACAGATCTCCCGGATGAGGTTGAGCGCAACGGAAACATCTTGGCTTCGAACGACATTGAGCTTTAATATGTCCAAACCTACAGCAGTTCTGGCACTGAATAGTCGGGAATTGGTAGGTCACGACTGGAAGGGAAGTATGGTATGAGAATACCCTTGAGGGAAGAATTTGGCCTTGAAAGGTCAAGACAATAGTTTGGGTAGGGACCCAAGAGGCCCTTCCCTCGACGACAACTTTTCGGTTCAATCTGCGGGCCTTAAGAACAGGCCCGCACCCACTGGGCAGGACCAGAGACTCGACAAACTCATCCATCGACATATCAACCGGGACTTGACGAACCACACCCATCTTGGTGATGTGAAATGTTGGGATGAATGCCTCGAATTTGCTTAATTCCAGAATTTCGTTATCCAAAAACTTATTGGCATCAGTCGCAGTCTGGAATTCGACAGAAATTTTGTTTCTGCCCACTTTTTTGACACCGTCAGGACAAATGTTGCACACTTTGTTTCTATGTAAAAATCGGCCAAACTTAATTGGCTGTATGGTGGACCCCAAAGATGGATCTGCTTCAGATTTTGAAACATGGACCAAAAATGGCCCTTTGTCGTTCGATGAGTAAGCCTTAATGCCTATAACAAGATTAGGATGCACAAAGATGTTTTGAATCGACGCAACCGCCATATCCTTATCAATAATGGGTTTTTTAGCTATACTCGCATCAGAGGATACATCATCCATACGGCGCTTAGCCGCGGCAATAGTCGTAGGAAAACCGGTTGAGTCGATCCCCAAATCTGGCGGATCAGGAGGGTCAGGAGGCAGGGGATCCATCTTGGATACCCCTGAATTTATACTACCCACTACTATTACCTACTAAAAAACTATTCTACCTACAAATAAAAACTAAAACTAATTACTCCGAATGAAAATTTTGAAAATATAGCCAAAAACATGCAAAAATAATATTTTTATGGAAAAAAATCTCTCTCACACGTGTGACAGCTCTCCTCCCCTTACAAAATGTCCAAGTCAATTCAATTCAAATTTTCAAACCAAACCAAATTCAAATGACAAAGTCCCTACTTTTTTTTTTGTTAAAATTTTCGAGACCGTGGATTCACAGTTTTTTTGTCGTAATCTTAAACAGTTTACCTAGTCTTAATAGCATCAAACAAGTTATAGTCACAGTCAGAGTCAAGCTAAGTAAGCCCTGTAAAGTGGTGTAGACTTTACAAGAGGCTCCTATGGAGTGTTGGAAACAACACGAAAAGACACGTTTTACCTCGTTATATCACTTGCCCACACTCGAGCACGTTTACGAGCACTTAATGAATAATAATTCACCATTTAGTACACATTAACACTCGAAAATACACAAGTTTAAGAAAATAATCCAACGAGCCGACATGTTTTTTCCGCGTTGGCGCCAAAAACTACCCGTCCTGCCTTTTTTTTTTTTGTTAAAATTTTCATGACCATGTATTCAATGTCCTTTAGTCGTAATCTTAAACAGCTTACATAGTCTTAATAGCGTCAAACAAGTCATAGTCACAGTCGAGTCAAGCTAAGTAAGTCACGGTCAAGTCAAACTCATGCCCATTTATAGTGGTGGAGACTTTACAAGAGGCTCCTATGGAGTTTTGGAAACAACACGAAAAGATACGTTTCACCTTGTTATATCACTTACCCACACTCGAGCACGTTTACGAGCATTTAATGAATAATAATTCACCATTTTGTACACATTAATACTCAAAAATTCACAAGTTTAGGAAAATAATCCAACGAGCCGACATGCTTTTTTTTCACGTTGGAGCCAGTCACCGGTGACCCCCCTTTTTTTTTGTTAAAATTTTCATGACCGTGGATTCAATGTCCTTTAGTCGTAATCTTAAACAGTTTACATAGTCTTAATAGCGTCAAACAAGTCATAGTCACAGTCAGAGTCAAGCTAAGTAAGTCACGGTCCAGTCAAACTCATGCCCCTTTATAGTGGAAAAAAAAAATATGAAAAATATTTTATTTGCTTAAACATAGGCTTACATATTTGTTTATAAAATAGGAATACACACTGGCTTATGTCTATGAAGGAGAAATACTAATTGTGTATACTGCGATTCCTGCACTAGGCTAGGCCTGTATCGCAGGAAACTGATACGGTTTATTCAATTCAACAATTTGTTAGCCTCTAGTTAGCATAATATTTTGTTCATGTTATTAAGTAGGTAGTTTTAAACAAAGGTGCTCATTCAAAACCAGTGATAAGTATGTATGGAGTGTATATGTGTATATATGGTGTGTGTATGTATTTATGGATGGTGGAGACTTTACAAGAGGCTCCTATGTAGTTTTGGAAACAACACGAAAAGACACGTTTTACCTCGTTATATAACTTGTCCACACTCGAGCACGTTTACGAGCACTTAATGAATAATAATTCACCATTTAGTACACATTAACACCCGAAAATACACAAGTTTAAGAAAATAATCCAACGAGCCGACATGTTTTTTCTGCGCGGAAAATCGCGATACGTGATACGCTATAGTACACACTCGATAAATATCGTGATCCTGGATTACGATCCAAATATCGCGATACATATCGAGCATGTAGCATTCGCCTATCACGTTCATGATACGGATCGCTGGATTTCTAGAAATCCAAAAATCCACTATTGTCGATAAATATCGAGTTCGAGCGTCTAGTCTCCAATCGATATTTATTGCGTCAGTATTCATTCTGTCAGCGATGGAACAGGACGCATATGGAGGCGGCGCCTGCCGTACTTCAAACGAACGATCATATTTTTAAAATATCTATCTCCCTGTCAAGGATTTTATATATACCCTAAACCATATCTGTGCCCTAAACCCTAAAGAGAACCTCCCTGTTGATAGATAATGTAAAGTCAGAGCTAGCTTTTCTCTCACAGTAATAGCCTTTGTCAGCGAGCATCGGGCATGCGAAAATAATTTTCATAGTCATCCTTTTCTTGGTATTCCCGAATCTGATTTAATAAATTCAGATGTGTATATTTTTCTGTATCTTGAAACCAATATATCGCCCATTTTTTTCGCTTTATACGTCTTTTCAATGCTATCGATAACATAATAGCAACGCAAGTTTTATTTATATTGTCTCTCATAGCTGCTTTATTTATTGTAATACGAAACGTACGAGTGTACTCAATGAAATTTACCGTCGTACTGACGCGATTTGTATCGTATGTGTAGTAGGTATACCAAAATATTACTAGATAAATATCACGTTAAATATTGCGATACATATCGAGCGTGTAGCATTCGCCAATGAGAGTATACCAATAAGATCATTGCCTACAGTTTCCCCTTTACCACGCTTTGTTTTTTGAGAATCTACTTTAGGTTAGACGGTTGCCCCCTCTTAAGAGGGGGCAACCGAAATTTTATGCTAATTTGCCATGATATTCTAACTAAACCAAATATCCGATCACCGTAATAATTGATATATGTGAATTTTCAATTCATTTTCTTTCCGCCATTAAGACAGAAACATAATAGCAAGATATTTACTCGATACTTTAATGTTTTGAAAATGGTGCCTTTTTGCAAATTTTTTTGATTTTACTTGGAAAGTACTTCAGTTACATATCTAAAATAAATACTCACCGAAGGAAAATATAGTTTGTTTTCCAGTGTTAAGACAAAATTTACCTAGATTAATTAGTACTCTCATAATAAATTATATTCGATTTGAGACTTACGTCCTTTAGTTCTAAGCAACTATTCGGTCAAACGGCAAGTCCGATATTCAGTCTTATTCTGTTGCGCTTTGCATCTAAATAGCGAAACATGCTCCGTTTAACCTCAGTACCGCACTGTGCCTCAACGGGGAAGGACGCACGCGCTTGCTTTTCGCCTTGGTTTTATCTTCCGAGTGCGATTATATCAACATCTACTGTATTTTCAAACAAAGGATAATATAAAAAATCGATGGCTCGAACGCGACCACTTGATGCGGCTACCAAGTGGTGACAATGACCTTAGAGCACAGACTAGGTAAAGCTACTACGAAAAAATAACATAGATACAAATAAAATGGATACGACTAGGCCCTAACGAATCCATTATTATGTATTTTATTTATTTATTTTATTTTATTTTATTTGGAAAACATACAGTGATAAATAACTAAATTACAGATACATTGTATAATTAAACACCATTTAGCAGTTTTCGCATATTGAAACAATTTTTGCACATGGAGATGAATAGAAAGATATTAATATTATGATACAATAAAAAAAACAAAATAGGTATATTATACTATTTTATGGTAACACAAGACAGTCAGGGAGACACACCAAACCAGCTTTTACTAATATGTTGTCTAATTGAACTCAAGGACGTATTGAACAAGTCAAAGTCGGGGAAGTCTTCCAGTGTGTTTACGGAGTTAGATGCTCTTATGAAGAAGGAGTTTTGCCTGTAATTAGTCGCACTAAAGGGTATATTTAAACATTTAGGATGTCTTGCAGATATTCTGGGGACGTTTAAATTAATGTTAGAGAGGAGATGTGGAGAGTCAACATGACTTTGCGCTATTTTAGTTAAAAATAGGATATCAGCTATTTTGCGTCTCTCACGGAGTGGTAACATGTGATGTCTCCTGCATCTCGTCTCATATTCATTGTCATATTTTTTGCACTTGTACTGAAGATATCTAACAAATCTACGCTGGATTGATTCTAGTCTGTTGATATATATATCATACTGAGGGTTCCAAATATGTGAGCAATACTCGAGTATGCTACGCACATACGTACAATATAGCGTTTTGATAACTTTGATACTAGAGAATTGGGAACAGGATCTTTTGATAAATCCCATGGACTTGTTGGCCCTATTAGCGATATCATCAATGTGTTTATCGTATGTGAGCTTAGAATCGTGAATTACACCTAAATCGCGAATCTCATTTACGATTTTAAGAGGATGACTTTTAAGTAAGTATTTAAATTCAATAGTTTTAGCTTTACGAGTAAAAGTGATAGCATAACATTTTGCAACATTCAGGTCTAGTTTGTTGAGGTGACAGTATTCTTCAAACCTACATAGATCCTGCTGTAACAGATGACAATCACCAACATCACATATTTGTTTGAAGATTTTCATATCATCTGCGTACAGCAAGAATTCTGAATGTTGGAAACAGGCGGCTATATCGTTAATAAATAAATTAAACAGCAAAGGAGCTAACAAGGAGCCTTGGGGTACCCCAGAAGGTACATAATTCCATTCTGAAGCGTATCCGTTAAGAACTACAGCTTGAGATCTGTTTTCGATGTATGAGGTAAACCACCTATACAAGTTGCCATGGATTCCGGCCGAGAAAAGCTTTTGGAGTAATAATGTGTGATCAATTCGATCGAATGCTTTGCTGTAATCTGTAAAAATGGAGTCCACTTGACCACCCGAATCCATGCTAGAAGTTGTGTAATTGACGAATGATAATAGATTAGACGTAGTGGAGCGATTCCTGATGAATCCATGCTGTTGGGGGATAAACGAGGCTGACAAACTGTTATAGACTTGGTATGCTCAGTAATATAACTATTAGAGTCGGAGTGTTTCTTTGTGACAGACAAACAGACAGAGAGAGAGAGAGAGAGAGACGGAGAGAAGCAGAGAGAGAGAGTCAGAAAGATAAAACTAAAAATTAAATGACATTATAAAATAATTTAGATTCATTATAATTTTATAAAATTAAAATTAAAAATCATTTAAATTAATGTGATGGTTAATTTGACTTGAGAGTTCCATCCACATTTTCTCACGTTTTTACGAGAAGCGGCTTTCTGCAAAAGGAGGAAGGTTCTCAATTTTAACAGACAAAAAATAGCTTGGTAATAATGGAAGCAAAAAAACATCTTCTAATAAAAAAAAATTTAAATGTGGAAAGTCGAACAATAGGAACTTATGTTTTTAACCGACTTCAAAACAGGGGCAAGGTTCTCAATTCAACCGGTATAAAAAAATACTAGTCGAATTGAGGACCTTCCTCCTTCTTTGAAGTCGGTTAAAAACATAAGTACCTACTGTTTGACCAGTTGGGTTGGCTCGGGTATGTGCTGGTAAGGGGAAATGCACAATACACTAGCGGGACTACTTACCTTAGTCAAAGTCAAATACTACTTACCTTTTTATCCGACTTCAAATAAGGAGGAAGGTTCTCATTTACCTTAGAGTACCTTCAATTCGACCAGTATTTTTTTATACTGGTTGAATTGCAGTCCACCACTGCGGTGCAACAATGCGGTGCAACACTGCGTTGCAACACTGCGGTGCAACAGTGCGGTGCAACAGTGCGGTGCAACAGTGTGGTGCAACAGTGTGGTACAACAGTGCGGTACAACAGTGCGGTACCATCTTTAAATATTTTGAATCAGTAGCATAAAATACGAGTTTCTCAGATCAAACGCTAGGTGGCACCACCAGTATTTCAGCAAAGTGAAGTTATATCAAAAAATAAATAGCTATTTTTGAATATTTTGAACTAATTGGTTGGAATCATAGGTGAGTTTTTTTTTGAGGATTAGGTGAGGTTTTGCGTGATTTGCGTCCAACACTAGATGAGAGCATTTATATTTCAGAGAATCTTGACTTGTATCGTAAAATATTTCTGCCATCCTTGCATATTTTAAATCAGTAACGGTGATTATAGATTGTTCAGTTCTAATACTAGAAGACATCTTCAATATTTCAGTGAAGACGTTAAATCAGAAAATATTTCAGCCATCCTTGAATATTTTAAGTCTGTGGCATCGATTAATGGCTGCTGAGGTCTAAAGCCAAACGACGGCACCAATATTTCAGAGATTTTGAGAAGTAGCTTCACTAACGAAATTTCTTTATTTAATTCAAATCCGAAAATATTTTGACCATCACTACATATTTTGAGTTTTATTCAGTGGTAAATGATTTCACAGGGTGAGTATTAGGGAACTAACGCAGTATTTTTCATACATTTTGGGTAATGAGAAGCCACAGGCAAACCACGGCAAAACTTATCTCAGATGGCGCCACCTTCGCTGGTGCTGTCATTTGTGGCTTATTTGAGGTTATAAACATTGCTCTTGAATGAAACAATAAAAATAAACTTTGCCTTTAAACAGTAAAATGTTTCTTATATTTCAGAGAATCATGACTTGTATCGTAAAATATTTCTGCCATCCTTGCATATTTTAAATCAGTAACGGTGATTATAGATTGTTCAGTTCTAATACTAGAAGACATCTTCAATATTTCAGTGAAGACGTTAAATCAGAAAATATTTCAGCCATCCTTGAATATTTTAAGTCTGTGGCATCGATTTATGGCTGCTGAGGTCTAAAGCCAAACGACGGCACCAATATTTCAGAGATTTTGAGAAGTAGCTTCACTAACGAAATTTCTTTATTTAATTCAAATCCGAAAATATTTTGACCATTACTACATATTTTGAGTTTTATTCAGTGGTAAATGATTTCACAGGGTGAGTATTAGGGAACTAACGCAGTATTTTTCATACATTTTGGGTAATGAGAAGCTACAGGCAAACCACGGCAAAACTTATCTCAGATGGCGCCACCTTCGCTGGTGCTGTCATTTGTGGCTTATTTGAGGTTATAAACATTGCTCTTGAATGAAACAATAAAAATAAACTTTGCCTTTAAACAGTAAAATGTTTCTTGACAGTGGCGAATCTCAGAAAAAAGTTAATGTTTCCTTAGCTGGTAAAAAAGCGAATCTTTTGGCAAGGTAGGTATGCAATAAAATTATCAATCACTGCGTTGCAACACTGCGGTGCAACAGTGCGTTGCAACACTGCGGCGCAACAGTGCGATGCAACACTGCGGTGCAACAGTGCGGTGCAACAGTGTGGTGCAACAGTGTGGTACAACAGTGCGGTACAACAGTGCGGTACCATCTTTAAATATTTTGAATCAGTAGCATAAAATACGAGTTTCTCAGATCAAACGCTAGGTGGCACCACCAGTATTTCAGCAAAGTGAAGTTATATCAAAAAATAAATAGCTATTTTTGAATATTTTGAACTAATTGGTTGGAATCATAGGTGAGTTTTTTTTTGAGGATTAGGTGAGGTTTTGCGTGATTTGCGTCCAACACTAGATGAGAGCATTTATATTTCAGAGAATCTTGACTTGTATCGTAAAATATTTCTGCCATCCTTGCATATTTTAAATCAGTAACGGTGATTATAGATTGTTCAGTTCTAATACTAGAAGACATCTTCAATATTTCAGTGAAGACGTTAAATCAGAAAATATTTCAGCCATCCTTGAATATTTTAAGTCTGTGGCATCGATTTATGGCTGCTGAGGTCTAAAGCCAAACGACGGCACCAATATTTCAGAGATTTTGAGAAGTAGCTTCACTAACGAAATTTCTTTATTTAATTCAAATCCGAAAATATTTTGACCATTACTACATATTTTGAGTTTTATTCAGTGGTAAATGATTTCACAGGGTGAGTATTAGGGAACTAACGCAGTATTTTTCATACATTTTGGGTAATGAGAAGCTACAGGCAAACCACGGCAAAACTTATCTCAGATGGCGCCACCTTCGCTGGTGCTGTCATTTGTGGCTTATTTGAGGTTATAAACATTGCTCTTGAATGAAACAATAAAAATAAACTTTGCCTTTAAACAGTAAAATGTTTCTTGACAGTGGCGAATCTCAGAAAAAAGTTAATGTTTCCTTAGCTGGTAAAAAAGCGAATCTTTTGGCAAGGTAGGTATGCAATAAAATTATCAATCACTGCGTTGCAACACTGCGGTGCAACAGTGCGTTGCAACACTGCGGCGCAACAGTGCGATGCAACACTGCGTTGCCACACTGCGTTGCAACACTGCGTTGCAACACTGCGTTGCAACACTGCGTTGCAACACTGCGGTGCAACACTGCTTTACAACACTGCGGTGCAACACTGTGGACCAAGTAGACAGAGACACTAAGATTATACAAGTCGCATTGAGAACCTTCCTCCTTATTTGAAGTCGGATAAAAAGGTAAGTAGTAATACCTACTGTTAGACCGGCCGGGTTGGCTCGGGTAGGTACTGGTAGGTCAAACAGTAGGTATATTAGGCCGACTTCAAATAATGAGGAAGGTTCTGTGAAGGATGATGATGATATTTTTTAGTAAATTGAATTGAATGGAATGGAATTGAATTGCATTGCATTAAATTACATTAAATTAAATTAAATAAATCATACTTAAATAGATATTAACAACCAGGTATACTCGTAGAACAAACACAAAATGTTCATCACATTAATTTTGTCCTAGGTGGGAATCGAACCCACGCCCGAAGCTCAGAAGGTAGGTTCACTACCAACTGGACCAACGGGCTTTCGGGTATTTCGTTTCGCGTGTTTCGTTTAGTATAGTATAGCATAGCGTAGCGTAGCATAGCATAGCATAGCATTAGTTTAGTTTAGTTTGATTTAATGTTTAACGATCTCTGACTCTCTGTCTCAAGCGTAAAATTTTAATTTGAAAATTAATTTAGGCAATTTCAATTTAATTTATATAATTTATTAATTTTATATTGATATTGTAGAAAACTTAAAAATTAAGTTTAAAAATATACAACAAACACAATTTTGAAAATTGAAATAAACAATTTACGGTTTTGCGCGCCGCGACCGAACCCAGCTAATCGCCAAAACGCCAACATTATGCTTATCCTGTGTTTATTACTCCTTGCCGCATGACGAGTTCGACTACGCGAGTTATGTGTACTGGAGCTGCGCGCGACTGCCGCGCTGCCGTGGTTGTGTTTCACACTAATGCGGGTGATGCGAGACGCGCGGGTGAAATCAGAAATTTTCCTCGCTTTATACGCACTCTTAAAGGCTGGGGTCGACGCTTTCGTAACCCCGGATAATTACACATATTTTGCTCGGATCTTTTACAGGCGTCTCAACCATTTATGTCTCAACTCATAAGTAGTGTTTGCGCCTGAATTTTTTAAAATAACATGCGCCTTTACTATCTAGCTTCTCTATCTCAATCTGTACCTTAATTTTTATTTGCTCTGAGATCTCTACATAGTATAAATTGAAGTCGCTTTCCGCATCTGTCTGTCTGGTATGTCTGTATGTATAACCGCTAACTCCTAATAAACCACGCAACGGATTTTGAAGTGGTTTGCACTATCAGTTAGATAATTTTTCACGGAAGGTTTATAATACTACTAACCTACTAACGACCCGCCCCGGCTTAATCGCTCCGGTGTAATTTACGTGCGAACCTAAATCACAAAACTTCACAAGGCTGAAGGCATGTATAGATAGGATAGATCACTAGGCTTTGTAATAAGAGTAAATAGGTACCTAGTAGGTATGTAGTTATTTTTCGAAAAGGCAACAATCGGGGGTTGAGCTTCAACCAAAATATTTTATTTTGGTCGAAGGGGTTCTGCATGGTCATGGTTGATTCAGAACCGGGGCAAGTAGGTAGCGTACAAGAGAAACATAAGTGTTATGCTGCATACTAGGTAACTCTCAAAGCACCTGAGCGTTTGCAGACAAAGGCATTCTGTAACAATGCAGAAAGGTAAAAATAAAGAGTTGAATTACGTGAGTTCGCGTGATTTTCTGAACTGCGCTATTTCAGCGCTAATTCGGGACCGCGTAAAGAGCTAGCTGTTAGGCCCCTGGTCAGAGCTCGTACCCGTACTGTCACCTCATAATCATCATCAACGTCACCATGAGCCAGAAGACGTCCACTGCTGAACATAGGCCTCCCCTTTTAACCTCCATACTGAACGACAGCTTGCCTTCTACATCCACTGGATGCCCGCGACTCTCACAATGTCATCGGTCCATCTAGCGGGAGGCCTACCTACGCTGCGTCTTCCGGTTCGTGGTCTCCACTCAAGAACCTTTCTTCCCCATCGGTTACCGGTTCTCCGAGCGATGTGGCCTGCCCATTGCCACTTCAACTTGCAAATTTTAACAGCTATGTCGGTGACTTTGGTTCTTTGGCGAATATCCACGTTTTGGATTTTATCGCGCAAAGAAACTCCGAGCATAGCTCTCTCCATTGCCCGCTGTGTGACTCTGAGTTTTTCTAAAAGGCCAACAGTTAAGGACCACGTGTCAGTACCATATGTCATCACTGACAACACACACTGGTCAAAGACCCTTGTCTATCCGAGTTGGATTCTTCGGGCGACCTCTTTGCCTAAGTTGGACTTACCTAACTGAACAATCTGTCCAAGATAGGTGTAATGAAAAAGTACTCTGTGGTGTAATGGTCAACAACTTCGAGAGTATCGTTCCCAACGACTACCGGCACGGATTCAACACGGACATTGGACATGATTTTGACAATTTAGATGACTGCGAGAAATTACCTGAAGATACGGTTTGTGGTCGCGTATCTTTTAGCAATCACTTAAACTGAGGCTGTCGGATCCTGTGGTCGGATTGCACTGCTATTTGGGTGCGACGGACTCTGTGCTAGGCCAGCAGCTGACCTACCATCATCTATGGCTTGTATATTAATTCACATTATAACTGTTCCTTTGTGTTTCTTACGATGTTTTCCTTCACGATAATTATGAAAGATGTTCCGAGTATTCTACAGGGTTACGCGGAAAGGGTGTACCAAGCCGAAAGGGGTTCATAGTACCCAACTTTTAGGTACTAAAAGAACAACCCAGAAAAAGCGAAAAAATCTGCTGTTTTTTCATTTTGTCGAGTGTGAATGACCGTTTTCTACGGAACAGCGAATATTTTTTTCGCAATTTCAAAGTAAAAGTTGTCCCGACGTTGACGGGTAGGTACTATGGACCCATTTCGGCATAGTAAGTGAGTACACCCTTTCTGCGTAACCCAGTTATTTATATATTGTTATTAAGGAAGTGATTTATTTTACCTCATTGTGAATTTGTGATATATGGATTTCCATGAAATAGAGCTACTTAGCTTACGTTTACGAGGTTGGAAATCCCATAGATCTATATGTAGGTAACTAATTACAAAACCCTATACAGGATAGGTAGGTATGCGGACGTGATTCAAATTTTGGGCTTAATTAATTTGGCTGATTTTTCAAAGAAATAAACACGATTTATGTTTGGATTTGGTTATTAGGACAGACGGACGGATGGACAGACAGACAGACAGACATCGTAGGCTTAGTAATAGGGTCCCGTTTTTACCCTTTAGGTACGGAACCCTAAAAAGTACTCGCGCCTGACGGTGATCGTACCTACCAGAACCGGTGGGAACAGAAATTTGTCACCAACGCACTTGCCCAGTATTTATTATTTTGTTGTTTTACTTTACCTGGAGATACAGATGCTTTCATTGGCAATACACGTACCTACTACCGAGGTAGGTACCTACTAGGTAGGTATCCTATGGTAGGTATACCTATCTACGTATTGGAATTGTTGTTTAGATAGTAAATACAAAAACATAGTTTACTGTGAATGACTAAATAGGGTGTTTGACTGTATTGAAAATATTATGCCAATTGACATCATCCATAAACATGACATAATGAAAAAGCATATTTCATTGATTTTATTATAAAAATATGCTTATTTTTTGTAAAAAACGCGAATAAAATAACTGTATTTTCGACATTTGATCACGTGATCGAAAACGGTCTGTAATTGGCTTCATCCCTAGTGACGTCACACAAATCTAAACAAACAGATTTTGTATTGATATTTGCGAATTTAATGTTGTAAAGCTATTTTGAGAGCGATTTATCCAGAAATTATCACCAAAAACAGTCCGGAGGTTAAATGTGAGAAGAATGGAGAAACATTTTGTGCAAGCAGACAGCAGTAACTTACCCAAAATTAATGTATTTATGGTTGCATATTTCTTCAATATTAATCTACGTCATTGTTTCTACGCTGCAGAACTCAAAACGTTAAAACTACAATGCAAGTATTCATTTTTAATTGTTCTCCAAGCAAAACATTCAATCAAGTTGTACAAAAAGTATGTTGTAGTAGGTGGATATAACTATTTTGTTAGGTTATGTCTTTACAATGTTTAAAAAGAAAGTAACAGTACATAAAATAGTAATGCAATAAAAACACAAATTGTAATAGAAATATATAGACTCAAATATGTACCTCAAAATGATCTTCGCACATAGAAACACTTGATTTAGCTCCAATACTTTTGGGTTCTCTACGAGCTACTTAGTTCCAACCACTTTTTGCGAGTTTTGGGGTCCATTGGAACAGAAACAAATAGTTTTTCCGGTGTTTTATGGAAGTATTTGTACATTGTGGCACTACACAACATTTATAAACCATTACTTCTATTAGAAAATTAGTGATTATCAAACTTTTGCTGCCTGGCTGCAGCTGTTTTGTTTTGTGTGACGTCAATCGTCGCTCGACCGGAGCTATGACGCAGGTCTGCGTTTTGGCGCGATATTTTTTTATTCAAACTTTAACTTCGATTTATATCGCAAATACGACTGATATCCAGAAAATATAAATGCAGTATACATTAAATTATATCAGGCAATAATGTGCAATAGTTTCCCAAAAGTAGTTAAATACCCTATTATGAGTAAGTAATGTGATCTTGTTTTTACCTAAATAATAGAAAATAATAATGATCATTATCACCATTTCAGCCGTAGGACGTCCACTGCTGGACATATAGGCCTCCACCATCGATTTCCAAAAGGGCTGGTTGAAGGCTGGTTGGAAACGGCCTGCATCCAGCTTTTCCCTGCGGTCTCTTTTAAGTCGTCTGTCCATCTTGTGCGGACGTCCTACGCTGCGCCGTTGCTAATCGTGGGCTATGTCGGTCGGTAACTTTCGTTCGTCTACGGATCTCTTCATTTATTCGATCTCGTAGAGAAATTAATAATATTACCTAAACAAGAATATAATTTTTCATTCGGAAAATAGGTCTGAAGTTGCCTGAGGAGCGGGATGAAAGTAATACATTTCAGCCTCAGGGAGAATCACTTTGAACTGACAGTGAACGCCCACAGCGGCACGTCGGCAGCAAACTATGAGCGCCCTCGCTACGCTCGGGCGCCAAACCCCATCTCGGGACTATATAAGTTACTTTCACCCTTAGGGTAACAATGTACTATTGTATCATTAATATGTACCTATTTCCAAACAAGATACTTCCAGTCCCATTAATTTGCCATTAGAGCTAAGTATATTTTTATATAGACGGTATATCTGTAAATTCGCTCCCTTGGCGCATTTGGCATGATCAAGTATCGTAGCTCCGAGGGTAACGAATATGCCATTAGGAGAAGCGAAAAATCATTCTTGACCCCATTTTTCTTGTATTGTCTACTTCAATAAACATTAAGCAATAAATAGCTTGTGCTGAATTAATTTTAAACATTCTTGCTTTAACGATTTAATAATCTATATTATACCTAGATACCTAACTATATTTTATAATAATTAATCCCTATTTACTTGGTCACGCCATAACTTGAGAACACAGATATACACAACGAGAACGACTTTACCCACAGAAAAGAAAAAAAAATTCTCTTCTGTGACTTTACCGATTTCATTCATTTTTTTTAGTTTTCTATTAGGTACTTCGCAGAAGGTTCTTATCAACGATCTTTTACTTATACTACGTATGTCCAGATGGAGTGTTCAATGAAAGCGCAACGCTCATTTGTGAAGCCAATCTTGCGTGAGTGACGTCATCGATACGTTTCCGCGCATGCGCGCTGTATTACCAGTGCATAGATTTTACCGCAAAAATTGGATGAAAGAAAAACCGGGGTTAATGAACTTACAAAATACAGGGGCCTTACGGACAACAGCTATTACAGGCACCTAATCCGCTCAGTTGGAAAATCACGCGACCGCTAACCGTATCTGGGCGCGATAAGGTTTGCGGTCGCGTGATTTTCCAACTGAGCGGATTAGGTGCCTGTAATAGCTGTTTAATTAGCTGTTATTTGTGTAATTAGCTGTCCTTAATATTTTTTTTGTATTAAGTATTGGGAAAATTCAATAATTAACGGAGTTGGGCGTTACTTTGCTAATATTAATGACTAGCTGACCTGACAGACGTTGTCCTGTCTTAGAACTGTCAAACACGCAAAGTCAAAACTGTAAATCTTATTTTTTTACACCTTGGGTTACATTATTGGAGTTTTAGTAAGGATCCCTATTTTTTTTTGAAAAATAATATAGCCTATGTTAACCGGGGATAGTGTAGCTTCCCAACAGTGAAGGCATTTTTCAAATCGGTTCAGTAGTTTCGGAGCCTATTCAATGCAAACAAACAAACAAACAAACAATCAAATCTTTCCTCTTTATAATATTAGTATAGATAATAGCTTGTTTTTTCTTTAGAAGTATTTAGTCAAGAAAAGTAGGTGGCTATAAATAAGAGAATTTTAATGAACGCAAAAGTTGTGTCATACTAAAAAGTGGAAATATTATGGTGTTTGTTGCATCTGTATGAAGTTACGTCTAAATAGTTTTAACATAAGGTTGGATGTAACCCCTTTGGTTATTTGATCTGTGACTGAGGTTTGGCTGCCATTTTCAGTTGGTAATTAATGGTCATACTACTTATCACAATTATTATAATGTTTGATTTAGTGATGAAACATAATAGTGTTAAAACATGGGTATATAAATTTCATGCCTTTGGCAACACCAAACAGTTTTACTTAGCTTGACTCTGACTGTGACTATGACTTGTTTGACGCTATTAAGACAAAATAAACTGTTTAATATTACGAGTAAAGGACATTGAATCCACGCTCATGAAGATTTAACAAAAAAAAAAAAAATTGAAATGGCCTGAGTTTTGGCGCCAACGCGGAAAAAACATGTCGGCTCGTTGGATTATTTTCCTAAACTTGTGTATTTTCGAGTGTTAATATGTACTAAATGGTGAATTATTATTCATTAAGTGCTCGTAAACGTGCTCGAGTGTGAGCAAGTGATATAACGAGGTGAAACGTGTCTTTTCGTGTTGTTTCCAAAACTCCATAGGAGCCTCTTGTAAAGTCTCCACCACTTTACAGGGGCATGAGCTCGACTTGACCGTGACTTACTTAGCTTGACTCTGACTGTGACTATGACTTGTTTGACGCTATTAAGACAAAGTAAACTGTTTAATATTACGAGTAAAGGACATTGAATCCACGCTCATGAAGATTTTAACAAAAAAAAAAAAAAATTGAAATGGCGTTGTTATATTTTCGTTTTCTTATGATTTTGCGAAGAAATACAGCAAGTACTTAAATTGAATACTGATTTTTGAGATGTGATGTTCGTAGACTTATCTTTTTTGTGGGTGTAATTCTTATATGAATTCAAGACACAACTATTGTTTTTTTTAAATTAAATTTCACGCGTTTGACATCGGAGGCTCCTCGGTGTATATATTACTCTATGCTCCTTGACGTGTGGCGGGGCGATCGAATCTATTATTGGTATCATTTTACGATACGCTACTAGGAATCTTGTACATATTATATCAATGGTTCTTATGGAAAGAAAAATTAAGGATATTGCGCAGAAAATCGGAAAATTACAGAATACGACGAACTTAACTTCGCGCGTTTGACAGTTCGCGCGTTTGATGAATGTGAATTTACCAGACAGCTTTTTTTTTACATTCATAGCTAAGACAGGACAGGACAACGTCTGTCGGGTCAGCTAGTCTATATATTATTATTGATGAGTGGAAGTCTCGCACTGTTCGATTGTTTCTGCCACGCACATGTAAGTTGTAGAATGGCTTACCAGCTTCGGTTTTTCCTCCAAAATATAGCCTCAATTGCTTCAAGCGAAGAGTGAATAGAGTCCTCAAAGGTAGGCTAAAAAAAAAAAAACAGAAGTCAAAATCAAAAAAGTTTTATTCATTAGAAAAATGTGGCGTTTCACGCTGCACGCTGCACGCACGGTCGAGTTATCCCCGAAAAGCAGGACTGAGCCTGTCCCGCGCGGGACATTTAATTTTGATTAAAAAACCGGGACGTCCTCCAAAATCGGGACATCTGGCAACGCTGATACCTACCTACTTACAAGGACAAAAACTATTGCAACAACATTATTGCTATTTACGTATGCCTAGGTACGGTTATATTTTCCAGGCAACCTTTGGATTGGGACGATTCATAATTATTTATGTCTGTTAATGTCTATTTTTATGTCGTCGGATTTTCATTTCGCTTCCTAAGTACTTATTTTCTGAGTATGTTATGTAACTTCATTGCTACCAAATTTAATTTTACATAACTCTTATTGTGTGTGATATTAGATGCCTAGATAGATAGGATAACTCTTTATTGTTCACACCAGAAATTACATAATATAATAACACAAAAAATACTTAAAGCCAATGAAACAATTGACGGCCTTATCGCTATATTATAAGCGATCGCTTCCAGGCAACCTATTACGGGCGAGATGTGGATTTGTACACTGTTGTTATATAGTATCAATTCTAATTTGCAGGCACGTCCGTCGCAGTAATCCATGCATACATAATATTGACGAGCTCAGTGTTCATTCAATAAACATTGCTCTCCCCTGTGAGCCGAGATTAGGTATTTGGACGTGGGGCGTTGGACTGAATCGTCGGCACAAATTATCGTCTTGTTTCTGCCCACGGCTTGGCTTGCGTAGTGAAGTGATATACACATCAATCCTATCACGATCCCTACCCAGTGGTGTGACCAAAGGCCCTAGTGCAAAAAAGAATTGGGCCCTATCTGAACTGCAGTGCAAGTACCGTTCTTTATCAATCTTCAAATTTGACAGTTGAGATAGTCAAATTCGATAAAATGACATTTGATGACGATCGATAAAGAACGGTACGTACCTACTTGCACTGCTGGTAGGTTTTATCAAGTATAAAATAAATATATGAATGAGTAAAGGAAATGTCCTAACTGTTATTTAGAGGTGCGTGGCTCGCAGAAATGAAAAGACGTAGGTACGCGTATTCGGACGTATATTTATTCATTAAACAAAGTCTGAATAACTATAATATATATTGTTATGTTTAATAGTTATTATAAATGAGAAATCGTTAATTTGGAATATAGCACAATTCGGTATGTAAAGTTTTTTTTAGTATTTTTTTAATATTTTTATTTCGTAGATAAGGCTATTTTAAGAAACTAATTTCAATATTTTTGTTTTCTATTGAGTTTATTTCAGTATTTATTTCATTTACATTTCAATCATTCATTATTCTAAAACCTACTTATACTATTTATTAATTATAAATATCATTATATAATTAATACGTCACTTACAGAAATAATATACCATAAATTGTCAATTAATACTAATTACCTACTCGAAAAGTCCTCCGCGGACCGAGCCCTGACCGAAAGTCCCCAATACGCTGGCTGCGTTCCCCCGCTGAATTGCGAGAGAAATCCGCTGTGCCAGGAACCAACCCGATCGTGGATCGAGGCCCTTCTCCCTCATGCGGCGCCCCAGGTCCAGCACAAACTTCCGTGCTTCAGCACACCAAGGCCCCGCCGTCTCGACGGCAAACGGGACAAAATCGTATGCTGACCCCAAGCAGGCGTATTTGAGGCATTTGCCTCTGGCGGCTGCCTCCGCTCCCGCGCCAGCAAACTGCTGGGTAGCGGGGAGGTGGCAGGATGCAAAAGTGCTCACGCATGTAGCATCCCACACGAGGCAGCGACCTCTCTGCCATGGGACCAATGTAAGTCCGTCGGGACGCTTGCCGTCTGTCCGAGACAACCCCGGGGGCTCCAAAACGCTCGGCACCTCTGCAGACACAAGAGCACGCTTCAGGATGTCATTGATGGCATGATGTCGAGGTCTACGGCCTGCACACCGCATGCAGCTAAGACCGTGGTGTCCATTTGCCTCAACTTTCGCTCCACAAATGCAAACGTGAGGTTCGCAAACTGAACAACCAAGCCGAAGAGCCACTGCCACCCTCAGGGAGTCATCATCCAGCAGCGTGCCCATGTGTGGAGAAGGCAATGCATGCAGCCAGGCGCCGGACTCCGGTTTAATGGAAGCGCTCAGTCGAGCTAGTTCGACCCCCGAACTTTCATCCCTTATTTTAGAGAGCAGCCGTTCGCACACCGAGTCGCTCCAACTCCTTTGCCATTTCGGTTTGCCCGGCAGGTCAGCGTCCGGACACAGTGTCGACCATATGCTGAATGCCTCCTCGGCATATGGGATGCGGATCACGCTACCATTACTGGGTAAAATGCTAGTAACGAGCTCCGCAACACCATGTGACGAGGCAAGGAAAGCTAAAGGGCCGGTTTCCTGTAGTCGACGCACGCCTAGACCACGAAACCGGATGGCCAAGCTGGCCTGACTCCACTGCAGCTCATTGAGTTGGACGTTAAGCGTTTCCTCCAGGACACGTTTAAGGGTATTGTCAAACTGTAGCACTTCTTCGGGGAACCGCCAACTTGGAGCCGTTCTAATAACGTAAGTTATTTTAGACATTGCAAAGCAATTCCTCAGAAGCGCCACAGATACATGTGCTGGAAGATGCTTGAAATGGACTGCAAGTGACGCCATAGTCTGCGTTTTCGTCTGCAAACAGTCACGAACCCCCTCGGAGAAAATAGGGGCACCAAGGAGGCTAAAAGAACTCCGGTCCACGAACTATCTATTGAGTTATTTTACAATATATTTTTGAAAATTGAAATTATGTGACGTCACCATATAGCACAAAATTTCGTTGCGTTGAGAAGCCTAAAAAAGCACCCCATATTGGCAGCCCTGAAAAAACCAGACAGTCAAACCACGAAATGAAAAAATATTCTATTCTGTGTGACGAACAGTGTGTTAAATGTATAATAATTTTATTCTTAAAAGGCACAGAAAATAAAATGCTACAATGTGACGTCATTTAGAGGACAATGAAAGTCGAATGATTTCTTAGTTTTATGTTAAAATAAATGGCATCTTATCGTTTTAAAAGGTCGGAGTAGAAAAATAAGGGTTGGTAAGATAAAATCTCGAAATGGTTTTAGAATTGGCATAGGTTAATTTTTTTAGCATACCGAATTACAAACCATGTCACATCGAAGATGGCGGACAGGAAAGAGAAAGTAAAAATAGATCCATATCCATATCCATAAAGCATAGAATTAGTCATAGATTATTTATAGACAACCATAATCAAGCCTATTAATCCTGACTGACATTATCCTGTCAGTCCATGCACATGTAGTACTACAATATTTAACACTAACAACGGATGTCCTTATTTTAAGAGCGTAGTGCAGTGGCAAAAGTTTGTTAAAAGCTCTCCGGGTTCTCAACTAACTTTTTAAATGTCGCCATCGCTTCGATAACGGCTAGTTGATGTTGCCCGATGTCCGTTGGCGTTTGCCGTTAGCCTAGCCAATTTAATCCTTGCTACTCAATATAATCGTCCAGTTACCTACTTCTATTTAAAAGTCACTCGATATATCAATGTCGTTATGGTACAAGGCAACTCTGATTAACAGGTACACAGTCAAGTCTCGTCACTAATTAAATGATAAAATCTCATTCGAACTGGTTGGTACTAAGTGGAGAGGAACACTCAGCAAAAGGTATCAATATACTTAGTATAATCATAGTCTATATATTATATTCGTATAGATAAGTACGACAGAAGTAAGCCAATTAGTAAAACAAGGTAGGGTCAATTAGTGAAAGGGTGATGCTAAAGGTCACGACACACTGGCGATTTGCGATCATCTCTCCAACGCAACAATCATCAACGTTTTCGCTACGTGTCCGTAATGAGCTTACCGCAGCGCAACGTGGGTGATAACGCTCCTCTCTATACGTTTGCGTGCAATTTGGCGCCTGTATCAAAGTCAAGTAGAGCTGTCATCATAATTCATTTATTAATTGCAAAATAGGTATAAACAATAAACTGTGATCTTAAATAATTATAGTTAAGCACTATTTTCGCTGATAAATCATGCAATCAGTTTTTGTCTTAAAAATTTATATTTACACTTTATAAAACCATCAAACCACCAAAATTATATTATGTCATATCAGATAATAAAATAAATTTGAGTATACGGTAAAATGTCAATTATATAATATTATTATGTCAATGATTAATATGTTTATAGATTTTTGGATTCATATATCGCACAAGAAATAATCATTTATTGATGATGATGATGATGATTTCAATTTTATTTACATCATCACCTCTTGTAAATTTTGTCCAATTCTGTTGGTTCGAATCGTCAGTGAATTTATCTGCTTCAGTGGAAAAGTGATCTTACAGGCAGTTCGGCCCCACTTCAATCATAGGTATTGTTCCTACAACCAAAAATAGCCTTCAAGTGCGTAGTAAGGACGATTCGTTTCGCACCCATCGGCAAGTGAACAATCGCCAGTGTGATATCACCTTATTATTACTCGCGGCTGTGGTCGTTAGGGCAAACATGGATATCATCTAATGGCCCAGTGAAGAGCTTAGCGGAGCTGGGAGTGCTACCTTAAGATTAAATTGACCGCCGAAACCAATGAAACTGATAGGTATATAGGTAGTACCTAAGTAGGTATACGTACAATTTCGTAGACTATGTATACGTATGATATTATAATCTAATAATAATATAATATAATATCTATTTTATTATTATAATTTTTCCCTATTGTGTATAACGTAGGTATATATGAAATAGGTAGGAAATAGGTATGTAGGTATAATGTGGTTAGTAGGTACGCTTGTATGTGTAGTGTCTTAGCTAAGTAGGTATAATAAGCAATAGGCATGTGTCCTCATGTTTAATTTATTACAAATAACCGGCTTAACGAGGAATATAATTAAATACATTACATATACTGAAAAAAAAAAAAAAAAAAAACAACATCAAATTAAAACCTAACTATCATTAAAAAAATAATTTAAATTGGCTGATAAATCTCTGAGATATGAGCGTTTAAAGTTTTAGGTCCCCACCTAAAACTTTAAACTATGGAGGGGATGCTCGATCCCTTTCTCACAAAGCGTGTGTTAGTATATCATTTGTATGACGCTCCTGAGCCGTGACGTCACGGCTCAGCATAGTGCGCTCTCTGTCTAGCATGAAATTTAAATGCTTATATCTGCTTATATTTTATTTATTTTTAAACTAATTTTAATTTTGTTTTCGTTGATGGGCTCTATTTATGATCAGCTTTTTTAAGAGGTAATAAAAAAAAATCATCATGCCTATTCTCTTTACAGTAAGGTAGGTAACCTAAGAAGATTTTCTTTAGGTAGGTACAATATAGGTACCTACTTGAAGTTTCTAAGTTACAACAGTACTATATTTACTGGACTTATCCTTCTCAAACATTGCTGTCGCGGTTGTGGCATTGTGAAAAAGTTTACTTAGATATCGACTTTGAGTAGAATGAGGTAAGATTATAAACAAAAAAAAAAATTACGACCTTATTTACAAATTTCTTACTTATTGGCCTGTTTCTGCTCAAACATGCTTCTCGATTTTACGAGTGAAGTAAAATGTTGAAAATGTGAAAATGTGTGAAAGAGGGAACAATGGCCGGTGAGCGCGGCCTTAAACCGAAATTCATATAAATCCATTGGGGTTATACAAACTAAGAGGCAAATTAAATCCTAATATCATTTTAGGAATGTTCACTTTCACATGTTTGGTATGTAAGTATGAATAGGTACGTACCTATAATATGCTCTAACACTACAAAGAACAGTTAGACTGCATTGACGGTAAAATCTAAAAAAAAAAAAATGCTCATTATACTAAATACCTATTTATACCTATAAATCGAAATATGATCGTTATTTTTTTATTTTTAGTAAAATAATAATAATAGATAGTCCCTACTTACGTCAAACAATGTTAAATACTAAGTTTATTGACAAAATTCGTAAAAATAAATGTTTATTTCATAATTTATCTACATTTTTTCTTAATAATATTGTGATTATTTTCAAGAATAAACACACAAAACTGCCAATCTCGCGAAATCTCGAAATTGGCGAGATCTCGCGGTATTGTTATTCATAAACTCGCGAGATTTTGTACGTTAGGACTTTGTTCTCGTGACATCACTATATTATCAAATCCACGCACAAGTCGGTAAAACCCTTGCCGCGTAAATTAATTATTCTCAGAGCTTTCAGAGTGCAAATCATTGACGCGCCAAAATACCGTAACGTCACTTTTCCTGCTTCAACGTCATTGTTTTTAGTATATAAACCGGAAGAGGATGTCAGGAGGTATCAGTTGAAGCTCGTAGCTCAAGCACTCGCATTAACTAAATAATATAATAATATAATCAAGATGAAGATCTTCAGCATCATGTTTGTCGTTTTTGTCGTTCTGGCTTTGTTGGGTGGCACAAGCGCTAGCCCTAAAGGCAAAGGACTGGGCAAAGCCGTTAGAAAGGGTGGGAAAGTAATCGTAAGTACCTATTGATTCTGCAGCCCTTTTTTAATAGATTGGCTGTAGAGCTATTGGGCCCGATTTTGAAGGCACAAGTTAAATTTAGTTTAGCTTTAAAACTTGTTATATTTAAAAAAGCTAATCGGTATTCCAGAGGCACCACTTAAATTATTATAAAAACGTCAAAATCAAATTTTTAAATCGAATGAACGTAATGTGCCGTAAACTACTCAATTCACGTTTAAATGCAGTTTTGCTATTCTGAAGGCACATTTTAAATGATTTTAAATCGTTTTAGTTGCCAAAACAGCTGACATTTTAGCTTATAGGTTAGTTTTTTAACAAGGACCATTTGAGGTCCTCTTTAAAATAACTTGAATTTCAAAGTGAGTTTAAACTCATTATTTGTGTTTTTTGCTCAAAAAAACAAACGTGTCCTAATGATCAACATACAGATAAACATATCAAAGACTTAAAATCGTATTGGTTCGACGGGAAATGTGATCAAATGTGGATCAAACATGATCTACTTTTTGCGACTAACAAGTGGCACCAGTAATAGAAAAGTAGATTATACTTATCTGCTTTATGGTTGAAAACAATACAAGACAATACATATTACAAGATCTAGATGCGTGATGGACCCTGAAGGAATTATTATTATGCATCTCGAAGATGCGTTTATTCATTCCAGTGCTGTAAGAAAACTGCATAACATAGAGTTGGAGCTAAGGAGAACACACCAAGGTCAGCACCTACCAATACGTAAGATTCGCGGCGCCCGGCGGTTTTCTATTTTCCTATAATAAAAAATGTCTTTTGTCGGTTCGCATAGAGCACATCACTTACTGTTAAATTTAATCAAGATTGGTTCAATGGTCTAGTTATGTTGTGATAAATTGTTGAATAGGTACGTAGACAGAGTAAAGGGTGTTTCTATTGAAGCAGGGATGAGAGGAGCTGAGATGAGTAGACTTCAGTAGTGGAGACGAACAGATACGTGTAGTCGTGTAGCAGAGACGAGCGGAGCGGGAGCATGATCCAATAGCATAACTTTATACTTCGCTCCTTTCAGCTGCGCTAATCTGCTTGCCATACAATTAATTCCCTGTCTCCGTTATGATCCATTGAAGCAGAGCGGAGACTAGATAGCATGTCTCCTGCCCACTGTCCTGGTCTCCGTCTGTGCAAATGTCTTAAGTAGCTAACAGACGAGACGGACTTGGCTGACAGACCGCCGTCCAACCAATAAGAAAAAAAAAAAATACTTTTTCCCCTTTCCGTTGGTTGTCATCAAAATACACATGTCTGTTAGTACTTATATATCCAAACTAATAATGCACACTACTACCTTACCAAAGGGCATTATAGTAGGATCAAAAAAAGTAACTGAAAGAGAACCCATACTTATTTCATTCATAATAATTCAATGGTGATGAGTAAAGATCTCGCTCTATAACATTACAGAACAGTTACCAATTCTTCGACCAAAATAAAATGAATGGACGGGCTATAACCATTGAACTTGCTCAGTAAAAACGAGTCAAAACCGTCAGACATACATATACTTCAACACTTAATTATAACCATGTAAGTACAGTACTTTTGTTACAAAAAATAGATAGCGGTTTTTTGTTGTGTATTTACACTTCGGGAAAGCACACGAAGGCATAATTTTGTCAGATGTTTCGTTATACACTTCCTACGGCTAGAGAGTGACTGAAACAAAGTGAGCGCTGGCGCTCATTTTGTAATCTTCAAAAATGCGCTTCTTCTGGGCCTGTCCATCAATTTTATTTTGGTCGAAGTACCAATTGGCACATGCGAAAAGAAAGAAATAATGCTCATATGACTGTTCCATTCCTTGTGACCGGCCTACACTACACTGTTTACAAGTCACACTCACAACTTAATGCGGTGTGGACAGAGTAGTTAATAAAAAACCATAAAATTGTTTTTACTTCCAGGTGCTGCTTAAAGCTACACAATCTCAGCATCGCACGAATGTCAATACATCACCCCCATGAAATAGTACTGCAAGGAATATCCTAATACTACTCTACCGAGTAGTACAGCTATGTCCGCTGTCCATCAATCTGCTGTGACTTCAGAGTTATAATGATTTGGGTAGATTCTAGCAAGGTTCAGAATGCAAAATACATAGACTACAATATTTATATAATTGAAAGATGCCATTGATAATATAAGTGGATTTAATAATATTTAGTAGGAAAACTGTAAAAATGTTTCAAAACTTAATCTCTTTGAAATAAATACTACATAAATAATATATTTTTTTTATTTCATTTACATTTAAATACATATGTCAAATAAATCCAAAAATATTTGTTATTCACTAATATCTATTCAAATAACCCACCCCTAACCGTTCCCGGCACAAAGGTACCCAAAACACTCGCTGCATTACCACATTGGATGGCAATGGCCAACCTTTGCACCAGGAACGAGCCAGAGCGGGAGTCACCACACTTTATCTTGAGCCTGTGCCCTATCTCCGAAATGAGCTTCTTGCTCAACGGGCTCGAAATTGTAACACGGCTCCAACGCCGCGTACTTTTCCCTTTTCTTATCAGCGGCATATTCCGCCCTGCTGACGGTGAGTGGACGGTGCGACTCAGGTGGCTGGCTGCGACAGTGCTGACGCAAGTAGCATCCCATATCAGGCACTTCCCGTTCTTCCAAGGCACGAGAGTCAGCCCGTCCGGCCTCTTCCCGTCAGACCTGCAGAGCCCGGAGGGAACGTTTGCTGACACAAAGGCTCTCCGTACTATGTCATTGAGTGCATGGATCCATTCATCGTGCTGAAACCAAATAATCTAATTTAATACTTGGCAAGATCGAATAGAAAAACAGCAGTCGATAATGGATTATCTTTTCATTTTCAATTGATTCGCTTTGAATTTGTTAGACCTTGCTAACATTTTAAACAAGTGGAAGTGTATTGCGCTGCGAAATTTTGAAAGTGACCCGTTAAAAACTACATTTGCTTTTCACATTCAATAATATTACAAAAGCGAGTTTGTAAATGCGTCTGTTTGGTTTCTACTCACAAAAGAACTATTTCTGCTGTAGGAGTGACTAAAATCACGGACTCTGCCTGTCCAGTATATATTCTAGCTACGGCCGTTGACCAGAACGACATAATGCTTTATCATAGTGAGTAAAACCGCGATACACTGCCTATCCAGCATATATTCTAGCTACGGCCGTTTTACCTGATGTTTAGTGATGTTGTAGTGGTAAAACCATGACGCTGCGTCAGCATACTTCCCGCTGTAGATACAATTGATGGCAGCTCTATGCCTGTGATGAATAGGTCAAGAGCCGTAGCATTTTAATCCAACTTAGTTCTAGATTGTGTATTTTCGACTGTCCAGCCAGAGTGGTCGTTGTTTTTTCGGTTATCGTTGACTTGATTCTGTTTTTCTGTGAATTCTGTTGATCCACTGACCAATAAGAGGTTTGTTCATCTTTTTATTTGTGGACACGGAGATAAATGTAAGAAGAAAATAACCAAAAAATTAAATGTTTTTACCAAATGGACGTCATCCGGCAAATTTTTATTTCTTTTTGTGACCATGGATACAGAGTCCTTCAGTCAGAATACTATTGAGGTTTACATGATATTAATTAATAACGTGAAACGACTCTCACAGGGAGAGTCGAGCAAAGTAAGTTGCGGTCAAGTCCAAGTTATTCCCTGATAAAATGGTGGATACTTTACAAGAGGCTTCTGTGGAATTTGGTAAACATCCGAAAATACATGTTTCAGGTCAATAAATCGTTTGACTACACTTGAAAACGGTCGATAAAACTTATTAAACAGTAATTTACTATTATTAAACGATAACACTCGAAATAACACAAGTTTAGGAAAATAATACAATCAGGAGACATGTTTTTTTTTCACGTTGGCGCCAAAACTCCATGAGCCGGCTTTTTTTTTTTTTTTGTTAAAATCTTCATGAGCGTGGATTCAATGTCCTTTACTCGTAATATTAAACAGTTCATTTTGTCTTATTAGCGTCAAACAAGTCATAGTCACAGTCAGAGTCAAGCTAAGTAAGTCACGGTCAAGTCGAACTCATGCCCCTGTAAAGTGGTGAAGACTTTACAAGAGGCTCCTATGGAGTTTTGGAAACAACACGAAAAGACACGTTTCACCTCGTTATATCACTTGCCCACACTCGAGCACGTTTACGAGCACTTAATGAATAATAATTCACCATTTAGTACACATTAACACTCGAAAATACACAAGTTTAGGAAAATAATCCAACGAGCCGACATGTTTTTTCCGCGTTGGCGCCAAAACTCCCATGAGCCGGCTACATATAATGAATTGCCATAGCTATGAAATCTGAATCGAGCTTTTATTTTTCCCAAGAATGTGTTATAATTCGCAAACAAATGTCTAACTTTCATTACCTGTGTTTGTTTTCCGTGGCAAAAGTGTCCCTTTGAACTTTAATAAATAAATTTACTATGGTAACGAAAAATTTCTTGTACTTTAGTGATGTTTTGTAACAATTGAACTGTATGCGAACTATTAACATGTTTCTCTTAAAAATTAACCTGCAGAATAGCTGTAGCACCCGTCGGATCATCATCATCATCATTTCAGCCGTAGGACGTCCACTGCTGGACATAGGCCTCCCCCATCGATCTCCAAAAGGGCCGGTTGGAAGCGGCCTGCATCCAGCGTTTTCCTGCGGTCTCTTTTAGGTCGTCTGTCCATCTTGTGGGTGGACGTCCTACGCTGCGCTTACCAGTCTGTGGTCTCCATTCCAGAACCTTTCGGCCCCATCGGCCATCTGTTCTGCGTGATATGTGCCCTGCCCACTGCCATTTCAACTTACTAATCCGGTGGGCTATGTCGGTGACTTTCGTTCGTCTACGGATCTCCTCATTTCGGATTCGATCTCTTAGAGAAACCCCGAGCATAGCCCTCTCCATAGCTCGTTGTGCGACTTTGAGCTTGCTTATGAGGCCCATAGTGAGAGACCACGTTTCAGTGCCGTATGTCATCACTGGTAACACACACTGGTCGAAGACTTTCGTCTTAAGGCACTGAGGTATTTTGGACGAGAAGACGTTGCGTAGTTTACCGAACGCTGCCCAGCCGAGTTGGATTCGCCGATTGATACAACCGTCGGATACAATTAATAATATAAAAATTTATGAAGTAAAATGTTTACTAAGAATAATATCAATAAGCATTTTAGGTAAAAAGCTTGCAACACTTGCTATTTGCCTAATGAGTGACACCACAGGTAATCATGAAATCGGAACGAAATCGGAAGGAATTACCGGTTTTTTAATGATGTTTTTTCATCTGTTAATTCAAAATAAATGAACAAAAGTAACTCAAATTCCGGTCAATATTTTAGTTTATGGGTGCCTCTAGAATACCAATTGTTAGAAGTTAAACTTATAGTTAGAAATTTTAGTTAGCTTTCTAATTTTAAATGGTGCCTTCAAAATCGACCCCATTGTGGCTTTACCCGATTTTTTAGTGCCACCTCTTTCTTTCCCCCTATTAAGAAAACAGCACCGGAAATAATTAGTTCAGTCTGCCCCCGCTCCGGTATCATGGGGACAAACCGAACTATTTTGTCCTTGTTGTCCCCCAAGGGGACAAGCAGGGGGACAGTCAGAAATTATCCGATTTTACGCTTACGATGGTGCACGCTTGCCTAGAAGAAGTCGATTCCCTCACGAGTTGACACCCAGATTGTAACTATCGAGGACCCATTCAGGCAGCCACAGAAAAAAAAACTGCGCATTCCAGTCTAGCGGTTCAAAATTGCTCTAGATTGGAATCAAAACCATCACACACTGTCACCTTTTGTACCTGACCTGGCTGTCCGATATAAAAATTAACAGGAGAGAATTTGATCACGCAGATCTGATGCACACTCTCCGAAATATATTTTATTTCGGAGAGTGTGCGAAATATATTTTATTAGCATATTTCTGTGATAAAATGTACCTATCCATATGTCTGTACTTACGATGCACAAACTACCTACTTGTATTAACTTTTAAGATTGCTTCAGCCTTTTAAAAGTCCGCACTATAAATATTTTCTTATTTTTGTCTGACATAATTTAACAGCAGAAAATGTCGGTTCCGATTTCTAGATTTTTTAAAGCAATTTAAAAGCCTTTAAAAAGTCTAAAAGCCGTTAAAAGGCAACAAACAGTTAAACAGAGTTACAATTAGCATTCATAACATTAGTGTACATTTTTATAATTTGGCATTATAAAGTTATAAAGGGGTTCACTGAATGGTGGCATTAAACTAAAAGGAGGCCATTTTCCTCGTTTCATGTATGAACAACTTTTACAATAAATACATAAATAAATATTCGGGACATTTTTGCACACACGGTCATCTGACCCCAAACTAAGCACAATGGTACCAATCTTGAAATCGCGAGAAAAATATCAGCTTATTCATTGTATTGTGTGAATGGTGAAAAAAATGTATCTGCATATACTTCTGTTTTTTAGGGAACAGCTGATTTTGATCGTAGGTGCTGGGGAATTTGTATATCGTAATCCAGGGTAGCTTTTTTTTTGTAAAATATGAGTTCGTGCAATGACCTCCTTTCGGCTTATTAGTATACTAAGTAATTTTATGCATATTCTTTCAAAATTGTCTATGTTACTTACCAAATTTTTATTTATGTTGTACACAATAAAGAGTTTCTATCTATCTAATATTATGGTAGTATTAATGCATTTTTTCTTTCTTTCAGAAACATGGTCTCAGTGCTATTGGGATCATCGGCACTGGCCACCAGGTGTACCAAGAAGCTCAAAACCAGGGCTAATTTACCAAAGATTCATAATAACTTTTGAATGTTCTCTTTTTGCCTCATAATTGTGATATTTGAAAATAAATATTTAATTTTAACCCAGCTTAGTCTTTTAGTACTTCTTTCTTCTTCAGAGAATGATGGTGTCGCACTTCTTGTGCATTTGTCAGTAATAGGTAGGTACCTACTTCTTATGTCTATGAACAAAAAAAAAACTTTTAAGTTTTGGCTCTAGATATCTTGTAGACAGTGTCAAGACCAAGGACGTTATATACCTAATGGGAAAACGTCCTTGGTCAAGTCATAGTAGGCCACAGTAGTAGGCCATGGAAGTCTTTAGGGTATAAAACGTCCTTGTAGTAGGCATATACCAATTTTAGTTTTTTTTTAATACTGTATTTATTTATTTTAAACCGTTAACAGCCTCTTATCCCAAATTTGATGGTTTTAAATAAATTTTATTCAGTTAAATTACAATATTTGAGCTGGAAAAAAATACATGCCACAGATACATCTGTGTTTGAGTTTATGATTTGCTTCAAAACAAGATAGAATAAACTTTCCTCGATCAAAAAAAAATCTGAAACAAAGTCGATTTAGTTTATTTTTTTCGTTTTATGCTCTAATGAAAGCTCGTAAGAACCTGGAAATTGCATGTACTGAAAGGCAATTTTATAATTTCCTTTTTTATTTGGATAGAATTTTGATAATTAATAGTTTCGTTTTTTAGTGAAATTAAAAGCGTAAAAAGGTCGCGAGAATTCGCGCGCGCCGTGTTCAGTACCGCGCCAGTCGTCATCGAGGTCGGACCTATGTTCGTTTTTGTCGTTGCACTCCCCCCGCGGGCGTCCTGACTCTTGCGTGGCAAAATACATCGTCGCTATAACTTGGCAGGGGCTGAGGGAGCGTTTTGTTGCCTACGCGACTCGGATAATAGGCCGTTAACCTGAATACCAAATTTCATGTCCCTAAGATCAAAAGCCAAGGACTTTCATACAAACTTTCAACCTCCATTTGCCCCCCCCTAAATTCGGCCCTTTTGCAAAATCCTTTCTTAGCTGACCTCTACGCCCCATAAGAAATCTACCTGCCAAATTTCAGCTTCGTAGGTCAAGTGGTTTTCGAGATTTCGTGATTAATGAGTGAATGAGTGAGTAGATGAATTTCGCTTTTAGCATGGTGTGAGGGTGAGCGTCTTGACAGCTGGCTGGTATTGGTGAATTTGTAGGCGCACGTCACTCCCGTTCCGTTACTTTAAACCAGTAACCTGAACACCACATTTCTACTCCCTAACATCAAAAACATACTTTCATATAAACTACTCTTTAATTCGGCTTTCATTTCTTAGCCATCCATTTCTTTCTAAGTGGATCTCTATGCCCAAATTTCAGATTCATGGGTCAAATATTATTTGAGATTTCGTAATAAATCAGTCATGCAATCATTGAGTGAGCGCTATTGCGTTTTTATATAGATACAGATTGTATATACAGGATTATTGATAATTAAGTATCTAACAACCTCTTGCAGCCAGCTTTTCTCCATCATATACTTAACAACTTTTGTTATAACATGTAAGTAGCTACTATAATTGTTATAGACCCTAATTACTATGTAACTATAGAAACTTGAATTTTGAAGTTGTAGTGTTTTTTTGCAGTATCTCGGACTCCGGTCCACGAGTTCGTGCCTTTTTTCAACTTTTTTTTTTTGTCAACTTTTACATAAAACCATAGATTTCGAAAAATGCAAGGTCAGTGCATAATACTAGTGATTTAACACTGTAAAAAAACGGGTTTTTTTTTCACACGTGGTCATCATCATCATCATCATCAGCCGGAAGACGTCCACTGCTGAACATAGGCCTCCCCCTTTAACCTCCACATTGAACGACAGCTCGCCTTTTGCATCCACTGGATACCCGCGACTCTCACAATGTCGTCGGTCCATCTAGTGGGAGGCCTCCCTACGCTGCGTCTTCCGGTTCGTGATCTCCACTCCAGAACCTTTCCTCCCCATCGGTTATCGGTTCTTCGAGCGATGTGGCCTGCCCATTGCCACTTCAACTTGCAAATTTTAACAGCTATGTCGGTGACTAGTTCTTTGGCGAATATCCACGTTTCGGATCTTATCGCGCAAAGAAACTCCGAGCATAGCTCTCTCCATTGCCCGCTGTGTGACTCTGAGCTTTTCCAAAAGGCCAACAGACGTGGTCATCTGACCCCAAACTAAGCAAAGCTTGTGATATGGCTGCCAGTGACTGATATACTTGTTGTACTATTGTTGTTGTGTTGTACTTGTAGTTCAGATACCCTGTTGACAAAGAGAAGAATGGGGCCAACACACTTTGACAAAAAGCTCTTTGAATCGTAATGTCGTCATAATTTTCGCCATTAGTGTGCGTTAGGTTAGCTTAGCCTATATCCTATAATAGATGCCTGGACTAAAAGCTTTTAGTTTTGACTCACGCTTTAATTTACTACTTTTGCCACGCAGTTTTACCCAGCTTCTCTTTCAATATTCACGGGATAAGAATTGAAAATCATAATGAAACTTATCGTCTATCATAATCAGATTACCTATAAGTATTTTTAATTAAACTCCGGGAAAACTCGTTAGTGATCAAGGAAAATTATGAAGACTTTGTTAACAAAAACAATTTATTTGCTGCTCAACATATAAAATATAAAAAATAAATGAGTGATAAATAATTTATGTTTGGTCTTAGCCCCGGTTACGGACGTTGTTGTACACTTCATGGGCAGTTCCGGCAGCCCCAATAGCACCTAGTCCAGCTTTCTGTAAAACATAACAGTAATAATTAGATATTTTGCTTCTTTTTTTTTCTCACAACAGGAACTAGTTGAACCACAAAGTTGACCACAAAATCAACCATTCCGCACTACTCGAATGCGCCAGCAAAGTCGTATGGAATTTAATTGCTGGTGAGTTTGAAGCCACCAGCAATTTCCTTTGAAAATGAAATAGTCGAGTTTTGTTTCAAAAATAGTCAGGTACAAAAACATTTTTTTCAGAATTTGGCTATATAGGTATCAACTATCAACAGTACAATCATCATTGCCTGGTAAAAAAAAACAACATTAAGCAGCTGAACCCTTCGACCAAAATAAAATGAATGGACGGGCCTAGAAGAAGCGCCTTTTTGAAGATTACAAAATGAGCACCGGCGCTCACTTTCTTTTCAGTCGGTCTCTAGCCGTAGAAAGTGCGACACATAACTTTTGTTACATGATAACGAAACATCTGACAAAATTATGTCTTCGTGTGCTTTCCCGAAGCACACGAAGACACGAATAACACAGCAAAAAACCGCTATCTATTTATTGTAACAAATGTACTGTACATGGTGATAATTAGGTGTTAAAGTATATTATGTCCGACGATTAGACTCGTTCTTATTGAGCAAGTTCAATGGTTATGGCAGTCCATTCATTTTATTTTAGTCGAAGGCTGAACCGATGTTGATGAAATCTGGTGAGTATTTTCATCAGAACAGACACTTTTTAGCCGAGACTTGTACAAATAATGGTGAATTTTGGTCAAACTCCGGGGTGCAGGTAGCAATTCAGTTGGTTGACAACAGGTACTTACAATAAATTTTCCACCTTTCTTGATGGCTTTCACAGGAATCTTTGCTTCTGCTCCTACGAGCAAGGCCAGAGCCAAGAAAACGAAGAAGAATATCTTGAAGAACTGCATTTTGGTTTAAGAAAATTATTAGGTATTTAATATAATGTATAAGGAAGCTTTATCTCCTGTTGTTGTTTGATGAATGATGTTCAGCCATCCCGGCAGAGCGTTTTTATACAGAAAAACAATTAGATGATTTACCTCCTTTGAGGTATGACTTACCAACGCGTTAAAACCCTCTTATTGTTATTCGTGGTTATGCTGACGCGTTGACTTCAATCACATATTATGTTACTGATTTGTTTTACTTTGTGGAAAATACGTCGGCGGATTAATTCTCCCGAATAAAGTGTTAGTAGTAAAGCCTTGGCCAAACTAATGCGTTCAGCTCGCGTCCGCGTTGGTGTGCGCGGTGGCGATCACGCCGCGGCCAATCAGAAGACATCGATGCGTCATAAAGATGCAATATAAGTATGCAAATTTTCAGCAAATTTGTTTAGGAGGAAATAATTCTAATTTAGCTTGTAAGATTGGTATACCTAAACAAACCAACGAACATTGCAAGTCACATATAAGTAAGTTTGTAAAGAAGGTTTATAATTTTCATTTAAATTATTCTTAAATATAAGTAAATACCTATAGCAATATTAATTGCCAACATCCAACAGTATGAAGATACACAGTCATATCGAAGACGACTAAAGTAATTAAGAAAATGCTACAATTTATATCACAAATTTTGCTCAGAGAATAAATTTTATCTTTGAGTAAGATGAAAAGGTTACCAATGAATTACGTACTTAAACGTACCTAATTATATCTAAATGGTTTTTGCCAATTACTAATATTATATTTCAAAACAAGTTATGATTTCAGATAGGAAAATACCTAATTTGTGTGCGAATTTACAGTCATCATTAGTTGTGTTGAAAAAGTTTCTGTAAAAGATTGGATCAGATGAGTATGTATAGGTATTTGTCTTCTTATGCCTTCTGTGATATAGGTAAGTACCTATCATAATAATTTTCAAGTTGTTTTCTGAGAAAAAATAAAAACAACGATTCAAGTCCCATGAGAAAATAGTAATTACAACTATGTCATAGTAGGAAAGTTATTTTTTTTATTGCTTAGAAAAATTGGCGTGGATTTTATTGTGGTCGAAGCTTACAAAGGATGACTGGTAGAAAATACTTACTCTAGCAGTAAAGTCTTCTTATACAAATAAGTTAGAACGTCCTAAAAAAAATCGGACGGACGGACAGACGGACAGACAGACGGACGGACAGAAAGAATTTATAAGGGTTCCTTGTCGGGCTACGGAACCCTAAAAAGGTAAAGACTACACGTTCGAAGTCGAAGGTAACAGCTAGTACTCAGCTTAATTGAAGAGGAGGCAAAATTAGGTTGTTACGTGATCTACGAGCATGATGTCAAGAATTAGAAGTGGGTACGAAAAAGCTATCACATCAAACGGGTTTTCGATAAGCTGCCATTACATGGCCAATTTGGCGTGGGATCCATTATTGAGTATAGGGAAATTGGCGCTGAACATTATCTTCGATACGAGTATCAACAGAATTTAACACGCTCTACTGCAATGCGATTCCGTAAACTTATCTCGCTTGCGTGAGCGCTAGTCTCGCGGTGAGATGTCCGATTGGTATTCTGCAAAAACCACCCACGACCAAAGCCGACACTAGCGCCACCCGAGTGACGGCGCAAGGGAAAAGAACTACACACGAGTGATCAAGCTCGAGACTTTGACGTTAAATGGTATTCCGCAGCTAAATCTAGCGCTCACTCGCATAGTCACCTCACCCATGAATTCGAATTGAAGTGTCAAACAAAAAGTTAGTAATTTGTAAGTGAATATTGCGTGAGTTTATAAATTAGTCTTTCCAAAACAATTTATTTGATTGAATACTAAGTGTTTGTGCCAATAAGAAGGTAAGCAAGTGTAATAGAGATATTTATTCTTGTTGGAATCTGTTAAGAAATAGCTAAAAGTGTGTGATTGTACTTATTTGATTTTTGTTTGTTTTCCAAGAATGTCTCGTGGTTTTCTGCTGCTGAGTAGTCTAAAAGAGGCCAAGGATTTAGACATAAGCGAAAGCCGTCGTCAATCATTTGGTGTGCGAAGACTTCGTCTTTTAACTCGCGATGAAGAGTATATAAAATTATACAGGCTATCAGAGTCACTAATTGATAGCCTGGAAATAGACCTACAACCTTATCTAGTAAGAAGTCAAAGATGTATTTCAATGAGGACAAAGGTATGACTATTACAGACATATTCCCTGTTTTATTCAAGTTTAGAAAAGTTTAAATCGACATTTGTTTAACATTAACAATCTCAAACTTTTCAGATACTTTGCGCGCTATCATTTTTAGCTAACGGTAGCTACCAAAAACAAGTGGGGAGAAATGTAAGTGCATTTCTTTCGCAAGCATCAACATCACGATGCATACATGATGTTGTGGAAGCCCTTAATCATCCTCAAATAGTAAAGAAATATATAAGATTCCCTCAAAATGCAGCAGAAAGACAATATTTGATAACAAGGTATTTTTTGCTCGTAGAACCTATAATTGGATACTTTGTACTACAGAATCAATGGGTATCGTTCATCTTATCATTTTGTATTTCTTTACAGATTTTATGAAAAATTCAATATACCCGGTGTGTTAGCATGCATCGATGGCACATTGGTTGCCATGATAAGGCCTGCTGAAAATGAGGAGCGCTACTATTGTAGAAAAGGCTATCATGCCAGGAATGTCCAATTGGTAAGCTGGATCTACTTCACATTACATATTTTTATCGCTTAAGGATTGGGTTAGAGATTTTTAGGTATTTGCTATTAAGTAGGTATGAAAAATAATGTACAATTACTTGTATAATGTTTTAGTGAAAATATATAATTATGTGTTATGATTTTTAAGCACATTAGAAAATAGTTCAATAAACACAATATGTTGTTCCAGGTGACGGATGCGGACTTAAACATATTACATGCGGATGCAAGTTATGGAGGTGCAACACATGACTCATTTGTTTTCAACAATAGTGCATTACAGGACCACTTGAAAAACTTGATAAACAATGGTCAAGACTTATTCCTACTGGGTTAGTATGTTATTTATATTATTTCACCATATACTAGCTTTTTGCCATGGGTTCAGCGGCTGGCAAACTTAAGAGATCCCACAAACTTACATAATATCACAAATATTGCTTAACGATATTTTAGTATAGAGATTCTTTATTTAAAATTTGAGAAAAACTTGTTAATGAAATTATTTATTAAATTTTTTAGGTGATTCAGGCTATGCACTAAGACGTTACATGATGACTCCTATAGTGCCTACACCTGAGGACAATAGCCCCGAAGGTTTTTATAACAAACTTCATGCCTCTGCCAGAAACTCAGTTGAGAGGACAATAGGGATTCTGAAAGGGCGCTTTCGTTGCCTCTTGGTACACCGAGTGCTTCATTATCACCCTGACATGGTTGCAAAAATTGTAACTGCATGTTGTGTATTGCACAATATTTGCAATCGTGCCGGTCTTGAAGCCCCAGTGTTGTCTCGAGAAGATGAAGAACAGGAAAGCCAGCTTATTTCACAACTGCAGCTAGTACAAAACAGAGATCTGACAGACACACATCCTGTCCCCCAATCGGAACTAGCTTTAGGCTTAGCACGGCAAAGGAATTTAATTGACAGTTTATGGCGTACTCGTCACATTAGGTAATATTCAATTAGTTATAAACGTACATTCAATTAGTTATTAGCTGGGTACGCTGCCAACTGGTAGTGGGCTTGAGCATCTAGATTGTCTTGAAACCTTCAATGGTCTATGGGCAGTCTAACTGTATTTGTAGTGTTAGTTTAAGCTTGTATTTTGTTAAGTTAATAAAGACACTTGCCACAAAAAAGTAATATAAACTGTATTTTAATGTAAAATTTAAATTTTAATTGTTTTTGTTGATATCATGTAATGTTTAATTAGTTATATAAATAAGTATTATGTTCACTAGATAATACTTACAAAGTACAAGTGTAATAGTTACAAAGATTATAAGTAAGACAGCTGCTATTAATTAAGTTGATAAGTATTTTAGTATTAAAATTTCTATTTTTTTTGTTAATTCATGTTCTGTTCAATTTATAAAATAAGGCAACTGCTATTTAGCTAATATTTTAATATTTAAGTATCATAAGCACTATTTTATTAACTTCTGATGTAAATAGAGGGTTGTTATAAGTATGTCTAAAGCCATACTTATAAGCCGTTTAAAGATTATTAGCTCTTTTATCGGGGTTTATAAAACCTAATTTATACTTGTAGTATACCTACTTATATCTAATATACATCATACATACGGTTTTCTGATTTTTACTTAACCTATAAGTTGTAATATACTGAGTTAGCTATCAATATTAAGATAAAAACAGAGTTTTGAACTGTTGTCAAAAAATAAAATATGAAATGCAAGGAACTACAGCCATTCTTTATTACAGAATAACACTTCATAACACTTATTGAGCAATAAACAGTACATCTTTTAATATTACCATTGACAATAATGATTTTAAAGTTAACTTATATCGTTTACAAATCAAGACATGAATTTAGCAATAGATAACTACATTTAACTAAAGATTAAATAGTCTTGAGTCATAGTTTGATGTCCGGCAAGACAACAAAGAATATTTTTATTAGTTAACTTAACACTTAAGTATTACATCAATATGTTTTTAAACATTTCTAGTCATAATTTTAATGGACATGGTTGAATTCGACGTTATTATAATATATATATAATCCAAATCTCAACAAGATCAGTTAGTTGTGAAAAAGAAAAGTAATGGCAGATTGATTTATTTTAAGCTTCTAATCAGCATCTTCGCTTAACATCAGACAAGGTGGCGGTCAAACGCAAGCCTATAGTATAATAATGTTCAATTTCTCGGTTTAATAGCGTCACTTAATGCTCTAAGGCCTTCTCCTAAAGTTTTGAATGCTTCAGCCATCATAGCATTCTGTTGTGAAAACTGCTCATTCATTTTGTTTCCTACATTCGTGAGAGCTTCTAATAATGTATGCTCTCTCTGAGCTGTGCGTTCTAAAACGGCTCTCAGGAGAGATGCATTACTTTCTTCTACGTCCATGCGTCTCTCTTCCAGCCTCACAAATCGTTCTGTGGTCCGGGTAAATAGACTCTGCCTTTGAGATGGTGGTGAGGCTCGAACCCGAGTTCGATGGCGTCTTCTTGGACCTGAATAACAAATATGTTTTTATACCAGCAAGTTACTTTTATTAATGACTAGCTGTGCCCTGTGGTTTAACCCGAGTGGGCGTTCCCTAGGGACCATACATTTTTTCATAATAAAATGTCAAGTATGTTACTTCTTACTTTTTCTATGTAATAAATCAAGTCTATCCGTTTTTCTGTTGCTATGTGAAAGAGGAAAAAACAAACAAGCACACTTTCGCATTTATAGTAGTATGATAGTACAAAAGCTGCGCTCTGTGGGTTTGCATAGATCGTCAGCTACAAAAGTATTTTGAGATTCTATTCCAGTTTGGCTATTGTCAATCACGGAGCTGATGATATTGATACAAAATATTATATCCACCAATACATACTATTAGTTACAGAGGTGCGTTGGCGTTGAGGAGATTGTGTCGGTGTCTGCAACTGAGGAGAACGCCTTTGTATGGCCGGAGCACTTTCAGGCTCAGTGATCTATACAAAATAATACATTGTTTAAATAAGTAGGCCAAGTAAACAACATTAAATTTGATTTTCGGTGCAAATAAAATAAAAATAATTAGATACGTACATCTAGTAATGCAGCTTGACTACTCATGTGAGGTCCTGCATATGATGTCCCTGCCATGGGTTCCGGAGTATTAAGAGTTTCCTGTAATGGAACATAATTGTTTAATAAGTGTTTTATTTTCAAACGTACATAATTTACCATGTTTTAGCATTACAACTGTGTTATTGGTGACCATAATAAGTTAAGGAAAACATCATTACACTATTTTGGTAATTAAATATTTTGTTTATTTCACAATTCATGACTGATCACCGATTGGCTTGACCGATCCTAACGAAATTTGACAAAGAAGTAATATGCTTTATAAGGATTAACATAATTATAATAAATACTCTTTAATACTCAAAATTAAGGAATAATTGGAAAGTAACTAAAGGTTGACTTGTGGCTTGTGGCTGATGCGACACGTTTTGCACCATGAAAATGTATGGTGCTAGTTATAGACTTAATTGGAAAATGTATGGCGACGTCAGCGTCACCCACACTTCGGAAGACCTCGGAAGCAGCGCCATATATTTTCATAGTCAAGACCTATCACATCAGCCGCGATGCACAGAAGTCAACCTTAAGGCTGTATGGTGTGGCTACTGTTTCATTGATAATTATTTTAACAATATTACTTACAGTGGTGTTTTCATATGTAAAAATGACTTCAGGTAATTCTGTTTCTTCTTGACATAAGGAACTATCCACATTGGCAGGAACATCTGAAGTCTCCTGAAAATGGATAATTTGAATAATTTCTTTGACAATCTAACTGTTCTTTGTATGGTAGCTTAGTTTTTTTGTCTTACATGAATAAGTGGCGTTCTCAAGTGAGAATCGCCAGTAGAGAAGCCTTCACCACCCATCATGGCAACTATTCTTTCTTCTGCCGCTGTGAGTTCCACCTTGACCTCAGACCCACCACCAGTCCTACGCCTGTTTGCAGCTCGTAGTGCAGCCTTTTTTTTGGTAGCGCTCTTTTTGTCTGTCCAGTACTAGTAAAATACATTATGATTGTTAGAACATGGACAGCCTGGGATGGTAACTATACGTATCATATATTATTACATTTACTATTATTCTAAGAAAATATGTTAGTACCTTCATCCACTGTTTCCAAGTTTTAGCAGCACCACCTCCAACACTGTTGAGTTGAAGCTGCAATTGCTCCCAAAAGGTTCGACTTCTTTGCCTTGCATTTTGAGTCCTCAGAAAACCTCTCGCTACGTCTTGATTCCTCTCTAGGTTGTCGAGTAGCAGTTCTATTTGAACTATGTTCGGATGGACAGAACGTTCACTAGTGTGGCTGAAATTTGAATTAATGATTATTAATATTGTAAATACATGTACTAAGATACAAAGATACAAAAAAATTAAATTGAGTCACATAACAGAATTATAGCAAGTTTACATAACGAAATACTATTTTCTTACCTCATCTTGTATTATATTTTCTCCCTTTTTGTCTTGTTTTAAATAAATTGTACAACTCTGTGCAACGACTCGCCGGTCTCTCGTTATAAAACAAACTAGTTAAGTATTTCTTTATAAACATAGCGGAGAGCTTTTGGAAATATAACAAAAAATTAAACACTTATGGTCGAGCAGGGTAATAACTTAAAGTTACAAGTGGTGTGTGTGACGAAGTCGCTGTTATCTCGATAGCTCCGGTTAGTTTAACTTAACATTCCACGTTTAATGTGAGAGTTTTTGTGGTATAGTTTGGTTTTAACTCCAAACATCCGAAAAAAATACAACTTGTTTTGTTTTGTTTACGAAAATAATACGATATTTACGGAGTCAATAAACGTCATACTTTTTTTTCTGGCGCTGACGCCCGCTGCGGCAAAAGCCGGCCACGTTATTCTGCCAATATTGTAAAAACCATATTTTCTTGTGTTTTACCATTAACTCAACCCATATTTTTATGTGATATTGCATTATGTCCATTAGTATACTCTATTTTAGTAAAATAACTCACATAAAACGTCATAATTAGGAAATAATTAAAATACGGTAAATTCCGATAATACCGATTCGATTAAAAACGGTGTGTGTCATGCACTAGTAAACTCACCCAAACTTTATGAGCGTCGATTGATCACTTCACTTCGCCCCGTGGCACGTGATTTCTCGGAATACCAATTTGGGTGAGGTGAGCGCCAGAATCGAAGTGAGCGCGGATCACTGGGTGAAGCTCACTCAGTGAGACACATATTACAGAATCGCATTGCTGGTTCTTATTCAGAATATTTCTAAAACCGCTCCAAACAACGACTTGGGAGATTTTTACACGACGCCCCAAAAAGGTATGTTATGTTTTAAAAGTTCATGTATTTTTTTATACCTATGGTTTTCTTAATTCCAAGATTAGCTCTAGTCTATCCGGTCCGGTTGTGACCGCGCTAGTGAGGTGATAAGCTAAGTGAATCTGTATTTTTCTTGTCGATTAGGTTACTATAGAGAAATTTTAAAATATTGAGTGATCACCCTTGACTGTAGTGCCTTACCGTCATGATGACTAATATTTTTTTATTGCCTCATTAAAAAGTTGATCATAAATAGAGCCCATCAACGAAAACAAAATTAAAATTAGTTCAAAAATAAATAAGATAAAAGCAGATATAAGCATTTAAATTTCATGCTAGACAGAGCGCACTATACTGAGCCGTGACGTCACGGCTCAGGAGCGCCATACAAATGCTATACTAACACACGCTTTGTGACAAAGGGATAGAGCATCCCCTCCCTATCCCCACCTAAAACTTTAAACGCTCATATCTCAGAGATTTATCAGCCAATTTAAATTATTTTTCAGTATGTGTAATGTATTTAGTTATATTCCTCGCTAAGCCGGTTATTTGTAATAAATTAAACATGAGGACACGTGCCTATTCTACATTTTGACATTTATCCAATAATCTTATAATTGCATTTATCTGTCAAAATAGGCAACAAAAATTCACATTCACTTAGCTTATCACTTTACTTGCGCGTTTTAAATTACATTATTATTACTTTATGAAATTATGTTCTTTCTCTTTTTGGCTTTATAAATATGTATTTATAAATATGAAAATTATTACAAACGGAACTTCTTTTAGCAAAGAGACTAGCTCAAAGAGAACAAGAAAAGAAAGAGAAAGAAAGAGTAAACATGTTTATGCATTAAAAGCAGACTTTTATGCACTAGAGCATAAAAAGCAATTTAAGTTCGCTTACACCAGGCATACACAAGGAGGCTTAGTCCCAGATTTGATAGTTTTCGAAAACTTTTTTCGTTTACGTTTTGTTCCATACATTGCTGGGCTGAAAGGTATTCGAAAACTTTTTTCGTATTAGAGTGAAGCAATCTATACCGCCGATTTTAGTTCCTCCGCGTTTCCACTGGAGGCGCTTTACTAAGATGTATGGAACAATACGTAAACAAAAAAGTTTTAGAAAACTATCAAATCTGGGACTAAGCCCTCTGGACTTTAAGAGCATTAGAATTGAAATACATTAGTGGGCGAAATATGAATTTTCGACACGTTAAATACGTCGCCGTACAAATTTCAATATCTAAATTCAAATTTAGTGTTGAATTCGATATATATTATAATTTTTATTTATATGTCTAATATTAATTATAATTTATGTAATAATATAATAATATAATTTTGTATTTATAAATAATTTAAGTTAGATTTATATTTATTGTAATTTGTTGTTTTGTATATTATCTTGTAAAACTTTGGTATTTCTAGTTATTTCTGTTTGTCTTTTATAAGGTGTTTTTGATGCACGCCTACCTACCATTTGTTCCAACCTGGTGGATGACTGGTAGAAAATGCTTAGCATTAAGTCCTCCAATTGTACATATCTACTTAATTTGTAAGTGTGCAATAAAGTATTAAATAAAAAATAAATAAATAAATATTCATGTAGTATCGAATATGCGTACTCCGCCCACAGGAATTGTACCATATTCACATAGGTACCTACTTACTTTTTAACATTTTACGCTTTAGTGCCAGAATCAACAAATTAGGACAAAATCAACATGTTTTATAGCGACGTAATGACATCTGCATTAAAATTGATGTTTACAATTTTTATCTCGTTGAGAATATGAGATAAGACACATTTCTCGAAAGTCGCATGTTTTATCCCTTGTTTAAGCTTGTTTACACGAGTGATGTAAAGTCCCGGCTCCGCCACCTGGCATATAAAAACTTAAGCCAATAGTTCATTTAGCAGTTGTGACGACGAACCTTGCATGCAAAGTTAATGTGCCAAAATGAAATTGAGTGCGGTATTATTTATAACTATCGTGTTAGGAGCTTTGTTAGCTGGTCATGCTGAAGCTGCTAAAATTCCTGTGAAAGTAATTCAGAAAGCTGGAACAGCTATTGTGAGTATTTCCTCCCATTAGTCGAAAGAGAAAATATTTCCAGATATTGACCATGAACACTGAATCTATGACCATGAACCATTAAAACTTCAAGAATTTACAGAACACCCAGCCTTAGCCATCTGGAAATGTATGTCAATTATTTATTGTTTTTAATCCTATAAGTACACCTCTATGCATTCGCCTTTTTTGCCGAAAAACTTATTTAAAGCTCTTTGCACATTGAAATATTGAACGCACATGAAAAAAAAAAACAGACAGTCAAATTGATACCCTCCTCCTTTTTGAAGTCGGTAAAAATGTAGCGTCTCATTGTATTATGTTGTGTATTTAGTGGTCATGGTAATGGTCATAATGGATGACGTGTTCGAGATTGTTCGAGGGTGGGAAAGTGATATAACGCGGTGAAACATGTAGTTCCGTGTTGTTTCCAAAGCTCCATAGAAGCCTCTTGTAAAGTCTCCACCACCTTACTAGTGCATGTCTTTGACTTAACCGTGACTTACTTTGCTTGACTCTGACTGACTTGTTTGACGACATGTCATCAAGCTTGATATTAATTTAATACTTGACACTGGCAAATACAAGAGTGCGACGCCAAAACCCTCACATTATATACATATTTTTTTATAATATATAATAATACCTAGGTACAACATACTATTATTGAATTCATTGTTTTATTAACTTTTTATTTTGGCGTCTAAAAGAGACAAAACTGGCTACCTATCTTTAAACTACGGAGGCAATAATTACTATGTTTGAGAAAAATAAGTACCTAGATAACATAATGTTTCAAAATTACCAAAGGGTAACCATCGAAGCCATAAATTAACATACCTACTACATTATTACATTTTGTTGAAATCTTACCATCTATCTAATGTTTTCACACCACCTGCTCGACAATGTCCAATCAGATATTTTAAAAAACAATATCTCTTAAGGAATATAAAGTTGTATGAAACTCCCTAGGGAATAAAGTGATATGAATTTGGAAAGTCAAATTCATGTGGAAAATCGTCAAAACTCAAAGTAAAAAAACGCCCATATGGCATTGTAAAGAGGTTTGTTCGAAAATCGAACAGGCCACCGTAAACAAAACTAAAAAAAAAGAAGTGCGTTTTCAAACAATGTGAAACAAAAGACGGTGTTTGGTGCTGTGATTTTTAGTGAAACCTGGCTTTTTATTGGCTCGCAGAAGGTGTGAAAAGTAGAGTATGCTCCTTTGGAATAAAGCCTGTCTTCGTCTTGGGCAGCTTGAGCCCCTCGCTTCACTCAGGACTCTATATAACTCCCTCGCTACGCTCGGAAGTTAACTCTAGAGTCCCTCGATACGCCCAGGGTTTAATATGCCGATTCCTTTATACACCTCAGTGCACCTCAGTCCCTTAGTGCATAATCTACTAATTTTAATAAACAATAATAGAGAAACCGGTACAATAGTCATTAAAAAAAAACTTAAGAAAAACTAATAAAACGAAGGTAAAATCAAAACAAGGGGTTGCCATTGTGTTGGCTCTACATTGCTATAAACATTCATATTCACGGAAGATTTTTTTTACCTTTACATTTACAGTTTTCCCTAAAGCCTGAAATGAAATGTAAAGAGGGCAAAGAAGTCTTTGAATTTGCATGGAATTTTCCTACGTTTATTGCAAAATGGACAGGTACTGTTGGGAACACAAGGCGTAGCATTAAAAAAACATAAAGTTAGCCAGTAAGTTAACTGGTAAGCTTCAGGTTAATATTTTCATACAAAAAAATTATTTAAATTCTGATTTTGTAATAGCACTACCGTTAAATTTAATTGTAATGTATGGGTAGGTAAATAAGTTGTAAATCGTAATTTTCCTTGGAAACCAAATCTTGGTGCTTTGATCGTAGCAGTACAGAAATTATTAAGAATCAACTTCTCACGTTCCTCGGAAGGGTGTATAAGCCGGAATGAGGTATTTACTAATATTTTTTTATTACCTCATAAAAAAGCTGATCATACGAAAACAAAATTAAAATTAGTTCAAAAATAAATAAGTTATAAGTAGGTATTTTAATTTCATGCTAGACAGAGAGCGCACTATACTAAGACGAACACTATACTAAGCGCACTATACTATGACGTCACGCCTCAGGCGCGCCATACAAAATTAAATGCTACACTAACACACGCTATGCGAGAAATGGACAGAGTATCCCCTATCTATTTTAGTTAGATGCACTAATAATATCATCTCTAACGCAACGCGTGGTTTGAACCCTTTGCTTGAACCATTTGAATTTGCTTTTTATCAATAGAAAATCTTTCATTTCGCATGGTATTTTCGTGCGAAATCATACGAGCGATTCAAAAATCGAGCCCCTGACTTACTCTTTTCGACTTGGAAGTACCTATTGTTGATGTATAACTAAAGCTTTCCTTTTCAGGGCAATACTCTAAGAGCGATTAACGTAGCCAGCACCGTCCATGACATCGCAAAAGCTTTTCAACCTAAACCTAAGAAGAGAAAGCACTAGAAACGTTTATGGAAACCATTCTACTTCTAAATAACTAGGTAAGCATTTACTATTTTACAAATAATTATGTAAATTTTCTTTGGTTGTACTCTCAGACCAGACAAACAAGAGAGATATTTATGGTTAGGTGAGGTGGCGGGTGCGAACGCATCAGGCCTGAATCAGGCTTACCATGTAGGTGGACCATCGCTTGTTTGCCACTTATTCTATAAAAAGAGGAAGTACGTTTCTCGGAAACACCGCGGAAAGTAGCTCATTTCATATTTTGCAGGTATCCAATGTGTTTGTTTACCGGTGTCGGAGCCTAAAATGGTAAAATATAATTATGGTAAATTTTATCGACAAATCAATATTTTTTTATTTTTTTTGGCTGCCCATTTTGGACTGGCAGCTATATTTTTTTTTTGGTACGAACCCACAGGCTCTTGTATTAATTTAGTCATAACTTCCCATGTAAGGGTCCTATTGACACAAAAAGGTATCATTTGATAGCTGAATGTTATACCCAATAAAACAAAGTTTTTTTATTTTAAATTTTCATTCGATAATAGGATCAAAAAAATCCAAATAAAAAATATTAAGAAAAAAAAAAACTAAAAAACTGCTTTTTACAAAAATCTAGGCAATCAAATCAATTTATTTTTTTAAAATTTAATTAGGTAGTACATCATGTAAGCTTTCTAAAAGAGTTATAATCTAATTTCTACACTCTACACATACAAACACACAGCCTCTCAAAATTACACAAAATACACTATCAATAAATACAACACAATTGTACAATATGTTATCATTACTTTGAAGCTATCACAGTCGTATAATGATACAATAACAGCTGGTTTATGTCAAGCTTTTCTGTGATCTCCGATATTTTACGCGAAATATGGATAAGGACCAACAAAATATTTTAAGTGCCCTCATAGATGATCTAACAATTTCTAAACCTGTTACTTGTGATCCAGAGTCGTGTATATCACATGTCACTGTGAGTAAAACTACTCTTAGTATACTCTCTCTTAATATTAGAAGCGTTAACCGTAATTTTGACTCCCTTGAAGTATTAATCAGCAGGCTCGGTTTTCAGTGTGATTTGGTGATACTTACTGAGTGCTGGATAGAAAATTGTAAACCGTTTCCCCAACTTAATAACTACAAATCAGCATTCACAAAAAACTGCTTAAACCAAAACGGAGGCATCATAGTTTACACGAGGGTAAACTTAGATATAGTTATAGAGGAACACATTTTTAAAGAGGCAAACTGTCTTTTGATAAAGTTGGGTAGTAGCACTGCAATAGTGGCATTATACAGGTCACCTTCATTTAAATGTATTGAATCCTTTATCACAGATCTAGATACGCTATTAACACACATAGAAAAATACCATACTATTGCAGTACTAGGTGACATTAATATTGATATAAGTCAAGACAATGCCGACGTAAACTCCGATAAGTACATTGAGTTGCTAGCAAGCCATGGTATACTCCCAAGCCACAACATGATAACCAGAGGTCACAAATGTCTCGACCATATGATGTTGAAAACAAAGATGGAATTTACAACGATTGTTATCAAAGCAGATGTTACTGATCACGCACCGATTCTTTTAAATATTAAAAACAAACATAATAATCATTCATTTCCCGTAAGAAAAACTACATTAAAATCAAATTTTCCTGAGATAAGCGATCAAATTAAAGCAACAGACTTTGCAAATATCATACATGCAACTGATGCTAACGTGGCCGCTGATCTACTTGTCAAAAAACTCAGCGATATTATTAAAAACAATACACGTACTTGTAATGTTTCTAGTAGTCAACGCTTAATAAAACCGTGGATTACAAAAGGTCTGCTTCGATGTATCCGCACGCGAGATAGGATGCATTATAGTCTAAAACAAAACCCTAACAATGCTACATTGAAAATATCCTATTCTCGGTACAGAAACTACTGTAATGACTTACTTAAAAAACTAAAAAATACCTATCATAAGACTGAACTTGACAAAAATAAAAGCAACAACAAGAAAACTTGGCATCTCATAAAGCAAATTACTCACACAGAAAAACAAAAAACAGAAAATAAACCATTACTAAGAATTAAATCGAATCCACTTGAATCTATTAACCATGTTAATGAATATTTTGCAAACATTGGTGCAAACCTAGCAAACCAAGTTACTTGTAGCTCTCACAACATTGATTATGATCAGGTTTTGTTTAAAATAAGTGCCAAATTACCAGCTCAAGTTAATTCAATTGGTGTTCTGTCCACTGATGACATGGAAGTATTAGGTATAGTTAATGGACTAAAAAACGATTGTGCTACAGGTCATGATGGAATCTCAACCAAGATAATAAAACAGTCTGCGCCAACACTAGTGCCTTTGATCACACATATTTGCAACCAAAGTCTGACATCTGGTAAATTTCCGCAAGTGTTTAAAACGTCTATAATCACTCCTCTTCATAAGGGTGGGAATAGGGACAGTGTCAATAATTATAGACCAATTTCTATTTTAACAGCACTTTCAAAGATTCTAGAAAAGGTTATAAACAAGCGCCTTATATCTTATTTAGAAACATATAACATACTATCTACGTGTCAGTTTGGCTTCAGAAAAGGTAAATCTACTGAAAATGCTGTAACAGAACTAATTAATTATACTGTGGAAAATTTAGATAAAAAAAAGAAAGTAATTGGTATATTTCTGGATTTGGCCAAAGCTTTTGACACTGTTTCTATTCCTATTCTTTTGAAAAAGTTGGAGTGTATGGGTATTCGAGACAATGCCCAGAAATTAATGCAAGACTACTTGACGGGAAGAACTCAGAGGACTAAAGTTGGTTCTGAGATGAGTAGTGATGCTTCTGTGATGTATGGAGTACCACAAGGTAGTGTACTGGGGCCTACTCTATTTCTTACCTACGTGAATGATCTGTGTAACTTAATGTTAAGCCACGGAAAAATATTCTCTTACGCCGACGACACTGCTTTAATATTTGTAGGAAACAGCTGGAGTGAAGCCCGGGCCCATGCTGAGCAAGGGTTACAGAAAGTTATGGAATGGCTGAAGAACAACCTTCTTACCTTGAATGTCGATAAGACTAAGTACATTACGTTTACGTACCCACATAGTAAAAAGTCTAATATAGAAATAAAAGCCCACGACAATTGCTCTGCAAACGGTAACTGCAGCTGCACCAAACTACAGCAAACCCAAATGATTAAATATCTAGGTCTCACAATTGATAGTACGTTAAGCTGGAAACCTCACATAGACATACTAAGTAAACGTGTACGTAAACTTATATTTGTGTTCAAAAACTTGCGTGACGTGGCCGATCATGAACTTCTCTTTAAAATTTACAATGCTTTATGTAGATCGATAATAACATACTGCATCACAGCCTGGGGCGGAGCATGCACAACTCATATGCTGGCTCTTGAGGTAGCGCAGCGAGCTGTGCTTAAAGTGGCTCTGAGAAAACATTTTCTCTACCCTACCTGCCAACTATATAAAGACTGTCAAGTCCTCACGGTTCGGCAACTTTATATATACAATTTAACGTTGGCACAACATAGAAGTATAGATATGTATAGTTTTAGTTTTAATATTCACAAAAGACGCAAGGATAGAGTGCTGCGTGAACTTAAATGCAGAGCACGATCCGCTCAAAAACACAAAATATTTCTAGGTTCTTATATTTACAACAAAATTAATAAACATATAATTGATTTCGTCATGATGAATTGCTCTGAAGCCAAAAATTCCTTATTTGATTGGATATCTAAATTAAACTACTTGGAGACTGAAGAGTTGCTTCAGATTCAGGGATAGCAGTTTGTACCAACCACCCCTTCTATTACACACACACATAGGCATTTCTACGAACCCTTGTTTTATGACGCTATAATTACGAGGATGCCTGACCCCCCCCCCCCCCGCACACACACACACACACACACACACACACACACACACACACACACACACACTCACACATACACACACGCACGCATGCACACACATACACATTTTATTACTACTAACATTACAATAGTTAACTTTGTTTATTTTTATTGCGCTAAATTGTTCTCTGAAGGTATACAGATACCTACAACACAAGCTTTGCTTAGTGTAGGTTCTGTGGACCAACCTACATGTTATCTTAAGCCAAATATTGTGTATATACCTAAGTACTATAATGAAAATAATAAGTAGCTAGCTTAGTATTTTTAAGTATTAAATTTAGTGGCTTTTGTATCAATGAAATAAATAAACTTAAACTTAAACTTAAAAAAAAGACAATATTGATGTAAGTAAGATAGTTCAAAAGATATGATATGTTGAATATGACTCTAGGTTACTAGCAATAAAAAAAACCGGACAAGTACGAGTAGGACTCGTGCTCTGAGGGTTCCGTTGGACAGAAACTTCAGAGCGCAAGTCCAAAAAAAAAACTGAATTTAAAATATTGAAAGACAAACTTAAGTTTGTAGTTGACAGTAAGGTTCTTCCATACATTCCAACTACAAAATGTAAGTTTGTAATAGCAAAATAATTATTTTTAAATGATATAACTTCAAATTTATAACTTTCGGATTTATTCCTATATATGTATTATGAGACCTTGCCTCTTGCCAAATTTCATGATTCTAGGTCAACGAGAAGTACCCTATAGGTTTTGATTCCCCTGTGAAATCGCAAAATATACGACATAAACGTTCATATCTTTTGATTGCTTTGACTTACAACTTTTATTTTTTTTACAGCCGAAAGAAACCGTAGACCCAAGTATTTAGTATAAATTTCAACTTGCTACCTTTACGTGTTCTTGAGAAAAAGGGTCTTGACAGACGGACAGACAGACAGACAGACAGACAGACGGACAACGAAGTGATCCTATAAGGGTTCCGTTTTTTCCTTTTGACGTACGGAACCCTAAAAAGTCAAAAATAATGAGCACTGCATTTATTTAAGCAACAAAATTTAAAATTACAAATGTATCTTAGCCATTGCTCAAAATGACCACCCTGTTGTTGTAAGCAGGCAGTTGGTCTAATAGCAACATGTTGTGTTGCGCGCCGGATCATCTACTAGTCTTTTCGCAACTCATTCCCGACATGCAGTATTTTTTGTATCAATACATAATTATTGCTGCATCATTTAGCCATCATCTGCACTAAACAACGGCGTACCTTCTTGTACTGATACTGTGACGTCCAGCTACACGTACCTGCGGTGTGTAAATGTCGAGAGATTTTCTTTAGAACGCGGCAAAAGGCAAGCCTAATTTTCAATTAAAAAAAAAACAATGCATCTATATAATTATAAAAACTCTTAACCTATATCCATCTATTGATTGAATTTATATACTAGAAGTAGACTCGATAACCTGTTTGTAGCCTTTCCCACGGCTGACAAAGAGCTTTTTCTTGTACAAAGACATAGGTATACATACTAGGTAGGTACATGACTTTCGTTTTTCTGCAGCTTCAAACGTAATCCTGGTGTATTTTATATTTCGTACCCTATCCGACTACATTGATTGTCTGCCAAGAGTGCCAAGGAATCATGCTTCACGACGTAGATATCCAAAATAAGGAGTTTAATGATCCCTAACCACATTGTTCACGGAATACATTATTAGGACGATAAAAAGAAAGGCTTTCTTTTGTTTGCTTACCGTCTTTACAAAGTAATACTTTAGGTCTGGTTGTCTGTTGGTTCTGTGGGGCTTAGTCCCAGATTTGATAGTTTTCGAAAACTTTTTTCGTTTACGTATTGTTCCATACATTTTATTAAACTTGTTAAAACAGCGGAAACGCGGAGGAACTAAAATCGGCGGTATAGATTGCTTCACTCTAATACGAAAAAAGTTTTCGAATACCTTTTAGCCCAGCAATGTATGGAAGAATACGTAAACGATAAAAGTTTTCGAAAACTATCAAATCTGGGATATGTTCGACTAATACTGTGCTACTACCATCAGATTAAGATCTCCCTGAGTAGATATATATATTGGTATAGGTAAGATAATATAATATACCTACCTAACTAGTAGATTAGGCCTATTCTATGTTCCTAAAAAGTTTATACTTTTTTATTTCTAAGTATATATTATAACTAGCGACCCACCCGCCCGGCTTCGCACGGGTGTAATTAACGGGCGAAGCCGGGGCAAGTCACTAGTTATATATATAAACCTTCCTTGAAAATGTATCTAACTAAAGGTGAAAACCGCATCAAAATCCGTTGCGTGATTTAGGAGGAGTTAGCAGCCATACAGACAGACAGACAGGCAGACAGAGAGATGGAGATTAGATGCTTATAACACGTTATTCAGTGCCTAAACCTGTAACATCTTTACTATAACACGATAAAAGTACTGTTTCATATTAAATTTTGTGATACAACTGATTTTCACGACTTCTCGGTTGGTCTTTTAGTAAATATCTCTACATAGTATAAATTAGTCACTTTCCGCGTCTGTCTGTCTGTCTGTATGGCCGCTAACTCCTCCTAAACCACGCCATGGATTTTGATGCGGTTTTCACCATCGGTCAGATACATTTTCACGGAAGTTTTAAATGTACAGTTCCGCGGTCACATCGCAAGTAAGGCCAAGCTCGCATCTAAGAAACTTGGTGTGCTCAACAAGGCGAAGCGGTACTTCACGTCGAGACAAAGACTCTTGCTTTACAAAGCGCAAGTCCGACCTCACATGGAGTACTGCTCCCATCTATGGAATGGAGCACCCAAGTATCAGCTTGACCCACTCGATGCATTACAGCGTAGAGCTGTCAGAATTGTCAACGATCCCAAGCTCGCTGAACACCTTGAGCCACTCAGCATGCGCAGAGACGTCGGGTCTCTTTGTATCTTTTATCGCATTTACAACGGGGAGTGTTCTGAAGAACTGTTTGATCTGATGCCGGCGTCGCGGTTTTACCATCGCACTAGCCGCCACCGCCTGAAGGCTCATCCACACATCATAGATCAGTGGAAATCGCACACTGTGCGATTCACACGATCCTTCTTGCCTCATACCTGCAAAATGTGGAATGAGCTACCTTCTACGGTGTTTCCGAGAAGTTACAACATGGGGTTCTTCAAAAGGCGAGTTAATAGAGTTCTAAAGGGTCGGCAACGTATTTGTGATGCCTCTGGTGTTACAAGTATCCATAGGCGACGGTGACTGCTTACCATCAGGCAGCCCGTCTGCTTGTTTGCCACCTATGGCATAAAAAAAAAAAAAAAAAAAAAAATATATATAACTAGCATACCGCCCTGGCTTTGCACGTAAATTACACCCGTGCGAAGCCGGGCGGGCGGGTCGCTAGTTGTTTATAATATTGAGTACAATGATCATAGTTGATAGGTACTCATCGTTATAAACATTTTTTTATAGTTTTAGGTATGTCTCTGTAATTTAGTTAGGTAGTTTAAGTATAGGAACTTCGTTTAAAAAAAAAAATTCTAACATTCATATGCAATGATTTAAAGGTGACAAATATGTTAAAACCGAGTCAGTTTCCATTCAAAAATTGAGCTGAAAGTATTATTATCACAACTTACTTTTGCTACCTAACCAACCTTTGCTAATTTTAGTCCATGTGTAACCATAATATTTTTTTAAACATGTATTTTTGAATCTTACTGTAGTACAATTTTTAATTCGGTTATATAAACCCTTTTTGGTTTATCATACTCTTTCAAAATAACACTGCAGATAATTTATTGAGAACAATAAACTGCAAGCTTGTAAACAAGCCTACTATTAAAAGGTTTATTTTATAGGTATCATGTTACCGTCCGTCGATAAGTAAATACAATACCTTTTGTTCTCCGGGGCTTCACAAATTCCCTACGCGGTTTGACTGATGAACGATGTCAAGTTTTCCTGTTTGCTAATTATTTCGTCGAAGACATGTATACGACGTTAATTGTTATGCTAAACTTCTTTATGATTGGGCAAGTGCCTTTATTAACTGAACAAAATACAAGCTAAAACTAACACTATACAAATACAATTAGACTGTCTATAGACCGTTGAAGGTATAAAGACAATCCATATGCTCAAGCCCACTAACAGTTGGCAGCGTACCCAGCATGCTGGCGGCATTACCACGTTGAATAGCAATGCTTATGCGTTGAGCCAGAAACACGCCAGCATTTTGGTCACGCGTCGCATTCACCAGGCGCTCTGAATGATTTTTGAAAATGAGGTGAGCTCCCGGTCCTCAAGGGCCCAATGTCTCAACCCCAAACGCCTTAAATATGTAACCACTGCCGAGGTTAGCATATTTGCGTCGCTTGTGCTGCTCTGCCGAATTGGCAGCCGCGCCAGCCCTACCTTGTGTTTTCTAAACTTCATGGGTTGACATGTTATAATATGGATATTATGGTAAGTACAATTGTTTACATGGGTCTTACGGCTACCTGTATTAAGCGATTCTATTTAGGTGATACGAAAAGTTGTGCGACCGCAAACCGTATCTCGGTGTGTTTACTTAATTTTCCGCATTGTGCTGTTTCAGCGCTGTTACGGGCCCGCGTGAAGGGGAAGTAAGAGGAAGGGCCCATCCATTGATCAGTGAAACTTAGATTACCATAATTTACAGACAACTATAGTTCTTTCAGCACTCACTAGTAATTTACGTGTTCAGGATTAGATGAAACTATTATCACAGTTTCGTAAGCTAAGTCGAAATGAAGTAATTATAGGTACGGTAAGGGGAGGTTATTGCGTGATTTATGTGGGTTTTTTAAACGTTTGTTACTTATTCGGAATTTTAGTGAAAACGCGTATAGGAATGCACTTAAGAGTGAGCGAGATGGAAGTATGAATCTCAGTCACGTTTACACCAAATATCACGTTGAACTTTAAAACAATTATCTTTACTTAACCAGTATCACGGAATAACCTCCCCTTACACCAACTTATCATCATGAATAACTTGTACTATGAAAACTACCCTGAAATCTTGAAATAATATCAGTTGTTGCATAGAAAAAATAGTTATCGTTCCATAAAATTACTTTTTTTAAATTAAACTTAAACTTAAAAGCAATGTTTGTTTGTTACCGATTTTGCTGAAATATTGCATTCACCTTTAGTTCTGGTGACAATACAATATGCAATACCCATTATTGTAATATTTTCAAAGTGCCCGCCAAAGTAAAATAAAAACAATTAAATAAAAAAAATAAGAATTTATAAATTTGTTAAAAAAAAAGAAAACAAAAAAAAAGCTTGCTATTATTGGCAGTGCGAAATGGGGATGAATATTTTTTCCGCTGTAATTGTAAGAGAATATATTGGTAGAGACCAAATAATTTGTAGATTTGCCAAATGACCCAATTAAAACTTTTCAACTGCTATAAATATTTAAAGAAATCCAGAAGCCAGGAACGTATTTTTTGTTGATAAAGACAAACATAACATTAAAATGTGACACATTCACGGGGTAAAATCCGTTACGTGTAATAAAACCAAAAACTCGAGGTATATGCGTAATAATGTATGGACGTGACCTTTGTGGATAAGAAGTAGGAATGAGTGAGTACGTTCAGCATTTTTGTTATATTTTTCCTGTTGTCTCAGTATTCACACCTCAATATAAAGGAACGCGAAGTCTGCGATCTGGTTTAATAGTGGTAAGCTGTTTGTAGTAGAAGCAACGATTGCAAAATGAAAGTTTTAGCCGTACTTTTGGTAGTAGCGTTTTGTTCTCAAATATGTTTATTAGAGTGCAAGTCTACCACGAGTTTTCCTGCAGTCACGTCCAGTACAACAACGGCTAAGCCTTGGACGACGAAGTTTAAAGATGGTTTTGTACGTTTGTCGTAAATACTATTTGTCTAAATTCGGAGCAACTTCAGGCCCTGAAAGTAGTGTCCAAAATTAACTTAGATAATCTACAAAATGAAATTAACTGACAATTATTCAATTTTGACAATATACATTTTAAGATGGCGGGTAAAAGCTTGTAAAAATTAGGCGCTAAGTTTAAAGCATTTCTGAATAGTTATAATTTTCATTATGCAAGAAACGTGTTTTTTTTGTGGGTTCAAGATTTACCAGTGTTTTTTCAACTTTCTGGAATAAAATTACTTACCTATATTAATTCCGTCCTCATTATGTTCACGATTTCTTTAAGAAATGTAGGTAATTGACATTAGTATTACCTCATCAAAACTCGCGTGAGGATTCATTATAAATTATTATAACACCGGTTGATCGTCTCGACCGATAAAAACATAATCGTAACTGCAAGCCGGTGTTATAATAATTTATTAGTATTACCGTTTAGTAATGAAAGGATAACAGACAAACAAACAGAGATATTGACATACTCGTATAACAAGACATGTCGCTTTCGGTTTTGTAAATATTTGTTTGGTTTTACGTCTATTAGATATACCTAGTGCTATCGCTAAAATAATGCGTCTGACAGTTTCCATAACATTGTAAAAAGCTAAACGAAAACAGTTAATTCTGATCACTTCAACGGGTTTTTTTAACGTAAAATTGTAACTGGTAGCCACTTCAGTAAAATATTGAAAGAAAATGTTTTCATTCAAATTTGTACAATGTCATTGCAGCTATCAGATTCATTCTCTCAGCGGCTGGACTGCAAGCTTTACGACTAACATGTATGTTTATCATGTTTAAAAAATAGTTTTTTGTTAACAGGGTAAATTCTTGCAAGGAGCGGCGGTAGTCAGCGCTGCCCAGCAGGGGTTTCAAAATGCACGCAGCGGCAGCAAACATAAATCAGCTATGCACCCTGTGCCCTCTACGTCTACGAACTTGAAGCACTAACAACGGCTTACCTACTTATAAGAGCCGTATTACAAAATGCAATCGTTTAATTTAAGTATCTGAATTTTCAGGCATAAAAACAAAAAATAAAGCCGTAATTTTGAAGACGAATAAATAAGTAAACAAGAAAATTGAAATTGTTACAGTACTTTAACGCATCCACTTTCAAACTTCCCTCCTTTAAGATCTTTATGAAAAACGAATTTTGTGAATTAGAGGTAATAATTTGATATGCCGTTTTTCCAAAATTTGAAGCCGCTCAAAGTCAAACTGTTTATTACAGTTTTATTTTAATAGATCTTTCTATTTGATAAGATCAGAACTCCAAAGAAAACGGTTTTCATTGATATTTTGTAAAAAAATAAATGTGAGAGATACTGATGAATAGTTGTACCTGTGAGAATGATATTTTTTACATGTCATCTTCGACCAAAAATATTATTTTCAAAGCTAATCCGAAATCCTAAATGTTTGATTATGTATTAAAGTTATCATACCTAGTTAAAGTCCTAAATATAAAATACTTATGCAACAAACAATATTTTTCAAAGCGTCTATGTGTAGGTAATAAAAGTTTGAATTTACTGCAGCACCTAAACCTAAGTACATGTTATTTAATTTTATCGGCTTGATAATAGACATAACTAGAACATGAGTAAGGTATTTTCTGTCAAGACACATTTGCAACAATACCAGTCTCTGCATAGGAAATGTCAACGACGTATATAAATAGCAGAACAAGAGTATGAAAAACGGGATATGCCGGTGCAATACGAGACGGGAGCTAACAACTGGACTGCGGGCAACAAAAGTATCTGATACTCAATTTCATGCATTTGGTGTAAATAATTCTTGCTCGTAGAACCTTTATCTCAGTAATATTGTGTTTCCAACATTGACGTACACACATTTTCCATTGGCTACATACCTACCTAATGCAGTTGTTTAGTACTTACGTTCTTCTCAATTCTTCTCATTCGTGGAACTTTTATTTCTGTAATATTGTGTTTCCAATATTGACGAACTTACGAGTTAAATCAAATCAAATCAAATCAAAATAATTTATTTGCTAGAATATAGGTACATGATAGGTCTTAATTTAAAATAAAGTCGCTCTACATAAACCTTCTTAAACCAACCTAACCTTCTTAACCTTAAACCTTCTTAATTCACATTATTCATCATAATGAAATCATCATCATTATTTGCTCCTTATTCGTTTATTTTCATTTTATATAGCTGTGACTTGACTGCGTAGTCAAGTCAAACTGACTGAAAGAACAAAGACTGGATAGCTAAATTAAATAATACCAGTTTTTTTGAAGTGAAAATATCTTTAGCCACGTTGGGCACTTTTTGGGATGGGGGAAAAGCACTGAACTCGCGTGACCGTCACGCTTAGATACTCGTTCGAGTAAAGTCGGTTCGAGTTAGATATACCTAGTCAACATTGATGAAGTTTTCACATCTGTCGCTGTAAAAAAAACCAGACTAAGTTTTTTTTATAATCGTTTGACGACATCCTCCTATGTTTGCAACACACATTGGTTGCAACCAGGGGCGGATCCAGGATTTCATTTTGGGGGGAGACATTCAGACAAGGTGCACCTGAATCAAATCGAAAAGTTGAGTCGAATGTATAGAATCGCTAAGTGTTTTGAGGGGGGGGGGGGGGGATCTGAATCCGCCAAAGGTTGTAACCATGTGTGGTACATATAGTACTGAGTCGTGGTCCTTAACTGCTGGCCTTTTGGATAAAACTCAGAGTCGCACAGCGGCAAAAGAGAGAATTCTAGTTTCGTTGCGCAATGGAATCCGGAACAAGGATATTCGCCGAAGAACTAGAGTCACCGACATAGCCATTAAAATTTGCAAGTTAAAAAAGCGATGGGCAGAGGCCACGTCGCTCGAAGAACCAATAACCGATGGGGAGGAAAGGTTCTTGAGTGTAGACCACGGCCCGGAAGACGCAGCGTAGATAGGCCTCCCACTAGATAAACTAACGACATCGTGAGAGTCGTGGGCATGCAGTTGGCAGGCTCTCGTTCAGTGTAGAGTTCTAAGGGGAAGCCTTATGTTCAGCAGTAGATGTCTTCCGATTGATGATTATGATCTATCTTTGCGTTCCGTTGTGTTTCCAAAAGTAAATTCAGTCACAGAATCTATAATTTCTTTAAATAGTGTTTAAAACAAGGGAATTGTATAAACAACGTAAAATTGGCACAACAATTTTGGCAGGCCACTATCAATCTCTCGTCACGACAACACGGGCCACACGGCCCCGAAGTTAATAAATGTTTCGTTATTTTGGGAATCGACACAACAAACACTGTTTACTTTACCCCCAAATTGAATTGGATTTCATGTTGGCCCTGCACTTGTTATGTTATCTATTTTCCTTTCCTGTTCAAAGCTTTGAAGAATTGGAGACCTAGGAAGTACTACAAAATTCAATTTCCTGTAGTCCCTTAGATATGATTCAGGGCATTCAGCAGTGATAATACCTATCTATCTAGTTATTGGGAAGCCGGACAAACGGAAACGCCCTAATTGAATAGGAAAATGTTGTTACCTACGCGAATAAATAGGTAGTACTTACTCGTATTATGGTATCAGTGATTTTCATACGCTGGTAACTTGTTTCATACAAAAAACCTGAATGTACATAATGCATCACAGGACTCGCATTACGAGCTTGGTTTGTAGTTTTTTTGTTCTTTTATAATCATGGGACACTCGTACATAAATCCTCATTATGCAAACAGGTTTATTTGTTCCAATATTCGTATTTAGATTATCTCGATCTATTATGAATGCCTCGCAAAGTGATTGCCTGTTGATTTTTTTTTTTCAGTATGTTTAATTTATTGAGTCATATTGAGTTTTTGATAAGCCTGTTATTTGTAATAAATAAAACATAAGGAAACACGACTATTGTCATATCCTCACTCATCATTACACTGACGTCTAGACTTCTTTTAATCTTGAACTTGAATAATCATTACTCAAATAAAAGTGAGCAAAGTTAAGTATATTTTTTTTTTTGTCTCAGAACTCCAGAGCCGCCCCGCATTAATTAACCAAATAGAGTACTTACTGAATAAACAATAAGTTCAAACTTTGATTAAATACATTCTTAGGCTTTCTAATAAACTTTGCTGACAAATTGGCACGTTTTTTCTTAAAACTTTGGTAACAAATTCGAGCTAAAAGAATGTTGGACTTTCCTTTGTTGACCGAAGCCGCACGGGACGGCAAGAAAAATACTAAAGTTGGAAACTTTGGTTTTATTTATTAGATATGTACCTATAAATTACAATGAACAAAAGCTGTAGGTTTTTTCTTCTTAAGCTAATTAAAACATTTTGAAAAGTTGGTATTAAGTATTAAAAAAATTGTTAGGTTATCAATTGAACAATTTAATAGATTAGGTTAGGTTTCAGAAGAATCTAGTTTTGTTTGGTCAAAACTTTTCTTTCTTCTTCTAAATCGTCATATTTTTCAGTTATCGACTTCATTTTCTCTTCAAGCTCCAGTTTTCCACTGAAAAATTATCGCTTACTTTTATTGAAGTTAAACGTTATACCTAAGACGATTTTCTACTCGAGAACCTCCTTTTTTTATTCAGTTTATTAAAAATATATCGAATAAGAGTGTTTTTATAGAAAAAAAATAGGGAAAAGAATATCGAATATGGATGTACCAGTAGTGGATGTACCTAGTACCTAGTAGTGTATAAAGAAATAATCCTAGCAAAAAATAAAATAAAAGAGAACTCATAAAAATACCATTACGAATGCTGTCAATTGCTTTCAACATTCAATCGCATCAGATTTTATGTCGAAAGCCCCTCGTTTAACTATTCATTATAATAATAAATACTATCCTGAAATCATCGGGATAGTCAAATAAATCTGGCGCATTTATAGCATGCCGCAAGCGAGGCTTCACGAACTCACAATACTTATAATGTCATGTTATTTTCGATGTGCAAGTGTCAAGTGGGAGTATTATTTGCCAATCTTATGTGATTGAACTTTGACAGAGTTCGTAATCAGTACCTATTTATCATAGGCTATTTATGTACTGTGAATAAACACAACTGTAATGTGAAAGTTGCTGTGACGCGATTGAATTATTCTAAATTCTGCATCCCGTTCAGTCGTTGAACATTTTGGTCGTATGCCAACACCATTTCAATTTGCTTTTACCGCAACTTTACTATCAAAGTTTACTATCTAAAACAAAAATGATTTTTATAGGTGTGTGTGTATATACATATATATTTATGAAATAAATAAGTTAACGCTCATGTTTTGGTAATATCAACCTTTGTTCCAATGACTTACCGTAGAAAGTATTTCTGCTGATGAAATATACCTTGATACAAAAACTCGACATAGGTAATAAGGCCTGGCGCAGTCAGCACTTTAGGCATGAAGCTACAAATAGCCGACTTGTCGGACCTGCCACGCGATAGACAGATATAACGTGGCAAGAGTTACACGATAGACAGAGAGGCAACCCCTAGCACAGAAGACTTAATAGACACCCCTAGGTTAATATAGCTGTAGGTAGTTAGCGCTTGCACGTCCTGAATTGCACTTTATTGTGTAGTAGCAAGAGTCGCTACTTATTTAAATGATTTGCGGAGTGAATCTTCTGTACTTGTACTAAAATGTATTCTGCGATAATACATTAGTATCGTCGCTACGGCATGAATATTCAGGAAAACTAATATATTATATCTCACACTGCTTCAAGAAGATTCTCTGGAACCTCCGGATGTACGGCGTCCATTTGCGCTCTTATTTCCTCAACAGCTCTTTGTTTCTTGCTCCTTTCGTCCTTGAGTTCAGCAATTACACTGTTTACTTTATCAGTCTCCTTGTTTACTTCTTCTTCATTCTAAACGAAACAAACTCAATTAAACTCAGTCAACACCGCTTCTCTATCTTAATTTGGGGAATTGAGAACGGTAACTGAATGACCTTGCTATTACCTCGGATATGTTTTAGTAGGACACTACTTGTTCGTTTCGATGTGAAACTACCTACATAATAATTTAAAAGTAGATTTTTATTACAATTAGATTAGAGTAGATGGATATGTCGCAGGTAAATTGTTAATGCCGTGAAATTACAATTTCACTAGGAAATTTATAATATTATGGTAGTTTTTTTTCCAGGTTTTATTATAAACTAACCTTACCTAACTGAGTGAAATTGTAATTTCACGGCATTGACAATTTACCTGCGACAGATCTAATAAACAAACTGTGGTGTGGATATCGGCTAAGAGGCCATTCATTAATCACGTAGAGACGTAGGTAATACTAGTTACGTATTTCTTAAATGTGGTCTATAATTATGTATTAGGTAATAATAAATTTACCTAGGTGTATATAGGTGGCTTTTGAAAACGTTCTTATGATGGCAAACATTTTTGATTGCAAGAATATTTATATTTTATGTGTTTAATTGGGCATTAAATAAATTATTACAGGCAAGTATGTAATCAATGTTAAGAGACACGGAGTTTTTATCAGCAATGCAAACGCGTTTTTGAAACGTGCGTGAAACATAATTGTGTAAGTTTCATGATCTTACCTTAACGGCCTCGTATACCAAATTTGACGGTTTTAAATCAATTTTATTCAGTTAAATTACAATATTTGAGCTGGAAAAAAAAACATGTCACAGATACATCTGTGTTTGAGTTTATGATTTGCTTCAAAACACGATAGAAAAAATATCCTTGATCAAAAAAAAAATCTGAAACAAAGTCGAGTTAGTTAATTTTTTTCGTTTTATGCTCTAATGAAAGCTCGTAACAACCTGGAAATTGCATGTTCTGAAAGGCAATTTTATTCAATTTTTATTTATTTGCATTGATTTTTGATAGTGAATAGTTTCGTTTTTTAGTGGAATTAAAAGCGTAAAAAGGTCGCGAGAATTTGCGCGCGCCGCGTTCAGCACCGCGCCAGGTGTCATCGAGGTCGGACCTATGTTCGTTTTTGTCGTTGCACCGCAAGCGTCTTGATTCTTGCGTGGCAAAATACATCGTCGCTATAACTTGGCGGGGGCTGTTTTTTTTTTTTTTTTGTTAAAATCTTCATGAGCGTGGATTCAATGTCCTTTACTCGTAATATTAAACAGTTCATTTTGTCTTATTAGCGTCAAACAAGTCATAGTCACAGTCAGAGTCAAGCTAAGTAAGTCACGGTCAAGTCGAACTCATGCCCCTGTAAAGTGGTGGAGACTTTACAAGAGGCTCCTATGGAGTTTTGGAAACAACACGAAAAGACACGTTTCACCTCGTTATTTCACTTGCCCACACTCGAGCACGTTTACGAGCACTTAATGAATAATAATTCACCATTTAGTACACATTAACACTCGAAAATACACAAGTTTAGGAAAATAATTCAACGAGCCGACATGTTTTTTCCGCGTTGGCGCCAAAACTCCGGCGGGGGCTGAGGGAGCGTAGTGTTGCCTACGCAACTTGGATAACCGGCCGTTAATAACGATAAAAGACAGAAGTTTTTAAAAAGTACGACGGACGGACTGACATCAAGATTGACAGGACGAACTTATAAGGGTTCCTTGTAGTACTACGGAACCCAAAAAAATGCGTTGCTTTAAAAGCACTGTGTGTAATTCTAGCCACTCTAACTATTACCTAGACATTTAGTAGCTACAATTAAATAGGTACAAAGATGGATGTACAAACACTTCAGCCGAATCTCCATCAAGATAATCCAAGTACGTAATCCTAGATCTCGTAGGTATTACAGAAACCCTAACTTTGTTAACTGTTCTTATTGACTTAGGATCCTAGAGCGACCCCTTAACTTTAAATTGACAGAGAAAAGCCAACTGCTGAAGACTTGGAAAAATTTACATCTTACTGAAAATAGCGTAATAAGTCATCATCATCATCATCATTTCAGCCGTAGGACGTCCACTGCTGGACATAGGCCTCCCCCATCGATCTCCAAAAGGGCCGGCTGGAAGCGGCCTGCATCCAGCGTTTCCCTGCGGTCTCTTTTAGGTCGTCTGTCCATCTTGTTGGTGGACGTCCTACGCTGCGCTTACCAGTCCGTGGTCTCCATTCCAGAACCTTTCGGCCCCATCGGCCATCTGTTCTGCGTGATATGTGCCCTGCTCACTGCCATTTCAACTTACTAATCCGGTGGGCTATATGTCGGTGACTTTCGTTCGTCTACGGATCCCCTCATTTCGGATTCGATCTCGTAGAGAAACCCCGAGCATAGCCCTCTCCATAGCTCGTTGTGCGACTTTGAGCTTGCTTATGAGGCCCATAGTGAGAGACCACGTTTCAGCACAGCGTAATAAGTAGGTAAATGCAATTACTTTACCTACTACCTTAGTAGTCGCAGTTCTATTTAAAGTAAATATTTTTTTAAATTTAATTTATAACCTTCTGGATGAAGGTGAAACGCTATTTTCTTAATTATCATTAGTACGTACTATCAGTCTGTCTAATAGGGAATGTAAGAAACGAAGTAATAGGGTCCCGTTTTTACCCTTTGGGTACGGAACCCTAAAAACGGTAATACGTACAAGCGTGACGTGATTTTTTACATAGTTGAAGGGTCGGAAAGTACCTGAAGTGGTTACTTTCCCTCCCGAAAAATGTACGGTTCCAAGGGGATGTCTACGCGGGTGAAACCGCGGGACGCAGCAAGGATTGGAACAACCTGTCGGCTTCCTTGTTTCCTGAGAGATATAAGTAATTTAGGCCTTTCCGCCTTTGATCTTTTAAGTCTGCGTGATTCATCTTCGACCTTCGAACATCCCTTCGCTATCACATCGAACAGACGAGTTGGGGGTCAAACGCGGACTCATTCGCGATAAAAAAAACTAGTAACAAAATAGAACAAGGTATAATTTTTCACTTTCTGATTGAAAACATTTCTGGAAACTTGGCGGCGCGTAATGCCCGTTACATTAGTGTTCTCAAATAATAGGCACTTACCTACGTATAGTAGTCACAGCGGATCTTTGTCTCTGAAGTTGGATGTAATGCAAAGCGGCGCAGTAGCTATTTTTGTATCGCAAGGGATGTAAGTAGCACATCCCTTGCGACTCAAAAATTTGCAATGGTTCGCAGAACCAAACTTCAGACACAAAGATCCGTTATGCCTACCTGTACAACTGTACATCTTTTTGCCCGATTGCCCAAGAAGGAAAATGTATTTACGGGTGTATGATGTAGGTGGTATGTTGGCCGTGGTAGCCTATTTGGGAGACCGCTAGACTTGAAAGCGTGAGGTCGCGGGTTCAAACCCCGGGCCAGTACCAATGAGCACATTGAAGTTTATGTAAGGATTTTAATACCACTGGCTTTTTGGTGAAGGAAAACATCGTGAGGAAACCTGCATACGTACGGAGAAGGAATTCAATGGCGTATGTGAATCCACCAACCCGCAACTGGGCCAGCGTGCTGGATATGGCCCAATCACCCTTTCGGGGGTAGGCTACAAGTCCAGCAGTGGACTGTTAAAAGGCTGATTATGATGATGTAGGTATGTAAGTATGCATGTTAATATGTTGTTTGTTGTATGTGTCTTTTTGTTATATGATTGTTGTGTTGTTGTTGTTTCTGTTTGTTGAAGATTGACCGATTTTGAACAAGGTGTCGTTAGATCCGTCTTTATGTCCGAAGTATCAAAGACTACATATTGCAGTCGCGTTATTGTTTTAATCAAGTATATTACGAAATCTTTAGTTTTAATAATAGTCTTGTAATTTTAACTCGTAACTAAAACACTTTAAAAAAGAAAAAAACTAGGTACTTGTGCATTGTACAGGGATACATACGTAATAGCGATGTGATTTCCTAAATAGTTCTCCTTTATCTTGTAACATATCTTCGTATTTGCTACTGAAATTGGAAAAGTTGAGGATTCGATTAAACAACTTTTCTAAAGCGTGGAGCTTAGAAATCGCATCATATTGGCAACATGTCAAACATAAATTAATCGATAACAATGTAGGTATGTTCACGATAATGAAATAATGAATAGGTATATGAAAAGCTCGAAACGACATCTTACACGAATAAGTGGCTTAAAAAAGAAATTATTTTTATATCGAGTACTAGCTGACCTGACAGACGTTGTCCTGTCTTAGAACTGTCAAACACGCAAAGTCAAAATTTTAAATCTTATTTTTTTACACCTTGGGTTACATTATTAGAGTTTTAGTAAGGATCCCTTTTAAAAAAAATATAATATAGCCTATGTTACCCGGGGAAAGAATTTTTCGAATCGGTTCAGTAGTTTCGGAGCCTATTCAATGCAAACAAACAAACAATCAAATCTTTCCCCTTTATAATATTAGTATAGATATAGATATCGAAACCGACGCTCAAAAATATCCTAATCAAAAGTGAATTAGAAGCATAGTAACTATTAAGATAATATTATATCAATTTAGTCTCAATTTGTAACAACCTAAATTAGACAGTGTTTTAAGGATATAGAGTTTAAATTAGTATGTCGATAGGTATTTCTTTAATGTATCTAAAATAAGAGATTTACAGGTGACATAAATAATATCTAGGTATTGTCTGAGAATATTTTCGCAGGAAGTAAAACTAAAATCATACATGCGCATCTGGTGTTCTTGAAATTCTTGGTTCAGAGACTCTGTCAGCTTGTCGCGATATTGATGAGCTGTTTCATATCTCTCTAAAATGTCATTGCTTTTTCGTTTGAGCTGCTTTAGATGTGCTGTGAGTTTCACTGAAAGAGGACACCTAGGTCATTGAAGAAAATTATATCCCAGCAAAAACAATTACATGTGAAATATGAACCAAACGGTCGGCCTCTAATAGGTTATTATTATTGGAATCGAGATCTTACTTGCTAATTCTAGTAACTTCACGGAAATCGCTCTTAGATACGTGTTCTAGTGTTTCAGATCACGCTCTTATTTATGCAGTCTTTGTTTGGGAAACGAGACTTTGGTTGCAAGCCTTGCCCTCTTTTAACACAGGTAGGTACCAGGCCTTTTAGACCCAACCGCATTTCGTCTAGCTGTCAGCTTACGCTTGGGTGCAAGTGCAGCGCCTCACAGCAAGTGCTGTGAAAAGCATGTGAGAAGCATTTGGATTTTCTTTAGACCTTCAACGGTCTATGCGGGCTGTCTGTTTTTGTAGTGTTAGTGTTAGCTTGTATTTTGTTTAGTTAATAAATGCTTAGCCATTGAATTGAATTAGCGCTTAGATTTCTGCTTTTTTCTGCGTAATATCTGGACAAAAACTGAGCTTTGCATATTTTTGTACCTATCCGCGGACCTTATTGTGAAACTTATAGCCACGCGTTAGGGTGAAAATTTTACAGGCTCCGTGTTAAACCCTAACTAGTTAATATCTAATCATGTTAAGCTCCGAGGGTCTAATCTCTCGTTGCCATGTATATTGGATTAGAACGTCAATTGTCAATGCATGGAACACCCACTGTGATTGCGGATTCAATTCCAGCTTACTGCGTACAATGTTCATCAATATAGACAATATACGACGCGTGCCGATTTGTTATTCCTTGCTGGTTTCACACCGAGTGTATACACAGGATAGTGAATAGTGTGCTCGCACTTACTTACTTTGATGCAAGGACAAGAAGGGTTTAAAAAATAGCTTGCGCTTTACCGCTTTTTAAGGTCTGCGTGCTTTGTCTTCAACCATGTGGTCGAAAATGAGTGAGTTAGGGGCCATCTCAGCGACATTTAACTTGGCCACTTGTAGCCGAAGTTAAACCTATTTTATTTTACTAATAGATTCGAATAACAGTGGTAAGTATATGTTACAATATTGAGGCAAATCACGATTTGACTTCTAAAATAAAGTAAAATCAGTGATAGTCGCTCACCAAAAATTTTGTTGGCGTAAAACCGAGGATTTATATGCCAGGTAAAAGCAACTAGCTAGCTGTGCCCCGCGGTTCACCCGCATAGATATTTTATCAGGAACAGTACATTTATCTCTATAAAAAATCACGCGATGTGTTTCTCTGTTGCTCCGTGAAAGAGTAACAAACAAACAATTTGTAAATTACGCAAAAACGCATGTGTAAATTAGTAAGTACTAAGTTAGGCCGTAAGTGCACCGCAGTGGACGTCCTATGGCTGAAATGATGATGGCGATCATGAGGCCGTAAGTTATGACAGGTAGAACGCACTGGTTACATAATTTAGTCATAAGACTTTGCGGGATAGGTGTCGAGAAGACTCAACGTAGTTTCCCGAATGCTTAAACATTTGACAACGGTATTCTAAGAATCTAAGCAGACCATGTTTCGCGAACAGCACTCTAACACAAAACTTCAACTATCCTGCTCGAAGAAGTCCCGTCTCTTTTTGAGCCAGAGTATGGCTTCAGAAAACCAGTCTGATTATTTCTTAATACCTTATTAAAATGTTGACCATAAATAGAGCCGATCACCGAAAACAAAATCAAAATGTGTTCAAAATTAAGGAAAATATGTCTCACTAGCTTACCCGACAGACGTTGTCCTGTCTTAGCTATAAATGTCCAAAAATAAAAATAAAACTGCTGTCTGGTAAATTCACATTCATCAAACGCGCGAACTGTCAAATGCACGAACTGTTAAGGCGGTCTTTCAGACAAAAAAGGCTTCACAGAAAAAAATATTAAGACAATATATTCATTTTAAAGCAGTAAAAAAAATATGTGGTAATCTTGATCATATTTCTGAGTGTACCATTAGTTCCAAAACACGTTTCCGATAAATTTTCTCGATAGAAAAAAATCATGAAATAACCTCTAACCTTGAAATTTACCTAAACGCATACAATGTTATCTCGAGTATTAATGAACAAATCTTTACAAAATTTACAAGAATGATGTTAAATATTGTAACAAATAACATCATTAATTTTATTTATTGATTAAAATTCAATTTTTCTATCTATTAATTAATTTAATCATAAATTGGCTCGAACGTGTCGAACGAAACGTCGTGCCGCCGCGGCGCTTTTTCACTTCTCTTTTATTTTTACGCGATGTGACAGAGACCGCTGAGGCGCGCTGCTAGACGGACGTGTGTCGCTTTGTTCCGCTAACCGCTCCAAAATATAATCTCAACTTTATGACACAAAAACACCTTGACGTAAGTTGTAAAGTAAGTACCTACCTTATCTGCAATGTTTTCTTGCATTATAAGTACTAAAAAGGCAGGCGAATGAAAATTACATTTTGTAACGATTTGTTTGTATATATTAGTTTACGAAGGATAATTTCACCACAATCGTCATAGTCCAGTTGGCCGAATGGTTTGACGCAATGGATAAGTTCTCTGCGACTCTGTGAGTAAGCTCCGGGTTCAAATCTTCATAGTCACCAATAATTTTAATTTTTGTAATTTTTCTTATGTTTTTAAAATAATTCGTCATGTTCGTGCGTGCGTGCGTGAGTGTGTGTATGTTTGTGTTTGTATGCATGTGTGTAATGTTCTTTACTCGAAAATGGTAGGGCCATTATTGACGGGATTTTCACTGTCAGATAGCTGATTCTATGAGGAGAAAAAAAATTGGCATCTTTTTATCATCATCATCATCACCATTTTTTCATTACTTCGCAGGTGAACCCGCAGAGCACAGTTAGTCTACTTTTTTAGGGTCCCGTACCTCAAAAGGATAAAACGGAACCCTTATAAGATCACTTCGTTGTCCGTCTGTCTGTCCGTCTGTCAATACCCTTTTTCTCAAGAACGCGTAAAGGTATCAAGTTGAAATTTATACTAAATACTTGGGCCTACGGTTTCTTTCGGCTGTAAAAAATAAAAGTTGTAAGTCAAAGCAATCAAAAGATATGAACGTTTATGTCGTATATTTTGCGATTTCACAGGGGAATCTAAACCTATAGGGTACTTCCCGTTGACCTAGAATCATTAAATTTGGCAAGAAGCAAGGTCTCATAGCACATATATAGGAATAAATCCGAAAGTTATAAATTTGAAGTTATATCATTTAAAAATAATTATTTTGCTATTACAAACTTACATTTTGTAGTTGGAATGTATGGAGTAACCTTATTGTCAACTACAAACTTAAGTTTGTTTTTCAATATTTTAACTTCAGTTAGTTTTTTTTTTTGGTCTCGCGCTCTGAGGGTTCCGTCTAACGGAGGAGTGACATAGTAATAATTTACTTCCAAGTATCGGTGGTCGGTGTACCAGGGCAATATAAGAACAAAGCAGTCTCGAGCATTTGCAGAGGTCACACAAAGTGGACAGTCAGCGACGTTTTCATACAAAATAGCTTTCCGTCCAGTTTAAATAGACACCCTCCAGTTGATACCTTGAGAAGTACGCAATATCTAGCTAATTTCAAATGGCACGCACCCTTTCTTTCTTTGGTCAGGCTTCAAGTAAGTACTAAGTACTAAACAAGCAGTCGAATGCAAATTACATTTTGTGTCGATTTGTTTGTATATTTATATTATTTTATAAATTAGAAGGATAATTTCACCGGTTGCGTCATAGTTCAATTAGACGAGTGGTTGACGCAATGGATTAGTTCCTGGACTGAGTAGGGTCCGGGTTCAATTCTCACTTTTTCCGTTTATTTTTGTTATTTTTCTAATGTTTTTGAAATAATTCGTCGTGTGCGTGTGTGTGTCCGTAATGTTCTTTATAGACTCGAAAACTGCAGGACCGATTTTGATGGGATTTTCACCGTAAGATAGCTGAAGTTGAAAAAAAATCGAGAAAAAATTTAGCAACTTTTCATCATCATCATCACAATTTTTTCATTACTACGTAGGTGAATGCGCGGGGTGCAAGTCTACTATAGTGGTTAGGAAGTCCTATACAACTTGGGATGGACAGACAGACAGACTGATGGGCAGAACGAACTTATATGGGTTCCTTGTAATTCTACGGAACCCTAAAAGGGTGTTACAGTCTTCTTTGAGTATATCTTTCTTCTATATACATATAAAAAGCGATGTATGTATGTTCCCTATGAAGGCTGATGATGATGATGATGATATTACGTATAAACTTCAAAATGGCTAAACTGATTTTGATGGGATTTTCACTCTCAGATAGCTGATGTTATAACGAGAGGAAAAAATGCTGCTTTTCATCATCATCGTCATCATCAGCACCAATTTTTATTTTATTTTAATTTGAGCTAGTTTGGTAAGTCGTGGTGTTACTTTCTCCAGAAACGGATTAACTGACCTGACCGAGGACTTCGGAGACTGCTACTGGAACTGCTAGACGGAAAGAGCTAGAAGTGTCGAGTTTGGGCTCGTTTTATTAGTCGTGATGAGATCTTCTTCCAGAAATATTTTGACTGACCTGATCGAGGATTTCGGAGCCAGCTAGTGGAACTGCTAGACGGATAGAGCTAGAAGTGTCGAGTTTGGGCTTGTTTCATTAGTCGTGATGAGATCTTCTTCCAGAAATATTTTAACTGACCTGATCGAGGACTTCGGAGACTGCTACTGGAACTGCTAGACGGAAAGAGATAGAATGGTCGAGTTTGGGCTCGTTTCATTAGTCGTGATGAGATCTTCTTCCAGGAATATTTTGACTGACCTGATCGAGGATTTGGAAGACTGCTACTGGAACTGCTAGACGGAAAGACCTAGAAGTGTCGAGTTTGGGCTCGTTTCATTAGTCGTGATGAGATCTTCTTCCAGGAATATTTTGACTGACCTGATCGAGGACTTCGGAGACTGCTACTGGAACTGCTAGACGGAAAGAGCTAGAAGTGTCGAGTTTGGGCTCGTTTAATTAGTCGTGATGAGATCTTCTTCCAGAAATATTTTGACTGACCTGATCGAGGATTTCGGAGCCAGCTAGTGGAACTGCTAGACGGATAGAGCTAGAAGTGTCGAGTTTGGGCTTGTTTCATTAGTCGTGATGAGATCTTCTTCCAGAAATATTTTAACTGACCTGATCGAGGACTTCGGAGACTGCTACTGGAACTGCTAGACGGAAAGAGCTAGAAATGTCGAGTTTGGGCTCGTTTCATTAGTCGTGATGAGATCTTCTTCTAGGAATATTTTGACTGACCTGATCGAGGACTTCGGAGACTGCTACTGGAACTGCTAGACGGAAAGAGCTAGAAGTGTCAAGTTTGGGCTCGTTTCATTAGTCGTGATGAGATCTTCTTCTAGGAATATTTTGACTGACCTGATCGAGGACTTCGGAGACTGCTACTGGAACTGCTAGACGGAAAGAGCTAGAAGTGTCGAGTTTGGGCTCGTTTAATTAGTCGTGATGAGATCTTCTTCCAGAAATATTTTGACTGACCTGATCGAGGATTTCGGAGCCAGCTAGTGGAACTGCTAGACGGATAGAGCTAGAAGTGTCGAGTTTGGGCTTGTTTCATTAGTCGTGATGAGATCTTCTTCCAGAAATATTTTAACTGACCTGATCGAGGACTTCGGAGACTGCTACTGGAACTGCTAGACGGAAAGAGATAGAATGGTCGAGTTTGGGCTCGTTTCATTAGTCGTGATGAGATCTTCTTCCAGGAATATTTTGACTGACCTGATCGAGGATTTGGAAGACTGCTACTGGAACTGCTAGACGGAAAGAGCTAGAAGTGTCGAGTTTGGGCTCGTTTCATTAGTCGTGATGAGATCTTCTTCCAGGAATATTTTGACTGACCTGATCGAGGACTTCGGAGACTGCTACTGGAACTGCTAGACGGAAAGAGCTAGAAGTGTCGAGTTTGGGCTCGTTTAATTAGTCGTGATGAGATCTTCTTCCAGAAATATTTTGACTGACCTGATCGAGGATTTCGGAGCCAGCTAGTGGAACTGCTAGACGGATAGAGCTAGAAGTGTCGAGTTTGGGCTTGTTTCATTAGTCGTGATGAGATCTTCTTCCAGAAATATTTTAACTGACCTGATCGAGGACTTCGGAGACTGCTACTGGAACTGCTAGACGGAAAGAGATAGAATGGTCGAGTTTGGGCTCGTTTCATTAGTCGTGATGAGATCTTCTTCCAGGAATATTTTGACTGACCTGATCGAGGATTTGGAAGACTGCTACTGGAACTGCTAGACGGAAAGACCTAGAAGTGTCGAGTTTGGGCTCGTTTCATTAGTCGTGATGAGATATTCTTCCAGGAATATTTTGACTGACCTGATCGAGGACTTCGGAGACTGCTACTGGAACTGCTAGACGGAAAGAGCTAGAAGTGTCGAGTTTGGGCTCGTTTCGTTAGTCGTGATGAGATCTTCTAGGAATATTTTGACTGACCTGATCGAGGACTTCAGAGACTGCTACTGCGACACTTCTAGCTCTTTCCGTCTAGCAGTTCCAGTAGCAGTCTCCGAAGTCCTCGATCAGGTCAGTCAAAATATTCCTGGAAGAAGATCTCATCACGACTAATGAAACGAGCCCAAACTCGACACTTCTAGGTCTTTCCGTCTAGCAGTTCCAGTAGCAGTCTTCCAAATTCCACCATCAGCTCAGTCAAATTATTCCTTGACTAACACTTCTCACTAAGACTAAAAAAACGAGCCCAACCTTGACTTATCTCGCTTTCCCTATTTAGCAGTTTTAGCAGTCTCCGAACTCTACCATCAAGTTAGTAGAATCATACCAGGAGTAAGTCTATAAACTATAATATAATAGGTAAAATATTTGGTGCAAAAAAGAAACATAAAATATTGAAACGTACGACGAAAGTAAATTTTAATAATTAAAACTAGCAATATGGTTTGATTTTTTTTTTTTTTTTTGGTTTACTAAATTGATTTATTTAATATCAGTTTAAAATATTCCTAGAAGAAGATCTCATCACAACTAATGAAACGAGCCCAAACTCGACACTTCTAGCTCTTTCCGTCTAGCAGTTCCAGTAGCAGTCTCCGAAGTCCTCGATCAGGTCAGTCAAAATATTCCTAGAAGAAGATCTCATCACAACTAATGAAACGAGCCCAAACTCGACACTTCTAGCTCTTTCCGTCTAGCAGTTCCAGTAGCAGTCTCTGAAGTCCTCGATCAGGTCAGTCAAAATATTCCTGGAAGAAGATCTCATCACGACTAATGAAACGAGCCCAAACTCGACACTTCTAGGTCTTTCCGTCTAGCAGTTCCAGTAGCAGTCTTCCAAATCCTCGATCAGGTCAGTCAAAATATTCCTGGAAGAAGATCTCATCACGACTAATGAAACGAGCCCAAACTCGACACTTCTAGCTCTATCCGTCTAGCAGTTCCACTAGCTGGCTCCGAAATCCTCGATCAGGTCAGTCAAAATATTTCTGGAAGAAGATCTCATCACGACTAATTAAACGAGCCCAAACTCGACACTTCTAGCTCTTTCCGTCTAGCAGTTCCAGTAGCAGTCTCCGAAGTCCTCGATCAGGTCAGTCAAAATATTCCTGGAAGAAGATCTCATCACGACTAATGAAACGAGCCCAAACTCGACACTTCTAGGTCTTTCCGTCTAGCAGTTCCAGTAGCAGTCTTCCAAATTCCACCATCAGCTCAGTCAAATTATTCCTTGACTAACACTTCTCACTAAGACTAAAAAAACGAGCCCAACCTTGACTTATCTCGCTTTCCCTATTTAGCAGTTTTAGCAGTCTCCGAACTCTACCATCAAGTTAGTAGAATCATACCAGGAGTAAGTCTATAAACTATAATATAATAGGTAAAATATTTGGTGCAAAAAAGAAACATAAAATATTGAAACGTACGACGAAAGTAAATTTTAATAATTAAAACTAGCAATATGGTTTGATTTTTTTTTTTTTTTTTGGTTTACTAAATTGATTTATTTAATATCAGTTTAATATACAGTTTTAACTTTACTCTATTTAAAAAAAAACAAAAAAAAAATAAAAAAATTAAAACCTAACTATATGGTTTGATTGAATTATGGTTTGTTTGTTCTCCGTCGTCCCGTCGCTGTGTGCGTCTGGGCCGTGCGCGTGTACGACTTTTATAACTACGCATTATGCAAAGGGTCCCTTTGCATAATGCGTAATGTTATGATAAAAAATTGAGTCCAAAAATATCTACATCGTACTAGATTTGAACCGGGCATTCGTGGTTTACCAGCGCGGTGCCAGACCACTAGGCCAACAGAGCTTTGCTGTGGACCGACGAAATTACATGTCTTTAGCTCTGTATAGGTGAAGGTCGTCACGTTTCTGCGAGATTCACGCGGTGCGCCCCGCTGTAGTCGGCCGCCACTGCCTCTGCTTCACCCCCTCAAAAACATAAAAGTCAGCTAGTCACGGCGCCTTAAATGCACGAATTGTCAAACGCGCGAACTGATAGAAGCATGAAGTTAAAATCGTCGTTGAGTTTTCTGAAGTTTTATATTTTTCAAAAAATTTTCAATAAGCCTTTTATTTTTAATATCCGATTATATTATATTTGTTTCTGCGGTGGTTCTCTCAAATACTACGAAACTACGTCATTTATGGTTTATTTCTGTTAGAAATATCACCCGTCAAGTGTCGAGTCGAAGCGTTCAACACGTCATTCTACTCCGGTGACAGAACGTGCACGATCCATATTACTAATATCTGTGACTAGAATTTTATTTTCCGTTCTCAAAACATAGTTTTTATAATGTATGTATTTGTATTTCAGGAGAGTTGGTAGGTAAACGCTTTTTATTTTGAATTCAGAAATATGTATACTGTCAGTGTCTAATTGATTTCAGCGTTCAAGGTAGCCAAAAAAATCGAAAAGGCACACTTTCCTCCCAATTATATGTACGCAGTCTGAATACGCATATTGTTGTAAGGTAAGCATCCAAAGTGCCCGGTCACTATTTTTTAGTAGGTAATACAGTTGTCAATATTATGTAAGATGTCAATTTGTTAATTATTATTATCAAATAAAACTTTTAACGCTATATACCTAGCTTGTGACGTTGAATGTAAAAAACGCGTAATGTAATAACTTACAAGCAATAGCTAAGCAGTAATAGCATGTACGTATTTACCTATATATATAAAAGCGAAATTGTGAAAGTGAATGTACTGTATGCTATATTATTTTATTCTACATTCAATTCAATTCAATTCAAATTCAAATTTATTTATTGACATTAGTACAGTAATTATCGTGGTGTCGATTTTTTTTACATCTATCAGTATGTACTAACAATATTTACTCATTACTACTCATGTTACATGTTTGTAATGTAAGTTGTTTTTGCCACGATGAGCTGTAAATGTATTGTTAGCAGTGTTCTCAGAAGTGATGTAGGTAACATCTTATATGAGAATAAATGTCTATAAACCTAAACCTAAAATGAACCCTGCCTTTTACAGTTTTAACTAAATCACTGCTAAGCTGAATGATAAAGCTAGTTCAGCATTACGCTAAGCTGTGAGCACAGCGTAACATAAGTCTCCAAGCCGGCAGCCACCAGAGCAGATTTCACGGCTCATTACGGGCATACAACCTGTTATCGCGCGCACTCAGACCGCTCTGAATATCAGCTTCTTATTTTATGAGCCGAGAAACGAGTCACGACGTACTCAAAAAGCAACTCCTCGTGATACTGTTAGCCACTGAGATGACAAATGAACATTTGGATATTTGAAACAAATTCTACGGTCGAACAAATTTGGTTAGTGTGAAAGGCTTAGGTATTATATAGATTAGGTTGTACAGTCGAAATTTTTAGGGTTCCGTACCCAAATGGAAAACGGGACCCTATTAGCCTACGCAATAAACCGGCAAAGTGTGAGTCGAACTCGCGCACTGATGGTTCGGTAGTTGGTACCACCACATAAATTGTCAATTACTACCTACTAAAGTACAAAAAAGTAGTGCAAAAACAAAAATACAACATAAAAACATCACGCCCAGGCTGTCACTCATTCAAGTACCGAGCGCGTTGCTTAACTTTGTTGAACAAAAATTTGTCACCGACTCGCACTTGGCGTTTATTTATTATTTGTTGTTATACTTTAGTTAGAGTGTGTACTAAGTATAAGCGTACCAAGGTTGACGTTTGTACGTATTACCATAGACAAATATTCCTTTTGTCTGTGGTATTAAGTACCGTTTTTATATTAGAACTAATACAAAAATACGTTAAAAAATACCCCCTTTCTTTTTAACTTTTTTAATTTTTTATTATTTCTTAGGTAATCCGTCTTATTGTTACATATTGTGTGAAAATTTCAACTGGCTATCTATTACAGTTCGAAAGATACAGCCGTTTAAATGTAGGAGAGACGGACGGACGGACAGACAGACAACAGACAGACATCGTTAGGCTTAGTAATAGGGTCTCGTTGTTACCCTTCGGGTACGGAACCCTAAAAAGTGAATTTTCTTGTAATAAAGCCCGTATACATACCATTTTCCAGTGTTATGCGCTCTAGCTCATCATTAAATGTGCGCTTATTTTGCAGTGCACTCTTCGTATCCCGATATTTTTGGTTATTCACAGCATTCAATGCTGGCATCATCGAACGCTTTAACAAAAATATTGGTTTTCGATTAACTTTATTTTAAAGTAACACCTCCTCTATTGAAAGCATAAACTTAAGTACTTACTCTCTGTTTGTGTTTCTGTATGTGATCAAATTATTTTTCTTACCTGGTCTACCAATTCTTTCTTTATCTTATCCAAATTAGACTTCAGTATACATATATCAATTTGTTGTTCTTCAGGTGCAAACATTTTTAATATTTGGTTTGACTTGCTCTTATGTAAAAATATTTATTTTTGGTATTACTTATAACAAAACTGAAAATGAAATATTTAATTGTTTCTAATAATCCAGCAGAATAAAAAATTCGCGCCAACAGCTCCAATGTTTTTTTTTTTTTTTTGTTTTGCATAAAGTTCAGGGCGAGGCTACAGTCGTTATACCCAGCCACAACACTACTACAGCCTATATGACTTAACTCTTTCAAAGATACGATTTTATACCCAACTTGGTAAGTTAGTACATACTCTATCTTATCTGCCAGTGTCGGTAATTTATGTGGAGCCAATACCTATATGGCCTTTCGATTCGTATTTTACTCTGGAATTGTTAGTCGGCACGTGGGATGGAATCTTAGTTAGGTACTGTGGCTGATATCTATTATGACCATTACCTAAAGTTCCGTTAATTTATAATTTATTTATTGTACGAGTTATCGACATATCTACTCATTGTCGTATTTTATTTACCCAAAAAAAAATATTTTCACTAAAATTATGTACTAAATGCACCAATCGTGTGGAGTCAAAAGGCAAGTTCTTACAGTCCTTGGTTGTAGGCAACAAGGTGCATACCCAAATTTTATAAAAATTAAAGAGATTGATCCATGGAGGCTAGGTATTTATATTTCATTGAATTGGTCTTGCGCTTGACCTCCATTAGTGTTTTTTAAAGTTTTATGATAAAAGTGAAAATTACTGAAATGTGGACTAAATGATGATTTATGTTTAGATGTCTGTATCTTTTTACCCTATTGCCCATAAAGGAGGGTAATATTTTTCCGGCGTATGTTCAAATTGTACAATATGAATTTAAAATAAATTGTTTAAGTGTTTGTATGTTTTTATGTTTCTTCTAATAGCCTAACCGGCTTGACCACTTTTGATGTATGAGGTGTGGTTAGATTCGTCTTTACGCCCGGAGTTTCATTTTGCAGTCGTTCTTTGTTTTTTCTTTTGTATGACTGAAGGACTATGTATTCATGGTCATGAAAAATATTAACAAAAATAATTATGGCCACCTATAGTTTGGAGAGTTTTGGCGCCAACATGAAAAAAACATGTTTCATTGTCATCATCATCATTATCAGCAACCATTAAACGTCCACTGCTGAACAAAGGGGTGTTGTTGTATCATTGTACTTACTTATGATTCTCCTAAAATTGTGTATTTTCGACTGGATTATTATATATCAAGTGTTCGTGACAATGCTCGAGTGTGGGAAAGTGATATGCCTACTTAACGCGGTAAAACATGAATTTTTATAAAGTCTCAACCAGTATTTTTGGCAAGACTTAGACTTGACTGTGGCATACTTTGTCTGACTCTGACTGTGACTGACTTGTTTGACAACATTTCATAAAACTTGATAATATTTTAAAGACTTCACACTGGCAAATGCACGAGATTGCGACGCCAAAATCGTCACAGACGAAAGAATAAATTAAATCCTAGACTTTGTGTAAACAATTTTTTTTCTAGGTAAATATTGATAATCTGTAGCAATAATCACTTATTTTTAGGGTTCCGTACCTCAAAAGGAAAAAACGGTAAGTACCTACCCTTATAGGATCACTTCGGTGGCCGTCTAGTGTCCGTCTGTTCGTCTGTCCGTGTGTCAAGACCCTTTTTCTCAAGAACGCACTAAGGTATCAAGTTGAAATGTATACTAAATACTTAAGTTTACGGTTTCTTTCGGCTGTAAAAAACATTAAACTTGTAAGTCAACGCAATCAAAATATATGAACGTTTATGTCACATATTTTCGCATATTTTGCGATTTTACAAGGGAATTAAAACCTATAGGGTACTTCCCGTTGATATAGAATCATTAAATTTGGCGAGAGACAAGGTCTCATAGCATATAATTATAAAGGAATCAATCCGAAAGTTGTTAATTTGACGTTATATCAGAGAAAAATTATTATTTGCAATTACAAACTTACATTTTGTAGTTGTTATGTATGGAAGAACCTTATTGTCAACTACAAAGTTAAGTTTGTCTTTCAATATTTCAACTTTAGTGAGTTGTTTTTTTTGGACCCGCGCTCTGAGGTTTCCGTCCAACGGAACCCGCAGAGCACGAGTCCTACACGTAAATGCCTGTTTTTTTTATTTATTAAAATAGCAATTTTTCAAATATAGCAAATCATCTATAGCTTTGTTCTCACTTTTTGAATATTTAATTACCTACCTATTCTATGATTTATAGTATATTCTTTTTTGAATTTTTATTAACATGTTAAAAAAAATTTCGAGTGGGCATGGCTAAAAATTATCTTGGGTGAATATAATTTTAACATTTTAATAAAAATTCAAAAAAGCATATATAATTTTTTGTTGGGTATGGTAAAGAACGTAATCATAATTTGGTGAAATGTACAGATTTGAAACTCCGGTTCCATGGATTACTCAAACTGAAATGCCACTCTCCTTATAGATATCTGTTCGCACCGCTGTTCACACATTTCCGGGCCAACATATCTTCAGTATTTCCGTCAGGGAAGAGGAAAAATATGCTTTCACACATCTTGGGTGAATTTGTTCACATATGTACCGTGTTAGGCGTATCCGGTCCGGTCCAACCGTCAGTATCAGTATAGGCATGTCTTAATTACTTTATTTCAAAGATCTTGTATATGTAAAGGGACCTTATTTACATTAAAGAAATTTGTTTAAAAGTAAATACTTTATAAGTATTTTAATTTCATGTTAGGCAGAGAGTGAACTAATAGCAAGTTATGACATTACGCCTTGCGCGTGTCATACAAATGAAATACCTACTAACACACGCTAAATGGAAAGGAACAGAGCATACCCTCTCAATCCCACCAAAAACTTAAAACGTTTATTATATCAGAAATTTATCTGTAAATTTATTTATTTTACCTTTTTTTATTGGATATTTCAAACAAGTCATAGTCACAGCCAGAGTCAAGCAAAGTAAGTCACGGTCAAGTCCAACTCATGCCAAGGTAAAGTGGTCGAAGCTTTACAACAGGCTTCTATGGGGTTTTGGAAACAACACGAACAAAACGTTCACGAACACTTAAGAAATAATACTCCACCAACATTAACACTCGAAAATACACAAGTTTGAAAATAATACACCAATAATAAAAGCCAACTGGTTTTTTTCACGTAGGCGCTAAAACTCCAACATGGTCCTTCTCTTTTTTACTTGTTGTATAATCTACTATTTTCAGTATGTGTAATTGTCTATAATTATATCCTTCGCTGAACAATACAATACAATAACTCTTTATTAAAATACCACAAAACAAGGATAACATAAACAACACAATAAAACTATTACGTATCTTGGTTTTTAGCAGGCGGCTTAACCTGATAGTTGTAATAAACGAAACACCGCAGTCACCTAGCCTATTCGCGGAGCATGCTCTGACGTAGTACACAACGCTTTGCCTGTGCCCAAAGATCTTGTATATACCCTAATACTTCTACGCCTGTGCCACAGACTAGGTAAAGCAACTTCGTAGCTCTTTGGCTGAAATATCTGATTTTTGACGCTACTGAAGCGATGGACGCTTATTTAGTGCAAAATGTACATACAAAGATTGACAGAACTTATTGAAATCTCCTCTCTGATTGAAAGAATACAAGGACATCGTGATGTGTGCATACTATACTGGTAGAATACACTATTATATGTATACTGATTTCCTTGATACGTGTAAACACGGATAATGGATGGCACGTCCCTGCCGGGAATTTGAGCCCGGACAGCTCGGGAGGCTAACCGGAAACGTGAAGACAGCGTCCAATGTATTTTTGTAATGCGGCGGACTGATTTTCCGGTGTTACGGCAAGTTGGTAAGTACTTACAGAGTATTATTGTATTGTAAATTAATGAGCTAGTATACTAGATTTACCTGTTTACGGATTTAAACGTTTTTGAGCTAAACTTGTGGTAATTAATTACCATCTACCTATGGTAGGTATGTATAGTAGTAGGTAATACCTATATCTAGTTTCCATCATCTTACTCACTGAAATTTAATTTGAACTGTTTTACAAAAAAGGATTAATACCAACGCTATAATGGTTATCTATTACTGGTATCCAGGTGCGGTTGCTTGGAAAAGGAGGAAGGAAAGGACCGCTCACAAGGAAAGTACAAAAGGCCGCCATATTTTGTAACACTATATAGTTTTAATATATTTTTGTTGTTTTATCGTAATTATAGATTCTGAGTTATTGTGCTATAAATCCATTTTATTTCGTTCTGAGAAATCACCCAGCTACCTATGACAGTGCATTGTCACAGTTACACAATCCTACAATAATGTAAAATCATCATCATCATTTCAGCTATAGGACGTCCACTGCTGGACATAGGCCTTCTTCATCGATCTCCAAAAGGGCCGGTTGGAAGCGGCCTGCATCCAGCGTTTCCCGGCGTCTCTTTTAGGTCGTCTGTCCATCTTGTGGGTGGACGTCCTATTGTGTGGGTGGGCGCTTACCGGATGTAAAATAACTTAATTAGTATTATATCAATATATCTCGACAGCAACTCGTGCTACGATCTAGTTCAAAGGTTTTTAACATTTCATGATTATATTTTCATAATATAGGCAAGTCAACAGTTAGGTAGGTAGGTATACAGGGTGTAAGGGGAAAAAAATCAGCTGTTTCATACATTTTGTCGAGTGTCAATGACCGTTTTCTATAGAACAGCTGATATTTTTTTCGCGATTTCAGGGCTGGTCCCGTAGTTAAAGTTGTTCATAATGATGAGTACAATTACCTTCTTTTGGCTTCGAGAGTGTTCCCCTTACACCCTGTATACCTACCTAACGGTTCACAAAATGTTCTTGCCTATAATATGAAAGTTAAGCATACAAGTAACTAGGTAACCTTGACTCTGAAATTCTCAAGAACATGATTAATTGAGGTCCTCTTGGAGGCAAATCGCTTCAGGAATGCTTGTCATGGTTCCAAATCGCACCCAATAACACCCTTTAAACATTCACCCGGCTATAAATTTAACGGTGAAATAATTAATAATTAGCGATTTAGGACGAAATGGTTATCGTGTTTCAGTGTACCTAGTTATTAATAATTTTATATTAATGAGTTTTCGAGAACAATGTGTTTCTCATTAATCATCTGAGAATAGGGCACAAATTGAAACGAAAAAAGCCTTGTTTTTGTACAGTGTGCTATATTTTAAACTGGCTTAGATTGCACTTGGTTTTATTAGGTAAAAAAGACACAGAGGCCGAGCTACTTTTGCATTTGTAATATTAGGTAAGTAGGTATACCACAGATGTATAAGACGGAACGAAAAAAATGGACTCGAAGCCTAAAATTTTGTATCAAATAACATCCTCTTTGTTATTTCATTTTTTCTTTGAAAATCATTCTTTCAGTTTGTTTTAGGTAGGTATGTATGAACGAAAGAATAATAAGATGTATTATTACGACATTTTTCCTCCTGGGTTACTGACGACCACACTGACAAAGGTGTTTTTTTAACGCGTCACACGTCACTGGATTTACCTACTTGGTTAAAACCTCCGATTGAGTATAATAGGATAATAATTATGGTGGTCCACCTGGGCGTGATTTTGTCTTTTTGCACTACTTTTTTTTAACTTTAGTACTTAGTTAAAAACTAATGTGGTGGTACGGAACCCTCAGTGCGTGAGCCCGATTCGCACTTGGCCGGTTTATTTATTACTTTGCATAAGGACCGCTCGTACCAAATGTCAATAGCTCTAAATGATCTATAAGTTGCAACAGAAAGCTATTAGTATACAGGCAAGTTGGTGTTCAAAAAGGATGACTTTATTTAAATTAACTCACAGGTCTTGCCTAGGCGTTATTATTATTATTTTTATTGATATTGGCTTGCACATGACCGCCACCTGGCTTGGAGTTTTGGGGGAGATTTTACAAAAACGGCAGGCTAAAATTATTGTATATATTGGCCGAACGGTAGCGCACATCAGCTAAAGTTTTGGGGTTTTGGGAGAGTTATTACTTCGCTCACTGCCCTCACTGGGCAGGCAAAATAAAATTATTGTAGATGTTGGCCGAGAGGTAGCGTACAGCTTTACAACTTAATGGCACCCGGTTGATTCTCGGCCCTGCAGCAATGATTTATTTAGTGGGTACCCAAGATAATCACCTAAATTATGTGCAGTTTTAATGCCATCGCTCAACAAAGGTGAAGGATAACATCGTGAGGAAGCCGATAGGTAGGTACTACTAACAAACTCAAAAGCTCAAAGACATAATTATGACATTCACAAACATGCACTGGGATAGCACATAAGATTAGGACCCACCCTTTCTGCTGTGTCTCAGCAGTGGGAACATGATAGGCTGACAATGATGATGATGGCAGGCTAATTACCTATTAATGTCACACCGCCTCGTCTAATAGGTATGTATTTTATAGACACAGTACTGCCCAGTACAGTAGTAGAGCCAAATGGAGGTGTGCACTTATGTCGTTTACTATATTATTTAAACTCATTTAAAATACAAGTACTTACCAAAATCCAACCCAACAAAAACACAAATCCAAGAAATACTAATTCATATACCTTCCCATTCTTTCCTTCTTCTTCAGATACCTTCCATCTTATCCGAATACAAAGAATAGAATTTGTAGACAAAAATATACAAAAGGCCCCATTAATCAAGGGTCAGTGATCACCAATTGGACCAAAAGACCCGCCGCCATTCCTCCTCCTCATTCCCTTCATTCGATCCTTACGATGTTTCACGATTACCGATATCTTTTTGTTCCTCAATAGATAGGTATTTAGAGTTTTTCATACATCACAAATTGTATGACTATGGAGCAATACATTTGGTCTTTTGTGGTTAAAAATAACAAAAAATTGCATTTAGAGTAAATTGGTTGTTTAGAATTTTTTATTGTTATATCTGACATATTAACATGAGTAGGTATAACGGTCGTGACACTAACTGTAAGAACATAAACCTGCTCGTGACGTTACAAAAAAAATGTGGTAAGTCATCGCCGCCCTAAGATTTTGAACATGAGTCAACATTGGCGGATTCCAGTCCATTCATCAAAATTCATCATAATAGTCCGGAGTTTTTAATACTATAGTTACACGTGCACTAACTAATAATGTTTTTGTTTTTAATTGGCAAAAAAGTGACGGGCCACCTATGGTGGTCACCGCTGGCTGCCCATCCAGCTGAAACAGTCCAAATTATACTTCGGAGGAAACAACCGAAGGTTGTAAGCCATTCCACAATTTACAAGTCCGTGGAAGAAGCAATCGATTAAATCGAACAGTGCGTGATTTCCACGTCGAGTCTGTACAAAAAGAGAAGCGTCGTAGGTTTCACGGCTCGTCTCTGCAAGGAGACCAGAGGATCCAGCTGGTACGTGGGCGCTTGCTCCAGAAATGGAAGCAATACTCCATGTACGACTGGACCTGCACTGTATACAATAAAAGGCGCTAGTCCGGCGTGAAGTAATGCTTGGCTCTATTGAATACACCGAGTTTTCTGGACGTTAGTCCAGCCTTGCTCTTCAAATAGCTCTTAAACTGAACCTAAAATAATAATAGGTAAACCATGTTTTATTAATATATATTCCACGTTGCCTGTTTGTATTGGCTGCGGCCGATATTAATAGGTAGGTACCTCTAAATTCTAAAATGTCCAGACTAGAACCGAGAACGAAAAGAAAAAGTGCAAAAATAATGTAATTTAAATCTGTGTTTGTCACACGAATTTGCTTTTGTCTCCGGTTCTTTTGTACTGTGACAGATTGATATATGAGGCAATGAATTTCTGTTTTAACTTTGCCTACAATTCATGCTACGGATTCATTGAAAATTTTATTTTGTTCGTTTTGTTTTTTGGATTCATATCCAACGAAATGGAACTCCCTACCTACTACTACCTACATACTTCTGTACCATCATTGGCTGTTATAGGTACGTATACGCGTACATAATAATTATATTCATTCAGCGTGGTAGCGTGGTTCAGCGAGTGGTGCCGCTAGAATTTTGGGTAGCAGTGAACTGGTCGTGGACTTGAGCATTTTTGGCTTATCTTTAAACCTTCAACGGCTTGTGGGTAATCTAACTGTTTTTTTATAATAATCTAACCTTAGGCTAAGTAGGTTAGGTATTAAGAGTTCTTAATTAACATACGGCCATTCAAAAAAGTTGATATATATAATTTTATTATAATTTATTATTTGTAATAATTATGTATTTAAGACAGTGTAGATGACACAGACCTAATTGGTCTGTGGTAGATGAGTACATGTTAAAGTGATAGTTTTAGATTAGTTTTAGTTTTAGTTATAAATTTAAATTTAAAATAGTTTTTATTTTACTTGTAATTTTTATTGAATAAATAATACTTCAGTTATATGATTATTTACGGGATATTTACCGTGGTAAGGTTGTGGAATGATAATAAATAAATAAATAATACTTCCTCATATAAAATAACAATTATTAGAAGAATTAGAAGTGTTAACTAAAATGAAATGCACTAGCGCTAACAGAACACTGGTTATCTCAAAACAACTTGTTACTGCAGGAAAACTTATCAACACGGTGGATCTTGTATGTGCACGAAGATTTAACTGCTATATCAGTTCAATAATTTTATTACACTACTTATAATATATTTGGGACTATACTTCAGGCAAGTATACTAAGTTAATAAGTGGTGTAAGAAGCGGCGTTCTAATTGTTATATTATGCATTCTAGTTACCTTACCTGACGAACAGTCTTAACTCATCATATTGTAGTTTGTAGGTCAAAGGTTTTTAACTTCTTGCCATCCTATGCTGCGTACTTCAGAAACTGATAACTCAATTCGGCTGTCATCAAGCCATTCTCGTCCAAAGATCTTGTATTTACCCTATTGTTCTCGTCTCATTATGACATTTGTCCTGGGCTTCGTTCCCCTGCAATTTCTGCCCACGGAAAACAACCTTAAAAGTTTATAGAGGGATCCTTCTCCAGTCTAATTAACTTGGTATAAATTAGATAGAGTTTCCGCTATCTACAACTTTACTGAATAATTGTATTACCTATTTTCCAGTTGTGGCAGTTGTAATACGTTTCAGTGGAACTACGTGAGCATTAAATCCATCCATTTCACCATTTAGTATTCAGGAGTGAGCTCGCCAAAGTGCTATAGCTTAATACTTACATATAGAGGAAAAAAGTTGACTACGCTCTATTAAGCACGGCCAACAGTTTACTATGCCAAAACAAATTTAAATTTCCTATTCCCCGATTATTATTGTTAGTTTATAGGTATTTATTTTCATTCACCACGGGTCTAGGCCGGACTTTTCAGAGGCATTGGTTGGACCGAAGCCAACACCAAGATGCAACTGTTTAAGATAAAATACAATTATGGAATGTGAGTGAAAGGGAATATGGAACTATTGTACAGCGTATGATTGAAAAATTCTGGACTATGTGGATGGTATTGAGCTGGTCTATGGTATGAGGTAAGGTATGGCACCCGACAATTATGCTTCATGTCAAAATATTGTGGCCCAAAAGCCCTCCCCATAAAGGCTGTCTTACATTGGTGTCGGAAGGGCAACATTGGGAGTGGAGAGGTGTGTTGCACTTTCACTAAATGCTATTGTTACTATATTCCGATATGAACTTAGTGTCTGCAACTGGTCTGCAATAAAGGTTTACTATTATTCAGGTATTTAATATCTCGTAAGTTTGGAGTTTTAAACTACCAAAATAATCGTATAAAAATAAATATTTAAAAAAATTTACACCTAGGGTGCCGCCGGTAGCGAGCAAGGGCCCAAGCTGCCGCAGTGGTCAAGGCTACAGATTAAGAAATCTGGCAATGCGTATCATGTCCAGAATGACTGCTCTGTTTCTGACCCTTGACCCAGCCGGGCGTTGTTCAGGTGGTAAGTGAAGAAGGCTCTTCACGACAAGGCCGTTCACCGATACGACTACAGTGACAATGATCGTCGAATTTATATTCCACATGACGGTAACCTCATGAGTCAAGTTAAGGTACTTGCTGAGCTTCTGCCGGCGCTGGGACCGGTTGACCAGCGTTGATCTAGTGCTGGTCAATGTCCGTGATGATGGAACGGTCCCAGAAGAGCAAAGCATGACTGTATTCGAGAACTGGCGCTCGTTCTAAAGACAAGTTGCTGGTGAATTATTCTCCAGGACTCGGGGTCTCATTTCCCCCCTTGTGATCGGGATACCCGGTGTCACCACTCACCGACGGCTCACCACAAACCCACCCCTGCGTTTTTATTATTATTATAATACCCGAGATAATAAAAACGACTTGAGTAAATCGGTTTCTTCTAGGCAAACATCCATCATAGACCGTATAATGTATCAAGGCGGTCAAACACAACCCTTTTTACGAATAAAGAAAAGTAACATTCATATAAGCTTACAATTTACTAAATAGGTATAACTAGTCAAATAGTTATATTTTTGCTTATTACCTATAAAAAATTGCTAAGCGTAAGCATCGATTTCGTAATTTAGTAATATACGAGTATTATAAAACCTACCCTTTTGGATACGTCATTGGGAGTAAGCACAGAAGAGAACATTTTTTCGTTTCTACTTCTCTTTTCTGTGGGAGTAAGTATTGAATTTCGTGGCTTTTTGTAGGACTGTCTTGACAAACTACGTTGAACTTAATTGACATGCACCTGTGCAGTGGCGGTCCTAGTATTTTTTTAGAGACGGACTACAAAGTGATCCTAAAAAGATATCTTTCGATAACTTTCACGAACAAATAACCTAGATCCTTTCTTGCCTTTGCGCTTGCATAATACTTCTTTTGGTCTGCCGCTGCTGTGACCTGTATTCGCCAGTTGGATTTTATTTCGTTGTTAGTAAGTTTATTCGGTTGTCGGGCATTTTTGGCGCCCAGTGCGGTCACACCGCTCGCACCACCCTTGGGCCGCCCATGCATGTATGCTACTTGAATTTAGATTTATTTATGAATGTGTGCTTGAATCCACAGAGAAGAAAAAATAATTTCTGTGCTTGTATCTCGACTTGATCTTGTATTTGAATATTAATTCATTTTTCAAAAAAAAAATATACAACTGACCTCACGGGAAGTTTAATAAAAGGGATTCCCCTATGTTTTCATGTTTAGAAGTGGAATATTTTCTTCAAATTTAAATGGGACTATCTTAAAAATATACCTTCATGATCATCATCATCCATATCTTTCCTTATCCCACTACTAGGTAAAGGCCTCTCTCTTGCTATGTCATCTGCCTCAGTCGCTAATCGAGTCCAGGTTCGACTCGCGATAGTGACAATATCGTCAACCCATCTTGCAGCTAGATGTCCAATTTTTTTGTTTCTAAAAAAATCTTTAAAGTTAATTCCCACTCGCGAAGATATAGAGTAACATATAAAAAACTGTCGAATTGAGAATAATTGAGAAGCTTCAGTTGAAGAAGTTGGGCAGCGTTCGGGAAATTGCGTGACATCTTCTCTTCCAAGATACCACAGTGCCTCAAGACGAGGGTCTTTGACCAGTGTGTGTTGCCATTGATGACATATGGTACTGAGACGTGGTCCTTAACTGTTGGCCTTTTGGAAAAGCTCAGAGTCACACAGCGGGCAATGGAGAGAGCTATGCTCGGAGTTTCTTTGCGCGATAAGATCCGAAACGTGGATATTCGCCAAAGAACCAGAGTCACCGACATAGCTGTAGTCGACATAAAATTTGCAAGTTGAAGTGGCAATGGGCAGGCCACATCGCTCGAAGAACCGATAACCGATGAGGAAGAAAGGTTCTGGAGTGGAGAGCACGAACCGGAAGACGCAGCGTAGGGAGGCCTCCCACTAGATGGACCGACGACATTGTGAGAGTCGCGGGCATCCAGTGGATGCAAAAGGCAGGCTGTCGTTCAGAGTGGAGGTTAAAGGGGGAGGCCTATGTTCAGCAGTGGACGTCTTCCAGCTGATGATGATGATGATGATGAGTTGAAGAAGTCTGTTGAAAATTTAGATAAATTACCTACATAGGTAAAGTCCTTTGAACTCAAAGCGAAATTCACCAGTGAAGGTACACGTGGCTTTTCTGAAGAGATACTTATAGGTACTCATCAACACGCTCCCTTTTATCTTAAATTCCAATGGTTTGCGTCCAAATTTACCTGTAGAGGTAATCATTTCAGTGGGCGATGTACAGTATACCTATATTCGATAGGTACGTAAAACATGTACCTACCGAATTTCATTAAAAAAAACATTACAAAATTTGTTTCTGTAACAAAAATCACGTGAATTCTAGGTGCCTGGAAATAATGCAACGGTTGTTCACTTATTCCTAGCTTTCATTTCGTTTTGTTCATTGTGAAATTAGGTAAAGGTTTACTATAATATAGACGTAATAAATTCTTCTTTTTCTTAGTCGTGGCACTCCACTCTTAGCAAAGTGGTCGTTATCATCAGTTAGTGGCTCGCTTCATAATTCATCGTCTTTGCACTCGTGCACTCCACCGTAAAGGTGATCTGCCGCGTGGTCTCGTCCCCTCAATCTTACCCTCAATAAATACATAAATCTAATATATGTTTTTCATTTCAAATCACAATCTCGTTTGCCCCGCGGCGGCCAGGAAAAAAAATCAATCTGTACAAGTAAGTGGGTAAGCCTGAAATAACGACTGAAGAGGTAAATGTATCAAATAGGTATGTCTAATCAGTGTGCATAGAGTACGTAACGTAAATTTGACGTTGTCGTAATCATTTACCATTAAAATTATATTTTCATTTCAGAAGCTCGGAAAGGCTTCGGTTATCCTTTAAATTCTGAGCTCCAAATGCCGTTTTTATCCGATTTTACATATTTTAGCTAGCGCGAAAAGTGAATTTAAATTCAAACGTGACGAATTATTGTCTAACCTTAACCTTCACAATTTTCATTTTTAACATTCTAACCTCTGTTAATAGCACCTCAAATAGTTTGATTCAAGGAGGTTCATATACTCGCTAAAGTGAGGTGATATTCTACGCGGTTGCATAATTTATTTGCGTCTCGTCTCAATTGACATTCATTGGTAGTCGGTAAAACATACAACAGTAAAACATCTGAATTATATAGGTGATTTACAGACACTGATAAAACAAATCGTTTTAACGGGTTTTACTCCCGTGTTTTAAATGTTTAACTTATAGCACATTATTTTATTTAGGTAAAAATAGGTACCTTTCGCTCGACGTTCCAGCCATGTTACAATGGCCGTGGTCACGAGCTGACTGAAAACGGCGGGTGAGTCCGGCAAGAAGAGCGGGTGTTGTATTCTTCTAACCCTCACTTGATCTTAAAAGACCGCAGGGTTGTCAGTACGATCACTGAGGTAGTATGTACTACGTATACATACTACCTCAGTGAGTACGACAAACAACACCGGTAACTGTCCTAGTACCTACACCACGGTTGTACACTTGCTTATGGGGTTCCACGACGCCGCTAACTTAAATCCATCTTCCCGGTGGAAATTGCGACGTTTTCTAATTCAAACCGCTTTACGAACCGTTCTAGAAAAATATTGTCGTTCAGTGGAGATGACCTTCCAATTAACATTTAAAACATGTGTTCAAATCGTGAAAGCCTAAAAGTTACTTTACTCACGTGGTAGTGTATGGGGTACTACTATTGTGGGAACGACCTGGGCACCGATTCTACTAAAGAAATTGTCTTTAAATTGTAATTGTTGCGATTTTAATTGTTAAATAACTGCCTCAAAATTGACAGTTTTTAATAAATTTTTTATACTAAGTTATAATATTAGGTGGTTGTATTTATCTAGTGTAAAAAAATATTACAATTTGTTTAGTAGAAACGGGGGGCAGGTCTTTTCCGCTATAGAACAAAAGCTATATAATATATAGTAAAAATAAAATTGTGTTAATTCACATGTTCAAAACTTGAGATGATTATCGTGAGGAAGACGTTGATTGGTTCGGATCCTACAGTCACCTCATTTCCGGCTTATTCATGACTATTCCTTCTTCATGAAATATGTATTCCTTTTACACCAAAGTTCACTAACTGTAAGAAGATGCCTTGAAAAGTCGATTGATTTATTTTAGCTAAGCAGATATGAATAAGTAATTTGTTTGTTCCTTGATTCCTTCGGTTTGGTTTATAAAATAATTTACCTTGACTCGGTCCAAGTTTTTTAGTTCTGACAGCTGTAGATTGTAAACAACTAAATGAAAACTGTAAATTCTGATCACTTTACCAAAGTCTTTGAAGGTAACATTGTTAACAAATTAAAAGAAAATGTTTTCATGTAACTTTTACAATGTTATTGCAGGTGTCAGAAAAAAAGTAATAGCCAAGAACTTTTTAAATTATTTTTTTGGTACTTTTAGACTTTAAGTTTACGTCAGCCCCATTGTACCTTTACATAGGACACAATTATCTATATACATAATTATATAAAAATAAATCCCTATTTACCTTGGTCACGCCATGACTTTACCGAATTCATAATTTTTTTAATACTTTGTAGAAGGTTCTTACTGAAGAAAAATTAAGAAAATAGCGCAGAAAATTTAACAATTTCTGAAAAGTTAACGACGATTTTATCTCGCGGGTGAAATCGCGGGGCGTAGCTAGTAATTTCAACATCACACTGTATATTAAATCTAGGTAATAAATAACCAACTAGGTAAATTTGTGGAATCAGCATCACTTAAAGGCCCATAGAGAAAAAAGTTTTCCAGTTCGTAAGTAGACATACTTGATGCCCAACAAAACAACAACATCAGCTTATCATATTCCCCCTGCTGGGATAAAAGCCTTTTCTTAGATACAGAGGATAGGCTCTAATCCACTATGTCTTTGAACTTTTGAGGTTCATAACAGTGAAGAAAAACATCGTGAGGAAACCGGTATGTCCAATTATTATGTCCATATACCGCTTTCCTCACGATGTAATCTTGCACTGTTATGAGCGATGGCATCGAAACTGTACATAATTCATTTAAGTACTGAATAAGTCATTGGTACAGGTACTTGATGCCCAGCCCACGCACAATTCTATAAAACTAGGATGATATTAAATTGCTCAAGTGGCTAAAGTTTTAATTGATCGTTACTAATTACGCAAATAGCTTCGCCGTTATAGATAATTTCTTAATATTACCTACAATAATTTTTTTTTTATATATTTCCTCAAATAATGGAAATTATAGCCAATTAAAGACGTTTATTAGACGTTTATTTCTTTTCCTTATTAATCTGAAAAATCATTTGCATTCATGATAAATATTTCACGGTTGGAAGATTCCCGAAAACTGGTTGGTAACCCAAAAATTATATTAGACCGAGAACAATTTTTCTCTCTGAAGAAATATTGAATATATCTAGGTTAACCAATAAAAATATGGTTGAAGAGTTTTGTGTTTGTGATTAATACAATATTCATGGAATAAAGCCCAACTCACACATCAAATTCTGACACAATTTTTTATTTATTCTTTTCCTATGAAAAAGATTTGGTTTGTTTGAATATTGAGTTTCCAATATTTCGGCTCAGTAAGAGTATGCACCATTAGAATACTATGTATACTTTTGTAATAAATTTCGTATAATGCCTACAGGGGTCTTACGGCTACCTGTTTTGAATCATGTTTAGGTGATGCTATTCGTTTTTCACCTACTTATGCCATGATCTATTTTATATCTAAAACAGCTATGTTTAAAGTTGAAAATCTTATATCGCCATATTTGATGACTTATAACTTGTTGTTACATTATTTTGAGGGTTTCTATTTAATTTATCAAAATATAAGAATGAATTTTAACAATTCATGAACTGGTTAAATTTTTAACACTAGTCTGGCTATATACGTTTCGTATAAAAACTTGTTGTCACTGAATATTCAGAGTATTTCAATTCTAAAGCTTTTTTTGTTGCGCAATTTCTAATATTTTTATTTAAGAATCCAGATAATTTAACAAAATGTTATTCGGTTTACTTGTTAAAAAAAAATCTGATCAATTAATTTCGTCACATCACACTACGCGTATAAACACTTCTTTTGGGTAATTTTGCGATTATACCGCGCCATAACGCAAAAACTGTAAATACGGCTCACTTACTCATTATCTTACTTGTAGCAACATCAATAAACTAACTATAATAGTCTACATGCAAAATAAAAGAGTGACAAGCTCAGATCAGATAAACAAGGAAGATACGAGTATAGTGAGGTGGCGTGGTGGGTGCGAATGAATCTATACTATAATTATATACTATTATACTTACTATATATATAATAATTATATAATATATAATCTATACTAATATTATAAAGAGGAAAGATTTGCTTGTTTGTTTGTTTGCATTTGCAATAGGCTCCAAAACTACTGAACCGATTTGAAAAATTCTTTCACTGTTGGGAAGCTACATTATCCCCGGGTGACATAGGCTATAATCTATACCCGTGCGAAGCTGGGGCGGACTGCTAATAATATTATAAAGAGGAAAGATTTGTATGTATGTATGTTTGTAACGAATTAGCTCAAAAAGTACTATACCGATTTAAAAAAAAAAACACTGTTGGGAAGCTACACTATCCCCGGGTGACATAGGCTATAATCTATACCCGTGCGAAGCCGGGGCGGACCGCTAGTCTGGCATAAATCAGGTTTGATATCTTTAGTCGAACTCACCAAGCAGACGACCTGCGGCTTAAGCGGCTTAGTGGTATACTGATTTAACATAATGAAAAATTTAGATATTTGAACACGAACGTTAATTTTACTAAAGCATATCTCCCACGACGAGCTGCCACGGTTGTCTAATCTGAGATTGACAATAAACCATTCCACTATTTTTCGACAAATGCACGAAGTACCTAAATTAATTTTGAGTTAATTTTATCCTTAATTTAGCATACATTCGATCCTTGTTATTTATAAACCTTTGATAAAGCTACATAATTTACCCGTGATATGTCACGGCATATTAAACTAGATTAAAGAAGAATTATTTTTAAAATTTCTCATAGCACTCTTAACACTACGTCATGATTACGCATCGCTTGGTAACGAGTTGGTACTCTTTGGTTACTAGCACAGAATTGTTACTAGTTACCGAATGCAAACTGCACTGGGCCCGTATTCCCTAAGACCTCCTATAATCGTAACTCGGCACGTTACGTTAGCTTTATGGAACATACGTGAAATGGTATTTTCTATGCCACTGATTTTCACAAACATGACGAGGTGCGCACGTATTGAACTGAACGAAAATAATAAAACGAGAATACAATTTTTCAATTTAATGTCGTGACGCATTATGAAACAATTTTACGACATCACACAGTGAGGTGTAATAATAGAGACGTTATAGGCGAACAACACGGCTTTAAAAACTGACTAAACGCAGCATAACATAGCATAGCATAGCTTACCTACACATGTACGATATATGTGCAATTTTGTGAAATAAGCGAAAGAATATGAAAGACTTTTTACGCTAGATTTGTTGTTAGAAAGAGACAAAAATACAATTTGTTGTGGACACTCTGAGTGCGTGATTGAGAGACGGCTGAACGAAGGCGGGCAGCCAGCCTTGCATTGGTCTAGTCCAGGGGTGTACAACTAAATTTTGTGGCTGGCTGGATTTATTAACTTTGTAACTATGGCGGGGCAAGAGATGTTTCGTAACTAAGCAAATCAAGACTAATATAAGTAAAATGGTAGAAACGGTATAATTATAATCTTTTGACGGAATTCACAGCAGGTTTCACTTGTAACTGCATACACAGCCACACTGATATAGATGATATAGATATGAATCTCCGTTCTTTACAAAATTACGTCTAAAAAAGGTTAAAAGTTACCCAACTTTTGACTCATTCGCGGGCTGGATTAAGAACCTTGGCGGGCCGCATTGTGGCCCGCGGGCCGTATATTGGACACCCCTGGTGTAGTCAATACGGTGGCGGGCACAACCTATCTATACAGGTAAAAATATCTTGGACATCACATGTTTTCATAAGCTTATGGGAATAAGGGCCAAGTCGCGTTTTGGTGCAATCGAGCTCATAACTAATGTTATCAACTGTATTATTGCAAATCTGTCAAAATTCAACGTCGCTACGAAAAATCTAATAAGGGATGGTGTGGTTTTACCGAGAAGACACAGGTGGTCATGAACACAGCACGTTTTGGGATTAAGTAACAAACTTGGCTAACTATGTTGGCCGACTTCCCGACGAAATTTGCATAGTTTGGGGTCAGGTGCAAATGGTGCAATAAGCAAATACCCGTAAATAGAAATAGTCATCCGTATAATTAGTAGGTATCCGATTACATTTCTATTTAGGGTTCCGTACCCAAAAAGGTGTCAACGGAACCCTATTCCTAAGCCTGCTGTCTGAAAGTCTGTCTGCCCTACCTTTTAACAGCTCTATCTTTTGAACCATAATAGATAGCCACTTGAAATTTTCACAGAATATATTTTATTATATTCATCATCATCATCATTTCAGCCATAGGACGTCCTATACTGGACATATGCCTCCCCCCATCGATCGTTACTATATAGCGGTGGATTAGCAAAAAATAATTGTAAACGGGATGACATATAAAACACTCAGAGTGGCGACTACTTCATTTATTCAGCAATCGAAATGAACAGAGAGATAGTTGGCTGGCAGGCTGGCTTATAATAATATACACTCCCCTCAAAGGCTTGGCGAGTTTGGCAGTGGCGTGGCGTGCGAGGGGGTGTGTCATGGCGGCTGGCTGGCTGTCATTCGTGGTTTCGCAGGCAACGTCAGGTCCGTTTTGTTACATAATTTAAAAAGTCTCGATACAACAAAATGTATTTTTGTCTTTGCTTTAGTGTAGAAACGGTAATATTCCGGGACATTTCCGGGACATTAATGCACACACGGTCATCTGACCCCAAACTAAGCAAAGCTTGTGATATGGTTGCCCGAGACTGATATACATACATATATAGTTTTAAATACATACTTAAATAGATATTAACAACCAGATATAGAACAAACACAAATGATAATCACATAAATGTTTGTCCTAGGTGGGAATCGAACCCACGCCCCCAAGTTAAGAAGGTACGTTCACTACCAACTAGACCAACAGGCCATCAAAATGGTAATATAATCGTACAAATCAGAAGTTTAAAGATTATCACCACTTTTATCAGGGATTTAAACAAAACAATTTATATTTGTTAGATAGTGTCATCTAAAAGGTTCAATCTGGGCTTTACATGAATTAAAAATAAATCTATGGTAAAAATTCATGTAAGATTCTGCAATTTGATCGTAGATATGGTAGAAAGCACTAATATAATTCATCACTTGGGAAAAACATATTTTTAAATTCAGGTGGATTACAACCCTGCCTGCGCTCCAGGGATTTTACGGCTAACTCTTGACGCGGGCTCGAATTAGCGCTGAAACAGACAGTTTGCATAATCACGCGAACGTTAACCTACGGTTTGCGTTCGCGCAACTTTTCTCATCACCTAAACAGAATCGCTTAAAATAAGTATCCGTAAGGTTGTTTGTTTACCCCCGTGTAAATTAATGTCATAATTCATATTATTTTGATGTACCTTATCTTTTCTTTATTGTGAAGGACAAGCGTGGCGCTTCCCTTACATTTTTCCTTAGAAACTCTTATTTATTATTCAGACGAGAGACTTGGTTATCTTGTCGCATAATAATTATCAATTTAAAAACCGACTTCAAAATTAGTAAATACGCAATTTCGTTTATTTGGAAAAAATATAGGTATACATAAAGACATATTTTTTCTAGTTATACTGATTTGAAAACCAAATTTTTAAACCGATTTTGATGAAGTTTCTGTGGAACCAATCTGAAAGAATAATCCTTCGAATAATTTTCCTAATCAGTTTATAAATAACGGAGGTCAAAAGTAACAAACATTAAAAAACAAAACAACCGAATTGAGAACGTTCTCAATTCGGTTGTTTTTTTTTAAGCGGCACTATGGCGACATTTTGGAAAAGAAGTAGACATGTCTTATTTGTGTCGTTTATACTTTAAAACTCTTGGAATAGGTACCTAAAAGGTCTTATATACTCCACAGGATTAAAAAAACAGTACATGTAGAAGTCAATTGTTTATTATTAGACTAGACTATACTATAATTATAATACTTAATGACTAGAGTATAATACAATTTTTTTAATGTATCGGACATTTTGGTTCTTCACTTGTATCTTACATAAATCACACCATGTTACTTCATGAAATGTGTAACAAATATCGTAAAATCCTCCCTCTATTTACTTACAAACACGATGACGTAAACGTCTAGATATATCTAATGTCAGGGTACATGGAAATTGCTTTACTGTTCAAGCAAGTTATGTAAGTAGGGGGTTAGACTTGGATAGTTATATTATAATAATTATGATTAATGTAGACGTTTTGAGAAAAAAGTAGTGGCTCTCTGATTTGACTTACTATTATTCACTGTGCTGTCTTTTAAATAAATGCAGAGACTTATGTCATTGATTGAAGTTTGTAGGATTATACTCTGTTGCAGATTTTTTTATTTGATAACGTAGCGTCTAAATAAATTTTAAACGCTAGGACAAGTGCGAATATGTCAATGCAAATATCTGGCCGACATCGAATCATCTAACTAATTGTATAAACAAGAGCTCGTGACGTACACATATTACTGTCGGCAGTAAAACACATTCAACTCCAATCTAGATATGAATATGTAATATCCAGGAATATTGCATCGTACGCTGCAGGGCTTCATGGATTCAGAAAGCACACATTCAGTCAAAGACGGCTAGTAGCTTCACCTAGTCTGTGCACTCAGTATAAATAACCTTTCAGTGTATCACTTAGTTTTCGTCGTATGAATTTTAACTGGTTATCTAGGTACGGGTTTCATCGACAAATACGGTGCGAAGTATAACAATTAGGTGTGACCCAGGCGATCGCACTGCCTAATTAAACGGGTGATTTGTCGTATAGTGATTATTAGACGAGCTAACCGGACGCTGCCCAGAATTTGAAGTAATGAATGACGCGTGGTCAACGCAAAGATATTACTAAACTCGATGTTAGATCACTTGAAATGTTAATGTATGTTTAGAGATGTAGAGCTGACACTTCGTGCTTTGCTGACATACAGACTAGTATTGAGTACTCAATTCTAATAAACGACGACATTCCGTAAGCGGAACTGTATAAGACTAGGTAATTTTGATCCGGTTCTCATCCTAATGTCTCTCCTTCTAAACTTACATAGACACATCTCAACATCAACAAAAATGAAATTGCCCGCGCGGAAAATAAAATAAAATAAGACTGATCATTTAAGTAGTAGTATGATTTCAGATTCAGCTAAACTTGAAAATGATACAGACGTAACAATAACGGTGACTATAGTCACACAGTTTTTACAAGCGCGGAGGGTAAAAAATTATACTGTAAAGTGCAGTCAAGAGCGGCGCAGCGACCGGAGGCGGAGGAGCTGCGCAGTAAGTCCTGGGCTGCTGGGTGCAAGCCGCCACATCTTGCGCCAGCACGAACGCCATGCGCTTGATCAGCGAGCTGGCTGAGTTGGAGCACACCCGGCTTGCGTCAGCCACGCACATCAGGAACGCGTCGCGAGCACTGTCAACAATGAAGTAGATAGATAGTTTACAGACTCTCCAATAGAGGAAAAAAAAAAAAAAAACAATATTCTTTCGTTGTTTTACTGGTCTTTTAACTTATAAAATTATCTTATTATTTATTGTAGATGGCAACTGGCCAATGATGATGGCGATGATTTCAGTAAAGGCACTTATCAAGTGACGAGTTTAATTATTCGAGGATTTGTTGATAGGTACCTATGTCAGAATCATCTATGCATATTTTTTTCGCCTTTCATGATTCCCATATTATATTCTAGAATAGAATTCCTCAGAACTTTTGTGAATTCCAGACGAAATAATAACGTATGTCTGTCATATGTGATGCCTATAGCTATAGCTTGCTTTTGGTGAAACATTTAGTCTATCTAGCTTACCGTATGTTATTAAACTAATGACATCCTGCTTTAGCTATAAGCAAATTAAGTCTATCTCATATTTGTATTTACATGATTAAATAAAAATATAGCAATTAAACGGAACGCCTGAAATTGTAGGTACGTTATACTGCAGCGGCAAGCTACCGAGCATTTATGGATGAACGTGAAAGCATTGGTCGAGGCGAAGCCGAGGTCAGCATATGCGAATTCACAAATTCTCAGTTGCCGCAAAGGCTTGTATAGAAACTGTGCCTCGATATTCACGTAAAAATGTATAAATATTTTGGGGTAAATTTTACATTTCATTAAAAGGTTGCCTAGAAACTAATTTCGAGTTTTTATGCATCTGCTAGTCATCTAGAACCAAACTGCTAGGAAAGACAAATCCATCAAAGCCAAACTCGATGGGGTTACGTCGTTTCGTTTAGGAGTTCCTATGGGCACGTTCTGTCTCCATCTCTCCGACATCAGACTAGCGCAATGGTACCATGACATTGCTTGTCACCGAATTTAAATAGTATGTTGAGTTTCAGCTCAATGAGTTGAGGGATAACTGGTCTATAATTCAGTTGCAATATTTGGCATACATTACAGGGCAAGTCAAATAAAAGCTTGTAATAATAGACTTCTAGATGGTAATGGCTTCAATGTCAAATGTCAATTATTTTTATTGTTAATTTTAACATAACTTCTGTGCAATTGATTTTTATTTAGTGGAAAAATGTAATCTTACTTCTTTGAGCATTGAAATATTATACTACGCTTCGTGCACCTACAAGATTTTAGAGGAGACGAAAATTCTCCACTAATTATCATTTATTAATGTCGATGCCTTAAAGTCTCTTTAAGTAAAGAAAAGGGTTCTTTAGTTTATGAACACAATAAATATCGTTTCAGTCTATCACATTCCCACTGCTGGGACACAGATTTCTCTCAGAGAAAGTATGAGCCCTAATTTGGCCCTTATCCACCAGGCTCCAGTGCATGTTGGTGAGTGTCATTATTATGGCTTTGAACTTCTTGGAAATACCGGTTTACTCGCGATGTTTTCCTATACTGTTTTGAGCAATGGTATCGAAACTGTACATAATTTATTTGAGTACCTACTTAATAAATCATTGGTGCAGGGCCTAGGATCGAACCGGATGCCGTCATATTCTAAAGCGCACATGCTGCATATGCTGCTAATGCTCGGCCACCATCGCTCTCCCCTACAACTTATTTATATTATTTTATTTCAATATTATGGCCGCCCCTGCGTATTTATTTGTATTATTTTTAACCGACTTCAAAAAGGAGGAGGTTATCAATTCGACTGTAACCGACTCCAATAACTGATTATAAATTGTAAATATAGGTATAAGTAGGTAATATATGTATAAATAATTTCGTTGATTGTCCTTTAATGCTCATTACTTTGAAGTTATTTAAATATTATTTTCCACGTATTAGTTTCAATTTGTAAATGTAGGTATAGCCACGAAGTCGGTTCTTTTTTTTTTCTCTAAAAATTATGTTTATATTATTAGGCACTCATAATAAATCACATGACATAAACAGGTAAAATAACAGGTTAAGAATTTTGTTCAATCCCATGATACAAACATACACATAGATTTAACATGGCTTTAACAGCGTGGATACCGATGTTAATTTTTTTTATGACAATAACTATTATAACTAAATATCATGTTTCAAAAAATACTTTAGTACCCATTTATAAATACCTATAACTACTTCAAAAAAAGATCTAAATTGGAGCCACCGAATATGGTCAAATCGACTCAACATTTTCATATCCTAGCTCTCAGGGGAGTTCACCTATCTACTTTTTGATATCATTGTTGTTTTGGCAAGGCTCCTCAATTCTCAGGAGACAAAACTTTTTTATGAACAAATTTCAACGAATATCATGAGCAACAACCCGCTGTGGGATTGCAAATAAAACAAAGTAAACAGATACAGGTCTATAGCATTTCTTTACTACCTTTGAAAAGTTGGTGGAAATCTATCACCACCAACGTCAATGCCAATTTAATGCTATGACCCCTAAATAAGTAGGTAGTAAAAAATAAAGTTACATAGCTTATTTTTTATTGACTTAATTTAGTTCAAGTTTAGTGGCAGTACGATGTTGGATCAAATAAAAATAAAAACCTTAGTTTTTGGTGACAGCAAATTCGTTTTATAAAAAAAACCGCGATGACATTAGCAAAGCTCGGTTTTATTCGAAAATTATTGTGTATGTATGGTCTCGTTCAGGTCGTTCTCGTAAATTTAACACAAAGTATCATGTACCTAAATCTCAAACCAACGCGGCCGGCCACCGAGTCGCAGGCGACCCGAAGGGGAGACGCCATAGTGCTCTTCCACCGATATTTATTTTTCTGTTGTTTTTTGCGGGTGGTCCACGCCCATACTTACACTTCGTTCTATTGCTTTAAGCGTACCCATTTTAAATAGAGCACATCAAAATACTATACACAATACGTTTACAAAATATTTTTATTATTTTATTAATTTATTTTTTTTGCACAAATTTATTTGAACCCATCTGTATTGTACCTATACGTTTGTAACGTGCAAGACGGAATGGATATTATGGACATACTGTTTCATACTTTGACAGAGAGGATGCCTGCATGTGCTTGGTGACTCCCTACCGTGTTGCTCTAAGATTAAGGTATGTTATACCTATACTGTGTACCTATACGTCGTCTTAGTAGGTACATCTTTGCTAGAAGCGGGAACGTGTGAGCGCCTAGAACACTTGGGAATTAAATTACTAGTCGTCTGAAACCTCATATTGTACCGGGTAAGTACCTATCATATTTTAATATCGTGCCCGTCTCGAAAACATAATAGAACAAATCGTTCCTGACAAAAGGATATTATATTATACTAGCTCCTGCCTGCGGCATCACTCGCGTTAAAGTGATGTGCACTACAATCCCATGACGTTATCTACCACTCCCGTCCAACTAAACAAGGCTCAATTGGCTGCCAAAAAGCTGGGTATCCCATCGAAGGTGCGACGGTACTTCACTTCGGAACAGTTACTGTCACTGTACCAAGCACAAGTTCGGTCGTGCATGGAGTACTGCTCTCACCTTTGGGATGGATCAGCTATGTACCAGCTTGAGGCGTTGGAATCTATTAAGAAACGTGCCAAGCGGCTCATCAGCAATGAATCCCTGGTTCAGACTAAGCTTCTTAGTCTTGAGCATCGGCGCAAAGTTGCTATCTATCGGTTTTTAATCGGATACATTTCGGAGAGTGTGCATCAGATCTGCATGATTTATTTCCCTCCTGCCCATTTTTCTATCGGACTGCCAAAGCGGGCACGAAAAATCGACACCGCTCTATGGTTGATATTCCGAAAACGCGTACGAAACACTTTGACTCCACATTTATTGTGCGAACTGCTAGTCTGGGGAATTCACTGCCTGAATGGGTGTTCCCCGTTAGTTACAATCTGGGGGCTTCAAGTCAAGAGTGAATGGGTTTCTTCTAGGCAAGCGTGCTATATCGTAGACCGCATCATCGCTTAACATCAGGCGAGATGGCGGCCTTGGGCTTGGCCTATCTATTATTTAAAATAAAAAAAACTTGCATCACGCTCCCGTCCCTTCTCGTTGGAGTTCTCGTTCCGTTTTGTTACTATGCCACTTCCACCTCGCTACTGATCGAGCCAACAAGATTTGATCAGACCCAGAACTTATAATTGCGCCAAAATAGAGCAACAAAAGACAATTCGCTTTATTTCAGGAATACTTTTTTTTTCTTATTTTAAAAAGATAACTGATCCTTTGTTTTAGGTATAAATTATGTGTGGTTGTTTGAGATAATATACTTTAACTTGGCTTAATTGTAATATGTCTTTACTTATGCTGTATAATTATTTTTGTTTAATTACTAGGCTTAATAATTATCAATTTAAAAAACATAATTCATTAGTAAACACGCAAATTCATTTACTTCGATGACATATTCTTTCAGTTATTTTGATTTAAGAACCGAACCTATTTGTCTTCTGTGACCAAACTAGTGAACCAATTTTGATGAAATTTCAATTGGACCAATCTGAAAGTGTATCATTTCAAACAGAAAAAATTTAATCGGATAAATCGGATAAACAACGGATTTTTGAGGTAACAAACATAATAAACCAGCCAAGTGCGAGTCGGGCTCGCGCATTGAGGGTTCCGTATCACCACAAAATACAACCAGTTATTGATTTTCCAAAATTGTCGAAGCAATTACTACGTAGTCGAATAGTTAATATTTTGCTACTTTGTAAAAAATTATATTGTACAAAATTACAATCACATTACTGCGTATTAGCTGGAAATGACAGGCAAATACTTAAATGAACTTAACCTTTTAATTAAATAAAATTGACAGGCCTCGAGGGCAAGCAATTTCCAAGGGTCAAATAAAATAGGCACATACCTACTTGCCAGCCTTCTCAGGTGAAGGCCATTATTTTCTGAGTGCTATTTCATAACAACATTTTAAGAGGTTTTAAGCCTATTTAGCCGGTTTACTTTGAAATAATCTGGTTATCGAGAGATTTTAACAATAACGATCGAAGTACGAAACGGGTCTTCATTTACTAAATTAGGCATTCGTATATCAGTAAAGGTACTGGGGTACATATAAGGTAAAGGTTAGTAGGTGTAAACAGTATTTTTTTTATTATTATTATTATTGCTTTGATTAAATTAAATTAGATTGCAAGATTGATTGCAATTTACAATGGCCTTAAAGTAATATAATGATTATAAATTACGCATATTTTAAATTATAAAACACTAGCTGACCTGACAGACGTTGTCCTGTCTTAGAACTGTCAAACACGCAAAGTCAAAATTGTAAATCTTATTTTTTTACACCTTGGGTTACATTATTGTAGTTTTAGTAATGATCCCTATTTTTTTTTGAAAATATAATATAGCCTATGTTACCCGGGGATAGTGTAGCTTCCCGACAGTGAAATAATTTTTTAAATCAGTTCAGTAGTTTCGGAGCCTATTCAATGCAAACAAACAAACAAACAATCAAATCTTTCCTCTTTATAATATTAGTATAGACAAGACTTTAGGGCCGTATCTAGACAACCTATAGCTTTGGAAAAAAACTGACTTAAACGGACTTAAAAAAAATGGGACGTTTTATTTACAGTTAGATATTAAGGTAGGCACGTTAATATCTAACAGTAAATAAAACGTCCCATTTTTTAAATAAAAGTTAATAAATGTATAGTATGTGTATTTTTAATATTAATTGTAATTATTTTCATTAAAATTCTTAAATGAGATATTTGAGCACAGAGAATCGTGTTTTGGCCATCGTTATTTGGCGAAAATATTTTATTTGTAAATAGTTTTTTGGTGAATCGTAATTCGACAAGTTAGCTTTACGGGGGCTTTACGGGAGTGGCGTTACATTATCAGTCATTGCAATGGCAAGCAGAAATAATTAATGTACAAATATTAAGACGTTAAATTCGGTGTATTTACCGTTTTACTGATATTTTTTATAATCACTTGTTGAATGGATACTTCCTACTATAATTTTAACCTTATACCACTACCGAACCTCGAAAATGAACCACAAACTATTCTAGTTTACATAAGGGCGTTTGCAGACGATGCGTAGTACAAGTAGCAAATAGAAGTTGTAAGTAGCTAATATGCATCGTCAGCAAACTTTTGCTTATTGCAAGTGGCAGTGGAAGTAAAACCAATCACTATCCCTGTCACTTGCACTAAGCTAAACGTTGCAGACGATGCGTAGTAGCTACTTACAACTTTTACTTGCTACTTGTACTACGCATCGTCTGCAAGCGCCTTAATAAAAATTGAACTTTACCAGCAAAGCTCTGAGTTTCTGTTGAAGTAAGTAAGCTGCTGCGTGTGGTCTGCGATCTCCCTGGCCGCATCGTTCAGCTCGTCCACGCACTGTGACCAGTCGGGAGAGATGCGAGTCCAGCACTGAGGCTCTTTCAGGAACTCTACAATAGAAAACTTACATTTAGTGGCCCGGATCACATTACGTTACACCAAACGAATCACATATACCGTCTTCTTTTAGACGATGAACATATTCGAGGATGTCATTATACTCATCGTTGTTAATAACCTTTTACTATGGGACCAACCCTGACATCGCAAAAAATATGTGCTGTTTTTGTCTAGTGTCATTAATAACATTTTTTACCGACGAAGGGAGGAGGTTATCAATTCGACTATATGTTTTTTGTTTGTTTGTTACACAATCTATTACAGTTTATTTTTTTCTTTCTAAAAATTAATTAGTTTATGGAACAACTGATACTTGTTTCGCGATTTAAGGGTTGGTCCCATATTAAAAGTTATATAATGATATCCTTGACTATATGTTCGTCGTCTAGAGATACACCCCGTATATTCTAAATGTGAAAGTTTTTCTGTGTAAGGATGTTCTGTAATGACTGAATAAAAACACCGTAGTTTATGATAATTAACCATGATCTCGACCCTGCACCAATTACTTATTACTGAGTATTTTAATAAATACATTATGTGGGGTTTCAACCATCGCTTAAAAGCAGTGAAGGAAAACATCGCGGGGAAATCGATAGGTATGTCCAAGAACCTCAAAAGTTTAAGACACTGATTTCTCTGTTGGATAAATTAATGATGGTAATGATGATGATACATGAACACACTGTGTTGATAGATCCCCATTTATTCCAAAAGAAACACGTAGCATAATATGGTCATTATTTAAATGGTCTGCAATATACTCGGGTTTTGGGCAGCTCGAATAATTATATTATACCTAGGTCAGTAGCTTGTAGCCAGCGAGAAAAATAAAATTGGGCAGGCAACGTTCACTTCACTTGTATGTAACACACTGTCTCATTTATATTGCAGTGTGATTCCTTTTACAATTGAATCAAGACTTCATACGTGACTTATACGTGATTCCTCACAGTAATTTGGTAAAAAACATAATATATGGCTGTACTAGGTAGGCACATTTCATAGAAATGTATTCTCCCAGCGACACTTAACTAAAATGTCTCGGCTGCACTAATGTGTCAGAAAAAGCATTTCCACGCTGACAATGCATATTACTAAAAGAATAAGTATAAATATTATGAAACAGTTGAATAATTTTGAAAGGCATGATTTGTCGAGGCTGCTATTACTTAGGTACATAGATGAGAAGAAAAGTAGGGTCCAAAAGTGTGGGTACTTTACTATATGGCAGTGATGTGTGAGTGAGCGCGTATTACCTCTATACCCACATTAGTCTGATTACATTAGCTGTCAAACCAAAATCGCGATTACGTCATTTTGCTCGAGCAATGCCGTTATGCACGCAATCAGGATAGCGCGATTGCAATTGATTGATTGATTGCAAATAAGGCTGGCATTCGTAGGTACGAAAACGTGTAATCGCTGTGAATTTAGTAACTTAAGTACCTACTGTTTTATAATTTTAGTAGATATTACTGTGTATAGTACAAGTACCTACTCCGTGCTACAATATCTCTATTGTATTCTCTTGCTACAATAGATTCTGCACAGGACGACGCCGTCGGAAGTGTCGGATTCGCACGACATGACATACAAGCAGTCGTCGTGCACTACCTACTTCTTTCATCATATCTCCTGATATAACCCATGATCAAAAAACAAGGTCTGGCGTTCCGGGAGTTGACACCCCACCACGTCACTGTCCAGTTGCCATTTTATTGCAACAAACACAGAAATTCAGAAACAAACTATTGTTTATAATCTAATGAATAAAATACAAAAAGCATTCCAATAGTCATTTTGTTTGTCCGCTCAAGCAAAGCAAATCTAAACCACATAGTTATATTGGAATGTTGAAGTATATTATTATACCATGATATAACCTAACTATTGTAACAATTACCAAATCTGTGATATTAATTATAATCTGACATTGGGTCAATTGGGTAGGTTTAAACACGTAGAAAAACAGTTCCGTGTAAAGTATTTGCTTATTTAAAAATTGTATTGTAATGGTAGTTCATTTAATTTAGTTAGTTTTAAAGATATCAAAAGCCTCATAACTTTTCGTAGCATCCTCTACGCATATTATAAATTGTTATAAATTAATTGTTTAATTGAAATTGGCACAAAGTTAAGTATATATTTTAAAACGAGTAGAATGAAAAATTAATTCAGCTATTTAAAAAAAAACTAAAAGGGTTATTCTTATCATGCATAGGCAAAACTTTGGAATTTAAGTTTTTATCTTATCTAGTTTAGTCATGTAAGTAACGGATGGGGTCGGGAGTATCCGCTTGCTCCGCTGGCTGGGATTCGTAAATGTACCTGGTATTATCTGTATGACAAAAGCTTTTAGTTGCTTTCATAATGACAACATTTAATGGACAAAATTTTAATGCCACTTTTAAGTAAGGCGGACAAAAACTTGTAGCTAGTAGCAACACCTCAACTATCATAATGACAGATGTAATGGTGTCATGGTGACATCAGCTGTCTCATCTTCATGATAGATGACAATATTTTTAGAATTTGAAGTTTATAAGTTACAGTTACCTACAGGGAATTCTATATCAGGGGACTTCCTTCGTATTAGAAAGAAGATTCCCAATAGTTTGACTGGTAAGACTACGCGAAGACTGCTGGGAGCTGCTTTGGCAAGACTAATGAGAAAGAAATGAGATCAGCGTACTCCTACTTTCAATGTTTTTTATTTAAGATGGGAATTCCCCCGTGGTCACACTAGCACTACTAGAAATAACCAAATTTTATTTTTTTGCTTAAGCACGTGTAAAATACTTGTATTCAACCAAGCTATAACAAACCGAGAGTTTATTCAACAAAAGAAACAATCCCTTCATACACGTACCTCTCCATAATTGTTTACGCTTTAGCTTCAAACTCATTACGTTACTGTGATGAATTAATAAACTAATACATACCTCGCTTGTTGGGCGTCAGAGTCAAGACCTTGAAAGTTGTCGTATCTTTACCTTATACGAAATCACATACGGTGACAAAGATTTCAACAAAACAAGTAAAGCGTATTTACAATAAAAAAATAAAAAAATATCCAACATAGGTGTACGTGCAATTTTAGTTGTTTTTTGTGGAACCACAAAGTGTTGAAAAACAATGTTCCGAAAAAAGTTCCTGCGGTGTGACTGAAAGAAGTTAAAAGGTGGAGGAGGTTCTCAATTCGACTGGTTTTTTTTGTTACAATATCTTCGACGATTGTGAAATGATTATATTTAAATAGGCTATATTATATTGGGAGCAGTCTCATTTAAGTTTGAAGAAAATTTTCCGCTTGCATTGAAATTTAAGGGATGAATCCAGTTTATTGACTTTCATTCAGTTGACGAGACGCAGAAATATTTTTTTGCTAAAATAAATAACTGGACGTAGCGCTATAAGGAAAAAAAACCGTTAGGTAATTGATTGAATCAGGCGTCACCTTGCAGAAGTCCATCTTCCGAAAAACAATTTCGTTGGGTATTGATAATGAAAGTAAATCCTTTTTATAAACACAAATTTTATTATTTGTTAAATAGGCTGCAAAAGTTGTTATTTTGCGCGAGTGTCTGGTATTGAATCCATCGCTACGCTCGGAATTCAATTGGCACAAAACGCAAAATAATGAAACAGAGAGACAAACAAAATCACCTTAGCGAGGAAAATTGTTCACGCGATTTCTCTGGAAGAAAGATCAGTTCGATATTATTAACACTTTCCACTAACTCTGCTGGTCTTCAGTTTTATCTTCAACGCTTTAGTAATTCACTGTATTAGTTATTCAAAGTTGTTTTACCACCAAACAAACAATAAATACGTTCTACGAATTTTATTTTCATGCCCTTCGCTTTTATGTTCGTTTTGGCTTCGCATGGCATATCGTATTTGTATTTCTTTTTCGCAGGTAAATTATTAAGAATCACGAAAGCTATTTAATTAAAAAGACATGCATTTTTTTTTCTACTAAAGATAAAATCTTAGACCTTCTAAGAAGGTCTAAACATAGGATCAACGTATTTATGAGATAGAACATGATAATATTTATGTATTTCTTTTTAGTTAAGAGATCTCCTTAGTTTAATCTATTTATTTTCGTGAATAATATGAAGGTTAAACGATCGTTTGTCATGTTTGAATTTTTAATTTCCGCGCTAACGGATACATTGCACTTTAGCACGTAGAAATTAAACGATAAAGGTATACTTTTCGAGCTGGTGAGGGGAAAAGCATATTATTTACAATATACTCTACCTTTTTCGCTGACTTATTAGTAAACTGTGTGAACTTTCTAGACTAGAGTAAACATTTCATTAGGTTTATATACCTTTACGTAATGCTGTCTCGTTCGTGCAGAGGAAACGCATTAGAGCACGAGCACCCCCTATCTGCTGCTGCAGGAACTTCTGTCCGTCGCCGGGAAGGCATCGCTTGATCCAGGCATCCATGCATGTCATACCGGTTTGGTATGCTCTGTACAGAAAAACATGTCCATTAAATACTAAAATTAAGATAATCTTTCGGCAAGCTTATCTTTGCTAACCATATAACAGGAATTTATTTAATAATATAGACTTGCGTTTGACCGCCAACTTGTCTGATATTACGATGCGATGACGATGATGCGGTCTACGGTGGAGCACGCTTGCCTAGAAGAAACCGATTCACTCGTGATTTAAAGACACCTAGATTGTAACTATTGGGGAACACCCATTCAGGCAGCGCATTCCACAGAATAGCGGTTCGCATAATAAAAGTGGAATTAAAGCGCTTCGTATGGATTTTCGGAATATCAACCATAAAGCAGTGTCGATTTTTTGTGCCCGCTCTGGCAGTCCGATAGAAAAATGGGCAGGAGGGAATTAGATCATGCAGATCCAAAATGTATCCGATAAAAAGAATAAACTAATCTAGCTAATGGTAACTAGGTAATTACTTCCTTGCCGAAGTAATGGAGAAAGAGAAACGCATGAAAAAATACACACACATTAGAGCATATAAAAAGGTTTTTGATCAAGACCGTTACAATATTAACTAATTTTAATAACACAAATACCTAGTACATTACTGCATTGGCAAGCAACAGAAACATTTATGGACAAATGAAACTAAAAATATAGACCAAGATTTAGCCGAGGCTAACATACGTGAATCCATGAAGGCTTAGGCTTGTACAGTACTTTTCTGAAACATTGCGTTGATCACGTGAAAATGTGCATAAATATATTGGGCTACCCTTCACATTACATTAATGTCTAGCAACCAAACATCTAAAAAAAACATTTTCAAATGTCTATGGCTTGTACTATGATCCAATCACAGAACACGATCTAGAAATGTTAATAATTTTTGTCTGTAAGTTCTAGCATGATATGACCTCTGCGCATCCGCCTCTCTTTATTAGTGGAAAAACGTAATCAAACCTCTTTGAGCACATTGGATTAAAGATCTGTGGTGCGCAATATCTACAAATTGACACATTAAATTTCATGTTTCAGAAAAAAAGTATAATAATATAACAAGCATTGACGACGTCAGTCGTAATATAATGATATACAAGGAAAATGTATATATATATACTAAAACATAATAAATAGAGGTGGTATACGAAAAAACATAGAAAAGAGAAGTAAACAAAAAAAACTTTTCTGTGCAAAAAAAACATGCACCCAAATTAAAAACCTCTTCAAAATCGATCAACAGACTAAATGAAATTTCACGTCTACTTTTGTTAAGCTTTACGCGAAGTGAGGTCAAAAGAAAAAGCTTACATCTTTTATTTTAAATATAGGTGTTAGTGATATTACAAAATGAATAATTTGCTAAGACACTGACACACCGACATGCATGTCGAGACACACATAAGATATTTATAGAAGCATACTCCCTAAAAAAAATTGTAGTCATAATAGCTAAGTGGTTGACGAGCTCAAATTCCAATCCGAAGTGTGGGTTAAAATCTCAACAATAATCTCGCGGAAGATAAACAATAAAAGGAAAACATGAAGGCTGCCGGTGAAGGAAAACATCGTGAGGTCCGGCTGGCTAGCTACCAGTCAAAAATCTGTCACCAAGCATCGAGCTAGTTCCGATTCCAGAATATGCATATTTACCATCTTCGACCATACCGCCACTTAATATCATGTGAACGCTGGTCAAACGCCTAGCCTATCAACCATAGAAAACTGTACCGAAAGCGTTTATTCGAACGTTTAGAGACAAACAGTGTCATAAAGATAAACAGCGCCCGCGCTAAACTTAAACCACTGTTTATTAGAGATACGCATAAATAACCATCTAAGTTTACTCTGAAGTTTAGCTGTAAAGTTCCGTTGGTATTATTAAAATGAACCACGGCAAGTTAAACACTCAACTTATCTACAAATACTCAACAAATATTGCATGGGAGAAACTTCTAAGATTATATTAAACTTATAACGTTCGAGCTTCGCGATCATGACTAACTTTGTCGTTGTACAAGGCGATTATCGCTTCACTTAGGTAAAAGTTTATCCATATCCAACCTTTTCCTTATAACTCAAAGTAACGAATCTTATAACTGAGACTCTGTTCAGTATTATAATAACAATTATATATTTTATTTATTGCTTGATAATCAAAGTAAATTATAAAAATGTTATCACTTTTCATGCTCCTAAAATTCTTGTTTTTTCCCGGTGTACGTGGACTAAAATTGTTATTTATGATCTAGTGCATAAAAGTCTGCTGTTTTGTGCACTAGTGCATACAATTATTTTTTTAACTGTAATAAACCGGTCAGTTTGTAATAATTATATTTTATTTAGGAACTTTGCCTAGGTCTTTAATAATACCCATAGATCAGAGTATTAGTAAAGACCCTGACAAAATTTTGTCGAATAAAAAAAGGTATTGGCGCCAACGCGAAAAAATTGTCTTATTGTATTATTTTTCTAAACTTGTGTATTTTCGAGTGTTAATGGTAGATTTAATGACATAATGAATACTTGTTCGTGAACGTGCTCAAGTGGAAGTGATATAATGAGGTGACCCGTGTATTTTCCTATTATTTCCAAAACTCCATAAAAGCCAATAGTAAAGTCTCCAATACTTGGCTGGGACATACTTATGACAGTAAAATACGTAAGACGAGGCGGTCTGGCCTTAATGGCTTTATCCTGACCAGTAATGGGCGAAAGGAATCGAATAAAATTAGAACATTGTTCAAATTTCAGTTTTAATTAAACAGATAGGTATAACTTACAATAGCACCGTTTCATTTCTTCGTAATTAAAGTGAAAAGCGCATAAAACCCATCGTATCCGCCACGCTTTCAGCTCGGGCTGATAAATAATCGTCTCGACTGAAATGGCTCTTTTTATGCACTCGTTGTACAGCTCTACTATTTTGTAGCTTTTTAGGGTTCCGTACCCAAAGGGTAAAAACGGGACCCTATTACTAAGCCTACGATGACTGTCTGTCTTTCTGTCCGTCCGTCCGTCTGTCTGTCTCTCTGTCTGTCTCTCTGTCTGTCTGTCTGTCCTACCTTTAAACGGCAATCTTTCAAACCGTAATAGATAGCCAGTTGAAGTTTTCACAGAATATGTAATGTTACAGCGGATTGACTAACAAGTAAAAAAAAGTAAAAAAATAAAAACGTAAGCATCAACAAACCAAACAACAAACGTTTTTTTTTAACTATTTTTGTATTAGCTCTAATGTAAAAACGGTAATATATACAAGTGTCAAACCTAACATCATTTGAGTACACACTCTAAAGTATAACAAAAAATAATAAAAATGGTCAGTTACGAGTCAGTGACAAGTTTATGTTCATTACCAAGTTATAACTGGTAATTTCGTTATTGAATTTTGTGGTGGTACGGAACCCTCAGTGCACGAGCCCGACTCGCACTTGGCCAGTTTATTATAATCAACGCAATCAGCTATTTTGTCAACGTCCAGAGTTCAATCCATTAAATGATAGTACCTATTTGATCCCCACACGTGATCCAACTCGTTGGACACAAGAGTGGTACCGATACCCCGTAAAAGATTCATCGTTTTAAAACGAACACGGAAGCTTTTTTTTCAGGTTTAAAAGAAGGTCAACCTTTTATAGAGTTTCTATACCCAACGGGTGTCAACGGCCTAAGCCTTAATTACTAAGTAAAGTCTAAACTGTCTGTTTGTCCGACTTTTTAACTGCTGCATCTTTCTAGTTGATAGCAACTTTTCGCAGACACCTAAACTGAAACGCTGAAAACAGAGCTGGTTCAAAAACCACTGAGCCAACGAAACGAAATATTATGTGGGACCACATCGAGAGCTTCTTCTACATCGCAAAAAAAATCTAGTTAATTGGTTAACACATGGCGGAGTATAATCGGTGTCCATACATTTAAATAAGCTTTATTAATAAAAAAAACTTTTTTTAAACAAGCTTTTTCGTATTCTATTCAGTGAACCCTTTTGTTTGATACCCATATCATGATGGTAGACAAGAAAAAATTTGATCGCCATCTAGGAGCGTCCGCTATATTAAATTTATCATCTAGGACCAAAGTGCTTGGGAAGACAAATCCAACGAACCCAAACTCGGCGGGGTTACGTTGTTTCGTTTAGGCGTTCCTATGGCCGCTTTCTGTCTTCATCATCAGTCCAGCTCGATGGTAACATTGCATAACTTTGCATTGTCACCGAATTTACGTAAGTATACCAAATTTCAGCTCAATCGGTTAAGGATAACTGGTCTAAAATTCAGTTGCAAGATTCCACCCGAACAAACATAGTTACATACATAATATATACATACATTGCAAGTTAAATAAAAGCTTGTACGAACCTTTCCTCCAAAAGCCGGAGAGCAATTTTATACCGACAGAACAATTTTGATGATAAAAGCAACAAAGGTTTTCCAAGAATTGGAAAATAAAATAGTTAATTATCAAAGAAAACTTTTAGAAGAGTAGGTACCTGTAAGGTAAGTATTACTATTACAACAAAAACATAGTAATTAATCCTTCGTTCGCCATGTTTTCTCTAAGAGCCTCCGGCCATTCAGTCTGTTGATATTGTGGACAGAACTTGATGTGATAAATTATTGTTTTATTTTGTGGAAAACTTTTGCAATTACGTTTGAAGTGAACCCTAAACCTTTTGTTCAGCCAGCCGTTGAATTAAGTACGCACAACAAAAATACAGCAGGCCTTAACTGAGCCAAAACTTTAAACGTTTTCTGGTAAAGGGGATTCATCCACAAACGATTAAAAACTAACTAAAATAGAACCCTAATAAAATTTAGGGCTGAAACAATTGGAATAACATTATTGGCAGTGTTATTAAGATACCTGTAATTTGATCAAAATTAAAGTTCAAAACGCATTTAGGTGCCTACTCGTTCAAGGTAAACGGGCATTGCAGACATTCTCATTATTTATTATGCCATTGTGTACTTACGAATGTGCCAAGTGCATTAGAGGTCTGCATTCATATTACTCATTGCTTTTGCACAGCACACTTGTCTATACTAATATTATAAAGAGGAAAGATTTGATTGTTTGTTTGTTTATTTGTTTGCATTGAATAGGCTCCGAAACAACTGAACCGATTTGAAAAAATCTTTCACTGTTGGGAAGCTACACTATCCTTGGGTGATATATGCTATAATCTATACCCGTGCGAAGCTGGGGCGGACTGCTAGTACAAAATAAAAATCTAAATTAAATAATTCTTGCGAAACAAATGAGAAATAAAATTTTAAGCTTTAGTATGATTAATTCCATGCTAACTTCCATAATAGGAGATGTTTCAATAGAACCTTGAAATTAAAACAAAGTTAGTAAAAAGTGTAATACTTTGTACTTCCATTAAAATTAAAACCCAAAGGTTGAACTTCGAAAAACTTATTGTTCATATTTTTTGTAGAGCTTCAGTTTTTGTAAAGCGTTTGGTAAAGTCCTACGTTTTTTTTTTACCTAGAGAATTAACAGCTTCTGAATTATAAGATTAATAAGATAAAAATAAAAATGTGATTACTAGGTGCTCGATACCTGCTTCATCGTCACGTTTATTTATTTCATCATCATCATCATCTCTTCAGCCACAGGACGTCCACAGATTGACGTAGGCCCCTGCTTATTATAATAGGCAAGCTTTTTATAATAGCACTAGCTGTTGCCCGCGGCTTCGCTCACGTAGTATTGAAATCTACTTTACTACCTCCGGTCTTTTTAGTTTCAGTCTCGCATCCATCCTGTAATCCACTCTACTCCTGTACCACCCTTACCGCTCCAGTTCTGCATTCACCCCCTAAATCCACTCAACTCCCGTTCTGCTCTTTCCGCTCCAGGCCCGAATCCGTCCCGTAATCTACTTTTCTTCCACCCCATCCTTACCGCGTCAGTCCTGCATTTGTCCCATAATCTTCTCTAATAAAACAGGCCCACCCCTTCCGATCCAACTCGGCATCCATCCCGTAATCCACTTTACTCCCTTTCCGCCTTTTTGCAATCCAGCCCCGCATCCGTTCCGTAATCCAATCTACTTCAGTCCCACTCTTTCCTATCTAGTCCCGCAGCCGTCCGCTCCACTCTACTCCCATACCGTAATCCAATCTACTCCTATCGCGCCCTTTTCGCTATAGTCCCGCATCTACTGTCCTGTAATCCACTCTAGTTTAGTCTCGCCCTTTCCACCTGAATGGTATGCCTACTTTTATAGTATTGTTTAGCACAAAACTATAGTTATTATCTATGTAAAACTAAAAACATTAGTGATTAGATCGACTTCAAAATTAGTAAAATACGCATTTCGGGTCAGGTTCACGCATTGGGGGTTTCTTACCACCACAAAATACAACCATCAGCTATTGTCCAGACTTGACGCCTTCCAAAATAGTCGACGTAATTGCGACGCAGTCACATATTTAATTCTTTGCTACAGTGACGCTCGAGTATAACACAATTATAACTAACAAAAATTTGTCACCGACTCGCACTTGGCCATTATTTGTTGTTATACTATAGAGTGTGTAGTATAATCATGCAAGTTTGACACCTGTTCGTATTACCGTTTTTAACCGACTTCGAAAAAAAGGAGGTTATCAATTCGACTGTATGTTTTTACATTAGAGATAATAAAAAAATATGTTAAAAAATACGTTTGTTGTATGGGGGTTGGAGACCCCCTTTCACTTTTTGACTTTACTTATATTACATTTCCAAGTTGATCCGCCGTAACGTTACATATTTTGTGAAAATTTCAACTGGCTATCTATTACAGTTCGAAAAATACAGCCGTTAAAAGGTAGGATAGACAGACAGACAGAGTAGGCGTAGTAATAGGGTCCCGTTTTCACCCTTTGGGTACGGAACCCTAAAAACCACGTAACTGAGAACCTTTTTTAAAGTCGGTTAATAATACCTGTGACACCGCTCCACCGCAGCACACCATTGTTGAAGGTAGTCTGGAAGAGGTCGCTCATAGCGATAAGGCCGTTTTTTTGTTTCCGTATTTAATGTAATCTTTTTGTAATATCTTTTTTATGGTGTTGATAATGAGTTATTTTATTATATTATCTACTAACCACATAATAATGTGCAGTATGAAGGCGCTGCGCGGATTATAATGGTCGCGTTATTTTAATTTTACATTATTTCATGAACTGTGCGACTAAACCACATACTGTAAACGGCGAACTTTATCTACATTAAGTACTCCAAATAATGAATTCATTTATTTTTGCAAAGATTCATAAGTTAGATTACAAAACTGCATCTAAACATGACCTTATAATATTTTTTTTTTATTCTGAACACAATAACCAGTTGTTATCGTTATTGTGATTTTCTTATATAAGTTAGATATATGCTATCGTGGACTTTTTTGTAAAACTACTTAAGAACTACATTTTTGTCAAACATTATATTTACTTATCTCAAACCGTTAGGTCAGCGTACGCTGATATAGAAGCCAATCAGCTTATTTTTCTCCAATATGTTTTACTAATATGGTTATTTAGTGTAGCAAATTAACTTTTATCATTATAAAATATAGCCTATGGCACTCAAGAATAGTTTAGCTTTCTATTAGTGAAAGAATTTTTAAAATCAGATGAGTGGTTTCGGAGTTAAAATAGAACAAACAAACTTACAAACTTAAAAATTTACCTCTTTATAATATTAGTGTAGATTGCTATCAATAAATATTTTATTCTACCTACATTTTATTTAACCACGCTATATTTCGATACAATAAAATAGATAATTTATATCATACACCTAGTGGAAAGTCGAAAGAGTGAAACAAAATCTTCAAGCAAGGGGTAAGTGTAGGGTAACAAAAACCAAATGGTGTGTCGTATACTCACGAGCAGTGCGCGTCCAATTCTTCCTTAGTCCGGGGCAAGCCCACAGGTGTACGAGGGATCAAAGCCACGCATACATTTAGCTGCCCTCCATCACAGTTCTCTACCTCCCCTAACTGAGCGCCACCTCCACCTACAACAAAACAAAGCCCTTTAGCCACAAAAAGTTGACCAACACACATAAAGGCCAATTCATAATACACTGGACCTCGTCTGCGTTGGACACGCTGGAATGTATGAATTTAATCCGTACGGATAGAACGGCAGTAAATGACGGGCTATCCAATTTGTACGGTTTTTTAATGGAATCCTGCAAGAATGAACAATGAACATTTGTGATAGCCTTCTTTTGAAATTGAACCTATTGCGTCACGTTCAACAGAATATCATATTGTTTGCCGTCGGCATACGAGTCAGTTTTACTGCCAAGGCGCGCCAATAGATAGATTTTTCACATCAAAAAATTAAAAACCTGACGGCGGTATTTTTTGGCGCATCATATTTCGCAAATGCCACACCTCAACAAAAATTATGTGCAAAAGCGATCTTTCATTTATAACCCTAAATATTCATGGAAACGTCTTAAATGAGGGTAGTGTAAGAGATTTTGAATTTAAATGCAAAAATACCTAATTAAACATATTACCCTCGCTTATAGCTTTGTGTCATAGGGTAAAAACTGAACTAACAAACTATGTCATTGCAAACGCTGCTGTACTTAACACGATACATGGTTCACATTTTAATATTAGTTCCGTCCAGGCTGGGACGTGGACCCATGCTTTGTGAATCAAGCTTAATGCAAGTTCTGTTGAGTTGTTTGTGCACAGATGTGAGTAACCTCTCTGGCTGTTGCTTACTCGTACTTTGCTTTTTATTCAGACTTTTTATATGCACGCAATAAAGTTCGTGTTCCCAGAATTTTATACTTAAGTACATTTTCAGGTTTCGTTGTTGTTAGGTTTCCTACTTGTACACAGTAATGAAGTTACTTTCTCGTGACAGTTCAGACCCGCCATGAAGCTTATTGAATTAGGGTTGGTAATTTATTTGTTTACCGTCTTTATAAACGAGTTTCTTACCAATATATGTTTTACGAATTTAGGAATAATATAAAGTCGTTTCGTGATGTAGATGTTACTCATGTGGTGGATTTGAGTGTGAGTGATATACAATGATAATTTATTGCAGTGCTTATCTTATCTTCTATGATAATTTATCATAACTATAACTTGGCAGTGGTCGAATTGGACTTAGTCATGAACCGGAACGCATTTCCCTTCAAACCTGCGAACTTTTAACCGACTGTCCAAGAAGGAGGGTAATGTTTTACTGGGCAAGTGCCTTTATTAACTAAACAAAATACAAGCTAAAACTACAAATACAATTAGACTGCCCACAGACCGTTGAAGGTCTAAAGACAATCCAAATGCTCAATCCCACTACCAGTTGGCAGCGTACCCAGCATGCTGGCGGCATTACCACGTTGAATAGCAATGCTTATGCGTTGAGCCAGAAACACGCCAGCATTTTGATCACGCGTCGCATTAACAAGGCGCTCTGAAAGATTTTTGAAAATGTGGTGAGCTCCCGGTCCCCAAGGGCCCAATGTCTCGACCCCAAACGCCTCAAATATGTAACCACTGCCGAGGTTAGCATATTTGCGTCGCTTGTGCTGCTCTGCCGAATTGGCAGCCGCGCCAGCCCTACCTTGTGTCTCAGGAAGATGTGACGGCGCCAAAGTAAGTAATGTTTTTGGGTTGTATGTATGCATGTAGGTATGTTTCTGGGTTCCTGTAGTACTGTGTAGCCTAAGCGGCTTGACCGATTTTGACGAGTGAGGTGTCGTTGGATTCCTTTACGAAACGGAACGGTGATTTCACGAACCGGAACGGCGTTCCGGTGCATTCCGGCCCATTTCGGGCACTGCAACTTGGGTATAAAAAGTTATTTAATAGTTTAAAAACTGCATTATGTATCCAAAGAAAGTCATAAATAGGTTGCATACTTACTTATTTAATTTAGTAAATATACGATAAGATAGCTTCATATTTCGAAATGGTGGAAATGAACCTATTGAAAATAGCTTCGTCGACCATTTTATAGTCTTCCTGCTCTTTGAATTCCATTTCCGAGTTCTACAAAAAGCAAACGGGGAGTGCTTAAAATTTTATTTTATTTACGGTGTCTGGCTGCCAGAAAGTAAGGAAAAACATTTAAAAAAAAACTATTGTTCACACCAGAAATTACATACAATAGACAAAAAAGACTTGAAACTAATATAACTGACTGACTGGCAGCCTTATTGCTATAAGCGATAGGAGATACGCAGATAAGGTATGTGATAATGGATTATGTGATATTATAAAACAGACGTATATCTATATAATATACTAGCTGACCTGACAGACGTTGTCCTGTCTTAGAACTGTCAAACACGCAAAGTAAAAAAAACTGTTTTATCGTGTGTATGGTGGTGTGAACAATAAAGAGTTTATCTATCTATCTATCTATCTTCCCAACAGTGAAAGAATTTTTCAAATCGGCTCAGTAGTTTCGGAGCCTATTCAATGCAAACAAACCAACAAACAAACAATCAAATCTTTCCTCTTTATAAAATTATAGTATAGATTAGTATAGATATAGATATAAAAATGAATCCCTATGGTCACGTCATAACTTGAGAACGACTTTAGCGATTTCAGTCATCTTTTTTTTTTAAATTTTCTAATACTGTGTAGACTGTAGAAGGTTCTTACGGAAAGAAAAATTAAGAAAATTGCGCAGAAAACTCGAAAATTTCAGAAAACTTAACGACGATTTTAAATTCGCGTGTTGACAGTTTTAAGACAGGATACATCTGTCGGGTCAGCTAGTATTAAAATAAAACATACTATAATGATAAAAAATCTTCGAGGTAAATCGCTGGAGGTAAGTATATTTTTACCTTTAAATCTATCACAGATAAATATCTCACTGCTTAAGTCTCAGACATCTATTATTACCGTAAACGAAACAAAAAAAAATATCTTCAGACCCGTCCTTGATCTCCGTCTTTGTAATCGGTCGGATACATCCAATAAAGAGCATCGTGAAAGCATAACGACGTTTACTAAGACTACCCATTACCCCAAATTGTTAGACGTTAGCTCTAATAGTGTTTCTTCGAACTAAAATGCCTCTATTACAAGCGATACTAGTGATTAACACTACAAATACTGAATTAAACGTCATGTCAACAACAGGTTATCGGACCACGTGCCACGTGCTTTAACACTAAGCTTAGAGCTTGGCTCTTACAATCGCTATTTTATAACATTGATGGTTTTTTTAAGTTGAAAGATTATTGAGATTTTATTATAGAAACTGACGTGGTTTTCACACATTTTATTTATATTACACGGGTCAGTGCCAAGCGAGACGCAGCCGCGCGCGCGCATTCACCTTGAAAAAGACTGCCTAATGCGGTTGAAACTATATAGTCGGAGTGACCGGCTTAATCTTACGTGAGTAATTCCCGTGTAATATAAATAAAATTATTTGATTATTATTGAATATTTATAATTGTAATTATTTTAATTGTAATTATAATTGAATTATTTTTATCCTTTTTATTAATTAATTATTTGACTGTGTCACATATGTACTTTTATGATTGAATTTTAATTGAAATATTTTAATGAGACGCGATTGTACTATTTTACTATCGAATTTATTTAATGCCAATCTGAGTTGTAACTTTTGGGGTTATTAATAAAATTTGTATTTGTATTTGGCCTGTTTTTTCTATTATCTTATTTAAAAAAAACAGACAAATGTGAGCAGGACTCGCCGTAGAAACCGTAGAAACGTTATAAATATGTATGCAGATCCATCCCGGGAATCGAGCCTTGAATAAATAGGTTGAAAGATTGAAATATTGAATGAAAAACTTAACTTTGTAGTTGGCAAACAGTTGCTCCGATACACACCAACTACAAAATGTAAGTTTGTAATAGCAAAAACCATTATTTTTATGTGATGTAATATCAAATTAATAACTTTCGGATTTTGCCCTTTATATGTGTGCTATAAGGCCTTGCTTTTAACCAAATTTCATGATTCTAGGTCAACGGGAAGTACCCTATAGGTTTTGATTCCCTTCTGAAATCGCAAAATATGCGACATAAACGGCCAAAAGAAACCATAGACTTGAGTATTTGATATTTCAGTATTTCAATTTCATACCTTTATGCGTTCTTGAGAAAAAAGATCTTGACAGACGGACAGACGGACAGACGGACATACGGACAGACGGACAGACGGACAGACGGACAGACGGACAGACGGACAGACGGACAGACGGATAGACAGATGGACAGACGGACAACAAAGTGATCCTATAAGGGTTCCGATTTTTCCCTATGTGGTACGGAACCCTAAAAAAACAGTCTTGGACCCAGGTATGTCCTAAAATTGCGACCAGAACCACCGGAGGATGGGCAGTATCGTCCAGTATTAGTATTAGTATCAGTACACGGTGAACGTACTGAGATTCCCAAGCCTCCTGCCAAGCTTGGGGGTTATGGCAACACGAGGGGTGTTGCCATCAAAGAGGAGGCCTTTGTTCAGCAGTGGACGTTTACTGGCTGACGATGATGATGATGATCTTATAAAAAAAGTTGCCCATAAATAGAGCCCCAAATTGAAAACAATTGAAATGTGTTCAAAATTACAAAGGACAGAACATCCTTTCCTAATCCAAACAAAGGCTTTAAATGCTAATATCTCAGAACTATATAAGCCGATGTAAATAATTTCTTCAGGAAGTATATTACATTTACTTATATTTTTCACTTAACCTGTTATTATTGACTAATTAAACACCTGTCCGATAGCCTATTTAGTCTGATTGTTACATCATAAATTATTCTGAATTTTAGCATGTACTTAAAGTAGGCACTTAAAGGGCCACTTATTGATTACAATGTGTAACATTGATATTTGTATGATTGATTGATTAACTCTTTATTGTTCACACCATGAAATTTGATACAGAGGACAAAAAACACTAAGTAAGTTAAAAACTAGTGTAACAACTGGCGGCCTTATCGCTGAAAGCGATCTCTTCCAGGCAACCTTAGGATGGAAAGGATTTATAGAAGACGTAGACGTTGTATGACTGATTTGTTCAGCTGTATTATAACAAGGTTGAACAAAGCTTTATATCAATTTGTATTTTACATAATAAGTTTTGGTAAATAAACTGAGCTAGAATGATCAAGTCTTGCGCGGCTGTAGGAAATTTGCTATAATTAAGAACTGACAACGGTATCGTTAGCTGGTCGTATTTTGCAAACCTTAAGCCTAAAAAATAAGTAACAAATTGTTATCAGTGATACAGATTATGATGGTATGGGTGATTTTTTCCATCGCTTTAGGTACATATTTTCGCCTTGTATTTACGACGTCGACGTAACCTACCTAGTGATTATCCCTGAACCAAAACGTATTTATCTACCAAAATATTTATCAAAATCAGTCACAGCGTTTTGGCTATAGTTAGGAACATATAACACCTTATAACACGCTAATTAAACACCTTCCTTTTGGCGTCGGGTAAAAACACGATTGTCATTATCACACTCTATAAACATGTTATGCTAGAAAGAAAAAGAAAAAACGTCTTTTTCTTTTAGTTTGTGTTGGCTACTTGGTAAAAATACAAACAATAAAACCCTGGAGAACCGCTGACAAAGGCAATAAGATTACAAGTTTCTATGTTACAAAAATAAAACCCCGACAATTATTATCCTAATTTTGTTGAGAAGTTCATAATGTCGGACATTTTAGTAACCCAGAGGGGCGCACAGACACATTGTTAACTTGGCAGATCATATTTCGCAAACGGTAAACTAAAACAAAAATGTTATACCAAATGTCGTTTACATTTAAAGTAGACTATGTGTTAATACCAGGACATAAGCTATGTATATTCAAAATTTCATTCAAATCCGTCCAGCCATTTCTGCATGAAGAAGTAACAAACACACACACACACACACACACACACACACAAACTATCGCATTAATAATATTAATATATAGTGTGAAAACAAGGAAAAGTGTTCGAATTATGAATTAAAGTAATGTAAAATACACGCGATAAAATGCATTAAAAGTGTTTAATTTCAATATGTATAAAATTGAAAACCTAAGAAATCATTACAAAAAAAAACATTCACTGCTATATTATACCTACAATAATTGGCATTCAACAAAATGCTTATTCAGTAGTTAAATAATAATAAAAATTACGTTTCAAAGGAAAACAAGCACAAATCACAAAATTTTATATTATATAACATTTTGTAATTAGTGATTCGACAAAAATACTGATGGTCTTCAACCGGCTAAATATTCAAATTTTCTTTCTTGATTCAAATCTCTTAATCATTTTACAAACTAAACAAAAAAACTAAATTGAAATCAAACCAATCGATCAAACCGTTTTGATAAATGGGAACATTCATTTTTTGCACACACAAACAAACAACATCTCAGCCTAAGCGCCAACATCTTCTCCGTTCCGTTAATTAAAAATCTATGGATGCAAAGACTTAAATTTCCTTCAAAATCAAACTATGAATCTTTCTGAAAATGTTTCTGTAACTTGAAATACATGTTGTATTACATTACTTGTACAGTTCTACATAAGATTGGCGTTTCAAACATTTTCAGAGGTATCACCCCAATATCTGTCGTTTTGCACATCAAAGCAAAAATGATCTTCCGAGTTCTGCCTCGATATCAAAAAATATGTGAAAATATCACGTGAGAAATATTTCTGCAATAGATTTATTGCTCTAACCCAAGTCTCGATATTTTGCTCCATGTATAGGAAACATATTTTATAAGGTGGGATCTGATAAATCATCTACAACAAAAGATGTTAGGTTAGATTAAGGTTATTGAGGGCTATTATTTAAACCCAGTCTTTCTTTTGGTTATGATAATTATGTCAGTAGTAAAAATTATAAATAAAATTTATCAAAATTGTGGTATAATAAGCTTACACTACAACGTAACTACTGCTTTTCAACAGAATTATAGCACGAAAGTTGTAAAAATAGTACCCTAGAAAATAATAACAACATTATGTTTAAGTATGTATAATTAGACAAGGTAAATAAAGAAAATACCAAGGTACCGAACGAAGTATATCTAAACTTTTAATTATTTTTAAAAAAACCTTTAAAAACTAAAAAATACGCTTATGTGACTCGTTAAAACGAACCAAAAGGTTTAAACTCGAGGGGTTTTATCATCATCATCATTTAAGCCATAGGACGTCCACTGCTGGTCATAGGCCTCCCCATCGATCTCCAAAATGGCCGGTTGGAAGTGGTCATCATAGCGATTTTTATGGAAAATGGATCAGTTTAACATTATTAACACTTTCCATTAAATCTGTTAATGTTAAATTTATAATTTCAATGCTTGAAGCATTCATTTTATTAGTTTTTCAGGGTTTCTACTTAATACCAATATGTATTACTAAAACCAATATTTCTTAATTACAATATAATTATTATTGAAAATTATATATTATTACTAGCGACCCGCCCGCCCGGCTTCGCACGGGTATAATTTACGTGCGAAGCCGGGGCGGGTCGCTAGTTATATATATAAACCTTTCGTAAAATATTATCTAACTGATGGTGAAAACCGCATCAAAATCCGTTGCGTGGTTTAGGAGGAGTTAGCGGCCATACAGACAGACGCGGAGAGCGACTTTAATTTATACGTAGAGACGTATAAATTAAAGATGATGACGTAGAGATTAATTGTATTCCTTTTAAGTTCGGATAACCTTCTTGAAACAAACTGTTTAAAATGCTATACATATAAAGAGGTTGGAGATGTTTCAATACAGTAAAATTTGAAGGTTAAACGTATTGTTTTAGCGCCGCACTTTAAGTAGGTGTAGGTATGTGAACGGTAAGCGATTAACATTGCAGGTACCGTTAGACAGTGGATGTAGTAATACAGTTCCTTGCCATTTTAACCAGCAGCGAGTAGCTTACTTGGAACTTTGCTCGGAGATGGATGAAAGAAGCCCTTAATGTTAAATGGAACATCAAAAAATTTGCATTGATATCATGTCGTTATTTTTTACCGCCATACGGCTACGCCCGCTCGTCGTAGCTTCGTTGCAGGCGCCTACGTAAAGGCGCTACGACGCAAAGTTTTGTTTTTCGTGTTACTACGCGACGAACGTTACATTTCTATGGTGCTCATACTGTATTGTAATAGATCGCTAATTCGTTTCTCGACCGGGCAGATGTTTGAATGATGAATATAAATATTGAATATTTGTTCTAAGTCTGGGTGTTCCTTGTCCCCGAAGCAGGAAATCCTAGTGGGGAACTATAAGTCTAAATTGAATTTTTTATTCGTTTTATTGAATTAATCGTATGTGCTTTTCACAGTGATTGGCTCGCTTAGTTGCTGCATACTGCCTATGATATGACCTCGAGTGTTATTTTTATAAGAGTAGATAGGTAACTCGCCTTTCGAATTCTATTTTAGATGTGAAATATTACTATTGGCACGCCTTAGCAGTAAAACAAGAAACGGACGTGATGTCATATGCCGTCATGTTGCACATCTGCTGAGCGTTCCGCGACGGCCAACTTTATTCCTAATAATAACATCGTCGGGTAGATCGAAATATAAAAAAAAATATTGCTCTAACAGTGTTAACATAAGGTTGTTGTAGGTTGAAAAAATCACGTAAAAGTATGCGTCTAAACGAATCTAAATTTGCAACTTGCAACATAATATAGTCTATTTTAGTTTACTTTTTGTTCGGATGTTTATGATCACTGACCCGATATCTATTAAATATTTTGTGATGTAAGCTAAATTAAAAATTCAAATATAATTTTACAGTATATGACTCAATATAACTAATGTAAAAATACACACATCCATAATTTACATGTCTACACTGATATTTATAGATCTACCTGTAGCGGTACTGTCTCGTCTCACGCCTTCATTTGCATACTGAATATTTGAATGTGTGACAATAATTATAGTTTAAATAACTAAAAAAACACGCTAATGCGACTCGTTAAATAGCGGCAAAAAGTACAGTTATATTATTATTAACGGGATGCTTACCGTGATAAAAGTGTGCTTTATAGTATTGCGGTTAAGATATTAAATCATATTATGATTGCTGTTAGGTTAGGTTAGGCCCGAACCATGGCCCGTGGTTGAAATATTTCAGGACCCAGACGGCCACTGTTTGTGGTAGTGAATGAAATGAAGATGATGATGAGTTATATTTCATGAATGGTTACCTGGAAGAGATCGCTTTTAGTGAGAAGGCTGCCACTAGTGGCACTAGCTCGTAAGTGTTTTCTATCTGTTTTTAATTTTTATTTCTGTTGTATACAATAAAGAGTTTCTATCTAACTATCTATATCATTTTTTTTCCAATATAAACTTTCGTTTTGTAGCTGGAAACTGACAATGATGTAAAACGATGTATGAGAGGACACTTATTCCTTGCAAAGTTAAGTTCTTCAATATTTCAACTTTTTTACTCGACGGCTTGAGGGTAATGTTTTTGGGTATGTATGTCATATTTATTAAATTTGCACGGAACCCTTTGTGCACGTGCCCGACTTTTTCTTTTAAGTCCTTCCTATTAGTTACTGACTTCTAATGCCATTTACGCGGGTCGCGTGTTATTTCTAATTCTATAAATACCTAAATGTAGTATCCATTCATCGTTATATTCGGGGTGTGAAATATAAATTATATTGCGCTATAGTTGGGTGAAGATTTTAATCGCGGTGACTAACCAGTCCAATTTTTATTACTTTTTCCATAACGAATTAGATAAATGAAATTCACATAATGGCCTCAGAAAGAATGTCATATCAATAAACCGCGATATAAAGCCACAACATTAAATGAAAAGGTCCATTTTCCGGCGCGGCGACACATTGGGCCTGTCATAATACAGAGCCATAAACTTCGATTCCTTTGTAATTTATAGCTTTCCTTTATCTGATAGCTCACCCAATGGTCGCGTATTGGATGAAACAATTTATAAGCGTGCAAAGCTCTAAAATTGAGACATATTGCTCTGCTCGTATGTGTTACATCAAACGCTTACAATTTCTTTGGGTGTTTAAAGATAGCAAATGCGTAGGAATGCTTCTTTTAATGGCACTTATTGTTGGTCTTGATATTTATAAAGTGAAATAACTTATTCTTCTTGTCATAAGTATTTCTTTTATATTTATTTATAAAGTTTGCTGATGTAGCTTATTTGATCATATCTTATTTTAAGAAGATATTTCAGTCAAAATAAAGGCCATTTTGAAAAAGTCGTAATAATCTGACGAGCTAAGATTTCCTAGAGCTAAGTACCGCAAAGGCACAGTACATTTTGATTTCATGGAGCTTTGTCATTAAATAGAAATATATTAAAATAGTACATTACTGCAGTGGCAGGCAACGAACACATTTTTGGATGAACGTGAGTTTGGGTCGAGGTGGAGAGGTCAGCATACGTGTGTACATGAATGCGCAGTTGCCGCCAAGGCTTGTATAGTGCACTATTATATAATACTAGCTGAATCTCGCTACTTCGTACGCGTAGAGCTTGGCCTTCGGCCTCGCTACTATAAACCTATATGCTATAAACCTCACGGAGCCCGAGACCTTTCCAACGAATGCAAAACCGTGGAAATCGGTTTGTGCGTTCTGGAGTTATAGCGTCAGGAAGGAAAACCCGACTTATTTTTATATAGTAGATTTGACTGCCCCCGTGGCCCAGTAAGTTGTTAGCCTGCCTTCTGTGCGCTTGGGGGCGTAGGTTCGATTCCCACCTTTCATTCAACATTCATTCATTTATTTCATTCATTTCATACACATTTTATTTATTTATTTATTCATTCATTACAACTATTTGTACTCATTTTACTACATAAGTACATCTCTACTGAGTAATGTACGATTGTACATGGTTGCGTTGACTTGTAGGTACTTTGACAGAAGGGAATTCATATGGGGACTCTCTTCCGTATTACCGAGGAAGGTATTACTCTAAGTACGTAACAAATTATTCTGATTATTTGTCATTCAAGTCTTTAATCATACACTCAGTTTTTGTAATTAGAATACTGTCTCTAACTTTAATGATGTGGTAATTTGAATGAGAAGGGTTACAATTAGAACCTCAGTTGAACAATGGATTTAATTAGAAAAGGGTTAGCACGACCTTAAGAGCTTATATTGTAGTATTACACGATTTCATTGAATAAAGTGCCCGAAACACCGCTTTCTCGATTTTAACACAGCTTTTTGCAAATAACCGCGATGTGCTACAAGAATAATCGTGCGGATCTGCGTTTTTCAGTAGGTATAATTTAATTTTTGGAATCGTACCGGGCGTAATATCCCTAATTCAGACAGTGCTATACGAGTGTACATGATATTCATTCTGTCGTCACAGATTTTTAACGCCAATATTTTTTTTTTTTTTACTTGTTTAGCATCATGAGGCGCAGAAAGATTCTATTGTGAATCTTGTAGGTTACGAATTATCTACTTACTCTCAATGATGTTATACACAAACTGAGGTAGATACGTTTACCGAGGTCTGCGCAGCAATACAAACAATTTATTTTATTTTATTTTATTTATTTATTCAAATTACAACTATCATTACAGGAATGTCCTAATTCAATAGCGTATGTCAACATAATAATTTATAAACCTAGCTTATAACACAATTAAACACATTAAACATTAAATTAATTACACATTACATTATTTTCATTATTATTACATAAATTTTTATCATTATTATTTTTACACACAAAAACACACGTCAAATAATATCGTCGTTTTGAATTCCGCAACCGAGCAGACAAATAAATCAATTTTTTCGGCAACTCGATTTAACCCATGCAACATGCGTACCAAAGGCGACTTAGCTAATAAATTAGTGTTCGCGCTGGGAACCGCGAACAGACGCGGCCGCCGGCGCCGCGTCACATACCCGTCTGGCACACACAGACCCATCATCAACAATATGTCAGGATTTGAGATGCTGCCTCGGAATACTCTCATCATATAATATGCGAGTGCCAAATCCCTTCTAGTTTCCAATTTGTTGTATCCAACCATGCCCAAGACAAACAAAGTTGGATACATCAATGGATAGAAAGGATAAACACCATATAACCTAAAGTAAATATATCTAGTAAATTTATTCTGTATGCGCTCCAACATGAGACTGTATTTAGTTTCATGTGGAGCCCACACAGTAGCATTAAATTCGAGCTGGCTTCGAACGAGAGCGTCGTATAGGGCCGATATTGCTCTTACTTCTGTGAAGCTTTCGGTTTGACGCAACACAAAACCTAAATTCCTGTAAGCCTTTTTACAGACTAATTTGATATGGTCTCTGAACGTCAGTTCAGTGTCTATGTTAACTCCGAGATCCCTGACGCTAACTACACGTTTCAAAAACTCGCCACCGACCTCATAGTCAAAATGTAGTGGAGCTCTTGACCTACTGAACGATATTACTGAGCATTTAGTGACATTAAACTGCAGTTTGTTCTTTCGACTCCATTTCACCAACCTATCTACATCTTCTTGGAGCCGCTTGCAGTCACTTTTATCTTTAACCGCCAACATTAACTTAAGGTCGTCTGCGAACAGTAAACATTTGGCTTCCCTTACTACATCTGGCAGGTCGTTTATCATAATGATAAATTCCAACGGGCCGAGATTTGATCCTTGGCTCACTCCTGTTCTTGTGAAATAAGGTTCCGATTTGCACCCAGCGTATTCCACGTACTGCTGTCGATCTCTCATGTAACTCGCAAAAAAATTTAGTAATTGGTTGGTAAATCCGACCGCCGCCAACTTAGACAACAGAATATCATTATCGACCATGTCGAACGCTTTTTTAAAGTCAAAGTAGGCGGCATCGACTTGGACTCCCGCATCCACATGAGGGATGACGTACGCCATCGCATCGAGCAAGTTGCTGGTGGTGCTGCGCGCAGGCCTGAACCCATGCTGGGCGTCCGATAGTAGCGCCGACACCTGGCGCTGGATACTACACTGCACAGCTGACTCGAACACTTTCGCTGGTGTCGAAAGGATCGCCACCGGCCTAAAACCGCTCACTTCTGAACCTGAATCACCTTTTGGTATAGGAATCACCCGTGTTGTTTTCCAGAATGTTGGGAAATATGACGTTTCTAGACATAAGTTGTAGATGTGAAGAAGCGGATCAGTTAGGGCTATGCGACAATCTTTGACCACAAAAGAAGGAATACCGTCAGGTCCCGCTGAACGCTTCGGCTTGAGCCGCGCGAGCGCCGCGCGCACCTCGGTCGCCGTGAGGCGTGGAAGATGAACGCGCCCGGCGCTCACGCCTCCCGCTGCCTCCGCCGCCTCCACGTCCAATTTTGCACTCTCCGTACCGTACACCGAATGGAAAAAAATTGCAAACTCTTGTACGCATTCCGGATCGGATAAAACTTTCCCCTCTCTTGTAATTTTTTTGCGATTTCCCGTACATCTCTTTGATCTTACATAATCCCAAAATTACTTAGGGTCCTTAATTAAATTTCTTTGCACCTTTTCTTTGTATTGTTTATGCGCATTATTAATCATGTATTTTACGTTAGACCTACACTCCGCGAAAGTCGCATAGTTCGCTGCCGTATTACTAGATTTGAACCTCTTATGAAGTTTCGCTTTTAAGCGTATAGATCGAATGATATCCAGGGTGTACCACTCTGGATAACTATACCTTATTTAACAAGAGTTAATTCGCTTGAGTGAACTCAGTCTATCCTGTGTCTGGCAACGACGCAAAAGTACCATGTTTAGAAACTGAAATACTTATACTGGGATGACTGTAAAAGGTTGTAAGGATGTAAAGTATGGGTCCTATGTAGGTATATAGCTGTAGTAAAATATCGCCATGTTTTTAATGCTTTTAAATGAGTATGAAAGACGACTCTATTTGTAAAACCTCATTGCTTACTGCTCTAATTCGCAAGTCGTAACGGTTTTCGACAACAGTTCCATAGTTCCATAACAAACCTGTCAAAATTCGTTATTAAAGGAATATTAAAATTTAATTTGTGAGGGATGAATATGCAAATTAATCCACGGGTTTCTTTATATAGAAAGCCGTGGATTAGCACACTCTTTCTATTGCACACCTCGTCTTCTACGTCTTCTATAAATCCTTTCCATCCTAAGGTTGTGTGGAAGAGATCGCTTTTAGCGATAAGGTTGCCAGTTGTCACGTTAGTTTCTTAGAGTATTTTGTCCTATGTATGAAATTTTACAGTGTGAATAATAAAGAGTTGATCAATCAATTAATCAATTATTATCATTTAGTCACTTTATAATTCGTACAAAATAAAATTATGATATTCGAACTATGTAAACTTCAGTTATTCGACCAATGCTATAATCAGTAAGCAAAGTATGAATATTTACGTAGTAACTACGTACCTATGGAATAGGCTTGTGTCCTAATTTTTATTCATAATCTCAATAAAAAGCATGGTCATAAGTGCCGCGCCGCGCGGCGGTCCGTAGTGCCAAGCGAGACGCAGCCGCGCGCGCGCATTCACCTTGAAAAAGACTGCCTAATGCGGTTGAAACTATAGTCGGAGTGACCGGCTTAATCTTACGTGAGTAATTCCCGTGTAATATAAATAAAATGTGTGAAAACCACGTCAGTTTCTATAATAAAATGGTCATAAGTATTTTAATTTTATGCTAGACATAGAGAGCACTATAGCACGTGATGACGTCAAGCCGTGTGCGTGCCATACAAATGCTATACTAACACATGCTTTGCGAGAAAGGGCCTGAGTATCCGCTATCTATGCCCGCCAAAAACTTTATCAGATATTTATCAGCCAATTAAATAAAAAAAATAGATAAAATAAAATAAATTAAATTTATTTTTCGGTGTCCGTAATGTGTTCAGTTATATCCTTCGCCAAGCCTCGTTTGTAATAAATGAAACATTAGGACACATGACTAATCCATACAAATTTAATTTTTATATACCAAATTGCTACAAATTTTTAGGATGAAAATGACTTTTTTTTGTCGTAATAATAATAGGTTGATGCTTCTGGTGAATTTACTTAAAAGTGAATTCTAGCAATCAATCAATATAAAAAAGTCTCTTACACCTCAAATGAAATATCAAAAAGAAAAATAGCGAAGGAAAACAATGTAGTAAAACAAGTTAGATAGATAGATAGATATATAGATAAACTCTTTATTGTTCACACCACAAATTTCATAAACACGATAAAACAGCTTAAAAACTAGTGCAACAATCGGCGGCAGGCGGTAGGTGGGTGGTATCTAAAAATGTTGCCTATATTCAAGGGCTTGACATGAATAATTCATTAAAAACTTTAACATATTTCCAATGCTCGCGCCTTCCAAGATGGCTTTAATGGCTTTCATCGAATATTTTCAATTCCGTCACTTTGTAATTTTGGCACATAGCCAGTCCGCGGCTGACAGTTTTGTATAATTTATTAGGATTTTATCAGATCAGAAAGTAGTTTCCAAGAAAATTTTCGAGTTAGTTTGTTTCTACTGTATTTAATGCTAAAGTAAGATTTTGTATTGTACTATTGAGCGTTGTATGCGATTCGCATATAAACTGGGGTGTTATAAGTTTAACGTGTGTATTTGTGTTTGTACACTTCGACCAAAATAAAATGAATGGACAGGCCCAGTAGAAGCGCATTTTTGAAGATAACAAAATGAGCGCCAGCTCTCATTTCGTTTCAGTCTGTCTCTAGCCGTAGGAAGTGCAACACGTGTCTATTGTTACGTGATAATGAAACATCTGACAAAATTATGCATTCATATGCTTTCCCCAAGTGTAAATACACAAATAATACCGGGATCTATTTTTTGTAACAAATATACTGAAAAGTTTTATAATTAGGTGTTGAAGTATATGTCCGACGGTTTTGACTCGTTTTTACTGAGCTATTTCAATGGTTAGGGCCCGTCCATTCATTTTATTTTAGTCGAAGTTTGTACATATAACAAATCATATTCGGTACAGCTGTACCCAATATGATTTGTTACCTTACCTCAAAAGAAAAAAAACGGAACCCTTATAGGATCACTTCGGTGTCCGTCTATCTGCCCGTCTGTCTGTCCGTCTGTCTGTCCGTCTGTCTGTTTGTTGGTCCGTCTGTCAAGACCCTTTTTCTCAAGAACTCGTAAAGGTATCAAGTTGAAATGTATACTAAATTCTTAGATCTACGGTTTCTTTCGGCTGTAAAAAAATAAAAGTTGTAAGTTAACGCAATCAGAAGATATGAACGTTTATGTCGCATATTTGGCGATTTCACAGGGAAATCAAAACCTATAGGGTACTTCCCGTTGATCTAGAATCATGAAATTTGGCAAAAGGCAAGGTCTCATAGCACATATATAGGAATAAATCTGAAAGTTACAAATTTGAAGTTATATCATTTAAAATTATTATTTTGCTATTACAAACTTACATTTTGTAATTAGAATGTATAGAAGAACCTTATAGTCAAGTACAAAGTTAAGTTTGTTTTTCAATATTTCAACTTTAGTTTTTTTTTTTGGACTCGCGCTCTGAGGATTCTGTCCAACGGAACCCTCAGAGCACGAGTCCTACTCGTACTTGTCCGGTTTTTTTGTTTGTCTGAAAGTTGACTTGTACCATCTAATCTGAAAATGGACTTGTAATCCAATACAATAATTTGGTACTATCGATCTGGTCTAAAGATGGAGCCAGAAGGTGGAAATCTTCAACAGTGTGAATCACACTGACAGCCATCAAGCGGGGAAAACGCCAAACATCATGCGCCGCACGGCGTTTTTACGGACATCTAATTTTCATCTCCCTTCTCTCCTCACCACTCACCGTGCTTTATTTATCTCCTCAAACGGTGTAAATTGACTAGGTTACAAAATATTCTGTCCAAGTCTAAGATATTGTTACCTAGTTCGAGTCAATATTCGTATTTTTTTATTTTTTTAGTCTGTAATTATTGTTCATCGTTTATAGAGTAGTAGGGAGTTTTGGCGCCAACGTGGAAAAAACATGTCGGCTCGTTGGATTATTTTCCTAAACTTGTGTATTTTCGAGTATTGATGTGTACTAAATGGTGAATTATTATTCATTAAGTGCTCGTAAGCGTGCTCAAGTGTGGGCAAGTGATATAACGAGGTGAAACGTGTTTTTTCGTGTTGTTTCCAAAACTCCATAGGACCCTCTTGTAAAGTCTCCACCACTTTACAGGGGGCATGAGTTTGACTTGACCATGAATTACTTAGCTTGACTCTGACTGTGACTATGACTTATTTGATGGTATTAAGACTAGGTAAACTGTTTAATATTACGACTAAAGGTCATGAAAATAAAAAATAAAAAATGTTTGTACAGTAAGTAGGTGTTTGTCTTAAAAAAAATTGATTGAACAAGCTGACCTTAGCGGCAAGGTTTAAATTTTGCTTGATAAAGAGTGTCGGTACCTATGGTAATTTACGAGTGAGTAAATTACACTTGTGCTAGGAATTATGATAAAACTTGTGTAAGAAATATAATGGTGCGTATATGAGATGCCTTCGTCACCCCCGGCGACAAAATTATGTTAATGAAATGTCGGGACTTTATTTTAATTAATATAAACCCCTGTTCTCTGCTCACAACCTGTCATTTTATGGAGCAGATAAAATTAAGAAATTTCATACAATGTGGTACGAACACGGTAAATTGATTTTTAGAAACAAGTAGACGACGGTAACTAGTTTCCGTTTTTGTATCATACGACGTTTTTCCATACATTGTTAGTAAAATAGATATTATGATAAAATCACTTGAAAACTCACTGGCTTGAAGTTGTAAAGTACCTACTGTCGACTTTTATCAGTTTTATAGTTGACTAGCTGAATCCCGCTACTTCGTACGCGTAGAGCTCGGCCTTCAGCCTCGCTACTATAAACCTATATGCTATAAACCTCACGGAGCCCGAGACCTTTCCAACGAATGCAAAATCGTGGAAATCGGTTCGTGCGTTCTGGAGTTATAGCGTCAGGAAGGAAACCCCGACTTATTTTTATATAGTAGATTTTAGAAGCGATAAACCTCAACATCGTTTTAAAGACTACATACATACTAGCATGATAACATATTATGGGCTTAAATCATGGCCTAACTAGTCTCTGAGCTGCCTTAATTCATTAATCAAAAGACACTGGGTTGGTAACCATATTGATCAATCTGACAAAAAGTTAATAAAACTTACTCGCAACTGTTGCCAGAAATAGAGCACTCAACACTATCCTCATCATCTTGTCCTGTGGATTTCACTTCCAAAACTTTTCAAAAATGTCTTATTTTAAGTTTAACTTACTACCAACATCTACATAGATCCGAAATTTGATTTGTATTTATTTTTAATCCAGATAAAAGCAATTTGTGACTGCGAGTCAAGTTTTTAGTCCACAAATGAAGACAAGCTTTATCGGTCGTCGATGTTTTCATTCGAGAGCTATGTACGCGTATCGCTCGTTCAAGAGCGCGCGTTAGACTGAATTTGGCAAAACCACTTTTTGATTTTCAGAGACTCGGTGATCCTGTGCAGTCGGAGGCAGCGTGTCTAAGTTGACTCCTTCACTGCTACAGTAGAGCTCTGCTGTACTACCTAATACAGCTCTGTATTTACTTAATGTCGTCGGTGCGAAGCTTAATCTTTGTTCTGACGTTATTAAACGGGCTTTGACTGTTTCTATTTAATGTAAAGCATCCTTTGAACTCGTTTCCACAAGCGTGTGTCACGACACGGAATAGACCTGTCACATTGAGGGCAAATTAAATTAGGGGCTATTGTTTCCATAATTCATTGTAAAGTCGTTTTCAACCAAATATTATATCTGAAATGCAACATAAGAGGAACAATTATAGTACAGATATTTCTTTTCGAAACCGATTTTTTCTAAGATTGAATGACCTATTTATTACCTATTCATTACCTACTCATCGTTCATAGACATAGTAAGTCCAACAGGACCGAGATCTCCAAATACACATAATTAGTCTCAAATGATTTATCTTTGAATACGGATTTAAAAAAAAATATATGGATAATCCATAGCAGCGGTTTGTGATTTTTCCCCTGATAGGATTTTCGCGTCACACTGTGCATTTGCATTAAGAGCTGTTCTGTCTCTCTCTTTCTAATATTGATGAAAACGTAATCCGACACACACTTCACTTGTTTTTCTTATTTTTCATCATGGAGACAGAAACGAAAAGAAAGAAGTTAGATCCGTTACCGACGAATTCCATAATAATTTATAACCAAACCATATTTTTCTGTTATTACTATATTCGTATCAAGGAGTCATCTGTCCAGCTGTACCTACGGAGAACTTGCTATGTCCATGTCTTTGTTACAGAACTGTTTGCATGATGGATGTTTAATATGCATGTACGTATTCCACATGAATAATGCTGGTGGTCATGACCTCACACCAAATAACGTAGGTGTTTGTTCTATACAAAAGCGGCCTGTATTTCCATGCCGTCCCATGCCGCAAAACAAGCTTAATTTATACATTGTCAAAGTTTAAGAGAACAAGCGCTTACAGGGTAAAGAAGACAATATTAAAAATTCGCAAATTCGTACTCATATTATTTGGGCTTTGTACAAACTTCGACGTTACATCACTGAACTCTGATTAAATCTACATCGCCCTCATTAACTCGAGATATCCGCCGTTTAAATTAATAATTTAAAACGAAATTCGTAAAGTAAGGACGGAAACCGAAATATATGTACTTATTATTGCCTGTGTAAATATGAACGTTGTTTTCTTTTCTTGGCCGAAATGAAGGATCTGTTTTGTACCTACTTATTATTAAAATAAACCTTGCGCTCTATTTATGGCAAGGCTGTCAGAAAAACATGTTATTAATGTTACTGAAATATATACTTACTTACATGGATATAAGTGTTCACGAAAAGCCCATAAAAAACATAGTTTGACATAAATTATCTATCTATAAAATGAATAATTTACCTAATTATTGAAATCAGACGAAACTGTTAAAGATCACGGGTAGTAGGCGAAATGGTATAACATAAGGTGAGGGAAAGCTTTAGCCACATTTTCTTTTTGAGAACAGTTGTCATAGTAATTGATTTTGACTGAAACTTGCGAATGGAAGCGAAGGGATACTCCAAGTACTCCGACAAAACACTATTACGACTCGAGTCTGTCTAAACTCTTCAGCAACGAGTTGGTACCTAACTGTCTAATCTATTTAGGTAGGTTAGTTGCCGAAGTCCAACTGTCAGAACTTATACCTATTTCTTATCTACTAGGTATAACCTAAATAAATAAATTAAGTTACTTCTAATATTGGCTGAGGTTTCAGTTCATTTAAAGAGATGGCGACTAAGCAATTTAATTTTATCATTTTAAAACTACGCGTACCTATGAACAAGAACATCGTTTGCGTTTGGTGCTTCCTGATAAGGAACACCTACAACAGTATATACTTCTACGAAGTGTGATTATCATTCCAGTGGCTTTAAATTTGGTTTTGGCCCGTTAATCCAAAACCACACCAAAATGACAAATGTAAGTATTTGTTTTAAACCAACGAAAAAAGGACAAAGTTATCTAGTCAACGCGTGTATATGTTTTACAAGCTTTTATTTAATTTGCCTTGTTAGTTTGCGTTAAATTTTAAAATAGTTATCCCTAACTGATTGAGTTAAAGTTAAAAAAACATTCGGAACATTTGCACACATGGCTATCTGACCCCAAACTAAGCAAAGCTTGTGCTATGGCTGTCAGTTTGCATACATGTTAAGTTTGGTTGGCTAGCATGGTTATATAACTAAATGACGTCATTCTAAATCCAGTATGGTGGATTTCCAAAGATGGCGGTCCAGTTATTTTTTATGCACCCCCACGATATGGGTAGGTATCAAATAAAGGGTTTGCTGATAAGAATGCTGATATACGAAAAGCTTGTTTTCAAAGTAACTTTGTAACTTTTCAAAGTAACTTTGAATACAAGCTTTGTGTCAAAAAATATATATTATTAATAAAAAAAAAACTGTTTTCTTTAATTAATAAGTTTAATTTATTGTGACACAAAATGTGTATACATATACAGGCTTCAATCATTCCATAGTATAAAGTTTAGTTAAAGTAGGTAAACTTTCTCTATTAAAACGCCCAATGTTATATAATATGTGCCTAAGATAGGTATTCTAACAATCGACGAAGCCGGCTTGGTATAGGAATCGCATTCCAATGTTCAATGAGCCATCGTTCAAGACACCTCAAGAATTCTGGAGATGGGCACTAGTAATTATAATAGGTACTCGTATCCTCAGAATACAGAAAAAACCAGAAGGCGTGAACGAACCCAATAGTGAAGCGACAAAAACTACTCTAATATAGACTAGTTTTACGCGAACGCGATTAGTTACTCTGTGACCATTAATCGCGCGTGACGTGTTTTACCGTTGCAATATTATTTAAGTTATGCCTTCCTGTGTCGTCCCAACGTGTAAAAATTCAGCTAGGCTACAAAAAAAACAAGATGGGATCACATTCCATACGTAAGTAGCGCATTTAGATGTTGTTTTATTTGATAATTGAATAAATTGTTCAGTCTTTCATTGTCGTAAGTAATGATACCTCCATTTTGTCGGTGTTGCCAAATATCGAGAGTTGCAATTTTCCCTAGAATGAAAACTTTTATTGGTTGGTAGTTCTATATTATATAATTATTTTCAAAAAAATCTTAACAGCTTACAAATAGTTATACAGGGTTACTGGTAATCACTTAGTCAGCGTGCTTTTAGGGGAAATTTGTCTGTACAACTTTTGTACAGCTACTTTTGAAAATTCTACTGAAGAAAAATCTACTGTCCCATACATTTTGTCGGAAATCGGTGAACTTTTTGTATGGGTCAACCGGTTTTTTACCGACTTCCAAAAAGGAGGAGGTACTATGTTCGACTGTATGTATTTTTTTTTTTTGTATGTTCAATATTATTTCGTCAATTGTGAACCGATTTAAAAGAAAAATTATTAATTCGAAAGGGTATACTTCCGTGGTGGTCCATTCCATCTGATGATGGAATCTCAAGGAAATCGAGGAAAAACTAACTAATTAACAATGTTTGACCGGTTTCCCGGTTTCCGATCGCGCTGAAATTTTGCATACTTATGTAAGTTTAGTAACAATGCAATAATCTGGTACTATTGAGCTGATCTGATGATAGAGCCAAGAGGTTGATAGTGGAACTCCTCAACGGCGAACAGCAAAGACGCGAAATTTTGTAAATCGATTTAACTATAATATAGTCTGTTCTAAAATCCATCATGAAATGGCTGCTGCATCCAGGGCTGACTTCCGGCGAGGAAACTCCTCAACGGTGAATAGTACAGACACAAAATTTTGTAAATGAATTAAAATTGGATGGATTAAAAGGATTAAATATTGTACACTACCATTATGAATCATATTTTTGGTACCTGGTTACTGGTAACCCCTTTGCTTACATAAAATATCTAAGATTAAAAAACGGAGTATAAGTTAGTTTTACATTTAATATGCAGTACACGGGTTGTCTGTTTGGGGTGCACTAAGCCACCAAAAAAGAGTTACCATTGTGCTCATCATTATGAACAAATTTTTTTCTATGAACAGCTGTTTTTTCCGCAATTTCAAGTACCATAGTAAAAGTCGTTCATAAAGATGAGTGCAATGATGATGATAATGATGAGTACCCTTTCAGCTTTGTACACCCCAAACATATTATAACCTTGTATATGTATAAAAAGTAGTAGCTAGTAATTATATTTTTATTTACTTATGTTTGTTTTTGTGTCAATCCGATCAGTATATTGATTTCATTAAAAGTGTGTGTGAATAGTATCTGACCTAAAACATTTAACCAAAAACGGGTAAGTAATGTCTAAGCTGGCAACATTACGCGGGTGGAGGTGAGACAGGCGCGGGACGTGGGTTTTGTTTTTTGGACTCAGCGTGCGGCTTGCAATCACAGCTTAAGGCGGGTTCTGGTTATTTCGAATTCTGTGCTCGTATCTTAGTCTGACACATTATTGTCTGATGCTATGAAACTAAATATTTTGTTGCGAGTATTTCCGATCCTGATCTCGAAAAAAGGCTTTTACGCAAGCCGTTACACTACTTTCAATTGTATTCATAATGAAATGGGTAGTAAAAAACAAAGAGAGAATAAAAAAAAAACTCCAGAATCAATTTAGTTATTTTATTTTATTTTGTGCATGTAAAACCTAAAAATGCATAACAATAAAAACAGCATCAATTTTGTCTGGGTTTCAGGATATTATTGAAGTGTTTTTATATGTTTCTACAAAACCTTATTAGAACAAAACTCTACGGGAGGCGAACCCCGTGCGTAATGTTATTTACTAAAATACTTACCTAATTAGTTCCTAAAATAGTTAACTGTTTCTTCAATGGATCTTAGTGCGCGAGTAAAATTCATTGTATGATTTGATTTAATTTGGTTAGAATGTATTTCCTTCAACCCTAAACGTTAACGATTTTGAAACCATCCAAATCAACGGCCTAACTTAATCCATCCTTTAAACCGCTCTGTCAACTTCTGGCTAGCGCGAAAACTAGTTAAAGCAAAGATACCTGACGTTTCTAAGTAAGACCGCAAATGTTGAGCGTAGAATGGTTAGGTATGAACAACGATTGGGTATGAAGCTATTTTTACAAACTTAATTACAATTTATTAACTTGCAATGTTTGTTAGTTATTTAGGTAAAATCTTGCAAGTTGAATTAGAACTAGTTCCTTCTTACCAATTTTGCAAAAAAATGCATACCTACCTAGGTACACCTTTAGTTCTGGTGGCAATACAAATACCAAGTTTTGTTTTATTTATAAAACAGCCACGGTGAATGGTGTAGGTACTTTTTTATCACGTTAATAAGGGTATCAAATTAAAGAACTTGCCGTCATTTTAAAATGGGCGCGGACACAAGATGGTGTTTTATGTCAACCTCCTTAATAAGTATCAAATTAATATGAGTATCAAATGAAAGGGCTTGAAGAGTAAAAAAACCATAAAGTGAGTCACTAAATTCAATATGGTCGCCGCTCCAAGATGGCGAATTTTATTTTCTTTACTATAGCTAAAAGCTTGATAAAAAAAATGTTTTTTTACTAACTTATTCATCACTTGTTTTCTGTTTTCACAAGGAAATTGTTCCATCCCTTAGATAAATAGCTCTACCGCTAGTGCTTGTGGCAGCAAGTGTTTAACGAACTTACTACAAAACTTTTTTCATATATCCTGAACAAACACTGCTAGTACCAATTTCGGATAGTTTTATATAACACGTCATGTTGTGACATTATGAAAATGAAATATATAGCAGTACTACCTTCGCCCCGCGGTTTCACCCGCGTGGATTACATAATTCCACAGAGTTCATATTTTACTCCTTATAATATCAGCTATCTGCCAGTAAAAAAGTCCCGTCAAAATCGGTCCAGTCTTCGGCTGGAATTTCATCATACATCTATCTATTTAAATATTACTAGCGGTCCGCCCCAGCTTCGCACGGGTATAGATTATAGCCTATGTCACCCGGCGATAGTATAGCTTCCAAACAGTGAAAGAATTTTTCAAATCGGTTCAGTAGTTTCGGAGCCTATTCAATGCAAACAAACAAACAAACAATCGAATCTTTCCTCTTTATAATATTAGTATAGTATAGAAATATATAGATTAACAACTTAGTTAACACTGCTGTATAAGTGGAAACAAAATTAAGTAACAAGTAACTTAGGTAGTTACCTATTAAAATTGAATTATTCGTGAATTTGACCGAGTGAATCGAAGAGTCTTCTGTAATAAGTCAGCGTTTGTATGTATGTATGTTTATATATTCGTTCGACGACAACTTGCGATCCAATTTGCATGAAATATTGCATGCAAGTTGTTTACGCAAATTAATCAATAAAATTTATTATGAGTAACTAAAATACATACGTAATGACTGTTAGCTGTAGTAGTGATGAGGTATCTATGAATACATAATTATAAAGTATGGGTAGGTAGGTATTTACCTTACATACCTACTCTTCTGCTTAGGGTGAGTTAGTTAGGTCCAAGTTAAGTCAATAAGAAAGTGGAGTTTTTACAAAATACAATTAAACTAAAAGATGATTATCATACTAATATTATAAATGTGAAAGTGTGTTTGCTTGTTGGTTTGTTAGTTTGTTTGTTCCTCTTTCACGCAGCAACAGAGCAACGGATCGACCTGATTTTTTGCATGGGTATAGTTCAAGGGTCGGAGAGTGACATAGTGACATGCTCTTCATCATCATCATCATCATCATCACCAATTTTCATCACTACGCGGGTGAAACCGAGGGGACACAGCTGTGGTGTGTGCATAATTTTAGAAAAATCCGTTATAAACTAGTTCTGATACAGCTTGCAACATTTGACCCAAAAATCTGAATTTCCAAACATGGAAAGTTAAAAAGCTACAAACAAACATACATACACAGCATAGCATTTGTACGCCTAACTGGCACAACGTGATTTAGGACTATTTTTATTTAACATCTTTTGTGCGTGAAAATGCATAAAAATTCTCATGTATGAAAATAAATGATCTTTACCTTTATCATTATACAAGTAGGGACGGTAGTAGTACACGCGTATTTCTGATGACTCAACGCATAAGCATTGCCATCCAGCGTGGTAATGCCGCCAGCTTGCTGGGTACGCTGCCAACTGATAGTGTGCTCGAGCATTTGAATTGTCTTTAGACCTTTAACGTCCTAAAGCAGTCTAACTGTTTTTTTAGTGTTAGTGCTAGCTTGTATTTGTTTAGTTTATAAAGGCAATTGTCCTATTTAAAAAGAGGTACATAATGCTTGAAAAACATGCCCTTCTTAGACAGTCGGACAAAAATTCCAATGTTATTGCTGTTTTCTCATTCCCATAACACTGGCCTTATCACCTCAGCACAATGGACCTAAATAATTCGGAGGTCGCGCTCTCGCCGCACCGCCACAGAAATTGTCGTTTGCAACATTTAATGTTATTATGTAGGAGCTCTAACCAAATCTGTACCCACTGAGACTGAAGCCACTTCCGCCGAATCTTGCCCGCAGTAATGAGATTGTCTTTATTGATTTACTAATGCCGTAGATATCTACGTGCATCTTTCGAGCTCATAGAGCTCATAGAGCTCAGGTATGTACCTTCTTTGCAAATGGAAAAGCTTTGCATGTGGCACAATACCGGATCCATTCATTTTACTCAAATATACGTCTCAGCTTATATTTGTCTAATTATTTTATTATAACACAATATTATTATGTATTTAAAGACTTGTAGTCTTTAATTACATTTTACACTAAGTAGTACCTACTAGATACTACCTAGGTAGGTAAGCACAGTGGTGCAACTACAGACCTCTCATTTTTTTTGCTACGCAATCTAAGCCTATGGGTGCAACTGACTTCAATAGCGTTAGTTTTCTTGCTGTCAGATGCCCGCGACTCTCACAATGTCGTCGGTCCATCAAGTGGTCTTCCGGTTCGTGGTCTCCACTCAAGAACCTTTCTTCCCCATCGGTTATCGGTTCTTCGAGCGATGTGGCCTGCCTATTGCCACTTCAACTTGCAAATTTCAAGAGTTAAGAATTCAAGTCATAGAGTTTCCAAGAGTGCATTATGCTGTAGTCTAAGAAATACTTAGTCCATATTTTGTCTTATTAGATAGAGTTCAAATTTTTTAAGAGAGATAAAGACAAAATACTAAATCACAGTGAAGAAACTTTTCTTAACTGAGTACTACGCATTTACGAATAAAGAGTTTTTTATCAACATATTAGATCCCGCTGCTAGGCAAAAGTGTTTCCCATTCCTTCTATTTCATAATAATGAAGTTTAGATGGTTATTGGAAAATCACTGACAAATCATAGCTCAGTTATGTAATAACTCTACAATTAAGATCGTAAGATAGGTAAGTATTCATAGAAGAACTAAAATAGGGCTGTTACCAGTTCTAATAAATCACCGTTTTATTGACCATCATATTGATGGTTGATTCTGCACGTATCTGGCGAAATGTGTGCGATAGTCTATAAACTGGTACGTAGATAGGTACATAAACACGATGTGAAAGCTTTGGAATTGGTCTCTGCTCACGTACAGCACTATGCAGACTCCCTGGTTGTTTTGGGTCAAAGTGAAAATATAGCACCTCTTTTTTTCTCCTGAAAGGATTTTGGCGTCATTAAACAATTTTTAAGTGTTAGTAAATATCGTCCGCAGTCATATTCAAGAAAAGCAAGGCACTATCAAGGGCATGCTCTCAGATCAGACAAACTAGGGAGACATACCTTAGTACAATTATCCTTCGTGTTCAAATGTGTCCGTGTTTCATTTAAAAACACTGTACCGCTAAACCGCTTAACGCTCGGACTAGGCTAACGTTTGACCACGATCTCACCTCATGGAAAGCGATGATGCGGTCGAAGATGGAGCACGTTTGCCCAGTAATAGCCTATTAACTCTAGACTTGAACACTCCCAAGATTGTATAGTTGCAGATACACAGACAGGGGGCAAGGCGAGGCAAGAGGCAAATATAAATACGTAAAAGGTACGTGCCAAGGCGTTATATCATCATTGCTCTATGAGTGTTAGCAATAACTGTCAACTGGTGATAATTTATGTTCGTATCGTAGATGACGTAGTGAGGTATTGTCATTATATACGAATTTATAAGACATAATATTGTGCAGTAATAAAATTAAATTGCTAAGTGAAAATTAAAATTAAATTTATCTCTTTATATCTCCGTACGAGCTGAGTGAAAAATAAAGAGATCGCATTTTATTCAACAAATAAGTTAGCTGTTTACGGATACTTGAAGCCATCGTCCTCCGGCATGTTTTATAATTATTTCTTCTTTATTAAATTTAATAAACGAGTCTACTTATTTACGCAACTACATGTAGGTAGATAGATATTCTATTCGTAGATAGTTATTAGATAATAGATATAGGTAGATATTATCTAGCTCGTGATGAAACTAAGACATTTGTTTAGTTTTTATCGACGACGAAATTACGAAAGTTTGGTTAGCGTTTGGTTTGGGGTAAGAAGTTGTGTGTAAGTATTATCTGTTACCAATTTTTATTCAAAATGGCTCTACCAATTTTAATGCGTATTTTTTATTTGAAAACCAGATTTCATTGCGGTAATGTATAACTATATTTGATCAAAACTTGTCCAGCGCTTTAAAAAAAGATCTGTTTTTCGTAATGGTCTCACAGTAATATTAATTTATTTATAGTGAGTTTTATATTATTTTCATTTATATCTTATTGTCTATTATCTACTTATGTCTTAATCACGAGCGAATTGGTGTCTTCTAGGCAAGCGTGCTCCAACGTAGACCGCATGGTGCTCAAATGCAAGCCTATTATTTATATTTTTTTAAATTACCAAAGTAAACACTGATTGACTTTAAATTATATTTCCAGGAACTTTATTTAAAAAATTGAAGTTTTTTTATACTTTCATCTAAAATTCCATATGTGTAGGCATGTTTTTGTATAATTAGACGGACGCTGTGACCCATGTAATAATTCAACCTACGCTCATGTTTATTACAAAGGAAACTAGATAAAATTAAATTTTACTGTGAAGGGTCAGCCATACGCGTCAACCGAATAACTTTTCGGGCATTAAACAGGAGAGTAGGTATGTGACCTAGCTTTGTGACAGTGAAAAATGAATAACTTGCATACATTTTGTCTGGAAGAGAGCGCTCTTAGGGATACGGCTATAAATTTTTGTTAGAGTACTAACAATTTTAACTTGGAAATAGCTCTTATAAGACCCCAAATAATTTGGTACTAAGTTTAGTCTGTCCACTCGTAGACTTTTAGTTAATTCCTTGCTTAAATAAGCACATTTTTTTAAAGTAAATTATATTTTAGAAGTATTTTTTCATCTAAATCAAAATCTTTTTGGCAATCAAAAACGCAAAACGCAAAAAAAAAACAGACAGTAAAAAAAACGCAGATATTACGTGAGATCAGAAATCATGTTATTTTAAATTCTAAACTAATAAAAAAAAAATCTAATACTATGGTAACTACTATAAGTGAAAAAAAAAACTGGGAGGAATACATTTTTACAGATTAGGTGCACAACCCACGAGCTAACTTTATTTGTACATTTAACGGCCGGTTATCCGAGTCACGTAGGCAACGAAACGCTCCCTCAGCCCCCGCCAAGTTATAGCGACGATGTCTTTTGCCACGCTAGAATCAGGACGCCCGCGGGGGGAGTGCAACGACAAAAACGAACATTAGTCCGACCTCGATGACGCCTGGCGCGGTACTGAACGCGGCGCGCAAAAATTCTCGCAACCTTCTCTTTTTACACTTTTAATTCCACTAAAAAACGAAACTATTCACTATCAAAAATCTATCCAAATAAAAAAATGTTGAATAAAATTTCCTTTCAGTACATGCAATTTCCAGGTTATTACGAGCTTTCAGTAGAGCATAAAACGAAAAAATTAACTAAATCCACTTTGTTTCAGATTTTTTTTTTGATCGAGGAAAGTTTATTATATCGTGTTTAGAACCAAATCATAAACTCAAACACAGATGTATCTGTGACATGTATTTTTTTCCAGCTCAAATATTGTAATTTAGCTGAATAAAATTGATTTAAAACCGTCAAATTTGGTATATGAGGCCGTTAACTCATTCTTCTCGTTTTCATCAGCCTTATTTCCTCCAGCCTCGTACATAATATATCTTGGCAACCATATATCATATATATATGATACATATATATATATATATATACATATATATATTATTTGATACATGGCGCGTATGTAATTGAAGCGCGTTGAAGTTTCAGCACTCGGCGCAACTACCGTCGGATAGTTTTTAAGGCTTAGATTATATAGGTAGGCGTCACTTAGTTTTGTTTTGGTGGACTAGTGATGGAAGTGGCGCCATCACTGGTGTAACGCTGCAGTAACTTACTCTGCTGAAGTTCTTTACATTGTGAAGTTGAGTCGTTGACGACCAATCAGAATGGAATGGAGGATGGAAATCGGAATTGTTGGTTGGAGGGTGGCAGCGTTCGTTACAAGGCGGAACACCTTGTCCCCAAGTAATTTTCAAGTAATTTGATATTGTAAAATTAGTTATAGAGCTGGAATAAAACCTGTGTAATTGTACGAGTGATGTCTCATTTTCTTCGGCCGCTATACTCACGCCATAGAACCAAGATATTCTGATGAAGATCGGCCATCCACCGGCCGGCGCGCCCCGCGCCTCTCGACACATCGCGCGTCTCCGACATATATATATATATATGTGGCGACGTAAGAGCAACGTAGAGTTAAAAATTTCATACAGTGGTTGCCAAGATTATATATATATATACATATACATATATAATAATGAGCGCTGAATATATATATATATATATATATATGCTAAGTATGCTAAGTGCATAGTGTTCATATCAGCCATTCAGCGCTCATAACGTAAGCGGTTATTAAAGAACTACCTAAGATTAGCTGGATTTTTGCAGTGATCCTGAAAATAACTCGGATGATGCGAAAAGCTATTTTAGTTTTGAAATATTCAATCTTTTATGGTATTCGATTGTGTTTAGATTGTATAATAATAGCGTTTCGTGAGCGTTTTTTTTATGCCCGAAATAATAAAGTACCTACTTTTAATTTTCATCCAAACCCGCATCTTCTTATCCTAGCGATATCTGTCTATATGTCACCGCGGCTGTGTTGACGGAAGGAGAGTTAGAGATTAAACTATCTTCTTATTTTTTATGACTAAGCCTTTTCAAGGTCCAATCAGCTCAAGTACTTACTTTTGGGTGGTACCTATTTCCAATAATAACAGAAGCTACACTGTGCGGCTTCAGTTCATGTAAAAGTTAGTTTGAGTGCTGAGAAGTTGCCTCTACGGAATATTGGCAATTGGCTTCGAGTGTAATTAATTGCCACCACTTTGGAACAGTGTTTAAACTCTTAGGGAATTCATAATTCGATTAGGCTATAATTTATGTGCAGTTTTCATGTTAAGTACTACAATCTATGTATAATCTTTGTACGAGTTTTAGAATATCAACCATGAAGCGGTGTCGCCTTTTTTCAATCTGATACCGGGATCCGTGGATACAAACCTTTTTGAGCCCACTCCGGCAGTTCGATAGAAAAATGATTCGCAGCAAACTCTCGAAATGTATCGGATAAAAAACCGAAAGACTAGCAACTTTGCACCAATGCCCAATACTAAGAAACTTAGTATGAATTAGGGATTCGTTGCTGATGGGACCATTCATAATATTAAGTAGGTATCTACCTATTTGATGTTAGATTAGTTATATATCTCTCTAAAGACCTCTCCCGAGACACGTCATTTTCCCGACCTTGCTCTTTTCTTTTACGTATTTACGTAAATACAAGTACCTACCTACAAAGGGAAGTATAAACGGAAAAAAATTATGTTATTCACACAAAAGACAAAGAAAATATAGCATCCCGGTGCTTATCCAACTAGAAGAACATTTTCTTGGCATTGATTAATTAATGCTTAGTCGGAATTGAAGGCTTCACCTAATTATCTGTATACCTACATACTTGCCTAATATTCTAAGATGAGAAGAAATAATTTCACGTTCACGTTTTTTTTTTACTACAAATATCTAGTTTATTTATATTTGCTTTTATATTCGTGCCATTGACAAGCCACATATTGTTTTTGAGGCCAGAACGCTCTTTATATATATTAGATTAGATAGATTCTTTAACATAAATTTGACAGCATTAAAAAAACAGAGAAATCTTTACTTTTACGTTTGTTTGCGTTGAATAGGCTCCGAAACTACTGAACCGATTTGAAAAATTCTTTCACTGTTGGGAAGCTGCACGATCCCCGGGTGACATAGACTATAATATATACCCGTGTGGAGCTGGGGCGGACCGCTAGTTACAAAACAAAAGAACTACAGATATCATTTCATTACACCCACTGGGAGCTTAGTTTGAAATGTTAAATTGAATACGCTGGATGGAGATAGCAGGATAGAGTAACATTTATATTTTTACTTATTTCTTGTCATTACCACAGAAGACATAATAGACATCATTACTATGTATTTTACATATTTTATGAATTAGTATATTCAATTTAAATTATTAGTTTTATTGTTTTAAATTGTAATTATAATAGATTACAAGGGAGTAAAATAATGTTTATACGGCGAGAGCCTATTTTGAATCTAGAGCGGAGCAAAGAATTCTATAGTAGTTGATCAATGCCCTTTCTCCAGCTACACTGTCGCTTACCATCGGTTGAGCTGGTGGACAAACGTACCTAGATATATTACCAAAAAAATCGTTAATTTAAATTACTTGTCTAAAAAGACTGTTTATTTAATTAATTGCTTTCTTTTTTAAATATATGAAAAGATATTTATAAAGATTGTGTGGGCCCTTCTTTAACAAAGGGTACCTACAACCCGTGACATAAAACTTATTCAGTAAAAAAGAATCGAAGGATATAGCGTAAAGTACATACAAAAAGTCGTTTAAAATTCTTATAATACGTAATAAATATATTTCTACGCAGTTTTCAATATTTAGTGCAAAGTTAAAGTAAAACATTAATTTCCCAAACTCGTTTGTGGCCATGATTCCAGGTTTACGTTCACACTGGCAGCAATGAAACGTCTTTATGATTTGTTACTTCCCAAATGCCCGGAGCTCGCAGCCGCCGCATTCGTTTTGTTTTCTTTCAGATTTATACGCGTAGTTTCCTATTTTACTAAAACTTTATTTAGCTTACCAGAAAACTAATTATGAGATAACTGTGGTAACATTTTGTTTTCTGATAACTTTTATAATGTAAGTTTATTGTGTAGAGTAGTTATTGTAGAGTATAATGTACCTACTTAGTGTAGAGTTCGAATCGTAATTATTTACGTCTACGTTTGCTGTTATACTTATATGATAGGTAGGTATACAATTTGCCTAGCCAAGGATCGTCCATGGTGAAGAAAACGGAAATAAAATATAGGGAGACAAGGGAGGCATTTGTTCGCCTCCTAAAATGTAGCTAGAAAACATGCATTTAAAACGGAAAAAACGGGTTCTAGTTTATCACTACACTTTAATACGAAGGTACGAAATACTAACTTACCAATGCTAGACTTAACATATGGAGATAAATGATCTTGATCATAACGAAATCTCGACTCCATTGTTTGAGCTGTTTTTACAAAAAAAAAAACTTAATTTAGTCATATCATAGCTTTGAACAAGGATTCGTTGGTTCCGTAGATCAAACTCAACACCAAATGATTTTTTAAAGCAATTAGGTATGCTCATATGTAGCTATTGCGATTTAGGTCATAGCCAATTGTAATGAAAATAAATGGCGATCTTTTACGAGTACATTCATTTGTTTATCTCAGACAGTAACTTATAACTCAGATATATTTTTCGATAAACAATTGAAGCTTTACTGATTGTACATCAAAATACCCACCTTGTGTTCGTAGGTACTCTTTATAACCTAGACATATTTTTTTATTGTAATAGTATATTGTAATTTTAACAAAGAACCATAAATTGTCTTTAGACCTTCAACGGTATATTTTGTATTATTTGTTAGTTAATTTTCCAACAAAATAAGACTACAATATTTATATTTACATGATAATTTTGACGTTTAAATGTTTAATATATTTTTTAATGGTTTATTATTACATTGATTTTCATTTACGGGAAGCCTTACAATAAGATAAAGGTTCTTAACCCAGTTTGATAGTTAGGGCAGCAATTGTTTTATATTAAGATCTACTTTTATGAAAAAAAAAATTTGTACTTGAAAAAATAATTCATATAGCTGTCAGTTTTTTTAATGCAATTCGGTATGCTAAAAAAAATTAACCTATGCCAATTCCAAAACCATTTCGAGATTTTATGTTACTAACCCTTATTTTTCTACTCTGACCCTTTAAAACGATAAGATGCCATTTATTTTAACATAAAACTAAGAAATCATTCGACTTTCATTGACCTCTAAATGACGTCACGGTGTAGAATTTTATTTTCTGTGCCTTTTAAGAATAAAAATATTATACATTTGACACACTGTTCGTCACACAGAATAGAATATTTTTTTCATTTCTGTGGTTTGACTGTCTGGTTTTTTTCAGGGCTGCCAATATGGGGTGCTTTTTTAGACTTCTCAACGCAACGAAATTTTGTGCTATATGGTGACGTCACATAATTTCAATTTTCAAAAAAATATTGTAAAATAACTACTGAATAGAAAACAAAAATATTGAAATTAGTTTCTTAAAATAGCCTTATCTACGAAATAAAAATATAAAAAAAATACAAAAAAAAAACTTTACATACCGAATTGGTGGCAAACTTGCAGAAGGGCCGCCTGGTGGTAAGCAGTCACCGACGCCTATGGATTACTTGTACACCGGAGGCATCACAAATATGTTGCCGACCCTTAAGGACTCTATTAACTCGCCTTTTGAAGAACCCCATGTTATAGCTTCTCGGAAACATTGCGGAAGGTAGCTCATTCCACATTTTGCAGGTGTGAGCCAAGAAATATCGCGAAAATGGAAGAAATATGGCAGTGTCCGATTTCCACTGATCCATGATGTGTGGATGAACTTTCAGGCGGTGGCGGCTAGTACGATGATAAAACCGTGACGCCATCACAAATTTCGCGTTAACAAATAAGAAACGTAAATGAATGGCTTTTCGAATGTGACGTGATGGATGATGTTTACATTTGCGGTTCAGTGGATCAAGTGCTGTGCTTCTGGTCGCATAATTTACGACTCGAATTACTCAGCAGAGGCACATCACTCATTCTAGACTGTCTAGACATGACGGGACGGTTTCTAAAGCATTTATGCAAGGTCGCGTATCACTGCAGGATACTAAGATCCAACAAGGATCCATATATCTTCCTTGGATCCAATAATTACCTATGCTCTTCAGAATATCGTTTGTATGATAAAACATTATTATTATTTGTAGCTTTGCAACAAATATTGGTTGATAATACGTGATACGTGATTGTTAATACGTGATAAGTCCCGATAAACGTTTAAAACAAATATTGGTTGGTTTTAATTGCATTTAATGTTTTCATAGTTTGTATATAAGCTTATTAATCGTTTATGACAAGATAAGGAATCTACCCGGAGTACAAGTTTGTACGTTGGACACATTATATCATTAAATTAGGTGAAGAAAATACCCCTTTCATTTTCTTGTTACATTTCTTTTACAATTGCAATTTTACTTAAAATTACTATTCTTAGTCAACTTATTATCATCAACAATAGATATTGTCATACTTTAGATTCTATTTTATTATTCTTGGTTCGATTAGGTATTTCGATTATTGGTTCAGTATCAGTAACTGAGTTGTAAAACCTGCAAATTAAAACTAGGTAATATCAAATATCCTTTGGAGGTGTAACAAATTTAATGGTCTAAGTCAACGCAATCAAAACATACGGCCATTTACATCACATACTTTGATCACAAACTCACAAATTAAAACCTATAGGGACGCGTCCCTAAAAAGGGCCTTGTCCTCAGGGGGCTTAGTTCGAGATTTGATAGTTTTCGAAAACTTTTTTCGTTTACGTATTGTTCGAAAACTATCAAATCTGGGACTAAGCCCCCAGGTCATTCAAACAAGATAGTTCTTTTAACAATAAAATTATCATTCGTGTTCAAATGTCTCCATTTTTCATACATTTTCTTCACTACACCACTAACGCTTAACGCAAAAACGGTAAGTAAGACTCTCTTACAACATTTTTACACACACTAAGAAACTTGCAGAGAATCTAATGAACTAACTAATAGTCCAAATGAAAAAAGGGTGGCAAGGTCGTCTGCAGGGTGAGTTCGTCTAAAGACTCATTTATACACCCGCCCCGCCACATTACCACGTTCGTTGCCCGTGGCCCTCCATATCTCCCTTGTTTGAATGATATGAGGTCTTGACATACGGACGGACAGATAGATGGACAACAAAGTGATCTTATGAGGATTCAGTTTTATTTCTTTTGAATGTATACGTTTTTACATAACCCTAAAAAACCTGTGTGCTTATATGCTACTTACAATTGTTTGATTCCCGCTAAGTACTACATATATCATTTGAATAGCTTTCCCATAAGAGACGATAAAACCGGAATAGCAATTACCGTTGTAACACAAATAATGGCCGCAAACAGGATTTGCATCAGGCTACCCACTAATAGTGTTGCCATACATTTTGTATAAAAAATATACAAATATTTTTGGAAGAGACTCTATCTATATATAAGTATATAAATAAAAATTTAATGCTGCTCATTGGTAAGCGAACATAACATAATATCTCTCACAGAAGAAAAAAAATTATTTGATAATTAAGAACGGCTGGACCGATATGACTAACATATTTTTTTTAAATGTTCGTAATTAGTCCTATTAATTATTTTATGAAAAGAAAAATTTAAAACATTGACTGGAATATCGGAGAATTTGGGAAAAAATTGTGTTTTTTTTCTATGGAATTTTTGTATGAACCCGTATATAACTCATAATTTTTTTTTTATTTGGTCAGGACAAAATCTGTCGAGTTTGATTTGATTTGGGTACAACTCAGTGTTCGACTTAACAAAGTGTTCCAGATGGACTTGAAAAATTGGTCCAGGTGGACTTAACAAATTGGTCCAGGTGTACTTAACAAATTGGTCCTGGTGGACTAAACAACGAAAATTCTTGATAAGTACGTAACTTAATTGAGAGGCATTAGAGCTCTATACAAAAAACTTTATACAGTGCACTATACAGTAATAATAAGTTTGCAATCCTTATAAGTGTTTTTATCATAAATATTAATTGTGACCTTTCTGTAGTAGAACCTGTGGTACGAATATTACCTTACCTGATAATCGAGATAGAGACGAAATGAGAACTAAATCAGCTTTAATGGCTACCCTACCCACAGCTAACCGCACTCGCTGCATCGGAACTGCTAGCATTCATCACATCCCTGGCAATTTACTGAAAACTACATTCGGCGTTTGCAAACAAGAGACACTTTGGTGAACCAAAACAACTAGGTATAGATAGATCACTGCATTCAAATGATAGATCCTCGTGAACGAATTTTTAAACGCTCAAGTGTAACAAAGTTACACTTGAGCGTTTGTTATTTAAAAAAAAAAAAAATTGCAATGTTGCTACAAATTTTGCGTTTGCATTTCTCTTAAACAAACTTATTAGACATTGTACTTACCACAGTGTTAGGCATTGTACTTACCACAGCGTTAGGCATTATACTTACCACTAAAATTTTCTAAAATCATGAATCTACGTGTCGTGTTGATGTACAACTTTGTCGACAAAGTTTAAGCTTAGCAGACTATACCTTAACCTAACTTATTAGAGCCTAGACACTCCATATATTCTGTCACAAGTATGATACCTATAGATTAATCGTCATCATAATATGACCCAGAAAATGTTCGGACCCAGATAAGTTGGTGTGTATGATCTTCAAAGCAAATAAAGAAGGTCTAGTATATTGCCCATATGTTCATATACCTCTCCCAAGGCATGCCCGCCTCAGCCCGATCATCGGCCTTTCGCTTGCTGTCACTGCTAGCTGCCTCATTCCGAATATCATCACTCACACACAGGTCACAGGGCGTCCTACGCTACGTTTGCTGATTTGTGGTCTCCACTCTAGAACACGTCTACCCCAATGGGTATCGGTTCTGCGATATAACAGGGTATTTGAATGTATTATAAATATGACCGACGACGATGGTATAATCAACGAAAGTTATTATTTAAAAAATAATATTATAAAACCCACAATATAATGTCCTTATTTTCAGGAAAGAAAAAAAAACATTGATCTCGTGACTACGCTCTATTGAGGTCAAATCTAATTAAATCTAATTTAAAAAAAATATATTAAATGTTTTTTTTATATCTATGTTGATAGCCCATTTATATATACAAAATATTGAACACTATGAATCACAACTCTGAATCTGATAAAAAAACTGATAGGCTAGCCATTTTGTGCCGTTTTGTCAAGTTTGATGAACACGGATCTAAGTTTGGAGAAATACGGTTATATTAGTACCATCATACTATCTATATCTATAGATCTCTAAGTGAAAACAGTCAAAAATTGTTCGAGCGTCGTTGTACATACCTAGACATTAATTATGTAGTTCGCAATGCCACAAATACTCCAATTTAGACATTATGTCGCTTGCATAGTGTTCAACGTCGCTTATGTCCGCTATGTCTTCGTAGCATTGCCATCGCGCGGCGTTATAGTCGGATCGCGGTTGCCTTACAACTAACCAAAAAAGTCGGCGCAATGTGTAGCGTGGTTTTTGCACGTTTGTGACTCTACAGGAGTTGTATCTCACGGTTAGTACTTAAAAATAAATCACTGGTGGCATAAAATTCCATAATTACAATGTAAGTACTCACAGAAAATAAATAATGAGGAATAGAGATTTGGTTAGCCCAAAAGACGGAAATGTATAATTTTTGCTGTTCTCAACAAGTTTATTTGCGAAATATCAGTGATCCAGATCACGTACTTGTTCTACGGCTATTTAAATAGACCGCTGGGAGGGGTAGGTACAGCTTCTGATGCTCTCATGCAATATTTAAATCTCATTACGAGTCTAACTCATTGTTATTTTACAGGAGTAAGTATTGAAATTTAAGCTACGTAGTTAAGCCAAGAGCTTAGCACCTCCAGAATAAGAAAAGTGTGTAAAAACTTTGAGTCACTATAATTAATTTAATTATTTTTCAATCGTTAATTTTTTTGTCCTAATACACATGATTTATTTTGTGGATCACAAAATAAGCCTTTGAATTTTTACAAGATGATTCAAAGTTCGGCACTCATTGTAGAACAAGCTCCTTGCACCCTTTTTGCCCAAAATAATCAAAACTGAAATAAAGTTAGATACCTACGCGTCTAAATTATTTGAATGTTGGATAATGCTAATTATATGTCCATCAGAGCAAGAATCGAAAGCAATATACCAATGTGATAGTTTAATTTTTAAATCTCATTAAAAAAAAGCAAAGAAATGTTACAACTAGCAGCAATAACAATTTGCCATGTTTGAATGGCAATGATAATCTTTTGGCCTAACTAGGCGCCAGCATTCCTGTCACAGTCACCGCCACCAAATGTTTGGCCAGGTCTCTATAATCTATAATTTCAAAACATAATGTATAGAGTCTATACATTATGTTTTGTAAATTACACAAGGTACACACAATTACACAAGGTAGTGACATAACATATTTCTATGGGATAATGTATGTAGATGTCAGTGACCTTGTTTAATAATTCAGCTGGTAAATGGCTAAATAGCACTTTACATTGATCCCATGGCCCGTGGACACTCTTGTCCTTGTCAAATTAGATCACCGTATGCTTGGTCCCTGTCTTACCTTCGTTTGACTAAAAATAAACATGGAAAAATTCCTGAATGCTAATTTCTATTACATTTCAACCTGGTACTAAGGTATCCTACTCCAAAAGGAAACAGGATATTCTTTGATTTGACTGTGCATACTCTATACTATATTATTTATATGCAATAGTTTAGCATTTCAAACACATTTCAATAATAGGCATATACCTACGTATTAAAATGTGGTAAAAGTGCCATTTGAAAATTTGTGTTAAAGTTTGTTTACTGTTTTATCTGCTAAACCAATAACATCGACTCTTTATATGCTTTCAGTTGCTTCTTGCTCCTCTATATTTTTTTCACAAAAATGTGCTGAGCTTGAAAGCCTCGTTAATCCTTAATCCGCCTCGGAGTAAATGTTTGATGGATCAAATACCTACCGGTATAATGTTTGATTCGGCACCTGAGTGTTTCTGATATAAATAGCCATACAGTAGATACCTAACGATGAGTAAACACACTTTAGCTGTAAACAAATACCGTCTTACTACAAAAGATATAAGCACGCTTTAGACAAGTGTTTAGCATATTTTTCGCAGTGAAACAATTGCTAAACACATGTCTAAAGCGTTCTTTTGTGGTAAGACGGTTAGTTTTTTATGACGTATAAAAAAACTATTTACAAAAGAGCTTAGAAAACCGTGATGCTGAAACGACCTATGGGGGGGGGGGGGGGGGGGGTGTTACTAATAGCTATAACCCATGTAAAAAAAGTTTTTAGGTAATTCACTAAATTCTAATTTAATGTAACGTTCTCGAAGTTACGAAATTTCCCTGTCCTAAATTACTTATAAACAAAGTAATAAAGGAATATAAACAAATTAAATAAGTACCATAAATACCAATGAAATAAAACAAAAAAGATCAGATAAATTTATATCGAGAGTTATTCGATGCCAAATTCCATGGGAATTGTGTGTCTAACAAAATTGCAAGCTTTATCCTTAGAAAATCCAATTTCATTTAGTTCCTTCTAATCTCTTAAAGAAAAGATCAGCATTCGAATGAAAGGAAAAACGTTTGCTCGGGGTGAAATTCAGTAGATATTGCCAGTTTGATTCAATACCTTACCGACTTGATGATAAAAAAGTAGGTATTTTAATGAAATAGGTAAGATTAGCTAGTGTCGTTGACCGTGATGATTTGTTGTCGTTGACGAACATTTGCCGTGTATATTTTTTGCGATCCTATACCTACAATACCTATCTACCTAATGCTATACCTACAATAACTACCTACCAAGTTAACTAATAAAAAAAATATATAGTTAAATCAAGATAAGTACTTTAAGATCAATTAATAATAAATTTTTGTTAATTAATTTAATTTTTAATTTAATTAACTTTCCTCAATTAAGATCAAACGTTGCACAATTGGACCCGGGAATATGTCCTAAAACTGCGAACCAGAACCACCGGAAGATAGGCAGCAGCATCCTATTATAGTTACATGGTGAACGCACTGCGATCCCCAAGCCGCCTGCCAAGCGTGGGGATTATGGCAACACCCCTCTCTAAGAGGGAAGCCTTTGTTCAGCAGTGACCGTTTAATGGCTGGTGATGTGATGTTATGTGTTGCCCAATACTTTGAGTAGGTACGATGATCATAAACAAAGTTTATGTTACTTTAATGATTCTTTATTTAAAAACCGGTGTGAAGTTGGCAGCCAACTTTGGCTGCCAATAATCCGACTAAATTAAGATGACTTTTTTTGTGAAGTTAGCAGCCAACACGATTACGACCTCTTATTCTATAAAAGCAGCTACTAATTCATTTCGAATGGTTCGAAAAATGCAATAAGCATAAATTAAAAACAATATTAAAATGACAAAGTCCCATCAAGACATGTATCGCAACCAAACGCCACAACAAGAATCACAACCTTCATTCCTCTTAAATATGCAACAAAACTTACTGAAACGTGTAGATCGAATAATAGGCTTTTAAATAAAACCTATTTCAGCGCGGTCTAACGATTATTTATTGCCGAAAAAAAATAACGAAAATGGGAATATCGAAATATTTTACGACTCTCAAATGACTTGGTGGATTTCGACCTGTAAACCCCTGAATTCGTGTAAGACTGCTATATCATTGCATTTTCTTATATCTAAGCTATCTGAAAAATATTCTGAAAACTGGCAAAACATTTATTTAACCCTGTAATGAACCGACGGAAACTTTTTTTTTCTTTGCCATTTTCATTCCTGAAAATCATTAAAAAAAACACCACTCAACCCCCTGATATTTGGATTTCAATGTAAATAATATCAAAGACTGTATATCTAGCTACAAAAAAAAGCATATTTTGTCTGGCTTATCGACAGCATGGAACCCAATTAACATCTGAAACCACTTAGGAAACTAAAATTTTCACGACTAAAGTTGGCTGCTGGTGAATTGCGACCTTTCATCCCCGTAATTATGAAACAAATTGAACTTAAATAGCCTAACTAATATCTAGGCTTTAAAATGAAACCTATTCCAGCCCGGCTAAATGATTGATTATTGCCCAAAAAACCAAACGAAAAAAGAAAATCCAAAATTTTACTTCTCTCAAATGACACGGTCGATTTCGACCCGTGAACCCCTGAAATCGAAAAAAACTGCTATTTCTTAAAATTTATCTATCTTTAAGCCATCTGAAAAATATAATGAAAACTGGCAGAACTATTATTTAACCCTCTAATGGTCCGACGGAGAAAATTAACTTTTTTAATTACATTTTTGTTCCTGAAAATGATAAAATATTACCACACCACCCCGGTTTTTTAGATTTCTATGTACGTAGTACTAAAGCCTGCATACATAACTACAATACACAATTAAATTAAACCCCGTTAAATGACAGATTCGTACCCAAATTATCACCTGAAATCAAATCAGAAGCTTTGATATTTACAAGAAAAGTTGGCTGCTGGTGAATTGCGACCTTTCATCCCCGTAATTATGAAACAAGTTGTGTTAAAATAGTCGAACTAATATCTAGGCTTTAAAATGAAACCTATTCTAGCCCGGCTAAATGATTGCTTATAGCCCAAAAAATCATACGAAAAAAGAAAATCCAAAATTTTACTTCTCTCAAATGACACGGTCGATTTCGACCCGTGAACCCCTGAAATCGAATAAAATTGCAATTTCATCAAATTTTCCTATGTTTCAGCCATCTGAAGAATCTACTGCAAAACTATTATTTAACCCTTTAATGGTCCGACGGAGAAAATTAACTTTTTTAATGACATTTTGTTCCTGAAAATTATAAAAAAACCCCTCACAACCCCTGCTATTTGGATTTCTATGTACGTAGTACTAAAGCCTGTATACATAACTACAATATATGATCAATTTCAGTCCAACTAAATTGCAGACTGGTACCTAAATTATCACCTGAAATCAAATATGAAGCTTAGATATTTACAACTAAAGTTGGCTGCTGGTGAATTGCGACCTTTCATCCCCGTAATTATGAAACAAATTGTGCTTAAATAGCTAAAATAATAATAAGGCTTTCAAATGAAACCTATTTCAGCCCGGCTCGGTGATTGCTTATTGCCCGAAAAATCAAATGATGAAAGAAAATCAAAAATTTTGCTACTCTCAAATGACATGGTCGATTTCGACCCGTGAACCCCTGAAATCGAATAAAATTGCTATTTCATCTAACTTTTATGTCTTTCAACTATATGAAAAATATACTGAAAAACTGGCAAAACTATTATTTAACCCTCTAATGGTCCGACGGAGAAAATTAACTTTTTTAATGACATTTTTGTTCCTGAAAATTATAAAAAAACCCCTCACAACCCCTGCTATTTGGATTTCTATGTACGTAGTACTAAAGCCTGCATACATAACTACAATACATGATCAATTTCAGCCCAACTAAATGACAGTTTGGTACCTAAATTAACATCTGAAATCAAATATGAAGCTTAGATATTTACAACTAAAGTTGGCTGCTGATGAATTGCGACCTTTCATCCCCGTAATTATGAAACAAATTGTACTTAAATAGCCAAAATAATATCTAAGCTTTCAAATGAAGCCTATTTCAGCCCGGCTCGGTGATTGCTTATAGCCCGAAAAATCAAATAAAGAAAGAAAATCAAAAATTTTGCTACTCTCAAATGACATGGTCGATTTCGACCCGTGAACCCCTGAAATCGAATAAAATTGCTATATCATCTAATTTTCTTTTGTTTCTCAGCTATCTGAAAAATATACTGAAAAACCGGCAAAACTATTATTTAACCCTCTAATGGTCCAACGGAGAAAATTAACTTTTTAATTAATTTTTTGTTCCTGAAAATCATAAAAAATTACCACACAACCCCTGCTATTTGGATTTCTATGTAAATAGTACTAAAGCCTGCATACATAACTACAATACATGATCAATCTCAGCCCAACTAAATGACAGTTTGGTACCTAAATTAATATCTGAAATCTAATATGAACCTTAGATATTTACAACTAAAGTTGGCTGCTGGTGAATTGCAACCTTTCATCCCCGTAATTATGAATCAAATTGTGCTTAAATAGCCTAACTAATATCTAGGCTTTAAAATGAAACTTATTCCAGCCCGGCTAAATGATTGCTGATGTTGTTTGCCCAAAAAATCAAACGAAAAAAGAAAATCCAAAATTTTACTTCTCTCAAATGACACGGTCGATTTCGACCCGTGAACCCCTGAAATCGAATAAAATTGCTATTTCATCTAATTTTCTTGTGTTTCAACTATATGAAAAATATACTGAAAAACTGGCAAAACTATTATTTAACCCTCTAATGGTCCGACGGAGAAAATTAACTTTTTTAATGACATTTTTGTTCCTGAAAATTATAAAAAAACCCCTTACAACCCCTGCTATTTGGATTTCTATGTACGTAGTACTAAAGCCTGCATACATAACTACAATATATGATCAATTTCAGTCCAACTAAATTGCAGACTGGTACCTAAATTATCACCTGAAATCAAATATGAAGCTTAGATATTTACAACTAAAGTTGGCTGCTGGTGAATTGCGACCTTTCATCCCCGTAATTATGAAACAAATTGTGCTTAAATAGCTAAAATAATAATAAGGCTTTCAAATGAAACCTATTTCAGCCCGGCTCGGTGATTGCTTATTGCCCGAAAAATGAAATGATGAAAGAAAATCAAAAATTTTGCTACTCTCAAATGACATGTCGATTTCGACCCGTGAACCCCTGAAATCGAATAAAATTGCTATTTCATCTAATTTTGTTATGTTTCAGCTATCTGAAAAATATACTGAAAAACTGGCAAAACTATTATTTAACCCTCTAATGGTCCGACGGAGAAAATTAACTTTTTTAATGACATTTTTGTTCCTGAAAATTATAAAAAAACCCCTCACAACCCCTGCTATTTGGATTTCTATGTACGTAGTACTAAAGCGTAGTACGTATACATAACTACAATACATGATCAATCTCAGCCCAACTAAATGACAGTTTGGTACCTAAATTAATATCTGAAATCTAATATGAAGCTTAGATATTTACAACTAAAGTTGGCTGCTGGTGAATTGCAACCTTTCATCCCCATAATTATGAATCAAATTGTGCTTAAATAGCCTAACTAATATTTAGGCTTTAAAATGAAACTTATTCCAGCCCGGCTAAATGATTGCTTATTGCCCAAAAAATCAAACGAAAAAAGAAAATCCAAAATTTTACTTCTCTCAAATGACACGGTCGATTTCGACCCGTGAACCCCTGAAATCGAATAAAATTGCTATTTTATCTAACTTTCATGTCTTTCAGCTATCTGAAAAATATACTGAAAAACTAGCAAAACTATTATTTAGCTCTCTAATGGTCCGACGGAGAAAATTAACTTTTTTAATGACATTTTTGTTCCTGAAAATTATAAAAAAACCCCACACAACCCCTGCTATTTGGATTTCTATGTACGTAGTACTAAAGCCTGCATACATAACTACAATATATGATCAATTTCAGTCCAACTAAATTGCAGACTGGTACCTAAATTATCACCTGAAATCAAATATGAAGCTTAGATATTTACAACTAAAGTTGGCTGCTGGTGAATTGCGACCTTTCATCCCCGTAATTATGAAACAAATTGTGCTTAAATAGCTAAAATAATAATAAGGCTTTCAAATGAAACCTATTTCAGCCCGGCTCGGTGATTGCTTATTGCCCGAAAAATGAAATGATGAAAGAAAATCAAAAATTTTGCTACTCTCAAATGACATGGTCGATTTCGACCCGTGAACCCCTGAAATCGAATAAAATTGCTATTTCATCTAATTTTCTTGTGTTTCAACTATATGAAAAATATACTGAAAAACTGGCAAAACTATTATTTAACCCTCTAATGGTCCGACGGAGAAAATTAACTTTTTTAATGACATTTTTGTTCCTGAAAATTATAAAAAAACCCCTCACAACCCCTGCTATTTGGATTTCTATGTACGTAGTACTAAAGCCTGCATACATAACTACAATATATGATCAATTTCAGTACAACTAAATTGCAGACTGGTACCTAAATTATCACCTGAAATCAAATATGAAGCTTAGATATTTACAACTAAAGTTGGCTGCTGGTGAATTGCGACCTTTCATCCCCGTAATTATGAAACAAATTGTGCTTAAATAGCTAAAATAATAATAAGGCTTTCAAATGAAACCTATTTCAGCCCGGCTCGGTGATTGCTTATTGCCCGAAAAATCAAATGATGAAAGAAAATCAAAAATTTTGCTACTTTCAAATGACATGGTCGATTTCGACCCGTGAACCCCTGAAATCGAATAAAATTGCTATTTCATCTAATTTTCTTATGTTTCAGCTATCTGAAAAATATACTGAAAAACTGGCAAAACTATTATTTAACCCCCTAATGGTCCGACGGAGAAAATTAACTTTTTTAATGACATTTTTGTTCCTGAAAATTATAAAAAAAACCCTCACAACCCCTGCTATTTGGATTTCTATGTACGTAGTACTAAAGCCTGCATACATAACTACAATACATGATCAATTTCAGCCCAACTAAATGACAGTTTGGTACCTAAATTAACATCTGAAATCAAATATGAAGCTTAGATATTTACAACTAAAGTTGGCTGCTGGTGAATTGCGACCTTTCATCCCCGTAATTATGAAACAAATTGTACTTAAATAGCCAAAATAATATCTAAGCTTTCACATGAAACCTATTTCAGCCCGGCTCGGTGATTGCTTATAGCCCGAAAAATCAAATAAAGAAAGAAAATCAAAAATTTTGCTACTCTCAAATGACATGGTCGATTTCGACCCGTGAACCCCTGAAATCGAAAAAAATTGCTATTTTATCTAACTTTCATGTCTTTCAGCTATCTTAAAAATATACTGAAAAACTAGCAAAACTATTATTTAGCTCTCTAATGGTCCGACGGAGAAAATTAACTTTTTTAATGACATTTTTGTTCCTGAAAATTATAAAAAAACCCCTCACAACCCCTGCTATTTGGATTTCTATGTACGTAGTACTAAAGCCTGCATACATAACTACAATATATGATCAATTTCAGTCCAACTAAATTGCAGACTGGTACCTAAATTATCACCTGAAATCAAATATGAAGCTTAGATATTTACAACTAAAGTTGGCTGCTGGTGAATTGCGACCTTTCATCCCCGTAATTATGAAACAAATTGTGCTTAAATATCCAAAATAATATCTAGGCTTTCAAATGAAACCTATTTCAGCCCGGCTCGGTGATTGCTTATTGCCCGAAAAATCAAATGATGAAAGAAAATCAAAAATTTTGCTACTCTCAAATGACATGGTCGATTTCGACCCGTGAACCCCTGAAATCGAATAAAATTGCTATTTCATCTAACTTTTATGTCTTTCAACTATATGAAAAATATACTGAAAAACTGGCAAAACTATTATTTAACCCTCTAATGGTCCGACGGAGAAAATTAACTTTTTTAATGACATTTTTGTTCCTGAAAATTATAAAAAAACCCCTCACAACCCCTGCTATTTGGATTTCTATGTACGTAGTACTAAAGCCTGCATACATAACTACAATATATGATCAATTTCAGTCCAACTAAATTGCAGACTGGTACCTAAATTATCACCTGAAATCAAATATGAAGCTTAGATATTTACAACTAAAGTTGGCTGCTGGTGAATTGCGACCTTTCATCCCCGTAATTATGAAACAAATTGTGCTTAAATAGCTAAAATAATAATAAGGCTTTCAAATGAAACCTATTTCAGCCCGGCTCGGTGATTGCTTATTGCCCGAAAAATCAAATGATGAAAGAAAATCAAAAATTTTGCTACTTTCAAATGACATGGTCGATTTCGACCCGTGAACCCCTGAAATCGAATAAAATTGCTATTTCATCTAATTTTCTTATGTTTCAGCTATCTGAAAAATATACTGAAAAACTGGCAAAACTATTATTTAACCCCCTAATGGTCCGACGGAGAAAATTAACTTTTTTAATGACATTTTTGTTTCTGAAAATTATAAAAAAAACCCTCACAACCCCTGCTATTTGGATTTCTATGTACGTAGTACTAAAGCCTGCATACATAACTACAATACATAATCAATTTCAGCCCAACTAAATGACAGTTTGGTACCTAAATTAACATCTGAAATCAAATATGAAGCTTAGATATTTACAACTAAAGTTGGCTGCTGATGAATTGCGACCTTTCATCCCCGTAATTATGAAACAAATTGTACTTATATAGCCAAAATAATATCTAAGCTTTCAAATGAAACCTATTTCAGCCCAGCTCGGTGATTGCTTACGGCCCGAAAAATCAAATAAAGAAAGAAAATCAAAAATTTTGCTACTCTCAAATGACATGGTCGATTTCGACCCGTGAACCCCTGAAATCGAATAAAATTGCTATTTCATCTAACTTTCATGTCTTTCAGCTATCTGAAAAGTATACTGAAAAACTAACAAAACTATTATTTAACTCTCTAATGGTCCGACGGAGAAAATAATTTTTTTAATGACATTTTTGTTCCTGAAAATTATAAAAAAACCCCTCACAACCCCTGCTATTTGGATTTCTATGTACGTAGTACTAAAGCCTGCATACATAACTACAATACATGATCAATTTCAGCCCAACTAAATGACAGTTTGGTACCTAAATTAACATCTGAAATCAAATATGAAGCTTAGATATTTACAACTAAAGTTGGCTGCTGATGAATTGCGACCTTTCATCCCCGTAATTATGAAACAAATTGTACTTATATAGCCAAAATAATATCTAAGCTTTCACATGAAACCTATTTCAGCCCGGCTCGGTGATTGCTTATAGCCCGAAAAATCAAATAAAGAAAGAATATCAAAAATTTTGCTACTCTCAAATGACATGGTCGATTTCGACCCGTGAACCCCTGAAATCGAATAAAATTGCTATTTCATCTAACTTTCATGTCTTTCAGCTATATGAAAAATATACTGAAAAACTGGCAAAACTATTATTTAACCCTCTAATGGTCCGACGGAGAAAATTAACTTTTTTAATGACATTTTTGTTCCTGAAAATTATAAAAAAACCCCTCACAACCCCTGCTATTTGGATTTCTATGTACGTAGTACTAAAGCCTGCATACATAACTACAATATATGATCAATTTCAGTCCAACTAAATTGCAGACTGGTACCTAAATTATCACCTGAAATCAAATATGAAGCTTAGATATTTACAACTAAAGTTGGCTGCTGGTGAATTGCGACCTTTCATCCCCGTAATTATGAAACAAATTGTGCTTAAATAGCTAAAATAATAATAAGGCTTTCAAATGAAACCTATTTCAGCCCGGCTCGGTGATTGCTTATTGCCCGAAAAATCAAATGATGAAAGAAAATCAAAAATTTTGCTACTTTCAAATGACATGGTCGATTTCGACCCGTGAACCCCTGAAATCGAATAAAATTGCTATTTCATCTAATTTTCTTATGTTTCAGCTATCTGAAAAATATACTGAAAAACTGGCAAAACTATTATTTAACCCCCTAATGGTCCGACGGAGAAAATTAACTTTTTTAATGACATTTTTGTTTCTGAAAATTATAAAAAAAACCCTCACAACCCCTGCTATTTGGATTTCTATGTACGTAGTACTAAAGCCTGCATACATAACTACAATACATGATCAATTTCAGCCCAACTAAATGACAGTTTGGTACCTAAATTAACATCTGAAATCAAATATGAAGCTTAGATATTTACAACTAAAGTTGGCTGCTGATGAATTGCGACCTTTCATCCCCGTAATTATGAAACAAATTGTACTTATATAGCCAAAATAATATCTAAGCTTTCACATGAAACCTATTTCAGCCCGGCTCGGTGATTGCTTATAGCCCGAAAAATCAAATAAAGAAAGAATATCAAAAATTTTGCTACTCTCAAATGACATGGTCGATTTCGACCCGTGAACCCCTGAAATCGAATAAAATTGCTATTTCATCTAACTTTCATGTCTTTCAGCTATCTGAAAAATATACTGAAAAACTAACAAAACTATTATTTAACTCTCTAATGGTCCGACGGAGAAAATAATTTTTTTAATGACATTTTTGTTCCTGAAAATTATAAAAAAACCCCTCACAACCCCTGCTATTTGGATTTCTATGTACGTAGTACTAAAGCCTGCATACATAACTACAATACATGATCAATTTCAGCCCAACTAAATGACAGTTTGGTACCTAAATTAACATCTGAAATCAAATATGAAGCTTAGATATTTACAACTAAAGTTGGCTGCTGGTGAATTGCGACCTTTCATCCCCGTAATTATGAAACAAATTGTGCTTAAATAGCCAAAATAATATCTCAGCTTTCAAATGAAACCTATTTCAGCCCGGCTCGGTGATTGCTTACGGCCCGAAAAATCAAATAAAGAAATAAAATCAAAAATTTAGCTACTCTCAAATGACATGGTCGATTTCGACCCGTGAACCCCTGAAATCGAATAAAATTGCTATTTCATCAAATTTTCTTGTGTTTCAACTATCTGAAAAATATACTGAAAAACTGGCAAAACTATTATTTAACCCTCTAATGGTCCGACGATGAAAATTAACTTTTTTAATGACATTTTTGTTCCTGAAAATTATTAAAAAATCCCTCACAACCCCTGCTATCTGGATTTTTATGTACGGAGTACAAAAGCCTGCAAACATAACTACAACACAAAATTATTTAAAGCCCAACTAAATGACAGTTTGGTACCTAAATTAACATCTGAAATCAAATATGAAGCTTAGATATTTACAACTGAAGTTGGCTGCTGGTGAATTGCGACCTCTCATCCCCGTAATTATGAAACAAATTGTGCTTAAATAGCTAAAATAATATCTAAGCTTTCAAATGAAACCTATTTCAGCCCAGCTCGGTGATTGCTTACGGCCCGAAAAATCAAATAAAGAAAGAAAATCAAAAATTTAGCTACTCTCAAATGACATGGTCGATTTCGACCCGTGAACCCCTGAAATCGAATAAAATTGCTATTTCATCAAATTTTCTTGTGTTTCAACTATCTGAAAAATATACTGAAAAACTGGCCAAACTATTATTTAACCCTCTAATGGTCCGACGGAGAAAATTAACTTGCTGAGTAGCAAAATTTTTGATTTTCTTTCTTTATTTGATTTTTCTGGCTATAAGCAATCACCGAGCCGGGCTGAAATAGGTTTCATTTGAAAGCTTAGATATTATTTTGGCTATTTAATCACAATTTGTTTCATAATTACGGGGATGAAAGGTCGCAATTCACCAGCAGCCAACTTTAGTTGTAAATATCTAAGCTTTATATTTGATTTCAGATGTTAATTTAGGTACCAAACTGTCATTTAGTTGGAGTTTAAATAATCCTGTATTGTAGTTATGTATGCAGGATTTTGTACTCCGTACATAAAAATCCAGATAGCAGGGGTTGTGAGGGATTTCTTTATAATTTTCAGGAACAAAAATTTCATTAAAAAAGTTAATTTTCTGCGTCGGAACATTAGAGGGTTAAATAATAGTTTTGCCAGTTTTGCAGTAGATTTTTCATATGGCTGAAACATAGTTAAATTTGATGAAACTGCAATTTTATTCGATGTCAGGTGTTCACGGGTCGAAATCGACCATGTCATTTGAGAATAGCTAAATTTTTGATTTTCTTTCATCATTTGGTTTTTCGGGCAATAAGCAATCACCGAGCCGGGCTGAAATAGGTTTCATTTGAAAGCCTTGATATTATTTTGGCTATTTAAGCACAATTTGTTTCATAATTACGGGGATGAAAGGTCGCAATTCACCAGCAGCCAACTTTAGTTGTAAATATCTAAGCTTCATATTTGATTTCAGGTGATAATTTAGGTACCAATCTGCAATTTAGTTGGACTGAAATTGATCATTTATTGCAGTTATGTATGCAGGCTTTAGTACTACGTACATAGAAATCCAAATAGCAGGGGTTGTGAGGGATTTTTTTTTAAGTTTCAGGAACAAAAATTTCATTTAAAAAGTTAATTTTCTGCGTCGGACCATTAGAGGGTTAAATAATAGTTTTGCCAGTTTTTCAGTATATTTTTCAGATAGTTGAAACACAAGGAAGTTAGATGAAATAGCAATTTTATTCGATTTCAGGGGTTCACGGGTCGAAATCGACCATGTCATTTGAGAGTAGCAAAATTTTTTATTTTCTTTCTTTATTATATTTTTCGGGTTATAAGCAATCACCGAGCCGGGCTGAGATAGGTTTTATTTTAAAGCCTAGATATAAGTTAGGCTATTTCAGCACAATTTGTTTCATAATTACGGGGATGAAAGGTCGCAATTCACCAGCAGCCAACTTTAGTTGTAAATATCTAAGCTTTATATTTGATTTCAGATGTTAATTTAGGCACCAAAGTGTCATTTAGTTGGGCTGAAATTGATCATGTATTGTAGTTATGTATGCAGGCTTTAGTACTACGTACATAAAAATCTAGATAGCAGGGGTTGTGAGGGATTTTTTTATAATTTTCAGGAACAAAAATGTCATTAAAAAAGTTAATTTTCATCGTCGGACCATTAGAGGGTTAAATAATAGTTTTGCCAGTTATTCAGTATATTTTTCAGATAGTTGAAACACAAGAGAATTTGATGAAATAGCAATTTTATTCGATTTCAGGGGTTCACGGGTCGAAATCGACCATGTCATTTGAGAGTAGCAAAATTTTTTATTTTCTTTCTGTATTTGATTTTTCGGGCTATAAGCAATCACCGAGCCGGGCTGAAATAGGTTTCATTTGAAAGCTTAGATATTATTTTGGCTATTTAAGCACAATTTGTTTCATAATTACGGGGATGAAAGGTCGCAATTCACCAGCAGCCAACTTTAGTTGTAAATATCTAAGCTTCATATTTGATTTCAGATGTTAATTTAGGTACCAAAGTGTCATTTAGTTGGGCTGAAATTGATCATGTATTGTAGTTATGTATGCAGGCTTTAGTACTACGTACATAGAAATCCAAATAGCAGGGGTTGTGAGGGACTTTTTTATAATTTTCAGGAACAAAAATTTCATTAAAAAAGTTAATTTTCTGCGTCGGACCATTAGAGGGTTAAATAATAGTTTGGCCAGTTTTGCTGTAGATTTTTAAGATGCCTGAAACATAGGAAAATTCGATGAAATAGCAATTTTATTCGATTTCAGGAGTTCACGGGTCGAAATCGACCATGTCATTTGAGAGTTGCAAATTTTTTGATTTTCTTTCTTTATTTGATTTTTCGGGCTATAAGCAATCACCGAGCCGGGCTGAAATAGGTTTCATTTGAAAGCTTAGATATTATTTTGGCTATTTAAGCACAATTTGTTTCATAATTACGGGGATGAAAGGTCGCAATTCACCAGCAGCCAACTTTAGTTGTAAATATCTAAGCTTCATATTTGATTTCAGATGTTAATTTAGGTACCAAAGTGTCATTTAGTTGGGCTGAAATTGATCATGTATTGTAGTTATGTATGCAGGCTTTAGTACTACGTACATAGAAATCCAAATAGCAGGGGTTGTGAGGGATTTTTTTTATAATTTTCAGGAACAAAAATGTCATTAAAAAAGTTAATTTTCTCCGTCGGACCATTAGAGGGTTAAGTAATAGTTCTGCCAGTTTTCAGTATATTTTTCAGATAGTTGAAACACAAGAAAATTTGATGAAATAGCAATTTTATTCGATTTCAGGGGTTCACGGGTCGAAATCGACCGTGTCATTTGAGAGAAGTAAAATTTTGGATGTTCTTTTTTCGTTTGGTTTTTTGGGCAATAAGCAATCATTTAGCCGGGCTGGAATAAGTTTTATTTTAAAGCCTAGATATAAGTTAGGCTATTTCAGTACAATTTGTTTCATAATTACGGGGATGAAAGGTCGCAATTCACCAGCAGCCTACTTTAATTGTAAATATCTAAGCTTCATATTTGATTTCAGATGTTAATTTAGGTACCAAACTGTCATTTAGTTGGGCTTAAATTGATCATGTATTGTAGTTATGTATGCAGACTTTAGTAATACGTACATAGAAATCCAAATAGCAGGGGTTGTGAGGGACTTTTTTATAATTTTCAGGAACAAAAATTTCATTAAAAAAGTTAATTTTCTGCGTCGGACCATTAGAGGGTTAAATAATAGTTTGGCCAGTTTTGCTGTAGATTTTTAAGATGTCTGAAACATAGGAAAATTCGATGAAATAGCAATTTTATTCGATTTCAGGGGTTCACGGGTCGAAATCGACCATGTCATTTGAGAGTAGCAAAATTTTTGATATTCTTTCTTTATTTGATTTTTCGGGCTATAAGCAATCACCGAGCCGGGCTGAAATAGGTTTCATGTGAAAGCTTAGATATTATTTTGGCTATATAAGTACAATTTGTTTCATAATTACGGGGATGAAAGGTCGCAATTCATCAGCAGCCAACTTTAGTTGTATATATCTAAGCTTCATATTTGATTTCAGATGTTAATTTAGGTACCAAACTGTCATTTAGTTGGGCTGAAATTGATCATGTATTATAGTTATGTATGCAGGCTTTAGTACTGCGTACATAGAAGTCCAAATAGCAGGGGTTGTGAGGGATTTTTTTATAATTTTCAGGAACAAAAATGTCATTAAAAAAGTTAATTTTCATCGTCGGACCATTAGAGGGTTAAATAATAGTTCTGCCAGTTTTCAGTATATTTTTCAGATGGCTTAAATATAGGTCAATTTGATGGAATAGCAATTTTATTCGATTTCAGGGGTTCACGGGTCGAAATCGACCGTGTCATTTGAGAGAAGTAAAATTTTGGATTTTCTTTTTTCGTTTGGTTTTTTGGGCAATAAGCAATCATTTAGCCGGGCTGGAATGGGTTTCATTTTAAAGCTCAGATATTAATAAGGCTATTTAAGCACAATTTGTTTCATAATTACGGGGATAAAAGGTCGCAATTCACCAGCAGCCAACTTTAGTCGTGAAAATTTAAATTTCCTAAGTGGTTTCAGATGTTAATTGGGTTCCATGCTGTCGATAAGCCAGACAAAATATGCTTTTTTTTTGTAGCTAGATATACAGTCTTTGATATTATTTACATAGAAATCCAAATATCAAGGGTTGAGTGGTGTTTTTTTTAATGATTTTCAGGAATGAAAATGGCAAAGAAAAAAAGTTTCCGTCGGTTCATTGTCGGTTCCCTGTAGGGTTAAATAAATGTTTTGCCACTATTCAGAATATTTTTCAGATAGCTTATATATAAGAAAATGCAATGATATAGCAGTCTTACACGAATTCAGGGGTTTACAGGTCGAAATCCACCAAGTCATTTGAGAGACGTAAAATATTTTGATTTTCCCATTTTCGTTATTTTTTTTCGGCAATAAGCAATCGTTAGACCGGGCTGAAATAAGTTTTATTTGAAAGCCTGTTATTGTATCTGCACGTTTCAGTAAGTTTTGTTGCATATTTAAGAGGAATGAAGGTTGTGATTCTTGTTGTGGCGTTTGGTTGCGATACTTGTCTTGATGGGACTTTGCCATTTTAATAATGTTGTTAATCTATGCTTATTGCATTTTTCGAACCATTCGAAATGAATTAGTAACTGCTTTTAAAGAATAAGAGGTCGTAATCGTGTTGGCTGCTAACTTCACAAAAAAAGTCATCTTAATTTAGTCGGATTATAGGCAGCCAAAGTTGGCTGCCAACTTCACACCGGTTATTTAAAATACCCTGTTTCTTAATCCTTGAAGAGATTTTAAACAGAAAAAAAGTACCCGGAAGCACTCCAATCCAGCTTAAAAGCAGTGCCACACGATTTACGGGGCGTGACTGGTTTGTGGATATTTCTTTTATGTTTTCAACATTTCAATGCGCTCGATTTTTCTACATAGCTGTGAAAACTGAAAAGTTACTATTCATGTCACATGAAAGTTATAAATTCGATAATAATTGTCTTTCCTTCTATCTATTGCTCTTTCATGGTTGAATCTATTTCTATGAATTTTGGCTTGGAATTATTGTACATACACAGGATACTTAACACGAAGAATGTGAAAAAAAATAAAAAAAACGTGAATCGGTTTATTCAAGGCAAGGGTGCTCCATCGTAGAGCATATCATCGCTTGACATCAGGCAAGGTGCCGCCACCTTGCCTGATGTCAAGCGATAATATGCTTCACTAGCTCAAACGCTATTATTAAATAAATAAAATTAAGCTAAAAAAACACAGCTGATACCGCAAAGCACAACTAGTTCGTAGCTAGCAGTAAAGGCAAGTAAATGCGAATATATTTTTACTTGTGTTGAGTACCTTTCGAAGAGAATATTATTTGAAATTTCGCATTGAGAGAGCTGTAATAAAGTCACGTTTCGTATTCTTGGTACAAGATGCATAAAACATTCCACTTTATTCATCTTGGATTCTAAGTAATGTAACGCAAGCTAAGTATTGACCAGCATCAGATGCTATAAAACCAGCGACAGCACCTGCAACCTGTATTTGGGTTTTTTAATTTCAAATTATCTTAGTTTGGATTATCTAATATTTTCTCTGTAAAATGGAGTTTTCACAAAATGAATTTTCCAATAATATAAAGTTCGTTCTATAGTCAATACCCCGCGCCAAAGATAATACCCGCGCCTACTAAACTTGTTGATTTACCTTCCGCGTACCAAGCTGTGGTGTCTTAAGTAAACTTTTCTGATGATAAATTTTCTAGGAAAATTGTTGTCTTTGCAAGCTTTGTTTGGATCATTGTGATGGTTATTCTTTACTAGCTGCGCCCCGCGGTTTCTCCCGCGTAGTGATGAAAAAAGTGTGATGATGATGATGACAAGTAGCTTCAAGTAGATCATCATCAGCCATTAAATTTCCACTGCTGAACAAAGGCCTCCCTCTCAGAGAGGGGTGTTGCCATAATCCCCACGGTTGGCAGGTGGCTTGGGGATTGCAGTACGTTTACTGCGTACTAATAGGATGCTGCTACCCATCCTCCGGTGGTTCCCAGTTTTAGGACATACCCGGGTCCATTTTCTGAAACATTGAGTGGATAATATAAAAGTACTTAAGTACTTTTAGGAAAGCCTTTGCAGCCATTGGGCATTAATGGATTCACGCATGCAGCGGCCTTATTATAGAAGTTTGATCGTAATCGAGATTGCGTGCCGTCCCGTTCGCATCTACTTACTCGCACCACGTGCGTAAGTGAGATGGCATGCAATCGCGATCACAATCCGAATCACGATAAGACATCTATAATAAGGCATCTGGTCTCGGCTACGCCTTAACCAACTTTTCAAGTTTAGGAATATAAGCTTTAGTTGCCTGCCGTTGCAGTATAATTGTATACCAACTATGAAAACTGTTATTGTGACTGATTTGGATATAAAATTAACCAGGTTAGATTAGAGCTAGTAAGAACTAAGTGACTGTCTGTAAGTAAATAAATAAAAAACCTTTCTTCTGTGTTGCTTACATAAAAGAAACGATATAAAAAATTTGTTTATGGATTCTTTTCTTAAGATTAACATACATTCAACTTCAAGAATATTAAAAGAAGTGTCTGTCATAAAGGAAACTTGCACTATAAAGTAGGTAGATGCTATTTGGCTGCATGCCAGGCGCGGGCTTAGCCAGCTCTTCTAAATGCTCTGAACAAAAACTAGATGAATTGTTTCACGAGAATTGTACGATGAATGCTTTCTGTATTTGCCAAAATAATATCATTGCAAAACCACAACGTAATGCTGTGTAACTTAAAACGTCATTTTTAGGGTTCCGTACCTCAAAAGGAAAAAACGGAACCTTATAGGATCACTTTGTTGTCGGTCTGTCAAGACCCTTTTTCTCAAGAACACGTCAAGAAATTTAATCAAGTTGAAATTTATATCAAATACTCAAAACTACGGTTTCTTTCAGCTGTGAAAAAATTAAACTTGTAAGTTTACGCGATCAAAAGATATGACTGTTTATGTCGCATATTTTGCGATTTCACAAGGAAATCAAAACCTATAGGGTACTTCCCGTTGACCTAGAATCATGAAATTTGGCAAGAGGCAAGGTCTCACAGCACATATAAATGAATAAATTCGAAAGTCATATTGATCATTTGAAGTTATATCATTAAAAAATTATTGTTTTGCTATTACAAACTTACATTACATTACATATTACTTACATTTTGCAGTTGGGATGTATGGAATAACCTTATTGTCCACTACAAAGTTATGTTTGTCTTTCAATATTTCAACTTTTTTTTTTTTGTTCGGACTCGTACTTGTCCAGTTATTTAAAAGTTATTTTTAACAGTATTAAATAGCAAGTAACGTATTTGTAAGTACCTACTATAAAATTGTTGATTATTAAAGGCAAAGGTTAGCTCTGCCAGCGCAAAAATATATTAATAAGCTGACAGGATCTCAAAACATAAACTATAAAATCAACTAAAGTTTATTGACATTTTATTACTTTATCCAAATCTTACTATATATGTAGATATTTTTTTAAATAGTTAGACGATGTGATTAATTCTGTCTCATTAATCTCTACCTAGATTCGTTAGATATTATAATAATCATAATCATAAATCATATATTTCCGAAAAAACAGCACATAAAATTCCTAAAAGACAAAAAACACTATATAGAAAAACACAAAAAAAAAGAAGTCTGCAGCGGGCCCCAAACTAGGCTAGGCCTGTATCTTGGGTACCCGGAAAGATCAGAGCATATGTAACTCCAGATTAGCGCTGACAGTATTTAACAGATTCCAAATATTAGTGATTAGTGATTATAAATGATTAAATAGGATCAATAATTGTTATACAACACATAATGCAATGATGGCTGGATATTAGGTATACATAATATTTGGCTGAAACATAATTATATAGTTGTGCCAAGTATGTAGAGGTGAGCTTGGTGATAATTTAGATTTCATATCCGGACCAACATAATAATATTATAATGTGTTTGTCCGCGTAGTATGAAATTAGATTAAACATATTAAAAAAAAAATATATTGAATTATGAACAAAACGGTGGGGCTAGTTTCTTAGAAACAAAATTAAATAAATATTTTCTAAATTCAGGTTAGTTACTACTGCTAGTTGTATTTTTATTATATATTGGTGACAAAAATTTACTCTTGGACATGTAATTAGTTAATCTGATAGGTATTTAAATTCTATAATTATATAATATTATTGTCTGGCATTAGTGTAATTGGTGTTTAAGCCGTGCTAATTGAATAAATAAATACAAATACTTAAAAGCAACTTCTTTCAAAAGTTCTAAGCCTCTAAAATGTTCCGTCTCATTATAAATCTTTAAGTTCGAAGCAAGAATTACTGCCTCAGATAGTTGTGTGACTCAAGTCGCACTACGAAAGGGTGGAGTCCCATTTATTGTAACTTTGTCTGCTCGTTTTTGCTGACATTTGGGACATTACCAGATAGCAGTTCGGAAACCAGAGTAGGTATATACTTAGTTAATAAATGCTTCACGTGTTAGATTTATTGAGCAACGTTTTAGATATACCTAAGTTTTTACTGAACGTGATTAATTATCCTTAAGGCCACAACGTGAATATTTGTAGGTACTATTTACTGTTTATTCTTCTGTTAAGTTATAGTTTAGGTTTTAAATATTATTTTTATTCATGTCTTAATGAAGTTTTCTTTTAAATAAATTATATTTTCAAATTTTCCCATTCTGGCAGACAGCTCTTTACTAAACTTGGAATCTCGTTAATATTTATAACACCAGTAAATTGTTTTAAAGTAAAAATAAGAATTTCGTTTAGTAGTTAACATCAGGCGAGTTGGCGGCCAAATGCAAGCCTATTATAAAATAAAAATATAAAAAGTAGTAGGTATAGCGTTTAAGTGCATTAAAAAATGTGAGGAAAAACAGAGCAATCATGCCTGAACACTCAAAATCCTGAGGTTAAGTTTAGCCACGCAGACTTCATGTTGGTTGTTAAAATCAGTACAAAATACACCTACCTACAATTTAACTTTTTATTAATTTACCAAAAAAAATACAGGAATACTGCAAAAAATAAAAAATAAAACAAGAAAACTGAACGCGGTGGATTTATAAGTCATTTTATCCTTTGTATTGTTAGTGTTAATTGTTATTTGTTATATTGTTAGTTCCTAAGTTAATTGTTGAACTTTGTTCTATCATAAATAATATATCTATATTGTGCATGAACAGTTACCTCTACCTATTTTTTACTATAAATAAAACACGCTATCACCGGCAGGTACGATGCCATCTTCCCGGCATCCCGTATAGTTGAATCTCGAGCCAATCATCGCGGACTCGTAGTGATACGCACCGACGATCGTGAAGTGCCATCGAGGTATATATATTGGGTTAAGCGGAATGGGTGTACTTAGCCGAAAGGGGTCCATGGTCCATAGTACCCATCATTATAAACAACTTTTGCTATGGGGTAGAGGGGACAACACATAAATATAAAAATGAATCTGAAAAAAAAAATGGTTCCATAGAAAACAGCCATTGACACTGAACACTGATATATTTTTCGCGATTTTAATGTTGGTTCAGTAGTAAAACTTGTTCATAATAATGAGCATAATGGACCCCTTTCGGTTACACATGTAACTAAGGCAAATCTCCTAACAATTTATAATTTTTGGTGTGAACAATAAGAAGCTTATCAATTTAAACGTACCTAATCTAACCCAACACCAGAGCCACACGAGACAACATCATCACGCTCCGCTTCCTATAAAATATCAACACGAAAATAGCTTTATAACATTTGCAATATTATTCTAAAGATAATATATGAGTAATATTTTTTTTTAAAGAATCAATCAGTGTTTTTTTTTTCATCAAAAATGTTTAAACTGTGCGGAAAAATAGCTCGAGCCGGTAATCGCGGCGTCAAGCTGGGTTCAAAGTTTTACCCATTTGAAATAGTCAAAGGGCAGCAAAACACTATTCTAAACCTGCGCTAAACTAGCATAATAGGCATATGAACGTCGCTTAAACCTACAATAAAATGTCGGATTTGCATGGGATTCCAGATGCGCACCACCTTAGACACATCAGTATACGATGCGCCGCATGTCGTTGAGGAAGATGGCGTAAAATCATAAAGAAAATACTGATGGGAGGTGGAGGTCACGACCCTCAGACATGAGCGCGACGCAAGGAGGGGGGGGGGGGGGGGGGAATATATCAATACTTTTTCGATAACTGTACTTAATTGACCCCAAATTTGTAACGACTGTTCGTATAGCGGTGCTTGTTACTTTGAAATGCTTTAATGTAAAAACTTTAACAAAAAACATTGCGTTGATATCTGGACGCGGGTAATTAATACATACTTATCATGTCAGGTTTCGACATCAAATAAGGCATCAAATACTAACCTCATCTTCATTTCTCAAATGACACTTGTAATCAGCAGTAAATTACAGGTTTGCAAGAAAGGAAAGACTCGGCGATTTGTTGAATGGGGGCAAAACGTCAAAAACGTGACAAGGGTCCCATGAATACCATAAAGCTACTGACCTGAGGATCATTTCTCATCGTGGTATCGTTAATAATGTATTTTTGTTATGTAGATCAGGAAATTCCTTTAGATCTGTTATTATTTACTTATTGGGTATGTATACTAAATGTTAGCAACTGTCTTTCAGTAAATGCACTCGTGTTAAAAATTTAAATTCACATTCAATTTCCATGATGTCCAAGGAGATTTGCAACGATGATTATGAGAAGTTACTGATTGTTTTTTTTTTTTTACTTATACATGGGTCTAGCCCGGACCCTTTGATAGGCATTGGTGGGGCCGAAGCCAACACCAAGAGGCCCGGTTTAGTACAAAATACAATTATGGGGTGTGTATAAAATAGAACATAAAACTATTGTACAGAATAAGATAGAAAAACTGGACCATTGTGGTGAACAATTTGTAGATAGGAAAACAGATCTATAGGATGAGAAACGGCACCTGTCTTGTCCTATCTCATCTCAAAATAGATAGTTAGGCAGGTGATGACTTGCCACCCACTAAATGACCCCCCCTTTAAGGGTGCCGTATATTGGCACCAGAGGGGCAACTTTGACGTGGGTGGCTTAGGGTGTCGAGAGGTGTGCTGCACTTTCGCTAAGGAGCTTAGGTTCTTCGCTTTTGCGTTTTCCACCCCCAGACAACCAGTTAAAGTAAGCCAGGGGTCAGGGTCTCATTTAGCCCCATGGAATCAGGGTACATGTTGTCGCCACTTACCGACAGGTCGCCACAACGCCGCTTTTGCGTTATTTTTATTATTATTTATTTTTCAGCTGTTACTGTCCCACTGCTGAGCAGGCCCAGGTCTACCATAATCACAAGATAGACAGAAATTAAAGAAAGGAACGCCTTTTACTATGTATTTGTATTTTTTACAGCTTTACTACGAGCGCTACGGCTATGCTACGAGCGGTACGGTTATGCTACGAGCGTTACGGTTATGCTACGAGCGCTACGGATATGCTACAAGCGCTACGGCTATTCTACAAGTGCTACGGCTATGCTACGAGCCCTGCTACGAGAACAGCCGTTTGATTATAAAATCAAGTTTATAGCCATTCTACGAGCGCTACAACAACGCATCGGCTCAAAATAAATAATATTTAGTAGCTACTTACGCGCCCTACGTCAATGAGCTTGATTAATTGGAATATTATTTACCTACCTAATATTATTCAGGATTATGACCAGTGTTTGTCTTGTGTTCGCTTTTTCAATAAATAATTCCGATACCCGTTTCACAAAAATGTATTGGTATTTCTCAAACAGGAAATCTCTCTGCAACAAATAAATACATGGTGTTCATTTACAGTTGTGCAATATTCGCAGAAATTTTGTAAATAATCTAAGTATAGTGCCCATTAAAACAATATGAAAATCATTAAACCCCAGTTTAACTAACTATAAAATAGGGTACTTGACTGTATTAAAAATATTATGCCAATTGACGCCATCCATAAACATGACATAATGAAAAAGCATATTTCATTGATTTTTTGATAAAAATATGCTTATTTTTTGTAAAAAACGCGAATAAAATAACTGTATTTTCGACATTTGATCACGTGATCGAAAACGGTCTGTAACTGGCTTCATCCCTAGTGACGTCACACAAATCTAAACAAACAGATTTTGTATTGATATTTGCGAATTTAATGTTGTAAAGCTATTTTGAGAGCGATTTATCCAGAAATTTTCACCAAAAACATTCCAGAGGTTAAATGTGAGAAGAATGGAGAAACATTTTGTGCAAGCAGACAGCAGTAACTTACCCAAAATTAATGTTTTTATGGTTGCATATTTTAATAATAATCCACGTCATTGTTTCTACGCTGCAGAACTCAAAACGTAAAAACTACAATGTCAGTATTAATTTTTAATTGTTCTCCAAGCAAAACATTCAATCAAGTTGTACAAAAAGTATGTTGTAGTAAGTGGATATAACTATTTTGTTAGGTTATGTCGAGCTTTACAATGTTTAAAAAGAAAGTAACAGTACATAAAATAGTAATGCAATAAAAACACAAATTATAATAGAAATATATAGACTCAAATATGTACCTCAAAATGATCTTCGCACATAGAAACACTTGAATTAGCTCCAATACTTTTGGGTTCTCTACGAGCTACTTAGTTCCAACCTTAGATTGGTTCCAACCACTTTTTCCGAGTTTTGGGTGCATTGGAACAGGAACAAATATTTTATCCGGTGTCTTTATGGAAGTATTTGTACATTTTGGCACTACACAATATTTATAAACCATTACTTCTATTAGAAATTAATTAATCATCAAACTTTTGCAGCCTGGCTGCAGTTGTTTTGTTTTGTGTGACGTCAATTAGTCACGTGATCGGAGCTATGACGCAGGTCTGCGTTTTGGCGCGATATTTTTTTATTCAAACTTTAACATCGATTTATATCGCAAATACGACTGATATCCAGAAAATATAAATGCAGTATACATTATTTTATATCAGACAATAATGTGCAATAGTTTCCCAAAAGTAGTCAAATACCCTATTTAGGACTACCTAAAAAAGTTCAAGTTACAAGAAGAGCCGTGCCAAGAGCTAAAGCGGATGACGGAAATGACGTCTGACATGTAATTGTGCTCGCTACATTTTATTTTTAAGAACCGCCCAGAATGTTATAGTGATATAGAGGTAAGTATAAAACGTCCTTGCAACCGCAACACACAAAAATACCTACGAGTCGAATGGAGGACCTTCCTCCTTTTTTGAACTCGGTTAAAACGTGCCACATAGGTATACTTTGGTATACTTTATTACAAATTTAGGTTCAGCAGTTGTTTAGCAGGTTGGTATCAGCAGTTTAGTACCTAGCCTCCGTAAATATTTCGCAGTTGCAAATCAACATCCTGTTTATTTTTTGCAATTTTACCCGAGCGGGTAATTTGCTTCATGTTATAAAGCTTATTTGTGAGAGCGTGTTTCATATTCCTCTCGTAAAATTGTCCTGTCGCTCAGTGTAAATACATTATTAATGTTTCAGTGACTCATAAAATGAGTTGAACACATTTATCTCAGATTATTCAAAGGATTGTGCTTGTTTCACGCTCATGTATTTACTTACTTTCATCATTTAAATGTAAAAAACTATTATATATAATTCTAAATATATATAAGTGAAATACCACTTACTGGCTGACTGATTGTTACGTGGAAAGGGTACTTACTGGAAAGGGATCTGTTATAATCACTATAATGAATAACTTTTTCATCCCGGGATCTTGGAAAGAGTATTTTTGCTCTTCGATATCTGAGTGCAAAAGCCGTATCCGCTAGAGGATAAAGTAAAATTTAATTTAGAACATCGTGTGCACTTAGTTTCATTAAACCTATTTACTTCTACCTCCATGGTGCCGAATTTATCTATTTTTAATTTGTTAAAAGCTCAGACTCGGAACCTTGTTGGTGTACTTTATTTTAATTTGCTTTGCGCGCGCCATTTTCTTTTCACGGTCATATTGTTAAAACCTTAGGTTAAAAACAAGAAACTTGAAAACTAGTGAAAAACCTAAAATGAGTGATTTAGGGACGAGGAAGTTTATTTGACGCCAACAGAATTGACTGAAACTGTTAATAATGCGCAAATGTTTTTTTTTTTCATTTAGTCATTTCCTCGCTGAGGTGGGATGAAAAGTTACGTGTTGCACTCGAGTGCAAAGATTTTTCACCTCGTGCTCTTTTGATTCCCCCGCTATCGCTCAGGATTCTAATTTTTTAATCACTCGCTATGCTCGTGATTCAATTTTAGAATCCTTCGCTTGCTCGGTCATCAAAATTGAGCACGCGGTAAAAAAGCAATTTTGCACTCTTGTATAACAAATAACTATTAAGTACTCGTACTATCGCTGAAATTTCTTTTAAAAAATGGCTGTTCCATACATTTTACAGAGTGAAATGACGCTTTCTATGGAACGGCTGTTATTTTTTCGCAAATTGAGTTCAGTGCTTCAAGTAGGAACCCAGTTCGTCACCCCATCTCCATCTGGGCCGTCCAGAAGGTCGTTTGCCATCATATAGAAACCACTGTGTCGTAGATTTAGCTCAAAGATCCTCCGACATGCGACTGGCATGACCGTTCCAGTCCCACTTTAGACAATACGCAATAACTAAATAAAAAAAGAAAAGATAATGCTTAGAGTATGAAAAGATTTTAACATATTAATTAAACACTAATTAATTAAACTACTAGTAAAAAATGTTTTATTGTAATGTATCTGTTATCTTGTTTTTGTGGTCTTTTAATAAAGTGTTATCTTATCTTATGAGTAAAAAAATTGTTGTTGTAAGATTTAATAGTTTATTTATTTATTTTAATTTATAAAGTACGGGTACCTGGGTACAAGTACCTACGTAATACATTGCAGCAAGCTATATAGTTTTTCATCATAAATGGACCACGAACCGGAAGACGCAGCGTAAGTAGGCTTCCCCACTAGATGGACAGACGACATTGTGAGAGTCACTGGCATCCAGTGAATGCAAAAGGCAGGCTGTCGTTCAGTGTGGAGGTTAAAGGGGGAGGCTTATGTTCAGCACTGGACGTCTTCAGGCTGATGATGATGATATAGTTTTAAAAAAAACATGAATTCCCATTATTATAATAATTACCTCCCTAATTTTCTATCGCACTGCGTCGTCACTCTATAATTTCTAAGAACTATATATATCAAACTACTATATATTTTATAGTATTGTTATGTATTTTACAATCTGCTCAACACGTTTTAGATGGTGATACTAAAACAGCTCCAATATTCTGTGGGGGGGAATCGAGTCTGGTTTCACTAAATACCACCTAGGTACAAACTTTGAGAATCTACGGCCGCAGGTATAAGCTTACGTAAGGCGACTAACAATGCTCGAGTCCCTTGACGTATCTCGGCCACCGAGCCCTAGTATTGTTTCTCTTTTTATGTTTTAATTAACCTTCTACTCTTAACTAAACTACACACTTCACACATTTCTCAAGAAGGTAATACCGTCATGAGAAATAGCAACTATTAGTTTGTACGTATTTAGAAGTTATAGGTATCTAATTGGCAAATAGTTTGGAAGTTCCAAACCACTTGAAAGGTAAATAAACCGACCCCTTGCCGTTTAACCCGCCCCTACTGGCAAGCATCTAACATTATATTAACATTTGATCAACATTTACTTAATGACTAAACTACCTGAACCCCAATAACTTTTTGAAAGCCTTTCTGAAATCCAAGTTAAATATCGTATAGATTATAGGGTTCACCGTAGAATTGGCGTATCCCAGCCATGTTATAAAACTAATGAGCCTATTACTGGGACAACACCAGGGACAAAATGATAGTATTACATACATGAGAAAGAAAGGTAGCCAACAGATTACAAATACCCCCATTATGACGCCGAGAGTACGCGCAGCACGCTTTTCTTTGGACACTGAAATTTTCTGTTTTTGCTCTATAAATTGATGGACGACATCTCCGCTGCTACTGATGCTAACGAGCAGAGGTTTTTCATGTTTCTTCTTTCGATTGCTTAGCCTTTTAACGGAACTGGTCATATTCTTTCTAACACTTGCACACCTTCTTGGTGACGATTGGGTTTGCATTTCCGATTCAATTTTCTGCCGCAGGGCGGGATCGTGCATCAATAAGAACGGCATAAAAAAGTTTTTCTTTATATCCATGAATGCTTTCCTTTGATAGCGTTTAATACTTTCCCCGCTGTCGGATTCGTTGTCGACATCATCTTTGTTTTCTTGACTATCCATTAGTAGGGTCGGTTTGGTAATACGAGAGACCAATGTGCGTTTTCTGAGTCTGCGTCTTGCAGCTAAAAATATTTTAATGTACACAATAGTCATGATCACTAGGGGGACGAAGAATGACCCAAGTGATGAGTATATCACGTATCCACGTTCAGCAGTCAGCTGGCATGGAGTGTCAACCGTGAATTCTTCTGGCCAATCATTCCACCCAACCAACGGAGGGGAGCTTATGACCAAAGATAACACCCATACTCCAGTAATCTGGAGCATCACTCTCTTAAGTGTCCTTTTACTGGCGTAGTTAATTGGGTCTGTGATCGCATAGTATCTGTCTAGAGCTATAGCACAAAGGTTTAGTATCGATGAAGTACAGGACATTATGTCACATGTTAACCACATCTTGCATAAACTTTTTCCCCAGAGCCACTTTCCCAATGACCCATAAGCGACGTTCAGTGGCATCACCAATATAGCCACAGCTAAATCAGCTGCAGCTAACGACACTATAAAGAAATTCTGTACAATTCTCAAAGGTCTATGTGTGAATACTCCGAGAATTACTAGTGTATTACCAAAAATCGTACCCAAAATAATAATTGATAGAATGATAAGAGTTGTCAATGCTTCCCATTCTGGGACAACAATTTCAGTTCCCAAAGATGAATTACAATAGGCCTCTTCTGGTAAGGACGTATCAGAGGACAAATTGAAATATGCGCTCTCGTTCTTGGTAGTCGAGATATTGTAAAAGTAATATCCAAAATTTATTAAGTCCTCGTTCATAGCGGTTGATTTTCGAATTTAATTTGAGTAACAGCTGTTTGTAATATCTTCTTCATTTGATTAAATAATTCGGATATCTGAAACAAAACAAGGTAGATGGGTAAATCTATAAAAGCAAAATTCATCTACTCACTCACTGACTCATCACGAAATCTCAAAAACTACTTGACCTACAAAACTGAAATTTGGCAGGTAGATTCTTTATGGGGTGGAGAGATCCGCTAAGGAAGGATTTTGCGAAAGGGCCTAATTAAGGGGGAAAGTTGGAAGTTTATATGAAAGGCTACGCGTACAAAGTTGCGGGCAACAGCTAGTTAAGTATAAAAGTATTTTTACTGTATCTAGTAGAGTATAAAAAGCGGAATGAAACCCAGAAATTCTGATCACTTTTGCTAGGATTTGAATCGCCAAGATTGTAGCTGGTAACCGTAATCTTACTGTAAAATATTAAATCAAAATGGTAAAATTAACCAGCTTTTTACAACGTTTTTGCAGCTCATCGAAGCTAAAAAACATGAACCGAGTTGGTACCTGTGGGTAAAATGTTCACGGAGTGAAGAAGTAAAATGGATGCGTGTATAATATAGACTAAATCTCAGTGGTCAGATTTTATAATCTAATTAAAGACCTTCTATATTTCTCTCGTAGTTCAATCGAGATGCATTTAACGTTGTTTATTAAATAACGATGTTGATCACCCATCCTGACAAGCACCTGACCAACCGTTGCTCAATTTTATACCTACACGAAGACATGGTGTAAGTACTTATGTGTGTTCATAGTTTAACTTAGTAGAAATTGTTTTATAAACTATTTACTGTTACTATTTATTTATTTACTGTTTATTGTTTTATTTACCTTTAAAAACTGCCACAACTTGTTTTAAAGACTTTTAAATTGACATTTAGAAGAAAAACTGTCTGCGAAATAAATTTATGGGATTTTCATAACAACGTGGCACTAGTTCATGAAACCATTCTTTCATAACACGCGGTTCAGCCTTGACTGAGGCAAAAATATTCTTAACTTCGCCTTTGTTTGTACCTACCTAGTTGCCTGCTTTTATGTAGGTAGACGCCGTGCCTTCCATTCTTGCACTAGGTCAACCTAGGTAGGTACTTACTTATACCTCGCTACCTGCCTATAAGAATGTTAGAATAAACCTCAAAATCTCGCAATTGTTATGCTTACCTTTACAGCTGGTAAAGTAGGTAGGTACCTACCTACCTAGGTATTAGGTTGGAAGCTTGTTGGAAGATACTTATCTACTTATATTAAAACCGAAACAGACATAAAGCATAACTTTCTATACCTAGGTATTAATTGTTCTTGTAATTTGTAGTAGGTAGGTACCTACTTTTTACCTAAAAGTAGGTAAACAGAGATCAGTCAAGGATTTATATCTTTAGGTGCAGTAGTAAATTACCGATTAGCATAATTATTGATTTTAGCTCACTTAAAATACAGTTCATTATTGGCTCGGATTTGGAAAAATATTTCACGGAGTGTGCGAAGGGCTTCCGAAGTCAAAATGCTACTATTTTACTATACAAACCAGCAGGCAAGTACCGTTCGTTATCGACCGTCAAATTTGACAGTTGAGATCGTCAAATTCGACAAAATGCAATTTATTCATTACTCGCTATGATCGATTCTATGGCATTTTATCGAATTTGACGATCGATAAAGAACGGTACTTGCACTGCTGCAATGTAAAGCGTTTAAGCGTGCGCGCGGTGCGCAGAAAATATCAGCTAACGCAAGTCGACGGACAACCATTGGCGCCAGCCGTTTTTGAACACTTCTTTAGGCACGTTGGCACAGACGTTGGGTACTTTTTGGGACTTGGTACTAGGTACTGGGCCCTGATTCCGTAACTTTAACACGTACGTAACGCGCCGCGTTAAATTAACCTCTTAAAATTTACACTCTATTCCCTAGGAATAAAGACCAACTTTTAGAGGTAAACTTAACACGGCGCGTTACGTGCGTGTTTGTAGTTAGAGAATCAGGGGCCTGGGGAAAAGCACTGAAATCGCGTGACAGTCATGCTCAGATACTCGTACGGGTAAAGTCGACTCGAGCAAGAGAGAATAATATTATTATAGTCAACCTCTCAGAACAAGATCTTTGGTTAATCTTGATGAAGTTTTCACCTCTTTTGTTTGGTCTTAGTGCTAACAAACGCACTAACGCAGTTGACCACAACCGCCGTCTGACCAATGGGAGAGAAAGAGAGGGAAATATGATATTCTCACTCTTTCTCTTCCGTTGGTTGGACGGCGGTCCGTCAGCCGCGTTCGAGCGTCTGTTATCACTATTAAAGCACACAATTTTATTTGTATTACATTGCTAATTATAAATAAACCGGCTAAGTGCGAGTCGGGTTCGCGCACTGAGGTTTGTGTATTACCACAAAATACAATAAGGTCGTCCAAGTAACCGAATTACCAGTTCGTTTTCCAAAATAGTCGAAGCATTTGCTACGCAGTCACATAATAAATATTTTGCTATAGTGACATTAGTAACACTCGAGTAAGTATAACAAAATTGTACCTTGTAATGAACAGAATTTGTCACCGACTCGCACTTGGCCATTATTTATTGTTATACTTTAAAGTGTGTACCTACCTATTATATAATCATACCAAGTTTGACGCTTGTACGTATTACCGTTTTTACATTAGAGCTAATACAAAAATACGTTTGATGTACTTAAATGTTGACCTCCCTTTAGTTTTTTATTTTTTGACTTTTTATACTTATTACTTGCATACTTCTTAGTTAATCTGCCGTAACTACTAGGATTCTGTGAAATTTTCAACTGGCTATATACCTAGTAGTACGGTTCGAAAGATACAGCCGTTTAAAGGTAGGACGGACAGACGGACGGACAGCGACAGACAGACATAGGCTTAGTTTTAAGGTCCCGGTTTACGCTTTGGGTACGGAACCCTAAAAAAAACAATCAAACATTATATTTTTTTGTGGTTGTTATGAAATAACAATGCAATATAAGACCAAATGTTGGCTTTAATCAACTTAAAATCCGTACACGAATAATACGTAAGATATTGACAGAATAACATGACAGAGTAACATGACAGCAGGAGAGTTTGTGGTGAGGTGACTAAGGAGTTCACCACATTCTCCCCCGCTGCAGTCTAGCCGGAGATGTCATAATCCTGCAGGTAGGCAGGTGGTCTCCTACTTCTGGTAGTAGTACTTGTTACTGTCTCCCTACAACGGGAGAGTACTTGTTACTTCTATTATGCTTTTTGAGCAGGACAGGTCCAGGCGTTAGGAGCCAGGTTGGTACCGAATGTCCATTATTAGACTTTCTGCTGTGTACAAACATCCTTTCATGTGGAGTTTGGTTCGTAGCTGTACATAGCAGAGATCTCATTGAGTGTAGTGCTTGATTAAGAACTATTTCCCATTGTTCGATTTTTAATCCTTGTGATTTCAGAGCTAACTGTATCGTCTTCCAAATCGTTCCATTTGCGCGTTCTATTTGCCCATTACCCTGTGGGTTATACGGTGTCGTTCGACTTGTAGATATACCTCTACTATACAAGTAATATTTTACTTCTTTTGACATGAAAGCAGATCCACGATCGGAGTGAATATAAGCTGGCAATCCAAATGTACAGAAAAGAGTCGATAAATGTTTCATTACAGTTGAAGCCGAATCGTCTTGGCACGGGAATGCAAACGGAAATCGGGAATATTCATCAATAATAGTCAGTATATACTTATTAGATGAAGATGAAGGTACTGGTCCTTTAAAATCAATATTCAATCTCTCGAAGGGTGAAGTTGCTTTTATCAAACAACTGTTATGTTTTAAGATGCGAGGCTTCACAAATGCACATACGGTGCATGCATTGGTCATCTTTTTGACGTCTTCTATGGTAAATGGTAAATTTTTACTGCGTATCCAATGAAACATTCGTGTCACACCAGGATGGCATAATTCACTGTGCAAGTCTTTTAATTTAGAGTCAGTCTGCATAGTGCAAATACGTGACAAGGCGTCAGCGGCATCATTGTCTTTCCCAGGTCTGTAAACAATATCATATTTGTAGCAAGATAATTCCAGTCGCCATCTCTCTATTTTCTCGTTCTTTATCTTGCTTGAATGTGTGCGATCAAACATAAAAGAAACTGAACGTTGATCTGTAATTAGTCGAAAAGACCTTCCAATCAAGTAATGTCGCCACTTACGAAGAGCTTCGACAATAGCATAAGCTTCCTTCTCTATGGATGAATGTCGTTTTTCTGTCATGGATAGTGTGCGTGAAAAGAATGCTACCGGGCGTCCTTCCTGTGTCAATGTAGCCGCAATAGCACCATCGGAAGCATCGGTTTCGACAGTAAACATATTGTTTTCATTGATTGCAAATATTGTGGAGTTTGCAATAGAGTTCTTCAAGTCTTCAAAAGCTGATTTAGCTTCGTCATTTAAAGGGAACTCAGGATTTACGAGGCTGTGAACTCTTTCAGAGAATCTAGGTATCCACTTGGAATAATGTGAAAACATACCGAGTGCTCGTTTCAATGAAGAGCTATCGTCGGTATAGGCATACTGATAAGTGGTTGCAGTCGATCTGGATCAGGTTTGATTGACTTATTTGAAATATTGTATCCAAGTATGTTTATTGTTTTTATTGAAAACATAGATTTTTCTTTGTTCACAGTTAAACTGTATTTATCAACTGCATCAATGAATTTCTTTAAGTTTTGATCATGCTCTACCTTATCTTTTCCACACACGGTTACGTCATCTAAATAAGCATACGTACCTGTCAAGTGCTCTTCTTTTATTAACCAATCCAAGACTCTTTGAAATCCGCTGACTCCGTTTGTTACGCCAAACGGAATACGACAAAATTGATACAGTTTCCCGCACGCCTCGAATGCTGTGTATTGCTTTTCTGAATCCAGTATCGATACCTGATGGTAAGCGCTTTTTAAATCAATTTTTGAGAAGATATCGTATTTAGAAATGTCATTTTCCATTTTTTCCATGTTTGGTAATGGGTAGGCATCCAAATCTGTATATTTGTTAATAGTCTGAGAATAGTCTATAACCAATCTTTTACGGTGATTCTCATTTTTGGTGATTAGAACTTGCGCTCGCCATGGTGATCTGCTCTCTTCGTTGACGCCGTCTGCTAGGAGTTGGGATATTTCGTTTTCTATGAATTTCAGATCTTCATTGCTATATTTTCTAGACTTTACTGCAATTGGTCTACAGCTGGGATCTAAATTCGAAAATAAAGGAACTGGTGGTACGGATGAGGCGAGCACACTACATATTTGTAGTGGTTTTCTAAATCCTCCAAACGTAATTTCAATTTTCGAATGTTCCTTCAATATATCATGTCCTAGGATTACATCAGCGCAAAGATATTTCACTATAAGAAGCGAAGCGTTGTCATAAACATTGTCATCCAAAACAATCTTTGCTTGAAGCAGCCCTTCGCAGTTAATTGTATGTGTTGTCTGGGCCATTGTCACAGATTCAGTACATTCTGATTTCTTAAAAGAAGCATCGAGAAAGAAGTCGTTATTGATAAAGCTTTTAGAACTTCCAGAATCAATTCAGGCATTCGCTTTTTTACCGTTGACTTGTATGGTGACAATCGATTTCTTTAAACTAGCTGGAGCAGCAACAGCTGTGACTTCATTGTATGTGTTTTCAGAAGATTCGACAGTAACAGCGCTAAGGTTCGTCTTTGGATTTCTGCAAACATTAGCAAAGTGTCCTTTTTTCTGGCAATTTTGACAGTTTGCGTTGAAAGCTGGGCAGTTTTGACGTCGGTGAAGCTTGTCCCCACAAAAAAAGCATTGTCGCAGTTCTGATGTTTTTGTCGTTTTTGGAAGTGCCATTATTGAAGATTCGCCTATTGTTCCATTGTTGTATGATTGCACATTATTTCCAGCTGTCTCGATAGCTTGGGCTTGGCTAACCGCTTCTTCCAATGTTACATTAAAATTTTCAAGCAAGCGCTCACGAATTTTGTGCGAAATAATGCCAGAAATGAAGGCGTCTCTTATAAAATCATTTCTGTTACATTCAGCATCAACATCTTTGAATTGACATTCTTTGCTTAAAATTTTTAGTTGTTGAATGTATTGATGTATATTTTCATGGCTCTGCTGTTTTCGTGTAGCTAAAACGTGTCGAGCAAAAATTAAATTTTTCGGCTTTATAAATATGGCGTTGAGTGTACTTACAGCGGTTTCATATGATTTACACTCGCTAATGTATTCGTATACTTTTGATGTTATGTGATTGATGAGAAGTTGCATCTTCATTGCATCGCCAAATATTTTCTCTTCATAAGCAATTAGAAAATTTTGATAAGTTGAAAACCAATGGTTATTCTTGAGCCGCCGTAGGTGATGAAGGGTCAAGGTCGAGAAGAGTTGGTCGAAGATATTTCTCCATGATAGATTATTAGAGAGCGTTTTTCATTATTTAAGTTGATTAAATTGTTATGAAATAACAATGCAATATAAGACCAAATGTTGGCTTTAATCAACTTAAAATCCGTACACGAATAATACGTAAGATATTGACAGAATAACATGACAGAGTAACATGACAGCAGGAGAGTTTGTGGTGAGGTGACTAAGGAGTTCACCACAGTGGTAAGTAGGTTAACGTTTTCGGGAGCGTTAAAAAAAGACACCAATAATTTTGATACCTACGTCCCAAATCACGCCAACAACGATGCCACATATAGAATATTTTTTCGTGTCGTGTTGGTTCTTATTTAGCGATGAAGGCCTTGGTTCGGTACGTGACTTATCCATGGACATAATATTTATGTAACTACCTACCTACCCTCAGGTTATATTACGCCCATGGACCTTTGGTCATATTTATGACTTGGATTTGCTATAAACTCGAGCTAATACCGAAAAAAATTCCCATGGACTGAAGGGGGCGAGGTAAACACATATTGTACACACTGACATAATATTACTAGTTCTACAAACGCACACTTCATTATTGAGCGATTGAGCGACACACAACTGCAAAGGAGATGATCAAACGGACCACAGAGAGGGGTGTAAGAGCTAAAGGGGAAACACTTCCAATTATTTCTTCTGAGCCATTTTATGACTTAAAGGCGGTATGTCCTTAAAAGCTGTAACGTGTCCAGGGCGAAATAAAATAAAAAAGGTGATAAAACAAGACTTAAGACAACTGGGGCCTTTCCATAAGCGTTACACAAAATAACAATGCTGCGTGAACATAGCGTTCCGAGCGCAAAACATTTTTACTTTTGACCATACCATAGCCGTCAAAACGTTTCCGCTTTATTATGAAAGCACGAGACGACGCTCTACGTTAATACAGAGTTCTCACTCACACACCCGATCATAGTTCGTTAGATTCCGTTCATTATTCCGTAATACAAAAGTTTTAAATTAAACCCGTACCATAGTTGGTTTCGTTTCGGCGGTTTAGGACCACAATTAAAAATGACCACAATTAAAAAAGACCACTTCTTGTAATGACCACTTCTTGTAATGACCACTTCTTGTAATGACCACTCTTGAAATGACCACTTCTTGAAATGACCACTTCTTGAAATGACCACTTCTTGAAATGACCACTTCTTGAAATGACCACTTCTTGAAATGGCCCACTTTTAAATGACCACTTTTTCAAATGACCTTTTATTCCATATCATTATCGATGCATGGAGAATGTTTTTTACCCAACTACGGAAAACCCATGCGAAAGAGGAAATAGAAAAGGATGATTTCGTGATGAACAATCAATTGCAATTTTGAATCAAAAATATCCGTTGGGCATTTTTAACAACGCGAATAACTTTATTTTTGCGTCTATGAGGCTCCATTCTAGCGATAATAAAAAAGTTAGTCAGGACCAACTTTTTTACTATCGCATTGAAATTAAAACTGCTTTATGCCTCCCGAAGGCCTCTGACAAATACTTAAATCATAAACCAAGTTTATAAAGACTAAGCGGTAGACCCAAATGTCAGTTTTAGGCCGCTAGGAGGCCTCCGACAAATACGTGTCATTCACTAAAATATATGTAGTAAGCAAGATAATATAGGCTGAATTGGCAACCCTAGCGTCAGAATCATTAGGCCTCCCGAAGGCCTCCGCCAAAAATCTGTTTTAGTCACCAAAATATGTAGGAGCATTAAACAACTGGCTGTATTGGTAACCTTAGTGTTAGGACTTTAGGCCACTCGAAGGCCTCCGACGAATATGTAGTTATATCGCTAGTATATATTATAGTAGATAACATAGTAAAGGCTGAATTATCAATCCTAGTGTGAGAACTATTAGGCCTCCTGAAGGCCTCCAACAAATGTGTGTTCCAGTCACCAAAATATGTACGAGGCATGAAAATATTGGTTGTATTATCCAACCCTAGTGTCAGAATCTTAGGCCACCGGAAGGACTCCAATGAATAAATAGATATATCACTAGAATAATATTGTAGTAGGCACACAATAGTACAGGCTGAGTTGCCAACCCTAGTGTTAGAGCTTCTAGGCCTCCGACAATCAAACGTGACACTTTCTCGAACTTGACCGTGACTTTTTTACTTGACTCTGACTTAATTGACGATATTTAATAGAACTTGATATAATTTCAATACTCAACACAGGCAAACGCACTAGACGTGCAACGCCAAAATTTTCTCACTGGGAAATTATTCTGAAAAATATTCAAAACACAGTGCGATAAAATAATTAAGTACGTATACTCACCTATTTATAGCTACGCGTTCTACGCATTCAGACAAGTCCAAGAAAGTAGAAACGGCAACACAAATATATAGCGCTGTCTTGCTCTACTAAGCCGTTACCGTTCTTTTTACTTACATTCATTTACAATAATATAATCATAATACATTTTTTGATTATGGTACGTAAGATAAAACAAAACGGACAACGCTACATTATCGTTTTACTAAAGTTTCGAACCGCGTTCCGATACACGCAGTCATTATGAAAAATCAAATAAATAAATTTCATTTTTAAATTATTATTTATAGATACGCTATATTAATTAATAAAACAATCACTTTTAAGTGCTAAAGGGTATTGTTGATATATTATTATTTAATAAGTGTTCGTGGACGTGCTTAAGTCTGAGAAAGTGATATTAGGCGCTAAAACGTGTATTTTCGTGTTGTTTCTAAAGCTCCATAAAAGCCTCTTGTAAAGTCTCCACCACTTTACTAGGGCATGACTTTGACTTGACCGTGACTTACTTTGCTTGACTCTGATTGATTTGTTTGACTACATTTAATGTTTATCAAACTTAATATCAATCATAATTACTTGACACTGGCAAATGCACAAGAGTGCGACGCCAAAATCATCACGGAGGAAAAAAAACTGTCTACATTGTGTTCGTAAATTAAACATCTAAGCGTTCTGAATCACAGCATTGGTGCCGATGCGACAAGATTCCGTGCCGTCTTGAGTATCGTAACACTGAAGATGTAAATAGGAACATGCTCTTTGTTGTCACTGTCATTGAGGAGTTTTGGCGCCAACGGTGAAAAAACATGTACGATTGTGCTATTATTTTCCTAAACTTGTGTATTTTCGAGTGTTAATGTGTATTAAATGGTGAATTATTATTCATTAAGTGCTCGTAAACGTGCTCGAGTGTGGGGAAGTGATATAACGAGGTGAAACGTGTCTTTTCGTGTTGTTTCCAAAACTCCATAGGAGCCTCTTGTAAAGTCTCCACCACTTTCGCACTTCTCAAATGTTTTTATTTTTATTTTTGTTAAAATTTTCATGACTGTGGATTCAATGTCCTTTAGTCGTAATATTAAACAGTTTGCATGGTCTTAATAGTGTCAAACAAATCATAGTCACAGTCAGAGTCAAGCTAAGTAAGTCACGGTCAAGTCAAACTCATGCCCCTGTAAAGAGGTGGAGACTTTACAAGAGGCTCCTATAGAGTTTTGGAAACAACACGAAAAGACACGCTTCTCCTCGTTATATCACTTTCCCACACTCGAGCACGTTTACGAGCACTTAATGAATAATAAATTCACCATTTAGTACCCATACAGTAACACAAGTTTAAGAAAATAATCCAACGAGCCGACATGTTTTTTCCGCGTTGGCGCCAAAACTCAAATTCTTCTCAAATGGTTTTTTTTTTTTTTTTTTTTTAATCTTCATGAGCGTGGATTCAGTGTCCTTTACTCGTAATATTAAACAGTTTACTTTGTCTTAATAGCGTCAAACAAGTCATAGTCACAGTCAGAGTCAAGCTAAGTAAGTCACGGTCAAGTCGAGTTCATGCCCCTGTAAAGTGGTGGAGTCTTTACAAGAGGCTCCTATGGAGTTTTGGAAACAACACGAAAAGACACGCTTCTCCTCGTTATATCACTTGCCCACACTCGAGCACGTTTACGAGCACTTAATGAATAATAAATTCACCATTTAGTACCCATTCAGTAACACAAGTTTAAGAAAATAATCCAACGAGCCGACATGTTTTTTCCGCGTTGGCGCCAAAACTCCCTTCTCAAATGGAAGGGTCGGGTGCTGCCATTAAAATAAAAACTGAAGTCACTAATAACTTTAAGGAATATCTAACAATAGTCTTAAAAAAACAAAAATATCAATAGGGTGTTTGACTGTATTGAAAATATTATGCCAATTGAGATCATCCATGAACATGACATAATGAAAAAGCATATTTCATTGATTTTTTAATAAAAATATGCTTATTTTTTGTAAAAAACGCGAATAAAATAACTGCATTTTCGACATTTGATCACGTGATCGAAAACGGTCTGTAATTGGCTTCATCCCTAGTGACGTCACACAAATCTAAACAAACAGATTTTGTATTGATATTTGCGAATTTAATGTTGTAAAGCTATTTAGAGAGCGATTTATCCAGAAATTATCACCAAAAACAGTCCGGAGGTTAAATGTGAGAAGAATGGAGAAACATTTTGTGCAAGCAGACAGCAGTAACTTACCCAAAATTAATGTATTTATGGTTGCATATTTCTTCAATAATAAACTACGTCATTGTTTCTACGCTGCAGAACTCAAAGCGCAAAAACTACAATGTAAGTATTAATTTTTAATTGTTCTCCAAGCAAAACATTCAATCAAGTTGTACAAAAAGTATGTTGTAGTAGGTGGATATCACTATTTTGTTAGGTTATGTCTTTACAATGTTTAAAAAGAAAGTAACAGTACATAAAATAGTAATGCAATAAAAACACAAATTGTAATAGAAATATATAGACTCAAATATGTACCTCAAAATGATCTTCGCACATAGAAACACTTGAATTAGCTCCAATACTTTTGGGTTCTCTACGAGCTACTTAGTTCCAACCACTTTTTGCGAGTTTTGGGGTCCATTGGAACAGAAACGAATAGTTTTTCCGGTGTTTTATGGAAGTATTTGTACATTGTGGCACTACACAACATTTATAAACCATTACTTCTATTAGAAAATTAGTGATTATCAAACTTTTGCTGCCTAGCTGCAGCTGTTTTGTTTTGTGTGACGTCAATCGTCGCTCGACCGGAGCTATGACGCAGGTCTGCGTTTTGGCGCGATATTTTTTTATTCAAACTTTAACATCGATTTATATCGCAAATACGACTGATATCCAGAAAATATAAATGCAGTATACATTAAATTATATCAGGCAATAATGTGCAATAGTTTCCCAAAAGTAGTCAAATACCCTATTTTTAATAGGTTTGATACTATACCCCTAATTTATCAGCCAAAATAAATATTTTTGTCAGTATGTGTTATGTATTTAGTTATATTCATCGCTAAGTCGGTTATTTGTAATAAATTAAACATTAGGACACATGCCTATTGGCTGATTGTGATGATGATGAGGTACCTATCGACGACCGGAAGTGCATACTACCACATAACTATCGTGTCGGTTAATTTGCGATACTGTCGTGACGGCTGCGCTTGCCACGATATTTTCAGTGCAGGCAACACCAAACATCATCCTCCTGCAATAAATAGTCCAATCAACGCGTCTTGTCCACACGACCAATTACAAGGCCCGCAGAGGACGCTTCTGTGAAGGTGATGAGAACCCCCGCTTGCGGAGCTCCGCCATCTTCCTTTCTACTTTCAACGGCGTTCAAGGAGGACGACATCTCACGAAATATCGGAGCTAAGTATCACAGACTCTTTATTACCTTGCTTGCACTCACGCTTTGACGAATAACTGATGAATAACTATTAATAAATATGTTCTTTATGTGGATTACTTATACATACTACTCACCTATAGCTACTTCTACGCGTTCAGACAAGTCCAAGTAAGTAGAAACGGCAACACAAATCTATAGCGCTGTCTTGCTCTACTAAGCCGTTACCGTTCTATTGACATACATTCATTTACAATAATATAATCATAATACATTTTTTGATTATGGTACGTAAGATAAAACAAAACGGACAACGCTACATTATCGTTTTACTAAAGTTTCGAATCGCGTTCCGATACACGCAGTCATTATGAAAAATCAAACAAATAAATTTCATTTTTAAATTATTATTTATAGATACGCTACATTAATTAATAAAACAATCAATTTTATGTGCTAAAGGGTATTGTTGATATATTATTATTTAATAAGTGTTCGTGGACGTACTTGAGTCTGAGAAAGTGATATTAGGCGCTAAAACGTGTATTTTCGTATTGTTTCTAAAGCTCCTAGAAGCCTCTTGTAAAATCTCCACCACTTTACTAGGTTATGACTTTGACTTGACCGTGACTTACTTTGCTTGACTCTGACTGATTTGTTTGACTACATATAATGTTTAGCAAACTTGATATCAATATAATTACTCGACACTGCCAAATGCACACGAGTGCGACGCCAAAATCGTCAAATCTACATTGTCTTCGTAAATTATTAAACATCTAAGCGTTCTGAATTCTTTTTTTGCATCGGCACCATTGGTGTGCCATTGGTGCCGATGCAAAAAAAGAATCCGTGCCATCTTTATTCTCGTAACACTGAAGATGTTAATAGGAACATGCTCTTTGTTGTTACTGTCATTGACATGAATATTTTTGATTTCCTTTTTTTTTTTTCATTTTACGACGTGCAGTGCAATTCAGAATGCACGAGGTAAACATTTTCGTGTTGTTTCCAAAACATGTTTCACCTCGTTATATCACTTACCCACACTCGAGCATGTTTACGAGCACTTAATAAATAATAATTCACCAATTACTACACATTAACACTCGAAAATACACAAGTATAGGAAAATAATCCAACGAGCCGACATGTTTTTTTTCCACGTTAGCGCCAAAACTCCCAAGCAATCTGACGGCAATGCAGTAATGCCAAGCTAGCTTTTCATTTTACCCCAACACCTGATTAATTTTACCCTTAAATCATTACTATTTATATAAAAATACCCTAAGGCTAAAGTTTTAGTTTTAGATAATTAATACAACAAGTTCTTTTATATTTAATGGTTAAATTTTTATCGAACGTGCGTTCTGATTTACACACGCCATTATGGTACAATACTAATATATTATATATGTACAATACTAGTACAATACCCCAATACAATACTACTAATATATCTGTAGCCATAATTAATCAGTTTTCAACGTTACAAGAATTGTTGTTTGTAACAAAAAAAAATACCCTCAAGATTATAAAGTCCCTAAACAATTCTAGACCCTAAAAATTACTCTGCGACATAATGTTTACTCTAAATCTAGGGTAAAATGCCCTAAATTGGCATCACTGGGGCAATGAACCAAGCAATGATATAAAGTGCAGTGATTCAAAATAAAGACATGGTCCAAAGGCCTTTGTAGCCAGACCAAAACCCAAAAAAAAAAAAAAAAAAAAACCAAGCAATGACCACAGATCATTAAAAGTCATAAATATGAGTGAACGAAATAGAATGACGTCATCAAAACTTCCTAGCCATTGTAATAACATAATGATAATGTATTTTAAAGTCTATGGTACGAAATTAGAAAGTAATATCAAAATAACATTACTTATACACCTTATGGTAGGCCCCCTGACATTGACAACTGACATCACAATTCAGTCACATTGCATTGTTTTGCATCTTGGTGTCAAAAAACGAATGTCAATCAAAATAAAATAATTTTTCCATTTGGTGTTTTGAAAATAAGTTTATGATCAATTGAAGGTGTTTAACAGAAGTTAATGCTAAGGCATTCCTAATTATACAGACCAGTGATTCCTATAATAGCTTGGCGAAAATCTCCGATGATTTGAAAAAGAAAATGGGCTGTTTAACGTGGATCCGAGGTATGACGTACAACCTTCGTATTTTAAACCATTATTCTCAATTTACAGCTTTAAAATATAACATAGAATACATTTCCGTAACACTCGCTGTATCTGATTCGAAATGTATGCTTCAGTAAGTTTTCCAATATGTCACACACTACTTATGTCCTCGTAATTAGTATAATTGGCTACATTGAGATATCACAAATAATTTGATTTTGCCTCAAAAACTACCTAATTTATTGTTATCATATAGAAAATAAATGTTAAAAGAGCTGTGACGAGTAGTTCAAGGCATAGGGACCTCCTTGAAGATTGCAGTTCCCACTCCTTGGGATATGAAAGTCTATTTTTACTCTGCTCGTAATTAACCTGGAACCAAATTATGTATTGATATTATAATTTACTTACTACATTATTTCATAGTTTTTAAGTAGTTAATGCGAGTAAGTAGCTTCAAGTAGCTTATTTAGACAGATAGTGGAATAAAGTTAGTTTGGAGCTTGATTAGCTACTAGTTAGCAGAAACAAATTCCTGTTGTTCTGTTGCTATTTGAGCATCAACTCCTTAAGTTTCTAGTGACTGGTAAACATATTAAACAAAAAGTAATGTAGTGGAGAAAAAGTTGACGCATGTACACATGCACATACTAGAACTGATCTCGCGCATACAGACAAAATCCCCTTCGCTCTCCCCTTCGTTCCACCAAAAAAACAAAACCAACTGTTGCACATGCCATGGTCCAAGATGTTGGCCGATATCTATAATGTTATTTGCACAGGTAAAAAACAATTTTAGCAGCACACAAAGAAAACAAGCAGTAAAAATTTGTACTCTGAAAACTGTTAACTTTTTTTTATTAAATGCAGTTAGTATTTTAACTGCATTTCGTTAATAAAATGTCTTGATACACTAGGCTCAAACAAAATACCTAATTTAAGAGAAAAAAGCTAAGAGGTTTCGTTTTTAACGTACTATCTATCCAGTATTGATCAATAACATCAGCTATTGTTCTGAAAGTAGTACTTATTGTGATTGTGTAACAAAATGGAATATGACGATTATTTTATCCTCAAATTTATTTTTCTTAACACATACAATAAGTACATTACGGCAGAGGCAGGTAACAGAATTATGAACTATTTATGAACCAATTTGTATAATATATGGGTCTATAAATGCTCAGTTTCCATCAAGGCTTGAATATAATCGAGATACAATTCCTATAAAGTCACAATCTCACAGTGAAAACAGTCAAAAAACGTCCGAGCGTCACTGTACATCATATCATAATCAGCCTTTTTTTCACAGTCCACTGCTGGACTTTTAGCCTACCCCCGAAAGGTTGATTGGGCCCAATCAACCATGGCCATATCCACCATGCCGGCCCAGTAGCGGGTTGGTGGATCCACATATGCCATTGAATTCTATCTCCGTACGTATGCAGGTTTCCTCACCATGTTTTCGTTCACCGAAAAGCCAGTGGTATGAAAATCTGTACATAAACTCCAAAGAACTCATTGGTACGGGCCCGGGGTTTGAACCCGCGACCTCACGCTTTCAAGTCTAGCGGTCTCCCAAATATACTTCCCAATGCCACATTTAATTCAATTTAGATGTTATGTCACTTGCATAGTGTTCATTGTTTGTTGCCCGCTATGTCATCAGAGCTCTGGCATTGTGCAGTGTTGTAGTCTGATCACGGTTACCTAGTAACTGACCAAAAAGTCTGCGCAATTCGTAGTTTTTGTTCAAACATTTTTTGGCACAATTGTGACTCTATATGTATTGTATCTCGATGCTTGAATAGTACTTTTCAAAAACTATGCATTGATATTCACGTAAAAGTTTGCATAAAATATTTTTGGGCAATTCACATATAATTTAAATATTATAACAAAGTACTTGCTGAGTTTGGTCTTCTTTTCGTTCTTCTTCGTTTCACGGCGCCTCTAAGAAGTTCTCAATATGTTGCATGATGACGTAGCCGCTCCTCGCCTTTCCATATGTCACTGTGGTCATCGATGCTCAGCACTGATTGTTTGGGCCAGTTTATATTCGCCAAAGACAGCCACCTGGAGGCCGTGTCGACTGCCATAACATCTCGATGCATCCAACTCCCACTGTTATGGAAAAAAAACCCTGAGATGGATCACTTAGCGGTTGTGTAGGTTTTTAGCATATAAAAAGCCACAACTTCCGCAGAATGTACAGTCTCATAATAGAAGAGTGTGGGTGCAGCATGGGATGTGAGCAGTTGACGGACCCTCCTATCTAGGGCGTCCAGCTTAGTCTGACTTCACCTCAATATGCTAAAGGAGTAGAGTGTCAAAGAGTTGAGGCGTCACCCAAATGTTGAAAGCATGTACCTTGTTACTCTTGTTATAAGTATTGCTGTCAAGCGACAAAAGAAGCACTCCTTCGTCTCTTAATATTATTTTTTTATGGTTTCAGGGCTTAAAATACCATTCCCGTTTAAGGATAAAGAATTAAACAAAATAGCGGCACTTTTCAATATTCTAACGTTCTTGCTGACCTGTACTGCATTGCTCCTGCCAACATGGTTCAAGATAAAAGGCTTACATTGCACACCACAAAGCTTGTCACTTTCTCAGTTCTTCATAGTTCTAAATGAAGATGATGGTGAGAGTGATACTACAGACCAGATAATATTACGCCATGATGGTAGTTACGATACTGGTGTTAGAGATTTCAGTGGTAAGATATTTTTTAACCCTCGATATGAAAGATGGGGTGTTACAAGTTTGAACCCTATGTAGTCTGGGGTGTTTCTTCAAATGGGTGGATTGATTTGAATGCAGGTTTCAATCAAATCAAAACAGACTTCAAAATTTACATGCATACTACTTTTTGATCTATATTATAAAATTATAGTTATATTAATTAGTAATTAGTACTTTGGTTTAAAGTACAATATTAGTAATAGAAGTAGAACATAAATCACTAACTTTACTGCTCTAATCTAGGGCAAGCACTTTCATTACCTACAGAAAATACAAGCTATCACTACACCTACCTAAACCTACCTACCTAAACTACTTAGCTTATTATACAAAAACAGTTGGATTGCCCATATATAATTGAAAGTCTAAAGACAATCATACCCAGCCGGCAACATACCCGGCATGCATGTATGTGCGCCATTGCCTCTTTCATCGTCACTCACAAGGTTCGAGCACAACTGCGACATTGGCGGTGGAAAAGCCCTGCGTATGATGTCGTTCAGGCTGGTATGTCGGCAAATTCGACCAGCGGTTTTCGAGCAAGAGAGACCATTGTGACTGAGCTGGTCAACTGCATACCACACTGACAGCTATAGGCCCAAGCTGACAGCTGGATAAAATATGGTTGACTATAAACATCTAGGCACTTCAAAGAGGGCATGGCTTGCAACCAAAGCCCTTATCTATTTCTATATACTATAATAATATGCATCTTTATCATTTCTATTAACAGTTTCCTATATTTTCAATTCCAGGTTTGCCCCCATGTACCACCCTAGAGTCTATTACTCTAATGAGGGTACTAATTCTTCTATGCTTCATGGTACTCCTGTCATCGTGTATTGGTGCACTTATCAACCTCGTCAGTCTTAACAGCAGAGCTATCAAGATCCTGCGAAGGAACGCTGTGCCGAGCATCATGTGTGTGTTCTGGGTCATAGCCATTGTTGGTGTGTGTTATTATACCACTGTGGTATTGGGGAGTGCCAACAATGGCGACCCAAATACAATACAAGTGGACTACGAATATGGATTTTACACCATAACTGGAGCAGGTTAGTATTTTCTTTCATTTCATCATTTTTACTTTAAAATGTTGCTCAAGTTAATCTTTGCTTAAAATTGCTCTCTCAACTTGTCCCTGACAGCAATGGTCACACATGATAACGAGACAGCAATTTAAGCTTTTTAGTAAGTTTTATTTTTTATTTATTAAGTACTAGCTGTTGCCCGCGGCTTCGCTCGCGTAGTATTGAAATCTACTTTACTACCTCCCGTCTTTTTAGTTTCAGTCTCGCATCCATCCTGTAATCCACTCTACTCCTGTACCACCCTTTCCGCTCCTGTTCTGCATTCGCCCCTAAATCCACTCTACTACCGTTCGGCTCTTTCCGCTCCAGGCCAGAGTCCGTCCCGTAAAAATACTCTTCTTCCGTCCCCTCCCAAATGCAGACAAACGCTAATCCCATAATCTTCTCTAATACAGGCCCACCCTTTCCGATCCGACTCGGCATCCGTCACGTAGTCCACTTTATTCCCTTTCCGCCTTTTTGCAATCCAGCTCCGCTTCCGTTCCGTAATCCAATCTACTTCAGTCCCACTCTTTCCGATATAGTCCCGCAGCTGCCCGCTCCACTCCACTCCCATACCGTAATTCAATCTACTCCTATCGCGCCTTTATAGCTATAGTCCCGCATCTGTCCTGTAATCCACTCTACTTTAGTCCCACCCTTTCATGGTACTTTTATAGTATTGTTTAGCACAAAACTATAGTTTGTATCTATGTGAAACTAAAAACACTAGGGATTAGACCGACTTCAAAATTAGTAAAATACGCATTTCGAGTCAGCCTCGCGCATTGAGGGTTCCGTACCACTACAAAATACAACCAGTTATTATTCATGTTTTAACGCCTTCCAAAATAGTCGAAGTAATTGCAACGCAGTCACATATTTAATTCTTTGCTACAGTGACGCTCGATTATAACTTGGTAATGAATATAAATTTGTCACTGACTCGCACTGACTTGGCCATTATTTATTATTTGTTGTTATACTTTAGAGGGTACTATAATTGTGCCAAAGTTTACGCCTGTACGAATTACCGTTTTTACATTAGAGCTAAGTAATACAAATAAACGTAAAAAAATACGTTTGTTGCATGGGGATTGGAGACCCCCCCTTTCGTTTTAACTTTTTGACTTTATTATTATTACATTTCTAAGTTGATCCGCCGTAACGTTAAATATTCGTTGAACATTTCAACTGGCTATCTATTACGGTTCGAAAAATACAGCCGTTAATAGATAGGGTAGATAGACAGACAGCGTTAGTAATAGGGTCCCGTTTTCACCCTTTGGGTACGGAACCCTAAAACCCACGTAACTGAGAACCTTTTTTAAAGTAAATAATTAAATACCTGTGACACCGCTCCACCGCAGCACAGCATTGTTAAAGGTAGTTTGGAAGAGGTCGCTCATAGCGATAAGGTCGTTTTTTGTTCTCATATTTAATGTAATCTTCTTGTAATATCTTTTTTTATGATGTTATTTTATTATATTACCTACTTATTATGTGCAGTATGAAGGCGCTGCGCGGATTATTATGGTCGCGTTATTTTAATTTTACATTATCTCATGAACTATGCGACTAAACCACAAACTGTAAACGGCAAACTTTATCTACATTAAGTACTCCTAATAATAAATTCATTTATTTTTGTAAAGATTCATAAGTTAGATTACAAAACTGCATCTAAACATGACCTTATAATTTAAATTTCTATTCTGAACACAATAACCGGTTATTATCGTTATTGTGGTTTTCTTATAAAAGTTAGATATATGCTATCGCGGACTTTTTTGTAAAACTACTGAAGAACTACATTTTTGTCAAACATTGTATTTACTTATCTGAAACCGTTAGGTCAGCGTAATCCATAAAGAAGCCCATCAGCTTATTTTTCTCCAACATGTTTTACTAAAACGGTTATTTAGGATAGAAAATTAAGTTTCATCATTACAAAACATAGCCTTATAGCACTCAGGAATAGTGTAGGTTTCTATTAGTGAAAGAATTTTTAAAATCGGATCAGTAGTTTTTGAGTTAAAACAGAACAAACAAACTTACAAACTAACAAACTTACAAACTTTACCTCTTTATAATATTAGTGTAGATATATGGAGCATTTACTTATCGATGATATGTTCCGCCATCTTTTTATTTACATTTGTTTTGTTATTCTTGCAATTTTTCACGGAGCATTTCATTGAGATTTCAGATGAGTTTTTTCATTGCTACGGCTTCTACAGCTAACGCGTGACTGGTGGGTCCAAGTTTTCCCCGTATTGAGTCAGGACAAGTAGATTGCTGCGATTAGCTGCGTCATTGTAGCATCTTTGTTATTTTGATCGAAGGTGGCCAAACATAAATCAATTATAATTTTTTTTTAAACTTCCTACGTAAAGTACCTACCTGTAGAATCCTCAAGAACCGTATATTTTCCGGCTATCCTATGATAGCATGTAAAATACCGGAGCTGCTAGTGCTTTCATTTAATTTATTACAATATTTTCGTTATTTGGTTTCAGGTGCGCTAGCTTTGTTAGCATCTGCTGCTAACCTCTGGGGAGCGCCGCTGTCCAATGATGACGACATTCAGAGGAGGAATCTCATAGAGGACTGGGACGGCTACGAGGCTCACAGCGTGGGGCCGACACCTGCTGTGCCCACGCTTCCGCCTTACACTCCCAGCGCTGATTACGTGCCTGCCATACCATCATATGCCCCACCTGTACTAGGCTCTCAACAATACTTCCCTTTCGATGACTTATCAGTACTTCCACCACCACCGCCTTATACCCCCTGAGTTGAAGTAGGTACACTTGCAGCTGTACACTTGCAAAATGAAAATACAGAGTCGGTATTATCTGCCCGAGCCACAAGGGCATCATGGTGTACAGCTGGGGAATACATTATAATCAAACACTCTTTTCAAGAAGGTTCTTAAATTTTATTATTTACTGTATGTGCTACTAACAAGGCATAGCTCCATCCAATAATGGCCCCACGCAAATGTCCACCTACCCCTAATCTACACTGGCATCACAAGTCACAACAAATGTATCTGTAGAAGTGGTCAAATGGTGAAACTAACAATAGGGTATTTGACTGTTTTGGAAACCATCTCAAATTGTCTTTAATATTAGAACAATGCAATTGCTCATAATTTTCAGTATATTTGTGTTATAAATGGACAATCAACATTCAAATTATTATACTACCGCATAAACGCTCCCTTAGACATTTATGGGCCACATAACTTCATTGACATCACAAGCAAGCAAACAAGTTCTCACTCGCCATACAATTGTTGCCACTATTAGTTGCCTGTGACGTCATAAGGACATTCAACCTACATAGAGCATTTGCAGTCATTCACATGATTAATGAAAATGATATTTTTATTCTGTATTTTTCTGAAAACCAGGACATTATTATTATTATTTTTTGTAATAATCTTCTAGGACTACATCTGTATGACCAAAAATAATAACAGACTGTTACTGTTATTGTTTTTAATACAGTCAAATACCCAATTTTTTATGAATGGCTGTCAGTCTTGTTCGGAAAGTCAAGTGGCTCCAGCATTCGATTCTTAGGTAAGTTGGTCACACTGTTGCATTGTATGTGTGCATTTCAACCGAAGGCAAAGGAAGACAGATGGCCCATGATAATGACAGGGAGAGAAAGACGTTGCCGTCGACCACGGCACGGTTTCGGATCTGCATGATCTAATCTCCTGCCCATTTTTCTATCTCATTTTATCATTGCACGAAAATGCGACACCACTTTATCGATAATATTCCAAAAACCCATATGAAGCGTTTTGATTCTACTTTTATTGTGCGCTGCCTGTATGGGTGCTCCCCGATAGTTACAACTCGGTGTCTTCAAATCAAGAGTGAATCGGTTTCTGCTAGGCTAGCCTGCTCCATCGTAGACCGCATCATTGCTTAACATCAGGCGAGATGGCGGTCAAACTCAAGCCTATTGTTAAATAATAATAAAAATACATAGGGTTACTTTGTAATGGGCATTATAAGAGTTATTTTTCTTGTTTGTAGTGCTATGAACAGTTCTGTTTATTTTTATGCTTGAAGTGACTTCTGAGGTGCTCTGATATAAATAGGAAGCCTAAGGGCTTTGATATTCTTCAGTGACACATAAAAAGTTTTTTTTTTTTTTTTTCTATTTAAGGTGATGGAGTTTGTAATGATTTTTTTTGCTTTGATGTAATTATTTTATTCTATATTTTTCAGTATTGATAGATATATTTATTTGAGGCTTGTGAGGCAAGATAATTCGAATATTAACACAAAAATTTTATTAGAAGATATAGTAGAAATTCAATATAGGAAAGTGATGTTAAATTAGATAAATACAATTTATACAATGTAAGTACCTGTAAGTATCTACTTAAAGATCATAAAGTTTTTGTTTCCTCGAATATCAACAGTAAACAATTATGTTTAATTTCTAATTACCTAATTGTTAAAAAAAATACTACCAATTATGTTAAGTGTCAAATTAACTTTAGAACACCTTTGCCTAAAACAGTTTAATGTCCTTGTATGTATATATTGTGGTTGTGAGTTAATGATTCTTGTTCACTTCAATATGTGATTTGCCATTTTAGTGCCTATTCATGTTGTATTTCTCTAAATGCTTATAAAACGAAAATTGTGTTATGTTTAGCATAAGTATGGCATAACGAGCGAAGCACCATTATATGTTTACGTTCTAAAAAAATTAAGCTAAAAAAATGTGTTAATTATATGGTTTACAATTTAGTATTTACGTAGATTGCCTATCACACAGAAAAGTTTTTTTATTTTTATTAGAACGCCTGTCAAGTTATTTTTGTAAGAAATTTGTTGTAGCTAGTTGCACCCATATAAACGAAACGTCAGTCATTCGAAATCAGTTAGCAACTGTGAAGCGGACAAAGAACTTTGAGACCTAACTCAAAAAGGTAATGTCCAAATGGGGAGTTCGACGCGTTGACATAAATAAAAATGTTCAATCAAGGTTTTGTCATAATGCCTGGTGACAGATTTTCCTTCTCATTTCCGTTCTATTTCCTTCTATTTTCTGTGGCCTATCCACTATCTGACAATATGTAACACATATCAAAAGTATTTAATATTACACAAGTACATGATCATGGAGAGAGCTATGCTCGGAGTTTCTTTGCGCGATAGAATCCGAAACGTGGATATTCGCCAAAGAACCAAAGTCACCGACATAGCTGTTAAAATTTGGAAGTTGAAGTGGCAATGGGCAGGCCACATCGCTCGGAGAACCGATAACCGATGGGGAAGAAAGGTTCTTGAGTGGAGACCACGAACCGGAAGACGCAGCGTAGGTAGGCCTCCCACTAGATAGACCGACGACATAGTGGGGGTCGCTGGCATCCAGTGGATGCTAAAGGCAGGCTGTCGTTCAGTGTGGAGGTTAAAGGGGGAGGCCTATGTTCAGCAGTGGACGTCTTCTGGCTGATGATGATGATGATGATGACATGATCACCATATAAATATTTATGTGTATTTATTCTTAGCTATCTCATCACATTTAATTTATATTTCTTGTGCCTTACATTTTGTCATGAATTTAGTGTACCTTTCTACCAGCTACCGTTGTTATACCACATGCTTTAAAATAATTCTTAAGGTTTTTTTTTTAATGTATGTTTACTTATGTGACTTATAAAAACTTAAATATTCTAGAAATATTAGGACTACAAAGTCTAATTTTGAAAGTTATATTTCCAGGACGTTTTACTACGCCGGATGATTACAATCAAGATTATCTAAAACTCATTGGGACTATTTTCAACATGAACTACATAAAAAAAATAAAAAAAAAATAAGAAAGGGTTACTGGATCAACAAGTGATAGGCTGATGATGATGGTGACTGTTTGCTATTTATTCAACTGTAACATCTGTCATATTATTTAAACAGCTTACCGCAATAATGTAATTAAATTCCTGTTTAATAACATTTGTTTGGCAGCATTCTTGGGGTTTTTATTATAGGTATGTATATTTTGCTTAATTTTTGAAGATTTGTATCATCAATTTTGTTAGAAACGTAAATGAGCTTCTAGTGATATTTTTCTTGTGAATTTTCTAATTTCACAATGAATTTAGGTAATATAAATATTATTAACCTTAGGAATTTACCTACTAATAAATAATATACTAGTAGCATTTGCCTGTATAAAGAAAACAATTACCAAAAATGTTATTAGTTAAAATTGTTTGTTAATTGTATAGATTTTCTTCTAGTAATTAAGAATAGTTATTCCTAGTCCATCAACTGGGAAGTTTATTTTTACATTCAAAACAAGAATAAAATTTTATTTTTGTCTATGACCAATATGTAATACATATCTATGTAAATAATTGTCTTTTATTTTTTAAACCTATTTTACTTTCCTATAAATTTATCTTCCTTTTGTTGAATGTTCTTTTTGATGCCTCTAACCTGCTACAAGCACGCTACAAGGGACCAAAGATCTTGTATATACCTAAAGGGACCAAGGGACATACACATGACGTCACAACAAAGATATAAATATATTATAATTAGTAAAATATATATAGTGTTATCATAATTAAATAAATGTTAGAGTTTGATATTATTTATTTTAATACTACTTAACTACTACTTAGTTTTTGTTTTTTTTTATTTTTGTACATAAGAGGAAAATACAAGATACCTACTCTAAGGAAATATAATACCTACTCTAGGTTGGAAAAGTTAGTTACTCTTTATTTTAGCCAGAAAAGGATTACAAGCAAAACCCAAGCGCAGACAAATAGAGGTGGTCTGCTTATTAATATTTTTAAATTTGAAAAACCAATGTTTTGGAGGGATTGTAGGCTGAATTTGGCCTTAAAATTTGCCTTTTATGTGAATAGACTTCTGCCAGTAAGAATTCCAAGAGATGTATAGTTGGGGTTGGCAGGTGGAGGAAAGATCGTGAGAGTATACATGGAAATAATTCTGGTTTCCAGAAGTTATGACTTGTTTAGCACAGCTATCTGCATTTTCATTGTCCGGGGTGCCTGCGTATCCTGCTATCCAGGCAAGCACCACCTGCAGTCTAATTTGTGTCATTTTAGGAGTTCTTGTTTAATTTTGAGTATAATAGAAAATTTCTAACACTGTTTTGAACTATCACGGTTGTTTACTAAAGTTATATGATTATTTACGGGATATTTACCGTGGTAAGGTTGTGGAATGAGCTCCCTTTCTTCAGTCTTCCCGTGAACATGGTGCATGTAACTGCGCCGAAATATCGGGAGATCATTCCACAACCTTACCACGGTAAATATCCCGTAAATAATCATATAACTTTACTTCTTTTTGATTTTAAACTGATTAGCCATAACAGCTTGAAGGCTGCTCTTAGAGTCAGTTAGTATAATGGCTTTGCTGATTGAGTGTGAGCTAACATATAGAATTGCTTCAAGGATGGCTAGTGCCTCACCAGTAAATACTCAGTATCACCTGGGTGACCTGCTTGTAGTCGCTTCTGGCACCTGTCTGTCCCGGCTTTCAAACACCTGTTGGCAGTCTAGTCTGACATTATCAGGCAGAAAACTTGCTTAGGCATTTTATACTTCAGACAATAAATCATTTAGCCATTATAAAATAAGTTTTTTAAATTTTTGAGCAAGCATACATTCAGGATTTAGAGTTTAGTACAAAATAACCATTAAATTACTATTTTGTTCAAGTAGAACAAAACCATCTAATAAAACTATAGAATTTATTTTATACATATTTACAGAAGGAAATTCCAAATGAGAATACAATATTTTTTACTTTTCACAAGGTTCGAAATAACAATTATTAGGTGTTTTGTAACAGAGAGCTAAAATAGTAAAATTTAATTATTTTTAAAAGTACTCAAATCAAAATGAGACTGTTGAGGTGGCCGTTCTATATTTACCACATTTGTAGGTCGACTTTGGGACTGAGCTTCTTGTTTTTGGACAGATTCTAGATCAAAATTCTTTTGTGTGTCATTATATGGGGCTTGCAGGTTTAAAAATTTAACTCTCTCCTTTTCTAAGTAACTAACTTTTTCTCTCAGAGTAGCATTTTCATCCTTTAAAACCTCAACTTGTACAACAAGCTGCTCTACTAAAGAGTGCAAGTTCTGACTTAATATTTGTAATTCTTCTACCACGGTTTCTTTGCTCTTTTCAACTTTTTTCCCATCTACAACATCTTTTGGTAGTCCCATTAACAGCCCTTGATCGGAGTTCTCTGTTTTATTTAATAAGGTGTGTAACAATGAATCTGTTTCATTGATGGCTCGATATATGGCAACCTGCAGCTTGGCATAATCATTTCCTTGCAGGGTAATCCCAGCATCTTTTCCTAGCAATTTAATATTGTCTATTGCTTTTTTCACTCGAGCATACTGTTCTTTCTTACTCTTAATGATGTCTTTTTGTTTGAGGTGATAGCTGTGTTGTAAAGTAATAGATTCTATTGCAACAGAAGAGGTAGTGGATTTCATAGCGTCTAGGAGTAATTCAGCGGCGTTGTTATGGCACTGCATGGCTTCATCGTATCTGTTGTTCATGAGATGAGCCTCAGCACGTCGATATTGCTGATGAGCCTACAAATTCACATGATATCTCTTAGTAATTTAGTACTTATTGAAAGTCCATAATTATGTACATCATCGTATGTCATTTGAAGGCTTACCAGATTGAGTGGATGCGATTCCATTATCTTTGTTTAATTTTCTTCTAACAAATTGTAAATAATATTTAAGACAAATTTTAATCTGCTTGTATTCTACTGATCTAGTTGATCTACTCGTCTCATAGTAGTCATAGTTTATAGTTATTTATTTTTGTTTGTTCAGTCACGAATCAAATCAAATATTTGGTCAACTGACAAGTGACATTGACAGCTGGCAATGACCATGACACTGTCTAAAGTATTAATATATTACTGTCAAAGGCAGACTTTTTTTCCGAATTTGGCATTGCGCTTTCGCATTCTGCCACCCTCAGTCTATGTTTTATTTTTATCCCCCGACGCAAAATGAGGTGTGTTATAAGTTTAACGTGTGTATCAACATAAATTAATAAATCGGCCAACTGAGAGCCGGGCTCACGCATTGTGGGTTCAGTACCACCACAAAATATAACCGTCAGTTATTGTTCAGGCTTAACGCCTCACAAAATAGTCGAAGCAATTGTTATTGCTACGCAGTCACATCTATACTATACTATATATATACAAATAAACAAACTTATAAACTTTACCTCTATAATATTATAATATATATATAGAGTAGATGTGTAGATGGATATATATATTATAGAGGTAAAGTTTATAAGTTTGTTTCATCATCATCATCATCATCATTTCAGCCGTAGGACGTCCACTGCTGGACATAGGCCTCCCCCATCGATCTCCAAAAGGGCCGGTTGGAAGCGGCCTGCATCCAGCGTTTCCCTGCGGTCTCTTGTCGTCTGTCCATCTTGTGGGTGGACGTCCTACGCTGCGCTTACCAGTCCGTGGTCTCCATTCCAATAAGTTTGTTTATTTGGTTTTAAATCCAAAACTACTGATCCTATTTTAAATATCTATCTATTATAATATCTTATATAAATATGTTATAATGATAAAAGGTAATTTTCTATACTAAATACCTAACTGTATTATTAAAACATCTTGGAGAAAAATAAGCTGATTGGCTTCTTTATCGGCGTACGCTGAGTAAATATAATTTTTGACAAAAATTGCCCGCGGTTACCACGGTAGCATATATTATTATACCTAAGTATCTAACTTTTATAAGAAACCCAAAATAACGGAAATAGTATAACGTGTTAAGAATAAATATAAAAATTATAAGGTCATGATTAGATGCATTTTTATAATCTACTTAATGAATCTTTACAAAAATAAATGAATTCATTATTAGTAGTACTTAAATAATGTAGATAAAGTATACCGTTTACAGTACTGTAGGTATGTGCGGTTTGTGAAATTAAAATAACGCGACCATTATAATCCACGCAGCGCCTTGATTACTGCACATAATAAGTAAATCATTAACGACTCCACCAAAAAAAAAATATGTATTAGGTACAATATATGGGAACAAAAAACGGTCTTATCGCTATTTCCGACCTCTTCCAGACTACCTTCAACAATGGTGTGCTGCGGTGGAGCGGTGTCACAGGTATTTTTTACAGACTTTAAAAAGGTTCTCATTAGGTTGTTTTAGGGTGAGAGGGTTAAAACGGGACCCTATTACTAAGCCTACGCTGTCTGTCTGTCCTACCTTTTAACGGCTTCATTCGGACCGTAATAGATTAAACTATTATTTAGGCTTTTAGGCGGCCTTATCGCTTAGAGTGATCTCTTCCAGGCAAACTTGATACTAAACAATTATATTTTGATGAGTGTTTAGTGCACCGCGTAATTTTTAGGGTTCCGTAACCAAAGGGTAAACACGGGACCCAATAGGGTCCCGTGTTTACCCAATAGGGTCCCGTGTTTACCCTTTGGTTCGACAGACAGACAGACATCGTAGGCTTAGTAATAACGACATCGTAGGCTTAGTAATAACTAAGCCTACGATGTCTGTCTCTCCGTCCTAAACCGTAGGTAATAGATGGCCAGTTGAAATTTTCACAGAATATGTAACGTTACGGCGGATTAATTTTATTAAGAAATAATAATAAAGTCAAAAAGTAAAAACAAAACGGTTCCTTATACAACAAACGTATTTGTGTATTTGCTATAAAGTAAAAACGGTAATACGTATAGTGAAACTTGGCATGATTATAGTAGGTAAATAGTCTAACATATGACAACTAAATATTATATTTGCTTCCTAACTCCGTCATTTATAAACCGATTTAAATAATAATAATAATGCTTTAATTTGGAAAACTTGCAAACTTACTTTTGAAAGGATATACTTTCAGATTGGTCGCATAGAAATAAACAGTTTACTTATCTACATTTATTCTGTTTACTAGTTTGGCTTTTAAATAAAAATAACTGGATAATTCGGTTAAGTACTTGGATGACAATATTACCTATGTCGTAAAACCAAGACTAACCAAGTAAACGAAATTGCGTATTTTACAAATCTTTAAGTCGGTCAAATCACTAATATGTTTTCAGATTTATACAGTCATGTTGAGAGTGACCAAGAACTTTAACACCATCGATAAGCGCTTAGGGTTGGATCTATTCTGCATGAGCGCTGTGGCGGTTAGACAGCTGTTGAGTAGGGAATTCTTTGTTTAAGCCTATTGTTATGTAATTTTAAATTTTTCGACAAACGCATATTGTGTCACTAAAATTGTTACTTTTTAAATTTTTATCCGCGAGGACCTATTATTAGCTTCTGGATCTATTAAAATTGTTATATTTTTTAAAGGCTGTTGGTCTTCCTTTGAAATAAATAAATAAATATATTTACATAGATAAAAACTAATGGTTTAGGTAGTGTTAAACAACTAAACAACAAATAAATGTAGGCATTAGGTACCGGTCAGGTGGAAAAGGCGGGATTAAAGTAGAGTGGCAGGACAGATGCGGGACTATTGCGGAAAGGGCGGGATAGGAGTAGATTGAATTACGGAATGGATGCGGGGCTGGATTGCAAAAAGGCGGAAAGGGAGTACCTAAGTGGATTACGGAGACGGATGCCGAGTTGGATCGGAAAGGGTGGGCCTGTATTAGAGAAGATGGAACAAATGCAGGATTGGCGCGTAAAGAGTGGAACGGGAGTAGAGTTGATTTTGGGGTGAATGCAGAACTGGAGCGGAGAGGGCTCTTCAGGAGTAGAGTGGATTACAGGACGGATGCGTGATTGAAACTAAAAAGTAGATTTAAATAATACGCGAGTGAAGCCGCGGGCAACAGCTAGTATGCGCTCGAGTACCTATAACAAAATTATAACTTGGTAATGTCAGGTCATCGACTTGCACTTGGCCATTATTTATTCTTTGTTGTTATACTTTATTATTACAAAAAATCTACGTCAGTCATTCGCTTGCCCGTTTCCTGACCTCGTATCATGGTAGGTATGCATGCCTATACACATATAGAAAAACAAAATCTTAGAGCACAGTTACTCCTCAGAGTTTATTAGATACGTATAAGTACTCCTTGTCCTAGCCTAAGGTATATTAATAATATACCTACTTACTTACCTATGTATAAGTATACCTATTATTTTTGCTCAGAGCAAATGTATTAGCTCTGAGTTCTCTTTGGTAGGTACTAGATAAGCGTTAGCGGATAACCGCTAACGCTGATGTACCTACCAAAGAACTCTTTGAGAATAGAAGGCACGGAACACTATTTACTCCTAGTTGAGAGAACTTCGCTCCCTGAAGTCTAAGTACGTCAAAGAGGTAGGTACCTACCTACGTACCCAAAGAGAATATAAATTCTCTTTGGGTACATCATTGACGGGATTGACATAGACTTCAGTGATCACCGATATATTACTCTATGGTGATCACGGAACAATGGAACGTTAGCATCACAGATCTGTTGTGTATATCTGTGGTTAGCATAGCATCTACCTCACCATATATATATATATATAGTATATATATAGTAGTCTTTGTACCTCACTAGATCTGTGATCTACCTACATTATTAATTATTTCTAGTTCGAAATTTTGTTGTGAAAAAATATTACCTATTTATTGGTTGTTATTTGAATTTTACATAAACCTAACCTGATAATTCTTTGTACGTTATTCGATGAAGACGAAATCATGACAAAAACGAGCTTATCGCGTTACTGGCGTGAAAATGATTGTGCATTATTTAGATGCCGAAATATATCGATTGAGCGTAAACTGTTAGCATACAAGATTTTTCTTAGACCGAAGTTGATTTTCGAATGGTATGGACCTCATCCCAACAAACTCAAGAGTCTCGAATTTGAAGCTTTGAGGACGATATTTGGTACAAGCAACCAATCACAAATATTCAGAATGTATTCGGATCTAGACGTGGCGAGGCTCGTGGAGGTACAAGCACTTAAATGGAAACGTGCTACGGACCTGACTATTGAACAATTGCGAAAATTATTAAAATCCTTTGATGACCAGAAAGGGAATCAAAGGCCGTTGCGCATGAGATCGTGTAACAAAGGCGTACGTCGTTGTAACAGCATTAGGATAAGTAATAATTGTTCTTATACTTGGTCACAGTCCGCAGCAGGTACCCGCAAGCACAGCAGCCGTTGAAATATAACCATAAACCTGCACCCTATGGTACCTATAGAATTGATGCTTTAAAAGTAGATATGTCGTCAGCTCAAATCCAAGTTTTGCCCCTGCACGAAATATTGTCAAAAATATGCGATCTACGCCGTAGGAAAAGATACGCACGGGTCAGCGCCTACCTCAGAACTAAATAACGGAAGCGACAAATGCTAAAATCTCCAATTTACTTAGGAACTATTTTAATTTTAAATAAAACTAATTTACATTTAACTACATTATACAAATGGCCATTAGAAGACTACGACATTTTCAAGAACTTCTGGACTCAAAAAAAAACAAAAAAAAAAGTGTTATACATGGCCTGTTTTCGCCGAATTATTCGATCGAGAAAAGTTTACAAATAATGTTTCCAAAATTACATTAAACTTACTAATATCCTCAACTATTTGTGACCAAAATATGTTACTGTTTGCCATAATTGCGTAAATTGGTGTAACGCAACCCAAGTTAACGACATTATAAACTCATAATTTACTTTGCCAAAATACGTAATCTTAAATATATCCGGCAGAAGTACCTAAAACAGTGAAAAATATTGCGTGTTGCATAATGTAGCTAGGAAGATACTCAATTTATCATGCACCTACTTTGCTATAGGTATACAATAGGTTCTAATTCTGTAGGTACCAAGTTCCAAAAATTCATTGCCAAACGTACCTTAAAATTTGGTTAAATAAAAGTATTTTAATGAAAAACGGTTTTATTTCATTTAGATTATTTATTTATTTAAACTTGATTTATATATAAAAATATATATTTTCATTAAATAGTGGCAATGTGATTCTTATTATTGGTGCTATGGTAAGTACCAATGCACATGCCTACGTATTCTACATGATTTTCTTCTACGCATTCGTTTTAAAGCAATTTTTTCGTATCTTAATAAAGCGTTCCATCGTAATCTTTCGTTGGTAACATGGTGGACGACGTCTGGACTCCTATAGCGACTGTAAATTCGTTGTACGTTGGGTTTCAGCCGCTTAGGGTGCCGATGAGGATACTTTGACTTGTAAATATCCATGAGAATGGAACACTCGAACATCAGGAGCTTCCTGGAGTTGGTGCTGTCGAGGGCCCACACTTCGCACCCGTATGTAAGTATGGGTAGAACGAAGAATTTGTACAGCTGGAATTTAAATTTAGCTTTTATTGTAGGATTGGACAGAAGCCGGGAGTATCTAAAGCACCACAACTTCGCACAGTGAATCCTTTCTTCTATTTCAAAATCCATTTCTTCTGGGCTCAGCTCGGGAATGCCAAATCGACGTAGGATATTGTTTTGCATTTTAAAGTTCGCTTTACTAGACACATTTTGGTTAAAATACTGATGAATATATTTTGCTAAACCATAATTTTTAGCTGTTCCTTTGTGAATTGCCCAGATTAGGTACTATCACGGAACACTATTACTCCTAGCGGAGGGTACTATACTAGTGTAAATTGGTGTAAATTGTTTATCTATCAGAATTATTATTATGAGTGACCTGAAGTGACTGACATCCAATCTGACATAACGTTGTAAGTGAAATCGTCAAATCAAAAATGTTGTCATGACTGATACCCACAGACACCTGTGACAGACACAGACTTTCGTATTTAGATTTTGGTATTTAGGTCAATGACTGTTTTAAAAAGGGGAAGACGCGTGACATCCAAACATTGTACCCAATAAATATGGCTCTGTTTCGGCTCGAGTCAGCGGCGACGTTGACGTCTACACTGTAAACGTCAACTTCATCGCTCCATTAGAGACTACACTAGACCATAGAACTGGCATTTAAAGAAAATTAAGTTAATTGTTTTAAGTACTTACGAGTGAAAAGTAATGCCGTGAAACTTGTTTTTTGTCTTCGAACTGTTGGTGCACCTCGTAAAAACGCAGGAAGTAATTTTTGCTGCTTTATTTCACACAATTTTGACAAGTAATTCATGTGCTATCAAAACGCCAGTTCGATTGTGACTGAAGTGGATTGTGCCCCGGAGCCTATATTGTGCGGTCCACGTCAAGAAGTTCGTCCCGTATCTTCCCCCAATTTACTTACATCAATGTTTTAGGTAAATTATTCTGTACTCTCCTTTAGTCCTTCTTTTGAGTCGTCCTCTATCAGAAAAATACCACCCACGTGATATTTTCTTAATACCTACATGTACATCAATCAATAACTTTTAAGTTACCTACCAAAGAATTCAAATTTACCTACCTGTCTTTGTTTTGTTGTAGCAAAGAGAATATAAATACTACGTAAGAGTTGTAAGTTTTAAGACCTATCAACAAGTCAACAAGGAAGATAGATTATGATGGATCTTGGTATCAATCATTGATGTAAGTAATAAAATAGTTATTGGTATCAATAAATACTTATAATGTAGCGGATTAAAAGTATTTATTTCTATCTCTTCTCTACATATCTACTTATACTTAATAAAATAAAGTCGATTTCCAAGTCTGTATATCCGCTAACTCCTCCTAAGCTGCGTAACAGATTTTGATACGGTTTTCACGATCAGTTAGATAATTTATCACGAAAGGTTTATATTTTAAAACTTACACCCGGGCGAAGCCGAGGCGAGTAGTTGATTATAAGCATTAGATCCAGCAGACGAGCAGACGACCTAAAAGAGACCGCAGGGAAACGCTGGATGCAGGCCGCTTCCAACCGGCCTTTTTGGACATCGATGGGGGAGGCCTATCTCCAGCAGTGGACGTCCTATGGCTGAAAAGATGATGATAATGAGCCAGCCTAGAATGCAAAATCTCTACTTATCTTATGGGTGAAGTGAAGATAATATTAGGCGGGTAGATAAAAATGTAGACACCACACCACTTATTATACTAAAGCTACTTATACAAAGGTACATATTGATATACTCTCCCTATTACATAGTACCTAAGTTTACTTGCAAAAAAGAAACTTACCCTATGGTATAAGTTCTAGTCATAATATTTACATCCCCACACAATGGTATCGTTCATACAGCTACTTATTACTAGGTATTTCAACGTTTTCATAACAATTAAAGCAGGTACTGCTATGTTCCTTCACAAGTCGCGCTCAACCGTAGAGCAAAGACTTTCTTTACGTGAGGTTTTATGAGCCGATCCCTCGTAGATAATTAGTGCCGCAAAATGATTACGTTATTTATATCGCTATGTTTAATGCATTTTGCGCATGGAGCTACAACGCAATGTACTATATCTGAAATTAAAAGTCTGCTAGAAGGTTGTGATCGGATGTTAGGGCTAAACGTGACCAGCGTTGGAGGCACAATAGTGAACGATCATAACTGTGATGTTCTGCTGCCAAAGCAAGTGTTCAATGAGGAACCCTTGTTTCAATATGCCTTAGCTGACTCGGTAACTAAAACTATACGATTTTGTCTTTATTAATTTAGGTACAAAAACAACTTATAAATTACAACTTATGAAATGTTTTTTAAATTATTTTTTTCAGAAAAAGTTTTACACTATAATTATGGTGGATCCTGACGCTCCGCCGCAAGTCGAAGGTGAATTTTACTTGCACATGTTGAAATCTAATGTCCCTGTAAGTACTTTACAAAATGCATAATATACGTACTTAACTACCTAATATGTTACTTGCCCTTGTTATAATCACTTACCTAACTTATTTTAGAGGGAGGTGCCTGCTTACATTCCTCATGCTAGCTGTAAGACTTATTTCTCTCCGCTATAAACAAGATTAAATTTAATTGAAAATTGCTTTGCAGGGTCTAGGACTGAAAGCTAAAGAGAGCAGCAAAACAGTTGGCATCGATTACAGAGGTAAAGGTTCAAAATCATTTATCCGCACATTGTTTGAATAAAGTTTGGAATCTTTTCAAACTATTACCTACTCAACTACAATAAACTGGTTTTTATTTTACTGGTTATATTAATACCTAAATAAATTATGTGCAGTTTCGATGCAATCGCTCAAAAATTGTGAAGGAAAACATGATCGAGAGGAACCGGTATATACAAGAACCTCAAAACCTCAAAGACATTCACTCTGACAATCTGACAATCTGCACTGGGCCAGCATGGTGTATTAGATCCATTTAGAGCCCATCCTCTCTCTCTGAGAGAAGGCCTGTGTCCTAGCAGTGGGAACATGATAGGCTGATAATGATGATGATGAGTTAAGCAATGCTTGATTGGCGCTTTAGATGTAAATTATATTAATTTTCCATTTTAGTGTTACGTAAGCACTGAAAAGAAAAATCGGGACTTACGAAAATTACCTCGATTTCCGTCCTCATGATCATTTCATTCGGCGATGGCTATGGAAAAATGAGAGAAAACCCTTATTTGTCCAGGCTACAAGGCGCCAACGCCACCTCGCGGCACAGGCCCGCACCGCTACACCAGCCTACTCTACGAGCAAGCAGACGGTAACAACTTCCTGCCCATCGTGCCCACCTCACGGTTCCGCTTCAGCCTTGCCAAGTGGCTGCAAGGCAAGAGCCTTTGCGGACCCGTCGCGGGTATTCAGTTCCGATCTGAGTTTTAGATGGCGTTAGTAGGTATAATAACTTAATTTGATGCAAATGTATATATATTATGAGGAATATACCTAATTAGTAATAACGATAATAAATACTTACTTACGTTAAGTTTTATTTTACACTAAACAAAACTTTAAGGTAAGGTAACTCTTGAACTAATAAATAAGTACTATTTATTAAAACGTAGACAATAGGTTTAGGTAACTCATTTGTTCTCATGGTTCTTACTACTCTACATTTTGTTTGATAAATATAAATCAGGCAAATTAAATAATTAAAGGCTTACACACAATTACGAAGTCAGAGAAGGTCTAATTGGTACGCCTATGAGTGGAAAATTAGTAATTTACACTTAAACTTTGATTTTAATAGCCGGCGTTTGTGGCGAAGACATGTAGATATGATAGAAAGCTTTTGACATGGATTATTAGTGATTGAATGCCTCACTTAACTACTCCTACTAGTAATTAGACAAAGTAGTACTTCACCGATAGTAATAATATTATGCTTCACTATCGTCCATAACCAAGTTTCCGTCAGAAGCTATGAGTATGTGGTGTGATTGCTAGGTTTGTTTATATAAATTAGGCTCGGTGTCAGTGCAGCGTGGGTGCGAGGTGAGAGGGAAGTCGCATGCGCGCGCGCAGCCTACGCGCCGCTCGTGCCGTCATTTATACAACCTCTTGTTATGAAACAAAAGAAGTGCAAGCTGTGCTTCGGTTTATTGATGACTTAATTTTATGCACGTGTAATGAGCTTGGTACATACAGGTACTTAGTGGAAGCTCATAAGTAGATATGTAGGTACCCCACCTACAGTTTTATTTATATCTGCGTATATTTATGCCGTAGACACACATATAATTAGGCGGGTGGGTTATTTTTAGCGCCTAGAGCCTCGCGAGTTGCTTTTATTATATCATAGAAAATTTTTTTTAGAGGTGGCCAATATGGCGCCTAGCACACATAGTATTTTAGTTATTCAATTCCTTCAATAAGTAAGTATTTCGATATCAATAAAGATAGAGTATTAGCTCTATGACAATGAAAATAAGCTTTAAGTATCACACTACTATTATAAATGCACTGCTATTATAAAACTACTATACTACTACTACTAGCTACTATTATAAAATAGAAATATATTTGTTCCCACTCAAATCCGTAACGGTGGCTGAACTAATTTGAAAGAAATTTGGTATGATAGTAGCTTATACGGTTTCTTATTCTTATGATTATAATAGCAGGTGAAATCTCAGGGTGCGACTAGTTTATAGTGTTTATGCTGAAGCACTTAGGGGTCGTACGCCTACCTCATAACGCGGGCTCGAAACAGCGTTAAACCAGCGCAGTGCGGAAAATCACGCGAACGCGAACCTTATGCGCATAGATTTATTTAAAAAAAAAATATTACTTCGGGGAATATTCTGAATAACTGTTTGATCTGATGCCGGCGTTGCGGTTTTATCATCACACTAGCCACCACCGCCTGAAGGCTCATCCACACATCATAGATCAGTGGAAATTGCACACTGTGCGATTCACACGATTCTTTTTGCTTCATACCTGCAAAATGTGGAATGAGCTATTTTCCACTGTGTTTCCGAGAAGTTACAACATGGGGTTCTTCAAAAGATGAGTTAATCGAATCCTAAAGGGTCGGCAACGTATTTGTGACGCCTCTGTTGTTCAAAGTATCCATAGGCGATGGTGACTGCTTACCATCAGGCAGCCCGTCTGCTTGTTTGCCACCTATGGCATAAAAAAATACGATTTGCGGTCGCGCAACTTTTACAGAAGATGTGGAAGCCGTAAAGCCCCAGGTAAGTATATTTTTATTGTATCAGAAATTGCATTCTTCCATTTCAACTGTCGCATTTCACCAAAATAAAGTGCGTGTCACATGATGGGCCATTTCTTGGAATGGACCTTTGGCCGGGTGGTCCCTCATGTTTTATAGTGGTACTTTACGTCAAAGTGTTATAGCACCTCTTGTTTTCCGACACGTACAAAGTACCCAAATTTCTTAATTTATTGGTACCTACCCAAATACTGTTATTAAGCCAACACCTTGATTATGACGTAACGGAGGATTTTTTTTGAGTATAATATAAGATCTACGGGAAATGTTTCGCAGTACATAGTAAAGACACAAGTTATTTGTTCAAAAACATGAGTTTAAAAGTCAAGAGAAATCAGCTCTCATGTTTAGTGTAAAATATCGTATACTGTACTTATGTGTGTAATTTCTCATTCTATTTTGAACTAGAATGATGTAATACATTTTTCATTACTCAAACTCGGAAAGTAGGTCTGAAGTTGCCTGAGGAGCGGGTTGAAAGTAGTACATTTCAGCCCTAGGGAGAATTACTTTCAACTGACAGTGACAGTTAACAACTCAAATTATAAAAAAACTAGTTCTATTTTCAAATTTTATAGACTACGTCAAGTTTGCATTTGTATTGAACCATGTTCCAACTTTTTTTTCTCTTTAGAGGATTATGGTCCCGCACTTCTCGTGCATTTGCCAGTGTCAGGATGTTAAAAAAAAATTGCCACGAATCCGATCTTCTTTGTAGAGTTTTGTTTATACTTCCGTATAGCAGATTTGTATTAACACAATGAGTTCATCTGATTCCGATATGGATTTACTAACGCCTGATTTCATAAAAGAAGAGGCTAAAGCAGTAGTGGAAAACTTTTTAGTTTCCTTGTATTCGTAATAAAAAGCACAGTGTTTACCTCGGGGTTAAAGACTTATTTAGTTCCTCGAACTATTAGCCCGTCTCGGGACTAAATAAGTTACTTTCACCCTCAGGGTAACAATGTACTATTCACACTTGCAGCACTGCTGTTTAACTCAACGTTTTCTTATTTTCCCGTATTTCGAGGAAAAGTATGATAAGTACGTACCGAATATTGTGTCAATCCAGGATCTTGATATACCACCACACACCTCTACATATATTTTATAATAAAATTAATTCCACCCAGGACCCAGCACAATTTCAAAAATACCGGTAGATCCTGTAACTGAACCAACATTTTTATCTGTCAAACAAGAGGAAAATACAATAATTAACAATACACAAAAACGGACTTCAAAACTAAAACGTCCTCGTAATAGTTATTTATGATACAAGTGCGGTAAGTTGGTTATTACAAACGAGTAGACGAATGTAAGCCCGAGACGAAGTCGAGGGCTTACCATAGTCACGAGTTTGTAATAACCAATCCGCACGTGTGCCATACAACGTTTTACAACACATTTGCGAGAAAAAAAGGCTACAAATGTAACAATTTTTGTTTATAACTTAATATCAGTCACAACAATAGTTTCTATAATATAATAAGAAAATGGCGCGAACATGCAAATAGCGCCACTATCACGTGGTGAAAATTAGAACTACATCTTTCGTCTCATTTTCTCTTTAGTATTAAACTGAGACAAACGTATTGAGCAAAAGCGCTTCCAAGGAGGTTTGATCATTCAGCTTATTTATTCTGGTAATATGAAACTCTTTTGTGGAATTCTTATGTAATTATGATAGAAATTAAAAAAATACCGTAAAGTACAGGCACGGTGCTATATATCTGAGCGTGCGGACAAATTCATTACCGCACGCTCCGTTGTATGATCCGTAATGTTTAACTTTCGAACGATGTATACAGGCTTCGTAAGTGCACTTTTTGAGCAAATGTGTTGTAAAAAATATTGGTAGTCGGCTTAAGTCGGTAAAAAAATGTGGTATTATTTATTTTGTGTTTTGAATACTAAAAAAGATTAATCAACCGAAATATCTACTAATAAGAGTTCAATATACCATACTTTAGCAGCTGCTTCAGTGTTTTTTCTTGCTTCAATTATTTGCAAAGCCTGAAACATAAACCGAAATTCTGCGAATCCGCAAAACTAACGCTTAAATTAAAAAATCTTAGCAGCGAACTAAAAATAAATACTTAGTCTAAACACTTTTTAATTGTTCCTAAATAATTTGCTAATACAAACATTCTCTTGAGTAATTCAACAAATATTTATTCTTATACATTACATAAAATGCGCTTTGTGTATGTATGTACGTCTTATGGACTCCAAAACGACTGAATCGATTTTGACGGACTTTCACTGGCAGATAGCTGATGATATAAGAAGTTAAAGGAGTAAACCACGTGGGTGAAACCAAGGGGCACACCATCATACAATACAATACAAAAACTCTTTATTAAAACACCACAAAACAAGGATAACATAAAAATTACAACAAAAATATTATCTAGGCATCATCATCATTTCCGCCTACCATGTTTCCACTGCTGGGAGACAGGCCTTCTCTCAGGGATAGAGGACGGACCCTAATCCACCATGCTGGTCCAAGGCATGTTGGTGAACGTCATTATGCCTTTGAACTTTTGAAGTTCTTAGACATACCGGTTTCCTCACGATGTTTACCTTTGCCGTTTTTGAGCGATCGCATCGAAACAGCACATCATTTACTTAAGTACTAAATAAGTCATTGGTGAAGGGCCAAGGATCGAACAGAGTGCCGTCAGATTGTAAAGAGCACATGCTACCACTCGGCCACCATCACTCTTATCTTGGGGCGCAGCTATTACCAAATAAGGCGTTATAGGTATATATACTAAAGAATCGTACAGTTCTTAGAAATGTTACCAGAATCATGCAGTGTATTTAGCTCGATGATTAATTCCGGCTAACCGCAGTAGGTATTAACCATATGACAAAAGAAAACGTTTGTATAACACTATTAATAATTATGATGATCATAGCAGTATTTATATTCAATTCTAAGAAGATATCATGATCTGCTACGTTTACTGTTTACTTGGCTACGGCCCCATTGGTTGTTGGGGCAATTTTGCCATCAACAGTAAGGGAGGAGATAAGTTAGTGAGATTGTTTATAGACGAGGTAATCCTTTAATGAAAAGTGAAAATTATTTTTACGTGGATAATGTGAACATCCACTTAATTTTTGAGAATATTACTATAAAAGTCTTAGCAGAAATTGAGCATTTGTGGCCTCATGTATGCTGGCCTCAGCTACGCCACAGTCCACCGTCCATAAATGCTTGTGTTGCCTGCCTCTGCACTAATGTACTATTAAACCTGCCTGTCATGGTAATTGCTACCACTTAAATAATGTTATATACTTTACCATTTCAATTAAGAGATTGTTAAATCCAAATTCGGATAGTATGAGATGTCACCGAGTCACGTGTTTGTGACAGGAAGCGCGTCTATCGTAAATTAAACGTGATAGCTTTTAAATAAAACTGGTGGACCGGTTTGGCGTGTGCGACCGCTGAGCGCCGGAAATGCCTGCCCGCGCCAATGCTGTAAGTGAAACTTGCCTCGTTTGTTATAAAATTATAAAGGTTTTTTTGGTGTCATTTTATCATAAGCATTCAGATTTTGGGTTCGATATTAGTTGCATTTGCAATACTTTGGCGGCGGTTATTAGCGGTCAATGTAATTGCTCAAAATCACAGCGCGCTTTCAAATATTTCCAATATTTATTTTTTCTTTATTTTCTACAAATCATCTTACGCTTTTACAAAAAACTGCGAACACTAAAGTATTTGAATGATTGTTACGATTACACACCATTTTTTTTTTTGATGAAAATATCTTCAATAGAATCTGGATGAAGTTGATTCAATCAATTGAAGGGAACGTAAAAACGGGTGTTTTTTTAGGAAAGCTTACGATTTTTTCTATCGGGCTAAATTACTTTAATCGTGTATCGGTGAACACATCCGAATAAAATATTTCAAGAACACTTATACATAAAGAAATAATGTGAATTAACCAATTTTAAAGGTCTACTATTGAATATTCGTGATGACATATCGTCAAATTTGAAGCATATTTCGTCTTAAGCTCGAAACGATCGGATATCATGCCGACACTAAAATCAATGTCGTCAGTTATATGACTATTAATGGGATATTTACCATGCTAACGTTCTGGACCTCCACAACCTTATCACGGTAGGTAAATATCCCGAATAACTGCAATGTAATTATATCCTTACGACTAAAAGAGGAGTATTGGTTACTTTGGGTTTCTAATCAAAAAACTTTACCTCGCCATTGAAATTAGCTTCACTGGATGGGTGCGATAGTGGTAGGGGTTTTTCTTCTTTACTGTGGATTGCATTATTATTACTAAATAGTACAGCTGCCCTTGCTAAAGTGATGCAAGATGGTTGCAAGCATTTGTGAAAAGCCGAAAGCTACGGTTTCCTTCCGGTCGCCTACTCTACGCCCACGCGTGGCCATCGCCCCCGCAAAAATAAACCAATCAATTCAACAATAAACAACTTATGTATGTATAGCTTTTGTTCGCAACTTCATTCATCTCTATCATCCATTCTTATGAGTTAAAACGATGTATATGCAGTGCCAAAAATCTTATAAAACGATTGCGTTTTTCCACAATAAAAGACGAATTCAGAGAGGCTATGTTAGAATTGAATGACAAAAATAATTGTCTTTTCCAGATGGTGTCCTGTGATCGTTCATAGTACAAGCCATAACCATAAAATATGATATTTTTTATACAACATTTCATTAATTTATTTATATTTCAGGCTCTCATATCATATCACAGGACATACACAGGTTAAAATGCTTAAATGGCTCTATGATGGCATGGCTTAAACTTGGTTGCAAGCATCAAGATACAAAACATAGTCACAATCGTGCCAAAATAATTCCGAACCAAAACTCGGCGCACGCTACGAATTGCGCCAAGTTTTTGGTTAGTTACAAGGTAACCGCGATCCGACTACAACGCCGCGTGATGTCAGGAGGCTTAGTCCCAGATTTTATAGTTTTCGAAAACTTTTATTGTTTACGTATTGTTCCATACATTGCTGGGCTGAAAGGTATTCGAAAACTTTTTTCGTATAGTTTTTTTCGTAGAGTAAAGCAATCTATACCGCCGATTTTAGTTCTTACGCGTTTCCGCTGGAGGCGCTTTACTAAAATGTATGGAACAATACGTAAACGAAAAAAGTTTTCGAAAACTATCAAATCTGGGACTAAGCCCCCAGAGCTATGATGACATAGCGGACAACAAACGTTGAACACTTCGCTAGCGACATAACGTAATTGGAGTAAATGTGGCATCGTGAACTATATAATTGATACAACGTATGTACAATGACGCTCGGACGTTTTTTGACTGTTTTCACTGAGAGATTGTGACTCTATAGGAATTGTATCTCGCTGGTTGCAAGGGAACGTTTTAAAGAAATGTGAAAATTACCCCGAAATATTCAATTATGTATATTTTTCCTTGAATACCCACGCAATGTTCAGAAAAATACTAAACAAGCCTTGGCAACATTTGAGAATTTATGCACTTACGTATGCTGGCTTCAGCTACATTTTGGCCATAATATTCATGCTCGTCCATAAATGCTGTCCGTTCAAGTGACGTGGACAAGTATTTTTGTAACTTTTTATTTATTTATTTTTTATTTAGCAATTTGGCTTGCGTTTGGCCGCCAACACGCCTGATGATAAGCAATGGTGCTGTCTACGCTGGAGCACGCTTGCTTAGAAGAAACCGATTCACTCGTGATTTGAAGACACTCAGATTGTAACTATTGGAGAACGCATTCAGGTAGCGCATTACACAGACTAGCAGTTTGTACAATAAAAGTGGAATCAAAGCGCTTTGTACGGGTTTTCGGAATAATAAACATAAAGCGTTTTCGATTTTTCGTGCAGTCCGATAGAAAAACGGACAGGCGGGAATTAGACCATGCAGATCCGATGCACTTTGAAATGATAATAATGATACAAAACCGATAGAGTAGCAACTTTGCGCCGATGCTCAAGACTAAGCAGCGCAAACTGTACATGAATGTGTGTTATGAACGTATGGACACTAAAATAATTATTCTAGCGAGCATTACCACGACCTCGAAAGAAAATTTAGTGATCATGCCTACGCGAGGTTGCGTAATCCTTTCATTCACAATTTATGTCTGTCCGCTAAGTGGATAAGACGAAGTGCGTGAGATAAACCGACATAAAGAGAGTCTATTGCATTGCATCGCCGAATATAGAGCCGTGTCTCAATGGCCACGTCATAGCTAAATCTAACGAAGGCTAACTGGAGGCGTTATGTATTCCCGAAGCAATTAAATTAATTAATTATTTCCTTTCCAATTCGCTTGAATATCAATGCTGATAAATAGTAAGATAGAGCGCTAGTTTGTTCTGTGATGTTAATGTATGCCTTTTATGATAAGATCACTGATTCTTACCTACTTTGAGAGTTGATTTGAATATATTGGGCGCTGAGTTTTAGTTTTGCTTTGACTCGCTATTTTTAGAAAACCGTTATACGAGGCAGTGTGATATGTCTGGTAAAAATTAAACAATGGATATATAATATTGTCATATAAGTTATTGTTTATTTTTCAATACAGTCTCTTTCGAAACTAACTAAAAAGATTTGCGATAACTCTATTCCTGACTTGGTTTTTATAAGGATTACTGCTGCTCTGGTAATGTTGTACCTAGACATAATATACAAGTAGACATAGTATGAAACAAGTAAGGAATCAAATTCTCAAATCTATGTATCTAGAACTGATTGTGTCACAAACTAAAGTTTGGAATGCAAAATTTATTAAATTTTAGGCAGGCTATTTGTAATAGGTACTACTTGGTTGGTAACTTTGTACCAACAAGACTTACCTACAGTTGTATTGAAATTGCTATTGATAAGCACTTATAAGTTCAACTCATTCATCACATATTTGAGAACGCAGTTAGATCCTTCCAACTGCAACGTTGCATTAACGCCGATGCGATAGGTGGTTTAATTGTCGCTCAAATTGCAACACAGAGGGATACAGCTTCCAAATGAAAAGCTACAACAAAGTGTGTCGCTCGCGTGTTGACATTTGGTGTTAGCGAGGTTTGTGGCCGCGGTCGGTCGGCCGCATAGGTCGGCCGTGACACGCGGCATGCGTACGCCACGAATTTGCTGTTCATTGATAAAAACACCCACTCTTGTCTCTCGGAGGCTCCATTCACCGGCGCCAGTGGTTGCGCAACGCGCATGCGTCGCAGCCAGGGCCCTCCGCGCACCTCAGCACTCCCCTGGACCTTTAGCGAAGCACCAACAAAGTAGTCAAGTCAAAAAACAGTATGGGTCCTACACAGTATGCGCACTATAAAACTGAATGTCCAAACTATACTTCGCAGAAAATGGTCTATTGCCATTAAAGACGAGGCGTACCTACCCCTGTCTCAAAAAATGTGATTAACATTGTGTAGTTAAGTATTGCGTTTTATGCAATTTTATAACTGAGTGAATGTTTTAAGTCAGTGTTGCGACTTAAAACAGTTTTAGAATATTTGACTTCGGTTAAATTCTCCATAGTTGCCATAGAAAAATGTGGAAACATAGCTCTCATTAGGTATGTCTAATATTTTGTAAAAAAAACTCAGCAGGCACAACGCTCAGATTGATTAGTTTCACATAATGGACTGTCAGACTGATATTTTTTATCGTCCTAATCCGACCATTTTAAACGCTTTTGTGTCGGAATTTATTAGCTTTTTTTATTTATTTCTTCAGTATTAACATTTAGTGATATTTTTCACTTAGGCTGTTTAATTTTGACTATTAAAACACCTGTCCGATAATCTATTATAGCCCTATTATATTCGCTATTTATACAGGGTGTAAGGGGAACACTCTCGAAGCCAAAAGAAGGTAATTGTACTCATCATTATGAACAACTTTTACTATGGGACCAGCCCTGAAATCGCGAAAAAAAATTCAACTGTTCCATACATTTTGTCGAGTGTCAATGACCGTTTTCTATAGAACAGCTGATATTTTTTTCGCGATTTCAGGGATGATCCCATATTAAAAGATGTTCATAATGATGAGTACAATTACCTTCTTTTGGCTTCGAGGGTGTTCCACTTACACCCTGTATAATATAAAGTTAGACGTAAAAGATAATATGATAAAATGTCTAATTCAAGGCGAGCGTATATGAATTTATGCTTATAATTATGTTGCCTACACATCTCAACCACTTTTTATAATTGAAGTGTGGACAGATTCGTGAAAGTTCAGAGATGATCAATGGGTAGCTAGTGACGGCATCATAAATACAAGACAACGCCATGTAAAGTAGGGATGAAAATAATAATTAGATTGTGTCACCCTTCATTTAACGCTGGATGCAGGCCGCTTCCAACCGGCTCTTTTGGAGTTCGATGGGGGCGCCATCGATGTCCAGCAGTGGACGTCCTACGGCTGAAATGATGATGATGATGATGATAGCCCGTCATTTGACGTATCTTTTTTAATAATAGGCTTGCATTTGAGCGCCACTTTGCCTGATATTAAGGGAAGCTTTTAAAATGAAAGAGATTTTATACATTGTTTTTGGTACCGGTAGTAAAATAAGATACGCGAAAAATCCAACGAAAACAAGTTTTTAATTTAAAAAAAATAAAAACGTTTTCTGAAAGTAATCCTACTGTTAGTAGAGTAGCACAAACATCAGCAACAGTTGTCACTAGTTCGTTAGAAACACGTTGGCAACGTGGATTCTGTCTCGATACTTGATTGCGTGACACGTGGCTGCGAAATAATCTGACCTTACGTATGTTTCATTCATGTAGTCATTTGGTGAATGACGGAATTATAGTTATGGAAATATTTTATTCATTAAATTAATCATGCAAGAAATTAACAAACTGGAAATATCTTGGTTAAATATTTTTATATTAATCCAACTGCATTCACACCCATAGTTTTGGCATTTTATCGAATGAGGAGATACACTGCTTATTTATCACGCCAGGTGGCGCATTATCGCTGGTGTTGTTTCACTGTCAAAAGTGTCAAATATCATTAAATAATTTTAGTAATTACACAATAAATATCGTCTGGTATTAAAACATGCCTCTGTGTAGTTCATTTCAGTGTAAAAATAGAGGTATACACCGTTTTCCTTCCGATGAGAAAAAATTATATTGACTTGTACTTTGCCTAAAGATTCGCTTTTTACCAGCTAAGGAAGCATTAACTCTTTTTTGAGATTCGCCACTGTCATTAGAGAAACATTTTACTGTTTAAAAGCAAAGTTTATAGTTATTGTTTCATTCAAGAGCAATGTATATAACCTCAAATAAACCACAAATGACAGCACCAGCGAAAGTGGCGCCATCTGAGATTAGCTTTGCCTGTGGCTTCTCATTGAAGGTGCAGAATTTTAAAATATCCTCTTGTACTTACATGTAATGACTTAAATTATGTGAGTACAATTTTCAGCGCTCAACCGTGGTTGAACTAAATGCACGGTTTCATTTATTAGTGGAATTATTTCTGGATTATAAGGACTTTGTCTAATACTAATTTACAGGATGCCAGTAGGTAAATAATAAATCAAGGTGAATAATAAAAACACTTCAGGCGGGCGGCCATGAAGTTAACAGCGAGAAGTGTACACTACTTCCATTCGTTTATTTACTCAGACAGCTGCAATAACATTGTAGGGAGCTGAATTAAACATTATCACATAGTATTTCACTGAAATATAACGGGTACCAGTTATAGTCTTATTGACGTTCAATAACCTAGCGAATGTGATCAAAATTTGTGGTTTTCATTTAGTTTTTTTACGATGTTATTGGAGCGCAGATCAAATAAATACCTACTTAGACTGAATTTAGTGGGACAGCGAAAGGCCAAACTAAAAATTTACAAACAATGATTTCGGCATAAACCTAAAATATTGGGGATTTTGTATTTTAAATTGTATTAAGAAAAATAGAAGCATTATTCAATAACATAAACTGGTCTCATACATATTACGAGAATTGTACATTAAAAGAGTACATATAACTCATGTCTATATTATATATTCATCAACGTGGATAAAAATAAACCAGCCAAGTGCGAGTCGGTTCCGTACCACCACAAAATACAATACAAGGTTGTCCAAGTAACCGAATTACCAGTTATTATAACGCCTTCTAATCGTCGGAGTTATTTGCTACGCAGATACAGACGGACGGACAGTCATACAGAATCGTAGGCTTAGTAATAAGGTCCCGTTTTTACCCTTTGGGTACAAAACCCTAAAAGGATGGAAATGAGAACTAAAAGGAAAAAAGAGTTTTAGGTCAAATGACCTAAAACATCTCCACCCTACGGTTACCTAGAAGAGGCCAATCTTAGCGATAGCGTCAGCCGTTTTATCCTGTGTGTGTGAGAACAATAAAGAGTTTTTACCTATTTGGCTCAAACGAAAGCTGCTCATTCGAAGCTCATTCGAAAAGCTGTCGTCAAACGCCTAACGGTCTGTGATGGGAGCGTTATTATAGCAGTTCTCATTGTAACCTAGCCGTGTTTACTACCTTAGACCATACACACTACATCAAGTGAGCTGTGGTTATATAGATATGCATAGCCTGACGATCATAAAAAAGTTTTGCGACGGAACAAGAGACTGACAGAGGAGTTGATTGAATCAGACGTTACTTTGCGGGAGTTCATATACAAATATGTACATTTTTGTTTTAAGTTAGGTTAAATTAGCATCATTGAAAGAAAAAAAAATGTTTCGAATATTTATTATTCATATTTATTTATTAATTGACATATTTATTTAGAGTAAAAGAAAAACCCGCAAATTGCTTATTGCGCCGTTATAGCGGAAACACACTATGTAGAGATTCTTCAAAAAACAGGTTGAATTGTGTAGGTAAGTACAATTATAATTATGTATATAATTATAAGTATGTAGATGTATGTATATAAGTGGTTGCCTGGAAGAGATCGCTATTAGCGATAAGGCCGCCACTTGTGTAACTGTCTTTATTTTTATTTTGGCGGCCATTTCTAAAATATAACAATAATGGGTATTGCATAAGTGTCATCATCATCATCAGCCAGAAGCCGTCCACTGCTGAACATAGGCCTCCCCATTAAACCTTCCTGAACCTGAACGACAGCTTGCCTTTTGCATCCACTGGATGCCCGCGACTCTCACAATGTCGTCGGTCCATCTAGTCCTACCTACACTGTGTCATTATTACATTGCATAATTGTATTGTCACCAAAACAAGGTGTATGGAAAATTTCAGCAAAATCGGTTAAGAAGAACGAGTTCTAAGCTTGCAAGATTTGAACTAAACAAACTTACAAACATTACAACTCGCTTTGAAGTATTTAATTAAGTTCCTCGACACTAATAAGCGAAAACTCAAGGTATTTTATTAGTTTTCTAATCCACTCATTTGTCACGATTAAAAACAAATCTAGTTAAATACATAAAGTCTATGTTAACGATGCTCTTACACCGCAAACATTAAGAACGGCCGTAAACGGTCGGATGGAATCTCTTGAGATTATCGCTTGGTATGGCATATCTTGGAATATTATATCAGTGGGACAGTATATGTAGGGTTTCCATGTTAAATGTGTATTAGCATAATGACCTATGTGTTTTTTAATCCATTCTTTATTGCGAGGTTGATAACTTGTATATTTTGGTGAAAGCTAAAACAGAGCCAAACTTACCTAACATAGTGCACGATAGCACGGTGCAAAGGCAGCAGAAACTAGAATATAAAAATAGGCAGTCATGGGCTACCAACAGAAGTGAAAACTTAAATCTTTGGAATAACTGCCACATAAGCATGTTGGTGATGCGAACCTATAAGTTTTGCCCCTACCATAAATTTGGTAGGAAGTTTTCACTTCAAAAAATATGGCAAATATATATTTATTTGGTTAGTTATTTTAAGTTTTAGTTTTTAGTTATTTATTTAAGTTTTCGTTAATTTTCTGTTTTTTTAGTTGTGCATAATAAAGTTCAAAATATTCTCTTTGGCTATGTTTTTTTTTTTTTTTTTTTTTTTTTTTTTTCGGGCAAGTGCCTTTAATAACTAAACAAAATACAAGCTAAAACTAACACTACAAATACAGTTAGACTGCCCATAGACCGTTGAAGGTCTAAAGACAATCCAAATGCTCAAGCCCACTACCAGTTGGCAGCGTACCCAACATGCTGGCGGCCTTACCACGTTATGGTTGGTTGGTACATTTTATATATGTTTGTTCGTCACAACCATAATTGAACCTATTATTTGAACGTCATTTCAAACATCAAGGTAGTGTGGTTATTTTGTCATTGGTAAACTCTAACCCCCTTATTAATAAACGTGGAGTAGTCTTGGTATAGTTACGCCGTGTTTTGTCTTCTTCTCTCTTTCACATTTTGAACTCGATCGAAAAAGACAAAAGACGGAGTAACTATTCCAAGGCTACTCCAAGTTTATTAATAGGGGTATAAGATTTTTTTATACTAAAATAGTTATCTTAGGTAAAACTATTACCTAATCATCCCTCTAATGATACTTATATTATCGTACTAACGCAATAATCCGCTTTTTTATCCCATAGTTTTCCAGGATATAAAGTATCCTTTGCCCAATTTTCTGGTACACACTTTCTTTGATAAACTTTATCAAGATCGGGTCGGTCATTGAGTCGTTAATAAGTAACAGAATAACAGAAAAGCTAAGGAAATTCTTCATTTTAAATGATAGTGTGATATTTGTTGTCCAAGAAAAATAAAATGCTTATGGACCTTAAAATAGGAGTAACTTTGCTATCACATTAAAGTCCAGAAGAGTTATGCGATGGATCGTATTAATTGATGTTAAATATAAACAGATTTACAGGCACTTAGAGTAATCCAGCCTTATTACACTCGGGTGTCGCAACCTCGGCCCTGCTTCATGCTATTCACAAGTCCACAAGTTTCGATCAGATTTCTGTTTGCTCTATCTTACGTTAACATACACTGACTATATATATATATATCCGAACGCCTATTTTTCTCAATAAAACAAATTATTACTCGAATTCGACATTACGTCAAAACATTTGCTGGAAAATATCTAGAACGTACTAAACCAAAAAAAAAACAAGCCATGTTGGTGTTGGTATTTTCTATTAATCAGTGTTTAATATACTTTTATGCCAAACTTGTGGCATTATAATTTGTAAGTTACTGTCGCTGTTTAAATTAACAATCTAAATCATGGAATAGGGCCCTGTCAGTAATTACCCGTTTGGAAACTGGTAGTTATATTTTAATCTACTTCGGCCGATGGAAATAATTGGAAGTTTTATAACAGAGCTCACGTATAATGGCACTAGTTATCGGTATTGATGTCTGATAGTTGGTTTACCAATTGCTTGATTTTCTTTAACAGTATTTATAACTGCGTATAAAATTGCATATACATTACCTACCTATTACATAGTGATGTTAGGAAAATTGATGCTTATTGGCAAGCGTTTGAGCAAGTACAACAATGTTGCATTGCATGGTTGTACAATATTACATACTTTTTAACGCAACTGCAGTTTATCTGCTAGTGCAAATGAAATATAACTGCAATAGTAGTAAACAAAATTTATATAAAATATTACGTAGGTAAGGTTTTAAAGATAGGGAACAAATAAGTAGGTTGTTCAAAGGTTTGAGTTTAGAGAAACTCAAAGCTTTGACAGAGGCCAGACAGCTCAAAATAGTACAAGTAGGTAGGTATTAGTGAGATGTACTAAGCATAAATATATTTATAGATAGATAATAGAATTTGCATGCGTATGTAGCGATGATGGCTCAGTGGTTAATGAACGGTTAATGAGTGGTGGTGTGGTGGTGGTGGTTCTACTTCCATGAAGCAGGTGTGGTTTCAAACCTCAACAATGAACCTAAGCGAAGGAAAACATTGTCAAGATACCATAGCATGGTGATGGGTATTTTCTAGTACTCGGCTGGCTTGCTACCGTCAAGTTAAAAATCTGTCGCCAAGCATCTAACAGTGTGTTAAAGGGTCGGCAACGTAGTAGTGATGCCTCTGGTGTTACAAGTATCCATAGGCGACGGTGACTGTTTACCATCAGGCAGCTCGTCTGCTTGTTGCCAGATATAGCTTTTAAAAAAAAACGCACTTTAGAGCCAGTTCCCTTTCTAGGCTAGGTGTTTTTACCATCGATCATCAATTAAAGATCTGGTGAGTTGAGGATGCCTAGAGCTTGTCTGCTTGTCTGTGTAACATAACAAAATGGAACAAGTTAACCCAAATCATGTCAGCATCAAAATTAAATCGTGTCAATTTGTGTCACATATAAGACTCAAGCTATCAGAGACCTAGTTAAGCTAATGGCAGCTCTTCAATCCCACCCACGGACTGCCTGTAATTTATGAATAGTTTAGCACTGAATACGCCAATTGTGTTTACACCTACATCATGAAAGAAAGGCCTTTTGTAGACGAATTACTCATCCTACGGATATTTAATTAATCTTCTTTTAAGAAACTAAAATGCAACTCGTCAGTATTGCAATCCAACGCGACAATGCGGCCAGCATTTTGGGAATGGGTTGTTCCGTATTCATCCTTAGACGTGTCATCCTAGGTATAATGTCTTTTAGTCATCCTAAATTATATTCTTAAGTCATCCTGCGGGCAGTGGTCTAGTAGATAAGTGTAGTTTTAGATAATGATTTTAGCTTAGGTAAGTTCATTGCGGATTACTTAAAAGCCCTCTCACATTATAGGTATGACGAAAAAATAACGAAAACTGGATGTTTGGCTTTATGATTTTATCAAATAGAAAGATCTATAGAAAATTCAAGATTTCAATTCAATTCATTCTGTAAGAAATGAATCTGTAAAGTTTGAGAGTGAATTTCGTTAAATTACTAACATAAAATAAGCATTTTAAATGTTATAGTTTTCTTTATATTTTTGTCTTGACAATTACGGCTTTATTTTCGTTTTATGCCCGATAGTCCAGATACCTATACTATTGCATTTAGTTATACGGCTCTTAACTAAGAAAACTTTTTTTACTTACTGAACAATGCCAAGCATTTTATAATAACACCGTAATTTTATCCTTTACCCTATTTGCGTGACAAAATGAATTTAAAGCAAACTGAAATCTATAAAATTTTACTTAAAATAAGTTTCTCAGAATGTCATCATCACAAATTTTAATTTAAAGAGATTGCGGTTGCTCAACGTGAGAATGCAGTGTTACTAATTTAAAAGTGTCCATCTAAATGAAGTTATAACGTATCTTCATTAGGGCAAGTAATCGCGTTACTTAAATACTGGTTGACGCACCTGAACCAGTTTGTAATTAAGAATACATTTATATTCATTAAAAGGCATTAAAACTTTTCTCCGATAAACTTTCAATGCGATAGCTTTGGCTAAGTGGTTCGAGCTTACCTGCTTATGATATAATTAGGGGCGGAAAATAAGTCGCGTTAGCTTTTGAAGTTCGATTATAAGCCTATAATGTTCCCAATGCTGGGACACAGGCCTTTTCACAGAGTGAGAGAGAGAGGATGGGCCCTAATCCGCCATGTTGGCCCAGTGCATGTTGGTGAATGTCATAATGTTATTGTACATTTTGACGTTCTTGGACATACCGGTTTCTTCGCGTTGTTTTCGGTCACCGTTTTTAACCGATGGCATTTAAACTGCACATATTTTATTTAGGTACTAGATAAGTCATTGGTGCAGGGCCAAGGATCAAACTGGGTGCCGTCAGATTGGAAAGCGCACAGTCATGCTACCGCTCGGCCACCATTGTTGACTAATTCAATTCGATTCAATTCAGAAATTCAATGCAAAAGTTGTTCATAATGATGGGTTTAATAAACACTTTAATACACTCTTTCCACGTAACCCTGTATATTAGGAATTAGTAAATTAATATACTCAAGACAAAAAGTTGGCAACGTATTTGTGACGACTCCGGTGTTACAGGCGACGATGGCTGCTTACTATTAGGAATCCTTACTGCTTGTACCTGTACCACCTTGTGCTTGTACCACCAATGGCACAAATAAAGACTACTAATAACGATAAATGCCTACACCAAAATGCGTGAAATTAATAAGCAACATAAATATGTACTTCATTTAAAACGGCTTTGCATTAAGTAAGCCCCGTATTTTTTAAAGTGACTACCACGGTCAACGAAGACTTATTTTTTTTTTCAAGATACATTAAGTCAACCTTGACACAACGCCCTTTGAAAACTTGCATCTGTTTTGAATTTTGATTATGAATAGGTATGCAGGGGCCTTACGGACAACAGCTAATTGCGGCACCTAATCCGCTCAGTTGGAAAATCACGCGACCACAAACCGTCGATAAGGTACACGTTCGCGTGATTTTCCAACTGAGCGGATTAGGTGCCGCAATTAGCTGTTGTCCGTAAGGCCCCTGTACCTAAGTATTAAGTATGTTAACTATGTTGTTTTATTTTTTTTGCTCATCCAGTCATCGCGGGCTTCCATAGTAAATGCAGATGCGGCTTTGGAGTTCTAAGGTGCCTATGTTCAGCAGTAGATGTCTTCTAGCTGATGATGATGACGATGAATTGACTCAATACTTTATCATGCGTTCTCAAATTATTAGATAACAATTTTACTCCAAAATATCAGTCAATGAACCTAATTCCACAAAGATCTTTAATGTCCATTTAGTTTACATCTAAAAACTCCCATTAGCGTGATGTAACCGATGATTTATTGTTGTTCAGTGTTTCATTCAAGTGTCAAGACTACTTAGTTCACAGCAGAAGTACAAATCGACCAAATTATTTACAAAGTAAGCCAAACTATGGAACTTAAAACCTTCTACGGATGGCTATCAGTTTTCGTTGGAAAATACGGTGGTGGCTCCCTTATGTAACTCCAGCGATATGATTGTCGTACTCTAGTGCGAAGTCACCAGGACTGGTCAAGGCAACATTTTTGTTCTTACAATGTTCTAAGAGATTGTCGCTCAAACTCTGGCTCAAGGTTATGAAGGCAAATTGTCTAAATAACATCCTGAGGTGATCATACCTAAGTGTAAATCACTCGTTTATATTTAACGGTCGAGACAGGAAATGTCCAATAACAGTTATGCAAACAATAATTTTGGAAGATTAGAAACTTTATAGTATCAGAGAGCATAATGATTTTACCCGTATCTTTAGTCTAATGATAAGCTTATGCAGGAAATGAGAGGCAGATGTTGCGAATGAAACAATAATGGTTGATTTACATTTAACTAGTTACTGGATCTTAAGTGTGGCTGTGCAACCAGCTCTGTTGTAATTGTATGCCTGCTTTGATTTTATAGCCGTGCTAAGTTATTGGTAGGAATCGGATAGCTTGACTAGATTCCATTGGTTACAACAGCAACACTAGAATGCAGGATTACTATTATACAAGTGCCATTTCATGGTTTAATGTGTTCTTTTATTGACTACGTTTGTAGTAAAATTTAGTATAGGCTCAAGGAAGTTTTTGATTTTTGCATGTTGAGTCTGCTTATTGTAGGAGTTTGTCTTTTTACCCGACTTTGCAAAGCCATAACGAGGGTATTGTACTTAGCGTGTCTATATTTGTGTTCCATAAAGCCACAATTTTTATGAGGTGTCGATAAATTCGTATTGGTTCAAGGATAATGCTGGGAGACGTTATGATTAATAAATTCTACATGTAAAATGGGATGATGAAAAATAATATTGTATTTTATATATGGCATCATTGAATAGGTATTTTCAAACAAAAGTGAGGTTTAGTACATTGTTTTTGGTTCAGGTGTATCGTTTTTGCGAATCCGGCTAAAATATCATTGTCGGGTTTTTAACATTATTAAAGAAATAAACTAATGTATCTTTATCAGGCTTAGTTTTTTAACCGTTTTTAAGGGTTTTTTATACGATTTGCCGATCGTGAACCGTTTTTAATGATTAGTTTTTATTAATAAAACCATATCTCAAGGGTGGTCCCATTTAAACTTAAAGAAAATGGTCCACGTCGAGGAGTGGAAAATTAGGGGACAATACCCGTTTGTTGAATTAGAAGCAAAAAATAAAAACCAAGATCACGGCAAATGAAGTGTAAGACGTTCACGTGTCCCATAAAGATACCGTCTTACTACAAAAGATTTAAGAACGTTTTAGACATGTGTTTAACATATTTTTCACAGTGAAACAACTGCTAAACACATGTCTAAAGCGTTCTTAAAACTTTTGTAGTAAGACGGTTAGAGTTTCGATAGTTTAGAGTTTAGATAGCTCATTGGTCCAGTTGGTAGTGAAGCTGCCTTCTGAGCTTGGGGGCGTGAATTCGATTCCCACCTACGACAAACATTTATGTGATGAACATATGCGTTTGTTCTATATCTGGTTGTTAATATCTATTTAAGTATGTATTTTAAACTATATATGTATGTATATCAGTCTCTGGCAGCCATATCACAAGCTTTGCTTAGTTTGGGGTCAGATGACCGTGTGTGACAAATGTCCCGAATATTTATTTATTTATAAAGACGGTTCTTTTTTAAACTAATTAGTTTATGTTTACTCAATCACACAGACATTTTACACTTAGTTTTTGATACTAACAACTAACTTGGGATGCGTGACCAAAATGCTGGCGTGTTTCTGACTCAACGCATAATCATTGCCATTCAGCGTGGTAATGCCGCCAGCATGATAGGTACGCTGCCAACTGGTAGTGGGCTTGAGCATTTGGATTGCCTTTAGACCTTCAACAGTCTATGGGCGGTCTAACTGTATTTGTAGTGTTAGTATTAGCTTATATTTCGTTTAGTTCATAAAAGCACTTGCCCAGTAAAAAAAAAACCTAATTTGATGAGTACTTATATTTAATGTGGTCAAACTAAGTAAATAGTATTACTAAATTCCAAATTGTATCTGAATTTGTGATATTTTGGCTACTGTGGAAGAATTATTTGATTGTCTTCTTCAGTAAATGCTAGATATAGTGACTATCTCCAATATAAAGGAAGCATACGGTTAGCAAATAATGCGTTTGTTTGAGTCGCGTGCTCGCGGGGGCGTGCGGCGTGAATGGAGGCGCGTGATTCACTGAGCCCCATTCATGAGCGCGTGCGCATCATCCGCACAGATTCAATGCTACTTATACAATCTCGCGGCTGCAATGTGGCGCAAACCATCTGCTTGTCATTCACCTAATTGAATAGACACATAATATGACAGAACAGTTGAACTGGACGATCGTTCAAGAGTGTTAACTCTAATGACCGACATTTTCTCAATGTCAAAACTTGCTCAACATAATATGGCTGAAATATAAATTACAGATAATAAAGATTTTTGACAAGTATATCTTATTAATTAAAGATAACATAACACAACTAACAAATACAATAGCATAACAAATACAATATTGTACTGAATTTTCTTGCATTCGTATAAATTTTGATAAGATCAAGTTGCAATTATTTTTACTACTCTTAATGTGAACAATCTCCGGTCAGTTCATCGTACAGCAAATACTACGTAAGTATATATACAGTTCGTTTGACTCGAAGGCAAAAGGTTATGAGATTTCAACCCATAGATTTGCTGATAGCATTTAGCTGGACGGGTAATTGTTTGGTGAGCGGCTGAACAGGCTATTAATTTTATATAATGGTTTTAAGTCCACATTTAAGTAACAGAACGAGCTTCAATATGATGCTATTCAAAAGTTTTAAATACTTAATACAAAGACTGAGAGAGTTATACGTTTATTTTTCGTTGTATTTGGAAAACGATCCGGGTTTCGAATTTAATGTACTGCGTCTTAAAACATTACGGCATACTTTAAACCTTAAATAGAGATGGTATGGACTAAGATCAGGCTAACAATGTAGAAACAGGTAGGCTTACATGAGCTCCATAAAAGTAAATACATGCAGCGCCAAATGGTAATGCTACAGATATCTGATTAGCATTACTCGTAGATATATTTATTACAATGCAGTTGCATGGAAACAATCACAACAGAAAAGGAAATTATCCTGTTGAAATCAGCTTAACAAGGACCGCAGTATATAAAAGGCCGGGTTAGATAAGCAATATGTAAACAATAAATAGTGTAATAGAAATTCCAATATGTTTACAGTTTAAACAGTAAGAGATAAGCTCCCTAGAGCTAGGGCTCCGCCCGTACAGGCTAGCCAACTTGTCTGTAAAGTTAGCCAAATGAGAAAACTAAAATATTTCATGGCAGGATATCCGTTGTCTTAATAAAATACGTTGGTGGCTCCCTAATTGAACTCCACAGATAAATCGGTGGCAATGTTAGCCGCTTGGAAATCTTTCGCAATGTAAACAAGATCCGATTAGATCTGTCCGTGGATAATCTAGACTTATTTATTAACACCTGTTCAAGCCTATCCAATATTCATATTTCATTATAGGAAATATGTGAGTACAACGCACCTATAAAGGGACGGGTCTGTTTTCGTTCGAAGCAAAGTAGCACCTTGCTTGCGTTAAATTGTCGGATGAAGTTACGTGACAATTTAACTTGCGTAAGTTTCATAAAATCAGTAATCATCATGATGAAATAAAATGATCAAATAAATAGCGATGGTGGCTGAGTGGTAGCATGTGTGCTTTACAATCTGGCTGCACCCGGTTCGATTCCCGGTCCGAATTGAACCAATGGCTTATTTAGTACTTAAATACCATATGTGCAGTTTCGGTGCCATTACTCAACAACGGTGAAGGAAAACATCGTGAGGAAACCAATTGTCTAAGAACCTCAAAAGTTCAAAAAACATTCACCAACATGTACTGGGCCAGAATGGTGGATTGGGGCATATATCCTCTCTTTCTTGGGGAAAGCCTGTATTCCAGCAGTGGGGACATGATAGACTGATAACGAAGTGTATTAAAATCAATAATAAATACTTCTGCGAATATTTGATAATTAATTAGGGTTCAAAATAAAAAAGCGGAAAATCAACATTTCATCAACATAAAACTGACTGGTATAAAAATTTAAAATTCATAGCATTGTGTATGTTGCAAAACAAACAACATGCAAGTTGTAAAAAACTGTTTAATGTATGAGGGCGCGTTGAAGTCTTTTGTACGGGGGCGTCAGTTCTCATACTAGTTGACCGTCAATTTTCAAGTTCACGTATCTGTATTTGGTCACGACTACTTCGAAGGTTAGCTAGCTAATAATTGCTCCAATTTAATTATTAAACCCTGCCTGCGCCCTGCGACTTCACGCGCAACTATTTCCTAGTTCTCTAGCATTTTCCGGGAGTAACAGTAAAAATTCTAGGTGCGCCCCGTATTAAAAGTTTAGTGTGTATGTGATGTGGTGATTTTCTGTTTAATAGGCATGAATACAGTACCGAAATTATGATTACAATGAAGTAGGTTAGAAATGTTCTAAAAACTGTATATTGTTATTTTAAAAGCGAGAATATGTCACGATTGTGAAAACAATTACCATTTTAACCGACTTCAGGAGGAGGTTATCAATTCGACTGTATGTTTTTTTTTTGTATGTTTGTTACGCAATTACTCCACCAATTATGAATTCATTTTGATGATAATTTTTTTGTTTGGTGGGTCATACCTTTGGTCCCATATAAATTTTATCGAAGATCATTTAGCACTTGTTGAGAAATTAACAAAAACAAAAAAGTATACCTACACACCTACACCTTTTCCTTTAGTTCTTCTTTTGAGATTTACACAGATGACGTATTGTTTTTTGTTTTTTTTTTGACCTTTTGGTTTCTGATTCCCTTGAGCAAAAGTTTTGATATGGGCTGTCAATCTCTGTTTTAACAGTCATCACATAAACATTAGCTTGTAGCAAACAAAGAAGATTGTATGTATTTGTCAGGAGACATCATAATAATCATACCTATACCTACGCTAATATTATGTAGGTACCTATTCTTAAAGAAAACTACTTTATTGTTGGAAAGATTACGCAACCGTGTTAATTCTCATCGTGTGGGGTGGATTTAAAAACCTATATCATTTTTAGTTTAAGTTTGTACATGTAGGCATAGTCTTAAAGTCAGTTACTGTTTTTTTCTAAAAATTCATTATTTAAGTTCGCAGAAAGTTCAGTACTGTTCAACATCGAGACGTCACAAGTAAATGCCATCGCTGCGACTGTTCTTGGCATGAAATCAAATAAATGCTATTAAACACAAATTTTCTGTATAGAAGTATTTTTTTAAATAGTTGATATCTGAGAATATCGTACACCGGTTTTTGAAAATTCGCCATCATCATGCCTAATTTTACTTATCAAAAATCACTCTGTTAAATTGGTATATCGTATATCTGGGTAAGTGAGCAGCCCCATAAAGAAGGCAGCCGTCCAGAGATGGTTATCTCCTAACTAGCTGTTTCTAGTTTGCAGCTTGTCAATGTAAGCCGTGACTTTTACCGACGTGCTACCAGCAAATTGTGAAAAGTTAGTACACGGTGCACTAGAGTTAATTTAAATGAAAATATGTTGCGGACGCTAATATATTCTGTAAATATCGATAGCATCTTATATGCACTCAATATTAGTCCAGACTAACTAGATCTTACTTGAGTAACGGTATTTTAAGACTTAGGCAACGTTTTAGCTATTTTAAAGTCTTCCATAAATTTTATAGCCATACGCCGTTGGATGTAACTATGTAGTAAACTGCGACTAGCTTCATTTTTATCATATAAGATTGCACTGGTTACAGAAGCTAATGCACGAATGTGGCAATTTTACCGGAAAAGTGTGCCAAAAAGTCAGTAGTATTTCGCACAGATCATTGTAAAATGTTTGCTGTTCGGTTTACGCCCACACGCCATGTTTGTGAATGGAACATATAATCCAGATTAGAACTATAAGTATGGTAATATATATGTTAATTTAATAGGTTAATTTAGATTATTAACCAATAGTTCTGTTTAAAATTGTATTTAGCTGAACAACAATAATGGTAAATAAAAAAATCTTCGTTTAATTTTCTTTTGATAAAACATAACATACATTTAGGAGAGTATGCATTGAACCTGAATGATCTAAATCTCTACTGCCAATCTACTGCCAGGGCGGGCATCAAAAATGATACCCTTTCATGGTTGATATTCCGAAAACCCGAACGAAGCGGATTGATTCCACGTTATTGTGCGAACCACAAGACTATCGAACGCGCTGCTTGAATGGAGGTTCTCCAAATGGTACAAACTAGGTATAAGTAAGTTAAAAAGCATCTTCTAAGAAAGCGTGCTATATCATAGACCACCACCTCGTCTGTTGTTAATCGAGCGAGTCGGTGGTCAAGGGCAAGCATATTTGAAACAAAAAAAAATGTCCCAAATATTTACTTAGAACCTGGGCCTTTTCAGAGCCAGAGTAAGTATCTTCTAAGTCTGCGTGCTTCAGCTTCGATCATATCGTTGCTTACTAACAAGGAAGTTGATGGTCAAATGCGGAATTATTCACGATAAAAAAAACATAATATTAAATATACAATATCAACTTGGCACTAAACCAAACCTCTACGAGGGAGGCCTTTGTTCAGCAGTGGACGTTTACAGGCTGATGATGATGATGATGATGACTAAACCAAAATTGACTCTCATTGAATGGACGCAAGGGCGCTATCTCGAAGATTTTAACTCAAGACCACGTTACCATGGTTGGTTCTATACCTGAACTGACACCTCAGTAGTCAGATCGGCTTGTAATAAGCAGTGCACGCCCACGGAGCCAATTCATGAATGGATTCTACTTCCAAGCAGACCTCGGCGGTGACGTTACGTTGCGACAGCCTCGCCTACGTCGCACTGGAGGTCGCCAACTTTCATTCATAACTTCATAACGCCGAGCTGCAATCTCATAACGCGATAATTATCAAGGAAATAATACAGCTGATATGCAGAATGTCATTCCATTACACTGAGATTGCTTTAAAGTTTTACTGGTTTTTGAAGAAGATTAATAAAAATTAGAGTGCTATTTTTGTAAAATCTATTTATATGTTGCTTTATAAATAAAAATTAAATGCCGTTCGGTGGTAAGCGCATAACTTGAGAAAGGCTCGTCCAATTTGGTTATTTTATTTAATTTTTGTAATAGTACGAACAATGTTTTTAGGAAAATAAATATTGGAATGTTGATTTATTCAGGCGTTACTTCGCGGAAGTTACTTCTTCAAAACTACTTTTCTAACGAATCTCTAGTATAATTCCGCTTCTACGACGCTTCAAGTACAATAAGGAATTCGGGATAAATTATTTTACTCTATAGATATTTGTTAATGATGCTAATTTGATGAAATAATATATTATTTAAATAAATAAAAAAAATAACTTAACCTGAAACAAAAATTAATGAATTAAAAAAAAACGTATTAATTAAATTAATAAAAAAAAAATTGAACCTCAAGCAATTAATGTACAACGGCTTTAAATATAAGGTAATTTTAATATAAATGAAATAAACGCATAAATTACTAAGTACGGCACGGCAAGCAAGGAACGGGTATAATTGTTGAAAAAGAATAATTAGAAATAAATTAACTAATATTTGAATTTAAATGTGTAAAAACATACGATCAATGTTTTTAATTAACACGTGTTTTGTGTTTAGATTTTAAATTTTGATCTCTAAAGTTTGTATACATAATTAATTTTGTACTTGCAAACACAGTAGACATCAAAACCATGTGAATTAGGTAGATAGGACGCTATGAAATATTGAGAATGTGCTAAAGAGAAACACTTTGGACGGTTTGTTTTAACACTTTTCTGTTCATTTTTTTTACACAGGTAAATAACAGTACATCGGTGTTTATTTAATAAATTACAGATATGTAAATTTACTTCTATAAAACTAATACACAGTAAAAAAAAGTTCTGACTGCTGCAAAACATTAGAAATCTGAATTAAAAAAACGTTTCTTTTTACTATTTTATTATTTCATTATATTATATATAGGCTACCCAGCTTTGATCTTACGTTTAAAAACCTAGTAGCAAAAGTGATCCGAATTTATGGTTTTTAGTTGTTTTTTTAATAATGTACTGCATTTGTCAGGGATAAAATAACTTTGAGTGAGTATATTTAAATATCTCATCATGTTTGTTTCGCGAATACTGTGCACATATTGTAATCTCTTACAAACTATACTAAGTCTGCTGACATACAAAGAAAGAAAACGTTAAGTATAAACAGTCCATTAAACCAAGCCTCTATTAAAAGTTTTAAATCATAGCCGGACAAGTTCGGGTCGTCGATGGCGTCCAAAATATTCCCGTCGTTCATTGACACGTGCCAAACCTGTTTTCGGGCAAGTTTTACTCAATGGCCGCTTCCTTTGTGAGAGTAAACATATTCAAATGTTGCGATTAATTCATAGCTAGATAGTGCCTTGCTTTTATGAATGGAAGCCAATGTGCGTTTGTGTGGGTAAAACTCTATAACACGTGCACACACAAGCACCTAGATTTGCATACCCGCCAGCTGAGCCACGTGCTGCCTTCGTTTCACAGTTACCTCTTCAATATTCGAGAAGTTAATTTTAAATGTAAATGATATTTGAAAGTCAATAGTTTATAATGCAGCCAGGAAATGGGATCTTCAATGTTTGCAAGCTCATCTCCTCTTGTGCCACTAGAAGCGTCCCTTTGTATCCATGTTTGGTTTGTTTGAGGACTCTATATCAAAGCTAGGGTAAGGATAAAGAGCTAACCAGCTTGTTTTCTTAATTCACCTGTTTACACAAGCAGCATCGAGCCACATGGTGTCGTGACAAATAGCTGATACTGGCCAACATTTCATAATAGAATTCATCTTAAGGTGGGCCGGATCACATGTCATTTTCATTCTTTATTTACAATATTATTCTATTCATAGTATTTACAAAGTTATTTGTAAAACAATAACTGGCCAAGGGCGTGTCGTGACACGCATATATTAGGGTTCTATTTTCCGTAGCTTAAGTCATATAATTGTGGTCACAATCATAGTTCAAAATTGGTAGCTACAGAAATAAATTAACTTCAAAAAAAATATTTTTGTTATTTATTTAAGTTTTCGTAATTTTTTTGTTTTTTAAGTTGTGCATAATAAAGTATCTATACTTTAAAAAAAACCGTCTGCAAAAACCACAAAACACAAACATTCTAAGTTAATATGCCTTTACAAAGAACAAAATAATATTTTTATGCGGATTTTTAAGTCGGACGGGAACTATCAAATACTATCTACTATTTTATTATCAAATTTAGTATTTTATTTTTTTTTTAATTTACGCTGTATTTGTTTTTTCCACCCGACTTCAAAGTCCGTATAAAAGTATTAAAATTAAAATGTGACAGTTTGGACACAGTGTCTGAATATCTGTGTCCGAAACGTCAGTTAATCACTTTTAGAATGGGACCAAACCTCGAGCAAAAAAAACTGTTTGTTCCATACATTTCGTTTCATGCTTACGAATGTAATTTTTCAATAGGACTAGGCTCTAATCTAGTCTAGAGTGGCTTAGTACCAACTTCAGATCCAACAAACAAGGGAGATATGCCTCATCACAATTATCATTTGTGTTCAAATGTCTCCTTTTGTTCACTGTACCGATAAACCAACGAATTATATAATTGTGAGCTTAAGCGAGAACTGGGTCTAAAAATATTATAAATCAACGAAAGAGCGGTCTCTCCGTAGGCTCTCCGTAATAGGCTCCAAAACTACTGAACCGATATGAAAAATACTTTCACTGTTGTGAAGCTACACTATCCCCGGGTGACATAGGCTATAATCTATACCCGTGCGAAGATGGGGCGGACCGCTAGTTTTATATATAAATAGAAGTAGTCTAACTTAAAATAATGTACTGCTTTAATTTAACAAACAGATTCTTGTAGTTTAAAGCGTGGTAGTATAGACTTAACCTACGTCATAAACGAAGAAAAATAGAAGTAATAGTTGAGAGGCAAGCGAGTGAGTGGTAGTACCGTGAAATAAACATTTCACGTTTACGAAAGATCAGGCGACTGAAAATGCTTTTGTTTACTTAAGAATGGATACGAGTGGGATCACTCAATGAACCCACTTGAAAGATTTTTCTAGAAAAGGTAAAAATATCAGCAACTGCGCAATATCGTAGCAATGAATACTTATTTGTAACGATAACAATGTGGTTTGCAGACATCTACAGCGTGTCAAAAAAAACATATCTATCTTTATATATATATGAATAAATCCCTATTTACATTGGTCGCGCCATAACTTGAGAACATTACCGATATCATTCAACTTTTTTTTCAAAGTTTTCTAATAATTTGAAGAAGGCTTTTATGGAAAGAAAAATTAAGAATTTTGCGCGGAAATTTGGAAATTTTCTTGGCACTTCTGATAGTTTGCGCGTTTGATGAATGTGAATTCACTAAACAGCTTTATTTATATTTTTGGACATTCATAGCTAAGACAGGACACCGTCTGTCGGGTCAGTTAGCTATATTTTTTTAAACTGAATAATAGACTTACGTTTTACCGCCAACTAGCCTGGCAGCTATAACAGCTTGACAACGCTTGGCGGCATGGCTTTGTCCGGTAGGTGGTCTCTAGACCCTGGCCAAAGACTATCACCAGTATGTTGTCACCTGATTAGCACCATCCAAGGACCAAGTATCCTGGTTGGATAAGCGAGGGTAACTCAGTGCCCAAAAAAATCAGTACGTGTATTATATTCAGATACAAGTATTACTACAAACAAGTCAAAAATCAAACGTTACGAGCAGTGTCAAAACACAAAAAAAGTATCATATCACAAAAATGTTTAACACCCCTTTATCAGCTGACCACGGTGTCTCAAGCGAAAATCTGTCAAAGAAAGTGCTGACCTTTCAAGACTATTTCTGTGAATTCTCACCGACGCTTGCTACGTATAAGGCTGGACTCTTATTATCGCTATATAGCTATTATTAGTACAACCCCCAGTCGATACTGGATACACACCTCACGGATATAGCAGGGTTTTTGTGACATCCTGTATAAATGTATTTTGTTTCAAAACATCAACTTATTAAGTACTTTTCCTTATCTTTCTACCCACACGGCGAAATCATTTAATGAGAAAAAAACAACCACGCAAAAGCTCAACGAATCTATATATATAAAAGCGAAATTCACTCATTCACTCACTGATCACGAAATCTCGAAAACTACTTGACCTACGAAGCTGAAATTTGGCTGAATTTTTTTTTTGCGAAAGCGAATAAAGGGCGGATGAAATGAAACAAATGGGGACTGAAAGTTTTTATGAAAGTCTACGCGTACAAAGTCGCTGGCAACAGCTAGTGCCAAATAAAATCAACACTAAAACTAGAAACTTGAAATCTTTTACATTGTTTTCTATTTATCAATAGACTTTAAAAATAAGGTTCCTTAATCAAGTTTATTTTTAACCCTCGACGCAAAAAGAGGGGCCTTACAAGTTTAACGTGTGTATTTATCTGTTATCTGAGTATGTGTGTGTCTCTCTGTGGCATCGTAGCTTCCTAACAGCTGAACCGATTTTGATTTAGTTTTTTGTTTGTTATTAAAGGTGATTTGATTGAGATTGTTCTTAAATCTCTATCATCATCATTTTCATCCTGTGATTGTCCATAGAACGCCACTCTTCCCAGCCAATCTTATACAGAAAGATCCAATATCTACTAGAGCCGAGCTACTAGACGTCCAATGGTTTTTAAATCAGTAACCTTTATTTTACATCAGACTAGGCTAACGTGTGACAGCGATCTCGATGATGAAAAGCGATGATGCCGTCGAAGATGGAGCACCAATGCCTAGTAATAATCTATTGACCCTAGATTTGAACACTCCGAGATTGTAATGCTGCGGAAATGCAGACATAGGCAAGGCGCTTCATTGTTTTTCCGTTCTAATTGATAAAGAGGAGTCAAATCACTTGTTGTTGTTGGCTTGGTTCAGTTTATCCTAGAGCGCTCTGACACTTTACAATGAGCGAGGCACGAGTCATTTCCGGCGTTAAGCTTCACGATGGCGACGTGTCGCGACAAAGAAGAATCGCTGCTAATAAATAATCGTCACTTTCATAAACCTTAAACCACTGTCCCACTAGCCATGCTACTAGTAGGATATTGCGTGAGTAATAAAACTGGGAAATGCTGCAATAAGATTTAGTGTTACGCGTACCTTACCCATTATTTTGAACAAATATTTTACTTACTTTCAAGATACCACTCGGGAAAATCAGAAGAACTAAGGGAAGGGTAAACAAAAAGCTCTCCTACATGTAAGAAAACGTTTCATATTTTCATTAAAATAATTATATGCTTAGTTGACAAAGCAACGACAAAAAGTGTTGCAAATATGTATCGCATAAAAACAATTATCAATTAGGTAAGTATTTACGTACACTGTGCCTATAATAACAACAATAACATACAAAAAAACATAAATATTGTAGCTTTCATTTCAACACAACAAAACAATCGCAGGAGTTGGATGAGGTTTGCATGATGCAGAATAAAAAAGCGGCCTATGTCTAGTGCCTAGTGGGTAATTCAGTGTGATGATGACTTTTCAGCATAATTATGTCTTAGGTTTCACATTAACAACTTTGTCTTTATGACTCACCCTCAACTAAATAAAGCTGTGCTTGTGTGTTGGTGGATTAAAATTAACGCAACAAGTGCATTGCGCAATTTCGTTTTCAACTTTGGATTACTGAAACCCTGCAGCCATTAGATAGCGCCCACGGTCTTCGTATAAGTAAGTGTGAAAAGGATGAACTGACACAACAAACATTATTCAATATTATTTTGCAACATTCTATTTGTCAGATTTTTATCGTTTATTTATTATTTGGTGGAGAATTAATTGCTTTCAACTGAGTTCCAATTGCGTCTTCACTATTATACTGGTTGGTAGATTTTCTTTTTACAAACTTTTCTTTAACTTGCAATGGTTTTTTTTTAATCGGGCAAGTGTCTTTATTAACTAAACCAAATACAAGCTAATACTAACACTAAAAATACAGTTAGAATGCCCATAGACCATTGAAGGTCTAAAGACAATCCAAATGCTCAAGCCCACTATCAGTTGGCAGCGTACTCAGCATGCTAGCGGCATTACCACGCTGAATGGCAATGCTTATGCGTTGAACCCGAAAACCCGCCAGCATTTTGGTCATGCGTCGCATTAAAGTTTTTAATGCGACACGTAAATTTAATGTTTGTTAGTTTGTTTAAGCCAAATCTTGCAAGCTGAATTAGAACCAGTCCCTCCTTTTCACTGCAGATTTTGTTGATATTTTGCACATACCTTTAGTTCTAGTGACAATACAATATGCAATTCCCAATAGTGTAATATTTCAAAAATGGCCGCCAAATTAAAAATACAATTTAAAAAAAATTTAAAGCTTTGTAGTAAAAGCTTGTTTTTAAATAAAATCTTGGCTCTCGTATAAAAAAGTCGTCATAGATTGGACTGAGTTTTATAAGAAAATGGCTCTTTATCTTAGAGTACAAATATATTGTAAATTCGTTTCTATATCAGTCGTATTGTAGATTTAAACAATCTTGTTAATGTAAAAAGTCAAGTAAAAATCTTTTTTCCGATAGCATGCTAATAATAACAAGCACTAATAGTATCATAAATTGAATAGAAGTTACAGTTACAGCTTGTATGGCCATATTAACATCTTTTGGAAGTTAAAAGCTAAGAAGTGGTACGACATTATCAGTGAAACCTATAAACTCAGGGTCATAATGTCAACACAAACCACAAACATAAAATAATCCCTTCAATTTATGCGGTCATGAGTGTTGTTTTAAGACTTAGAAAGTCATCTCGACATCGCCACATCTAATTATGCAAATGGTTACCTTTCTGGTCATTGTTGGCTGTCAATATTGTCGTTTACGGAAGATAGTTGCAGTTGGTGTTGCCAAGTATGGCAATTATTATTATTATTGTTTATATTCTGGTATAAACAGCGTGCTGTGTAACTTTCAAAATTTGATTAAAATCTAAGTGAGTCTAGTTAAATTAAATAATGGTAAAGATCTGCTTAAGGATTCATACTAAAATTTGTCTATTTTACTTTTCATTGAATTTGTTCATGACGATTCCGGTTTTACTTTATCATGGGTGGCAACACCACACAGGAATATTACCACTGAAAATGGGATTAATTATTGCAAGGCAAATTAATATGTCTGGCAACATCACGTGCAAGCGTGCTAGCGTCTAGAGTACGCTCGCGCCGGCGCCAAGCTTGAAAGTGCTATCCCAATTTTTCCGTTTCCATATCATTAGCGGGCCGCATTCGACACAAAACACATTCGACCGGTTTTTATTATGTATTTATGCAAACTAAACGCGACCGCTGGACTGAACCTAATCGCACCGTCCAATCGTAATTGATTTCGTTATCGAAATGTGTGCCCGACCATGTTTCCATTTTGGATTTAATTACCTGTATCGAATTTTGGTTAATCATTTTATGGACTAATTAGGAGGATCATCTATTAATGTTAACCCATAAAAAAACTGATTAGAATAAAATTATAATAATTTTCGTCATTAAATGACACGTATCTTAAAAACACATTAATTATAAAACAAGTTAGTCGTTTAACCTTTCTATTGGTACCTATATCGACCCACGATTATTAAACACTTCCGTTCTTTTCAATTTTCATTAACAAGGGAGTATTGAGACATCAGTCACAGAAGAGAAAAAATTTTCGTTTAAAATAGAACGGCTACTTCTCTTTTCTGTGACATCAGTCCCTAAAAGAGTCTGTTGCACAAGGTATAAGCGATTGAAGTTTGGTAAAGAAAACCTCAACTCTATGGTCACACTAATTACAAAACAAGTCAATGAGAACAAACTATTTAGCGGCATTTCCTCCTACGAATATTTAGATCTTTTATTATCATCACCAAAACCGTACTCATTGAGACATCAAAGCTTCTCAGTATCTCTTCTGTTACATCAAACAATTCACACAAATTATGAAAAACTAGCAGTGCCTCGCGGGTTCACCGGTTCTTATACAGAAAACATCACTTGTTTAGGATAATAATTAGCCTGTTTAATCTAACTTATAAACTTCCACATACCAAATTTTATCCAAATTTTCTTAGTAATTAGACAAATACACACACGCGTAAACTTCCATATTCCTTCTCGCAAATTATATGGATCCACTAACATTTCTTAAGTCTTGAGTTTGTATGTTTTGGAGAATCGCATAGAATCGGATGACTAAAACTAGGAAGTACAACTAGAATTGGTCGATGCGCGCCCGTGGGCGGGTAACGGGATCTTACGGCGCCACTCGTTTGTTGCAAGTACCAATTCGCGGTGAAGCCTGTTGACTTGCTGAGTGCTGATATTGGAGACAGGAATGAGGTACGTATTTATTTGGATAGGTGTATGGTTACATTTACAAATCTTGAAAATACTAAATTATTTACGTACTTTTATAATCTTTTAAGAATAATATTAGGCTCAAAAAAGGTCAATCTACTAGCGATAGTATACAATACAATACAATACAATACAACTTTATTACACACCGAAAAGAATAGTTAATAGTATAGTTAATCTTAGAGCTACCATCTTCATCATCATCATCTATCTCTTTTATTCTTCTTCCTCCTTCGTTCTTCCTTGTCTTGTTTGTTATTACTGATGTTTTACCTGCAACATAATATAATGTAATTTGTCATAATAATTCCGAATAATATTTATTTTTGTTATTCTGCTGAGCATATCTTTCTTATGCTGAGGAATCTGGCCCAGGTGCTAATCAGGTCCAGTTTCTACCAGCAATTGACAATATCGTCAAATGAATAACAGACGCTTCGTCACCTTTATTTGGGTACACTCGGCACAGGACTCAGTCACAATCCACCTCATAACTGCAACAAGAGTTATACACAACAGTAAATAAAATAGGTAAATTTGGATTGCCCTGAGCGAGGTTTAAATCTCCATACGTGATTTATCTTTGACCCACAACTTTATCGATGCCCTAAACTTTAGTCAGAAAACAAGTTTCCTCATTTCCATTGTTCATTGGCGCCACATCAATTTCTAAGCTAATAAAATCAAATATATCCACGTAGCGACAGGTCGCGAGACGGTTGTATTGGCGTGGCGGAGAAAGAGTTGATTTCGGCGCCAAGCAGCACAATCAAACTTTACTGCTACTGTGTTTCCATGTATCGTGTGTCGCAACAATCAATAGCGGTTCCACGTGAGCTTAGCGGCGTATTCACACTTAGTTACAACAAACAAAATATGCAACAGCTTTCCAAAATCCTACTAGAGATTGATAAGTTTGAAGAAACTTATGAGAAAATACTCTGTACAGTTTTTAGATAACCTAAACTAAAAAAGAAATTGTCCATAGTACTAGAAGATAATTAACGTTTTTGTGTCGGGCGCGACGTTTAATCTCCTTATGTAAAGTGACAATGTTGTCAAAAATGCATTGCAAATTGATTGAGAACTAGTTTTCGCATACATCAGATCAAACCAGGTATTTTCTAGAAAGATATAGAAGGCTGGAGTGAGCACAGCGCTTAAACTGCAAAGCGTTGATATATGGCCGGCGCCCACACGTACCACAGCATCTTTGCACACATCTCCATGCCCGCATAAGGCTAGTGATTACGAATATAGGTCACAGATCCATTGACTCAGTAAAAGCTTTTTCAAGCTTTGTTATTTCGAGGTTACCATTGCAGTTTTCAATCGGGTTTCTAGAAGCTCTCACTTGCTGAAAGGTCACAAGGAAGTTTTGGTAGCACCAAATTTTCGTCAATATTTTTTTTCATTCATAACACATTATTTTTATGTACTGGCAGTTATTTATAAAATTAGTTGCGCTCCGCGGTTTCACCCGCGTAGTGATGAAAAATGGCGATGGTGATGATGAAAAGTATAGTTCCAGATCTATATACCCATGCAAAAAATCGGGTCGATCCGTTGCTCTGTTGCTGCTTGAAAGAAAAACAAACAAACCAACAAACAAATACACTTTCGCATTTATAGTATTAGTATGATATCGTATCTGAAGATCACTTTTGAGTGCGTTTTTTGGTTGCACCTTAGTGACTTTATTCATGACGCGACGCTTTATCGATTTGACTGTCCGTCCATACGAACCAAACTATACGTCTTATTAGTACACGGTGAACGTACTGCAATCCCCAAGCTACCTGCCAAGCGTGGGGATTATGGCAACACCCCTCTCTAAGAGGGAGGCCTTTGTTCAGCAGTGGACGTTTACAGGCTGATGATGTGATGTGATGAAAAAACCATGTAACTAAAATTCCCAGGGAGTTTGTGACCACTTACAATAATTATATTTATATAATAATAATTATATAGGATTATAAGCACGATACATTTACGATAAGCTTCATCGTAAAATACCTATTTATTTTGCAATTTAGTTTCAAAGTATGAAGCAAGCACATTTTACGATAAAACTTGCCGTCATCATATTGTTTTATGTTTTAAAACGGTTAGTACTGGTTTGAAGTCTGAAATCTTCACAGAAGTTTATCATGATGTTCTTCTACTATAATAAAAATCATAATTTTTCTCATAAAATAATCATGACAATATTCAAATCGCGAAAGTTTAAAAATTACTATGACAATATTGCATTTGAAATGGTGTTGCTGTTAAAAGACACCAGATTGTGTCATAATATTTATTTTGTTACTTGCTGCGCCCCGAGGTTTCATCCGCGTGATGATCAAAAACATTGATGATGATGATGATGATGAAAAGTAGGCTATCTATTTTTCAAATTTCATCTAAATTTGTTAAGCCATTTCTGCGTGAAGGTGTAACAAACATACACACAAACTCATACACAAACTTTCGCAATAATAATATTAGTGTGATTTTACTTGTTATCGCATCGTTGCTTTACATCAGGCGAGTTGGCGGTCAAGCGCATGCCTATTATTAAATATTAAAAAAACCCACTACAAGCATGTATTCCACCCTAATGACAACTGGTACAATAACACCTTATGACGTTTTCTTTGTGTACTTTCTGAAGCGTAACAAGAGAAGGGCGTCTACAGATCGGTAGGTACAAGTTTTTATCAAACAATCGTCTCATAATCGAGGTGTCGTAATTGCACATCGTAATGAGCGGGGGCGTTACGTAAACAAAGAGTTGGGCGGCCCTACCAGTAGCGCCTCCTACCTCCCCCTCCCTCTCCGCGGCACCCCTGACACCTGCGCAGGCGCTTTTTCGCAATCAACACGAAATTCGGCTCGAGGTTACGCGACGGCGACCGACGCCGACGCTTGGCGCCAACCGAAAACTGTTAATTCATCGAGTGGGATAAATGATTACCACACATTTTTTATGACAAAATAGCAGCGATTGTTTAGTTGTAAAACTTGGGGAAGTTCACACTTGGAGCTAAGCTTTACCATCTCTGTCATAAAAGGGAAAATACAATCTGGGAACTGTGAATTAGAAAATATTTAAATGGACGTAGAATTTAAGTAATATTCGGGTAACAAATCAAAAAACTTAATAAAACAAAAGAGACGATTGATAATCTAGAACAACATATTAGACCAATCAAGTATCACGGATAAAAAAAATTACCTTAAAACAACATCAACCTGAGGCTGTTAATAGAGTCTTTAAGGGTCGGCAAAGTATCTGTGATGGCCCTGGTGTTGCGGGTATCCATAGGCGACGGTGATCGCTTACCATCAGGCGGCCCGTCAGATTATTTGCCACCTATGGCATAACAAAAACTCCAGTCATCCAGTGCCACTACTAATTACGTTAAGTATGAACCAAAACCTGCCATAAAAGGCTTTCAAAGGAAATTGGTGAAGTAAACATGAATGATTTTCATTCATTTACATTTCACATTAACAGGGAAATATTCTTTAAAACTCGATGCTAAACGCGGCCACATATGGCGTGGATTCGGAGCGACACTAGACAAATATATCGCCTTTTATGGCCATGGCCGGCATTAACTATACTGATTGGTAAATAAACAGAGTAAGGACCTAAAGCTAAAGGTGAATCAGCTTCGATCGTATGATTAGACGCGATTAGCATGCGCTCGCGCCACACTGGGGTCTACTATGAGTTGAATATTTTTTTTTACAACTAGTCGGGCCCTCTATTTCGCCCTCGTGGATTACTCTTTATAACATGAGCTATATGCCAGTGAAAGTTCCGTCAAAGTCGGTCCAGCCGTTTTAGACACACACCGAAACCTTTGTAGAAAAAATCTTGAAAAACGTTTTGTAAAAGGACAAACGCTTTCAATAAACGTTGCAATCAAAGTGATGATTTTCATACGTCAAAAGAACTTGTATATTAAAGTAGTCGGACTTAAGTCATCATCATCAAAAGCAACCACTTCTGAACATAGGCTTCTCCCTCAGAACGCCAACTTAAGTACAAGTAATTAAATAAAGTACCTAGATCTACGAGTCTACATAACATACGTAGGTAATCCAATTCAATATAAGAATCTATATAATTATAAATATCAAACAAGATCAAGCTTCATAGCCAAATCTTGTATTTTTTTTCACTTTAAAAATTTCATTTTCAATTCGGCATCATATTTTTTTTCATAAAAGCTCGTAAGTTTTTGTCGTCCCACATTAAAACGAGAGTAACCCCCGGGTTCTATTCGACCCACGTGGGAGGTGGGAGGACCTCTTCCATTGTCTTACAACGCGATAGCATTATAATAGCACCATTGCACACTATTTATGTTAATCTACTTGAGAATTCAATTTGTCTATTGTAATGTATTCCCGAACGGATATTAGTATCCATGATACATTTAGTCGACAACCTGTCAACGAGGATGGGCTTGTTTTCGCCTCCTCGCTGTTTCAGTATCGAATAATATTATGTTTTTTTAATGAACAAGTGCCTTTAATAAATAAAATATATAAATAAATATTCGGGACATTTTTTCACACACGATCGTGTGACCCCAAACTAAGCAAAGCTTGTGATATGGCTGCCAGGGACTAATATACATACATATATCGTTTTAAATACAAACTTAAATAGATATTAACAACCAGATATAGAACAAACACAAATGTTCATCACACAAATGTTTGTCCTAGATGGGAATCGAACCCACGCCCCCAGGCTCAGAAGGTAGGTTCACTACCAACTGGACCAACGGGCTATCTAAGTAATGAAACTTAACATAAACTAACTGATACTGGAACTGTAAAGTTCAACGTGGCTGCTTGCCTATTTCTAAACCGAATTTTATACTTATTAGTTTAGCCGTTGTTGAGATGGTTCAGTAATTTAAGTTATCCTACAAGAACCTTATACATTTTTACGGGATAAAAAGTAAAGTTTGTGTTAATCCAGGGTATAAGCTACATCCATACCAAATTTCATCTAAATCGGATTAGTAATTTCGACGTTGAGTCCAGCCAAACTTACACACTTACACACAAACTTCTACAATTATAATATTAGTAAGATACATTGCAGGTTAAATAAAAGTATAACCCGTTGTGATAATTCAAACGATTAAGCTCACTACATAAGTTAGCAGTGTACATACCCAGCATACTGGCGGTATTACTACGCTAAAGGGTAATAAGGTAAGGTAGGGTAAGGGTAAGGGTCCTATCTAATCTAATATTATAAAAGCGAAAGTAACTCTGTCTCTCTGTCTATTTGTTTGCTTTTCGCGACTAAACGGCTAATCAGATCATAACGAAATTGACAGAAAGCTAGTGAGCATCATAAGAATGGACATATGGTACTTTTTCTTTCAGAATGCGGAAAATCTGGGAAATCGTGGTTGGCACCGCAGCATTCAGGTAGTATCGAGTAGGTACGTAATATATATTGGGTATTTAAAAAAAATATATTATGTGTAACCAATTTAATAAAAAAGATTACCTTAGCTTACTTAAAATCATTTCTAAATTCAGTCTAAGCACTAATTTGCTCTGACAGCTGCAATAACATAAAAAAACTGAATAAGAATATTTTCGTATAAATATTTCACTGAAATAGGTAAGTATATCGGGTACCTGCTGCAGTCTTACGTTCATAATCTAAGTGATCAAAATTAGTGGTTGTCATTCAACTTTTTACAATGTTATTGCAGCTGTCAGAGCAAATAAAGGCTTGGACCGTGTTTATGTACACTACTCAAACAATAGTTTTTAACTAACCAGCTAAATTAATGTCTATATTCATATATTTATTCAGATATAATTAATTTTTATTTCAGGTTAGGTTAAATTAGCATCATTGTCAAATTTCTGTTAATTGATTCCTGATTCCTAATTGTACTAAATACGACGTTAAAGAGGAAATACACTAGAGGTTCGTCAAATAAAACAGTTTTGAAAATAAACTTCCGCAAAGTAAAGCCTGATTCAATCAACTATAAATAACAGCAATGATTCGCAACTCGAATTGTAGAATCATGAAATATTACAATTGGAGTTATGATTTGTGGACACGGTAGATAAGACTCTCCATTCATAATAGAGTACGGGTCATGGCTCGCCCTGACTTCCATTTGTTCATATGTACGGCATCCACGCAGGCGCTAACAGCATCCTGCCTCATTGTTACCACGTCAGAGTAATAAATGGACGCACAGGACGATATCATCTCGAACGAATACCTTTCAGTGTATCAACATTGAAATGATAACCGGCAGTGTGAGTGAAACTGGGACCGGAGCGTGAGGTATCGCCGGTCGCACCTCGCGGCGCGTGCGCTTCTCCGCTGACCGTTTTATTGATGCCGGCGCCACCGACAACTTTCACGTCTCGCAGACAAAAAAGCTCAAATTGGAAACTAAAATGATTTTTACAACTTGCTCCCGACGGTAACAATCAAGTCGGGAGCCGATCGCGAACGCCTATTACCTACCTATACGTGTCGTAAATTCCGTGAGCGAACGGCCACTTAACGCGGGAGCGATACTTGGAGTTATTTCGGCTGTTTGCTCGTTACAGCCGAGTAGGTACTTCTAACGAAGGCACCCAAAAACGTTCCCACAGTCGTCGATCACCGCGGTAAAAAACCAAGTATCTACGAATTAACACGTCCGCGCTTTGTGTGTGTATGAAAACACTCGGTGGCCCCGCGGAGAGCCCTCGTGGTGACCGAGAGCTGTCACAGCAGCGTCAGCGCCGACGCCACGAGCGCCCGAGATCGCGCGTAAGATAGTTGTTCGATGTCTTTAATTTACTTTAATTTTAATAAATACTTGTCTACTCATGTTCATCGCAGCGCGGTCTCAAGGGTCCTCATGGAAATGACAGCCAGTCACCGACACAAATATTAGTATTCGTTTACGAGACTCGTGAATAGACCCAGACATGAATGAGTTGTCACTGCTTTCAAAGTTGTGGTCACGGAGTTACAAAATGCACAATAATAGCTTGGAATGTACCGGTACGGTGGAGGGTCCGCGGTATAGCCTTCATTAACAGGGCAGTCGCAAGGTGCGACAGTTGCGCTTCTCCACTAATTCATTGCTCAAACATACGAAAGGAGTACGTGTGTGAAACTCAGTCCAGTTCAAATCAGACACGATCGTTAACACGGAAAGTAAACTCCGGTTAATCTTTCACTTTGTACCGCTTAGAGAGAAATTAACAAAGAAATGCTACGCAAACATTCGCTTTAGAGAGGCATTAGCAAGTTCCTTCGCCGATTGCGGAAATTAACGTTGAGCTTCTGTTGGTAAATAAAACGATCAATTTGTGTTAGTGTGCCATGGGAAATTAATCTGAAAGTAGAAATCTCTTTGTGCTCGGGCGTGCTGTTCGGTAGCAGAGAATATTGTTCACTGTCTACTCCACCTCGAACTTAATTCACTGATATGACATGGAATGTGAGGCTGGGCAAACTTCCAGCATGCTAATATAGAATTAAAATGTAACTAGTTATTTATATAGGTTTTGAAATGTCAGAAGCTTCTCACACTTGAATGAGATCTCGTCGCACTCATTCTAATTATATTTAGATAGTAGAATATTATTAGTGAGTAGAAACCGTTGAAGGTACAAAGTTACTCATAGTATTGGTTTAAGGACATGGAATATACTCTTACTTGATCATAAAAATAATTATGAAGAAACATGTTTCAGGTTCTAAAGCATTGCAGATGTAGCTTTAAAGATAATAAAACTGAATTAGATATCTTATCCACAGATAAAATAAACAACTTGTAAGTACGTACTTACATAGAGGACAATAGATGCATTGAGAGCTTGCATCGTATACTACAATCAGAGTGCAATAATACAAAGAATGGGCGACATCGAGCGAGCGTGTCCAGTGGGCGCAAATAAATCAGCATTTGCCGGTAGATGGACGGTTTAATTATTGATTTATTGGTCAGGGAGCGCTCGCAGGCGCCGGCTAATTGGTGCGGCGCAGACTCGCGTGACACCGGCCCGCGCTGCGCTCGAATTATTGAGACAAAATCGTCCAATATTGAACACGACCGCGCATGACTTCGTTACGCTTATCACAAATAATATATTAAACCTCTAGGACTTTATTACGGAGTAGCCGGAGTTATGGACGCGGCGCGCGGTGCAATGCAAGTGGAAAACTCGATATTGCAACGTTGCTGCGGGCAGTTAGATGGATGATTGTTTAATTACTCCACTTCTACTGGTAATCGTAAGACACGCAAAGCTATAAACATGAAATTGATACGTATCTATGTACTTATTGAAATGCATAGTAGGTATCTATAGTATTTACAGAAACAGAATTGAACTGGATTTAATTCAAATTATACTTACAGCATTTTACAAGGTTTTATTCAACTTGCCCTTATATAGACTTAGCCCTTATACCTATAGCCCTTATCTAGTCCAGTTAACCTCAACAGATTGAGTTGAAGTTTGGCATACTTAGGTACCTATGTTAGTTGGGTGATAATGCAATGTTATGGTACCATCGAGCTGGTCTGATCATGAAGACATAAGGTCGCCATAGAAACTCCTAAACGAAACGACACCGACGTAACCCCGTCAAGTTTGGGTTCGTTGGAATTGTCTTCCCAAGCATTTTGGTCCTAGATATTAAATTCAATATGGTGGACGCTCCAAGATTGCGGACAAAATGGTCTTATCTACCAACATGATATGAGTATCAAATGAAAATGTTTGCTGTGAAGAATACGAAAAGGCTTGTTTTAAAAAGTATTATATAAATGAACTTTTTTATTTGATAATCTACTCATAAAATATACCTAGACAAAACAATCTCTTGCAAACTCGTTCACTTCCTGTGTCACACCACAACACACGCCTCTATCTACAGATGAAGTTTAACGACTATTTTTTGTTATAGAACCAGTTCCACCAGTAGGTTTGGCGGTGGCGAAGACTCATGTTTAAAGAAACAAAGCTCCAAAGCTCGTAAGGATGTTTGCCCGTCAAACTCGTCCACTTCCTATGTTCTACAATTATGACTAAATAAAAACTGGTCATGCGGGTTGTGACTGGCGGTGGTTTCGCGGGTCGCGGTGAACTTTACCGGAGCGTCGGTCGCGTCGCGCCGCGTCAAGTGTGGAGTCGCTGGACGGCGATGAACTGAACTGTGGACACACTGCGCCGCTACAACAAACACGCGTGAGACTCGCACAATGTAAGGATTGTGTTATACATAGAGAAAAACAGTACAATGCTAAAGTCGTTTTACGATATAACACCGACTACATAAAATTTCCATGTAAATCATTAAAAAAAATGGAAAAAAAGAATTATGCTAGATTGAGAAATTCATAGGTAGAAATAGCTAAAATTGCATGTTCTCACTATAATATTTTCGCACATCCATTGCATAATTAAAGTAGAAGCACGCAGTAAATAAAATTTAAGGTACCTCACCTTTTATTTGACTGGCAACCACACCCGAAAAATAAGCGAATTGTAGCTATACCCACCTACAGTAACGATATAAATTATCTTTGCTCACCTAGCATATCTTGAACTGGTGCTCTCGTCACCGAGGGACATGCAAGCACTCGGCCCCAGTTTCAATATTTTAGTAGCGACGCAACGCAAACACGACTCCTTTGTAGGAGGTCATACGTGTGTAAAGAGTTTCCGCGTCTCGGGGCTGCTTAGCAGACTCTTTGGACAAATATTTTTTTGTTCTCCCATGATCACTATTAGCTGAGGCCCGACGTGTTTGTTTGCCGTGGCCGTTCACACACTGTGTGTAGCGTTTGACGATGATGTGGTACTACGTGACATGACGAGCTGCAAATGTTGCGATCGACTTGATAGCCTAATAGGATCAGTAGGTTATAAACATTGTAAGTAGGTACATTGTTAGACATGTCCATTTTGTTGCCTTCGTTTTGCTTTTTTTATAAAAAGAGTGGTAATCAAGCATGCTGTCGGCGTGATGGTAAGCCGTAATTGCCACTTATGGATGCCTAGCATCGTTGTCGATACTTTGTCAGCCAGTACTTTTAAAACACTCCATGTTGGAAGCTTGGCGGGAACGTTAACATTTCTTCACGACGCACTGACCATTTCTCAATAATTCTAAGTACGTTTACTTTCAGTAAGATTGTGATATACACAGGAACGTTCACGAATGTTGTAATTTATTTTCTCAGCACGTGGAAATCGTGGAAAACTATTTATACTACATCCGACAATTCTTTTGTGTGACACCGGAAGTACGCAGCTATGTTTGTGTACGTGCTCTATTTTCATTCTAAGTAATTAGCACTAAGTCTTAAATCACGTAAGAATTTCGCGTGATCTTTAAAAATACACTAGTTTATATAAAGGTGCTTATTCAAAAGTGTATTAAAAAAAATGCGTAATGTTATTTACTTGCTGAGCATATTTAGTACTTGAGGTTTTTAAAGATCTGTTACCAGTTACTGAATAACCATTAACAACAGATAGTATCAGATCTTGTTGAACGGACGGTAGTTGTCAACACACCGCTCAACAGCATAAACTCTTCACTGGAACAGATAAGCATCACCACCGGTTCAAATCACAGATAAACAAATATTTTGATTAGACACTCAGCCACAAATTATAATATGATACAATCACAAACACACAAGACGATAAAGTTCCAAGAAATAATTATGCTGGCACTTTCTCGAATCGAATAAAATAGCAGCAGTTGCAGAGGTTATGCAGAAAATGACCTCCGATGTCACCGTATATCGCTGCTATACCAGATTGTAGGGTCCAAGTTTGTACCAGTTTTATGTGTTGACGATAACATGGTATCTATAGGTTATAAAGTTGATAATAGTCAAAGGTGCAATAAAGAAACTTGAGCGTAAACAGCCTATAAATATACATGAAATTATGTTTCAACAAAATTATTATCACATTTTGTGTTCGACAAGACCATCAAGATAAAACTCTGTTAAGATTGTAACGAAGAGCTTTAGAGGTACTGACGACAACGTTTGTTATGCTATATTCTTTGGAAATGTTTTGTTTCTAGCTGATTTTTGAGAATGGAGTACCGTTACTTACCTCCTGTACCTACATACTGACTTTAATCAAGGAATAGTTCATCATCATCATCATCAGCCAGAAGACGTCCACTGCTGCATATAGGCCTCTCCCTTTAACCTCCACACTGAACGACACCCTGCCTTTTGCATCCACTGGATGCCCGCGACTCTCACAATGTCGTCGGTCCATCTAGTGGGAGGCCAAAGAATAGTTATTAGGTAGGTACTAATGTATTTAATCTAGTACATATTTGACAATTGGATATAAGTGCTTCATGTATTAGACAATGCTGTCATGACGAGGGTGGTAAGAAAGTAGTGGATGGGGGCACAAAACCAATTTTTTTTAAAGATTAGAATTATATACAAAATGTTGTATAAGTGGTATCCGATGTGTGAGGGAGTCATTTGGTATACATATGATTATATTTACGTCTTCCGCCTATTATGTGATTGAATAGTATGATTTGAAGACTCAAATATACACTTCCACAATGTAGATGATAAAATTAAAAACTAAAATCATTGTAATTTTTTGCTCAGCCGTCCGTGAGTAATATAGTAGAGAGGTGCAATAATGATAACACTAGGTAAGTTTGACAGTTTCTTTGTAACTTTAAATTAATCGTAATTATTTTTAATTGATCACCGCTCGGGGCTACCAACCACTCGCAATGTCAACGTGAGTAATTCATTCTTGAATTCAACCTGCATTATAATTACCGTTCTCATAAACATAATTGATCGTTACTGTACTTGCGTACTCCAATTATTCGCCTCTAGGGACAACTTTTATCGAATCGTTCTATCGATAATATCGCTGTACAAACGACAAGTAGGTATTTATTTCTTCTTAAATGCAGATATGAAACGTATACTTAAAAAACAAAAGGAAATAAAGTATGTTTTTTTATTATTACTCTAAAATGTGTAAATATGTTAGATAAACTCACTTCCGTTATGACTGAACAGATTTGAATAACATTTGTATGGATAGCTGATATTAACTTTTTTCTTGAATAATAGGCATATTACGCTTTACTGCCACTTCGCCTGATGTTAAGCGATGATGCAGTCTACGATTAAGCACGCTTGCCTAGACTAAACAGACACTCGCGACTTGAAAACACCATGATTGTAAATATCGAAGAACACTCGTTCAGGCAGTGCATTCCACAGTATAGCGGTTTGCACAATAAAAGTGAAATCGTGCTCTGGATTAGAATATAAGTTACTTTTTGTCCCGGAAATGGACAGCTCCCGTATTCGTCTTATGACGTCTCATTCTATTAAGTAGTAAATTTTTACTCATCCTAAAATTTGAAAGAACCTATTTATTACTCAACCGTCTACATTATTTCAACTAATTTTCTTGTCCCATCCAAAAAGTATTCGTTACGCATAAGCCAATTTCGATATTTTAAGCAGTTCATTTCACCTACAAACATGTTTAGGTATGTAGCAGAACACGGTTGTTATCGTAGGACATGAATAAACCCTATTCATCGTAGCATAAGTACCTAGCATATTATTTTTATCATCATTTTTACTAGCTATGTACAAATTAGTCAATCAGTCATAACATTGTACAAAATACGCAACTGAAGTATGTATTTCTTTCAAAATAATAAAGTCTTCTTGTTTTGAAAAAGTTATTTATTTTCGTATTCTTCTCATCAAACCCTTTCATTTAATTTTGATGGCCATATCATGATGGACGATAAGAACATTTTGTCCGCCATCTTGGGGCGTCGTTCCGCCATATTGAATTTATCATCTAGGAACAAAGTGCTTGGGAAGGCAAACCCAATGAACCCAAACTCGATGAGGCTACGTTGTTTCGTTTAGGAGTTCCTATGGCCACCTTATGTCTCCATCGTTAGAGTAACTCGACGGTACCATAACATTGCATTGTCACCAAACTTACAGATCTAAGTAGGTATGCCAAATTGATTCTTCTTCAGCTCGGATAACTGGTCTAAAGTTCAGTTGCAAGGTTTGCCCACACATACGAACGAACATACTAACAGGGCAAGTTAAATAAAAGTTTATAAAAAAGAGCATCAAAGTAAATTGTTATTACCAAATAATGTAAACGCAAAAAAATACGTTTTTATTTAAATCATCGAATGTACCTAATTACGATTGATCGAATTAATATCGATGATTAAACTGGTTTTCTCTGCACTCGCCACGTGGGACGTATCGCGACTATTGCTCAACATTACGAGTATACGATTAGTATAATTAGATTTGCTGCTCCAAATGTCAGTGAGTCAAGAACTGCTACTCCTATTTGGTGCACTATATTGACTACATGTCTAATTTACTATGACTGTGGTTTCATAAATCTTTGAACTTTTACTAAGAGACCTATCGTCTAATTTTCATCACCAGCATGAATGAGGTGGAAGTAAGAGGAAGACAAAATAAAACAAAATTGATTCGTTTCTCCCGTCTTCTTCCGACTAAGAAAGAATAACCCAAATATTATGCTCTGAAAAGAAATTAACCAGCAATGAATGTTATACAGGGTTACGCGGAAAGAGTGTACTAAGCCGAAAGGGGTTCATCATTATGAACAACTTTGACTAGCTATGGGACCACCTTGAAATTGCATACAAATAATATCAGCTGTTCCATACATGTCCAAGTTACTACCTATGAAAGACTGTTTTAATGGAACAGCTAATATTTTTGTTCACGATTTCGGGGCTGGTCCTTATTAAAAGTTGCTCATAGTGATGTGTACTATGGACTCCTTTCGGTTTAGTAAATATATATATGCTTTATGCATTATGCCCTTTCTGCGTAAGCCGGTATATCAACCATCGTAATTTATATAATGTGTGGCACGTACCAGTGCCGTGTTCTCAAGGGATTGTCTAGAGAGGCAATAGTGCGTCTCCCGCGGTGGCACTCACTACGCTCGGCCATCAGGAGGTTGATTCTATACTCACTGAATAAGGGAGAGAATGTTTGTAATCTGTTCAAATTTTTGTCGTCAAAAAAGTTTTTTTTTGTAGCAGTACCGTTTTTTTTTTCTTTTACTTGTCTCACCTTGTACTTATATCATCAGACTGTATTACGTTCAACCTGCCTGAAATTATAACTACGTTCCGCAGTTTTAAGCTTACGATTAGTTTTACGTGATTGTGATTTTATTTTACGCCTTGAGCCGGTTGATCCTGTTGGTAGTGACCCCTTCTGCGCTTGGGGGCGTGGGTTTCCTTTCCCACCTAGGACTATCATTCATATTGTGATGAACGTTTGCATTTGTTCTATATTTGGGTGTTAGTATCTATTTAAGTATGAATTTAAAAATATATATTGTTATGTCTCTGGTAGCCATATTACAAGCTTTGCTCCATTTGGGGTCAGATGACCGTGTGTGTAAAAATGTCCCGATTTCTTTTTCCAGGTTTACCACAATTTCCTGCAAAATATAGTAGTAGTAAGTAGTCTCTAATAAACGTCTTGTTTTAGGTTATGGTTAATTTATCTATCTATATCTATAAAAATCAATCGCCATAACTTGAGAACGACTTAACCGATTTCACTCATCTTTTTTTTAAAGTTTTCTAATACTTTGTAGAAGGAAGAAAAATTAAGAAAAAGCGCAGACAATTGGAAAATTTCATAAAACTCAACGATGATTTTAACTTTGCGTATTTGAAAGTTCTAAGACAGGACAACGTCTGTCGGATCAACTAGTCACTAAATAAAATTACTGAAACAAAATCTGATGGCGTAAGGGAAGCCGCGAGAGGTGGGTAGTAGCGCCATAAATACCCGCTTATCGCAAATCAGGTGTTCCCACCGAGGAGCGATATATTCATGAGCAAGCGTTATGCTTAACTGCTTAAACTTCTTCACATATATCATCGACATCTCAGTCAATTAAATTAAACCGGATCATTGAAGATAGCGCCTCTAAACCAAAGGCATGCTCTCACATTATCTATTGAAATAAAGATAATTTGTAGGAAAAAAAAAAGAATGGACTACATGGCTATACCTACATTTACAAACTGAAACTAAAAAGTAGAACATCGAATTGATAACCTCCTCCTTTTTGAAGTCGGTTATAATTTATATAATGAATGTAGTTCAAGTTTTAACTAAGCGAGTACAATCGTGCTAATTTTGTACAGATTCTTATCTGAATTGTTTTCAATTCAAATTCAATTCAAATTCATTTATTTCGATCAACAATTAGATCATACAATTATTAAATAAAACAATAAAAACATAAAATTTAAATTAATTTGGTACATATTTAAAATTTATAAAATAGAGCTAAACTAACACACACCTAATACACACCTTTCAGCTTTTTTTAATGCAACTCTTAAACTTTTACGATTTGAGCACATGTTTTACCGGCCGAAAGTCGTCTGCGCGCACGCACCAATTCCTATTTCCTACATCCCTGGTCATCAGTTTGAAGTGTTTTGCTTAGCTACGCATGACTGAGATTCGTGACCAACGTCAAAATCAATAAATTTTTGCCTTTAACTATGATAAGGTGCAACGTGACCATAACTACGGTCAAGAAGAAAAACTAAAATATAATTAACGAAAGCAATTGGTTGTTGAGTAAAAGTCGGTGAAAATTGATTTTTCATTTTATAACGCGTAATGGGAACACTCGCACTTGTACTACTCGCACCTGAGTTATTTATAGTCTTGTAATTTGTATTTGTATTATTGTCCCGATATATTGTGGATTTATCGACAAATAGCTCGTTTGATACCGCCGCTGCAGATTCGAGATTACATAAAGATGAAGTGTTCGAAGCTAAATGCCAATGGTTAATCTTCACAATTTATGGTCTACAAAATAGTCGATAATAATAATCTTCACAGCATTAATCATATTGGGATCCAATACGCAAGGTAAATAAACCAATAAGAGTGGCACATCTTCAACTGTTTTATATCCCTCCAGCTTTTACTGAATATTAATTAGGGTCTCGAGTTTTTTGTGGACTTCCTGATTCTGCTGATATATTTTGTTGATTCTACACCTCAAAGTAGTAAATTCGGCAAAGTTTGTGCTTTGTCCTGGCGCCGACAAGGCTCCGCTTTTAACACGCTAAACGCTTTATGCGTTCATCATAACATTATCCTTTCGACACGGTAGCACTAATTGGATAAAATTTCTAAACAAAAAACCGTCTTAGAAACAAACACTTTAATAATACGGACGTTCGGAATTTGAAGGCGCAAAGGGAATTCCATTTAACATGTGAATTGGATGTGTCAGGTCGGCGCGAGGGCTGTCATTAGGGGGCGGTGCTGGACGGACGGTGTCCGGGTCATCCGGGCAGTCCGGCTGGCAGGCCGGTGCCGGTCGCGACGACAGCCGACGGCCGAGCGTCAACGCCGCTGATTGATGGGCGTGTGTGAGTCGACACGGATCGAACGATTGTTAGTGTTTAACTAACAGTTACGATTCAAAACACAATTTGATCTTGATTGATGGACTAATGATATAAAGTAAACACGAAGTCGCGTCAGTAGGTGTGTAACCGTCTGTCGCCCCGAGCTGACGTATTTCCATCAGCCTAGGTTCGATGCAGTTGGAAATATTTCTCCTGGCCGTTATTACACGTGGTTACGTAATATTTCATTGGTCATAAATATTGATATTTCAGTTCAGCCTATCAACGAGGCTATAAACAACAAGATGCAAGAACCAAATCACCTTCTCGCCTACAACATTAAATAACGTTTTAAGTATAACCGTATTTAGTGTATGAAATTACAAATCATCACTAAAAAGTTTTTGACACTTCGAACTTAAAGCTAGCAGTTTAATAATAATTTCCGGCCACATTGACCTGGCCGTCATCTCAGGCCGGGTCGCTCTCTCTCTATCACGTACGTTTAATATTATAAGCTATTAGGCGCCTCGCCGGCCCTCCATTACTCTGTCCATATCATAATACGGAATTGTCTGAGCCCTTAGATTTTGTACTTTTTACTTTCATTGAGTGTAAAATAAAAAGGCGGGACCATCGGCGCCGGGCATTGTTCTCCGCGGCCATTCGTCGCACTTCATGCTATTCACATTCAAATTAAATGCCTTGTGTACAAAATTAATTTGTCTTTTGTCTTAGCTCGGTGCAGAGCGGAGCCGCTGACATGTCACTGCGCAGCAGGGCGCTTGCTCTTGGTGCAGGGAATGGACAAAACATTTTGTGTATCTTCTATGACTATTTCTTTCTTTTCTCTTTTTTTTTTTAATTTTCTTTTTTCCTTTCCTTGCATTGTAGGTACGCAGAGAGCGTGCCACACGCCCGTTCCATAATTTTAAGTTAATATTATTTATTCAATTTTAATCAATATCAATGAAACGTTTGAAATAAAGATTAGGTATTCATTTAGTTAGTTTAGTTTATACTTTGTTTTAAAATTTGTAATAGATAATCTAGTTTACTTAAAATTTATAATTGGGTTAAACTATTTTAATTTTCGATATAATTTTCGGTATTTCAACTTACACTTAGACTATTTACTTCTGAACTATACCTTTTAAGTCAAAATAGCACCTTGTTCGACAAAATTATATTTAAAATAAACTTGGCCGTTTTTAAATATTGAAAACTGTCCAATGAAGTCACTGACGAAACTGCTTTTACCCATTCAGAATATTAATTGCTCGTGGATTACAACAGAGAAGTGGCTACATCGAAGAAAACTGACACTTCAATTTGTTGAAACTTACTTGTAATACGACAAGTGGGTTACCGACGACATTCATATCGAATGTATTTTTCGAGGCTGATGATATTTCAGCAACAGTTAATTCAATATTTATTCGTTTTCCTTATCACATTGTATTCATTTTGTAATTGGTCATACAATGTGAAATATTATTTAAGTCTAATAATAAAGTGTAATTTAATATCAAGCTGTCAGAGATAAAAGCTTTCAGTGGCGTCAACAGAATGAAGAATGTATTCGTTGGAAACGAAAAACAGAATACTGCATCAGTTCAGTTGAGAGATAACCGTGACTAAAACATCGCACCCCGCCTCTCTAATAACAGATCTTTAGTCACGTGTAATTAAAAACTCAAACATCGACAACTAACAAATCATAGCACGCCCGACGGACATTATTGCCCAAGATGAATCACCACGCGTGTCAATTAAGCTATTATTAAAGAAAAAGATAAATTATTTCGAAAAATCACAATGTTGTTCTAAGAAATTACGATCACCATGAGTGAATCACAACCACACCCCTGACAACTCACTCGTGGAGATTTCAATCTTGATATCTCACCATGAAGCTAGCAAAACAGCAGAACAGCCGTGACTATCGCATTTATAAACAACGCACCGCAAGTGAAGCTCTGCGCTCGCATAAACAATGTTTACGATAAACAAGAGGCGACACGCCGCGATCGTGATAATCTATGCTGAGTGTTCACGGCTCTTAATTAATATTCAGTGACTTGGCAAATATTACGATGATTCGTAATAATCGTGGAACAGCTAATTTCAACCGATTGTTTAACCTACTCCGGCTTCTATGAAGATTTCATATTTAGTTTGCCGGTTTCTCTATTGCTTCTTAGAAAACAAAATTTAGAGAGAGCAAAGCTTCAGTGGTTGTGTTTTTCTGGAAGATATCACCACGAAGATCTCACGCATAGTAGCGAATTCGCGGGTAATTAAATTTGGAGGCGCTGCCGGCAGCCGAGGCGCGTCGTGCGCGGGCGCACCCGATACCATCGCGCATGTAATTGTAAGCTGACGACAACACCGATACACAAACGAATTAATATTCCGCACACGAGTTGCGTTTGCAAACGAAATTGCTGTGTTTACAGCAAATTACCGCTGCTAAATCAAGTTTTAATAACCGTTCTACTAAACGATTTTACTTCTTGGAAACGATGAGACGTCCTTTTATACAATAGACGTGTAAAATAAAAAGAACTCAGAGGAGCAAAGTGACGTCGCGCGATTGTTACATCGTGAAGAGTCGGTACTAAGGACATTTCTCAGAATGTCGACCGAGACAGTAAAGGACTCGTCGACGTTACCTGGCTGGCCATCGAACGGCACTCGAAACCTGTCTCGATCAATCCACCTCTTGTTGCTCGTGTTAAATAAAACCTTTCTTAAAATACCAGCCGAGCGCTGACACTCGTCATTCCGGTGCTCAATCCTTTATATTTGTCTTTGAAATGTGATGACAGTGGTACAAATTACGAATACAAATCTGTGCGCGGTTCATAACGCGCTATCTGACGCGCGTGATGGATGCGCGCGCGCCGTGCGCTCGGATCACTGCGCCGTAATTAATACGAGCGGCCCGATCCATGGGAATCGCTGTCACTCGATGTCGTTTTCCACCTCGTAAGGTAATACTGAATGGTGTTCTGTCACCAGGTTATTTGTTAGTCTCTAATCCGGTCCAAAACCTACGACGCACTGTGCCGAGTCCTGGCATAAGTTTTTCATAGTAACAATGTATAATTTAATAGATAGCGAGTGAATCGTAAAGCTCATCGTAAATAGGTTCTCGTTGGTGCGACGTGGCGTGCTATTGTTGTGCGCAATTTACCGCCGGCTTCAATCGCTGAAATATTTCGTGCAACGGGCATGTCCAATTGCTAACGAGCCGAGTGCGACGCGCAAATGAATAATCACACCGTGGCATAGAGCAAGCAATCGCAGTTGTGCATTACCGGCGCCGTACTATATTGACGTGCTGGTAATGATGTGAAATGCGTGGTGCGTTTAAGTTCAATTCCTTCTTCACAACTGAAATAGGAACCGGTTAACCGGACAAATAATTTAAACTTTAATTTGCTTTGACATTTCAGATTTAAACAATTAAGATTGAGTTCATTTGCCACTAATTTTTTTAGACAAATAACATACGAGGCAAATATAAAAAAAAAATATTAAACCAATAAATATTTAATAATTTTAATTGACTAGTAGACTTGCGTTTGACCGCCACCACGCCTACCTAGAAGAAATTCACTCGTGACTTGAAGAATGCAAATCAATTATACCCATAAATAGTAACTAAATATAATAAATAATGTTATTGTTACGTGTAGTTCTTCCTATTATAGTTTAGACCACTCTCAATGAATTTGTACGTAGTACAATTATATCGATGCCCATTCTACATTTTCTTTCTCATAATTATTGTTAGTCCGTCTAGCACGAATACGCAACTTAGAGCCAAGAGTGGGAATTTATACACTTATCCTGTCTAATGGACTCATATACGAAACACCATGAGAGGATTGAAGAGTACATGTGTGTGCGAATGGCTATAAATTATCACACTAGTATTTTAAATGCGAAAGTTTGTGTGTAAGTAGTCAATTTTGTTTACGCTCAACTCCGTAAGAGTTGAAGAGATTTAAATGAAATTTGGTGAGGAGGTAGCGTATTTTCTCGATTAATATCGTTATATAATATATATTTATCTATGATAATATCAATGCTTAACGGCAGCGTCACGGTGCGTTTTAATTCCTTAGCTTCTCAATCTTTAATTTGATATATGGACATTGAAGCAACACTAGAAAAAAAAAGCAAATGTGGTATTCAGGAGTGCATCGAAAAGCTGAACAAGCAGCTGATTGGACTACCACTAGGGTTCCGTGTGCAGAGAATTCTATTATTTTTTCCTACAATAACGTGGGTGAAGCCGCGCGCGGAAGCTAGTTACCAAATAAATCAAAGACGCACAGATACATTAATTAAGTGTAGATCAATAAAATACCTGCTCGTCTCATCACTCGATGCATTAAAAACATTGTACAGGCAGACAAACCTCTTCGCTCTAGGAACTAACAGAAACCTCATTATTAAACTTCCCCGTACAACCAAACGAGTGTTCTCATACGAGCGGTGATGCCCACCGCCGCAGGCGCACGCGCCGCTATCCACACGCTTTGTTCAGCATTAACTGAGAGCCGAGACAATCATCCCGCGGTCAATCTGCATCTAGAACTTTCGTAATCACTACCATCTGTCTGGGAACTCGTTTAACTCATCAAGTTTCTGAAGAGGTTTTCACACACGAGAGGACAACTAAGGTAAGATGAACTTTGGAATTAAAATTAGGTCTATATGAGTCAATACTTCAAATTATAGTGAGTGCACCCAGGGGTCTTATTTACATATTTTGTCACAATAAATTTTAACATCTTTAGTATAGCAAAGCTATCAAAACTTGTTGTTAAAACGTTGTTACAAAAAATCTGAATAGAGCCCCTGATTTCACTATATAATTTGCCATCGTAAAGTATCTAACGTTAACCATTAGATGAATAATGCAAACGAATTGCTATAGATGTCTAATCTCGTCTGGAGAGGCTAATCTCAACAAGTCGTTTCTGAGCTGATTGAAATAAATTTATACTATGATTTCATATATACTAAATTATACAACTTGTCGACACTGCAATAGTCGTTCACAACCTGTATCAATGGATTAAGGCGCGGCAACAGATGTCAGGCCGCAAACGACAACTTTGCAATCAATATATTTGATTTGCAGCCTTCTTTACGAGTCTCCTCTCTTACGACCGTCATTCCAAAGTTAGCTGTATAAGGTACAATAAAAGATTAAGGAGTTATGCGAAGGCAGTTCTGTTACAATAGAGTGCTTTTCAATTCAAGTCTGCGGCGATATTTAATGCTAAAGCATACGCTTTCTATGCATTTCAGTTGACGGAAAGCTTTCCCATTGTTAAGTTAAAGGTATAAGCAAATTTGTAAAAGGGTTCAAGTACCTAGATAGTTATCTGTAAGCACATTTATATGAAACAACGATATGAGTTAAGATAAGTGGAGGCTGTGGTATAAAATTTTAGTATAACCTTTAAAAATCGAAACAATGTTATAAATGCTATACATGTTACATTTATCACGAGTCCGTGACAATACTGCGAGCACTAAAGTGACAGAGCATTGTCCGATTCATGGTTATATCGGGGTGCTTCTCAGCTTCCCTGACCCATCGAGCCTCGATTTAGCCTTCCATTACACATGCCCGCTTGAGTGCCTATAACACTTTAGCATTCACAATCTTTACTACAGCACCGTCAGTCTTCCAACGTAGTCGACATACAACTAAAGAACAACCACCCAATTTAACAACAATCTTGAATGACCGTTTCAATCACTACGCTACAATAAATTTAAACTTGAAACTCACAAAAGAATGGTTCATTTACGACATAACAGTCCATTCACAAGCTTTAATAGTAAAATAATATAGCTGCTCGCCGACGAAACATATATCTGTAACAAAGACGTGTAAAATTTCTCAAACGTCAGATTTATAGGATGATTTTCTATGCGTGAGCATTTCAGCCAAGGCGCGGGTTTATCCGATGTGAACACGTGTGTAACCGAATCGCCTACAAAAGATTAAAAGGTGGTAATTTGACGTTGATTTAGGAAGAGTGAAGTCGCTTTCATAGCGTTAGCGTCTTATCCCGGTTGTATTGTCTTACCCGGGACGAAGAGATGCGTTTTGTTTAGCTGCGAGACCGACTGCCCTTTCAAGAGTTTATAATGTTCTAATTTATTGCGTGTGACGTTAATAAATTATGAGGAAGTAACTTATTAGTTTCCATTTATTGAGTAACTGTGACACTGATCCTATTTCGTGGAGGTTTTGTTTGTTTATGTTGATTTTAACTAAGACGTCAAACCGAAACACGACCCTTCAGGATACACGGCTACATTTTTTGTAATAGGCTTGCGTTTGACCCCCTACTCGCCTGATTTTAAGTGATGCGGTCTACGGTGGAGTACGCTTGCCTAGAAGAAAGCGATTCACTCGTGATTTGATGATACCCACATTGTAACTATAGGGAAACCCATTCAGGCAGCGCATTCCACAGACTAGCAGTTCGCACAATAAAAGTGGAATCAAAGCGCTTCGTACGGGGTTTAATATCAACCATAAAGCGGTGTCAATTTTTCGTGCCCGCTCTGGCAGTCCGGTAGAAAAGTGGGCAGAATAGAATTAGATCATGCAGATCCAATGCACAATCTTCGAAATGTATGCAACAAAAAACTGATAGACTAGCAACTTTGCGCCGATGCTCAAGACGAAGCTTAGTCTGAACCAGGGATTTGTTGCTGATGAGCCGCTTGGCATGTTTCTCGATAGACTGTAATGCCCCAAGCTGGTACTTAGCTGATCCATCCCAAAGGTGAGAGCAATATTCCATGCACGACCGAACTTGTGCTTGGTACAGTGACAGCAACAGTTCCGACGTGAAGTACTGACGCACCTTCGATAGGATACCCAGTTTTTTGGCAGCCAATTGAGTCTTATCCGAAATGTAGGAGCCAAAGTTGATTGATTAAGAGTTTGTTGATTGTATTGTCTTTAGACCTTCAACGTTACGGTCTATGGGCAGTCTAACTGTTTTTGCAGTGTTAGTGTTAGCTTGTATTTTGTTTAGTTAATAAAGGCACTTGCCCTTTTAATAATAATAATACTTAAGATTCGTTAATTTAACAATACCCAAACTTGCGTTAAAGATAATTCTGCATGGACCCAGTATCAATTGTAATTTTACAACCTGTCAAACTCGACTACCAGAAAAATAATTCAATTTGTATGTTTATATTGCAGTTTGCGCATGCGCCGCTGGTTGCAGCTGGCGGGCGCGGCGTGGCCGCTGATGTCATCGGCTCAACTTAAATGTTATTTTCCGTCGCTCGCGCTACGTGGGTGCGGCAACCAACCTCGGGTGGGGCTGCACTGAGAACTAATTTTGCCTTATTGAAAAGTGATTCTTCTGAAAAAAGTTTGTCGTATAAACAACAATGAGTTTTTTTATTAAAACATTTTTACTAATTCAAAGATAGGATCCAAATAATTACCTATATATTTTCGACTATCGATTACGACTATCAACAACATAAGATAAAAATCAATAAATGTAAGCCTGCTACAGCGCACACGTTGCGTAAAGCACACTTAAAAAACTGTTGTTTTAAAGTTAATATTGTATTCAGATACAAAATATTAGTATGTATAAAAACTTAACGGTCACTTTAACGGTTTTAAACAGTATTTTTTTTGAGAGAAAAAACTGCTTGAAATTAGAATTTCCTGCAATAGATGAATCGTGCCCCCTTAACACTAAATAAATCACTCACGCGTAATTATGTAAGGATACTCACTTTCACGTTTATTTCGCGTAAACAGTCGTTCTCAGTGTACCCGCAACCTCCGCCAAAGTTATGAATGAAATAACGTTTTGCAAGAGCGGATGTTGCGAGGTTGTTCGCGTCGAATTAGGTTTAGAGCCTTATGGAGGCTGATGAATGAACCTCCCGCCCCGCGCACCTCTCACCTCCCCTCCCGCCTTTAGTTCAAGATCACAAGATATCAACCTCTGTGGCGCATGGCGTACTATCACAGATTACATTATAGTCAGCTGGTAACATAGGTTCGTCTCTTTGGGTTCGTCAACCGTAGAACAACATTTTGAGGTTACGCCACATCTTACTTTTTATCTAGCTATGTACTGCTCCTGATCTTCCATCTAGCTAGCTACATGGTTACGCGGATATAGTGTACTAAGCCGAAAAGCGTCCATAGTACCAAGGAAGATAGACTAAGATCTTTCTTGATAGTACTCATCATTATCTAAACTTTTACTATGGGACCAACACTGAAATCGCGAAAAGTATGTCAGCAGTTCCATAGAAACGGTCATTCAAACTTGATAAAATGCATGGAATTTCCGCGTAACTCAGTATAAACATGAAATGGTATTCGTTGGTAAGCGCATCACTCGAGAAAGGATGGACCATTTTAGTTATTTTTTTATTTTAAAATGTTCGTAAAAGTTTAAATTAGATTTTTATTAACCGGCTTCGAAAAAGGAGTAAGGTTCTCAATGCGGCCTTTTATTAATGTATGTACAGCGATTACGGCATCTGTAAACCAATTTTGCCTGTTTTTTTATCATGTAGAAGAAACCCGTAAAGTGGAGCCACAAAAATTTCACTAATTAGGATTCAGTAATTTTTAAACCAGCTTGAATAATATGGGTTTTAGCTAGAGCGCCTACGAATTTTGCGATAACAAATCACTACAATACTTTTGTTTTGTCTTTTGTTTAAGTCAAAACAAGGAGCCTATTCATGCATGAATTGTAATCATATCTACAAATAAACTAGTAGTTCGCCCCGAGCAGTTTTAAACATTCCACTGTCATAGGTGTTTCACTAAAAATTCTCTTCAAAAAACCGAATACCGAAACCGAATGACATAAAATGCGGGCCAACAGCGAAAAAAAATTACAATCGATTTATTTCTGTCTCATGCGCCTTCGTAATGAACATCAGCCATCAATGCCATCACGTTCTAATTTGTAATGTTTTGAACTTTAATTAATTAATCTAAGTGGTGTTTGTACCGTTTTAATTAATAATAAATAAATTCTATCAGTAAAGTTATATGATTATTTACGGGATATTTACCGTGGTAAGGTTGTGGAATGAGCTCCCGATATTTCGGCGCAGTTACATGCACCATGTTCACGGGAAGACTGAAGAATGCGGGTGGTTGGAGAACAGTTAAAAAGTTAGGTGCAGACATAACGATCTACCCTCTTTCTTAGTCTTTTGCTACGGTTATCACTGGAACTCGAACTCGAACCTAAGTCCCGACAAAACACACTCACTGTATCACTGCGTATAGTATTTTGAACACATTTTGAACGCGAATTTTTATTTTTATTTTTGAGGCAACCTAATACTGGATTCCACGCACTGGCGAGTTGAAAACCATCACCTCGATTGAAATTCTGACATTTCGAGATCTCAATAGTTTCCTTTACTAGCCTTGGTATGTAATGGCGTTCGGTGGACAGGATTTCAGGGTTGTGAAATTCGATCCAGTGGTTAGGACCTGCGTCCAGCAGATGCTCAGCTATGGCAGATTTGTGTCTCTCGTTGTTTTTTACTGCCTTAATGTGTTCCTTGATGCGGCATGAAACAGTTCGCTTCGTCTGTCCTATGTACGAACTTCCGCAGCTGCAGTTAATTTTGTACACCCCGGGATGCTGAAAGGGAATCTTGTCCTTAGGGGAACGCAGACATTGCGCAATCTTTTTATGAGGAGTAAATATGGTCTTGATAGCATATTTGTCAAGAATTCGACCTATTTTATCTGTGACTCCTTTTACATATGGCAAAAAAGTCGGCTGTCGTTCCACCTTCGGTTTCATCACTTTTTTCCTTGGTTTGGTTAAACCGACTTGAGCCTTATAACCATTCCTGCGTAACACCAGTTGTACGTGGGATAATTCCTCAGCCAGATGTTCTGTATCACACAGATCATAGGCCCGATTTGTCAGTGAACTGACCACAGAATTAAGATGCCGGGGATGATGGTGAGAGGTGGTGAAATTCTATCAGTTTTCGACTTCTAGCTCAGCGAGAGTTGACCTGAGTCAAAGTGGTGACAACGGTTGCTATGCCACATCAAACCGTGACTTAGAAAGGGGGGGGGGGGGGGTTATAATCATGTGGAGGAGGAAAAAACGACGTAAATTTCCCCCAAAAAATCAAGGTCAATGACATCTGGGGTCAAGGGCTTTGACCTCCTGATGTCAAGGTAATGTTTTCATAATGTCCGGTTTCGTATGATATCCTCTGACCCACAAAATAGCGCAAATCGTAATTGTAGGTACTTCGGTCTTGTTGCTATTAAAGGTTCGGGTCAAACAAGAGGTCAAATGATTCTGTTACTTATGCATATAATATCACGCTCAAGCATCGACTCCTAAGCTTGTGCTTCAAAAACCATAACAATATTTTAAAATGAGATCACCTTTTATTACTCCGAAATGCGAGGATTGGGTTGCTGTGATTTTCTGTATCAAATGTTTAAAATACGAACATCGACCCATATTGTAATCAAAAACGCGTTTAGGTTATAATTTATTCATTGCACACAAACATGACTTGTAACGAACAAGACGTCTAAAAGTCTGTAAATAAAAATTCTTTTGTCGAGCATCCATGATTGAAATCGGATTTTATGTCGTGTATTTTACATTGTTTTAATTCCTGTCGTTTCGAACACTGTTTAGTCCATGGTGGTGGGTATACTAGATGACGGATATTCATAGAAATGTTATGGAATTATTAACGTGAATATTTTTTTATCGGATGATGGTCTTGGAGTTTTGCACCGGTTTTATAAATATGATAACTGGATACCAAGGAGGTGGCACTCGTCAACCATCCTCTTCATTAAAAGGATATTTTTAACTACAATAGCCTCGCGTGGCATCCTTGGTATGTACCGGTTCTCCTTGATGAAAATTTGAGGATTTCGGGGGTTCTAGAAGAAAACCAAAGAGAGAAATAATAGAGATATAGATATAGATTCTGGCTTTATCATGAGCTCACACTAATTAATTTTTTTATTCTATTCTACTCCAATCAAACACAATCACTTAGCTCTGCAATAAAAGAGATTAGTTCAAATAAAGTTATATGATTATTTACGGGATATTTACCGTGGTAAGGTTGTGGAATGAGCTCCCGATATTAGCTTTAGTGAACAACCGTGATAGTTTAAAACAGTGTTTTAGTTCAAATAGTCATTAGTTACAAAGTATCTGAATGCTCTTGCGCACGCATCCAAGTGTCAGTGTCAAGCTGACACAAATCAGTGGCAGATACGAGTGAAATGTCGCGAGCGCGTGTTCCCTCTCCCCGCGCTCTTCTCTACCCCTTTAACTTAACATAAAACTTCAATTTGCATAATGCATACGGAATATGTAAACTTATCTCCGACACGCCCTTGCCAGTGACACGGCCTGAGGTGTGCCAGGATAACATTATTCTCGCTGCGACGATATCCAAGTCTAAATAGATCGCATTTGCAAAGCCGCATGTTCACTGGAATTTTATTGTCGCAGCGGATGTCTCGAGCAGATATTATTTTTATGTGCCAACTGTGAGCGAAGGTTTATCAGCCATACAAGCTCGTTCTCGTTTTATAAATAAAAATAACTGATTCTCGTCATTCATAGGATCATTTCGAAAGTCACCACAAGGATAGCTGTCTCATATTTTACAGATATCACGCACTTATCTACCATTTAATGTCTTATTCAGTCGAATGAGGTAGGTAACGGACCGGTGACCACACTCGTTCTGCGACGTTTTTGGTAAGTACTTATGAAGCTCGACGTAATAAAACGTGATTTCATTTGCCACCACAGCGAATATTATCGACGTAAAGGATCGTTAAAGAGCAGCCATCCGTTCCTTATTAGCCAAACACGCGCCACGAGCCCTATTTCGAATGCAAATAAAATTATAAGGCTACCATAAAAAGTGTTTATTAAGACTTTAGTCGCGTTTAAAAATTCGTAAGATCTTATTCAGCAGCACTGAGCCCACTCGATCGAGTTCCAAAGTTTTAAAATTATAAAATTACTGTCGAGGGCAAAACAGAAATGAGACATAAATGGGAATGTTTGCAAAAAGGGAACGAGTCGCGACAAAATCTGATCATTGTTACATAAAGTATAGGATTAAGGGGTGCATACCCTAGAAGGCAAGGGCACCCACCGCTCGCGGCGTGCCTTTTGCCCCGATGTGCCTCACTCGGTAATCGATTCATCTTTTATGGCAGTTTGATAGGTGCCATATATTCGGAATGTTCAGTGTGCATCCGGCCGCTCGTTTCGTGGCCGACCTGTCTCTGTGCCTTTCTTTCCTTGGACCCGGTCATCTCTGAATAACACTAGTATCGTGAATTACACCACATTAAATTTTTTAAGACGTAGTTACCAACAAATTGTACCACAAACAGCGTTAAGTAAGCCTAATGTAGAATCTTGCTTGTCTACTTTAATACGAAATGATTTTAAGTAATCCGATTTTTTCAATATCTTTAACGTAGCTTACTTGACAAACCGAATGTTCTCATTATTGTAAAGAAACATCTCTTTTACTCGATTTTTTGTATGAATGATAAAATCGTATAATAGGCATTTGTGGGCTCGGGTTAGAGCGACTTATTTAAGGTCAGCGTGAGTATTACACATATTGATATCAGTGATCGGGGCATGCTCTCTCCGGCTTTCCAATTAAGCAATTTAGATACGAAGCTGGGTTGTGACACGACGTTACACGAATGTAAAACAAGGGCTATCGGCCGATAATTCAGTGATGTAAATAACAATAAAGTTATCTAAGTGCGGTGTCAGTATGGCTTTTGACAATAAAAAGGCAGCGGAGTGTGCGACCCGCCGCGCGCTCCGGTATTAGGACGAATTTACGATCGTTCTCGAGACTTAACATAGTCTAAGAATAGAACTGGTGACGCTACAAATAGAATAGATACACAGTTTTGCCTCAGCTTCGATTTACTTTGCCTACATCACTTTGTTTATACGGCCAGGTATCATCATTATTCTTAAAATAGAAATATATATAGTAATTATTTTTTGTGCACAATAGAAATAAAAAATACATACAGATAAAGTAACTTACGAGGAAGTGCCACAAGTGGCGGATTTATAAATCAATAAATTAAATTTGAAAAATGGGGTTTCGTACATCTGCTGAAATTAGAAATGATTCAGTGATATCTCACATAATTATCATTATCATGCTTTATCGTCAGCCAGAAGATGTCCACTGCTGAACATAGGCCTCCCCCTCAGACCTCCACACTGAACGACAGCTTGCCATCTGCATCCATTGGATGCCCGCAACTCTCCAGATGTCGACGGATTATCTAGTGGGAGGCCTACCTACGTTGTTCTTCCTTTTCATGGTGTGCACTCGAGAAAATTTCTTCCCCATCCCCATGTGCCATTGCTCCCTGTCCCATTGGCATCGCCAAGTTCCTGTCCTTTGACGGATTGTCCTGGCCTTGGTATTATGCATGAATTATTTACGGGAAATTACCTATGAGTATAAGTATCAAACTATATATTTGAAAACACAATGCGTAAATATTGATGCAACAATGCGTGTAGTGCGTTCAAAGTGAGTTCACGTCTGTAGCTCTAGCTAGTCTATGATGAAAGGTTGCATCACGCCGGTGCTATCTTAGGCGACCTCGTGTTGTCCGCTCTGCACCTATCTTGTCGAAGATTGTTGGTTACTCTATGGTTATTAACTCGTGAAATAATGCCTTTCTGTCCGACATTACATTGTAATTCAATACAGACCTTTGGTTTTGTATAAATATTTTGTCCATGTAACTAATTTCATTATATAACTCCGATAATATTGATATAATTTTTTGACAAAATATTAATTTAAAGTTAAGTCAATCGCATATTTGTGTGGACCCGGGTATGTCCTAAAACTGCAACCAGAACCACCGGAGGATGGGCAGCATCATCCTATTAGTACGCGGTAAACGTACTGCGATCCCCAAGCTGCCTGTCAAGTGTGGGGATTATTTCAACACCAAGAGGGAGGCCTTTTTCCAGCAATGGACATTTAATGGCTGCTGATGTGAATCACATATTTTGCATTCGTTACATAAGATGACTTAAAATCGGTATGGATTAAAAAAGTTATATACCATTTAACCATTGAAAAAAATAACAATCTAACTACAAACTATAGTCGGAGTAACCGGCTTAATCTTACGTGAGTGATTCCCGTGTAATATAAATAAAAATAATCTAACTACAATTACAACAAACCAACCCTTTCGCTATTTTCCTAAAACTAGCAGCGCGTTGAAGTCTTTTGGTCACAATATTGAGATGCGCATTGCGCATCCAGTAACGACGAACTTTTAAATGTTTACTTTTTTCTTTAGAGCAGTGCACTTTTAAATTGTATATAATTAAATAGTTTTGTACTTGTAATAAATATTTCATGTTAATGAAGAATAATCATCATCATCATTATCAGCCTATCATATTCCCACTGTTGGTACACAGACCTTCTCTCAGACAGAGAGAGAACGAGCCCTAATCTACCATCCACCAACTTTGAACTTTGAGATTCTTGTACATACCAGTTTCCTCATGATGTTTTTTGAGCGATGGCATCGAAACTGCACTCAATTTAAGTACTAAATAAGGACCGAGGATCGAACTGGGTGCCGTCAGATTGTAAAACGCACATGTTACTGCTTGGCCACCATCGCTCAATGAAGGATAATATTCAACCAAATAAATAAATTTGTTGCGCTCGCTGAATCAACTGACTGACTTGTAGCAGCTATGCGTTTGCAGCTGACAAATACTGACTAAAACCTAGACAGGTACAATTACCATTATCTCCGCTGATAGCAGGGTACAAATGTTACATTAGCTGAACACAATTGACGCGAATAAATCAATCGTGACGTTATTAGCATTCGGCGTTAATTATACGCAATTGTTTATTAGTTTGGACCGCTTTAATCTATCGCCATTTAAATAACAGATGAAACAATAATGGCAACAAGAAAGCCTCGAACCGGTTTGATCACGTACAAGAACTGTGTAAAGATAGGATTACATTGGTGGAGTAATGAAGTTACTTTTGTATTGAGTCGATATTCTACATGTATGTATCGTATAAGGCTGGGCGTTTGTCCTTAGTGTCAAACTACGAGATTTATTCAAAGTATGCACATAGTAATAGTCTATCACAGGTTACATAAAACTTGAAAGGAGGTATTCATCACTATAAAGAACAACTTTACTTATGCTACGAGATCAACTCAGAAGTCGCGAAAATAACAAGCTGTTTCAATCCATACATTTCGTTGAATGTGAATGACATTATAAACCGACCGGTAGCATAGGTAACATTTTTTACAATCGGATGCCAATTATGTGCAGTTGCGATCACAGAAAAGAGAAGTAGATTTTTTTTTCTCTTCTGTGGTTGCGATGACATCGCTCAAAAACGGTGAAGGAAAACATTTTGACGAAACCGGTATGTTCAAGAACCTCAAAAGTTCAAAGTCATGTGACATTCACCAACATGCACTGGACCAGCATAGTTCATTAGGGCTCATCTCTCTCTTTGAAAGAAGGTACGAGTCCCAGCAGTTAACATGATAAGCTGAAATGATAATGATGATTGAATATTTTTTTATGGATCAACTAGTTTTTTCGCGATTTCAGCGTGTTAGTAAAAGTTGTTAATATTTATGAGCACAATGACCTTCTTGCAAAAAGGGTTCTTACAAAATAGTACATTTATTCTTAACTAGCAGTGCCCCATGGTTTCACCCGCTATCCTACAGGACCTGGTTATTTTTCGCGATAAAACATCTGTGTTAATCCAGCCAGAGATGCTACCAAATTTCATTCTAATACGCGAAGTTAACAGTGGACAAAGATACACATTTACATACAAACTTTCACATTAAAATTTACAATATTAGAACTTGGGATGAACTTAGGTTACCTTATAATTTGGTCAGATTTTTAGGATGTCTAATTAGCGTTAGTTGAAATCTCGTTTGAATGATTGCTAGGGTCACCATTATTTTAGTAAGTGCTTCTTTTGTTAATTGAACCAAAAATATTTCTTGCTTTCATATTTTCTTGCTTTCTTTCTTCTTTTTATTTCTTCTTAGCAAGTCAACAACCTATAACCAAAACAATACATTCTTCTCCAGTATAAAGCCGGTCTTATTATAAACCCGTTTTAGTTGCTCTAATTAACAACGCACAAATCGTAGCTTGTATGCAAATGAGGGTGAAGCGGGCAAAGCTGCACTTGAGACTACATGGAAGGTTCTTAGATAAACACAAAACTTCATTTTGACAACTTTTTGCGTGATATAATCATAAGCTCAGAATTGTATTTTGACTTTTATATTTTAACAGTGATTTATCGAGCTATAGCAAATCTAATAAATTATTTGACTTAAAACAAATGGTATGTTTTGCCAGCCTCACTCGATATCATCATCATCATTTCAGCCTATCATGTTCCCCCACTGCTGGGACTCAGACCTTCACTCATAGAGAGAAGGTGAGCCCTAATCCACTATGCTGGCCCAGTGCATGTTGGTGAATATCATATGTCTGAAGTTTTGAGCTTCTTGGACATACCGGTTTCCTCACGGTGTTTTCTTTCACCGTTTTGAGCGGTGGTATCGAAACTAGACATAATTTATTTAGGGACCATATAAGTCATTTGTGCAGGTTCGAGGATCGAACCGAGTTCCATCAGATTGAAGCGCACATTCTACTGCTCTACCATTCGAGATCATATTGACGTATTCTATATCTCAACTGTGGCCAAACTCCTAGCCTGACAGCAAAAACATGAATTAATTAAAAACATTATGTTAAGAAAAATATGTTTGTTTAGTCAATTTTAAGAAATATTTGAATCGCTTAAATGTAATTTACTTAATGGAGTTATTATCTTAAATCTATTTCTAAATCGAGGTTACCAATTAATTAATCAAACTAAGAAAATTGTTGATACTTTAATTATTATGCACGAATTGCAAACAAATCAATAGCAATTTCCATATAATGAATTTAAATGTCAGTGAATTAAATTATTTACTATATATTTAAAAAAACTGTTGCTTGTATCGACAAAAAATGGTGGTAAATAGTAGAGCCAGGATATTAGTCTGACATTTTAAATTTTTAGAACAACATAAAATCAACTAAAGCATCTGTTTCTAACCGACTTCAAGAGGAGGTTATCAATTCGACTATGTATATGTTTTTTTTTTTTTTTCAATCTTAACTCAGATATGAAAAGAGAAGGGAAATGGGTTTGTTTGAATTTCATGATTCTGTCAGTGTCGCAATCGAGATGCACCTTATAGAATCTTAGTGCAGTCGCACCCTTTATCGTAAAATTGAATTAAAAAAGAAAGATAAGAAAAGGTATCGTAGGTCGTAATTCTGGCGCGCGCGACAACGCAGCACTTTTATTTGGAGGCGCACGTGTGGCGCGGGCGCAAGCGGCGTCCACGGCCTAATCGTGAGGCTTTGTGGGCTCTACTTGGGGCCGACTTTCAGAGGCACATTTGGAACAAGAACGGCATACATCATTATTTTTCTAAATTCGAAAATATTGTCTTTCCTCATGGTGCACATTATTCTTGTTTGACCGTCGTCGCTAACAGAGGGTTGTTATAAGTTTAATGTGTATATCTGTGTATTGAATATTTATGTATCTGTGTGTCTGTCTGTGGCATCATAACTCCCAAACGGCTAAATCAATTTTGATTTTGATCTAATTTGGTTTGATAGGTGACTAAATTGAAAGTGTTCTTAGCTATGATTCTAGAATATCTGCTTAGCCGTTTGAAGTTTATTAGCTCTTTTGTCCGAGAGGTTTTAAAATATTATAATTTGTACTTGTATAATATTTAAAATTACATTAAGACGAAAACGTAAGTGACAGGCATAGAGAAAAAGAGATAGCGCTATAATTATATAGCACTATGATTACGAAAAACATAGTAGTGTTAAGTATGATACCCATGATACAAGGATGCCCACCTCAAAACACTGAAGGTGCTTTTTCAAACATATTTTTTGCGTTACGTTTATTTTGATTACTAGGCACATATTTGATCTCAGATCTCCCGTAAATAATTTTTCCTTTCATTTTAGTTATATTCTCTACCTTTTCCAATGAGTGTAATCCTACAATTTTTTTTTTGTTTTCAAATTTATCTACCGTGGTTTAATAATGATATTGAAACGATCGGAGCCAAGTGGAATCCACGGCGCGATACGTCGGTCGCAGGACGATCGTTTATTTATATCCGCTGTGGAACATCTCGCACCACCACACTCGAGCTTCATCTCTATCTGGTGGTTACTCAACTTAGTTAGGAATATTGATTCAATTAAGTATAATGCTACGAAATTATCTTAATTACTTACATTATTCAGAGCATATCTTTTATACGTACTTGGATTTGTTAAGACTATTATTATGAAAAAGAATTTAAACCAAATACATAGTATAGGAAGTAGTTATATTATAAAAAGGCCACTCAGATACTGACTAACTGACTCATCATGAAATCTACTTACTACCTACGATCCGCAAAATTTCCGCAACCGAACTAAGGACGGCAAAAGGGGTTTGAAATTGCATATTATGTCACTCTACGCGTACAAAGTCACAGGCCATTGCTAGTATATTATGTATGTTTGTGGAAGCATTGCCGTTCAGCGTGTCAATGTTGCAAACATACGCATGCCAACTGGTAGTGTGCTTGAGCATTTGGATTATCTTTAACCCTTCAACGGGCTATGGGTAATCCAACTCGTATTTTTAAATATATAAAAGGGTAAGTAGTTTAGGTATTTAATGCTAGTTTGCTTGTATTTTGTTTAGGTAATAAAGACACTTGTCTGTTCAAAATAAAAACCACATTGTTTATAGTTATATCTATTTTGTAGGTATATATTTTATTATGATGTACATTTTATCTAGGAATATTCAAATTGATGCAATCAGGAAATCCCCATGGCGCGCGTACCAATTTAATATTTTAGGCACCAATAGTGAAACTAAGGTGAAATTCGATATCAAAATCCATAAACGTTAAAACTAATAGAGTAACAAGGTGAACAACGTCATATATATTAATTTTAATTTCCATTCATGTAACATATGAAACACTTCCCATTGAGATTTTTGAATCAAACATTTAAATAAAGCCATCGATTTGAATAAGTATCGTGTTTCCAAGTGTACCCGCAGTTATAAAACTCAATCATAGACAATAATGTATGAACAATTTTTATTTTTAATTGAAAATGTTGTCATGTTCACTGTTCACTTAAAAAACATGATTTTTTATGGTACGATATAAATTTATTTTTTATATCCACAAGCTTACAAAAAGTCAAAATATTTACATTGCATTTCGTTTTACGGTTGCATCCAAACATTTACTTAAGTTATAACCAATTGGCGTCGCAAATATCACCCAATAACATACTCTTTTCAATATTCACACCAAAATGATGATGATGATGAATGGTGATCGGCCAGAAATAATCTAATGTTTAAGTTGAAAACAAAATAATAAATATTGATAATAGTGCATACTAGTGTGCTACCTTTAGACGCACACAAAAATCGAATATAAAATTGTTTAATTATTAATATAAAATAATTTTATTAAAATGATTGTTTTATTGTTTTTTTTTTTTTTGTCATAACAGCCTTTTCTTAGTCTATTGTAGCATTACAATGACAGTACTAAATATAAATCGATGCACAAATGAATTTAACAAAACATAAGCATTCTTGTTCTTCTTTGAAGTGCATGAACCTCGCTCGCTGCCCCACACGTCGGCTGGCGTTGAACAATATTTTTATTTTCATCGAGCGTAACATTGGAAGCGCATTTTTCCGGGTACGGGTCGCGAGACGAGAGGGCCGTCCAGGCTAACTTGTAATTTCAAGTGTTTACCCAGCGCTCGCGCAGCAGGGCGTCCCACAACAATGCCCATATCCTTTTCACATAAAATATATGAAAAGGCCGGCTACCAGCGAGGCACGGATCGACAGTGCGATACTGCCATAATACTCGCTAGCTGCCCGCCGAGAACTTTTTATGAGGGATCAAATTGATTGGTTCGGTGATAATATCACAGTCGCACATTGTGCTCGACACCGGTGCAGCCCGAGGCCCGCCGCGGCTGGCTTCCGTTGCTGCCGATTATATATTCAGCTCTACTTTTCACACCTTCAAAATATGTATTTAGATATTCTGGCAGTTCATAGACATGCACATTTTAGGATAAAGTATAATAACAGACCCCTTGATAAATACCGGTCGATGCACCGGTTTGTCAGACTCTGTGATGATCAAATTTCGTGACGCAAGGGAAAATATGAAATCATTTTGTGGTGTGGATGGATTCACTTAATGTCTTATTCGCCTCGGCAGTTACCGAAACCGAAATTGAATCGAATTCGAGATACACATGAAATTTATTGGACGGTCGCAACGAATCATCCGCGGGCGAGTTCAGGACGTGCTCGCGAGAAACACAAAACCACGAAGATAAAAATATATTACAAAATGAGACCCACTTTGTGTTTTGAAATTACAATCAAATAAATTACATTTTATTGCTCAATCTTGTTGGGTTTTATTAAGGTATCGGCGCTGAATGCGAGAAAATAAAACATGGTGGGTTTACGCGACACAATGTTTCCCTGCGCCTTGTCTTGGCTGATAAAGTAAGGTGCTTGACATGAACCTTGAGTTTTCGAAGATAAGCCACCATGCACTGCTCATGTTGCCTTTACTGAACAACACTGACAAAGACCGGTCAGTAGTCAAATTGTCTTCACTAAAATCACTGTGATCGGTGTTTGCCTATAAACCCAAAACATGGTGAAATCACACTAATACTATAAAAAGTGTTTATTTGTTTATCCCTTCTTTTTCGCAGCAACAGTGGCGTTGCACTCTATACGCTGAATCGCGTGATTTCAACGAATATTTTAAAACTTTTTTGAATAGCGCCTTTGCTTAAAATTCACTCTCGACGGCCGCTTGCGGCCCAGCGAACCACGCGCTTACGCATTTTTTAAACTTTTTTTGTACATCATCTTCACTTTAAACTCATACTCGTGGGCCGCTTGCGGCCCAGAACCACGCAACTTCGACGGGTTTTTTTGGATCGACTTAATTCTCTGCCTAGATTCATGCAATTGGAGTACCGGATACTTTATTATCCCGAAAAAAAAAGTAGTTTCCTGAGCGAATATCCACGCAGAAGAAACCATCAAGTGCAGTTATTCAATAAATAATTCAATCGCTACCTAAAATGAAATACCATAAGGCAGCAGGTTTTTGTGACAGGCCATTTCTGTTGGATTATGATCTAATCTTTGCCAATAATTCCATATCTTCATTTTAATAAGTTCTTTACCATTATTTTGGCCCAATCTTGTATATAAATTGATTTAAGCAGCGTCAGTGTTTAAAATAGATGTTTTGTAATCTTGCTACATATATTATAATTTATACTGTTGGCAAATAATTACAAAGGTACTTACTTGTTTTAATATTAAGAATATTTTTAAAACCACGTTTACCGGCCAGATCTCTTTCGCACATTTTCAATATTATAAAAGATAATAATAAAAATTTGATTATTAGATAAAAATTAATTTAATTTGGGACATTATTGCCGACTGGGCATTATTATTAGTATACCATTGCGAACGTTATAAAGTATTTTTTCATTGTTGATATAATATTTCGTTTTGGCGGAAGAGATTAAAAAAAACAATATTTACAAGTTTTTTCGATACCGCTTCCCATAAAGTATGAACCCGAAAATTGCTTTATACTATTTGCAAAGTTATTCTAATCGCAAAGATCTTTTTTTTAAATTCTTGGTAGGTGAATTTTTTAATTTCAAAAATGCTGAAATTGTGCTAAACATAGTTTTGGCCTATGAGCGCAGCTTTAATGCCTTAATCTTGCTTCGTATTATGCAGTTTCGGAACATATAAATAAAAAAATCGAAGTGTGTATGTGTAGACAGGAGAGCATATCGTTTTGATGAATGGTGATTGCTAAAGTACAGCTGAATGTATAAGTAATGTGCCACCAGGACGTTTCCGTCACAACCGGTCCTAGAACAATGTTCACGAAGATTACGCTTCTAGTTTCTTTTCACTCATAATAATACATAAACAGCATAAGTAATGTATTATAGTTTAAAAAAACTAAAAGACACTTTTAGGTATTGTAAAGTTTCACTATGCACCATCAATCCATCATCAGACTGTTGTCACCGATTGTAATGTATCACAACACATGACATCATCAGCCAGTAAACTCCACTGCTCAACAAAGGCAACCCTTTTAGAGAGGGGTGTTGCCATAATCCCCACGCTTGGCAGGCGGCTTGGAGATCGCAGTACGTTCACCGTGCGACCAGAATCACCAGAGGATGGGCAGCAGAGTCTGGTCAGTGGTGATTCTGGTCGCAGTTTTAGGACATACCTGGGTCCGGGATTGTTACGAGTATGTATGGGACTCGTTCAAACAAACCAAATTAACCTAAACTCGAGGAAGTCTTGAATTTTCCAGAAAACCTACTAGAAGCAGTCCACAATCCACCTTCTGGCTCTATCAGATCCGTTCGATAATACCAAATTATAGTATTGCCATCCGGATTACATAACTTTTATTATAGGTACAAAGTTTCAAATAGATCTGAAATAGGCATGTGTCCTCATGTTTAATTTATTACAAATAACCGGCTTAGCGAGGAATACAACTAAATACATTGCATATACTGAAAAAATCATTTAAATTGGCTGAAAAATCTCTGAGATATGAGTGTTTAAAGTTTTAGGTGGGGATAGGGAGGGGATGCTCTATCCCTTTCTCACAAAGCGTGTGTTAGTATAGCATTTGTATGGCGCTCCTGAGCCGTGACGTCACGGCTCAGTATAATGCGCTCTCTGTCTAGCATGAAATTTAAATGCTTATATCTGCTTATATCTTATTTATTTTTGAACTAATTTTATATTTTGTTTTCGTTGATGGACTCTATTTATGATCAGCTTTTTTATGAGGTAATAAAAAAATATTAGTCATCATGCCTATTAGAAGTTGGTTAAACATAACTTCCAAGATTTGTTTACATAGTTTTTTAGTTATAATTGAAGTGAAGCTAAAATAGGCGTGCTATATGTCACATCGTTAGAAGTTGGAACATTTTGATCCAATACAATGTCATGGTTATGGGCAAATTGACCTTTGCTGACACTTAGCGACTTATGGAGTGTCCGAATTAGCTGATGTAAGGAAGTGTGGTTCAACCACAAGTGTAACAATATATCTTACCGACAGAAACTCATTGCAAATATGTCTGTAAGACACACAAGTAACTAAAAAATTTAAAATAAATCATATCTGCAATGCGTTTAATAATTATTATAATTTATATATTGCATCGCAGCGGAGTATGTGGCATTTATTATTGTTGGTATATAATTACTTCAAAGCGTGTGGTTGTGTAAGAATTCACTAGTCTAGAGTTCGTTTACTGCCTATTCTGCAACACTGCTGCACTCTCGTCGCGCTCAAGGAAACGTATTTATCATCGTCACCTCGCAGGCGACTTGTAATTGTGCGCCATATTGTTGCACTGAGTTATGATCTTCCAGGGCAAATCTCTTCCGCTTGACTCCATGTAAGCATTTCGCATAATACATATGTATTCTAGCCATAAATTTCAGTAGGTAATACTTTCCCAGGCACTTGTACTCGTATGTCTAAGCGTTCATGTCAAGCAATAATTTCAATGTCAGTGAATAATAATAATGATAATTTTTAGAAAAAAAAAGATCCGACTTCTTGATTATACCTTCATTTACAAACTAAAACTCAAAAGTAGAAAATAATATTTAAATAACTTCAAAGCAACATATCATATAACAAAAAGAATATTTCTATGCTACTTTTACTTAGCAAAAACTTTTAATTTGTAATTTTAACTTGTTAAAATTTTTTTGAGAGCGATGGTGGCCGGTCTTTAGCTTGTGCCCTTTACAATCTGACGACACCCAGTTCGATTCTCAGCCCGGCACCGATGACTTATAAATCTCCATATAATTACCCAATTATGTAATTGTGATTATGAAGAGTGTCGATACATACCATCGCTCATGGAAAAAATCATGAAGAAACTGGTATAACCAACAACTTCATAAATTCAAACACATAAATAATTACATTCACCAACATGTACTGGGCCAGCATGGTGGATTAGGGCCCATCCTCTGTTTGAGAGAAGGCCTGTGTCCCAACAGTGGGAACTAAAAGGCTGATAATAATGATGACGATCATTTTTTAAGCAGAATTAAAATAATATAACGTGCACAACTGCACAAGTGCAGAACCGAGAATTTTACTGGATTCGTACCCAACGCAGTTACACTCTAGACAAAAATCATATCGACTCCCATATATTCAAGTTGTCAGCTGGACAATACAAGGGAAGCGAGCATAAAACACGGCGGCAGCGCGATTCACACATCCGATTGATGATATTACGAGTAGGCATGGACTTTGATTGTACTTCATTTGGTGATTACTTTTACGTTTAGTTAACAAGCACATGTTAAAAAAATATATATTTAAATATTTTTTTGAGATCAACATGGCTTCTTTAAAATATTATCGCAACAAGCAGCAATAGTCAGCTCTTGACCACGGCCATTGTAACATGGTTGAAACGTCGAGCAAAAGGTACCTATTTTACCTTAAGAAAATAATGCGTGATAAGCCCTGATAAACATTTAAAACATTATCACAACGCAATTGAATTCGTACAGTTTTAGACCAATGTTACATTAAAGTTATATGATTATTTACGGGACAATACAATGTTACAATGTTACATTAGCTTGAACTACATAACTCTATTTAAACGACTTCAAAAAAAGAGGAAGGTTCTCCATTTGATCAGTATTATTTTTTGTTTTGAGGCAAAACCTGTTAATTCAATCTGGTAACCCTGCAGCAGGATGACGGGTAAAGGCATCGCGCGCGATTACCTCGCGATTTGTCGTTGTTTGCGCGTCTTGCGCGGACGCCGTATGACGCTCTTATCCTCCATCTCGCAGCCTCTCGCCGCCTCTCGACAGCCTCTCCAGATGCCTACCTGCCTGAGCCTGCCACCGAACATTTCTCACAGAAACAATGAACGTTTAAGCTTTATTATGACAACAAATCTACAAGAGACGTCCCTCGCTAGGACTTTTTATGGGCGCGTATTTTAAGCTCTTCGTATTTGGAGATGGGTAAGTGTTTGCATTGCACGAAATGGTAATTTAATGGAAGTGTTAGCTGAGGCTATTTTTTATAAAGGTAAAAGGAACATAAATGCTACTTTCATCATCATCATTTCAGCCGTAGGACGTCCACTGCGGACATAGGCCTCCCCATCGATCTCCAAAAGGGCCGGTTGGAAGCGGCCTGCATCCAGCGTTTCCCTGCGTTCTCTTTTAGGTCGTCTGTCTATGTTGTGGGTGGACGTCAACGCTGCGAAAAAATGCAAAAAAAAAACTTGCTTGTGTTAATGTTGCTGTCGATTTTGTTGTGAGTATTTAAAAAAAATAAAAAACACGAGCTTCTCTTCCTCCTGATAGTAAGTGGTAACCGCCATCTATGGACACCTGTAATACTAGCGATGTTGTCGCTTAACAGCACAATAATATAGCTTAATTCTAATACTATAGCACTTAAAAGAAGGTGGCCAGCCCAGAAGGTAATCTATTCACAAAGTATACATTCATTCATCATCAACTTCATCATCATTAGCAGCCTATCGTCTTCCCAATATTGCTGAGACACAAGCCTTCTCTCAAAGAGACTAATGTGCCCTAATCCACCATGCTGGCCCAATGCTTGTTGGTGAATGTCATGTCTTTGAACTTTTGATGTTCTTGGATATACCAGTTTCCTTGCGATGTTTTACCTGTACCGTTTTGTATGGTATAAAATATTATACATTAATTTATTGAAAATGTCAAATAAAAGTAAAAACCTGTAGTTAAATTTTTGTTTGATTCGTTTTTGTGACAATCGGAAAACTGTTACATAATATAAAAGAAATAGTTGTGTGAACAAAACTTAGATCAAAGTCCCACTGAACTTTTTTTAAACTTCGTAGGAGCACAAAACGCCTGAAGCGAAGCAACACAACCTGTAATGATGTTACTCCGACGACGATATCGCGTCCGGAGATCGCCGAAATCAATTTTAAACAAACTCTGACCACCACCTACAATTATTATCGATATCGAACAATGCGTGGCAACTAAACGCAACCACAGATTAGCTCGCAATTACTACGTAAGTATCGGTCCAGTGTTAGAGGTCACCGTCGTAATGGACGGTTCTTTCCGTATCGCACGAGATGCAATCGTGATGATTTGTCGATTGTATACAACTTAAATATTGATATTAATATTCATATACGATTTTATCTGAGTCAATGAACTTATCTATTGTCAATAGATATTCACGTTCCACCTATGTTCACTTACTCCTCAGTGCTCATAAATAAACGGGGGTAAATAATGAAATCTACTACCAATACATTGTGGATAGTCATTAGAAACGTACTAAATGATTTGATTCTACGTTTCTAATACGTACGGATTGAAATAGAATAACTTGTCGGCTTCCTAGTTTCCTGAGATTTATGTGTAAAGTATTTTCAAGGTCAGAGTAAATAGGTAGGTATCTAAGTCTGCGTGATTCACCTTCGACCACATCTTAGCCTATCAACGTGGTGGTGGTCAAACGTGGACTTACAGGAGATAAAAAAGTTTTAGATCCAAATTTGTTGTTGTTATTAGGGAAGCGAGCAATGTGGCTGGGTGGTAGAATGTGCGCTTTACAATCTAATGGCACCCATTTGATCCTCGGCCCTGCACCAATGAGTTATTTAGAACTTAAATAAATCAATCATTGCTCAAAAACGATGAAGGGAAAACATCGTGAGGAAACTGGTATATCCAAGAACCTCAAAAGATCAAAGACATATGACATTCACGAACATGCACTGGGCCAGCATGGTGGATTAGGGCTCACCTTCTCTCTATGAAAGAAGGTCTGTGTCCCAGCAGTTGGAACATCATAAACTGATAATGATGATCATAATTAGGTAAGTGGGCCATGAAGATAAAGGTGCGTCAATATAGTCATCAAATTTTATATTGGGTGTAAAATCTTGAGAACTTAATTTTGCTAGCTCATAGTTTACACAGACAGCGTAGACGTCAATAGATTTATCGGTATCCAGAGAACAGCAGCTAGGGCTTTACGTTGGCTACAGTAAAATTAAAATTGATGATCATGTAAACTTTATTAGTTGAAGCATAAAAACGTAAAGTAAATCAAAGAGTTGGTACGCAATATATTGCGTGGCGCGGCTTGATCTAGTGCAGGGAGACCCCGTTAACACTTTATTGCCTTTGATACTTCTTGCACCATTCCGAGAAAGTAAATTACTCGTCGCGATCGTAAAATTAATGCCTCATACGGTAATACGAGTACTTCGGCATGTCACTGTCAATTTTTATGATGCTCTCACTTGGTATCGACTCGGATTTGAAACTAGCTCTCCAAGGAGATATTTCTCCAATAAAATCGCGCATTTATTACCTTCTCAGTTCTATCATTAATTCCCGTAAACTGATCTAAAATTGAATTTATTTTCCACAAATAAGTTTTATGGAGCATTTTCCTGTTTCACGCGAATCTACGCGAGATCTCGGAATTGGTTATGTATAGGTACTTCGCTGTGGTAAATTTGAGTTACCGTTTAGAAATATGGACTGAAATATGGATATGGAAAATCTTAGTTAAGGTAATCAACGCTTAAAACAGCTGCCTCGTTTTTGGGTGTGACAATTTCCGTCAGCGAGACATAACTAACTTTTCTAAGTAAGTTTATCGACATAATTACTTATCTGTTGAAATCATATTTATTTTTTATTTTTTATTCCTATGGATATATTAAGAAAACAGAGAGAATTGTAAGAAGTTGCTAAATTATATGCATGTGTTATTAAATTAAATTGCATTTCAACAAACTATTTACGAGAGTGGTAATTTTTCAAGTAAGTACGACAGGCACTGACGCCGGGGGCCAAGCTTAGGCGCCTCCAAAGCTCGTTTGGATACAGAAAGTTTTCCTTTTGTCGGTAAGCTTCCATCGCTTTGCTATTTTACCTTTACATGCTGATTTAGTAGAGAAAAGATAAAAACAAAAGTCGCTTAATAAGGCGTGGTATAAGTGTTAAACATGAAACTATCTGACACTTTTCATGAGCTCATATTATTATGTTTGCACATTAAAAAGGATAAGATGCTGCTCTAGTTGTTATCTATTTGTTTAGTCAGCAGTTTACAATATAGCTTTCATAAAAAATAAATATCATAAATAAAAGTATACAATATTCATAGTTTTTTTTTTATCCAGATAAAATAGCTTAGTAATCGTCAAACGGCAAAACAGATGTTCTTGAATCCATAGTCCTCTTCACTTTCAATCAAGGCACATTTGAAACAGCAAACGTACGGGAACGTGAGCTACGATGCCACAGACAGACACACAATACAAAATAAACTTATGACAAACCTCTGTTTGCGTCGGGGGTTAAAAACAAAAGTCCGACCGGAGAAGCGAGTTTCGTAGATCTCTTCAATCATTTAATGGTACTTTCTTTGATTTAGACTTTTGTATTGTTCTGTAAATAGCTGAAAGTGCAAGTAACGATGCTTGTAGTGGCTTGCTGCTAACAGGAACAATGCAATATTGAATGTGACATCTAACCGAGAAGAATTTGACGAATCATAACGCCCGATTACTATACAAGTTTTGGTTTTGAGACTTTAGAGAAATCTTGAGCTTGAGATAATATTTCTATTTGCTTTTATCTTGTAGCTAATTGTATCTTATCCAAAAAAAAACTATAAATAAATAAATAAAATAAAATCATTTATTTCAGGCACTTACGTACATGCCCCATAAAATACAAACTAACAATATAAATAAAATAAATTAAATTAACGAATTAACTATTTACTTCAAAAACAAACATGAAGTTTATTTGATTTTTTCTTTCACTTTAATTATGTTAAATAAAACTGCTTTAAATAATAATAATAATAATAATTTCTAGCCCGTCAAAGACACAGATAAAAAAATAAAAGAGGAATAATTTAGGGTGGGTTGCATCATGTTACTTTAGCTTTAACAAACATCGACATTTCAGTTAAAGTACCAGTTAGGCAAAAATTTAGTTGCACCATCTGACAATTGTTAAATGACGTCATAACTTTAGCTGTTAACCGTAATTGCCCACGATTCGCTATTGTTTATTTTAAATATCTGTCAGATGCATAAAATATAATTCCACCTATGCATCTGGAGTAAATAAGGTCTCATTTGACTTGCAACCCTGGTAACTTTAACTATGATAAGGAATACGCTGGCGCAACGCATTTTGCAGTAACTGCTAAAGTCAGCGTTATTGTTATTGTCAAATTTGTCATAAACCTTAACTTTGTCAACTACTTGGTGCCTCCAAGCCTTACAAATTAATGCCTAGTTATCATATAACTTACAGAGTTAGAAACTGAAATTATCCCAATACAAGTAGGTACTTCTGCTTTATAAAGCCCACTAAACATTGTCAATTTGACATAATTTCAACTAAACAATTTGTAAATACGTTAGTATTTATACATATAATTATGAATAAAGGCTTATTTATATTTTTTATATATTTATATTATATTTTAAAAAAGTTTCAGAAAACCCTCGAAACCATCTCAGATTTAAACATAAATTAGTAATATCAAAATGTAGGGTAGTAATGCATAGTAGTAGCCCTCATGCAATGGCCATAAAACTATTTAATAAATTACCTGACGACTTAAAGAGTGACAAAAATGAACAAAATTTTGCAAAGAATCTTAAAAACATATTAATTAGAAAGTGTTATTATTCAGTAGAATATAAAACATTATGAAACAGATCGGGCCGCGGCCGCTATTTCTGCACCATATATATATATATATAAATTGCCATACCCTAATTGGGTCATTACGTTTATATAAGTTTCACCTATTTAGCATAATGTGCAATAAACGACTTTGACTTTATGATTAGGGTCATTATACGATACCTATCTTAAACACGCCTACCTAACATACAGATGTTAGAATTGAATGAATTTCAGAATATGCAATAAATTATCGAGTATTGTTATAAGGCGCGTATAAATTAACTGTGCCCTGCGGTTCCCCGGGGGGGAAAAAAAGGAATTAAGTATTTTATGTCACTTTAAATACGTAAAATCACGTCAATTCATTGCTCTGTTATGTCTAAAAGAGGAGCAAACAAACAAACAAACACACTTTAGCATTTAATATACTAGAAATGATAGCTATAAGCTGTAAGATATTTCTTATTTTGATAAATGCTCTACATCGTCGATTACAGAATATATTATGTTCAGGCTCATTCTTACCCCAGGGCGATTAAAGAATTATTAAAACTGCTTCATATTCTAGAATTACTTATAGGTGGGTATACAGTAGTGAGCTTTGCGGCTCATTTAACAATATCCTGAACAGTAATAGGGTTGGCATTACAGTTCTGAATCCTCAGTGACAAGTTATTAATACTAACTTTTCAAATTTACTACTTTTAAATACTTTTACACCTTAAAACACTATACAAGCACCTACCCTAAATACCTCAGATCAGACAAACAAGGGAGATATGGTATGGTGGAGTGCGGGTGCGAGCGCATCTGGCCTAAATCAGGCTTGATGCCTCTAGTCGAGCAGACGACCTTGCCCCATTTTTGCATGTGGACAATTAGTTCAATAGTGTCACTCCAAGTTTCATCGTGTGTGAAAAATGTGTAAATGAGCAGTACTAACAGTTTTTGCGATAAGCGGTTTAGCGATATTTATATATTATTTTAATTAAAAATTGTGACGTTTCTCACTAACAATAATTTTACTGAGGCATATCTCCCTTGTTAGTCTGATCTGAGCTATGTACTTATACAAACAAAAATCAAAAACTTTCTATTCAAAACGCCTTCCGTTACCATTTCTCGTAGCTTCCCTACAGAAACATGGAAAATGAATGCTCAGAAAACATTTACAATTTTAGCACATTCATTTTATTATTACTCCTCATAAAACTCTCTTGTACACGTTAAATGTATAATAGCTTCTTAGAGACGTTAACCCTAATCAAGCAACTGACGACCATTAGTCTTTTCACCGTCGATTGATAAATTCGTTCTGGACATGCAACCGGTGCGTGGTGACACTTCACCGCTTCATCGCGGCTACTGAACGAACTAACTTGCAGACATGTAAATAACTCGACTAAACTGTCATACTTAATGAGAGCAAATACTACGTATCACATATAACATGGTGATTGCAAGTTTTTTTAAATTTAGTAATAGGCTTGCGTTTTGCTGCCAACTCACCTGATGATGATAGACAATTTGTAAACATTATTAACACCCGACGCGGAGTTTTGGCGCCAATGTGAAAAAAATATGTCGGCTTGTTATAAATTATTTTCCTAAGCTTGTGTATTTTTGAGTGTTAATGCGTAATAATGGTGAATTATTATAACTATTCGTGGACATGCTTAAGTGTGGGGTTCGATATAACGCGGCGAAACATGCATTTTTACGTTGTTTCCAAAGCTCCATAGAATCTTTTTGTAACTACTTGACTAGGGCACGACTTTGACTTGACCGTGATTAACTTTGCTTGACTCTGTGACTGACTTTTTTGACTACATTTCATCAAACTTGATCATATTAAACTTACACTTAGCTGTCAAATTTAGTTTATTTTAGAGCATTCTCTAAACTACAACTATACGAATTGACGTCATTATGTATGCATTTCTATGGTCCTGATTATGCCCTATAAACCTTTGATATCGTTTCATCTAAATAGCACGATACTCGACTATAAATCGAACGCTTCCTTTATTACACCACATTCTACTCCAATTGAAATTTACTCGTAATTGCTAATAAATTGAATAACAATAAAATTTACGTCAAGTGCGTCAATAACTCTAACGCTATGCACGTACTTCAATTATCAAACTTGTTTTAGTTAAACTAAAAGAAAATGCACCAAAGAAAACTAAATCAGAACACTTGGCTTCACAAAAGATCATTAAAAACTAGCTGCCAGTAAGCAAGGCCATAAACGATCCAACGAATAACTCGATGTCAGATTAAACACAAATATTTACATGTGTACAAAAGCAGAGAGATAAAGGTTCAAGCTTTTACAAGCAATTTGAGGTTATTTATCATGTTGAATGGCGCGCCGCGCTCCGGTCGGTTTTTGGTGCAGCTTCTTTATACAGAAGCCATTATAAGTATCAATTTCATATCATAGATCATAAACACATTTATTTTGTGAGAGGCTCGGCGGCCGGGTTACGGGGGGTCCTCCGTGTGAGCCACTCCATTCATCTGTACTGACTTTTTATTGTACATGTATGTCACAATTTTTGTGGACCTCACTAAACATACGGCACCATAAATAAGCATAACACTAGTTTCCGAACTGTGAATATTTATGTGAACGCCGTAGATCAAATACGTACAATTTTGTAGCCTAATCTTCATTTTATGATCATCGTAAATTTCAATTTGATTTTTAATAACTTACTCACATTTTGTAGTGTCACGGATAATTATCTTGGTAAATCATATCAAAGTGTTGTGCTACCGAACAAAACACAACCTCAGGGTAACTAAAGAAAGTCATGAGCATAAAATAAGATGATCCCTTCTAACATAAATACAGGGTTATTGATATGTAGCTAACAACATCTCGCAGACAGGTTCCCTCCACCTTACAACGTTAATTCCACTCATCTTTTTATTTCTGTCATACAAAAAATAATTTAAATTAGAGCTCTAAATGACAATAACGCAGTTCTTAATGAGAAGAAATAAAGCATAGGAACTGACTTTTTCACCTACAAAATACACAACTAAAAATGTGTCATACTAACTTTGAACGTATTAAATTTTGTAACAAGTCATAGAATAAAAGTTGCGCAGAGAAGCTGTATGCAATAGCCTGTTAGCTAATTTATCAATAACCCTGTAGGTATAGGAAAAAAATTAATTATGGAAATCTATTTAGGTATATCACTTACTAATCTGCTATGATTTTATATCATAATTTGGTGTGTATCATGTATAAGTACAGCATTAAAATAAACTGCCTGCTTTCTCTTCGTCAATCTTTAATTATTGACCACTTATTTTCAATGGTATTCGCTGGACACGTTCCACTGTAAAACTTCTACCTCTAAGTACGGGACAAACGCGCTCAATCGTAATAAAATGTTAATAAAGTGCGTAAATCAAGATAATGTCAATAGTTAGGAGAGTTCGACACGAAGAAATAGTCTCAAGCGAGGTGAAGAAATTACCTCACGTATGGATTGGACATTACTCTTCCCCGCTTGCTCCGAAGCACCTGAAGAAGCCGCACGCTAAACTAAACCTTATCGTCAAGCTTTTACGAGTAAGCTCATACACGAGTATATGAAATAAAATACGTTCATACAACTTTATTTAAATGGTAAAGACTTAGTTATTTCGTAGGAACAACATTCGAAAAGGCATGTAACTGTCTCCGTTTTATCTCGATGGTACTCTCAGAATTCTCAAAAGGTAAAGTACAAAGCATCACGGGCACGCCACACCGGATTAGCGAAGTTCCAAATGTCACGGAATACGAGACATTCAAAACATAAAGCGCATTAACGATTGGTATTAGTGCAATAACGATACATAAATATGTCGTATATAGTTATAGGCTCGTGGTAGATGCCACACACGAACTACTCGAGAATGGATGTAACAGTCATGGGGCACGGCATTAAGAACATCGCGGACCGCGCTGGCGCCTCTCGATGGAGCGCCGAGTGCGGACTGCGTCTAATGCAATTCGATGCGGGATTTTACTATCTAATATTATTATAAACCACACCTTTACGTTAAAAAGATAATAGCCGACAATCTATGCTAACAACACCAGTATTTTTTTACAAATGGACGGCATCGTAAAAGACGTCGTATAAAAGGTAGAGTCGATGGACGATTTATTGACAATAATATAATTTGCGGTTGGTTACAAAGACGAATTTCGAACATAGTTTTTTTAGCTTTGCTTTCTAACAATTTCGTAATAGGATAGTTCCAAATATCTATATAATTATATAATAATAAATATATATATTCTTTTGTTCACTTAGAAACATTAACGCTAAAACCATGCACTATTGATAAAAACACATCGATCGACGAGTCGAGTCGAGACGATCGCTATTTAGATACCATTATTCCTTCCGCCTGAATGGCCATCACAAGAACATCAATGGACAAGTTGAAGAAAATGTAGAGGAATAGGAATGTCACCAAGACCACAAAAACTAGGCTCGTGCGAACTCTTATCTTCCCCATATGTCTATACACTGCAGAAAAGTGGACGTTGAGAGAAGTGGAAAGGAAGAAGATAGACGCTTTAGAGATGTGGTGCTGGAGAAGAATGCTCGGGGTATCCTGGATTGAGTCCCAATACTCCAAGAACTTGGCATCAAGCAGCGCTTATTTTCCACAGTACTGTCTCGGATACCTTCTTCTGCCTTCTTCGGACAAGACGTGATTATCAGTCTATAGAACGCCTCGTTGTCCAGGGAAAGGTAGATGGCACTAGACCGCGCGGGAGGTCACCCATTCGATGGACGACCAGATCAAGTCTGCAGTGGGTGGTCCCTTAAACGAGTGCAGTAGGATGACCTCCAGCAGAGAGAGATGGCGAGACATCGTGAAGCGCATTCTAACTGCCCCGTCCAATACTATTACATGACGACCACGACCACTCTGCCAAGAGCGAAACGACTGAGAAGATTCTTTCCGCAGATCCAAAATATATGAGTATAATTATAATTACCTACTTGACATTGTGGTCTTATCATCAAGTTTTGTTTATTATTTATTTTAAAGTATTTTTCTCAAGCATGCTATGCATCATCCATATATTATACTTAAATGCAAAAGTGTGTTTATCTCTTAGTTTATCTCTCTTTCACGCAACAAAAGAGCAACGGATTAACGCAATTTTTGCATAAAGATAGTTGAAAGGGTAGATAGTGACATAGCATAGCTTAAGGTCGAGACATTAAAGTGGGTTCTTCAAATTATGGGCAAACCAGCTGTGCCGCGCAGTTTCATCCCCGTAGACATTTCCTGAGGAATCGTTTTTTTTCGGATATAAAATATGCTATGTCACTCCCTTTCATCTACCCTTTCAACTATCTTTATGCAAATTGCTCTTTTGTTGCGTGAAAAAGAGATAAACTAAGAGGTAAACACACTTTTGCATTTAGGTATAATCTATGGATGATGCATAGCATGCTTGAGAAAAATACATTAAAATAAATAATAAACAAAACTTGATGATAAGACCACAATGTCAAGTAGGTAATTATATGTTGTATGTTCAGCAGTGGACGTCTTCCGGCTGATGATGATGATGATGACCTGATTATTAGTAGCCCTGTATCAAAGATTTTCCCAGTAATATAATTCTCTTCCAGGAGAAGTGGTAGATCTCCCATATGGGCGTTTTTGTACACAGTTGAAAAAGTGGTTGGTAAAGGAGTGCTTCTATGAAATGGAGGAGTTCCTAAAGAAAATGTCATGTCGTTTTTATGCTTATGATTTGGCTGGTTAATGGATTTATAGTGTTTAAATGGTGTTTAATTAATTATTGGTGTAAGTTCTTTGACATAATTTGTAAATTAATGCAATTTTGCACGCCCTTGCCCTTGGGGCTGTTAATGGATGTACGTGTGATATTTTAAGACCTTTTATACCCATTGGCAAGCAAATAAAAACTTTGACTTTGACTTTGACTTTGACTTTGACAGTATAATGAATTCATACTAACTGCTTACTGAGCTTTAATAATAAATCACCACAGATTAGTAAGCTGTTAGTATGAAGTCTGTGAGTGCGGCGCGAACGGCGCGTGCGGCGCGAATATGTTCTGTGTACGATCCCTTTTTTTTCAGAGGCCAAGAACCTCTTTAAGATCGTCGCGCCGCCTCGATAAGTTAGCAGTATCAATATTATAAGATAAAAAACATAGCATTTTGAGCAGTTGTATAATAAATTAAAAACAGCATTTTGAATGAATACAGATAATTTCGATAAAAAAAGAACCCTTAGTAAGTTAAACTTCTACTTTCTAATATGTGGCTTTAAAAATGGTTATAACTTCTGATGGTATCATAGATTAGTTAAATACCTCAACCTCAAGCATAAAAGTCGAGACGCTATCAATCCTTGAGCATCAATAAAAGTTTGATCATCGATATAATTTCAAATGTAATCTTTTAAATTTAAAAACATTCTTATCTTCTTATTTATATCGATGTACACATTAAATCACTCATGAATTTAAAGCATTTTATTGTCATTTCGAAGTGAAAACAATATAAATGTATTTTATGCCACGAATGATTTATACTTTATAGGTGAGATGTGATTTATTATGAGCTGATTTAATACAATCTTGGAGCAACATTGGCTCTCTAAGACGTTCCCGTCTGTCATACACTTCTTATACGAGATTCATATCCGAACTTATTGTCATGCTATTTGGTAGAGCCATCTATGAATTATGTGACAATTTACATCGTATAAAATACGTTTTACATAGGAAATCTACTGCTTACCTATTTTGTTTCCGATTCATAAGTCTGCTTCTATTACAATAATACTATTGTTAAGTTGTAGAAGGTATGCCTGCTTGTATTATTACAAAACGATTGTCATGGTTTACTAAGCTAAACTAGCCAGCTTAAACATATTTCAAATCGTAACTCTTAAGAAAAATAAACTTCGAGGTCTATTCAAAAGATTTACCAACTTCGGGACACAATGAGTGAAGTTTCGTTGTATATTTATATTAACTACCCATTCCCATCGATATCCCGCGAGTTGAATCTAAGTATCGTGAAAGCCTCGGCATCTTCTGAACAGTAGTACGCAGACACGGTAGACATGTAATGTTGTTAAATTCGAATCAAATAAATAAGATTAAAAACGTAGGTCCGACATTCCAACCCGCGGGTTTTTTCGTTGAAGCGCTCATTCGCCGAGGCTGGCGTTTCAATTATTTGATGTATACGCGAATTAATGATTATCAGATGTAATAAAATGCAAGCATGTGAGGGCGCGGGGCGGAGAACAAGCTGCTAGCACGATGCGGAGATGCCGGCGATGCCGCAGCCGCCGCGACTCGGGTGGCCGCTACTTGTCTTACGATAAACTTATCTTTACAATCGATCCCTCCGATAAAAATAAAAACACCGATACCTTAGATCTTGAACGGTTGACGCGCTGCGAAGCAATAACATTTTGAATTTATCGAAGCAGCTATCCGCATTTGCATCTGTATAGGGCCGATACATTTTGTTACCGTATTATTAGCATTCCAGCGCCACTTGTGTATTCAAATATCGTGCATTTTTGTAGGGAATCACTTATGCAGTTGAAGAAATCAATATGAACGCAGTTTTTTGACTGAGATCTGCTGTATCTGAATTAGGAAAAGATGGCTGAAGCTTTCAAAGTACAGATTACACCATGGGCTCATAAATGTTATCATATTACAGTGTCATAAATTTATGTTTGGTAACCAAAACGCTGTTGTATTGTTGTTGGAAGTAAAATCAGATTATTTTCGATCGCGCCGTTTTTCTGGATAGAGTAAATCGAAGCGAATTACAATGTCGTGATTGAGGTGTAAAGGTAGTATAAAACTAGGTGAGTATAATGATGCATTGTTTGGATGATCGGTGACGTGGACGTCCTACATGTGAGCTGAAGTGAAGTACGCAAGCACACAGGTCAATGGATGTGAGAAGCACGAGCAGCACAAATGTCAAGGCTTAGGTTGTCATGGAGAATGAGACAATATCATAATCATAAAATTGAAATAGGGCGTGAATTATCTGACTTTTGCAAGTACATATTCATTTTAATTTAATTTAATTAATTTATTTAATTTTAATTTAAACCAACCTCGAAAAAAAGGAACAAACAAACTAGCAAGTATTGCATTTAGGTAAAATATAAGTGTTCCGGACCATCGCCTTTCGGTCAAAAATTTCGGTGTAGAATATTTACAAAGTACCTATTCCCTAGCTAAATCCAAAAGTTATACTAAAATGTCTATCATATAAAATGACTATCCTATAAAATGAACTAGGTCATAATTTATATTTCTACGTCTAGTATCGCGAACAATTAGGATGATTGAATTCAATACCATGTTCGAGAAAAATTCAAAAAAACAAATAGTAGACAAAACTTTATAATAAGACCATAAATATGTTTACTTAAATAAATTATGTGCAGCTTCGATGCTATCGCTCAAAAACATAATGAGTATGTCTAAGAACCAGTTAAAATCTATGACATTCACTAACATTCACTGGGCCAGCATGGTCGATTAAGGCCCATAGTCGAACATGATAGGCTGATAATGATAATGATGAAGAACCTCGAAAAGAATTAAACGAGGTATAACTGGAACACGCTCTACTTATGATTGATGCCCATAATGCATACATATTTAGGGTTTAAAACAATTTTAATTTACTTCAAGCTCTACCTACTTCAAACATAGTTTTCACGATACCGTCTAAACAAATCTTAAGTTCACCATGGTATTATTATTTTATAGATATTAAACGTTAATAGAACAAGAGCTTTGTAGATGATTTGATTTAACAATGTGCAACATTGTTCGCTTTACACCGCATCTGATTTTACAGGGTTGCTCAATGGCGTCAAGAATGAATGAAGCAATCTCGGCAGCAGTGAACATTCGTTATAAGTTTCTCTTCCATAAACGAGTTGGCCATTGGAGCAGTCGTTAAGAAGCGGGCACAGCTTCTGTTCGACAATTAGGCAGAGTACGCGCTGAGCACGCAGCGACAACGTCCTTATCGTGGACTAGTAGTCTGCTATCGCGGCACAATCTCACGAAAACTCCATTCTCGACTGCACCTGTCATAAACGAGTTCAACAACCCGCTTAACTTTCAATTAGCCACAAAATGGAAGGTTTTAACAGACGTTAGATAAGTAAACAAACGTGATCCTCGAGCTATTTGGTTATGGCGGGCTCTCATCAATAATAGTTCAGAGGCGATAGTATCGCGGACGCGTGTCTCGCGTAGAGGAACCTCCAACACCGTTATTAACCTCGCGATACTCATCTCGACCAAGAGATCATTTAGTGATACGCTTTATATTAAATTACTCGGTCGTGCGTTGATAAAATATCCCCGGTATTCTATTACCGAAAGCGAGATAAACGCGGCCGGAGGTATTAACAACTGGGAATTATAAAAATATGTAGATGGAAAAATTATAAATGCCTCGAGTCGTCGCGCATTATTAGATAACGAAAATGACGTATGCAATAAAACGAGAGGGTTTACACTAGCTGCGTAAGTGCTGCGTATTCGATGTTTATGTTAATGGAAGCATTAAGGGGACGCAATGTGTCAAGTCGCGTGTCGATATGGGATCGCGCGTCGCATGTCGCAGACGGACACTTCGTCGTCTCGCGCGCGTTTTTCCTCACTCTGCTCACTTTTTACCGCATCTCGGCGTGTTGTCTGTCGTCACTCGTTATTTACTGTCACATTCGCTCTGTTTATCGCGCGTATACGTCTTCATCACGCACCGCCTCTGTTCGCTGGGTACTGATGTTAATCTCGAACTGTCCAAATAATTTTATTCAAAATCATTTATCACATGATCGCAGAAGTCTACGCGTCTTATCGTAAGTACCATCGCGGTGCGTTCTATCAGTGCGTTAGAGACACAAGCGAATGTTATTGGTGTTTCTGCAATTATGGTTTGCTGATGCCACTGATGCCAGTACCTACACCTATTCCTAGTCGTACTATTAGTCTCCGTTAAATTTCTCGTTTAAGATCTGATTACTAACAGTGTGCACGAGAAAACCAGGACCGTTTGCGTTCACTTCGTCTTCGACTGCTAAAATATTAGAAACTTGAAACTCGTCCGTAAATCACTCAACCGAGATTAGTTCTAGTATTCATACTTACTTGAAAGTGGAAGCTTAGTTCCTAGGCACCTTTCTCCCGGGTTCGATAATTTCTTGGCTCATTTTACTCGCGATAATGTTTGTTTAACTGCGTTTATTTTTCTTGCAAGTGAACAGTTTATCGGGTAATACCGAGCATTAAACCGGCAGAATGCGGCCGCTGCCAGAGCCGGTAGCCACCGCGTGCCGCCACTCTTCGAGCACGCTATTTAGTAATTTAAACATCGTTGTAATTTAAATTAACGTCTCTCACTTTATCTTTACTCCGCGGCTAACATAAAAATCTTAATAAATCGATAGAGTCAACTAAACTTCTCTCTCAAGCTATACTTATTTTGTAGCGTCCTCTGATATGACACGAGCCGACACCACAAAAATTTATATTGGATGTCTCCATCAATTTATAATTTACGTTGACATTAACGGAGAAACATCGATACCTACTTTGTAAACGTTACAAAGTCATGGCTGTGTTCCTATGAATAATGGATACAGAGTCAATTTGTAGGGCGGCATCTTCAATATAGATGAAACATTAAATCAAGTAAAGCTAACTGACATTTATTGCTTTTGCGCATTAAAATTCATGTAATCACTATCGAAACATAAAAATTAAACGGCATTAAAATTACTTCCATTAAGGTCTCATTAATTTCCTAATCTACGCTCTGGGGCACGTTCCATCGGTGTTTGATTTACAATGAGTTAGCGGCCCGAGGAGAGTATCGACGGCACTCACAATGCACCAACGAGAATTATTTACTCCTCTCACAATACTTCTAATTAAGATCATTCGTGAGCTCAATGAAGCTAAAGCTAGGGACTGTGTGCTCACTGCATAAACTGGACGTTATAAATAACTCAAATCGTAACTCACGCCTTTTTGGAGTATACCGAGCGAAGCAACAACCTGCCTTGGCTTTCCCAATTTGGACTTTTGTATTTAGGCGGTAAGAGCGAACTCCGGGACAGAGTTTTAGTTGGGAATCGAAATGAGAGGTTCACATCGTGTGGTATTGTAACAGAAACTAAATAAACCACGTGTTCTACACGGCACGGTAATACACGGCACTCATTTGTTGCTTCGGGGTGAGTACGCACGACTAGATATTTTAGTGAAATCATGCCTTGGATTGTTCGTTTGGTTGAAAGTAAGTACGAATGTTTTAAGCTAATGATTTTAAGTAGGTAGGTTGGTAAATCTCTGAATTTGAATTTCAATTATCGATTGCAAGATTTAGTTTATTGTAATTTACTAAAAGATAGCGGGTCTACTTAAACGTAGGTGCATTTGTAATCATGTTCTGTGAGTTAAAGGGAACAAACAGTCTTGAGTTATTACCTATTGAGACGGGCGCTAACACGTAAAGAGCAAATAAATATTGTCTTTACTTCCTGTTCTCACTATAATAGTAGATAAGTAGGAAGTTAGAAGCCATCCGGAATGTAAGTAACCACTTAACATCGCTGTCTTCACTCATTACTCGGGGTGTCTAGTACAGTACCTGAGATACCACCTTCGGATTTTTTTGTCTGTCGCTGTCGCATTTTTATCGAAAATTGTGATAATTTATAAACTTTCGTGATTTGAGCACATGTTATAAATGTTTATGCGTGATACAACCCGATAAACATTTAAAGCACAGAGATTGTTTCATCTTTACTCTGCAAATTTTTTGGGCTTGTGAACATTTTTCAATTATCTTTTTCATAGGCTTCCTTTTAAGTACGTCGAGGAGCATAGGAGCTTACGTACTGTTACACGGTGCACGCTGGACTCTTGTCATAGTTGACTTGCAACGGGCATAAAACGGTTTGTTATTACTAGAGCAAGCATTCCGAGGTCTATTCCCGGTACGACGATATAGAGGTATCTCTCTGTCCCCAATTTGCACGTAGAGGTTTTGATTGACTCTATTTCATTGCTCTGGCTGGAAGCATGAAGCTGCAGATCAGACTGATTGGCGTGCCTAAGGAAAGTCCTATATTAGCAGCATGATGATATCTTTGCTTAATCTACTTATATTGCCAGGACGGTTAGTGTAAATGAGACATAAATGCTCCGGTATGCGACTAGGCTATCCGTCGAGATCTTAACCCCACTTGAGGTTCCAAGAGTTTATGTTGTAAACTGGCTTTTATTATAGCATCGGGGTAAACGCGCTCTAAATTTATATTTCCTCATACCTCGCAATTTTGTTTTGAGCTTAGTTACTAAGTGGTCGGTAATAAATGTGCACTGCAATGTGGGCTAGCACCTAAAGGTGTGTTCCGACAGAATTAATTGAGAGCCAGTTCACATTCCAGGCTAGGCGTGCTTACCATCTTCGACCATACCGTCATTTAACATCAGGTGAGCTGTGGTCAAACGCCAAGCTTTTCAACCTTCTTTTTTAAAACTATTTTCAAATTACCAACTGTCTTCAAAAAAGCTTAGGAGGTTCTCAATGCGACTGTATTTGTAAAGAACCAGTTTTAATGTTTTTTTATTTTTTTATAAAATAGGCTATATTTCTAGATTTCCATTTAAGCATATAGCATTACCTCTAAGAGTAGAAAATTAGGCCATGAATTACCGCGGTGTAGGCACTATGACATTTACTGATTCAGTCAGCGTTGTGTGTCGTAGTGACAACCCTGCGATTTTTCAAGATCAAGTGCTCTCACTTGAAGAACACAACCATATCGCGGTTTTTAGTCAGCTCGTGACCACGGCCATCGCAACATAGTCCAAACGTTAAGCAAAAGGTACCTATTTTTACCTAAATAAATATTGCGCGACATCTCCCGATAAACATTTAAAACATGTGTTCAAATCGCGAAGGATTAAAAGTTACTAAGGCATTACTCTCGTTTTTTGAATTTTATCCGCTTTCCGTCATCAAGATTATGTATTAAGATAGAAGAAGATAAGATTAAGAAATAATTTGAAGGTTGTTGTAAGAAAATTATGCCAACTGGTCAGAAGTTGATTGAACGATTAGTACGAATGAACGAGTGAACGAGTATGTATGATACTAGTTTGTTCCAGTTTCCCTTGTATGAGATCTAAATAAAACACTGTCAATAAAAATGGTCATACAACTATGTCATACAAAGAATAAAGACACGGATCTAGGCGCACTAGATGTCACAGTCATTCTAGAGAAAAAACGATACAAAAAGTCCATTACAATATTAAAATGTATTCTCTTTTATGTTAATGAAGCAGAATGACAGTACAAATAAACTAGTTGTAACAGGACGTGCATTCCTCGGCCTGTCAACAAAATCAATAGAGTACAATAAAATTGCTGCTTTCAATGCACCGTAGTTAGGAGTAAATGAGGTTTGAGTAATGTGTGGCGCACACGAAAGGCTCGCGTGGTGAGCTGCATTATACCACGTCTCTAGGTTGGTCCAATGCAAACAATTCGAGCACCCTCAGATCAGAAAAACAAGGCAGAATATGCCTTAGTACAATAGACATGTGTCCTATTTTTATACTGATCTTAAATAGAGCCATCAGCAAAACCCAAATTTAAATTTAAATTAATAAATTAAAATAAATTTGTTCAAAAATAAATGAGTATTTTAATTTCATATTGACAGAGAGCACTATAGGACGTGACGTCATGCCTTGCGCGTGCCATACAAATGCTATACTAACACAGGCTTTGCCAGAGAGGGTCAGAGCATCCGCTCTCTATTCCCACCAAAAATTTATCTACATATCATAGTTATTATGTGCCTTCTTAAAGTGTCAGTCTTATCTGAAAAAACTAAGTATTCACCACCAAAGTAAGTAGAATTTCATTTATTCGCTAGCATTTCAAACATGGCAAAACTTTAATTAATGTCCTTGCATTAAACAAACATCATAGCTGTATTCATCGAAAAGCTATTAATCCACTCTCAAGGTATCCCTCGAACAGTAGACTGATTATAGACAGAGAAGATTAAAGCAATGATTAATTTTGAAGAATAAACTCTGTACTCATCCGTTACAACGCCGACAAAGGGCCTCGCAGCGACCGCTACATCAATTTATAATGCGATTAACAGAAAGAATGGCGATCAGACTGATTGCGCGGATCCATAAGGACCTCACGAAAATCCACATCGCAATAATGACGGTCGCTTCCTTAATCGTCAAAGGATTATTAAGCTCGCCCGCTACGGTTATATTTATCGACCTTCATTTGTTTCTGTGTCTCGGCCTCTTGACAGTAGTTGAAAATATCTCAATTAATATTTAGCCTAAAGACAGTCTGTAATGAGAATAATCTAGGGGCGCGTAAGCCAAGTGAGTCTGCGGAAGGTGATTAATATGATGTAGTGAGCACATCTATCGACGGCTCCCGGCAGTCGGCGGCGGACCACACCGGCTACCGACGACCATTCGAGTTCGCCGGACCGACTTCGTAACATTAATTGTTCGGAACCTTTTCACGAGATTTCACGTGAGAAGAGATTAGCGCCCGCTTGTTTGGTTAATCCCTGGCAGTGAAATCCACCGGTGGGAAACTTCGATCACGATGATCGATCTCTGATACGAGTACCATGCCCTCTCGTGAGAAATGTTCATAATTATAATAATATTTTACACCTGTGCTAAGAGCTTCTGGTTGAATAACAAGCAGTCGATCGAGACTCACCGGGTGGATTACTTAGAGCGAGTTTTCGAAAATAGCTCAACTTCAAATAACGACTACTTATATAGTAACGAGGCGTCGTACTAACACTCTGTATCGATTTTATGGAGTACAATAATTATCTGTTTATGATACAACAACCTGCCAGTAAATACACGGTAATAAAGCCGAAATATCGTTACCATAACTAAGTGTGAGAAAGTGAGGTGTCGACTAAGAAGCGTATGAGCTTTGTCGAAATTAGGATATAATAACATAGCACCGAGTTTCCCTTTACGGCACCGGACTAAATAAACACACAATAACTGATGGCAGTCAGCGTCTCGAAAAAGATATTATCAGGCGATTTACAACCGATCGGAAACGGTTACGAGCGTTAGCTTTTCTCACTTCACTAATTTAGACGTTACCAAAGTAGCTCAGCGTTAAATAGAGGATGAACGGTTACACAGTAAATACGGTCAGTTTATATGGCCGGTAAACACCGCGACGTGAACTGTACACAAGGTGATTTTTTTATTTGTATAGTTACCAGTTCAGGCTCAAATACCCGTGAGAAGTCGCCTCCCAGAGCGGTCGGAGGATCGGCGACCTGAGATCACGCTGCTATCATAATCTTGAATGACACCACGCACACACTTCCTATCTAAACTAAATAACTAACTATATATTTCTTAAAATTAATTTGCTAACAGTGTTATGACTCGACGACGGCGTGACGAATTGATTAGCCTATATCGGATTTGCTTTAGATCCGTTCACAAAGAGTACAAGATACGTGCTTTCGAAAGCTCGCTCGCATACGTTATACTTATCAGATTAAGATTTGTTTACATTGACACTACTAAAGGTCAAAAAGCGCCCGATAGCTATCGAAATTTCGTATGCTCGAACCGGAATGTTTTGATTTGACTTTTGTCCAGTCGTTGACACCATCAATTCGAGATTACCTGAAAATCCGACGAGTGAGAAATTTTCTCGAGCCGTAAGCGAATGTCATTTGAATGTAAATTGTATCAGACGGAGCAGCGCACGCGGCGTCGCGGGCCCGTACCTTCCTCTCATTGTGCGTATAACAAGATCAGTATCGACTTAATGACAATATATTGGTAATAAAATTAGATAGTCCGTGCCGTCATCTCGGCGAACATCAGGCCCGGTCGCGCACTTCGACTCTCATATTTATTGCAAGCCAACTAGAAACATTATCGAATGACGGCCACGACATACTCCGAATAGTCCGGGACATCTTCAAATAAGTAATCTACACAAATAGAACCTTACTTCTCTGTGTGGCAGGTTTTAAAATCCCTCAGAACTCTCCATAGAATGCGTTCTCAACTTTACGACAGTAGGTCATAAGAACGCTAAAGTTATGGTATAAATATTATGACACTTTTATCGGTTAGTCGGTTGAAAAGTAAATATAGACGATACGTGAAAGGTGCAAGAATATGCGATTTGCACGGGGAACCCAATAAAGTGGTAGCAGCCACAAAAATTATTGTAATTTCAGTACAGATTATAGTGTTATTTATTGAGTAGGTAAGTATTTAGGAACATGAAGCTGCGCTATAAACGATTAAATAGAAATAGCACTCTCAGCTAACATTAAATAACTGGCTAAGAGCGTGTCGAGAGTCGTGACACGCATTCCGTTTTTCGTAGCCAAAGTCATATAATAAATTTGTGGTCACAATCATCATAGTTCAGAAATTGGTAGTCACAAAAAAAAACGAAAGACCTGAGCTCTTTGGACTTAACCAAATTTCAGAGGTGCATCATACTTCATCAACTTATCATATATTACTACATAATATATACTAACATTAGAAAACTACTTAAGGAATTTTCTTTGTAAAGAAAATTTTACGGAAAGGTTAATGACCTTTGAGCTAGAACGTCTTGAGCTTATTACAGTGTTATCGCTATATCTCAAAAAGTTATATTCAGAAAATGTTTAAAATAATTTTGAAGGAAGGTTTTAATATGACCTTTCCGCATGGCAAGATATAAGTTTCTATGTCTAATAGTTTAGAAATGCAGGGGGGGTAACTTTTTGCGGGCCATATTTCTCAAAATGAAAAATTTATTGATGAAAAAGTCATGTATTAAACTTTCCCTTCATTTTAAAAGTCCTATTCAACGATAACAAACAAAAGAAGGTGCAGCGAAAAAAAACACCCCCATTTCACATGTACCAGAGCCAAAACGCAAAGTTATAATCTTTTTATACTTTTAAAATTGAGACCTATGTAATTGTGCAAAGACTGTAATTGTGCAAAGTTTCAAGCACTTGCCTTAATGACTAAAGAAAGTTCTAAAAAAATTAGGACGGACGGACAGACGGACAGACGTACAGACGGACAGACAGAAGGACGGACAAAACAAATTTATAAGAGTTCCTTGTCGGGCTACGGAACCTTAAAAAGGCACGTTTAGGTTATTAAAGTCTGAGCTAACTTCACTCAAATAACATATTATTATTCATAAAAGTATTATCTCATATTGTGATCATGGTATTCAACATTACTGATAAAAGACTTTTTCTTCTTTCAACATAAATCAGTTCTGACTGTATTCAAAATATCATACAAGAAAAGTGCATTAACATTTGCATGAAAATAATGCAGGGATATTTGAAGAGAGCCACATTCTGTGTAACAATGGTGGTTGTCATTTATTTATTTGAACGTGTCATCTTAGTCCGGCACACGATGTTATTTTTATTACGACCATGCTACAAAGTTGCTATTAGTTAATATTTAACTAATAGCGACTTTTATAATTAACTTATTGCATTAATAATATTATTAATACTTCAATACAACTCAGATTCTGATTAAAGTAAAGTAAGTTTTTATAGGCCGAGAGCTAGTCCTGCCTGGGGCCTTACGGACAACAGCTAATTGCGTCACCTAATCCGCTGTTGGAAAATCACGCGACAGCAAACCGTATCTGGGCGCGATAAGGTTCACGTTCGCGTGATTTTCCAACTGAGCGGATTAGGTGCCGCAATTAGCTGTTGTCCGTAAGGCCCAAGATGTCTGTTTTTAGGCCGCCTGAAAGCGTACATGGCTTAGCGAGATTCTGATTAAGACATTATAACAAAGTTTATATTTACACAGCGCTGTAGAAAAAACTAGAAATTCTATTTAAGAGGGCTGTTGCCGTCTGCAACTGTCTTAATCGCATATTTTCACATTAGCGAGAGAATTGTCTATACGAGAAGAGCCGCCTTAATTTATCATATATTTTTTTACACTAATAGTAAAATATCTAATTTGTGCGCCTGATTACAATCTTGGTCTCTTCCAAGTCCAATAACTGAAAACGTCTTTCAGTCATTAGACTTGATGATATTTTTATTTTTTATGTACAAGTTATGTGTAATTAAATAAAACATTCGCTCTAGTACTATTATCAGACGCGACTGGTACAGGAGCGCAGGCACGCGATCATCTTCGATAGCGATCTGTGAGATTAACGGCTACGTGTGACACCGCCTTAAGACGGCCAAATGGCCATCGTGTGGCTGCGCCTTAATTACTCGCACAATAAACCTTATCGATCGATAATCTTTCGTGGCGTTATTATTGAATTATATTTATTGCTGCAATATTTCAACGTATATTTCTTTGCCATCTTCTGTACATTTCTCTATGAAGGTGAGGTAGAGTGTCTCTGGCATCGATTCTGATAGTCAATTGTTTTGCCCATAGTAAAACTTTATTACTTATAGAGAGGTTTAAAAAATTAAATTTTACAAAAAAAATATCTGACTGCTCGGAAAATTATTCATTCACTTCAATAACTGATGCTTAGAAAATAAACATTATTATTTTTTATTAATATCTCCTATGTAAATCATAAATGTTATGTTAAATATAATGTAAACAAAAAAAAAACCGCTGTCACCTCAAATTTTTTACCCTCAGAGGTATAAACGAACGTGTTCGAATATCAATATATAAATGGTTCGAATATAATTATTATTATAGTTTTTTTTTTTATATTATAACCTTTGATGTATCCTATTCAAATAAAAAGTTCGCAACCTGCGACGAAATCAAGTAACACAAAGCCCTTCTTTTTCGAAATCGAGGCTACTTATAAATAAACATTACAGGCTTGGTGTTTACTTTTCCTAAATGACTTCAAAATAGGGGTTCTTAATTCAGTTGTTTTTTCTGTTTGTTACCTCAGAACTTTCAGATTGATCCCATATACATTTCATCAAATCGGTTCGACTTTTAAATCAAAATAACTGATAAATTCGGTTACTTGGACGACAATTTATATAATTGCGTAGGTATATTAAAAAATTTGTGCAGTCGGTTTTTTTTTATTGATAATTATTTTAATAGAACACGTACATCACTGACACAAACACTTTTATTTTTAGTCGATTGACAGGGAATTAATCGTATTCCCAATTCCGCGATCCGTCTTGTTCAGTATTGCTATATTGCGTCCTAAATAAAATAAATTGAACATCTGTAATATCAATTAAAAAGTTCCGAGTTGTTGTGTAAAAGTAATTTTTCAATTGAGACAATTGAGGTTACTCGAATGGCTATCTATAGATATAGGGTACCTTCTATCTGCAGCAATGATGTGGTTACATCGTCATTGATCTGCAGTGAGTGTGTACAGACAGCTGCGAAACATCAATAAGATATAATATTGATTTTTAAGTATTTTAAGTGGTTACGTACCTCAATCATACCACTGTATCGTCACACTATTATAGCCAGCCCCTCACGTCAGCTAATTTACGCATACATTTCCGTTCCATCAATCGTAATACATCTGATAAAAAAGTAAATAAATCTCGTATTTATTCTACAACAGGTTCTACAAGATTATCTAAAGCCTTTGATAAATGTCCGTACACACGTGGATAGATAAACGGAATGCAAATGAGTTCATATGTATTGCTTTACAAAATCAGATCTTTAATTTAGAGAGCTCGTTGTAAACAAATGAATACTAATGTGGACTTATGTCGCAATATCAATAAAGAAAATCTGTAGGGCTGCCATCACCGCAACGAACTATAAACTTAATATTCACACAAAGTTCACTAAACACGTCTTATAAAAAAATAGACCCTGTAAATTACGAAGAATGAAAACAAATGTTGGTATATCAACAATCAAGCTAAGTAAAGGACTTCAAATGTTAATGAATCTATTGAAAAATATTCATGTAAGCAACCCTAAAAGTCGTTAAGCAGTGACGAGTAGGCACGTGCATTTCTTTAACGAGTGCAAGCACATTAACCACCCAGCTCCGCTACTTAGGCTCTATTCAGAAGAATCGATTCGAGCCCAAACTCTTGACCATTCATTCTAATTACCGAGACCGTATCGACCATCGATCGACGATTGAGACACCGTTATCATTAACATTCATAAAATTGGATACGTTTAATTCATTAATTATTGTCTTTGAACGGTTTTTGTAGGTACTGCGGTAATGAAAGTGGGACATAAAACTAAAATCAATTAAGATAAAATATCTGCTCGTATATCTTTGTCATAGGAGCATCAAGTTAACATTACGTTTAGAGGTAATAAATGTTTGTTTGTATACCTACTGAACTATTGAAAATACTCATCTTACATTAAGGCTTATACTATCTACGACTACGATTAAATTCATTTTTTTTTCCCTTACTGAATATTTGCAGTTTAGAAGGAATCTACCTGCCAAATTTCAGCTTCGTAGATTAGATAACTTTGGATATTTCGTGATTGGTATCAGGATGAGTATATCGCTTTACAAAAATAATGATACTTAGATAATTTTATGTAAAAGACGAATATTGGCTATTATCCCTCGTTATGATGCACATTACATCGTTGCTCAATTTCACAACTGTAACAGTATTGACTCAGTCGTTTATTCGGGAACAGTTAATAAGCAGACAGAGAGAGAGAGAGAGAGAGAATTATTTTTGCAATTATAAAGTGTGAAGTATGATATGCATGCAACGCTTTCAAAATAATGTGTAAATAGTATGTATAGCACAAAATCAAATGCAAACGAGATGTTATCAATAAGTATTTTTAAATTTTTTTAAACGTAAATTAACGAAGAGTTTTGGCGCCAACATGAAAAAAAAAACATGTCTGGTTGTATTATGTTACTAACGTGGTTATTTTCGAGTGTTAATGCGTAAAAATTGTGGATTGATTTTTTATTAAGTAAGTAGTCTTTTTATACGTGCTCAAATGCGGGTAAGTGATATAACGCGGTGAAACATTTGTATTTTCGTATTGTTTCCAAAGCTCTATTGAAGCCTCTTGTAAAGTCTCCACCACTTTACTAGGCATGACTTTGACTTGATCGTAACTTGCTTTTCTTGACTCAGACTGTTAAGGAATTGTTTGATAACTTTAAAACAAACTTGATAGTAATTAAATACTTGACACTGGCAAATGCACAGGAGTGCGACGCCAAAATATTCACAAAGGTAATAATAATAAAAAATATTGAAGCTCCTACTCGTGTGTCTGCTAATATAATCGTTTCAACAGCATTTGCTCCCAATCTAGACAGAGACGTACTGGCTGATGCGTGTAGACTCGCAATATACGCTCACTCATCACGCGCTGCGTAAGACGCGGACATCTGTAGTCGTATTTAAGTATTATCTGGTTCATTAATCAGTTAGCGAGCGCGTGCTGATGTAGATTAATGGGGTGCCGGCGCCGGCGATACCATCGGATGGGATTCCGGGACAGATGGGATCGGGACATGAGATTCCGGGACACAGATCTAGTCAGAGGTGCGCGGATCACGCGAGTGTACGTCACTAACACGTAGATATAAAGCAAGGGGTGCTCTTTACGACGTGGTTTCATGTTTCTTTCGTTGAAACAATGGAAATATACGTGGTGCACGTGTAATGTAAGTCCTTACGTAGGTTACTTCTTTCTTTCCTCGTGTAAGGATTGGGCGTCGCACGTCTTGTGCATTTGCCAGTGTTAAGTATTGGAATACGTATTTTCAAGTTTTACTAGATTTCATCAAACAAGTCATAGTCAGAGTCAAGCAAAGCCAGTGACGGTAAAGTCTAAGTCATGCTCTAAACAGTGGTGGAGACTTCACGGAGTTTTGAATGCAACAAAAAAAGACATGTTTAAACTCGTTTCGTCACATATCTGCACTCGAGCACGTTAACAAACATTTAATAAATAATTATCCACTATTATACATTAACAAAACGTCAATACACGAATTTCGGTAATACCCAAGTTTAGAAAAATTATACAATGAGGCCAGAATGAGGTGACATGTTTTTTTCACGGTGGCGCCAAAAGCTCCATTGTTGTTCCGGAAGTTACTTCACCGTTCCATAAGGTACCTGAATAACTTTCTCTGTTTCTAAATGAGAACATTTTACGTTACCGCTTGTGCGTGTATTTTTTTTTTATACATGCGAGGCTTGTGTTCGTCTACATCATGTTTGATGTTAATCAAAAACACGGACTAGGAACCTGAACTTTCGATTTGAAGACGCCCATATTGTACTTTTTGGGGTACAAAATCTATGTTAGAGAGTTCCACACCCTCCCTGTGCGTGTAAAATGTGGGATCTAAACGCTTTGTGAGTACGGAATGGGGAATGTCCGCTTAGTGGTTGATGTTTTGGTCACATTTGTCTGGGCGGAGAGAGAAATCAAATTGAGCAGTTCCAGGGTACACTCTCCCATATGTATCCGATAATGCTTTGCAGCCGAGACTTTAAAATACTTATAAGCCAAATGGCGCGCTTCTCAATCGACTCCAGTGCCTCTAGTTGGTAGATTCATCGGTGAGAGCAGAGGCCTTACGGCCAACTGGTTACGCGGTCTCAAACTAACGTTAAAACCGCGCAGTTCGGAAAATCACGCAAACGTGAAACTTAACGCTCCGAGATACGGTTTTCGGTCGCGCAACATTTTTTCATTACCTAAGCTAGATTGCTTTAAACCGTTACTATAGCTACATGTGAACATAATACACGAGCTACATGTGAACAAAAACAATTGACAAAAAGTTTTTAATTTCTATTTGTTGCGCTTTGTGTGGTTTCTTGTAAACAGTTTAATATTCTCTGATTTTTTTTTAATTTTTTTTTTTGGTTTACGTTTTACCGCCAACTCGCCTGGTGTTAAGCGATGCTGCTGTCTAGGATGGAACACGTTCGCCTAGAAGAAACCGATTCACTCATGATTTAAAGACACCCAGATTTGGCAACACTGGCCCCACTCTATTGCCAAGAACCGCTGAAAATTTGCTTGAAATCTCACAACATACCTATATTATGTTTGAAACCATAATTTATATCTATGCTGCCGTTCCGTTGTTTGGTGGCGCGACACTGGCCGCATGATTTAAAATGGCCTTTAAATTAACGATAACAATATTCTTTATCATAACTGACGACACAATCACGTCTGATGCGAGCTCCTCCAAAGCAGTGCTAATGCCGCGGAGACAAGAATCCAACATATTTATGAAACCACCATTAATTATCCGAATAATCGATCGCAGTCGTTACGTGATTTATCTAGCGTCGATAAGATTTTAATGAAGTACTTTGATTGGGCGCACACGGACATCGAGACGCGGTTATCGGGAAAACGATAGCGCGCGCACCATTGACTCTTCTATACCTATCGATGTATTAAGTTATTAAATTAAAAATACACCTTGCGTCGAAGCAACGAATTTCACACCTTATAACAATGCAGATAAAACACACTTTATGCGATATCATTTAATTAACGAGGTGAATCATTCAGATTAGAATTTGGAAGATATCGGCACGTCGTTCATTGTGGAAACTACTTACGATACTAGCAGTCGATAAGATAAATTGTGTTCGTAGGCTTTTGACTTGATACTGTCAAGGCAGCGGGTGGCGAACAAGTGTATCTATTTTACAACCAGAGACGCTTTTATACAAATAATATGCTGTAATCTAATACGATTCATATTGTCAAAATGCAAATGAACGCTTCGGTGTGTAAATTAAAATAAAACTGCGGTATAAGGTAGCAAAGGCCTTAAAACATCTAGTTTATAATAATTGTAATAGAAATGCAAACTACAGTTGTTTTGTATGTGAGGGTATCTAATAAACGTGTGAATTATATACTTACATAGGTATATGCACGTAAAGTTTGTATAAAATGAACGGCCAGATAATTAGGTTTTTATGTATATGTTATAAGAATAACCCCCATATCAAAGTAAGTTTAAAACTATACATAACTCCTAAAAATGTTCCAAAGCTCGAAAGTAATATATTATGGTAAAAATTATATGATTATTTACGGGATATTTACCGTGGTAAGGTTGTGGATTGATCTCCCACTAATAAATATCTCGTAAATAATCATATAACTTTAGTGAACAACCGTGATAGTTCAAAACAGTGTTTTATGGCAAAAATGTACCTACTCTAGAAATTTAGTACCTTAGATAATTATAGTTTATAGTTATATAACTCGTATATGTATATAGCGAGAGTGAGATCGCTGCAAGGTATTCTGAACCTTAATGATTTTTTTTTCCTAGTCTCCACCTAAATAGAGTTATGTTAGTAACTTTATCTTACTAAATGTCTAGTGTACATTTTTACCATAATATTTTACCTTCGAGCTTTGGAACATTTTTAGGAGTTATTACAGCGAGATAGCGGCGCGCCATATTCTGGGCATTAAATAATACAATACAATACAATACAACTTTATTACACACCGAAAATACAAATGAAACTTAATAATGTACTTAACATACCAATAAAAATTCCAACTAAGTTTTCATTAAACTAAAATGAATGTTGCTAGGATTGCGTGTGAACAATACCAACACACGGCCTCAGCCGACAGAGAAACTAATTAACGAAAAGTTACGTTAGTAGTAAGTACACGTACCAACTAATGATCGAGAATACTACGTTCATTTGCATCGAACAGATCGTCTTTTGCTCTTAATTATGGGAGATCTAAACCAAATTACAAATTAAACCGAAAATAATGAGACATAGAACCTTCGTAACACTAGTACGATCTACAGAAAATATCATCATCACTTAACATCAGGCGAGCTTGCGGTCAAAGGGCAGCCTATTCATAACAAAATATGTTTCTATAAATATCGTTTAACAAAAATGTTTTTTTTAGCAAATAAAAATAACTCTCACATAAAAACTAATTAATACCTAAAATTACTTAAAATCAAATATAAACAAACTATCACTAAAATATAAAACTAAACTAAACTATTCTAATAAACCACTGCTGGCAAGCATCATACCCAAAAAGCTGGCCGCACTGCCACGTTTAATTGCACTTGCGCGAGATATCGGCCAGCATTTTGGTCACGAGATGCTTCGACCAGACGTGGTTGATAAATCCTTAAAAATATGTTTAGCGCCCGGCTCCCACTGTCCTAATGTTTCTACCCCAAAGTGCTCAAATATGTACCCATTGGCTACTATATTTGCGCCTCTTGAGGCCAATAAATAAATAAATTTTATAGGTAGATAATATAATAACAGCACTTTATGAAACAAAAATAATGCCGTGTGTATTATACGTCGGATAAATCTTATAAATCATCTTATCTCCGCATTATATCGAATCTCAGATTGCTCTCGGTTGAGGAATATTGTTTCTGCACCATAAATTAATCATGTAAGCTGTCGCTAAAATATTGCTTTTCTATGGCCCTCGGTGCGGTGTGGTGGTGGCGAGAGATGGCGCCATACGCGGCGCCAGACCATCGTCCTAGAACACGTTCAGTGCGCGGACGCACAATAAAACCACGTCAACCGCTCGCCATCATTTCCTGGCGACAAAATCTACAGATACAATCGAACTTTCGTGTCGTTCGCGACGCTCGATATAAATCAACCGCAAGTGAACACTACGCCGTAACCCGCTAACAACCCTTTAAAATCCATTTAAATAAGCTATCAACGCCGCGCCCGCATTTAATGAACACGAAACTCCAATAAAGCACAAGAAAATAATAATAGCACACAACTAAAACCACTTTACCGACACATCTCATTTGAATAAAGTAAATTACCTACCTCCGTTACGATTCTAAAATGTTGACTGCAATTAATTAAACGAGCTTTTCTTAATTATCTATGGAAATAATAGTAGAGTTTAATTGGGGACTTTTATACAGACACGCAAAATAATTAAGTGATCAATTAACTGTACAAGGCGGCTTATAAACAGTATATCCATCGGCGGACTTATCTGCTTGCATCTACAACTGCGTCTGTTTATACAAAGAGTAAGTATGCAATGCCATGAGCTGTGGAGGAGCAGAGTCTAATACAGTAAGCGTCGCAGTCACTGCGCTGGGTATCTACGTAGAGTATAATAATACAGGGTTATAAGGAGAGGGTATGCTAAGCCGAAAGAAGTTTGTTATACTCACCATTATGAACAGCTTTTACTATGGGATCAACCCTGAAATCGCAAAAAATACTGCTGTTCCATAGAAAATGGTTATTCCAAGGTTATTCACACTTAACAAAATGTATGAAATGTTTTGCAATTTCAGGGTTAGTCCCATAGTAACAGTTGTACATAACGATGAGTAAAACGAACCCTTTTCGGCTTAGCATACCCTTTCTTATAACTTTCTCTTTATGTTATAAGTATGTGTGGGTTAGTCAGTAGATGATGGTAATGATAAGTATTGAAATATAGAAGATGCTAATTTTGTGATGAGTAGAATTCCACTGACGCAATGTAACAGTTTTGATATATAGAATAATCAATTAATTGACGACTGGTTTGGCTTGGTGGTAGCACGTCTGCCTAATAAGCAAAAGATCCCGGGCTCAATTCCCGCCCGGGCAGAAGTTTGAATTATTAATTATATGCTCTGGGTCTGGGGGTAAGTTATCTATGTATTTGTGTATGTTAATAGCACCCCCGACACAGGAAATGATAGTAGAGTAGAGGGATGAGTGTGAAACATTCATTAACATTGACCGTGTGTGCAAAAATGTCCCGAATATTTATTAATTTGTTCTTATTTTAAGAGCTTTCTCACATTTAATGAAAATTGCAACAAAATCTGTATTATTTGCGTTATAATTATATCAAATAGAAATATATATAGAAAATTCAATATACAGTATGTTATAAATAGAACTGTATTAACTATTAAAAATAACGACTTATTTTTTTTTTTACTCTACATATTAACTTATTACCTCCAATTTACAAAAGTAGTTAAAATATAAGTAAGTGGTAAGTAGTTTGAAAGTGGATTTCGTTAAATAACTGACATAAAATAAACAATGTCATTGTTATGGCGTACTTGTTTTATATACGTCTTAATAATTACAGCTTATTTTTATTTTTCTTGTTTTATAACCATAAATCTAGATACCTTTAATTGAACGATGCATTTTGTAATACGGCTCTTATTTTATGGCTAATCAGTTTTAATATCCAAAATAATTGAAATAATAATCTTTGACAGTTTGAATGCGTACGCGTCGATCAGTAGTTAAGGCTGCGGCAGCCAAATGTTAATTCATAATGATTGACGATTCATTCCGACGCCGTTCTCTACTAATTCGTATACCCTGTGGCTTCAATTAACACTTAATATAATTAAAAATATTTGATTAGCCGGTCCCAATCGAGCCGCGTTTAATTAGTGCCGTATAATGGTTATAACTTTTATAGTCGTTTATGATCAAACAGCTACTTAATCAAAGTTCGATGGACTGTTAAAAAGCTCGTCAACCACCGAGATACGTTCCATTACGTATTGAGATGTCAACAGCCTGCCACCCATGGCTTAAAATAAAAATCGCTGAAATTATACGCTGCGCACGAGTTGAATTATCACCACGATTAGTATAATCGTTAGCCCGTAGGAGGCTCGAGTGGTGGCGACGGCGGCCCATGTCCCTTGATGAGCCACGCATGTAGCTATTTAGCCATATCGCTTTCTACTGTTGTCATTAATATATCTTGGACGTGTACACACCGTAAGGTCACCGGTTCATTAAGCTTACTCATTTAACATACCTATCAGAAAATAGACATGTACGTTCAATAGAGTTGTGCATAATGCACCTGTTTCTTTTAACAAATTAAAGTACTTAGAAAGATAGAATCAGAAATTAGATTATCCGACAGAGAACCTAAGTAACTGACATAGCTCAAAGGATTAGCAAGCAGAAGTGGCAATGGACTGGCCATATCTGTAGAAGAAATGACAACCGTTTCTAGAGTGGATACCACGTGTATCGACATACGTAGAGTAAGCCCTGCAGCCACATAGAGATGACGACCCGCAAAAGGCGACTGATGCGAAAAGCAGAAGATCTTTCCTTGTGGCGTTCTTTAGGAGAGGCCTCCGTCCAGCAGTGGACGAACATCAAATAGGCTAATGATGATGATACCTACGATAACTAATATACCCACTTAGGCACCTAAAGCAAAACTCATTGGGTTATCAGATCACATGATTCTACTGAGCTATAACTAAGATTGTTTTCAATTTTACCTTCTTTGACGCTAGCAACAAAACAAGGAACAGCTAACAGACACTTCAAACGGACCGACTCATCGCAAACTCCACCGCGTAATTAAAGGCATACCAACAAAATAACTACATTGTAATAAGAAACAAGCAAACTCTACATAAGCTTTGAATACTTGCCCATTTATGAAAACGGTTTGCAAACTAATTACGTCAATAATATAGTTATTTATCGTTCCTCTTTGATTACTTACATCACGCATAATTGCTTATAGATATTTTCCCATGCCTCTTAAATTCTAAGCTGTACTTATTTGTCGGTGCTTATTCCAAATTACCTACTAGCTTTATTGGATGAGCGGTATTTGATTAGGTATCTTCTTATTGAACCATTTTTGGACTACAACATCTGTCAATTACGTAAGTAAAATAATGCAAGAATTACACGTTTTAATATAAGCATAACGTTATTTTTATAAAGACAATTATTATGGTGAAAGCATTCCATAAAATAAACTAATGTCAAAGTTCGTAATGAAAGTACAGGAAAGGATAGCGAGCAACTGAATTAAATTGAATCCCTTGTAGGTTACTTCGTTAGTAGGTCCATTCTGTATTGCCTGTGTCGACGGGCGAAGGACGCAAGGGCGCCGCTGCCTGCCGCCTGTCTCCCTCCGACACTAAATGCATAATAAACGTTGTACCCGCTGAAAATCAATGCCGATTTGATTTTGCAACCTTCATTAGGGATCCGGTTCTTCATTTCAATAAGCGCACGAGCCTTAATGATTCCGCAGTAACAACGCTTTTATACCAGTTAATGCCGTATTTAGGTATCGGGGCTTTTGAAATGGACTCGATGACATTTAGGTCTTAGCCGTTTAGGTCGTGCCACTTTTATTTGTATTTTCGGTCTCATTAATAACACATAAATTATAACTATTATGTTGCTGCGATCACAATGATTATATTTGTATGAATACAAGATAAAAGATAGACGATATCCTATTTCGCCGGCGCTGTTTTCAAATAAGTTAAGGAACAGCATTCAAAACGCGAATGGCGTGCGCGGTTGCCCGTAGCGGGGAGATAGCGCCTATCCAGTCAATTAATATGCCTAATGCTAACATCATTATTACTAGGCAGGGCGCACTTAACATACTATATCCATTTACATTTTGATTTGTGTAGAGCTGGGTTGCGATTAATCGGCGAGTAGGGCGCGCGGCGCAAGCGCAGCTGATTTATTGAGAGAGTGCGCGTTGGTCTACGCTATACGCACTGACGGTTTGTGCTGGTCTTCTTTCAAATTTGCATGTCACCAAAAACGTTAAGCTTTTCGAAAGACCAGTTAATCTGCATATAAAAAATACTTGCATTCGTTTGTAAGCCAATTTTTTTAACGATCATCAACCTTTCTTAACTATACAAAAAAAAAAATTTGGCAAGCCTGTTCCATCGTAGACCGTATCATCGCTTACACCAAACATCATCAGGATCATCATCAGTAACATCAGGCGAAGCAGTGGTCAAACACAGGCCTATTGGTAAATTTAAAAAATACAAGTTAATTAACACTAAATATACCTAAACTATTTAGCATAACAAAACACTGCTGGATTGCCCATAGACTGGTGAAGGTCTAAAGATCTAGCCTCAAGCCCACTACTAACTGGCAGCGTACCCAGTATGCTGGCGGCATTACCACTCCGAATGGCTTACCTATATGTTGAACCAGAAAACCGCCAGCATTTTGGTCAATCTCTACTCACAAGTATCTACGAATAATATAGACTTATAGAGAACGAGGATTAGAACATATATTAACTAGTCTAACTCAAAGTTTCCAAAAAACTGCACTATGTATGATTTGTCACATAAAAGTTATAGAACCTCCACGAAGACTGTATAACCTAACCCACGAACAGACCAATTTACTTTACGACTCTACTGCAGATAAAAAGTCTAGAATAGAACCCCTAATAGGTCTTGAGAATAATTAGAAAAGTAGTTATGGGTCGTAAAGTGCTGTGGGTCGGTAAAATAAAGTGTTAAATCGTGCTTATTAAGTTATTTCTAAGTAAATAGCCCTTTAATCTTTGCGTTGATTGAGTCACTCAAGATTCCGAGCGTGATGGACAATTTACGAGATTAATTCTATATTGCAACAGTGTTCGGCCGTAAGTGAACTTCCTTTTAATATTAATAAAAAGTATTACGAGTTTATTGCCTATAAAGCCTGTCCTGCTTATCTGCTGCTGATCTGATCTGATCGCTGATAAAGGGACCTTACGACTAAATCTTAACGCGGGCTCGAATTAGCGCTGAAACAGCACAGTTCGCAATCACGCAAACGTGAACCTTAACGCTCTGAGATTTGTGGTCGCGCAACTTTTCTCGTCACCTATACAGAATCGCTTCAAACAGGTAGCTGTAAAGGTACGCGTCCACTGGGTCGGAATCGGAGCGTACGCAGCGTACGGATTTGTTGCTTCGTATTGATTTCTATGGCGCAGATATTCCAGTGCACGCAGTAGGTACCATAGAAATCAATACAAAGCAAAAATCCGTACGCTCCATACGCCCCGATTCCGACTCAGTGGACGCGTACCTTAAGGCCCCTGTATAGTAGGTACACTAGCTGTTGCTGATACGCGTAGATTTTCATTTATGATCTTTCGACTGCCATTTGCCGTTCTTATTACAAACCATTCGCAAAATTATTTTTTAGCGGGCCTTTAAATCTCATAAAGAATCTACCTACCATAGGTCAAGTCGTTTTCGAGATTTTATAATGAATCAATCAGTCAGTCAGTCAGTATAACGCTTTTATATTTTAAATATTACTGCAGCGGCCGGCAACAGAAGCATTTATGAACGAACGTAAAAATGTGGGCCGAGGCCAACATACGAGAGTCCATAAATCCTCAGTTGCTTCCAAGGTTTATATAGCACTTTTCTGAAACATTACTTTGAAATCACGTTAAAATATGAAGTATAAAAATAAACCTTCAAAATCGATCCCATTATATTTTCATGATTTAATTTTAATTATGTGGTGCCTTTTAATGTACCCATTATTCACAAAACGCTAAGAATATAATTGTTTGTAGTTTTACGTACACAAAGGACAAAACTTCAACGCTTGATACTATAGGTATATTATTATGTATTAATTTATTGTAAACCTACTGGTCAGTTAGTTAAATGCACGTTAGGTAAAACCACGTGTTAGCTTTTACTCAGTTAATGGTGCCGTAATGTAGGGGATTCATATGGCAATTATGTAAATAACGCATTTCAATTAGCACTTGAAGTGGTGCTCATATTTAAGTACCCAGGCAATTATTGTTGTGCACTTTGTCTACAAAAGCATTAGACAAGACAGGGTATATACGATATAATTTGATTGGTATTCTAGCGTAACATTTTTAATACTTACTCACTTATAAATTTTGTTGTCCATTTAGTCATATTGTGTCGACATATATAATGTATGATAACTGTTTTTATAAGCTTTTATTTAACTTGTCTTGTTAGTCTGGGACAAATCTTGCAACTAAATTTTAAAACAGCTAACCCGAAACGATTGAGCTGTAATTTTGTATACACGTTTAGTTTGGATGACAGTGGATGGTTAACTAAGTGTCGTCGTTCTAAATCCAATATGGTGGACTCCCAAAGTAGGAGGACCCGTTATTTTTGAACCACTATGATATGGGTATTATGGATGTAAAAAAAAGGTGCTGAAATAAATACGAAAAATAAAATGACGTCACACTAAATTCAATAAACGCGGACGAATAAAAGATTGTTTAAAAGGTTTTAAAATTTATAATATTAATTTGTAATGTCATTTTAAAGTTTTTTTTTAACAATAGTTTATAGGAAGTTTGAAGTTTATCGGAAAGTAATTATAGAGCCAATCAATTATAAGTAAACCCTTCAATATCTTGGTAATTTTAAGTCTTATAGCTGAGCATACTAGGCGTTGGATTTACGATTACAGTCAAATAGCTCTTAGTAGCTTGATTGATATACAACAGCAGCATATTCTCAACGTAAACAGAAAATGGGTTTGTATCCACGGATCCCGGTATTGGTTTGAATTAGCCACGGATACCGGCGAGTTGTATCCACCGATACCGGGATCCGTTTTTTTCAAAAAAAAAAATTTTAAATAGGCAAAATGCCTCCAGACGTCATGTTTTGTTGGTCCAACAATTCTCCTTTCTCGCGTAAAAATATGAAATGTATACAATATATATATATTTATCCGACAGTGGTATTTTTTGCGAATCATATATTTTGCAACCGGTACCTCACTTTAATTTTTAACCGACGAAAAAGGAGAAGATTCTCAAGTCGACGCTTATGTTTTTTTATGTATGACGCATAACTTTTTCAGTGCAGTCCGATATTGATGTTTTTTTTTTTTAAGTCGATTCATGTCACTTGAGGGATTCTATGCACATTACTTTACTTGTTACCATCTTGTATTTCATTATATTATCATGTCACCGTCATCTCCCTGAACTTAGAATAATCAATGAAATTCTCGTTTATCAAACTGGATTGAGGCGTTTGGACTGTAGGTCCAATAGAACATACATAGGCATAACACATCAAACACAACAACCTCTTTTTGCTCTACGTCGTCAGGTAAAAATGGCAAATAAAAACTGACAATGACAAATTAATTATTTCAGTAATGACAAAACTGAAATTTTTTCTTTACTATTTTGAATTTAGCACTCGAATATACCTACATCATTTCTTACGCTTATGGTTTTGTCCATAAATTATATATGCGAGTAAAATGGAGATATTATTTCCGCATTCCTACTGCGTTATAAGTGTCTGTAAAGTATCCTGTAAACATTTTATTGTCCGGCTAATTGAAGGGTTTGCTTTTCTAATTAAACAACTGAATAGGAAAATTTAGTAGCAACCAATTTCTGTTGCTTTAGCGACTTGAAATTACAGAGTAAACGTGGACGATTTTAATGACTTCGGGTTATTTTGATAGTTATACTTTTACCATGCTTTTTGAGAATGCTTAACTATCGCAAGAACAATCGTGACTCAGATAGTTCAGAGCCTAAACAGGCGAACTATTTAACCAATAAAACATTGCATAAAAGCTGCCACAATATCTCAAAGTTTGACGTAAGACAATTCCGTACCCATTCGGTTTTATGGTGCGTACGGCTGGAAGCGACATTAAATCAAGTATCAGATGATCAGAGGTAAACGGTAGCAGTTATTTAGCAGGAACAGCGGCGGCGACGCCCACTGGCGTGATTTATCCACTCGCCGTCAGCTACGCCGGCGCGATTTGTGGCCCTGCTGAAATATCGGCAGACCCGTGACGAAACGTGGACACGGTTACAACCTAATGGAAATCGCCTTGATGCAATTCGATATGATTTCAATCTTTTCTCTGTTATTAATATTACCATGATACTAATATGGCTTACCTGAAACACTAAATATTTACCTAAATTTTATAGAGAGCAAACTTATATTTTTCGCATGAGAAAAAAAAACAAAAACAATACATAAGAAATATTTTTGACAGTCTCTGCAAAATTCTCCAGATATTTAAAATTATAGTAAAATGAAATTGTAATCCAGCATTGCAAATTTAGCTTGATGAGATTTGTTAAACAGCGGCTGAAAAGGGTATTAATTAATTGCTGACATCAGAATTGGTTTTTAAAATAGTTGTAGAAGCTGCTTTATATTATAAACTAGCTGTTGCCTGCAACTTCGCACGCGTAGACTTTCATATAATATTTCAACCCCCATTTAATGTCTTTTCGGGAAAAAATAATACAGTATTTATTTTATTTCAAACCAAAAACCTGAATACCTAATTTCATTTCCCTAACCTTTACCTTCATAAATTTTTACCTTCATTTGGCCCCCTTAATTAAGTCGTTTCGCAAAATCCTTTCTTATCGGTAATCTATGTTTATGTTGTTTTCCTATGTTTTATAAAAATCAGTTAATAAAGAATTTTGAATTTGAATTTGAATTTGATTTAACCCCATAAGGAATCTATTTGCCAAGTTTCAGCTTCGTAAGTCAAGTAGTTTTCAAGATTTCGTGATGAGTGAGTGAATGAGTGAGTGAGTGAATTGCGCTTTTATATATTTATATATATAGATACCCTAATTGTGAGCGTGGTTTATAATGTTGGTGTCATATACATTACTATAAAATATATATCTTAGATATAAAGTACGAACTAAGTCACAATTTCTTCTGAATCGCAGTTCAGTAAACTCCAGTATCAAGTCCTGTCACTAAGACAATACAAACGCAACAAGCTCACCGTTTCATAACTCTTGAGTTCGCAAACTTTATCTCAAATCTAGAAGTCCAATAAATCTTCAGGCCATATCTCAGAGAAGTCGGCCAATTGTTGAGCGATACTTTCATCTGGCTCGTAGCGAGTGTCAGAGCGGCTTGAAGGAGATAATATAGTGAGTGGATAGTGTGCGTCCAACATTACCATACTTGTCGTTTTATGAGCCCTCGTAGTGTTTAGGCGCCCACTCGACTACCACTTGGCAACCATTTAAATTTATCATTCGTGGATTATTGCTTATTGGAACAACAACAGCCTCAGATATGCAGAGATAGCTGGCTGGATCGCGCTATTCTCTCTTTGTTTCAGAATAAAACTACGCAAGGTTTTAACTACTGCAGACGTGCAGATTTACTAAGCAACACATACGTGGCTAGCAGTGTTGTACTCGTATCTACATAGATAAGTAAAGTGCCTTTGAAATTAATAACTTGTGAAGAAAAGTTTATAATGTTAATCTAAATCTTTGTAAACAGATGTTGGTTGTTATCAATGTAAGCTTCTATTACAGCAGTAGAATAGAACTTATAGAACGCAGGGAATATAAGCTGAAATGCGTATTCAAAGTGCATTAAAGCAATGAATATGATATGGCATCTTGAATAAGCCACCAAACATCTTAAACCATTATCTTCGAATGGCGTTGCGCGAGCGCTCGACTTATCAGGCAATTAAATCGACATTCAGAAGCTGGTGCGGTGCCGTAGCGGCTTTAATTCCATCCCATAGCTGCCACAGTGTGAGTGCCACCGCCAAACGTACAATGTCTCGGATGCATGACAAATAACGTTTTGATTGGACACTCACGTAACAAATACTGGGAACGCATTTCCATTACACTGGTTTTGAATACTGGCTTTGATAACCATTTTTTTTCTTAGGGTACTACAACAACTTAGTGATTGTTAGCATCCAACTCAAAACGTCATGCCCTGATCTTGGTCACAATATGTACATGAAATATCAAAAAAATTGTATGTACCTAAGTGGTGAAATGTAACTCTGAAACGATGAATAAGAGATAAAAAGGATGAAAATGTGCTAAGAAAAAATTCTGTTAGTTATTTAATAAACTTATTTTAGTCAGCCTACATTCATGTATAATACATTCAGCGTGGTAATGCCGCCGGCATGCTGGGTACGCTGCCAACAGGTAGTGGGCTTGAGCATTTGGATTGTCTTTAGACCTTTAACGATGGTTACAATCTGGGTGTCTTCAAATCACGAGTGAATCGGTTCCTTCTAGGCAAGCGTGCTCCAACATAGACCGCATCATCGCTTAACATCAGGTGTGATGGTGGTCAAACGCAAGCCTATTAATTATTAAAAAAAAAAAAAACGGTCCATGGGCTGGGCAGTCTAACTGTATTTGTAGTGTTTATATTAGCTTGTATTTTGTTTAGTTAATAAAGGCACTTGCCCAGTAAAAAAAATTCATTGTTGAAACATCTGTAAATATACCTACTTACTGAATGTTACACACACAGATTCAAAAACACTACCACACTATCTCATCAACAATCCACATATAACAGAAAATTCTAAATTATGAAAACCATAATGTATCCTAAACGAAAAGATACTGATTGAAATCTCTAATGAACTTTTTATTCGGCATGTATATTATTATGTCAAATTAGCGGTAATCTCGTATGATAATGGAGAACCTTCTGACAGAATGATAAAGTCATCTGCATCGTTATTACGAATCATAATGAACATGATGTGATGAACTTTCGTATATTCTGACTGAGCCCTGACATTTAACTCGTAACGTAAGCCAGGGGACTTAAATTATCAAGATCTAATTAGATCGCATAAAGAGACTTCAAAGCAGTTAATTAAATTAGATATTGAAATGACAAATAATTATTCCATCTCAATGATAAGTACCTTAAAAAATTTATTATTTTGTGTATGACTTAATTTGTACTGGAACTAATTTTTTTCATAGCATTTATAATTATGTGAGCACCACAAGTCTGCCCGGGATGGGACGGAGACGGGGCGTGATCCAGGCGGACTTGTAATGTAAATATTCATGACGACATGGCGTTGTCATGGCGACAAAACGCTTTTCATCGGCCACCTGACGCGCGACTTATGGCATAACCTTCCGAACTTGACGGTTCCAATACACCGCTTTATTTCTTTACCGTATAGAACACTTAATAGCACTTGTTGCGCAACACGATAAATTTAACACAGCCAATTTTTACGGGTCTAACCGAGACAGCTAATTTTTGTTCATTCTTTCGCGTAATAACTTAAAGCGCCGTGCTGGGCCGACCACTTTAGGTATACGAACGTGCTCTCTCGAACAATATTCATAATGAGTCTTTAGTTAAGTTGTAGACCAGTATGACGTTAATGGCCGTATACAGAGTTTATGATATACGTTTATTTTTATGTTGTTTGAATTAATAGATATGAGTTACATTTATTTATACCCATCAATTTGCTGTCTCAAAAAATATGAAAGTATATTTAGCGCTACGGTATTTTAATCTGAGATTTGTGTGATTGTTTGTCCGTAAGTAGCAGGTGCAGTCTCGCTGCGCCCGCGCCGGTCGTCGGCCAGCAACACCGGCATTGCCTCGGGGTTCCAATTTCGCTGTTCCCACAACAAATCGTAAAGTCAAAGTTCAGTGCCTAATTGCGCGGCGTTATCGACAGATCCAACCGCTTCGGGAGAGAATATTTATCAATAACATGTAATTAAAATTATTTAGTCTCGGCCGGAGCGGCGTGTCCCCGGGCGAATTATTACACATTCGCTGCGAGAGGCCCGCGCCCATCATTAGCCGGGACATTTTTATTCCTTTCTCTTTAATTTCCGTCAGTGGACATAAATGATGGCGTTAGTACCGCTGTAGCGCCGCGGGGACGCCTCACACTCTACGATCAATAGACAAAAGCTGACTTGTTTAAGCTTTCTAAGCTCAAAAATGACGATTATATAACGAATGTAATTTGGCTCATAAGCTTTTAATGTATGTATAATGCACGCACGTACGTAATGCATGCACGTAGCTTTTGATGTATGTGTTTTTGTATGTAGTGGTAGAAAAAACGGAGAAAATATGAATATATTGGCGAGGTATACATATTTCTTTCATTTGGGAAGAAACCATGGAACCGTGGGATCCGTTTAGCCAAGCTCCGTTGGCTTGGGGTTTAGTTCAACAGCTTTCCAGGCGCCACGTAGATGTCCAAACTCCTAATATATGTCGTAACCAAAGAGCTGGCGCTTACCTAGGTCAAAGAATAAGTTTGGTCATTCAAGATTATTAATGTCACTAACTTTTTGGGCACCTTATCCGCAGACAACGACCTCAATGCATTTTTTATTGGTTTTAGATAGTCAATTTAATTTTATAAGGCATTTATTTAGATACTTTAGTTTATAGTTTGTTTTAAATAATAATATTTAACTTTTAACATGTCAATTGTTTTTTTTTTTATTCTCAATTTCTTATCTACGTAACAAAGGTTGCGAGTTAGTGAATAGGTAATGCATTTTTTTATTTGTAGTTTTATTTGTAGTTAATTTAGTTAGGCATTTATTTAGATATTTATTTAAATTTATTTATTTAACTCTGATCCTCTGGGAGCGGGGAAACCACCTACATATACTTACTTTTGTACTTGAATGGAATAAACGATATTATTATGTTGATACTTTAGTTTATAATTTGTTTTAAAAAAAAAAAACTAGTTTTCACGTGTCAAATGTCTTTTTTAAATAAATTCTTCATAAGAGATGATTTTATTTAATTCTTAATTTCTTATCTACGTAACAAATTGCGAGTTCATGAATAGGTGCTTATAATATTGACATAGTATATTCTTCATAAGAGATGATTTTATTTTATTCTTAATTTCTTATATACGTAACAAATTGCGAGTTCATGAATAGGTGCTTATAATATTGACATAGTATATTCTTCATAAGAGATGATTTTATTTAATTCTTAATTATATACGTAACAAATTGCGAGTTCATGAATAGGTGCTTATAATATTGACATAGTATATGCCACCAGGCAGCGATCGAGATGTCATTATTAAGCTATAGTACGATAAGTTTGAGTATCATTGCGGGCGGCCATCACAACACACTGAACGTACAGTCACGTTAAAATAATACAATAGGTAAGTGCATTTACGACTCCATTGTCAGCTTCCTCTCAGAGATAGAGGCTAGACTTATCTGATAGTGCGACGCTAAGTGGCCCCCCGATCACGGAATAACTTCACTTGATGAATTATACAAACACCAATCAGTTAATTATTTTATTCACGTCGCTCAACCTTTTATCTGGCTTTGTGTTCGACATAATTGATATGTTAAGTCTGAGGAACAATCGGGCCGTCTCTCGGACTTTTGAGATAGAAGATTTAGACGCGCGTCTCATCTATAAGCAACACTAGTTCAATATAGACAGTATCCAAACTTTAGCTTTGATGAACTCGATTTATTCAAAGAATTTGTAATTTTTACAGAAACTTAAAATTCATTCACAGGTCACATGATCCTGAACTGTTTGACCTAACATTTAACATATTTCTATTGACGTGTGAGCTAAAACTCGTCTATGTGATTGGCAATAGCTTACTGTATACCTACATAATATAAAGTGTACCTACTTACTGTACAAAATTATCTGCTCTATGGGGACCATTTAATTATGAAGACTTATGCGATGTTTTAAGGAAAAGCTTAAGCATAATGCGACTAATCTTAGGGCCCTTTTCCTGTCATGCGTATTTTCGCATGACAGGAAGACCGCGCGAGGAACCGGTCCGCATGCGGGTGATAGCACGCTCCTGACCACGCGCGTGCTGCCCGCATGATAGGAAAAATATGTATGAAATGATAGGATTCGGGCAGCTTGCACGCGGGCCAGATTAGATAGCTATTATCACACACTAGCAATTACCTTACGTTGCTAATATTAGCGTAAGCAAGAACAATTGAAATTAATAATTGAATCAAGGAAAATTCATATATGATGTAATTTATAAAAATCTGCTTTGCACTTGAACAAAACAAAATTAACTATGATTCATATCTAGAAGAATCACAAATTAATCAGGTTAGTTGTTGCAGGACTAATAAAGCAAAGTTGATACAATAGCAATAAAACAAGCATACAAGGTCTCGCACAGCGTGAACCGACCACAATTAATAACTGCGCACGCGCCGATATGCCACAGATATTGTTATAGTTACAAGGCGATACTGTAAACATAGCGTCACGTCATTTAAGTAATCTGTGCCTCAGATTTATTCACTTCCATATTCAAGCAGCTTCAATTAAGACATACCATTTTAAAACCCTTTTTTTTTCATCATAGCCGACTTTATCACAAATGCATACGATTGAATTATTAGTAGCAATTAAAGACGTCACAAATATGTGTTATCAATATTTTTAATACAGTAGCTACTTTATTTAAATTGGATGTACGCGTGACTGAGTTCATTATAGAAATAATTCGGGCGGCTGATAATGATGAAACGTTAGGATTAAATGTGATAGTTTTTCCATTACATTAAAAGCTTTTTACTATAAAGTCGAAGGGCGTTGTTTGTCCCTTTTTATCGTGTATAAGGCTGCGTTTGACCAGCAATTCACCTTTTGGTATACGACGATGTGGTCAACGATCAAGCATGCATACTTTGAAGATACCTATTCAATCTTTGCTTGAAAAGACCTACTCTATACACTGAAGTTTTATGTAGAATGCCAATCTATGCCGGTAAAATTACTTCGGTACTATATCACTGCCACAGAATTTTCTGTATTCTGAGATCACTGCATAATATATAAAACTTAGGTACACCCTGTGAGGCTAATCTAGTTTAGATAATTAGATGAATAATTTATAATAATAGCTAAGTAAGAGTTATTTCTTTCCTGGGGGGTTAAACAAGACCCATTTTCTGTTAACGGCTGCGGAAAGATGAAATTGTATGAAAATGACATTGGCTTGAGATGACATTTCTCAAGCTAATGTCATTGTCAATGCTAATGTCATTGTGAAAGTGAGTCTTGTTTAACCTCCCAGGGCTCGATTAGCACAGGACTGAGGCAGATGGCATAGCAAAAGAAAGGCCTATACCCAGCAGTGGGATAAGGAAGGCTGTGGATGATGAGTTCTTTGACAAACCTGACGAGACTCTATAACGAGAGTGGCACAGAACCAAAAGAGATGGCACGCTGAAGAGGAGACCTACTCAGCAGGGGGTATTGAGAATGTAAATATATATGAAATATATTCTTTGAATAAAAACGTTTAGTAATTATTGTATAACAATTTTCGAATCAAATTTTTGTGATTTGACCTATACTTAAGTAGACGGTAAAAGTGTTTAATATTACCTTAACCTTAGATTTAAGTATAAACGTAGCTGTAGGTTCGTCCGTCTGTATATAGTGACCTGAGAAATATAGTTAGTGACCTAACTCAGTCATAAATACTTGAGCAGTTACAATTCAAATGTTAATGGTTTACATCTGGTTACATAATTATATAAAGCCAAAATACCACTGACTGACTCATCAAGAAAATTAGATTACGTAGATTGTGATGTTTCGTCTCTAGATTGATCCCTATTGGGTTCAAAAAACACTTCCTAAATTTAATGAATTCTCAGATTTTTATTAAAGTATTTTAATTCAATTTTTTTATGTCATATTATTAATATTTTATATCGGTCCTCTAAAGTTGTCTGTTGGGCAGTTCGAATGTTCCGTTAAGTCAGTTATGATAATTACCATCTCCTTAATAAATATGAGGGTACAGTTCTCGGGCTGTTATAAAAACGAATGCTTCACCCGTGCTCTCGACTCGGCTCATGAATATTTAATATTTACAAATTATTAATCCAACACTTTATCCCGTGGTATTCCTATACGATAGGGTTGACTGCCGCTCGATGTATAACATTCATATCGCGGCGATGCTGTCACAGTTTTAAGTCTCTGTGAAGATTAGGAAATGGAGTACCTTCACTCACGTCATCTAGTAAAGTAATGCTCTACCTAAATATGCATTAATTAATAAATTATACTTGCTGTTGCACGCAACTTCGTACGCGTAGACTTTTATGTAAACTTTCAACCCTCTTTTGCCTTCGAAAATTATTTATTGGCGGACCTCTACACCCCATACAAAATCGCCTATTCTAATCTATTTCAGCTTCGTAGTTACAAAACTTTCAACACAACATTAAAACCCCCATTTTACCTCCTATTTATTTACTACGATTAACCTGAATACCAAATTCCATGTCCCTAACATCAAAAACAAAGGATTATCATATAAACTTTCAACCTCCTTTTGTCCACTTTAATTCGGCCCTTTCGTAAAATCCTTTCTTAGCAGATCTCTAGATTTCTAAAGAATCTAAAGTCTGTTTTTTCTTACCTGTCTTATCTTGTAAACAAATATGGCAGACAGGCAACCAATGACAATCACTAGCGAGAAAATTCAGAGCTGTCATTGGTCAAAAAACGCCATGTTTGTTTACAAGATAAGACAGGTAACAAAAACAGACTTTACCTACTAAACTTCACCTTCGTAGGTCAAGTATAGCTTTCAAGATTTCCTGATGAGTCAGTGAATGAGTGCACTGCGTGAGTAGAATTTCGCTTTTATATAGATAGAAGATAGACTATCATACACTTATCTTCGCAATTATAAGCTCGCATTCTAACTTCATTTGGCAGGAAGGTTTTTTTGTAAAAATTTAATAAGGGCAATTAAGACCTCAATGATAATAATATATAAATATTCCAGCAGTTAGAAATAAAGGAACTTAAAAGGTATTCATTGGATTTTAATATCGTTACAAACTCGACAACTGTAAAAATACTTTTATTTGGTTCATTATAAAACACTTATACATTGTACATCAGTATAGGTACTTATTCTTTTTAATAAATTAGGTGGATTTCACCACTTCGAACCATATGATCTCAGAATATGTTAAACTTTATTATTGGACTCATTAAAATGCAATAAAATTTGATATCACAGCTATATTTCAATGATTTGAAATGATAACAATAAAATACTTTAATCTTACCTAGAAAGTAGAAAAAATAGGAGAAACCAATGTATTTCCAAGGCAATAGGGATTATTGTTTAAATTAAAATATGTCATGAAAATGTGGATTGGTTTCTAATTACGCTGAAAATTATTGATTTCTAACTGAGCTTAAAAGATGTTTTTTTCGTTGAATTCCTCTAAAACATAAAATTACGTAATTTTTTCGGCTAATAATTATTCATGTTTATGTTGTTTGTCAAATAAACGTGCCTTATTTCAGTCGTCTGATACGTGAGTGCAATTAATAATTTACGAAATATTAAGCAGACTCGTTTCCATAAGTATATATACGCTGCAAAACTCAAAACAAAATGCTTTCAGTTTAGCGCGAAGGGTTCAAAAGCATTTTTAATACGTAAAATATAAGAAATAAACTTTGTTGAGTCATGAGTATGCAAGTTTATTCATTTGATACCAAAATACCTACTGGCTAAAGATAATAATTTCAACGCTTAATGCTGCCGAGCCGCAAATAAAAAATCATCAAAAAGATTACTTAAGTCAGAATTAATTGTGTGATATTAAATTGTTATTAATTTCATATTGTTTTATATCTTATCTCAGACGTCTAACAGATTTTACGAGTTATTATACGTTTTCAACCTAACTGCAGATCGCATTAATTAGTCTTCGCATTTTTCACCCGCTTACGCCATGGTCTATTTGCTATCTAAAATGAGTCGAATATCATCAAATTTGATGATGATGATGGCTTCTCGCTTGTGGTTATATTATTTTGAGCGTTCTTATTTAATTAATGTTAAAATTAATGTATAAAAATTCATTTTAACAATTAGCTGGTTTTAAAACACCATCCTGGCTATAAGTAAAAAATAGTAGGTAGGTTGTCGTAAAAATAGTAGGTACTTACATAGGGTTGTCGCTGAGTATTTTAACTAAAAGTTCTTTTTGTTGCGCAATTTTTTTATTTTTTTTTACAATTCAGATAATTTAATAAAATGTAAGATTGTTTACATGTTTTTTTTAAATCTAATCAATTAAATTCATCACATCACACTAAGCGTTTAAAAACACTTTTTTATTGTTTCGCGCCTGAAATGAAGAAAGAGATTACGCTTTTTCAAATAAGAAATCGCTATGTAATAAGTACTGAGGTAATTAAGAATAATATGAAGTGGAAAGAGGGCTACTTTGATTGGCTAGATTGTCAATGGTTTACCCGGAAAGTTGCTGCTTCAAATCTTACTGTTAACCGAATAATATATTTGTCCATAGCATAGTAGGAATAATTTGATGTCTGTAATGTAAAAACGAACATAAAAGAAAAAGGTTTATGAGCTAATTTCCCAGCCAGAGCTATCTACTTTCGCACATTTTCAACACATTTAAAGATAAACATCACTGAGTAGGAATTTCTAAAATCAGATTGGGCATTATTTCAATACTAACATCGCAAATGGTCTGGAGCAAGTTTCATGCTGATGTTTAACAGGATTGCGCAGAAGATCTAAAAAACTGGGAACTTCTTTTTATTTCAATCTCTTACAAATATGTATAAATGTTATATGGGTCAACATGAACACGTACTTACATGCGTTAAAACGTTTACAATGGTGGTCTATAGATAATGTCCAATCAAGTTATCATTATTCCTACTCAGTAAATTCTTTATCGTTAAAAATCTGGGGGCGAGATAGCTGTGGCGGGGAGCTGGCTCTTTAAACTCATATTAAGAGTTTTACGGGGGCTACATCGAGAGTAAGGCCGTGGGCGTGGGCGGAAGTCGCGTGCCGTCCGAGGGCGGCGCGCGCGCGTTGTGGGCCGCCACACGCCGGTAGCTACCGGTAGCACCAACACGACACAAACATATACATTTAGGTGTCACATTAAATAAATAAAGCCGAGCCTAAAATTAATCTTCTCAAACTTTGATTATCGATGAAACACGCGCGCGTCTCTGGCGCCCTACGAACCCAAAATCTTGCTAGTTTCGCTATCAACCGCTGGTGAAGTATCAAAAAGACGACTTTGCAGAATACTTTTGTAGCAAAACGTGTCTGTAGCAAAACATCAGACCGTGAAAACGTTTGAATTTCAAATCGATATTAATTTTAATTTACGGTATCGGTAGTACCTAATATAGGTATTGTAAATGCATTAGTATGGTAATGAGTACAAATATTGTAAACTTATAACAAATACAGCCCTTTCTAATAAAACTGTCGTAAATAAAGACAAAACACGAGTCTCATGCTGTCGTAACAACGTTAAGAAAGTAATGTACCGCCAAAACCATATTTCCATAGTAATGACAGTTAAATAATGTGTGGACAACATAAAAAGGTTGTATGAGAGAACTATAAAAATATGAAGTGACATGTCCGTAGACGAGCGCATCAGTGAATGATATACGGAAGATGAAGCGAAGAGATCGAGGGCGAGCGGCCGAGCGGCGCCGGCGCAGGCCGCGCGGCGTTTCGTTGACTTATAACCAAACTTATAGCTGTGTTCCGATCGCGATGCCTCTATCACTCATGAATATTTATTTTAAAAATATATAATTCAATGTATACTGTCATCGAGCCGCATATAATATGAGCGTGTTTCAAAGTAATAAATATATCACAGGAACATTACATTTGAAAGAAACGCGCGTAATTATTTTAGTTTTTGTAAATAAAATAAGACGGGCGGTCTAATAAGCGCATTAGGGATGCTGTTAACGGCCTTCAAATGATTCGGAGTATGGCGGCTCTCTGCGGGCGAGGCCGTGTGTTAGTTAATTTATATCATTTTTAATAACCGACGACGAAACCTTCACGCCGAAAAAATACTTAAAGATATTAGAAGATCCATTTGCTTTTCTATGTCCACTCGTAAAACAATGAAACGTAGCTACGTATCGCATTACAGAGTAGAGCGACTAGCCATATCAAATTATAATCAATACCTTTTCTAATATTAAAGATATATAGACATTACGAGTAAATCGTTTTATTTTAAGTTTTTTTTAAAGAGAGTACTTAGGAACCTTCTTTTATCTTCATAGTTTGAAATATCATTAACAAGCTTATATCATAAAACAACGACGTTACGGCCGATAGGTGCAATAAAATTGATGAAAAATAGCATTAAACATTAAGTTGCTTTGAATTATGCTAAAATTCCTTATTCCAATCTCCATTAGTCCCATTAATTCAAGATGTTACAAGACATTCATATTTCTAAGTCATAAACAGAGTCTTGTTTGCGTTCAATTAATTTAAATATTAAATAAAAATGCTCCAAAGCCGTAAAAGAAAACGTATGTGTAATTTTTCTAATCTGTATCAAGTGGAGACTGTGTAACGGCTCTCGGCTTCCCGCGGCTAATAAAATGCAGGGTAGTCATTAAAAGTATATTTTATCGCTTTTTAAATATTTAGATATTCATCTGGTGAAAGTTAAGTTTAATTTGGTTCATTACTAAGTGTAAGTCGTGAAACCAAATCCGAAGACACAGAGCGCGCGACGTTGACGGTCGCTACTCGCTCGTAAAGGTCTCCTCAGACGAAGTTACTCGATGTCGTTAGTTTACAGCACATTATTCAGCCTTTTCTTCGTTCTTATAGGTTTGTAGCAAAGCAATATCACAATCACAAATTTTGTTTGAGCATGTTTACACTGTTATACGGTGTGCTGTAGTGCTGTACGAGGCAGTGCAAGATAAGCTCAGACTACGCTACAATAATCATCGCTTCAAGCCTTGATAATTGTAGCGTAGTCTAAAAATACCCTAACTCGATAACATGCGTTACGGCTCGTGTCGCCTTAATAGCCGTACATAATGAAAATAAATGTTAATAAACAACATCGCAACCCGTAATCGCATTTACGCAAGCGGAACTACATAAATCAAACATATTGCTTCTTTTAATATGACTTATATACTGGTTTAATGCAATTGCTGTTTTAAAGAAACCATGAAGGAAAAAAATAAGTGTATTAACAACTATATAAGTACGTGAAACTACATAAGTAGGTACGTACTTGCCTGTGCTTAGTTTTTTTTGAAACAGTTATAAGATTATTAATGAGTTATTTACGGTGATAAGGTTGTGGATGGAGCTCCTGATATTTCGGCGCAGTTACATGCACCATGTGCACGGGAAGACACCACATCCTCAACCTTATCACGGAAAATATTTTGTTAGTAATCATATAACTATAGTGAAAACCCGTGATAGTTTAATACCATTGTAATAATTTAATGCCGTCGTACCTACCCAATATTATTTTATTGTTTATCATTGATAGTTGAGACACACTACTCGTTCCATAAAACTTTTGAGACTAGATTATTAACTTATTAGCATTTTTATTTCCATTAATTTAACTACTCAATTAGGACCTCAGCCGCTTTATTAAAACTGGTATTATTTCGATCACTCGCTTGTTCCTGTGAAATCAATATCGTTTTATTTCACTTAACGTTCTAAACTTCTAAATAATGAGCTTATTAAATATTCAGAAAGGCACCACTCAGATAATTTCCCAACTCTCGAGCATCATGTGGAGCGAAATAAAATGTTTAAATTGCCGAATGTCGATTAAGAAACCGTGTCTTGCCTTTTAATGAGGTCGATACGTCTCCCCGAGCATTATGAGATCAAGCAAAGGGTCACCACGAGTGAATTTACAAGCATACTCAATTAAATACAATTAGATCCTTAAGCTGCTTAAGCTGTTACGAAATGTTTCATCGTTAAAGAATGTGCTGGAGATAAGGCTGGAATTATCATAAGTTTGATTAAGAAACTTTATTAACATGAACGCTCATGTGCATCTCAATGTGATCAATTTTAAAACTCTAATTATGCATGCCGATGAGGATTAAAATAATTTGGTATACTGGGTTACGTGGAAAGGGTATACAACGCCGAAAGAGGTCCATAGTACCAACTACATCAATGCATAGTAGGTACCCATCATTATGAACAACTTTTACTATGGGACGGACTCTGAAATCCACGACCCTAGTATTGCGCAATTTGTCAGTTACCTTTTTTAAAATAATCTAGGTATTTTTTTACAAATTTTCAGAATATATATTGACACATATTTTTATGCCATTGTTGGGAAACAAACAGACAGGCTGCCTGATGATAAGCAGTCACCAGCACCTGGATACTTGTAACACCAGAGGCATCACAACTACGAAGCCCAAAATGTCGACCTTTAAAAAAAATTATAACTCGCCTTTTGAAGAACCCCATGTTGTAGCTTCTCGGAAACACCGCGGAAGGTAGCTCACTACCGAGATATCTCCCTTGTTTGTCTGATCTGAGTTTGTAGCTCTTCGTTAAAAGGTTCATACTTTCTTGCTGCTAAGAGGCTAGCTTGTTGCCCATCATGAACACGCAAAACGCATACATTTTGCTGCCAGTGACTACTAATTGCGGATAAGATGATGTTCACATAAATATAATCGGCTGTGAGCGCTCCCTCATTTGTACCGCGGTCGCGGCCGACGGTTGTCATGTACCAGCATTAATATCGATGAATAAGAAATTCGTTATGGATGGGATACAAGGCTACCCATTACCGTACGCTGTTCTGCCTCTGACTTACGAACTAACTGCTGGGTAAGCTGCGGCCGACTACCATCCCAGCCTGTCGACTCGAGTTTTTATCTACCACTATTTGTATTGCGTCATGTACTGCAATTACTCATTTCATCCTTGCATCTGCACTTAAATGCTATGAAATACAACATCTCTACATGCAGTATAACCTACACAGGGTTACACGTAAAGGGTGTTAATAAGATGAAAGGAGGCCATAGTATCTATCATTGTGAACAACTTTTAATGGGGGACCAACCCAAAAAACGCGAAAAAAATATCAGCTGTTCCATACATTTTGTCAAGTATAAATGACCATTTTCTATGGAACAGCTAATATTTTTAGTTACTCCCATGGTAAAAGTTGTTCATAATGATGGGCACTATGGACCTCTTTCGACTTAGTACACCCTTTTCGAGTAACCCAGTATAAGTACCTACTATTTCGATCAAGGGACGACGGACATATTCGAGGCTATCATTGTACCTACTCATCATTTGAAACCACTTTTACTATGGGACCACCCCAAAAATTGTAGAAAAAAAAATCTGCTGTTCCTTATAAAAATTTCATTCGCACTCAACAAAATGTATGGTAGAGCTGATATTTTATTCGCAATTTCAGGGTTGGTCCGATAGTAACATAATGATGAATGAGTACCTACAATGACATCGTCAAATATGTCCGTCGTCTAGACCTAAAGTAGTCTAAAGTCATCTAAAGATTTACCCGGTAAAAATCAAATTGGCAAAGAACCACTCTCAGTGATGTTTTTATACTTTCCTATCCAATATTTAAGTTACCAATAGTAGTCTCGATAGTAGTCACCTTGGCGAAGTCAGTAGACATGCTGCAGATGGCGAAAGCGGACATGCAATGTCCATCCAGGAGCGGCCTCGCGGGGGGCCCACGAATCCATCGTCCATCACGACCCGCCGAAACTGTACGATTATTATACTCGATTATATTCGATTACGCCCGATAATCGATGATCATTAAGTGAAATTAATAATCGAGTAATGGAGCGGGTCGTGCGCGTGCGCCGGCCGCCCGTATTAGTAGCGAGTCGTGATTGCCGCTAAATAATGCCCCAATAACAACGCGATTATTGCTAATAAGTATAACAATACCGGCTGCACCCCATGGTCTTACCCGCAAATTTTTATTAGATTTTATGTGGTAATTTTTTCTCATCCAAATTACCACAGGGCCTAAAAACAAGGGTCTTTGACCAGTGTGTGTTGTCACTTGCCAGTGATGATATATATTACGATACTAAGACGGAATTCACACGCGATTTGAAGACATCCATATTGTAACGGAGAACACTAATTCAGGCAGCGCGTTCCACATTCTAGCGGTTCACACAATAAAAGTGGAATCAAAGCGCAAGTCATACTTACCCTACCCAAAGTAAACCTCTCATTACTCGAGCTTAATATTAGCAAAAAATATTTGATTCTTAAAAACCTTCCAATAGGCTCCACGCTGTTTACACACGCAATCGTTTTCCAGCGCTCTATGGATCATTAATTAAGGTACTCATAATAAAGGTTTCCTACTGTTATTTGCTGTTATAGTAGTGGCAGAATCCATTTACTCTTCCAGTCTTACGTCATTTTGTAACGTTACTCGTACAGTCTTGATATAATGTTCCGTCGAGGTGAAACCGTTTGTGATTTGCCTTCTGCGAAACTTGTGATACCGATTGTGTCCACTTATCCTAGCGCGGTAATGGTGCTTCCATATTAGACGTGATTGTCCTAGCCCAGTTATGTAGCAACTATTATTACAATCTGTGCCAATGGGCTTGGCGGGCACGGAATCAATTTTGACCATAGTTCAATGCGACCTGACCCGCTTGTTTTTAAACTGACCCGTAAAATTGTGCACTACATTTTATTACACATGAGGAGAACATTCCTATGTCTTGCTTTATATATTCGGATGATTCCGTACGGAAACCCCATAGTCGTATGCATCGCCAAAAACGCAATAGCATAGTCGCCAAAACGAGACCAAAACCGAAAGATAAAAGCCGTTACAGAAACCGATGTGATTTTGAACAAAACTGCAAGCGCATGTTACTGGCGCTGTTGTGTTTAAGTATTAGATGTATCTATATTCTTGAGTCAGTTCTAAGTATATGACAATGCATCGTCACACATTCTTCTCAGAACAAAAGCATTTATTCAAGTATCTATATGAAAGCTATCCATTTTTTATAATAGCTTCATGAAGAAATTTAAATAGCATTCCAGATTTTAGAATAAATCCACCGTTATTTACGTCTCCGTGATTATAGAATATACGAGTAGGTAGGTTCGTTTTTTAAAATTATTATTTGAATTTCTATAAAAGACTTTCATGTTAGATAAATAATTAAAAAATTTGTTTAAAAATTGCCTTCATTTTTTAAATTTCGATCGGCATAAATCTAAACATAAATAGTGACCCACGTATTTATTATTTTTCAGGTATCAACCACGTAGTGCATAAAACGTGGATAACGAATGATGTCCGGTCCAGACGTTTAGTAAGTACCAAATTCGAGTGCTCTTATCAATAGTACAAATAAAAGAGAGAACAATGAAACGGACTTATTATATAGCTCTACCAGTGACCGATCGGATAGAGCTCTGTTTTAAACCACACGATTTTTATTGATATTTAAAGATTTTACGGCATTTTTTGTTAAAAGGAAGCGGGATGTGTATTTGTGTAATTGTAGTAGGTTTCTAATTTTATAAAATTAATAATGTTTCTGATAGTTTCAATTACAGATATGAAGCATAAACGCATAAAGGAACTTCTCGTCCACTGTGCGGTACGCTAGAAGATGTTTCCCACCTTTTGGTCGACTGCGGACGGAGCGAGTCTATGAGAGAATATATGTTGCACGAGTACGGTGTAAACCCTCGAGATGTTGGCATGTTTCAAGGTATCCTGGCCGCACCCACGTGTGATGCGGCGAGGGCCTTGTATGCCATGGTCTCGGTCGTATTGGATCAGCGTAGGGAATCTGGTTCCTTTTGATCGTGTATGATGTATGATGCTTTGAAAACGGGGCTGGCATAATCGCATAGCGACTAAAGCCCCAAACAAAAATTAGATTAAAAAAAAAAAAGGTTTGTGGTTGATATCACAAGTCAAATATCATTTGTGCTTAGTCTTCGATCACATCGTCGCTTACCAACAGGCGAGTTAGCGGTAAAGCGCCAATTTAAATGCCAAAAAAACTTTTTGTGAAGGTAAGATTCACGCAAAGCCAACAAAAGAAAGAAACTTAAAAATTTCCTTGTGGAAACAAAATTTGTTTGATCATCTACATATTCTACATCTATAAGCTTGTAACGATCCACAGTTAGGTACAGGCCTCTATCCCTAGCGCCATTGTTATGTCTCGGGTCAGTCTCGAGAAGCTTTTTTAATCGTGTGGTATAAAAGTGATTGGCACGAGATGACTCGCGCCATCAACCGTGGCGCGTGTGTGGCCACGTTACCGTCCGAGCACAAAATAAATAAGTACAGAGGGCCGGCTTCGGCTAACCTTGATTTTAATAACCTACGCGCAACCGTAGCACTGGCTGGCAAAGCAACTATGTTATGTGAAAATTTAGATTTGGTAGTTTTAACTAAAAACAATTTATAAGGTATACGGTAACTTTAAAACACATATTTTTTTTTTATTGTCATCGTAAAACAGTTACTTTAAAAAATTAGAAAAATGAAGCTAACAATAGGAAATAGCATCATAGTTACACTGAAGCGACCTACGAACAACTGCCGCTCTCTCAACCCGCAATAGAAAAATAATTGGAAATGTTAACCAAATAAAAGTCTATAAATTGGTTAGGCGCCAAAAAGCACTTTCATCAATTACGACACGTCAAGAGGCACGATTATTATATATCAAAGTATAATAAAGCTTCATTCTTAAAAACTGTTTTTTGTAATATATTTATGAAAAATCATTGTAAATTATGACAATTGTCACACGAAACAATAATTACGTGTATTGCCCAAACGCGAGCAATTGCGACTGGCGTTCGATTAACTTGATCCGAGATCCGTGTACGTACGCGTCTTTGTGTGTGAGCGCCTGTTGACGCTCGTTGTATAGAGCCAGCTTTCTGTACCTATTTATTTTGTAGTCCCAGTGTCCGGCAACAATGCACCTCTGATATAAAGAAAATATTATTTATTTAAACTCACAATAAAACGCAGCTGTCGCTATCCGCTGCCGCCATGTTGTAATGTAGGTTACATTTTACATACTTACGTACTCGAGTCAAGCTATAAAGGGACGTCTATACAACTTTTATCTACACTCGCGTAATTTACGACGATCGAAACAGCGTTCCAAAATAAAAGGAAAGATTTTATTATAGCGTCAAGAAATATCTATAAAAAGGTTTTAAAAATATTTTAATGCACCTGCGATGCGCTTGTTTATCGAAATAGCGGAAACTAGGAAATTTTTATAGATATGTTGCATGTAAAATTGCCTTATTTTTCATTAAATCATTTTATTTTAATACTAGCTGCGACCCGCGGTTTCACCCACGCGGAATAACATTTAAATACTTACTTGGTTCTTTCAACATTACATTTGAGTCTTCTTTTCAGTGATTGTCTCGGTACTCTTCATTATCGACTTTTTCTTTTTCAGCTTTTTTGTCCTAACGACTCTATGTTAACTTATCAATGTTCTTGCATCTGAACATGAGACAGACAGCGTTGTCAAAACAAACACTAACTAAGCCAATTCAGTCTTCTTCTTCTAAAAAATAAATAAATATTCGGGACATTTTTGCACACACGGTCATCTGACCCCAAACTAAGCAAAGCTTGTGATATGGCTGCCAGAGACTGATATACATACATATATAGTTTTTAAATACATACTTAAATAGATATTAACACCCAGATATAGAACAAACACAAATGTTTGTCCTACGTGGGAATCGAACCCACGCCCCCATAGCGCAGAAGGCAGGTTCACTACCAACTAGACCAACGGGCTATCAATTCTCTTATATATAAAAGACGATGTGTGTATGTAATTATGTATGTTCCCTATGGACGGCTAAACTGATTTTAACGGTACTTTCATTGTCAGATAGCGAATGATATAAGTAGTAGAGTAATGACAAGTGAAAAAAACGAGGGACTAAGTTGGTTCCCGAGAGCAGTGAAGGAGAATCCTGAGCGGAACGAGGAATATACATAATTATACAAGGGCCGAGATGAATATTTTTTCACAAGTTATGTACTAGGTACCATACTTTTTACCATTGACTGCGAGAAAATAATTATTAGTTTAGTATTTATATTTCCGTTCACATAAAACAACCACGATAACAGAAAAATAATAACTTAAAATTGGTGGGATTTAAGGTTTTTTTTCTTAATTGACTTTGGAATAGTTCCATTCGGCCAGCCAGTACGTACGTTCAGCACGTTTTATTTGTATAATTCGGGCTAGTTCCAAATTCAAAATGTTTTTATTCACTCAGAGACTAAAGAAGAGTTTTATTCACTTATCGATAAATCAAAAGCCCCTTTTACGCGTGACAATGGTAAAAAATATTTTTATCGTCATAAAAGTATTTTTGTACGTTAAGCCTTTACCCGCCTAAATATATACTTCGCGTAGGCAACGGTCTAGACAATATACTTAGAATATAGAACTTAAAAGCTGCTTTAATTTTCAGCCCACCTAAAGCAACCATAAACAAACAAATAATTAAATTATATTAATGACCGCGGCCGGGCGCGTTCCACTGCGATTTCCCCCGATATAAATCAGAGCTGTGCGCTGACGCGGTCGGTACTGCACTCGATTAATTAGAAATCAATGGAGCCCGCATCACGAACGGAAGGCTTGTAAAACTGCTCACATTGTTTCTGTATTGGTTTTGAAATATAATAAAATGTCAGCCGCGTCGAACTCTAACGCTACCATCAAACTTAACTGTTCGTAAATATCTAAGATCATTTATTCACTACGTCATGTCTGTTTGAGCCTAAAGTCTTCGGGTACTTTACGGGCACGGGATAACTTTAACATTCGATACTATTACCTTAAAGGCAGGCCGTGTTCAATGTGGAGGTTTAAGGGGGAGGTCTATGCTCAGCGGTGGACGTCTTCTGGCTGATGATGATGATGATGATGACTATAACCTTAGATTCTAAATCTAGGATAAAGATTTGACCTCTTTTGAATGTTAAAGTTAAAGTATAGAATGTTAAAGTCCTCACGTGCCCGTAGACCTTATTATTAATCTTTATCCTAGAATCTAGCATAAAGATCTACCGTCGGTTTTTTTTTCTAGGTCCTAGAATAATTATCAATTAAAAATCCCGACTTCAAAATTTTCAAATACACAAATTCATTTACTTGTATGAGATATATTTTTTCCGTTATTTTGATTAAAAAAACAAACCACTAAACCGATTTTAATAATTGTATTTTGTGATGGTACGGAACCCTCAGTGCGCGAACCCGACTCGCACTTAGCCGGTTTATTTTTTAAAGATATCTACTCAGTCATCAAACACTTGGTACGAAGAAATAGAAAGTCATCCATTTCCTAAATTCTAGTAAAAAGTAAAACTGTGAATGCATATAGGTAGTTGGTAATTCCACAGAAGACATAATAGTAGTACTTCAAATCATTTTAATGTCATCACAGTAAAATCAACTTAGGTGAGTTGGTGTATTTATATTGTGGTCAAACGCATGTCTATTCCGTTCAAGTAAATAAGGGTAAGGGTAGGTACATGGGCTAGTAAATAATCAAAGGTAGGCTAAGTACTAATATAATTGACACCTATTTACACCTACTGAAGATGAATATTTGCATTATGTCCGTTTGTCACCTAGGCGTCGAACGGAGCTCAATTTATCATTTGTAATCAAACCGTGTCGCAGGAGAGTTGATTAAGCGTTTATATTATCCGAGATTGCAGACACTGACATTATACTGTACTTAGGTACATATTCTCGAACAGGCTCCTGGAAAAGATAAAATTGTATTTACTGTAGCAGCTTTTTTCCATGTAAATACATACCTACTTGCCATTGTAATGCTGCCATGCGCCAGCATACTGGGTACACTGCCAACTGGTAGTGGTCCCAAGTATTTAGATTATCTTTAGTCATTAAATAGTATATGGGTTAGTAATTTAACTGTTTTTGTGTAGTATGCAAATAACTTTTTTTGTTGGTTCATAGACTTGGGCTTTACCGCCATGCGATCCACAATGGATCACGCTTGCCTAGAAGAAATCGATTCATTTGCGACTTTGAATACACCCAGATTAGAGAGGTATATAACCTTTTTGGGGCCGATTTGTGACCTTATAACCTGTGTCTTTTAGGGATTAAAAAAACGTAACTTGGTCAGAAATAAACTATTTTTTCTTCGGTCTTTTTATTGTTCTCTTCTGAATTATTTATACCTACACAGGAAATAAAAGCTTAAAAATCATAACTCTAATGTCAATTTATATAATTTCGATACAAAATACCCCGAATATAAAAAAATCGTTTCAGATAAACCACGAAATATCCTCTCTGGTTTAAGCATAAATTAAAAATACTGAAATTAAGATAGTGATGCCCAGTAAAGATCTTCATAAAATCGGCAATTAAAATATTTAATATAAAAAACGAACGCAATTATGCATTAAAACCTAAAACATTATAAAACCAGCTATCCGCTGTCAAACATAATTGCCATACTGACCTGGGTCATCATATTAAAATAAATGTCATCTATTTATCACCTAATTAGGTACCATTGACCTATATGTACAATTTCTTTGTTAGGTACCTATTTAGTGTGCACTATTTGATTTGGTTTGACTTTAAAAACTAAAATCTTTTATTGCACTTTTTTTCGGAGCAACCTGGAGTACCTGCGCATCTCAAATATGGAGCCCCCGGTATGATAAGTACACCTCAAGATTCGAACGAATCCAGATCAAATTTCTCAAGTATCAAGTACCTCTGCTATCGTCTTCGAATTCCTTACTCGTCCGATAATTACTTTAACCTTTGTAGACAGTTTCATCTTCTACATCTTTCAAAAAGACATGAAATCGCAGACGTCGTATATCTTCTTAACATTACAAATAATACCATTGATTGCCAAATCTCACAAATAAAATCAAACTAAATGTTCCTTTTAAGACAACCAGATTCTATGCACCATTACACATTCCTTTAGTGTCAACAAATTATAGACAGAACTCTTACTTATGGCGAGCAAGCAACAATTTTAATAAACTGAGCAAATCCACTGACCTTGACCTATTTTGCACCAGCGCTTCCTCGGCGAGGCGGCAACTAAGCAGTGAGTTTTTCCTAGCAGACGGTCAACAACCGTAAAATATCGGGCTTATATTATGTGTATTTTATTTTTAATTATTGCCTACTACCTTGTTATTTTAATTTTATTTTTATCTATAAATTTTTGTTTTTTTCTGTTACCGAAACCTTTCTTAGTCTGCACATGTTTAACTTCTTATATAATGTATATCTACTCTTGAGAACCTGTAATTGGTTTTCTATCGTTTTTCCATTGTATATTTTAGTGTAAAAAGCTGTTGGTTTTCCAATAAATAAATAAATAAAATAAAATAAATCAAGTAACAACAAATGCTTCTTAAGTGTAGGGATGTAGTTAATTTAGTTCTTTATATTTAAATTATATGGATGGCTAGAGTCAAATATTAATGAAAACCTGCAATACTTAGTAAAGAGATCATTTTATTATCACTTTCAAAGTTATTAAAGAAGTTCACATCATTTTATTACCATTAAAGTGCAATAAAGGTAGCCATCCTTTAAGTTTAATAGAGACCAATTTAAAATTTCAATAACCGGTCCGTACACTGCGTACGGGTAATGTATTATATTATCACTGATCAATCTGCTTTTGACATGTTGTATAATTATTATCTCCCAGTTTCTTCATAAACGGTGCATGGTACAGGCAAAAGCAATGGTACTCGAACCATTGGAAACGTCATTGAAAACATTGCAGTGTCGAAACGTCAAAAATTAAAATAGTAAATACAAGCGATGAAATTAATTGAAAATGTTTAATTTTAATACTTTTCTACAGTTGTTAGCTATAAGTATAGTAATAGTAGCATATTTGTATCTAAATATGGTCGAAATTCGATATGATTTTCTTTGTGATCCTCCATCTAATTATGTAGTACATAAACGAGCGAAATATATTCTTTAATGTCATCCTGTCGACACAGTTAACTTAACGACAGGTTGATGAAGTAAGAGGCGCTAAACAAACTTGAAGGCAAAATCAATTAATTTAAATTACAACTTAATTGCTGCTAATTTAACATCAATAAACGCTCAGTGGAACAGTGTTTACAGGCGATTGTACTTCACGTTCCCCGCGTATCTTGTAATAACAACATCGCGTAGCCTAGCCGGCACCTGCAATCAAACGCTTGTCAGGGCGGCGGCGTGTCGCAGGACGATATCATCGCGACTTCCCCTGAGAATTGACGTTTATGTATTAGTTCAACTAGATACTGCAAATTGTAGACTTTTATCAACCGACTTCAAATACGATTGTTCTTAATTCTGTGTTTTTGTGTGTATGCTATAATTATATTTGTTATGTTATAATTATATAATTATATTTGTCGATTGTTGAACCAATTTTTTTTTATAGTCGGCTTTGAACCGGGTATAGGGAAAATATTTCCGAAGGCAAAACGCTATAAATATTATACTATCTAATCAATCGAATAACCATTTGCCTTATATTTTTGTTTTAGTTCTGTTTTTTTGGTTTTGAATTTTCCAATCCAGCAATGTAAACCGTACAAAAGTGCGCGCGGTGCAGGTCGTTTGTTTACCTCTACCGTCTAACGGCTGATATTTTATTGCATTACATTGAGGATTTTTTTTTTGTTGTATCGTATCAGCAATCATTACTATAACCAATCTTCGTTTTCGGGAGCGTTTCCCTTTCACCCGATACCTAATACCAAGGAAGATAGACTAACTTAGTCTATCTTCCTTGCTAATACTATATAGCTATATCTCGAGAGTGTTTCATTTAAATTTGAAGAAAATATTCTTCCTCTAAATGTTGAAAATAAGGCCATATCCTGTACATTGGTATTGGTATAGTTAAACATTTCTTGAAGACGGTTGTTTTTATTAACCGACTTCAGGAGGAGGTTATTTTTATTATCTAGTAAATGGATGACAGATTCGGCGATTGGCCAAAGTTCAGTGGCTGCGTGGTCGATGATAAGCAGTTTGTTGGTTATAGTGTCTCAAGTGTTATAGTTAAGTGCCTGCCGTTTCTAGAAAAATGCATTATTTGATTTTAAGATGATGTTCATGCTAAGCCTGAATTGAGAATTAACTTTCAAGGGTAGTACTTATAGCTAGCTAGACGAGCAATTAAAACGCTCTACCTTGTTTTGGATACCTCCTAATGTTTCCCAAAGTAAACGTAAATTTTTAGGATTTGAACCTGAGCCGCGCGGCATGGCTTGGCGTGGTCGGACCACGCCAGTTGCTTATATAGGTGAACCATCAATTTCAGTTTCGTTCAATACTTTGTTGTATGTAAATGCCAACAAAATCTAACATTGTCCTCAAGTTTTTGTCATTAATAGAATATTTATTATTTCTTCTTTTTTCTTTCTTAAAAGATATGATACTGAAATTGGACTACCATATACTTACTATGCGTTTATTTATAATATGTATAAAACATTGCAGCTAGGAATAGGACTATATACTAATAAAAGATGATATTAATCTTGACCGACTACTGACCAATAAATTGATATCTGTACTAACATACCTATAGTCTACAAACGTGTTTGTGAATTCTTATTTTCTTTAACCACCAGTCAAATTATTATGATGCCTCTCCACAACTATAAAAGGACTTCACAAAAGAACCGCTACATTCAGAGGTGTGTCAGCCCATTCAAGTCTCAGCGTATAATTATTGCCACAAGATTTTCATAACTTGTCCTTTACCTGTCGGAAGAATGAGAGATATCTCAAACCCCGTGTGTTGTCTCTTAATTACACGGTGCTGCGAGCTGTAATAGAATTTAATTTGCTTTTGATAGAGCTTTGATGATTACAAAACTCGTTCTTTGTAGATATCCTACACTTTACAGCTGTTTGCGCGGAATTTAAAGCATATCTTAAAAGATACATTCGAGCTTGCTCCCCGGCCAGAACTTAATCTCTTTTATACATCTACAACATCATTTGAATGTAAAAAATAAAAAATAAATTAAAAAAACCGAGCGAGCGTTGGCAGGGGGCGGGCTCTTAATCTGAAGATATCTAGCGATCCATAAGCCAAGTTGCTAAAAGCGCTAATGGTACCTACGAGTTAGTACTTTTTATGGTATGGCTATGAATCCGAAGTGTGTGGTCTCAGTACTAATGCAAGAACAATTACATGTAAGCGTAATATACTCGGTTTCATTCTGATTCTATCGCGTGTATCGATGCTACTGCACTTAAACACAGATCAAAAACTGCTGAGTTAGAACATCAATCAATAAAAATGAAAATAAACATATTTTAAGGCTGGTTGTCTACTATTCCAAAGATAAGCTAAGGCTTTATTTGTATTAGTTGCGACAGATGCGTGCTGATGAGTAGGTCTATCCGAGCTATCGATTTCCTTTCGAGTTTTTTTTTAATATGTTGTCCCAGTCCTGGAAAAACTTTAGCGCTAGCGTTTGTTTGTACTGTCCTGGCTTCTTCGCCCGTCTGGTACCCACTGCGAAATCCTCTTGGTTCATCTTTCAGGGTGTATTCTGCCACGTTCCCTGTTCAACCTCACTTTATTTTGGCAGCGATGTTACCGTATATTTTAGTGTAATGTCTAAATAATCATCGCAGTTTTTATATCCTTTGCTGCAGTTACAGTTACTTAAGTACTCAAATAGCCATCGCGATATCACCACATTTTGAAATTTTGATGGCGAATCAAATTGAGAAACGTTGTTTTTTATCTGCTACAGCATTTGTAATGCTTTCGTCTCAGCTCTTTCCCAAATATAGCAGAGAGCCTGTAGCATGTCTTTTTGTATGTTACCGGCAGAATTCATTCACTTTCCTTGTGGAGGTATGTTGCGTTAATGCGCACGAGGCCTGCGAGCGGGCTTGTTACGCGCATTGTGCTGCAGCGGTGATGATACATTATTTTTATAACAATAAATCGTTGCAAGTAAAGCACCGCCTCGCCGGTGGTCCAACTTAAAGCGTGCTTTGAGTATGCTCTAAATGCGTACGTAACTTGTATAAGAAAGCTAAATGTTTTATTTAATTTGAGAAGTTCAAGTTCTGCGACATTTTACATGGTTTCGGTAAAGTAATTGTTCAGTAATTAAATTTTTGGTAAATAAAGTTTAACAAAAATGTTTTTACTGAACAATAACTTTGTAACTATAAAATAATGGCAATCAAATTAGAAATAAAACACTGGAAATAAAATGTATGTTTCTGTGAGTTTAGTTACCTACTCAAATAATTAAAATACATTATTTTTTATTTTTACGAGACATGCTTGCCCTACGTAAGTAAAATACAGGGCAGTTATTCCTTTAAAAAAGTGGATTTCTAATCGTTAATTTAATATCTAATGAACTGATGAAACTTATCAGTAGCATACATAAAGATAGACTAAACAGAACAGGTTAGCTAAAAATGAAACTTTGGTGCTGTGATAGCTCATTAAAATTGAAAGTCCTTGAACGGGGGTTTCAACTAGCAAGTTAAAACGAAGCAGTATGCTGCAGAGATACATACCATGAAACGATAATTAGTTCAAACAGCTTTCGGATAACAAAACAATGAGAAGAGATTGTGGCTGAGTTTTTGAATTTTTTATTGTAATTGTAGAATTTCTGTGTCACAATATGGGTTCCAAGCGCTATTTAAAGCATTTCTGAAGCAATTACAAAACAATCCAACGATTATATTTTGATATGCCTTGTAAATTATTTTACGAAATAATCAATGTTCATTTCTTCATTAATTTATCTGAACGCCAACATTTTGTAATGGGATAAAAACGCCCAATACACCTAAACGCTATATAATGATTATCAAACGTTTAATCATAATAACAAACCGAGAATAAAATTAAACTTCGGATTAAAACATGTTTCATATAGCCGTTTGCTAGGAAAGACACAATTACGACAGTTCATAACGCCGAATTCTCTTAATCAAATGTCAGATTTAGTGAAATTCGTTTTAATGATAGTATTCGAGCGCTAAGCCTGTTTGATTAATAGTTCGACAGAGATATAGGAGGTAAGTTTTAAGATATTGACCGAGCACGTGCCTCTCCGACCACCCAACGTAGATATTAGTGGACATAATGTTATGTTCTTAACTATTTTATATAGCTGCTAATCAATACCTACGGATACTTTGATTTAAAGAGGTACAAAAACATTTAAAACAAAAAGTGTGAATTAGTAGCCGGCACGCTCCTACCTAGGTACGTAAATGATAAACGATATTTATCAACTAATGAATTCAAAAAATACTCAAAAGGTGTTTAAGATTAGGACGACTTAAGAAACGAAATATATATTTTTTTGCAATTCCTTGTCATTTTATGCCTTTATAGAGGAGCTGGCTAAGCTATTTATTTTAAAACTTAAAATTCATACAACTTGCGTATTGCGAAGAAAGAAGTAAATGTATGCACATTGCGCACGCGCACGCTGCTCGCACACGGTAGCGCTATCGGCCTCTCATCAGAGTGATTTACCGTCTTCAGGCCGCGCACGACACTCGACACGCCACACAATTTTACATAAATCTACCAAAACAAATTAAAACGATAGAAATAGCCATCTTGCGAGTGATTTGTATTTGCATGATAAATAAAAAAAAACAATAGTAATTTTTTTCTTTGCTACCGGTTTGCTAGCCACTGCCTTTATTTTACTGGCGCGACACCTTATTTGAGAAGCATAATGTAAGTAAGCGCTGTAAATGTAAACATACCCACAGAAGCCAATAGCATAAACTTTACAATAACACCTCCATTTGGAAAGGGCAACTCACCCAGGAAGCATTAAAGTAAAATCACAATTCATTAGTTGGTCATTGAGCACGCAAGCGCGAGCGGTCGGACTCTGACGGACCATTACTCGGGATGACGGCGCGCGTGCCCGAGGATACGCAACCACCAGAGTAACCAGACCCACCACTCTGCTCCCCACTCGCCGCTCCTCGACCAGTCGAGGGGTCCACGCCAAAACATCAGGGCTCAATCTCGAATGGAAACGCACCGCCCGCCGTCGCCTTTAAATAGGAAACGACACGTTTATCCAATTAGAAATTCACCATATCTTTGTGATAGTTGAAGAGGAAATTTGAGCAATCAACTCGCAGAGCGCCTCGGCGCGGCGTTCCTATCACAGTTTATTCAATTGAGCTCGTAATGAAGTTATGCGAGCTATGTACAGTATGAAATAACCGCTCTGTCCACGCTTAGAACGCTGACTAACATTTCAATGGAAACTCACTAATCATGGACAGGTGATTTGGATGTATCAAAACTAAACTATTAGACACTAATAAACCATTAAAAAATCTTAGCAATTTGCTAAGATACAATCTTCTTACTTTATACCAAACCTATTACTATTGTAATTTTTTTTTGTTACAATTATCTACTTACAATTATTTACTTACCTACTTGAGGGTTGTAGAGTTTCTATTCAATGAAGTCTAAACGTCAAACGTCAACTTGTGTAATAACGTCTAACCAAGAACATTTTATACCCTGCCAATCTTCACTCTCTCATCACGAAATCTCAAAAATACTTGACTTACGAAGCTGAAATTTGGCAGATAAATGCCTTATGGGGTGTAGAGGTCTGCTAAGAAAGGTTTTGCGAAAGGGCTGAATTAAGGGGGGCAAAGGGGAAAATATTGTTGTTGAAATATTGTATGAAAGTCTACGCGTACGAAGTCGCTGGCAACAGCTAGTATGGTATAAAACGTCCTTGCGTCTAACTCACAAACTCTAGGCAACCCTCTAGTAAAATGGTAACAGTACAGCACAACCTGAGAGATCGAGCGATACGCAAAAATAGATACCGCAGGCAAAAGACTTATGGTCCCGTAAGTAATAAGATAAGTATGACCTCAATACTAGATCCAAAACGAACTGACCAGTTTGAAATATTACTTCCCATTCTAAAATAGTCGACAAATTTCCTGAGCGGACTGTACAAAGCACAGGCTGAGAACAAGTTGTTATTACAAGGTGTTGAACCTGGTTTTCTGATTTATTATTGCATGGTATTTGCAATGATCAATGTTGTTTAGAGGTGTCCCTTTGTTGCAGGCGTATCTGCGATAATTACGAAATATTCTGGAATAATGGCTACACATATTTCATCGCAGACTGAATTGAACAGGCCCATTGAATTTCAATAAGAGTCCAACATGATTTGCAATGTTTCTAACAATGATAATTCTATATAGCAGTAATTATGTGACGATAGACTAGTGCCAATAGGAAAGGAAATCCAAAAATCAAGGCATCATTTTGCGGCAACAACAAGGCAACAGACAAAATTATGTCTGATAGGCAGTGGTGCGCGTGCATCTCGGAGCGGCGCGTGGCCACTCCACAGCCGCCACGCCGATTGATACACCGAGTTAGCGACCTCACTCGCCGCTCTGACCTCATTCATAAATCCTCATTTACACTCCATTCAACGACCCAGGGTCCACACAACAACATAAATCTTCTCTCATTTAAAATTATATCATAAAACACCAAAACCCATGACAATGTTGACTTTGCTTGACTTATTGTAAACAACAGTTTATTACTTGCCATAAAAGTCACACATAATTCAAAAATGTCTGTAAGACAAATTTATGAAACGAAGTCTACGTAAGTGCTCGTATCTAGGACGAGCGAGGACCGCGACCGCATACCCTAACGATAAGCTCCGTCATGCGACAACCACTCCAAATTAATATATCCTGGCTCGCGCCGTGATTCCTAATATTATATTTAGACGTGACATGCGCTCGTTTGTATCAATTGGTCCCGTCTGCCTCACTGATATACGGCCGACGCTACTTTAGAACAATGATGGCACAAATTGCGCTATTACGCGCTTTAGCAGTGTCCCGCGACCCCGCGACCCGCTGACTTCTGACTCCCTAATTGACAAATTAGCCTGCACTGATACGCTTGCATGCGCAATCCACGATACAATCACGGCGACACACGGTGTCTACGGTCAATAGGCTGCCTACGCGAGCGGCCGCGTTCCGCTCGAATAAACCAGGAGCCGCCGACTCGAGAAGACGGCTCGATAAATGGCCGCACAAACGATTCTCATGTCGGAGACCGCCGCTTACAATGCTCATTAATAACATCTTGTGCGGCGTCGCTCACTTCTAACACAAATCGGTCTAATGAGTGGATTCCATGAGAGCCTTTTAATTTCCCATTTGGAGCGGCCACCTCCGATATCGGGCGACTGTTATTAATATAGGAGCAGGACCAGTCGCCGGTGGCCGGTGGCAGCGCACCCGACGGCCCCGATTACTCTCGCCGGGCGGAGGTATCGCGGTCGCTCTCCGCGACTTATCTCCCGCTATTAATTATGCTCAGATATTCAACGGACAAGTTTAATGCAACCGCTTCATTTGTTGGTGAGTCGAGAGTGCCATATCGACGACGTTATAAGTCTGATAACTTTGTACTACTCGGACCCCGGCAGACAACTGACGTGATAGAACCCTGGCTGACAAGTTTCTCCAGTATCGTGCAGTTAACGGTTCCTTCGATATATTCATTGCACGTAAGAACGCAGGTGAACGCAGACCTTACATTTAACACCGATAGTCATCTCGCGTTAAATCAGGCGCGTTTTGCAAGCGGCGAACTACCGACATGATGCCGGCACCGCGCCGCGGTAGATCGCTGATGCAATTACAGTTTCTATTCATAAAAGAATCGGAATCAGATCATATGCAGCCGCAGGCCACGCCAGCCCGTGGTTAATAACACCCCACCATGAATATTGACTGCTGCTACAAATTAAAGGAAACTGGTATCTAGCTCTATTTAAATTACTATTTCGCGTAATTTATTGCCGCTGAGGCTTAGATTTTTTATAGGTTGAATGGTTTAGAAATTATGTAATTTTGTATTTTAAGTCTTTTAATAATTTGGATTATTGGATCAGTTCACCTGAATAAGGAAATGTCCTTTCGGTCCGTGCATAATATATTACGATAGGAAAGCTCTACTTGTGTACCTACCGTATGGAGTTTTATTACCAGTAACATAGCAATAGCACCATTGAAATAAAATTTACATAATAAATACAAAAACCAATTTTTTTTTGTTAGTTAAGAAACCGAATAATTTTATATATTCTTGCCAACAAGTTATATCGTATCTCTAACACACAATGAACTAAACGCTTATCTCTCAAGAAATGATTTATCGTATTACCTCGACCATATTTTAAAGTGTCCAATAAACAAAGCCACGAAACCGGCAAAGCAGGACTTAATTATTCCGTCATTCGCGGGAATTAAAATCAAACTGAATTGAATTTATTGACACTTGAGATTTGTATTAAATATCCATTGCGTCAGTATTTTCTACGACGATCGACTTTGGAACTCTTTTTTACTTTTTTAATAGGCATCGATCGATATGATCCTGTCTTCATTAGTAATTTGTATTTTCACAGTTTCATCAAGATACTGACCTCTATGACAAATAGAATCTAAAAAGTAGGTAAATAGCTATAAAACTGACACTGACTGACTGACTGACTGACTGACTGTGGGTAGAAATACAAGTCATTGACTTTTAGGTAGCTGTTTTATTAGCTACTCAATTTTAAAACGCTCTTTACTTATTTAAACTTACCTCATTTTTCTTCACTTGACTATAATTGTGATTATATCTGAGTTTCATTAGGCTGTTGCCCTACCTGTAGCTCGCGATGATACACCCATACTACACAAAGTAAATAAGGATAGCTAAGAATGTCATTAAATAAATGTAAAAAACAACTTTGTACAATGAGAACAAATTATTTGTAGATTGTCTTTAAAATTCAATAAGTACGAGACTGGGAAGCACTATAAGAATTACGGAACAAAGAAACGTATCTAATAAACAGCCAAAAATTTAAAATTATATAATTAACGCTGGACGCGTTACCTACACGCTAAACGAACAGATTTGTAACGAGGGTGACACGAGCGAGAGCCGTAATCCACCCGAGTTTAAAATATGTAGTTTAATCCAAGTGATGTATAGTATAGTGCTTTTTCATATTTTTTTTAGTTTTTTTTCTTGAATTTTCACAATATTTTATGTTTCTAATTTAAAGTACAAATTTAACTGACTTAAAGATTACCTTAGAGAAGACACGCCCTATGGTAGTACTCCCGTTTCCAAAGCTATATAATTGTGGTCACATTCATAGTTCTGAAATTGGCAGTTATACAAAAATTCATACGAACAAAGCACTGTGGACCAAATTACAAAGATGTATCATCCCGTTAAAACATACTTTTTATAGTTCAGCAAGTGAAAACTACTTGGAAAACATTATTTGTTAAGACCATTTTAAGAAAAGGTCAATGACTTTTGAGCTAGACGTCTTGATTTTAGTAGACCTTTATCACTAGGTATAACTCAAAAAGATGTAATCACAAAATGTTAGGTATTTTAGAAAAGAAAAGATATATAAGCTTTAAGCATTTCAAAGATTAAATGAACCTTTTGCCAAAAGTATGGTAAAAATATTGCTGTTTAGACCTTTCATAGATGTTTAAATGTTACATATCCTGGCGTAGCTGTATGTGATATGGACCTTAGTCGGTGTGCAGGTGCGAGTTATCTCGTCAGCGCAGTGACGGCTTGAAACCAGACACGATGAAGAATCTCCGCGAGAGCCTCTTCAGCCATAACTCAGCCGATAACGCGCTGCCCCGCGGACCTGTTAACGACAAATAACACAGATAACATAACGGCCACCTAAACGAACCTATCTGGCATCTGATAATATTTAATAATTATTTACATTTATATTTTTATCAGATGGATGGAGCGCGTGCGCTGCCCGCTGACATCTTGTCGGCAATAGAGTTTATTACAGTAATTTATTTTGGCATTTGATTACGACAACTTAAAACATTTTAGTTTTTCACATTCCGATTGCAAAGCTTTTTTTTTTAGTTGAAGATTTCTCGAATGTAATTTTTATATTGAAGTGTTGTTCCACACTTTTAAATTCACTTTAAATGTTATAAACGATTCACAAATTAGACGTATGATAGGATTCGAACCTACGCAAACCGGGTATACGACCCGAGTGCTCTAACCGCTAAGCTACGGTCGCTTATTACTTTTTGAATTTTTTAAAACCTTTATACAATAAATCTTGAAGATTTCTGTTAACGAAGAGTGTCTTCTCTAGAATCTAACAAGCCAAATCATACTTTCATGATTTCTTTACAAATAGGTACTTAACAAGATTTGTCACGTCTGGTAGATGCAACTCGTGACGAAAATGCCGGTCTCTACTTTGCTCAAAGGGTGAGCATTGCCATACAACGTAATAATGGGGCCAGCATTTTGGTAACAATCCGGGACTGGTAGCGGATTAGGTTGATTAGGTCGATTGGGTTAGTATTTAGGTTTTAATCTGTTTTTTTTTTATCCTTGTAAGCTTACTATAACGTTGTAATAATATAATAAATGAATTGTTTATTAACAAAAAAAAGTACTTAGCATATCAATATATATTATATTCCCGTAAAGTTAAATATGCAAAAGTTTGATAGTCCCAAAAAACACTACTAATTAGCATTGGCTTTTCTCCAAGTACAATTAGGTCACTTAAACATTCCTGCGTAAATTTATGTTTTTTTTTTTTTGCATTAAATGAATGTTTCCGGCTTGAGTGTCCCGTCACTTCGTTTAAAGAAGCTGTATCTTGTTTCATTGGTGTCATATCAATGCTCAAGTTAATAAGTACCTACTTATTTAACCAATCTGTTAAGGCGCAGAGAATAAATTAAAGTCCCTTTCAGCGTCTGTCTGTCTGTATGGCCGCTAACTCCTCCTAAACCACACAACGGATTTTGATGCAGTTTTCACCATTAGTTAGATACATTTTCACGGAAGGTTTATATATATAGCTAGCGACCCGCCCCGGCTTCGCGCGTAAATTAAACCCGTGCGAAGCCGGGCGGGCGGGTCGCTAGTAATATATTTAATGTCCAAGATAGGGGTAATGGTCAACAACTTCGAGAGTATCGTTCCCAACGACTACCGGCACGGGTTCAACATGGACATTGGCAGTGGCCAATAACAGCTCGCTCGGTCCCCTCGCAGTCAAAATCCGTCAGAACCTTCAAAAGTGCAGTAGCCAAGATAAGGAAGTCCAACTGTATTGGATAAAGGCATACGCGGGACTCGAGGGGAACGAGAGAGCAGACAGCCTGGCCAAAGACGCGGCCTTGAAATCGAAGACCAAACCAAACTACGAACTCTGTCCGATTAGTAGTTTTAAGTAGTACCCAGTAGTAGTGTTAAGTAGTACCCAAATAAAGTTACCAGTCCATACCAGTAATAATACCCTGATAATGTTAGGGATAGCTCGCGGGCCGGACCTACAAGCGCCCAGACAGGAAAAAAAAACATGGACATTGGCCATGATTTTTGTCTTGGCCATGTTCATTTTAAGACCCACCTGTTGGGAAAGGCTACTGAGGTTGCTCATCGTATTGAGGTGCTCCAGCGACTCTGCCATGATGACTATATCATCGGCAAAGCGAAGGTGACTGAAAACTGTTGAGTAGTAAGGAAGAATGAAAGTAATGAAAAAAGAATGTGACATAAAATATAGGGAATAAGTGTCTGATGAAAAAGTTGATGATCACAGCAATGTTACCAGTACAAAAATAAAAACTGAACCATATTCTTTGAAGTATTTCTAAAGGCCTAAATATGTAGAAGTATTAGAAAATACGTTGTACGTAATAAAATACAACATTCCTTAAATACAAAATTACAAAATACAAAACAAAATTACAAAAAAACAAAAATAACCAAAACATACAAAAACATACAAAATTACCTAAAACTAAATAATATAACTAAACTTATAAAACCGGCATTATGTTGTTTTTACAAAGAAAATACTACCCGGCAATTTTTTGTTATGTTAACACCTTAGCTATAAATGTATGATTTTAACCACATGTAATATTTTATTCGTCAAAATTTGAAATACATTTCTTTGCGGTACGATGATATCCCTAACGATTCAAGCAAGAGCCATAAATATAAACAGATGGACAGACAGACAACGAAGTGAAGTTTTCTCAAGAACGTGTAAAGATATCAAGTTGAAATTTATTTCAAATTCTTGGGTCCTCGGTCTCTTATAGCTGTGAAAAAATCAAACTTGTAAATCAACGTGATCAAAATAAATTACCGTTAATGTCGCAAATTTTGCTAATTTTATGCCATAGATGGTAACAGGGTAACAGGCCGCCTGATGGTAAGCACCGATCACCGTCGCCTATACCCATAGGCGTTGCCGATTTAACAGCCCTTTTGAAGAACCCCATCCATTATAAAAGTTGTTTATATTGATGAGCACAATGATTTCTTTTTAGCTTAGTACTACCGTTCCGTGTAGCCTTGCAGTCTGGTGATACAGAATGAGATAGCGGCCCTTAACTTTGTAACACTTATGATTAAACTTTAAGTACGTAAATTGGTATATGAGGCAATGTGAAACCCAATATGCTGTTTATGATTGACCTTATCGAGATAAACATTTCTACCTCTACCTTAATAAACTCGGTAGATTTAATAGCTTTGCCTTCAATATGTAATAATAATAATAAGTTTTATATTTTATAGAGTTCGAAATGTGACATAAATATAATTGAACGTAGATATCAACATAATATTTTATCCATTTAAAATACGTTCAGCCTCTATTAGCAATTAGAGAAAAATGCCAAGAGTAGAAGGATGAGATAAATTACACAATATATTTTCCTGTTATTTACCCTTTATTTAAACGTTTAGTCTAATCCATATTGAGTAAGTTATTTTCTTATGATTCCTCATTATGAAATCAATAAATAACTATTCGATACCTACCTACAATGTCGCCTGGAAGCCTGGCGAAGAATGGCGCCCATCGGGTAATGCCGCTCACCCCGATTACTTGATAAATACGGTGCACAGAAACACATCAAGCAGGCTCAAGCGCGGGGGGAATGACGCCTGAGCAGGCAGCAACATGTAACATCAGCCTGCTCGTAGTGCGAGAGACTGAGGTGCGTGTGTTTGTTTGCTGCCATTTTGATCTAATGTTTATGTGAACGTTTTAGTCGGTAATTCTGAGCTTTTAGCGCTTATTTATTACGTGTATTGTTATTTAAAGTACTAAAATATTACATTTAGGGATAACGTTAATTCTTTTGCAGAATTGCATATGTATGTTTTTGTATTTCAACTCTAACACAAAGCGGTCATTTGGGATTATGCCGCTCATGTGAATGGCATTACGCAATTGGTAATGTTTTTTTAAAACAATTGTGCCCAAAAAGCGTCAAATGACTACTGCCAAAGCGGCTTGGAGCAAAGAAGACCAACTGCATGCTAAAACTGTGATTGAAAGGGAAGGGATAACATGATTATAAATAAATAAATATTCGGGACATTTTTGCACACACGGTCATCTGACCCCAAACTAAGCAAAGCTTGTGATATGGCTGCCAGAGACTGATATACATACATATATAGTTTTAAATACATACTTAAATAGATATTAACAACCAGATATAGAACAAACACAAATGTTCATCACACAAATGTTTGTCCTAGATGGGAATCGAACCCACGCCCCTAAGCTTAGAAGGCAGGGTCACTACCAACTAGACCAACAGGCTATCACTAGACCAACAGGCTATCTAGGATCTAGGATTATGATGTCCAAAATTCTAAGCGAACACACATAACATCGCACATTTCCTACGTTAAAAGATAGACTCAAGTACGAAAACATGACTAGCTCATTAGATGAATAGGTTAAATTACATAGCTGAACAGGTTAAGCTGCTGGGATTACAAACTACGAATTAAATGTAACTCCTTTGGCTGATCAGTATTCAGGGGCGGATCCAGGATTGTATTTTGGGGGGGGGGGGGGGGCATACTGGATTTCATTTTTAGGGCATTTGACAAGGTTCGAAGGAATCAAATCGAAATATTGAGTCAAATGTACGGAATTGCTAGGTATTTTGGAGGGGGCATGGCCCCATGGCCTCATGGATCCGCCATAGGGGTAATAGCGCACAAACCTGTTTTTTTTTGTGAGGGGTTACTACTGCTCGCAGGTGAAATATAATTACTTTTTTCGTTAAAATGTTGATAGCTCAATCGTTAAACTTTTGTAATTTTCTCAAATTTTTTATGTTCCAAATTTTTAAAAATTTTCTGTCTTTTCCCCTTAACTGAACGGCATTTCTCCGGTTTCTAATATAGATGCAAATTGTAAATTCTGAAAACATCTTATCGCAGTTGTCAATATTTATGATATATTTTAGTATGAAAATAAGTTAATTGAGGCTAGATAGAGGTGCAGAAATCAGAAGGCTGCAAAACCCGACCAGCTAACTAGCGACCGCCTCGGGATATATCGATGTCTCAATCAAGCATCATTAAAGGACAACGTTACAAATTGCATTCCAGTGAGCCAATTAATTTATAGTTATTTATAAATCGGTATCACAACGGGCAGCAGACAGGTTGTCCTATCAATATCAATCGTTTGACAAGTGTATTACACACTTGACGGCTAACGTCAGTTAAAACGCGCCGCCTTAGCGCGCCGCGGTCCTTAGGCGCCGCTGCAAGACAGCCAAAATGACAAGACGTTAGTAGAATAATTATCACGTATGAAATAACTTTTAAAACTATGATTTTTTGTGAAAATGATCTAAAAAATATATGAACAAATATATATCGACGGGTCAATCATGAGCCATCAGGAAGTTTTAGTTTCTCCGGCTCCATCATCAGATCAGCTCAATACCATAATCATTTATTGTCATCTTACACACTTAACTGTAAAATTTGAGCTGGATCGGAAAGATGGAAATAGACAGAAAATCAATTAAGTTTTTAAACCGGAAGGTCAACACTTTCATACTTATTTAAATACATAGGTACATACGAGTACCTACATAAGAACAGTAGGTACATTTAAAACGCCTGTAAAAAGTTGTAGTCTGCTATTCAATTTCACTAGATTGATAACGATACTTTTATGATAAATAAAACAAGAGTATTGTAAACCGCAGAGCTTAATGAGTATAAGAGCTATTAAGTGTCTATAAACAGAGATCTCTTTTCAAACGCAAACAAAAAAAGAGCAACACAAACATACTGAATAAACTAATACAAAATACATTAAAATATTATAGAAGACAAACTCTAACATGACACTGAATACATTTACTTATGCAAAATGAATGCCGTAAAGAGTGAGATTTTCTGATATTTGCTTTAAGTTTGTTTAGATTTTCATGTGTTCATGTGCGCTCACGCAGTTACTTCACACTATTTATGATAAAGAAGTACCCATTAAAGTTAATACTCGCATCACGTATAGCATTTACCTCCCTGGCTCGATCACGGAACACTGCATATCAATGATCCTATGACGAGATATAATACAAACTATAGCTATAAGTATAAGTCTACAGTATGCTTACATACTGTGGACTTATATAGCTAAGCTACAGCTATATTTATTTATAAAGTGGCACCATGTAATGCATGGTGCCACTCTTATGATGGTAGCGTCATGGAAATAAAATCTTGTTTAATTATTTCCATGACATGTGCAAATGGTAGTGCACAAGATTAATGCAACGAAATAATTGCTATTGTTTAAGTTAATCTTCTCCATAGTTTATCAAACTTGCACTTCCATCCAACTCTTGTTTAAGACAATATTAAACAGGTATTAAAACAATACTATAAATAAGCAACAGTGTACACATCTTATCACATAATTATATGCAATTGTGACAATTTTAAACTTATACTGTAGATATCCGATATCTTACATATATCTTATATTTGTTAAAAGATACTAAATTAGTTGTCCTTTAATCTCTACGGTTCCAATTTTGTATTAAAATCTAGGATACAAATCGTACATTGTGTGACAATTATCGAAGCAGAATGTTACCTCGTTATCTGAACAAACAGCAAACCCGTCTCTGGGACCACTACTATTGGCACTACGTATTTGGTCAGATTGGTCGGGTAAAGCTACAGTACCGTACCACAATGATATAGCATCAATATATTCAACAATGTAGTACTGTTGAATACCTAACACGCCTTTTGCTGTCGTACGTATGAGATGTAGCATAACCAATTGTTATAATCTTGCATGTTTACTTATAAACGTCTGCCATCCTAATTCAAAGCTTTAAACTACTCTATCAACTTTCAGCTAACGAAAATTGTCACGCGCGGAAAGAAGATGAAGGAAACTCTAATTGACGTTTCTGATTACAGCAAACACAGGAAAGTTTTTTTTTGTTTAAATTATCACGGCTGTCAAGGCATTTTTGTAAGAAATTCATTGTAGCCAGTTGCACCCACATAAACGAAACGTCAGTCATTCGAAATCAGTAACTGTGATGCAGACAAAGAATTTTGAGACCTAACCCAAAAAGGTAAGGTCCAAATTCTTTGGATGCGGAGTTCGACGTGTTGATCTAAATAAGAATGTTCAATCAAGGTTCTGTCATGTCATAATGCCTAGCGACCTGTGCTAGCGACAGATTTTCCATCTCATTTCCGTTATATTTACTTCTCTCTTTTGCATGACAGTAAGTGACCGTAGATTTTTTTTAATTTTTATAAGATAAGTACTTATTGATTAATCAACGATTACAATTTTCCTTATTGGCAAAGTCTGGAAATATTACGTTAAGAATAGTTCCTTGTGTAACAAGCTAGTTTCAACAGTCCCGATAGATGACGATATAACATCAATTACCTAACACAATTACTTATAGCTCGTCAGATTCGGTGCTTACGGGAAGTTACGGAACTAGCCTTCGACATTGCAAAGAAACTGGTGCCAGGGCGCTGATCTAAACCTAGGATAGCCGGTTCGGAAGGTTCCGACACCTTTTCGTTAGACTAGTTATTTCGTCGCTATCCCTTAGAGGACACATTTAATAGTACGGCACTTTGAAGGCTAGCGATGGTTTAGCATGTGAATGGTTAGATGGTTAGATAGATAGTGTAGAATTTTGTAGCGCGTATATTAATATTTAGTGATTATGAATATAAAAATAGCCCACCATAGGAGAAGGGCCTTGAAAAGAGGTCCCCACTTATTAGCGAGTGCAACAAAATATTATGTGAAATTTCCCATAGTAGGGTCACCGGCAAAAGCCCTAGCGGTCACCACTCAGCCTGATCTCACTTAATGTCATAAATAACTTTGTCAATCTGCTAACTTAATAGCATAATTTATCCGTCGCAGGACAACATAACGAGCAATGGCGATAATAAACCAGAAAAGCCACGAGGTGATAATAGCCATCCGTAAATAATGATTCCTGATTGCCGGTCCACACCTCAACCTGCAGGTCGTCCCGACATACCGTTTCCCGGTTATACAACTGGTTCGATAACGTGCAGAGCTCGGTGAAATAATAGAAGGTGCAGTATCAGTGCGATGTCCCAACAACAAGCTGACCCCGCGAGCGTGTCTTCGCCGACAGAATGCAATCGGAGGCTAATTAACGCAACTCGGACATGGCCCGCATTGAGGATGTACCGATTATACTGCGCCCATTAAGGAAGAACAATCACATCACAAACATGGAATAGACTAGATTGGGTTCCCGGCGCTCTTTATGTAGTCACTACAGTTAGATATGCATCTTAATGGAATACGAGTATTGCGTGGTCCGATGCTGAAATTTGATAACGCTTAGATTGGTTCTGCCTTGATTGGTGATCAATTTTGAAAATACACTTGTTTACCTACAATTGGCACTAATCTATAGCTAAATGGATCTCCAGTAGTTGCAAAGTGACAGGCTTTGGAACCGTTATATTCAAGCATTGCGTGTAAGAGTAAACGCGCGGTAAGCGGTCACGCGGCACCTGTGCGGCCGTAGCAGTGGCTCGGCGCAATACCAACATCGCCCTCACTGTACCGCCGTATGTCGATGTGTTCCCCCGATAGCCCTCGCTCGACTACCACCATTTATTCATGCTGCAATAAATTCAAATTACCGGATTAACAATAGTGCGGATACTATCTTTCTAAGCGATATTCACAACGACTGATATAGGCGACATAAGCTACGTTTAACTTCCAACATTACCTACGTATCTACTTCCTTTGCAATTAGCTAGATTTTTATAATCGTCTATTTACACACTTGCGCCGCTAAAATCTTTCAGTTTAACGGCAGCAGTTAAAATCTAACGAGGCCGTAATAATCTAGATACAGCTTATGACAGAGCCGTAAATAAGTCTCGCGTTCGTAATAAAACCGGCCGGTGTGAAATTGAATCTAATTTTAATAAGCACGATTTACACAAAACATTGGTATCAATAAACGTCAGACGCGAGCGGAGAGAGCTTGTCGCGCGCACATGAGCGTCGCGGCCGTCTCGCGATACCGACCAATGAAATCCAACACCGCGACGAATCGAACGCTGTCCTGTCGCCTTTGAAATTTCTGCAATATTTCGCCCTTTTCACGCTGATATCCCCGGCCCCGTGTCTAAGCCGCCGGACATGAAACACAATATAGCCGAGTGAGCTCCATAATTTATACGCACCGTAGAGCGAGGCAGATATTAGTAGACTCGAGTGTAATCTTAAATAAATTACTAGTTTTGCTGGCATCAAAAAAGCGAGTTTCAAGGTTTTGTGAAAATCGTAGAAAATTTATAAAAGTGCAAAGAAAATCAGGCATCGTTTATGCGGATTGAACATTCCTTTCATCGCGGTCGTCCTAGATAGATTGTAATAAATGCGAGCGATTAGCGTACGCCTGCGACAGCGCGTCTGCATCAGCACCACCTCTGCTCTGGAACTGGTTTCAAGTGCTATATTTACACATAAACTAGCAACTTACCTGTGGCGTTACTATATTTTCAACAGCGATTGATACAAGACGCGTTCAAACCGCTATAAAATGTTACTTTCATTGTTTAATTCATTTCTTCTACTGCTTGTTTCTAGGACCTTAGGCCTGCCTCCACCGGTCTAATATCAGGGGTTTTTAAACAAAACATCTAATGGAGTAGCTCTGCAGGGTTGCAATGTAGTCTGTAGCCGTGTTGTGGGTTGTCATCTATCAAATAATGCCAGTGTGAATCTAGAGTACTGGTATTAGGTACTGGTTTGGCCATCGTAAAGCTTTACGAAGATGAGGTTTCTGATGTCTTTTTAACTATTTTAGATATTCATTCTTCTTTTTTTTTTATATATATTAGGCGATGTGTGTATGTATGTTCCCTATGGACTCCAAAACGGCTGGACCAATTTTGACGAGACTTTAACGGGCATTTAGCTGATGATATAAGATAAGGGGTAATCCACGCGGGTGCAACCGCGGAGCGCAGCTAGTAGATTATAATATTTAACAAAAAAATTGTATCTTGAGTCGTTCTCACAAAAATTTAACAAATGTTTCTACTTATATATTTTTTTTCAATTGCTTTTTATTTTTATTTTCTGTGTGTACCTACTTAAGGATAATTTTCGTAGGAAAATGGTTTCACCGAAATAAGCTGGAAACATTATTTCTGAGAAGCCCATTGTTCTATAAAATTATCCTATTAATAATTTTATCAGCCTGTTATTAGCGCGAAATATCGGCGAGACAAGGTCAAACGCAAGCTTAATCAATAAAAAAATTATTATAAAAATTAAAAATCTATTTTTTACTAATTTTGTTTCCAGATTTTTGAGAAGAAGGACGAGGTACCATTAGGTATGGCACGCACACGCATTGAATAAAAACACGCCGAGTACTACGTGATGTAAGGAACCCTGGCTACTTAGTTCTAAAGTAAGTATAAGACCAATCAACCAGGCAACTGACGATCACCCACATGACGGACAGACGAGCTAAAAGAGCAGGAGCAGGACGCTGGAAGCAGGCGGGTTCCAACCGGCCCTTTTGGAGATCGGTGGGGGAGACCTATGTCCAGCAGTGGACATTCACACTGCAGAACATGTTGGTCAACATTCTCCATTGTACAGAATGTTTTGATATTATAATATCAGGTCTAAATATGACATATTTTCTGGTTCTTTTGCCTCGGCAATAAGTGGCGTTTTAGGTGTTTTAGGTGATTTTTATAAATTTCCCTCCTTGGTCATATATATTTTAATTTGTATTATCTGATTATGTATTATAATCTAGCATTGTCCGTAAATTGCATGCGGTGTATACTAGTGTTAGATATTACACCGTGCTTTTTTGTTGTGTAAGACTTTAGAATAAGATTAAGCTTTATATAGTATTAATTACATGACATGTATATTCCAAGTAGTTGAACTACATAAACTAAAAAAATGGCTGTACTGATGAAGAAATGCTCTTATCGGGTACCCGCAGAGTATCATAACAACAATGTTTCTTAGAAGTGTTGCAAATCGTAAAAATTCAATATCTACTAAATTATAAATTTTAGTTTTGGCATTCAAGACACTACAGTATGTAATACTTACACAATCAGCCAACGTAGAAACATTGTTGCATTCCAAATTACTCGGTGATTAGGTATGTATACCTACTAAAAATACTCTACGGCTCCGAGACTTGGCGACAATCCAAACCGAAATTAAGAACACCTACAACGTGATTGTTTTCTTGGGAAACAACCAACATAATTAGTTGACCACACAGTACACCTAATAAGTGGTCGTCTTCACGAGCAAAATATATCGTAGCGGTAATTTGGTTCTACCCGCCCACAAATTACGGTACGACAATAATTTTAACGAGTCCCGTACCAAGAGTTCCTCTATTCCCCTATAGACCCTTGACACCAACTGTAATAACGCCTCAAGTTTGGGCTCCTTTGGTTAATTTTAACAAGTCACATAAACATGTATTTTAGTTTTTTAAGTTACTCGCTGCGCCTTGCGGTTTTACCCGCGTTATATAGGTCCTTGAAGCAACTTCCTTGGTAGCGACAGCAACCTCCTTTGACTTAGATGACAATTTTTCTCTTTTTTTTCTACGATGTAATATTACTTATGTCAATATGTAAGTGTTCTTGTTCTTGTTTTTTGTGGGGAAAATACTAAAACACCAAAAAGCTGTTGATCCAATCGCTACAAAACTTTACTGGATCATTTGCTGGGTTACTCTGAAGATTGCCTCAAAATTTCATCAAAATCTGTCCAGTCGTTACGGAGTCCATAGAGTAACCTACATACACACCACACATCGCCTCTTATATTATATTCGAGTCAATAGACCCAGACAATAGTTTCATAAAAATTGTACACCCCGTTACACCCTCTTCGTCATTTGAAAAATAATTTTTAGTTGATGCCTTAACTTTGCGATATACAACATTTTCCAAATAAATATGTCTGTAGGACAGTCAGTCAGTCAGTCAGTGATGTCAGAACTTTGAATTTTACATATTATGATTTAAATAGTGTAAGTTTGTTCATGTTCACTCTAAACTTTTAGCTACAATGCTAAGCAGATTTGATATGTATAATGACATCAAGGTAAATTCAATATGTCTGATTTCATAACCTCATACAGTTATTACATACCTACTCAATAACATAAACAGATTGTTGGAAAACTCTCTTATAAATGTGTGACGAAACGAGAATGACACTCGCCTGATGGTAAGCGCCACACTTGCACGTAACAATTCAGTGCCACACAAAATCTTAAACACATAACTTACTTTATGCTAGACGGCGGCACTTAACTTTCACCAGAACAAGCTTTATTAATTAAAAAAAACTTTTTAAACTCAAGCTTTGTCATATTCTTCTCAGCAAACCATTTTATTTTATGTCCATATCATGATGTGAACATCTTGTCCGCCATCTTGGGGCATCCGCCATATTGAATTTATCATCTAGGAACAAAGTGCTTGGGAAGACAAATCCGAAGAACCCAAACTCAACGTGGTTACGTCGTTTCGTTTAGGAGTTCCTATGGCCACCTTCTGTCTCCATCATAAGACCAGCTCGAAGATACCATCACATTGCATTGTCACCAAACTCACATAAGTATGCCAATTTTCAGCTAAATCGGTTGAAGATATCTGCTTCAAAATTGAGTTGCAAAATTCCACCCAAACAAACATAGTTACATAGATACCTATGCCATATACATTGCAAATTAAATAAAAGGTTGTAAAATGCTTAGTAAATAGTTAAAACAACCGCATCACTCGCTCACGACGTCTACGTTTTGAAACAGTAATAGATAAATTTTCTAAATAATCTAATTTTAAATGTCTTCAAACGTTTTCCGGTTTTCCGAAATATCTCATCAAATGTCGAAATATCTCGGCATAAGACGAAATTAATTTGCGTTACCTTTCTGTTAGAAAAATACGTTAGCAATTTTCGTCGCATTCCATAATAAATCCGATATCGGAAATAGCATTTTCTAGAAAATAAAAATATACTACAAACGTGGGTGAAAAATAACTAAAGAAAACACAATGTTCTTACATCAATGATAAAACTGTTCTTTTTGATCTTTGACTACCTTTAGATAAAAGAAAACTGTAAAAGATATTGTGAAACTAATATTACTCTTAATTAGCAATGTTCCAATTGATTCCCACGCAAAGACCGTTGTGATCATTGATATTTTATCTTTATTTATATATATAGCTAGCTAAATCCCGCAGTGTTACCCGCAATTTTTTAGTTTTGCCGCATTTTCTGGAGAGAAAGGTTTCCCCCTATGTCCATCCTTATGATGTACGCTATCACCTGCCAAAATTCGCTAAGATAGGCACAGTCGTTTAATCTTGAAAAGTGAACACAGACAGAGAGACAGAGTTACTTTCGCTTTTTAACCAACTTCAAAAAAGGAGCAAGGTTCTCTTTTCGGCTAGTATGTATATTTTTCTTTATGTATGTACATCGATTACGCCGGCGTCTGTAAACCAATTTGCGTGTTTCTTTCTTTATTATATAGAGAAAACTCTCGAAGTGGTCCCACAAAAATTTCATTACTTTGGGCTCAGTAGTTTTTAAACCAGCTCGAATAATACGGATAATTTTGCGCTTTGTCGAGTCAAAACAAGGAGGTATTCATGTATGTATGTGTAAATAGGTCGTAATGTTGCTACACAATAAAATCTAAAATAAATTTTACAATACATTTGCTCAAAAAGTGCACTTACGAAGCCTGTATACATCGTTCGAAAGTTAAACATTACGGATCATACAACGGAGCGTGCGGAAATGAATTTGTCCGCACGCTCAGATGTATAGCACCGTGCGTGTACTTTACGTTTTTTTTTTTATTTCCATCATAATTACATAAGAATTCCACAAAAGAGTTTCATATTACGAGAATGAATAAGCTGAATGATCAAACCTCCTTGGAAGCGCTTTTGCTCAATACGTTTGTCTCAGTTTAATACTAAAGAGTAAATGAGACGAAAGATGTAGTTCTAATTTTCACCACGTGATAGTGGCGCTATTTGCATGTTCGCGCCATTTTCTTATTATATTATAGAAACTATTGTTGTGACTGATATTAAGTTATAAACAAAATAATAAAATTGTTTCATTTGTAGCCTTTTTTTCTCGCAAATGTGTTGTAAAACGTTGTATGGCACACGTGCGGATTGGTTTTTACAAACTCGTGACTATGGTAAGCCCTCGACTTCGTCTCGGGCTTACATTCGTCTACTCGTTTGTAATAACCAACCTACCGCACTTGTATCATAAATAACTAATCTTTTAAAAAAACCAACTTCATTAAACCACAAATCAAACATTGGGCCACTACAAGGAACAAAACAAAAGGAGACAATTTCTTTTGTTTGAAAAATAGGCCACCCACAAATTATAGCATATAGTAATGAAACTCATGTCGATTTGTTCCTCATAATCTCTAGATTCAGTGGTAATATTAGCTATATCCGATCTAACCGGAGTATTGAGAAATCAGTTAATGAATCTCACAATAACCTAAAACCTCACAATGAACAATTATATATAAGTAACTTAATTACTTAGGTTCTAGTGATTTACTACCTAATACTAGCGATTGCCTGCGCGATTTGGTTTGTCACAAAAATAAGTGATCATCCCATGAAAACTATGTACCTAGGTTTCCGGGATATAAAGTAGCCTAGTCATTATCAAGATTAAAACTATGTACATATTCAATTTCATCAAAATCAGTTTAGCAGTGAAAGCATAAGGAGACAGAGTTACTTTCGCATTTTTGCATCAGCACTTTTTCTAGCAATTGTGCTGATAATCATTATCAGCACGAGTAATGATTACTTGCGATATTGTATGGCTAGGCGGAATTTAAAAAAAGACATTGTAGGTAACAAAATATTATTATCATAATAATAATTAAATAGGTAACCCACTCAGAAATAGATTCTTTAAACCTTCGTAAAATGACAGCAAAGCTATACATTATCTAGCACATGATGCAATTTCGCGTATCGTAGGTATTGTAAAAACACCAGAGAACATTACTTAGGACATACAGAAATGTTCCTACGTTAGACCCTAATACGGAAAGTAGAAGCAGCACGCTTATAATTATACATAGTAAGTGCTGCTGCTGCCCTGAAAATACCGGGCACAGTAAGAGTAGGCATAGAGGTTGGTTGTGGGATATTCTTGCTGTCTTCAATATCCATAAGACGAATTGCCACAGCTCTGTTACCATCTCGTAGCCTCTGCCTGCTCACAGTGCTGGAAACTTTCAGCCACCAAGCCATACAGACTTGTTCTTAGCGTTCTATCTGCACAAAAAGGGATGGTTAGTATATAAACGTTTATTTATTGCACTCTATACAGGAGTACCTAGGTACTAAATAGCAAACTAGAAAAAAGATATACTAAACAAAAATACTAGATATACTTAATATCTTTATTTTCAATGATTTCACTAAGAATTTTTGAAAATACCTGATAATTTGAAAACTGCAAAATCAATATTCCTTTCTGCAGAACAAGAACGCTGTGTTTGGTGTGTTCTTAAAACGGAACATCCACTAGGAATGTAAATATTTCTATAGGTACCCAAATCTTCTTATTGCATCAGGAGTATGGATATTTACTTGCAAAATTAATAGTAGCAGTATCTGCAAACTGCTAGTTGATTTAGCTGTAAATAAAAGCAGGTAAGTTAAAACAAACAGGGATAATAAAGTTAGTAATATTATAAGCAACACAAGTACGGATACCAACATGGTTTGAGACGTTTAAATGCATTGTTATCTATACCTCCTTCATCTTTTTCTTATATTTATATTTATATATATATATATATAAGAGGCGATGTGTGTATGTATGTTCCCTAAAAAAAGGCTGGACAGATTTTGACGGGAGTTTCACTGGCAGATAGCTGATGTCATAAGGAGTGTGTCATCTACGCGGGTGAAACCGCAGGGCGCAGCTAGTAATAAATAAAAATCAAATGGTGTTCTTAAGTAACGGCATAATTTGTGAACGTCTGAACCGATTAGACTTTTTAAAATGTTTGTAACCTTCAGAGAAAGAAATATTGTCGAAGCCGAAGGCCGAGTCCTACGCGTACGAAATCGCGGGCATAATCTAATACCTACTTAAATAAAAACTCACCTCGCAAGAAATCCACACACACACAAACGGCACAAATCAAATAGGTAAGATCTTTGGGAAAATCTTCAGTTGTCTCGGACAGTAATTATGTCTTCGCACAATTGTCTACGCGTTGAAATCTTACTGCACAGTTGACAACAATTTTCTGGAGTAGGCGCTGTACATTGTACATGTTGATTTATTGTAGTTTCATAATGATACGGAAAAAATTGAGAGCACTATCAGACGATCACGCGATTTGAAACAAACGGAAAGTATGAATAGTGATGTGTGGTGCGAGTTATATCACTATTCACATATTATCATGAACGAGTTGACGAGACCAGTTTTGTGCAACTCGAATCAAATCTGTCAACAGTTTGTTACTGCGCCTGACACTGGTGCGAGACTGAGATCGAGTCAACTCAACTCAATAAACTGCTCCGTGTCGGTGCCAGGCCAGCTGGATGCGCTTAGCGATGTGACTGCGCTTAGCTATGTACGAGCGATTTGAGTGGGTTATTTGACCCGAGCGACTGTTCAAACCAATAAAAAAAACGAAAGCAGTGCGTGTCACATGTTCCACGGTCCACGTTCAATCAACGGAGTAGTACCAACTAGCAGGACCTATTCGCGTTGACACTTGCATCGAGTTAGTAATCATTCCAGTGTCAACTCATACAAATACTGACGAGACACATCACCAGAACCCACTACCGCCGATTCAAGTTGACTCCAGTTGCAACAACTCGAGTCAATAGCACGAGTTACTTAAGTAATTCGAGTCAGAAAAACTAAAGTATGAGACATCACTAGTATGAATTAACTTGAAATAAGTCATAATTGCTGTCAATTTCAAACCAACAAACGTCAAGATGGCGGATTTACGTTCCATTCCTCTATCATTTTACGAAACCATAGTATTACGGTTTCGGTAAATCAATATTAGTAAATATTTAAAACTAGGATTAAAAATATATTCAAGCCGCTAATTATAAGCCTCTATAATACCATTAGCGACTATTGTATAATTATTTTTACTTAAAAGCCGATTACTATGGCCACTGTTGTAAAATATGGTCTATTTATTTTTGTATATAAATTCCTGAGCATGTATCCTTTTTCGTATTAAAAACGTTCCGGTCAAGTGACTATAAGGGAAATGAATGAATTGTGGCTAAAATCAAAATAACACATTTTATTCTTGATATTATTATTCCGGTTTCATTTTTCCCTTATCTTTCGTCCGAATGGTACAAAAAAAACGACAAATTTTATAGTGCTGGTCCCATCAATATATGCTAAATTAGGTGGGCCTAAGGAAAAAAACTTTGGTGGGCCCAAGAAAAATTGTCTTCTTTATATATGAATTTTGAAGTTGGGAACAACTACAATCATTTTTTTTTATTTAAATTTAAATTTGATAATATTTCCCGCCCGACTTCATAATCCGTGTATAAATATTATTTTGTTCTTTGTAGTGGCACATTGTTTGTGTTTTGTGGTTTTTGAATTAGTTTTTTTTTAAAGATAATTTATAATTTTAATATTAGCTAGGATATCATTGATTGTTAAATATTCGATCACACCCTGACAAAAACTTTGCTACGTTTATATTTATACCATCCATGTTAGCTTACATGCCACTGTCAACAAACACCAAGCAACATTTTGTGGCTTTAGGTATAACCTTTTTAGAGTTTGTATAATAATTAACTTTAGCAAAACACTGTTTTCTAAAGTTATATGATTATGATTGTGTTATTTATTATATGATTTTAACTTTAGCGAGTTCAACTTCAACCTAATTACCGATTTGTTCATTGATTGTCTACTTTTAGGTATATTTGAGGGATGAAATGAGCTGTAGCATTTTAGAGTCCTAGGTAGAACGTGCGCTGATCGGCTCAGCGAGCGATTTATGCACCGGCCACGGTAATGGTCGTATTATAATGGAAATTGACACCACTTCGAGTCTCGTGGGAGAGCTCACCATCGACGCATCGCCCGCTAAGGAAATATAATATTAACGGCAATCATAATGTAATAATCTCGTCCTCACACGATGAAAAGGCACGTCTTCCCCTCGATTGCGACGCTAAGTGACAATAATTAATTCGTCGATGGCATCGGCTCTCGATTACTCCAAGTGGCTTATAATTTAAAACCTCCGTTAGCCATTAGGTTTGAACATTATTATTTTATAACTTTCATCTGTCGATATAGAAATGCTGTTAGCGAGCCGCGTTTGACATTTATTTTTATTTAATTTGGGAATTTTTAACTTACTATTATGTAATAGGTACTAGCTGAGTCCCGCGGTGCTACCGGCGATTTTCTAGTTTTTTCCGCATTTCTGGAAGGCAGGGAAAGTATCCTATGTCCGTTCTCATGATGCACACTATCTTCCTGCCAAAATTTGTTAAAATCAACTTAGCCGTTTAATCGTGATAAGTGAACTAACAAACAGAGAGACAGAGTTACTTTCGCTTTTATAATATTAGTTAGATATTGTACCTATTTATCCATAAGTAACCTAAATAGGTATTAAATTAACATATAAAATGTTTTTGTTTCTTCAAATATGCATAGAAATTAGTTTTTTTAAATATTTATTTATTGATCAACAAACAGTAAACAACAATATATTAAATTACAGAGGTATAAAATAAACTAGTTGAACTACCAGCATTGTTGGCCACGGATTAATAATATCATATTATATGAACATGACGCAAAGAAGAAATCTTATGTTAGAGTTAAAGTAGTAAACTTAATTTTGACAATCTTCTTCGAGATAAATCTAAATTGCTGTCAGCAAGCGAAGTTATAGAACATCCATAATATCTGTCGTGCTTAGCAAGCCGAATAAAGTACTATGAATACTCGTGATTATTTACGAATTTTTCCTCTGAAACATGGCAACCAAGGGTATTATTAAACTTATCCAAGATGTAAATTTCTACTTTGAACTGGCTTGCAAATAGAATTGTTGAAATTTTATTGTTCATCATCACAGATCTGTGTTAATGTTACTACATGTGCTCGACAATTCCCAGGTCAGTTGGTTTTTTAAAATTATTATTTTATAAATGAGCGGCAAAAAGACATGCTTTGCGCCTGATGAGCGAGGTTTGTATCCACGGATCCCGATATCATACTGAATTAGCCACGGTTCCCGGGAATTGTATCATCTGATACCGGGATCCGTTTCCATCAAAAAAAAAAAATTTACATTACGGCCTAGTATCAGTAGTCCGATTACTAAGTCCGGTGCTATTAATAAATAATCGGACTACTGAGACTTTTAATTAAATATTCGCACTTGTTGTCGACACGTCGATCGTTGAAAATTGTTTTTGTTTTAAATTCTCTAAATCATATAAAAATATAAATGATTAGTTGATTGGATTAGGTGTCACTTTGCTTTATAAATGATTACTAGGATTAAGCCTTGCTTTGTATTGTCTCTCTGACCTTGCATCACTGCACTCAAGATTCTAGTTTTCACTACTAGGTATTATCCTCTGCAAGTTCATAGATATATAGAATTACAGATATACAATATAGTTTGTTGTTAAGAATGATCATGATCATGTTGATGGCTGATATTTTAAATCAATAAATTTCCATTATAAATACCATATTGTTATAATCTCGTCAGGATTTGGAATAGCAAGCAGGACAGGATTGCAGTTTACTCTTGTTATGGGCTCCTTTCACGTTTTGTTTTATCCTTCAACACAATGCTTTATCCCGATTACTTATACAAATGAATCGACATTTCACAAATTGTCTTTTTGAATCCTTATGATCACACAATAGAATGCTGTCTCGTTGGCGGCCTCGTTATGTTTGCAAAACATCGCACGCTTTCTCTGAAGAACTGCGAGAGTGCTATTATTCCATTATAGGCATCATTACAACGATATGAGTTACCGCACCGTGTTCGGACAGAAAGCTAAACTGTCTCTCTTAGATTATTTATTGGCATATAATGGCTTCTAATGGGAGGCTATTGAATCTGCCACCTGGACCTCTTTTATTTTCCAGGGCCGAAGGGCGGACCGATGCCTCGTCTCGACGCAGGCGAATATTGTGAATATTCATAATGCAAGACGTTTCGACTGGTGATTTAATTGATACCCTGCCGAGTCCGTGTTGCACACTCAGACAACCTGCATGTATGGATAAAACGTAATTGCTCGTTAAGCCTCGATACTCGATTGTTTCTTGATTATGAAAATAAAAAGGCGCACTCTGTGAGAATTTAAAAATCTTTGACAAACGATTCTGTGCGAGCCGTGCTGTTATTATTTTTCATCATATTGATATTCATGAATAGTTGTATAATAAATCGATATTCTTGGAACAAAACGGATTACCCCAGCACTCATAAAAACAAAGATGATGATATCTACAGCGACGACCAACAAATAAGTACATATTTGAATTTATTTAGACCTTTCGTCGATAACGCTCAGAACTGGGGTTCTTTTTATTTGTGAACTCAACAGACGCAAGTGCAATAAATTTATTGATACTGTGTTCGATAGCCAGTAGGTGCGTCCCACGCGGCGCTGACAGCACGGAGCTCACCGGCTAACCATCGAGCTAACATCGCGACCACTGTATAGCATCACACCCTTCGGAAGGGGAAACAGCGAAGCGAGCTCATGCTAAATACGCTCTATAAATAAAGGTGCTTATAGTATCGTAAAAACAAAGTCAAGCTGTGCGAACATCCCCAGCAGCCATAAAGAATAGCCTCGCTGCACTCTGCACGCTTTATTGATAGCTTGCACCAAACACTTATGAACTTCTGATGCTATCTTTATTCAACATGATGTACATACTGCCTAGTTTATGAAGTTGCTCCATATTGCTCAGGATGGTGGCGGTATTTCTAGCAACAAAATGCTGCAAGCTTTGACAAATATACATGTACCTGATCTTAGGCTGCATGTTGCCTTCGCAGATATTTTTTTAAAGTTCTTTGACGTTATAAGTAATTGACGGCAGTCAATCCAAGATTGGCCATTTTGTATTGCCCGCGTAAGAGCACCTTAAATTGATTTTTACACTTATCACTGTGCTCAGGTACCATCAAAGAAATAAGAGTAGGTACATAATGGAACCAAAAAATAATATTTTCTCATAAAATTTGTGTGATATAAAAGTCACCAGCGCGATCGTGAGAAAATTATTATGAGTTCGTTATTTTTAAGATTAGTAATGGAGTGTACAAAAATTAATCAGATGTTGAATAAATTATGAGTTTCATATTGGTTTTTACTTCATTAACGAATAATTAAGAGAAACAAATGGAAGGTTGTACGACTCACGTCTGAAATCAACTTAGAGCGGTGTGTCGGCCATAAGTAAGTAGATAGATATATTATGGTCACCTACACAGAAATGACGCTTTTAAAACACCTTTTAAACAATTTACATTTTTATTGGTGCATACTAAGTATTAATAACTATGATGCCCGTAGCTTAAGAGCATAATATACGTTTTATTCCAGAGAACTACATAGTATACATTCACTAAGCGATAGAAAATTCCATATAGATTACAAAGAAATTTACAAAAGCAGCCCAGAATACCGTTGTGTTCGAATCTATAATAAAATACCAGATAGCCTAAAAAGTACTGATGAGATTATTCCTTTAAGACTAAACAATCCAAGATTTTATTTACGACCAATATTTACCAAATAATACACACCATATCATACACACCATACCAGTGGATGCAGATGGCAGGCTGTCGTTTAGTGTGGAGGTTAAACGGGGAGGCCTATGTTCAGCAGTGGACGTCTTCTGGCTGATGATGATGACCAAATAATATTCCTCGATCTATTGAATAAGTTTTTTATTATTATTGTTATTTAATATGTACTACTTAACTTTATCTACGTTTGTTTTGTAATAGTTATAAGTATATCATGTTTTCATTCACACTATTGCAGCGCCCTAACAGTAAAACTAAGGATAGTAACTCAGTAGGTACCCATATGTACTATCCTTAGTTTTAATAATTAAAATTATGTACCATAGGTAAATTGTGCAATACATCACTATCACTACATAGTATAAAACAAAGTCGCTTCCCGCTGTCTGTCCGTCCCTATGTATGCTTAGATCTATAAAACTACTCAACAGATTTTGATGCGGTTTTCACCATCAGTTAGATAATTTTCTACAGAAAGTTTATATATGTAACAAGCGCCTCGCCCTGGCTTCGCACGTAAGTTACACCCGTGCTAAACTGGGCAGGCGGGTCGCTAGTAAACAATAAAATATATAAAGAACTGAAGAATTAGGGACCTATTACTTAAATACAAGAGCGCTGATTCGGTAAAAACGCAGAGATTGATACTATTAGAGAGCGATGGCACTTTTTTTTTTCTTTTGGCTGCGCACTCTTGTGCCTTTCCCAATGTCAAGTATTAAATTAATATCAAGCTTAATGACATTGCAGTCAAACAAGTCAGTCACAGTCAGAGTCAAGCAAAGTAAGTCACGGACAAGTCAAAGTCATGCCATGCATGCCATAGTAAAGTGGTGGAGACTTTACATGAGGCTTCTGTGGAGCATTGGAAACGACACGAAAATAAATGTTTCACTGCTTTAAATTACTTCCCACACTTTAGGAAAATAATACAATATAACGACATGTTTTTTTCACGTTGGCGCCAAACTCGCTGACACTTTTTTTTTTTTTCCTCTTCCCCGAGTTGGGGCTTTTGGCTCCGCATGATTGATGCAGTTGCCATATTCAAGTCGTATGAGTTTAGTTTTAGAATTTAAAGGTAGGGAAACGATACGCGTAAAATCGTTTTCATCGTCAAGCTAAGTTACGGTCAAGTCAAACTCATGCCCCTGTAAAGTGGTGGAGACTTTACAAGAGGCTTCTATGGAGTTTTGGAAACAACACGAAAAGACACGTTTCACCTCGTTATATCACTTTCCCACACTCGAGCACGCTTAAGAGCACTTAATGAATAATAATTCCCCATTTAGTACACATTAACACTCGACAATACACAAGTTTAAGAAAATAATCCAACGAGCCGACATGTTTTTTCCGCGTTGGCGCCAAAACTCCCTCGCTGACACTTATTCAATTATTAAACTTCATTGGACAGTTGCTTATAGACGTCACTCTGACAGTGACATCTGTGACGGGGTTGCGTTCAAGCATTATATCAAGAAATTTGAATGTATACCTACATAACGTTTGTTAACCCACGCAGTTTTGAAAAGGTAACCGTTATCGCGAAACCGACGATGATATACAAGTTTAGTTACCTACTTTCTCAAACAAATTTTCACACGGGGTATACAACCACAAACTGACGTGTATATAATATATCTATACCTACTCTATTTCTTAGTCCATATCATTAGAAGAAATATTTAAGTTGTGAGGGCGCTACCCCATACAATTGGTAAGGAAGGACGCGGCGAAAGAACTCCAATGATACCAAGTCGGTGCCGCTCACAAGTATGTTGAGCAACAGTGTGAAGGCAACTACTTACTCGCCAACTTCGTTGGTGCACCGCAGTTGGTCGTCGTTGGTTGTTGTGCGTCGCATCTTAGGCACGCTAGATGCAACGTTATACAGACGGCGCACACTTTTCAGGTACAAAACATATATTCTAAGACGTATAGTATGAAATATTTGCATATATTATTGGGTCGCATTAATTGAAACGCCATCTCTAGATATAATAATTGGTATCTCAATGGTAGACAGACTCAATACACGTGAAATTTAATGGACAATATGTTGTGATTTTACATGGATTTACATTATTAATAATGATCCTTGGATAATTTTTTTCGCCTACTTCTTACTTCACAAAAAAAAAAAAAAAAATTAAAACGTGTAAAAAACAAGCTTTTTCATATTCTTCTCGTCAAACCCTTTCATTTGATACACATATCTTGATGGTAGATAAGAAAATTTTGTCCGCCATGTTGGATGTGCCATATTTAATTTAGTGTGACGTCATTTGATTTTTCGTATTTTTTTCAACAAACCCTTTCATTTGCAAGATTTGAGCCACACTGACAAGTCAAGTTAAATAAAAGCTTGTAAAAATTGGCGGAGTAATCGCGTAACAAACATACAAAAAAAACATACAGTCGAATTGATAACCTCCTCCTTTTTGAAGTCTGTTAAAAACTAGCTATCACATGTCATGTCAGATAGGGCTAGATTCCGGGTTATCGCTTTCTAGCCGCATCCAAAAGATTTGCGGCACGAATCAGGTGAAAATACCTACTCCTAAATAGTTTACAGTGACGGCACTAATAGCAAAGTTGAGTAATGTTGTCGAGCACAAAAATAATGTTAGAGGGTAGTAGCAGATGGATAACTCCAGGCACAATTATATCGTACCCGCCGGCGGCGGCGGTGCCGGGTTCGTTAGCACTCCTCGCTGAACTATACCTATATTGTATAATTCACATACAGGTCAACGGTTTAAGGCCACGCTCAACAGCCACAACTATTTCATTCGCACGTTTTCAACATTTTTGTAGATACAAAATCACCGGGTAATATAAAAAAAACGATTGGGATCTTTAGAAAGACATTGGAAATATGTAGTATAAAGCAATTTTTATATTTTACATCAGCGGAATAGGAAGAAAAACTCGAAAAAAAACTGGCTCTTTGCGAAAGAGATGTCTGAGGCTGCGATAAACGCAACCTTCCTCGATTCAATCTGACCTCAAATGTATTTGAGCTACATTGACTACGCCTAGGTATTTAATTCCGGGGAAATGCTAAAATGCTGACTATGTTATGTAAAACTATACCTATTTCACGTGTCTATCTCACTAAATGATTAAATTAACTCCATAAAACTTTATTTAATAAAAATAACATTGATCGAAACGAGGTACAGGCGCGGGCGGTTCGATTGGAAGATAATTTAGAATATTGTAAGTAAATTAAATATTTCAGATAAATGAGTGAAGCTCACGTTGATGGGTCGTTAACCAATCTCGTATCATCATAAAGTTCAATTTGGGGCTAATTGAAAAAGGAAAAGCGGAAAGCGGTCACAAATTACCGACACTATATCAAGTGTTAAACGGCACTTATAGACGCCGAAACGGCGAGAGATCTCTGACGATGAAAAATACACAATTTGAGGCAATAAATCAACGTCAGCGCACGCACGCTCGCGCGGTAGCTCCGACGAATGTTTTACTTTATTATTTATTACTTATAATGTAATTTTATAAGAAGAAGCACTTAATTACACGGTTATTATACGTTTCAACACGCTCTTGAATGTAGTTCACTCGATTTATTTCGATTTAGCTTCGAAAGAATACGCCTATCATTATTTATTTACATAAGTTTCAACAAAAAAAACTTTAAAACTTCTGCATTATATTAGGACCCCTCTCTCATTATGATATTCATTACATGCAAGAGCAAAAAGACTCCGTAAAGTTATCCTGGCTATATTATACAAAAACAAATACGCGTCGATTTGAAGAAACTCTTCCTTTTTTTGTTAGTTAAAAAGTCCTGAAAGTTGTATATATCAAGATCTGCAAAGTAGGCACCTAATTTCAAGAAGCACGAAATATGCACGTAATATATGTATGCACGTGTCAGTATACCTACATTGCTTGATTAAAGTTTAACAACATGTAAATGGTACGAGATTCGCGTTCCATTACTAGGTGCCTACCTATTTGTATTCAATAGACGCACTCTAATACTGCGGATCTATCGACAGGCGATCAATTTATCTCAGCCGAGAATCGAACCCCAACCTTGCAATGCAATTGCCTTAGTATTTCCTGTTGCCTTGCATGACACAAAATTGCTTCTGCAAACGGCGAGGAATGTAGATTGTTCTATTATTGTTTCGCGCCAAGGATTTACATCGTACCGCACGTGTTAACCGAAACAAGTTTCGCCTTATATAGCCGAAGAAATTGTCTAACCTGTATTTCGTACATAAAAACAGGTGTAATGTACTATTATCTTTCACCTTTGTGGTTCTTACTTTTACCCGAAAGCGCAAGAAGAAGGGTTATGTTTTTCGTGTGCATATTTATGATGTTTTATTTGGCACGCTCTATAGCCTAAACGGCTTAATAATGGGCTTAATGGATTTGATATGTGAGATGAAATTTGAATCGTTTTAACATTGGGAGTGACAGTAGAAGAATTCAAAATGGCGACCGCGAAACAAAATTACGGGGAAAAAAGTAAACATTGATAAATATGTCAATATTACTATCATCATATACAGCTTGCTCAGCTATAACACTACTATGAAATACTCAGTACTTAGTTTACGAGATAAAGCAGTATGAAAGAGCTCTGTATCTACTACGAGTATAGGTATAGATAGGAACGCAGCGCATCGCTGTTTCTTTTCAGTTACTTACCTACTGTTCATACAATGCAGTCGGGTTATACTTTTAATACGCTCAATTCAACAGTCTCTTGTGCTACGATCATGCTACGGCTTTTTATTTACCTTTAACTAAATTCTAGAGTGCTAAGATCATACCTGATCTACATTATAAGTAGATAATTATAATGTATTAAGAATTATGAAAAAAAATTGACCTTCTATCTTTATCTTTTTTTTGCCTAACGCACATTCACGCCTGGGTACACATAGATGTAAGCTTTCCACTGAAAATAAATAAAATCATAAATAAATAAAACCTTGTCAATATTAATTATATGAGTATCGTATAAAATTTAAGTACATACCTAATTGCAATTGTTTGTTGAAATGTTGTCTAAAATATGACGAGCAAATCTATATTAAGCAAGTTACTTGTTTTACCTAATACTTGGTAAAATTCAGAATTGACATTAGGGAAAAATCTAAAATTTAAAGATTGTTTGTCGTAATCGGATGCTAACCATCATCACCATTATCAGCTTATCATGATCCCACTGCTGGGACACAGACTTTCTCTCAGAGAAAGAGAGGATGGATCCTAATCCACCATGCTGGCTCAGCGCATGATGGTGAATGTCATATGTCTTTGAACTTTTGAGGTTCTTGGACATACCGTTTTCGTCACGATGTTTTCCTATCGAAACTGCACATCGTTTATTGGAGTACTAAATAAGTTATTGGTGCAGGGCCGAGGTTCGAACCAGGGGCCGTCATATTATAAAGCGCACATGCTACCATCCGACCACCATCGCATGCTAACTAAGTATACGTATCGGTAATTGAATGTGACCATATTATAACAAACACCACAAGCGAGCCCAATCTACGGAGCTGAATAGACTCGCGGCGAGCATGTAACCGTCCCAGAGATAGATGGCCGGATTTGCAGGTACGCGCGTGAATAATCATAACGCTCTCGTTGTTAATTAGCATGATCTGGCATAATTAAGCAGCTGCATTGTTCGCTGTCTTCAATTGTTGAGGTCGAAGCAGGACTATGTATTCTGATTGGCCTAAGTAATTATATGTTTTGCCGATACACTCTTGCACATGTAAGTATAGCAGCAAAGCTGCTCTTTTTTCCCGACTGCCCATGAAAGGGGATAATGTTTTTCAGTCTTTTTTATGTTTGTTTGTTTGTATTTTTTTATGTCATCGGCATTTCCTGACCATTTTTCTATGGGACTGCCAGAGTGGGCACAAAAAAATCCTATATTTTTAAAACCCGTAATAAAACGCTTTTGACTCCTCTTTTATTGTGCAAACTGCTGGTCTATGAAATGCGCTGCCTGAATAGGTGTTCCCCGATAGTTACAATCTGGGTGTCTTAAAATCACGAGTGAATCGGTATCTTCTAGGCAAGCGTGCTCTATCGTAGACCGCGTCATCGCTAAGCATCAGTCGAGTTGACAGTCAAACGCAAGCCTATTATTAAATAAAATAAAAAGGTATCTATATTACCTCTTATATAGCCTACATAGCTTTTAGGGTGAAATGGGCTGGCGTATCACCCATTTGGTGGAAAGTCACTTGATGGAAAGTGCCAGCTTCCCGTTTCCTTATACCTACGTCAAATTCACTAATTGTACGTGTGCGGTGTCGTTAGATTTGTTTTTATCAAAGACGAAATGTTTTTATGCCTAGTACACAATATCCGTACAACCTGCAAACCTGGAAACCTGCATATGTACGAAGAAGAAATTCAATGGCGTATGTGAATCCACCAACCCGCAACTGGCTCAGCGTAGTGGATATGGCCCAATGGCCCTTTTGCTGATAGACTTAAGTCCAGCAGTGGACTATTAGAAAAGGCTGATTATGCTGATTATGCTTACACAATATAAGGTTTACGAGTTTTTTTTCGTTACTTAGTGACAAGACGAGCTAATTGCTCGCGTGATAATAAACTTGACGCGTACCCAAAATATATACTTACTACCACACTTCTTTCCTATCTATAAAAGGCGGTGTGTGTGTGTACATATGTAACTATGCATGTAAACGCATAACTGCAAAACTGAACTTGGCTGGACCGATTTTGACAGGACTATCACTGACAAATAGTTGATGATATAAGAGAAGTACACAGGAGAAACCGCAGGCGCAGCTAGTAAATTATAAATGCGAAACTAAGTGGAAGCACATAGGGTCATTTTTAACTCGGAAAATCTGTAAAGTTACAGGTAAAACCGGAGAACGTAGCTATAATTTAAAATATACATGTATGTGTACTACCTACGTGAAGTGAAGAATGTTACTCTCACTTGAAGGCACTCATGGTATAGAATAGTAATGATGTCGCAATGCTAACATTTCCTTGGAATCATATAACTTACGCCCACAAAGTTCACTGAAATTTTCTTTGGCAGTAATTAACCTTTGAAATATTAATTCCATTTCCGTAATGTTTAATAGGCAGTAGGCATCACACGAAATTCAATAACAGGGCCTTAAAAGTCCATGTGTGAGTATGTTTGTTCGAGAGTGAACAACGACTAGTAATCGGTGGTAAATCGGACGGTGACGGTGGCATGCGCTCGCACCGTACCTCCATATAAGTCGATCTTCCTATTCGCCCCCGCGATCACCTCTAGTTGACGGTCTGACGGAACCTCTAACAGCGGCCAATTTTCCGACACTGACCATATTGATATGTTAATGCCGAAAACATTGCCTTAATAATGAGCTGTTATGAAACAAAACGAGTCGAGACTCTGTCACATTTGTTTATAAATAAGTATGTAATGATTACGATGAATCTGATCCACTACATTTAAAAAATGTCAAAGGAGTTTGCAATTAACAGTTTTTCAGCAGTTGATCTAGAAGCGTCATAATATGACGCTTGACGTTTTAGTTTATTTTTTCTTTTATATTGTTTTTACACCCTTTTTAGGTTTCCGTAGTACTACAAAGAACCCTTATAAGTTCGTTCTGTGCATTATGTCTGTCCGTCCTTATCCTTAAGAACCTTTTAACTTCTATGGTTATTAAGGCAACCGCATGAAACTTTGCACAATTACAGTTTTGGTATAGATCTCATTTTAATAGTGAAAAAAAAAAATGGGGTGATCCGGTAGATACATGTAAAATGGTGATGAATATTTTTTTCGCTGTGCCTGTCTTATACGTACGTACCTATCGTTAAATAGGTATTTTGAAATACAAGTAGGGTTTTATAAATATTTTTTAATAAGTATGTCATCTGCGACCAGAACCACCAGAGGATGGGCAGCAACGTCCTCCTACTGCACGGTGAACGCTCTGCGATCTCCGATTTAAATTAAAGTGGGTGGTTAATGTGCGTGTATGTGTTTATGTCAATGACTGAGTAAGTGTTCCGTTTGCTCGTAATCAAGTTGCTTTAACCATGTTAATATACATTTTTTACATTGATGAAGTGACATTGTGTAAATCTTTTTGATTTTATTAATTTTATTATAAATTTTTATTGAGAGTACTGAAAATTGTTTTTCTGCAAAAAGGGTTCTTACGGATGGTTGCTTTACTACTGAGTAAGGGTTCCTTTTTTTACGATATTTGGGTCTACAGTAATACCTTTATGTACCTTCAGGATACATATAATATATATAATTGTCTAACAGTTAGAACGTTTGCATCACTATACAGTTTCACCGTGCTGTACCTTATTTTCTTTTTAACATAACTTTTAGAATTCCTCTCTGTGCGCGTTTGATACTTAAGAAGCGTGTCTTAAAAGTTCCACCCCAAACAGCTATACAGTACGATAGAATAGATTGTACGAGTGCCGTGTAAATGTAGGTTAGGAGTTTGATATCATAAATATTTCGCAAATGTTTAAATAACCAAATTAATTTTCTAGCTCGATTTGCAACTATAGCTAGTTGGGGGTACCATGATAGTTTATTGTCTAACATCACGCCGAGATATTTTGTGGTGATAACTCTTTCAATTTTTTGGCAGTCGCAGTTGTCTGCATTACCAGTATCACAAGTGTGAGCAGTTAAAGATAGGTTACTTTCAGGTTGCAATGAGTCTTTAATAGAGAATGGGATGAAATTTGTTTTTTGCGTATTTAAGGTGAGCTAGTTTAAGTTTAACCATTTGATGACTTGGTGTAGTCCGTTTTCAGCTGTATGAAATACTGTTGGCCAGCTATTTCCTTCAAAGAGTAGCGCAGTATCATCTGCATACAGAATAATTTTTTCGTGATTTAGCTTAAGATTGGCTAGGTCGTTTATAAACATGAGAAATAAGGTACGCCCAAGGACGCTGCCCTGTGGCACGCCATAGTTTGTAATTGGAATGTCGTTACTAAATACGTTATTGTTGAGCTTAACACGTTGAGTTCAATCGGTAAGATAGTTAGACAATAATTTCTAAAAGGTGCCTCTTATTCCCATTCTTTCTATCTTGCGAAGAAGAAGAGAAACAGAGACGGTATCAAATGCCTTTTTTAATTCTTTCTTTCTTTCTTTTCAAGAATAGCTCTCAGACGTAACCATTAAGCTAATGGAAGACCGCACTGTTATGAAACTGCAATCTTCAGCTGATATGTACATTTTGTCAAATGTGAATGACCGTTTTCTATAGAACAGCTAAAAAAACGTGATTTTAGACATGCTCATATAGTAAAAGTAGTTCATAATGATAAGACCCCTTTCGGCTTAGTACACCTTTTCCGCGTAACTCAGTACTCAATAAAACGAAGACTAAGAATAAGAATAAGACTCAATAAAAGAACTTTGAAAGACTTCTAACGAAAGGGCAACGATCTAAAACTGCTTTCGTGATAAATTTCATTGCCGCCTTTGAATAATAAATCATATTACGCTCAAATGACGTCATGGACTGAATACGACTGACATTTATAACTAACCCGTCAATGAGAATGACGGCTGTCTATATTTGTCCGTAAATATGTCCATAATACATGAGTAGGACACATAAATATATTCCTATCGGCAATCATTATCTACATGGGATGTTACGAAACACAAGGACGTCACTGTGCGGCCGGTGCGTTAACGAAATCGTATTCCTCCCCTAGTGCGTCAATACGCCCCCGAATTATGAAATGACATCTGCACAAGACTTATTTAACCCTAATATTACATAAAAGCACTGTTATGTAAGAAAAAGTTGTTAATTTTTCTGTGGGAAGATACCGCTCTGTTTGTATCCTCCGTGGGAAGCGTTTGATCGAGCTTACTTTCAGGTAGTATATATTGTTTATGTAACCCATTGATGTAAATTTTAAAACAGTCATTGATGTAACCTATTCCTTTCAATCTCAGATGGATCTGAAAATGACGTCAGAAATGTCCATTGCTTGCTTTAAAAACATCCAGCTGGTACGAGATGAGGATAGACCTGACGAGATAATTTCAAACTTATTTGTATTATTGGTATAATTTCGTTTTACTCTCGGGTCTAGCCCGAACTTTTGAGAAGCATTGGGGCCAAAGCCAAGAGGCTTCGTTTAATATAAAATACAATTAGTGGAATATGTGTAAAGGGAATATGCAACTTTTGTCCAATACAGGATTGAAAATTTCTGGGCTATTGTGGTGAGTTCTTGATGGTGGTGATCTGGGCCCCGATTCTACTAAACAAATTGTTTTTAAATTGTAATTGTTTCAATTTTAATTTGTAAAAAATTGCCTCAAAATTGGCAGTTTTTAATATTTTTTGTACTAAGTTATAATACTAGGTGGTGGCATTTTTCTGTTTTTTTTTTACTGTCAATTTTGAGGCAATTATTTACAAATTAGAATTGATACAATTACAATTTAAAAACAATTTGTTTAGTAGAATCGGGGGCCTTGTCTATGGTATGAGGTATGGACACGTCTCATTTACAGTGGGACAAATCGGTGTTTAAACAAATGTAGGCAAGTAGTGCAAGTAATTTTTTTTTTTTTTTTTTTTAAGTTCGTATATGAATGATTCTGATGCAGGAGTTATAAAGATATTAAAATAACAAAGTTATAAAATACCGTTGGTTAATTCAAATTCAAATTCAAATTCATTTATTTCGATCGACAATTAGATCATACAATTATTAAATAAAACAATAAAAACATAAAATTTAAATTAATTTGGTACATATTTAAAATTTATAAAATAGAGCTAAACTAACACACACCTAATACACACCTTTCACCATTTGCTTGTTAGTCAGTACATGCACCATTGAGCAATGGTTCATGTACTGACAGTCAAACCTATTTGCAAATACGTTTAGGATGGTGTTGGGGCTGGCCCGGACCCTGCGCGCCAGGGACGTGCACCGTTTTCGCATGGTCGTGTAGAAACAATCAACGCGTGACTCGGCTAACATCCCCGACGCGCTGCAAGCACGAGGCAGCCGCATCAACACCCTAAACGCATTATTGTACTGCACACGAAGGGCATTGTACTGTTTCTGCGTACATGACACCCACAGGCTGCTCGTGTAGAAGGACGTACAAAATGCTCTGAAAAGAGTAACTTTGACGTCCCTCGAACAACGTGCGAACTTGCGGGCAATCATATTAGCCCTCACAGACAACGCCCTTCGCTCCCTCTCCACATCTGCATCGTCCTTCAGGTCAGAGGTTACTAAATGTCCGAGATACTTGAATTGTTCGGGTCTTTTAAGTATGGTATCGTTTAAACGAATGGCTGGTATAGTATCCGGACATTTCCCTCTGGCCCGAAAGACCATGCATTCGCTCTTTTTTGCATTATAGAGCAAACCATGACGCTGTGCGTACTGTTCACACAATCCTAACAGTTTGGTCAGCCCACAGACTGAGGCACTCAGCAGCACCATGTCGTCCGCGTAGCTAATATTATTGAGACAAACTCCATCAATATGGCAGCCGACACGTGTACTGCTGAGCTTCTCTATTAGTGCATTCAAATACAAGTTAAAGAGTTTTGGGGAAGTCAGCCCCCCCTGCCTCACCCCACATTCCAACCTGTATGGCTCCGATAGCGTATTTGACCACCGAACAACGTTGACCTGATTCAAATACCAGTACTTGAAGATATGTACTAATTCTTCAGGCATAGTCAAGTCATTAAATTTTTGCCACAAGACATCAAAAGTTAAAGGAAGGAGTTCCTAAGGAATCCGAAATGAACTTATGTTTTACAAAATATAATGTCAGTATGACTGAAGTGGAGAATTTGTCAGTTGATTATCGTAGCCATTAACTGCCCTAGTTTTCAATCAAGATCATGGTAGGTAGGAAAACTATAAGGACCGTAGTTTAGGTGAAGTAAAAGCTTGAACATCGTGAGGTCTTAGTTCGGGGCGTACTACTAGTTATTAAAAATTGGAAATTTTAAATTACTTCCTCTAAACATATTTAAGTTTCGGCGAGATATGATAAGGTGACGTGACAGGTGCGAACGCATCTGGCATAAATAAGGCTCCACTCTACACACACGAGTACACGACCTTGCCGGCCAGTTTTACGTGTGGACTATTATTTAGTTCATTGGTGTCGCTGCACGTCTCAGTGTCCGTACTAACAGTTTTTGCCTTTAGCGGTTTAGCGTTATATTATAGTGAAAAAAGTGTGTAGAGTCATGGAAACATTTCAACATGAACTATTGATAATGAACTGATGAATTTGTGTTGATATCTAACTTGTTAGTCTGATTAATACTGAAAATGGTTTACAAATCGTAAATATATGTTTTGATAATCTTCAATACGATACTTTTTTTGTTTTTGCTAATCTGTAATATAGCAAAACTACAAACAAACCATTTGGACAATAGTTTTTAGTAATTTCGGGGCATTTTGGCCTAAATTTTGCCTAAATTTAATTTATATGAGGCCACAGCACCCTTTTTTATCGCCGAGACTATCCACATTATCCAGTCTGCGTGTAACCACGGTCATTGAAAGATAGCCAAACCATTAAAATATAGCTAAAACACTCGCATAAATCATATTGGTGTAAAATTTAAAGCTGTCGTTGCTGCTCTTGGTGCGTTATTTTCAAAATACTGTCAACTTTGATCTTCTTTAATTTAAAGCTTGCATAATGTCGAAAGCATTAGAATGTAAGACAGTATTATGCCTTTGAGTTACAAAATATCTACCTACTATTCACATACATTTTGTAGAAATAATTAGGTAGTAGGCGTCAAATGTGCGGAGGTTTTACTCCGTAACATTTTCACAATACTCCACGAACTTGCCCCTAATTAATATTCTCCCATTAAACTAACTTGAGCATTATAATATATTATTGCCTCGCATGATATTTTTCTACTTAAAGAGCATATAAAAGGTAGAGTAAAATACCATAAGGTTCATAAGATTTTGTAAATGAGCTGCTATACGACTAAGTGAAGAGAATACGGGGGTGAATCCAAATATTTAATAGGTCATCTAAACTCGGTCTAAGCATTATTTGATATGATAGCTGCAATGACATTGTAAAAAAAAATATGCCGTCATGAGACACCCGGTAGATGTGAAACATGACATCACGTCCGTCACGGCATACGAGACAGTTTTACTGTCAAGGCTCGACAATAAATGTTTCACATCAAAACTGGTTTTGCAGGTACCTGCCTAGTACCAACCTGAAGTAAAGAAGTACACAAGCTGTGGTCTCGTTTAGGTACGTGAAGTAATTCTAGAAAAAGTAAGTACGCCTTAATTACAACCGGAAGTAAAACGGCATCTACAAATACACTGCACTTTTATTATAAATACAAATAATATTCGGCGAAGCCGACAAAATTCTTGTGATCCCCTGATTTCAATTACTTACCTAAGTACATTGTTATTTTTAACCGACGAAAGGAGGTCATCAATTCAACTGTGTGTTTTTTATGTTTGTTACGCGATTGCTCCGCCAATTATGAATTGATTTTGATGATTATTTTTTTGTTTGATGGGCATACTTCAGTGTTAGTCCCATATAAATTTTATAGAAATTGGTTCAGCGCTTTTTGAAAAAATCAACAATTACCCAAAATATATACACAGATGACGTTTGTGGTTCCTTTCAGCAAAAGTACTGATGAGGATTTTCAATCTCTGTTTTAACTGTATTTTCAACTTCTTTTAGTTTAAGGTTGTACATGTAGTCTTAAAGTCAGTTTTTTTTTTTTTCTAAAAATATATTATTAACTAGCTGACCTGACAGACGTTGTCCTGTCTTAGATCTGTCAAACACGCAAAGTCAAAATTGTAAATCTTACTTTTTTACACCTTGGGTTACATTATTGGAGTTTCAGTAAGGATCCCTATTTAAAAAAAAAAAATATAGCCTATGTCACCCGGGGATAGTGTAGCTTCCCAACAGTGAAAGAATTTTTCAAATCTGTTCAGTAGTTTCGGAACCTATTCAATGCAAACAAACAAACAAACAATCAAATCTTTCCTCTTTATAATATTAGTATAGATATAGATTATTACATTGGACAATAATGTCGATAGAGAAGAGTAAAAACAAAAGTAAACATCTTACGAATATCCCCCCCTCGCCTGATTTACGATCACTTGTGTCAAAGTGTAAGATAATAATGAGGGCGCGTTACATACTTCCTCCTGTATATAACGCCAACCTCAGACTTTGGGCACTTGATATTTAGACCCCAGCCCTCTCCCACGTGAAAATCAACAGGTGGTTGGCATGGTAACGAGGAAAAGCGTTGGGACCTCGTGACCTTTTATCATTTTTCCGGCAATCAATCGAATTTCGTTTGCCGGATGTTGGCCGGATGACATTAATGACTAGGAGCTGTAAAAACGTAGGTTTTTTCGTAAGGAAGTCTTCCTGAAAAGGTACCCGACTGTAATACAGCCAGGTTATGTAATTCACCTACTGAAAACCCCTCCGTGGCCTGCCTCTGTGCCAGACATAGGGCACTTGGATCTCCATAAGATGAACGCACCAGAACCCTCCTAGCACAATTCCTAAGCCATCACCTCCGGAAAATGCTTGAATCATTTCCGCTCCATCCCTCTACAATGGTGCGGGCCAAACTGCGCCGTTGTCTTCCTAGGGCTCGCTTGGATGGGAGGACAAATCCCCAAAATCTGACCACCCAAGAGCCTACAGTCCCCTTTTAAATTTAATTGGTTTTACCAATGTTTTCCTATAGTAGCTTTACCTGGTCTGTGGTTTTTACGATATGTAAGGGATACCAAAGCCGTACCTAACACATACATTTTTGATGAGCCCTAAATATTGTTTTATAAAAATTGGTATTTAATATTTCATAATTTGAAGAAATCTTTTTTACGAAAATTATACCATTAGGCCTCAAGTTGAAATTAACAGAAGGAGATTTTTTGTCTCTTCTAAAATCTTATCAATATGCAAAGTGGTTTGATTACGTTTTTCCCGCTTCGGCCATATTCGAAACCAAGTTTCGAAACTAGTTTCGAAAAAAGAAAAATGATTCCGTTTCTGACCACTAAATAGAGACAAATGTAGAGGTCATGTTAGAATTTGAAAGCAAAACGCGATAAGGCCGCCAGTTATTACGCTAGTTTTTAAGAGTTTGGTCCGTTTTATCCAACTTATAATATACTATCAGACCTGACAGACTTTGTCCTGTCTTAGAAATGTCAAACACGCAAAGTCAACATTGAAAATCTTATTTTTTTACACCTTGGGTTTCATTATTGGAGTTTTAGTAAGGATTCCTATTTAAAAAAATAATATAATATAGCCTATGTTACCCGGGGATAGTGTAGGTTCCCAATAGTGAAAGAATTTTTCAAATCAGTTCAGTAGTTTCGGAGCCTATTCAATGCAAACAAACAAACAAACAATCAAATCTTTCCTCTTTATAATATTAGTATAGATTAGTGTAAATCTTACTAACTTAGAATAACTACTCAGAGAAGGTAGGTTTCCAAACAACGCCTTCTGAAACGTAAGCTACAAATTCGCGTTGTAGCTTACCTTTCGATTGGTATTTTAAACGATTTAAGCAAGAAAATTAATGGATTACCTGTGGAATATCACACCATAACTCTTATGCTGCTTTTCTGATTTGTAGTGGTACGATTTCACCGCGCAAATTGTCATAGTAAAATTTTTATATTTTTTTTCGAGCCATATATGACACCATTTGAATGGCTTAAATTTTGCGAATGTACTTGGTTTCTTTGTGTAGTTATTCTAAGCTTACTAATATTATAAATGCGAAAGTTTGTGTGTAAGTGTGTATGTTAGGCTGGACTCAACGCCGAGACTACTCAACCGATTTAAATGAAATTTGGTATGTAGATAGCTTATACCCTGGATGAACACATAGGCTACTTTTTATCCCGAAAAAAATCATTATCATTTCAACATTTTCATAATTATCATCGCCATTTTTCATTACAATGCGGGTGAAACCGCGAGGCTCAGCTAGTAATCAATAAAACAATAATTAATATTTCCAGATGGTGTCGTGTGATTGGCTCATAGTACAATGGGTGCCGCTAAGCTATCTGGAAATTATTTTTATTGATAGGCTTGCCTATGACCGCTATCACGCCAGATATAAAGCGATGATGCGGGCTACGATAGAGCACGCTTACCTAGAAGAAACCGATTAACTTGTGAATTGAAAACACCCAGATTGTAACTATTGGGGATACAGGAACGGGGATTTAGGAAACACATTTCACAGTCTAGCGGTTCGCATAATAAAAGTGAAAATAAAGCGATTCGTGCGGTTTTCGAAATACTAACCGTTCCCTAATAAATAAAATACCAAGAAGTTAGTATATATACGTCATTAGATCAAGTCTACACCAAATTTACCTATGGCATACAGGTTTAAATCATTTGAGTAACGATGTAGCTATCATTACGTAGCTAAGACTATGACCAGACAGTAATTTTAGACGAAGCTGATGATTTATCCGACCTACGTAACGTCCGAAGTATTCGGCCCGGTGTACGTCACGGGTGCGCGTGCCACCCGGCTAATTGTGGCATGACCAAAACGGTCTCCGGCGGGCGTCACTCGCGCACGCTGCCCACGAATGCTCAGCGCACCGATCCGGCGGGTGACTCACGCCAGAGAAAGTGGTGAGATGCAGAGCGACGGCGCGGCCCCGGGCCGACACCGCCGCAGCGCCGTGCTGCTGGGGCGCGCGGTGACGCGCTCGGTGCGACGAGCCTCCGCGCCCACGTGCCGCCCGCGCGCTCAGGCCGCACGCCGCACGCCACACCGGCATCACAACGCTCGTGCTCCCCGCGCTTTTCGCGCGCCTCCCTTGCCGTCGCGACGCCGCGCCATTTTCTCGCGCACGTGGGCGATGCCAACGGCGGCGACTAGCGAGGGCGGCCAGTCCCAGCGCCATTAAAGCGGCCGTCGTGAATGAACGCCGACCTCGACCGGGTGGCAGGCGTCCATTGATAGGGCGCGCGCGGACGACGACCGCACCGCGCCGCCGCTCACGGGGGCGGCACTGCACGCCCTCACGCCGTCGCCGCTGCGAGCGCGCTTCAGTCGAGGATGTGGCGTTCTCCGCGCGACGACACTCACCGCGTGCGAAATCTGTGTTCATTTATCAGTAGACGTTTGTGACCCTGTAGTGTTAATCTCGTGCCGCATACTAGTGGATTCCTAAAATATGTAATGTTCTGTGATCTCGTCAATTCGCTAGAACTTAAGTTAGAATAAGTAAGTGTGTGATAGTGTCGCGGCGTACGCGCCGGTGCGTGTGCGGTGCGGTGTGGTGCGAACAGTGCGGGGATGCGCTCGTGCGATGCTCTCGGTGATCGCGATGCGACGGCCGGAGGACGAGGAGCTGGGCGGCCGCGGCGACGGCGACGAGTTCGTGGACATCTCGCAGATGCAGCTGCTGGTAGAGGCGGGCCCGAGCGGGCTGCACTACGGCGGCCCGCCGCCCCCGCACGCGCAGCCGCAGCCCTATGCACACGCGACCACGGCCACCGCCACTCTCACCGCTACCACCACCAGCAACACTGCTTCCGTAGACGACCTCTTCGCACTCTACTTCACACCCACCTCGCATGGTGAGCATCTACTAGGTACGATATTACCATACTTACTTATTATAATGGATATACCTACCTACCTATATCTATACGAAATGTATCTATTATTATAAACCGGACGGTGAAGTTAGTCGTGAATAAGTTCAACTTGTTTGACAACTTTGAATCCACCGGATACGAAGCGGACGAGAAGTGTGCAATTCTATTGTGACTTGATTATTTCGTATTCGTTGTTACACTTACCTTTGATTTCGTAGTTTATAAAACATAGGAACCTACTCGGAACAGTTAGTCCTCGCGAAGAAAAAACTTAGCGGTTTTTTTATCTATAGCATACTGTAGTTTCATATCTCATAATGTTACACATCCAGATTAAGAAGTGTAACAAATAAATTTTGTCAAGTTATGAATTTTAATTTATTTGCTCTGGACAGGCTATACAACCTATTGCTATTGTGTAGGTAGAAAAGCAGAACAAGTCCGCCCACATTTTTTCGTACAATCTTTCTTAAGTAGTTGCAATACATTAATAAGAGTTTTATTTGGAAATTAATTGAAATAATCTTAAAGCTTCTGATAGCTTAAAAATGTATTATACTTTCAATTGAAAATCTTTACAAAAAATGTAATCCAGGTAAGCTGAACCTTTAAAATGTTGGTAGGTGCGCTGCTGTGTCGTTCCAAAAATTACATATTGATGTCAATGAATTCAATGTACCATGATTGATGTATTGAATGGTCAATAATTCCTCGCTCATTGGATACAACCTACTCTAAAATGTAGATAAGACAGTATCTACTAGAAATAAAGATTCCAAACTGCAACTTAAAAATCACTTGTATACCAAAGTTGTGGTGTCCAGGCTCCTCAGCAAAATCATGAAGATCCGCATTTACAAAACAGTCATACGACCAATACTTATGTACGGTTGTGAAGCCTGGACGCTAACCCAAAAAGAGGAACAAAAATTGTTAGTGGCTGAGCGCAAGGTGCTCAGAAAAATTCTAGGGCCGGTGAAGCGGGAAGACGGTAGTTGGAGGATCCGAAAAAACCAAGAAATCGAAGAGCTGGTAGCGGAGCCTAACATCATTGGTGAAATTAAATCCCATAGACTCCGCTGGCTCGGACATCTCGAGAGAATGGGAGAGGATCGCGCCGTAAAAAGGGCTTATTAGGGCACGGGCCTTCGGCCCTCAGGCAGTCCCAAGTATAGATGGAAAGATGAAGTGGGAAAAGATTTACAGAAACTGGACGTCCATGACTAGCATGAACTTGTAGTATATCTTTATTATCATCATCATCATCATCATGCTTCATCAAAAGAAAAAAGGTTTGATGAAGCATGATGATGATGATGATATTAAAGATATACTACAAACTTGCGCAAGATAGAGAAGAATGGCGTCTTTTAGTATCGGAGGCCAAGACACATTTTGGGTCGCTGCGTTAACATAAGTAAGTAGTATACCAAAGTTAGGGCTCTCGTATGTTATACAGTCCTTAACTCTGCAGTAGATGCATACACAGAACACGCCGTTTGCAAAACCAGAAAAAAATACAGAATCTACCGACTTTACCTATATTTCACGACGCACCTACATTATCATAGCAGCTCGCTTCCGTTATATCCTTATATCTAGTTTATTCACCATCATCTTCATCTCTATGCTACTGGAGCAACTGCGCAAACGGCCCAGAGTCACTTTCCATACTTCAGAGGCTGCGATGCCTCAGGTGGCAGGGGTTGGCGGCTGTTTCAAGAATCGTTTTTAAAAACTAACAGCTGTCCGCGACTTCGCACGCGTAGATTATTCATATAAACTTTCAACCCCCTTTTGCCCCCTTTAAGCTGCCCCTTTCGCAAAATCCTTTCTTAACGGACCTCTACAAGCGGAATCTAGAAGCGGAATTTCAACTTTGTAGGTCAAATATATTCGAGACTTCGTAATGACTTCGTTAGGGTATTTCGCTTTTGGGAATAGATTTGAAATAATAATTCTCATTAATCTTTAAAAAATCTAAGAATTATTTCTTATTTAAATGTGTTACTGGGACATGCTCGTTAAACACCCTGTATAAAATGATGCGTCGCTCTACGCACAATGTGTAAAGTTGGTCGTGAAGTTATTTAGCGCGGTCAGCTTGACTCGGTGCCTGTAATATTTCGGATCAGCGTTCCGGCACTCCGTTATCTGAACCGGACGGACCTAATCGGCTGCGTCTGCGCAACCAACGATATCATATTCACCCGGCATAAACAATGGATCGCGTACCTACATTGTACCGCTAATGTCTTTATTCAGTTGCTACCCATAAGCTTAGTCTCATCAAATATCAATGATAATTGGATAGAGTATTTTACGACGTGGACGCGGTAAGATTTGAGCGAACACCGAGTAAAATAAAGCACGATGAGTTAAGAACCTGGAGCAAATTACCTAGTAGACTAAATAACTACTCTAGTTCGTAGACTTTATTATGCGTCCATGTGTGCAGCAGGTTAATTAAGTACAATTCTGGGTACGGTAAACTTGATCCCTGGTTGCATTTATTTATTTTGTCTGTATACCTAAATAAAATAATACGCTATAAGTCCTGATAGACATTTAAACTATATGTTAAGTCTAACATTATGTCATGTCTTACAAGTCAAGTGGACAAGAGCAATCACAACAGGCGCTAAGATAAATATAATATACGGTTAGTAGGTAAATATTTTCGTTCAGTAGAGTTTATCTGCGTTGATTAGTTTGAGTTCGTTGGTTGTTTCGTTTTTTCACCGACACGAATCTTATCCAAAGGACAATAATAATTTCAGCATCTATCTGGGTCGGTCAGATAAGCACTGGCCAGAACCTGAGCAGCAGTGGTTCTAGGGCCCATTGAAATCAGGATCCGCTCGCAAGGGTCACCTTTCTCAGCAGCTCGGACCGGGTGCGTCACGGGGCGATTTGAAAAGAGGAAATTGCAGTTATGAAACTGCTGACATCTCTCGAAACCATCGGACACAACAAAATATTAGCTGATTACAAGGATCTTCAGCAAAGACCGCCAGTCAAGAATCTTGACTTTTTTTACAACCATTGTATTATCTTTACAAACTTCTATGACATTTGTTCAAGTAGAACTCACGTAGATGTTAATTAGCGTTTGAAATTTATATGGGGGAATGGCAATTTTTTTGTAGGGAACCTTTTGTATGGTCCTGAAAAATTGGTTTAGGTTTTAATTTGAACAAAGCTATTCCATCTATAATAGGTTTCATTCAATTAAATGTTTCAGTGTTGCGGAGCCAGAAAGTAAATGCACCGCACACGCGCTCGTGGCAACATAACTTTGAGAAATCTCACATTCTAATGGGACAAGTCAGCGGTTCTGTTTTTAAAATTGCTCAACGATAGAATCATAAGAATCTTTTCTTTTTTTATGTAGGCAAGTTGTTTATTTAGATACCATTTTTAATTTTGAATATGATCAAAATCTGTCTAGGGGTTGCGAAGATATAGGGATTGAAAGGTCTTAGTTCGAGCTAATAACTAATAAGTATAGCCCAAGGTCTCAGTAACTCAAATCATAAAACAAATGGCTGCCTGCATGGACATGAGATACATTTCAATTTGTACGATCCTGTATTACTTTTAATGTATGTGTACCTATCAGGTTCTAACAAATAAATGATTTTAATTTAATGTGCAGAATTCGCAAGCGTAAGTCGCAATACCTTAGACACCTTTGCTAATTTGTCATGAGATCAAGCAATTAGAAATTCTGAATATTCCAACTAAGTTTCTAAAAGGATGTCAAACGTTTTCACACCGAAAACAATTTGCCATACGTTGACTTTGCGAACTGATGGATGATGTTATTCATGCTACAATTTTTTGCATAACAAAATTGGAGTTGTGTGGTAAAAAAATTAATAACTAACCAAGCAAAGCGAACTTAGAACTATTGCGAAGTTGTAGAGTCTACTGAAACATATCGAAATTTTTATGTTTATTTGTTCGACGATATCTTACGTTTTATTTAAGACAAATCTCAAGTGTATTTTCTGGTTCAGTGTACTATCAAGAACCAGTCAATTGTAAAGATTCATCCAAAACAGTTTTGAAGATGAACTTCCGCAAAGTAATTGATTCAAATAAATAATCCATAATCTTACGTACCGCTGAACCGATCGTCATGAAAATTTGGTGGGCTAGTAGTTCATGCAAATATAATTTTTTGTTGGAGCGTTTGCCCTAAGTACAATTGGTATTTATGCGATTTCTGGGTGGGTCCCATAGTAATATAGTTGTTTAGAATGATGGTTATTATGTGCCCTGTTCGGCTTAGTACATACACCCTTTCGCGTAACCTTGGAAGAACTAGCGTTTTTCTAGGTGTTAACGCACAGACCAATCTTTATGATATAGACGTGACTTTTGAACCTAATATTTCCGAAATAGTCTAAAAATTGATTTTGCGAAATTTGAAATGGACTCATAAATGTATGGAAATAAAAAAAGTTCATGCTACGCTGATAAATACCTCATAAGCCTCATTACGGAGAATTTTCGCGATGCTACGGAACCGAGAAAAATATAAAAGCATTACCACATAAGCGATTGGGAAGACTCATCACTTTGAAGACCATCATACCTATCACAACCGCTCAGTCAAAAGTATCCGACCAAAAACAGAGAGGTAATATTCTCCACCATTTGGCAAAGTGACCAATCGTCCTTATCAGCATCTCTAAGCATAAATAAAGCAGAATCCAAGTCATAGGTGCTGCTGAGTTTGATTTCATCAACTTTCCAAGAGTGCTTTTGGAAGGTAACCGTGCTGATACTGTCAAAAACGCGCATCCCACGCGTGACTAGCCGCGTCAGAACCGTCGGCTCTTCAGAGGTGCCCACATAGAGCCATTACACCTCTTTGGATGCTTCTAGATGTATGATAGCGGAGCTCGCTTTGAGCAGCCGCCTGATACCACCGGGGGCAAGCGCGTGTCTTTGAGGTGTCCGCGCACCGTCTCACGTCACCGCAGACAAATGGACCAACTAGCCTTTACGGGACTGAGTTTCCATGTGCGTCTATAATTTTATAAACAATCTTTGCATCGCTATAGCGCACAGAAGCCGCCTGTCTCATAATATTTTATAATAAATTGTGCTCATGATCCAAAATAGAGTCATAAAGAAATAAGACCCGAAGAGACCAACAAAATCGCACACGTACGTATAAATCAGGACGCGGGTGATTTTCAAAGAGGCTACCTGCAGTGTTATCAGCGATATCTACAAGCGCGGATCTTTTTCGGCATTTTTACTAGCTGCCGCACGTTTTATGTGAACTTTTACTAACTTGTCATGCCTCTTGAGTAGTGGCATTTCTGCAAGAACATAGTACATATATAAATTTTTGCCGGCCTAAAAAGTAGAGTTCTTTACATATAAATTCAAGGTATGTAATTAAGTAATTCATGTAATTAAACATAAAATGAGTTTTTTTATTTTGTATTTCTAAATGGCTGAAGCAATTGTATATGGGGTAAGAACTCACAAATTATCTTGAACTAGAAACAACATTATACACTAGCTACGCCCGCGGTTTCACGCCCGGGGATAATTCCTTATAACATCAGCTATCTGCCAGTAAAAGTCACGACAAAATCGGTCCAGCCGTTTTGGAGTCCATAGGGAACATACATACCTACACACATCGCCTTTTAGATATATATTTAATTCAAACATATTTGACTTTTCGAAGTCAAAGTCAAAACTATAAACACTTCAATAAACCAATTAGAATTCATTACCTTATATTGTAAGTACCTACATGTAAGTAACACACATGTATGTAAGTATCAACATGTGTATGTATCTTTGATTACAGTAGGTATGTTAAATATTTTTTATATGTTATGTAGTCTATGTATGTGTATATATTAGTATGTAATATTTATTTGTAGTCTATTGATTGTTTGTTGTTATTTGCATAGGTATTTACTTTCTATTTTTATTTTTAGTTAAGGCCACACAATATTAAATATAATTCCTTTCCGTAAACGGTTGCCTGGAAGAGATCGCTTTAAGCGATAAGGCCGCCTGTTAAAAGCCTAGATAATATTTTTGTTATAATTTTTATGTTATCCTTGTTTTGTGGTATTTTAATAAAGAGTTTTGTATTGTATTGTATTGTACCTATCCATTAATACCCGATTAATATATTATTTGCTTATAAGTACGTACTTTACTACACTTATTTTAACTACATTTGTCATGGTCCACCTCCCAAGCATGTTGGTCTTGCAGATAATTCAGAATCAGATTTTTGGCGGTGATTAATACTCAATCATTTATTGCATAATTATTATGAAATTCACATACAGATCTTATGTAGCATGTTGAAGATGGGTATCACATAATGACCCTAATTGGGTACGTATAATGGGTATGGCAACAAAGTGCGGAGCTCATCGATTTTATTCCATAATTTATTTGTCTTTTAAATACTCGTTTAGGCTATACATAGTCATATTTCGCAAGCAATACCTATGTCTTTTAGGGTTTTATTCTCATTATCTATGTCTTTAATAATTATGTACTAGTAGTTTATTTTATTTGGTTGATTGCTACTTAATATAACTTTTTCAATAAACAGGGTCGTTTATTGATGCATCCCAAATAACGTTTCTAACTTAGGTACAGTATTATATTTTTTATTTTTCAGTTTCTTAATAAATATAATACAGCCAGTATTATTTAAAATTGAATCGAAAAATCTCAATAAATATTATTCTTTGCCGCTTGATTTCAAGAAATACTAAATTCCCCTACGGTCACCACGAATACGGCGTACAGACGCACCTGTGGCCAATGATGGAGAACAATTGCTATCATTAGCGACCATCACGGGCCGCCGAGCCCACACGATACATATTCAAGCAGTCGCAACGACAATGCGACTTTATTTTAAAGACAATAAATTATCGCTAATGCCCAATTTGCGTCGGCCGGTTAACAATGCCCGTTCCCGCAATTACTTAAACGCGTGTAACTGCGTACTCGATTACGATACGATCTCAACTCTGTCGTCCGATTCCAACGTCATTGTCTCACTCGATACACGCTCTGCAATTATTGTATCGATTGCAGCTGACTCACTCGGATCCGTCTCAAACGATTGACTGCGACTATAAAACATTCGGTTTTTAGTACTCGTAATTAGGGTTGCGATAAAACGATATCTACCTTATACGTACACTATCTCACTCCTGAATCTTGAACATGGCAATGTAGTTAAATGTAAGTTTTAAAAATACTCGCAAAAGCCGACTTTGAGTCACACATGCCTATGTCAGATTCAAATCACGTGTAGCAAAACAGCTTCTGGAAATTACAAACCACATAATGATATTAAAAAACTTTTGTATTTTTGTATACGCTAAGATAATCTCATTTGTATGAGCTAAACGGAAGGCAAGTTTCTCAACAGTTACTTTTTTTACTATTTTCAAATATTTCTTAGAAACGCGTGAACTTAATCAAAAAGTAGGGTAATGCTATGTAGAGTACATAAAAAGGCAATCGTAGGTTATGCATGCAAATACCTAATTTGATTTGTGATTCTGTCTCAGACAAACTAAAAAAGAACTGGGCCACCCGAATGGGCGAGAATTTATCTTCGACTCCATAAATCAGGTAGAAATAAGAAACAATCGCAAGTGAAACTAGGCGCTTCACTTGGTCGTAATGTTTTTACAAAATTATATACTTAAATGATTAAGTATGTACCTACTTAAATTATACTAAGCAGAAACAGGCATTCTACGGTAAAATATAGGAAAGGAAGTAGTTAGATTGTAATCGTAGTCGAAATTCCTGTGAGTGCGTGAACTGCGTCCCGATTACGTGATGTTACTTTTGTCGCATGACTCAAGATACTAAACTAACTGTCATAAAACGCGGAGAAAACAGCTTTAGCCTCTTCTAAAGCAAGCTCATCTCAATCTTTTCTTAATAAACCGTAACGTCAACTTTTAGTTAACATTAAATTTAATAAGCGCTAAGACGGGCTATAAATCACACTCCAGACAGTTTTAGCATTGACTCACAAAGAAGCGAAACACCTAATCTAACACATTTTACGTTTTTCTCCAACTGTTTTTAGAGACGAGGAGACTACAATTTAATAGGATCGGTGTTGCAAAGCTGGATGTGAGCCAATGTTTGACCAGTTTTAAGTTTTGTGCAATCGCCCTATTTTTCTAAACTAAAACTGAATTGCTTGCACGCGACACGCTCTGGAAAATACGAGAATCAACAAATTTTCTCAAAACGATTGTTGGCAAAATTCACAAAAAAAATATCAAAACACAATAGGCAAATAATTTCTATTTTGTGTCACTTTTTTTTGTTTAGCTGGAAGGTTCTGCACTAATAGTATTTGCAAAACAAACCTTTTATCCCCAAGTCGTAAAAATACTTCAATTCTTGAACAAAACAATGTAACTATTCATATTAATTGTGTCCGTCAACTCGTGCCCTCGGATTTAACTCAACACTTCCCCAGGAAGACAATAAACAGCTAAAGAAAAAAAAACGGATACTTTAATTGACGGACAGGAGCAAGGCCCTGACCGGCGCGTCTTAAGCCGGACAATTAAGAAGCATAATTAACCATCTCATAGACGAATATTAAAGGCCAGCCAACGTCGCCTTCTTGGACATGACCTTGTCTTGAGATCGACATCACAATATAGTCTGGTTGTTTACTTCCTCGAGATGACATGCCATCAGTCTTAGAAACTCATTAGGGGCGCCGATGAACGCTTTTGCAGACTTCCGGGTACTTCACGGTCAGTAGGAGGACGGCACAAATTCAAAATTAAATTAATTTTAATTGTGAGATCTGTATTCTTGTTGTAGGCTTGTCATTATCTAGATTAATACAATTAATCACTTGCGGAGACCGTCGCCTTTTTTTATTGCCATAACATCCAAAGACCAGAGTTCAACTCAACAGAGTTTGGTTTATGAAACCATTTCATAAACCAGTGGTTCATGGATTCACTACCGAAATCCAGTTTTCACTGTGTATGAACAATCTTGATCCGTAAACAAGGAAGCAGAGTAAACATATATTTTTTTGCAATCGTATTCATCTTTGATTTCATCTACGCTTAGCATCACGCAAGAACAAAAGAAAAGCAAAACAAGGCGGACTCTTTTTCAATTCAAAACGGCAACGAAACGCAAATGGATAGGATATACGATACCTGATAATACGTATACACGATACATTCTCACGTCGTCGTCTACGGCCTGTCTACATTCCGTCGCCTGGTTCTGGGTTGGATTCTCTATAACAGGCTGAAGATCTCCAGAAGCTGGCGAAGGAGATACCGAAAAAAACGGAGGAATCACGTGGTCCAGTTTGCACTATTCACTACGTACATATTTAAAGTTACGTTTCGAAGTTCCAACACAGATAAAAACTGTGCCTATTTTTAAAAAACTTGAAAATTTTGTAGTGTTAGTTCTCAATTATTACTTTAGTAACCTCATTCTTTAGTCATAGCATATCACTGTCTCCAAAAATTAATTCACCTGGTATAAGTGTGTGCAGAGAACTACTTCCGGCGTTAGACGTACGAACGTCTTCTATCTGGAGTAATTACCTAATTAAGAGTGGCATAAGTGAGTCAACGGCAAGTGGCGTCCTATATGGTTGATTATTTACGGGCTACAGTTGGTAATTGCGGTCGGGACCTCGCGCCGTGCCGCGACCACTCGTTTATCTAATTAGCGTCCCGTCGCGACCGACTCTACAAGAACATTACCTAGTGTTGCCTTATCATACTTTTCCCCAATTGTATGTAGGTAAATTTACTACAAACACTATTGCTGTAAATCGTTAAAATAATTGTATTACTTAGAATCTGAAAACCTGCGGATGATTGGTGATACTTTCTTTTCACATTTGCTTCAATAATAAGTTGGATACCAGATAATTTGCAAGCTTTTATTTAATTTGCCCTGATGGTATGTTCGTATGTGTGGGACAAATCTTCTTGCAACTGAATTTTAGACCAGTTTTTTTTATTTTTTAAATAAATCATAAATCATTTATTTCCGAAATAACAGCACATAAAAATCCTAAAAGACATACAATACAGAAAAACACAAAAAAAGAACTCTGCAGTGGACCCCAAACTAGGCTAGGCCTGTATCTTGGGTACCCGGAAAGATCAGAGCATACGTAATTCCAGATTAGCGCTGACAGTATTTAACAGATTCCAAATATTAGTGATTAGTGATTATAAATTATTAAATAGGATCAATAATTGTTATACAAGACAAAAACTTGCCTATTAAGGCGAGGTTTTCCCACCCTTGAACAAATGCTTGTTACTATTGATGCCCAAAAGGTCAAACATATTCCGCCTTACCACAAAAGATTTAAGCACGGTTTAGACAAGTGTTTAGCAATTGTTTCACTGCGAAAAATATGCTAAACACTTGTCTAAAGCGTGCTTAACTCTTTTGTGGTAAGACGGATTGTGTTAAAGTTTAGTTTAGTGAAAAATTTCAATCTAATTTAGGATAGTTCCCGCCCGACTTCGAAATCCGTGTGAAAATATTATTTTGTTCTTTTTAGTAGCATATAAACTTTTTTTTGAAACGGTTTTTTTAAAGATAAATTTCCTCAGCCGATTGAGCTTAAATTTGACATAATGAAAATTTGCTTGATTTGATTTGCTTTATTTGGTTGGTTTTTTATATAAGTTCGGTGACAATGAAATTTTATGGTACCATTAAGCTGGTCTGATGATGGAGACAGGTGGTCATAAAAACAAAACGACCCCGTCAAGTTTGGGTTCGTTGGATTTGTGTTCCAAGCACTTTGGTCCTAGATGATGAGCGGACGCCTAAAAGCTTGTTTTTTTAATTTTATTAATAATGTATTTTAATTTGTGTAATGAGTCTACCCAGTCTATCAATCATTTGAGTATAATTATGTTATGAAAATTAGGACAGTTTAATTTAAGTTTAAACCAAAAATTTACATACCAACCGTATATGCTCTGTAATTGCTTTTTTTATCACAAACCATTTTTGTGTTTCGTGAAAATGTTGCAATTGGTTGCAAGTATCAATATCGCGGGGAAACTGCTAATGTTAAACGATCCGTAACAAATCCAGTATACAGCTGGCAACCCAGCTTGTTGATGATTTACCGTGCTCGTGGCATCTGCTCGGGAAACAACTCTACCATGCGCAGCCAGCTACCGGCACCGTTGGCCGTGCTGATATTTCATATTTGTCTTCAATAAATATTATTTCTAATGACTTGTTTATTGCTGAAACTGAGATTACAAACACGATGGGTAATACGAGTCCTGCCTAACTTTTTAAAAGCTCTCGTAATCTTCGACTGTAGTACCATAACTCTACTCTATATTGATCAAATGATACGTCATACGACATTGAAAACGTCCAAAACGCAACAAGTGGGGTCAAGACCGGTCAGTTTCGTTGATTAATGTTCTATATTTACGACAAGCCAAGTATAGCTTTTCAATCATTTGTCACGTCCTGAGTCACAAATCTTTTTATCAATTAAGTGCCTAAGCTGTTTGCTGCAAGTTATTAGTAGGTAAACAAATTTTCGTTCCATTTAATCAGTGATGTCATGCTAAAGACTACTCAAGTAGAGCCATAAGCCTCATCTGCAGATTTTCAACCAATTAAAAGTACCTATCTAACATTAAAATCTACCAACTTGGCTATGACCGGGTTTTTATTTTAATTTATGATCCAGAAAGATATCAGATACCTACTATTATACTACATAAAATAAGGATGATTGCTGAACTATAACTGTAAATGTAAACTTGAAGCATTACTCGCCAACTGTGGGCGGGATAGCCAAAAGCAATCTTCACAAGTCAGATTTGCGATTGCCAGCGTTGTAAAAAATACATGAAACATTAGATGAGTCAAGCAAGAGACGCGAGATGTGGCACGGTAGAGCAAGGCAATGATTTAGCGTGTTGGCGGAGACAATACCTCTATAATCCGAGCTTAGAACCTGCAGACCTTACCTTGACTCCTACGCCTCATGTTCCTTTTACTGAACGAAACCTTGTCTTATAATTGCTCAAGTTAATACGACTTCCACATTAGATATGGTAACAATTTTCATTATTTTCAGTAGATAGGTAGATACTCTTTGTTTAATGTTCGAGAAAACATTCACGTTTCATTTTAACCTGATAATATTGTTGTGCTTACGATTTATTGTTATATTTTACAAGTTTTACGATTACTGGCTTGTTTTTATATGAGCTTTTCAGGGCCGTTTCGGGTAAGTTACACTAGATGGCGCTAATTTCATTGTATGAATAATCAATATTAGAATACGCGCCACGAAATTATATACACACGCTCATCGTTAACTCTTCCGAATCTGCAGTGCAAGTACCGTTCTTTTATCGATCGTCAAATTGACAGTTGAGGTCGTCAAATTCGATAATATGCCATTTTTTCAGTACTCGCTGTGATCGATTCTATGGCATTTTAGCGAATTTGGCGATCGATAAAGAACGGTACTTGCACTGCAGCCGTCCTAGATTTAGATCAGCACGATGGCGCCACTTTCTTAACAATATCAAAAGATAGTTCCGTAGTTTTCCCGCATGTTTCGATGCCTAACCAAATCCAACGAGTTATAATTGTGGTAGATAGCTAGAATATATATATACGTGCGGTTATATCGCCATCTTTCGAGTCAGCTAGAACTATTTTAAATAGTCACTCGGAAAAGCTCTCATTCATATCTTGCCCAAAAAACAAGCTATTTCCAGGAACACCGATCAAAACAAACATTCTTAGAATCGTATGTTTGGTTGTTGTTACTATTGAAATTTCTTAGAAGGTAACATCGCATCGCATATGGTATCGTCTCCGACCGCTGGGCTGGCCGTATAAAAAAGCTAAAGCTATAAAAGGCGGTGTGTGTATGTATGTTCCCTATGGACTCCGAAACGGCTGGACCGATTTTGATGAGACTTTCACTGGCAAACACTGATGTTATAAGAAGTACCTAATCCCCGTGAGTGAAACCACGAGGCGCAGCTTGTGATTGATATTTTGCCAACTTCTCATATTCATTTAATTGGTATAGTCTATTGACAAGTCCGTTATTACCTACGTAGGTTGGAAATATTTTTATTCATTATTACTTAATAATGAATAAAAATATTTCCAACACATTTTAAAAAAACATACCTAGACTGCATCGTCGCTTACCATCAGGTGAGTTGTGGTCAAACGCTTGCACATTTCATCATTAAAAAAAAAAAAAAAAAAAAAAAAAAAAAAAAAAAAAAAAAAAAAAACGTGGTTGTACAGCGGTAGTACACACATTGAAATGATTGAAACACTGGTATATTCCAGCTTACATATTTTCTAAGATTATATCACTATTTAAACCATTTTTTTACTAATAGATAATTGCAGTACATTGGTTATGAGGTATTGTTACCAATTAGGTATAACTAGGTAATGTTATCTGCACACAAATATGATGTTGTCAATTTGTTCTATAAGTACCTACTACCAGTATTAAATTGATAATAGCACCAAAGCGTTGCCATTGTTTGTTATGGTATTATTCATGAGACCTCCAAGCTAATGAATGAATGGGCTACGCTCGCCGCGTCGTGGCCGCCCACGAAAACTTCATTCATGCACAAACCCTACGTGGTAGCGGGCTCGCACTGAATGGCAACTTGCATCGCTACAACTCACAAGTCGCCCAAGCACACGCATATTTTATATTAATCTCCAAACATGTAAACACAAATACGAGCGCTCAATTACCTATACTATACATATTGTGAAGAATAAGTGGCAAACAAGCTACTGGCCACCTGATGGTAAGTGGTCACCGCTGCCTATAGACAATACCCGGGGAATTTAAAATAAAATGAAACAATTTTACCTCGAAATTTATCCATTATTCCTTAAAAGATCAAGAGGTCGAATTCCCTAACAAATGTCAGAAGTTCATCCAAAAACCAGCCCAGAAAATTCTAGAACGATGATCGACTTGACCCCTTTAACACAATTTGGTTCAAAGTTTATCTTCTAAAGGTCAGAATCTACAATAAATGCCAAAGTTGACGATGAATTAAAGGGAACTAACGAAGAATCGCCGCAGGAGTCTTCGGGATGAATGGCGGAGCGCGGCGGGCGGGAGGCGGAGGGCTGGTCCGGGTGGCGGCGACGCTGGTGCGAGGATGGAGGCATTGCGGCACGTGTTTCGTGGCCATGGCCACGGCGTGACGTCTGACATTTAGCGGACGCATGCGCGCGAGCAGACAGAGGTTCAAGGACACTTCATCGATTCCCGGTAGTGGTATGGCGGCGGGTGCCGCGGGCGGACGCTGATCTTCACCCTGAACAGGAAATCAATGCCGAGGCCTAACGGCGCGCCCGACGCCGTGCCGGCCGGCACACCACGTATGCACTTACACAAACAGCTCTTTCCCTCGATAGTTTTAAATACAGAGAAAGGAAAAATACTTATGGCAGCCTCTTGTCTAAAAATTTTAGAAGAATAGTTTGTTGTATAATTATCTCTACACTCTCAACATGGATTGGAATTAATGATCATAACTCAATAACAAGTCATTGATCTACTTTAGATTTAATTTTCCATTGTCGTATTAAAAGAATTTGCTGATCCCAATGCGGAGTAAGTACCTACCTAATTAATTGCATATTTTTTTTGTAAATTTGCATAACTTGCACATTTAACAAGACTAGATAAAAATAAATGATACCTCCATGAAAATGGTCAGGTTTACAAATGTGCATACGTAATATAAATTCGTACAATAAGTAAGTCAAAACGAATGATGATGCATTGTCCTGCAACAGATACATCGTGTGTATATTTTTAGTTGATTGTGCAAGTAATCCGGCGTAAATAAGAAGCGCGTGTATGATTACAATATTACTAGCACAAAGAAATCTGCAAGTCGTTCCTGAATAATGTTTTTTTGGAAAAAAAAACGGCTTCTACACTACGTACCTAGGTAGGTACATATACAAACTTAAATCAAAAAGTAGAAAACGACAGTTAAAACAGAAATTGAAAGACCTCATCATAACTCTTACTGAAGTGAACAAAACAAACCAAAACGTCTCATCTGTGTATATATTTTTGGTTTTTGTTGATTTTCTTAAAAAGGACTAACAAAACAAAAAAAAAAATGATCAAAGTCAATTCATAATTGGCGGATCAATCGCGTTACAAACATAATGTAGTAAAAAACACAGTCGAATTGATAACCTTCTCCTTTCGTCGGTTAAAAATAAGCAAGATTTTACAGGTTATGTTGTAGTGTTATGTGTGTTGGTGTGTGTAGTGTTATGTTGGCTGAGTAATCTAAAAACAAATGAGACTACATAAGAAAAGAGAAGAAATACTCAAGTAAAACAACTATCGATTACGCTTTTAAGAATTCAGAATAAGTACAGTGCATGAGATTTAACCGATTATTGCGCGCCACTCCAAGAAATGCATATAAAATCCAATGGAGGGATGCCGCATTAGTTTTAGTTTAGACGGTGTTGGCTTACTTACTGTTTTCCTTACTTAAATTAAGTTACACGCATGTCATTTACCTACACGACTTTTGTATCTAATTGTGCCATCAAAAGTAAGGAAGTTCGTATATATAGACTTATTGTCAGATTTTTTATAGGCCGCCCCGGAGATTTCTTAATTTTTGGCATTGTAACACGAGCTACAAAATCGAGTGTCAGTTAGACACGCAGAAGATGTTATGGGAAAAATTATTAAAATTAAACACGAAATGATATCTCCATCGGGACCTGTGCTAACGCACTGATTGCGAATGCAAGTGTCGCCGGCGCGTGTCAAATCGCTGCCAGCCCACGCGTTTCAGAGCATACCGTCTGCACCATCACATATTCTCATTTCTGCGATGTTTGCACTACACTAGCGAACCATCCCGACTTGGAACGATTTTACCTCTGAAATCTGCAACATAATATTCTGCATTTTTTAAGATTTTTTGGCTGTTTTATATTACATAGTTGGAGATTTTTCTTAACATCTCAAACGTAGGTATACCAAGAAAAGTTGCCTGTTTACAAGTTCCATACAATATGTAAAAAGTGATAATTAATATTAATTATATTTTAGACTAATTGCATAAAAACGACATGCATTTTAAGATTTTCGGACATGTTTGTTATACCCACGTAAAGAAACGTAATATAGTTTTATTATTATTAGACAGAACCCGAAGATCAGTGCTTGGTAGAGGCATTCCCAAAGTGAACAATAACAAGAACAATAAAATATTTTTGTAGATTTTTCTAAAAGCACTGACTCAATGTCCATAAAAAAATTATGGGACCAGCTATGAGATATGACCTACCAACCAAAAAAAGAATCATCAAAAACAGTTCTAAATTGGCGGAGTAATCGCGTAACAAACATACAAAAAAAAAACATACAGTCGAATGATAACCCCCTTCTTTTGAAGTCGGTTAACAAATAGAACAAATTTCAATTATAGTTTCAGTATTCCTTCGGTAATATTTCTATATTACGAATTAAAAATAACATTTTTCATTTAAATTAATTTCGTTTAACCTCATATTGCACCCATATTACTACACCCTAAGATATGCAAATGTTATTTAAATGTCCTAAATATCATTATAATTGGCTTCAAAAGTAACGTTGGAAACCTGCGTCACATGATCCGTAATAATGAAGGTATTCATGATATTGCAATATTATTAGTGTGCACGCCATTCATAAACGGTAGAGAAAGGCTCGCAGTGGGATGGGGTAGGGAGTCGAGAGGCAAGGGGGCTGGGTTAGGGAGAGCCGGCGGAGGGTTGGGGCGCCTCCCCTTTTATGAATGAGGACGTACGTCACCGGTATCGATTGCCGGCAGCCGGCCGCCAGCGGCCGTGGTGGAGGTTACCGCACAAGGACAGAGTTTAGCGATCAACAGGTGGCCGGTTGACGCACGCCACCGGCTATCTTTCCACTAACTAATTTTTGTCACTTCAGCCAATAACGTCATGCCGATTGATAGCGATAATACCACCCCAGCCGCGTGCACATTTACGCATATCCCTTATCTGTGACAGCATCGCTGGCCTATCAGATAGGCACTTAAACCACCCGTCACTCGAAGATCGCGTGATCGTAAAGTTCAGTAAACCTGAAAAGCAACCTCGTTACTGTGACTATTTGCATACATGATTAGATTAGATGTGGAACAGGAAGGCGTGTTAAGAAGGAGGTGTCAATGTATGCTCAGGCATTACCGTCACACTTCCTATGACGTTACCCGCCCACTGAAGTGGTCTGATTTTCAGAAAATCAGTACTTGAACCCGTTATACCTACTCGGTACATGCACGTAGATTCTACTTGGCGTACAGAACTGAATATCAAAACAATGCTATGTTATGTGTTAGCAGCGACGATTCTATTTTGCTATGGTGAGAATATCACTAATTCATATTATCAAGCAATTGATATTCGATTAATGTGACAGAGATACTTATAATGATTTCCCTAATTCCTTTTTGATCTAGGTACACTACTTTTTGTGATCTATTCAGAAAAACTTATCAGAAAATCACTTTGATATGTTTTCGCAGTTTTCTGAATTCCTGTAGTACTTAATAATTAACAGTGTTCCAAATGTCCCTAATGCCAGCTAAATGGAGTAACGACAATTTTAGAAGCAGTAAAGTGTGTAATAGTTCTTGGTTGTTTTTTTTTTTTTTTTGTTGTTGTTGTACTTGAGAGTTGGCACTACCAGTAATCACACCGAGTAATGACGCTTGTGTGTAGCTTAATTATAATTTATAACTATCAATAATATTAAAAAACGTAGACTGTTGTTATCAATTTATCTTCTCACGGCGGCAGTTGCTTCACTTGTATCAAGCACAAGTCCGATCGTGTGGGGAGTACTGCTACCACCTATTCGACGGAGCAGCCAAATACCAGCTAATACTATATGAGGCTGATTGATTACAACTAGTTGGCAAAACATTTCAAAGCCTCGAGCACCACCTTAAAGTAGCTTGTCTGTCCATTTTCTACCGGATTCATTTCGGTAAGTGTGCGCAATCTCAACCGCAACCTCATTACAACTTCCCCCTTTTACTATAATACAAGTAGGACTGCAAACTACCACCCTTTCCTCGTGGAAATTACAAAAATTCGTACGCAACGAATTGGGTTGACATTTATGATTCGTACTGCCCAAGAATGGAACTCCCTTCCGACCTCCTTGTTTCCTGAGAACTATACAATCTTCAAGGCTAGAGTGAATGGATTTCTTTTAGATCATCGTGTTCCATCCTCGGCAACACCGTCGCTTACCATCAGGCGAGTTGGTGACCAAACGTAGATCTATGCTATATTTAAGAAAATACCTACGAATTGAGTTATATTTAATGAAAACTTCACTATTAGGGTTCACATGATATAGCACCCTATAGATAGGTAGAAATACAGACAAATGAGGAACAACGTATAGGCTTATATACAGTAATACGAGTCTCGTTGATACATTTTGAGTAGGAAACCTCAAAAAAAAGCATTTAAGAAGAAAACAGCTATTTCTTGACGCTTTGTACCGTGACAATACCTGCTAAAATGCTCTTCATGATTGTGTGTCACGCTGCGCACTGATTTTCGCCTCATGGGACGACATTTTCCTAATTTCGTCTGATACTTTAAACTTTGACCTCGCATAGATATATACTTTTCCGCACACCACACTGACGTTGGAAATGCTTTTTACAGTCATAACTATTGGCTCGATCGGAAAGACAGAACAGAACGGATTGGTATTCTTTTTGTAAAAGACAGTAGCAAACAAACAGGCTGGCCATTGGTGGTAAGTCGTCACCGCCGCTTAGAGATAACTGCAACACTAGAAGCGCTAGGATTGCATGACATTTTGTAGAATTTTGGAAAATTTACTTCGGAGGGTAAAACCGCGAGGCGCGGTTAGTGTCCCAATAAAATATTACTATCACTGAATGAAATGATGATGAAAACCCACATTTTTTACACAATTAAAATATTGAATGACGCTCGCAATATTCATGATAATAATCCAAATGTAGTGCACATATTACATTATGGAAAAATGGGAATGGGGCGTAAGGCGCGTGCGTCACTCGGATAATTCCCGTAACGGTGGAGGTGACGGGTGGTGGCGGGTGGCAAAGGAGGCGTGACGTCAGCACCCACTTCCAGGTACTCTCACTCCGGTACTAGCGACCGTTCCAACAAAACACTAGTCTTCAGACTTGAAAATAAGACGTTAATTTTCTTTGAGGTGGAGTCAATACGTAGTTCGAAAACTGATAAACAAAGTTTGTTTTCTCTATAGTCATGGAAAGTGTCAGAGCTTTTAGTTTAAGCCGTTCGAAGGCCCCCGACGTAACCTAACATTTTGTATTATCCGTTACTTTTAGTACTAACGTATTTTGCTACTTTTAGAACGTGAGAACAGATGTCTGTTGAGGTACTTTATGCGTACGTTTTAGTTGCGTTTTTGTGACTTTTGTAAGTAACTTTTTTTTAAGTTTGCAAATTTTATAAGTAAATGAATAGAACGAACGAATATTTAGATATAAAAATGAGAATAGAGTGAAGGTAAATTCCAATAATACGAGGTTTATCAATCGAACTAATCTCCTGAATGATTCCAGAATTACGCAAATGAGATAATGCAACAGTCGTATCGCAAACATACGTAAACCAAACTACGTCCGTACAGACGATTACACAGAATCTATAAATGAAACACGATAAACATTTTCACTTTCCATGGTGTCTGTGGACGTCAGAGTTGGAAACTGTACGGGTAACTAGTTTTTCGAGTACGTAATTATAAGCGTGACAAATGCGTGACGTGCTGGCCTAACGAACCGGTGAACTGTCTCATCCTGAACGTGACGACGCCCTACATTGTTGCGAGATGAGCGTGAGCCATTTCATACCATTCACGTCACTGCGTGTTATTTCGACAAACATCGTTGGTCAAATGCGAGGCGACTGCTACACCAAGGTGCCAAAACAGAAATACATGAATATCTTGACATGCCAATGGTCAAAGAAGAATTACAATATTTCACCAAAAAATCGAACACACGACTGAAATTGCATACCAACAAGCTAGGTTTAGAGCTTACACAGTCCACCAGCAACCATAAAAAATACTAAAGAGACTTTGCGTAGCAGACCTGCAGAAATGAGAGTATAACATATAATATACAAATAAATACTGAATAAACAAATAATACTATGTACTTATAAATACTTAGGTACGATTACATAATAACAATGAAAAATGGTACAGAATATCTAATTAGAGATAAGTGCAACATATTTATATTTTCGTCATTATGAAAATCAGGTCGTCGAGCCGATCATTCTAATAAATTTCAAGTGATCGGCTCGGTTGCCTGAAAATGAAAAATAAGTATTTTGTATTTTTCTACCTAAATCCTATTCGATAAATAGACATTTGTACCTTTGCGGCTACATTATTTTGTATTATGTAGAGCAGTAAGAAGTTGATAACTGTTAAAGGTCGGACATGTGTGTGGCTTAAGTATTTACCAATTATACTCGAAACATTTATATAGGCTAGCAAAAAAATGCATTTAGGTTGGTACACAGTACACACCTATGGCACGCGTTTATGTCTTTTGTTAAGGACTGCATGTGTGATATTAAGGAATTGAATAACGCTTGTACCATTATTATTTTTCCAATTGCAATTTTTCCTTGTGCTAATACTGAACACAAGGAAAAATTCTCAAAAAATTAAGATGGTTTTCGAATTTCAGAAGGTAAGCGCCTCCCAATAATGCTCTAGAAAGTATTTAGTACGTACGAAGACTATGGGTCATATACTTTTCAACTGAACAGTTGAAGAGCTTCTTAGTGAGTCAGTGAAGACGAATGTGAGATAATGTAACATTTGATATAAATAGAAACGGTGGCAACATCGTCACCTAGAATTGCATTCGCAACATAAACCGCGGTATTATTAGACCGCGATCGTGAGAGCTCGCCAAACGACGACCGCAGTCGCACAATGTTCTCTAAAAACTCTAAGTGCTTCGGCAACAGATCTTTTACTTGTATTTTTTTTTTTATAGAGGCTTGCCTTTGTTTGACCAACCCTTATACTCTGTGCTTATAAATAATAATAAAAAATATATTGACCAAAAGTTTTTAAAATTAGACAGTAACAATAATATTGTAAAGCTAGGCATAGGACATACAATGAGATGATTGTTACTCTGTGCTTATACTGATGTTAGGCGACGATGCGTTTTGTAAATCGAGCACACTTGTCTAGAAATAAACCGATTCACTTGTTTCGTGCTGACGGCCGTAACTCAGTAATGGTGAACGTGAAACTGATATCAGAAGCTATAATCCACACATCAGCAAGAGGGTCTTACGACTAACTATTAACGCGGGTTCGAATTAGCGCTGAAAAGCGCAGTTCGGAAAATCACGCGAACGTGAGCCTTAACGCGCCGAGATACGGTTTGTAGTCGCGCGGCTTTTCTCATCACCTTAACAGAATCGCTTAAAACAGGTAGCCGTAAGGCCCCAGTTCGCACAATAAAAATAGAAACAAAGCATCCTGCTCGATTATTAATATTATGTTAACTTCATAACCATAAACCCAAACCCCAACCCATAATCCATAAACAAAATAATTGTTCTGTTGACCCATATTGCACGCATTTATGCTTAATACTCAATAATTTATTGTACATTATGAAAGTCACAATATACAGATTAGAGTTGGTAAGTATTAAAAAGGAGATCGATTTTTCTTTAATTGATTTGTCTTTATGGTACTCTTCTATACTGTATAGTAACATTTTGCGAGCAGTAGGTAGGTATATTTTTAGGTTTTTGACAAATTCATTACCATTTTCTGCCTTTTACCTGTATTGGTAATTTATTATACAAAACTATTTTGTTGGCCATGGTATTTGGGCCGGAGCTATGCATTACTTATTTAGAGGTTGGTACAATCAATTTATGTTTATAGTTACACCTTATTGGATAGTTTCAGATATAGGCTGTTTGTTTCTATAAAGCAAGGCTAACTCCTCACAAATTGCTTTGTGGTATCTACAATAATTTTAGAAGATATTTTGGAGGTATACTTTTTGTAGGACTAATTCGTCCGTCTGGGGAAGTACCACACCATTGCTAGTATTCAACTTTCAAGCAGTAGTGTTTAAACATTAATGTGATCTGGAATAGGCGTTGTTTTTAACCGACTTTAGGAGGAGGTTATCAATTGGACAGCATGTTTTTTTGTATGTTTGTTACGCGATTACTCCACCAATTATCGATTTGATGATTCTTTTTTTGTTTGGTAGGTCATACTTCAGAGGTGGTCCCATATAAATGTTATCGAAATTGGTTCAGCGCTAAATCAACAAAAACAAAAAAAATATACACCTTTAGTCCTTCTTCTGAGATATACACAGATGACGTTTTTTTCCAGAAACATTAGCCAACTAGCCAAAAACAAAGAAGATTGTATATTTGTAAGGAGGCGTCATAATAATTATACATTAATGAAAACTATTTTAACTGATGGAAAGATTACGCAACCGTGACATTTCTGTTAGAAGCTTTCTCATCGTGGGGTCGTTTCAAAAGGTTATCTATTATTTAGTTTAAGTTTGTACATGTATACAGAATTGAAGTAGGTTTGATTAAAAAAAAAACTTATTTAGTTTTTTTTATATACATATTTAACATCTGAGAATAACGAGCGCAGTGTGTGCCGTGCAAGATTTTGAATTGCTAAAGTTCAGAAAGGTGGCACCACAAAAATACAAACTATGGCCAACCACTGCCAAATATATAACACATGAAGTCGGTTAAAAACAGAACATTGTGTTTTGTGACATTCTTTACATCTTGTGATTCTGAACTATTTTAAAATCAGATGATGGAAAAGTCTTTACAGCGTCATATTAATCAAAATAGATAGACATTAATTAAAATTACTTTTCTTTTAAGTGATGTATCATGTATATGATGATAAAGATAAATAAATAAATATTCGGGACATTTTTGCACACATGGTCATCTGACTCCAAACTAAGCAAAGCTTGTGGTGCGGCTGCCAGATACTGATATACATACATATATATTTTTAAATACACATTAACACCCAGATATAGAACAAACACAAGTGTTCATCACATGAATGTTTGTCCTAGGTGGGAATCGCACTAATAGATCGAGGAGATTTTCAACAGTTATCTTATACTAAAGCTCATAGCTCATAGGTAGAAGTCTTAAGTTTATACTCGATGTCAAGCAGGCACAGATACCTACGCTTGTGAAGGTATCCACAGCTAACATTCTATATATAAACCGCATTATGGGAATGAACATTAACAACAAAAATAAGAGAAACGTTTTATTTGTTCAACAATCCGACCGATTTAAAGTTTGTGTCAGGCGTTTACGTATTTAATCTTAGGTTATAGGTTATATTAGTAGGAATTTCTCTTAGTTAAAAGGGAAAGTTTTTATAATTAGCTTTTTAAAAGAAAAACTCTAATAAATCTGGCAAATTATTCAATCACAACTAGTTTGCAATTATATAAATAGTAGAAAGAAGATTTACTGCACGAAAACAAAACAGAACTCATTAAAGATGGTCGTTCTGAATTCATGTAATGAGTCAATTTTGCCATAAGCTTTGTACCAATTCTCACTGTCTAAAGACGAACGTCAAACACCTATGTAGCGGCAATTATAAAACAAACACTTGAGATAGATGGCTACCCACTTGTACCATATTGCAGTTTGTTTGGTCAAGTGTCACTGAACCATAACAAAGTGGAGGCAGCAGACGCGAAACGTAACGTTCCATCCACCACCCACCGTCCACCGGCGCCGGCGCAGCCGTGGGAAGACGCGAATGTTTGTGTACCAACTGTCACTAAGCATGTTCACGATGACATTCACGACACTCAACGTGACACTCCTTGAACATTAGTCAAAGTATATCGCACAGTAGCTTCTGATGGCAACTTTAAGTACCTACCGCTCGAAAATCCGCAGTTTCTTTTCTTGACTCCGATGTGAAAAACAACGATTTCCTGTTTGCGAAAAACAGATGTTATTATACCTACATTTATAAGCGAGTAGCAGAGTCGCGTGACTCCTTACTCAAAGTCTAAACAGATGAAACAATCCAGAAGAAACAAATAGCAGCGCGATCAAAATAGACAACACGTATTCAACCAACTGTCCGAAATAGAACCCGCCTCCGGACTCCGAACCAAAAGTAGTCTTGTTAATAATAGAACGATTCCCGCAGGGACGTTTTCATCTCGTGATTCACCTGCTGAAAACTCGATTGTTCGCATTTTACGTCAATCGGTTGCGTGGTGTTTACGAGCCCGCGCCGCGCGACGACGGCGCGGCGGCGTCAGCTGACGTCCAGGAATAGCCCTGACATCGCGGCCACGCTATGCCGCTTGCGCCCGCGCACCCACAAATAGCGTGCTATAATTAGACGGCGGTGAAATCGTGGGTTTGTTATTTTTCTTTATCGTCGCCCGTTACGCGATAATTGGGTTAGCGCGAGCGATGCATGTGGGCCTGGGCGGGCGTCGGCGTGTCTCGGCCGCTCGGACTTCCACCGGCGAGCATGCGCCATTGTCCTGGAGCCCCGCTTGGCGCCCGCGCACACTGCTCCCACATATACCTACTATTGAATTAATTATATCATACTATCGTCACATAATGCGCAAAAACAAACAAGCTAGTCGCTATCATCTGCCAAATTATGCGAACAGCACACTCCAATTCGCTTGTACCAAAATAATGACAAAAAACAGAAAAGGTCGATAAAAACATCAATAAAATTATTTGTATCTGGCGTGAATCTGAAGCATTTATAAAAGAAAATATAAAAATATTTTATGAAAAATCTAAAGATTTGACTTTCAGTGCTTTTAAGACCGAATTTAAAATATCTCAGGTGCAATGCACTAATGTTAAAGGACAATTCTAACGGTATGGTGGTATATAGTCATGTAGCGGATTACAGCTCAAACTGCATTTTTGTAAGAAACCATTTTTACATAAATAATGTTATAAAAATGCATACCCAAATTAATCTCCAACAGTTCGAATAATCCTCAACCATCATACCTACTCGTCAAATAAAAACCATGATTATCATAAATATCATAACATTTTGAAATGTAAGAATATATTTCTGTAAGGAACCTACAAAAAACTTTGTATGAGTTATTATGGGCCTTGCCAATCTAATTAATAAAATCTTAAATTCTGTGTGTCATTAAATTTTGCACACGTCACGTGTTCCTTAAATAACGTTAAAGAAAAAAAAATTGGATTTTTTAAAAATCATGCTCTAATGGGGTTTATAGGGGATGAAAGTTTGTATGGAAGTTTTTAATTTTTCATTAAAGTTCACGTGGAAGTTGGTACTAAGACTTCTGTTAGGTATAATATGGTATAAGTTAGTTGTATCATCGGGTTTTAGAAACTCATCCCCTAAGGAGGTTAATTAGGGGATTAAATTTTGTATCCCATCACATCATGAGCCAGTAAAAGTCCACTGCTGAACAAAGGCCAAAAAAACAAATTTTGAAGTTCGTAATTGTTTTAAGTAAAAAATATGGAAGTTGGTAGTTAGGTACTTCGACTTTTATTAATAAAAACTGAACAAGTACGAGTAGGACTCGCGGTCTGAGGGTTCCGTTAGATGGACCCCGCAGAGAGCGAGACCAAACAAAAAACAACAACAAAAAAGTTGAAATATTGAAAGACAAACTTAACTTTGTAGTGGACAATAAGGTACTTCCATACATTCCAACTACAAAATCTAATTTTTAATCATATAACTTCAAATTAACTTATAACCCTTTTATTAACTTTCGGATTTATTCCTTTATATGTGCTATGAGACCTTGCCTCTTGACAAATTTCATGATTCTAGGTCAACGGAAAATACTTACCCTATAGGTTTTGATTTCTTTGTGAAATCGCAAAATATGCGACATAAACGGTCATATTATTTGATCGCGTAAACTAACAAGTTTGATTTTTTCACACCTAAAAGAAACCGTAGATTTTGAGTATTCGATATAAATTTCAACTTGATATCTTTACGCGTTCTTGAGAAAAAGGGTCTTGACAGACGGACAGATGGATAGACGGACAACAAAGTGATCCTATAAGAGTTCCGTTTTTTTCCTTTTGAGGTACGTAACCCTAAAAATTTGCTATTTGATGTTATTTATCATCGTTTTTTTGAAAATCCCCTAAGAGGATTAAAAGAGGGATGACAGTTTGAATAGAAATTTGGTCACTTTTTTAAGTTAGAAACGTGGAAATTGCATAGGTCAGGTACTTATGCCAATTTCCTGCCAATGCCTGACCGCGAAAGCCTTAAAAAGTTGGTTGAGAAATTGCTGACACGAAATCCCGTCAGAAAGCGGCTCGTTAAAAACACAGACACTGCTTAGTGCATTACTTAATACCCCCGCATATCCCCATATACGAAAAGATTTTAATAAGGGTGGCATTTAAGGGCAGTAATTCATCTGAGTTTAAAATCTGTAGTTTACTCCAGGTGATTTACTATACGACGATATAAGATTTTATTTATTTTATGGGTACGAGGAATTTTCAGAATTTTTCATGATTTTTCAGCATAGGGACCGTCCATTAATAAGGTGTTTTTTTTTTTGCATTTTTAACCCTCCCCTTGGTGAGTTTTTAGACTAATGTTTGTGTATTGATTGTGATATTTCGTGATTTTTGCTAAACCCCCCCTTTCAAGCCTCACGTGATTAATGGAGGGTCCCATAGGTATTTCTATGTTACAATTATTTAAAACACAATAAGAACCTCCTTAAAAGAAACTTTCTTAAATGGTTGTCAAGGCAAAGCACGGTACATACATTCATCGTAACAAAAAATATATTAATATAGTTGTTAATAATAAACAATAATTAATATATTAATATAGTCGCGCAAAAGACTACTAAAACCATCGACCAAAATAATATTAATGGACGGGCCCAGAAGAAGTGCATTTTTGAAGATTACAAAATGAGCGCCAGCGCTCATTTCGTTTCAGTCGGTCTCTAGCCGTAGGAAGTGCAACACATGACCATTGTTACATGATTACAAAGCATCTGACAAAATTATGCCTTCGTGTGCTTTCCCAAAATGTAGGTAAATACACAACAAAAAACCGCTATTTATGTTTTGTAACAAATGTACTGTAGGTTATAATTAGGTGTTGAAGTACAAGTATAATATGTCCGACGCTTTTGACTCGTTTTTACTGAGTCAATGTTTATGGCCCGTCCATTTATTTTATTTTGGTCGAAGACTAAAACCCTAAAAGAAATATCAATTAAAATAGATTTTTTTTCTGTATTCTAGTATTTTTTGTCTTAAAACATTAAGAATCTTCTTAACTCAAGCTCAAACAACAAACATCAAACCACCAAACAACAAACTCACAAACATCAAACAAGAAACAACCAACAAAACAAACACAAACAAACAAACATACATCTTACATCAAACTCTTTAATTTCTATAAAGTTTAGCCACCAATAGTTTGTTGTAACTTAATCAAAGGTTGTAATTTGATGGTTAATAAAAAAAAATAACCATATAATATAATGACTGTACCACATATCGTATGTGGTAGATGGTGGATGACATCGCCGATTACTTCTTCTTTTTTTTAGCATAATCCAAATTTTTTCTTTCATTTAAATCATGTGTTGGATCATGCATATTCATTCATGTGTTGATTCATAGATTTGTTCACACTCGGTAAAATGTTTTATTGAGTTTTTTTTAGGTGTTTGAATTACAAGGATAATATAGGTATAGCGCTATTCTTTTATTACGATCACTTTGACAACTTTTTCAGTGGGGAAATGTTGGTTAATTTATAAGAAGAATAACATAGTTTAGCCCAGCCTATAACGTTCACCCCAAATCGTTTTACATAATAATAGGACAGTCCCTAACTTCTACAGTTATGAACTAAAGTATAATTGGAACAATTTATATATTTTATTCATATAAAAATAAATCTCCACTGATATTACTTGACCTACGAAGCTGAAATTTAGCAGGTAGATTCTTTAAGGGTTATATAGAGGTCCGCTAAGAAATAATTTTGTGAAAGGGCCGAATTAAGGGAGGTAAATGGAGGTTGAAAATGTATATGAAAGTACGCTTACGAAGTCGCTGGCAGCAGCTAGTCCAATATAATTTGGTACAATAATTTTATTATCTCAAGATCTAGAGTTAAAAAAAACATGACTATCAATTTTTTGGATAGCGATGTGCGGGGTCCCATTACATTGATCATCGATTCTATAGTCATATAATATTGCATAACACTAATTAATGTAGCTGATGTTACAAAATCTATATCTATACTAATATTATAAAGAGGAAAGATTTGATTGTTTGTTTGTTTGTTTGTTGAAATAGGCACCGAAACTACAGAACCGATTTTAAAAATTCTTTCACTGTTGGGAAGCCACACTATCCCTGGGTGACATAGACTATAATCTATACCCGTGCGAAGCTGGGGCGGACCGCTAGTAATATATAAAAGCGAAATTCATCTACTCACTTACTCATTCGCTCATTAATCACGAAATCTCGAAAAACACTTGACCTACGAAGCTGAAATTTGGCAGGTAGATTCCTTATGGGGTATAGAGATCCGCTAAGAAAGGATGTTGCGAAAGTGCCGAATTAAGGAGGATAAAAGAAGGTTGAAAGTTTATATGAAAGTCTACGCGTACGAAGTCGCAGGCAACGGCTAGTAAAATTATATTTATTTCTTTCTAAATAACTTTTTTTTAATAAAAAGACTTAAAATTATTAATATCTCACGTAAATAGCAAATCCGACGAACTTCTGTTGAGCATCCCGTAAAAATATCTACGGAACCATACCATATACATGTGTCGATGTGCATTTGAATACTTATTTGTGTTAGTTCGTATGTAGGTACGTATGTTTATTTTAAAGGGCCACAATGCCAGTTAAAACTAAGTATACTCTCCAGACGCATCCAAATTCACTCAACGTTCGAGTAGGTTCCACAACCTACAATCTGATAGCGAACCGATGCTTCAGGTATGAAGCCCGAATGAGGGACATATCCCTTGATCTTGTGTAAGGTTCAGGTCGCACCCACTCGCAAAGCCTACGCCGACCTAATCACAATCTGCGAGTAACAACCAATTAGTATCTCGTAGGCATCGTTAGCACGTGCGCTGCTAATGATTGCCTTATTAGAATATAAGGAGATTGATGGGCAAGTTGCTTAATTTGGAATAAATATGGTTGTTAAAACTAGATCCATTAATTATCATATTAAACATGTCGAGTCAAATAAAGAAGCTAAAATATAAAGAGCACGAACGGCAAAACTGGTCAAATCACATTATGTAATCGTATAGTAAAGTTCAGAACCTCTGCTAGTAAGTACCTTGGTAAAGTAGGTAGATAGTGTTCGACAAACTACAGATACAATTCGTACTTTATCCGAATTTGCAATACCTTTAATGCTAAGTATACCGAGCATGTTGACTTATTTACCGCTAAAAGGAATTTCTTCAAACAGTATGCATGTGCCGCTTTCTTCGAAACTAGTACATAAACCATTACTAATTTTCTACATTATTTTTTATTACTATTATAAACCTCGGTGGGCTGATGTGGCTTCTTTTCATGTATTATATCAATGTAATTATGTATACATAGTAATTACCGTTTAGCTATTATTTTTACATCTCTGTCTTAGGATCTGGACCGTAAACATCTTTCGATTTTATAAGTGAAAACTTTTTATGGCTTTTGTCTACTATCTATCTACTATAATTAGTTAGTTTCAGCTGTTTGTTTTCCGAATAGTGTAAAAATAAAAAATAAAATAAAATAAAATAAGGCCTATACCTAATACCTACATGTTTTTTTTAAACAAAAGATAACGTACCTACATAAAACTGTAACTAATAAAACTAAACAACCTAGAGTACGATAACAAACCGTAGAGAATAGATCGGTCACAACAAAAACTCTACGGAAGTTCATAACTCAACGGCAGCAAGAGAGCAATATGTTTTTGTGGTAGAGACACGGGGCGCTAGCGGCTAGCGGTCAGGTTGAAGGCTCGCGGAGGCTTCAGTCTCGGCTCGCGGCACGCGCCAGAGCAGGCGCCCCACCCGGGGGGGGCGGCGCGGGCGGTGGGCGGCGCCGGGCGGTGACGTCAGTCGAGGGGGGGGGCAGTAAGGCGCGCGATTGGCGGAGATGCGCGCGCCGCTACCGAATATGGGACCGCGGCTCCATTGATAAAACTGCGGTGCGGGGTCGCGCGGCGCCAGTCCTCTTCGCACAGGCCGCGTGAGAGGCCGTTTCCACGCTGGCGTTGTTCGTGATACCGTTCGCCCAGTGGGCCGAGGAGCAGGTGGTCCCGGACGGGATGGGCACGGACGCGGAGCCCCCGACCGGGCCGCACCTGCTCTCGCTCGCCGACATGGGCGCGCTAGGGTTCGAGTGTGCGCTCAAGCCGGTGCCGGCGCCCGCCCCAGGGTCCATGCCGGCCGACCTCAACACGCCGGTCACCACCTCCGACCTGCCCGCCTTCTTCCCCAACCTGCTGGAGCCTCCGCTGATATCAGGTGCGAGTCTACCCGTACCGTACCGACATCCTCAGCCCTCTGGCCGAGAACATCGTAAATAAAGAATGCCGATTATTCGCGTGCTTCGATGTCCTTCAGTGTTTAAAAACGTAGATCTTTCGTATCCACGACTGCGAGACGACCGCGAAGTGATAGGGGTTGACGTGGCATCATACTCTCAGTGCTCTCAGTGAAATGGAAAGTTCACCCGGTGTCATATGGTCGGATCGATACGCGGACCTGAATGAAGCTTCCATTGTGGAGTGGCCGTCTTCCCGCCCGCGACTTGTGCTCTATTAGTGTTTGTTCATTCTCCAAATGTTAGAATATCTTCGAAACTGGTAAATATACGAGTATATAGACTACGTAGCAATTGAGCATTATTTTAGGTGAAACGTGACATTAATAAAATGAAAAGTATTAGAAATTCTGTTTTTTTTTTGTTCTTTTCTGCGGGAAATTCACAACACCGGTTATTTTTTTTTGCATAAATGGTGTAATTCAGTATTTTTTTATGAATTATTTTGGTTTATAGTTTATAATGGTACCTACCTACTAAATCATTTATTCAAATATTATTATGTGCGTGCAAATGAAGTTTCTCTGCTACCACGGAATATTTAAAGGCTTCAATTATATATTTTTTTACTTTACGCTGAACTTCAATTATTAACAAAATTATTTTGGTGATTACTTTTTGAATGATTTTATTATCATAAATGTTTTTTTTATGTTTTGGTCATTCCAGCTTTCTTTTTAAAGTATATTTTCTTTATTCTAAGTATAGGTATACCTAATTAGAATAAAGAAAACTAAATTTTTAAACAATTACTGGCAACCTTAATTCATAGTTAATAGAGATCCCTACTGAACTCTCAATATTGTGTTTTCCTTCTTTTTTTCTGAATTAAAAAGCTCGATTATAAATTTTTCTCTAGATTACAAAAACTTCCACATATAGGTACAACATTTCAAGATTTTCTCACCGTTGTTTATTTGTCTGGAAAGAAACGCGCACACGTCATAAATTAAGCAGTCGTCATACAAATTGAACCAAACTTGTGATATGAACATCAAAACAAGATAAAAAAATATCAATTTCAATTGAATGTAAACAAAGCATTAAAGTATAAAACAATGTGTCGAATGGAGGCCTCTGGTCCTCTGGTGGCCGCGATACGCGCAAGATAGCCGGCTATCGACTTCCGACGGACTTATCGCCGCGCCTTCCGCTGACATGCTATTCAAACGCGCAAAAAATCTAATATTTATCTAATTAACGCGTATAGGTACACATTCCTAAATATTCACGGTCGTATCTCGAAAAAAATACATAATTTACAGTAAATCCGAAAATAATAATTACGTCCCGGAATAATTTAGCAAATCACAGAATCAGATATATTTTTTTTTAAACATATTTATCAAATTAGGATAAAGCTTTGCTTACGTAGTATATTTTGTTGTTGCAGGCTCGCTTCCCGGCGATGAGCTGTCGCTGGGATGCTCCCCGCGGCGGCACAAGCACGAGTCGTCGCTGTCGCCGGGCGCACGCGCTGAGGACGCCAGCAACGCGTCCAGCGCGAGCGCTTCGTTATACGGGCCGGTGGGCGGCGGCGGCGGCGCCAAGCGCGCGCCTTCTCCGCCGCTGCAGTGGCTGCTGCCGCCAGGACCCGGGCCCGGCGCAGTAGACAAGTACTTCCAGCAGGAGTACGAGGAGCGCGTCGAGCTCCTGCCGCCCGAATACTGCGCGCCGCCGCCCGCCCCCGGCCAGTGCGCGCCTCCGCAGCACTGCGAGTACCGCGCGCCGCCACCGCACCACCAACACCACTCGTGGGAGGCCCACGAGTACGCACCGCCGCCGCAGCCCACGCCAGGACCCTCGGGCCTAGCTAAGCGCGAGTACGCGAGCCCCGGCGTGGGCCCGAGCGCGCCGGGCCCCGACCGGCCCGTGCAGCTCGCAGAGTACAACCCCTCCACGAGCAAGGGACACGAGATCCTCTCGCAGGTATACCAGCAGACCGCACAGCCACTGCGGTTGGTGGCGGTGAAGCCGCGGAAGTACCCCAACCGGCCGAGCAAGACGCCGGTGCACGAGCGGCCGTACGCGTGCCCCGTGGACGGGTGCGACCGGCGGTTCTCGCGCTCCGACGAGCTCACGCGGCACATCAGAATCCACACGGGCCAGAAACCGTTTCAGTGTCGTATCTGCATGCGCTCCTTCAGCCGGTCGGACCACCTCACGACGCATGTGCGCACGCACACCGGCGAAAAGCCGTTCGCGTGCGACGTCTGCGGCAGGAAGTTCGCGCGTTCCGACGAGAAAAAGCGACATGCCAAAGTGCACCTCAAGCAGCGCCTGAAACGCGAGCGCGGCGGCGGCAACGGCGGCGGCCCGTCGCACCATCACGAGCCGCACTCGCACGCGCCGCTCTAGCAGCGTACCGAGTCGAGCCTGCGCGGTGAATCCACCACGTCGGACGACACTTCGGACTCATGAACTTTTATGTGTTTCATGTTGAAGTTATCGAATAATTTCATCGTATAAGTGTAAATGAATTGTCTTTAACGAAGCTTTATTAACTCTACATTTTGTAAATTCACTGAAATTTATAATATATAATATCTTTTTATACATATTTGTAATAACTACGGTAAAATCGATCTATTCGATGTATTTATTTAATTAAATAGGTTAATTGAAGGAACTCGACTGGGATCAAACTATAGCATGAGGCCTAATGTAGGTATGTGTCGGTATATTACTGCATAGAAGGCGCCCGGCGCGTGTTGATCGCGACGCGGCGTCGGGTCGGTAGATAGCTAGATCGCACGTCGTGAGTCGCACCACACTGTGAACACATATCTTTCTGTCCGAGGCGGCATCGGCAGTCCACAGCTAAGCTGGCAGTTGATCTCCTCGCATAGATATCGATTAGTGCAAATTTATACTAGTGAGTGTCGCCTACTGTTGAGACGTCGACGGAGTATTCTCGGTGCCAGAGTAAAACTTTCCCTTCGTAACGATGCTAATGTAAATCTTGTGATCAAGAGCCACGAAGGTAGAACTTCGTAGACTACAAATAGTGTTTTATTTAATTCTTATTCTTGAAAAAACTAACGTGAAACTGTGCCATTAATTTAACTTTAAAGCGTGCCACTGCAATTTTTAATTTACTAGTTATGTACTAAGTATAACACGACTGCTGAATACGTGATAACTTTAATTATTTCGTTAAACTATATTTCTAGTCGAATATTATTGTAATATTAATGTGAGAATGTCGACTATTATGTATGTTTCTTTAAGATATGTACTGTAACTAATATTCTAATTTATTTTCGACAGCTGCTGTCATCGTTTTCTCTTGCTCAAAGGTTTTAATTTAACTAAATTTGCTCAATTCTGCTTTTTAGTTGGAATAGCTCTACCGCGGTTCGTATACTAAACTGCTAACTCCTTTCGTACCTCATTTCTATATGTCTCTCTCTCTGTCTGTCTGTCTCGCCTCACCTTTTCAATGATTTCACTCGTGACTATTTCCCAGTGGCATATATTTTTATAACGTACGTATTATTAAAATAGACTAATATAAATCTAGTAAAAAAAATAGTAATAGCATTAAATTATGATCTCTTAATAATTATTAATTATTTTCAAATGTAGCAAGGGCTCCTTATTTATAATACTCATAAGTTGGAGTAGATATATGTAATTACACGTAAGAATTCATTTTATAAGATTTCGATAGGTACTGTTATGACAAACTTATGCAATTTAAAAAAAAACAGGTGATCTGTCACTTAGCATTGAAACGTTTACAGCTTTTTATAAACATTGTTATGGGTTGTGTAAAGTTAATGTTACGTTCGTTTTGTAACCCACGTTTGGAAATTGTCGAAAGGAGGTCAATATTATTGGACAGTTCCTTCCAAAATGTTCACCTCTTTCAATGATAATTATAGATTGTTCTGTGTACAGACAAATGCACAAAAACATACTTTTGTCATGTACTAAATTGTAAATTTTAGAAAGATTTTCCAAAATTGCCTTCAAAGTGGAAAATCACTAAGTATTTTTCATACGTTTTAGGTACAGTTTTTACGAGAGTACTTCTAATACAATTTTCATTATCATCTTAGATTTAAGAGTTCATATCTGGATGGATATAGTGAGAGCACTAACGATACATAGTACAGCAGTGTTTTACAAAACAAGCAGGGAATTCACAACAGGGTGGGACTTTCAAAAAGACGGTCTTTTTGAATATAAGATTTCGGACAATAATGTTAGAAACTGTTACGGCTACAAACAAATCCCAAACGAGTAGAAGCGGTATATTTTTTCTATGATACAAGCATTGATTGCACAAAAGAGTAAAAGACGATGTCTTATTGATGTTCCGTTGGCAATTATTTAGTCGCGAGCCTCGATATGTGATGTCACTCGCGCACGGGCCAGTGCTGCGCGTGCGCACTCGGCCCTGCGGTTATGTTTAATGAGAATGTGGTGAACACGTTTATAATGTTTTTAATGTTATAGAAGAGACGAAGTCTCCGATAGACAAGGCTAGAAGTAGATAGGATATAATAATGCGTATTCATGTTAAACAATCGAGTGACAATTGAAACGGAAAAGACTAAAATTCTTACACAGTTTACGGAATGTTGCATCTCGTTAACGTTATTGATATACGATTTTCTACATGTTACTCGGCCGCTGTACGCCGCCGCACGCGCATCTTTTACATAGTGACCTTGTATTGGACATCCCTGTTATAGATAGGACGACTATGAACATTTCGCGGTATATATATATATAGGTCACACGAACGAATTCTAACTTTATAAAGTTCACCTAAACTGAATAGGTAGGTACGTACGAATTCTTAATGAATTTTGTGTAGTTATGGTTATCATTTAAGCTATTTTATGTATTTCACCAGAGTGAAAGATGTTGTTGATGTTCTAAAATAAATATAATTTTAAGTAGGTATTGTTAAATCTCACTAATTTTTACTAAATTCTATTTAAATAATATATTTGTAAATACACTCTGACTAAATTTGGATTTAATGTGTATATAAGAGAAAAGAAATTTTTATTTAATATGAATCCACCTAAGGTGTGAAAATACAAATTGTTGAAAACTGATCTCCGCATTTTAAATTTCCCTAACCTTTTGTCCACACAGCGTAGATAAAAATTTACTACGAAGTACCACAAAAAACCTAATAGAAACAAGTAGATACGATTAGGCAGATATCATCATTTCAGCCGTAGGACGTCCACTGCTGGACATAGGCCTCCCCCATCGATCTCCAAAAGGGCCGGTTGGAAGCGGCCTGCATCCAGCGTTTCCCTGCGGTCTCTTTTAGGTCGTCTGTCCATCTTGTGGGTGGACGTCCTACGCTGCGCTTGCCAGTCCGTGGTCTCCATTCCAGAACCTTTCGGCCCCATCGGCCATCTGTTCTGCGTGATATGTGCCCTGCCCACTGCCATTTCAACTTACTAATCCGGTGGGCTATGTCGGTGACTTTCGTTCGTCTACGGATCTCCTCATTTCGGATTCGATCTCGTAGAGAAACCCCGAGCATAGCCCTCTCCATAGCTCGTTGTGCGACTTTGAGCTTGCTTATGAGGCCCATAGTGAGAGACCACGTTTCAGTGCCGATTAGGCAGATATACCTACCATTGAAACTAAAACTGGTTTATAGTTACCAATGATATAGTTTTAGTTTATAGTCTGCGTGCTTCATCTTCGACCACATTGTCGCTTACCAACAGGCGATATGGTGGTCAAACGCGAAATTATTCGCGATAAAAAAAAGATAATATTCCAGATTGCTCATTAGAGCATTTTCCTAAAAGTATTTGAAATTAAAATATCTAACTCTAAGCAACACAGTCAGTAGGTATATGGCTTAGAACAGAACAAATTTATCTAAATACAATTCATAAGCACTAATGTGCCTATTGTGAGGCATGGCCCATAAATATGAAACGCCTATATTTCGTTGCCCAACTATTTACATAATTTATCATAAGAAGATTGAATAACTAGTACGAGTACATACTATTGTGTATCTTAGCTAATATTACACCTCTGAAGACCTGAGCTCACTATTTCTTTTATTCAAATTGAACGCATGGATGTTTATTGATTCAATTTAACATTTTATTTGATTAGGTCTATTTAATACTCTCTTTTCATAAAATAACAATGTTGATATTTTTTTATTATTTAAAACCGTCTTTAATAGAAGTGGGTGAAATTCGAAAACGAGTTTCACCTCCTAATTTTTTTACCCTCAGAGATGTTTTTTCTTTTCTAATTTAAATAGACCGCTCTAGTATACCGCCAATTCATTAACAAACGGATCGGCGCCGATATCGCATAACATACAAACAAATAATAAACAGTCGTATTGAGAACATCCTTTCTTTAAACGATATGTTTGAATTGCAATATTAAAATATTTTACTAAAACTATAATAAATTATGTTGTCCATCTTCCATTTAAATTGTTTTTGTTTACCGAAAATATTGGCCATAGTATAGTACTGTTTTACTCAAGTTTTTCCTACAAGTAAAAAGACACAATTTTTACCGTAAAATAAAATAAACATAAAAGTATAAAATACCAGTTTATATACAACAAAACACAAAATACAAACAGTCACTATAATCAAAGGCATGGAATTTCACTATAAAATATATAGACGAATGTATCTATAAGTAAGTATAAACTGAAACGTATTCTCTGATTTAGTCCAGAGCTGAACCATATTTTACAAACTTTTATTTAACTTGTAATGTTTGTTAGTTTGTTTTGCTCAAATCTTGCAAGCTGAATTAGAACCAGTTTCCCCTTACCGATTTTGCTGAAATTCTGAAATTTTGTTTAAACATTAAGTTCTGGAGACAATACAATATGCAATGCCCAATATTGTATTATTTTCATAATGACCTACAAAATAAAAAAGTTTAAATAAAAATTAAAAGCATCATTATAATAAAAGCTTGTTTTTTTTTGTTTTTTTTTTAAATATATTAGCTTTTTACGCTGCTACTATACCTAGTCTGCTTCTCCATTTTCCGGCCTCGTCCGTCGAAATTTAGTTTTGCGTTTGCAATGCAAACTCAGATTCGGAAAAGTGAGGTGCATAATCAGTATAAAGTCGAATCTTCAAGTTGGATAAGGTATTTCATATCATATTCTCTTAATCAAGTCTTTTTTTTTTTATGTGTACGTACACCCTTGCTGTAGGTATTTACATAAAAATAACCTAAGGTGGTAACGCAGCGTTTAATTTTCTCACAACTTCCAGCAAAGTAACAGTAGGTAGTCCCACAGAAAAGAAAAGTATTTTTTTTTTTCTTTTCTGTTCTTAGTCCGATCCGTTTTTTGACAGATACCGCCGGGCGTGGGAGCAATGGAATTGTGGTCTCTTTTTGTCAACTCGATGATAAAAGATTGTCCAGTTTGAGTAAATGTTGGGAAACTTTTATTCAACAAACGCCACCACGCGAGACACCTATGATCAGTTTATGGAAGTGCTACGCCAAATCGACGATCTCAACACAACGACTCATAACCAGTTAACATTTGTGTTGTAGGAGTGAGAGAGCTTACTTTGAGCTTTTTTTTTTTGGGTTATGTTGTTCATCCAACACGAGATAGAGGGCGCTATAATATACAGATTCACTCGAAACATAGCAGTAACATTGCAAACAAAGTTCCCTTTACAAGCGAGTGATGGAGCTACCACCGTATTATCTGAACTGAACTGACAACCACCTGTCAGATTTTTATAGTTATCTCATTTGGCCACCTCCAGCCACTGCCAGATAAATTGAGTGCACTCATGATAATAATAAATATTCCGCCAGGTATGGCATTCCGAGACACAAAGGTCACGTGGGTGACACAAGCGTACGTCAGCGACGCTGTATGTATTACCAGTAGCATGAAATCATAACTCCCCAATCTCCGTGTATTGATAAAGTGTTGATAAAACTGTGTGGTTTTGATTTAAACAATATGTTTAATTCTATAATAAATTCGCGTTTAACTTGAATTGGTTCGCTTGAGCAGACAATCAAAATGACAATTTGAATGCTAGTATATTTTATTTAAGATATTATTTACTATTTTGTTCCCAATTTCTGTGTTTGTTGCAATGAAGTGGCAACTGGACAGTGACGTAGGCATGTGTTACTCTCGGAATGCCAGACCTTATTTTATTGGATCATAGGTGCATGTACCGCGTCTGAGCCTAGTACAATCGACGTACTCTAAGTTACGTTTTAGATGTCCAACTATGTAACCAAACATGGCGGACAGGCAACCAATGATAAACCACTAACGAGAAAATACAGAGGCGTCATTGCTTTGATCGAAAAGCGTCATATTAGTTACATACCTAGTTGGACAAATAAACGTCTGTGCAAGTGCAAAATGTGCAAACGTAATATTAAGGGATAATTAAAGAGTGATAAAAAAGAGGCCTATGCCCAGCAGTGGGCCATTGAGTGGGTATGAGTATTGAGAACCGCTGATGGTGTAAAAAGTGTCACTAAATCAAGGAATACGTTTCATATTACGCTAAAATACAATAAATAATAATAATCTACTTAAAGTTTAAAATAACAACAACAGATATATTTTAGTACCTACAAATCAACTCTGTGAAACCGATAAAAAATTAACAACAATACTACTTATTATAGTAGTCATTAATTTGGGATTTTCATTCCTGGGGCCTGACGGCTACTTCTTAACGCGGGCCCGAAACAGCGCAGTGCGAAAAATCACGCGAACGTCAACCTTAACGCGCCGAGATACGGTTTACGGTCGCGCAACTGTTCGCATCACATAAACAGAATCGCTAAAAACAGGTAGCCGTAAGGCCCGTTTCTATGATACTATTTATACCTACATTATTAGGTATTACATCGAGTGTATATCGACGGACGTATTCGAGAATATCGTTGTACTCATCATTATATACAACTTTTACTACGGGACCAATCAAGAAATCGCGAGAAAAATCAGCTGTTCCATACATTTCATTGACTGTTGACATCGATCTATATGTACTACGTACATTTCTATAGAACAACTAGAACAACTGGGTTTTTTTCGCAATTTCTCGGTTAGTCCCGTAGTAAAAGTTGTTCTTAATGATGAGTACAACGATATCCTCGAATATGTCCGTCGTCTAGAGATATATCCGGTATATAATTTTTATGTTTATTCTTGCGTTATATTGGTGAATATGCTCAAGATCTTCGAATCTAAAACTGTTCGCCCGTCCATTGCATCTACGCTATATCCCTTGCATAAATTAGGGGCGCACAGTTTTAACTTGAAAGATTTCTAATATAGGTACTTACTAAAGTGTAAAAATATTTTTCTATTTTACATAAATATATTAATAACAACTATATCTATTATTCAAGCATTACATGATGGAAACTATTAGAATAATTTATTTTGAAAATTGGAATAAGTTAAAAATATCGTAATATTTTCTTATGAACTAAATTATGGCCAAAACTGGCAACCTTTTTATACTGGGTGACTGGTTAGACCGTGGAAATAATCGGGTATATCATGATTGTTTTATAATTTGAATTTTTTAATAGTGTAGAATTTGTAACATAATTATGGACTATGTCTGAAATAAAATGATTATTATTATTATATTATTATTCTCATCATCATGAACAACTTTTACTACGAGATCAAACACGATATCTCGAAAAAAAACTGCTGTTCCATAAAAAAAATTCATTGACACTACGAAATGTTTGGAACAACTGATTTATCTACGCGATTTCAGGGTTGGTCCCATAGCAAAAGTTGACAATAATTATTATTTTCATTATTTAACCAACCAGTATAACTGCAGGCTGTCACTAAAGCTAATATATAATTTTATTACACAACCAAAAACGAGTTTCGAGGAACCAATCTCCGAAGAAGAACAAAAAATAAAGCATGAACACTTTGGTGAATTTCTCGCAGACTACAAATCAAGATCTTCTCAAGGGCCGGTTACCTATTTTTTTTAATTATTATATGTCCGCCATACGTAAAGTTTCAATTTATTCTAACAGGCAATAACATACCATTGTTTTTTATATATTGTTTGTTGTGTAGCTCTACGGACTCCGAGGTCCGTGCCCTTTGTCAACTTATACAATTTATTTTGTCAACTATTTATTGCTAATACAACATAAAACCATCGAGATACAATTCCTATAGTTACAATCTCTCAGTGAAAACAGTCAAAAACGTCGGAGCGTCATTGTACACACATTGTATCAATTATATAGTTCACAATGCCACATTTATTCCAATTTAGATGTTGTGTCGCTTGCATAGTGTTCAACGTTAGTTGGCCGCTATGTCATCGTAGCTCTGACATCGTGCGGCGTTGCTGTCGGATCGCGGTTACCTTGTAACCAACCAATAAGTTTGCGCAATTCGTAGCGTGCGCCGAGTTATGGTATGGACATTTTTTTGACACGATTGTGACTCTATATTTATTGTATCTCGATGCATAAAACTAGTGACTTTACATTTATACAGCATACGATTTTGTTTTGTAGCTCGCGAGAAATTAACTTTACTTATGATTTAAAATCATGAATTCTGAGCATAGATGTAACGAAATGTAGCATAGCAACAAAATAGCCAGATCATAGTAGATTTTACAGTTTTTTGTAAAAACTAGCTAGCTAACTTAAAAAACTAAGGTCAAGGTAACATTAAATACATCAGAAATATTGTACCTACTATGCATAGAACAAAATACTTTTTCATTACTCAAACTCGGAAAGTAGGTCTGAAGTTGCCTGAGGAGCGGGTTGAAAGTTATACATTTCAGCCCTAGGGAGAATAACTTTCAACTGACAGTGACAGTTGACAACTGACAGGCACTCAAATTATAAAAAAAAAACTAGTTCTATTTTCACATTTGTATTGAACCATGTTCCAACTTTTTTTTCTCCTCTGTGGATTATGTTCCCGCACTTCTCGTGCATTTGCCAGTGTCAGGATGTTCAAAAAAAGTAGGCGGGAATCCGATCTTCTTTGTAGAGTTTTGTTTATACTTCCGTATAGCAGATTTGTATTAACACAATATCATTCACCTATATAGTTCCAGTTCATATCGTTCACCTGTGAGCACGGACGCTGCAAAGTGTTCGAGACGTCAGGAATTAATAATAGCGAAACCTATTACATCATGACATTTCTTTGTTTACATCTTTACTAAGAATTTATGATTTTTAACCATAGTGTGTGTGTACTACATTTAAGCAAAGAGGTACTAATTTGTCAATATGTATGGGAACTGACTCGTAACAAGCACCCAAGTCGTATCAGTCTTAATTTTTTGTACAAAAAAGTCTTCGCATTTTTGTTCACAGCGTTTAAATAAGCCATTTAAAAATAACCCAAAAAATACATATAGTGCCTATATATTATATTTGAAGCAGTGTTTATCTATATTTATAAAAAGCGTAATACACTCACTGACTACTCAGTGACTCATCACTAAATCTTGAAAACTACTTGACCTACCAAGCTGATATTTTTTCAGGTAGATAAAAAAGGGGTAAGGGTTATAAAGGTCTGCTAAGATTTTTCGAAAGGGCCGAATTAAAGAGTGCAAATCGAAGTTGAAAATTTATATGAAAGTCTACGCGTACGAAGTCGCGGGCAACAGCTAGTTTGCTATAAGTATCAAAAAATTTAAGATGCTATACATCGACGAAGAAGCATAGTCTATGTCGATGCCATACTTTAAGGTGGTACCATTCACCTGTGCCCAGAAATTCAAATTCCAATCAGTTTTTTGTCTGTAAATAATCATATTATACTGTAGTTTTTTTTTCCTTTTAGCTAGGCCGAGTAATTCTTGTAAATGATCTCAGAGTTTGCAGTAATCGATGATTATTCTCTACACTATGATTTAAAACAATTTATCTGTAATGTTTCTTATTACTTACATTTGTGGATAAACTTATTTTACGGTGAAGGACAAAAAACTGTTTGAAGTATGAATTGCCAGCCATAAATGGAAGGTACCACGTTAACTAGGAAGATTTAATTTTGGCGCTGAGTAGTTTAGAAAGAAAAATGTGGCATTACGAAATTTCATTTTAAGTTATACCCTGCCTACTATATATACCTACTTATACTATACATTGTCGAATTACATAGGCTTTTTTATGACTTGTAATTTAGTTTTCTCTCATTCATAGCTAGTCTGCACACTGGCGCTTTACTGGCCGTCATAACACTCGTAAACAATTAATAATTTAAAACACGCACTGAAATCAATTTAGTTCAGTTAAAACATAACGCAAACTTCAGAGTTTCACGAGAAATAAGAATAAAAGAAACCACCAGAATGTACCTGTATTTCTTGCTTTTTCTTTTCAGCTTTTTGCTAAATAATGTAATAAATCTTCAAAATTCTGGTGAAAATTCTCTAACAGGTTTCTCAAGGAGGCTTTCAGCAAGAGTTAGCTCGTATTAGTCTTAGGGACTTGAGGGACTTTAGGCCAGACACAAGTACAGGGTTCGCTGTGGTGGTACTCTACTTTAGACTGGTAAAGTTTAGAATTGTGACAAATCTCGATGATATTTCTCGAGTCAACTTCTCGCAACATTCAGTAGCCGGCCTAAAGCGTATTTATCAAGTAACGCAAAGTGTACACTCACATACAATGTGATCAGGACTTAGACCGAACAAGTACACAGTGGTCGCTGCGTTGGTCTCCTTTAATACTCCTCTGCTTTAGCCTGTTGAAGTTTAGAGTTGTGACAAATCTCGACGACATTTCTCGAATCAACTTCTCGCAGCATTCTGTAGCCGGCCTAATGCGTATATATCAAGTAACGCAATGGGTCCACTCACACACACGCGAGACGTGGACCGGACAGAAGCAGAGTGGTCGCTACGTGGTCTCCTCGTAATGCTCCTCTACTTTAGCCAGGTTTGGTTCAGATTCTGAGCGGCGCTTTAGTCCATCCGCGTCGGGGGATAATGGTCGCTCGGTTACTTCCGCTTCCATCTCCGAGCTAGCCGCTTTGATGTCCGGAGCGCTTCGGCTCACGTCCACCTGTTAACGCCATTTATTAGATACCAGATGCATCGCGCTGTCTCACATGCTATCCTACAGGATCTGTATAATTTTCAGAGATATCATAATCAGCCGTTTAATAGTCCACTGCTGGACTTTGAGCCTATCCCCGAAAGGGTGATTGGACCATATCCACCACGCTGACCCAGTTGCGGGTTGGTGAATTCACATACGCCATTGAATTTCTTCTCCGTACGAATGCAGGTTTCCTCACGATGTTTTCCTTCACCGAAAAGCCAGTGGTAGCCAATATGGGAGACCGCTAGACTTGAAAGCGTTTCAGAGATACGTACCCTGTAATTATGTATTACCTGGTTGTAAGCTACTTTCATACCAAATATCAAGCAAACCCGTCACAGAATAGGATACATCGGAATCCGATGTATCCTATTCTGTGACTACTTTTTATCCGTGTGGCTACTTTTTATCCGTGAAACATTATTAATTCCTTATCCTACAGGAATTAATAATGTTTCACGGATCTTATGGATAAAATGAGCACAACGGCTACTTTATATCCCTGAAACATTATTAATTCCTTATCCTACAGGAATTAATAATGTTTCACGGATCTTATGGATAAAATGAGCACAACGGCTACTTTTTATCCGTGAAACATTATTAATTCCTTATCCTACAGGAATTAATAATGTTTCACGGATCTTATGGATAAAATGAGCACAACGGCTACTTTATATCCCTGAAACATTATTAATTCCTTATCCTACAGGAATTAATAATGTTTCACGGATCTTATGGATAAAATGAGCACAACGGCTACTTTTTATCCGTGAAACATTATTAATTCCTTATCCTACAGGAATTAATAATGTTTCACGGATCTTATGGATAAAATGAGCACAACAGCTACTTTTTATTCCTGAAACATTATTAATTCCTGTAGGATATCTCTCTAAATCCCGGCAAAAGATTCATGTAAGAAAAGTAAAAAAAAAAAATTACGTATTATTACGCAGCATTATTACGTATTTAGTACGGTCTATCTCGCCCTTCAAAATACTTACCTATCGTCTTTTTAAAGTTTCAAATTAACTTTAAATGACTTTAGGGGAACTTTCGAAGTTCCCTTAAAGTCAAGCCCCGAACCAACAGAATTCAGAAAAAGGTTCAAGGCCGAAAATTGACCTAAGCCAACCAAGTATGATAACAATATTTTATAACAAAAATGCCTAATCTTCTCCAACCGGGCCTTTTGGAGATCGTTGGGGGAGCCTATGTCCAGCAGTGGACGTCCTACGGCTGAAATGATGATGATGAAACTTTAGGACACATGCCTATTGTAACACGGCATATCTCCGTTGTTTGTCTGTTCTGAGGTATCTCACCAGTTCAGTGTCCAGGTAAGCCGGCGGCTCCTGTTTGATCTGCGGATTCATCTTGTCGTTGAGGTAGCACACTCCGTTTAGATCGATCGCGCTGTTGGAGAATATCGCCGCTGCACCGGCTGACGCGTCCACTAGCGGTTCCGCCTGGAACCAAACATTATATTTTTTTTTTGTTAAAATGTTCATGACCGTTGATTCAATGTCCTTTAGTCGTAATCTTAAACAGTTTACGTAGTCTTAATAGCGTCAAACAAGTCATAGTCACAATCAGAGTCAAGCTAAGTCAGTCACGGTCAAGTCAAACTCATGCCCCTGTAAAGTGGTGGAGACTTTACAAGAGGCTCCTATGGAGTTTTGGAAACAACACGAAAAGACACGTTTCACCTCGATATAACACGTGCTCACTCGAGCACGTTTACGAGCACATAATGAATAATAATTCACCATTTAGTTCACATTAACACTCGAAAATACACAAGTATAGGAAAATAATCCAACGAGCCGACATGTTTTTTTCCGCGTTGGCGCCAAAACTCCCAAACATTAGAATAATAGACAAGTTGCCACTGCGATTTTCCAGTTCCCCGCATTTTACCCGAGAAGAAGGGTAATGTTTTTCGGGTTTGTTTGTAATTTTTTTGTTTCTTCATTGCCTATTCAAGTATTACGCAAGCAGATTTTTAGTCATTTATAACCTCTTCCATTTGTCAGCAAAAGTAAACAAAGCTAACCCTCAACTCCAATGCTTACGAGTCTAGAAATAAGGAATTTATAGACTACTAGCTGACCTGACAGACGTTGTCCTGTCTCAGAACTGTCAAACACGCAAATTTAAATTGTAAATCTTATTTTTTTACACCTTAGGTTACATTATTGGAATTTTAGTAAGGAGCTATTAAAAAAATACATTATAGCCTATGTTACCCGGGGATAGAGCAGCTTCCCAACAGTGAAAGAATTTTTCAAATCGGTTCAGTAGTTTCAGAGCCTATTCAATGCAAACAATCAAACAATCAAATCTTTCCTCTTTATAATATTAGTATAGATGTTACCCGGGGATAGAGCAGCTTCCCAACAGTGAAAGAATTTTTCAAATCGGTTCAGTAGTTTCAGAGCCTATTCAATGCAAACAAACAAACAATCAAATCTTTCCTCTTTATAATATTAGTATAGATAAAGGAATTTAATGACCAAAGCAATGGCTTGACTGATTGACCGATTTCGACGAGTGAGGTGTCGTTCGATTCCAGTCCAGTTCTATGTGTCCAGAGTATCATAGGCTACATTTAGCAGTGTTCTTATTTGTTTTATATTTAGTAATATAATTCAATTGTTCTTGGATAAAAAGTATCCTATGTCATCATGATGCCCAGTAGCGAGATTTGGGAAGGGAATATCCTTTCCAAATGTTATTATTGGCTCAGACATTTGCTCGTGAGAAGACAACAAACAAAAGGACAGGTTTTTTTAAATTCATAATGTTGGTGTGATGAGATAACCGATGTCTAAATGATTCTAGATTCTTACCAAAGCAACATCATCAGGTATTAGGAACTTAAGTTGTGTTGGTTTTTTTGGCGAACCACTTTCTGCATCCGGCGTTTTGTGCGAAAGCGTTTCCTTGTTCGATAAGTCTTTTGCCTCTCTGAAAATAAATAAAAATTTACCATCAACTTACTGCAACTAATATAACTTTTAAGAATAAAAACTCGAATAAATGTAGAAATACCACTATTTTATTCAGTCTCAGATCAGACAAACAAGGAAGATATGCCTTAGTGCAATTATCGTTCGTATAAAAATGTCTCATTTTTTCATTTAAAAAAAACACCGCTAAACCACTTAACGCAAAAACTGTAAGTAAGGCACACATAAAAATAAATCACGCAAACTTTACTTAAAACTATATAATATGTATGTATATCAGTCTCTGGCAGCCATATTACAAGCTTTGCTTAGTTTGGGGTCAGATGACTGTGTGTGCAAAAATGTCAGAATATTTATTAGTCCGAATATTTACTTAGAAACTTGTAGTGATACCAATAAACCAACTAATAGTCAACATGCAAAAACAAGGGCGTCAAAGTCGTCAGCTGGGTGAGTTCGACTAAACTTGACTAAAGCAATCAAGTCTGATTTACGTCAGATGAGTTCGCATCCGCCTTGCCACCTTACCATATCTCGCTTGTTTGTCTGATCTGAGAATTCAGTGCTATTTAGGGTTCCGTACCCAAAGGTATAGACGCCTATTACCAAGCCTACGCTGTCGGTCTGTCTTTCCATCCTACCTTTTAACGGCTGTATCTATCGAACCGTAATAGATAGCCAGTTGAATTTTTTACAGAATATGTAATGTTAAGGCGGATTAAGTAGGAAATAATGATAAAGTCAAACAGCCGCACTCAGAGACGTTACTTAAGCTAAGGAATACTTAAAATTGCTCTGTCTCGTTTTCATGTGTAACAATTTCCGTCAACGAGAAGTTGACAAAGCAATTTTAAGTATTCCTTAGCTTAAGTAATGTCTCTGAGTGCGGCTGAAAGAGTAAAAACTAAATCCTAAACTGGACCCTTATCCCCATACAACAAACGTTTTTTTAACGTATTTTTGTACTCGCTCTAGTGTAAAAACGATAATGCGTACAAGCGTCAAGCTTGGCATGATTATGAGTACACACTCTAAAGTATAACAACAAATAATAAATACTGGCCAAGTGCGAGTCGGTGACAAATTTTTGTTCACCAAAGTTAAGCAACTTAGGGCGCGGTCAGTACTTGGGTGGGTAGGCATGATGTGTTTTTGCACTACTTTTTTGTACTTTAGTAGTTAACAATTTATGGTGTGGTACCATCGAGATACAATTCCTATAGAGTAATCTCTCAGTGAAAACAGTCAAAAAACGCCCGAGCTTCATTGTACATACATTGTATCAATTATATAGTTCACAATGCCACATTTAATCCAATTTAGACGTTATGTCGCTTGCATAGTGTTCAACGTTAGTTGTCCGCTATGTCATCGTAGCTCTGGCATCGCGCGGCGTTGTAATCGGATCGCGGTTGCATTGTGACTAACCAAAAAATCTGCGCAATTCGAATCGTGCGCCGAGTTTTGGTCGGTCGTTTTTTGGCACTATTGTGACTCTATATGTATTGTATCTCGATGTGTGGTACGGAACCCTCAGTGCGCGAGCCCGACTCGCACTTGGCCGGGTTATTTGCGTGCCATTGTAACGTGTTGTTACCTTTTAGGAGTAGTATGGTGGCTGTCGCTCCTGTCGGACTGGTGCTGCGTTATCAAGTCACACGCCTTGCCGAGTATCACGATAGAGACCAGCACGCGCACCGTTATGAGGCACAGGTACGCTAGCAGTATCAAGAGTATAGCTGCAAGCCTGTAACACATTGAAATTGTAATACAGGTACCTAAGTACTTATTTGGAAACGTTAGGTGTATTTTTTATTTTAAATATTTAAATTTGAAACTTATTTAAGTTTGCGCTATTGTGTCAGTGCGTGTAGTGAAGCTTAGTATCGATACAAACAGCCTAGTTTTTCGATATTAATTTAGATCAATTAGGTGTATATTTATGAAATAAATAAATTTTAAAAAAAACATTACATTGTGATCCTGTGACTTATGTGTAGGTTGTTGATACATAGTAAGTCAACTAGAGCAATTGGCTAGCGGGTATGTGTTTGATTTGTAAATAATAACAGGCTAAAGGCGCTTGCAGACGATGCGTAGTACAAGTAAACAAGTAGGGGTTCAAACGATAACTACCCATTCGCGCGGCGACGCCTCTAATCGCGTGCAAGTACAGACTCGCAGGAGTTTTCGAACGAGACGAACGATACGCAGTGGCCGTCGCGCGAGTAGGGCTGGGAAACGAAGCTTCACTTGGCGCCAAGTACCAGCGCGAAGTACCACTTGGCGCCAAGTATCACTGCCACGTTCACTATGCACACCGTTGCAGACGATGTTGTTTCTTTCCCGCAAAGCGAGTGTTAGTATGGAATTTGTATGGCATAATTGCAAGTGACGCCATTGGTAAGTGTAGTGCGCTCTCTGTCAAGCAAGACATAAAAATTCTTATATCTTCCTTTATTTTGAACACATTTACCACATTAAGCGCATCGCGCAACCAGGCAACTAGTGTGTGCAGTACAGGTTAGTCGGGGACGACGCGATGGTGCTGCCCATTATACTGCCGTATATTTATTTTTTATGCTAGTTTAAGTTACATTTGTATTTTCGTTCTTTTTTAAATCTTATATGGTTCTCCACTTGTGGCACATCAATTTCCACGCGGGCGAAGCCGCAAAGCGCAGCTAGTTTGAAATAAGGATATATGAACTGGGCTGTAGTTCAGTGTAGTAGTTCATTGCAGGCAATAGTTTCTCTACTCGGTACACTCACCCGTCGACTTTAACCGCGTGCACCAACACCCTGGTGATGACGACGCCAAGCGGCAGCGGTATGAACCCCATACGCCGAGCGACTAGGTCTGAATGGTCACTGAACGCGTACTTCTGCCTGGTCTGAGCCACGTCGTACGCCAAGCTCACTGTATACTCTCTGTATACTCCAAAAGGTATTTCATTAAACCTGAAAAACAAAAAACAAATCATTCTTAATTTATTAACCGATTTCCAGTAAGGAATCAATTCGGTACCTCATTCATCAAAATCGGATGAGTAGTTACCACAGCTACGGTTACGGTTGGTTAAGGTAGAAGTTATGTAAATACAAAGATACATACTTACAACATACATAAAACATACATACTTACAACATAAACATACTACAGACTGCTAAAAAAGAGGCTCTCAGTTTGTGTATTTTTTTGTGTTTATGTTACACTATATGTTTGCCAATAAATGTGAACCAAGATTAATGGGTTTTTTTAGTAAAAAGGCTACATCAAGGACTCAAAGATGGTACTATTTAAATTAAAAGAGAATACTCCTATATGCAATACCTAATATAGTAATATTTTCAAAATGGTCGTCAAAATATAAACATTATTATTTAAATAAAAATAATATAAAAAAATAAAAGCATCAATTTAATAAAAACTTGTTTTTAGTAAAAAAAAAATATTACAACTCGCATGTTCAATAAGCTGAAAGTGCTGTAAAAAGCTCTGTCAACTTTTTGCTGACGAATGTAATCACGCCGTGCGCCTGCTTGGTGGTTGCACCAACGTTGATTGGGTCTAATCAGCGATGGGCTTCATATTCTTACCTGGTGATAAAAGCGTGTTTCACCCAGTCAATAATCACTTCAAAAGTAAGCACAAGCATACAATCAGGTGCGAGAATCCAGAACCTTTCTTCCCTCCACATGTATTCCTTCATAGTCTGCAGAACTACTATAAATAGGAGCACGGATAGATGCAGACGCTCTCTCACGTCGCTGCATGACACTTGGAAAAGATTGTTCTTGTCAAACTTCTTGAATACGCTGCCTTTTAGTTCAACGAACTGGAACAAAAAAGATTATAGATTATTTATTTATTGCAGAATGTACATCATCAGTATTAGCCCACCATGTTCCCACTGCTGGGACACAGGCCTTCTCTCCATAGGATGGCCCGATAGGGCCCTGTGCATGTTGGTGAATGTCATGTCTTAGAACTTTTGAGTTTCTTAGACATACAATACAATACAATACAATACAATACAACTTTATTACACACCGAAAATACAAATGAAACTTAAAGTAACATAAAAACAAATAAACGGCAGTATAATGGGCGGCCTTATCGCCTAAAGCGATTTCTTCCAGGCAACCTTTGGATGGACAGGACTAAAGAAGTTGAAAAACGGTCGGTGGTGCACATAAAATATAAATAAATAATATATACATACCACATACCAGTTTCGTGACAATGTTTTCCTTCAATGTTGTTGAATGATGACATCGGAACTGCACATAATTTATTTAAGTACTAATAAGTCATAGTAATAATATAAATTAATGTCTAAATAGTATTTAAGTCATTGATGCAGGTTATTATATTATTGTTGTTATGGTCATTGTATTGTATTGTACCTATACAAGGGGGATCGAACCAGGTGCCATAAGATTGTAAAGCACGACATACTACCGCTTGGCCTCCATCGCTTGCATTGGTGAATTCATTTGTATCGTTTAATGTACCTACACAGTTCTTATTCTTATTCAAGATGGGGATGATGAGTCCTACACTGACATCCCGCTTTGTCTATACTAATCTATACTAATATTATAAAGAGGAAAGATTTGATTGTTTGTTTGTTTGTTTGCATTGAATAGGCTCCGAAATAACTGAACCGATTTGAAAAATTATTTCACTGTTGGGAAGCTACGCTATCCCCGGGTAACATAGGCTATATTATTATTATTTTTTAAATATATAGGAAGGTGTTTTGACGTAGAGCTTCGCAGAAAGGAGATCTCACGCCGCATACAGCTCGGTTGGGCCGCTTTTGGTAAACTCGAAAACGTACTCAGAGATCGAAAAATACCGCAATGTCTGAAGACCAAGCTTTACAACCAATGTGTCCTGCCCACGATGACCGAAAGTCGTCGAAATGACCGAGTCCGAAATACCGAAATCCGTCGAAGGACAAAAGTCACGGATGTCGGAAATCGTATCAACGTGACAGCGCGACTCAAGTGGCGCTGGGCAGGGCACGTGGCTAGGCGTGGTGACGGCAGGTGGAGTAGAGCCCTGACAGAGTGGTTACCAATAGCGGATAAGCGTTCCGTGGGCAGACAACCAGCCCGATGGGTCGATGACATCAGGCCCATCGCAGGTCATACGTGGATGAGATTAGCCCGAGACAGGGATCAATGGCGCAAGGGAGAGGAGGCCTATACCCAGCAGTGGGTTGATACAGGCTGACAATGATGATAGGAAGGTGTAAAAAAAATAAGATTTACAATGATGACTTTGCATGTTTGCATGTTTGTTTCTAAGACAGGACAACGTCTGTCAGGTCAGCTAGTATTATATATTTTCACCTACCAGTGTCTATCCAAACCAACCCAACTCCATGAAATACCCGAACGAGGCTCTGGGGCGCTGGTAGTTGCTCCAATGACAACACATATAATAAAGCATAATCAGCCTTTTTTAATAGTCCAATGCTGGACTTTGGGCCTTCCCCGAAAGGGCGATTGGGCCATATCCACCACAATACACCCCAAGCGGGATGTCATTGCAGCTCTTATCACCCCCACTTTGAATTAGAATTAGATATCTAACGCTGAACATTGAACTTCTCATGCAGGCGCCCTCAAGATGTTTTCCTACACTGAAAAGCCAGTGGTATGATAATCCGTACATTAACTCCAAATAGCTCATTGGTACGGGCCCTGGATTTGAACCCGCAACCTTAGAATCTTAGAAACTAAAATATGTAAAGAGATCTAGTAAAGACGCTGTAATGGAGATGTTGAATATGGTTGTAATAAAAAGATATTTTTACTCACATTGTTTGACATCATTATAATAAGAAGACCTTTGTTGTTGGAATTAAATGCTACATTGAGAGTTGTCGCTTGAAACAATACCAATAAGCTGTGGAGAACTGATGGTACATGTTAAGAAAATTATACTTTTATACAGAATCTTATGGTGTCTTGTGCAAAGAATTATTGTATTTTGTCTAACAGATACAGAATCACTGAAGTTATGATTATGTGTTTTGTTTTGCAGTGGACGTCCTATGGCTGAACTGATGATGCTAATGATTTTAAATAAGACGTAAGTTAGAAAAGTAGATTATTGTTTATTTATATTCATCATCTTAATCAGCCATAAAACATCCACTGTTGAACATAGGCCTCCCTCTTAGCATGCCTATATATGTCAGTAATAACATTTATAACAGGCATTATTAATGCCCGACATATATTACTGCTGGGTCTCTGGACACCAGCAAGGCCCCATGGTAGCGCCATGGTTGCCTTTGTTTGTTTTAGCCGTAGGTTCTGTGTTCGATTCCGGCCGGGCAGGTGTTTTAGTTAGTTATGTCTCTATCCCCAGTACAGGGAATCCACGTGTGAAAGCTATGAATGTGAAGCATTTTTTTGTATTATTATAATTTTCTAGCATAGTATTAAGGGGTCTTTAAACGTCAATTCAAAAGGATACAGACATAAATCATGGCAAACAGCAAATGGGGTATAACACCCAAATGTTCTCTCCTCCTGTCTCTTGGTTCTGTCGCTGTCCAGAACAGTGCATCAATTGTATCCTGGCCAAAAGCTGAAAACAATCTGTCTCCAACCTCCAGCATATTGTAGAAAATGTAAAGCTTCATCACACTTTGGCTCTTGACTAGATGGTACATCATGTTAGTGTCAATATAGCACATTAATATGCTGCATACCAGTAGGATGGATCCCTTGAGCATATCACAAGTTTCGGCAGGTTTCAGTATGCTTTTACGAAGATGTGATGAGAAACTGAAAATTTCAAAGTGGATAAGTTGACAGACTTTTCATAAAGCGGAATTTAAAATAAGCATCTCTAAAAGGTACCTATTTTTACCTAAATAAAATATTTTTTTATTTTTATTTTTTAAGAATAGATTACGGGATGGAAGAGGAACTGGAGCAGAAAAGATGGGAAGGGAGTTTATTGGATTATGGGGCGCATGTAGGACTGGTGCGAAAAGGGCAGGACAGTAGTATAGTGGATTATATAATACTGGACTGGACTGGACCAGATACTGGGTGCGTTGGTAGTAAAGCAGTGGGTATTAACCCTAAGGCAAGTTTACACATATGTCTACAGGTGCCAGGAAGCAGGTGAGTGCAAGATGAAGCAAGGGATGTGTACATAAAATATGCTTTCTTTGATGTATTATGTCTTAGTCGCAATATGCGACGGCAGAGGAGGCCACTCATACTACCTTTTCTACTTTTGTTTCATATTATTGATTGATTGATTGAATAAATCTTTATTGTTCACACCATTACATTTGATACAGAGTACAAAAAACATTTTTTTTTATTTTTTTTTATAGTTGATAGGCTTGCTCCTGGCTGCCATCACGCCTGATGTTGATGTTAAGTGACGATGCGGTTTACGATGAAGCACGCTTGCCTAGAAGAAACCGATAAGTGCAATAAAGTGAAACAAATACCCTCGTGGCAGCCAGAAGGACTCCGACAACCTCGTAAAGCTGAAAATTTGTTGGACCAATTAGCCACAATTAATTTAGTGTAAAATAAAACATACATACCCAAAGCATCTTCTGAACAGTCTGTTCAAGAAAGACCAAAAAGCCATAATAAATCTTAACGGTAGGAAAGTGTAAACAAACAGTAAGGAGTCTGCACACTGAAAGAATCCATAGGCCATAAACTTTTCCAATTCTTGGGGTATTTTAATGAATGAGTAAACTTTTTCTCGCCGCGCTGAGAATCTCTCTTCATCGTGCTCGAGCAAATATCCTCGGGTAAGCTCAACATGCAGAAATGTAAAGAGAGATGTGGATTTATCACCATCTACAAAATCATTGGGCATGTATTAATATCAAGTAATTACGATCTCGTTCACGTGAAGGCCAAGGCCAAAATTAGCTTCACTTACCTTTTTGTTTTGTTTCCTTCACATTTTTATCCATGTTTCCATCTCCAGCTTGTTGTACGCTGGTGATGGACTTGAAACGTAACCTTTTAGTTTGCTCCAGAACTTCGTCATTCTTACCCATTTTGCAAATTACGTACGTAATGATTTAAAAGTCATGAACACAGAAAAGATACATTAAACTTTTTGACTTGATAATAATTAGGAAAACATTAACAGCCGCAAAGGCTTAGAACATGCTGTGGTAATTTAGAACATTAGTGGCGGAACGCTCTAAGGCTGCTGACATCCATCCGCGCCTAACCAAAGAGATGAAAGAGAATGTAACTCGACGCTACGCCTAACTAAACTAATTAAAACAACATAACGTACTGTGTCAATATCCTCTGGTATAAGTGTTCTGTGGTCAATATCATCCATCAAAAATGTTTCAAAATAAAAAACATAACGTCAACAATAATTATTCTTTGAACATTATTAATAATTAATTTATCATTTCTTCGATAAATTTCACGGTAATATCTCTAATTTTATCAGTAGAGTGATTCAAAGTTTCTGTGTACCTATTTTAGTGTTAATTTGAACGCATGTGCCACCGTTTCAATTTAGCTACCTTCGAACTGAGATTTCATATTTTACTACGTATCGTTGCCCCCCCAAATATTTCATACTATACTACGTGCCCCCGAACTGTGAACCCTTAATATATTTGTGCTAAGCTTTGTTCAAATTTCGGAGAAAAAACTCGTTGTGCAGTTATCTAGGCCACGTAGTACAGCTTGAGTAAAGCCCGTTGCAGACCTTGCGAAGTACAGGTGGCAAGTACAAGTAGCAAGTACCTACTAGATACTAGTAGTTAGTAGATACTTGCTACTTGTACTTCTCATGGTCTGCAATGGCATAATACTTAGGTGATAATTTGAATTTAGTTTAGGAATCGTGGTAATTTCTGGTAATAACTGTGATGATTACTTGTTTTGCAGTTGTTTGAACACTTTGAACTGATACAGGACTCACTACCTATATTATTATCACTGTATTGCAAGATGTCATTCAAGTTGCTGGTTGCAACGTGAGCGATGGAAAAGGTAATTTCATATTAAAACTGTTAACATATTCGTGTCCTACAACGAAAGAAAATGTAAACACAATGGTACCGTATTACTAATGACCATTACCCAATGAATAGACTTTTCGAATTAGCAATCCAAGGTATTTATTACTATAATATAATTACGATTTACCCTTAGTCTCAGATATGATAGTTTTCGAACACTTTTTTCGTTTACGTATTGTTCCATACATTTTAGTAAAGCGCCTCCAGCGGAAACGCGAAAGAACTGAAATCGGTAGTAAACGGCGGTATAGATTGCTTCACTATAGTACGAAAAAAATATCGAATACCTTTCAGCCCAGCAATGTATGGAACAATACGAAAACGAAAAAAGTTTTCGAATACTATCAAAACTTGTACTAAGGGTAGAACAGAGTAGATACTTTTAAAGGTTTCGTACGGCGTACCGTACCCAAAGGGTGAAAACGGAACTCTATTACTAAGCTTACGCTATGTCTGTCAGTCCGTCCTACCTCTTAACGCTGGTCGATTTTTTATGTTATTTCCCAAAAGCAAAGAAGTTTAAACCACTGCTGGAACACAGGCCTTCTCTCAGAGAAAGGATGGGCCCTAATTCATCATCATCATCAAACTTGCTTGGGCGATATCTCGGAAACTGTCGATCCTGGACTAGCAGTTTCTTTGCAAAAGTGATAGATCTCGTCGAGATCTTCATTTCAGATGACAACTGTCAAACTTGCTTGGGCGATATCTTGGAAACCGTCGATCCTGGACTAGCAGTTCCTTCGCAAAAGTGATAGATCTCGTCGAGATCTTCATTTCGGATGACAGCTGTCAAACTTGCTTGGGCGATATCTCGGAAACCGTCGATCCTGGACTAGCAGTTCCTTCGCAAAAGTGATAGATCTCGTCGAGATCTTCATTTCGGATGACAGCTGTCAAACTTGCTTGGGCGATATCTTGGAAACCGTCGATCCTGGACTAGCAGTTCCTTCGCAAAAGTGATAGATCTCGTCGAGATCTTCATTTCGGATGACAGCTGTCAAACTTGCTTGGGCGATATCTCGGAAACCGTCGATCCTGGACTAGCAGTTCCTTCGCAAAAGTGATAGATCTCGTCGAGATCTTCATTTCGGATGACAGCTGTCAAACTTGCTTGGGTGATATCTCGGAAACCGTCGATCCTGGACTAGCAGTTCCTTAGCAAAAGTGATAGATCTCGTCGAGATCTTCATTTCGGATGACAGCTGTCAAACTTGCTTGGGCGATATCTTGGAAACTGACGATCCTGGACTAGCAGTTTCTTCGCAAAAGTTATAGATCTCGTCGAGATCTTCATTTTGGATGACAGGTGTCAAACTTGCTGAGGTGATATCTCCGAAACTGTCAATCCTGGACTAGCAGTTTCTTTGCAAAAGTGATAGATCTCGTCGAGATCTCAATTTTGGATGACAGCTGTCAAACTTGCTTGGGTGATATCTTGGAAACCGTCGATCCTGGACTAGCAGTTCCTTCGCAAAAGTGATAGATCTCGTCGAGATCTTCATTTCGGATGACAGCTGTCAAACTTGCTTGGGCGATATCTCGGAAACCGTCGATCCTGGACTAGCAGTTCCTTCGCAAAAGTGATAGATCTCGTCGAGATCTTCATTTCGGATGACAGCTGTCAAACTTGCTTGGGCGATATCTCGGAAACCGTCGATCCTGGACTAGCAGTTCCTTAGCAAAAGTGATAGATCTCGTCGAGATCTTCATTTCGGATGACAGCTGTCAAACTTGCTTGGGCGATATCTTGGAAACTGACGATCCTGGACTAGCAGTTTCTTCGCAAAAGTTATAGATCTCGTCGAGATCTTCATTTTGGATGACAGGTGTCAAACTTGCTGAGGTGATATCTCCGAAACTGTCAATCCTGGACTAGCAGTTTCTTTGCAAAAGTGATAGATCTCGTCGAGATCTCAATTTTGGATGACAGCTGTCAAACTTGCTTGGGTGATATCTTGGAAACCGTCGATCCTGGACTAGCAGTTTCTTCGCAAAAGTGATAGATCTCGTCGAGATCTTCATTTCGGATGACAGCTGTCAAACTTGCTTAAGTGATATTATCTCGGAAACCGTCGATCCTGGACTAGCAGTTTCTTCGCAAAAGTGATAGATCTCGTCGAGATCTTAATTTCGGATGACAGCTGTCAAACTTGCTTGGGCGATATTTCGGAAACCGTCGATCCTGGACTAGCAGTTTCTTAGCAAAAGTGATAGATCTCGTCGAGATCTTCATTTCGGATGACAGCTGTCTATAATAGGTAGAGACTCTGGCAAAGCTATAGTAATATTTTTGTGTTTCAGGCATGCAATCTCAACCAAACGCAGGACATACAAATGTAAATGATACAAGTGCTGCAATGGTTCCTAATGAAGGTGGTGTAACATCGGATACACAAGAAGAAAAAGATTTTTAAGAAGATTTTCGAGATTGGTTTGTGTTTGCAATCTCAAAATTATGAGATTTATAGAAAACAATGTTGCTTGATTTTTGAAGTTACCAAAAGAATGTGAAGAAACTGCACATCTTTTGATGTTCTTCGATAAATTATTTGATTCGGTGAATGGATCTTACAGTGAAATTCAGGGAAGACATTTTTACTTGCTGCAGTAACGCCGAAATCACCACATCAGAAATTTTGGAGTGAAGCTCTTCCAGTTTTAAGATCGTTACGATATTTAAATGACGGGAGGGAAAAGGTTGTTCGGTCCATAACAAGCTGGATTAAGACTAAAGAAGGATTCCAAATGCTTGTAAATTCTTTACACAAAAATCAACTTAACTATATTGTTAATAAATTTCAACCACAGGATGACAGGACCCATTAGAAAATATGTTTGGCTCCATATGGTCACTGAGCATATGCAATAGAATGCCTGGTGCATTTGTTTTTGAAAGCAAATATAAATCACTTTTAATAAATAATTTATCAATGGGTCATTCGCAAGGAGCGAATTGTGAAAAAGATACTTCAGCCGGCTTACAAACAATACGCGATTATTTTGATATTTGGGCTCCAAATCAAATGAAAAAGAAAATATCGAAATTGATGAGGAAGAGTTTATAATGAGGATCAGTAATCATCATCAGCCGGAAGACGTCCACTGCTGAACATAGGCCTCCCCCTTTAACCTCCACATTGAACGACAGCCCGCCTTTTGCATCCACTGGATACCCGTGACTCTCACAATATCGTCGGTCCATCTAGTGAGAGGCCTCCCTACGCTGCGTCTTCCGGTTCGTGGTCTCCACTCCAGAACCTTTCTTCCCCATCGGTTATCGGTTCTGCGATGGGCGATGGCAATGGCAATGCGATGGCAATGGGCGATGTGGCCCGCCCATTGCAACTTCAAATTGCAAATTTTAGCAGCTGTCGGTGACTCTGGTTCTTTGGCGAATATCCACGTTTCGGATCTTATCGCGCAAAGAAACTCCGAGCATAGCTCTCTCCATTGCCCGCTGTGTGACTCTGAGCTTTTCCAAAAGGCCAACAGTTAAAGACCACGTCTCAGTACCATATTAGTAAAGTAGTAGCAAATTCAATAGAACTAATACTCACTTTATTTTTCATGACATATCTTTTTGAATTATCCAAATTGGACCATTACTTACGAAGATATTAAGTAATAAACATTATGCCGTTCCTGCCGCTAAAAGAAATGTACGTGGGTGCGTATGACGTCACTGGGTCGGTCGCCGCCAGCTACCCGTTGGCCGCTAAAAGGCGCGCAGTGTTTTGGGTGGTTAATTGTGACTTTGATGCAAATTAAGTGCCCGATTTGTGTCTAATTCATCTTTTTAACCATGTACAAATATTGTATTGAGCCAAAATGTACAAACACCTCTTTTAAAACGCCAGAATGTAAAAGTAGGTTGCAACTTATTTCCATATCAACTAAATAATGGGAAGGTATAGTTATGTAGGTACTAACATCGAAATGATCTACACAGCCATGTCTAGTAGCTTGGGTAGAGGGTGGAGTCATAGTAAAAATAATAGTAAGTTGACTCGAGGCCCGTAGGAGATTTAAATACCTACTCATGTCCGAACACGCAGGGTTGTCCGTGTCTCTGAGTTTTATAGGTAGCTATGTATATTATAATGAAACAATAACACGTAGATACGGATATACGGATTTTACGATTGTAAATAATAAGGTACATACTCCTAAAATAAATCAATGTTTGTAGCGGGTGGCTATCTACGACCCGGTAAAAGTATAATTTTATTCTTCTACAAATATCGGTCTCGGCTATCTCCATTACTCTGATTATATTATGTCAATAATATTGTAAGCATATTTTTTAAATATACAACTGAGTGCGAGACGAGTAAGGTATGATATGCTAATAAACCTGATGGTAAGTGTCACGCCTATCCATATAGTAGTCAATATCTGTAACCGTGTATAATGACCTTTTATCTGCTTAGTACAGTTAATATGCGATAACCTGTATTATGACCTTCTTTCGGCGTAGTACAGTCTATTATGCATAACACTGAATAGTTACCTCCTTTCGGCGTAGTACAATCTATATCCATAGCCCTGTATAAGACCTCCTTTCAGCTTAGTACAGTCTATATGCGTAACCGTGTATAAAGACCTCTTTTAGGCGTAGCACAGTCCATAATCGTAACCCTGTATAATGACCTCCTTTCAGCTTAGTACAGTCTATACTAAATGCGTAACCCTGTATATAATAATGATCTCCTATCGGCTTAGAACAATCTATATGCTTAACCGTGTTTAATGACCTCCTTTCAGTATAGGACAGTCTATATGCGTAACCTTGTGTAATGACATATTTTTTTTGCTTAGTTCAGTCTATATGCGTAACCCACATCCTTCCGGCTTAGTACAATCTATATGAGTAACCCTGTATAATGACTTCCTTTCAGCTTATTACAGTCTATATGCGTAACCCTGTATAAGACCTCCTTTCGGCGTAGTACAGTCGGTCTATTCCACTTTGATCCCTGACTGAAAATACCATTGTACCCCAGACATTTGTATTTGTGTGCGTGCTGCGGTGCGTGCGTACAGGCATGCGCACATACAAGCCGCACGATGTATCTTTCTTCGAAGATAACTTACTATTATATTTTTACTACGGTGGAGTTTTATCATCTCTTTTTACAAAGGAGTACCATATTTTACGAAGTAGTAAAAAAATTAGTTTTTCTGGCGTTTTAATAGAGGTGTTTGTACATTTCGGCACTATACAATATTTGTACATAGTTAAAAGATCAATTAGACACAAATCGGGCACTTAATTTGTATCGAAAATCACAATTATCCACCCAAAACACTGCGCGCCTTATAGCTGCCAACGGGTAACTGGCGACGAACGTCCCAGTGACGTCACAAGCTATCACGCCGGCCGACCAGTGAATTTCGCTAGTAATTTGGTCATAACTTCGTTATTTTTTGTCGTAAAACAATATTTTGCACTGTATGTTAAGGATTTCTTAGCTCTATAAATCTGCATTCTCAACTAAAAACGTTACTGATCCTCATTGATCCCATCAACACTCAATCAATGATGATGAACGCATCCACTAGTGATGTAGAAAATTGTGCAGCTGTTGGTTATTGCAGTGGATGGATGGTCAGAAAGGAAACAATAATATTTAGTTAACCACTGTAAAACCTGCAATAAAGACCTCGAAAACCATGAGGAAACTACCATTCGTGGTCTCCACTCAAGAACCTTTCTTCCGGTTTATCGGTTCTTCGAGCGAAATGGAACATAATTATAATACATAATATTACCTATGATTTTAGACAAACACAGTAAAAAATTTTAAATCGCAGAATACATACAATTGATAATATCTATAAATGTAGATTTAAACTTTTTAAAGTCTAAATTGCACAAACAACGCCTGCAGAGTTTTTTAATATCGCTTGGTGCAAACTAATCTTAAACATATTGTCAGGAAAATCACAGCCAAGCGATGAGACGGAGATTGTTAAAGCTGCTTTTGATTATTATACAAAACATAAAACAAAAAATTTTACGTAATCAGGTGTTTTTTTTTTTTATATTAAGATTTAGCATAGTATAATGTTTAATTAAAACCAATGCATTTTTAACATATTTTTGTATAAGCTCTAATGTAAAAACGGTAATACGTACAAGCGTCAAACTTGGCATGATTATAGTACACACTCCAAAGTATAAAAACAAACAATAATAAATGACCAAGTGCGAGTCAGTGACAAATTTCTGTTTATTTCTTCAAGATATAATTGTGTTACATTATAGCGTATTCATTTGATAATTTTATTTATGAGTTGTATAAAACTGTACAGCCGTTTAATAAAATATTTTATTAAAGCTCGCAAAAAAGCTTATTATTTCTGAAGTAGACGGAGCGCTGCAGCCAAACTTATGCTTAGCGGACTTAATTTTTACAGTAGGCAAGATGTTTTTTCTACTATGGAAAATGATTGTAGTTTTTTACGGAATGTATGGGATTGGTCACGTGAATTTTTCACCAGTTGTGTAAATCTCATACATTTTGTATAAAACTACAAGCGTTTTCTGTAGTAGAATAGAATTAATACAACCTGCTATTCATCTGTAGGTTAAATGTAGTACCGTTAGTGGCGGATAGATGGAGGCACATATAATTGATTTCAAATATGGCTGAGTTGCCAGTCTATCTCCGTATATATATAGTAGTCTTTGGCTTAGAACTCTCAAAAAAGATATTTTTATTTTTGTGATGGAGGTGTATTTTTTTAAATAATTGTTTTCATGACCGTAGATACAGCGTCCTTCAGTCGTAATATTAAACATGTTTACATAGTCTTAAAACGTCAAACGAGTCTTAGTCACAGTCAAGCAAAGTAAGTCACAGTATATTATAATACTCTTTGGTCACAGTCAAGACCAAGGATATTGTTTATATAGGTTCATGGTAAAGACAAACTCATGCCCCTGTAAAGTGGTGGAAGTTTTACAAAAGGCGCGCGCGCGAAGTGCACCTTCCGAAACTTCCAAACTTTAAGCCAACATCATGAACCACGCGTCAGTAACGATAGCGCAAAGCCAAAATTCTCAACAACTGTAACAGTAAAATAGAGGTTGGTTGCATTAATGTTATCTGAGGTCGGTGGCAAGGATGTTCTACCATGGAAGGTCCCTTTAGGGTATATACAAGATCTTTGCGTTCTACCTATACTTTAGGGTATATATAATAGGGATATTGACAAAATTTTGCAATGGCCTTAAATTAAAAGAATATGGTGCATATTCACACAAAAAAATACTTTTACCTCCATTAGTTCATTTATTGAATAATTATTAGCTCTTTTAATTTCAATTTTTAAATGAAGCATCAAAACGCGCCAAATCGACGTTGTGACGTCAATATACTTAACTACAGAGTTGCGTTCAAGGTATGCGATATAATAAAGCATCGCCGTTTACAACGTCATCGTCAGTGTGAAAAACAACCGTGACACAACTTGGCTGTTACGAGTATCTGAGCGTACACTTCAGTTGCAATTGAACAATAGTGAATTCGATGATTAAAAAAACACTGATGTTCATCTGTCATTCATTTTCAAATCTCACTCTGGGTGCCCCGAACGCATCTTTCGAACGGAATCTACCCATTATATTACTCTATGCTGCCCATGTAAATAAACAAACATCTGTCACAGTCGGCCGTGAAATGCTGCCGTTGTTGTTATTTATTTGTAAAATTATTTAGTTGAAAATGGATCGTAAAACTTATCATTGGTGTGTAGTGCCTCAGTGTCCCAATATTTCGAATGCAATACTTGCGAAATTATTCATAATTGTACCGTCTAAAGCTGAAATACGAAGAAATTGGTTGTGACTTGAAGGAAGATAGAATGCTTCTCAAATATCAACAACTTCGTCGATTTACGTTTGTGAAAATCATTTTGAAGTGAGTATCACCATAATTAACTCGATTAATATTGATACATTTAGTAAACTTTTACAGAAAATGAATTTGATTTCGATCTGTTTGCTTTGTTTTGTTTTGGTTGTGCTGTCATCACCATGTTGACGTCACGCACTGTGATTGGATTTTCGAGTCACGTGACACATAGATAAAAAAATCGTGATTTTAAAATCTAAATAATTAATTTTATGAGTGATTATTATTATTAATAAAATATTGAAAAAATCTCTTAATATAAAACCTTTCAATATAGCTAGGTTTCATATTTTATTTCCACCAGTGTCAAATACCCTATTATGATCTTTGGTTGGTGGTCATGGCAATGTTGGCGTGATGCATTGATATGCAATGGCGTGACGTTCTACCTTTGTTCTACCTATACTTTAGGATGATCTTTGGTCGGCGGTCATGGCAATGTTGGCGTTAGGTTTTTTTTTTTAATATTATTCGCCCATCAGGCAGGCTAAAGCTTTTAAGGCCATACCGCCTGTTCATCTGTTTTGTATAGTTTTAATACGTCAAACAAGTCATAGTCACAGTCGAGTCAAGTTAAGTAAGTCACGGTCAAGTCAAACTCATGCCCCTGTAAAGTGGTGGGGACTTTACAAGAGGCTCCTATGGAGTTTTGGAAACAACACGAAAAGACACGTTTCACCTCGTTATATCACTTGCCCACACTCGAGCACATTTACGAGCACTAATGAATAATAATTCACCATTTAATACACATTAACACTCGAAAATACACAAGTTTAGGAAAATAATAGCACAAGCCGACATGTTTTTTCAACGTTGGCGCCAAAACTCCCTTGGCGTGAGCATTGATATCAATGGCGTGATGTGATTCGGAACGCGCAAAGAAAAAGAATAATATCTAGTGATGGCATACGCTCACTACAAGTGATTACATTCTCAACAATAATCGATCGATTCGGCTGTAAGATTTCGATAATATAGTTTTGGATATTTTTTGCAACGCGTTGTCTCTATTTTGCGATTTTTTGTTACATCTCTATCTGCACGCCAGCCAGCCAACCACTACCCTCCATCATTTTCCTTTTCATTGAAATCGAAAACTGCTTGTGACCCGCGATTGCCTACGTATAGTAAATGTAAGATTTTGGGTCGTATTTAATCTTTAGATGCAGTTAATATATTGATAACTAATTACTTCTTACACAGAAATAACAAATAAAAGCTATAAGTACGCTAAAAATCTGTAATTATGGCGTCAAGTGAAGGGCGAACTGTAACATCAAACTTGCATCAGCAAGATTTAACCAAATTGGTAAGTAAAATAAAGTATGTTCAAACGTTTACTGCTTTTAAACACAATGCCTTGTATTTCTTCTACTGAATTTTTGCTAAAAGTGACGAAGAAACATATTCTTTTAGCATTGGAGACATCAAAATTGGTCACATAAAACATAACCTATAACTGGTAATCCACGATCACCTTTACCTCTGACACTACAAAACAGATTTATAATGCGTTCAAAGTATAGATTATGCATCAAACAAACATGGTATGGTTAAAGAGAATCGGTGGTAGTTAATTGTATAGTATTATCATATTGTTCTACATTTTAGGATGTCACAAAACTATCGGCTCTCTCGCCCGAGGTGATATCAAGGCAAGCCACTATCAACATCGGTACGATTGGACATGTAGCGCACGGCAAATCAACTGTGGTGAAAGCTATATCAGGAGTCCAAACTGTTAGATTTAAAAATGAACTGGAGAGAAACATTACTATCAAATTGGGTATGTATTCTTTGTTTATTATTTGCCAAGGTAACTCAAAATGCCCGATAATAACAAACCATTTTCAGAGTATATTCCTTGAAACTTTAGTAACTTTATGAAACATATAATTATTCTTAAAATATATTTATGTTCTTCGTCATAACATTTATTTGCTTTGCGCTACCATAATATTGTAAATAGCTGAATGAAAATCATGAGTTCTGAATACTTTTGCTAGGTTTTTTAATGTAAGACTGTAGCAGGTACCCGATGTAGGTATTTCAGTGAAATATTACAAGAAAATGTTTTTATCAGCTTTTTACAATGTTATTTCGCTGATTAAAGAACAAAACTGCACTGAGCCAATGATTTTACTAATTATATGGAAAAAAAAATGGTAAACCTCCCGACAAATCTGTAATTTTGCGATTCTGATGCTATGCAATGTACCATGTGTAACGGTATGCAAATTTTAAAGTGCGCGGTTATAGTTTATTTATTTAGTTTATCTTTTGGGCATATTTTTAACCAAAACACATGGTATGTTGCAGAGCGCCTCTCGGACTCAGTTGTTAATATGTATCGTCAAAGAGAAGACGAAAGAAATGAAAACATATTTTTTGAAAAATATATTAGATCAAAGAAGAGACGACAATCTCTGGATACAGAAGAATACCAACCAGCTGCAAAGAAACATAAAAAGAACAGAAACACCAGAGAACCTGAAGAATATATCATAGAAAAAATTGTCCTATTCAACTATGAAAATGGCAAAGAATACTTTTTTGTGAAATGGCAAGGCTACTCCGACAAGGACAACACCTGGGAACCCATAGGGAATCTAGATAACTGTCCGGCTGTTATTAAACAGTTTTTAGCTAAGGAAGAAGTTCAGTACTGTGATAAAATTGAACAGCTCAAAGAAGAACTGGCTTTTGACAGTCTGCTCAGTGAAGAGAACCTCATCAAAAGATTAAGTGAAGTGGAGGAGACTGATCTTTCTCATTTGAAGAACATTTTGACTCTCAAGCTAATCTCCATGATAAACTTACCGAGTACATCTGAAGATTATGCAACTGAACTAGTTCAAGATACTAGAGATCTCTTGCAACTGTATGTTTTAACTCGAAATAGATGTCAACAGCTGATGAAGTTAAAGCAATGGGAGGAGCATATAAACCAGGTTGATAAATCTAAGAAATTGGTTGTAGAAAATAATTCTGACTTGGCTGGTCCACCTGAAAACTTTACATACATCAATCAATCGATCCCTGGTGCTGGGGTTCAGATACCTGATGAACCACCCATTGGATGCGAGTGTTTGGCTTGCAACTGTCGTTCTAAATCTTGTTGTGGAATGCAGGGCGGCCTCTTCGCCTACACGGTGAACAGACGACTTCGGGTTGCCCCTGGAACACCCATCTACGAATGTAACAAAGCTTGTAAATGCTCATTAGAATGCAGTAACCGTGTTGTGCAACATGGACGAAACATTAGGTTGACCATATTTCGCACCTCCAATGGGTGTGGCTGGGGAGTTAGAACAGAACAAAAAATCAAACAAGGACAGTTCATCTGCCAGTATGTTGGAGAAGTCATTACATTTGAGGAAGCAGAAAAACGAGGCAGGGAATATGATGCTAATGGACTGACTTATCTTTTCGATCTCGACTTCAATTCCGTTGAAAACCCTTATGTTGTTGATGCGGCAAATTTAGGAAATGTGGCCCATTTCATCAATCACTCCTGCGACCCCAACCTGGGAGTTTGGGCCGTCTGGGCTGACTGCCTAGACCCCAACCTGCCGATGTTAGCATTATTTGCTACCCGTGACATTGAAGTTGGTGAGGAGATATGTTTCGACTACTTGCAAAAGTGTTCTGAAACTGAGGAAAATGAAACAGGTACTCCAAGTGTAAGTGGAGAAAGCACAAGCGATGTGAGTACAAGTGAAATTAGGATTCCCAATGGATCTGATGCAGGTACTGCAGATGTTGCATCTCCCATAAAATCAAGATTTGAGCTTCAACAACAGAATATGGCTATGTTAAGAAACCGCACAGAGTGCATGTGCGGAACAGCTAAATGCAGAAAGTATTTATTTTGAGAATAATATTTCTAGAAGAGAGTACAAATACATAGTTGCAATACTAGAATAACACATGTTATGCATTTACAACTTTAGTAACAACCGTTTGTTAATGCAAAAAAGAATCTCAGAAATGAACTTAAAATTTTTGATAAACAAGTTCATTCTGTTAAAACATGTTTTTAGTATTCCTTAATTAAAAATTTCTTTCATATTTTAACTGTTATTGTGACACACAAGAGGCCTTTAGCTGTTTACAGATTTTTTATAAGCTATTTATAATGTTTTTATGTACCTTTTTGTGAAGCATTACATGAATTATATTAATTAGTAGCTAATAATTTAAAAGCATAATTTTTATGAGATTTCCAACTCTGTTACTATGGGATCATCCCTATGGAAACTGACGTGATTTTCACACATAATGCTATTATTACACAGGAATTAGTCATGTTAGATTAAACCAGAGTAAGGTTTTTTTATATTTTCGCGATTAATGTACATTAAAAGGAAACACTAAACAAATTTCATAGTGTGTATTTTGCATTATTTTAATTCTGTGACCACAAATACAGCAGAGTTCATAGTGTGCATAGTATTAATAGTACATTGTTACCCTAGGGGTGGAAGTAACTTATTTAGTCCCGAGACGGGGTTTGGCGCCCGAGCGTAGCGAGGACGCTAATAGTTTGAGGGACTAAATAAGGCTTTAACCCCGAGGTAAACACTGTGCTTTTCATTACGTTAACAAGGAAACTAAAAATAAAAACATGAACTGACTAAAGAAAATATGAGTGAATTTTATTTTACATAAATATTTTTTTTTGTTGTGAAATGTATTTAAAATTTATGGTAAAATTAGAACAATTACTTATATTTTGTGATAAGTTTTTTCCGGGTATATTGATATTAGATATTTCCACTACTGCTAGCCTCTTGGCTGGTTAGCCTCTTCTCTTATGAAATCAGGCGTTAAATCCATATCGGAATCAGATGAACTCATTGTGTTATAAAGTTATATGATTATTTACGGGATATTTACCGTGGCAAATAATCATATAACTTTAGTGAACAACCGTGATAGTTTAAAACAGTGTTTCATTGTGTTATACAAATCTGCTATACGGAAGTATAAACAAAACTCTACAATGAAGGTCGGATTCCCGCCAATATATTTTTTTGGAACATCCTGACACTGGCAAATGCACGAGAAGTGCGGGACCATAATCTTCTGAAGAGAAAAATAAAATAAAAGTTGGAACATTGTTCAATACAAATTGGAAAATAGAACTAGTTTATTTTTTCTAATAATTTGAGTGTCTGTCAGTTGTCAACTGTTACTGTCAGTTGAAAGTGATTCTCCCTAGGGCTGAAATGTATTGCTTTCAACCCGCTCCTCAGGCAACTTAAGACCTACTTTCCGAGTATGAGTAATGAAAAATATGTTTACATTATTTTAATTCCTAAGGTTACAAACACTTTACATTGTCCGTAGTCAGGTCATGTCAGGAATTAAAATAATGTAAAATAAATGCGATAAAATCTAGAAAAAAAAGTTTACCATAGTAATTTCAGTGTCATAAAGACCAAACATTATACAAAATCCTGTTAATAAGGTTATTAAATACCCCATCACCAAAGATATTTATTGATATCTTTGGCCATCAGAGACAACACACTGTAACATTTATATTTGGCGTTAATTCTTAACTTAATGCATCAAAAATTAAATATCAAAACCAGCACCTGGGGCCATACCGTCACCAGTATTAAGCGATTCAGTTTAGGCGATTGGGAAAAGTTGCGCGACTGCAAACCGTATTTCGGCGTGCAAAGCTTCACTTTCGCGTGATTTTCCTGAATCGCTTAAAACAGGTGACGGTACGGCCCCTGATCTAAAATAAACCTGCAATATGGCATAATGCACACAACAGATTAAGTGTAACAGTAACAGATCAAGTTAACTGCTCAGATGATAAGGATTCGTGTTAGAGCAGGATGCAGTATCGGCGTTAGGGTAGGGCGCAGTGGGCACACAAACCGGCACTGGCAGGATGCACATATGTAATCTTCCTAGTAACATAATGCTACTCAAATTTACATAAAGTATCTACAAATATGTGACGCGGCGCACTCCAGTAAAAAAAGTATAGCGCTGAAATGACAGGCTATGGTATATATATCACACTATTTCATACATAAAATTAAGGTGCTAACTAATGTGCCTATAATGTTTTACATTTTATAAGATAAAATATGAACAACAACCATAATGTATGTAATGTAACATTAATGTAATATTTTATAAGGTGAATGTTATACTTAGTATTATAGTTGTAATACATATACATTTTTAAGAGTAGGTATTAAGAGAGTAATAAAATATAAACACAAGTCGTATTTTTATTTAAGACTCGCTGACCTGACAAACGTCCTGTCTAAATTCTATAAAAAAACACGTTAGTTTTTCCTAAATTTTCCAATTTTATTTTTCTTAACCCGTCCGGAATTGTCGCGAACAAAACAAAATTGATCAAGCCGTTTTTTAGTTTTAGCGAGACTATGGAACAGGAATTGATTTTTATATATATCGTAGATACCCTTTAGACATGATAGTTTAGGTATGATCATAGATTAGAGAAATTACAGTACTTACGTCAAAGCTATAACTGGACGTTTTTGTACAAAGACCTCCAATCCCTTAACTCATAGTATGATGCAGGAACTGTTTTGAGCTTTGTTTCATGGTCTAAGTCCAACTGCTCCCACGATTGTATGTATTCTTTGTGCAAAAATGTAACACCGCCACCATTATGTGGAGTTGTGACCATGCTAGATAGAAGCATGGTCTGCATGTAATATGGCATGCGTTTGACTGCTAACTCACCTGATATGAAGTGTTGTTGTGATCTATGGGGAAGCACCCTTGTCTAGGAGAAACTGATGGTCTCGCAACTTGACGACATCCACTAGATGTAGTGCAATAGGCAGCGCATTCTACGCACAATAAAAGTGGAAGCACTACGCTTCATCATCATCACGTGTCTGTGTAATTTTGACTATGGAGCGATGGCGCTTTGTCGTAATCTTGGTGATGTGGTGTGATAGTAAAAGAGGATGGCAGAAACAAGTCTACCTCGATCACGCGCGTCAACGCATCTAACAACAGAAGATGAGTTCTAACTCGGTTTTTTTTGGGGTTGAGTTATCAGTTATCCCCTGGTTGGAGCTATTAAGTGTCTGTGCTAATAAGGTCTGACTGCTCTAGAAGCCCAATTAATACATTAAATGCCAGGGTAGGTTGTATCCACAGGTACACTAATACTACTAATAAACAAAAAAATTTGAAGACTCGACTCGAATGTTTATAATACGAGTTATCTACGTATTATCTCGGTATTTTCTCTTCTCTTCCCTATCTCTACATAGTATAAATTAAAGTCGCTTTCCGCGTCTGTCTGTCTGTATGGCCGCTAACTTCTAAACCACGCAACGGATTTTGATGCGGTTTTCACCATCAGTGAGCCTAGTGTGAGTTTTTCTAGTTGCGTTAACGTATACGACCGCGTTAGCGTAAACCACGATTTGTATAAAAAAGAACAACGCCATCTGGCGCCATGTAGATGAAACTGCTCTTATTTCATACAAATCGTGGTTTACGCTAACGCGGTCGTGTACGTTAACGCAACTAGAAAAACTCATACTAGGCCCACTGTTAGATACAGTTTCACGGAAGGTTTATACATATAACTAGCGACCCGCCCCGGCTTCGCACGTAAATTACACCCGTGCGAAGCCGGTCGCTAGTTGATCAATAAATTAAGAAAATACATTTACATATTCAATTATAGAGACAAAAAAATCTGAAGACTGTTTTTTATTCAAATTCAGGCTACGCGAACGCGAAGATCTACAAATGCGACAACCCGAAGTGCCCGCGGCCTACGAGCTTCATATCTGGTGGTTCGTCTAAGGACGATAGTTTCCCGTGCCTGCGCGCCGCTTGCTCAGGACGCTTCCAGCTGGTTCGGCACGTGAGCTTCGTCGACTGCCCTGGGCACGACATCCTTATGGCTACCATGCTTAACGGTGCCGCGGTTATGGACGCCGCGCTACTGCTCATTGCAGGTACTTTTTTCTTCTCTTGTCACGATGATAGGTTAGCATCAGTGGTTGCGCGTTTAAACGCCATGCCGTGGGTTCAAATCCCAATATTGAACTTGAGTTTCTAAAGGACCACCAATCATAAAATAATGATATATACTTTCTAGAGCTGTCCTGGCTATTTAGCGCCCCGTCGCGTCGCCCACTTAAGGCGTCAGCGGTGACTGGTGCCAGAGCCGGGCTAAGGAGTAGAGGCGAGGGGAGTGGTTTGAAAGAGTTTTTTCCGCCACTGCCCTGACTTTACATTTTAAAAAGTATCCTACATCCATCCTTTACATGCACACCACTTTGTTGGTAATCATCAACCGTTTGTTCGTGAAAAGCAAAGAGTCATTGTGTGATTCTTTTCACAATCTCTTGGTTTTTTTGGATCCTCCCACTCAACCGGTCGTAAGATTTTTGAGAGCTATTGGCGGAGCCCATAGCCATTGGTGAAGTAAAGTCCCATAGACTCTGCTGGCTTGGACATCTCGAAAATATGGAAGAGGATCGCGCCGTGAAAAGGGCTTACTTGGGGCTGCCGCAGGGTGGAAAGCCTGTCTTACGTCCTAAATGTAGATGGAAAAGATCTGCGGGCACTGAACGTCAAGAACGTTCAGTACCTTGGCATGAACTTGCTCAAGATAGGGAAATGTGGCGCCTTTTGTTATCGGAGGACAAGGCACATTTTGTGTTGCTGCGCCATCATAGTTTTTGTTTTTGCACAGGTAACGAGTCCTGCCCTCAGCCACAGACGAGTGAACACTTGGCTGCCATCGAGATTATGAAGCTGAAGCACATCCTAATCCTGCAGAACAAGATTGACCTGGTGAAGGAAGGCCAGGCCAAGGAGCAGCACGAACAAATTGTTAAGTTCGTGCAGGGAACCGTGGCGGAAGGCGCACCTATAATACCTATATCGGCCCAGTTGAAATATAACATAGAGGTACGTCATATCCAAAGATCTGAAAAGTACAGATATGTTCATCCGAAGATTTGCATCCCAGTATGTGTGGTACTTGAAAAGTTAGCGCCATCTGTCAAAATCTCTAATAAATACGTCGCATCACTCTCAAATATTACGGCCGCTCACTAACGAAGTCCGCGTGCGACAGCGTTCAGACTGGTGAGTAATATAGGTACTTGTTGATAGATAGAAATTCTTTATTGTGTAAGTAAAGGCTCCACCACAGGTAAAGTGGTGGAGCTGTTACTAGTCTTCTATGGCGTTATGAAAACATCGGGAAATCACATTATTTCACCTTGTTGTATCATTTTCCCTTCCACTCGAGCAAAAATAACAATCCACCATTATTACACATTAACCCTCGAAAATACATAAATTTAGGAAAATAAACGGTGATACTTTTTTACTGGTCGGCGCCAAAACTCCAGTTTGTTCTCCATTTCGCTTCAGTGGAATGTTAACAAACACTTTCGTTCGTTCTGGCACAGGTCCTCTGCGAGTACGTAACTAAGAAGATCCCGGTGCCGCTGCGCGACTTCTCGTCTCCGCCGCGCATGATCGTGATCCGGTCGTTCGACGTGAACAAGCCGGGCTGCGAGGTGGACGACCTCCGCGGGGGCGTCGCCGGCGGCTCCATCCTGCAGGGCGTGCTAACTGTCGGCATGGAGATCGAGGTATCACTTCAATGACTACCCTGTGCATGACCGTGCAATGTAGACCTTTTCAAATTACTTTATTTACTTCTTAGTTTGCCTCTGGCAAATCCAGGATTCGTCCTACAATGTTAACTCGTCGACCAATCACGAAGAATTAGCCCATAATTTTGTTACCAAAATCTGACCAGCCGGTCAGAAATTTCTTTAAGCGTCCAAGTTTTTCTCCGGATAATCTATTTTTAGGGTTCCCAAAGGGTGAAACCGGGACCCTATTACTAAGCCTACGATGTCTGTCTGTCTGTCCTACATATTAACGGCTATATCTTTCGACACGTAATAGACAGTTGAAATTTTCACAGTATATGTAACGCTACGGCGGATTAACTAACAAATAATAAAAAAGTCAAAAATTAAAAACGAAAGGGGGGTATGCGTACAGCAAATTTTTGTATTTTCTCTAATGTAAAAACGATAATACGTACAAGCGTCAAACTTGGCACGATTGTAGAACACACTCTAAAGTATAATAATAAATAATGGCCAAGTGCGGGTCGGTGACAAATTTCTGTTCATTACCAAGTTATTATACTCGACTGCCTGTAGCAAATTACTTTTGAAACACAATTTTGGAAGGCGTTTAATAACTCATCATGCTGCATGCATGATGGTCATGCGCAGAGACGTTGGGTCTCTTTGTATCTTTTATCGCATTTATAACGGGAAGTGTATCTGAAGAACTGTTTGATCTGATGCCGGCGTCGCGGTTTTACCATCGCACTAGCCGCCACCGCCTGAAGGCTCATCCACACATCATAGATCAGTAGATATCGCACACTGTGCGATTCACACGATCCTACTTGCCTCATACCTGTAAAATGTGGAATGAGCTACCTTCTACGGTGTTTCCAAGAAGCTACAACATGGGGTTCTTCAAAAAGAGTTAATCGAGTCCTAAAGGGTCGACAACGTATTTGTGATGCCTCTGGTGTTACAAGTATCCATAGCTTACCATCAGGCAGCCCGTCTGCTTTTTTACCACCTATGGCACGGTTTATTTTCATCTGGTAACCATAATTATGTGTATACATTTTATGTAAAAACTAATATTTTCTGTGTAGGTGCGTCCCGGACTCGTGAGCAAGGACGCGGACGGCAAGCTGACTTGCCGGCCAATCTTCTCCCGCATCGTGTCGCTGTTTGCGGAACAAAACGAGCTGCAGTACGCGGTCCCCGGCGGGCTCATCGGCGTCGGGACCAAGATTGAGCCCACGCTCTGTCGTGCTGACAGGCTCGTCGGACAGGTCACTATTTATAAACTACTAGACCAGTCATGTCAAGGATCAAATGATATATTATGCGGCACTCTGAGCATTTTCCTGCGGCCTGAATCAAAATTTGAAAACAGCTAGATAATGCAGCGTGTTAAAAACAGTTTTTGAAACAGCACTGAAACAAGTACATACACGTATCACGACCGTTTTCTTCAATTGACGTAAGATTTTCACTAGTTTGTCTTCTTTAAGATTAGGTTTTGCGGCCCACCTAGTCTATCTTCATACTTTTGGCCCACCAGTGACTTTGAGTTTGACACTGCTGCACTAGATGGTCAGCAAATTCATCCGTTACCTTATTTTGGAACAAAAAGTATCTTATGTCAATCTCCGGCCCTCCCAACTATTTCTATGCGATAAATTATCAATCAATCGATCCATTGCTCTTTTGCTGAATAAAGGGGGACTAAACAAACACACTTTCTCATTTACGGTCAGTTTGGCATCAGTTAAGTCCTAAGTGAGTGGAAACTGACTGCGTAAACAATTGTGTACAAATCAAGATTGTGCGTACACGGTCACAGATGAACTGATGCCTGGTTCACCAGACACATGAATTATTTCTCGTCGTCTCTCACCATCCGGCTCTGCTGATCCAATGGTAGACAAACAAAACCGCTGGTACGCCAATAAACCTGCGAGCCAAAGGTTTTAACCGCCAGCGGATCGCCCACTATACCGTACCGTGGTCTAAATTGGCTCACTGGTAAAACAGTCTTATAAGACTTCGGACTCTGGTGTCCACAAAAGCTGTGATAAACAGAGCGGCGTGATGTTTACCAATTAGGCACTCTGCCCTAAAACACAAAGCACACTAGAACCGTATCAATTGTAAAGTGAATTCACTGTCATGACACGCTATGGTGGTGGTTGAAGACGAAACGGTCTAGTGGGCGTTATTTTAAATCAATTTATACAAGGTATATTTCGTTACATGTGCTGATACAATGCAGCGCAAAGCCCTCCCTTCCCTTTTTCCATTCCTCTCTATTTTACAAAACTTAGGCACAGTCCAAAAACAATAAAGGCATCAACATAATCTGGAACAACCTGTGTTGGTACTGTCGATGACTAAAGGAGTACTTAAATTTCAGTTAACCAATGTTGTATGAAAATGATATACTGGGTGAAGCCCTTAACAATTTTTGTTGTATTGTAGGTGCTGGGTGCAGTGGGTGCTTTACCCGGGATCTTCGTGAAGCTGGAAGTGTCTTACTACCTGCTCAAGCGACTCCTGGGAGTGCGCACAGAAGGTGACAAGAAGGCCGCTAAAGTACAGAAACTTACTAAGAACGAGGTAAGCTACGCCCATCATAAATTTTTATGGAAACTGACACAGTTTTCACATATTTTTTATTCACCATATAATTATGGGAGTGATGAATCATCTGATGTCTCACGAGTATACTGAGCATTTCCCTTAGTCAGCATCTAGCTACCTAAGCAAATCCAACTCTTTGAAATACTGGCGCGAGGCTGAATAAGCCTGTGTTCTAATTTTTTTTACCTCATAAAAAGCTGATCATAAATAGAGCCCAACAATGAAAACAAAATAAAAATTAGTTCAAAAACAATTAAGTTATTTAATAAGTATTTTAATTTCATGCTAGACAGAGAGCGCACTATAGCACGTGATGACGTCAAGCCGAGCGCGCGCAATACAAATGTTATAATAACACATGTCATACTTTTCGGGATAGAGACAGAGCATTACGCGTTTAAAGTTTTGTTGCGGATATCTCTATCCGCACCAAAACTTTAAACGCTTATATCTCAGAAATTTATCAGCCAATTTTTTTTCTCAATTTAAATAATTATTTTCGGTATGTGTTGGTAATGCAACACGTACAAGTATTTAATCATAACGTTCGGTAAATTGATTGATACGCTAATAAATGGGTAAAAACAAATAAGTACCTAAGTTTAATAAAAACTCTACAACGATATTTTACATATGTTGAATAGTTTAGAAATCCGAGAAAGATGAAAGAATTATCAGCTTTTAGCAGTTCACGTTTCGTATATGATACACTGGTTAGAATGCATCAAAAATTTCTATTTAATTATATAAATAGTCGCGCAATTAATTGTCTGAAGTCAACGTCAAATTTGCGATCGCTTTTTGACAGCAATGATCGCAAAAGACAAATAGATTTTTCATTACTTATATTCGGAAAGTAGGTCTGAAGTTGCCTGAGGAGCGGGTTGAAAGTAACACATTTCAGCCCTAGGGAGAATCACTTTCAACTGCCAGTGACAGTTGACAACTGACAGTCACACAAATTATAAAAAAAAAAGACTAGTTCTATTTTCACATTTGTATTGAACCATGTTCCGACTTTTTTTTTTCTCTTCAGAGGATTGTGGTCCCGCACTTCTCGTGCATTTGCAAGTGTCAGGATGTTCCAAAAAAAAAATATTAGCGGGAATCCGATCTTCATTGTAGAGTTTTGTTTATACTTCCGTATAGCAGATTTGTAGTAACACAATCAGTTCATGTTTTTATTTTTAGTTTCCTTGTATTCGTAATGAAGAGCACAGTGTTTACCTCGGGGTTAAAGACTTATTTAGTCCCTCGAGCCACACCCCGTCTCGCGACTAAATAAGTTTCACCCCTGGGGTAACAATGTACTATTACTGTACACATTGCAAAATGGGAAAGAAAACAGGCATGAACGCTAACGCTAATAGAAACCCGCAGCAGTTATCGTAAATAAAATAGTCGCGCAACTGTTGAATGTCAACGTCAAAGCGATCTTCGCTTTTTGACAGTGACGATCGCTATAGTATGTCATAGCAACTATAGTCTAAAACTATTAGTAACAAAAGCCCCAACTCGGGGAAGAAGAAAAAAAAAAAAAAACTATTAGTAATAATAACATTGTTTTGGGTATTTCATTGCTGTTATCTATTTTTTAAGGTAAGATATCGGGTTATTCATCCTCACATGTTAGATAACATGTGGATGCCAAATTAAGAAAATTATTGGGTATATATTACGAATATACTTTATAGGTATTTTCATTATACTGACTTTAACAAGTCTTCAGATGCATTCTGCGGATCGACAGTTAACAATCTATGGCTAAAATTAAGTACCATCAAAAATTTAAAAAAGTATAAAAGGTTAAAGGAGGAAAGTAAAGTAAAAAAAAAGGATTTATCTCAACTACAAAATATTACAGATTTAAAAGCCGCGGTAAAACTTGAAAAGGATATCATTTAAATTTTACTTTGTTAATAGTTTCAGATTATTGCCTTTTTTTTTGTAAATTTTATGTACGTGATTATTTAATGATAGAGTACCAAACAGACGTTAACGTAAGTTTTGTGTTTGACATACAAAACTTTAAAAAACTCAACCAACTAATAGGCATGTGTCCTCATGTTTAATTTATTACAAATAACCGGCTTAGCGAGGAATATAACTACAAAACATACTGAAAAAATAATTTAAATTGGCTGATAAATCTCTGAGATACGAGCGTTTAAAGTTTTAGGTGGGGATAGGGAGGGGATGCTCTATCCCGTTCTCACAAAGCGTGAGTTAGTATAGCATTTGTATGGCGCTCCTGAGCCGTGACGTCACGGCTCAGTATAGTGCGCTCTCTGTCTAGCATGAAATTTAAATGCTTATATCTGCTATATATCTTATTTATTTTTGAACTAATTTTAATTTTGTTTTCGTTGATGGGCTCTATTTATGATCAGCTTTTTTATGAGGTAATAAAAAAATATTTGTCATCATGTCTATTGAAGATCGTTTATACGAAAAGTTGAAACGATCTCTAATTTCATACTTGTTATAATTTATTTTCTTATGGCATGGCCTTGATTATGTGAAGAGAGTGTCGGTTGCCTGGAAGAGATCGCTATAAGCGATAAAGCCGCCTGTTAAAAGCTAGCTAAGCTTAATAATATTTTTATTGTAATGTTTATTGCTTTTATTGTTATCCTTGTTTTGTGGTATTTTAATAAAAAGTTATTGTATTGTATTGAGTAAGTTGAAAAAATAAAATAATAAGGGAGTACTTTTCAAGTTTTGTCGCGTCAAGTTGTGTGTTTAGGCGCGGAGTTGCCACCTTAACTGACACAATTTTGATTATTAGGTCCTCCTGGTGAACATCGGTTCGCTGAGCACGGGCGGGCGGGTGCTCGCCACTAAGGCCGATTTAGCCAAGATCACCCTAACCAACCCCGTCTGCACAGAGATCGGAGAAAAGGTCGCACTCAGCAGGAGAGTTGAGAACCACTGGCGGTAAGTCGCCTTTTCTGTCAGTGTTATGCATTAATAGCTGCACCCCACTGTTAACCACAAGGACATTCCCTCAGGAACCTCTATTTAACTGGGATATGAAAAATCCTATACATCTCGCCAACTATGCAAAAAAAACACTTCGTTCCGTTGATATGCGTGAAAGAGGGACAAACACACTTTTGCGTCGCACTAATATTATAAATGCGAAAGTTTGTGTGGGTGTATAGTATGTTACTCCTTCATTCTAAAATGGCTGGACAATTTATATGAAATTTAAAATATAGATGGCTTATGTCCTGGATTAACACATAGGCAACTTTTCATCATGTTCGCCATTTTTCATCACTACGCCGGTGAAACCACGAGCGCAGGAAGTTTATAATATTAGTACGATAAATCTTACCCTGAATATGAGATAAGCTTTAGAAGAATATACTTGCAATCGGACTAATCTATTTTGTCTTTAAAAAAAAGCTGACCATAAATAGAGCCAATCACCGAAAAATATAATCAGCATCATTTCAGCCATAGCACGTCCACTGCTGGGCATAGGCCTCCCCCATCGATCTCCAAAAGGGCCTTAAAGGGACGTTTGGAAAGATTAGACATTTTTGTTAAAATATTGTTATCATACTACTACAATATATAATTATCAAAGCTTACAGGAAAAGGTTCAAGGCCGAAAATCGACCTAAGCCAACCAAGTATGATAACAATATTTTACATAATGCCTAATCTTCTCCAGAGTCTAATTTAAGATATATTCATGAAACAATACAAGAGTTTAGTATGGTTTTCGCTAACGAAGCAAGTAAATATAAACAAATGGGACTAGATATTTTATAAAACATGCAGTGGCAGAGACCAGTCACTTAACTATACTCAGTCCAAGATTTTTTTAGCTGTGATAGTTGCAATAAAGTTGTAAAAAGTTTAATGAAAACATTTTCTTTAACATAAAAGTATATCGCTTGCCAGCTACAATCTAACATTCAAAAAAACCTAGCAAGTGATCTGATTTTTTTAGTTTTTCATTCGCTTTTTACAATTTATTGCAACAAATCTCAGCCTGGTAGGGATAGGTGTACCACACAAAAATGTTAATAAAAAAAAATCATTTTTTCAGATTAATTGGCTGGGGTCAAATTCAAGGAGGTGAAACTATAGAGCCCGCAAAGAACTAATGTTATATTTTACTTTTTATACATGTCATTATATTGTATCTATATTATGTATTTAATAAAATTAAACATTAGATTTTGTACTATTATTTTAACCTAAAATAATTTATTAAATCCTAAATTAAAATAATATATCTTATTTTTTTTTAAATATATAATAAGCTTGCGCTTGACCGCCAACTCGCCCTATATTAAGCGATGATGCGGTCTATGGTGGAGCACGCTTGCCTAGCTATCCCTTTGGAAAATTACGTGCCGCTTACAATAGATCCAAAGTGATTGTTTAGATGGCGCTAGGTGTGTCGAATTAGACTGAAACTGTACGAAAACACAGAATATAATAATAGTTAGTACTACGGCAACGAAACCAATAACTTACCGAACTTACCTTTGCAAGCACCTTTAGTAATACAATCGATATCCAGTAGATGGCGCTTTACAATAAAATAATCCTACATTAAAATGTCTTATAATAATACATTTTTTTAGTTAAATAATTTAGAATGTAAATAATTAACGTTTAACTAAAATAATATCAGGAATTTCAACATTACTATTTTTTTCATGGATAATGAAGTTGATAGTTTTCGTAAACTTTTTTCATTTACGTATTGTTCCATACATTTTAGTAAAGTGCTTCCAGCGGAAACGCGAAGGAACTAAAATCAGCGGTATAGATTGCTTCACTCTAATTTGAAAAAAGATTTCGAATACCTTTCAGCCCAGCAATGTATGGAACGAAACGTATACGAAAAAAGTTTTCGAAAACTATCAAATCTGCCCCCTGATCAAATGGCATTTTGTCGATCTCAAGGTACATTTTTGTCTTGAAAAGTACTTTAATAATCAATAAAATTATATAGAAAAGGTTGTGTTTTTTATTTAATCATCGCCTCATTGTTTTACTTTCTTAACTTGTGTACTTTTCACGTTCGCGTGATTTTCCAACTGAGCGGATCTAACGTTAGTTTGGTGCCGCAATAGCAGTTGTCCGTAAGGCCCCTGGGGCCTTACCTACGGCCAACTGGTAACTCGGTATCAAACTAACGTTAATACAGCGCAGTTCGGAAAATCACGCGAACGTGAACCTTAACGCGCTCAGATACGGTTTGCGGTCGCGCAACATTTTTTCATCACCTAAACTGGATTGCTTTAACAGCTAGCTGTAAGGCCCCAGGACCCAGGAGAGTCACTCCACAAAACCATAGCAACTCTTGCTACTACACAATAAAGTGCAATTCAGGACGCGCGAGCGCTAACTACCTATAGCTATATTAACCTAGAAGTTGCCTCTCTGTCTATCGCGTAACTCTTCGCGTCGCGTTATCTCTGTGTATCGCGTGAGAGTGACCACGGGAGTTCCCGGTTCCGATAAGTCGGCTACTTGTAGCTTGATAGGTACCTAAAGTGCGGAGAGCGCCAGGTCTGGCCAGGCCTGCCAGCGCGAAGGTTAAGTAGGTACTTAGGTAGGTAAGTATTGGACCTACCTACTAAAACAGTAATTACATTCCAGCCTAGAAGTTCATAGGTATTTTGTGCTCATCTTTACGGTAGCTATCAGGAAAGTAGTGTGTTTATTTATGTACTACTACATAAATAAACACAGACTACTCTAGTTGTGTGCTTTATTTACCTATTTACTTGAATAAAATTTTGACGAGACAGTAGGTAAGTACCTTCTAGGTACCTGTAAAGGAGACTGGATTTGTGCGCGTTCAGTCGGTAAGTACCTACCTAATTTACCAAAAGCGGACATGGCTATGATTCTTATACCTACCTACTAAAAAAACCGGACAAGTGTGAGTAGGACTCGCACTCTGAGGGTTCCGTACAAATACTCGCACGAAGCGGCAACGTCGCACTCTGCTTTTTTGCTCTGCTATGTAGGTAGGTATATGAAGATAACTGCCTATAAGGTCAAACCGCATCAAGGCGGTGCGGAACAGTACTGCAAGATTATTTAACCGACTTCAAAAAATAAGGAGGTTCTCAATGATTCGGTTGTTTGTTACTTTAGAACTCCATCATTTAAAAACTGATTTGGATTTTTAGATTGGTCCCATAGATATTTCATTAAATTTGTACAATAATTTCGTTGGTTTCGTTCAGTAGTTTTAGGTACCTACTAATTTGAAGTCGGTTTTTTAAATTGATAATTACCTAACTCGGGCGAATAAACATAAATACAGAAAAGTATCTCCATTGTATGTATGGCTTTGGATAAGGAACCATACCACCAAAATTATGTGTGTCTTGAACGCTCTTCTTTAAGAGGGGGCATCCGAAATTTTATGCTAATTTGCCATGATATTATAACTAAACCAAATATCCGATCAACGTAATAATTGATACATATGATTTTTCAATTCATTTTCTTTCCGCCATTAAGACAGAAACATAATAGCAAGATATTTACTCGATACTTTAATGTTTTGAAAATGGTGCCTTTTTGCTATTTTTTTTGATTTTACTTGAAAGTACTTCAGTTACATATCTAAAATAAATAATCACCGAAGGAAAATATAGTTTGTTTTCCAGTGTTAAGACAAAATTTACCTAGATTAATTAGTACTCTCATAATAAATTATAATAAACTTAAATTATTTTATATTATCTTTTAATTTTTAGTTTTATCTTTCTGACTCTCTCTCTGCTTCTCTCCGTCTCTCTCTCTCTCTCTCTCTGTCTGTTTGTCTGTCACAAAGAAACACTCCGACTCTAATAGTTATATTACTGAGCATACATAATAATGGATGCGTTACGGCCTAGTCATATCCATTTTATTTGTATCTATGTTATTTTTTCGTAGTAGCTTTACCTAGTCTGTGCTCTAAGGTCATTGGCACCACTTGGTTGCCGCGTCAAGTGGTCGCGTTCGAGCCATCGATTTTTTATATTATCCTTTGTTTGAAAATACAGTAGGTGTTGATATAATCGCACTCGGAAGATAAAACCAAGGCGAAAAGCAAGCGCGTGCGTCCTTCCCCGTTGAGGCACAGTGCGGTACTGAGGTTGAACGGAGCATGTTTCGCTATTTAGATGCAAAGCGCAACAGAATAAGACTGAATATCGGACTTACCGTTTGACCGAATAGTTGCTTAGAACTAAAGGACGTAAGTCTCAAATCGAATATAATTTATTATGAGAGTACTAATTAATCTAGGTAAATTTTGTCTTAACACTGGAAAACAAACTATATTTTCCTTCGATGAGTATTTATTTTAGATATGTAACTGAAGTACTTTCCAAGTAAAATCGAAAAGGCACTATTTTCAAAACATTAAAGTATCGAGTAAATATCTTGCTATTATGTTTCTGTCTTAATGGCGGAAAAAACATGAATTGATAAATCATATATATCAATTATTACGTTGATAGGATATTTGGTTTAGTTATAATATCATGGCAAATTTGCATAAAATTTCGGATGCCCCCTCTTAACATGAATTTCCGGTTACGTAATTACAAACCCAATTTGGGGTCTTTAGGGGTAGGTCCTAAAGCCGAGTTTTTGAGTTTAACGTCATCGTCTGCTAGAAAAAATGAGGTTTATGACGTCAGATTTTTGATTGGACCTTTGTGTCCGAAGTTATGGACCTTCAAAAAATCGGGTATTTAGGCTCTGTCTCGCTACTTAGTAGCTCTAGTACCTAAGAGTCTTAAAATACTAAATGACCTATCGTTGGAAAGCCAGTGAAGGTCACTATCCTTGCCTGGATTGACCTGGGACAAAATGCTTGAGGAGCCGGGTATTTCAGGTCGTCAAAATCGTAAGACCTAACTTAGACTATAATTTAAACTAAAAACTAGAACTAGTTGTATTTCCTAAACCAGAGCCTTAAAAAATATGCAAAAAAATACTAAAACTTAAAATGAGCTTTACTACCTCGAGCCAAAATTTGGGCGTGGTAATGTTGTTTTCTCCACTACTTTACTGGGGCAGACAGGACAGTAAATTACGAAAGACGAGGCGGTATGACCTCTATAGCTTTAGCCTGCTCAGTAATGGGCTAAAATAAATGCTAACGTGGTTAGGTGTATTTCTTCTCATATTGTTTATCTGTACCTGGGGCCTTACGATTTGGAAAATCACGCGACCGCAAACCGTATCTGGGCGCGATAAGGTTCACGTTCGCCCCTGTGACCCCTGCAAGTGAATCTGGGCTCCGATTATCTACGTTTAAACTGTGACTCCTGCAACTAAGTGAATCTAGGGCCTTACGGACAACAGCTATTGCGGCACCAAACTAACGTTAGATCCGCTCAGTTGGAAAATCACGCGAACGTGAACCTTAACGCGCCCAGATACGGTTTGCGGTCGCGTGATTTTCCAACTGAGCGGATCTAACGTTAGTTTGGTGCCGCAATGACTGTTGTCCGAAAGGTTCCTGGACTCTAATAACTGCTTCCTTTGATTTTATGACTATCTACACTCAAACATCGACCTCTGCTAGTCGCCTATGTACCTAAAGTACCTATACCTATATTCTATATTCAAAATGTCATACACAAAATGTGTTTACCAAAACTAGTCGGGACATAGTAGGTAACTAACTGCCTTCGCTTCCCAGTTCACGATCAAGGTCGGATGATTGTATGGATTCGGAAATCAGGTACCTATTTAATACCTAGTTCTAGGTAATAATGTAGGTAGGTACCTATAGGTATTTTTTGAATAGTGTGGATGTTTTGTAATTTTTAAGGTTTTTATTCATGGTATTCATGAGTAGATAGGTAGTCTAGTAGTGTACCGACTTCATAGTAGGTAGTAGTTGTGTGCTTTATTTATTTACTAGAATAAAATTACGTAAAATTTTGACGATACAGTAGGTAGGTACCTGTAATGGAGAGTGGATTTGTGCGCGTTCAGTTGGTAAATACCTACCTAATTTATCTAGAATTTTACTAGTAGCCTATGTCACTCTCCGGTTGAGAACTATAACCCATGCATAAAATCAAGTCGATACAGCGCTGGCAACGTCGCACAGCGCGGGCCTAACTCTCAGCACGAACTGGCAACGTCGCATTGTGAAACGAAACTGACCCGACTACTACGTCCTATTCTGTGATGCATTCTGTGAGCGCGAAGAAAAGCGCCATCTATATCTGGTGCGCTTCTCTTGAAATGTTGCGCTACCGTAATTTTTTGAACCCTTTCGTACGCCATCTCACGTAAGTTCGAGACAACCTATTGCCCGGACAAATTGTGGCGCCCTCTAAGTTTCAACAGGTATTTTGGCAAATTTCCGGGGTACGGTACAAAGTACTGCTATCATCGATCTTCTCTAGTATATAATCTTTGCCTAGAAGAAACCGATTCATCAACTGACTAAAACTACTAAATAAAATAGAAGACTTCCTGTTGATAATTTAATTACAAAGCTTGGATATGGTTAAATAATTTATTGATTTCATTCTTGCTCACATGGTCTCTAGGCCATGTATATGAAAGTGTTGATATCTTCATCATCCCGCCGCATGTATTTGTGTTCGATGAGCCATTCTAACTGCTCCTTTATCATCTTCTTAGAGGGCAAGAACATGTTCTTTAGTATTTCCACAAGTTCGCTCTGTAAAAGACAATGATTATTCATCGAAAATGTTTATGAACAATATACAAAACGGTTTGATTCCCTATGCTGTATTACCTATAAGGAAATATATCTTCTGGTGAAGGATTCTTTAGTGGTATTCCCAATAGCAATAATAATATAATAGAATTTGGAATATCCTACAAAATATAGTTTATCATAGTATAGCTGTCACAGATATACTATGCTGCAGCATTGACTTATTTCAAACATGCCTACTAACGTCCCTATTAGTGGGGACAATGGGTCTTTAAATTCCAAACCTCACTATTTTCTATTAGTGGAGATGTTAGGAATTTAAAATCCTAACACCCTCACTGAATATTTACAGTGGGGATAAATATTTAAAGTTCTGTTTCTAGACATTTTTGTTGCTTAGCAGAGTTCGCTTTTTTTTACTGTACCTACTGCCACTCAAACCATTCCTGCTTGTAGTCATTAGGGATTTCAAATTCTCATCATTCTGTCCACTGTAAAGTCAGTGAGGATTTTGGGATTTTAAATTCCTAATATGGGCACTAATAGAAATAGTGTGGAGGTTGAGATTTTAAATCCTCCTGTTCACATCAGTGGGAAAGCTTGGAATTTTAGGAATAAGCCGCAAAGTATAAGGAAAGTACAAGTATGCAAACTTGGATGTAACAAAATACACAAGTACCTGCAAAGCTGTATTGGTGATGCGCTTTCTCATTTTCAGTATTTTTATGATTGCCTCTTGTGTCCTCAATATCCGAAGTTGAACGATGGACTGGTTGTCTTCCATTTGAGATCGTTCAGTACTAAGCTGCAGTCGTCCTATCAAGTTAATTTTCCCCCTGCGTTGAGGTTTCCCAGTTTTAATCAGAGCAAATTCTTGATTCACCCAAAAAATTGTATTCTCAGCAAAATCCTTAGGATTTTGAACAGTTGGTTCATAAGATAGTAACTGTCGTTTGAGTTTTGGGAATGCGACTAGAGACCAGAGAGTCCTTCTCAATTCAGGGTCAGGCAGTTCAGTCGCCAGGCGCAGGTTCTCATAGCTTATTCTCTCGTTCGGTCTCTGATTCCAAGCAAACAACACGGCCATCTGGAAGGTGGTCACGTCCAAGTCAAATCTGCCAACGGCATTTGAGAATGTGATGGTACCATTGCTCATGTGATGGTACCACAGTAGCTTACGACCAGAATGCATCCTTTTGTAGAAATCTTCGACATCTGGTATGTAATCCTCTAATTCTAGAGGAAGACTAACCGTCACTCTTTCAGAACTGCGAGCCCACGCTCCTGCATTTAATATTTTGATGTTAATGGCGTCGTGGCGTGCTGTTTCACCTCTGAACTGAGTGTTGAGATCTTCGCTCACCTTAATATCTTGGAACATGCGAGCTAGCTTGTTGACATAGTCCGCCGGCATCCCTACCTCCCGTAGCCACTCTACCATGTCCTCTTCTTTCTCAGAATCGGCGCTAGAGTCTAATATCAACCGTCGAGTCAAATGAGCTTTGTGATATCTCATAAAGACATCTTTGTTTTCAATATACTTAAGAACTAGTAAAACATCTCTCAATCTTGACTCGATTTGCTCAGTAGTCAAGCGTTTACTTAGTGGAGTTTTCCTTAGCAACATATCACAGTAGTTAGCGAGTAGTTCAGGACACTTGCTTTCAGGTGCAGTGCCTTTACTTCCGCGTATGAGAGCCGAAGCTGGCAGATCCAACTTGAAGACTGTTGTGTCATTAACTACACATTTGTAAGCCTTATCCCTAGCAGTTAAAAAGCGAGGATCGTCCAAGAATGCATCCCTGACTAAGGAACTGAATCGTTTGAACAGATCTAGTAACTGTTCCACATACTTTTCAGAGTCTGTGGTAATAATTTTAGCTGAGGCGACCATATCTGCCAAGCCAGCCAAAACAATGTGGGCTTCCAGATCCCGTAAGATAGGTACCACTCCCTCAGGCACTCTGTCCAAGAGACGGAACATGAGTTGCAATTTCTCCGTTTCGCCTGCTTTTATTAGAGGAGCACTTTCGGCTAACAGGGTATGTAGATGTTCCCCGATGAGTACTTTCTCACAGCACTGTGTGAGTGCAGCGACACTTCCACTCCCCGGTTCGAGGTACCTGTGCGCCCGTGCTTCCTCCTCTTTGAGTCGCAGATCAGCATACTTCATGTATGACTGGACCCCATTAGCCAGTAAATGTTCACTAGCTTTTAGTTTGTAAAACTCTTCTGTCGCCTGCATGTATGCAGCTTCAAAATTCTCCCTGTATATTTGCAGTTTATCAAGGGAGTTGGAGCACAGGTTAACTGTAAGAAAAAAAGATTCAAATTTCACAAATTTTACTAAGCCGCAAAGAGGCTAATGCATTCATTGTTATGAACGACTTTTTCTATAAGACCCACCTGAAATATTTATTTATATAATCTGAATATATATTTTTGACTTGTTTTGTATTCATCCTGTTAGGTATAAATTCTCAACACATCCTAAACTTTACAGACCCTTATTCCTAACCCAATCAACATTATTTTTTTATCTCAACTGAAATGTTTATAAGTTTAGTATCATCATCCAGCCTATCCAACAGATGAGACACAGAGACCCTGCCGCCTTTACTCAGAGAGAGGATGGATCCTAATCCACCATGCAAAAAAGAAAATAAATAAAAATAAGAATAATTAATAAAAAGGGGTTTGAACATTTTCGGCATCCGATCCGCCATTAAGTTTTTATTTGTCATAATCATGTTGCACCATGAAACATTTGCATTGGAAACACATAGATGAACAAAAAATATCAGAAAACAATGTCCAAAAGTGTCACATTATATAATCATACTAATGTGAAAGTGCGTTTGTTAGTTTGTTTCTCTTTCACGCAGCAACAGAGCATGGATCAACCTGATTTTTTGCACGGGTATAGTTTAAGGGTTGGAGAGTGACATAGGCTACTTTTACTTTTAATCATCATCACTACGCAGGTAAAACCGCGGGACGCAGCTAGTTGGACATAGATATTACAAAGTGACTCATAGCTCCTTTTGCATTACCAACCACTTCCATATGTGTTTAAGACAATGGTGATGTTTTCAAGCATCATGAAATGAACCTGGTAAAAAATTACAAAGCATTGTTAGAGGAGTATGTTGTCTTACATTATAATATAATTTGGTACTCACCGTAAGACTCCCTAACTCCAATCACCAGCTGAGAATCAAAAGATTCACCATTTCTCTCTGCTTGGACAAGCTTCATAGCAGAGTCTTGCAACCGCTGCTTTATATCAACAAAAATACTCTGATTCCATGAATCCAGCATCAGCTTACGAACTAAACTATCCTCATTGTTGTTGTTATTGTTCTTTTTGTTCTGTGGGTGTGAGTGATGAGAGTTTGAGCTGCTCACTTTGCTGATATTATTAATAGAGGTTTCTAACTGTCGAAACGGTGTGGGCAAGTAATTACACTGGGTAAAAAATTTGCCCCATTCAGCTATGTAAGCCTTGAGTAGAGCCTGGTCTTCTCTTTGCGCCAGCACGCGAACCTGCGCCTGCTTGATGTACATCATGATGTCTTGCTGCAACGCATCCCGCAGCTTGTACGGGCCTCGCTCGTCCCACAAACAGACCGAGTGGACGGCGCAGAAGAGATCTTGCCATTCTATTTGAGTAACCGCCTCTTGCTTGAGAAGCTTTAAAACTATTGGTCGCATTGAAGGCCATTTGTCTTCGAAGGTGACTTGTCCTCTTTCCTGGAGAATAAACGTAGGTTAAATACCTACAATCCTAATAATTCGATTTCACGGACCAACTCGGAGACGCATTTGTCATTATAAATCTTACCTTAAGCATGACTATAATTCCAATGTGGGATCTTCTAATCAGTGATCTTTTTCTCAACTTCTCATTCCTTTAAAATTTTGCTGGGTTTATTTTTTATTTTAGCAAACAAAATACCCGTCTCCTCCCTCCTTCACTTCACTCACTTTTAAATGAATGAATGAAATCGATTATTGAAACAAAAAGAATGAAAAGTTTTTGAATGAGTGAATGGCAATGTCGCAAATCTTTTTTTTTAATTCTTCAGACGAGGATTTTAGTTTCGCACCTATTGTACATTTGCCAGTGTCAAGTATTAAAATATCCACAGAAAAGTTTTTTTATTTATTTACTTCTCTTTTCTGTGAAAATATTATCTTTCATCATAATAATATCATCAAATAAATATAAATAAATAATAAATAAATATAAATCAAACAAATCAAGAATTTAGAGTCAAGCAAAGTCATAGTCAAGTTGAAGGTGGAAACATAAAAGCGTATATAAGCCCCTTATAAAAGCGGCTTCAATGGAGTTTTGGAAACATCACAAAAAGTACATGGCCTTTTTCATCGCGATAAATCACTTTCCCACACTCGTCTATTAGTGCTAACAGACGAGACGGACTTGGTTGGTGAACCACCGTCCAATCAGCGGGTGGGAAAAAGAGAAAAATCTCTTTCTCTCCCGTTAGTTGGATGGCGGTTCGTCAACCAAATCCATACGTCTGTTAATACTATAAAGGGACGCGTCCACTGGGTCGGAATCGTAGCGATTTGTTGCTTTTTATTGAGTTCTATGGTGTAGAAACGCCAATCCAGTGCACGCAGTACCATAGAAATCAATACAAAGCAATAAATCCATACGGTGCGTACGCTCCGATTCCGACGCAGTGGACGCGTATCTTATTACGTCCATAACATAATAGCACGCAAGTTACTTCGGTATGACCTTAATAGCCTACCCATAATAGGCGAAAATACAATGAAAAAAGAAATGTCATGCATGACTTGCATGAGTCACGACATGACTTGACTTCACTCACTGTCACTGGCAAACCTGTTGAATATTTTTATTATCAAAATTTAAATATATAAATTTCAGGCTTATTCTGGCCTTAAATTATTGGATGAGCAAAGTTCCTTCGATAATCACTAATTAATTGATCATGAGTTCCTTTGGAGAAATTGCTGAACCTGGCACTCGAGCTGCATGGGAAGACTGGGATGAAAATATACAGGAGGACAATCATTCAAAGTAGGTACACAAGTTATAATAAAATTAATAATTTAATATAATGTTTTATATTATAGGAACACCATTGATATATTATAATACTGTCTATGAGGAACACTCGTTTTTCGCCACTGTAAAAGTTATACATTGACCTTACTTTTTTTATCTTAACAAAAACATTTCTTTTCAGGTTGGTGTGGTATAAAGATGTGGAAGTACCTGCTAAAATTAAAGCATTTTTCATTTTAGATGGAAGGCACATAGCAGATAGCATTAAATCACTTACAAAATTAAAATTAGAACTTGTAAATGTTATACAGCCGGTGAATATAAACTTATATCGGACAGAAGGTTCTGATACATATGTCTGTGTCTTGAAAGATTACAATTTATTATTGGCAAGTGAAATAGTAGATATGTTAAAATCGTACATTACAGTGAGCAATGATGTGATTGCAGTATTGACAAAACCAATTGTAGAATATCAAGCAACTGAATATACCGGCCAAGAATATGTTATGAGGAGTCTGTCTACTACTAAACCCCCGTCATTGTCGCTGGTGAACACTATACCTAAATTGGAACAACCAAACATCATATCTGGAGTCACAGCTGGAGGTAAATAATGTTTTTACAATAATACATATAAAAAAATCTAACTCACAGGTTTAAAAAAAAAACAAATTATTCCCTAATTTTCCACACTTAGAAGTTTTTTTTCTTCCAAATTTAAGTGGGACCACTATGTAGCCTATGTAAAAAAAACTGTTTACTTGTTTCGGAGCTACGATGCCACAGACAGATACACAATGTTAAACTTATAACACCTTTATAACCTTCTTTTTTTCGTCGGGGGTCACAAAGTACACCTTTGTGATATAAGGACTGCACATATAAAGTTACCATGATGTGGTAAATATTCTTATTAGGTAGCAGCATTGACTTATATGTATAGTAAGAATGGGACAAATTAACTATTCCAATGGTAACTACCAGTGTGAGGTCAGTTGCTTGCAGACTTCCTTGGAGTATGATTGTTCAGTGTCACTTCATTCTTTAAAACAAGAATAAATAGGCACATAATGTAAACACAAGGCATGCTACGATGCGACATGTTGAGATTTTGACAGATGCATATTTTTCAAGTACTAAAGATATTGGGACACAATGCTGATTCTCTTGACATTTAGCTCTATGGGTAGATGGTAAATTAACCTTATTTTTACAGCAATCAGCTTACGAGAGATCAATAACCAGCCTGGAGCTGCTATTGTATTTTATATGGAACACAATGAGGAGTACCAGATCAATGAACTGCAAGAATTGCTCAACCAACTTAACTTCGGTCCTATTGAATCTCAACCAAATAATAGTATACTAAACTCCAATTTGTATATTTGAGCACTTTAGAAATTACAAAATGCTATATTTTACTTATTGTGTTTCTTTTACCGATCTCAATATGACTTTTCTAACTAAATGCAGGCAAATTAATATGAACTAGGTTTTGACCGCGACTTCACCCCTATTGTAAACAAAAGTACCTAAGTATCTTGGTGTAGCACACAACAGACATACCTTTTTATTATTTTACTAGCTGCGCCTCGCGGTTTCACCCGCGTAGTGATGAAAAATGGTGATGATGATGATGTTTATGAAACGTAGCCTATGTCACTCCGGACATTTAAATATACCCATGCAAAAATCAGGTCTATGTCGATCCGATTCTCTGTTGCTGCGTGAAATGGGAACAAACAAACACACTTTCGCATTTATAATATTAGTATGATCTTTTGATACCCATAATATCATGAATAGGTTAAACAAATTGTCTGCCATCTTGAATTTAGTGTGACGTAATTTTATTTTTCGTATTCTTAACAAACCCTTTCATTTGATACACATCATGACGCTAAATAAGAAAATATTGTCCATCTTGGGGCATCCGCCATATTGAATTTAGTGAGACGTCATTTTATTTTTCGTATTCTTAGCAAACCCTTTCATTTGATACCCATATCATGAAGGTGCATAAAAAAATAACTGGTACACCATATTGGATTAAGAATGACATCATTTAGCTAACCATGCATTGTCATCCAAACTAAACGTGTATGTAAAATTTCAGCTCAATCGGTTGGGGATCATCATCATCATCATTCTAGGCCTCCCCCATTGATCTCTCTGATCGGTTGGGGGAAAATTCAGTTGCAAGATTTGACCCATACAACCACAGAAAATAGAAGTAAATTTTTTTTTATTTTCTGTGCATTGACTCTCTATTATATAGGTACATAAACTTCATTACAGCCATACTAAAAAGCTTGTAAAAATGTCTTTGATTCAGGGAAGGAGCATCGTTGATCAATAATACAATTATCAAGACTAAAAATATTTATTTAACATCAAATAGATACACAAACATTAAAACGGTTTTTCATAATTTTACATGTAAATTAAAGAAACAGTAACATAATGATAACTTAAATGAGTTCATACAATTAAGCACAGCCTATTGAATCGCAGAACAAGTTTATGAGTTTGGTATAACTTTGTAAGTTACAAAGATAGTTAAAGAACAATAATCTATAACATTTTATAGCTTACAAGTAAATAAAAATAAAACATAAGTTGTTGATTTAATAATAATATATTATGTTTACATTCATAATGAATAACTGCTATGTTAAACTTATAGGTATTTATGTATGTAGTATAATCATGGCTCAAATGCTAAATATGATATAGATATGATTTAAAAAGATTAAAAGTTAAAATTTATTGTACTGTTAGACACTAATTATTTAAATAGCATGTTTGGTAGCTAGATCACTGTTATGTCTTCTTATTTAGAACATTTTGGGCCATACTTGTTTTTAACGAAGTCTGATAAGCGATATAGTCTGTATTTCAATATTCCGAGTTTCCCCCTAAAAACCGTTTCAATAAAAACATAATCTGACTTTGTTAAAAACAAATATAGCTTTAAATGACCTAAGCTGTCATGTCCTTAGCCACCTAGCATTTCCATACATTCGACTCAATTTTTCGATTTGATTCCCTCGAACTATGTCAGAATGCCCCCCCCCCCCCAATGAAATCCTGGATCCGCCCCTGCCTTATACGGCTTTGCACCAGCGAAATATAGTTCGATATTATTTCGCTTCTTTGCTAGCTACCAAGCACCCTATAATTATATTGAGTATATTACAAAACTATGTAGTTACAGTATTATAGGTAGGGTGTGAAACAGTATGACATAAATATATATTTCGGAGTAATAATTTAAAAAAAAGTTATTCATATCAATAAGTATACATGGAGTTAAGGTTGTACCTACCACAGAAAAGAGAAAAAATCGTTTAAATCTCTTTTAGAGTAAAGAATTTGTTACATATTTTTTATTTATCTTCTACAGTCTACACGAACGACTCCAATATCCGACCATTCACCTCGTTTTCATGGCATACAAAATATTGTGTAAATGTCGGCTTCAGTTGGCCAGTTCCGACATAACTTGAGACTACCAGCAATCCTGTAGGTGTAGGATAAATTATGATTTTACTAGCTGCGCCCCGCGGTTTCACTCGCAGAGTGATGAAAAATGGTAATGATGATGATGAAAAGTAGCCTGTCACTCTCTGGCTCTTTAACTATACCCATGCAAAAAATCAGGGCCCCGATTCTACTAAAGAAATTGTCATTAAATTGTAATTGTTGCTATTTTAATTGTTAAATAACTGCCTCAAAATTGACAGTTTTAAACAATTTTTTTTACTAGAACAATACAACCACCTAATATTATATAACTAAGAGTGAAAAAAAAAAATTTAACTTTCAACTTTGAGGCAATTATTTAACAATTAAAGTAGCAACAATTACAATTTAATGACAATTTGTTTAGTAGAATCGGGGGGCAGGTCGATCCGTTGTTCCGTTGCAGCGTGAAAGAGGAACAAACATCTATACATACAAACTTTCGCGATTATAATATTAGTAGGATAAGGATTCTGTAAAGGCAACTCGATCGGCAGTCGAAGACGCCCGTGTAAATTAATTGACCACTGTGCACCTGCTAGTTGAAACTTTTAGGTACAATAATTTGTATGAATACATAAAAAGTATTGTAACTAAACCACCATAACCATTTATAAGATGATGGTAATGAGTTAATGACCTACCCATAATCTTATAAATGGCATCATAATCGCTTAATGCTACATCTTATACTTTACATTTCAAACTATGTTCATAAAAATATACTTTTATATAACAAATTTAGGTACATCACATTAAAACATAAACAATGTTCCCTTTTTAAGAAAAGCAAAGTTTTGACTTCGGATCTGTTTTTATTTATCACAACTACAACAATCCAATGCTAAACTTATATTTGAATTTTATTACAAATAGTAAAAATAATGTAGGTATATACTTATATGCAAACAAAATACATTTTAGTATTTGTTTTTGATGTGAATACATTTAAGGCTGCGCTCACCCGCCAGAGATAGTACACTTTAGTCATTTTTGAAGATATTACTGAGTGAGAGTTAAAAAACCCGAATGGGCATTATCTTTCATTATCATTGCAAATGGTATAAATTAATTTTAGTGTTGATATTTTATAGGATGTAGAAGATCGTATAAAATCCTGGAAATATTGTTTGTCGATCATTTTCGTCAAACTAAAACATATCAACACAAAAATTACTTTAAAACGTTGGCAATGTTATTCTAAAAGATACCTAATAGTTTTTTTTATTCCTACTTAATTTTTATCTAATAAAATGTGTGAAAGAGATACCCTGGCCGGTGAGCGCGGCCTTAACCTACTTGAATCACTATATCAGAAACTATTACTTAACTAGCTAGTATAACTAGATAATAATTATAATGACATCCAGATCGCATTCTCAAATTCTAAAAGTTTGCTTCCCATTTAACATCTTCGGAATACCTTCTAACATTGAAATTCTGACTAAGACTAGAATCAAACTATGTATTTGTTACAATTACTGTTATCTGGTGATAGGTTATCAGATATATACAAAAAAACATAATAACAAAACAGTAACAAATAAAAACATAAAAAATGCAATAAAAAATTAGCAGGCGTCATTAAAGTTTTTTGAGGCATTTTTTTTTAACACAAACATGTTTACAGTCTAGTCTCTTGGATCTGCCTCTTAACTTTACTGTAAGAGTTAAATTACATTAAGAATTACCAAAGAACCAAAACCAAGATTACAAAAAACTATAATTGACGAAACCTACCTTTAGATGTTCATGATTCGAATGTCTCATGAACATCTAAAGGTAGGTTTCGACAATTTTAGTTGTGCAAAATATTGAACTCTCCTTTGATATTATTATTATGTACCACAATAATCAAGAGACCGGGGATAGTGGCTTAAACAAAGGGAGACATTTACTCAACCGTTGGGTCATTCAGGGCTGATGACGACGACGATAACTTAAAAAAAAATAAAAAAATCTTTTTGCATCACTGGCCGCCGCATAAGCGCGTTTTCTCAAGAGCTACCGGAGGACACGATTTGCATTTGCAGCTACACACTGTAAACGACCGGTCGTCATAAGTTTTTCCGTGAGAGACGATTCCGCAACTGCTTCAACAGCACAGCACCCCTATTATATACGGGGGGTGTCAGCAAGCGTCACGATTTAGCGGCACCGAAAAGCAGCGCCGGCGCGTTTCATTTCTGAAAACTATCGTACAGGAAATTTTTCCGGATCCAAAAGCCAACAAAATATAATTTTTCGCTTTTTTTTGTTGTGGCGTTTGGGCGCCCCTGGCGCCCAGAGCAACCGTAGTAGCAACCAGGGCCGGCGCTGCCGAAAAGTCAAACCCATATTCACATAGCCGAAAAGTCGGTCGCAAAACGTACGTCGCGTGCGGAGCGGTGTCGTCACCGTATTTTATCATGACATGCAGTGTTGTTGAATCGTCTCGTGAGAAACGCGCTAGCTCATCACCCGCGACGCTACATGGGTGCGGGGCAAGACGACCAAGTGATCGTGGTAGTGCCCCCCCCTCCTATCCGGATTTATTACACCGCCCTGTATCGTCGCGAGCGATGTGCAATGCAATAGGCATATAATGTGGATGCACGGTTTTGACATACCTAGCCTAGTGGAAGCAAGCTTTTCCTTATCATAACAAAATTAAATTACAACTATAAATATACTGATTCCATAAAAAAATATTCATTTCATTGAAAATAGTATAGCTTAGCTATTTCATATGCCTTTTTACAAATCTATGAACGAAATATGTTATACTAAGTATATGATTATTTTATTTTAAATACTAACGGCGAATATAAAACTTAGAAATAAGTATATATACTTAAGATTGATTCATATTTTCGTAATTATTCACTTCCTGTGAAAATTTTCAATATTTACTGGAGCATCGAAATATTGAAAAACTTCACCAATGATTTTCTATTCGATAATTGATCGAGTCTTGAAAAAGCATGCGTAAGAGCTTAACTGATCCCTTATAATAAAAATTCTACACAACAACCTTGATAATCAGTACCATGTCAGAAGGTACTGCTACTTGGTTCTAAAATAATAACCAACGTTCCCAAGTTCACATCAACCTACGTACAAATATTAGAGTGTACAAACTTTATTAGCTGATGCTCGCCTACTACATAGATTTAGTAAAATACTTGATGATAACCCTTTGGCTCGCTGATCGTTTGAACTTTTACACTTTCAAATGTCTTTAGAATAGATTGATAAGCTAGCTAGTATATAGAATGATGCTAAAGAGTCTTGCTAGAATATAGGCAAAGATAATCGTCATTGAATATAGGTAACGCAAGACCCACCGTGATTCCACAGAACACCAAACCGAAACACGATAAATGTAGATAAAGCAAAACAGCTAGTCAAAAGATATCATTTTAGAGACAACCAAAAAAGTTTGAGACGTCATATAAAGTAACGGACAACAGTATTACAGAAGAAGATTTCACTTAAACTTATATCATCATAATATTATTCCATCATTATTAAAATTTATTTTATTTCATATTTTGAAAGTAAAAAGTTCCAAAAAATTATTACACAGAACCAACACAGAACTCTATTAGATATGAAATTATGAAGACAATTCATAATGTTTACTTTAATTTATTGGAATCTGACAAACAAATTATTATACATATTTGTTTTACACATGTTTTTTTTTTTGCATAATAATATTTATTATTATGCATACTGCATGATGAAACAACTGGAAACATTTCATAATAATTTTGTACTAGTATCTACTATACTTGTAAACCAATATGCAAACAATCAAATAAATATAAAAGTTTTAAACGCATTTACACTATTTTATGTAATATTTACAAACATTTTAAATTATTAATGACTTTATGAGCAGATCTTTATCACTGTAGACACTGCGAGTTCACGTACTTTGCATGTTCATCGCCTGTCTTAAATTGGATCAATGCTGATTGCTCCAACTAGCACGCCGCATAATTAATGTCTTGGCAGCAGCACGTCAGACGTCAATACAAAACATGTCAAATTGCGCCATAGTACACTATACAAACTCTTCAAAAGCAGTTGGCCGGGCGACTGAAGTTAAACTGCCACTAAATGGGACTTCATAGAATGTACAAAAATGCGGCACGCTGGGTTTTCACACAACGTAACGTGCTCGCGGTGTCTATTTTGTTAAGGTCTGTGATTTTACTATCAATTAATTTTGGCATTTTGAGTGCAACTTTGTATCGTGATAAAATGCAATAAACTCGCGGGAAGACTGAATGTACCGAGATAAAGCCACAAGGCATGACATAGTTGCTGATATAGGTACTGGGTGACTAGTTAGACAGTGTAACTAACTTAGTGGAGTAGTCAAATCATTATACCCATATTTATGAACAACTACTACGGAATCAACCCTGATATCGCGAAAAAAAAAAACGGTTGTTTCTTTAATCGAGTGTCAATGACGTTTTTATATGGAAAAGCCGATTTTTTCGCGATATCATGGTTGGTCTCGTAGTAAAAGTTGTTCATAAAGATGGGTACAAATTACAATGATATTCCGAATATTTCCACTGTCTAACCAGTCACCTAATATAAGATATATCTTAGGATTACATAATAAAAGTTAAAGTACTTAATATACTTTTTTATCAAATACTCATGACACTGATCATCTTACCTACTTTTTACAAAATATTATTTATATTTTTATGGCATAATAGACAAGAATTAACTGAATGTTTTAGTTGCCTTGTAAAGCTTCTAATGACTAACAACACTTCTGATACCATACAAAAATAAAATTGTCTTGGACAATGATAGCTTTACATGATGAGACATAAGCCTCTTTTTTATATATATATATATTATACTTTGGAGGTACATAGAACAGCCTTTCGTTTTATGGTTCAAATCAGTAATACCCTTAGAAATCATTGATTCCACCATCATGCTTCCCTGCTTTAACTTTGTCCAAGATTTTGTTAACATATTCTGATGTTTTGCCGGCTATTTTGACCTCTGAAACGAGAAACATTTGTTTAGTTTATTCAATTAGTCCCCAGCTTTTTCCGTCAGGAAATAAAAACAAATCAAGTCATGAAAATGTATAACTACAATATGGGGTTCTTAAAAAGGCGAGTTAATAGTCTTAAAAGTGTCGACAACGTATTTGTGTTGCCTTTGGTGTTACAGGTGTCAATAGGCGACGGTGACTGCTAACCATCAGGCAGCCCGGCTGCTTGTTGGGCACATATGGCTTTTTTTTTTTCAATTCATGATTTTATGAGCTATTCAAGTAGTTTATCATATTATGCCTAAATATTACATACCTGTGGCTGTATTAACTATACTTTTTATATGTGAGTTCCAGTCAACATTATTTTGAGAATTCGTCACTCTATTGCTCAGTACTTGTTTCATTTGGGATATGCCATTTATAAGGCGCCCTGAAAAAAACATTTTTTTATAAAATTAAACAGGTAAAACGTTTTGATTCAAAATATTTATTTTGCGAAGACATGTCATGTAAGTAACATGCTCTACCATCATGGCATGCAAAATGCATATATTTTTTTTTTGCAAAATTTATAAAAGATTATAACATAGTTAATAAACCTGAGAATTATGTTTTTAGGGTTCCTATTACTAAGCCTACGATATCTGTGTGTCTGTCCGTCAATCTGTCTGTCCTACCTATTAACGGCTGTATCTTTCGAACCGTATTACATAGCCAGTTGAAATTTTCACAGAATATGTATAGTTACGGCGGATTAACTAAGAAATAATAAAACATTCTAAAGTAGTAAATTCTAAAACGAAAGGGTCCCCACACAACAAACGTATTTTTGTATTAGCTCTAATGCTAAAACGGTAATACGTACAAGCGTCAAACTTGCCATGATTATAGTACACACTCTAAAGTTTAACAACAAATAATAAATAATGGCCAAGAGCGAGTTGGTGGTAAAAAAAAATGGCATCATGCCTATTGAAATAGGTATAAGATACTCACTGTGCTCTTGTTGAAGACCATAAAGTTTTAACTTATTAGCTTCATGTTGAGCTTTTTTCTTGAGCCTGCAGGCCCTTGATGCCAGTTTATTCTTTTCCTTTCTTGTTTTTGGCCTTACATTGAAAGGCAGCTCACTGACAGGTATCATGTCATTTATAACTTTACTGAGATTGTCCAATTCTTTGCCTATTACATGAAGTTTCCTTGGATTTGGAGTAAGGTCGTTGCCGTCACCTTTTCTTGCTTTTCCACTGTAATCATAAAACCTTGTTTAGATCACTAAAATCTATCGGATCTGTAAACATTGCCATCCAAAGTAAAAGTACCGCAGATACCTATTTCATTTAAGTACCAGGAAGTGTTTATTTTTTTGGAATCTGTAAATAATTTTTATTGGGAAGCTATCCCGACAGATGATGCCATGTCCAAATTTCAAGAAAATTTGTTTGAGTTATAGTTGTCTTGAGTACATTATTTACTTTATTTTTAAATACACGCTTTTTCAAATTTTGCAGCCAACTAATAAAAAAAATTCTTTCCCACAAATTATTCAGACTATTATGATCATTAAAAAAATACCAAATCGGTCCAGCAATTCTCAAATTATGTGCTTACCAACAAACAATAAAAATTATTTACAAAGTCTTTTGATAAGTTTGCATCTGAAAAATGCTTAAAACACATAATATAAGGTATAGTATTAAATTTATTGAAAACGTAGAAGACGGGGTAGGGTTTGCAATAGAGGATAGACTGTGAAATTCTTTTATATAAACCATATATACTACACACTAGTACCTAGTTAAAATACCGTGTTTACCTGTGTTTAATGCCTCTAACACTGCAGCTGGGGCTAAATACTGGATCAGTAACTAAATTCAAAATATGTGGATCTTCGGATTTCTTTTTCATTATCAACCTTTGACCTTTTGGACCTTTTGCTTGGACATTGTACTGCCAGAAATATCGCTCTTTTTTAGCAATTGCTCGTGCTTGTTTTGATTCAGAACATTCATCATTGGATTCTGCAACATTAGGAAAGAATAGTAACTAGAGCATTGAGAAGATGGGCATAGTGGGAAAATCATAGAGCCATGAAAGATAAACAATTAAGCCAACTTTCCATTAAAAAAAAAAAAAAAAAAAAAAACACTTTCCATGTTATAAAAGAAATACAATGTAGGTATGTTTAAATTCGGTATGCTAAAAAAAATTAACCTATGCCAATTCCAAAACCATTTTGAGATTTTATGTTACTAACCCTTATTTTTCTACTCTGACCCTTTAAAACGATAAGATGCCATTTATTTTAACATAAAACTAAGAAATCATTCGACTTTCATTGACCTCTAAATGACGTCACGGTGTAGCATTTTATGTTCTGTGCCTTTTAAGAATAAAAATATTATACATTTGACACACTGTTCGTCACACAGAATAGAATATTTTTTCATTTCTGTGGTTTGACTGTCTGGTTTTTTTCAGGGCTGCCAATATGGGGTGCTTTTTTAGACTTCTCAACGCAACGAAATTTTGTGCTATATGGTGACGTCACATAATTTCAATTTTCAAAAAAATATTGTAAAATAACTACTCAATAGAAAGCAAAAATATTGAAATTAGTTTCTTAAAATAGCATTATCTACGAAATAAAAATATAAAAAAAAATACAAAAAAAAAACTTTACATACCGAATTGCATTGCAGTGCATGGGGCTATATGGCTCTGATATACTTTTAAAGCTAATATAATTTAAAATTTTATCCACTAACTGGTAAAGCATTTGGGCTGAGGCCAAGTTTAGAATCTTGATGACACCAAATTAAATTTACATAGATAATGTTCTTACCATCTGAAGACAAATCTTCATATCTATCACTATCTTCATCTGATTCAAAGTCTTTGTCTTCTTCATCTTGAGAAAATTCCGCAGTGCCGGGGCTCAAGAGACCTCCAGAGAGTGAGGATATTGAGCCTGCTTCTGCCACAGAACTAGTAGATAAAAGGTGCTTACGAGGCTCCCTTCTTTGCCAGATCTGCCGAAAATAAACATTCTACTGAACCTAATTTTCATTCATAATCAGAAACAAACTAGTATGTCTCATTTATCAGTGGCATATCAAAACAGTTACCAAAATAAATAAGTGGCTCAATAGCCTACATTTAAAACATTGAAGATTGAATTAAAATACCTGTTCCATGGTCAAGTGAGTGGGAGCCGACGATGAAAGCTGTGCAGGCTGCTGTTTGACAACGGGTTGAAATGGAGGCAAGATAGCAGATGCCGGCACTGACTGCCCTAGAGCTATTTCCCCACTGTAACCATCCATGCGAAGCAATAATTCCGGTAACTGATTGATGGGTTGAGCAAAACTAGAGGATGCCGAACTGTGCTGACTAGCAGGGGAGAAGGCAAGTTGTGTACGACTATATGGGCTGCAAGGGCTCTCTGATGGCATAATATTGCTAGTGTGAAGAGTATTAGGACTGCGACGCGAGCCGCTCATGGCACCACCTATCTGTATGCAATAGCCGCTCTCCTCAGGCAGCAGAAGATCATCAAAATTTAGGTCATCCAGTAATGTGTCCGGGTTAGCATTTAACTCTGCGAGAGTTGGTCCTAATATTAAATCTGCTTTGTCGACTTGGAAAATATCATCGTCATCCATCTTGAAGGTATCCATTTTGGATGTGTTGTCTGTGTCATAGGATATTTTGCCGTACTGCGAGGGCACGCTGTGGAAAGAGCCCCCGAAGTTATCCTGCAGGCACAAGTCTAGGTCAGTGCTAAAGTCGACGTCAGCGCGTCGCTGCGGGATCGGGACCGACGCGGACATGGTGTTCAGTTCGAAAGGCGCCTCCTGTTTTATCTCGACGCCTGGCTCGAAAAGAAAGTCATGTGTGTAAATAGAATCCGACATTGCACGTGTTTGTGCTGGCTGACCTTGACTATAATCGTCTTGTTGATAGAGACTAGCGCACGCGCCCCGCGCCTCTATCGATTATTTCACAGTGAAACCCACGTGTCGTACTTATTTAAATGTTTATTTACATCATCACCCAACTCAAAACCTAGCTCGTCAGCGATTCTTCCTTATGCTGATGAATTTGACAAACTGATTGCTCATCCTTTGATTACATAACTTGCGAAATCACAACACTATATAAAATTCTCAAGCACTTGATTATTCACAATGACTTTCGATATCGAATTTAGTCTTCACAATAGATCGTTTCTCTAGTTAGGCCTGTAGAAACATATTTATTCACTTCAATTTGTGTAACATTTCACATATTTGCACATGTTAATCACAAAGGAAGTCGATTTCGATCAAAATAATCGTAAAAATAATATTCGCCACTCACAATAACAAAAACACTCGCCCGATAGTCGAACTCGAAGTAAACAAAGATATTTATTATTATTATTCCGCAAATTCAAAGGTCACAAGAGTGAGATGGCTAAACGGTTTTTTTACCAAAAAGAAAAGAGATAACATATAAAATGGTTGGGTTTTTGCGGAAATGGTACAGAGAGGGGAGCCGTTGGGTGGGCAATGATTGGACGACATGATAGTGCTGTGTCGATGACGTCACTTAAAAACGGTAAAATCGAGATTATAAAAGTAACGTTAGTAACGAGAATGTCACCCAGAGACAGTAGTTTGACAGTAAGAAGGACAAGGATGTGAAGGATGTCGTAACCAGCTGAACGTCAAGTGCAGTAACAAAATATTTCAAGTATTGTTAATTTTTAAAATTTGCTATTATGGGTGACGACAATACAAATTCTAGTAAAGAATGTGATACAAATAAGTTTAATGTTATTATTATCGGTGCCGGTATGGCCGGCCTATCTGCCGCTAACCATCTCCTCAAAAATGGAATCAAAGACTTCCTCATTGTCGAAGCGAGAAAACGCATCGGTGGCCGCATCATATCGATACCGTTGAAAAATCACAAAGTAGAACTTGGCGCTAACTGGATTCATGGAGTTCTGGGCAATCCGATATTCGAGATCGCTATGGCCAACAACTTGGTAAACATCATCAACATACCCAAGCCTCATAAGGTAATAGCGGCCACGGAGGACGGGAAGCAGGTGCCGTTCGGCGTGCTGCACGAGACGCACGAGGCGTACGTCTGTTTCCTGCGGCGATGCGAGGAGTACTTCCTGTGTCAGTACCTGCCGCCGGCCGACATCCACAGCGTCGGGGAACACGTCAATCTGGAGGCCACTATCTACCTCGAAAGACTGCCCACCTCCGAGGAGAAGAAACTCAGGAGATTAATATTTGACTGCTTGTTGAAAAGGGAAACATGTATATCCGGCTGCAATACTATGGATGAAATTGATTTGCTGGAGCTAGGCAGCTACACAGAATTACAAGGTGGAAACATCATCATACCATCCGGGTATAGTTCTATCTTAGAGCCACTAAAAAAAAACATTGCTCCAGATAAGATCTTGTCTAATCATCCCGTACAGAAAATTATTTGGTCTTCAGAAGATCAAAATTCCTTGAGAGGATTTGATGATTTAGGAGAAGAATCTGAGGATTCAGATCAGACTGTGATAGAAGATATGTCAAAGAGCACAACACCTGAGAAACCTGTAAACCCAGGTGAAGGGACCTCGCATATAGATGTATCGCATAAACCAAAGAAAAAACATCCTAATTATGTGGAAGTAGTTTGTGATAATGGCAAGACTTTCTATGCTAACCATGTGATATGTACTATTCCATTAGGTGTCTTGAAGGAAAATGCGGCAACCTTATTTGAACCAACTTTGCCACAGTATAAATTAGAATCCATTGAACGATTATTATTTAGTGCGGTAGATAAAATATTTTTAGAATACGAGAGACCGTTTCTTAATCCTGATATTACTGAAATTATGTTGCTCTGGGAGAGTCCACCAACCTCCGAAGACTTGGTCAACTCTTGGTACAAAAAGATATATTCATTTAGTAAAATATCAGAAACTTTGCTCTTGGGTTGGTTGTCTGGCAAAGAAGCTGAATTCATGGAGACTTTACCAATGGAAGAAATAGCTACAGCGTGTACAAAGATATTAAGAAAGTTTTTAAATGACCCCTTTGTTCCTGAACCTATCAATTGTGTATGGTAAGTCTAAACCTAATGCTTTGAGCAATACCTACTGTTAATTCCATACTTTAAACCTATAAGCCGCCACGCCTAAATCGCATTTCTGTTCCCTATACACCACATCATTTTGTGGACCACATTTTTGTCAATGATAGACGTCGTTGGCGCACAGGGCTCTCAAGGGCTTGTCAATTATGGTTGACTTTGGGGATCAAAAGGTTAAAGAAGGCATCGGATTTTACAATCACATTTCTGTGTTATCTTATCTATTTACTTTGAAAGCCCCTTAATCTGTTTTTGAGACAGTAATATGCTTTATCACTCAAAAGCCATTCCGAATGACTAATAATTATTGATATCTGTTTCAGCACAAGTTGGAAAAAGCAGCCTTATACCAGAGGATCGTACACATCTATTGGTGTTGGAGCAAGCCAAAGTGATATTGAGAGTATAGCTCAACCATTATTCAGAAATGTACACGATAAAAAGGTATTTTTTTACATTATTACTTACTAGCTGCGACGGGCAGTTTCACCTGCGTTGGCAATCCTTCAGGACAACAAGTCTGCCACAACAACACCACCACAACACCTGGAGAAATAGAGGTAGAACAGTTAAGTCAGCGACCCAAAGCAGTGCTCCGTTATTCTAGGGAGCTCGGCTGGTTTGTGTATGCTGGCAGGGGCAAATGCACTATACACCCCAAACGGGATGTCAGTGTAGGTCTTGTCACCCCCACTTTGAATTAGAATACTTGAGGAAACATAAATGTTTCTGGGATAAAAATTTACCCGCCCTTTAACTATATCTATGCAAAAAAATCATGTCGATTGTTTGCTCTGGTGCTACGTGAAAGAAGGACAAACAAAAACACTTTCACATTTATAATATTAGTAAGTATGAACTAGCTGGGTAGGATGCTAGCTGTACTTGCAGCTAGGTCTAGGTGTTATTTGTCAGTGTCAAGTGACTCTCATGTTCCGGTGGCACCATTGGAAAGTCGGGGTCAGAACAGTGTTATCCATGTAATAAAAACGGAATTTGATTCATATTCAAGTTGTCACAGATCTGCATGAACTTATTCCCCCCTCCTGCCCATTTTTCTATCGGACTGCCAGAGTGGGCATGAAAAATCAACACCGCTTTATGTATTTTTTTTTTCTTTCAGCCTGTATTGCTGTTTGCAGGAGAGCATACACACAGTAACTTTTACTCAACTGCACATGGAGCGTATTTGTCTGGCCAGACTGCAGCACGACGGCTACTTGCGACCGAAGAACCTGCAACGAATATCCTGAACTGCCCAGGTTCAGCTGACTTACACTCTTGGATTCAGGGTATCCAGCTTGAGGGGTAATGCTTGTCTCAGTGTTCTTATGCACATTGTTGAGCTAAACTGAGATGGAAGTGTCTATTACCTAACTTCATACTCTTGTCATAGAGAAATTGAAGGGGCACTTTATTCTAGAGAGATACATTGTATCTATCCACTTTTCATGACAAAGGCTATGCAACATTGATACTCTTTTATGACATTAGGCATTAGTATTCTTACAAAAGAGCTAAGACGTTTTTATTACGTAGATGCGTTGTCCGCGCGATATACCTGCATCATATAAGCAAGGTAACACTGCATTTGCTTAATCATGTACCACTCAGTGTAGCGGCTGGACGTCACTAGGTTGTTCGTTCGTTCAGTACAATTATGCTGTTTTAGTGCAATGATTTAGGCGTACGACGCGTCTATATAGAAAAAACGTAGCAAAGAGTTATTTATTTGTTTGTGAATATATCTCCACATCGAACGTGGCAGAAACTTAGCTCTAAAGATTTGCTAGCACAAAATAATATTGCAATATTATTAGTGTGCTGTACATTATGCTCTCATATTTTTTATTGACAATCCATTAGTTTAGGAGTGTGGAAACTAGACATATATTTTGCCTGCTAATTGAATGAAATACAACTAAAACAATGTGTAATACCGAAATTCCAACAGAAATGCATTTAGCTTCTAAAACAGTTGTCTTTCTTCTATACAAATTGTTTAAAATTTTCACATGTATGTATTTTGTCATGAGTTGATGAGTTACATAATCTCAAAAACATTCTTACTGTTACTTTTGTAAATTCTTCTTTTTTTTTATCATACTCTTAGTCTTTTGACTATAAGTAGACGAGGTGAAGGCTTCTTAACAAAATTCAATGTACGGTTATTATAAGAATGTTTTTGAGATTATGGTAACCCTCCAATAGTGAAAGGTTAAACATTTACCAGTTATTTGTTATATTTGAATACTACACATTCTAATTTTTTTGTTACTTTATTGTTGGTATTTGTTTATTGGTCCTTGAACTTACAATTGTTGTATTTTTCAGTTCCTAGGTATGCCTGTAAAAGGTACCTGCTTAAAATTGTCACATATATTCATTGAGATACAATACCTGAGATAAAACATTTAAAAAAACGCCCAAGCGTCGTTGGACATACCTAGACATCAATTATATAGTTTGCAATGCCACATTTACTCTAATTTAGATTATGTCGTTTACATAGTGTTCAACGGCGCCTGTCCTCTATAGCATCGCGTGGCATTGTAGTCAGATCGCGGTTGCCTTACTACTAACCGAAAAGTCGGCGCAATGCGTAGCATAGTTTTGGTTCGCAATTTTTTTTGGCACGTTCGTTACTCTATAGATATTGTATCTCGATGCATATATTAAATCTTGTAAATATTAATTTAAAAAAATGATTTACCTACCACAATGAAGTGCTGCGATAAATTTATTTTAGTTATTTTCTTAATCAATGTGTACATGAGCCACTGTTCATGATTTGCATCATATTGTGGATTTTCCATTATTTATTAGTGTACTTTGTAGTATAATAACGCATTTCCATATTTAGTTCATGGTGTAATAGTTATTCAATAGCTAGGTTGTATTACTCGATTTTCTAGTCAGTGCAATAATTTTTGTATCGCTTAAATAAATCATCAAAATGAATTACTTTTTATTATTTACTGCAACTCCTAATTTTTAGGCACACAAAAACACAAGATGTAGGTAATATTTTGGTTCTTTATTCTATGTGATTATTGAATGAATACAAATTGTATTAGTAAATAAACAAAACAACATAACATCTTAAAAATATGTTAAAGTAATAATATAAAAAGAGATACATCATTTAAAGCCCACAAGAATAAATATCCCATTAAATAAATAACAAAAGAAAGAAAGAAAAGATTTTTATGGCAATAACATTCTACCAGTCTCAATGCATAAATATATTTTATGGCCTTTGAGAGTAACTTAAACAAAACCTAACAAAAATACTTTTTAAGTAATGGAATGTGCAGTGATAGCTACTAAATAGCAGATATGCGTGTAATTATTTAAATTTTCTAATAGTTCGTCATGTTTTTGTTCATGAGTTATTAATTAATAACAATATATTCTTGAAATGTTTGTGTCGTAACCTAAAAATGCATCAGAATACAGTAAAATTAAATGTTTTAAGGCCGCTTTAAAACATTACTGATTACACATTCTCATTTGCACAGTAAATTTTTTTTAAATTAGAGATAATTATTGTTTACACGATAATATTAAAAGTTTTGTTTCTTTAAATATTATTTCCTAACTAATTTTCATGTTGGTCAAGACAAGTTTTGCTTAGTTTGACATTTAAACTTAATTAGAAATAACATTTAGAGATAAATATAAACTTTGAAAAGTGTTAAATGTTTTTTCTATTGCTCAGTTGTGAAAGTTTCACTGACCTTTTCAAACACTATTATCTCAATAATGTAACACTTTAGGACATTATGTTTACAGTCGTTTTTTGTTTTTATGTTCACAATTAAAATATATAAGTTCAACGTGATAAAAAAAATGGGGACACCGGGACAGTGCCAGCCAAAAAAATTCAAACCCCTGCTCTTTATAAAAAAAATTGATGGAACAAGGTGCGTAATCAGTCTATGCATACATAAATAATTATAATAAAAAGTTAATAACAGTAATAGAGAGTTTGTATCAGTCATTAACTATAATACTAACTTTAAGCACCTTTTCATTTAAGTCAGTATTTTGGAAATATTTAACGCACTACATGCAGTTCTACCGTTGAATTCTTTTTGTTTATTATAGACAACAATTTAGTCTCAACATCCTGTGTCAGCTCTTGCCATACACATTTACCAATCAATGGAACTTCTTCAATAGGAGGCCTGAAGGCCACTAGTAAAGACAAACAGCAACCATCCGCCGCTGGGTCATGTTCTACATTGAGGAGCCCCAGTGGCCGGTGCTGTCCCACATCTGCTCCAAACATCTCCACCATGAACCTTCTCAAAGTAGAATGTGCACTCTTGGCAGGATTTAACTCGCAAGTCGGGAAATGCAAAGAAGACTTCTCACTCAATAAAACATGTAATTTATTTGAACTTCTTTTCTTTATAACAATTATCAACCTCATCAAATCTTTGACATGCCGGGTGGGCGCTGGCAGGATATCCATGTGCCAAGATTCACGGGGTGTATTCTGTTTGTACAGTTGTGCCTTTTCAATTAAATGCAGAATGTCATTGGATCTCAAGGATATTTCTTGCATATCTAATATCCATTTGGCTTGTAGAGATTCCTTGTCTGCCTTAGCTGGAGTTTTTAATTCACCTCCTACCACTTGTGCTGTCAAAACAAATCTATACCACATACCGCCGGCAGTTTCAACGACAAGTAATGTATTAGGCTCGCATTCCAAACCAGTTTCTTCTAACACTTCCCTTACTGCAGCTTGCACGATAGTTTCGCCCTTTTCCATTCGCCCTGCAGGCAAGTACCATTTGCCAGCACAACTTTCTTTAGCTTCTTGCATCATAAGTACTTCGTTTGAGTCATTTATAATCACACAAGCTACGACGTAAGTGACGTTGCTTCCAAGTACCGGTTTGAAATTAGAAGGAGTGGTAGGTGTGATACCTTGAGATTCCGCAACAGAGTTTTGGTCAGCAATTGTGAAGTCACATAGCGTATGCTCTTCTCCATCGAGGCCCAAACCGTCCAGAAGACGAGTTAAATTAGAATCGACTTGGTGCGACATTATTTTCTCAAATATTTAGCGGCACGTATGCACTAACTATCTTGTAGTGCTATTTTTTGTACGACTTAGATTGTAAAGAGTTCTAAAAAATAGAGGGTTCGATCCCATAAAATGAATTTTATTACCTACTTGCGCTATGTTATAATTTTGATTTATTTGAACATTTTAAACGTGTTACAATGACGAACGAGCAACGGGATTTTGTTTAATTGGGAGATTTGGGAGGCAATAATGCACGACACAGATAATGTACGGCATGATATTGTACGACATAATAATGCACAGCGTGATAATTGGTGTACATGTACACGGAATATCATGTTGTACAATATCGCGCCGTGCAATATCATGCCGTATATTATCAGATTGGTCCTATAATGCACAACCAATAATGTAATCCACGATATTCCATGTACATGTACGCCAATTATAACGCTGTTCATTATTATGTCGTACAAAATCATGCCCTACATGAGTGACTCTGTTTAATAATGTACACCCCGATTTTGTACAGCATGATAATTGGTGACCATAAAAATTCAATACTGAAGCTTCGAGTGACAGATCCAACACAGCACACCGACCTGAGTATGTTAGGTTCAAAATGGGTCACAGAACCGACACAGAGCACCCCGACTCCACCTAGTCTTGTGGTCCCTACCCCTAGAGTGTATATAAAAAGTGCGGGAGCCAGAAGCTCAAGGGAGGTCCTGAGTGAGAGCGAGCCATACGAGGCTGAGCGGAGCGAAGCGAGCCGGTGACCTCCGTAGTGAAGCGAAGGTCGAGTGTGGCGAAGCGACACTCAGGGGCGACCGCAAGAGCTTCTGGTGGGAGCCCACCTGGAGTCAGACTTGAGTTGGTTAGGTTCGAAATGAGTGACAGATCTAACACAGTTGTCCTCCCCACTCCGCTTCACCACCAAAAAGTTTTGATGGTTCTCATATTTTTAATCTGTGACTATCTTACACTATCTTGTTCAAACGAAGCACGGAATCGACAGACATCATAGAATCAACAGCCAATAAGAGCAGAGACATTTCAGCAATATTAGCCAATACGGGCGATGCCACCTTTGATCATGTTGTACATTTTCGGCCCATTTCGTCAAAACACGGCCCGTATTACACGACATGATAATGTACGGCATAATAATGCACAGCCTGATAAAACGTGGCCTTTTCCCACGTACATGGATTATTGCCCGTACAAACCTGGCTGTGCATTCCTTGCCGTACTTAATAGACACGAGCCGATAATTGACGGCCAGTATTGTACAGCATGATATTCAATGTACACGTACACCAATTAATATGCTGTACATTATCATGCCGTAGAATATCGTGTCGGCAAATATCATGTTGTACACTAAAGACACCCGTTTAATTGATTGATCATTGAATTGACATGTGACAGTGTTCAATTTTGTGAACTTTTTTGTAAATTTTTCATGATCTTGTATACAAAGTCCTTTAGTCGTAATATTAAACAAGTTTACATAGTATTCATTACCAACATCATCATTTCAGCCATAAGACGTCCACTGCTGGACATAGGCTTCTCCAGTCAATCTCCAATACATAGTATGTATTAATAGCGTCAAATAAATCATAGTCAGAGTCTAGCTACGATGTCCATTTCGACACTCTGGGATTTGGTTGACGGACCGCCGTCCATCCAACATGAGGGAAAGTGAAAATTTTCTCTTTTCCTCCCGTTGGTCGGACGACGGTCTGTCAACCAAGTCTGTTTCGTCCGTTAGCTACTTTATATTATTTTATTCACACACAATCATATTTATGTATTACTCGCGTAATGATGAAAAATCGTGATTATGATGATAATGAAAAGTAGCCTATGTCACTCCCAGGCCACTGAACTATACCTATGCAAAAAATCTGGTCGATCAGACTGCGTGAAAAGGGAACAAACCAAAGAAAAAAAAAATCTTTGGAACAACATACCAAAGGTGCAATCAGACGCACACTCACATTCACACATTTATACACACTCACAACATTCTCACAAACACACACCCCACTCAACATCCACACACACACACACCTTAGCCGACTTCTACGGCACCCACGGGAAGAGAAGGGGGGAGCACATTCTTAGGCCGGTACCTTCACGGCGGTACTTACTCAACATTGAAAAAAATAAAGAACATTTCTGGCAGACTTTTTTTCAGTATACTAGCTGGAACGGTAAATCCAAACTTTAAGGTAAAATACTAAGGGCGGTTTGGCCTTAACGGCTTTAGCGTGGCCAGTGGATAAAAAAACTCCTCTCACTAGAGAAGTGCATTTGCATATATCAATAATCGATATAAAATACGATTCCACATTCAAACGTAATCGATAATAAATTGATTTTGTCCGAACAAACGAAACGTTTGGCCTCTCCTGAGTATATAATAATTATAATAAGATAAAAAGCAGTACTTACTTTAGGGGTCAAAAAAATAACGTGCTGAACTCGAGTCTATAGTTAGCTGCGTGTAGAAAATTGTTGTTGATGATGATGATGAAAGTAATTTATTAATATTTATTATTCATACGAATTATAACCTACAAATCATACAAAAGAATCAAACAAACACGCAATTTTTTTGTACCCCATCGATTGGGGAGGAATGTGCCTAGGTGGTACGTACACAATAACGATGCGTAGTAGGCACTTGGACATGCTACTTGTATTACGCATCGATCATCTGCAAGTGCTTAGTTTGAAGGCCTTAACATAAAAATATCTTGACTCAAGGGTTGAATCGCAGTGGTTTTGTATGTATGTACCTACTTATATTCTGAAAATGTACCGCTGTATATACAGTGGTAGTACAAGTAATAAACACATTTTACAAGTGCCTATCACGCATCGTCTGCAACGGTATTGCTTAGTGCAAGTGGCAGTGAAAGTACTTAGTAGCACTTCACGCTGGTCCTTACGTAAGTGAAGCTTCATTTTCCCGCGCTGCTCACGCAACGCCCATTGGCGGATCCAGGGCCATGGAGGCCATGTCCCCCATATACCTAGCAATTCCATACATTCGACCAAATTTTTCGATTTGATTCCTTCGAACCTTGTCAGAATGGCCTCCCCCCCAAAATTAAATCCTGGATCCGCCCCTGGCTACGCCCACTGCGCATTTGTCTTGTTCGGACACTCGTGCGAGTACGTACTTACACGCGAGTTGTGTGCAAGTGGGAATTTACATTTGAACTCCTACTTTTACTTGCTACTTATACTTGTTACCTGTACTTGCAAGTGTGCTTGCAAGGTACTTCACATGGGCTGCAACGGCTTTAAGTTAACGATGAAAGTGGTGGAACGGTTTTACAAACACATTAATATTGGAACCTCTGTCGCCAAACATATACAAATAAGACTTTAATCGTGTTTTTATTATTGAGCCGATATAGCTATTAGTTATCCGCCATTTATTTCTAAATATGCCTTAATGACTAAATAATAGACTTAATTTTATTGTTATGTACGAAGTATTTGGGACGTTTTTCATTCCAAACTCTAAAACAAATTAAAGAACTAGTTCCACAATTCTTCGCTAGATGTCTCAATGTGACGTGGTCGAAGACGTACACACTCGAAGCTCATTAATCCGTTTTAAATCCCTACTATAAACGTTTTCACGATAAAAATGTAGTAAAAAAGCTTTTTTAAAAGCTAATCGATTCTATCCGATTAAAGTTATTATCGATTAATCGATTTGGAAAATTACTAAGACTCATCTCAACTCAATTCAAATTTCGATTGAAGACACTTTGCAGAGAAATTACCGATTTTGGGTAATTCAAGCAAATTCTCGCCCGTTTCATCATGTCGATTATAAAAGGACAAATGCTGGTGATTGTTTAAAATATCCTAAAAGTGCATATTTTAGGTTTCATCAAGTTCATAGCCTAAGTTACGTAATTGTTTTAGGTGCGCTCGCTCAGCACATCCTCGGCTGCCGCTCAGCTTATAAAACCCCCAGTTCAAGTATTTGGATTAGAAGGCCGCTATGCCTCAGCTCTGTACTCGGCAGCGACTAAGAACAAGACTTTGGACATTGTGGAAAAAGAACTGACTCAGTTCCAACAATCCATCAAAACGGATCCCAAACTTAAGGAATTCCTCATCAACCCAACATTGAAGCGAAACCTAAAAGTTGATGCTCTGAAGCATGTCGCTACTAAGGTACCTACTTAAATTGTATTTTTATTACTTTTCGTACAAATTGTACCTTTTCATAATACATTTGATATAACCTTAAAATTATATTCAAGAAGATTTTTTTTTTATCAATTCAATCTAGTTTGACCACGAACTCGCCTGTTGTTAAGCAATGACGTTGTAGAACATTGTTTGTCCTATTCACATTGACCTTGAATAGATCTTATTAATAGTGCTTGTGGTTTTCCAGTTTTCCCAAGGAAACAACTATCCTATATATACCGTCATGTTGGGACTACCTGCTAGCTAGATATTACCGAAATTCATTTACTAGTTGTTGAGATAAAATAGATAAAGAGGCTTTCACAGTTATACAGGGTTACTGAGAATGGTAGTAAAGGACCTTGTACCCATTATTATATGAACAAGTTTTACTATGCAACTAATACTGAAAGGCAGAAAAAAAATGCTGTTCAAATGAAAATCACATTCACACATGCATACACAAATAAATGTATGGAACAGCTGATAATATTCAGCGATTTTAGGGTTGGTCCCATGGCATACATTGTTAGCACAATGACCTCCTTTCGCCTTAGTACCACCGTTTCATGTAACTGAAATTGTGCTACTGTGATAGGATTATGAAAATCATTAGTTCAACTATATTATCACTGAACAAAATTATTGTTATAGCACCTCTAATAACATAGATGTTGTTTTGTTGCTATCTTCAATCAGTCCCCGGACTTTGAGCCTGTTTGGTGTAGTAGAATGTGTTGTGCAGGCAGGGTTGGTCTCCCATTAGAGACTTCTCTTCTATCGTCTTTATTATTTGTTGAGATTGTTATCAAAGATGACTCTTTTTTTAAAGTCTTTTTGGGTATTCTGTTTTGCCTAGTACTGCCAGTTCATTTGGATGATTTTCATGTCTTTGAATGTTGCTTTATTTCTTCTGCAACTGTTTTAATTTTAGTGTAGTATTTGGTGCATGCGCAATGTTCTTTAATATTCCAGTTTGTACTCTTTGAATGAAAATTTGAGTTGATATGCAAGCAGAGCCCCGTATTTGGATGCCATTATGTCCAAATTGGTTTCAGTATGTTCTGGTATATCAGAAGTTTGTTGTCAACAGACAGCTTTGAGTTTCTGCTTAGTAGCTAGTAGAGCCCTTTGTGTATCAGGTTGAGTTGTTCTCTCTTTGTTTCTGTTTTTCCATGTCAGCCGCTGATCCAAGTGAAATAAACATTTCCAGGTACTTGACTGAATCACTGTGAGGTAATGCACTATTCCCCAGGTGCAAAGGTGGACACGTTTCTCTTTTGAGTGTAAAATATTAGCTATTATGGTGTTCTTATTTTAACATATATTTACATACTTATACAATTCCAGACCAATATGTCAGCGACAACGGGAAACCTGCTCTGTCTTCTGGCTGAAAACGGTCGCCTCAGCAAGCTCGAGATCGTGATCAACGCATTTAAGATTATGATGGCAGCCCACCGTGGTGAAGTTACATGTGAAGTCATCACAGCTAAGCCCTTGGACCAAGCTCAGAGGCAGAGCCTGGAAGCTGCTCTTAAGGTAAATATTAATAAATGGCCAAGAGCATGTCGAGACACACATATGGCCATTTTATTGTGACCACATTCAAAGTTCCGAAATTGGTGGTTAAGCCAGTCGAGAATCCTATCTATGTTGTTCACTTTATGCATTAGTCACTCATGTCCTGCTGCCTCAATATAAACTACTATAGTAAAGAACACGACAGGCACGGCTGGTCTGGGCAGTGTTCGGTAAACTTTGCAACATCTTTTCGTCCAAAATACTTCAGTGCTTTAAGACGAAGGTCTTCAGCCAGTGTGTGTTGCCAGTGATGACATACGGCAGTGAAACGTGGTCTCATTATGGGCCTCATAAGCAAGCTCAAAGTCACACAACGGAGAGGGCTATGATCGGAGTTTAACTGCGAGATCAAATCAGAAATGAGCAGATCTGTAGACTAACTAAAGCTACCGACAGCCCACTGGATGCAGCACACAGGATTAGCAAGTAGTAGTGGCAGTGGCAGGGCACATATCACGCAGAACAGGTGGCCGATGGTGCCGAAAGGTTCTCAAATGGACACCATGGACTGGTAAGCGCAGCGTAGGACGTCCACCTACAAGATGGACAGACAACCTAAAAGAGACTGCGGGAAAATGCAGGGTGCAGGCTCCTTCCAACCGGCCCTTTTGGAAATCGAGGGTCGGCTTATGTCCAGCAGTGGACATCCTATGGCTGTAATGATGTGGTGTGAGCCCTCGGGGAGATATTAAATGATCATGTTGCCTGGAAATAAATACATTTTTTTATTTTATTTTTAAACGATTTACTGCAACTATCAGAGCTAATCAAAATATGAACCGAATATAGTCGTAGTTTCATGTTTTTCAAATCGTGACTCACTTATTGGGGTGCCAGGCCCAACCAAGGCAAGGGTGATAACTATGAAAACATATATCAAGTTGTAATTCTGATGATTTCATTATTACTATTGCTATGATAGCTAATATGTTGCTATGTTACTTTTCACAGAAATTCCTGAAAGGCAATGAGACGATCCAACTCACAGCTAAAGTTGATCCTGCACTGATCGGGGGCATGGTTGTTTCCATCGCCGACAAATATGTGGATATGAGTGTAGCCAGCAAAGTCAAGAAATACACTGAGCTCATCAGTGCTGCTGTCTAAATTAACCAATGTTGTTATTACTAGTAAAAATATAAGCTAAATCTGTCTTCAATTAGAAAATTTGTGTTTTATTTCTTGGAAATTAACATCTAGGTATTTCTAAAGAAATGCAAGGGCAAAAAAATGCCCTTAGTACTATCATTAGAACTACGCACGCAGATGCAACAAATTGAGTTTTTAAATTTGCATTTCAAGGCCATATCTGCCAAACATCTCCAACTTCGTATCATCTTTGTTAAATGTCTTTATATTTATTTAAAAAAGAGTTCAGTAAATTTCATATTGAAATTAGAAAATTGATGATTTTGTGAACTGTTTCCAACAGTAAGTCATCATAATCAGCTCTGAATTAACTACTGCTTTATTAGATTCTGCTACTCTTCTCGACTCCTATTAGTACACAAAAATTTCAAACATGGTAGAAGCCTACATAATTATCTGAGGTAGCAGCATGAAATAATTTTCAAAAATATTACTCTTTTACTATGGGATATCTGTTTCTGTTGTCTATTGATTAAAGCTACATTAGAAAAAGCACTTAAAATTTCTTATCATTGAAACGAAAAATTTAATGTGCTCCTCTGCACTCACAATCAACTTAAATACTCTTAACCATAACAAAAATAATACTCTCACAGTATTTATAACACTAAGTAAGGTATACAACTCTAGAATCAACAGGAAATATTTTATCTGAGATCATGGTATCATTGAGATCTTTAATTATGTGGAAATTGCAATAAAAATTCAACTATCCTTCCGTTGGAGCTGCTTCACCCTTGAGAAGAGCGTTTTCAGCTTCTAATTCGGCAATTCGGGCCCTAGCTGCCTCCAGCTCGTCATCGCCTCCATCTGTGCCAAGATGCTTGCGTACATAATCCAAGGCATCTTCAGGCTTGTCTGGCTCTTCATACAAGCTAACCAGAACTTTAGTTAGGGCGTCCATCACTCCAGCCCTTTCTAAGTAGCGTCGAAATTCTTCTCGTTTTGAATCAATGGGCTGTGAATCAAAGTTATATTAGTTCTTGTATATCTATTAGTTATGAGTGATAAAGAGTAATGAGATTTTTTTGAGTAAGGTGAATCCACAGCAAAAAAAATTTAGATGTGCAGACGTTTTGGCATTGGATTTGATAGGTACCTTATACGAAGACATCTTTTAGATCCGGTTCAGCTTAGGTTTTCTTTTGCTGTTTGAATTATAGTGTTTTACAGGGTCAGTGCATGTACTTTTTACAATTAGTTCAATATACTTAAATATAGCAGATTTTTTAATATTTTTTCAAAATACACAACACAAACTTCCATCAAATTAGCGTCAGTCAGTTAGGTTTTTTTTTAATTTTTTTTTGCTAATTGCTTAGTTTTTTTTTTTAACTTTTCCATGACCATGGACACAAAATTCTTCAGTCGTAATATTAATCAAGTTTATTTAGTAAGCGTAAAACAAGTCAGTCACAGTCAAGCAAAGTAAGTCACGGTCAAGTCAAACTTATGCCCCAGCAAAATGTTGGAGGCTTTATGGAGTTTTGGAAACAAAACGAAAAGACATGTTTTACTTCGATATAAATCATTTGCTTATAGTCTTCAGGACTTAATAAACAAAAATCAGATTAACACTCGAAAATACTCTAGTGAAAACGAGGCGACATGTTTTTACCACGTTGGCGCCAAAACTCTCAGACGTCATTGTGATCAGCTAGTGCTGCCACCTTAGTGGTTTTACCACTAAATCTGGGGGTAGAAGGTGGCGAGAGAAATCACTTACCTAATAATAATAATATAGCAGACATAAAATGTAGGTATACTGTTTGTTTTTTAGATTTCCAAGACATGAAGGTAATCAACAGGAAAATAAAAGAAACGATTGGTAGACAAAATATAAACCCTCTACTTAACTTATCAAAAATATACATTATTTTTTAGGGTTCCGTACCCAAAGGGTGAAAACGGAACCATTACTAAGCCTACGCTGTCTGTCTGTCCTACCTTTTAACGGCTGTACCTTTCGAACCCTAATATATAGCCAGTTGAAAATTTTCTCAAAGTAAGCGTGAGGCTCAGACCAAAGTAAGTAGGTATAATAATAGTGTGTTGGATGGCTAAATATTATCTCAATAAATAACACGATGATAGGACAGCTCATGATCGATGAGTTTGACATTTTTCTAGATTGCCATTTAAAATTCGTTCTAGTTCTCCTTTTGGCCCATAGATTCAGTATAATTGGCCATGTGGCATGTCTATTTTTGAACAGACTCCTAGTTGATTTTTATAACTGCGCAGTGCAGTATATAAAAATGTACTCTTTGGTGCACACTGACTGAGGTTTCACCCGCGCGGACACTCCCTACATTTTTCCAGGATAAGAATTATCCTATGTTATATTTTTATACAGAGAAAGGAACAAACAAACATATTTTCACTGCTCTAGCTGCTCTGCTCTGCAAAAAAAAGCATAGCTATAATATTACTAATAGGGTACTTGACTGTATTAAAAATACAATGCCAATTGACGTCATCCATAAACATGACATAATGAAAAAGCATATTTCATTGATTTTTTCATAAAAATATGCTTATTTTTTGTATAAAACACGAATAAAATAACTGTATTTTCGACATTTGATCACGTGATCGAAAACGGTATGTAATTGCCTTCATCCCTAGTGACGTCACACAAATCTAAACAAACAGATTTTGTATTGATATTTGCGAATTTAATGTTGTAAAGCTATTTTGAGAGCGATTTATCCAGAAATTATCACCAAAAACAGTCCGGAGGTTAAATGTGAGAAGAATGGAGAAACATTTTGTGCAAGCAGACAGCAGTAACTTACCCAAAATTAATGTATTTATGGTTGCATATTTCTTCAATAATAATCTACGTCATTGTTTCTACGCTGCAGAACTCAAAACGTAAAAACTACAATGTAAGTATTAATTTTTAATTGTTCTCCAAGCAAAACATTCAATCAAGTTGTACAAAAAGTATGTTGTAGTAGGTGGATATCACTATTTTGTTAGGTTATGTCTTTACAATGTTTAAAAAGAAAGTAACAGTACATAAAATAGTAATGCAATAAAAACACAAATTGTAATAGAAATATATAGACTCAAATATGTACCTCAAAATGATCTTCGCACATAGAAACACTTGAATTAGCTCCAATACTTTTGGGTTCTCTACGAGCTACTTAGTTCCAACCACTTTTTGCGAGTTTTGGGGTCCATTGGAACAGAAACGAATAGTTTTTCCGGTGTTTTATGGAAGTATTTGTACATTGTGGCACTACACAACATTTATAAACCATTACTTCTATTAGAAAATTAGTGATTATCAAACTTTTGCTGCCTGGCTGCAGCTGTTTTGTTTTGTGTGACGTCAATCGTCGCTCGACCGGAGCTATGACGCAGGTCTGCGTTTTGGCGCGATATTTTTTTATTCAAACTTTAACATCGATTTATATCGGAAATACGACTGATATCCAGAAAATATAAATGCAGTATACATTAAATTATATCAGGCAATAATGTGCAATAGTTTCCCAAAAGTAGTCAAATACCCTATTAAGAATGGAGCCCTTGATATTTTGTTATCTGTACCATAGGTACTAATAATCTTCGATCTTCCACCAGTGTGTGTTACCAGTGATGACATACGGCACTGAAACGTGGTCTCTCACTATGGGCCTCATAAGCAAGCTCAAGAAGGCTATGCTCAGGGTTTCTCTACGAGATCGAATCCAAAATGAGGAGATCTATAGACGAACGAAAGTCACCGACATAGATGGATTAGCAAGTTGAAATGGCAGTAGGCAGGGTATAATTTCACGCAGAACAGATGGTCGATGGGGCCAAAGGTTCTGGAATGGAGACCACGGACCAGTAAGCGCAGCGTAGGACATCCACCCACAAGATGGACAGATGACCTAAAAGAGATCACAGGGAAACGCTAGATGCAGGCCCTTTTGATATCCATGGGGGAGGCCTATGTCCAGCAGTGGACGTCCTACGGCTGAAATGATGTTGACTAATAACTAAGAAAAGAAGTGCATTCCTCAAAAATGCTGAAATGCGTGAGCGAGATAGAAGACGATACGCGTTGCTTAACTGAAACATTTCCATGGTGGTCTGAATTTATATCTGTGTCTGAAAATGAGTATATTTTTATTTTTTTTAATATACGCTACACCCCCATCAAAAGGAGTTAACGGTATATACAAGATCTTTGGAGTCAACTGACTTATTTGTATCTATGTCAAGGTAGTACTAGTCAAAGAGTAGTTTAATGCATTTATATTATCTACGGTTAGTACATGGTTTTGAAAACGTTGAATATAGTAGCTTTCTCATTCAACTCTACAGATAAGTTGGTCTTAATATAATAGGGAGCTGTAGATAAAACACAATTTTTTATTAATATAAAGTTTTGTATTCCAGTAAATAACACCCAGAACATTGTGTTGTGATACATTATTAATGGGGTACATTAACTTAAAATATAAATCATTGTTAGTTGGTACTCGAAATAAGCAATACATTTGTGACACTACAACACCAAAGGAAATCTAGCGATTTAAGATGTGTAGGAAAAAAGTCATGAAGGTGGAAGACCCAGTTAAGCAAACCACAACATCTTTTAAAGCGATTCTTCATCAAAGTTGTGGCAACAGCAAATTCTTCGCGGCACTTGCTCCTCGATTATGTTGAATTTGGAACCTCAATAATAAGATAGTACAGTACTTACTAGAGAGTACTTATCCTTGGCTCTGTGCTTCACCAGGTTAACCCAGGCCCAAGTAGCGAGCTGTTTAAAATTAAATGCACTCCAGTGTTCAAAGTAACATAACTAATACTTTTTTAATAAGCAATTATTCTTTATATCATCTAGAATTTATTTTATGATTCATCATCGCTTCCTCCTCCTTGTTTGGGTTTAGGGCCTCCTGCTCTCTTAGCCATAATGATCTGATCAACTTTTAATATGGTGGTAGCAGCACCAACCGCATATTTAAGGCCCCAGTATTTCAGTACAAACAAGTCGAGGATGTTCCTTTCCTTGGCATCAATCACTCCACTGTTCTCAGATTCAATGTCATAACCTGAATTCTTGTTGCCATCCTGAAATAAAAAAACTCTATATAGTATAGATAATCTAACAAATATCACAACTAAAGGAAAAAAAACTTGCTAATTTGGTAGTTGTGAGGCAATAAAAAATGTAATAGATCCTCTAGCTAAAATGTTTGTCTCGTAATAGAGACAATAAGGCAAGCCTCTAATCCTCAAATGAACACTATGCAAATACTTTTTTCCTTTCTTAGATGCCAATAACTGGGGATTACATGTGATTACACATCACCACTGGTAACGATCGGGAACTTCTTTATTGCCAGTGGTGACAACTTGGAACATTCAAAATCCTTGCCATAGCGCTCTGTCAACTTCTTGCTAATGAGAAAATTCACAAGTCACGAGACAAAGAATAGAATTATTGGGTATTTCTGGCTGTCAGAGTTTCACACCACCATCATCACTACTTGAGACTTTAGTTGACTGGCGTATACACTAAGCAGAATGAAGCTTTGCAAGGGAAAGGAAAAATAATCTGGTGACTAAAACTCCACATCGTCTGAAGTAAGCTCAGTGGTAGTACGGCTGTCTCATGAGCATGAATCCCGGCTGGGCATAGTAATTTAAATTTTGCATTCAAGTCTTTGAATGATAAATTTAAATTTCTGGTTTGGGAGTTAGTTGATCATGTTCTATGGCATCCCAAACACAGAATTCTAGTAGAGATGGAGAGCTATGCCAGTGAAGCATTATTTATTTATATCTTTAGTAGCTATAAAACGTAATATGTGCATAACTTCGTTTCTGTTACCTTATGTGCCTTGTAAATGTTGTTGACAACCTCAGTGGCATTGGCCCCCGAATTGTCGGCGAGGGCGCGTGGGATGGCCTCTAGTGCAACGGCGAACTTCCTCACAGCATACTGCTCGAGCCCAGGCAGGGTGTCTGCATACTGCAGAAGACGCTGAGCCAGCTCTATCTCTACTGCACCCGCACCAGGAACAAACCTGGTTAGATATTTTAGATAAAAGATCCGAAAGACTGTTTTTTTTTACAGATTTTTTATATGCTGTATAAATTTGGCACAGGGATGATAATTCTAATAAATTCAAAGATTGCGATCCTCACGTGCGCGGTGTTCCCAGCCCCATCGTCCCCACTTCAGCAGGGCTTACATGTGCACCGCGACAAAATCTTGTCGGCACTTTGTCGAGCGAGAATGTGACAAGGTGCCTATGTTTTCGTATACCCCCTCTCGCTTTGGCACGATAAAAGAGTCGACAAATTTTTTCGCGGCGCGCTTATTAGCCCTGCATGGCTGCAGCGTCGCTGTGCCAAGGTGTGCGATGGACTTGTACAATGGATGGGGGTGGTAAAAGTAATACTATTCTACATAGTATGTCAGAAAGAAATAAACCCTCCATTTCAGACAGGGAAAATGATGTAGTTTGCAGAACGTCGGCATATGAAAACGTTTATTGCATCCTCTTCACCTTGCTTAATTTTAAGCAATGATTTAATCTGGCTATCAAGCCCAGGCTAAAGAGAAAGCATGTCATCGGTGAACTGACAATCATCAGAAATAGGCCAAAAAGGAGATGCACTCACTGGAATGCACAAACATGACACAAAAGATCTGCATTTCCGAAGAACTGAACACAAAAAAGTTATGGAGTCATAATAGACTGAATTACCGTCCATCGCGTGCAATGCCCTTAAAGGTGTTGACTCCATCGTCGATAGCTCGCTCAATGTCGTCCATGTAGTTATCAGTTGCTCCTCTGATAATCACAGTAGCGATCCGCGACTCTGAACTTTCCATGCGAAAGACAACCACGCGAGTGTCGCCTACTTCTTCCACTGTAACAACATCACAGTAACCCAGTTCTTCAGCTGTGGGCGTTGTCAGCCTCGGCAGCACCTGTAAACAAGAACCATGAAACAATTTGTCAACCCGAGAATTCTAATGACAGTTTTAAATATATGTTAATATGTATTATTATTTTTATTATGAATATGAAATAATACACAACACTTATATAAATGTGAAAGTATAGAATAAGCTACTGAACTGATCATTTTTTAAATTTAAGAAAACTTTTAAAAAAACATGAATGAAATCGGTAAAATGGTTCTCAAGTTATGGCGTGACCAAGATAAATAGGTATTCATTTTTATATATATATAGAAGATACACGAGCCGGTGTGAACATCTACAAATACTGTAATACGAACTACTACTATACTAATATCAGTATAATCAATTTCTTTAGTATACTTACAGTAGCATTCACAGTTTTTGCTAAGCGACGCAAATCAAACTTGGAATTCAGTCGTACGGCCATCACATTATATTTGTTCAAGAAGTGCAAAGCCATGTCGCCAAATTTGGACCCAGCCACAATAACCTGTACTCCTGCATCAGCAATATCTTTGATTTGCATCTCAAGCATAGATTCCTCTCCTCTGCTAAAGTCTAACAATTCATTAGCAGATTTGATGAGCACTGTTCCCTTAGTCTCAGTCTGTGTGATGTCGATGGGGCACGAGTAAACAGCTACTTTGGCCTTTTTCGCAGATGTAATGTCACCTTCTACTTCACGTTTGAACACCATCCCGGAGAGAACTTCTGACTGTAGAATGCCTGCACCAGAAATCTGGGAATAAAAAGATTGATGTTAACTAGAAGTCACTTAAAAAAAAAGAATTGGCTTGAGAAGGTTTGAAAAAGTAAATACCTTGCATATTCTAACATTGTCAACATTGAATGTGTTTTTCTCTGGCAGAATACCAACACATGCCTTAGCTACAAGTGCTGCAATGAAATCTTCATAGCCATACTGTTTTGACATGATTGATGGTGTGATGCCTTTAGTTATTTCTGCAGAATTCCTGGGATCCTTGATCTCATGGCACACTAGCTCAGGCAAGATTTCCAAACATTTATCCATGGCTTGCTCGTAGCCCTCAGCTATTTCACTGGTGGTCACACCTAGCCTCAATAGCTCTTCAGCAGACTCCAATAGAGCACCAGAAAGCACTATAACAAAATTGGTTCCATCACCAACTTCAGAATCTTGCATTTGGCTGGCTAACACCATCAGCTTGGCAGCAGGATGTTCTACATCCAATTCTCTGATGATGGTGCCTGCGTCACTGGTTACAAACTGCTTGTCGATATGGTTGATGATCATTTTGTTCATTCCATTAGGACCATAGGCAGACCGCACGCTCTGTGCAAATTGTTTGCAGGCGTTTATATTGCGATACACGGCTTCTTCTAAGCCAGAGTACATCTGAAAATAGACGATTATGTTATGATGGTTTAAAAAAATTATAAATATTGGTCAGTTTTGACTTCAAAACTGACCAATATTCTGAGTCATAAATCGTAAATGGGTTGCCATCAGAGTTGATCAGAGGAACCCACCAAAGTATTATTACAGTGAGTAGAGAAAATAGTTAATTTCCTTATAGATTATGACGGAAACTCGTGATTTACATGATATAGCAAAACTATTCTGTCGGAAAATAGCGTAGAGCTAACATCAAACGCATAAAAATGAAAAAGTAAAACCATACTGGCCGGCACACATGACTTCACGATGGTTGGTTAGAATATGTAAAATCGTTTTATATAACTTACCCGTGCCCCTTCTTTTAACATTGAGGGCATGCCCGGGCCTTTAGGTACGTGAAGAGCCATATTCACGGGATTTTATTAATTTTCTTTGTAATAAAATTATTTTTCAACTTCTAGCAAAATCCGCGTGAGGAATGAATGAATGAACATAACATGATGTTTTATTAACTGCAACGGCATAGAGTAAAAATAAAAATTGAATGATCAAAAGTCATAGATAAAAATTGACTGAAATGTTACAGACAATAAAAATGGTGTGTCATTCTCGTTTATAATAGAGATACGCTATATCGACTTGAGTTAAAATCGATGGTTTGTGAAAAAATGCCAGTGAACAGCTAATGGAACTGTGCCATGCTATCGGCACGTAACTACATAAGCTCTGCACGAAACGCAATAGGGATATTGACGAAATTTTACAAAGGCCTTAAAATTAAAGAGTATGGTCCATATTTACTAGAAAATATTTTTTTATCTTCATTAGTGTACGTAGTAAATAATTATAAGCTTTTTTTATTTCACATTTTAAATGATGCACCAAAAGGCGCCAAAACGACGATCGCCATTTTGTGACGTCAATAATCAGTACTATGACAGAACAAAAGTCAGTTTTTATTTTATTTTATTCGCCCCTCGGGCAGGCTAAAGCCTTCAAGGCCATACCACTTGTAAACAAAAGTCAAGTACTGTATTGCGTTCAAGAGATATGTCTGGGTGCGACTTCGCCATTCATAACGTCATCATCCGTGTGAATTAAAATATATTTTTTATATTTATTCAATTTAAATATGGCCGAAGCGGTGAAGAACAACCGTAACACAACTTTATTAAATAAATAAAATAAATATTTGGGACATTTTTGCACACACGGTCATCTGACCCCAAACTAAGCAAAGCTTGTGATATGGCTGCCAGAGACTGATATACATACATATATAGTTTTAAATACATACTTAAATAGATATTAACAACCAGATATAGAACAAACACAAATGTTCATTGTCCTAGATGGGAATCGAACCCACGCCCCCAAGCTCAGAAGGCAGGTTCACTACCAACTGGACCAACGGGCTATTGCATTTAGACATCGCTATAATAAAGTTACATGTATAATAGATTGCTGTGAAATCGAAATACAGAAACCATCAAAGTCTGTTCATCAAGCATTGTCTTGGTCGGAATACAAAAAGGCAAACACTATCAAATATTTAATTTCAAGTACTCCAGATGGTGCTGTTAGTTATGTGTCAGAGGGGTATGGTGGTAGAATAAGTGACACCCTTCTTGTTGAGAAAAGCAATTTTTTACAGCAACTTAGCCCTGGAAGTTTTATCTTAGCCGACCGTGGTTTTAAAAATATTGAACAATTATTATCACACCATGGGAGTAAATTATTAAGACCACCAAGTGTGACTTCTGGATTAAAACTACCTAAACACGAAGCACGGAGAACAAAAGAAATTGCAAGTCTGATGATACACATTGAAAGAGTTATCCGAAGATTACGAGAATTTTCATTATTGAAGCCACATTCAGTAGTTAATAACAATATAATTGGTGTAATGGACGACTGTGTAACAATTTCATGTGCACTTATTAACCTCCAAGATAGTCTTATAAAAAAATAGGAATTTACAAATAAAAATAATTAATAGCAATACATATTTGTTTTATTTATTTCGTGCTTTCATACAACAAAGGATATATATTATTAATCCAAAAGGATGTTAGATCCTGGATAGTATTTTTGACATAGGCTTGGTCATAATCAATTACTAATGTGTGAACAACTCCATTATTTTCAAAGTTCCAGTTAGCTACACAAAAGTAACATTTTTTAAAATTAGATACAAACATTTGTATTTGTATTTGACTCATACATCTCTCGCTAATGGTATTATCTTCTTTTATATAATTTTTAAAAGTTTTTTCTGTAGATGGGCATTTTATTTCTATAACTATGGTTTTATCGCAGATTCCATCTGGAGTTGCAGCAATGTAGGGATATTGTCGTGATATTATCAACCCACACTGTTCTATTTTCTTGCCTAGTTGCTTAGAGACACATTTTTTTACTTTTTCTTCTAAAGCACGTCCCCTTTTCATAGCTTTTGTCTCTGGTGTCCTAGCTCTCATAATAGTCACTACTAATGTTCCATCCACAGTTTTGCATCTGCTGACACTATACGCAATAGAACCAGTTATTCTCCCATACCTCATTTCATGCCACAAATGACTTTCATGTTGTCCCCGTGTATCTTCTTCAAGTTTATCTATATTTGACTGGGTAAATACATGCAATATTTTATTTAAAAAGGTATTGCAATCACGGTCACTGTATTTATTAATTAAATAATGTAATGACAGTTTTTGCAAATCTGGAACCTGAAAATTTGGTTGATGTTTTAGTATTAGGCAAGAATTAATATTTCTATTTCCAGCTTCTTTTACAAATTCCGTAAATAACAAATTTCCCGATGTGTTCTGTGAGCGAGTAGGTACTGCTTTTGAAAGTTCTTTGGTAGTTATACATTTTAAAGTAGTCCCTACTTGGGCCAATGTAGATTTCTTCCAATAACACTCTACAGAAGTACTTGATGGTTCTTCACTTCTTTGGTGAACCCACATCAGGAACGCAACAACATGCTTACATCCACCCTGGGATCCAGCACAATCGTGACAATGTACACTGACTACTTTTCCCTCCTTCTCATCCACTGTCATAGTTGCTGCATAGAATTTTGACCGTACTCGATGTTCTGGACAAACTTTGCATTTTAGTGTACACACATTCGAGTCTCGTTGCAACTGTACATATCCAATCGCATCATCGCCGTAAGACTGCCTTGATGATCTGCAAAAAAACATATATTTAGTACATATTATTAGGCATAGAGGTCAGAGGACATGTAAGGAAATAGCCATTATAACCTGAAATATGACGCAAATATCTTACTGGAAACTTAAACTAAAAACACATTGCCAATGCACAGTTGAGGTTTTAATTCTTGTCTAAACAAATACTTACGCAGTTGTCTTGATATTTCGAAATTCAGCTGCATTAAAATCTGAGTTTGATGCGAAAGTCTTGCTACCATTACGGCATCGATATTGGGCAAATTTGCACTATCAGCTTTCGCGTACCACCCTGCTTCCATGGTTGCAAATTAAGTAAATACTTAGTAGATAGAAAGAAATAGATCTTCGTTCAAATAATTTCAAGATTATGAAGTATTTCAACTATAGTAAACTGCAAACAATCTTATAATTATGTTTTTTTTTTTTTTTTTTTTTTTTTTTTTTTTTTAATGGCTTCCGCCCACCTTTAGGGCACTTTGGCCAACGTCACGTTAACAAAAAACGAACGCGATTTAAAATAAAACAAAATATGACCAGCAATCCTTAAACAAAAATAAAGAAGTAATAAAATACATATAAATACTTACAAATACAAAAATACACTATTGAGCACTTTATACACTAACATTATTGTCTGATAGAAATTTACTTATAATACGGAAAATTGAAATATCATTTGATGAAAGAAGAACAGACATAGAAGATGGAAAAGGAACTACAAGACTAAGAGAAAGAAAAAAAGCTGAATGATCAAGCAGTGGACAAGAGAAGAAAATATGGTTGAGGTGGCCTTCATCAAGGCCACACTCACACAAAGAAGAGTCCCTGATACGTAACTTTTTAAAATAAGTGGGAACACAACAGTGCCCCAACCTCATTCGAATTATACAACTTGTAATTTTTTTACTAAAGTGCATTCTGCTAAACCACGGCCTCCGAGGAATAACGGGCTGGAGAGCCGCATAAGCGGAACCCTTAGACCTTGCAGAGCCATGCCAGCAGAATGACCATGATTTAAATAAAAGAGACTTTGGAAGGGATGAAAGATCATGGGGGAAGATACAGAAGGGAATTTTGTCTCCGCAGACAACGGCATCCTTTGCCACTCTGTCAGCCCGTTCATTTCCAGAGATACCAGCATGACCAGGAATCCAAACAAAAACAACTTCAAGACCTTTGGCATTGCAGACAGATAAGCATTCCTTAAGAAGAAAAAGAATAGAATTGTGGGAGTTGGGGGAAAAGGGGTTTGAAAGAAGAGACTGGAGGGCACTGCGACAGTCAGTAAAGACGAGAGAACGGCGGAGATTAAAAATAAGAATATAACGAACAGATTCGAGGAGCGCCCAGCACTCACCCGAAAAAACTGAGGTTTCAGGAGGAAACTTAACCTTTTGTACAATGTTAAATTGTTCATGGAAGATACCACAACCAACACAACCCATAGGGGAGAGTTTTGAAGCATCTGTAAAGATATAGTGCCACCCATGCCAATCCCTCCGCAGAAGACCTCGGAAATATTCATCAGCATGGGGGTCACCAGCACAAATGTCAAAGTCTAAAATTACAATCGGGCGAGAGACAATGACATCATAGCTAAACGAGAAAAGGGGAAGCAAAGGAGAACGGAGAACAGGATCTTTTAAAGACTTATATGAAACAAAACTCTTCACTAGTAGAGGAAGCTGCTTATGGAGCCAAAACCGAGAAGAAAACGAGAGACTATGGAGAAGCTGAAGTTTAGGGACAAGAGGATGATTAGAAAACTGCACACAGCGGAAAAAAAACCTGTTAGATAGGAACTGACGACGAAGATGAAGGGGAGCATCAACACATTCAACCTGAAGTGCATTGATAGGAGAGGATAGCATAGCACCAGAAACAATACGAAGGGCTTTCGATTGAATCAGATCCAGTTTTTTTATACCACCCTTGTTAGCCGGCTCCAGTAAAAAGGAACCATAATCTAAAATGCTACGAATAATGGCGTTATACAAAAGTTTCAGTGTAAAAGGATGAGCACCCCACCAAACACCCGATAAACACCTAAGAATGTTAATATTTTTCCGACACCGATCAGCAATATAATCACAATGAAACTTACCACTAAGCTTATTGTCCAGAATAAGACCAAGAAATTTCACTGACTCCTTAACTGGAATCCTAGACCCTTTAACTAAGATGTCTATTTCAGGGGGATTGCGCTTTCGAGAAAAGATAACAATGTTACTTTTTGAAGGTGAAAGATCTAGACCATTTAAATGTAGCCAAGAGTTTAAGCAATGAAGGGATTGAGAAATACAGTGACTGGCAGTGTCAATTTTATGATGAGAAGTATATAAAAGGATGTCATCCGCATATTGAAGAATACGGCACAGACCAATAGATACCTCTAAATCAAAAGTATACACATTATACAAGGGAGGACTAAGAACAGACCCCTGAGGGAGACCACGCCAAATGATTCTGTGGGGAGAAATTGAAGAATCACTGCAACGAAGATAAATGTACCTTTCAGTTAAAAGATTCATAACAAAATTACATAACTTAGGAGGAACCTTCAACAAAGAAAGTTTATTTCTGAGAATAGAAAGCTGGACGGAGTCATAAGCGGCAGAAATATCGAGAAAAGCACCAATAACTGATTCATTTCGAGTAAAGGCAAGTCTTATATCAGTTGTAAAAACACTTAAGCTGTCCATAGTGCTCTTGCCTTTTCTAAAACCATACTGAGATTTGGCAAGAAGGCCCTTACTTTCAAGAAACCACTCAAGGCGGTTTTTTAGTAGGTGCTCAGCAAGTTTCGCAAGGACAGAAGAAAGAGCAATAGGACGATACGAATTATGATCCTCCGGGTCCTTACCGGGTTTAAGAATTGGAATAATATACTGAGATTTCCAACTAGCAGGAACAAAACCAGAATCAAATATAGAGTTAACCAAAGATAGGAAAAAGAGAAGTAAACTGTCACTGGCCTTCGAGAAAAATGAATAAGGAATACCATCCATACCAGGAGCAGAATCTTTGACAGATTTTAATATATTTTTCAATTCAATTAATGAAAATGACTGATCTAGGGGATCGTTTGACGAAGGAACAGCCAAGGAGGGTAATTCCGAAGGAAGAGGACAATACTGAGGAGCTAACTTATCCATAAATGCCTCAGCCCAAGACTGAGAAGGGCTATAGCAACGAAGAGGAGGACACCAGGAGCGTCTATATCGGCGAAATTTCAACCAAATAACTGAAGCAGGGGTACTAGGACTTAAGCTAGAGCAATAAGCCCTCCAACTATCCAGCTTCTTCAAGCGGAAAAGACGCTTAGAACTAGCAATGGACCTATTCACTTCAGAAAAGTTCTCTAAAGTCATAGAGCGGCGGAAATTAGCTTCAGCCACCTTACGGGCTTTAATAGCATTACTGCAGTCCTTATCCCACCACGGAGGAGAAGGCAATTTTCCGGACGGAGGCTTTTTAACAGAGAACGATTGACTAGCACACACATGGAGCATACGGACCAGATTATCAGAGGAGGAAGAGATATTATAAGAATTAACAAGAGGAAAATTTGCAGAAACAGAAACAGAGAGGTCGTGAAATTTTTCCCAATTAGGACTATCATGATTACTTAAAATATATTTAAGAAGAGGAGGATTACCAGCGACAGGACTGGAATTACGTTGAGGAAATTCAAGAAGAATGGGAAAATGATCGCTGCCATGAGAAGAAGGAAGGACATGCCACGACAGAAGAGAAGCAAGCTCAGGAGAACATAATGAAAGATCGACAGCACTGCGAAGTTCATGAGGACGGGTCCTCCTAGTAGGGGTGCCGTCATTAAGAATGCAGAGATTAAGAGAATCAAGAGAGTCCAACAAAAACTCACCACATTCATCGGACTTACCACAACCCCAAACAGAATGATGACAATTCAGATCACCGAGGACCAAAAGCGGCTTTGGCAGAGAACTCAAAACCGAAACTAATTTACGGAGAATTAACTTAGAGGGGGCTGGAATATAAAGTGAGACAACAGAATAATTCTTGACACGCACAGCAATTGCTTGAAAACCACTATGAACAGGAATAATAATAGGAGAGAAAGGAATATTATTTTTTAACAGGAGGGCAACACCTCCATAACCATCCTGTCTGTCACTTCTGATGACATCAAAGCCAGAAACTCTAAATTGAGAACCAGACTTTAACCACGTCTCAGAAACAGACAAGGCAGTAATATTATGATTATTAATTAAATATATAAGATCAGATAATTTATTATATAATGATCTACTATTCCATTGAAGGAACTTGAGATCCATTAGATAGAAGGGAAATGAGTGAATTTAGATTGAATGCAGCGTTGGACGGTAAAGGATGGGAAGGGGAAAGATGAGCATGGGAAGGGTTAAGAAGAGAGGACAAAAGATTTAAAAGTTTGAGAAGTTCAGAGATAACCGATTGAATAGATGGAGACTCGGGGGATTTATTAGGGTTAAGGGCACATCCATTAGGAGCGGCTTCCGCAAAGTCACCCCTAACAATGTTTGAGTGAGCCAAATGGTCATAACCAGAAGAGGGAGAAATTGAACCAACAGGCCTGATTTTTTTACTCCTGTAGTGCACTCTGGCAGGCTCCACAGTAACGTGATTGGTTGAACCCGAAAGCTGAGAGGGTAAAGGAGGAGAAGATGCCAAAGAAGAAGAAGTGACTTCTGCATAAGTCATTCTTGATGAGGGGTGAAGTTTCGATGCCTCAGCATATGATAAAACATTTTGCGACATTGTTTTTTTAATAGAAATCTGACGAGACATTTCGGGGCAGATTTTATTGGTAGCAAAGTGACCACCTCGGCACCAGACACATTTGGCGCTCGTTGGTTCTACATTGCACGAGTCTCCAGAATGGGCTAAAGAGCATTTGAAGCAAACCGGCTTAGACCTGCACTGGACCTTAGTATGGCCATACCTACAACAGGAAAAGCACTGAATGGTAGGCAAAACATATTGCTCAACTTGGAAAGAGTTATAGCAAAGAAAAACTCTCGAGGGTAGAAGTTGACCATCAAAAGTTAATACAACGGTTTGGGAAGGTTTCCAAGACACTGTTCCATCAATCACCAATTTGAAATTCAACCTACGAACTTTAATTATCGGGCCGCACTCTTGGGGCACCCGTACTTCCTTTATTATTTCTTCATCGGATAAGTCCACGGGGATGCCACGCACAAGACCCAGACGACTAACATTATATGAGGGTGTAAACGCTTTATACCCCTTATTGACGAGGGAGCTTGAGTCTATGAATGAATTTGCAGAATTAAATGAGTGGAAACTCAGCGAAATCCTGTTTCGGCCTACGCTTTTAATTGATCCATCGACAATACCTTCAAATTCTCGTGAGCGCTCAAAGAGGAAACGCCCAAAAGTAACAGGGTGCAATGAAGTGCTGGCAGAAGATGATACCTCAATTTTTTGGACGTGCACAACATATGGTCCACGATCCGATGCAACATATCTCTGACGAGCTACGGGAGTTGGAGGGACTTTTTGGCCCGGGGGCAAAAATGAGGAAGAACTTGTTGAAGCAACTGTCTTCTGACCCAAGGGCAGAGACACAGATATGGGGCTTGGAAGAGTGGCAAGGGAAAGCTCACTGCTCACAGTCGAAAAATAATTTGGAGGCGTGTTTTGTCCTGAAGGAAGAATTTCATCATCATATAATTATGTTTCTGTTTGCTTTGTTTTGTTTTGGTCGTGCTGTCATAACCATATTGACGTCACGCACTGTGATTGGATTTTCAAGTCACGTGACACATAGATTAAAAATCGTGATTTTTAAATCTAAATAATTAAATATAGGAGTTATTATTATTATTTAAAAAATATTGAAAAAATATCTTAATATAAAACATTTCAATATAGCTAGGTTTCATATTTTATTTCCACCAGTGTCAAATACCCTATTTTTTTTTTCGTTCCCTTCTTTTCTTTTTTGTGGCGCGAACGGCAGAATCATATATAATATATAATCTCCGTATATATATAGTAGTCTTTGGGCAGAATATTGTACCAAAGACTACTATATTGTACAAACATTGTCGTCACGCTAATAAAATAAATTTTTTATTTACGTAGTATTTATATTCTCTTTGTTTTATTTATAAAATGGTATATGTTCCCTATGGACTCCAAAACGGCTGGACCGATTTTGACGGGACTTTAACTGGCAGATAAATAAAATAAATAAATATTTGGGACATTTTTGCACACACGGTCATCTGACCCCAAACTAAGCAAAGCTTGTGATATGGCTGCCAGAGAGTGATATACATACATATATAGCTTTAAATACATACTTAAATATATATTAACAACCAGATATAGAACAAACACAAATGTTCATCACATAAATGTTTGTCCTACGTGGGAATCGAACCCACGCCCTCAGGCTCAGAAGGTAGGTTCACTACCAACTGGACAGACACAGAACAGACACACATAACACACACACACACACACACACACACACAACACAACACTGAACAGAACACACACGCACACACACTGTCGAACTCGAACACTGGACAGATAGCTGATGGTATAAGCAGTATAATCCACGCAGGGGAATCCGCAAGGCGCAGCTAGTTTAAAATTATTTAAAAAGTTGTAACAATACTCGAGTGAGATAAAACATGACTTTTCTTTTTATTTCACCACTTCAACTTGAACATTACTTAATATTATATAAAAACTTTAAAATATTTATGTATTAATTGGACACAGGCAAATGTGAAGCGAGATGTGAGAGCGATGGTGGCCGGGCGCATTGCCGGATGACAACATGTGCGCTTTACTATCTGACTGCACCCGGTTCGATGCTCGGCTCTCCAGCGACTTATTTAGTATTGGTATTAATTATGGTATATATTATTATGTTAAATAGGTGCAGTTTCGAGGCCATCGCTCAACAACGGTGAAGGAAATCATCGTGAGGAAACCGGTACGTCAAAGAACCTCAAAAGTTCAAAGACATAATTATGACATTCACCAACATGCACTGGGCCAGCATGGTAGACTAAGGCTCATACTCTCTCTGAGAGAAGGCCTGTGTGTGTCCCTGTAGTGGGAGCATGATAGGTTGATAATGATGATGATGATGAAATGCGACGCCAAAATTATCTTAGGATGAAAAAATGTCATCATCATCATAATCAGCCTTTTAACAGTCCACTGCTGGACTTTTAGCCTACCCCCGAAAGGGTGATTGGGCCTTATCCACCACGCTGGCCCAGTTGCGGGTTGGTGGATTCACATACGCCATTGAATTCCTTCTCCGTACGTATGCAGGTTTCCTCACGATGTTTTCCTTCACCGAAAAGCCAGTGGTATGAAAATCCGTACATAAGCTCCAAAGAGCTCATTGGTACGGGCCCGGGGTTTGAACCCGCGACCTCACGCTTGCAAGTCTAGCGGTCTCCCAAATGGGCTACCACGGCTTGAAAAAATGTATTAATTAGTATTTATATGAAAATATACCTACTGTATCGCAATCCTATACCTTGATTACTTATTATTTCTTCTGTGCCTTTAGGCAGTTGTAGTGCTTAGTAGTACTTCCACTGCTACTTGCAACAAGAAGAACGTTGCAGACGATGCATAGTAGTTACTTACATCTTCTACTTGCTACTTGTACTACGCATCGTCTGCAAGCGCCTTTTGTTTAGGTACTATAGATTAGTGTGAGACCTATAATATAAAAACCACAATAACAAAAAAACGTTATAGGAATATAATCATTTTAATAAAAATATAAGTGCTACAGACCTTAATTCACTACAAAATACATTAAAATTGATACTAATTACGTGTAAGACGGGTCTAAATATTTTCAACTTTTCATTCATTAGAAACACGTTGCAATGTATTACATACTAATAAATCAAAACATGGGTGCAAATCACCATAGGTACCTAAAACAATAATTACTTTTGTATTTGTATTGTGCGAGGGTGTACAGACAGACTTCATACGAATTTGAAAATAGAAGTTAGGTATTTGAGAAGCCAGACTATCAAACAAAATTTTTCATCCATTAGTTTTAAATTCGTCCATGTGTATTGATTCGTATGATTACTGAACAACTGAATTGGAAGAATAAATATAATCGGTTCTGATGAAAAAATTAGTACTCAAGTCATCGATATATCAACATTATGTCAATGATATGTTTACTCAAAAATGCTTGTAATATGGTCATTATTTAGACAACCTCCTTTGAGCAAAGTCGATGTAGGTATATATCGACTTTGTATATGTCGACATATATATATACATATATGTCGACCTTTCCGCGCTACTCGAATTGGCGACAGCAAAGTTGAATGGAATTTCATTGCTGGTGAGTTTTAGCTACCAGCGATTTCTTTTGAAAATCCATTAGTGTTGAGTTTTGTTTCAAAAAATTGTGCAAAAAGATTTTATCCAAAATTTGGCTATATAAAAAAAATTTACTCGCATTGTTTGAGTAAAGCACTATAAAAGCCTTGGTCCGCAATGGCTGAACTGCTGGCCACGCTATGATGGCCTAGACCTGCGCTACACTGCACTATCGGCTACATCATCGCTCCCAACGCAGTCATTACAGACCGCGACAGTAATGTACCATTAGAAATGACGCTCCGTGCATTTCAACGCAAATCCAATGGACACCGATACTCTTCTTTAATTACTTTTGTCATTACTTCATAGCTTTGAAAAATACATCCAAGCACAGTAATTTTATGATACATTACAAACAGCTACCTAAATTATTTTACCCATTCCATAACTAGCCCATTAATTTGAATTGTCACCTAGCGATTTCCTACCACTAACATCACAGGTTGGTCCCCTAACACTAATAAGCTTATAAAAATAATGATGGTGTGTCGGCGTCACATTATGGTATAAGTCGTAAAAAAATAATACTGGTTATATTAATCAATCTTAAATGTAGTCTGATATAGGTACATGAAAGCCTTAAAACCAGACTGGTGGGCTCCTACAACCTCAAAAACATTCAATAATCTTACATTGAATTTTGTCTTGCGCGACTTGTTTTGAGCGAGACAAAGCTCAATGAAAAGGCGCTTGCTGACGATGCGTAGTACAAGTAGCAAGTAGGTACTATGCATCGTCTGCATCGTTTTGCTTAGTGCAAGTGGCAGTGGAAGTGCCACTAACCAGTAGCATTTCCACTGCCACTTACACTAAGGAAAACGTTATTATAATCTTAAAGCGCATGCAGACGATGCGTAGTACAATACAATACAATATTTTTTTATTACACACCGAAAATACAAATGAAACTTAATCTAACACAAAATACAAATATACGGCAGTATAATAGGCCAATAGTACAAGTTGCAAGTAGCTACTACTGCTACTACGCATCGTCTGAATCGTTTTGCTTAGTGCAAGTGGTTTACGCTTGCAACTTGTACTACGCATCGTCTGCAAGCGCCTTAAGATTATTACAAGAATGTTTTTGAGATCGTGGTAGTATGATGTAAGTGACAATGGAAACCATACATTGTTTATTGTTGGAAAAATACAAATTTAAAGGATCGGACTTGAATCCTCGATTGACAATTAACAACTAATTCGTGTTTAGTTTTGGCACAGCAATCAATCATAATCACTATACAATTTTTCATATTTTTTTGTGAAACCTTGCAGCAAGTCTAGCACGGGCCGTGGACAAGTGGACAAATTGTCTTTCCACCGTTCCACGCGTAGAAGCTAGAATGTGAATAAATGCATGTGCGTGTGTGCATGTGTGGCTAGTATTATTTTTCTCTCGGGTTAAAACGATGGAAAGACAATTTGTCCACGACCCGTGCTAAGCCTGCAGGATATTATATAAATTTATTTTACGTTAGTTTTATGTCATTTTAGACATTATCTTTAGAAAATGAGTTCATTACTTTGGTATTTTTGGGCTAGCCAGCACAAAGTCATTGAGCATTTAAACACGGAGGGGCTTACGCTTTGGCAGACATGCATATACCCTTCTGCCAAAACGTGTGACCATATTATGACCATACACACAACATTGTGTAGTTACGCTGTTATATAACTGTGTTTTTTATGAGTCTATGCATCGTGCGTACTCTATCTCGCTCGCGCATTTCATTTTTGAAGATATAAAATAGTTGAATTTACTTATGTAAAATCTCAGCAGAACGAATAATAGTAGATTGTTACACAAGGGATGAAGGTGATCGTTTGCACACGAGACATTTTGGCGCCCGACGACCGAAGCGATGAGATCGCGAGGGTGTAAATCTACTTTCCATCACTAGTGTAAGGTAAGACAAAAACAAAACTTGTGAAATATCAGTTTCATTATAAATTTCCGGTCAAAAAAAATAATGAGCTAAGAACCAGTCACACAACAGAGATTTTCCATAGCTGTTAACTTTATTTCACAAAGTAAAGTTCTGACATGGTACGGACCCTACATGGTGGAAAGAAAAAAAGTAAACACAATGGTATTTTTTGACTTGGGACTAGTTAGATTTTTTTATTACTTTATTTCCCGGGAGGTAAAGTTATATTTTCTGCCCGCATTTTGAGTCATAAAAGACCCACTTACCAAGCGCTAGTGATGAAAAGAAAATAAACAAATAAACAAATGTTCAGTAAAATTTTCATTGTTTATTCAAAATAGTTTTCAAACAAAAATTGCATAGAAACATAATTGTACTAGAATAGATTTATAAGTATGTAAACTAGTTTGAAACGAAATTTAAGTTTTACTGAATAATTGAAATGCTATTTTTTTATTTGTTCTGCTTAGATGTCACATAAGAATATTAAATCATACTAATATTATAAATGCGAAAAGTTTGTTGGTTTGTTTATTCCTCTTTCACGCAACAACGGAGCTACGGATCAACCTGATTTTTTGCATAGGTATAGTTCAAGAGGCGGAGAGTAACATAAGCAGTTTTCATCAGCATCACCATTTTTCATCACTACGCGGGTGAAACTGTGGGGCGCAGCTAGTAATTTAATATCTTCAAAAAATAATAATCCGAAAACTAGATAGTGGACGAAAGAAACGTCTAAATCAGGCGGTGTTCTTTTAGTGTGTTTATATGAATAGGTTTTGTTTTTAGAGCATGTTTGTGATTCGGTAAATATGTGCTATGCCTTTCTCGCTCGCCCCCCGCAAAAAGAGTTTTTGTTTGTGGATTATGGCATTAGCGTCTGCCGTGGTTAAATGCTCGAAGCACAAAACAGAAGACCGAAAACAATAGAATACAGATATCGGTCTTACGCTTTGGTCATCACTTTACAATTTTCACTAACATTTATCGTGGAGGCTTTCTTATTTAGATAGAAATATCAATCTAAATTAATTCCCTATTCCCAGTTAAACTACGAGCATTTGCTTGTATTATTTACTAACAGTCCCTAACTTACATAAAGTGAATAAGGACATATATTTTTTACTAATTTACATTAAGTAAAAGTAATAAAGTACCTAGTAGAAACTAAAATTTCACTGAGATCAAACAATACACCAATGAATAGAACTACCTACATAGTAATACACCTACCTTTAATAATCAGCTTTTACATTATAAGGATGATTTATGCTAGACCGTGGCGGGCACGAGTCGTGTCACGTACGAGGCACGGATTAACACTTTACGAACATTTTATATGAAGGCGTAGGTCGGGCACGTCTGAGCCTCGTCTGGGACGCGGTGTACCATGAACTGCAACATATAAAATGTTCCTGAGGTTTGAAATGCGTGCTTCGGCCACGCCACGTTCTGGCATAAATCATCCTTAACAGCTGCGGCGGACTGGCCATATATAGTCGAGGTGGCAGTTGCCAGCCGGACCCCCACGGGCCTGCTAGGCGGTTGGTAGGATAGGGGTCTCCATTCTCGGGCCCTCCCGGCGCAGTCCGACCCTGTCCTTAACAGTACAATAAACATAAAATATATGATATGTTTAGTTAACTTGAATGTCACAAACACATCAATTGAAATAAGTTTGTATATGGATTAATTTTAATTAGTGGAAACAATAATAAAAAGAATCGCAAAATAATATGCAATGTAAAGATATATAAATATTATTTGCATAGGCTGCCGAATCTATTCATTGTTGATAAAATTACTCACTATTCAATTATCATCTAGTAAAAATGTTTCATAAAAATAAATTCGAATGTGGAATAAATACAGTCAAAATCTATAATTTAATAAAAAGCGAAACACCACTCGCTCACTATTTCTATTTATTATACTATTTATCGTAATCCCGTAAAATAAGAAGACAAAATATATAAAAAATTGTCTGGTAGATATTTTACGACAGCGACGAATTAAGAGGGTAAAAAGTTTATGTAAATGTTACAAATGTTAGGTTACGATTTAGTGTTTCATAAAAATAAATTCGAGTGGAATAAATACAGTCTTAAAAATAATAAACTACAAAATCACAGCAGTATGAAATTAGAAAAGCAATTTAGGTTTTATGGTGACATGGATGATGGTGCCTCATGCAACCCGGTAGAGATTCTAGTTTTTTTCTGTGGCTTCACAATGCCACAGCGCATGCTCTACATTCTCTTTCATGCAGCCACGACACAGCGGACTGTCTGTAGCTCTCAGTTCATACGAGTGACTATTCATGATATTGATAGCCCGTTGGTAGTGAACCTGCCTTCTGAGTTTGAGGGGCGTGGGTTCGATTCCCATCTAGGACAAACATTTGTGCGATGAACATTTGTGTTTGTTCTATATCTGGTTGTTAATATCTATTTAAGTATGTATTTAAAACTATATATGTATGTATATCAGTCTCTGGCAGCCATATCACAAGCTTTGATTAGTTTGGGGTCAGATGACCGTGTGTGAAAAAAATGTCCCGAATATTTATTTATTTATTTATTCAAGTTGCACTGACCGGCAGCGTCGGACTGGCCATATAGTTGAGGTGGCGTTTGCCAGCAGGGCCCCAGCCTGCGCGGGCTTGCCGCAAGCCAGGCGGTAGGTAGGATAGGAACCAGTTTCGGGCCCTGGGCTTGTGGGGAGCCACCCAGGCCCAACCGGCCCAGTCCGACCCTGATGACCGGTTATAAGGCTTACTAAAAGGCGAAGGGCCTGTAGTTGCAACTTCAGTACATTGATAGTTTAAAAAGCTTTTTTCTTTTGAGAATTTAAAAAGCGGCCATAGACATGTTTAGTAGTCTTTCTAGTCCCAAAGATTCTATTGTTCTTTTTTATTGTGGCGGCGCAGTAGCTCTCGCACGGAAGAGTGACCAAAAGAGAGCGTTTTTATGCCATGCAAAGCATTATAATATGTAGTCATGTAGCACAATAATACCGAGAATCAGCTTCTTCAGAAATCTGTGTGGTTCCTAGACGATGCCCTAATAATTGACAACCAACCGAAGCCTATATTAAATAGGTTACGTCCTAATCTTGCCCTATAATAATGCCCTACGATAATAGGCTTGTGCCCTAACTTTTTTATTACCTTATAAAAACTTGGTCATAAATAGAGCCCATCAACGAAAACAAAATTTAAATTTGATCAAAAATAAATAAGTTATAAGTAATTTAATTTCATGTTAGACAGAGAGCGCACTATAACAAGTTATGACGTCAAGCCGTGCGCGAGCCTACAAATGCTATACTAACGCACACTTTGCGGGAGAAGGCCAGCGCATCCGCTCTCTATCCCCACCAAAAACTTTAAACGCTTATATCTCAGAAGTTTATCAGGATTTATTTTATTCAGTATGTATAATGTATTAATTTATATCCTTCGCTAAGCCTGTTAAATTTTATCTATATAATATAAAACAAAGTCGGGTTATTAACATACTTTAAACCCAAGAACGGCTGGACCGATTTTCATGATCTTTGATTTGTTGGATTTCTCTCCGCCCCGAATAGTAGAATAAGCATTAAAATACCGGAAAAAAAAAAAAAAAAATAATATGAAGAAAAAAAAACATGCCCATACATTTTGTATGGAACGGCAAGAATTGAAGTCATTGACATATTACATCATAGAAGATAAAGAACTGTAATCTAAGTCAAAGGTGGTTGCTGTCGCTACCAAGGGGGTTGCTTCAAGGAGATATATATAAAGCGGGTCGCAGCTAGTTTGTAATAAATTTAACATTAGCACACAGGACAGGTCTACTCCGGCACTAGTGCCCAGTGGAAGCTTGGATTGTCTGTGGCAAAGAGCGCAGTCTCCGGCGGGACGAGGTATGTTACGAGATGGCTGGTGGTGTATCAGAAGAGGTTCCTGGGCGGCGGTACGGAGACGACGGCGGCGCCCGCGCGGCCGGTGCTGAGCGGGGCCAGCTTGCGCCAGCAGTTGGACTCCGAGTCGTACACTTCAACCACGCACAGGTACTGCACGCCGTCGTACCCACCTACACACATACAACACATGTCAACGCACAATAGGGTATTTGATTGTATTAAAATATAATTCATGCTGAAGTAGATTATTATTTTTAACTAAAAACTCAAAAATGAAGTACCAAATTTCAGAAAAATCTATATATATATATATATATATATATAAATGAGCTCCTATTTACCTCGGTCACGACATAACTTGAGAACGACTTTACCGAATTCATTCATCTTTTTTTTAAGTTTTCTAATATGTACTTTGTAGAAGGTACTTACAGAAAGAAAAATTAATAAAATTGCGCAGTAAATTGGAAAATTTCAAATTTCATTTTATCTCGATGCTCACGTTTTCCTTCACCGTTTTAGAGCGATGGCATCAAAACTGCACATAATTTAAGTACTAAATAAGTCATGGGTGCAGGGCCGAGGATCAAACCGGATGCCATTAGATTGTAAAGCGCACATGCTACCGCTTGGCCACCATGCGCCATACATAGTTTGTAATAATGCTGGGTTACGCAAAAAGGGTGTATTAAGCCGAAAGGGGTCCATAGTACCCATCATTATGAACAACTTATACTATGGGAGCAACTCTGAAACCCCGAAAAGAATATCAGCTGTTCCATAGAAAACGGTCATTCACACTCGACAAAATGTATGGAACAACTGATATTTTTTTGGTATTTCAGGGCTCATAGTAAAAGTTAATATTATGTAAGTATGATGGTAACTATGGAATCCTTTCGGCTTAGTACACCCTTTCCGCGTAACCCTGTAGTTTGTATTTGCCTTAATACCGAAAAAAGTCTGCCAATAACTGAAGGGGGTAAACACGTATTGCACACACTGTAATGTCAATGTAACATTATTATAAGAATGTTTTTGAGGTTATGGTAGCCGTTTGGGGCTAGTTAGACATTTTGTCGAGAATAAAAAAAAAACTTGTTTCCGGTATACAATAAAAATATTACACTTGGATTACACACTGAACTTTTAATACAGCTGTTGACGCTGGATTGATGAAGTTGGCTGTAATCATTATTGTTCTCAAATTTTGTGCGTCTATGTCCTCCATACCCTGGATGCATAACATGCGCACCGCGACAAAATCTTGTCGTTGCTTTGTAGAGCGAGAACGCGACAAGACACCTACGGTTACGTATACGTCTAGCTTTGGCACGATAAGAAGAGTCGACTAAATTTTGTCGCGGCGCGCATGTTAGCCGGCCTGGACCAACCACACGTCGAGAGCCGACAACCAATCAGAGACGCAGCTGATCTGTCAAAGTCAGCTGTCAGAACATCATCATCCGGCGATTGCTTCAGTTAGGTTGCACGAGTTCAGTACTACTTGGTGGCAGCAGCCGGCGGTTAATCTCGGTGAGTACAATATTGTTTTCAACAAATTTTATTGATATTGCGTGTGCATAGGCTTCTTCATGATTTTACAGTCCACTAGCTTTTGCTATAACAACAGCCGTAGTAAAATACATACCGACGGCAACTATCCTGTCGCCGAGTAGACAGGAGCCGATGGCGTCCCGTCCGTAGGAGAGGCGCGCCAGCAGCACCCACGTGTCGGTGGGCGGGTCGTACCGCTCCACGCACGCCAGCCGCCCGCCCACGGAGTTGGCAGGCGCCTCGTGCCCGCCCAGCGCGTACAGGAACCCGCCCGCCGCGCACACCTGCACCACAACACGTTTCATCACACAAACTACTTTTTAGGGTTCCGTACCCAAAAAGTAAAAACGGGACCCTATTACTAAGCCTACAATGTCTGTCTGTTCTACCTATTAACGGCTGTATCTTTCGAACTGTAATAGATCATCATCATCATCATCAGCCAGAAGACTTCCACTGCTGAACATAGGCCACATGTTAGCCCTTTAACCTCCACACTGAACGACAGCCTGCCTTTTGCATCCACTGGATGCCAGCGACTCTCATTATTTTTAGAGTATTTTATTTATTAAGGAACAGCAAACAGCCATATTATAAAATGTAACAATAAGATCTGTTTCACATTTTCAATTCTCAGATTACTTACAGAATTATATAAATTTACCGCCAGGCTAACTATAATAATAAAAATATATGTTTTTTTTAAATAAGCCGTAAAACACAAAAATGAATGCCTTTGTAAAGTTTTAACAACTATTAACTAACATAATAATAACAGTATTGTTTCAAAATATGTACTGAAGTTGCGGGGAGAGCTTTTGAAGTAATGCTGCTTTACATTTACCAGCAGAGCAAGCAAAAATTTCGTTATTTTGAGTCATTATGCGATTCCACCATCCGACGAGTAGGAATGCGCAGTCTGCTGTATGAGCGGCATTTACCCGATGTGAATAAGCTGTTTTGTGTGAATAAATTGTTTGTTAAGAGTGCGACGGCGACAGAAACATTATTGTATGCGCAAGAGTTGCGGGCCAAGTTGTGGCACACATAGAAAGCTGTCTGCATTATCGAACCGATGATTTCAACGCAATCAAAAGGAGAAAAAAAAATTCGCTACCGAGTAGGATCAGGGGCAGTCCCAATAGAATCCTGGGCACGATTGCCGATAAATACGATAGTCCTATAATTCAGTGTTGGATAAAACGATTATTTGTTGATGTTTTAATTTTTGTTAACTAGCTATGTACGGAGCTAAATGCAATTTTTATACTCTTTGGTCATTTCTTGTCTCTTTATGTCTTTGTAATTTTGTTTGTGTTAGCGTACTTAAGTTCCTAAATGTGTTTAGCTACTATGGATCTTGGATCTGTAATAAAGATATACATATTATTATTATAGAGAGTGGTGATGATAATACTAACACTGACGCCCCCGCGGCGGCGCGTCATGGGCGCGCAGTTGGTCCAGTGGTTGGTGGTGGGGTCGTAGCACTCGACGGAGCGCAGGCAGGCGCCACCGTCCCGGCCACCCACCGCGTACAGCCGCCCGCGCAGCGCCGCGCACCCGCACGTGCTGCGAGCGCCGGCCATCGGCGCGACCATCGTCCACGTGCGCGAGCACGCGTCCCACCTGCAACCACACATTGTACTGTACTGACGTCACTATACATCCTACACATTATATTGTACTGACGTCCCTATACATCCTACACATTATACTGTACTGACGTCACTATACATCCTACACATTACACTGTATTGGCGTTCTTCCCACAACTAGGGATACCAAATGTAAAATTTAAAAGTCCGGAGAAAAAGCCTGATTTCCATTGAAAAATGCTGATATTTTGTCGCAATTTGCAAACTTTCTCACAATCGTAATTTACAAGTTTGTGGAAAAATTCAAATTAATATTGGTTTTTCACTTATTTGTTACTTAAAGATAAAAGTAACATGTGTAACATAATATACATAAAAGTTTTTTTTTTAAAGATTTAACTTTGTAATCAAAAATACCTGAAAAATCTACTATATTTTATTCAAAATTCTAAAAATCCTGAGATTTCCTGAGATTTACATAATCCGAACGGAATCCTGAAATCTCAGGAATAAATCCTGAGATATGGTAACCTTACCTGCAACCAATACACTTTATACAACAAAATAAATAGGTACCCGCCCATAAAATGCCGCCTGCCAGCTCCATACAACGAGCGTTAGCAGGCGCACACACATAAAGACACACATATGCCGATCTCGGATCGAACCGACACATTAGTGAGAAACCGTACTTGACCGCACTACTGAGCTGCAGCCGCCGTGCTTAAGCGGTTATGAGGATAGTGCTCGACCGAGTTTAGGTAGATCCAGCCGCCATGTTCATGCGCTAGGGAGGGACAGTATGAGGCATATTACTGACCGTTCGACCGAGTTTAGGTAGATCCAGCCGTCATGTTCATGCGCTAGGGAGGGACAGTATGAGGCATAGTACTGACCGCTCGACCGAGTTTAGGTAGATCCAACCGTCTTGTTCATGCGCTAGGGAGGGACAGTGTGAGGCATAGTACTGACCGCTCGACCGAGTTTAGGTAGATCCAGCCGTCATGTTCATGCGCTAGGGAGGGACAATGCGAGGCACAGTACTGACCGTTCGACCGAGTTGAGGTAGATCCAGCCGTCGTGACCGCCTACCGCATACACGGGCGAGTTGGGTCCCTCGGCCAGCACGGCCACGCCCAGTCCGTGGCGGTGCGTGTTCATGGGTGCTAGTGTGCTCCAGCTTAGCGATGTGAGATCGAAGCACTCCACCTGCACCAAATCATTCAAACTGTTAGCTAACATGTTAGATCTGTAATTTTTGTTGAATGTAGCGGCTTCAGATTATGGTAAAACTCAACATATCCATTTGTTACCTCCAATTTACAAAAGTAGTTTTTCGTAAGACTTTAGGAAGGAACGTTTGAGAATGTATTTCGTTAAATTACTGTCATAAAATAAATATTTTTATGTTATGGTTTACTTATTTTATATTTATCTTGAAAATTACGGCTTTATTTTTTCGTTATATGCCCAAAAATACAAATACTAAAATTGAACGGTTCATTTTGTAATAGGCCTCAGTAATGTGTGTGTAATGTATTTATTCAATTTGTTTTATACTAAATATTGCACATGTTCTTGTAAATTAAGTAAGTGTACTAGAAAATAAAATATTTTGTATTTTTGTATTTTGTATAAATATTATGGAAAACATTATTTTTTAGGCTTCCGTACCCTAAGGGTAACAACGGGACCCTATTACTAAGCCTACGATGTCTGTCTGTCGTTAGCTCTGTATAGCTAGACAAGATGATATATATAGGAAGGAACTAGTTAAGAAGTGAGCTGAGCATGGTACCGTATTAAGAGTCTTGAGTCCATCACGTCCGCCTACGACGATGAGCTTATTCTGCAGCACGGCGACTCCGAACTGCAGCCGCCGCGCCCCCATCCGCATGAACGGAGTCCACGTGTTCGTGCGAGGATCGTACATCTCCATGTTGCTAGCTCCCTGAATTAACAAAAATACTTGTATTGAAAGTTGAGCTTCTTGCAATACTTGTATTGAAATTTGAATGAGATAGAATGTTTATATACCTTGTATCCGTCCATGCCTCCAATAGCCAGCAGACGTCCGATGGTAGAAGTCCGGGGCCGCGTGCGATGTGAGAACAGCAGCGAGCGCCGCTCAGGTAGCAGGTGCCACTTCACCGCCTCCATGATCAGTGGCTGGCATTCTGCCACGTTTCCGCATGCTACCTCTACTTTGTCTATCAGATACTGGAATTGAGTGCATTTTGTTGTAAAAGGTAGCAGATCTTATCACATAAATAGAACAAAAGTAACTATTAAACATCCGCGATTTGAACACTAGTTTTATATGTTTATCGGGACTTAATGCGCATTATTTTATTTAGGTAAAAATAGGTACTTTTCGCTCGACGTTTCGAACATGTTACAATAGCCGTGGTCAGTTTTCAGTCAGCTTCTGACCACAGCCATTGTAACATGGTCGAAAGTCAAGATAAAGATACCCATGTTTACCTGAATAAAATATTGCGTGATAAGTCCCTATAAACATTTAAAACATTAATAGAACAAGTTATAAAAGCTTGATCAGATTAGACTTTACTTTGCCGCCATACTTAATCATTACACTATTACTTATTTCGGCAACATGTGAATCAGATCTGCATGACCTCATTCCCTCCTGCCCATTTTTTTATCGGACGGCCAGGGCGGGCACAAAAGTGCGACACTGTTGATATTCCAAAAACCCAAACAAATCACTTTGATTCCACTTTTATTGTGTGAACCTCTAGACTTTGGAAGCTCTGCCTGAATGGGTGTTCCCCCATAGTTACATCCTGGGCAGCAAGCATACTTCCTCGTAAATTGTATCATCGTTTTACATCAGCAACATTAATTTAAATAATTTTAAAAAAGCAAATTATGTCTGGAAATATAATTATATTTAGTTGGAAATATGTATATGTAGGATCAGCAATTTGAGAATAGTTAGAAACCTGAATCAACATAGAAATTCTTACAACATGTAGGTCTGTTGCATTTTAACCCCAGCATCAGCGGCGTAACAATAGGGTGGCAGAACATGCGAAACACCACGGGCCCCCACCCTGAAGTGGCCCCCGTCCCGAGAGGACCCAGCACAGAAGCAGCCTAAGATATTAATTGTAAAAAAATTAGGTTTAAAAAAAACTATCAATTAATTTAAGTGACCTACTAAAATAGCATACACATTTTTGATAGTTAGAAAAGAAGCTACAACATTGTTTGGGTTTCTTTACATTGAAGGAAGGCCCCATCCCATGAATTTGCCATGGGACTCAGCGGTCTAGTAACGCCACTGTCCAGCATCAAAATCTTTGTGTAGATTTTATATTTAGTGGAATGTACATTAATACCACACTGACAATGTCTTTATGTCAGGATAAACCTTGAGTCACCAGGAAGCAATGACTCAACTCTAATAAAAATAGATCAAAGCTTTGTCCTTTGCTCCAGTACAAAGTCACCTCATAGAATAATACACAAAGAAATTTACGCCTTGACTTAACCTCATTTAAATTAGTTGATTATATCAATAAATTAACAGCTACTTGAACATATTGATCATTTAATGACACTAAGAGCATTTATTTATCAACTAAGTTTTAGATGCTACTGCAACTACACATGACTACTTCGGTGGTAGGTCACATTAATGGTGCCGTGCACATTGACTCATTTTCACACTTTTCATGCAAACACACCTGCTACTGTAGTCTACTAGTCTGATAAATTTACAAATAGAAAGAAGTTTGTTATGGGTCCAATAGGGTATGATTGTTTTTACGAAACCATTTCAAATTGTCTATTATAATATCATCGGCGGATCCAGGGCGGATCCAAAAAACCTAGCAATTCCATACATTCGACTAAATTTTTCGATTTGATTCCTCCGAACCTTGTCAGATTGCCCCCCCCCAAAATGAAATCCAGAATCCCCCCCCCCCTCAAAATGAAATCCTGGATCCGCCCCTGTATAATATAACAAAGCAATCTTGTGATTGAATCCTCATAATTTTCAGTAAATTTGTGGTTTATATGACAGATCAATATATAAATTATTATACTACCGCATAAACGCTCCCTTTGTTATTTATGGAGCCACGAGACTTCAGTGACGTCACAAGTAAGCAAATGAGTTCTTCTCGCCGTCCTGTGATGTCATAAGGACAATCGACCTACGTAGAGCATGTGTTTGCAGTCAAGTCACGTGATCAATGAAAAATATAGTTTTATTTTGTATTTTTCTGAATATCTTTATTTTTTAGTAATTAAATAATTTAAAAAAAAAATCTTTTAGGATTAAACCTGCATGGAACAAAATTTCAATACAGTCAAATACCCTATTGCGTTCATTTTGTAGGTATTGTACTGTGGTGTCTCCATCACACAGTTTATCTTACTAAGAGCTAATCAATAAGCTTGCGTTTGTCTGCCAACTCGTCTGATATTAAATGATGATGATTTCTACAATGGAGCACGCTTGCTTAGAAGAAACCGATTTACTTGTGATTTGAAGACACCCAGAAGTTGTCAAAACAGGTAAAGCCAAATAGAAATAGCCCAAGCTAGTCACATCACTACTACAGCAAAGCGAGGAAGCAATCTGCTTTTTTCTGGTTTGAGATGGGATTTGATGAACTAAAAGAGCGGCCTAGTTCGCTTAGGAGCTGCGAACTAAACTGAGCACTCCAGGTCGCTTACTATGCACAAGACTAGGCCGAACTGTGTTCTTCAAATAGTCCATTATTTACATTTAATACCATGTTAGAGAAAGAAATATTTTGCCAATAACAAAACCCATTGCTTAGGTAACATAAAATTGTTTCTTACCTCTGATGAAAGTAGGGGCAGTTTAATTAGTTTAAGCAAAGTTGGCAAGTGTTGTTCTCTGGCCGCACTGTCATTTTGCACCCAGGTCATGAGACTCTCAAATACATTTTCTTCTGTTACCACATTGAGATCATCTGATTTAAGTAGGCTTGCTAGCTGCTCTGAGTGAAGGCCCAGAAATTCTTGATGTTTTACTACCTGTGTGATAGTAAGTATTATAAGCAATGCTGCTGGGAAAAATGACATGGTTTTAAGTTAAGGATTAAAATAGACCGGCAAAGTGCGAGTCAGGCTCGCGCACCGATCACGCTACTAAATAAAAAAGTTGTGAAAAGACAACATCACGCCTCAGGTGGTCACCCATCCAAGTGCTGACCGCACCCGACATTGCTTACGGCGTAGGTTCGATTGCGATAAGACCGGGCGCAGCGGTGGCCGCGGTCAGCGTATACGAATAAACATACTTAATCGGAACAATTTTGTGCTTGTCGCACAGGGAATGCCTACTCCTCACATGCTTTTTGTCGATTACTCTTTTATTAACTTGCCCTTAACACATCTCTCTTCTGCCTCTGCCTCTGACTTCCACTCTGGTTCCGACAAGCCAAAGAAAACTCCGACAAAACCACCTCCATAACATCCCTAGTCTGATTTATTACCTGCATGAAGTGCTGGTATGTGTATTTGAGAGCCGCCTTGTGCAAGTCCAAGCAAGACTGCTGTTCAGCAAATAGAGCTATGCCTAAGCAGTTGCACGGATCCAGTTGCTTCTTTAAGAATGCACAACATGCATTTGTGACAGAATTCAACTGTAGCAAACTCGCTGTGGACAGGAGCACTTCAACTGTTTCCTCTCTTAATTCTGAAAAAGAGCAGATTTTTAAAAGTGAATTTATAAAAAAATATAATTTCATGATTTGGGATTGTTTTTATCTTGAAACATGCAGGAATAGTAGTAAAAGGATTTTTTTGTACTTATAGTATTAATAATAATTACAAGAAAAAAAATATGTGTCCACAAACCTATAGTGCCAGTGTAGCAATAATGTACTAGTGCCTGAAGTGCCTGTGAGTCAACTCTTTCAAGTGTTATTTCAGTGAGCTGCGCTTCTCTCAACGATCCAGTAAACATCGCCGCAAAATACTCGCTGCAGGATGCCAATAACACTTTGTGGGCCGGAATTCTGCAGTCATAATAAACATACAATGCAATAAGCGAATAACCAAATCTAGGATGTTTTGCGTCATTCGAATGGACGTGCTCATTATTTTCGGATGTAGAGTTCATGAAACTCAACATCCGTAGTGCGCTGCGCATCAACCGATATAAAGTAAATAAATAAACTAACCTGCATCCTCCCGCTATGAGAGCTACGTCACACAGTTTCTGAGCCTGAAAGTAGCCGAAGATATTCTTAAGTGTCGCCTCTGAATGTCCTTTATCAGAAAACGACTCATCTTGACTCGTAGCACTAGAAAGGCTTAGCTGGCTCAGTTCTCGTGGCAATCCTTCGTCAATAGAAGTAGTCGAAATATTGTCTTTAGAACATTCCGGCTTTTGAGAATCACAAGCCGCCATGACTGTATATATAGTTTAAATAAATCACTGTTGTTTTCTTCGAAATTTACAAGAGCACGACTACGGAGCACCAATACTAACGAACGACACAACAAACAAACAAAGACAAAGCAAATCTCAAGCACACCATATCTCTTCCCATCCCACAAAACTGAAAACACAAAACAATGAAAACAAAGCCAACAAGAGGGATGGTCATGTCGTTCGTCTGTCGTTCTGAGTTCGATAATACAAAAACGATATTACGTAAAAAATCGATTGTTTTCGCTTACTTCAATGCATGGATTAACTAAATCGATTCTTGAACCCCGAGAATCTTATCCTGTCTATGACCAATACATAATCAATTTGGAGTAAATATATTTATTTTATTATACACACAACACAAATTACAATCTTACAAAACATTATAATATCTATTATTGGTCCAGATCTGGATTGTAACTTAAAAATATGTGTAAACATAAAAACAAAATGAGGAGACATGAATGAAGTTAGTGCATAACATATATAAACTGTGCATAAACCTGCAGAGCGCACACCACAGCTACAAGTGCCAAAAGTGTGCGTACTCTGCACGAGTATGCTATGCATCGGATGTGTTTGGAGCAGCCAGACTCAGCCCAGTGGTTGTGTCTGATCTGACGGGCTTGGTATACGGCCTTGGTCCACAATGACTGCACTGCTGGTGCTGGCCACTCTATGATGGCCTCGAGCTAAGCTTAGCTCGCTCTCGGCCTGCATAGCTTGGTCATCATTGCAGCCCTTGCTGTCCGCGTAATAAAAACCTCGATCTTCGGTCTCGTCCTTTATTTTAGCTTGTCCATCAAGGGCTGCAATGCTGACCACGCTGTGATGACCTGGACTTGCGCTACGCTGCGCTACGCTGCGCTTTCGGCCAGCATAATCACTGCTAGCAGCGCACTCATTCCAGACTTCAGCAGTAATGTACTATTTAATTACTACTACAGAGACGACAAATTCTCGTTTGTTGTCTTTAAACGTAATATATTTATTTTAGCTGTTTTAACATTCATTATAATTTAAGTTAATATATAGGATATAAGAACGATATTTTAATATAATGTTAAGCCGTTTCAGAAATAACTTTACAATAAAACAAAAAAAAAATTGTTATAGTAATTAAACTAATATCGAATTCCACTAAATAATTTAAAAAACGAATCGATTGATCTAAACCGATTTTTTAAAGTGGGATTTCATCGAAGATCGCTGCAATAATCGATTTTTACAGAGATAATCGACATCCCTAGGCCAAACCTTCCAGTTTGTCAGATTGACTTTTACAGTGACATTCACTTTGACTCAATTAAAAAGAAAAAAAAAAAGATTTGAATACAAAACAACATTTAAATTGTATTTTATTGTATGGAATACTGAAAAGAAAAATTTTGTGGTATGGAATGTTAATTTCGTTCTTGGGAGGATAGCTGACACACGTGTGAGTGAGATTTTTAATGTTTTCCATTTACTCTTTGATTAACAGACCAAGTGCGAGTCGATCTTGCGCACTGAGGATTCCGTACCGTTCCGTATTTGGCTGATTTCTCTAAAATAGGTATAGGTATACATTTAGAATAACTACACAAAGAAACCAAGTGCATTCGCTAAATTTAAGCCATTTAAATGGTGTCATATATGACACCAAAAAATCTATAATTTTTTTACTATGACAATTTGCGCGGTGAAATCGTACCACAACAAATCAGAAAAGCAGCATAAGAGTTATGGTGTGACATTCCACAGGTAATCCATTGATTTTCTTGCTTAAATCGTTTAAAATACCAATCGAAACGTAAGCTACAAAGCGAATTTGTAGCTTACGTTTTGAGAAGGCGTTGTTTGGAAACTTACCTTCTCTGAGTAGTTATTCTAAGAAAAATACGTTTAGTTTTTACTGTTTGATTGTATTATTTATGAATTAATTAATCCACCGTAACATTACATTTTGTGAAAATTTCAACTGGCTATATAAGTAATGTGGATCGAAGTAATAGGACGGACGGACAGACAGACATCGTAGGGTCCCGTTACCCAAAGGGTTTGGGTACGGAACCCTAATAAAGGAAGAGGATCCGGAAAAGACAAATGTCGTTTGAGATGACTTGGAGGAAGATAAAGGATGAAAATATTATTATCAAAACATCAAAACTACAAATTTTCCTTTTCTGTCGTTTTCGCACATTTTTACTTTTTCTAATCAATTATTATTACCTATATGATTTACCCTGGCTCTTTGAGCAAGACGTGAAAAAATCATGTCGCGGTAGGTAGGTAGGAAAATTATAAAAAAAAAAAAAACATGAAACTTGTGTTTTTTCGAAGGGTACGTAGATAGGTATATAAATAATGGCCAAGAGCGTGTCGAATCATGCATATGGCAAGGTTCCTTCCGTAGCCAATGTCATAATACCGGGTGTTAAGGGAAACGCTCCTGAAGCCATAACGCTGCTACGCCTTCTATTCATCATCATCATCAGCCAGAAGACGTCCGCTACTGAACATAGGCCTCTCTCTTAGAACTCCTCATCTGTCGTTGGATACGTACCAAACGTTTTGATTCTACGTTTCTAATCCGTACTGCCAAAGTTTGGAACAACCTGCCAGCTTCCTTGTTTCCTGAGAGATATAACCTGGGCCTTTTCAAGGCCAGAGTGAATAGGTATCTTCTAAGTCTGCGTGCTTCATCTTCGACCACATCGTCACTTACCAACAGGCGAGTTGGTGGTCAAACGCGGAATTATAAGCGTTAAAAAAATATGTCGTCGGTCCATCTATTAGAAGGCCCACCTATACGCTGCGTCTTCCGGTTCGTGGTCTTCACTCAAGAACCTTTCTTTCCCATCGGTTATCTCTGAGCGATGTGGCCTGCCCATTGCCACTTCAACTTGCAAATTTTAATAACTCTGTCGGCGGCTTTGTTTCTTATAATTAATATAATGATTGAATATCGTGGATATTCGCCGAAGAACCAAAGCCACCTGAGAGCCACCGACATTCTATTCTGGATTCTCTCGCGCAAAGAAATTCCAAGCATTGCTCTCTCCATCGCCCGCTCTGTGACTCTGCGTTTTTCTAAAAGGCCAAAGAACCACGTCCTTCTTATTATTATACTATCTAAACACAATCGAATACCAATAACCTTTGGCTTAAATAGTGTTGTTTTTGTGGTTTAGAAATTAGCAAACCTGGGGTGCAAGTACCGTTCTTTTAGCGATCGTCAAATTGACAGTTGAGGTCGTCAAATTCGATAATATGCCATTTTTTCAGTACTCGCTGTGATCGATTCTATGGCATTTTAGCGAATTTGACGATCGATAAAGAACGGTACTTGCACTGCAGCAATGTAAAGCGTACAAGCGTGTGGTGGCGCAGGGGCCTTACGGCTAGCTGTTTTAAGGCGGTCTTTCAGACAAAAAAGGCTTCACAGAAAAAAATATTAAGACAATATATTCATTTTAAAGCAGTAAAAAAAATATGTGGTAATCTTGATCATATTTCTGAGTGTACCATTAGTTCCAAAACACGTTTCCGATAAATTTTCTCGATAGAAAAAAATCATGAAATAACCTCTAACCTTGAAATTTACCTAAACGCATACAATTTTATCTCGAGTATTAATGAACAAATCTTTACAAAATTTACAAGAATGATGTTAAATATTGTAACAAATAACATCATTAATTTTATTTATTGATAAAAATTCAATTTTTCTATCTATTAATTAATTTAATCATAAATTGGCTCGAACGTGTCGAACGAAACGTCGTGCCGCCGCGGCGCCTTTTCACTTCTCTTTTATTTTTACGCGATGTGACAGAGACCGCTGAGGCGCGCTGCTAGACGGACGTGTGTCGCTTTGTTCCGCTAACCGCTCCAAAATATAATCTCAACTTTATGACACAAAAACACCTTGACGTAAGTTGTAAAGTAAGTACCTACCTTATCTGCAATGTTTTCTTGCATTATAAGTACTAAAAAGGCAGGCGAATGAAAATTACATTTTGTAACGATTTGTTTGTATATATTAGTTTACGAAGGATAATTTCACCAAAATCGTCATAGTCCAGTTGGCCGAATGGTTTGACGCAATGGATAAGTTCTCTGCGACTCTGTGAGTAAGCTCCGGGTTCAAATCTCATAGTCACCAATAATTTAAATTTTTGTAATTTTTCTTATGTTTTTAAAATAATTCGTCATGTTCGTGCGTGCGTGCGTGGGTGTGTGTATGTTTGTGTTTGTATGCATGTGTGTAATGTTCTTTAATCGAAAATGGTAGGGACGGGATTTTCACTGTCAGATAGCTGATTCTATGAGGAGAAAAAAAATTGGCATCTTTTTTATCATCATCATCATCACCATTTTTTCATTACTTCGCAGGTGAACCCGCAGAGCACAGTTAGTCTACTTTTTTAGGGTCCCGTACCTCAAAAGGATAAAACGGAACCCTTATAAGATCACTTCGTTGTCCGTCTGTCTGTCCATCTGTCAATACCCTTTTTCTCAAGAACGCGTAAAGGTATCAAGTTGAAATTTATACTAAATACTTGGGCCTACGGTTTCTTTCGGCTGTAGAAAATAAAAGTTGTAAGTCAAAGCAATCAAAAGATATGAACGTTTATGTCGTATATTTTGCGATTTCACAAGGGAATCTAAACCTATAGGGTACTTCCCGTTGACCTAGAATCATGAAATTTGGCAAGAGGCAAGGTCTCATAGCACATATATAGGAATAAATCCGAAAGTTATAAATTTGAAGTTATATCATTTAAAAATAATTATTTTGCTATTACAAACTTACATTTTGTAGTTGGAATGTATGGAATAACCTTATTGTCAACTACAAACTTAAGTTTGTTTTTCAATATTTTAACTTCAGTTAGTTTTTTTTTTGGTCTCGCGCTCTGAGGGTTCCGTCTAACGGAGGAGTGACATAAGTGGAGAGGCATAGTAATAATTTACTTCCAAGTATCGGTGGTCGGTGTACCAGGGCAATATAAGAACAAAGCAGTCTCGAGCATTTGCAGAGGTCACACAAAGTGGACAGTCAGCGACGTTATCATACAAAATAGCTTTCCGTCCAGTTTAATTAGACATTCCAGTTGATACCTTGAGAAGTACGTAATTTACGCGTAAAATTTACAAATTGGTCTCACCCTTACTTCCTTTGGTCAGGCTTCAAGTAAGTACTTAGTACTAAACAGGCAGGCGAATGAAAATTACATTTTGTGACGATTTCTTTGTACATTTATATTATTTTATAGATTAGAAGCATAATTTCACCGCTTGCGTCATAGATCAATTAGAAGAGTGGTTGACGCAATGGATTAGTTCCTGTGACTCAGTAGGCTCCGGGTTCAATTCTCACATATCCATGTTATTTTTATAATGTTTTTGAAATATTTCGTCGTGTGCGTATGTCTGTAATGTTCTTTATAGACTCGAAAACTGCAGGACCGATTTTGATGGGATTTTCACTGTGAGATAGCTGATGTTGAAAAAAATTCGAGCAACTTTTCATCATCATCATCATCACAATTTTTTCATTACTACGCAGGTGAATGCGCGGGGCGCAGTCTACTATAATGGTTAGGAAATCCTAAACAACTTGGGATGGACAGACAGAGACGGATGGGCAGAACGAACTTATATGGGTTCCTTGTAATTCTACGGAACCCTAAAAAGGTGTTACAGTCTTCTTTGAGTATATCTTTCTTCTATATACATATAAAAAGCGATGTATGTATGTTCCCTATGAAGGATGATGATGATGATGATGATATTACGTATAAACTCCAAAATGGCTGAACTGATTTTGATGGGATTTTCACTCTCAGATAGCTGATGTTATAACGAGGGGAAAAAATGCTGCTTTTCATCATCATCGTCATCATCAGCACCAATTTTTAGTTTAGTTTAGTTTGAGCTAGTTTGGTAAGTCGTGATGTTACTTTCTCCAGAAACGGATTAACTGACCTGATCGAGGACTTCGGAGTCTGCTACGGAACTGCTAGACGGATAGAGCTAGACGTGTCGAGTTTGGGCTCGTTTTATTAGTCGTGATGAGATCTTCTTCCACGAATATTTTGACTGACCTGATCGAGGATTTCGGAGCCTGCTAGTGGAACTGCTAGACGGATAGAGCTAGAAGTGTCGAGTTTGGGCTTGTTTCATTAGTGGTGATGAGATCTTCTTCCAGGAATATTTTGACTGACCTGATCGAGGACTTCGGAGTCTGCTACGGAACTGCTAGACGGATAGAGCTAGAAGTGTCGAGTTTGGGCTCGTTTTATTAGTCGTGATGAGATCTTCTTCCACGAATATTTTGACTGACCTGATCGAGGATTTCGGAGCCTGCTAGTGGAACTGCTAGACGGATAGAGCTAGAAGTGTCGAGTTTGGGCTTGTTTCATTAGTGGTGATGAGATCTTCTTCTAGGAATATTTTGACTGACCTGATCGAGGACTTCGGAGTCTGCTACGGAACTGCTAGACGGAGAGAGCTAGAAGTGTCGAGTTTGGGCTCGTTTTATTAGTCGTGATGAGATCTTCTTCCAGGAATATTTTGACTGACCTGATCGAGGACTTTGGAGACTGCTACTGGAACTGCTAGACGGAAAGAGCTAGAAGTGTCGAGTTTGGGCTCGTTTCATTAGTCGTGATGAGATCTTCTTCCAGGAATATTTTGACTGACCTGATCGAGGATTTCGGAGACTGCTACTGGAACTGCTAGACGGAAAGAGATAGGAGCGTCGAGTTTGGGATTGTTTCATTAGTTGTGATGAGATCTTCTTCCAGGAATATTTTGACTGACCTGATCGAGGATTTCGGAGACCGCTACTGGAACTGCTAGACGGAAAGAGATAGAAGTGTAGAGTTTGGGCTCGTTTCATTAGTCGTGAATCGTGATGAGGTTTTCTTATAGGAATATTTTGACTGACCTGATCGAGGACTTCGGAGACTGCTACTGGAACTGCTAGACGGAAAGAGCTAGAAGTGTCAAGTTTGGGATTGTTTCATTAGTTGTGATGAGATCTTCTTCTAGGAATATTTTGACTGACCTGATCGAGAACTTCGGAGACTGCTACTGGAACTGCTAGACGGAAAGAGCTAGAAGTGTCGAGTTTGGGATTGTTTCATTAGTTGTGATGAGATCTTCTTCCAGGAATATTTTGACTGACCTGATCGAGGATTTCGGAGACCGCTACTGGAACTGCTAGACGGAAAGAGATAGAAGTGTAGAGTTTGGGCTCGTTTCATTAGTCGTGAATCGTGATGAGGTTTTCTTATAGGAATATTTTGACTGACCTGATCGAGGACTTCGGAGACTGCTACTGGAACTGCTAGACGGAAAGAGCTAGAAGTGTCAAGTTTGGGCTCGTTTCATTAGTTGTGATGAGATCTTCTTCCAGGAATATTTTGACTGACCTGATCGAGGATTTCGGAGACCGCTACTGGAACTGCTAGACGGATAGAGCTAGAAGTGTCAAGTTTGGGCTCGTTTCATTAGTCTTGATGAGGTTTTCTTCCAGGAATATTTTGACTGAGTTGATCGAGGATTTCGGAGCCTGCTACTGGAACTGCTAGACGGAAAGAGATAGAAGTGTAGAGTTTGGGCTCGTTTCATTAGTCGTGATGAGATCTTCTTCCAGGAATATTATGACTGACCTGATCGAGAACTTCGGAGACTGCTACTGGAACTGCTAGACGGATAGAGCTAGAAGTGTCAAGTTTGGGCTTGTTTCATTAGTCGGGATGAGATCTTCTTCCAGAAATATTTTGACTGACCTGATCGAGGAGCCCAAACTCGACACTTCTAGCTCTTTCCGTCTAGCAGTTCCAGTAGCAGTCTCCGAAGTCCTCGATCAGGTCAGTCAAAATATTCCTGGAAGAAAACCTCATCAAGACTAATGAAATGAGCCCAAACTCGACACTTCTAGCCCTATCCATCTAGCAGTTCCACTAGCAGTCTCCAAAATCCTCGATCTAGTCAGTCAAAATATTTCTGGAAGAAGATCTCATCACGACTAATGAAACGAGCCCAAAGTCGACCATTCTATCTCTATCCGTCTAGCAGTTCCAGTAGCAGTCCCCGAAATCCTCGATCAGATCAGTCAAAATATTCCTGGAAGAAGATCTCATCACGACTAATGAAACGAGCCCAAACTCGACACTTCTAGGTCTTTCCGTCTAGCAGTTCCAGTAGCAGTCTCTGAAGTTCTCGATCAGGTCAGTCAAAATATTCCTAGAAGAAGATCTCATCACGACTAATGAAACGAGCCCAAACTCGACCATTCTATCTCTATCCGTCTAGCAGTTCCAGTAGCAGTCCCCGAAATCCTCGATCAGGTCAGTCAAAATATTCCTGGAAGAAGATCTCATCACGACTAATGAAACGAGCCCAAACTCAACACTTCTAGGTCTTTCCGTCTAGCAGTTCCAGTAGCAGTCCCCGAAATCCTCGATCAGGTCTGTCAAAATATTCATGGAAGAAGATCTCATCACGACTAATGAAACGAGCCCAAACTCGACCATTCTATCTCTATCCGTCTAGCAGTTCCAGTAGCAGTCTCTGAAGTCCTCGATCAGGTCAGTCAAAATATTCCTGGAAGAAGATCTCATCACGACTAATGAAACGAGCCCAAACTCGACACTTCTAGGTCTTTCCGTCTAGCAGTTCCAGTAACAGTCTCTGAAGTTCTCGATCAGGTCAGTCGAAATATTCCTAGAAGAAGATCTCATCACGACTAATGAAACGAGCCCAAACTCGACCATTCTATCTCTATCCGTCTAGCAGTTCCAGTAGCAGTCTCTGAAGTCCTCGATCAGGTCAGTCAAAATATTCCTAGAAGAAGATCTCATCACGACTAATGAAACGAGCCCAAACTCGACCATTCTATCTCTATCCGTCTAGCAGTTCCAGTAGTAGTCTCCGAAGTCCTCGATCAGGTCAGTCAAAATATTCCTGGAAGAAGATCTCATCACGACTAATGAAACGAGCCCAAACTCGACCATTCTATCTCTATCCGTCTAGCAGTTCCAGTAGCAGTCTCTGAAGTCCTCGATCAGGTCAGTCAAAATATTCCTGGAAGAAGATCTCATCACGACTAATGAAACGAGCCCAAACTCGACACTTCTAGGTCTTTCCGTCTAGCAGTTCCAGTAACAGTCTCTGAAGTTCTCGATCAGGTCAGTCGAAATATTCCTAGAAGAAGATCTCATCACGACTAATGAAACGAGCCCAAACTCGACCATTCTATCTCTATCCGTCTAGCAGTTCCAGTAGCAGTCTCTGAAGTCCTCGATCAGGTCAGTCAAAATATTCCTAGAAGAAGATCTCATCACGACTAATGAAACGAGCCCAAACTCGACCATTCTATCTCTATCCGTCTAGCAGTTCCAGTAGTAGTCTCCGAAGTCCTCGATCAGGTCAGTCAAAATATTCCTGGAAGAAGATCTCATCACGACAAATGAAACGAGCCCAAAGTCGACCATTCTATCTCTATCCGTCTAGCAGTTCCAGTAGCAGTCCCCGAAATCCTCGATCAGGTCAGTGAAAATATTCCTGGAAGAAGATCTCATCACGACTAATGAAACGAGCCCAAACTCGACCATTCTATCTCTATCCGTCTAGCAGTTCCAGTAGCAGTCTCTGAAGTTCTCGATCAGGTCAGTCAAAATATTCCTAGAAGAAGATCTCATCACGACTAATGAAACGAGCCCAAACTCGACCATTCTATCTCTATCCGTCTAGCAGTTCCAGTAGCAGTCTCTGAAGTCCTCGATCAGGTCAGTCAAAATATTCCTGGAAGAAGATCTCATCATGACTAATGAAACGAGCCCAAACTCGACACTTCTAGCTCTTTCCGTCTAGCAGTTCCAATAGTAGTCTCCGAAGTCCTCGATCAGGTCAGTCAAAACATTCCCGGAGAAAGATCTCATGATGACTAATGAAACCAGCCCAAACACGACACATCAGGCCTTCCCCGTCTAGCAGTTCCAGCAGCAGTCTCCGAATTCCACCATCAGCTCAGTCAAATCATTCTTTGACTAACAATTCTCACTAAGACTAAAAAAACGAGCCCAACCTTGACTTATCTCGCTTTCCCTATTTAGCAGTTTTAGCAGTCTCCGAACTCTACCATCAAGTTAGTAGAATCATACCAGGAGTAAGTCTATAAACTATAAATATAATAGGTAAAATATTTGGTGCAAAAAAGAAACATAAAATATTGAAACGTACGACGAAAGTAAATTTTAATAATCACAACTAGCAAGTTGGTTTGATTGAATTATGGTTTGTTTGTTCTCCGTCGTCCCGTCGCTGTGTGCGTGATAAAAAATTGAGTCCAAAAATATCTACATAGCACTAGATTTGAACCGGGCATTCGTGGTTTACCAGCGCGGTGCCAGACCACTAGGCCAACAGAGCTTTGCTGTGGACCGACGAAATTACTTGTCTTTAGCTGTGTATAGGTGAAGGTCGTCACGTTTCTGCGAGATTCACGCGGTGCGCCCCGCTGTAGTCGGCCGCCACTGCCTCTGCTTCACCCCCTCAAAAACATAAAAGTCAGCTAGTCACGGCGCCTTAAGCAATCCAGTTTAGGTGATGAAAAAAATGTTGCGCGACCGCAAACAGTATCTGGGCGCGAATTTTCCGAACTGCGCGGTTGAGACCGCATACGGCGTTGGTCGTAAGGCCCCAGCTCGTTCGGTGACTTCTAGCTTCAGCTGATATTTTATTTGCATTACAGTATATATATTGCAAACATATTTTTTTTTATAAAACAGTATTTCTTGTGGTAGAAGGTACCTATCAGCAATCACCAGCAATATCACCAGTGTTCGTTTTCGGGAGCGTTTCCCTTACACTCTATATACCTACAGTGTTAAGCGGAAAGGGTGTAGGTACTAAGCAGAAAGGGGCCATTAATAAAAATATTTTTTACAACGGGAGCATCTCTAAAATCCCTAAAAAAAATCTGCTGTTCCCTGGCTGTTCCATAGAAAACAGATGGTGGTACATGTAGGACACAGTTTTTCTTTTACTTGCACGGTTGCCTGGAAGAGATCGCTTTAAGCGATAAGGCCGCCTGTTATACCCTAGATAATATTTTTATTGTAATGTATTATGTTATTTTACTATAGAAACTGACGTGGTTTTCACTAATTTTATTTATGTTACACGGGAATTACTCACGTAAGATTAAGGCGGTCACTCTACGGCGACTATAGTTTCACTACTACACTATAGTTTCACTGTAGTAGACTATAGTATAGTTGTAGTGGTCGGAGTGACCGGTTTAATATATATATATTATATTATATTAAGTGAGTAATTCCCGTGTAATATAAATAAAATATTTATGTTATCCTTGTCTATTATGTCTTTTAATAAAGAGTTATCTTATAGGCTGATTATGAGGATGATACTTTTGTACTGCCGTATCTAATTTTATACTTGCCTAATCTGGCTTGTGGCCATGTGGGCAAATCACACAACAATGAAACACCCCTCATGTATTCTGGCTGAGGCATTTATTAACATTTATTTTTGTTTTTCAATTTTCATCTTAATACGACATACATAGTAATTAACAGTACATAATAAATAGTCCAAAAGTATATTACGCCTACAAATTAGCGTAGTCGTTTAAGATTATCGCCATACGAGTTGCTCACGTGTTCTGCGAAATGACAAGGCAACTCCATGACTTGATAGACAAAATGGAAATATGTAGAGAGCACAGTTTCTGAATTAGGCATAAGGTCGTGCTCATCGGCCAAATGTATCTCTTTCGTAAGTTTTAAAGATAAAAATTCACTAATTAGGAATAAATAATTATCAATTATTAATAATTATTGTTTAAATAACCGACTTCAAAATTTGTAAATACGCAACTTCGTTTAATTTGATGACATATTTTTTCCAGTTATATTGATTTAAAAACCAAACTATTGATATATCCTAATACTAATATATCCTATAAAATAATAAAGAATTTTCCATATCGGTAGATAAATGACGAGTTCTGAGGTAACAAACTTCACAAAAAAACATTCACCCGAATTGAGGACTCCCCTCCTTTTTTTGAAGTCGGTCAAAAGGGCATTCTTTTTATTTATATTACACGGGAATTACTCGGAATTAGTCGGAGGAACCGGCTTAATCATACGTGAGTAATTCCCGTGTAATATAAATAAAATGTGTGAAAACCATATCAGTTTCCATAATAAAGGGCATTCTTATTAGAATAACATTAAAATCGTATCGAAGTAATTTTTATGTTGATACGTTTTATTTTGGCTGAAGATATCGAAAAAATAAATATTTATTCGATCTTCTCCGCCATCCTATAAAATATCTACACGAAAATTTATTTATACTATTTGCAATGTTATTCTAAAGATAATGCTAAACTTTTTTTAAATTCTAACTGTGATTTCGTTATCTTGAAAAATGTTAAAATTTAAGGAAGAGATAGCTCTGGCCGATGGGCGCGGTATTAACTCGGTATTATTGAAGGACCTTTAATATTTCCGAGTTAAGGCCGCGGGTGGCAGGTAGATAGACTAGATTGTTATAACAATTACAACTAGGTAGGTATTGTTACCTGTCATTACTAGGTATTAGGTTGTTATAACTCCCGGAGCGTATTCCATTTTATCTACAAGTAAGGTAAGTTATTACTAGGACGATAACGAGCGGCCACAAGGGCGTAGCCAGGTACGGGGGGCAGGGGCAGCTCCCGTCGCCATGGCAGGGTCTGTGTACGTTTAGCGTACCCAAACAAAATTACAATAACGGTGATAAAATTAAATGAAGAAGGTAATGAAGTCTTGAAGTGGGTTTGGGTACCTCGAACATTACTAGCAGAGCAGGTAAAAAAAATCAAATGATTATGATTATTATTAATGAATTCGTTTGTAATTACTATTATTTATGCATTTTTCAGTTGGATAAAATAGTTTTTATGAACTTCTTTAATTACTTTTAATTTACACAATTAGCCATAAAATACATATTTTTTCCATTAACTAAGGTGTTTGTAACATGCATATGTTATTAATTTTCCCCTGCCTGCCCACCCCCCCTGAACAAAATCCTAGGTACGCCCTAGAGCAGCCAGCTTGTGAAAAACTTCAGCTCTGCTCTAAAGTCATCAAGTTGATGATCCATTTCAACGGACACGGTAGTCTGTTAGTATCTAGGTGTATGAATCATGTCTAAAAAGTTGTAACAATTTAGTTTGTGCTGATAGAAATGTTATTAGTAAAATGGTTGTCTCCTTTGGCCAACATAAACACTATGAGAAAATATGTAATTCTCTATCTAGTGGTAAATTATATGTATATCTACAAAAATAGTTGCATTTGTTAAATTAAAGTTGTGAAGGAAAACAGCGAATTAAATTTAAATTTTTATATTAGATATATAATATAACATAAAAAAGATTACAGGAATAGGTATTACATTAGGAAGCCATAAAAAACTTCACAATGGTTTATAGTTTATTTTATGTTCCTATTTAATTACCTATTAGAAAACAATGAGACCTATTTTAAGTGTAACAATCACAAGGGTGTCGTCTAAAAATATCAATTTTCCAACAGTATAAATCGTCAGTAATTTTCCCTTTTGAGCTTTGAGTTTGTATCATGAGGTTTTTAATGGGAATACCACTTTTAGGTGCAATAAAATACACGAATATAGCTGATTTCGGAAGATTTAATAAGTCAATCTATCCACATCTTCACAGGACAATATAAATTTCAGTCGTGTGTCATTTGTGTAACAGATACCTAGGCATGTAGAAAAGTAACATTTATAGAGGAAATATTGTAATTTAATCGGGAGAGAAATAAGAGACTATTTTAACATTCAATGACAAATGTGCTTAAGTGCTTACACGTATGAAATTTTTAAGTATATAAATATAATAGACAGTGAGGGGTGCGTTAAAGTAGGTAATGACGAACCGCACGAGCAGTTGCTACACGGAGAAATGTGAGCGCGCGGGGCAGGGGCGCGGAGCGTCCCGCATCGCGCCCCTGCTCCGTCGCCGCGGCTCCGTTCGTGAGTAGAGACAGTGAACAACAATTAGCATTTTATATTTCATATTCTACACACATACAGGTATATCGATAAAATTGACCAAAATTGCTAAATGTTTCTAATAAATTAACACTGACAAGAACACAAATTGGAACCGATCATAAAATAGCTAAACATCAATCCAATATAAAATGCATCTACGTACAATAAACAGCCGCATGCCCGCAAGTGTAACAGTTCCTAACAAATAAATAAAAGCCCGTATTACATACAGGCCAGCATAGTTTCACACAGGTAACATACGTACGTACATACAATAATAATACAATTATTAAAATTAATAGTAATCACATTGATAGGTACAATTAGTCTATTCTCGAGATCTTGATTTGCATCTTAACCTAGTATTTAAAATATCACAATAAATTACTGTGCACATACTAAACAGGCAAATTTTGAGTGCAATTACCTTATAGTTTATACCTATAATAGAAATGTTTAGTTATTTTCGGTTCTAGTAAAAATAAGTACATAAGTAGGTACACTGTAATAAAATTAATATTATAATATAGGTAAATTTTTTATAAATTAATTATACCTGCCGAATATTTTAACCTCACGAAATGTGTTTTATGGGAAATAATTAATAATCAAAGTGAAAAGCTGTGCATTCATTTAAAAATAAGTAATAATAAGGTGGATGCAAAAAAAAAATGTTTTCAAAAAGTGTTGTTTTTAGTTTTTTCCACATTTTCCACGTTCAGCTATCTGATGGTATGGCATACAGGTACATGATTTATACTTTCGCTAATCCGTTGGTTGGTTATCCGACACCATGACACATGTCCCGAATATTTATTTATTTTTATTATTTACCTATACCTTCATACCGCCGTTTTTGCGACTCTGAAATAGGCGATCATGCTTTGTATACACCGTCGCTTTATTATTGAACAATAGGCTTGCGTTTAACCGCCACTTTACCTGATGCTAAGCGATGATGCTGTCTACGATTGAACACGCTTGCCTAGAAGAAACCGATTCACTCGCGACCCATCAGTCCGCAGATTGACAATACATTTTCAGTTCACTAATCCGCATGCTTAAGGTGGTACGTTTCACCTATGTCGGGAAATTCAAATTTAAAACATTTTTAGTTTCACAGCCTGACTACAAGGACAAAAAACGTACCACCTTAACACGTAGGTATATATATACACTGGTGTAAACTTTGCCGCACGATCAAGCCAATTTTTTTTAAAATAGATAATGAAAATTTTGATAATTCATTATGAAAATACATAATGATTAGTCAAAATTTCGTTGTTTAATTTAGTGTGGTTGTTTCTATATACACTGGGTTTTACCCGCCCATTTCAGTAATCCTCCGTAGGATGGGATTTTGTGGTGGCGGATTAGCGAGAAAGTATTATTATGTACACAAATAAAAGTAAATGCTTTAAGAGAAGCTATATAATTATGTTCAGTAATAGGTATACTGGTAATCTTTATGAATGCGGAGATCCGTCCTACCGACCGCTCCAAACCTCGCTTGCCTTGTAAAATTTCCACACACACTTATTATAGCGTCCAAGTAATTTTCATATACATTTTTAATATTAGCAGATGTTTTTTTTTTACAATGAAAGTCCTTTACTAAATCCAAATATGGCGGAAAAAATATTAAGAAAAATAATTGATCACATTTAAAAAAAAATGCTTAGAAAATTAGGCGTTTTATTCATCTTGATCAAAGACTATGTATTATCTGTGATTTTGATAAAAGCTGCGTATATATAAAAACATACGGCACTCTCCTTGGACTTGTTTGTCAGGTGGGATAATTTGCCTTTTCTAGTTATTTATCCCATGTTCCGTAATTTTAAATATATGAGCCTGAGTTGACAAAAAATGGGTAGGTAGGTAAACCATTTAATCATTCAATATTACTAAAATATTAAAATAAAAACAGGTGGCAGTTGCAATGTTTTTTCTCAAACAGGGTATTTATTGAAGAACACTCTTCTACCAAAATTTGACTTTAAGGCCTCGACCGTTACTTAAAATAGGTAATTGGTGGCCAATATTGGTCTGCTCTGATAATCTTGTACGTGAGGACGTAAAATATTTCGTTGTGCAAAGAAGTTTGATTGATGGTAGGTTGATGATAGGTTCGATTATGGTTTTTTTTAGGAAAAGGAAGCAAGTGCATATGGTTTATTTTAGAGAGTACAGATAAAAATATGTAATTGCCATTTCTCGATGGTATCTTGTGATTAGGTCATATTTCAAGCCATGATCATTTCGCAATGTATTTTAAATTCGACGCTAGGCGATTTAATGATATACAATAATATTTATGTATATTTTGACGTGAATATCCATGCAATATTTGAGAAAAGTATTATATGTACTAGCTTTTGCGGCAACTAAGTAATTATGGACTCACGCTGGCCTCGGCTAACAGTTTGTCATCTATAATTATTGTCATTTAAATCTAATACGAGGTTTGGAGTAACTTTCGCTAATAGGACATAATCAGATTCATTAACAAGTCATATTGTTAAAACCTTAGGTTAAAAACAAGAAACTTGAAAACAAATGAAAAACCTAAAATGAGTGATTCTAGCGCCGTGGAAGTTTATTTGACGCCAACAGAATTGACTGTAACTGTTAACAATGCGCAAATGTTTTTTTTTGCATTTAGTCATTTCCTCGCTGAGGTGGGATGAAAAATTACGTGTTGCACTCGAGTGCAAAGATTTTTCACCTCGTGCTCTTTTGATCCCCTCGCTAACGCTCAGGATTCTAACTTTTGAATCACTCGCTACGCTCGTGAATCTTTCGCTTGCTCGGTCATCAAAATTGAGCACGCAAAAGCAACTTTGCACTCTTGTATAACAAATAACTATTGCCTGTGTGTATATTTTTACGCAATTTTTTTTCTGTCACATTATAATTATGCAAGGATGTTATATATACCCTAAAGGGAACACTCCATGAAATTCTGTAATTATGTTTATGACATTGGGTTCCAAAACCGCTATGCTTGAAACTGTCTTCTATTATCAGGCTCAATTTCGCAGTCTAATTAGTATACTTTTCTTAGATGATTATAACAATTAAAAACGTACAAAACTAATAACCGACCTTTTTGTCGTGTCAGGTAGGAGAATATGTGAATTTTAGATCCGGTCGGCCAAGTAAGTGATCGCAGAGACTGCGGCAACGTTTGCCTCGTACCTAAAGGTAGCCCAGCGTGCAGGTTTTAGGACACTGCGACCAAATGCGCACGAGCTCAATTTATTCAGGGATGGCAACACAGACGCAATTGGAGGATCAGCTAGAAGATAAGATGGAGCCGAGTGCCTTCCACAATTTACCTTTTACCTCATCGGAATGTTCTATTAGAATGGATCTGTGATTAAGGTGACCGATCACTTCCATCTATGGAAATTGGACACCTGTATTAGTCAAAATCATAAATCTATAGGCAAATACTCAACAATTTTAATTTCTAGACAATGTTCATGAGTTAGGTAAATTTATTATATATATTTAGAAAAAAAAATAAAAAAATTGTTAGGTAACTTTGTTTGTTTTTTGTTTATAAATATGTTTTTTTAATACGATAATTCTTAGTTGTCAAACTTTAACATCAAGCACTATATTACATGCCTACAAAATTTCTAAATAATTTATTTAAAAATACGTATTATCATATTATTATGACGATTGTAAATCGTCGGTCCAATTGAAGATGTAATGCTGAATTTACACCAAGGCAAAAAGGGCGGCGTTAATGAGGCGTGGGTCGTCTAGCTAGAGGCATATTACTTAAATCAAGAGATTATAAATTATTATAACACCGGCTTGCGATTATATTTTATCGGTCGAGACGATAGACCGGTTTCGGAGCCGATAGAGCCCCTTCATCAGGGAATACGCGCGACTCGAGTTTTGATGAAGTGATCAAGAGATTAATCCGGCTCATGTCAGAATGACATAGATTCACGTTAATCAATGCATTAGTAAATATACAAACGATAACAAATATTTTTTGACGTCTTCACGACAGATTAGTAGCGCCAATTATTGTTTAAAAATTATTACTTAGCTCTTTGCTGCGGAGCTCTAGGTGTCGTAAGATTCTTACGACAATGTGCGTCATTATAGAAAGCAGCCATTTGCGGCATGCTGATGCACCAAGCCACACGATGAATGATTTGATTTGATTTGATTTGATGTCGCCTTGGTGTAAATGACGCTGTAAATGTATATTTACGTTAAATCCCACGTTGTCCAATGGCTCTAGAACGAAGTTCTAATAAGGACTAACTGGTATTTAAACTAAACTGATGGTTTAAAAAAAATATTCAAATCTCATTAAGTAATTAAATAACAAGCTTTTAATGCAAGATGCGCCTCCCGAGTCCGTAACAAGAATTATCGTTCAGGTAGTTCACATCCACGCCTTACCAAGTACTTACAATCGTACTTAGAACATAATTAAATAGTATGCCTGATTAATTATAGACATTTAGAATTTTGTGTTATTATAAATTGCTAAATTGTGAAATGCTTAATTAGTCAAACTACATTATATAAATATAATATAATGTGCACGTTATATATCTTAGATATTATTGTGATGGTAGGTGCATCTTAATTTAAAATAGTAGTATACCTATCCATATAAAGTATTTCTATATCATTCATACTTGGTTATTTATTTACAAGGAATAAAATTAAAAAAGTAATTTTATTATAGTTTTATAGTAATAATAATTGTGATAGAAGCTTTTCAATAAACGCGCAAGCTATTTAATGCCAACAATTGACAATTCTATTTAATTCTGCTGTGCCCAATCGTATTTTTTAAATCTAGTAATAGGCTTGCGTTTGTCCTCGGTTTGATACTCGGCTGATGTAAATCGATGATGCGGTCTACGATGGAGCACGCTTGCCTATAAGAAAAAGTGAATCACGATTCACTCGTGATTTGAAGACACCCAGATTGCAGCAGTAACAAAGTAACAAAGCAGCAGCAGACAAAGCAGTCAACGATTTGTTTGCTTATCTACACCAGAATTACTCTCAACTACTCTACCCAAATGGTGCGTGTATTAAAAGGTATAATCCTGTGCTTTAAATTGAGATATTTAACTCTTAATATTACCTATATTCAAATAGGTTAATACTTACCTATGTGGATGTGAACTTTTCGTACTTATTTGTTTTATTGTCTTTTACTAGATAGATAGATACTATATAGAGTACTATTGATTTGTTTATCTTTTTTGTTACTAATATTTTCTTGAACGAAGACACAGAAACGAATCATGTTTAATTAATGTCGTATATGTCTGTAAGATGGACTGGTTTTAATGCTTTTTTTTTACTGGAAGCTAATTTAATCGGGATAGTTCTTATCTGTATTTGATGGTAATCTGCCCAGCAGTTTGAAAATGTACTAGCTCTTTTCAGTACTAAAAAAGTTATTATAAATAGGCTTGCGCTTGGCTGTCAACTCGCCTGATGTTATGCGGTCTACGATGGAGCACGCTAGCCTAGACGAAACCGATTCACTCTCGACTTGAAGACACCCAGATTGTAACAATCGGGGAATACTCACTCAGGCAGCGTATTCCACATACGAATTGGTCGGGGTTTTTTAAACCGTTATCGGTACAGGTTCAAATAAATGAGTAATACCCGTTTAATATCCTAATAGAATGTTGTTAAGTAAACATTTTCAGTTTTCTGCTTAGGCCGCCCTTTAACGAAACAAAGGACGCGGTTCTCTAGTTTATTTTTTTGTTTAGTTACGTTTTTTTTAGTCTAGTTTAGTTTACGCGTTTATTTTTACTGGTTAGTTACGGGCAACTGCGTATATTATTATTTTTTTTTATTTTTTTTTATGCCATAGGTGGCAAACAAGGAGACGGGCTGCCTGAGTTATTAGTTATTAGTTGGGTTTTAGTTTTAACTATCTTTATAAGATATACTAAGATAACTATAAGATCAAAACCACCAAAGCTTCTTGTAAAGCCTCTACCTCTTGACTAGGATATGACTTTGACTCGACTGTGACTTACTTTGTTTGACTCTGACTATGACGTATTTGACAATATTTAGTAAAAATTGATAATATTTTTTATACTAATGCATAAAGAAGTGGAACGCCGAAATCCTCACAGAGGAAAGAATATAAAAAAAAAAAAAACATACAGTCTAATTGATAACCTCCTCTTGAAGTCGGTTAAAAATATAGAACAAATAGAGTAAATTTTACTTGTTGCACAGTACAGGAACTCAGTTGATATAATAATGTGTTTAGTAGATTTCGGCCATAAATTGGTGTAACTATTCGCAGAAAAAGAGTGGTCACACTGTAAGGTATCAAATGATGAGAATACATATCAAACTTCACAGGTACGTACCATGATTAATTTATGTAAACGGCATAAGCCAGTTACATTAATAAAAAGTCCAATTGTAAAAAAATAAACAAAACACTACAAGGCACACATTCTGTGAATAAAAAAAATATGCATGGCAATATTATCAAAGAACTATTTACAATTGAAATAAAATATAAACAACAATATGAAATGTTATTATTGCCTATCGAGATTTATCGCGCATTACTATGACAATTATAAATTGGTTCCCTTTTTGCAAACAAGAACCAACCCACAGTTTAAGTGAAATTGAGTTAAGTAGGTAGGTACATAGGTGGGTTTAATTTTGCGCTTGCCACATTCCTAAAAATAAAAATATAATTGCTTTCTACCGACTAAGAAAAAAGAACGAGATCAATAAGATATTTAAGGTAAGCCGGCAGCCCTGAGATTAGAAAATTGCTAGAAAGTTTAGTCGCATTACGTCCGTTTCCAAAACGAGTGCAATTGATTCTTGTGTTTTATGTCACGGATACTATCACTAGAAAATGAGACGCAGTCATAGTCAGTCATATTCTTACGTTGCTTTCTGTATAAACTGTCGCTGGTGGTATGGACATTTATTACACACAGTTATTGTAAAATCAGACAAAATATAAGTAATAGCTTATACAATATCAGGAAACTAGAAATGCCAGTATGAGATACAGATAGGTAATAATGTATGGTTGAAATACAAAATTGGACTAACTCTGATGAAAAAACAGACCAATGAATTCTCACATACTTTTGTATTGTAAAATAATAGAATAAAAATATGGCCTACATCCAGAGTAATCGACCTAATTGAAAATACTTGGTACGTGGTGGTACTTGGTAGAAATGCTTGGTAGAGCATTTAACTCTAGAATTTGTGAATTTTCACTATTTTCGGTCTATTCACTATTTTCGGTTGTTGTAGCGCGCGCATCGGTTAAGCTTTGCACTTTACCGACTCTCTGGGATGACAAAACTTTTATAGATATATGACTGCACCGGCCATTTACTATCAATGACGATTTATATTATCTTTGTTTACAATAGACTACCGCAAGAGGCGAGATATACTCCATAGAGAGACAAGATTTAAAAAAAAAATATATATATATATATATATATATATTTATTTATGACGATTGACAAATTTTGGCATATAGGTTACTGTGATTGTAATTAATAAATACGATGACCTATGAAAGAAATTGTTTTAGTAATAACATTGATGCTTATTTGTGGCAGTACTACTTATCATAACAAATCCAAGTCACTATGTTCAAGCTTGAAATGTGTTATCTTTTTTTTTATTCAGTAGGGGTCCATAGCACGAGCTCACTCACTTACGCTTGGCCAACTTTAATTATTTGTCATTTTGCTACAGAGTTTTTATTATAACCACAGCAAGTTTGTGCTTAACTCTAAAAACGTTGAAGAAAAGATGCGGTATCATAATCTTTTAATTCTTTTTTTTTGTTACGATATAGGTCATAAAATTATATGCTATGAGTACTTAATCGAACTATTTAAGGTCACGCAAATTTTTTTTTTCAACATTTTTAAAGATTAAAGTATACTGATTTAGTTTTAATGATATTTTATAGGCTGGCGGAGGACATGGAAAAAAAAACTCGTTAAAATTGTATTTTTAAATCTCACTCGGTGAAATTATCAGTAATTTTTTTCTTGCAGTTTTTATTTATTTTTTATCGATGTCCAGCAGTTGACTTGTATAGGCTAATTATAATACTGATGGTTTTTATAAATGTTAAAAACTTACGAAAGGGATAGCTGGGGCCGGTGAGCGCAGCCTTAGTTGGGACGGTCGGACGGACGGCGTAGACTTGGTAATAAAGTCCCATTGGACACCCTTTGGATACGGAACCCTAAAAATCTGCGTTGAAAAGTACAACTACAAAAAAAGAAAGTAATATCAAACAAAAAAAAAATGCTTATTTCTAGTGTTAAAAGTCGAAAGCGAACTTCATGACAATAGCAACTAAATTATAGGAACTAATATTGAGATGATTAAAGTGCACTAAGTCGAATCAGACTTGACCGGCAATAACAGTAATTTCAGTCAAAACACTAACTTTATGCTAATAATCGTATGCAAAAATTATCAATAGATTTTAACAATAAACAAAATAATATCTAATACTCGTAGATTAAGATCACTTTACAATGTTACACAATATAGCTGCCTAAGTTGAATTTGATGCGTTATACCATACAATGCCCTCAATCTCCAATAACTTCAATATCACTAACTAATATTGTGTAATTTGCTAAGAATGAAACTCCCACCGTCACTGGCTGCCTGTGTACTGTATAAAAGGTACTGGCAGGTTATGAGTAGGTACCCACTGCCTTGGATTTCGCCGCTTATTATAGGCCGATCAAATTAAACGAAATAAATTCATTAATTATAACTATGTACAGAAATTATTTCTCTTATTTATTTTACAACCTTCATCGTTCAAAGGAATGTTGTAACTTGACATAGAATAATTATACTAATAAATAAATAAATATGTTTCAACAAGTTATGATAAACATAAATATTTTGTCAAATAATGAAACTATCTTTCTAAAATATTTATGTATAATCTCTAATGACTAATAATGTTGACTACCAGTCTCACATTTTAGTTAATAAGTGCTAGAAGGTATGAAATAATTGGAAAGTAAATGAGCTGCGTAGAAGGTTAAGTTGGGACAAAACCAGATCACTTCCTCTCTTCGATTTAGCACGCACCAGCACACTTCGCGTTCCGCGGTCGGAAACCTTACACTATCACTTTAAGTGGTCATGTTTTTGGCGTAGGCTGCACCACTACTTGATATGTTTCAATACGTTCAACACACGAGCAATAAAGACTGGTTGCGGCCAAATATCTGTGGGAGTTCGCAGCGTTCACTATAATGAGCACGGTATGGTTTGTTCGTTCGAGTCGGTATACGCAGGGTGGAATGTCGGAGCACTAGGTGTGGTCGGAACCACTAGCGGCCACGCGCCCACCGCAGCAGTGCGTCGGCTAACACGTCCAGATGCGCCTTCGTCTGTAAAGTCATAATTACCAATTACTTATACTATATACTTGGTAACGCATAAAAATGGTACTAAGCCAAAAGGAGGTCATTGTACTCATCATTATGAACAAGTCTTATTATGGGACCAAACCTGAAATCGCGAAAAAAATATCAGCTGTATCAATTTGAATAGAGATTCCAAGTGTCCGGAATGTCTTAATCTAAAAGACAGTAGGTAAGTTCTACATCTCCTAACCAAAATTCTGTTGCTTCCAGACCATTTAAGGCGCTCCATATAGACACTTGCGGTGGCAGCCGTGGTAGTGATGAGCAGACGGTTAATTATCGACGCAGAATCTGCTAAAGCGGGTGGCAATTGGGTATGCGCTGATTGCCATCATGACTGTCACTGCAGATATACTTTATGCCCAACTGTATCTCGCGGTTTGCATGTACAGGGCAATAACACACTAGATATATAAGCAAAGCAGTAGTTCGACTTGGACGTGTCCTTGAATTCAACGCCTACTGTCGGGCAAAGAGCTGCTTGCCACTAACGGGTTTTAAGAAAAAAAATATTTACACTGCTTCTACGCTGACAACACACATACACACACACACGCACACAACAGCTAATCTCAAGCGTACCGTGACGTATCGGAACGGGCGGGGGAGAGGGCGCTCGTTAGAATATGTCATTCGATTCAGGCGTTTCTTTAAAGTCGAACTACTGCTTAAGCTTATATATCTAGTTACTGTGGTAATAATGTGTGTAAACTGACCGTTTTATAGAACATGCAGGCTTGTCTGTCCTCATCCTCGCCGTTGGGGCAGTCGACGAAGCCGTCGCAGAGCACGTGGTCGTCTATACAGCGGTACCGGCCCTGCCGGTCCGGCGTGGGGCACGCAAACCGCTCCATGCCGTCTGTGGCCGGCGGACACTCTGTAATATTGAGGTAAACTAATATATTTCTATGCTCTCTTCAATTGCAATATGTTACTATTGTGTATATATCCCAATTTAACAATACTTGAGAAGGTAATTTCTTTTTTATGCTTATGCCATCGTTCCGCTCAAATTACACCTATAGGCAACATCTAGTGGCGTTATGGTATTCTACGATTACTACGATTACGATTACTCGTAAATTACACACAAACAATAAGATCATTAGTATTATTGACATTATGGTGATAAAGTATCTTTTGGCATTTGAGGAAATACGAAGCGTGCGTGTAGTGTTCAGACTATATTTTAATTGCACCAACGATGTTCTTTCTACTGACTCATCGCCGCACTATGTTGCCTTCCAGGTCCAATTTCTACACAATATGAGCAGAGTGTGTAAGGATGTTTAGAACAATACGGCAACCGGCTCGTGCTGCGAAGCCCTCGTACTAGCCACGAGGACGCCACTGCGCGGCCGGTTCGCGGGCTTCGTGGCCGATCAAGCGCGAGACGGCGCCGTGTTTCTCAAAGGAATGAACGTGTTAAGGCTCTTCCCATCTGCAGTTATCTCACTCGCAAATTGTCACGTTATTGAAGTTATAAATTACTGAGTGTAAACTTTTACTGAAACCATGATTTGCTGTCTATCATGACTTCCGTTTTAAAATGTTGTGAGTTGACAAAATAAAATGGTAACAACCGAAATTTCTGCTTGTTGCTATTTTACTCCATCAACTTCCTATATATTAAAACTAAAATGTCTTTATTTAGTATGTTATTATAGACAGCAAAATATCGGTTTAGCCTCTTTTGGAAAATTCACACTCAGTGATTTATCTTTAATTCTGTGATAATATGCGAATGAGAGAACTGCAAACGAGATAAGCGTCCGGAGGGATCAATACGTAACCCCTTACGTATTGATATGGATATATGGACAATATATTGATACTCGTAAAACGTACAAAATGTTCGGGCCAAGTTTTTTTTTGCATGTTTTTATTGGATAAATTTCGGAGAATGCATCGGATCTCCATGATTCCCTCCTGCCCATTTTTCTAGCGGACTGCCAGAGTAGGCACGAAAACTTGACATTGCTTTATGGTTGATATTCTAAAAACCCATACGAAGCACTTTGATTCCACTTTTATTATGTGAACTGCTAGTCTGTGGAATGCGGTGTCTGAATCCCCGATAGTTGCAATCTGGGTGTCTTCAAGTGGCGAGTGATCGGTTTCTTCTAGGCAAGCATGCTCCATTGTAAACAACATCAGGCGAGGTGGCGTGAAACGCAAATATACTAAAAAAGAAACTCTGATAGTTGCAGAACATTGTAAAAAGCAGAATAAAACCACAAATTCAGTTCATTCAGCCTTTCCATACTATTGCAACTATCAAAGCTAAAAAATTTGGACTGTGTAGTCTGGCTCATAATCTATTGAAAATCTTTAGTCACAGTCGCCACTGAGGTAAGCTGAAGTTTTGGCGCTTGCGTGGAAGAATCATTTGTGCTTCATAAAAATTCTCAGACAATGTGAAGCGTCAAAAGAGTGTATTGACCTTTGTCCTCTATTCTGTAGGCAGAATGAGTAGCTAGTTAAGTTTCTGAAGTGTTAATACCAGGTATATAGGCAGGAGAGTAGCTTCTCTTTTAACAACTTTAGTTTTAAGACACTTCACATAACTTTGATATTTCAGATCACACAAACAAGGGAGATATGCCTTGGTACAATGACGTTAAAATTACTTGTTACATCCACGTTTTTTTCACAATACCGCTAAGCCAATTAACGCAAAATAGTAAGTACGACACACTTACTATTTTTTACGCATACTAATATACATGCAGCGACACTACTGTTTTTTTTCCTGGTGTACACTATAAAAAGTTTATATCTATCTAACTAATAGTCCATATGGAAAAAGGCGGCAAGGTCATCTGCAGGGTGCGATCGACTAAAAGCATCAAGCGTCGTGTATTTGACTATCAAGTATTTGTGTATTAATCATACTAATATTATAAATGGGAAAGTGTTTATTAATTTTTTAACATTTGCGATTTGAACACGTGTTTTAAATGTTTATCGGGTCTTATCACGTATTATTTAATTTAGGTAAAAAATATGTACCTTTCGCTCGACGTTTCGACCATGTTACAATGGCCGTGGTCACGAGCTGGGAAAGTGTTTGTTTGTTGGTTTGTTTGTTCCTCTTCCACGCAGCAACAGAGCAACGGATCGACCTGATTTTTTGCATGGGTATATTTTAAGGGCTGGAGAGTGACATAGGATTTTCATCATTATCACCATTTATCATCACTACGCGGGTGAAACCACAGAGCGCAGCTAGTAAATAATAAACAAATAATAAATAAATGAATAAGCCTGGTTTAGGCCTGATGCGTTCGCAGGTTCGCATCCGCTACGCCACCATGTCCCTTGTATGTCTGAACTGACTCCGATACCTACATTCACCAATATTTTTTTGAGATTTCTTTATACTTATCTGAAACTTTTAAGGTTATTTGTTTCGTTTTGTAAGAGTTTCCTACTGTCCCTGAGGACTTTTTTGCGACCGCGTAGTTATTGCTATTCAGAGCAACTGTGTAGTATTAAACATTTCAATTATTTACGGAAGAAAAAGTAACATCAAAGTTCACAGAACTAAAGCTGTAATTAAGTATGATGTCAAGAATTATCTGTATAAGGTTTTTAGCATATTTAAAGTACCCGTAATTTTTTCGTCTAACATATTTTGTAAAATAAAACTTGTATAATTAAGTTTACTCCTCTGACGTAGCTTGAAATGTATTTATTATTGTTTGTGAATAATTTAGAAGCCACGCACGTGTCGTGATGATCGCATGTGCGTGCGATGGCCGCGGGCTCACGTCGATGTCGTAGCCCAATATAATGATGGCTCGTTTATGGGGGTATCTAATGGCGATGTTATTTTGGGTACCATTATTATTAAGGCTTTGTTTTAACGTAAATTGCCAACAGACAAATATTATCGAGCTTGGTCAGCATCTAACTATACGATAGGTACTAAACCTCAATAAAAATATTACCAAGGCGAAGAAAATTACCACCTCAGATAGGTTTAGTAATATTTTCGTATTTTTGTTGAAGTAGCCATTTGAAAAATCTGTTTCGTTTTCTTTGTCTTAAGGCGAGGTTATCCCACTTATAATCAACGTTTGTTACTGCAGATGAACATAAGGCTTAATTTATTGTATTAAAGTCGCATTTAGTAGAGCAAAACCATAGAGTCTCAATTAGGTAAGGAGGTGAGTACCTACTCTAATTTACGAAATAAATACTCTTAAAACTAATATCATAATCATACCACAATGCACCAAAATCGCATCGCAAAGGTATCATATATTGTTTGCTACAGTGTGATATGACGGTAAGCTAGTCTATCGCGAGCGTCTATTTTTAGACGTCAGGGAAAGCGAGGCCCGCTCCGCTGCGTGCCTTGTATTCTACACACCTACCTATACTTAGCCTATCTATTCACTTTGTGGGGGGGTAGCGACGTCTTGTGCATTCGTAAGTAGAAATCTGTATCTTCAGGTAAATCGAAGCCTTTATTAAGGAACGTGTTCGCTATATTGGTGTTGTTAGAAGAGCCCGCCAATAATTCGGAAACATAGCATCTTCGTGCCCAGAAAAATTACAAGTGTCAAACACATCACTGTAATTTTTAATTTAAAATGTATGTATGTGTTGAATTTCTAAGAAATATTTTTGTCGAAAGCAGGTTTAGCACGTTTAAAAGAGTGTTTTATACAACTTTGTATAAAAGTGATACCCACAGTTTCAAGAAAATTTCTGGTTAGCAGCCAGACTGAGTATAGGTTAAATCAGTATTTAAATAACATCTATCGATGGCAATCGATTCAGTAAAATACAAATATAATAATAAGTCCATATTAATGCTTTCGAATGATTTTAGCATCTTATTGACGTCAATATTCGTTGTTATGGTACTGACTGACTGGTAATGACCTGCAAATGTTGTTATCCTCTTTGGGCTCGTTGGGGTGGATGTTCAGATCCCCACCTCTAAACGCCCCCAAGCCTAGAAGTACTCTTTTGGTAGGCTTTTTTACAGGCAAAGAATACTGTTGCCGTATCCTAATGCTCCGGCATCAGAGCAAAACGTCCCACAACCCCCGTTCATAAATATGTCAAGCTTAGCTCCTATCTGTTTTCAGCTACGGTGTAATGTTTTGCTTGAATGTGTCTTCGGAAGCTCGCACGTTAAGCGTTGTGTTGACAAGGGAGTGAGGTTTAATGTTTTTTTGTTTTTGTGCTTTCTTTTGTTATATATTAGTGTAAATACTCTGACATTTGTTAAATTGTGAATAAAAAAAAATAGGGCACTTTATAAGTGATTTAAAAAAAATTAGAGGTGGGAGCGGGAAATATAAAGGATACGCGCGAGACAACAACGGGGTCGGGATTTTTATCGACGCGTATGAAGTCGTGGGCAACAGGTAGTTGTAAATAACTTGCTGTAAAGAGCAAAATTTACTAGTGGTGATTCTATTTTGTTGGTAATTTCTGTATGTAGCTTTCTTAAATACGTGCAACAATTGTAAAACAACTTTGGTTTAATCATTTGATGTATAGATGAACTAACAACACCATTATAATGAAACTGTATTGGCGAAGTTCACACGTGTTCGTTGACAGTTGACAGTCTGTTGTCAACTGCCAACGAACACAGTATATAAGTGGCGGTTGCATTGCAATCGCCCTCTTTCTTTGCTCGAACCTCGAAGCGATAACAAGTGTAAACGAATTGTGTGTAAAACAGTTTAAAAGGTGATTTCTTGGCCTAAATGCTAACACAATCGAGAAAAAAAAAACTAACAACTAAAACACATTTTCTTATGAAAGTAAATAAAAGTATGAGGTACTTTGTGATTATTCTATTTCTCTATTTTATTTTAATTGAAATTATAAACATTGTATAATTAATACACACATTTTATCTGTACTTGAATTACACCTAAGAGGGATAAGATACTATTCCAATTAAAAAGGTATCACAGGTGAGACGATCTTGGATGCCGTGACGGAAATTTAATCAAGTCCAGAGGGAACACACAGAGAATGCGCCTCAATTACACGCCTCGATACTTTGCCCTTATGTAGGTAGATATACATGTCTTGGGGGAACAGGTGCGTAAAATATGTACTACCCACAAATTTTACTTAACATCGTACTTGAGCATAATTTTATAAATTGAATTGAATATATTTGATTAAGTATATTAATATATCAATCTACCTACACGATGGACAGACGACCTAAAAGAGACCGCAGGGAAACACTGGATGCAGGCCGCTTCCAACTGACCCTGGAGATCGATGGGGGAGCCCTATGTCCAGCAGTGGACGTCTTATGACTGAAATGATGATGATGATATTAATATTTATAATCAATTGCTGTGTTAGTCTCCGTAAAACTCAAAAACGGCTTGACCGATGTGAATAATTTTTATGTGAAAAGTTCTTTAGGCACATTGGGCACTTTTTGGGATGGGGTAAAAAGCACTGAACTCGCGTGACTTGTTCGGGTAAAGTCGGCTCGAGTCGACTAAGGGAGCGAGAGAAATATTGTCAACCTTGATGAAGTTTTCACTTTGCGTGTGGTCTAGGCAAACACATTTTTTTGTTTTATTTGCCTCAATACAGGGCCCTGATTCCATAACTTCAAACATGCGCTAAACGCGGTGCGTAATGTTAACCTCTAAAAGTTGGCCTTTATTCCCTAGGAAATAGAGGTCACATTTGTGGTTCACGTGTGTTTTAAAGTTACGGACTCAGTGCCAAGTAGCTTTAGAAGAAAAATTAAATTGCAGAATTTGAAAATTCGGAATAAATAGAAAGTGTTTTTATCTATGGAATTTTGACAGGACAAAGTTTGTCGGGTCAGCTTGTTTGATTTATTTATGCATTTAAAAATTTACTTCAAAATGTTTATGCGCTCGAACAACATTACAGATATTGGCAAATCACAGGCGCTCGAAATTTATTCGTATTATTGTAATTGGTTAAAACTACTGAGCCAAAATCAATGGAGTGTGGGAGTACCTCGAAAGCTTTTTGTACATCATTAAAAAAACGAAGTAAATCGGTTCACAAACGACGGAGTAATCGGTGTACATACATCAGAAATCGTAAAAACATTGGAAAAAAAAAATCGGACCGAATTGAGAACCTCCCGGCTGAAGTACCTTAAAAACCAGATATTTTGAAACGATAAATTATTGCCATCCAATTTTTATTTAAATGATTTTAGGAATTTGCTTCAATATATACAATTTCAAATTAACTAAAACTACTTAAAAATCTATAAACAACAAATTGAACTTAAAAAAAAACAACATTAACCTAAAAAGCCCCTTGGTGAAAAAAAATGTGACCAGTGTTCTGGCAGAATTGCCACGTTGATTGACAATGCTAATTTTTGGCACAGTAAGCGCCAGCATTGCTATTACCACACTTGTCGCCTCTACCATACGTTTGGCTAGGTCCCTTTACAGTTAGAGAGCGCATTTGCAATTTGATTTAAGATCAAGTAACTCAGTTTACTTTTTTACGAGTTCACAAGTCAGTAGTGTTTTTGATTGTTAAGATAAGTCTTTACAGTGAAATAGGAATCTATTTTAATGTATTGATGTCTTTAATTCTAAAGATAGTAATCCCGTTATAGGATTACACAGGCTAGGTCTAGTTACAACACTACCCTCTCTCTCTAAATGCTCTCATATACAATAAACTAGCTGTTGCTTGCGACTTCGTACGCGTAGACGTGTAATGATAATTTCTCCCTTAATTTCAACCTGTCGTAAAATCTTTTCTTAGCGGCCTTATAAAGAATTTATCTGCCACATTGTAGTTTAAGTAGTTTTTGAGATTATGTGACGAAACACTGTTTAAAACTATCACTGTTGTTCACTACAGTATTATAAATATGATTATTAACGGGATATAAACCGTGATAAAGTTGTCGTTGTCCGATATCCATAACGGTGTTTTGTGATCAGTCGGTCAGTGAATGAATGAATGGTATTTCGCTTTTATATATTACTAGCTGTTGCCCGCGACTTCGTAAGCGTAGACTTTCATATAAACTTTCAACCCCTTCTTGTCATCCTTAATTCGTCCCTTTCGTAAAATCCGGACCTCTACACCCCATTAGAAATCTACCTGCCAAATTTCAGCTTTGTAGGTCAAGTGGTTTTCGAGATTTCGTGTTTAATGAGTGAGTGAGTAGATGAATTTCGCTTTAATATATATAGATTAAGATTAAGATTGAAAGTAGCTTTCATACCAATGAAAGCTACTTTATTTCGCAACACAACACCAAAGACTTATAATTGTCAAAACTTTTAAAGACTTTACAAACGCATAAAATGTACAAACATATTTAAATGTCACGTCATAGATAGAGACAATCACGTGAAAAAAGTTGCGCCGTATGGATAAATAAACTTACTTAATAAATAAAAAATACTTTTTAAAACAAGTTTTTTTAGATTCTTCTCAGCAACCCCTTTTATTTGATACTCATATCATGATGGTAGATAAGAACATTTTGTCCGCCATCTTGGGGCATCCGCCATATTGAATGTCTAGGACCAAAGTGCTTAGGAAGACAAACCCAACGAACCCAAACGGGGGTATGTAATTTCGTTTAGGAGTTCCTATGGCCACCTTCTGTCTCCGTCATCAGACCAACTTGATGGTACCATAACATTGCATTGTCACCGAATTTACATAACTATGCCAAATATGAGCTAAATTGGTTGAGGATAACTGGTCTAAAATTCAGTTGCAAGATTAGTCCTACACATACGGACGAACACACTAACAGGGCAAATTATATACAAGCTTGCAAAAATTAAGGAACTGCATGAATAAAATATAAACAGCGATGCGTGTTGAAATTGTGCCGACTTTTTTCACTTTGTTGTGTTGAAGGTGTGGCTTAAGCGTAACTTGGCGCTTCTCCGCTCAGACGACTTAAGGCTTAAGCTTGGAGAAACGAAGAGATAAGTAATCCGGATCTTCAGGTACTTAAGAAGTACCGCAAACTCTCAAACCACTGCGAAATGTCACACGTCGAGTCAGTAACATGCATATCACGTATTTTCACCTTCTTCGTTCAACGCACTTTGGTGGGCTACGTTGGACCGCATCTCCTTGCGAAAATCCATCACAGTAATTTCAAATTTAGCAAAATTTGTCTATCGCGGTATTATATCAGTATGGCATGCTATCATTTTCACTGTCATAGCTAGCAACCGCTATTGTACAGGCGTATGTGAGTAAAACACGGATGAATTTTACTACTCTTATGTCAAATTCTTCATGTGAAGCTTTCAGCACTGATATCACTTTGGTAAAATACATGTATTTAATATTTATTTATTTATTCGGAATAGGTTTTACGTTTGGCCACCAACTCGCCTGATGGTAAGCGATGGTGAGACCGAGGATGTAACACATTGGTCTAGAAGAAGAAATCTGTTCACCTTGAAGATGTTTAAATTGTAGTTCTCAGGAAACAAGAAAGACGGCTGCGAGTTCCATTCTTGGGCAGTACGTATCATAAATGACGACCCAAATTGTTGAGAACTAATATTTGGAATTTTCACAAGGGAGGGGTGGTAGTGTGCTTTTGTTCAGTCCTTCTACTTGTCCTGTAGTAAAAGGGGAATGGTAGAAGGTCATGAACCTCTTGCGCATATCAAAGTGATATTGTAATCGTAGCGTTAATTTGACGCTACGATCACAAACCACAATATGCTACATTAGTGCAGTAGTTTTATCCATTCTGCTACAAAGCTATCGCTATTAAAAGGCGTCGTTGCATTTTATTTGGCGCTACTAGCTTTGCTACGGCTCCCTACGTCGTAGTAAGCCTTTTTTTATATATAATGGTCGACAAACAAGCGACGGGCCACCTGATGGTAAGTGGTCACCGTCGCCTATGGACACCTACAATACCCGGGGCATTGGCGGTGCGTTGCCTACTTTTGAGGACTCTATTCACTCTTCGCTTGAAGCAATTGAGGTTATATTTTGGAGGAAAACCGAAGGTGGTAAGCCATTCCACAACTTACAGGTGCGTGGCAGAAACAATCGATCAAATCGAACAGTGCGAGACTTCCACGCATCTATAATATGAGGATGGCTTTTTTGGCGATGGCGGCCGGTTCGATAGTAAAACCGCGATGGAGGGATGAAGTCAAAGAGTTCGTCAGAGCATTCCCCATTATAATACCTGTAGAACAAGCTGAGCGAACCAACGTCTCGGCGCAAGCTCAGCGGTTCCAAGGCGTTGGTTAGAGTCGGGTCATCGACAAGTCTAACGGCTCTTCTCTGCAAGGAGTCAAGCGGATCGAGCTGGTACTTCGGTGCGCCACTCCAGAGATGGGAGCAGTATTCCATGTGTGGTCGAACCTGCGCTTTGTATAACAAAAGACGTTGGTTCGGCGTGAAGTACCGCTTGGCTCTATTGAGAACACCTAATTTTCTGGACGTTAGACCTGCCTTGCTCACCAAATGACTCCTAAACTGGACCTCGCTGGAAATGTCGACGCCCAAAATAGCGATGTTCGTCGATAAGGTAAGGGGCATGCCCTGAAAAGACGGTGATGTGGTGAACGGGCTTTTTTTCGCAGTGAACGCAATAGCTTGCGTCTTGGCAGCATTAAACTGCACCAAATTTTGCATGCCCCAGACAGTGACCTGCTCAAGAGAGCACTCGACAGCAGACACACACACCTTTGCCGCTTAACGGCTGTTTCCTACGCAACTAAGCGTTTTTAGAACGCTACAAACTATAAAAATTCTACTTTTACTGTGCGCCGTAGTATCGTAATAATTATGCCCTTGCTGCTACAAAAATAGTTATCGTAGCATCGAATGCCGCTACGAGCAATATGCTACGCCATGCCTACGCCGTAGCATTGTAGCATACATCAGCTGCTATGCTACGTTGTAAATTTTCAATAATTTCATGATTGACGTTGATTTAATAAACCGGCCAAATGCGAGCTCGCGCACTGAGGGTTCCGTCTCACCACAAAATACAAAAAGTAGTGCATAAAGACAACATCACCCCCCGGCCCAGGTCACCCATCCAAGTTCCGACCGCGCCCTACGTTGCTTAACTTGGTGTTGAACAGAAATTTGTCAACGACTCGCACTTTGGCATTATTTATTATTTGATGTGTTACTTTAAAGTGTGAAATTATAATTATGGCAAGTTTGACGCTTGTACATATTATAGTTTTTACATTAGAGAAAATACATATATGGGGACCCCCATATATTAAGTTTTGACTATTTGACTTGATTATTATTTGTTAGTCAATCCGCTATAAAATTCTGTGAAAATTTCAACTGGCTGTCTATTACGGTTCGAAACATACAGCTGCTAATAGGTATACACAAAAACGTACAAAGGTACATACAGCGTAGGCTTAGTAATAGGGTCACGTTTACACCCATTGGTCACGGAACCCTAAAAGTCTTAAATCTACACTAGTTTATATTTGCTGGAAACATATTCAATAAAAATATACATATACATCGAACTTCTCCATCGAACATCGATCTTCCAAACCTTGTATTTTACCAGATTGAACTGGTTAGTTACATAATGTTAGAATTTAGGTATAAATACTGCTTTTTGTTTTGTGTCTCTTCAGTCACCTCCTTATCATCATCGAATTCAGATTAAGCCATGAACATCACTCAGGCTATACCGGGGCGTTTACATTTTTGCCCATAGCATACTTTTAAGTGATAAAGTGAACATTGTAATCTAATTCTAAAACATCACAATATCAAGTTCTATCCCAACTATACCAGCAATAATGCTGCCAGCATGCTGGGTACGCTGCCAACTAGTAGTGGGCTTGAGCATTTGCATTTTCTTTAGACCTTCAACGGTCTATGGGCAGTCTGTATTTTTGTAGTGTTAGTATTAGCTTGTATTTTGTTTAGTTAATAAAAGCACTTGCCCAGTTTAAAAACGATATCTTCCTACGTCATGTTAAAACATTCCGTATATTTTAGATTATTGCCCCCATTTCCAACTACATTCTCAGCAAAATAAATAAAAAACTTTATTAATAAAAAAAAATCCTTTTGTAAAACAAGCTTTTTCGTATTATTCTCAGAAAACCTTTTCATGTTATACCCGGTGATGGTAGATAAGAACATTTTGACCGCCTTCTCGGGGCGTCTGCCATATTGAATTTTCCATCTAGGACAAAAGTGCTTGGAAAGACATCCAACGAACCCAAACTCGACGGGGTTACGTCGTTTCGTTACATACATACCTACTAACTAATAGGGTAAGTTAAATAAAAGCTTGTTATAATAAACATAATTTTTAGAGAAAAAAAAAAGAACCGACTTCATGACTATAGACAAACTGAAATTAAAAAGTGGAAAATAATATTTAAATAACTTCAAAGCAATGAACATTAAAGGACAATCAACGAAATTATTAATACACCAGCTGTTGCCCGCGGCTTCGCTCGCGTAGTATTGAAATCTACTTTACTACCTCCCGTCTTTTTAGCTTCAGTATCGCATCCATCCTTTCCGCTCCTGTTCTGCATTCGCCCCTAAATCCACTCTACTACCGTTCGGCTCTTTCCGCTCCAGGCCCGAGTCCGTCCCGTAAAAATACTCTTCTTCCGTCCCATCCTTACCGCGCCAGCCCTGCATTTGTCCCATAATCTTCTCTAATACAGGCCCACCCTTTCCGAACCAACTCGGCATCCGTCCCGTAGTCCACTTTATTCCCTTTCCGCCTTTTTGCAATCCAGCCCCGCTTCCGTTCCGTAATCCAATCTACTTGAGTCCCACTCTTTCCGATATAGTCCCGCAGCCGCCCGCTCCACTCCACTCCCATACCGTAATTCAATCTACTCCTATCGCGCCTTTATAGCTATAGTCCCGCATCTGTCCTGTAATCCACTCTACTTTAGTCCCGCCCTTTCATGGTACTTTTATAGTATTGTTTAGCACAAAACCATAGTTTTTATCTATGTGAAACTAAAAACATTAGGGATTAGACCGACTTCAAAATTAGTAAAATACGCATTTCGAGTCAACCTCGCGCATTGAGGGTTCCGTACCACCACAAAATACAACCAGTTATTATTCATGTTTTAACGCCTTCCAAAATAGTCGAAGTAATTGCAACGCAGTCACATATTTAATTCTTTGCTACAGTAACGCTCGATTATAACTTGGTAATGAATAAAAATTTGTCACTGACTCGCACTTGGCCATTATTTATTATTTGTTGTTATACTTTAGAGGGTACTATAATTGTGCCAAGGTTGACGCCTGTACGTATTACCGTTTTTACACTAGAGCTAAGTAATACAAATAAACATAAAAAAATACGTTTGTTGCATGGGGATTGGAGACCCCCTTTCGTTTTAACTTTTTGACTTTATTATTATTACATTTCTTAGTTGATCCGCCGTAACGTTACATATTCTTTGAACATTTCAACTGGCTATCTATTACGGTTCGAAAAAAGGTAGGGCAGATAGACAGACAGCGTTAGTAATAGGGTCCCGTTTTCACCCTTTGGGTACGGAACCCTAAAACCCACGTAACTGAGAACCTTTTTTAAAGTAAATAATTAAATACCTGTGACACCGCTCCACCGCAGCACAGCATTGTTAAAAGTAGTCTGGAAGAGGTCGCTCATACCGATAAGGCCGTTTTTTGTTCTCATATTTAATGTAATCTTCTTGTATTTTTTTTAATGGTGTTTATAATGAGTTATTTTATTATATTACCTACTTATTATGTGCAGTATGAAGGCGCTGCGCGGATTATTATGGTCGCGTTATTTTAATTTTACATTAACTCATGAACTATGCGACTAAACCACAAACTGTAAACGGCAAACCAATAACCGGTTATTATCGTTATTGTGGTTTTCTTATAAAAGTTAGATATATGCTATCGCGGATATTGTCCTGTCTTAGAACTGTCAAACACGCAAAGTCAAAATTGTAAATCTTATTTTTTTACACCTTGGGTTACATTATTGGAGTTTTAGTAAGGATCCCTAGTTTTTTTTGAAAATATAATATAGCCTATGTTAACCGGGGATAGTGTAGCTTCCCAAAAGTGAAGGAATTTTTCAAATCGGTTCAGTAGTTTCGAAGCCTATTCAATGCAAACAAACAAACAAACAAACAATCAAATCTTTAGTCTTTATAATATTAGTATAGATAAATATAATATATATATGTATAATATTAAATATTATTATTAGTGTAGATATATTACCTACTTATATGTTTATAAATAGGCAGCTATGGGGATGGGGACATAAATGAAAACTTTAAACTCAGTGTAGCGCAACACGTCATCAAAGAGAACACAATAGGGACACATATCACATTAGTCTTTGATACATAATAAAAGACATTAGTATGTCGGTGAAGCGAACCCATAAGTTTTGCCCCTACCGAAAATCGCTCAAACCTAAAGAACTAAAGGCTAAAGAAGTTTCCCTTCAAAAGTTCTGGCATTATATCAAATATCTGCCCAAGTCTTTTACAAATTTCAAGTCGATAGCGTTTATAGTTAGAAAGTACAAATACAGATAAGACACCGGAGCCTCACGGACTCACGATAAGGGTTCATTTTTATCATAGCACAGAATCCTAAAAATACTCTTGAACGAAAAAATACGATCAAAAGATCATTAAAAACTTTTCAACAACTTGCTTTGAAATGAAATGCTCGTAAAATCATTTTTAAACTTCAGAAAGAAATTAACGTGTAGTCGTCACGTCGTCGTCTCGTCTCGGTGATTTAAACTTGATAGGACACCTAACTTGAAGATTTGCGAGTTTTCAATACTTTTCACCACCGTTGAAATCGTACACCATCATAGGAACACTTAAAAAAAAAGTTGTTCCTTCATTGCTACTTCCTAATATTATTTTTATTTTGTCAAGCAGTGGTTTTGTTGTAGACTATGATGGATACTAACAGGTACTAACATTATGAATTCGTTTACAAGTATCAATAATGATATTTAGTCAAAACGTACGCTGTAGTCGCTCACGGTGTCCAGAGGTCTTGGTTCTGCGCTGAGCTTGACATTTTATTGATTTGATGAATGGAAGTTAGTGGTGGTTAAAATACATATTGGTAACTAAGTCAAAGGGGGTTGCTGTCGCTACCAAGCACATTTAACGCAGGACAAACCGCGGGATGCAGCTCGTTTATCATAATTATTCTTAATTCATATACTTAATTTCATAAACTTTGTATTGCTATTTTATAATTTTTACATCTGACATTATATTGGTCGTATGAATAAATGAGTATGAGTATAAATTCACGTTACGTAACATCACGTCTGAACCTAGACGAATTGCGAAATACGTATGATCCAAAAATACAAAGGTCCAGTATTAAACTTTTTTTCAAAAAAGAAATTTGTTAGCTTTGCCGTCGTCGGGGGAAAAATAAACCTAAAGATAAATTAAAACTGTGCAAACAAGAGGAAAAAAATCATTGTTTCTACGCAAAGAGTATCAGAAATTAAATTATGCGGCCTTGGCATTTAACAGCCTTTTCTTGAATGAAACGCGATACAGAATCAGGCTAATAGCTACTTTATTTGCGAAATACCGAAATAAAACGGCTGCTCGAATCTGGTGTTTAATGAAACTAGACTCTCCTGTTCAGCTTTTCGTATTTTATTCGCATATTGAGATAGTAATGCCAGTGAGTCACGATCAAGACTTGCTCGAAACGTGTGGGCGTCGGGAGGTTGCAAGCCCATTAATCATACTACGGGTGCTTTATTGCTTCAATGGGGTGCTGATATAGGGTCATGTTCAATGTAGCTCAATGGAGCAAACTTGAGCTCGCACCTCGCACCGATCGTGCCGCTTCACGCCGCGCTCTGCCGATGCGTGGTTATTGGGCTTCGTGGTTCCTGGTCACTTTCATAAAGCGCATCTTAACTCCGTAAGACGACTGGAACATAAAACGTATTTTTATGACCTTTAATCTTTCAACCGATTGATTTGAAATTTGTGGCATACTTATGTAAGTTCGGTGACAATGCAATGTTATAGTACCATCGATATAGTCTGATGATGGAGACAGAAGGTGGCCATAGGAACGCCTATAAACGAAATGACGTAACCCCGTCAAGTTTGGGTTCGTTGGAATTGTCTTTCCAAACACCAGGGTCCTGATGATGGATCCAGAGGGTGGCCATATCTATCTTCTTGATATGGGTTTCAAATTAAAGGATTTGTAAACTGTTGACTGTATTAAAAAAATACGGTCGAATTGATAACCTCCTCCTTTCGTCGGTTAAAAATACAGTTGAATGTTTCAATTTCTAGGTCTATTATGTTTTGATTGTATGGTACGTTTTTTAACCGTCCAATCTGTAATCTTTTTGTAATAATTACATCGTTTTGACCAGTGTCGAAGTAACTTCAAGTTGAATTAAATTTCCCAAGCATGGCCTTGTGTTATTTTTATAACAAACTGGTGACCAAATCAATATTTTATCTAGTCTGTTAAAGTTTTGTAACAGAAATAAATCTTAATTCATGAATGGTAAAAACAATGTTATAATTAGGTACAACGCGGTAGAGTAATGATACCAGTGGCCTTACGGCTAACTCTTTTTGCGGGTTCGAATTAGCGCTGAAACAGCGCTGTTCGGAAAATCACGCGAACGTGAATACGGTTTGCAGTCGCGCAACTTTTCTCATTACCTAAACAGAATCACTTAAAACATGTAACCGTAAGGCCCCTTGCTCTAGTTTGTAAAAGGTCGCATTATTGACGCAATAATAAATAAATTATATTTTCTATATGTCAATCAAAACAACATTATCTTAGTTCGCACTAGAGAAAAATAAAATAAACCAGCTTTTCGTATTCTTCTCAGCAAACCCTTTCATTTGATACCCATATCATGGAGGTGCATAAAAAATAACTGGTCCGCTATCTTTGGGAGTGCGCCATATTTGATTTTGAATGACGTCATTTTACTAACCTTGCATATTGTCATCCAAACTAAACGTGTATGCAGAATTTCTGCTCAATCGGTTGGGTATAACTGGTCTAAAATTCAGTTGCAAGATTTGACCTACACATGCCAACGAACATACAAACAGGGCAAGCTAAATAAAAGCTTGTAAAAATACATCAACACACTTTCGGCAAAAACACGGTTGTTACATAGTAAACGGCGTTTATGTCAAGTATGCCGGAGATGGGTAGTATCCGAATGACCATCGATCGGTCGCCGTACATAGCATTAAATTATGTATCTTCCGTACGGCTACTTAGGGATATTTATACCAGCTTGGGATATTTATACCAGGTTTCTTGAACGGCAACATGCCTACGATATAAACAGTAATCGTTATTTCAATACCCGTTTCTATATCGGAACTGTCTATTTTATGTTTTTTTTTATTGAATTGAGCTACAATTACTAACTAACTAGTCCACTTTACAATTTTTGAGTCAATGGGTTCATATTATATGTTTGTAATGTTTGGATTCAGATATCTTTTTTTATTTAGCCATTATTAAAAAACTATATTTCTAGTTAGCCATTGTTATATATAATAACATTTTGAAATAGTCGATATTATCAAGTGTTAGATGATAATAATATCTTTAAACAGGTCATAGTCATAGTCAAAATAAGTCGCAGTCAAGTCCAAGCCACGCCCTTGTTAAGTGGTGGAAATTTTACTAGAAGCTTCTAATATTTGAAGACAACACGAAAATATGTTTAACTGGATTATTGGCAATAAATATTCGTATGGTTGTTAACACAAAAGTATTACTTAAGGCTATATAATATTATAATTTATTTACACGAAAAATATTTTAAACAAAGATATTTAAAACCTAAAACGATTACTATAAAAAATGTAAATTAAAAAAACAACTAATTAAAACCTAACTATCATTCTATTAAACCGTTACCAGTGGGAACTGTTCCCAAAATACTGGCCCCATTACCACGTTGTATATATGTACCAGGCTATATTGTTTGCTCATATGGCATAAAAATACACATGAACACAGGAAAAACACAAGTTTGGGTAAAACACTGTTTTAAACTATCACGGTTGTTCACTAAAGTTATATGATTATTTACGGGATATTTACCGTGGTAAGGTTGTGGAATGAGCTCCCGATATTTCGGCGCAGTTACATGCACCATGTTCACGGGAAGACTGAAGAATGCGGGTGGTTGGAGAACAGTTAAAAAGTTAGGTGCAGACATAACGATCTACCCTCTTTCTTAGTCTTTTGCTACGGTTATCACTGGAACTCGAACTCGAACCTAAGTCCCGACAAATAATCATATAAGTTTGGGTAAGTAATAAAATGCCGCGACATGATTTTTTTCATTTAGACGACAACTCTTTTGTAACGTTATAACCTTACAAGCTGCGCCCCGCGGTTTCACCCGCGTAATGATGAAAAATAGTGATGATGATGAAAAGTAGCCTATGTCACTGTCTGGCTCTTGAACTATACCCATGCTAAAAATCAGGTCGATCCGTTGTTCCGTTGCAGCGTGAAAGAGGAACAAACATACATCCATACATACATACAAACTTTCGCGCTTAAAATATTCGGACGATTATACGATTTTACTACAGTATCAATAAAAATAGTTTTTGACTGACCAGCAGTAACAATAGACTAAATAAAATACTGACCACATATATGATAATTTAATTGCGTACGCTGTAACAAAGGAACTATTGGTATGATCATTAATGTTTTAGCTGTAGATAAAGTATAATAAACATAATCTATTTACTTAGGCTATGTAGGCTTTTGGTAAAACTCAGTCGCACAGCGGGCAATGGAGAGAGCTATGCTCGGAATTTCTTTGAACGATAAAATCAGGAATATTTGCCGAAGAACCACAGTTTAAGTGGCAATGGGTAAGCTACATCTCTCGATGAACCAATAAAAGATGGGGGAAAAGGTTCTTGAGTGGGGACCACGAACCGGAAGACGCAGCGTAGGTATAGGTAGTCCCCCGACTAAATGGAACGACAACATTGTGTGAGTCGCAGGCATCCAGTTGATGCAGATGGTAAGCTATCGTTCAGTGTGGCGTTCTAAGGGGGAGGCCTATGTTTAGCAGTGGACATCTTCCGGCTGATGATGATGATATATTTAGGTACGAGTACAAAATACCACTCAATAAATAAATCACGAAACCTTGAAGCTGACATTTTACATTTATGGGCACATACGTTTGTGCTACGTGATACTTCTGGTCGCAGTTATATGACATACCCGGGTCCATTTATATCTTCAATAATGTGAAAATGTGCAAGCGAGAGAATTGCAGACGGGACGAGACGCTTATGGCCTGCTTAGGTCTTTTGAGCGATTGGGTTCACATTGTTGAGGTTTTGGCTTATAGATCTTTGGACATGTGGCAGATGTGTCCACTTGTCTATCCAAATTCCACTGTGGACTGCCAAGCTTTTGCCAAGATTGTTGAAGCGCCGTATTGAGTTTCTAATCCATTCGGCTAGTTTTACTCTGAGAATACTGCGCTGCATGGATCGCTGGATTTGGACCTTTCGGGTTCGGTCAAAGACTAAGTCTAGACACCATAGGCAAAGAATACGTGTATATATGTATGTGTATGTATATATGTATATCAGTCTCTGGCAGCCATATCACAAGTTTTGCTTAGTTTGGAGCTAGATGACCGTGTGTGCAAAAATGATATGAAATATTTATTTTATTTATTTATTTTATATTTATGAGCTTATACCTTTTCCAGGCGCGTTCGGTCGCGCCTGGAAAGGGTTTATTTGGCCGTGATAAAGGAGGTTGAAATCAAAGACTTTTATGATCTGTGGTTGAGATATTACATGCGTATTAAATTACGGGCAACAGCTAACAATTAACATTTATTTTGCTTGAACATTTTATTTCAGGCGTTTACGAGTTCTTAATTTCGGGTTATATTTTCTAATACGTGTACTAAAACGTGTGCTAATTTAGTCATTTAGTTTTATGTTTTTGATGAAATAACCATGCATTGTTTAACTTTACGTTCAAGTTTGATCGCTTGGGAGTAATTATTCCCCTAGTTAATAGAATACATATTTTTTTCTCTTAGCATCAATATTTTTTAATGTTATATCAGTACCTTCTATTGAATGAAACGGAAAAGACTTCTAAAATAAGTGAGTCAAGGAGCAAGCCTAAGTACGATGCAAATAATCCATATATCCATAATCCATTTTTGATATGTTTAATGGACACAATATATGCCACTTTTGTTTGAAATAAATTTTATGTAAGTATTGTACCTTTAATATCTAAAACTTACGTTTTAATATTTATACGTTATAGATGGTTAAGTACTTGAGCTGACAGTGCAGTGAGTCGGCGCTGTGTGAGGTTCGATGCCAAGAGTTGAAGATGCCAAACAAAAGGCAATATGCGGTGGCACCGTCGTTCCCCCTATTCCGCTGTCAAACTCTCGCACCGGAAGTTGTTTCCATACCATGTAGCTCATTTTACACCCAGAGGGCTCTCTGGACTGTGTCAATTTAGTGCAGAATTCTCAGACAACTGTTCGCAAAAAATCACACAGTCACTAAATACAGTAAGTATTTTTTTTCTAACAGGTCTTAATGTTGAAGACTTCAGACCGGCTACTCAATAATTTATTACAACATTATGAGATTCACATACGAATCTTAGGTAGCGTATTGACCCTGATTAAGTATTGCACTGTGCGGAGCGGATCGATTTATTCCATAATTGATTTGTCTCTAAAATAATCATTTAGGCTATAGTTACATTTCTTGAGTAGTATGTCTTTTAGGATTTTGGAATTAATTAATTTTTTATCTGTAGGTATTATTTATTTTAATCTTCTAAAATTCTAAAAATGAATCCCTAATATCCAGGGGTTGGGCAACTTTTAGCCACTTTGGCGGGCCATAATTCACAAAAAGTACATTTGATAAAAAAGTGATGTATCAAACCTTACCTTCATTGTACAAGACCTATTAAATGATATCATACACAAGGCAAGGGTGCAGCGAAAAAAATATTTTCATCCCCTTATCACATGTACCAGAGCCACCCCAAAAACGCAATATTATATTTTTTTTATAATTGAGATCTAAAACTCATAAACTCTAATTGTGCAAATTGTCATCAACTTGCTTTAATAAATATAGAAGTTAGAAGGTTCTAATAAAATTCGGACGGAGGGACAGACGGACAGACGGAAAGACGGAAAGACGGATAGACGGATAGACGGACAGACGGACAGACGGACAGACTGACAGACGGACAGACAGACAGACAGACGGTAGGGCAGAATGAATTTATAAGGGTTCCTTGTAGGACTACGGATTATGCACTATGCACTATTAGCATATGGTTACCCAATACATTCAGTCGCATTATACATTGTACTTTTATGGCTTACTAAAAATTGACTTCGAACATTATTATTATGGATATTCATACTTTAACTGATCAATGTATAAATTACTGCAGGAGATAAAACATTAGGCATAAATACTACTTTCGCCATTTCGTATAATGCACTTCGAAATGCATTGACATTTTAAAAGCAACAAGGCGTGAAATCTCGGAATAGCAAGTTGCGTTAAGATTTTATTTTAAACTGGAACGCGTTGAGTGTAAAATATTCGTTGTCTTTTTGTCCGAGTTGAATACAGTGTCGGCCGTCGTTTTCACTTTCCGTGTCTGGTAAGTGTAGGGCTGCGGAAGGAGGGCAGCGCTCAGCCCCAGCTCGGCACCAGCGTCGACCGCAATTTATGCTCGGCACGGAGACCTGGCCGTACGCCAGCGCTCCGAAGCACTCGTTAGCCTCACAAGCAGCCCACTATTCTAATCGTTTGTCGTCTTTCAAATACCATTTAATTCTCATTGCTTCCAAAACTGTACAGAAAGTCAGTTTACGATGTTTTTATTTCGATTATTTTGACGTTTTGATTATCTGCAGTTATTATCAAAGAACCAGAATCACCGACATAGCTATTAAAATTTGCAAGTTGAAGTGGCAATGGGCTGGGCAGGCCACATCGCTCTAAATAACCGATGGGGAAGAAAAGGACGTCTTCTGCCTGATGACGATGATGATGACTTGTATTATCTGTGTTTTGCAGGGAAAACACTTTTCTTCCCTCCTTTCATCTCTCACGCTCGATAGCTTGTGTTCCAGCTGCTGCAGTGGTAATAGAGCGCATCCCACCAACTCTCTTGGGGCCTTCTAGCGTTTTAATGTTAGCCATATTGTGGTAGCCCAAGCCCATAGATATTAGAACATAAGGCAGATGAATTTAGCCCAAATCAATGACTTATTTTTGTGCCGTTTCCATGACATGACTATGTCCAACTCCTAGGCTTGATTTAGGTCTTGGATAATCGAGCTAAGGTCTAGGGCTGTGAAAGCAAGGCAAACAGGAGATTAGCTAACCTCCTTTCGTTACCGACAATGTTCTTGTTCTCCCAACTAGTCGCCAACGTTCTATAGGCCTGTTCTAAAGTGGCTGTGAATAACTTAGAAGATAGTTGGTCTCCGTGCTTGACACCTCGTTTTATAGGGAGCTCTGGTCCGGTGGTGTGTAGTTTTGTGGCCACTGTAATATCGTGATAAATATGTAGGTAACTAGTATGTTTTGTATGTGTCAGCATGTCTCTGTGTGCCTGTGTGTTTGTGTGTCTGTCTGTGGCATCGTAGTTCCCATACGGTGGTGCCGAAAATGATTTATTTATTTTTTGTTTGAAAAATTACTTGATCTGAGTGTGTTCTTGTTAGCTATGATTAAAGAAAATCTGATCAGCCGTTTGAAAAAAAAAATATTGATACTTGGTTTTGTTAATAAATTTATGGACTGTGGGTGGTCGGTTGTCGAGAGGTCTGTCTCGTCCGAAACATGCTTGCTCAGCCAGTTTGTAGTCTTGTAATTTAATTTTAATCACATCGTTTCATGTAAAATTTAATATACTTGTACTATTTTAGCCAGTAATATAATGATATGCTGTAACAATACGAAACAAGGGACTGGGAATAATCTCCGTAATGTAGGTTGAATTTTGTAAGGAATTTAGTACTAATATTAATGAATAAATCAATCTACGTCGTCTTAATAGGTGGATGTTTTGAATTATTAAGGAATATTAAGTGAGTGAAATGTATACAGGTCGTCCTATGGGATTATCAGGCTGACCCTCGTCAGTGCGCTGGCACGCCGTGGCGCGACATATTGAGCCATATTATCTCAGTCAAGCGACCATGTAAATACAGTTATAAATCTGCTCATGTCAGTAGTCGACGAAAACATTATCCTCGTAGAAAAACACTTAACTTTGTATCTCGCTCGACCCTCAAGTACTCTCGGTAAAAATAACTTAGTCAGGCAAATACATTCAGCATTTACAGCTTGCCGGTAAATTAGCATGTTTGGTTAAACTGAGGCCGGGTTTGTCGAGTGGTCATGCATAGCTCGAGGCCTTTAATTGAACAGATCGCGGCGATTTTAGCCCATTTTGGTAGCGCTTAATTGGGGTTTCAGGTCTAATCGTCGATCACCAGATACGTTCATGGCTCACTGTATACTAAAAATAAACTTTATGGATGCGTGCGTGAGAAGGTTTCGAATAACCCGAATAGTACAGAATGAGGTCATTTCCCTTTCGAAGCTATTCTTATTTTTTATTTTTACTTTGCAACTGGGTTATCGTATACTTATATTTACTTTCTTGTGTAAACAACTTTAAAAGTGATATTAATGTCGCCTTTGTAAAAATAAGCAATGTTTCTACGTTCTCATTTGTGGAATGTAGCTTTGATTTGTGTATTTTCTTCGCTCGACTTTTATAAAACGCATAAATATCTTTGTTATAGATAAGCTCAGGTCTGATATTTTCAATGATAAGGCAACAGCTAAAAACATTATACACGAAATTATAGTTGTTTACATTTTTGGTACTGTATAAGAAAAAATTTATTAAAAAAAATAAAAAAAATATTAAGGGTAGCAATTTTTGATTTCAGTTCCTAAGACATATGTAAACTTTAGTAATACCTACCTGAAGTAAAGTGTCTATTAAAATTTTACTTTTTAACCTCATTTATATTAGTTTTGGTATATAATAGTAATACTTATACTAATGGACGTAACTATGCTGTTTACTCTATCTCCAAACTTACATTGTCCGAAAAGCAAAACGACCGACGCGACGAAAATAAAGTTGTTCCTTATTTTTATGGTTGTGTACCTGAAAGTTATGGATTTTCCCTTGTCTTATATCGACGGCCTTATAGTACCGCTGTCGGAAATCGTATTTTACAACTATGTTTGAAGAGCCATCTACGCGTCACATGAAATAGGTAAGATATTAAGTCACAAAGGGTACAGTTAAACTGAAAATGTAGGGTTATTTAGTAGTTAATTTTTCTATACGCTTACCTAGTAATTATGCTATACATGGATTTATTTATATATATGTAGGTCTACTTAATTGGGCAAGCTTGAAGTTTTTATAATAGTATATTCATTGTGATCGTCATTTTGTGTAACGGCATCTATATGGGTATAATCTTGAAGTTTGACAGGATGCGGTGGAAGTGGTGGATCAAAGTGCAGTGTATTTATGTTCTGCAGACAGTATGGATATGCAGAGTAAAAAATAATAAATTCAAAAGGCATGTTATAGGCCAAAAACCTACGCAATGGAGAAAATTCTGTTGGAAAAGGCTAAGCTTTTAATATAGCTTTAGTCAAATTTACTTCCATACATTTCATTTAAGAGCGCATTTAGATAAAATTTTACAACGACAAGTTACTAACTAAAATTTCAGATGCTTGTTCGGAGCTTTGTTACAAAATTGCATTCTATACTCTTGTTTACATAAACTTCTTTACTAGTTTTTGAACGGTAAGATGTTTCTAAGTTCCAATACCTACATACCAGCAGAGCATTAATGTAACTTTTTTTATGGAATATACTAAACTGACTTTTATGTACGCGTTTTGTTGAATTCATTTATTTTATATATTTTAATGAAATTTTTTTTGATGACATACTTAATTTTTTAATATTTTTTTTGACATTTTATAAACCTATTATGCCATGTGTGACCTTAATTGTAGTTATTAGATATTAGCTACTGTCTCGCTGTATATGGATCTTTACCTGAATTAAATTAATTTGTATTTAACAAGGACGTCACACTATGAAATTTGATACAGAGGACAAAAAACTCTTAAAAACTAGTGTAACAACAGTGTTTTCCATTGCTAGCAATTTCAAACTATATGCAGTTATTAGGCTTGTGCAATTTATCCATAGTATAGTAAATATAACAGTATTTATATTACCATAGATGAATTTCGTCTATGATATTACTAACCAGTAGTTTGTCTAATTTAGCACGTTTTCTTGACCAAAAATTGTCCACACAATAAGAAGAGGCAGAGAGACTTGTATGTTTCCGTGTGCTACATTTACGGTGCTTACGCTGCACTTGATGTCCTGTTTGTATGGTGTGAAATGTGTAGAGGAGAATGGGGGAAAGCACCTGCGCAAGATGCACCCGCGTGCAGCCACCGCGCCAGCCAGTCTGGCGCCGCCCGCGCCTCCCCTTCCCCACGACACCCCACTACACCACTCCCACGCCCGCGTTTGTTTTCAACTTTGATTGATAATTTGTTATTGGAGTGCGTATAACGTTTCAAAAACATTACTACTACGGTTGATGTAGGTGATTGTCCCAGAGTTCTCTGAAGAGAAAGATAATACTGTTTTTAAAATATCGTAACTGTACTATATATATTATAGATTTTGTACCAGTTTGCTTGCATTATTTGAGTGGGCTGGTTTTAAAAACGACGGCATCCTGTAGTACTATTTTTGAACATGGTATTTAATAATGTTATTAAATTAAAGAACCCAATTTGATGAAAATTGGAAATAAAAGTAATTCGCGGCAAATTTTTGTTTCCTTTAAAATGTTGTAGGGAGGCGAATGTATATACTTATGTAGTATATTAGAATTTACAAACAAAAAATATTTTCCAGATGGCTACGGTTTGGTGTCATGTTGTCGTGTACTAGGTTATGGCCATGACTAATAATACAAGCCAGGGCCATGTGGTTTTTTTTGTATCGAAATTTGGTTACTAAAGTCTTTTTCAAATAGCATGGCACTTGACAACCACCAAACCAGTTTTTAACCGACTTCAAAAAGGAGGAGGTTATCAATTAGACTGTTTTTTTTGTTTTTTTTTCACCACTAGCTTTCATAGTAGCGCTTAGCTCTATGTTTTCGCCGCAAAATGTAAATCTTTAATTTAGTTCTGTGACGTTACATTAAATATTTACGAATCACGTTCGTTACATTCTACCGTACTGTCAAACCACCTGTCAAGTGCCATGCGATTTGAAAAGGACTATATAGTTACCATTTCGATGAAATGGAAAATGACCCCAAAATGTACATTTTTACGTGAATATTTATTCAATGTATTGTTAAAAGTACTATAGAAGCCTTAGCAGGAACTAAGCATTTATGGACTCACATATGCTGGCCTCAGCTACGCCTTGGCCAATATTTTAACATTCTTCGGGAAATGCATCTGTTACTTGCTCAATAATGTATATAATATAATACGGTAGGTCAATAGTAATTTATGATATATACAGGCTGATGATGTTAGAGGCTTATTCCTTTATGGGCGTGATTACTCAGAAACCTTAATATACTACGAATATACTACGAAAATAAAAAAAAATACCCCATTTTTGATTTAAAACCTGTGATTAAAAAAAAAAAAGTGCTTACACATTTCTAAGTCTAATAAATCTTTTAAGCTTTATTAGAGAGAGGGGTGCTTTTTTGTTAATCAAGAGAACGTTTACTAGTTAATATAGAGAACGTTTTGTCTATTTATAAACACTATACCAAAATGTAGATTCTGAACAAAACGTATATTTTTCTCAAAAATGAAAAGAATTTCAAAAACACGTCTAATTCAGTGGCTTATTTGTATTTTTAGATCTTTTTTATTCTACATTATGTATATAAATCCAAAAGGATACAAATCGAGAGTGAAGATGCATGTTATAATAACATTATAACGTTGGTAGCGATAACGTAGCGACAAATGTCTCTGGTATGTCACGCGCAGGCATTTCAATGAAATATTGTTGATGTCGTAGACGTCTACGAGAGTTCACGCTACGAGCTCTCTAGGCGTTCCGTGTAGCTAATCGTTAAATCTGCTATGCTCGGTTACGCTTTGAAAAAGCAAGCTTATTCCGAAATGCTTCTAGATGTTTATGCCCACGAAGTTCAAAGAATTAGCATATATTTGACTAGGTTTTTTGGATACACAAACTTTTTATGTTAATAAATGAGGCTTAAAATATACACTGATAATATTATTTACTGCAATGCCAATCAATTTAAATAAAATTAATTCTAATAACTTATTTGGCAAAAAATTACTTATTTAGAATCCTAAATTTGTTAATATGTACATTATTAGTAAAACTATTTTTTTTCTATACTAATATTATAAAGAGGAAAAATTTGATTGTTTGTTTGTTTGTTTGTTTGCATTGAATAGGCTCCGAAACTACTAAACCGATTTGAAAAATTCTTTCACTGTTGGGAAGCTACTCTATCCCCGGGTGACATAGGCTATAATCTATACCCGTGCGAAGCTGGGGCGGACCACTAGTTATATATAAAGACGAAAGATTTGATTGTTTGTTTGCATTGAATAGGCTCCGAAACTACTGAACCGATTTGAAAAATTCTTTCACTGTTGTGAATCTACACTATCCCCGGGAAACATAGGCCATATTCTATTTTCAAAAAAATAGGGATCCTTACTAAAATTCCTATAATGTAACCCAAAGTGTAAAAAAATAAGATTAGCACCCGTGTGAAGCCGGGATGCGTTGCTAGTGTGCAATAAAGTATTTAATAAACAATTAACCTACCTTTGTACTTGTAGAACACAATAACCCTTTTTCAGGTTCCGTACACAAAGGGTAAAAACGGGACCCTATTACTAAGCCTACAATGTCTGTCTGTCTGTCCGTCTGTCCTACCTATTAACGGCTTAATCTTTCGAACCGTAATAGATAGCCAGTTGAAATTTTCACAGAATATGTAACGTTACGGCGGATTATCTAACAAATAATAAAAAAGCCAAAAAAGTGAAAATGGGGGTCAACAACAAACGTATTTTTCAACGTATTTTTGTATTAACTTTAATGTAAAAACGATAATAAGTACAAGCGTCAAACTTGGCACGGTTGTAGTATACACTCTAACGTATAACAGCAAATAATAAATAATGGCCAAGTGCGAGTCGGTGATAAATTTCTGTTCATTACCAAGTTATAATTGTGTTATATTCGAGCACCTGTAGCAAACTGCGTAGCAATTACTCCGACAAATTTTGGAAGGCGTTATATTTATAACTGGTAATTCGGTTACTTGGACAACCTTAATTGTGATTTGTGGTGGTACGGAACCCTCAGTGCGCGAGCACGACTCGCACTTGGCCGGTTTATTCCTGAATAGTACCATTCTATAGGTGTCTCATTAGTAGCTGGATAAATCAATCATAAGGTGGCTCGCATAAAAAGCATAATGTGTTTATAATCTATTATGTTAGAGAATAGCTCAGTTGCAATTTTTTATTGACCGAGCGAAGATATGTCTCAGTTAGTAATGGGACAAGTCAGAGTTTCTATGTATGGTTGTATATTTTGTTTGACGATAACTTGCATATCCTTGATCCGATCTACATGAATGTAGGTTCTTATCATTAAAAAAATTACCGACTTTAAAAAAGGAGGAAGGTCTCAATTCAACTGTGTTTTTTTAATGTATGTTTGTTACGCGATTACTCCGCCAATTATATAATTCATTCAATCAGTTCATAATTATGAACTGATTGTGATGATTATTTTTGTTTTGTAGGTCATACTTCAGAGGTGGTCCCATCTAAATCAAAATTGATAGCAAAAGTTTTGATGAGGACTCAGGATGTACTATTAATACCAAACTTGTATCATGCTTGACTTATTTATTACAAGCTTTTAATAACTTGCAAAATGTGTATGTTAGTTTATTTGTTTAGGCTAAATCCGGCAAGCTGAATTAGAACCACTTCCTCTTATGCTATGGAGTTGAATTTTTACATGTTGGTTTAGTTCCGATGACAATGCATTTTTATGGTAAGCATGACCTCAATCGACATCCAGGATTAGCTCCAGATGAAATAACTCTAAAGCAGTCAACAGCACAGACACGAAATTTTGTGTAAGTGTTTTATTCTGATAGCTAGTTTTGAGTTTTACCATGACATGGCTACTGGACTCAAGGTTGGTTCCTAACGACGGAACTCCTCAACGGTTAACAGCACAGAGACGAAAACCTTGTTTAAAAAAATACTTTTTTAATGTTAATAATTTTTTACTAGCAAAACAGAGCTTGTCGTTAACATCAGAATAGATATAGGAAGCTAGTTTAAACTGGCGTGTTCCGGTAATTCACGCACAGGTTGCGTTCAATCCAGTAGAAAATTGAGTGAAGGTGTGTGTGGGTGGAAGGTAGAAGCTAAGCTCCAACGACCCTCATAGTTTAAGAGCAACTACGTCAAAACCATTTTTAGATAACAACTTAGAATAACTATATAATATAAGGATAACAAATAATTTGTTTAAAAAAGATTTCTTAGTTTGTTTTCGGGAATTTGTGATAAAATTTTGATAAAAGACAAGATGACTGATAAGTAAGTGGTCTTTTTATTTTTTATTTATTTATTTAAAACATATAGTACGTTACATTTCAAGTTAGTAAGTTGTCTTAAAATCTATGTTAGATTTATCCAGACAACGGGTTCTTGGTAAGGTATTTTCTAAAATCTAATATCCTACATTGCATAAAATGAAGCACGCGAACACACCAGACTGCTGTTGTATGTTCGATACAATACAAACAAAAACTAATAAAAATATATATAAAAAGCTAACAACCTACCATGTTCTGACAAATAAATATTTTGAATTTGAATTTTAATACAATGATGTCGTACACTTATTATTATATATACTTATGGCTAACTACGGCTAATATCCCGTTAATAATCATGTAAGTATTAATTTGTTTTTTCATCATTTTTCAATACACATCATTGCATAAGAGTCTGATGATAAAGCCTTAAGGAAGCCTTTCCAACTTTGTAATGGCAAATGGTAGACCTGTCTAATTTGTGCTTGACACAAACTTGTCAACAACAACAATTATCACTTTTACAAGCTTTTACTTAACTTGGCCTGGGGCCTTACGGCTAACTCTTACCGCGGGCTCGAATTAGCGCTGAAACAGCGCAGTTCGGAAAATCACGTGAATGTGAACCTTAACGCGCTAAGATACGTTTTGCTATCGCGCAACTTTTCTCATCACCTAAACAGAATCGCTTAAAGTAGGTAGCCGTTAGGCCCCCGTTAGTATGTATGTGTGGGACAAATCCGGCAACTAAATTTTAGACCAGTTATCCTCAACCGGTTGAGCTGAAATTTTGCATACACGTTTAGTTTGGATGACAATTAATGCATGGTTAGCAAAATGACGTTACTAAAAATCAAATATGGCGGACTCCCAAAGACGGTGGAACAATACTTTTTTATGCGCCTCCATGATATGGATATTAAATGAAATGGTTTGCTGAGAAGAATACGAAAAGCTTGTATTTATAACGCTTTTATGTTAATTATTTTTATTCTTACACTAGATGGCAAGCAAAACATCATTTCGCTCTTAATTTATTCATTATTTAAATACCAATAATAACGAATTTTAGTTCTTGTTTTGTTTAATGTTCTGTATTCCTGGGTATCCGTTCGCGGTTGGTTTTGGACGAGAAATAAAGGGACTCCGGTCATTAGCAGCGATTTCTTTTTGTATCTTTTTGGAAGGTTTACGAGTATTGATTGACCTTGTGATCGCAATCCTACTTCGCATACACGAATAAATGCAAAAATGTGTCAGTTGTTTGCTAAAATGTTGTAGACATCTTGCAAAACGAATATCTTGTGTGTACACTTTTGTCGTTGCAGAAAGGTTGAATGAACTAATTATATGTATTTAACTATTTACTTTTTTTATAGCCAAGTGCCTTTATTTACTAAACAAAATACAGTTAGACAGACTGCCCATAGACCATTGAAGGTCTAAAGACAATCCAAATGCACAAGCCCACTACCAGTTGGCAGCGTACCCATCATGCTGGCGGCATTACCACGCTGAATGGCAATGCTTATGCGTTGAGCCAGAAAAATGCCAGCATTTTGGTCACGCGTCGTATTAACCATTAACTATTTACTACATTTTATTAACCGACTTCGAGAGGAGGTTATCAATTCGAATGTATGTTTTTTTTTTTTTTTGTATGTTCGTTACGTGATTACTCCGCCAATTTAGAATTGTTTTTGATGATTCTTTTTTTGGTTGGTAGGTCATATCTCATAGGTGGTCCCATATTATTTTTTTCATATTTGTTCAACTGTTTTTTTTAAATGATTATTAATTACCTACTTTATTTTAGCCCTAACCCTTCATGCTGGCCCAGTGAATATTGGTGATGTCACGTCTTTGAAGTTTTTCAGGTTCTTAGACATTTTTTTTTTAATTTATTGAAAACACATAGTACGTTACATTTCAAGTTAGTAAGTTGTCTTAAAATCTATGTTAGATTTATCCAGATAACTGGTTCTCGGTGAGGTATTTGTTAAATCTAATTACCTACATTGCACAAAATGAAGCGCGCGAACACACCAGACTGCTGCTGTTGTAGGCATAAGCGTATCGCGGAGTATAACCGGTTGTGAATCGTTTACAGAATACATATTAGTACAAACTCGTTAGCGCACCATGCAACGAATACAGGATGCTCCAGGTGATGTTTTATTGTGTTAAGTAATGCTGTTTTAATTTCCATTTGTTTTTTAATTTTACTGGGTTCCTGGTTGTTCTGCGATGGCATCGAAACTGCACATAATCTATTTGAGTATTAAATAAGATATTGATGAAGGGCCGAGGATCGAACCGGGTGCCGTCAGATTGAAAAGCGCCTGTGCTACTCGGACACCAATGCTCGCACCATCGCTTTTAAAATATTGATGTGAAATCTTGTAAAATGATACAACGTTATGCTATTATTGAACAAGCGAAGAGGAACCACAGATAGTACTGGAAAAAGTCGGCGTCTGTCTGATGTGTTGGTATATTTATTCGACGATAACTTACACACCGTCCCCGCGTCTACCAATCCTATGAATTATTTTAATAAAACAGTACATAAATACTATAATACTTTTTAGATATTTTTTTGCATACCTTTAAACCTATTTGAAAAGATCGGCGGTATTTCTATAAAACCTATTCTTATCAGTATAAGGTAAGAGTTTCTTCTAAGTTACCGGGCTAATTTGGAATAAATACTTGGCGTAATGCTTTATGCCATTAAGCTTTGCGCAAGCAAAATTTATATGTAATAATATTGGTTCACTGTCGTAATTTAACTTCAAGCTTAAGTCCAACTTTTATTGGAAAACTACCTAGCAGGAAAGTTTTCTCATATCACAGGCAAATGGAAACGATAAAGATACGGCTCAACTTACATTCATTGTCAGTATCATTAAAGATCTTGAAAATCTTCGTAAAGCACAAGGTGGTAACGTTTGTGTTCATAAACTAAACAATTACGCTAAGGACTGAATTAGTTTTATAAAATTCATGTTTGAGATGACGTCAGGCACAATGACGTCAAACCTCGAATCTACTTTCATTGCCAAAATTGTGACTCATTTTTCTAGGAATTCGTTATTTACATTTACACTCCAGCGTAACGAAAATATTGTAAAATTGAGGAGACATTCGAATGACTCAGGGTGAACTAGAGGGAGTGAGTACGTACTTCGAGTATAAGGATATAAATAGTTTTACTTGAATTACTTACTTTTTGCTCTTTTGCGTCATGCATCTTTAACAGCTTAGGTACGTGGAGAACAAAATACTGTACGTGTATAATTAGAACCTAAACTTCGGTCAAAATATGATAAGTGCCTCGTTTTTATGTTCGAATAAAATAATCAACCATTACAAACTTAGTAATGACGACTCAAATGGCAGTGAAACGACAGAATTAACCTATTAAAGCAAACAATTAGAAAACCGCTAACTGGATTATACTCTCAGTAGTTAAGTTAATGCAAATAGAGTGAGACTGGGTTCTCCGATAGACACGTTTCATTGTGGTCTATACTATGCTAATATCCTTTAGAAATAACCGCAAATTTCATTTATGCAAAAAATATCTCCATAATGTGTATATTACAAGCTTTTATTCAACTTGCCTTGTTAGTTTGTGTCAAATCTAGCAACTGAATTTTAAAACAGTTATCCTCAACCGATTGAGCTGAATATTTGCATACACATTTAGTTTAGATGACAATGCATGGTTAGCTAAGTGACGTCATTCTAAATCCAATATGGCGGACCCCCAAAGATAACGGACCATTTTTTTATGCACCCCCTTCATATGAGTATCAAATTGAATGGTTTGCTGGAAAGAATACGAAAAATTAAATAACGCCACACTAAATCCAATAAAACAGACGCCTAAAAGTAGGTTTAAAAAAAAAAAAAAAAAATTTTTCATTGTGTTTGAGTCATCAGCTTGGCTATCGACTTTTAAAAATAGGTAATTTTGTTTGCGTCAGCTTATTAAACGTTATGCTACTAATAAAAGTAGTCTAGGTCATGTCAAAATTATAGGTAATAACACTAATTCTAGTCACATTAAAACATAATATATCTTTTGTGGACAATACTTCCCTTAAATTAAAATTTGACGAAAGTTTTCAATACGGCCAACGTTCGTGCCTTTACACAATTTCTGTTTTGCCTGATTATACCGATTATAACAGTAGACCCGATATAAATACCAGCTATTTTAGGAATGATTGGAGTTTTGAATAGAAAACAGAAAATAGTTTGATTTATCGCTTACGATGTTTTACATAACTTAATTCAGGGTTGTTGTTATTCGTTCATTGACAATTTTGGCAATTTTTTATTGTTTGTTATATTTTAGAGTGTTTACCTACTATAATCATGTTAAATTTGATGCTTGTGAGTATTACCGTTTTTACATTAGAGCTAATATAAAAATACGTAAAAAAATACGTTTGTAGTGTGGAGACCCCCCTTCCGTTTTAATTTTTTGACTTTTTTATTATTTGTTATTTAATCCGCTGTAACATTACATATTCTGTGAAAATTTCAACTGGCTATCTATTACGGTTCGAAAGATACAGCCGTTAATAGGTAGGACAGACAGACTGACAGACAGACATCGTAGGCCGTAATAGGGTCCCATTTTTATCCTTTGGGTACGGAATTCTCAAAATATATTTCTTACTTTCTTTCTTCATGAAAGTATACGATATCTTAATATACAGATTACTTAATTATGGAAAACCGTGAAAGTAAAAACATCAAAAATAGAAGTAGCCTAACGCACGACTGTGTGTAAGCACCATAGTTTTGCTCCACTAAATGCGACTTTAATACAATATAATATTAAGCCTTATGATAATCTGTATCTGTGTTGTAACAACCGTTGCTTAAAAGGGGGAAAACTTCGCCTACAATTTATTTGTCGGTCTCGTCACTTGTAAACAGTATACTTTAGCACGAGGAATAAAAGTATGAATAAATTATGCTAGACAGAATAAAAATGGCACAATTGTAAATGTAAGGGAGTCGGTTAGTCCTTGAGTGACCTCTGCGAGACACTTAAGGGAAGGGAAAGAGAAGGCAGAGGCCTTCATTCTCCTAGTATACTTAAACGATATTATACGCCATAAGAATTCAGGTTCAACCGCCGAAAAATCAAACATTTGTCTTAGATCAAGACCTTGTTCATTCGAGGCATTGTATTTATAGGGACAACCACTCGGTTGACTTTATTGTGACTCCAAAATGGTTATGCCAACCAAATCTATATACAAATGGTTATACCAACCAAATGTATAACCAAAATGATTATACCAATCAAATGTATAACCAAAATGCTTACACAATAACTCATGTGATTTTGGTGTTGAGGTGACTCACGAGGTGATTTTTTTTCTATGTTTTGTAAAGACGTTGTTTTTTTTATGGTTAACAGGCTTGACATTTGACCACAGCTCACCCGATGTCACTACACTCATCTACAGTTTTGACTCATTATATTATTTGTGGCAACTGCTGATGTGTCGAGTACATAATATTAAGATAAGTGCAGGGCAGTAAAAAAAAAAAAAATTTTTTTTATAGTCCAGAATCTTCAAAAAAAATTCTTTAGAGTGATATAGAAAGGTTAGTTAATCACGCTTGTTCACAAAATACGGTTTACCTGAGATTTTTCTTCGAATTAATTCTAGAGTTGTTCGTGGTTCGTTACTGCTACATACCATAAAACCCAGGGTAGGCAAACTAGCTACAAAATCTGGAAAGTTCACGCCTATAGTACGCCTGATACTACGTTTCAAAGTGGATAGAAAAGATTCAACATTTGAGAGAGTTATGACTTATGAGTCAAGAAGGGACCTATGAGATTTTGTAATCTTTTAAGGATGTAAATAACTATTAATAAAAAATAAATAGACAGGTAACAAATATAATTTAATATGGGATGTCCACATATGTGTTTCTAAAGACACTGGCGAACAGTAGGTAATTCTTAACCACAGAATATCAAGAGAAACTAGACACCCTGAATTCGTGTACTTTGTGTGTCTATAAACACGTCAGACGTTAATACAAACATTTAAAATTGCACCCTGGTATATTATAAAACTATTCAAAAGCAGTCGGCTGTGTAAATGGAGTTAAATTAACACTAAATTAGATACCGGAACAATTATTGTTTATTGTGTTTTAAAAAGCTGACCATACAAAAAACTAATCATCAAAACCATCAAAATATGTTCATAATTAAAGAAAATATAAGCATTTTAATGACTTGCTAGATAGAGAGCGCATTATACTTACTAATGACGTCAATTGTGAGTACGCCATACAAAATACATACTGACTCTCACTTTGAGAGAAAAGGACAGAGAATTCCTTCCTTAACTAAATCAAAACATTAAAGGGTTATATCTCAGCACTTTAAAGTAGATTTAAATAATTTATTTCGAAATTGTATCACAGCTAATTATATTTGTAAAAAACATGTACAAATCAAACGAATTTGGCGGAAAAAGCGGCACGCTGGGTTTTCCTGCAACTTGACGTGCTCACGAGATCTATCTGATACAAATCTGTGTTTCTACCCGATGCAGTCATCTACTAACGTAGTGTCATCATTGTTGCAAGTCGAGCCCGGCACAAATACAGTTTCCTTAAAGTCGTGTTTACAGTATAACTTTTCTGAATAAATGATAACATCTAGCTGTGCGGTGATTTCTATCAGCCAGGTGTTTGTTCAATGCCGCTTCTTGTATTAATTCCCTGGGAAAATATCGCTTGCGAATCGTACTTGGTTAGTTTATTCGCGATTGGTTCTGAGCTTAATTTTTATAGACGAATAAACATTTATATAAAAGCGAAATACTAACTACTACTATCTCATCACGAAATCTCAAAAACTACTTGATTTCCGAAGCTGAAATTTGGCAGGTATATTCCTTATGCGATGTAAATATCCGCTAAGGAAGGATTTCGCTAATGGACCGAATTAAAAGATGCAAAAAGAAGTTGAAAGTATATATGAAAAACTACGCGTACAAAAAACGCGTACGAGCAACAGCAAGCCAGGTAATAAAATAAAACGTAAAAAAAGATAAGCCACCCACACGTATTCATTAGGAAATTATAATCGGTTTATGCATTGAAGTTTGGTGTACTTAATTAAATTAATATGTTGTTTTAGCTGAAAATTACGATTTATTTCGCAAGACTTCATTTTGTGTACGTGTTATGTTTTTTGTGAGTTTTTCGTGTAGTCATGAAGCTTATGGGAGAACCTATTAATATATACCACGTTAACCCTCTTATAATATAACCTTATTTTTTCTTAAATAGCCTTCACAAAACTCCCAGCAGATTTGAAACATGACGGCATGAGCATCTTGTCATTTGCCGTCACGGCATACGAGCCGGTTTTACTGCCACGGCGCGCCAATACATATTTCACATTAAAATTGTCTCACTTCACTCTCACTTCCACACGTGACACTTCAATGTTGGGAGTGTCACGTGTGACACGAAGAGACGTTGACTTACCGTTTCTTGGCATACTTTAGCCTACAGAAAAGAGAAGTAGAAAAAAAACAAAAAAAAATTGCCTTAGATCAGTGATTTTAGCTTATCGAGCGCTTAAGAGAATAATAATTTGAAATTCTGAGGTTTAAATATTTTCGCGACAAAAAAGATAAATCCATTAACCAAATTACCTGAGTGCGGAAAACACCGCTTTTGATTACCACTGTCAAAACCATAGCGGGATTAATTTGAAATCAGTTTAGTGCTACGGTTTAGTGAGAAAGGAAGCTATTAAAATTTTGCCGAATTTGTCAAACACATTTTTAATATCTGTAGTCAAGTTTCTGCGTAAAAACATTTGTATGACAGCTTATAAATATTACCTTTACTATTTTTAGATTTCAGTTGGAATGAAAGACTAGAGCGGCAATTTTGTCGGGTCTACGAGTACCATAGAGTGCCTCTGGGATTCCTCGTCACAGAAGGAGTGGTCCGGCGCGCCGCCGCCGGCGTCCCTCCATTTTGTTACGAACAAGTGACCAATCGTTTGAATGATAAACTGCTTCATAACTTTTATGTGATCACAATGAGCTACGAAATTTCTTTCTCTGCACAAAAAACTAAATAGCTGATGGAGATAACTCAATAATGACAAATGTTATTATGAAAACTGACGTGGTTATCACATTTTCTTCATATTTCACGGGAATTAGTCACGTATGATTAACTCGGTTATTCCGACTATATTAGATGACTGGTGAGACAGTGGAAATATTCGGGGATATCATTGTGATCATCATTATGAACAACTTTTATTATGAAGCTAAAACAGAAATCTCGAGTCCATTCTTCTTTAACCTTGTCTTCTGTCAGTGCATGTCCTATTGCACTGCAAGGCCAGTCTCGGTCCATCATCTCGTTTTCCTGTGTTATATTCTCGTTTTCGTACCCTTAACTTCAGTTTGAAAACGATAATAACAACAATAATATGAACGAGGGTTAAATTGTGCATTTATTAAATGCCGGCAAGCGGTGGTGCGGCGAGCGCGGTAACAAGTGGTCGCGTGCGGCCACAGTTACTGATTAAACACTTGCTTGCTTCTTTTTGCCACGAGAGTAAGCTTAATGCCAACTTAAGTTTAACAAACGTAAATTTTATTGTTATTTCAGTAAGTTCATAATAGCAATTATTCTTTAAGTTGCTATCTTACAATTGTCCTAAGCCTTCAAAACAAGTATAGCGTATCGTTGTAATAAATAATACACACTTTTTTTTATCTCAATATGATTATTTCTCAAACATGGTAAATTCATAATTTGATGAACACACTTTGAGGAATATTAGATTCGAATTGTCCTAAAGAAATTGGCAGCCAATTTTTGTCTCTTCTTACTCGTATATCTTGTACGTGCGTACAATATTTCAATCAACGAACAAGTTTGAGTATTTAATGAGGCAAATGCACAGAAGTTGTTTTAGAATTTATTATATACATATAAGAAATAAAGTTATATGATTATTTACGGGATATTTACCGTGGTAAGGTTGTGGAACCGTGATAGTTTAAAGCAGTGTTTTATATAAGAAATAATTGATATTTTCAGGTATAAACAGACAAGAAATAGGTAATTGACATTTAGAAGGGTATGGATGGGTGTCTGTGATTGCCACATATTACAATCCATAGCCATAAGGGAATATTTTTTAAAGTTTGATGTCTAGGCAATATTTTAGTGAAATGTAAAAAACTACCCCAAAATATTAAAGTATAATATTGTGTACAAAATATTATACGTGAATATCCGCGTAATATTTGAGAAAAGTGCTGTACAAGTTAGTCTTAACGATAGCTTGGCATTATTTTATGGACTCATATTTTCACGTAAGTTCATGCGTTTGTTGCCAGCCGCTCCAGTGATAAATTATACTACAATGAATCGAATATGCCGTAGAGATTGCTACGGCGTAGCACCGTTAATGCGTAACCAAAGGCACGATCATGTTTAATAAGGCTCGCATATTGTGAGCGTTACTGTCACTAAAGTGCGATTCAATTTGAATGCATGGACATGGCACTGTTTCCATTTCGACTAAGAAGCTTTTTAGGGTTCCATAGCCAAAGGGTGAAAACGGGACTATATTACTAAGCCTACGCTGTCTGTCCGTCTCTCCTACCTTTTAGCGACTGTATCTTTCGGCCCTTAAAAGAATAGCCAGTTGAAATTTTCATAGACTATGTAAATATTACGGCGGATAACTAAGAAATAATAATAACTAGTCAAAAAGTAAAAAATAAAGAAGTCCCATACAACAAATGTTTTTTTAAACGTATTTTTGTATCTACTCTAGTGTAAAAGCAGTAATACATACAAGCATCAAACTTGGCATGATTATAGTACACACTCTAAAATAAAACAATAAATACTAGCCAAGTGCGAGCCGGCGACAAATTTCTGTTCACCTAAGTAAAGCAACGTCGGGTGCGCTCGGTACTTGGATGGGTGACTGCCTGGGCGTGATGTTGTCTTTTTGCACTACTTTATTGTACTGTAATAATTAAAATTTATATCGTGGTACAGAACCCTCATTGCGCGAGCCCAACTTGCACTATGCCGGTTCCTTGTTCTGGCACGAGTAAAGAACCAAAAGTATGATGAAAAACTACATCTACAACTATCATGATTTAATTGTTTTAAGTAAGCACGTATAGAGCTTAAATATTATTTTTAGGACTTAGTAAAAGGTTACGCAAAAGCCCGAAATGTGCCCAGAATATTTTGTTTCATGTGAATAAAATTCAGAATCAACTTCTAAATGTCACGATTATTTTTTCACGGTAGCTGTATTATTTCTACAAAAAGCAATGAAGGTTTTTCTGTAATTTCTACAGTAACCCACGTAGTTTAAAGGTAAATTTATGTTTTTATGCTAATATAATTTTTTTGCAAAGGTTACTTACTTATTTTGTTCACTTCTTGGTATTATTTCACCTTAGTCAAGTCGTTTATGCAGTCCAACTAAAATGAAAGCGTAAGTTATGTTTTTACGCGAAAATGACAAGACAAAAGTATTAAGGTGGAACGTTTCACCTATGGCAGGAAATTAAAATTTCAAACAGTTTATTTGTCCTTGTAGCTAAGCCGAGTAATTATTGCAAATTATCACGGTGCGAAAATCGATAAATGTGATTGATGTATTCTTTACATTATCATGTAAAGCTACTTTGACAAAAAAATTATAAAAAACGTTAAATTTGTTACGCGTGTAACAAATTTTTACTATTTCAAACGGGTTATTGACAAATGTAAATAATAAGGTGCGTTACTGATAAATATCTTTATATGATAATGTAAAGAATAATCATCGATTTTCGCAAATACGTTACACGGTTAAGCATAGCTTAACTTACTTTAACGCTTATAAGTAAGGCCGTGATTATTTAAACACCATTTAGCAATTTTTGCATATTGACTCTACATTTGCACACGGAGGTCGAGAAACAACATGAATATTATGTTAGAATACATAATGAAAAATTAAACAGTAAACATAAAATAGATATATACTATTTTTATGCTATGAAGTATAGGATAGCCAGGTAAACACACCAAACCAGCTTTTAGTAATATTAAATCTAACTGAATTCGTGGATATCATATAACATAAGTAGATCGTGGATTCGTGGATACGCGAAAAATACTAGCTGGTCGGGTTTATCTGTACTGCGATGATACCGCAGTACAGATAAACCCGATATGTGATTTTAATACACATATGTACTTATTGTTAAAGTAATTAAACAAAATCCCTAGAAGAACTATTAAATAATGTTTATATAGTAACTCGAATTGAAGAAAATTATTGAAAATTATTCAATATTTTTTTTTTTTCATATTCTCAGCAAATCCTTTAATTTGATACCTATATCATGATGACAGATAAAAAAAATGTGTTTGCCATCGTGGGGTATCCGCCATATTAAATTAAGTGTGATGTCATTTTATTTTTCGTATTTTTCTCAGAAAACCTTTTCATTCGATACCCATATCATGGAGTTGCATAAAAAATTACTAGACCGCCTTCTTTGGGAGTCCGCCATATTAGATTTTGAATGACGTCATTAAGCTAACCATGCATTGTCATCCAAAATAAACGCGTATGCAAAATTTCAGCTCAATCGGTTGGTCTAAAAAATAAAAGCTAGTAATATAAAATATATTTTAAAAACCCAACTTCAAAAACCACAGAACACAAACATTCTAAGTTAATATGCCACTACAAAGAACAAAATGTTTTTTCACGGATTTTGAAGTCGGGCGGGAACTATATTTTATTACCAAATTTAGATTTAAATTTTTCAAATTTTTTTTGAAGATTTTCCCATCCGACTACAAAATCCATCAACAATTTTATTTAGTTTTTTGTAGTGGCATATTAACATAGAATGTTTGTGCTTTGTGTTTTTTTAAAGAAAATTAATTTTAGAATTTTTTGTGAAACACCTATCTGGAATGTGTATGTAGGAAATATAGTGGAATGCTTAAAACCTTCTTTAACTCTGTTCGGGGCGAACTACAAGTATATTTATAGATACGATTACAAATCTATGCATGAATACCTCCTTGTTTTGACTCGACAAAGGACAAAAAAATAAGTATTGTGAGTAAGTGATTTGTTATCGCGAAATTCGTATATTCGTATTCGTAAATTCGTATTTCTTTTTTTTTCTTATACCTAATTAATGAAATTTGGGTCCACCCCGAGGGTCTCTTCTGCATGATGAAAAAGAAACACGCAGATCACCGTTCACACATAAAAATAAAAATATTAATAAAATTCGAACCGATTTGAGAACCTTCCTCTTTTTTCTAAGGCGGTTAAAACAATTGACATTCGCAAAAGTGACGCCTCAGATTAAATAATAGTTTTTAGGCAGTTTGAACAGTTTCTGATAGTAGAATTATTTTTTATTATACTCTGACACTCCATTACTCTTATAATTTTGGTTTGAATGTTCACTGAAACATCTTAAAAACACAAGCGATTACCATTGCAAGAAATCGTGGCAGGTAGTAAAGTTCGTTCGCATTAACATTATTTGAAAGCGTAAAGCCGCACAATCTCCTCTGCCCTCAGTTCGCAGGGTAATGTATGATGGCCAGGCCAGTGGCTCGTAATGAGAAAATATTTCATCGCTCGCGGATATTGTGTTGTTCACAGAGGCAATTCATTCATTCTTTCGTTTTTTTTTCATTTTTATTAGAGTAACGGTGTAGAATTTTATGATTTATCTTTAAATTTGTAACGTATGGACATTGTCTGAAATAATTGATTATGACTTCTCTTAATTTGTAAATAGTCTCGGGTCTGGCCAAGTGGTGACCAATGCCTCTCAAAAGTGGCTAAATCAAGAGGCCCTGATGAGTAAAAATACAATTATGGGATGTATTTGAATGGGAATGACGAAAATATTGTACAGTATAGGATTTAGGTATTAATTCACAGCTGATTACATACGAGTACGTGTGTTTTGAAGTTTTTACGTCAGCAACTTAATTAACAAAACACAACAACAACAACTACTACAACTTAACTTACTGCAACTTAATTTACAATAGTCTAACTATAATATAAGCTTATATTATTAATTAATATATTGACAGTGGACAGTGTTATACTGTCCGCTTCTTTAGCGTAATGCAGAAACAGATAATACAAACTAAGTAACTTTTATTTTTAACTGACTTCCAGAGGTTCTTAATACCGTCCATATTTTTTCTGTGCATAAAACATGTTTTCATATGTTACACCGATTACTCACGGCAATGTATAATCAATATTTTTTCTATTAAAATTAACATTTAAACGCAGTGCATCTTGTATCTTAAGTTATATTTTAATGATTCTTGTTTTATTGAATAATTATATGTTCGCCTTAAGGGTGAACCTGTTTAAGTTTGATGAATATATTTACGGCAGAAAATTATTGAATTTTTTTACGAGGTCGGTTGTTATGTTTTGTAAAAAATTATTATCAAAGTTTATAATTACAAATTCAATTGTCTTTGCAGCGTTAACATTGATATACTTAAAAAGAATTCTATACAAATGGGAATGTCAAGCACACATCGAATGTGCGTTCACGATTCAGTAATTTTTCCGTGAAACTTATTATTGTCAAAGATAGCACGAAACGTAATGTGACATGTCGGTTTTGTTGAACAAAAATACCTAAACCTGTATCGTATAAGGACCTGTTCTGTTATTATTATTTATTAATAGAACCTTCACACCGAAATAGAACGTTTTTGCTTATTTATTTCAAAATTTCAAAATTAGTAAGCGCCCCTTCGAAGCTTCCGAACAAAATTATTACTATTGCCAAATCAACAAGCGCCTGTATCCATTTAAGGCGCTGGTTAAAAAACTACTAAGTCAAAGTAAATTAAATTTTTGTGGAGAAGTTTCAAGAGCATCCTCTACAATATATAAAAATAAAATAACCACCAAGTATGGTATGGTATAGTTAACAAAAGTCGGAGTAATCGGTGTACACATGCACTGTGCACAGAAAAAATACGGTACCTCCTGAAGTCGGTAAAAAAAGTGCTTAGTTTATATTATCTGCTTCTGCGTTACGCTGTAGAAGCGGACAGTGTTATCGAATAATATAAAAATATCAAAGAAAACATTCTCATCAATCATCAAAGTTGCCAGACTCGGTAAACATGTGACGTAGATAGCTCAGGAGTTCGATACGTCGTTCACCAAAATAAAAACGCAAGTAACTGGGGCAATCATGACAATCGTGCCCAATTAGAGGCACTTTGCTAAAAGCTCACCGCTGACGTGCCGTGCTGGCACGCCGTTTGCCGGCGGCGATGCGGCAGGCTAGTCTCTCGCACGTGCCTCTAGCCACTACTCCCACCCCATGATTTCCCTCGCGCCTAATCTCTCCGCTGTCGATAAACGCCGGCGTGTTTCACTCGCTCACTATTGTGATATTGTCACAGAGCTTAGTTATTGTTACCTATTTAGACTCAATAGCTGATGTTTATTGCAAATCTGAATAGCAAGACTGATAACTGCCGTCTTTTGAATTCCGAATGATGAGGGCAACGAAAATATCTATTTCAGTTGATGTTCAGGAGCGATTATTGTCGCGCGAGATACAATTGTGAGTTTAGATTGCAAGCGGTGGTGTAATAGTGTTCTGTAGTCGTGTAGGGTTTGTGGATAGATGTGTGCGAGTGTGAATGGGCGAGGGCAGGGCGGCCGCGCGGGGGCGCGCGGGGTGCGGGCGGTATCGACGCGCGCGCCGCGCCTGCGCCGCGCGTCACCTGTTGCCGTGAGGCCGTGGAAAGATACTCTTTCAAATTAATGCGGACACCTGACACCGAAATAAAAGCAAAGTTTACACTACGTTTTCTTACCGAGAACATGAACACGAACAACTGACTTTGCGGAAAGTTGTTGAAATATCATCGAGATTATGTAAGTACATTCCTCTTGAAGTTATAGGCGCCCATACTTGTCTTGTCTTCAAACTTTTGCCGTGAATCATAAACTTTGGAATTTACGAATTTATGTGTGACGTCAATTTTCTTGACTTGGGTATAAATAGAATGAATGTTTAAATATATGAATTGTTAAATAAAATTTACATAAATAGTCAAAATGATCCACAAAAGAATGCCATTCGAATGAAAAAAACTTGCGAGAAATCAAGCCAAAATCCAAATTGGATATCGCTAAATTCAAAACAGTTTATTGTATTATTATATCTGTTGCTGTTATAAGTAAATTATTATAAACTGAACCTTTGATCTTCGTGTCAGATGAAATCAGAGCGATCCGATGTAATCACCATCGCTTTCGCGAGATGGTTCTTAGCTATTTTAGCATTAATCGGTTGGAGTCATTTCCAAGAGATTGCCTTCTTTAACTTTCTCATGTGATCTTAACAGCTGAAATTGTCTGCCTGAGGTCTGTCATTTCTTGGTTTAATTTTACATTTTGTAACTTTGAAACTTGTTTGACGTTACTAAAATAGGTACCTCTTTGGTCTAACTAACAAAAAAAACTAACGTCCTTACTTATAAACGTTACTTTAGTTAAGCAATTCCGTGGTTTCTTGCGTGGTTTTTTGGTGCTACATTTTTGTAAGTCGTATATTAACAATGTGTTGATTAAATAAATAAATAATAATAATTCTTAAAATATTGCTGTCTCGTTTTACGTGTGACAATTTCCGTCAGCAAGAAGTTAACAGAGCAATTTTAAGCATTCCTAACTTAAGTAACATTTATAAGTAAGGCCGTTAGAGTGTATTTTAAGTGTAGATTTTAGGTCACTGAAAAAAAATCACTCACTTAAGTCGAACGGTAAATTGCAGCACTTAGAAAGTTCAGGCGTCTTGGTGTAGTAATTTTTATGCTACTTTTGAGTACCTTGCTGCAGCGCAGCATGGTTATAAATTTTGTAAGGTACTTATCCCACACTTTCATCAAAGTTTGGTACACCTGAAGATCCCACTTCTGATATAAGCTTTTTTACACAAAAATTCACTTAGGAATGGTATATTTATCATATTTGTTTTGTATTATAAGGAACAGTAACTATAGACCCCGCCAATTCCTGACCCAAACACTGTTTTAATGTGAATAAATTAGCACAACCGCGAATAATACGCGCTTCGGTGAGGGTTCTGTGCTTACTTTTCGTTTTTTACCACAGGCCTCTGTGTTAGTTACGAACCTAAACTTAATGTACCTATTTTAAGTTTATAGTAAATTTCTTGATATTATCTTTTACTCATCAATTCCTATAGAGCCACAATCTCTCAGTGAAAAAAACTGTAACTATAATAACTAACCGAAAATTCGGCGCAATTCGTAGAGTGCGCCGAGTTTTGGTTCGGACATTTTTTGGCACGATTGTGACTCTATATGTATTGTATCTCGATGCTTTTACTTTATAATTTTAAACTAGTGCATTGTTATGAGCTTTCTTTGAAATACCTACCTACAATAATATATGAAAGGGTTTCATTCATTCAATATTTAAAAGGGTAGCTCTTGTCGGTGGAGTCATTTCAAGGCTTGACCGTCTTCTGCCATCGTTTTCACCTCGCTGTACGACATGACATTTGCCTTCTCTTTTATTTGGTCTAAGAATACTATTCTTGGTCATCCCGGTCCTGTCTATCCTTCTACCTTTCCATCTATGATGGTTTTTATTAATTAGTCATTTAAAAAACCAAAATTCAAATCTTCAGAGAATGTAATACCGTGATAATGTAAATTGGCTTTGGAAATTGACTATTAAGAAATAGTGTAGTTACCAATGTTTAGTTACCAAAGTGAGTTCGAAACGTTGTCTAATTTATTGCGATGAAAAACGTTTAATAATTTTTTGAACATTATTTCATTTCTCCTGTAAAGTTATGTGACAGACAAACAGTCACAAAAAGTATCCTTTTTTTGGCGCGGAACCCTAAAAAGTAATTCATCCTTAGAGTCCACACAACTGTAAATTTTAGTACCAGTAATGGTTATGAATTGCCCGCGTAAAAAAAGAGACACGGCCCCCGTTTTACGACCGTCCTCAAGTACTTAGGTATATAGATTATTATATACCTCTTTATCTTCATCCAATGGCATTCAACACACTTATATTAGCTACACTTATAGCTAACTATGTAAACAAATCTTGAAAGACCCACTTCTAATTTTATTGTCGTATCAATTTAAAACTTTGCAAGTATTAGAGTCTTACTAATCCGAAAAAAGTGTCAGCTGTTCCATACATTTCGTAGTGTCAATGAACTTTTTGTATGGAACAGCTGACCTTTTTCGTGATTTTAGGGTTGGTTCCATAGCCAAAGTTGTTCATAATGATGAGTACAATGATATCTCAGAATATTTCTACTGTCTCACCAAGTGACAACACGTCAAATTCACGTCTACCATGCAGTCCCTTGTCTATAAAAACGTCTAGGAAATAAATCCCATGATACCTAAACTCTTGTTTTTTTTTTATATGTGGTGTTTGTTCGGGTTTTCAGTCACTATGCGATTATGCCGATACAAAGCAACATGACCAATAAAAAGGGACAAGGGTCCAAACCACTATCACGGTTGTTCACTATAGTTATATAATTATTAACGTGATATTTACGGTGGTAGCATGGTGCCTTTAACTGCGCCGAAATTTTGAAAACTCCTTCCACAAGCTTACCACTGTAAATAACGAACATTGACGAATACTTAACATATAATTTTATTTTTTTGTTTTTATTGCTTTCCTTCTCTCTTCCATATCATTTAGCTGTGCCCGACGGGGTCCACAATAGGCATGTGTCCTCATGTTTAATTTATTACAAATAACCGGCTTAGCGAGGAATATAACTAAATACATTACACATACTGTAAAAATAATTCAATTTGGCTGATAAATCTCTGAGATATGAGCGTTTAAGTTTTAGGTGGGGATAGGGAGGGGATGCTCTATCCCTTTCTCACAAAGCGTGTGTTAGTATAGCATTGGTATGGCGCTCCTGAGCCGTGACGTCACGGCTCAGTATAGTGCGCTCTCTGTCTAGCATGAAATGTAAATGCTTATATCTGTTTTATTTATATTACACGGGAATTACTCACGTAAGATTAAGCCGGTCACTCCGACTATAGTTGTGCCAAGCGAGACGCAGCCGCGCGCGCGCATTCACCTTGAAAAAGACTGCCTAATGCGGTTGAAACTATAGTCGGAGTGACCGGCTTAATCTTACGTGAGTAATTCCCGTGTAATATAAATAAAATGCTTATATCTGCTTATATCTTATTTATTTTTGAACTAATTTTAATTTTGTTTTCGTTGATGGGCTCTATTTATGATCAGCTTTTTTAAGAGGTAATAAAAAAATATTAGTCATCATGCCTATTGTAACTAAAATACTTTTCTACCACCTAAGAAGCATTGTGGAATGCTAAAATAAAGGATTTGCTTGATGATTATTCATGGGATATACATCCATTATAATCAAATAGCTATATTTAATTTTGTAATAATCTGTCTCTAAAATGTTGTCTTCCTGCTCTAGTACATAGTGAAATGTAAAAACATTGAGAGCACATTTTTTGCAAAAGTAAAAACGTAATGGTCCCCACGTACAAGGGTACTTACATTAAACGTATTTTTTAAACGCATTTTTGTATTCGCTCTAATGTAAAAACGATAATGCGTACAAGCGTCAAACTTGACATGATTATAGTACACACTCTAAAGTATAACAACAAATGATGAATAATGGTCAAGTGCGAGTCGGTGACTCATTTCTGTTCATTACCAAGTTATAATTGTGTTAAACTCGAGCGCCTGTAGCAAAATAATTAACAGTGGCTGTTGCTTCGACAATTTCGGAAGGCGTTATTACTGGTAATTCGGTTACTTGGACAACCTTATTGTATTGTGGTACGGAACCCACAGCGCGTGAGCCCGAATCGCACATGGGCGGTTTATTTAGTTGTGTAACTATAAAATGTATGTTTTTCATTGGGATAAAAAAGTGTAATTACTTACTTTGACGTATATTATAATATCATTGCGGCTTAATGAATTGACCATAAAATTCCACACGGGAATTTAGTGATAGGTGACGTGAATTCAGGGCGAATGCGATGTGGGCGTTTACAGCTTCTCTGAACTGGCTAGTCGCAGGACACGAGCTTGGCATTACACGGTTCCTAGAAAAAGGTCATTTACATTTTATTTCAACGCCAATTGTTGCGTGTGACGTGTTTAAATTTCCAAAACATTATTCAGCTTTCATTCCTTTGTGGCAACGTTACTTTAACAAAAACTAATTTCGCATTTAATATTCTTTAACTTAAATTTATGGTAGATTTACTTTATGTTACTGTAGGCATAGAAAAACACTGTAGGTGTACTTAATTGTTTTCCTTTTAGTTAATTTTACTTAAGTAGTTAATCACTGGAACTCTTGGAATCGGTTTACTTCAACTGTTTTTGATTTTCGAAGTGGAATTTGATAAACAGAATAGTTGCTGTTTTGTTTAGTTTGATCGTCATTGAAGTCACTGCGTCCTGCGGGTTTATGTACGTTTTTACATGCTTTTATTTAACTTGCACTATGTTTGTTCGGGTGGAATTTGCAACTAAATTTTGAAGCATATATCTTCAACCGATTGAGCTGAAATTTGATATAGTTAAGTAAATTCGGTGACAATGTAATGTTATGGTACCTTCAAGCTGAACTGATGATGGAGACAGAAGGTGGCCACAGGAACTCTTAAACGAAACGACGTAAGTCCGTCCCCGTCGAGTTTGGGTTCATTGGATTTGCCTTCCCAAGCATTTTGGTCCTAGATGATAAATTCAATATGGCGGACGCCCCATGATGGCGGACATAATATTCACATCATGATATGGCCATCAAATAAAAGGGTTTGCTGATAGCTTGCCATAGCTATGGATACTTGTAATACCAGAGGCGTCACAAATACGTTGCCGACCCTTTAGGACTCTATACACTCGTAAATTAATAAAACTTATTATAGAGAAACCGATTTTTTATTATTAAATCCAACTTTAGTATGGAAATATCAGAAGCGTGGACATCCTCTACATGCGTTATCCTACTACATTTTATGGCGATTCACTGAAACCGCAGAATAGATACAGAGTTACTAATGCCGCCAGCATGCTGTGTACGCTGCCAACTGGTAGTGGGCTTGAGCATTTGGATTGTCTTTAGACCTTCAACGGTCTCTGGGCAGTCTAACTGTATTTGTAGTGTAAGTATTAGCTTGTATTTTGTTTAGTTAACATAATTACTTGATCATTAATATTTTTATTTATTTATTTAATGTATTTTGTTGGTGACCGTGTAAGTCCAAAATTAACGGATTAATTAAAGAACTAAATTATCATTGATTACATCGAAATGCTAAAATACTCGGTGTCCCGTTAGATGGTTAGACGATAGATACAGGTACTTTGGAGAGTTTGAGGTTTTCAGTAGACCATTCTAAACCAAATAAAAATACAGTGCAAACTATAGCGACACTAAAGGGACTGCGCATTTTATGGCGTTATTGAGAGTTGTCGTTAAATAGAGTGAAGAAAAATATCAATATTATTTTACTATTATAATATGTAATTACTAGAAAAGTATTAAATTTACAAACAACAAACATTAACATACGCTTTTTGCGTATAGTCTGTTATCTTAGTCTGAATTTTTTTGATGCTTCACTATTTTATTTTATTTCAATTATCATTATTATTTTACTATTATAATATGTATTTATTAGTAAAGTATTAAATTTACAAACAACAAACATTAACATACGCTTTTTGCGTATAGTCTGTTATCTTAGTCTGAATTTTATTGATGCTTCACTATTTTTTTTTTCAATTACGAGGTGTTAGAAAGTACTGTTTATTGCTTAATAATTACGTACCTATTGTTGTCGTTATTTGGAGTGAGTGTGATGCTAAATAGAGTGTGTCATTGTATGGACAACAAGGTAAACCAACCAAAGTCAAGTAATTTTGACGTTTTAGAGAGTTTGTTGTTAAATTGATTTTCGCTATAAAGTTCAGACTGTATGTAAAAATAAGACCTTAATATTTGACAAAATCGTTACGTTGACAGATTTACTGACCAGTGTGCTGACTCAATCAGCTGACAGAAGCGGCCAGTTGTCTAACGCGGCTATCAATACTATGTAAGCCCTAAATGTTCATAATCCTCGTCGCCTATCTTTAGTTTTAAACTCAGTATACTTGAGGTAGAAGTCAAAAATGCTTGAGACATACTATGTTGCTGGCCAGCGACTCCGTTGATAAAAGAATAAAGCATTAGCATAATCAGCCTTTTAATAGTCCACTGCTGGACGTTAGCCTACCCCCAAATTTGGATTTGAACGACATTGAATTTCTTCTCCGTACGTATGCACGTTCCTCACGATGTTTTCACCGAAAAGGCAGTGGTATGAAAATCCGTCTAGTGACGTAAAAAGTTGGTCGATTGCATTTGTAACCAATATATTATTCAGGTGTAGTGCTGAGCCGACTGTCGGAAGTCGCTAATGGACCTGTTGCTCATGACTGATGGACTAGGTCTTGGCATTCGTGTGTCCGGTCTTTGGCCACACCTACACTTGACCATTTTCTTGTAAATTGCCGATTAATAACTCTGACCTCCAACAAACCCTCACTAAATAAAGTTAAAAGTGAATTCCTTTGTGGAATAGTATTTATATTCGCCTTTGAGGAATAATACTATAAGGATAGTTTTTAGGGTTCCGTACCCAAAGGGGAACCTATTACTAAGCCTACATTGTCTGTCCGTCCATCCGTCTGTCTGACTGCTGTATCTCTCGAACCGTAATAGATAGCCAGTAGAAATTTTCACCAAAAAAATATATATATATATATTACGGCGAATTAACTAACAAATAATAAAAAAGTGTAAAAGTAAAAACGAAAGGGGGTTCCCATACAAGAAACGATTTTTTTTACAAACTTTTGTATTAGTTCTAATGCTAAAACGGTAATACGTAGAAGCGTCAAACTTGGTATGATTATAGTAAACACTTTATAATATAACAACAAATAATAAATAATGGCCAAGTGCGAGTCGGTGACAAATTTCTGTTCATTACCAAGCTATAGCTGGTAATTTCGTTATTGAATTTTGTGGTGGTACGGAACCCTCAGCGCGCGCTCGCACTTGGCCGGTTTAAATAAACATGTTTTTTGAGAGTCCGTTTGACGTCTTGTATTAATTTATCTCAATTTTTGTGGCAAAAATATAGATATTTCTGGATATGTTATAGTTGGTTATAGTTACTGTTTACCAACTCTCTTATATCTTACTCATGCCATACCAGCGGACGTGATCTCTGAATCGTACTCAATATTTCGTTCTTTGAGTATGCGAAAACGAGGTGTAGGTATATAAACATTTTTCATCTAAATGCTACTCGCAATAGAGATACGAAAAATACAAATGGTGATCATCTAGAGACGGTCCATCTCGTCTATCTTAATGATGTGTCGTAAATATAGTGCTGTGAAAAAGATCTTTGGTATAATCTTCGGAACCGGTTACGACAGAGAGCGGAAGTACCTACTTAGAAGCTAGACCTAGAATTGAATTTGATATGATCATCCCAACGCAATTGTTGCCATACGTTTAGTTATTTTTTTATGGTTTTGAAGCGAAGTTTTCCTACTTTTAAGCAACGCTAGACAACGCAACACATGACCATTATGAGGCGCATTTAGTGGTGCAAAACCATGGCGCTTACAGTCGTGCGCTAAGCTACTTCTATTATTGAGGATTTTTTATCCCGATAAGTATAGGTGTAATGTAAAATAATTGAGTTGACATTATTTAGTAAATAGGTACTTGAATAAATCCAAAATAACAGACAGAAAAGCGCAAACAAGTGTTACGTTCATAATTTTTTTCGATTTCTTCTGTCTTTATTCGTGTTTCAGTTTTTAAGGTTTCCTAAGGTTGCGTCAAACTTAACATGATTATAGTCCACACTCTAAAATATAACAACAAATAATAAAATGGGCCAAGTGCGAGTCAGTGACAAGTTATGTTCATTACCAAGTTATAACTGGTAATGTCGTTATTGAATTTTGTGGTAGTACGGAACCCTCAGTGCACGAGCCTGACTCGCACTTGGCTGGTTTATTATCATTTTAAGCTAACCAAGGAAGTAGACAAAAAAAACCATAAAGACCAAAATTGCTAAAAGTGGGAAAAGAGGGCCTTAAGAACGTTTTTAGTATCATGCGGATTTACTTATATACCTGATATGCTGATATGCTATCCATATCAGCATGATGCTTAAAACGTTCTTATAGTAAATGTTCTTCAAAACTGGAAATGTTATACATCAAACTGCCTAAAGTCGAGAGGGGGAATTTAGATTAGTCCGAAATCAAATCATCTGAAGGTGCGGTACCTGGTTATAGATTACATTTATGTTGAATTTCCAAGATCGTAATTTGATGGCAATTTATAGCGGGATAATATTTTTATCTTACTAAATTGCTGATCTTATTGATTTGTAAATATTTTGATGTATTTTTTACTATAGAAAGTTTCATGTTTCAAGGCTCAAAATCAAAGACTATCATAAGTATTGAAATACACCAGTTCTTGTATTAGTATTACGGCGTCGGAAACCTTTTTCATATCATGTTATACTAACCTACCCCAAATAATAATGAAGTAGAGAATTATGTCTAAGATTCATTACTTCACTCAGTAGCATGTGCGTATAAGTACATATACCTGCCAACAATCAAAATTATTAGGTACTTAAATTCTTTTGATTAGGCAGAAAGGCGTTTTATTAGATGTGCTAACGAGCTCATTGAGTCGAAACGGCAGCAGTCTTTATTTAGAAGAAAGTTTGCCGTGAAGCGAGAATAAATATGGCAGCACTCATTGGTAAGAGTCGCACGTCCCAGGCTAGTACGTGCTGCGTTCGTCCTGAATGGAGCGCTCGGCCTCTCTCGCTGAACAGCTAGCCACCACATTATTATCGCTGGTATTTGATTATTATTAATAACCTCCAATAAATTCTAAATCACATAGAAACAATACATATTAGTGCAGTTACACACAGTGACTTTTAGCAGCGCGTTTGCAGCGATACAGTCGCGATGCAAACACGATGCTGAACAATTTGATAGCAGCTGTTGTTGACAGCTAAACTACGAAGAGCTTGACTGAAGTAAAACCATTAATAATATGGCAAGTGTATGCTGTTTTGACATTGTAAGAGTCGCGTGTATGCACTGGATGCAGATGGCAGGCTGTCGTTCAGTGTGGAGGTTAAAGAGGGAGGCCTATGTTCAGTAATGGACCTCTTCTGGCTGATGATGATGATGAAGCTGTTTTATAACGTTGCTCACCCCATTTTGTAACGTGCGTTCATATCGATACAGGCATGTTTGTATTGATACAGATGCACATGATACAATAGCGTGCGTGCCGCGTGTGCAATGATAAGTATCGCGATGCTGTCGCGCGTTCGAATTGCTGCTAAAAGTCACAGAGTGTAACCAAACATAATAGGGTTCTTTATGCTGGCGCTTACTGTGGCCAAAAATTTGCATTGCCATGCAACGCTGCTAGCATTCTGGCCAATATTCCTTAAACCAACAATAATAATAATAGGCTTTAAGAATTATTTTTAAGTAGTTAATTTTGTTTTAGTTATAGGTCAGTAATAATTGATTTTATTTTAATTTATTAACAATTTGCACTTAATATTTTAAACGTAGAGCTCTTCAAATTACATACATTAAATACCATGTTTCAGAAAATTCATTAATTGTTATTAGATGAATTGATAAATTAAAAAAATATGTTGTAGCTAATAACTATAAAATAAGTAACTGAAAATAATTTTTATGCTTAAGGCACAGGATACTTTTATTAGTAGTCCAGACAAAAAAGAAAAAACAAACAAACCGTGTACCAATTAAAAATGGGCATTGAATTAAGAAATAAAACAAAGAAAACATACATTTTTGTACACTTTTACTTTACTATGCCTCAAACCAGAAAATGTATTAAATATTTTCTTTTTTTACATAATCATTGGTAAGAGTAAGATTTTTGTTAAAATATTGTTTCAAATTGGCATCGTCGCTCGTACAATGCAGATCGCAGCAGTTTGTATTAAATTTACCTAGCAATACTCATGCATCCATGAATTTAGATATTTGAATAACACTTAACAACTTTGTCTAGAGATCACACCTGTCGCATACAAATGTGTACATTCTTATTTTACCATTTTCATTTGTCGTTATGAAATTTATTTTTCAACTTTCTGGTGTTAATCTTCATGAATATTCACACTATAGCGGCGCATGCTAAATTAATTTATGCTAAGCAGATATTTGTATGAAATTTATGTTATAGGAAAACGCTAGACAATCTGACGCCCCATTCCTTTCACTGTCAGATCTTTGTCTCTGAATTTACCGTAGGTACCAATACAGGCGGGTCATTTTAGAATATTTCTCAACTGGTTTAAAAAAGTACCTAGTTATGCGAGCTGATACGTAGTAACTTATTAAAACTGAAATAATTTGTAAAATAAAGGCCGACTATCCTGATTCTTTAGCGAAAGTTGGTGAAATAAACTATAACAGAAAATAGTAACCTTTAATCCGATATGTAGCTGGTGTAACCATCTAATACCACACTCACCAACACCTACCTCACCAACATGACATAATCATAGAGAGAAGATAGTCAGTGATTTGCAAAAGCGTTCTTTACCTGCGACAGTGACAGGTATTGCTGCCCGTTGGGCAAATTGCACACGGCAGACAATGCACTCGAAATTCCGGTCACACTCGGCGGCTCGCCGCAATATTGCACCCGGATTTGCTCTAAGTGGCTTTTCTGCCACATGCTCACTAATGTCGAGCGTAGAGCTTGTTATAACGCTAACAACAGGTCGATCATTGATAATTACCTCCTTCGTGTACAAGAATATGTTAAGGTGAAATGTTTCACTTATAGTTAGGAATTTAAATTTCAAACAGTTTTTGTTTGTCCCTGTAGCTTACATTTATTATTATGCGTATATGCGTATTACTTATATTTCCCCGTTAACTTATTTTTACCATTTGGTGAAATGTAAGTACATAATATGGTGTGTTACTGATAAATAGCTTTACAAGAAAATAAAACAACAAAGAAAAATAAAAGAATAATCATCGATTTTTGCAAACACCATGATCATTCAATTATTTTGAAATTAGAATTTCCCGCTACAGGTGAAACGTTCCATTTTAAATGTTATGCTGCGTGGTAAAAAAAAATTACGATTAGCAAGTGCAGAATATTTTGTTGACCTATGAAAATACAGATTTGAATGGTACTTACCTATCTGAGGAACATCATACTGTCGGCTGGACCGTGAAGCTCGCAGCATTATCTGGCTCGCGATCTCGGAGGGCAACTGGTGAGAGGTACGCTTGCTGTTGCGCGGACGGCGGCGCTCGTTGTGCAGCGCGCCGGCGGGCAGGGGTGGCGGAGGCGCGCGCGCAAACACTTCCTCGGCGGGTGCCGGGTCCGGCTCGAAGATCTCGTGTAGCGGCGCCAGGTCGCGGTCCTGCGAGCGCCACTCGGCCGGGTACCGACGCGCCGCTGGCTCGGCCGCCGTGCGCAGCGCCAGGGCTGCCAGCACGGTCACGCAGCACACCCGCATGCCAACGCGCACCCGGCTCGTCCACCACACACACATCACGCCGAGACTAAGTGCACTGACCGACGGGCGCCCACATCAGGCACATGACCGACCACATTATTCGATCTTTTCTACTTCGGCGGGAAATCTTCCCCTTCCTTCTCCGTTTCAAGGTCGAATGTAGTAGTGGTAAAGTCTAATAACGCAATTGAAGTTTTCCTTGTTTCTGTAACAAAAACAGAAACAGCTATTTTAGTTGTCAGGCAGGCTATTTGATGTTTTAAATCTGCAATCATTTTCATTCACAAAATATCACAGTATTTTTAGTTCGCTATCTGGAGATCGCTGATTGCTACAGTAAATAGAAGAAAAAAAACCGGCCACGTGCGAGTTGGCCTCGTGAACCGCGGGTTAAGTAAATTTTTTTTTTCATTTTCGGGATCGTTAGTGCGAGTTCGATACACGCTTGGACGTGAATTGCAAATTGCAAAAATAAATATATTTCTTTTTTTCGTGATATGACAATACACAAGAAATTGCTAGTTTGGTTTCTGAGATAAACCCCGTAACAATAAGGATCAAAAAATTGATACATTCTTCTCATATCATAATTTTTAGGGTTCCGTACCTCAAAAGGAAAAACACTTCCCTTTCAGTTTCACCGGACTACATGCCGAAACACGACTAGGTCGCTTCACGACACCACTTAGTCCGGTGGGTGGTAACTAACAGCGGCCGAAACCTTCCACCAGAGTGTTGCCTGGTTCGCACCAACCAGGATCCACGTGTAGGGATTCGTGATCAGATGTTCTCCTACGGACGTGGGCAACTCAGCCCCCAATATTCCTTATAGGGTCACTTTGTTGTCCGTCTCTCCGTCTGTCAAGACCCGTTTTCTCAAGAACGCGTAAGAGTATCAAGTTGAAATTTTTATCAAATACGTGGGTTTACAGTTTCATTCAGCTGTGTATTATTTTATTTTAAAGTCAATGCGATCAAAAGATATGACCGTTTAAGTCACATATTTTCGCATATTTTGCGATTTCACAAGGGAATTAAAACCTATAGGGTACTTCTCGTTGACCTAGAAACATGAAATTTGGCATAAAGCAAGATATCACAAGACATGTAAAGGAAAAGATCCGAAAGTTGTTATTTTGATATTACATCACATAAAAAAATGTTTTTGCTATTACTAACTTACATTTTGTATTTGGTATGTATCGGAGCACCTGTTTGCCATCTACAAAGTTAAGTTTGTCTTTCAATATTTCAATCTTTTAAACCATTTTTCGTCAGGACTCGATTCCCGGGATGGATCTACAACACCATAAAAATATGTAAAACTTTTATTTGAATTCCACTTAACAAGCTATAGACAATAATGGACATACTACGATCAAATAGTTATTTATGATACAAGTGCGGAAAGTTGGTTATTAGAAACGAGTAGACGAATGTAAGCCCGAGACGAAGTCGAGGGCTTACCATAGTCACGAGTTTATAATAACCAATCCGCACGTGTGCCATACAACGTTTTACAACACATTTGCGAGAAAAAAAGGCTACAAATGAAACAATTTTTGTTTATAACTTAATATCAGTCACAACAATAGTTTCTATAATATAATAAGAAAATGGCGCGAACATGCAAATAGCGCCACTATCACGTGGTGAAAATTAGAACTACATCTTTCGTCTTATTTTCTCTTTAGTATTAAACTGAGACAAACGTATTGAGCAAAAGCGCTTCCAAGGAGGTTTGATCATTCAGCTTATTTATTCTCGTAATATGAAACTCTTTTGTGGAATTCTTATGTAATTATAATGGAAATTAAAAAAATACCGTAAATCACACGCACGGTGCTATACATCTGAGCGTGCGGACAAATTCATTACCGCACGCTCCGTTGTATGATCCGTAATATTTAACTTTCGAACGATGTATACAGGCTTCGTAAGTGCACTTTTTGAGCAAATGTGTTGTAAAAGAATTTTTGGCTGTCTTTGCTATGTAATAAAAATGTTTTTTGGCCAATGTTTCACACTATTATTTCGTTAAGGAGCTAGAGACCTGTGACATATTCAGACGGACAGACGAACGGACGGCGGAGTGACAGCGATAGGGCTACGTTTGCCCTCTGGGTACGTAACCCGAAAACTGAATGAAAATATCTAATCTTCGTTTTCTTTTTTGTTTATGTCTGCTAGTTTTATTACTTCACGTTAAATAAACAAAAAAGACTAATAAAACATTGAATTTTCTTGCACTTTGGGATAATTAACTTCAGTTGTTTATAATTTTAGACGCAGAAGTGTAGACATTATACTAATGAGAACACCCCGTAGAACAGATTTCTTGCCTTTTGACATTTAAAAGTTCATGAAAGTTAGAATAGGCTAGTGTCCTAATGCTAGTGCCACGCCTAATGCTAATTTTGGAAAAAAAATCTATAAGTACTTAATGTTCCGATTAAATAGTGTTAAAAAGTCCACCACGTCGTCGCTTCATCTTCCATAACGAGATCCAAGTGGGATGGGACAAAATGTTACAAAGCTCGTTCCAGAAATGTACAACCTTGTTAAAATTATCATTTTTAATTGTTTACTTACAAACAATAACAGCAGAATAACAGGGCATAGAAATTGATAACATAGATGTACTTAGTTGATGGTAACGTTGTGTAACGCATACCCGACATACCTTTGAGGATGCTGAAAATGTGGAAACTTTTACGATAAAACAAATTTGCTGTGGTCTTAGTGCTAAGATTTGCGTCTTTCTCCGTGGCTTTCAGTGTAAAAGTTTTTACTCAATCTTATTTGTTGCTTACAATGACTGAACGGAACGAGAGAATAAGTAATAGAGAATTCATTTCGGACGACAAACAGGGGCGGGCGGTGATCGTTGTCACAAATTTTGTGCTTTTCGTTGTTGGCTTAGCGATTTATTACAAGTGCCAATCTAAAATTCAATTACTTTCTGCAAAGTTACATTTGTCGAAATGTATATTAGGAACATTTTTTGTCAACGCTTCTCGAAGAAAATACTTTTCCCCAACGGAATTACTTTGCTGCATGATTTATTAGGACAACAGTAAATGTGGATACTCTGAATTGATATTGGCATAATAGTTAAATGCGATTGTTATACGATATTTATTTATTTTCTTATCACTAATTAAGGAATCATCATTACTCAGTACTTACTACGTCAGTCATCAGCCGAAAGAAACGGTAGACCCAAGTATTTAGTATAAATTTCAACTTGATACCTTTACGCGTTCTTGAGAAAAAGGGTCTTGACAGACGGACAGAAAGACGGACAGACGGACAACGAAGTGATCCTATAAGGGTTCCATTTTTTCCTTTTAAGGTATGGAACCCTAAAAATCCACAGCAACTCTAAAGTTTACCTACTTTGAGTTGCTGTGGATTTTTACTCGCGGTATCCTGATAAAAATCTGTGGCTAACACAAGTATTACTATGATACACCTTACGCTATATGATACACCTTACGTATGTTGTTTATAGATAGTGCCCATTCTAGTTAATTTGCTACTTACTTTAGACAATTAGATGCAGTTAATATCATACATTAGATTCAAGATTTTCTTTAATCACGCAATATAATTCAATGGAATAAAATAACCAATAGATAATAATATACAGCTTTCAGATCAGCAATGAAACAGAGTGGTTATTTCGGTCCACCGCCTAAAGCGAGTACCTTTGTACCTTCATAATATATTTCCCACACAGATTTAATTTAATAACCTTCATTTTACGCGTATACGTCGCCAGATTGCCGCGGTGAACATACGAACTAAATTGAATTTTAGGCTAACATCGGTTTACCTTTCAAATTTTCATTACAGTAAACTGTTCGCCTTTATACTCACCTACCAGGACCTGCAGTTATATGATTATTAGCGGCACATTTAGCGCGATTAGGTTGTGATGGAGCTCCCAAACTCCCAATATTCCGGTGCAGTAACATGCACCACACAGACGACCTAAAAGAGACCACAGGGAAACGCTGGGTGCAGACTGCTTCCAACTGGCCCTTTTGGAGATCGATGGGGGAGGCCTATGTCCAGCAGTGGACTTCCTATGGCTGAAATGAAGATGATGATTATGATGACTATTCGTCGTTCAATGTCGTGTTATATATTTTTTTATAATTTAATTTCGTTAGATTGCTGGTGCAAATATTCTTGGTTAACGACTTTTAATTGACTGATTATTTAAATATTTAAGATAACGAGCAGTGTAGAAAAACTTGAAAAAAATTTAAATTTAGGATTTGCTGCAAAAAATTGATAAGTACGTATTTGTGGCCTAATCAATATCAGCGTACATATATTATTTACTCGCAGCGATCCACGGTTTCACTATCCAACGAAAACCGTAATTTTTTTACCCGACTGTGCAAGACGGAGGTTTATGTTTTTCGAGTGTATATGTATGGATGTGTGTATGTATTTATGTAAGTATGTATGTATATAAAAATGTAGGTAAAGTAAATGTATGTAAAGATGGTTTCTTTAGCACGCCCTACAGCCTAATAACTATAATTTAGGATTTCGACATGTGAGGTGTCATTTGAATAATTTTAATAGTGGAAGTGGAACTAGAATTCAAGATGGCGTTCTCAAAAAAAAAGAGTTAAAAATAGGAAGCATACTTTGCTAAATAGGTCAATATTCCATCATTACGAAGAGCAGCTCACTTAGCATATTATAAAAATATATAACACTACTATGAAATACTCAGTAGTTAATGAGATAAAACGGTATGAAAGTATCTCTGTATGTACTACGAGTATAGGTACAGATAGCTACACAGCTCGCCGCTGTTACTTTTCAGTTACTAAACTACTATTTATACAATGCAGTCGGGTTCTATTTTTTAATAATTCAAGTTATTTGTGTTTTGTTTACTCATTTCATTAGGTACTCTAGATTAACACATAGGGTACTTTTTAACGGCTATCACCAACCAAATTTCATCTATATCTGTTTAGCCGTTACAGAGTCAAGTTTGGAAAAACATACCTACTTACAGATACACTTACACACATACTTTCGCATTTATAATATTAGTGTGACTGTTTAGGTGTATTGCTATTAGTTTTTTTTTTGCATAAGGATGTTATATCGAAAGTGAACTTATTATATGCAGAAATTAAAAATAAATCCGAAACCAAATCGGTTTTAAACGGCTAGACTGATTGTCATCAAACACAGCAAGGTACAATACCGATTAAACTAGCTTTTAATTCAAAAATTACTTTGAAAATTTGGGAGTTTCTTGCGAAGCCACTGACATACTAAGCGTAGATTGTAAAGATTTGTCCCACACGCACATATAATAGGGCAAGTTAAAAAGCTTGTAATAAGATCGGTTATGGAAGTACATCTATTAAATCGAGCCCACAAAATCGTGTAACTTCTATTTAATATACCATGAGCGTAATTGTTGGCAAAAGCGTTGCGTAAAGAAAATTGGAATTATGGAACTCATCATACCATTTTTGGGCTTTGTTTCAGGAACTCTTTAATTAAACAAGCCGAGACTGTATACTTACTGAAATAATTTGTGTAGAACATAGAATATAATCCTGCCTACAAGTTAATTTTGGTATATTAACGGGAAAAGGTATCCGGTGCGGTAGTACTTCATTTTGGTAATAAAAACGAATAAATTTACATTAACTGAAGCTTCTTGTTATAGATATTTTGTGCTCGTTGTCTTAGAAATTCACGAATTATAAATGTTGGTCAACACTTCTTATCTGTCGAATAAATTGCCAACTGGCCAAAATCGAGGTTTGCTTTAATTGCGAAATTTACACAAACAAGATAAAATATTTTTAACCAACTTCAAAAAAGGAGGAAGTTTCTTAATTCGGCTTTTTTATTTATTATGTTTTATGTATGTACATCGATTACGCCGGCACCTGTAAACTAATTTGAGTGTTTCTTTTTTTCTCTCGAAGTGGCTCCACCAAAACGTCATTTATTTTGGCTCAGTAGTTTTTTAACCAGCTCGAATGATATAGATAATTTTGCTCGAGCGCCTGCTTATTTCGCTACAACACTGAAAAATTTAACTACAATAGTTTTGCTAAGGCGCTTTATTCGATTCTAAACAAGGTGGAGTGGAAGCGAAGTGCATGACTGTCGTAAGCGCCATGGTTTCACTCCACTAAATTAAATTTTAACACAATATGTTTGACCTTTTGGGCATCAATAGTAACAAGCATTTGTTCAAGGGTGGGAAAACGTTGCCTTAATAGGCAAGTTTTTGTCTTGTATAACATATATTGAACCTATTTAATAATTTATAATCACTAATCACTAATATTTGGAATCTGTTAATTACTGTCAGCGCTAATCTGGAATTACGTATGCTCTGATCTTTCCGGGTACCCAAGATACAGGCCTAGCCTAGTTTGGGGCCCACTGCAGACTTCTTTTTTTTTGTGTTTTTCTATATTGTATGTCTTTTAGAAAAATTATGTGCTGTTCTTTCGGAAATATATGATTTGTGATTTAGGTATACATGCATGGATGTGTAAATAGGTCATAATCATAGTCATAAAGTTCCACTACAAATTCTAAAATAAATTATCTTTTAAAAGAACCGACTTCAAAAACATCAAAATACAAACATTGTGTCACTACAAAGAACAAATAATATTAATAAACGGATTTTCAAGGTAGCCGCGGGGGGGGGGGGGGGGGGCGACAACTACAAAATAAAATTTGAAAAATTTCATTTACATCGGATAGATGGACAGACGGACAGATTGAAAGATGGAAAGAAGGACTGGTGAACTGATTGGCAAGTGGACGGTCGGACATAACGATCTTATGAAGGCTTCTTGTTGTACTACGGAACTCAAAAACTGTGCGGGTATAAAGCTGCGACATAAATCTAGCATTAATTAAATTCAAAACTTTGTCATGGTCATAATCATAGTCATAGAAAAGTACACATTTTTACAAAATTTCTTCTTATGGTGCTCCAACACAGTAGTTATATAACGTAAAACATCACAAAATATTGCATATATTTTATGACTAAAGCAAAATGTAATGTATGCATGTGTACCTACCATGTTCTGACAAATAAATAATTTTAATTTGAAAGGCATGTTAGAGGATGTTAAAAAATATCTTTATTTGACAGACTGTGTAGGAGCACCAATACAACAAAGAAAATTTAAAAAATAAACATAAACATAACAATCATAGAGGTAAAAAAAAGTTATAACAGAAAAGGCGTTTTCGTTTATTGTGTTAAGAAGCAACAAAGCTGCAAAGGGCGTCCAAGGTTTAAGGTTCGTTCGGCGCTCTTCAAACACAATTACCAGTTGCTAACGCAATTCAAGTTCGGGACCATTTTAATACTGTGCCCGCTAACATTTTTAATATTAAAAGAGGTAAAAAGATTAGACTATAAAATATAAAAGGGCACAAGTAGGTATTTACATTTAATGCTAACAGAGACTTGCTAACTTCCTAACTTATATACCCTCCGCAGTCTACCATTAGACTGGTACTAGTCACTAGTACCAGTCTGATTATCCTCATAAGATTAGAAAGACATTTAAAAATCAAGTCATTATTAAAACAAAAGTAAAATTGACCATCCCATATGATTTCTATAGCATTAGATTAGATTGCGGCTTCATATCTATATAAGTACAGTATATTAACTATAGTTAATATTAATATGTAATTATATAATATATTATATAATTATATATAATTGGAATTGGTTGATATCACCCATCGCCATTTATAATTCCAATTCCAGAATCCGCGACGGCAACCATACATAATTTAAAAAAAAGCTTAGGCGAAATTCGAGAAGAGAGCGATGGTGGCCAAGCGGTAGCATGTGCGCTTTACAATCTGACAGCACCCGGTTCGATCCTCGACCCTGTACCAATGACTTATTTAGTACCTAAATAAATTATGCGCAGTTTCGATGCCATCGCAGAAAAACGGCGAAAGAAAACATTGTGAGGAAACCGGTATGTCCAAGAACCTCAAAAAAGTTCAAAGTCATAATTATGATATTCACCCACATTCACTGGGCAAGCAAGTTGAATTACGGCCAATTCTCTCTCTCTGAGGGAAGGCCTGTGTCCTAGCAGTGGGAACATGATAGGCTGATATGATGATGATGATGATGAAATATGATACAGAAAAAGTAGTTTAGACGTTGAAAGTATTGTACAGGAGTAGAAGGGCCAAAACCTGTAGCGTGCTATTGGCGGCGCGGCGCAGCGTGGCTATATTTATAATCGGGCGGCGGTGGGCCGTTGACGTCAGCGCAAGGGTCGCAGGCTACAGGGCCGAGGGGAGCGCGGGGCGCCTGTACGCCGCGCCCTCCGATACGCACTTGCAAATTCGCACCTCCATGAATGGAGGAATTAAATTATCTTTAGTCGAGCGCTGAATTTACACGCACCTGAGCTGAACACCGATGCCCTTTTCTCAATTTATCGCCTTGTGAACACTTTACGATCTCGCATTACCATTTTGCAAGCATCACGTACGTTCTGATACGTCATTGGCGTCCGTTCTCTGCAAACGATACGCTTTTCCTATTTGATGACGGAACTCTAATCGTTTGTTCAATAATGAAAATAGCTCGTCAATTACTATAATTTCAGGGCATAATATACATCTATCAACAGTATATCCACTGATTCATTCTGGAACTGCATACGATTCATATTCAGTTATTTCACTATGCTACTGCACTTATATAATTGGGTAAAGACTATATTTGTGTTTGTAAATGTAAGCGTAAACATTAAAATTATAATCAACTCTTTGGGTCTAGTTATCTTTTAAAATTTATAAGACTTAGTAATGTAAGGGTCTTTGACCTCACCGTCTGGATATTATATAGATTCAAGTTATGGAGTTGACATTGAAATTTTCTCTTTTAACGAAGCTCTGTGGACTTAGCCAAATTTCAGAGATGTATCGTCTTGACATAAGTCAAAAAGACTGGTTTAGGAAAAAAGAAAGTATTAATACAATTAATTATCTTTGCTAAAATTGAATAAAGGTTTGAATGAACTTTTAATATCGTAAGTTACTGGTTTGTATGTCTAACAGTTTTTATATGAAGGGGGGGGGGGGGGGGCAACTTTTTGCCACTTCGGCGGGCAATATTTCGCAAAGGATACACTTGATAAAACTGATGTATCAAACATAACATTGATTGAAATGATCAGGCAAGAATGAAAGACCAGGTCACTGTTTTAAAATTCTGTTGCTAGATTTGATCAAAACTAACACGGCAAATTAATAAAATTACTATTTAAAAACAAAACTTTTTTTAAACAAGCCTTTTGTATTGTTATCAGCAGACCCTTTTAATTGTTTCGCATGTCATGATGGTAGATAAAAAACTTGTGCCCGCCATCATGGGCTGTGCGCCATATTGAATTTAGTGAACGTCATTTTATTTTTCGTATTTTTCTCAGCAAACCCTTTCATTCGATACCCAAATCATGGAGGTGCATACAAATTAAGTGGTCCGCCATCTTTGGGAGTCCGCCATATTGGATTTTGAATCACGTCATTTAACACGCCATGCATTGTCATCCAAGATAAACGTGTATGCAAAATTTCAACTCAATCGGTTAAGGATAGCTGGTCTAAAATTCAGCTGCGATTTGTCCCAGACAAACATACTAATAGGGCAAGATAAAAGCTTGTAAAAAGGTAAGGTAAGGTAAGAGTATAAATATATGGGCTTACGAAAGTTGTTCCATTAACATGTAGTTTGATTCTTTTGTTTTTAAAATGCAGGAACTAATTTACGTTTAGTTAGTGTCATTAAAATGACATTATGGGCTTTTCTTTTTAAATTGCCGCTTTGACATTTCTAACGTTGTTCAAAAGTTGATGAAGTGAAATAAATACACACTTTTAAATAAACTGTTAGGCAAGTGTTAATTAAAATTCTATTAAGAAAGTTAAAAAACCGGACATGTACGAGTAGGACTCGCGCTCTGAGGGTTCTGTACAACGGAAGCCTCAAAATTCGAGTCCAAAAAAAAAAAACTAACTGAAGTTGAAATATTAAAAGACAAACTTCACTTTGTAGTTGACTATAAGGTTTTTCCAAACATTCCATCTACAAAATGTAAATTTGTAATAGCAAAATAATTATTTTTAAATTATTTATAACTTCAAATTAGTAACTTTCGGATTTATTCCTATATATGTGCTATGAGACTTTGCCTTTTGCCAAATTTCATGAGTCTAGGTCAACGGGAAGTTCCCTATAGGTTTTGATTCTCCTGTGAAATCGCAAAATATACGACATAAACGTTCATATCTTTTGATTACGTTGACTTACAATTTTTATTTTTTTACAGCCGAAAGAAACCGTATACCCAAGTATTTAATATAAATTTCAACTTGATAACTTTACGCGTTCTTGAGAAAAAAGGTCTTGACAGACGGACAGACAGACGGACAACGAAGTGATCTTATAAGGGTTCAGTTTTTTCCTTTTGAGGTATGGAACCCTAAAAAGGTTAAAATATTATGAATAAGCAGTACCTACATTGAATTCTAATTACAGTTTTATATAACTCCATAAATAAAAATATTACAAACAAGTGAGTATCCTAGTTATGCAGGTAAAACGTTATAGATTTGTGGATCTTATTTTCGCGTTCATGGTATTTAATATAGAATTTTTTTCAAGAGCACACTTTGGTGAATATTTTTGTTTAAGGAGAAAGCAGACACAGACCTTTGTCAAAGATATTGGTGGCAAATTTTTGTCTTATTTAATTCAAGCGGTTATTTATTGTTAGAATTACCAAAGAAAAAGAAACCATTAGAATTAGAAGATAGATAGATAGATTTAAGATACCAAGGCTAGTGTTCTGTGTTTAGCTCATAATACAAGGAATAGCCATCGGGATTGTTTTTTTCGATGTATGGTAACTATGCGACATTTTAATGAAATGTGAAAATTACCCCAAAATATTTATGTATATTTTTACGTGAATATCTACGCCATGTTTGAAAAAAGTACTATTCATGCCTTGGCGTCAATTGAGCATTTATGGACTCACATTACTCTGGCCTCGACTACGCCTCCGCATACATCTTTACGTTCGTCTTTAAATGGGTCAGTTGCCTGTTGCACAAATCAAGATAATGTGGTTTAATATTTCTAGGGTGCAACTTTTACAGGCTTTTATTTAAGTTGAACTGCATTCGTACATGTGTACAATGTACATATTTATATATATTAAGGCATGTGTTAGCATTTCGGCCAAGAAATCACCTCTTGAACTATTTTACACACAGTTCGTTTACACTTGTTCTCGCTTCGAGGTTCGATCACAGAAAGAGGGCGATCGCAATGCAACCGCCACTTATATACTGTGTTCGCTGGCAGCTGACAACAGACTGTCAACTGTCAACGAACACGCGTGAACTTCGCCAATACAGTGTCATTATAATGGTGTTGTTAGTTCATCTATACATTAAATGATTAAACTAAAGTTGTTTTACACATGAAAGTATGTTTGTCCTTTCGACCTTGCAATTTGTATTTTACCAATTTGTTTTCGTTCTGTGTTCAAATTTTACAGGTACGTGCTAATCACTGGCATGTTGAGTTGTTTGTTTGTTTTGTAATCAACGTGATGATAAGCAAAAAAACTGTTTTCACGTTTTACCTTTTCCTTTTGATCTCGATATTAATTATATCGCTTACGCAGCGTAGCCAGAGCTACGAAGCGTAACCAGTTCTACGCTGCGTAGCCAGCTCTACGCATCGTAATCAAGTCTACGCACCGTAACTAGCTCTACGCAGCATAGCCAGATATACGCAGCGTAGCTAAATTTAAGCAGCGTATTAATATCTAAGCAGCATAAATATATGCGACCAGGCTAGATCTACACAGTGCAGCCTAGCCTTCTGCTTGTCAAGAATCTATTTGAATCCGTGCGTACCCGATGCCTGACCGAGGGGTTGCGTACTACCATCCACTTCACATGGGTTTCAATTCTACTACGTATATCTACAGATATCACGCAAGTCGCTGCTTAGTAGTGCTAGCAACACGGGCACCAGTAATAATACTGTGGCGACAGCTCCAATCATCAGCAAATGGAACTTCCGGGGTACGGCCTATCGACATAATAGATAAGAACTTTTACGCTAACACAATATACATACGTTTCGTGACCAAATTGCTAACTTTTTTCTGGCTCAACACATTTGCATTACCATTCAGCATGGTATTACCGCCAGCATGCTGGGTACGCTACCACCTGGTAGTGAGTTTATAATTTGATTTGCCTCTAGCTAGATCTTCAACGGTCTATAGACAATCCAAATGTTTTTGTATAATAGGGTAAGTAGTTTAGGTATTTAATGTTAGCTTGCATGGTTTTGTTCGGTTAATAAAGGCACTTTCCAGTTAAAAAAATACTAGGTAACGCCAAAAGGATGTACTAAGCCGGAAAGGGTCTATAGTACCCATCATTATGAACAACTTTTACTATGGGATCACAAGTGAAAACGCGAAAAAAATATTAGTTGTTCCATAGAAAATGGATAATCACACTCGAAAAATTTATATGATGCAGCTGATATTTTTTCGCGATTTCAGGATACGTCCCATAGTAAAAGTTGTTCATAGTGATGATCATAACGGGATGTGACTTCTTTCAGTTTCGCACGCCCTTGCCGCGTAACCCTATATATGTAATATTGTAACTGATACTGACCTCAAAAGCGGGTGTTATTATAGATACGTTTGGTTATAGATTTAAAGTTAAGTAAAGTGTTATTTCTTCTCATTCGAAATAATCACTTTTGATTTAGTTAAATTAATGAAGGAACCTTACAATAAAGACTATGATTATAACAAAATTGCTTTTACATTTTTTTGGTAAACATAAACATTTATTCACTCTCTAACTGACTCACGAAATCTCAAAAACTCAACATACGAAGCTGAAACTTGGCAGGTAAGTAGATTCTTTGCGGGGTGTAGAGGTCCGCTAAGTAAGGATTTTGCTAAAGGCCAAAAAGAGAGACAAATAGAGGTTAAATCTTTGTTTGGAAGTCTACGCGTACGAAGTCATGGCAACAGCTAGTACGTGATAGAAGTTGCCTTAAGTCATTTTCTTATGTTCATCTGAGTAAGTCCTAACGGGTTTCCTTTGAACAATCTTACTAGCTAGAGAGTGCTCCCGAGATTAATAAGAAGGTATGTAATCCTTAATGGCTAGCTTCTGTAAAATAGTATCGCAGACATCCCATTGAAACTCCCACTCGTTAGGCGTGTTCATTTCACTTAACAAAAGCCTTAGCTGTCAGTAATAAAAAAGTTTCAGATCAAAAGTCTTTACTTTTACATCCGGCGCTTCAGAGATATAATTTCTCTTTATAAAAGGCTTACATTCAAAGGTCGCTAAGAATCGATGAGTCCCGTGAGCTCCAACTTGCGGGATAGGATTTCTGAAATGTTGCTCATACCTACCATACCTACCTACTTAACAAACTTTCGGGCTAGACTCATAAAGTACTTTACTCATTTCGGGTCCATTATTTGACAAATGTTTAATGTTACAGTTGCAATGCTTAACTTTATAAACGAGATATTTTTATGGACGATATAAACATAATGACTATAACATAAGTAAACTTATTTTGAAGTTATGCTGAAGCTGGCCGGATTTTAATGACTTAAATAGAAAACTTATTAAACGGGAAACGACGACAGTCTATTAATATAAACTTTATTTAAATTAGGGATGTACCCCTACATGCAAAGTGTTGTACGTTTTTAAAATGTTGCTTTGTTTTTAAGGTTCGGTCGGTGCCAAAAGGGTACTAATGGGCTCATGCGCCTTTCCTAACTTTAAAAGACAGTAACTTTTGAACAGTGATAGGTAGCCAGTTACATTAATTTATACAAAAATATGTGATACTAGCTGTTGCCCGCGACTTTGTACGCGTAGCCTTTTATATAAACTTTCAATCTCCCATTTGCCCCCCTTTAATTCAGCCCTTTTGCAAAATCCATACTTAGCGAACCTCACAAGAAACCTACCTGCCAAATATCAGCTTCTCCGTAGTTTTCGAGATTTCGTGATGAGTGAGTGAGTGAGTAGATAAATTCGCTTTTATATATATAGATTAAGACGGATAACAAGTACCAATAAAAACAAAAGGTAATAAAAAAAGTATTCCATTTTTTTATTTAAAAAAAAAACATTCTTAAAATGGGTGTAACACGAGGTGCTATAATTTATATGGAGCAGATTTTTTTTGCAGGTTCGTATAGATATATAAGGACTAAATTTATTTGAGCATAATAATACGTTACATTTCATGATAAACCTATGTTAGATAGAACTAGACAAGTAGTTAAATGTAACATATCCTAATTTGATTGAATGTTCTTACCTAAAGTTCACCCTAAACTTTTCGAGGCCGCGCTATTCGCTGGGGGTAATTTTATCGGGATGCTCCTAAATTTTAATTTTGGAAAGGGGTGGTAGCTATTTTTGCATTCATGTAATTGAAATATTATTTATCAGCTCCGAAAAATAAGATTCGCACAAAAGTTATATGGTTATTTACGGGATATTTAACGTATACGCAGTGATACAGTGAGTGTGTTTTGTCGGGACTTAGGTTCAAGTTCGAGTTCTAGTGATAACCATAGCAAAAGACTAAGAAAGAGCGTAGATCGTGTAGTCTGCACCTAACTTTGAAATGTTCGACTTTGAAACCGCATTCATCAGTCTTCCCGTGAACATGGTGCATGTAACTGCGCCAAAATATCAGGAGCTCATTCCACAACCTTACCACGGTCAATATACCGTAAATAATCATATAACTTTTGTGAACAACCGTGATTGCTTAAAACAGTGTTTAACAAGTTTAGCACAGCCTATGCGAGCAAAGCCGCTACGAGCAAGCTAGTTATATATAATTGAAAAAATATGCAAGCGCGCGAGAAGAGGTTCGGTTTCCACCTCAAAGTTTAACTTGTAACAGTACCTATCCTAAGAAAACACGTTTTTGATAAGATAGCCTTGGCTACATGAATTATTAATACTTTGTAGAAAGAGTTCAGATGTTACGTAAAACGTATGTATGACGACAGTACAATAACTAGAAACGACGATGTAAATGACGCGCCAAGCTTTCCCAGTCCTATTGTGTTCCCAACCTACTTGGCTACACGAACGCATGGATATCTTCATGCTGAAAAGAAAGTAAGCATTTTTCTACTATTACATTACCCCATTGTGTTAAATCCAATTTGTATGTACATAGAATAATTATATTTCATTGAGTAGTCAAAGTGAAATATAGGCTAAATATTGCTTTATCTATTTTAATATAAGGCATGCTTATATTTGACCGAGAGTAGCGAAGGGTTCAGAGTTTACGAGACTGTATATTTGTTTGACGATGACTCGCGTGTGTTCAATCAGATATTCATGAAATTTTGTACGCAATTAGTTACCGTTTTGTCATATTTTATCAGTAGATACTTTCTAGATTATACTGATACGAATATTTCACAAGTTTCGTCATTATTTCAACCTATGCGCAACAAAATAACGTCATTATTATTTGACAACACACCCTTTCATTAGACGTTTGTAAACAACGACGTTTCAATCTATTTAGACTGGCACGTTTTGTGTCGTATTCTAGCTATAAGTACAGTAAACAATAATATTCGTAGGTCGTTCGATATTCCTAGTAATTCTAGAATGATATTATGATGAATCTTGCTTGAATACTGTGGTTATTTATTGTTGACTATTGTTCTGTTTTGAGCTGGTGTATTTGATTAGTGAGGTGATAAATGTAAGTTCGGTATGTACAATTGATTGTGCAAGTTTGTTGATTTAAATTGTGTGTCATTTGGGCGAATTCCAGACGCTCAATATTGATTTATCGCAATCCATACCACAATCCGTATTGAGATATGGAATGGATATATGTTATACTAGCAGCCCGCCCCAGCTTCGCACTGGTATAGATTAAAGCCTATGTCACCCGGGGATAGTGTAGCTTCCCAACAGTGAAAGAATTTTTCAAATCGGTTCAGTAGTTTCGGAGCCTATTCAATGCAAACAAACAAACAATCAAATCTTTCCTCTTTATAGTATTAGTATAGATATGAATCACGGTGAAGCTACCTGAGGTTGTTTTATTTAAAAAAATGTGGCCATAATTTTGGCATGTTTTTAAAGTGAAGATAATTTAAAAAAAAAAAATATAAAAATAAATAAATAAAATAAAATAATGCAATAAAATAAAATAAAACCGACTGAAAAAATTTAACATGAAATAAAGACGAATCTAACAACGCCTTATATTTCAAACTCTGCCAAGACATTTAAGCTACATGAGGTGATAAAAAGATAAACAAACATACATGTGCATTATACATACAACGCTAAGCAGAAGTGGGCGAAAAAGCGGCTGATGAAATATACTGACACATACACAGTAGAAACTGACTATAATAATAATAAGCACCATTAAGAGCTCACCACAATAGCTCAGAATTTAACAATCTTATACTGTACCATAGTTTCTATTCCCTTTTATATACTTTCGATCGTTCTATTTTGTATTCAACAAGGCCTATTATTAATACTAGTGAGTAATACTAGTTCATACTTTACAAGATAAAGTAGATACCTTGAGAATAGAGAATACCTTTAGATTATTTCTGGTGTACACAATAAAGAGTTTCTATCTATCTATCTATCTATCTATCTAATAGCTCTCTGAGCTCTTTCAATGGTTGTTAAACTACGTTTTATACCTACTCCACCTTAAGAAGCAACGCAGTACGTTAATATTTACTGGCATAGAGCAAAGTAAACATGCCTGATTAGTTTTGGGTCGGTAAAATATAGTTTTTTTCCCCCCCGTTTTTTTCCCGCTTTTTAACCGACTTCGAAAAGGAGGAGGTTATCAATTTGACTGTTTTTTTTTTTTTTTTTTTTGTGTTTGTTACGCGATTACTCCGCCAATTTAGAATTGTTTTTGTTGATTTTTTTTTTTGGTTGGTAGCTCATAGGTGGTCCCATAATTTTTTTATCGACATTGATTCTGTGCTTTTTGAAAAATGTACAAAAATATCTACAAATTCAATGTACATTGTAAGCATTGTACAGTGCCACCAACTTAGCTGTTAAGGTGGGCAACATTGGAACTACAGTTATTTCTTGGTGAATTTCATACTTTGTTCTCCACTAGCGACGCTGTCAACTAAACAGCAAACATCACAGGTCTACTACTGACAAACATAGAGGAACAGACTTCAAAAACCAAAGAAGTGTTTCCATGGCGAGCATGCCCTGTTGTTTTTCGTTAAATTTTTCATGACCATGAATACAGAGTATTTGAGTCGTAATATTAAATAGTGTCGTGTATTTAGTATTAAATATTTTATATAGTGTTCAATAGCGTCAAACAAGCCAGTCAAGCAGAGCTAATCATACACGGTCAAGTCAAACTCATGCACCAGTAAAGTGGTGGAGGCTTTCCGAGAGGCTTCTATGGAGTTTTGGACCCTTATTAGGGTTTATTATTCCTTTTTAGGGTTCCGTATCCAAAGGGTAAAAACGGGACCTACGGGTTAACTGAGCCTACGCTATCTGCATGTGATGTCTGTCCTACCTTTTAACGGCTGTCTTTTGAACCGTAATAGATAGACAGTTTTTTTACAGAACTTGTCAATTACAGCGTATTAACTTAACAAATAATAATAAAGTCAAAAAGTAAAAACTATAAGTATTTGAGTTCGATCGGAAACTGGAAAATGGTCGATAAATCCAAAACAAGATTTGAACGGAAAAAACATCAAACAAACAAACAGTGCATGTTACCTGGCTAAAAAGACAAGATGTCTGGAGCCAAAACATAATACAAAGGAAGAAGTTAAATAAAAGCTTGCAGTTGCTTGCAGTAGGTACTGCATGAATAACATAGAGTATTACAGAGTACCTATAACGTAGTGAAGTTTTATCAGGATAGATCCTGCGAACACGTCAAACTGAATGAAAACCTAGTGTGCCCCATTTTTTGGTAACTACTATGACGTCACGGCAGTAGTTTAGAGATAGTTTAAACTCCATTATCACAGTCAACTGTTGTCAAATATTTACAGTTAAATATGGTACAATTTGTCATTTTTGTATTGATGTCTGACGTGCTAACTGCCACGACATCGGAGATTGAATTAAATTAGACTATTGATCCAACTTGACAGGCCACAAACATACGACGGGAGTGAATTTACAGTGTCTATCTTGATAAAGGTCTGAGGGAGTTCACTACCAAGAATGAAGTTTGCGTGTGATTGCGGTTGCATTATGCACAATGTGGTAATTGAGGAAGCAATTAAAGCTGTCGTCGCGTCGTCGCGAGCCGACTTGGAATGATGTCTACACTCTACAAACAGTGCGACCAACCAGTCTGTAGAGTTAAAAGAGGGAGCCACCATAGTACTTTCTTAAAAGAACTGCCAGCCAACCGCTAAAGACCTTTAGTTCCATCATTTGGCCAACTCTCCAGAAAAGTTGGTCAGTTTGTAATGGTATGTAAATGGCAAGCGACGCTGACGCGGCGCAGGCTGTCCGTCGCTCGCGCACACTGCGCCGCTAACCTAATTGGCGGCGAATCCACACAAAATGCAAATTTTACGACTATCACCATGTTCCCTCTTCATTTCAGCAATATACCGCTAAGTAAGGATACCATTTATATGCACAATACTGAAACTTACATTGTACAGGTTAACTCATAAATATATTGAAATCCTTCAGAATGCCTTGAAATTGACGCTGGGGTCGGCTCGTCAGCCTGTTTGACAACGAGTTATATAAATAATGATCTATTGTATTTATTGTACTTAAACGAGAATGGGACAAAAGTACTGTACTTAATTAATTTAATTAGGTAATTGATTAGAAGTTTGCCATGGTTTGTGAGGGATATTTTTTCTTTTTTATCAATATCTATACGATAAATGAAATACTTGCGCTCAGTATTTCACATGCATTTTTTCTTTTTGTGGAGACTTTCCACAAATTAGAGTTCTTTGATGAAAATCATTTGAATATTAGTACTTCGTAGCACGTAGTGGTTGCGGTAGCGCTACGAGTTTCTGAAGAGATAGCTACGAAATAATTGTCTTGTTGGTCACTTAGTCAGAATGGAAGACGGATGATGGACCAAAGAAGTCACAAAATGGGGATCGCGGAACCAGGTAATTGCGTATAAAAATCAGTAGATAGAATTATATTATAAATTAATTTTATTTAATACAAAAATTATAGATGTACGTCGTATGTTGTAAACTAGTACATAGATATTCTCTGTGCTGGTGGTGACTGGCTCATTTGGACAGTATTTGTATCAGTTATTAATATTTTAAGTTAGATACTGACTTCACGCTTTTTGTAGTTTTTGGTGAAAATTTGTAGGTTCTTTGACTTTTCTGGGAGCAGATTGCTAACAATACCTACGGCTTCTGATTTTTACCGTCTTACCACAAAAGATTTAAGCACGCTTTAGACAAGTGTTTAGCAATTGTTTCCCTGCGAAAAATATACTAAACACTTGTCTAAAGCGTGCTTAAATCTTTTGTGGTAAGACGGCTATTAATGTTTTACGGCTGTTTTACCCGAAGTCAAATCAATGTCGTCACTTGACAAAGTATTTTAGAATAAATGAATGTGTTTTGTTTAACACTACAGTGATTTGCAGCATTCGTGCCTTTAACAGAGTTTTTCATTGTTTTTTTTTTTGTTTTAAAAGTGATAGCCAGTTTGAAAAAAATTATATAATTGTATAGTTGTGAGGCCAAATTCTAAATTCAAATCATATTATTGACCAGTGAGTTATAATGTAACATACTTGACCATATTTGTCATGCATACATTAGTTATATTATATTGATTCGAATTATATTAAATAAGGAAAACTTTACGATAACAGTTTACTCTATATAAACCTCAAGTTTATCGAAGATTCCACAATGGACGATGAAAATACAACTCCAAAGATACTTAACCGTTATTTTGGTATTTGCAAATTGAATGGTCAGCAAGTTCTAAATGTTTAAGTTAGTTATAAGTTGAGCTGTTTCGATGGGTTTAGTTTCTAAGTTGTCCCAATTGCACGTTGGTGGATATGTAGTAGATATGTGAGTAGTGCGACCAACGTATATGTAGAGTTAAATGGGCGCCACTATCGTATTTTCTGTACAAAACTGACAACCATCAGTAGTTTTTTTAGTTCTATCATTTGGCCAACTCTACATTTAAGTTGATCAGTCTGCAAGTGTAAGTGAACCAAGTCGGGTGTCAGCCTCAGATCAGACAAACAAGAGAGATATGCCTTGGTACAATTATCGTTCGGTTTCAAATGTCACCATTTTTTTACTGACTTCTAGGTTCTTAATTTGACTGTGTATATTTTTTTTGTATGTTTGTTACGCGATTTCTCTTTTTTTTGTTTGTTAGTTCATACTTCAGTTGTGGTTCAATATTAATTATATCGAAATTGATTCAGCGCTTTTTGAAAAAATAAACAAAATCAAATAGTATTTACCTACACAGATGACGTTTTGGTTCCCTTCATCAAAAGTTTTGATGAGAACTTTCAATGTCTGTTTTAACTATAATTTTTCTACTTTAAGTATGTATATGTAAGTATATATATATATATATAGTCCCGAAGTCGTTTTTTTTTCACTTACTTCACTATATCGCTAAACCGTTTAACGCAAAAACGGTAAGTACGGCTCACTTACTCATTTTTCACACACACTAAGAAACTAACAGCAACACTAATGAACTAACTAGTAGTCCACACGCAAAAAAGGACGGCAAGGTCGTCTGCAGGGTGAGTTCGACTAAAGGCATTCAGACTGATTTAGACTGGATGAGTTCGCACACACCACGCCACGCATATCTCCCTTGTTTTAATGATCTGAGGGTGTCAGCGGTCAGCGTGCGGTCCCTGGTCGCTCTTGTTTGTGCAAGTTAAAAACCACAAATCAAGCTGAACCGTCCCGGATTAAACGCTTAGAGAGTGCCTTTGACGTTCCTACCTTTTGTGTTGTAGAAACTGGACATTTGTAACCACAATACTACTCGTAGTTCAAATAACAAAAGGATACTTATAAATATGTATTGCGCGGGATGAATGATAACACAAATACAGTTCTGATTGTGATTATGTGAGTATACCTAGTTAAGTAGGTATGTCTAGGACCTAAGTACATATTATACAGGGTCAAAGGTAACTAACGCAAAACCTCTTAAAGGCAAATTTGGTGCATGCCAACTGACAACTAACAAACTAACAGACCACCAACTACCAGACTAACAACTTTTGGTTTACGACGTATCAAAATTAACAAAAAAAACTGCTGTTTCATGCATTTTGTCGGGAGTGAATGATTTTAAGAGCTTTTGTGTTAGTTACCTTTGACCCTGTATATTACCAATATCACAGTTAAGACATATGATTACCATTTATCATATCGACAGGTTGGCTCACAATGCATCGTAGTGATATTAGTTTGAACTTGTGTATCGGTAGCTTTGTTGACTTAGAAGATGCTACGAAGGGTAGGTGAGTATAGTAGAATGAAGGAATCGATTGTGACCGATGGATGACTAGGGTTCATTACCTTCGCAGCCGTTTCAAAGGTTGTTGTGGCGGCAACCTATCCATTTTTACACCTGTAAGTATCACTTTACATATGAATGACCTCACGACGATGTAATACCGTAATGGTATGGAAATTATGATATGCTCTACGCTGATAAGTTCACACATAAATTGTTTAGTTTTAATACCTACCTACCTTTATTTTACTTTTTAATACCTACGACACTGAGACGTGGTCTCTCACTATGGGCCTCATAAGCAAGCTCAAAGTCGCACAACGAGCCATAGCTCGTTGCGCGACTTACTGATTCGATCTCGTAATGAATGAAATGAGGAGATCCGTAGACGAACGAAAGTTACCGATATAGCCCACCAGATTAGCAAGTTGAAGTGGCAGTGGGAGGGCACATAGCACGCAGAACAGATAGCCGATGTGGCCGAAAGGTTCTCGAATGGAGACTACGGACCGGTAAGCGGAGCGTAGGACGTCCGGGTGGACGTCTTGTGGGTACAAGATGGACTGACGAACTTAAAGAGACCGCAGGGAAACGCTGGATGCAGGCCGCTTCCAACCGGCCCTTTTAGAGATCGATGGATGAGGCCTCTGTCCAGCAGGGGACGTCCTACGGCTGAAATAATAAATATTTATTTTTTTACATATAAAGCCAGAAAAAATATTTAACCGAAGAAAAACATTACGATTAAAAATTCACCATCATCATCAGCCCCTAACTCTTCTAATGCACGCCACTGAGCTCGGTCGGCAGTTCTTTGCATCCAGCTTTTACCCGCCGTTTTACGCAGGTCATCACTCCACCTGGCCACAGGGTGTCCTACACTACGTTTGCCTAAACGTGGTCTCCACTCTAGAACCCGTCACCCATCGGTTATTGGAACCAAAGTTACCGACATTTCCAAAGGATTAGTTAGCTGAAGGCAGTAGGCCGACCACATTGCCCGAAGATAAATAAAGCCGGCCAAGTGCGAGTAGGGCTCGCGCACTTTATCAGAAGTAATCCACGCCGGTAAAACCACGGAGCGCAGCTTGTATTAGTATAAATATTACTTGCACATCAGCGTCATCGTCATCATTATCAGCCTTTCATACTTTCACTGCTGGGACACAGGCCTTCTCTTAGTGAGAGAGATGATGGCTCTTAATGCAACATCCCAGCACTTGCACATGGTTAACAGTTGTCATAACCAAATAGAAATACAATCAAAACTTATTTTTACAATAACTGTATGTAGGCTGATAAAATATAAGAATGAAAGAAACCTTAGTCACGAAATTTTTGTCGTAAGAAAAATATTTTTATCACGAAACCTGAAAACAAAGCAATAAAAAGGGTTATTTTAAGAAAGTTCAATGGGTTTGTTAATACTTCTTTTTCTCAGATCGCAGATAACTTTTATGTGCTGCTATTTCTTGAACAAATCGTTTTTGAATGAAATGGACTTCCTCGATGCTTACGTGATTGTTTGGATTTGAATAGCAAATTTAGTTTAAAAAGTTAGAGCGAGAGAATTTGACGTCTGCTATGCAGTTTGGTAGGCATTTGTAAACGTGTTATGTTTTTTAACCGACTTCAAAAAGAAGGAGGTTATCAATTCGACTGTATGTTTTTTTTTCATATATATTTTTTACAAAAGGTATTTTTTCCAGAAAACGTTGATGGTGTTAAATGTTTTAAAACAGCTTAATGACGTTATTAGAATTATGAGTCATAGGCTTCAAATTTATAACACATTTCTTTTTGCGTTGGTTGTTAATTCAATGAAATACTAAGTGGTTGTTTAACATGATCAGTCAATGCGCCTCACCGTCTTACATCTTGCGCCTCTCTTAATGGATCGTTATTTATCTCCCTGTCTATTCAGGATTATCTGAATCTCACTCGCGCGAGAGTACTTAATTGTGAGGTGTGAGTGAATTAATTTACCACTTTGCATTAATCATTTACAGCGAAAAGAGCGAGAACGTAGAAAGGTTTAGTACAAATAGTACCTACAATGTTGAAGTAGAATAGGCGGTTGAACTATGTTTTTGAAGAATAAGTTCTGCTATTCTAATTATAACCTCTGTACAAAACTTCTTGCTTAGCTATTTTTGGTAGAATTTATACACTCTTTGAAAAAAAGGTGCACAGATGCAATGAGACGACAATTCTACTAAATCATTTTTGTTAGTGTTGTTAATAAACAAAAGACAAAATAGATTTTCCCTTAATAAAATATTACAGATGAGGTTGAACAAAAAACATACAAAATTGTTGATTGAATCAGGCGTTACTTTGCGGATCTTCATCTTCAAAACTGTTGCTTTGACTAATCTCTAGTGTATTTCTGCTTTAGCGTTGTATAAAGTACAATAAGGAATTTGGGACAAATTATTTTACTCTACCGAAATTTGTCATTTATGCTAATTTAACCTAAACTGAAACAAAAATAATAATGATATATATGAAAAAATAAACATTAATAATACCGAGCCTAACCTAATAAGATTTATGGGGCACCTCAAGAGCTTATTCTACATAATAAATAAAAATAATCACGTAAATTGGTTAACAAATGTTGGACTAATTGGTGTAAGAAAAAAGGACTGAATTGAAAAGTATCGGTTGAACCGGTATGTCATCACATCAAAAGTCCAAACACATATGAGTTTCACCAACATGCACTGGCCTAGCATGGTGGATTATGGCCCATCTCTCTTTCTCTCTCTCTCTGCCTCTCTCTGAAAGAAAGCCTGTGTAATAGCAGTGGGAACATGATTGGCTGAAATGGTGATGATGATAATGAATTGAGATGAGATGATAATGAAAAGAAATGAGATGAATTGAATTTGCAGAATTGAAAACCATGAAATCAGATGTTTGAGATGTGCTCTTACCGCCGCATGCCTTGCATCAGTTGGACGGATTAAGTTACGAACGAAGAGACCTCAAATTGTATGGGGACAACAGGAACTTATTCAGACCAGCGAAAGGTACCTATTTTTCCTGCAGACCATCATGGTGGGTAAAATACCAGAGAAGCGTAAGGTATCAGGTTTATTTCCGAATAAAGATGGTAGAACAACTGTACAGACACTTTGCATTGGACAAGGACAATTATAAAAGCTGACTGCCGACCTTAATTAAATGAAAAAAAAAACTAAAGTCGGTTAAAAAGAGACGCAGAAAAATTTAGTGCTGTTAGTTTAGAGGTAGGATAGATAGAAACTCTTTATTGTGTACACCAGAAATAAAAATAATAAAGGTACTACAACAATCAATGCCGAAATTTATTATTGACATATGTGTCACAATTTTTTGCACTCACAGATAATTATGGTTTCCTCAATGTACAACAACACTACCAGCCAAATAACAGCTGGAGATTTTAGATTCGTTAAACCAGCGTGCTATGAAGCTTATTGGAGGATTAATAAAAAGCCCCTAGCGCCGCGGCCGTAAAGTAGCTTATCTGTCTATTTTCTATCGGATACATTTCGGCGAGTGTGCGCAAGAGCTTTATGACTTTTTTCCTACCTTCCCCTTTTACTACAGGACAAGTAGAAAAACTGCACAATACAACACCTTCCTCGTGGAAATTTCAAATATTCGTACATAAAGATTTTTGTCGTCATTTATGATACGTACGTACTGCCCAAAAACGGAACTCCCTGCCGTTCGTTGTTTCCTGAGAACTTCAATCTAGGCATATTCAAGGCGAAGTGAATAGATTTCTTCAAGATCAACGTGTTCCACCTTCGACCGCAGGATCCAAACGTAGATCTATAAAAAATACCAATGTGTTCTATCAGGCACAATACAGTTGTTCAAATGTCTTCGCTAACCGAAACTTATGAAAATGACAGTGAGACATGTTAATCGGTTAAAGTTCTTGTTTAGATTGAATTCCAATTTCAACTACACACGTATTTCTAATTTAAATACTGTTTACAACTGAATCATTTATACGGTAGCAAATTATGTATGTATTTCATATATTTATTGATTTGTGTATTTTTGTGTTGCCCTATGGCACGGAGTACATCTATTGATTGATTTTGCTTTTGACGTTAAACATCTATGGCGCAGTTTTTTTAAGTTTAGATAGCGCAAACCAAGTCGTTTGCCATGACAGCAAACATTATCACGCTTTCTTATGCCGTCATGTTTCACATTTGCCAGGCGTCGTGTAATAGCCAACTTTTTTAAATACGGTAGCCGTCGCGTCTGTCTGGGCCTTGTTGAAGTTTCTACTGGATAAATAGAAAACAATGTGTACAACAAAACTGCATTCAATTCAAGAAGAGTCTTAGGAATTCAATCCACGAGGGAAGCTTCTAGTTCGCAATTGGCTTGATATTGGTTTTATAGGGGCGACGAGGTACCTAGTTGATAAGATTCTGTTTAATGGTGCTTGCAACTATGTTACAGTTTCACGTAGTCATGTGGTTGTGGTTACGGATGCTATAACACCTTTAATTTTGTAAACACAATCGTTATTACACTATTTCGATTCGTTTATTTGCTTTAACAGATGCATTGTAAAATGCTAAATAAAAATATTTTCTTTTAATATTTCACTGAAGTATATCGGGTACCTGTTATAGTCTCAACGTTCAAAAACGTACCGAAAATGATCAGAATTCGTAGTCTTCTTTCAGCTTTTTACTATGTTATTGCAGCTATCAGAGCAAATACACCCTTGGATTGAGTTTAGCTGTGGTAGCACTAAAATCTAGAAAATATTTCAGTAACTAAAATGATAACTCACAGAAAACGAATAAAATTTCACTATTATTCCGTTCTCCTACATTGAAAATGAAATTCATAGTATATGAATGACAGCATCCTTGACGAGCCTGCTCTCGTATCTCTCACGCAAATACTAAACAAGGTCAAGTTAACAATAGCGTTATAAGACTATGGTTGGTTTGCTTTCAACAGAGTCGGCTCACCACAGACACTCTTGTAAAACTTATTTGAATTGGGTCGTTTCTTCAAGAGTGTTCGAGCTTTGTATGGATTTTCTATGTAATGGTTTCTTTTTAGGGTTCTATATCGAGAGTAATAAAGAAAAGGCACTTTCCTTGTTCGACCTGCGGCGATGGCAGCGTGGAGTGACGCGGGCGCTCCTAAAGCTTTATTACAATTGTACAAACTTAAGACTACCCATTTACCGTTTTCTCTGATGAATAAAACCAAGACGAATTGCTGGTTTTGGTTTGTTACATTTGCTATTTAGGCAAGTTACGCAACGCTTTATTTTGCCTTGGTGTTATATCAGTCATTATAACAGATATAGCTGCCAATAAATATCTAAGAGTGAAGGCTGTGATCTAACATCATGACTGACATCGAACCTTTAATTTGTTTAGTTTTTATCATTAGTCTTCTAGGCGAGCGCGGTACATCATAGACCGCATCATCGCTTAACTTTTTTTTAGGCATCGGACTACGCTGACGTTTGACCGTGATCTCGCCTGATGGAGAGCGACGATGTGACCGAAGATGGAGCACGTTTGCCTAGTAATAACCTATTTACCCTAGACTTGAACACTTAAAGATTGTAATGCTGCGGAAAAACAGACGACAGGCAAGGCGTTCCATTGTTTTGCCATTCTAAGGCAAAACGCTTGGTGTGAATGAATGGAATGAATGAACACCAGGCGAGTTGGCAAGCCTATTCTTTAATAATAAATAAATAGCAATTATATAGCAATACCAAAGCAATGATAAATTAGAAGTGAGCAGTGTAAAGAAGGTTTCGTATTTTTTTCTGTGTCCTGCTGACGTATTGCTACCCCAAAATCAAATTGGAACGTCTGTATCACCAATATACGCAAAAAACGTGCCTCCCGCAATATGACTCAGCACATAAATCGGGGATGATACCCACACGCGTACAATATTACCAATGAAAAAGATCCATGTATAAAAATACGTTATGCTAATAACTTTTGAAGCCAAGTTATTATTAGAATCCATTTTTGTCTCAGTCATTGTATTAGAAGATATTTAGACTCGCTTAAAACTGGTTTTAAGAAGTGCCCTTTTCGAATAATAAAATTTTACTTGCAAAGATTCCTTAACAAAATGTAGGTCCCTACTGTAAATGTATTTCTTGATTCAATCTCCTTTGATGTTTTCGTTTGCGGAACATACTTCATTTCCTCGCCATTACTTTTGTCAAGACCCTGTGGTATTCCGTCGTCCTCTAAAATTGCATAGGTCCTACTTTCTCTGAATTGAATCTCGATTTTTGTAGATATGTCAAAAATTCATAGTTGACCCAGTCATGATTTAGTTAATTGCATATTTTTTAAACTACCTGCCATACGTAAGTTGTTTTTGTATGGTTTTAGTGCAGGTATCCTAGTTTAAAAAGCAATGTCCAACAGGCCCTGAAAACAGCAAGTTCACAACTAAACAATTGAACTGATAGAATCTATCCGCACAGGGCCAAACATCCATACAAATGAATAGTCACTTCATCTTTTCAAATGAATACTGTCATTTTCTTAAATTTTTTAATCATCATTCCAAGAAGAGTTAATAGATTCATAAAGGGTCGGCAACATAGTTGTGATGGCTCTGGTGTTACAAGTACCTATCCAAAGGCAACGGTGACTGCTTACCATCAGATAGCCCGTCTGCTTGTTAGCCACCTAAGGCATAAAAAAAGTCAAATCCTAAAAATAAAAGTGGTTACGCTCTTTGACTCGCATTTTTGTAGACATTTGCCGTCAGCTACCGGTGTTGTTTTTACTTTTATCTCTGCGCATCTCGCGAGTAAATTGAACCCATTTTCAGTACCTACCTTGAGTTTATGCTGAGAAAATGTACCTTGTTTAAAGGTTTAAGGGTGTGCATGTTGTACTTAACAGACAAACAACTTGTTCAAAACTCGCCGTTTGCCAAAGAAGAATAACCTGAAATCCTTTTAGTAACGCAGCTCAAATATAACATGTTAGAGAAAGTAGATGATGTCATCCAATTCTATACTCGAGTGTAAATGTACGTACCTACGTTTTGTACCTAAAGTATTTTTTTAAAATAAAATCGAACTGTCACAAAACATTTATAAATGCTAGAAATTGTACCTAATCACCCTTCCTTCGAACAACCCTTCTTTCGAAGGTCTTCCCGCAGATTTACAGCATGGAGCGTTTTGAAAAGGACGTATGTAAGCATCTCTCCGGGCTAGCAACACATAGACTACAGGTAGGTATATATTGTTATAGTATAGTGTCTAAAGGCGGCAGTTTGCTTACCATCGGGCAGATCTTCCGCTTGTTTGCCGCTCTCTTTATATTCATAAAACTTTGTAGCGTAAGTGTTAGATTTACTGTGTATTAATTCTAATCCTCTCCGATACGATTGGAAGAGCTTATGAAATATATACATACCATAAATTATGAATGTTCTGAAAGCAAAACAAATATTTGTCTTGTGAATAACCGTGGGCTGTAACATCATCATCATCAGCCCGAAGACGTCCACTCCTGAACATAGGCCTCCTCCTTTGACCTCACTGAACGACAGCTTGCCATCTGCTTCCACTGGATGCCCGTGTCTCACACGATGTCGTCGGCCCATCTAGTGGGAGGCCTACGTACGCTGCGTCTTCCGGTTCGTGGTCTCCACTTCACCTTTCTTCCTCATCGGTTATCGGTTCTTCGAGTGATGTGGACTGCCCATTGCCATTTCCAATTGTACACTTTAATAGATATGTCGGAGACTCTGGGTCTTTAGCAAATATCCACGTTCTAGAGAGTCATAGTTCTCTTCATTGACCACTGTGTTTTTTAAATATTTTTTTTATTAATAATAGGCGTTTAATTTTATGCGATGATGCGGTTTACGTTGGAGCACGCTTGCCTAAAAGAAACCGATTCACTCGTGATTTGAAGACACCCAGATTGTTTTTCCGAAAGGCCAACAGTTAAGGCCCACGTCTCTGTACCATATGTCATACGTGTATGTACCGTGGGCTGTATGCGAGAGGTTTATAACTGGACACCGTACTGCGTTTACCTCGGAAACAGCCGAAAAGCCATACTGTATACGTGTTATTAACTTATATACGAAAAGCTTTTTTTAATTAATTTTAATGAACATCGTGGAGCTTACAAACATTAATATAGTTAAGTGATGCGCGGACGAACTGACCCTGATGGGTAAATATAATTTAGATGCCGTGAAATTCATTTTCGGGGTAGGATCTAAAAGAGTTTTACTTTTGGACAACCTAAAACTGATGCCTCATTGCTGAATCTGAATGAATGGTTCTTTAATGGTCAAAGTTTAGGTAACATTACCCTGTTAATGTGATGATAAAAGCCTGACGTTAGGGGTTATAAGCCGTTATATGGTTTAGTTCCCACTAAAAGTTTTATACGCACAAAGATCCGCAGATAGCTTACCAAAAAAATTTATTGATATAAACATAAAGGTTGCCTATATAATTTTATTAAAAAAGCTGGTTCAGCTAATAGAATTCTGATGAAAAGATTTATGTCGGAATTAACTTTGAAGTAATTTAATATTATAATACTATACATATTATGTAGGTGTTTTATTAAAACCGAGAAACCACTTAACTGAAAGTTTACCTTGACTTAAGCCTCTTATAAATAGGTACGTGTATGTTATCACTAGTTATTCATGACGTGCTTGTGCGTGTACCTATTTGAAGTGTAGACTTTCTGCACAGCCCCCTTACCGCGCCCTTTTGTGCTGCCTTTATACGATGAATGAAACACTACCGAAAGTTAAATTTTTAATACTAGGCACATTGGGCGCTTTTAGATAGAATAGAATAATTTATTTACCAAAATAAGTACAGAGGTGCTTAAATAATACGCGAACGTGAACCTTAACGCGCCCAGATACGGTTTGCGGTCGCGTGATTTTCCAACTGAGCGGATTTAACGTTAATTTGGTGCCTCAATAGCAGTTGTCCGTAAGACCCCAGGTTTGACTCGCAACGTAGACAATATACCCACCTTTGCTTGTATACTTTATACATAAATAAAATAAAATACTAGCCAAGACATTTTGCGAAACGGTAATTGTAGCGGTAATGTAATGAAACGATCTATAAATAGGCATCTATTTCTATACTAGGCAACGAACAAACATTAAACATACTCCACTAAGCAGACCCGATCCTCGTACAACAAGAGATCCTTCGAGCCATTAATGTCTTATTTTTCTCAGATTATCTCACCACTGCCTAAAAATAAGTCGAAGTGCGACCGATGGGCCAAATCCCCGGACATAAAAATCTTCATCGGTCAAGTATTCACGCGTGTCCTTATCGATCCACGAGACGCTTGCGGTCGTAAAGAATTGTCTAAGAGATTTTTATGGCTCGATGTCTAGGAAAAACACTATTCCGTATTTCATCTGGGAATACTTTATAAAGCGTCGGCCTACGCAGGGGGTGACGTGTGGACTCCTGGTGCTCGTTTAGAAACCTACTCGTACCTACAAAGATCGGTCATTTGTCAGAACATTAAAAAAAAAATTGCGGATAGTAATATTTATTTCCTGAAGGAAAAAAAGAGGAGGTGGAGGTTAAAGGGAGGCCTATGTTCAGTAGTGGACGTCTTCCGGCTGATGATGATGAATATTTATTTCCTGGTTCAGTTTGTTTTCATTAATATGATTAAAATATATAACTACGTTTTGTTTATCTAATTTGGCTTTATGTAATCCAAAAGTATTTATTATTAAAGTAATTTAAAGGTGAAAGTTAAAAAAAATTAAAAGATAAATTTAATAGAATAATGCTATATAGGTAAGGGCAAGCATATTTATAAGGGGAGGAGGGAGTTCTTGAATGTAGTCCAAATCTTTGATAATAGCACTATATTACGCCTTTCTGCAGACTGGATGAACTGCCAAAATCATGTCTACCTAAAGGTTTTATACGCAATTAACTTAAATTATGTGGATACATAATATAATATATTAGTATACGATACTTGTAGTGCCTAATCAACATAAAAGACATAATTTTAGTCGTAGCCTTAGTGACGTCAAAGTTTCATATTTTGTGTATCATACTAATATTATAAATGCGAAAGTGTGTTTGTTTGTTAGTTTGTTTGTTCATCTTTCACGCAGAGTAACATAATTATCATCCTGATTTTATGCAGGTTTTATTATATTTAGTTCAAGGGCTGGAGAGTGCTCAGAGAGATATAGGCTACTTTTCATTACATCATCATCCCCACCATTTTTCATCACTATGCGGGTGAAACCGCGGGGCGCAGCTAGTGGAACATAAATGAGCTGTACCAATAATCTTTGGCTGTACGTACGAGGTTTAAGTCGTTTTGCATCTAACATTTTGGAATCAGGTTTAGGTTTTTCCCAATGACAATATAAATTCTTGTGGTTAGATCACGAATGCCCAGGTATGGATTTCATAAAAAAAAAAAAACAAACAAACGGATCCGTTTTTAATATGCATTGGGCATTAACGAAATAACTGCCGCCCATAAAAATCCGTTCTCACGAATAACCTCCTCAACCGACAGCGAAACCAACGTCAAATTATTAAGATAAAATTCTGAGATAAATATCAAGTTTTGAAAGGAAGAACCTTTATAATAGAAGGAAGTGGTAATGCAGTGCATCAGTAAAATTATAACCGGTATTAGAAATTAAATGTTTTTATTCTATATTGGTTGTAGGCCTTTTTAGGGTTCCGTAGCCCGACAAGGAACCCTTGTAAATTCGTTCTGTCCGTCCGTCCCGTTTCGGCGGTTTAGAACCACAATAGACATAGAAACCTGTAACTTGCCATGCTGACAGCCTTCATTCAAAATTATGTCAAGCATTTACTGATAGTAACTTTTTGAGAGCTATAAAACTGTAATAAATTCAAGACGTTCTAGCTTAAAGGTCAATGACTTTTCGCATAATTGTCTTAGCAAAAAATATTTCTCAAGTAGTTTTCTTTTCCACTAAACCATAAAAAGTATATGTTAAATTGGTATGATCCACCTCTGTTTGGTTAAGTCCACAGAGCTGCATTCTTTAGAATATTCTGTGACCACCAACTATGATGATTGTGATCACAATTATATGACTTTGGCTACGAAAAACGGAACCCTACCATATACGTGTCTCGAATCTCGACACACTCTTAGCCAGTTATTCAGATAATAGTAATTTATATTAATGATCTATGAAATATAATAAACAATAAAAAAATTATGACATATTTTTTTGCAGTTATTTTGATTTGAAAACCAAACTACTGAACCGATTTTAATGAATATCCTTTCAAATAAAAAAACGTTCTGACGTAACAAATATTAAAAAAATACAACTGAATCGAGGGCCCCTTCATTTTCGACGGTTAAAAACAGAAAACAGTTTTTCACCAAATCTTCAAAAGCTAGATACAATTACTCAAGTACCTAGCTTGACAATTCATACTAAATCAACCAGGAATCTTTTTTCGGAGAACACCTGAGCCCTGAACCCACGATGCCAATATTTTTATTGCCTTTCAATTTGTCAAAGTAACGTGTTTTCTTTTGTAGCAATTCCAACCAAGTAGTTTCCGTTGAGACAAATGTGAAAATATATCGAAAAGGAACATCCCCGTTCTGCTAAAAGTCAGTTGTGTAATTCGGAAATCCGATTTGAATGTTACTTATAATAGGTATTCATCTAAAAACAACTCGGTTTTCGTTACCGGTTTCCTCAAGGAAAACTATTATGTGATATAATAAGTGAAACTAAAGAATTTACCTCATAATAACAAAAGAAGTCTTTACAAAACAAAAAAATGGTATACTTGTTTAACGTGGTTTAACTTACAGGAATCACGCCCATAAAGTTATTCATGCCTGCATTATTAAGTTAAATTACGAAAAAAACAAACATAGTTTCTCTGTTTTTTATCCGAATTTTTAATTGATAGTGAAATTGTTATGATTATTATTCTTTTTTTTTTTGTAAATTATAATCGTGAATATTTTATTTAATATGGGTATTTATAAGTTGAAGAAACATCTTCGATGAAAATTTGACCTTAAAGCAATTGGGGGAGAATTTTTAACTCCTCAACAAGTTGCTGCAGCGGCAAGCAATAGAAGCATTTATGGACGAACGTGAATATGTAGGCTGAAGCGTAGCCGAGGCCAACATATGCGAGTCCATAAATGCTCAGTTGCTACCAAGGCTTATTATAATAACCTGAAAAATTGCGTTGATATGAATAAAAAAATATGAGTAATATAAAATTTTGACATATATTTTTTTTTTGAGGTAATTTTCACATATTAAAACGTTGCATATTTTCGAGAGTAAAAACAGATGAATATGGTTTGTGCTATGAGCCAATTACAGGAGACACTATCTGGAAAAGTCACTATTTTTTGTTAGTAATTTTCAACATAACCTCTTTTCATTTAAATTTTCACATCTTTTTGGTGGGAAAACGTAATCAAAAATCGTTATTCATTTTGCACGATGAAATGTTGTAGTTACGCTTTAATACCTGTAAAAGTCTGTTTAGAAATTAATAAAAAAAAGATATGTATTAAATACTGGCAAGTAATTAACTTTATCCAAGTCTAAAAGAGAAAAAAAAAACTTTTCTCACGTTAACTCCATTCTTTCCGTTTTTAAGTACCATAACCTTATTTGAATTATAAACCATTTATGGTACAAACATTGCTAATCTGATAGGTTATAAACTAACTTTTTCAAATGTATCTGCAGCAAACATTCTCAAAGCGCGACTGATATTTACTACCTGCCAGAATATTAAAAGGTGTTACATGAAAACCTCTAAATTCGAATGAATATTTAATGTGCATAATGGAAAAGTAAGCAGGCAAAGGTTATCGGGTATAGGTGACTTACTCGTGTGGTGACGCGTGGTCGTCCAGAGAGAGAGCGGGGGTCCACAGTCGGAGGCACTAGGCACAAGGGCACGGCGCGCGAGTTTGTTGTGCCGGCGCGAGGAGGACAGGCTCAGGGGCGAGCACGGCGCTCGGGGGGAGAGCAGGCTGTGTGGCGCCGGGACGTGTGGCTGGCGAGGCAGCGGGCGGCTACTGGCGCGGCCCGCGCACGTCGGCGTCGCCGTCAGCCGCCCGCCCACACGCACGCCGCACCGCCCGCGACCTGCCCGCGCCAACACGCCACTTACCCCACAATTTTTTACACCACAAATAATTCAAATAAAATAGAAATTGGAATTTACGATATATTTACCAATATTGAACATTCGATCATTCACATTATCTTTATGGGAGAATTTCGCCCTCTATTGCTGCAAAATGGAAGTGTCAAAGGTTAGTTTACATATCGCGTTCTATTTATAATACTCGTGTCAATAGGTTGATTGATTTAACTCTATGCTCACATGGCATTACGCGAATGCCTATTTTTAGTTTTACTATCTCGGAAATAGGTACTAGGTAGGTAGGTAATAGGTAGGTTAGTCTTCGAAAAGTGAGAACAAAGCTATACATTGTCCCTTTTATGCATAAACGCTCAATAAGTTAATCTTTTCTATAAATATTTTATCTCGCTTTCACGCCTAACGCTTCTCATCAGCTAGAAGTTGACAGATCATTTTATAGCATAGATTAGCTTATCGAGCGTTTATGTATAAGAGAGTATGTATCTATGTATATATTTATACAACACGTGATTTTTTGAAAATAAAAGTTGAGGTTAGAATAAAATAAAATTTAACAGCCATTTGATTATGTAATCAATGATGATCGAACTGAATGAAAGAAAGCACATTTTATTGGGGTGCGGAATTCTTGCCTCAGTGCACTAGTCTGCCTCGCACTGGACTGGTGTTTATTTGGGACTTTTAGACTTACCTAGACAAGTTTACATCACCAGCCCCAACACTTCATTTTCATTGTGAACACATAATGAAAATGAAATAAGAAAACTAGGTAGGTTCATGGATTAACTACAGGCCTGAAAAAAAAATACATTATGGTTCCCATGGAATAAAGGGTCATATATTATAAAAATACCCTGAATTACCCCCTTATTCGGCTCCAAGTCTAGTGTAAAGTTGTATTAAAAACTTAGTCCTACACAGAGAGAAATTATTTGTTGGAACAACAAAATTCTAACAAATGTTACACGTTAAAATAGCGCCAACCGAGATTTTCGTTATTGCAACAAACTACAATTTGTTACTTATACCACTTGTAACACGTAAAGTTAATAAATAAATTGATTAATATAACAATTTTTTTGTTATAGTAACAGATAATATTAGTAATAACAACGAATTCACATTTGTTATGATGACAAATTTTAATTTAGTAACTATTTCCAGAAACTGCTTCTGTTGGTATAACAAAACTTTTATGGTTGGGTCTACTGAAAATATTTGTTGAATTTATTTTATGATTTCGGTTAGGATAACTAAAAATGCTGTCAGATTCCAAAGCACCTGTTTAACCTTACCAATATTGTCTGTTAAATTAACTATCACGATATCACTTAAGGTAGGGTTTACATAAATATTTGTTAGAACAACAAAATTCTAACCAAGAATTACACGTCAAAATAGCGCCAACCGAGAAATTTTGTTATTACAACAAACATTTCGTGTTTTTTGTTGCAATAACAAAATTTCTCGGTTGGCGCTATTTTGACGTGTAATTCTTGGTTAGAATTTTGTTGTTCCAACAAAAAAAAAATTGTAGGCCCTACTAGTAACACCAATATTTGGTTATTATTTTGTTGGGTTTAATATGCGACTTTGGTTGGGACGACTAAAAAAATCTATTATAAAACCAAGAAACTTTGTTATTGCAACAGAAATCACTTAATGTGTGTTGCAATAACAAAATTTCTCGGTTGGCGCTATTTTGACGTGTAACTTTTGGTTAGAATTTTGTTGTATCAACAAATATTTTTTGTAGGCCCTACTAGTAACACCTAATTTAGGTTATTATTTTGTTGAGTTTACTAGGTGACTTTGGTTCAGACGACTAAAAAAATCTTATTATAAAACCGAGAAATTTTGTTATTGCAACAAATGTTAAGTGATTTTTGTTGCAATAACAAAATTTCTCGGTTGGCGCTATTTTGACGTGTAACTCTTGGTTATAATTTTGTTGTTCCAACAAATATTTTTTGTAGTCTCTACTAGTAACACCTAATTTTGGTTATTATTTTGTTGACTTTACTAGGCGACTTTGGTTGGGACGACAAAAAAATATCTATTATAAATACCAAGTCAACTGAAAACAGCCGTTTATCGTAACCAATATTGTCTGTTAAATTAACTATTGTTTTGGGTTAACCTTACAAAATATTCGTTGGATTTATTTTGTCACTTTGCTTAGAACACCAAAAACAGCAGTTAAATGTACTAAAAGAGCTATTAGACATAACTAATATTGTCTGTTAAATTAACTATCGATTTAGGTAGGGGCTACTGAAAAATATTGTTTGATTTATTATGTCATTGTGGTTAGGACAACTAAAAAAGCTGTTAAATATACTAAAAAAGACGTTTAACCTAACCAGTATTGTCTGTTAAATTAACTATTGGTTTAGGTAGGACCTACTGAAAATAGTTGTTGGATTTAGCAAGTCGCTTTGGTTAGGACAACTAAAAAAAGCAGTTAAATATACTAAAAGAGCCGTTTAACCTAACCAGTATTGTCTGTTAAATTAACTATTGGTTTAGGTAGGACCTACTGAAAATAGTTGTTGGATTTAGCAAGTCGCTTTGGTTAGGACAACTAAAAAAAGCAGTTAAATATACTAAAAGAGCCGTTTAACCTAACCAGTATTGTCTGTTAAATTAACTATTGGTTTAGGTAGGACATACTGAAAATAGTTGTTGGATTTAGCAAGTCGCTTTGGTTAGGACAACTAAAAAAAGCAGTTAAATATACTAAAAGAGCCGTTTAACCTAACCAGTATTGTCTGTTAAATTAACTATTGGTTTAGGTAGGACCTACTGAAAATAGTTGTTGGATTTACCAAGTTACTTTGGTTAGGAAAACTAAACAAGGCAGTTAAACATACTAAAAAAACCGTTTAATCTAACCACTACTGGCTGTTAAATTAACTATCGGTTTAGGTAGGTCCTACTGAAAATAGTTGTTGGATTTACCAAGCCACTTTGGTTAGGACAACTAAAAAAAGCAGTTAAAAATACTAAAAGAGCCGTTTAACCTAACCAGTACTGTCCGTTAAATTAACTATCGGTTTAAGTAGGACCTACAACAAATAATTGTTGGATTTACAAAGTCACTTTAGTTAGAACAACTAAAGAAGCTGTTAAAAATACTAAAACAGTTTTTTAACCTAACCAGTGTTGTCTGTTAAATAAATTATCGGTTTGGGTATGGTGCACTGAATTTTTTGTTGGATTCAATTTGCGACTTTGGTTAGGACTAGAGACTGTTAAGCGTACTACAACAGCTGTTTAATCTAGCCAGAATAGTTCGTTTAAGTATCAAATAGTTTTGAGTTGCGCATACCGAAAAGAAATATATTTATTTAGTCAATTTGGTTATGACAACTGAAAGAAGCTTCTAAAATACCTAAATAACTGCTTAATCTAACTAGCGTAGTCTGTTGCTGAACAAACAGCAACGATTAGTCAGATTAAGCAGTTTTTTAAATACTATATTATATTAGAACAGAATTTTGATTAAACAGTATGTTTAACAGCCTTTTTAGTAGTCCTAACCAAATTTGCAACTAACGTAATATGAATCCAACAAAAAAATCAGTGCGCCCTACCCAAAGCGATAGTTAATTAACTGACGACACAGGTTAGGTTAAACAACATCTGTTTTAGTATTGTAAGTGCTTTTGTTTAGTTGTCTTAAATAAAGTGACGTAATAAATCCAACAATTATTTTCAGTGGGTCCTACGTAAACCAATATAGTTAATTTAACAGCCAACACTGGTTAGGCTAAACAGCTGTTTTAGTATGTTACAGTTTTATTAGTTGTCCTAACTAAAGTGACATAATAAATCCAACAATAATTTTCAGTGGGCCCTACCTAAACCAATATAGTTAATTTAACAGACAATAAGCGTTAGGCTAAGCAGTTGTTTTAGTATGTTACAGTTTTTTTAGTTGTCCTAACTAAAGTGACAATAAATCCAATAATTATTTTCAGTGGGCCCTACCTAAAACAATATAGTTAATTTAACAGACAACACTGGTTAGGCTAAACAGCTGTTTTAGTATGTTACAGTTTTTTGTTGTTGTCCTAACCAGTGACATAATAAAACCAACAATTATTTTTCAGTAGGCCTTAACTAAACCAAAAGTTAAATTTTTTAAAAATATTTATATGCATACATCTAAATATTATATTTGATGTAAAACACTATAGATTAACATCCAACAATTATTTCACTCCATGACTACCCATTAACAACAATAAGTAAGATTTTATTAATAAAAATACGGTTAGTATATTATTGCAATACAAAAATAATTATTATCATTATTATCGTAAACTGTAACACTATTATTGGGTAGTCAAAGATATAATGAAACTAACATTAGAGAAATAAAAATTAAGTATATATGTAAAATGCAATATTAATTTTATTAATATAAAACAAATCTTAAACTAAAACATGTATTTATCAAACTATTTTTATTATACTTATAATTGAATAACTTACTACTACTTACTTACTGATTAATAACTATAGTAAATTAAAATAAAATCAGTTACATTTGCTGAAGAGACCAAAACAAATACACTAAATTGAAACCAAAACAATTAAAATCTGTTACATTTTTGCTCTTCTGTGGTTACATTGATCTCACACATTATAAAAAAAAACATAGCACATACATGAAAAATACGCAGAAAGGGTGTACTAAGCTGAAAGAGGGTATTTAGACAATGTGGCGTTGCCCTGTTTGTGTAAGTAATTTTGGTACCATTAAACTTAGACTTGTTCTTCATATGAAGATTATACATAGTCTAGTAGCAGATTTCACATATTGTTGTAATCAAAATAATTGTGACAGAATATTATAATAATGTTAAAAATCAAAATAATTGTGACAGAATAAATAATAATGTTAAAAGTTTTCCCGATATACTGTTTGCAGTACAAAGTAATTTCGTTTGCACCAAGTCAATGGTGCAAACGGTACATCGGGAACGTTTTCGAAAGCATTTAGGCACACATTCCTCCGAACTTGGCCATATTGCTTCTACTAGAAACTTCCATGTAGAGCCGGACGTCATTCAGCCATGTAACATTTCTTTGAATAGCCCTGAAGAAAACGAGGTTGCGACAATAGACAATGGTTATAAAGAGTCTTTAAATTGCTCTTTAGAACATTTAGCTACATGGTTATAATATACAAGTCGTACAACAAAAAAAAATAACTTGTCAACCTATGATTATAAGTTTTGGTACACTTACGGAGTTTGAAGCATTCCACAGATCTTTCTATGTGGTGGTAGATGACATGAAGCAAAACATGTACTGATAGAAGAGAAGTACAGATTTACTTCATTGACAAAAGCTATTGACATTTGCTTTAAATGTTTTATGGTTTTGAATCTCGCCTACCCGAAAGAATGTGAATAGTTGTGGTTATTTATCTATCAATACTTTTTCGAAATTCATCTCGCATCTGACTGCAACTCTTCTTAAAATACGTCAGCATAATTCTGAAACAAAATAAAAGTTCAATTTCAATATTATAGATATTTCAACAATATTTCAAGATTTAGACTTAGACCAATATCTATATCAATCAATTAATCTATACATGTAATAAAACTGTAGCTGAGCTAAATTTGTTTGTTTTTTTTTACTAAGGGGAAACATTAATAGCAAAAAAAACAATTTTATATTAGGCTATTATTTGCATCACACTAATACTATAAATGCGATAGTTGTGTGTGTGTGTGTGTGTGTGTTTTGTATGTGTATGTATGTTTGTTCCCAGTCAACTCCTTAACAGCTAGGCTACATGGATATGGATGAAATTTGGTAAAGTGGTAGATTATGCCCACATAAGCATTAACACATAGGCAGGCATGTATGTGTGTTTGTTACCACTCATCTCAGTTACGGCTGAAGGCATTTGGAGGAAATTTGGTACAAGGGTATTTCGCATTTATAATATTAGTGTCATAAATTTAATAAGTGGCACTATGCGCCACATTTAGAAGTAACAAAAACATTACCAGTCGATGTCCATTGGTTGATTTCCGTCATGGCCAATTGTTAATCATTATTGGTAGTTTTTTGTCGCTGTCGTATGTGTTTTGTTTTTGATAAGCGCACATTGCCTTCCATTTTTCTTCTACTATCGGCCAGGGGTTCCGGTTGTATTTTAACCAAGTCATTTCTTCATCATCTTCAGTGTCTGAACAATAAAACAAAAAAAAAAACTTAATAAAATGATACTAAAAGATATCACAGAGAATATAACTTAAATCAGAATATTATTAATATTTACATTTTTACTACAAAAATATTATTAAAAATAATATTATTTGAACCATTCATAATATTTTTTATAAAACATAAATAAAGGTATAATAAAATTATTAGTTATAAAAATTATAGTACCATTGTCAGTGGATTCAGAATCGCTATCTGTGGTTTCATTATCGCTTTTTTGACCAACTTTCTGCCTTTTTTTAGGCAAGGCAGACACACATAGCGTTCTCAATTGGTTATAGTATCTGTCCACGAATTTTCCTTTTGCTGGCATGGTGTTTTTTGAACTCGGAGTCCTACTAGGAACATAAGTTTCCTGAAATATAATTTGTTTTGAATTTTTTATTTTTAATGAGCGTAAACATAAGAAATTTAAATCAAATAGAATCTAACTACCAACAACCTACATAAAACTATACCTAATATCATCCATTGTAATTTGACCCTTATTTTTGGGGTTCCGTTTTACCCAAAGGTAAAAACGGGACCCTATTACTAAGTTTCCAGTATCCGTTTGTCTGATTTTTATTTTATATATGAAGGTTGAGAATTTCTGTTAGACAAATAAAATATGACTACCTATCTACTGCATAGGTATTTTTCTTGTGAATGTTATACAACTTTTATTTTTTTACAGCCGAAAGAAACCGTAGACCCAAGTATTTAGTATAAATTTAAACTTGATACTTTACGCGTTTATAATATTGGATTAATTTAAATTTATTTTTCTCTTCAAATTACAAAGGCACTTTAGTTCGACTTAACATACCTAGGTATATAAACTTAGTAAAAGAAACCAAAAATATCGTTTAAATTAACCATAGAACACAGTTAAAATAAAGAAATCATTTTGATGATATCTACAATACAATCAAGTAGGTACCTAGTTCAGTTTAAAAAAGTATTGGCACGAACTAGGTAGGTAACTAGATACTTGCTAATAAAATTTCATGACGATCGGTTCAACGATACGTACTCAACGATTATTGTCGGACAAACATACCTACATTTATAAACATACAACGCCGATTTTTTGAAAACAAATCGGCGGAAAATCTGTTGTAGACTTTGAGATAGGTTCCAGTACACTCGTCGGTCAATAATTAATATAATAGGTAAAAATCAACAATTAGGTAAGTAAGTAGGTACTCACAGAATGGACTGTCTCTATTTCATCAGTATACTTTTTATATCCCATTTTAAATTTTATTCGGTCCCTCAATCGATTTTCTGGTATTAAAATTTTAAGTTCTTCTTCGCCGAGGCCGTCAAGACATGATATGTCTATATTGTTATCTGAAAAGTTTGAAAGATTATAAAAATCATACAACGAACAGACAAACATACGCACGGACACCATAAAAAGTCTCAATAGTACGTAATAATATATGTATTCTGTGTAATTAAGTACTTACCTACTACTCAACTTTGGTAGAACTGTCTACACAGGTAAATAGTAAATAAATAGGAGGAATTATCGGACGAGTTTTGAAACGTTTTATAGAACCTAAACGCTAATCCAACTCGAAAGTACTTACCGCGGAATACTTTTATTGTATCTTGTGAGACACCCCAAATTTCCATTAGTTCATCCATTTTTGACGTCTGTAATGGCACTACAGACAATATATTTAGTCACTTTTTCACAAACTAACGTTAGAAATAAAAGCGCGGACGCTTCGCGTCAGTGCGGTAAACGATTTTCTGTACACTAACTAAATGAGCGGGCTTGCCGGCTGCCGGTGTCGCGGCGCGCGCGACGGGAGTAACGTACCGGTGTTGCCACTTGCCTTGCCAGCAAATCAGCAATGGGGATTGTTTTTTTATAGATTGTAATTACAAAACCACTTCGAGCAATATTATAGACTTAATGATAACTATACATAATTTCTTATTAAAAATGAACGCTAATGATACATATTTTTGATTAATGATGATTGACCTTCATTTACCCTTGAATGACGTCAGCGTTGGCGTTATGTTGAAATTTATCTTAGCCGATTACACAAACAAAAAAGCCAAACCACTGTGCAACCCACCAAATCCTAATGACATTGGCAGATGAAAATATGACCGAAGTAAGTTTTTTTTGTACAGATTTTTGTACGAACTAATATAACGCAGATGGTGACGTCATCACATTAAAAACACAATCATAATTTTTAAAATCAACTACTGTAAAGAATACAACTTTATTCAAATTAGTATCTTAAAATAGCCTAATTAATTAGAAAATAATATAAAACTATAAAGTCAGTGGGCAATCCCCATTAGACAAAGAAGGAAAAGTCCGAAATTACCCGATTAGAATAAAACTTTTTTTTTAAGTAATTTAATGTATAACAGTTGAAAATAAATAAAACTGTCTAATTGACGTTTATTTTGTACTTTAACTGCGTTTGGATAGACGCGAATGTCCAAAATTTGCTGTTAAAACTTGTAATTTTATTTGTGTTAGCCTACTTAAGTTCCTAAATTAATGTATTTAGCTACTTATGGATCTTGGATCTGAAATAAAGTTAAAGAATAAACACAAATGTTCACCCAGTTAAAGAACAAACTCAAATGTTCATCACATGAATGTTTGTCTTGGGTGGGAATCGAACCCACATCCCCAAGCGCAGAATGTTACTGATTTACGGTTAGTTATAAAAAAAAATACAATCTTATATTCATGGTTCGAGTCTTAGTAGATTTACCCGACGTTGTAACCGACACTATAAAATTGGCAACACCGGCACACAAGCGATCGAAACGAACGACCAATGAAATTGCGCGTCAGTGATGCTACCTGTAACGTAAACACGTTTGAACTTGTTTGCCTAGACAGGTACCTAATTTAGCTGTTGAATTTACAGATTTCCCTTAGTAGATAGGTAATAGGTACCTCTATGTAGTTTGGATCTAAATATAATTTATAATGTGAATGTTATTAGTATAGTATAGGTACCTACGTACCTACTTGTTAGTATAATTTAGGTAGGTACGATGTTATTATTTGAACTAGTTTTTTTGTCGCGGCTTCACCCGCGTTTTACACATAACAAAAATTTGCCTACTTAGGTATGTGTAAGGTAGTCAGAGATTATGTAAATAAGCTCATAAGCAAGCTCAAAGTCGCACAACGAGCTATGGAGAGGGCTAATGCTCTGGGTTTCTCTACGAGATCGCATCAGAATTGAGGAGATCCGTAAACGAACGAAAGGCCACTGACATAGCCCACCAGATTAGCAAGTTAAAGTGGCAGTAGGCAGGGCATAGGTAGGTAGGTATATCACGCAGAACAGATGGCCGATGGGACCGAAATTTTCTCGAATGGAGACCACGGACTGGTAAGCGCAGCTAGGACGTAGCCATCCACAAGATGGACAGACGATTTAAAAAAGACCGCAGGGAAACGCTGGTTGCAGGCCGCTTCTAACCAGCCCTTTTGGAGATCGATGGGGGAGGCCTATGTCCAGCAGTGGACGTCGTATGGCTGAAATAATGATGATGCTGTAGGTAGGTAGGTACGTACCTACGTATCTTTCTATCAGTGAAATAATTCCAGGGAGGCACTTCTACAAACACCAAGTCACAAACTTTATATAAGGTAGGTAAGTACCTATACCTATATACCTACCTATGTGACAACGAATACCTCTTAACGCGGAATTGAAACAGCGCTGAAACAGTACAGTGCGGAAAATCACACAAACGTGAACCTTCACACGCCGAAATACGGTTTGCGGTCGCGCTACTTTTCACAATCACCTAAAAACACCTTACGCTTAGAATAACTACTCAGAGAAGGTAGGTTTCCAAACAACGCCTTCTCAAAACGTACTTCAAATTCGCTTTGTAGCTTACGTTTCGATTGGTATTTTAAACGTCTTAAGCAAGAAAATTAATGGATTACCTGTGGAATGTCGCACCATAACTCTTATGCTGCTTTTCTAATTTGTTGTGGTACGCTTTCACCGCGCAAATTGTCATAGTAAAATTTTTATATTTTTTTTGGAGCCATATACCTAGGTATGACACCATTTGAATGGCTTAAATTTTGCGAATGTACTTGGTTTCTTTGTGTTATTCTAAGACCTTTGGTTACCAAAAATATTGTTGTACCAAACTGTAGCATTTTGTTACTTAAAAAAATATGTTAGGTTCGGTTGATTAAAGTTGTATAGTTAATTTGATCAAAATATTTTTTTACCTAACTATATTATATGGTTGATCTAAACGATATTATTGGTTTCTTTTACTAAGTTCATATGTTTAATTGAACTAAAGTGTATTTGTTATTTTAAAGAAAAAAATATGTTGAATTAAGCCTGTGTTGGCAATTTTAATCAAGATATTGGCAACCATAATTATTGTTGTTTCAAACTGTAATATTTTGCTAATTCTAACAAATATTATAGGTTCCGTTCAATAAAGTTGTATAGTTGATTTAATCAAAATTATTTATTAACTTGACTATATTCCATGGTTGATCCAAACAATGTTTTAGTTTCCTTTACTAAGTTTATATGTTTAATTGAACCAAATTATCTTTGTTATTTTTAAAGAAGATAAAATTGTTGAATAAATCCTAAATCTGGTAAATTTAATCAAGATATTGGTTACCAAAAATATTGTTGTACCAAACTGTACCATTTTGTTACTTCAAAAAAATATGTTAGGTTCGGTTGATTAAAGTTGTGTAGTTATTTTCATCAATATATTTTTTTTACCTAACTATATTATATGGTTGATCTAAACAATATTTTTGGTTTCTTTTACTAAGTTCATATGTTTAATTGAACTAAAGTGTCCTTGTTATTTTAAAGAATAAATAATGTTTAATTAAGCCTGTATCCGATAAATTTAATCAAGATATTGGCAACCAAAATTATTGTTGTTTCAAACTGTGATGTTTTGTTTCTTCTAACAAATTATGTTAGGTTCAATTGATTAATGTAGTATAGTTGATTTGATCAAAATTATTTTTTAACTTGACTATATTCCATGGTTGATCTAAACGATAGTTTTGGTTTCTTTTACTAAGTTCATGTGTTTAATTGAACTTAAGTGACTTTGTTATTTTAAAGAAAAAAAATATGTAGAATTAAGTCTGTATTGGCATCTTTAATCAAGATATTGGCAACCATAATTATTGTTGTTTCAAACTGTAATATTTTGTTACTACTAACAAATATTATAGGTTCCGTTCAATAAAGTTGTATAGTTGATTTGATCAAAATATTTTCTTAACTTGACTACTTTCCATGGTTGATCCAAACGATGTTTTAGTTTCTTTTACCAAGTTTATATGTTTAATTGAACTAAAGTGTCTTTGTTATTTTAAAGAAAAAAAATATGTTGAATTAAGCCTGTGTTGGCAATTTTAATCGAGATATTGGCAACCATAATTATTGTTGTTTCAAACTGTAATATTTTGTTACTTCTAACAAATATTATAAGTTCCGTTCAATAAAGTTGTATAGTTGATTTGATTAAAATTATTTTTTAACTTGACTATATTCCATGGTTAATCCAAACAATGTTTTAGTTTCCTTTACTAAGTGTATATGTTTAATTTAACCAAAATATCTTTGTTATTTTAAAGAAGATAAAATTGTTGAATAAAGCCTAAATCTGGTAAATTTAATCAAGATATTGGTTACCAAAAATATTGTTGTACCAAACTGTAGCATATTGTTACTTCAAAAAAATATGTTAGGTTCGGTTGATTAAAGTTGTATAGTTATTTTCATCAATTTTTTTTTTACCTAACTATGTTATATGTTTGATCTAAACGATATTTTTGGTTTCTTTTAGTAAGTTCATATGTTTAATTGAACTAAAGTGTCCTTGTTATTTTAAATAATAAATAATTGTTTAATTAAGCCTGTATCCGATAAATTTAATCAAGATATTGGCAACCAAAATTATTGTTGTTTCAAACTGTGATGTTTTGTTTCTTCTAACAAATTATGTTAGGTTCAATTGATTAATGTAGTATAGTTGATTTGATCAAAATTATTTTTAACTTGACTATATTCCATGGTTGATCTAAACGATAGTTTTGGTTTCTTTTACTAAGTTCATGTGTTTAATTGAACTTAAGTGACTTTGTTATTTTAAAGAAAAAAAATATGTAGAATTAAGTCTGTATTGGCATCTTTAATCAAGATATTGGCAACCATAATTATTGTTGTTTCAAACTGTAATATTTTGTTACTACTAACAAATATTATAGGTTCCGTTCAATAAAGTTGTATAGTTGATTTGATCAAAATATTTTCTTAACTTGACTACTTTCCATGGTTGATCCAAACGATGTTTTAGTTTATTTTACCAAGTTTATATGTTTAATTGAACCAAAGTATCTTTGTTATATTAAAGAAGATAAAATTGTTGAATTAAGCCTATATCTGGTAAATTTAGTCAAGATATTGGTAACCAAAAATATTGTTGTGCCAAACTGTACATTTTGTTACTTCTAACAAATATGTTAGGTTCAGTTTATTAATGTTGGTATTGTTAATTTCATCAAAATGATTTCTTAACTTTGACTATATTTTACAGTTTATCTTAAAGATGTTTTTGGTTACTTTAACTAAGTTTATATGTTTAGTTGAACAAAAGAGCGTTTTGATAATTTTTACTAGAAAAAATTGTTAAACTAACATAAGAAAAATCAAACAATTCACTTTTGTTATATTAACATGTAACTTTCTTCATTCTAACCACTTAGACAATTGTAAGTATAACAAAATGGGATTTGTTAGTTTGAACACGTTGGTTTTAGTAAGCTTTTGTTAAATAAACTATTTTCTTGTAAATTCAACCGAAAAAAATACAACCGAAACAGTTTTGGTTAAATTAACCATTCTGTTTTTTCAGTGTAGACACATTCCATCCGTACATAGAACACGTCCTCGGGCTAATTATATATTATACTCCTCAGACACCTTCATTTTTTTAAAATTAATTATATATAGGCTTGCGCTTGGCCGCCAACTCGCCTGATGTTAGGCGATGATGCGGCCTACGACGGAGCACGCTTGCCTAGAAGAAACCTATTCACTCTCGACTTGAAGACACCCAAATTGTAACTATCGGGGAACACCCACTCAGGCAGCGAATTCCACAGACTAGCAGTTCGCATAATAAATGTGGAATCAAAGCGCTTCGTACGGGTTCTCGGAATATCAACCATAAAGCGGTGTCGATTCTTCGTACCCACTCAGGCAGTCCGATAGAAAAATGGGCAGGAGGGAATCAAATCATGCAGATCTGTAGCACACTCTCCGAAATGTATCCGATAAAAAACCGATAGACTAGCAACCTTGCGCCGATGCTCAAGACTAAGAAGCTTAGTCTGAACCAGGGATTCGTTGCCGATGAGCCTCTTGGCACGTTCAACTAAGTGATGATACTTTTTGACTCCTTCAATTAAGTGATGATACTTTTCTCATCATGAATCTAAAATATGTTAGGAATGTAATCAGCGATAACGAGTTCCCAACTGATAGTATTAATAAGGCAAATGCACAAGACATGCGACGCCAAAATTCTCTTAGTAGAAAATAAACATAATTAAGTTTTAAAGTAACAGTCGAATTTGAGTTTTCGCGTCGACGTATGAGATGTTTGATTGTATTATTTTCCGAAACGTAATATTATATTGTAATATTTCGATTGGTAGTAATAGAGGGTTATCTATACTAATATTATAAAGAGGAAAGATTTGATTGTTTGTTTGTTTGTTTGCATTGAATAGGCTCCGAAACTACTGAACCGATGGGAAGCTACACTATCCTCGGGTGACATAGGCTATAATCTATACCCGTGCGAAGCTGGGGCGGACCGCTAGTTATTAATAAATTGTTAGTGAACAAGCTCGAGTGTGTGCAAATGATCACCACCATCATCATCATTTCCGCCTATCATGTTCTCACAGCTGGGACGCAGGACTTTTCTCAGAGTGAGATGGGCTTGAATCTAACATCTTGGCCCAGTGCTGAATGTCATAATATGTCTTTGAACTTTTGAAGATCTCAGACATAAAATAGAACATAATTTATTGTATCGGTGCAGGGTTGGGGATCGAGCCACGTGCCATCAGATTGTAAAGTGCACATGGCACGACTCGGCCGCCATCACTGTAAAGTCCTTCAAATTATATAACGAGGCGAAAAAAATATTTTTTTATGTTGCCAAAATTCCCTAGAGTAGCCTCTAGTAAAGCGTCCACCACTTTACTAGACTCACTTCACTTCTACTAGATTCACTAGATCACCTGAACTTGTCTGTGTTTTATTTTGCATGAATCTGACTGACTTGTTTGAGTATTTCAATATTTGACACTGGCAAATGCACAAGGCGTGCGATGCCAAAATCCACTCAAGAGGAAAGAAAAATGGATTTTCGTTTGAGCCGTGAAATAAGGGTCATCTGACGTGAAAATTTACAAGGACTCATTAGTCGTCATTCGTCGTTCAAGCACCATGAATTCATTATAATATGATTACAGCTCGTTTTTCATTCCAGAAGAATAAAATCCAACTTTTTCATGACTGTTTTAGTACAATTTAATATATGAAACTGTTTTTACACGCTTTTATTAACTTCATTTGTAACTAACTTATAATTTAACCAAATCTTGGATGTCAAGTTTAACCAACCGTCATTGAGTTTAACCCAATCCTAATTTAATCCATATCGATTTGAAACTTTGCAAATATACGTCAACCGAATGACAATACAATAATTTGGTACCATAGAAATGATCTAATGATGATCAGGAGGTGGATAATGGACCTCTTCAATTCAAATTCAAATTTATTTATTTCACTTAAAATGGTACATCAATAAAGATTGTCGACCCTAGTCACCAAACTGAGCACTAGCCCGTATCTTGGTGGATAGTTCCTTCCGAGTTGACTTAGGTCAGAACTTTGTACTTTTGTATATTTTTGTGCAGATTTAACAAAATAAATATTCTAAATTAAATATAAATGACAATGGATTGTCATTATTATTGATTTAATTTAATTTAATGGTGTGAATCATGCGGACAATGTTTAAAGAACCATCAAACCATCACGCCGCATGCGTAGCCTGGTGTCAACTCCTCTCTCCCGTCTCTCCTTACCTAGTGCGCACGCGCGATTTTTCTAAGCGTGTTTTTACCATAATATTATTCTTATTTAGGCATAGTCTTGGTAAATCACTTTACCTGCATTACAAAATAAATAGGTACAGAAGGCCGGCTCCATCCAATGATCTTTAACAGACGCACGCACATAAAGACGCGTATGTACAGTGATCTCGGATCACGTCGGTTGAACGCCAGTCGCGAGTGCCCGCGCTTTGTCAATACACGTAATTATCGTTTAATATGACAATTGTCATAATTTACAATGATTTTTCCATTGTGACATAGCAAAAACTTTATTTTAGAACGAGCTTTATTATGCTTACTTTAAAATAAAAAGGTGGTGGTAGTGGTACGTACTGTAATCGACGAAAGTACTTTTCTGTGCCAACCAATTTATATAATTTTATTTGATTACCTTTTTCTATCAATTGTTTGTAACTAAAACTCACAAATCTAAACTTTTCACAGAATATTATAATAGGGTATTTGACTACATTTGGGAAACTACTGCACATTATTGCCTGGTATAATTTAATGTAAGCTGCATTTATATTTTCTGGACATCAGTCGTATATGCGATACAAATCGATCTTAAAGTTTAAAAAAAATAAAAATACGCGCTATAACGCAGACCTGCGTCATAGCTCCATTCACGTGACTCATTGACGTCACACAGATATAAACAACTGCAGCCAGGCAGCAAAAGTTTGATAATCAATTAATTTCTAATAGAAGTAATGGTTTATAAATGTTGTGTAGTGCCACAATGTACAAATACATCCATAACGACACCGGAAAAACTATTTGTTCCTGTTCCAATGGACCCCAAAACTCGAAAAAAGTTGTTAGAACTAGCTCATAGAGAACCCAAAAGTATTGGAGCTAATTCAAGTGTTTCTATGTGCGAAGATCATTTTGAGGTACATATTTGAGTCTATATATTTATATTATAATTTGTGCTTTTATTGCATTACTATTTTATGTAGTGTTACTTTATTTTTAAACATATAAAGCTTGACATATCCTAACATAATAGTGATATCCACCTACTACAACATACTTTTTTTACAAATTGATTGAATGTTTTGCTTAGAAAACAATTAAAAATTAATACTTACATTGTAGTTTTTACGTTTTTGAGTTCTGCAGCGTAGAAACAATGACGTAGAAATCAGGATTATTATTGAAGAAATATGCAACCATAAATACATTAATTTTGGGTAAGTTACTGCTGTCTGCTTGCACAAAATGTTTCTCCATTCTTCTCACATTTAACCTCCGGACTGTTTTTGGTGAAAATTTCTGGATAAATCGCTCTCAAAATAGCTTTACAACATTAAATTCGCAAATATCAATACAAAATCTGTTTATTTATATCTGTGTGACGTCACTAGGGATGAAGCCAATTACAGACCGTTTTCGATCACGTGATCAAATGTCGAAAATAAAGTTGTTTTAAAGTTATTTTATTCGCGTTTTTTACAAAAAACGAGCATTTTTTAATTAAAAATCAATGAAATACGCTTTTTCATTATGTCATGATGACGGGTGATGATGATGTAATTGATGTTTTTGATGATGTCAATTGGCATAATATTTTAAATACAGTCAAATAGCCTATTGCCTTACCAGCCTTAGCGCTACGGTTGTGCATAGGTTACAGCCGAAGCCAGCCTTCTGTACCTATTTATTTTGGGCCTGCATCTATAAGTACCTAAACTTTTAATACAACCTTACGATGTAGGTTAGTCATTTAATCTATGTTGTAAATAATGGTGTTGAACCACCCCTAAGCGATAATGTACATACAAATAAACAGATGATGATAATCTACGCGAACCAAAAATATATTGCTTGCATTCAGCATCGCTGAATAAAGCTACATACACACACATGAAGCAGATTCGCTTACATAACAAATATTCAACCGCAAGATATGCGATACTTCCCTTAACTCGAAATGTAGGACAGGACAGTTACTTCAGAGCTAAAACTGAAAATGTACAGATGCTTTAATAGCTTTTGCAACCTGAGCGTATTTCTGTTTTCGAGATGTTTATTAGTTATACAGAGCTGTATTTCAAATAAAGTTGGTTTACCATAACAATCCAAAATGTTTTCCTCGAGCGATGAGCTACAAGTATTCAGTAAGAAATAAAATTGGATCAATAAGTACCTATTTTATTTTGGAATCAAACGTAATCTAAAATAATATGATTTACATTTTTACCCGCAAACCAAAACTTAATATCAGCGCGTTTTGAAAAAATCAACAAAAATCAAAACAGTCAAACGCGCGAATCAATTTCGATTAAATTTATATGGGACCACCTCTGAAGTATGACCTACAAAACAAAAAAAGAATTATCAAAGTCAATTCATAATTGGCGGAGTGATCGCGTAACAAACATACAAAAGAAAACATAAATTCGAATTAAGAATCTATCATAGTCCTTTCATCGGGTAAAAATTAAGAATGACAAGTAAATTTGTTTGACGAAATGAATGACAAGGACTAACATCGGTGTCATTGTAATCGAAACAAGTAGGTAAGGGTGGTAGTTGCGATGTCCGGCCTTTGATCATTTATTTACTCAGTAAATATTCAAGCTCCGGGTTATCGGGATTCATCTTGAACTGAGCCCTCTACTCAATCAATTAATGGTAGTCAAGGACATCATTAATAATGAACGAAATACATTTTGTGAGCTAGTTTTGAAGTAGGTAGAAGTGGTAGTATAAATGCTATCACAATTAGTGCCTGACCACTTTGAAATCGAGTTTTGAAATCGCACTGTGCGTTTTACGCGACCTTTTTCCCCACACACCTGCAATTTGTGAAATGAGCCTCCTGTGGCATTTCCGAGGAACTATAGCATGGGGTACTTCAAGGGCAGGCAACTTATCTGTGATGCCCCTGGTGTTACAGGTATCCATAGTTGACGGTGATCATTTACCTTAAGGCGGCCTCTTAGCTTGTTTGGCGCATATGGCATAAAAAAGAGTTAATTTTAGTCTATTATTGTTTACACAATTTTTTTTTTCATGTTTAGTTTATGAATGAGATAGTTTCGGTTTTATATCAGAGGATCTAAATGTTATTAAATGTAATATTCATAGAGGTTTTCTCTATTATCTAACCTTGAATGGTCATTGACCTTGCAGGTTAGTGCAGTGAACGATATTCGCACTAGATAATCCCCTCCACGGTCATGGCATGCCTCCGCGCCTGACGCCGGAACCTTTCTCTCGGCGGACAGTGACATTGTGACCGTGTTGTGCGCGGAAGGTCTGCCATGCACCAAGCAGCGGCACGCCGTGCGCTTGCGCTGGCGGTGGTCTTCATCTGTCAGCTGACGGCTGCGCTGCCAGCTGATCCTACCAGTACGCGCCGTGCAGACACGGACCTGACCTTCGCCGAGTCCATGTACGTCAAAATGTCTGGTGCATGTAAGTATTCAACCGACTTCAGGAGAGAGGTTCACAATTCGGTCCGTTTTTTATCGACTTCAAAAAAAGGAGGGAGTTGTCAATTCAGTTGTATTTTTATTGTTTGTTACCTCAGAACTCTGAATAATTTGGAAAATTCTTTTTATTTTATTTGAAAGTATAGTATAGTTCTTTCAGATGTGTTTTTTTTTAAAATAAAGTCTTGAGTTATGTAGAAAATAAATATCATCAACTTTGTTTTTACTCCAATAATAGGTACGAATATTTATGATGGAGCGCATACAAATTTTGAAATTGGTTTTATAAATTGATAATTATTCTCACTTTATTAGTTTTAAACCGACTTCAAATGGAGGTTCACAATTCGGTCTGTTTTTATGTATGAACATTAATTAATCCGAAAATTTTAAACCAATTTACGCGATTTTTTTTCTATTATAGAAAAAGCTGTCGAGGCGGTCGCACAAAAATTTCATTAGCTTTGGCTCAGTCGTTTTTGAAGCAGAACGAAATAATAACAAAAACTAATAAAGTTAATATACGTGAATTAAATAATTAAATAACTTAATTAAATAATACGTGATAAGTCCCGATAAACGTTTAAAACTAATAAAGTTTCTTTTTAATATGAATAATATTGTTCAAGTGCCTGTTGATTTGGAAAAAGCAATAATTTTGCTAAAGCGGTTACTCATTTTAAAGTCAGTTTTTATATTGTGAGATATTTTAGGTATATGTTTGTATTGTTAATTTTGCAGGTAGAGCTATAATGGACTTTCGTTACAACTCTATGACAGATCAAACCAAACTGTTGAAAACTATGAAAATTGTACAACTGGACGGGGACACGATCCGGACCTTTCCAATAGATGAAGCTTTCGCTGCTCTGATAAAGCCTTCTATTTATGACATAACTAAACAAACGAAAGTAATTATTCACGGATACAAAGACAACTCACAGTCTGAAGTGCCTTGGGACTTAGCCCAAGCTTATAATGAGAAGAAAATGTTTAATGTGCTCTCAGTCGATGCGCAGGAATTGGTCGACAAAGGATACATTTTATCTGCACATAACGCTCGTTTCGTAGGAAAAAGATTAGGTAATCTACTCGCCAACTTAGAAAATTTTGGAGCAAAGGCTGAAGATTTTCATCTGTTGGGGATAAGTCTCGGTGCGCACATCGCGGGCTGGGCCGGCAAGTATTTCCGACGATATAGACTTCAAAGTTTGGGACGTATCACAGGACTTGATCCTGCCGGCCCTTGCTTCTCATACGCATACAGTGACCAGAGGTTGGATAGGTTGGACGCCGACTATGTGGATATCGTGCATTCAAACAGGCTGGTGCAAGGAGTTATCGAGCCCTTAGGACATGCAGATTTCTACATCAACGGGGGCGGCCCAAATCAGCCGGGTTGCACGCTGCCATCTTGCAGTCATTTAAGAGCTGCTCAAGTTTACACTGAAAGTATCAAAATACCAAAATCTTTTGTAGGTATTCGTTGTCAAAGTTGGAAGCATTTTGAAGCGAATGCATGCGATAATGAAAGTTTTGCAGTGTTGGGATATGGGTCTTCGGTTACCAATCGAGGTTTCTACTACTTGAGGACATCAGCAAGTGTCCCCTACGGGCTTGGTATAGACGGAACAAAAAACATGGAACCAGTGGTGGAAAATTGGTTACGAACTTTAAATATGAATTATATAGGTGTTTAAAATAAATAGTTCAATTGTATTTTAATAAATTGTTGCCATAGCGTTTATGTATTCTTTGAAATTAATATAATTATCAAGTAAAGTACTGTGTTGTATTAAGTACAATGTCTCTACAATTTTAATTCTGAATATTGTAGCTCGATGTTAAAACCTTGCAGATTTTAATTAGCATTGAGGTTTATAAAAAGTGAATGTAGAAACTATAACCTTCGTCGTTTTGTGGACACAGCCAGATAACTGACTCATTTATTACCCACCGACGCAAACAGAAGGGGTTTCGTGTGCTTGTATGTTCCCAACTACAAAGAGAAAAAAAACAGGTGTACCGTTTGCGAAAATCTATACGTCAAAAATATCTTTTATATAACGGTTTTTTACTATTTGAAAGAAATACAGTTGTTTAGTTATGGTGTTTTCATTGTACTCCTCTAATCATATGTTTTTTCATAACAATTTATATATTATATATAAAATATGAGTGTGTGGTATTTACACACTCATTCATACACTCACTCACTCACTCATTCATACACTCACTCACTCACTCACTCACTCACTCACTCTCTGACTCACTCATCATAGTACTTGACCTACGAAGCTGAAATTTGGCAGGAAGATTCCTTTAGGAGTGTAGAGGTACGCTAAGAAAAGGTTTTGCGAAAGGGTCGAATTAAAGTGTGCAAAAAGAGGTTTAAAGTTCATTTGATAGGTACTCTACGCATACAATATCGTGAGCAACAGCTATATTCTAAAGCCGGCAAAAACGGTATTACGAAAAAAAAAATGCCTCTGGAAGCCCAGAACTTACATACCTACCTACCTACTTAAGTTAGACCTGACAATCAAAACCGAACAATAGACATTTGAGGAATGATTTTGATTGTGCGGCCTTATTTATGAGAGCGGATCAGGGATTCATTGTTCTGTTTATTACGGAGAATTGAGTGAAACAAGCGAGAGCGCGGGGCGTTACGTGAGCGGATCGCAATGTCGCAATGTCGCCACTCGGACACCGCGCCGAATGCAGAGCAACTGACATCGGCAAACGCTGCGAAATCACGGTGTATATAATTTATTCGTCACTCATTACCAAACTCACGTCCCTAGTTCACATTACGTAACGGAGTTGATGGTGGATATGGTGGATTCGTTTGAGTAATTATCATGTTTAGTTATCGCATCGTGTTCAAGGATGACCAAGTGCAATATAATGCTTCTAGCGTTCTAGTTATCCATAGGCCGTGGAGACCACGAACAATCAAGTCAGTCACCTGTTTATGATGGATGGAGTTAATCAAAGGCATCAGCCCGGTTTTCCTATCATATTGTTTCAAATCTCTATCAAAATTTATTGTTTTATCATCATCATCATTTCAGCTTACCATGTTCCCACTACTGGGACACTAATTCACCATGCTGGTCCAGTGCATGTTGGTGAATTTCACATGTATTTGAACTTTTGAAGTTCTTGGACATACAGATTTCCACACTATGTTTTCGTTCACCGTTTTTTTGAGCGATGGCATCGAAACTGCATATAATTTATATAGGTACTAAATAAGTCATTGGTGCACGGAAGACGATGATTGAACCGGGTTCCGTCAGATTGTAAAGCGCACATACTACCGGTCAGCCCTCATCGCTACTTATTGTTTATATTGTTGAAATTCAATAACTACAAAATAGTTTCCTAGGGTTTATTTGTTTGCAGCAATCGAAACGAACATAACTAAATGGAATTTTCCAGATCATTATTATGATGAAATTACTTACAACATTTATTACTCATTTTATTACTCACAAATTACTTTATGTACCTGTTGGTACACAAAGAATAATCTTTCTTGGTACCTATTACGTACCTACTTACTATATATGCATGTAAATATAGAAGAACATTCAAGCGTCACATAAAGTAAGCAACAGTGAGACAGTCGTTTATAATTACGTCTATAGGTACTACATCCCGAAACCGTCAAAAAGCTCATCCCCACATATTGTAAATCTGGAAATCCCACACCATCCGTCCACACTCATTTCTTCCGCGGACCGGCAATGTGTTGAATGTCCTTCCCCCAAAGGTCTTCCCACCGAGCTTCAACATGAAGCGTTTTAAAAAGGGTGTATATAACTACCACTTAACTACCTCTTCGGGCTGACAAAGCACCGTCAACATCGCTACTGTTGCAGGTGTCCAAAGGCAGTTTCAGCTTACCATCGCTCATTTTATTAAAAACACTTATTAAAATTATACAGTTTTAACCAATTGTATTGGTGTAAGAAACTGAACTGTGTATTTAAATCCACCTGCTTGCAGTCCAGTCATCAAATTAATAAAATCTCCATCCCTGTGCAGAACTGCAAGACTTCTGGATACCGTGAGTGACTACTACCAGCTACTACTTACCTATGGCTTACCTACATAGGAAACATTTTGACTAAATATCATTGACGGTATTTGTAAATAATTTCATAACATTTCTTTAATGGTTGCCTGGAAGAGATCGCTTTTAGCGATAAGGCTGCCACTTGTGGCACTAGCTCGTAAGTGTTTTCTATCTGTTTGTAATTTTTATTTCTGGTGTACACAATAAAGAGTTTCTATCTATCTATCTATAGACATCCCCGTCACTGACCACGGAAAATGAAGTTTCTTCATAACGTCAAGAATTGAAATAATGTAAAGTACACGTGATAAAATCCGTATAACTATTTAATTTCAATGTGTATGTACCTAATAATTGCGTAAACCTAAAAAATCACTTGTATATTATCCCGATGGTTTACCATCCGAATTTACTCAAACCAAGTTTCTCCGATTGTCGTTTTTCCCGATAGACAAAGTAGTAGAAGTGTTATTTTGCGGCTACAAAAACAACAGGAGGTTGGTGGTGAACATACGGCCTTACCTCATAAACTAAACAAACTAATAAACTAAACTAGTAGGTACCTATAAAGTACTAAAGATGCTTTTGTTTATTTCAAGTGTTTACAGTAAACAAAGGACAGTCTCAAGTTTCTCGTTGCTTTACACAACTATTATAATAATAAAATTATTTTTAGTTTAGAGAAAAGCTCGGGGCTACACTTCCATCCAACAACGGCAACAACCTGATAACCGAGAGTGGTTGCGTCCCACCTGTGATCCCACACAATGCATTGAACTATCTCATAATTAATAGGTCAATGGAAAAAATAAACATTTAAGTACCTAAGTGAATCCTGGAAATTTTTGCTAACCTCATTTCCTATTACCTAATCTGTAAATATAAAAGCGAATTACCTACAACTTATATACTGACTGAAACTCGTCACGAAATCTCAAAAACTAGACTTACGAAGGGAAAATTTGGCAGGTACTGAAAAGAATGAATTATGAAAGGCATGAAATAATGGGGTCAAAAGAGGGTTCAAGATTTAAATGTAAGTAACCCATATTTAAATTGGCTTGAGGATAAAATTTTGCAAATTAACGGTTTTCATTCAGATTATTACAAATTAATGCAGCTGTCAGAACTAAAAAAAACTTTGACAGTGTAATAAGTACTTTTTAGGGTTCCGTACCCAAAGGGTAAAAACGGAACCCTATTACTAAGCCTACCATGTCTGTCTGTCTTTCCGTCCATCTGTCCTACCTTTAAACGTCTGTATCTTTCGAACCGTAATAGATAGCCTGTTGAAATTTTCACAGAATATGTAATGTTACGGTGGATTAACTAAGAAATAATCAAGAAGTAAAAATTAAAGGGGGTCCCCATACAACAAACATATTTTTTAACGTGTTTTTGTATTAGCTCTAATGGAAAAACGGTAATACGCACAAGCGTCAAATTTGGCACGATTATAGTACATACTTTTAAAATAAAACAAAAAATTATGAATATTGGCCAAGTGCGAGTCGGTGATCATTAAAGTTTCTGTTCAATACCAAGTTATAACTGGTAATTTCGTTATAGAATTATGTGGTGGTACGGAACCCTCATTGCGCGAGCCCGACTTGCACTTGTCCGGTTTATTATTTAAAAAGTAGAACGTTGTAGAGAGGGAAACGCATTAAGGTAGGTTATTCGATACACTTCTATAATGTGATTAAGTAATAGTGACATAACGGCCCACATTATAGGTAGGTACACAATTAACAGACGTAATACGACACTACTGTTGACTGGTGATCATGTGCTCTACTTAAAATAAGCGAGGGTAAAACTAGCTAAAGTTTTATCACAATAATATTATAAATGCGAAAGTTTGTGAGTGTGTGTTTGTTATTTCTTCACGGTGAAACGGCTGCACGGATTTGGATGAAATTTGGAATGGAGACTGCTTATACCCTGATTTAACACATAAACTAGTCGGTGACAAATTTATGTTCTTTACCAACGCTACGTACCTAAGCAACGTATTCGGCTACTTGGACGGCCTTATCATTTCTTTCACAAAAACGAAATTGCATAATTTACTAATAATGAAGTCGTTTTTTTATTGATAATTATTGTATTTTGTGGTGGTACAGAACCCTCAGTCGTCCGTTAAAAGGTAATAAATAAATAAATAAATATTCAGGACATTTCTTCACACACGGTCATTTGACCCCAAACTAAGCAAAGCTTGTGATATGGCTGCCAGAGACTGAGACAATTATAGTTTTAAATACATACTTAAATAGATATTAACAACCAGATATAGAACAAACACAAATACACATAAATTCAAGTTCATCACATAAATGTTTGTCCTAGGCGGGAATCGAACCCACGCCCCCAAGCTCAGAAGGCAGGTTCCCTACCAACTGGACCAACAAAAAAAAAGTTATGTAATTTTAGTAGGCCGCCCCGGCTTCGCACGGGTATAGATATATAGCCTATGTCACCCGGGGATAGTGTAGCTTCCCAACAGTGAAATAATTTTTCAAATCGGTTCAGTAGTTTCGGAGCCTATTTAATGCAAACAAACAAACAATCAAATATTTCCTCTTTATAATATTAATATAGATAAGTTAGTTTTTTCTGTCCATTCGTCTGCCTGTCTGTCCATCCGTCCTAATTCTTTAGAACTTTCTTTCTATACGAGTAAGCTGCAAGCTGCATTTAATAATTTACACCTTTTCATAAGTCACCTAAGCCTGCTGAAGCGTGAAATTTTGTGTAAATAAACATTGAAAATATATAAGAAAATAAAATCACTATCAACATCTGAAACCGGAATATCCTCGATCCCGGACAAAGGACATGATAACACAGATAAATAACTCTCGACCCAAACAAATAATCCTTTGGACCCAGTAATGGTAACTATAGTGTATCTGTGTCTTTGAGGCTCAATAGGCAGGGACGACGTGGCTATCGGCAACTATCTATCTTCTTGATCGATGCTGTAATATTTATTCATATGTATATAAGGTGGAGATTTGACTATAGAACATAAGGATGTGCCTTATTTTCACAATAACTTCGGAATTCCACAATATGAAAGAACTATCTGCGCCCAGCGGTTTCACCCATGTAGTGATGAAAAATGATGATTATGATGATGATGATGATGATGAAAAGTAGCATATGTTACTCTCCAGCCCTTGAACTATACCCATACAAAAAAATCAGGTCGATCCGTTGCTCTGTTGCTGCGTGAAAGAGGAACAAACAAACCAACAATGATTCCGTTGATGATTCCATTTTGTTAATAATGTCATCATACGTAGTTCATTTACAATAACCGAAAAAGCACAGACAATAACAACACATAAGAAATAATGCTGTGAACATTTTAAAATTTCTAAACAAAATTAAACTCCTTAAATTCGGTCTAAGCATTTGTTTACTCTGACAGCTGCAATAACATTGTACAAAGTCCGAATGAAATTCACGAAATCTGATCACTTTCGCTAGGTTTTTGAACGTAAGACTGCAGCAGGTACCCGAAATACTTCAGTGAAATATTAAAGGAAAATATTATTATTCTGCTTTTTACTGTTATTGCAGCTGTTAGAGCAAATAAATGTTTGGATCGAGTTTAGGCACGTTGCCGGAAACGAGGTCTCGATGTAAATTGCTATCCGCGATCACAATATGCTCGCTGTACGGTGCCAGGAAAGCCATACAGTCCAGCTTAGTGCAGTGTACTCGCAATACAACCAGTCGCCTAAAATTGAGATGTATAGCAAGATAGGTCCGAGAAGAAGCGATGCTGACGAGAAGCCAATAATCACTATGAAAAGAAGTAGAGTTAGATTAAATGAATAGAAATTGAGTGTTAGTACAAGAAATTTTCAAAATCTGAACTTGTACTAAGAACAGAGAAGAACAATATGATATATTATATGCATCAAGATATACTTATTATGTAGTTATACCTTCCTTGATCTAGCCTACTATTTGTGTTGTTTATTTATCCGGTTCTGCCTTAATTTTGGTTGACGGTTCGCCGGACTTAATTATTTTCTTATTACCTTCATAATGCCCGACGTAACTCCAAAAGAAACGTAATAGCGGTTCCACTTGTTCTGCTTCAATAAAACCGGCGTAAAAAGATTTTTATGTTAAATGTCTATTGTCAGACAAAGAAAATGAAAAAAAAAACATTTTCTCCAAAAGCCCCAGAGCTATTTCATCATTAGTGCATGAGTGAGTAATACTCTACGTAAATAAAAATACTTGATTAAAGTCAGCACACACTAAGCAAACTTTGCTATCTTTTTTTGTGTGAAAATAAATCTATACATATAATAAAATTGTAGAGATGAAAAGTCTGTAATTGTGAAATATTAAAAAAAAAGTCATACGGAGCGTCATATAAGCAGCTGAACACGTGTTTAAATTTTTTGTCTGTTTATTTGTTCGTTCGTGATTTTACCGAAAAGGACGGATTATACAGGTGAAATGAGTGGGTTTGAATTTTGTGTAGAAAATTTTGTAATTACGAAGCTGAAATTTGGCAAAAATTCTTTATAGTTTGTAGAGTATGGAAAAGATCGCTTTAAGCGATAAGGCCGCCTGTTAAAAGCCCAGATAATATTTTTATTGTAATGTTTATGTTATCCTTGTTTTTAATAAAGAGTTATTGTATTGTAGAGGTCTGCTTACATTTTTTTTTTTTGCGAAAGGTTCGAATTATTCTGTGGTGAGTTTGCAAATTTACTTGAAAAGTTTAAGATATATCTCTATCTCTATCTCTACATAGTATAAAATTAAAGTCACTTTCCGCGTCTGTCTGTCTGTATGGCCGCTAACTTCGCCTAAACCGCGCAACAGATTTTGATGCGGTGTTCACCATCAGTTATATAATTTTTCACGGAAGGTTTATATATATAACAAGCGACCCACCCCGGCTTCGCACGTAAATTACACCCGTGCGAAGCAGGGCGGGCGGGTCGCTAGTATATTATAGTTGTGTTGAAAGTTATGCATGATATGTACGAAGCTGTAATTTGGCGAGTAGATTCTTAATGGTAAGTGTACAGGTCTACTAATAAATAATTGTGCAAATAGGCCAAATTAAGGCAGGCAAAAGTGGTTGACAGTTTATATGAAAATCTACGCGTACGAAGTATCAATAAAAATTCATTCATTCACATACAGACAACGCACAGCGTAAACCACTGAGTCTAGAAGCATGAAATTTTGCACGTGATCCTTATATAACGGAAATGAGCACCAAGAAAGGAATTTTGAAAATTCATCCCCTAGTGTGGTTAAATAGGGTATGAAAGTTTGAATGGAAGTTCGTAATTTTTTAAGTTCGAAACGTGGAAGTTGGTTTCGAGGTTCCGTTGGTGGTTGGTTGGAAGCTTACGTTTACGAATAAAAATCAGCTGTATTAGCGTTTTTTGAAATATTTTGTATGAGCGTCATTCTTTATTTAACTGATGTGTAAACCCATCGGGTACACGGCTCGTAGAAACATAAACCAATATTTTCGTCCAGATTATAGAACACGCTGCCACTCGATCTTTCATTCGCATGATAGGATTTCAAACAAAAAAATAGGCAATTAGTTCTCTGATAAGAAAACCTTGAGAAACTTATTCAACCAAATAATGTATTGTGCGGAATAAGCGTCTGAAGAACCATTAAATATTAAGTTAAGGGCTCGTGAACAAATATTGCATTAGGGGTAAAGTTTCTGAGCACCAAATTGACTGGTTTATGGCAATTAGGGCGAAGGCAGGAGATTATAATCCCAAATAATGTTTGTGGCCTGCAATCTTACGTAAATTTAATGAACGAACTTACCAAGTGAAGTTCGATCACAAGCCGTGAAACATAATTATGTTGTAGGAATACGTTTTTGTTGTTCATAAAATCATGCCTTGATTTAATGTCTGGTCCTAACACAGATATCACATCATTTTTATTTGATGCGTGTTTATTTTGTCTTTTTCTGAGCGTGGTACAGCGTACGATTGTTGTGATGTTGTTCAATTCAATTCATTTATTTCGGGTCTTAGGTATAACTAATATAAACTTGACGACGTCATTTACAGGATAAAAATCACAATTTAAAATTAAAATGACACAATTATACAATACTAGCAGACCTGACAGACGTTGTCCTGTCTTAGAACTGTCAAACGCGCAAAGTCAAAATTACAAATCTTATTTTTTACACCTTGGGTTACATTATTGGAGTTTTAGTAAGGATCCCAATTTTTTTGAAAATATAATATAGCCTATTTTAACCGGGGATAGTGCAGCTTCCCAACAGTGAAAGAACCCCTCAAATCGGTTCAGCAGTTTCGGAGCCCATTCAATTCAAACAAACAAACAAACAATTATATCCTTCCTCTTTATAATATTAGTATAGATAGGTACACATTATCGGCTTGTAGTTTACATAAGTCGTTAGTTTACTTCCCTACCCAAAACAATGAAAACAATATTTCACCAACTGTCCATCAAAGTATATCAAGTCCGTAAGAGCATAGCGTATACCTTTTTACAAGCTTTTATTTAACTTGCCTTGTTAGTATATTTTAAGACAGTTATATCGATTAAATATAAATCGATTGAACTGAAATTTTGCATACACCTTGAAAGAAAATTCTACTTCAATAGGCCTTAATGTTTTAAGTTATTATTTCTCCATTGAGAAATAAGGCCTAACTACTTAAGAATGCATTAGAATGCTTGTTATAAGCTAAAAATATACAAAAATCTCAATATATTACATTATTATAAACACAAATGCAAACCTACGCTAGCGGCATTTAAGTCATAATTATGCATTGCTCTCTTAAAAATGTCTAACAAACTTAATAGCTATAATGTAAAAACAGTAATACCTACAACCGTCAAACTTGGCATGATTAAATTATACACTCTAAATAAAGTAAAATAATAATTAATGGCCAAGTGCGAGTTGGTGACAAGTTTCTGGTAATTACCAAGTTATAACTATTGAAGTTTAAATAACTACTGAAGTTATAACTACTGATGTTTAAATCTATTATTTAAGCACCTCTGTACTTATTTTGGTAAATAAATATTATTCTTATTCTGATTCTAACTGATAATTTCGTTTAATTTTGAATTTTGTGGTGTTACGGAACCCGCAGTGCGTGAGCCCGACTCGCACTTGGCCGGTTTATTAATTTTATGCCCAAAAATTAGATACCTACCTAAAAATAAACCATGCATATGGCTCTTAATATAATATAATTTTTAGGACAATGATAATCTTTGGTTGGTTTTAACTTGGAGCATAAATCGTTGTAGGTTATATTTTAGTATCAAATTTACTTTTACGAATACCACAGATAATTTTATAATATAATATTATAATCTTAGCACAGATACTGTTTATAAGTATCCTGTCCGGATTGCAACAAGTGAGACAATTTTATACAAAATTTAACTTACTGAAAATGTAAAAATGTTGTCGTCGCTGACGGTTCAGAAAACACGAAAAGAGCTCCGATATTTTCTGATTGAATTGACATGTTTGTTCAAAAATAAACCAACCTAATATACACGGTTCGGTATGACCTTTTGAAGTGAATCAGTGGGACCGACTGTAACCAACTTCGGTGGAATAAAAGATCTCGTCACCCTTTGATAAGTTTATTACAAACTTTGCTTGCTGAGCAACTCTTCAGTGAGTTTTTACTGGATCCCAACCTTGATTAGAAATACGTAGAACACTTACTTACAGTCCAATTAATCAGTGACCAATAAAATAATAAAAGGCTTTTATAAGTGATTGCAGCTCACGCACACTGAAGGGACCACCAGAGAGACTTCGAGTCCGGAGCCACGCGTAATTGAGCACCCCTTCAGTCCGTTCCGTGTAGCGTCTCAATTTCAATTACTTTCCTGGGATGGTTGTTGTTTGGATAAAAATTTAGTTTCTCTGAGAAACCTTCGTTAACGAGGGTGACATTTAAACAAGTGCCTCATAATTATGTTAAACATAGCTCGTGAAAATAGAACTTCATGCGTCGAGACAGCGTCTAGTTATAATTAACGCCTACGTGAGCTTTGTCTAACATACATTGGCTGCAATAAATTATGTTACCTTACACTTTATTACTAGCTTAACTATATGAAATGAGAACATTAACTAAATTTGCTTACTAGTTCCTAAAATCTTACATATCTAGCAACTAGCTGCACTCCATGGCTTCCCGCGTTATCCCACAAGAGCTGATTTTTTTGGGGATAAAATATAGCTTACTTAGGTTAATAAGCTATCTACAATTGATAGCCCGTTGGTCCAGTTGGTAGTGAACCTAACTTCTGAGCTTAGGGGCGTGGGTTCGATTCCCACCTAGGACAAACATTTATGTGATGAACATTTGTGTTTGTTCTTTATCTGGTTGTTAATATCTATTTAAGTATGTATTTAAAACTATATATGTATGTATATCAGTCTCTGGCAGCCATATCACAAGCTTTGCTTAGTTTGGGGTCAGATGACCGTGTGTGCAAATATGTCCCGAATATTATTTATTTATTTATTACAAACCTTTATTCAAACCCATTTCAACGACCGGTTTGGCTTGATTGTCCTAGATGATCCTGGGTTCAATTCCCGGTCGGGCAGATATTAGAAAGAAGAAATTAAATATATGCTTTGGGTCTAAGTGTTAGTTGTCCTTGTCTTTGTTTGTTTCCCCGACATCCCTGTCACAGGGAATCCTCGTATCCAGGTAAACTATATGAGTGTGAAGCAGCACCGCGTGGTTTCACCAGCTATTCTGTAAGAACAGACAATTTTTACATGATAAAAATGGTGTTGTTAATCCAGGGTATAATCTTCCTCTATTCCAATTGTTTAAATCACCCGATTCAGTCTGACGAAATAACAAACATACACACAAACTTTCAGTATTTTTGTCACATTTCAAATTACATTATTTGTGTGATTACGAGATTGATTGGAATCATACATACACACTGACGCTTTCGCATTTATAATATTAGTCTGATGTGATCTGTGTAATGTAATAGTGCTAACAGACGCTCGAACGCGGCTGACCTCAACCGCCGTCTGACCAATGGGAAAGAAAGAGAGGGAAATATGATATTCTCACTCTTTCTTTCTCGTTGGTTGGACGGCGGTCCGTCAGCCGCGTTCGAGCGTCTGTTAGCACCATTACACGATACGAGTAATTATATCTCATGTAGGTGTTGTAGAAGCTTATAAGAGTGTATATACTCTTGTAACATTTTCTGACAACTAGTATTTAAATAATAATAAGCTTTTAGTTTTATACTGTTTTATGCATAGAAGAAACTTTTATGTTGTTACATTTTATTATATTTAATATGTACTACGTAAATACGTACGTAAATACTAAATACGTACTAAGTACTAAGTACGTACTAAGTACTAAGTACGTACTAAGTACTAAGTACGTACTAAGTACGTAAATACGTACGTAAATACTACGTGTTAGAAATAATAATTGCCGCGCCCTAACAGGGTCTTTGTACCTACTTGAAGTTTTTAAGAACCTCAGCATGTAACGTGCACATTGGCAAATAATAACATAGTAAAATAATGTTTTAATTTTATGCTACTCCCACAAACTTGGAAACAAATTGAGTCAAGATAAGTTTGTGATATTTAAATAGAATTTAGAAGAAAATCAAAGGAAGCTTTCTCGTGGAAAGCAATCCTTGAAAGTCGTGCTACTGGCGAAGTGGAAACTCAGCCGAGACGAGCGCCGGAGAAAAGTGCAATTATTCCACTTAAATTAAAAGCCAGCATGAAAACAAAATTTCAAATAAAAAATAAAATCCAGCACTCAGTGATAAAATATCGATTAACAGTTTTAACCTTTTGTTAATAATACTAAAGAAGGCGCTTTATTACGGAAATATTGTAAATCTTATCGCTTTTACGAGCAGTTACCGACTGGGATTACTTTATACTATACTTTCATTTTCAGTAATTTCGTTACAAAGGTGAGCTAGAGATGCTAGTGAACAATAAACTTGTTGAATAACTGTGCTAATTTTGACGTTCTCATAGTGGATCAATAAGTGGTGCGGCTCTATTAGATATTTGATGAACCAAAGTTGTTATTGTTAAATAAATAAATAAGTAAATTAGTCTAAATAGTTTTTTATCTTATAGTCATCATCATCATCATTTAAGCCGTAGGACGTCCACTGCTGGACATAGGCCTCTCCAATAGATCTCCAAAAGGGCCGGTTGGAAACGGCCTGCATCCAGCGTTTCCCTGCGGTCTCTTTTAGGTCGTCTGTCCATCTTGTGGGTGGACGTCCTACGCTGCGCTTACCGGTCCGTGGTCTCCATCTTGTAGTATCTTTTGGTAATCATACTAATATTATAAATGCGAAAGTGGGTTTAAGCAACGGATCGACCTGATTTTTTGCATGGGTATAATAATAGTTCAAGGGTAGGAGAGTGACATAGGCTACTTTTCATCATCATCATCACCATTTTTCATCACTACGCGGGTGAAACCGCGGGGCGAAGCTAGTAAGCTATAAATGTAATTTAGTTTTGAATACTTATTTCATTAGGTAACTTCTTGAGAGACAGTACATAAAGGCTATGTCAATTATATTATTGGTCATCTACATAGAACTTACAACATTTAGATATTAGAAACCTAATGATAATAAAAACCTTATCATTAAGGACTATATTTTGAAACATAGTATTGTAAACTTGTGGCATGAAAATATTATATTTGTGTTTAGTTCGTAAAATATCTGTACGACTCGTTTTATTGCTTCCTGGCTTTACTCACTATTCCAAAATGAATCTATTTCAGACTCCATAATAAGCCCGCACACACGGCTGAGATTGGATATACCTACATTAGTCCATCTCATTGCAAGGGAAGGTGGCAGAAATCTTCAACCAAAATAAAATTAATGGACGGGCCATAACCATTGAACTTGCTCAGTAAAAACGACTCAAAACCGACGGACATATACTTCGACACCTAATTATAACCATGTACAAGTACATTTGTTACAAATAATAGATAACGATTTTTGTTGTATATTTACACTTCGGGAAAGCACACGAAGGCATAATTTTGTCGGATGTTTCGTTATCATGTAACAATAGTCTCGTGTCGCACTTCCTACGGCTAGAGACCGACTGAAACGAAATGAGCGCCGGCGCTCATAAAGTAATCTTCATAAATGCGCTTCTTCTGGGCCCGTCCGTATATTATATTTAGGTCGAAGGCAGAAATCATTATAATTTACTGCCTGAAATGTAAGCTATAGCATAACACCTATTACATATACTCGTATGTGAAACAAGTTTGCAGAAAGCGTATTGTAAAAGTAATCTTCTAAGAATGGTCTAATAGATCACCGAAGTTACGAATTACCTATGAATTAAGTTTAAACTTAAGGAATCATGGTCATAATTTTTCCTTATTTGTGTAACACCTCGCACTTTCATAGCATTTAGTATGATGATGGCCAATGGATGTTTCCCACTTCTGAAAACAAATAATATTTCACAATACGCGGTGAACCTTAAAAATCCACCTAAAGCCTGCCATCTATGCCTGTCCGAAACGAGATTAATTCAACCTGTTTAATGTATAGCTTACTGAGAACGAGACTAAATTAGCTCATCCCTGGTGTAGCTGTATTATGGCAGCATTATTATCAATCTCCAACCCTAGGGAAAGCCTAACATATCAGTATGCCAAGCGAGATATTCTGTTTCATTTGGGATATACCTGCTTATTTATACACAACGCACAGAATGCATGGCACGTATGACATAATCCCCTGAAATTAAACGTCGCGTCGTCCTGGGTTCGGACCGTATGCTACTGGACAGATATCTCAAGGGGCTGAACGTAACACACTTGCAACTTGCCCGAGACTTTGGAAAAGTTTGGACGTTAAATGGACTTTAGTGTCTCAATGTTACACGAGCCGTAGTAAATTTCTTCCGCGGTTGCCGCTGTTTTGCTCTATACATATAAATATGATAGCGTCCACGCAAAATACGTATTTTATCGCCTATATTATTCACGGCTCTATAAATATTTGATTCTCTAGAAGGTTATGAGAACCTCAACCTATCCAGGAACATTTTAAGTAATATTTCAAGTACTTGGTAACATGTGTCGTTATAAAAGTTTCACGGATAGTATTGCAAAAATCAAGTTACTACGGCTGTGAAACTTTATAAATTCATTTATCAAAGTTCGGCGACAGTGCTTAAAATTTGCATTAACCTGAGTCTGTGGCTAATTTTTATGGTCTACTCCACCTTTATCACCTGGGTTATCTCTTAGGTGATCATATGCGACTCTTTAGTGTCCGTTGATCACCTGTGACTATAATCACGACGTGATGTCTTTAAATGTTGATTATAAACCAACGTGTTGAATGGTTTACGTGTATCGTCATGCCATTATTTAACATTTACGTAAGTCCGCTCGATCGGAATCCAATCTGGATATTGTGGAGTATCCCGGCGATGAGTGCGAGTGGGAATTATTTTGGTAGGTCGGCGCCTGGCACCGGTTCAATCGGCCGCCGCCGCCGGCAGCGGGTATAGTTTCGCGGTGTGTCGCCTACATTTTCGATCCGACAAGACACTCGGCTCTAGGCGATACACTCACTAGAAATAATGTTACCTGTCATCACAAAATGTCAACAAACGCTTACACACAATTACCTACAATTAAATTCAATACTTCTTTATAGATATTGAAAATCATGGCTTTTTAACCGACTGCACAAACGGAGGATGTTTTTCGGGTGTTTATAAGTACTTATGTTGTCATATGAATGCTGTTTAATTGGTTTGACAGATTTTGTAGTGCGAGATAGACCTGATATAGGTCTATGAGTACCTACGAGCTATCGTTAGATTCATCGTTATCTTCGGAGAGTCATAGGCCACATTTTTGTCGGGTTTGTGTTGTTTTTCTTCTAGTTTGCTATTATTGATCTTTTTTTTCTTCAGACTAATGTTATAATATTATGTTAGTAAGTAATAAGTTAAGCGAACTAATGGCCGAGGATCTGATTGGTTTTCATTAGGAGAAGATACATATATGTAGGTATAGTAGAGCCGAAATAATTTGATGAATACAAGGGTGTTCTTTGACTTTTCTTTTCATTCTTCGTTCGTTTTTTTGTACCTAATACATTTTACGTACAAATACGTTTTAAATAAAAAAATACTATTATGCTGCAAATTGAGGACATCGTTTCTCCTAATTCGTTGTTAAAAAGTAATTTGTACCTTTAAATAAAGCATAATCTAATTCCCAAACTTTTTATCCTCCTCGTAAAACGTTGTCTCTTTGGATTTGTTTATTTTAGACCTAAATTAGGAAGGTCAGACTAAACTTATTAAGAACCAACCCTAATTAAAGACATAACTCTTGCCAGTTCTTGTCCTAGAACTTTGAGCATTCGCCCAAAATCTTCCGCTCATTCTGGCCACAAACAACACTCTATACACCGACTTCCCAAACTATTCTGGGGGTCAAAGGTCAGTCCCTAGCAGAATTAGCACTGAGACTGATATATCGCTTGATTTATTGTACAAAATTCTTATCAAGATTAGAGGAATTGGTACAATGTGCCACCATAACGAGCCAGGAAGGAACAGCTATCGGCAAGTCAGTAAGTCGCTTTACATCAGGCGAGTTGGCGGTCAAACGCAAGCCTATTATAAAAAATATAAATAAACTGCCAATGAGTTTGTATTAAGTTGAATTGTTACCTGGGTATACGGTTTCCTCAATACAGACTAACCTAGATAGGAATATATATCCATTATGAAAAAAGCTTGGTTAAAATAAAATAATAGCTCATATTTTTTAAACGGCTCGACAAATTTTCATCGAACAAAGTTAAGAACAACCACAATAAAACCTGCTTTCAATTAATAAAACTGCATTAAATTTGGTCTACCTATTTGAGAGCTACGTTGCTTCAAACTTATAAAGTTTGCGTCATGGGTTAAAAAGTAACGGTATTATTTATTTACACACAGTTTTGTACAGGGAGGTAGGTACGACATTTCCACTTTGGTGTTTATTGAATCTGTTGATTAGGTACGCATCAAGCGCCTCCGTGCACGTTTGCCCTTTAATGGAACTCGCGTTGGTTCACGCGTGTGAAATATCTTAATAACCATTTTGCTAGATAAGATTTCATGATTTTATCCTGCAGGCTCGCAATAGCTGCAAACCGCATGTAAATCACGAGTTTAGTTACTGCACCGTACCGAGCTATTTGAATTGCTAATGCCAATGAAGCCTTTGCCACCGTATGCCGACTCAGTGCACTTGACAGAAGACTGACTGTGAAATAGGTTTTAATCAGGACTAGCACAGTCCTGTGGTTTCACCAGCAGGAACCGTATTTTTTTAGGATAAAAGTAGCCTCTATGCTAATCCATTCAAGGTATAATCGAATAGTAATCTCGGTACTAATTTCGTACAAATCCGTTCCGTGGTTACACACTCACAAACTTTCAAATCCATGTCTATGTCTATATAATATACAAACTTGTTTTTGAAAATATTTTTGTACTTGCTTTTATTTTGAATGTTTATTTTTATTATGCCCAAAAATTATGACTTTGGTTATGGGACCCCACCATATTATGCGTGTTGCCTGTCATTTTAGAGCTACACTTTCAATCTTAAAATGAAAAGGGATTGCACGAGTTTTTTTTTTTTAATTTTATAATAGGCTTGCGTTTGACCGCCACCTCGCCTGATGTAAAGCGATGATGCGGTCTACGGTGGAGCACGCTTGCCTAGTAGTTATAGTTTTTGATTCGAAAAGATGATCTGATTTATTACTTGGAAACAGGTCAGAAATATTGTGTTCATGCTGTGTTTTTAGCGGTCCGCCCCAGCTTCGCACGGGTATTATTTGAGTTTTAGTAAGGATCCCTAATTTTTTTGAAAATATAACATTGCCTATGTCACCCGGAGATAGTGTAGCTTCTCAACAGTGGAAGAATTTTTCAAATTGGTTCAGTAATTTCGGAGCCTATTATTCAATGCAAACAAACAAACAATCAAATCTTTCCTCTTTATAATATTAGTATAGATAACACAAAATCAACTATATACGCTCGCGCAATGGTAAAAACTAAAACAAATCCAAAATCATTAATCACGCCCATCTAATGGATACAATCAAAATTTTAGATTCCTCCCAGTAACTTCTCCAAAGCTACTTCAGGTTTATTGACAAGGAGAATTAATTTGAATTATGCTTGTTATTTATTAAGACTGTAAGTCAAATAATAAGTAAAGTACGCATACAAACAGATGCAAATACAATTATTAAAATGGCAGCATCGAATTTGTGTCTAAGCAGATGTTATGCCAAAAACAATTTCCACGAAGAACGAGTATTTGATTTTACAGTCTTGGAGTAAAACGTAATAAATAATAATGCGCTTGCGTTTAATTCGGGCAAGAGCGCGGCGGGAGTCTTGCAGTGAGACTCCGCGCGCCCGCCCAGACACTCCTGCGCCGCACGCCCGCCTTACCAACTTACACGAATATTTCGTTACCAATCTACGACGAACATGTACGTGATCTCTAATAACTACTTAGTACTGTTTTCGCAGATTGATTTAGTTTTACAGTATTTCAACGTTTCAAAGTGTCGGTTGTAATCCACAAAATTTCGTTATAATTTAGTGACTTTATTATTGTTATGTGTCAAAGTGAACTGTGTATAAATAGTGCCTCTGATGTGCATTAGTAAATATGTTGAAAATATTTATATAACTAGTAAAAAAGGAAGTTTTGCTAATCTCTACATATTATACAAGAAAATAAGACCGTCCCGTCGTATTGAATACTAATTGTGTATATGCCATTGATTAAATTTCTTACTTAAAAACGTTAATTAAGTATGGCGTTAACTAAAATTAGCTTTGTCTCGTTTTCACATATAACAATTTCCGTTGGCGAGAACGGTTAGTTGAACAGTAAAGTATTTTGGATACCGTGAGCGACCTACGTAAATGGAAAGGTTATGATAAAAAAAATTGGCAGTACTTGTAAATTGTTTCATTACATTTCTATAGACATGTAACGACAGGATTTGAAATTCAAATTTTATTCTGGTATTTCCTGAAGGTCTTTTGATAATGTTGTTTGTTACAAAGAAGATTTTTATTGTTTAAATATAAAGAACACTTTGCTTACTTCCAGTTTTAAAAAGACCATTGTGTTCAGAAAACAATAGAAAACGTGAACTTGTTGAAGAGATCACGTTGTCGACAGTACGTTAAAAAAGTGTTTTTTGTTGTTTTGGAAAGTTTCTGGTTTTAAACATCTGCACATCCATTATAAGTAAACTGTAATGAAATAATGCACATATTACCTACATTCCATGCGTAGGTAAATATTTTATTCTAACCTTTGTTTCAATATTTTGTATAATCGCTTAGCCATTGTTTCTCTCGCGCGTTGCGCTTTTAGGGTTCCGTACCTCAAAAGGACAAAACGGAACCCTTATAGGATCACTTCGTTGTCCGTCTGTCCGTCTGTCTGTCCGTCTGTCAAGACCCTTTTTCTCAAGAACGCGTAATGGTATCAAGTTGAAATTTATACTAAATATATACTTGGGTCTACGGTTTCGGCTGTAAAAAAATAAAAGTTGTAAGTCAACGCAATCAAAAGATATGAACGTTTATGTCGCATATTTTGCGATTTCACAGGGGAATCAAAACCTATAGGGTACTTTCCGTTGACCTAGAATCATGGAATTTGGCAAGAGGCAAGGTCTCATAGCACATATATAGGAATAAATCCGAAAGTCATAAATTTTAAGTTATATCATTTAAAAATAATAATTTTGCTATTACAAACTTACATTTTGTACTTGGAATGTATGGAAGAACCTTATTGTCAACTACAAAGTTAAGTTTGTCTTTTGATATTTCAACTTCAGTATTTATTTATTTTGTCCCGCGCTCTGAGGGTTCCATCCAACGGAACCCTCAGAGCACGAGTCCTACTCGTACTTGTCCTGTTTTTTGACAGTGTTGTGCTAAATATGGAAACTTTGTATAGCTTTGCGAAAATTTCTGTGCTATTGAAATACAATCAAGAATAAAACATACTCAGGACGGTTTTCGCATAGTACGAGTGCAAGCGAGTCTGTACAATTTTACACAAATTCAGAAATAAATTTTCACATATTTTCTATCAAATACACAACGCACATTTTAATACAGTTTTGTGCTAGGGGTAGTTTAGATTAGGCAAGGCAACAATTGCCAACAATATATATTATTCACACTTATTATATATTATTCACACTTATTACCTAAATATTATGATTATTAGAATTAATAGCTATCTATAATATGAACAAATAAATATGATAATTAAACATAAATAACAACAGACACCTAAAATTAGTTGTATTTTCTTTTCTTGATTTAAACGACTGTTTTCAAAATTAAACATGTCTAAATCATTAAATTAACTAAACATACTATGAATAACAAAAAGTTTAACGAAGATGAACTATTCAGCCCAATATAGTCAACTTAACTTTAGATAAATTTTTTCGACCAAATCGCCTACAGATTTGCGTGGGCTTTTGGGCCTAAGCCAAATTTTTGTTTTCGCTATCGATATTGATTTCTAGTGAAGAGTGACGTTCATGAAACATATTTTATAGTTAAATAGACCCTAATAAAAAAAATTAAGAAGTTTTATGGACTGTCTTTATTATTACAAAAATGTAAGCCGTTGTAGTTATAGATTTCATTTTTTTTTAGTTTAGAGGTTCAAAATTAACTGACTGCACTAATCTTTTCATTTCAGTATATTAAATATTTAAAGAAAATCACATTTTATAATTGTTCTGTAAGTTTAGTTTAGACTAATCAACGAATACTTGCAGAATCGACACCCTTGGACTTTATATTTTAACGTCATGTTCACATACTACGGATGTTACTTTATATGTTAACCGCACATCCCTCGATAAAAATTCCACTCGCGGTTGTAATATTTTTTACTGCCTATAAAATTTACAAAAATACTAGACATCTCATACACGTAGACGTTCGAACGAACAAAAGTAAACGGTCAGTTTTAACACTTTACTGCAAAACATACCATGTCATGTAGTTAGAATTCAGCTATTTCTTCATACGAGAGCAAGTAAATGCTTATAGCATAAAAGCCATATTGATAGATCTAGTGCAAAATAAATGCTTGTAAATAAAATATGTACCTAACACTATAACACAGACATGTTGATGGCAAAAATCATATAAATCTGGCAGTGGCATATTCGTGCCACAGTGAGCGTTCCCAGATATAAATAAACTCTTGTCCGGCCAGCGGCAGCGGCCGAATCGTATGTACGAAATGTCATTTAAATTTGCTTGCACTTTCTATTTGCAACACGGCACTAGAGCGACTAGTAATTAAACGTGTGTTCTTTACGCTGGATTGCTCAACGTGACAGTAGCAAAGCGTAGATTGTATTATTGGAAGTGTGGTTGTAGAAAGACTGTTGCCATCAGTGTAGTGCTTCGGTGCGGCGTGCAGCAACCATGGTGGCCGGCGACGTGACCCGGCGCGCATCCATCACCGCCCCGTCGATGCACCGACGGCCCTCGGCGCGCCGCGGCTCGCTTATAAAGAACCCGCAATCACAATCGCAGGTACGACCTCCTCTACAAATATTTGGAACGATTGTTTCAATCATAAGAAAGGTTACATAATTTATTTATTGCACATTCGGATCTAAACTTGTAGATCTGCTGATTTGAAGTTTAGGGTACGACGATTGAACCACATGAAAATTTGTATTAAAATAAATATATATAATCTATCTTATTTATCTAAAATAAACTCCTGTTAGTTACATCATTTATTTAGGTACTCAAGAACGGATGAACCGAGTTTCATGATTTTTTTGGATTCCTCTTCAGCCCGAATAGCAGAATAAGTAAATATATAGGAAAATTTACGAAAAAAAAAAGGAAGAAAATGTCCCATACAATTTGTAAGAAATGGCAAGAATTGAAGTCTACACATTGATATAACATATAACATAGGTATACATATTATAACATAGCCGGTAACATATACATATTACATCATAGAAAAAAAAAACATCTAAGTCAAAGTAAGTTGCTGTCAATGTTGTCGCTACTAAAGAGGTTCCTTCAAGGAGGTATATAACGCGGGTGAAACCGCAGGGCGTAGTTAGTATTTAATATAACTTTATATAGGTCATCAAAATAAAACACATAAAGTCATTTTTTACTTTCAAATTAAATAAAAACTATCAGTTTATGCTCTGTCCTTCAATCAATGCGTTTCACGTTTTGTTGTATTTATTTTACTGCTGTCAATAACAGCGCTTAGCATTCAACGAGTTACTTTAAACAATTGTGAATTTCGTAAATTTTGCTCACAAATCGCATTCAACAATTCTGCACACAGTAAAATCACAGTGTGGTGTGAGGGCGAGTTCTATCATTGTGTTTGTGTAGTGCTCGTACATACTAACAGTACATCACAAACATGTAACATTACGAACAAGATTTGAGACAAATGGTTACAATATAACCAGGAATAGATTAAAGCAAATTGAAGCCATGAAATCGTCTCGAATTCTCCGAGGATTCTAATCAGCAGATTATTATCTATGTATGTCTAGAGCAGAATATTATAAGGTAAAATAACAACTAGTTTACTGAGTAGCTTGTGAAGTTCGCTAAGTATTTGATTTTCAAAGTGTGAAACGGATTTTTTAACCTAAATAAACTTTTTACAACTTTGTACATGTACCGATTTAATTACCGTAATTATATTTTAAGTTAAAATGCCTTATAATGGGAGTAAAAGACTATTGGCTAATGTGCACAAGCCATAATAAAACAAATACAATTATAAATTTATAAGAACTATTTCCGGTTGTCTAGGTCAACAATAGGACAAAAATATAGGTCTTTGATATACCTATCTAAAGACTACCTAAATGTACCCAGGATATGGCACCAGGCTAACTGGTTTTTCTAAATCAAATATAAAAAAAGGGAAAGAACTGTTTATTTCCAAATGAGGAAGACAATAAATTTGTGCCGAATTTTTATAAGTTGTTACGCCCTTTCGGTTGTAGGCCAAAAGTCCAGCAGTGGAAAGGCTAATTATGCTATGCTATAAATTTATTATATACGTAATTATCTAATTAAAAACAGACTTCTAAATGAGTAGGCAATTGAACAAAATTATTGATATTGCCAAATCAACAGGTAGGTACTCAAACAAGATTATTTAGTCATATTATTGGAGCTGATTAAAAAACTACTGAGCCAAGTTAATATTTTGTTTGTTCCTTCAAGAGCTACCTTTAATAAAAACATAACAAAAAAAAAAAATATGTCGATGTGAACGTCACGGCATACATAATTATAATAAAAATGTTTTAAAAACGAATTGAATTTAAAAAAATTAAAATTACAACAATGTATTTTGTTTTCCTCGTTACGTTCGCGTACTCTGAGAGAGCTACGGGAAATGAAATTCCCTTAAACGTGTTATTTTTGGCCGTCTTATCAGCACCTTCGATTTTATACGCATGCCGCCGTCATTTTGGTGTTGTCTATATTTTTATTCTATTCATTACTTTGATTAAGCCCTGTTGTGAATGAATGCTAAACTCATATCTATGTATATATATAAACCCTATTTACCTGGGTCACGCCATAACTTGAGCACAACTTTACCGAACTCATTCATATTTTTTTCAAGTTTTCCATTACTCTGTAGAGTTCTTACGGAAAGAAAAATTAAGAAAATTGCCCAGGAAATTGGAAAATTTTAGAAAGTTATCGACGATTTTATCTTCGCCGTTTGACAGTCCTAAGACAGGACAACGTCTGTCGGATCAGATAATCTCTACATAGTATAAATAAAAGCTTTCCGCGTCTGTCTGTGTGGCCGCTAACTCCTCCTAAACCACGCAACAGATTTTGATGCGGTTTTCACCATCAGCTCGATAATTTTTCACGGAAAGTTTATATATATAACTAGCGACCCGCCCCAGTTTCGCACGTAAATTACACCCGTGCGAAACCGGGCGGGCGGGTCATCATCATCATCATCATCATTTCAGCCGTAGGACGTCCACTGCTGGACATAGGCCTCCCCCATCGATCTCCAAAAGGGCCGGTTGGAAGCGGCCTGCATCCAGCGTTTCCCTGCGGTCTCTTTTAGGTCGTCTGTCCATCTTGTGGGTGGACGTCCTACGCTGCGCTTACCAGTCCGTGGTCTCCATTCCAGAACCTTTCGGCCCCATCGGCCATCTGTTCTGCGTGATATGTGCCCTGCCCACTGCCATTTCAACTTACTAATCCGGTGGGCTATGTCGGTGACTTTCGTTCGTCTACGGATCTCCTCATTTCGGATTCGATCTCGTAGAGAAACCCCGAGCATAGCCCTCTCCATAGCTCGTTGTGCGACTTTGAGCTTGCTTATGAGGCCCATAGTGAGAGACCACGTTTCAGTGCCGTATGTCATCACTGGTAACACACACTGGTCGAAGACTTTCGTCTTAAGGCACTGAGGTATTTTGGACGAGAAGACGTTGCGTAGTTTACCGAACGCTGCCCAGCCGAGTTGGATTCGCCGATTGACCTCTTTCTTGAAGTTGGACCTACCTAGTTGGACTGTTTGTCCTAGGTAGACGTACGCGTCAACAGCTTCAAGAACTGAGTTCCCAACTGATACTGGGGTGGGCACAACATGGATATTTGACATGACCTTTGTCTTGTCCATGTTCATTTTAAGGCCCACCTGTTGGGAGACTCGATTGAGGCCTTCAAGCATCATGCTGAGATCTTCCATCGACTCTGCCATGACCACAATATCGTCGGCAAACCGAAGGTGAGTGATGTACTCGCCGTTGATGTTGATGCCGAGTCCTTGCCATTCCAGGAGCTTGAAGGCATCTTCCATTGTGGCAGTGAACAGTTTCGGAGAGATAACGTCTCCCTGTCTCACGCCTCTTCGCAATGGAATTGCCTTCGAACTCTGCTCCTGTACTCGGACCGACATGGTGGCGTTATTGTACAAACACTTCAACACTTCGACATACCGATAGTCAATACGGCATCGCTGGAGAGACTCGAGCACCGCCCATGTCTCGACCGAATCAAAGGCTTTCTCATAGTCCACAAACGCCAAACATAGTGGCAAGTTATATTCTTCGGTCTTCTGTATAACTTGGCGTAGCGTGTGGATGTGGTCTATGGTACTATAGCCTTTTCGGAAACCGGCTTGTTCGATAGGCTGGAAGTCATCGAACCTGCGATCGAGACGATTCGTGATGACCCTCGAAAACAGCTTATAAACATGGCTCAGAAGCGAGATGGGTCTGTAATTCTTCAGCAAGGTTTTGTCACCTTTCTTAAAGAACAGCACCACCACGCCTCTGTTCCATGCTTCTGGCGTTATACCTTCGAGTAAGACAGAATTAAAGAGCTTCTGAAGGACTCTGAGTACCGGTGTTCCACCCGCTTTCAGAAGCTCTGATGTGATTCCATCGTCCCCCGGCGCCTTGTTGTTCTTGAGCTGTTTCAGGGCCATCCTAATCTCGTACAGGCTGATGTCCGGGATATCTTCGGTATAGTGTCGGCTCAGCTTGGCTCTTGGGTCTTTGGCCGAGCTGCTCACAGGTTTAGCAACCGAAGTGTATAACTGTCCATAGAACCTTTCGATTTCCCCTAATACCTCGGCTTTGGTCGACGCTACACTACCATCTTCCCTCTTCAGCTTTGTCAGCTGGCTTTGCCCAATAGACATGTCTCTTACAAACACTTTGGAGCCTTTGTTTTGCTCAATCGTCTCTTTAATACTGTTCGTATTAAAGGTACGTATGTCGTGCCGCAATGACTTCCAAATTTGTCTATTGAGCTGCCTATATGAGTCAGCGTCATCGGAACATTGTAGTTGTAACGAGCGTCGATCAGCCATGAGGTTACGGGTATGGTCGGATAATTTTTGAGGTCTATCTGTGCGCCGGCCAGGTCTAAAAAACTTAGAACCTACCGGGCGGGCGGGTCGCTAGTACTAAATTAAAGAAAATATGTAAACCTGCAACTTATAGAACTTTGTTAATGATATTTGTTAGGTGAAAGCCTAACTTGAAATAAAAATGAATTAATTCTAAAACAAAAAAATTACCGTTATACCTGAAACTAATTTGTAATTAATCTGAAATAATGACTATAAAATCTGAAACTAAAATTTGTTTAATGTGAAACAAATCAGTAATTAATATGTAATGCCAATAAATATAAATTAATTCAAGTAAATATAATATAATAACCAATTAAACCCTTATCCTTAAAACACTTTGTCAACACGTGCTTCACCTCTGCACGAGGCATCCTCAGGTCGTCTTGACTCTTCGAGCGCTTGGTTCTTCTGCATTAGAAAAACTAATATCACTATCATTAAACTAATTATCATTATTACAGACAAGATAGTTTCAGGTATGACGAATTATTTGTTTCAGAATTAATTCAATTCATTAATTCAGTTTTTTTTTATTAAATTTTTTGTCTCAGGTTAGGTTAAATTAGTATCATTAAAAAAGTTTATTAAATAACAGTTAAAAAAAAAAACAAGTAGGTATATTTAATTTTTGTTTTAAGTTATTAGTAAAGCAAAATTAATTGATTTAAAATTATTTATTGTACTTACTGCGAAGTTGAAACCCGAACGAAGCGCTTTGATTCCACTTTTATTATGCGAACTGCTAGTCTGTGGAATGCGCTGCCTGAATACGTTCCCCGATAGTTACAGTCTGGGTGTCTTCAAATCACGAGTGAATCGGTTTCTTCTAGGCAAGCGTGCTCCACCGTAGACCGCGTCATCGCTTAACATCAGGCGAGTTGGCGGTCAAACGCAAGCTTAATATAGAATAAAAATAAAAAATAACGATTCGTCGCGGAAACAGTTAAGAAGAAATACGAAGTTTGATCAATAAAATATTATACAGGAGGTGCCATGGGACATAATCGACCGGTGCGCGCTGCCGATAGTGCTGTGCCACGCGCTCGCCGTGGTGCTGTCTACGGCTGCAAACGCGCTGCACATCAGCAGCATATCGGTGTTCACTCTGTTTCTTTGGTTCTCCATCTCCGTCATCGGTTCCCTATGGTTCTACCATAATTTACAGGTGAGTTTCTAATCTATTAACCGACGAAAGGAAGAGGTTATCAATTACAACAGCTGATATTTTTATCATGATTTTAGAGTTGCTCCCATTGTAAAAATTGTTGATAATGTTTCTTTCGGCTTAGTTATATTTTATGCCATAGGTGGCAAACAAGCACACGGGCCGCCTGATGGTAAGCAGTCACCGTCGCCTATGGATACTTGTACACCCTTTCCGCGTAACCCAGTAGATACTCACGTCCAGTAGAGGATAAAATATATAAGCTAATGACAGATATAGACATAGCCCTTTATTTACGACTACATAAATAAATTCAACGACGAGACGAGCGCGAGCACATCTGTATGCAATTTACCATGAAAACAGAGACGATAAATACGTTCGCCGTTGAAAATTAACATATGAAGCAGCTCATAACGCTAGATTCTATACTTAAAGAAGCAACCAGGGAACGTTATTAAGGTATTTACACAAAACCGCCGTTCGAGCAGGCGCCTCGACAGGTTGCAGCCGGGGTTACCCCGGATGCTTTACGACGTTGTAAGCTTTACTGGCGGCATGAAAGCAGCGGATATTTTTGCGTATAAGTTCGTGTTTGACTCCAACTTGCCTGTTGGTAAGCTACGATGTGGTGGCAAATAAAACACGCAAGACTTAGAAGATACCTATTTACTCTGACCTGTTCGCTCTGACCTGTTCACTCTGACCTGTTCACTCTGACCTGTTCACTCTGACCTGTTCACTCTGACCTGTTCACTCTGACCTGTTCACTCTGACTTGTTCACTCTAACTTGTTCACTATGACCTGTTCACTGATTTGTCAACTCTGACATGTTCATTCTGACCTTTTAATTCTGACCTATTAACTCTGAACTCTAACCTATTCTCTCTGACGTCGAAAAGACCTTGATTATTATAATTCTCAGAAAACCAGAAGCAAGCTTCTGCAGCGTATGTGTGGACAAATGAGCTTGCCGCAAGCTGCCAACATGCATCCGACCCGCTATTATAATTATTTCCAATTTGTCCGACGGCCCAACCCGCCTATGCTGACGGGTAGGCGGCCTCTATATGTGGACACCCTTATGTTTCATGCATATTCATGTGGCGGCTCGCGGTTTTGCACGGAACAAATTAAACTTCCGCTGTATATGTAACTGCTTCAAATGATAGTAAACAATTACACCTGCTTCGTTCTACGAAACGATTCAATTACACACACGATGGTTCTATGTTCAATTATTAACTAATTGTATTTTTCAGTTTACAAATAGTTTTGACTAACTATCTTGCCTGATGTTAAGCGATGATGCGGTCTACGATAAAGCACGCTTTATAAATTTCACACCGTTATTTTCCAATTTTCCTGCATTTATCGAAAATAAAAATTTCTTTGTCCTATTGAAGTAATTTGTCCTTGTCAGTAAGATTTTAGCAGTTATTCGACATAATCGTACTACACTGAAATAAAAAAAAAAACTTTATTATAAGATTCTACCTGAACAAACATAAATACATTGCAAATTAAATAAAAGCTTGTAAAGAAGCTTGCACAAACCTGAAACCGATATTTATGGCAATTAATATTTTGTTACGTTACACCTGAACAAAAATAATGTAGTAAACATCACTTTTATTTTAAAAGATCTCCTTTCACATGAGGAGGTGAAATCAGTTTTTAATTCCACATTGAGAACATGGGTACATACTACTTGCATGCATGTTACATGCTAACTACAATACCTACCTCTTTTGGCTTTGCGACGACAGGTAATTAAAAAAAAGTTTTCATTCATTTTTAAGCTAAAAAATCTTTAGCCGAATTTAGTGTTAAGTATGTATAGTATAATCTTTTTTAGAGACTTAACACCCCTCTATACGAGGAAGGCCTTTGTTCAGCAGTGGACGTTTACAGGCTGATGATGATGATGATGACGATGACTTTCCAGGTCTCTAGGTCACATTATTATTATTTGTCTTACAGTAATAACACGTTTACAGATATTTATGAAAAAAATTGCAACTACGTGGATAAACTAATAAAAACCCTGGAAGAGAGATTAAAAACTACATCGCTTTGCATTATGCTTTTACGTTCCTTTAAGAAAGTCGTTAACACCCACACCACTATTTCCTTAGCTTACTCCTCCCACGGGTAGGGATTAAATGGAAAAACAACCTTAAGGCTGCGCTTAACGACCAATCCTATCTCTTTCACTCGGGTTCAATATTTTTGAAGTACAAAAAAAAAACAGAAAAATCTCGAAACCTTTTTTTTTACTTTATCTTCCTTTATAATATTAACACGAAACTGCTTTATACTATTTGCCGTATTGTTTTTGTAAGCTTTTATTTAACTTGCCTTGTTAGTCAAATCAAATCTAGCTACTGAATTTTAAAACAGTTACCCAACCGAGTGAGCTGAAATTTTGCAAACGCGTTTGATTTGGATGACAATGCATGGTTAGCTAAGTAACGTCATTTTAAATCCAGAGTGAATCGGCTTCTTCTAGGCAAGCGTGCTCCTTCGTAGACCGCAACATCGCTTAAAAACAATATGGTGAACTCCCAAAGATGGCGGACATTTTCATGGTATGGGTATCAAATAAAATGGTTTGCTAAAAAAAAAAGTAAAATTACGTCACACTAAATGGAGGACGCCTAAAATCTTGTTTTTTAAAAGTTTATTAAATAATATTTAATATTTTTATTAAAATTCTCACTCAGTAGTTTTTCATCTTCAATAACGTTGAAGTGCGCAAGTGAGATAGCCGCGTGCTTTTGGCTGCCCCTTAAGCGGATACAGACGACTCGCCGCCATTTTTGAGACATGATCCCTTGATGCACGGACTCTTGAGATAAATAAATCTGAGTGCGGGGACATGTCAAGGATTAATCCCAATATATATACTGTTTACTCTCTTAGTTCTTGTCTTGTATAAAGAACTAGCTGCGCCCCCCGGTTTCACCCGTGTTATATCCGAGATAAAAGTAGCCTAAGTTTCTCCATATAACATCGGCTATCTGCCAGTGAAAGTGAAATCAATGCAACCTCCTTAAAGCAACCTCCTCGGTTGCGACAGCCTCCTTCTTTGATTTAATGATAATTTAATTTTTTTCTTCTATTATGTAATAATATGTCAATGTAAAGAATTCAAATCTTATTCTTGTTTTTGTGCGGAAAATCAGCGGAAAATAAAGGGAAAATCTCGTAGTATAGTAATAGCTTAGATCATCAAATATTGAAACACAAAAAAACTGTCAATCCGATCGCTACAAAAATTTACAGGATCACACAATAGGCTAATCTGAAGATTGCATGTAAATTTTATCAAAATCGATCCAGCCGTTTCGGACACCGTTGGAAACATACACACATCACCTTTTATATATACATAAATGCTTCGACCAAAATAAAATAATTTTAGTCGAAGTATAAATGTAGATAATGGATTTCATGCTTTGACTTCGTGTTATTTTATGTAGGTAGAGTTAACATATTCCATCTCATTGCATTACGAAGGCGTAAGATTTTATGGACACTTTGATGGTACGTCACATAAACTCTGAAACCAAGTCTGGATGTAATCATTCGTTTAAGAAAAATCAAAAGAAAATTGTAGCAGCAATAAACCGCGCATATAAATAAAACATAAATTACCCATTTAACTAACTGCAATGGTTTATTGCAGACATTTATATCACACACACATGAATCGAGAGTTCGTAAAATGTTTCCAATAAACCAGTTAAAGTTAAATAATGTTATTGCTAGACAAGTATTATTTTGAGTAGATTTCCTTCCTACTAGCAATTTTTTTTTGTAATTAAGAACAAACAAAAATCAAATTCGAATTTATTCTGTTCTAGATCACAAGTCGGCCCTGGAAATTAGTAATTTTCACAAAAACGTACTTTGTACAATTTAAATATAGTTAACAAGTTCAATCAAAATTGGACAAGTACCTAGTTTTCGAAAAATGTAGCTAATACGATTAACCAAAAAGAAACCGATGTCAGAGACGCCATTGAGCAACCCACACACCTTAGTCTAGTATATATATACCTTACCAGCTAGATATTGTTTTTATTTATTTAATTTTTTCCCCCTCGAGAGGATTTTGGTGTCTTACGTCTTGTGCATTAGTCAGTTTCAAGTATTGAAATATTTTTAAAACAGTCATAGCCACAGTCAGATTCAAGCAAAGTCTCGGTCTAGTCCAAGTCATATCCTAGTAACGTGGTGGCGACTTTAGTAGTGGTTACTATGAAGTTTTGAAAACAACCCGAAAAGATATGTTTCACCTCGTTACATCACTTCCCCACTTAAGCACGTCCACGAACACTCAATAAATAATCATCATCATCATCATCATTTCAGCCATAGGACGTCCACTGCTGGACATAGGCCTCCCCCATCGATCTCCAAAAGGGCCGGTTGGAAGCGGCCTGCATCCAGCGTTTCCCTGCGGTCTCTTTTAGGTCGTCTGTCCATCTTGTGGGTGGACGTCCTACGCTGCGCTTACCGGTCCGTGGTCAATAAATAATAATGCAACATTATACCATTACATTACATTATTATTGTATACATTAACTCGAAAATACACAAATGTAGGAAAATAAAAGAATGAGGCGACACATTTTCTTCAGGTTCGTTGGCGCCAACCATTATTTACGTTACATTTAAACTTTTGTATCTATCGATTTTTCTCCCCCTGTACAGGGTTATAAGGAAAGGGTGTACTCAGCCAAAAGGGGTCCATTATACTCATCATTACGAACGACTTTTACTATGGGACCAACCCTGAAACCGCAAAAAACAGCTGTTGTATTACACTACAAAATGTATGGAACAGCTTATATTTTTTTCGTGGTTACAGGGTTGGTTCCATGTGTATTTGGTTTTATTAATTAAGTACAGTTAAACACCAATTACACTAAAGATAATGTAATGTTATAGAGTAATAAAAAGTTGTTCATAACTATGACTATAGAGGGAGTCCTACGTAGTTGCGAAGATATTAATATATATTCATAATGAATTTCATGTGGTAATATATTAGCTCCTGAACCAAAATCCCCTTTAGACCATAACTGCTTGTGGTAACTAATATAAGTCTCATGGGAGGCAAGTGTACTTCATTTGAAACGTGGTAAACGTGGTCGCTAGTGATTGCCTGCGTCTAGAGCACGACTCGCCGACTCTCTCACGGGAAGGTATGGCTAATGGCTCACTTTCTTACTAAATAAGTATATTATATTAAAACCACGTGGTGCCGTGGAAATCTAGGAATACAAAATTGAGATATACAGGGATACATTTTTTGGACGAGAGAAAGAAAAATGCCCGTACTTTTTATTTCACCCTTTTTGAAATAAGTGTCAAAATAACCACCGTGCGTCGGTCACCTAACCTTCTTTGTCAGTTACGAAACCTTGTACTATATTATCTATTCTGTGTCGTGACATAGATGATACAATTTTTTTTTAAATTATTTTCGTGAATGTTCCAAATTCCAATAACAACACGGGATGCGTGATAAAAAATTATATTTACGCACTCTAAAAAGTGTAAACCTGTATGCCCTAAGGAATAGAACGATTTTTATGAAACAAAAAAACTTGAGTTATTAAAACACTACATTTTTATTACAACAAATCTGTAACATTTTTTTTTCAGTTTCAGTCTCTATTTTATTCGGTACGATGGGTACGTTTAGCTAAATTTACCATAAAATTTATTGATTCCATAAATTACCTATCGGCTTAAATTTTTATTATATTGCTATAACGATGTTGTAGGTTGTTGGACATATTACTTAACCACACTTATGCTACAATCCTACTTATTGCATAATGAACAAATTCAATGACAATATTGTTTTCAAGACTATTATATTCAAGGGGCATTTTGCAATTTTTAGTCTAAAACTAATGTCATTTCTGTACAGAGAGTTCCACTGGATACATTTTGAAGACTGTGCATCGGATCTGCATGATCTAACTCCCCCTTGCCCATTCTTCTCTCGGACTGCCAGAGCAGGCACAAAAAATCGTCACCGCTTTATGGTTGATATTCCGAAAATCCGTAAGAAGCTTAGCCCGCTTTGATTCCACATTTATTGTGCGAACTGCTGGTCTGTGGAATGCGTTGCCTGAATGGGTGTTCCCCGGTTAGTTACAATCTGGGTGTCTTCTAATCAAGAGTGAATCGGTTTCTTCTAGACAAGCGTCCTCCAACGTAGACCGCATCATCGCTTAAAATCAGGCAAGATGGTAGTCAAAAGCAAGACTATTTTTATTTAAAAAAATCTATAAGATGTATAGACACTTGCGTCAAAGTAGTCCACGAAAAAAATATGCACGAAACTAAATTATGAAACAAATTATGCAGTTATTTTTATTTAAAAACCAAAATACTGAATTGATGATAAAATTTTCATGGGACCAATCTGAAAGTATATAATTTCTAAAAAGATAATTTCAAACAAAAAATATTTTTAAATTGGTTTATAAATGACGGAGTTCTGAAGTAACAAACATAATAAAATACTAATTGAGAACACCTTCCTTTTTGAATTAGGTTAAAAATAGAATAAAATCATCATTATTAAATAGTTTGACAAAGTTTTTGGTTCGTTCAGGAGTTAGTTTCTGAGCAAACGACACCCCGCCTCTCTCCTAGCTACGGCTGCGTATAACCTTTGGTATTATCGGAAGCACCGGATTTGCAGACAGAATAGCGCCATGTAACGTCACCAAGACGGCCGCCCACGTCGCGTTCCCTCTGCTCACACCACACTATAAAATAGTTATTGTATCATACTGTATAATAATGCGTCTAAATGTCTGGGTAAATGCTGTCGCATTATATATTGCCAAGGAGATTGTAACAATTGTACCATTGTGCCAGCCTGCATACTTGCGTCATCAATCCATTCGAAAGTACGATTTAAAATAGGTTAATCGTCATGTTTTTTTCCGAATAGACACAGTAAAATAAAATATTCATATAATAATAATATGTAAGTTGAGTGTTAGGCTTTGGCCCGTTTTGTGTCGCGTCACATTTGAACTTAAAAAATTATCAACAAGCTATAAAATATTCATCAGTGGGCTCCCGTCGGCAACTATTTTTTTGATTTGTGTTTCATTTATATCTCACAGATTTTTATGATAGTGATGAGCGAGGACTAATTGTCGACGTAATGAAGTAATTTATGCAAACTTGACCGTGATTGGTGCGTGACTTTGAACAGTGAGAGGAACGGAAGATTAAGAATTAACGATCAGGAAACCCTGAAATAGTTTACCCCTGACGTCACGGCGTCACGCATACTACACTATGTACCAGAATGGCTTGAATAAAATATTCACTCAGCAGTTATTATAACGGACATCCATCAACCTGTCGCCGTACATTTTCGACGAAAACTTAATTTCGTCGCTTGCCGATAGTACTTCGTGAATAGAAGCGTTTATTCAGTAACATTATAAATTTACTCGTAATACATTTTATTTGGTCGAATACCTATTTGTTTTATTTGTGATACAGGTAACCGCAGCAGGCAAGGCTGTTCTGGTGACGGGCTGCGACAATGTACTGGGAAATGCTCTGGCAAGAAGGCTCGACGACATGGGATACCATGTGTTCGCCGGCTTTCAGAACAAAGCTGGCAACATTGACGCAGACATGTTAAAGGAAGACTGCTCTGGACGGCTGCACATTCTACAGCTAGACATCACTTCAGAAACACAGGTTATTAAACAAACAAGTTGATTTTGAAAATGTCACTTTAAAAAAATTGTGGCTCTGTAATAATAATTGATCACGTTAAGATTAATTAAGAAGGGTAAATACGTACCTACCATATATTCAACTATATTGTCACAAACAATAAAGACATTATTGGACAAATTGGAACTATACTATAATACTACCCAGTTCTAAATTTTCATTATAATTATGAATGTCCGTTCACCGCTTCACAAGAGTGTCCTAGATATTTTCTATAACAAAACATAATGCTTTAAAGCTTAAAGTTTAAACTAACATTATCGCCTTCTCCCCTTTTAATAATAATCAAAAGAGGATCAGTTGCGAGTTAATTTAACAAATTACGGGTATCTAGGTAATTTTTGTCCCTTGGGAGGCTACCTTCCACGGCAGAACCTCCCACCCTTTAAAATCCTTGTAAATTATTTTCTTATGTGTATCGCTCGCAGCTAACGCCAATTTGTGGGATGTCTCTTAATTAATTCAAGGTAGCTCATCGAACAAGGAGATTTTATCAAAGTAGACGCCCACGACTGACCCAATAATTTTAAATGGCACTATTTTGAAACGCCCACAACTGATGCAAAAAAATATAATGGCGCCCATGTAAGATCATTTAAAGTTGCTAACTTACAGTAAAATTCACATAAAATTTGCTCATGTTTGATGTCATGGCTACAAGTAAGTTTCATGTAGCTGATAATTTGACACATTCCCGATTTGATAAAAGTTTCGAACTTTCCCCAAGATTAATTGCTAAAATTTTCGGGAGATATAAGCAAGACTTTATCTTTCTGTGGGATATTGTAATTACAAGAAAACAAGAAATTTTATTATACCTTTGTTATTATAGACTACACTAAGGCATATTTTCCTTTAAATACACAACACTACACACTATAAATATGCTTAAAATATGGTTACTATACCTAGTTATATTCTGAAAATTAAAAAAAAATACTTTTCAAGCATTATTGCAATTATTTTGTAGCAGTATTAAATACTTTATCATTTAAAACGCATGAAACTTAATTTGTAAAACTCAAGATTGATTGGACAAACGTCCTCTGTGGACTAGTAAACGGAAACTTTCAGTACTTTTTCAACTGTTAAAACTAAACAAAACTTGTGTCAGATCCTGTCGGCGTCACTGTACATCGTGGACCACATGCCAGAGGGCGCCCAGGGGCTGTGGGCCATCGTGAACTGCGAGTCGTGGTGTGCTCTCGGCGAACTGGAGTGGGTTCCCTTCTCCGTGATCAAACGAGCTATGGATGTGAACCTTTTAGGTAAATCCTGCTACGAGTTACGATTCCAGCGCTACGAACCTACGAAACGCTAACTCTAGTAGCTGCCTTGCTGGTGTATTGAATAGGGTGTAGATGGCGTTAGGAGTTGGATTGTGATATTTAGGTACTGAGTAAAAATCTGCGTAAAAAATAGAAACTTCTATACGTACATTAAAATGTTCAGGAAAATGCTATGATATATATATTGGAGCACTTTTTATGCCAGTTTCATGTTTGTTATATAATTTAACTATAGATTCCAGTTAAATAACTCTCATAGTTAGTTTCCAACAATGAGATTATAAGATTATTGGTTTCTAATGTCGTTACCTCTACCATAGTAATAAATTAGTAATTGACGTCAAAACTCTAGAGATGAGTTCTTCGACTTGCAAAAAAGATTTGTAAACATCTAATTTGAGTCCAGCGGCGTGTGATTCACCTATATTCATATGTATACTAAAATAATTCCAGAGATTTGTGATGTGATGAAATTAAACATTTCATTGCAAAAATATAATTCTAAATCGTTTTAAATTTCTTGAACAAGTAATGTTTGCATATATAAGATGCAAACTGAATACCGCGGTGCTACCCGTGATTTTCTAGTTTTTCCTCATTTTCTGGGGATTTTCTAGTTTTTCCTACCCTATGTCCGTCCTTATGATGTATACTATCATTCTGCAAAATTTTGTTACGATCGGCGTAGCCGTTTAGTCATGAAAAGCAAACAAACATACAGACAGAGAGACAAAGTTACTTTCGCTTTTATAATATTAGTTAGGATAAGGAAAATAAAATAAAGTCAGGGCATCGAGATACAATACGCACGCTACGAATTGCGCCGACTGTTTGGATAGACCGCGATTCAACTACAACGCCGCGCGCAGAGCTACGATGACATAGCGGACAACTAACGTTGAACACTATGCAAGCAACATAACGTATAAATTGGAGTAAATGTGGCATTGTGAACTATATAATTGATACAATATATGTACAATGAAGCTCGGACGTTTTTTGACTGTTTTCACTGATAATTGTGACTTAATAGTCTATAGGACTCGTATCTCTATGAAAAAAATATGTAAAAAATTCGTTGGATATAAAAAGTGACTTATGTTATACCAAGGAAGATAGACTAGTTATACTTAACAGTTAACCGTATTTCAGTGGCTGTGAGACGAACAAACCGCTTCATTAATTTCGTCATTGTGTGTCGAATGTAAAGTAAATGTGAAGTTACGTAGCAAATTTAGCGAGAATTCAATTAAGGTCTTTCAAACGATGGCCTTGTAACGAGCAGACACAATTACAACGTCGTGTTTACATTACGACCTAATTAATTTAAGTTAGTTTGACGCCAAAAGCGAAGTTTTAATCTCTAATTTTGGACGTCTTATATTCATAATCGGCAAAGTTAAGTTCGTCCCTCAATCCAGTTTATCTTTTCGTTAAAGCAATGTTCGGTGCTTTCATAGTTTATGCACTTCAGTAATGAAAATACTTACCTACAAATTTGTACGGAACCCTTGGTGCGCGAGTCGAGATGCACTTGGCCGGTTTTTTTTTATTTATTTGTAAACTAGCAGACCTGACAGACGTTGTCCTGTCTTAGAAATGTCAAACACGCAAAGTCAAAATTGAAAATCTAATTCTTTTACACCTTGGGTTACATTATTGGAGTTTTAGTAAGGATCCCTATTTTTTTTGAAAATATCCTATAGCCTATATTACCCGGGGATAGTGTAGCTTCCCAACAGTGAAAGAATTTTTCAAATCGGTTCAGTAGTTTCGGAGCCTATTCAATGCAAACAAACAAACAAACAAACAAACAAACAAACAATCAAATCTTTCCTCTTTATAATATTATTATTAAGAAGAAGAAGATATGATACGGACATACGATAATACGGTTACGATAGATTACGGTTAAAAATACGAATGTAACACCTAGTCTCTTGGTCAGGTCCCGCCCGCTTAGCACAAGTGATGCTTCCCCTGGTACGTCGCGCTCGCGGGCGCATCGTGCTGGCATCCTCGATCCTGACTTACGTGGCTGCCCCGGTACGGGGCGTGCACGCCGCCTCACTCGCTGCCCTCGACGCTCTGGCCGCCTGCTTGCGTCGCGAGCTCAAACCTAGAGGCGTTGACGTTGTAAGTAAAGCTTCATATTCATATTCATTTATTGCGTAATTGTTATTTACATGTCTTCCTTAAGTTAGAACTGTTTTTGGAGCCAAACTGAAAAAAAAAATTGCGCCTCCCTGTATTATTTTCCTAAACTTTTGTATTTTCGAATGTATAATAATAGTGGATAATTATTTTTTGAGTAAAGCCTCCATTCACCCCTTTTAGGGCATTAGAGCATGACTTTGAGCGTGACTTACTTTGTTTGACTCTGGACTTGTTTAACGACTTTGACGATATCTAATTGAATTTTGATTCCAATTTAACTGTGCAAACTGCTAGTCTGTGGAATGCGCTGCCTGAATAGGTGTTCTCCGATAGGTAGTTACAATCTGGGTATCTTCAAATCACGAGTGCATTGGTTTCTTCTAAGCAAGCGTGCTCAATCTTAGAACGCACAGGCGAGTTGGCGGCCAAACGCAAGCCTAATTGTAACTATAGGGGAACACCCATTCAGGCAGCGCATTCCAAAGACTAGCAGTTCCCACAATAAAAGTGGAATCAAAGCGGTTCGTATACGGGTTTTCGGAATATCAACCATAAAACGGTCTCAATTTTCGTGCCCGCTCTGGCAGTTCGATAGAAAAATTGCCAGGAGGGAATTACTGTATCATGCAGATCTGATGCATACTCTCCGAAATGTATTCGATAAAAACCTATAGACTAGCAACATTATGCCGATGCTAAGAAACTTAGTCTGAACTAGGGATTGGTTGATGAGCCTCTTGGCACGTTTTTCAATAGACTCCAACGTCCCAATCTGGTACTTAGCTGGTCCATCCCAAAGGTGAGGGCAGTACTCCATGTACGACTGAACTAGCGCTTGGTACAGTGAAAGCAACTGTTCTACGTGACATATCTAACAAATAGATAAATAAACTCTTACATTAATGTTCTGGTTATTGTTCACACCAAACATTAAAAATACATAAAACAGAAAGCTCAAAAACGAATGCGACAATTACATATCTATATCTATACTAATATTATAAAGAGGAAAGATTTGTATGTGTATGTTTTTAACGAAATGGCTCAAAAAGTACTGGGCCGATTTTAAAAATTTTTTTACTGTTGGGAAGCTACACTATCCCCGGGTGACATAGGCTATAATCTATACCCGTGCGAAGCTGGGCGGACCGCTAGTACAATATACATAGATAAAGTTATCTATATATAATACTAGCTGTTACCCGCGACTTCGTACGCGTAGACTTTCATATAAACTTTCAACCCCTTTCGTCCTCCTTAATTCGGTCCTTATGCAAAATCCTTTCTTAGCGGACCTTTACACCCCATAAGGAATCTACCTGCCAAATTTTAGCTTCATAAGTCAAGTACCTAGTGTTCGAGATTTCGTGATGAGTGAGTGAGTAGATGAATTTCGCTTTTATATATATAGATAAACTGAGTTAAGTCACTCAACAAAGCCGGAACCACACTATATCTATAGAGGTAGTTGAGACGAGTGTGCGTGCATCTCCTGTTTCCAACGCAACCGAGTTTACTTACGTCAGCACTACGCTCATGATACGAAAATAACAACTACTTGATCAATGGTGCTGATATATGTTTTCCTATTTTTGTTAGTACCTACTAACAACATTAACATAGAAGCATCTTTATACAATTCATATATTTTGCTAGCAAATTATAAAAGAACGAGTTAATTCACGTAGTTCTCTCTACTGGTTTATATTGTATAACTTCGTTATTAATTGCGTATAAAAATATTATAATGCAAATATAATTATTTTAATAAAATAAAAAAATAAAAAACAGAAAAATTGTGATCACATTCACAGTTGAGAAATTGGTGGTTGTAGAAAATTTTGGCCAGAAAAACATTATACATTTACACATAAGTATCAGAGCTACCCCTAAAATAGCAGTTTAACATCTTGTTATACATTGAGATATGAGAGAGGAAATTGAGATATTCTAAAACTGGAGTTGTGCGAAGTTTCATGCATTTTAACTATTGAAGTTAGAATTAAGGTTCTAAAGGATAAGAATGGACGGACAGACGGACGGACAGAATGAACTTATGTTTTTTTTTTATTACTACAGAACCCTAAAACCAATATTTATGTAGCCTATCCAACATTATCAGATCCACTCTACTTTACACTAAGGAAAATTGTATGTCTAGCAGACGAATATAATAAAAAGATTGGTGTTTCTGTAAAAAACCGGACAAGTACGAGTAGGACTCGTGCTCTGAGGGTTCCGTTGGAAGGAACCCTCAGAGCGCGAGACCAAAAAAATCTGGTATAGTAAACTAGGATCGGGAAACGGGAGCGACAATCAAACGCGTGCTTGGCTTAGTTACAACTGTTTATTTCTCTTGGTGGTAGTTCGAATAAACCGCGAGACCTACCCACATTATCAGAGTTTAATAAACACAACAATCCTTCACACTTAATCTAAACTATATATCTAACTAAGCAACAATAACGTACAACGCTAAACAAATATTCTCATAATACCCATGTAGATAGATACTAGTAGGTGCTATTCTAAATGTTGCACAATGACTCACACCTTAGTCTGTAAGGCACCGTCACGTAAGGTGTTATGTACTTACTAGATATTACAATGATATAAGCTTACATTAGGTCGGTTCAGTTTAATAGGCAAGTTAGTCTGATTCTACGCCGAACCGGATTACAGGTTTTTTAATACGCTTCGGCAAAGTACTTTGTTTAGGTGTAGAAGTTACATGATCTAAACTTGTGCCTGATACGGTACTGGGAGAGACACGTGCTTGCGAAACACGTTGCTGGCGATTCGGGGCATGACTCTTGACCTCTCGCCCTCGCTAAAATTGGTGACACCTCCGGGGAGGCACCACCGCTTGCTGCTGACTGCGTCTCGAGCGACGAGCATGCGGACCCGGTCAAGCCACCAGTATCGGCACCTTCTGACGGAAACACGCAGGTACTCCTCCACTTTAGCTGGTCGATATGCCTATGCGCTGCCGAGCCGTCGTCCGTTTTGACGGTATAATTAGACCTACTGAAACGGTCAACGATTTGACCCTCTTTCCACTTAGTGTTCGTTCCAAAATTCCTTTACCAAACGGGATCTCCCGGAGTGAGTTGCCGCGACCCTTGCGCATCTTCTAAAGCTACAAGTTCTTTGTTCCGTGCCCTTTGCCCGTGCCACGTCTTACCACGTCCAACCTAGTCCTCAACCGCCTACCTTGTAGCATTTGGGCTGGACTCTCACCCGTTGTACAGTGTGGAGTGTTATGATACACTAACAAGAATCTTTGTATCGCTAGCTCGGGGTCTACACCATCAATACGTGATTTTTTTATCACACTTTTAATGAGTTTCACTGCGTTCTCTGCTGCCCCATTAGATGATGGGTGAAACGGAGCGGAGAAAGCATGATACACGCCATTCCCCATTAAAAAATCTGCAAACTGTTTACTCGTGTAGGCTGGCCCGTTATCTGTCACGAGTTGCCTTGGAATCCCCCACCACGACCAGGACTCTCGCAACTTTGCGATTGTTGCATCCGCCGTAGTGCGCCCCATTTTGAACGCCACTACCCATTTAGACCTAGCATCTACTGAAACTAGATAGGTATTGCCATCGATCGGCCCGAGAAAATCAAAATGGACCCTCTCGAGCGGTGAATTCGGTCAGTGCCACGGCGCGGATGGCGCGGCGGTAGGCGCTGGCGCCACCGCGGCGCAAGTACCACATGCTCGACATTGGGCCTCCACATCTTCATCCAGGCCTGGATACCACACGTATGAGTGGGCATACGCCTTAGTCTTAACGATTCCCATGTGGGCCCCATGCAACTCCTGCAAAACCCACTGCCTACACGATGCTGGTACTACCACCCTGTGCCCCCACATAACGCATCTTAACTACATCTACGTACAGCTCTGACTTTCTAGCTAAATACGGTTCGAGCTGTTTCACGTCGACATTCCTGGGCCAACCGTTCTCGACGTACCCATAAACCCTGCTCAGTATGGGATCCCGCGCTGTTTCTCTTTTGATCCTGTCGTTGTCTAGCAACATTGCATCGGCCGCAAAATGTAGGTACGTTTGCTCGGGCGGCTCGTAAGCGGTTTTCTTAAACACGGGCAGGCGTGATAAGACATCAGCGCCGTTACTGGTCGTGTTTACGTACTCTATGTCAAAGCTGTACGCAGAAAGGATGAGAGCCCACCTCTGCATTCTACTCGCAGCCATGGTTGGGATACCCTTCTGCGGGCCGAATATGCTGACCAACGGCTTGTGGTCAGTTTTGAATCGAAATTTCCTACCATGTAAGTATTGATGAAACTTTTTAACGCAATAAACGATACGAGTGCCTCCCTATGTATCTGTGCGTACGCCTGCTCAGCCTTGGTAAGTTTCCTCGAGACGTAAGCAACCGCGCGCTCCTCCTCCGTGACGTCACGCTGTGAAAGGACACCAGCGACCCCTACCGAACTCGCGTCGCAAGTCAAGACCAGCTCGTGCCGCGGGTCATAGTGCGCCAGCACGTCGCTGCTCATTAGCATCTGTTTCACGCGGTCGAACGCGCGCGCGTATCTCGCCGTCCACTCCCATCGCACTTTACTCCGCAACAGCTCATCTAACGGGTGCAGTATAATAAGTACTTGACTTATTTTCTTAAGAACGAGCATTTGCTTTGTTTTACTTTCAGACCGGCTGCCTCTAGTCTCTGGAAGATAATTTCTAACGCTTTGACCGTCGTCAAAGCGTCGTCGTTTTTGGCCGTCAAAATTATATCATCAGCGAAACACTGGACGCCCGGCACGCCCTCGACTACACTGCTGATGATTCGTTGGAAAATCCCACTACTAGAAGCAAGCCCATAAACTAGACGCTTTTATCTAAACAATCCGCAGTGCGTGTTAACAACTGTGTACTTTTCCGAGTCCTCAGATAGCAATATTTGATTATAGACCTGCGATAAATCAATTTTTGTAAATTCTTGCCTTCAGCTAAGTTTGCGAGCAACTCATCTATTATACCCTCGGCAGCGGATACCTATCGACCATCAGTACAGGATTGAGCGTTACCATGAAATCAGCGCATATGCGCAGTGCGCCGTCACCTTTAGGTACCAACACTAGCGGCGTGGCCCAGTCCGAGCACTCGACGGGCTCGATGACGCCGTCCCGTAGCATCGCGTCGAGCTCGGTTTCGACGCGCTCGCGCATTGCAAAAGGCACGCCGCGCGCGCGGTGGAACACCGGCGTGGCGTCCCGACGCACCCGTAGCCGTGCACGGCCTCCCGTGTACCGTCCCAGGCCGCCGCTCAACACCTCCTTATGTCTGTCGAGAATATTACGGATTTCGTCATTAATTGGCTCGATTTTAAAATGATTACCGATATCGGTGGGCGGATATCCCAACACGGGAAGCTTTATTTGCAGCTCGGCTAATCATTGTCGGCTGATTAATGACGTCACACCGTTATCAATTACAAAGAGATCCAGCTGTTTCTTATTTTACCGTATTGTACATTGACTTTTATGCTACCTAGGGGTTTTACCTTAGATTTACCATCATAAAAGTGAAAAACATATCTTGATTTCTCTAACTTAATATCACTGAACAGTTCTCTGTATGTCGCTGCCCTAACACACGAACACGGAGTCCCCGTGTCAACTTCCATTTTAACACTGGTACCGTTAATGTTTACATTGAGACTCACCGGTGTATAGTCACCTAGAACCATCTGAAATAGCGGTTCCATTTCTTCGTCTGAAGCAGAGCTGTCTTGTTCACCAGTGGGCCGCGCCACCGCGGCCGGCTGCACGTAGTGTGCACCGAAAAAGCGCCCGCCCCCTCCTCGCCTGGTACCGTCCGAGCCCTTGTACGGACAAACTTTTTTCAAATGCCCCCGGATTTTGCAGCTATTGCAAACAAAGTTAACATATCTGCAAGTGTCTGCTCGATGCTGACTGCCACATGCCCCACATTTCGTGCCAGGCTTGTTTCCCGCCGCCATCTGGGCGGTGCGCGCGGTCGTCACGTGGAGCGCATGCACCGCGCTCGTGATAGATGCCGCCGCCGCCCCGCTGCCTGACGCCGCCGATGAGTCCACGGCCGCCGAATCCCTTTCTGCAGCCTCCAGGGCCGTTGCCAACGTCATCACCTTCATATACGACAATTCAGGCTCCGAGAATAGCCTCTGCCGTATTAAGTCACTGCTCACCCCGCACGAACGAACTGATCGCGGAAATTCTCACTGAGCGCGCTCCCAAAATCACAATCCTTCGCCATTTTCTTCAACGCGGCTGAGTACTGCATCATGTTTTCGTCGACCGCTTACCATTAGCTCGTAGATTTCATAGCCCACTAGCGAGATCAGAGTCGGAAGCCTGAGGTCGTCTTTTATTGCATTAGCACGAAAATACATGCTCACCCTTTCACAGAACAAAGTCCAATTCCCCGCACTCACATTAAATTCTTTGATTTTGCCGAGAGACATTATATTCGTAAACTAGGATCGGGAAACGGGAGCGACAATCAAACGCGTGCTTGGCTTAGTTACAACTGTTTATTTCTCTTGGTGGTAGGTCGAACAAACCGCGAGACCTACCCACATTATCAGAGTATAATAAACACAACAAAAACTAAATGAAGTTGAAATATTGAAAGACAAACTTAACTTTGTAGTTGACAATAAGGTTCTTCCATACATTCCAACTACAAAATGTAAGTTTGTAATAGCAAAATAATTATTTTTAAATTATATAACTTCAAATTTGTGACTTTCAGATTTATTCCTATATCTGTGCTACAAAACCTTGCCTTTTGCCAAATTTCATGATTCTAGGTCAACGGGAAGTACCCCATAGGTTTTGATTTCCCTGCGAAATAGCAAAATATGCGACATAAACGTTCATATCTTTTGATTGCGTTGACTGACAACTTTTATTTTTTTACAGCCAAAAGAAACCGTAAACCTAAGTATTTAGTATAAATTTCAACTTGCTACCTTTACGCGTTCTTGAGAAAAAGGGTCTTGACAGACGGACAGACAGACAGACGGACAACGAAGTGATCCTATAAGGGTTCCGTTTTTTCCTTTTGAGGTACGGAACCCTAAAAAAAAACTTATAAATTTGAACCCGTACCTACTCGTGTATTAAGTACCTACAGACCTAAAGCGTTTCTAGAAAAACATCCTGTTGTTTCCAAAGGCCACCCACAACTTCGGTAAACAATGAGAAACTTCTTCGATTTACTGACATCAAAGTTAGTGTGTTATCAGGTCTTTCAATAGTCGAACGGACAGGTAGTTTATTTGTTAAAAATAACAGGATTAGTGAAAAATATAATTCTTTGTAATACATACAAATAAATTATTTATATCGGCTTATAATGTTCCGGGATAAGCGTTTTTTGTTGGAATAGAAAGCAATGTTGTATCACTATCGCAAAGCATTTATCAATATGGAATTTGTATGGCGTAGGTAGTAACTAATTGGTTTAGTAGTTTTAAAAACAAAATAACTGGAAAAATATGGTTCATTTTATTTTATTTAGTTTTTTATTTTGTTTGGTTTTCTGTGATCAGCTTTATTTATGGTCGGCTTTTTATTGCCGGTACCTTAGCTTTTATAATTATTTCTAAGTTGACACAACCCAACGTCTGTCTGAATCTCATTTGAGATTAATATAACTTACGTTAAATTTGCATATTTATTTATAGAGAAAGTTGTGTTCAATCTGAGTAGGAGGAGCCATCGAAACAATGGAAAAAAAAATGTAACATCACAGCAAAGTTTTTTTTTTGTGTAGCTTATTTTGGAGGTATATGGAGACGCTTCTTTGTTTGTTTGAAGTTTGTTCCTTTATGTTTGCTGTTTAGTTGACAGCGTCGCTAGTGGAGAACAAAATATGAAATTCACCAAGAAATAACGGTAGTTCCAATGTTGCCCACCTTAACAGCTAAGTTGGTGGCACTGTCCAATGTTTACAATGTACGTTGAATTCGTAGATATTTTTGTAGATTTTTCAAAAAGCACTGAATCAATGTCGATAAAAAAATTATGGGACCACCTATGAGATATGACCTACCAACCAAAAAAAGAATCATCTAAACAATTCTAAATTGGCGGAGTAATCGCGTAACAAACATACAAAAAAGAAGTCGGTAAAAAAACCACGAACAGTGACAGTATCCATAGTAAATATTAAGGGTTAAAACTAGCGAGGTACATCAGTTATTCCATTTCTGTATAATTCTTACCTATTTGTGTTTGCCGGTTTAACGTGCGGCCATAGTAAATGAACACTCGCTGCACTCTCTATCTATTTGATTCAACAGTTCTGATTACGACACTACCTCTGAATACTCCAGCGATGAGCCAAACGACGTCAAACTAAATTTGCTTATGTTGTCTTTACCGCTCCCACGCCCATTTCATTTCACTCGAAAAAATAAATAAAAATAATTTAGCCTCGTTCCAAATTACGACGCTCAGTCATACTGAATCTAAAATTTATCACGTCAACATCATTACGTGTAGGAATCGCATAAAACGAAGAGCACTTCAATGGCGGAGTCAATGTGCTATAGTGAAAACCGACGACGGCAAACTACATCGCTTAAAGTATCATAAAATGGCTCGCTATCTTAGGAAATGTATTTATAAAACTAGCGCAAAGTCGGCCTGGAATAGAGCAGCCCGTCGTCGTCTTCGCGATAACAGGGCAAAGTTTGTTGGCTGAAATAGGCGTTCGGCGCGCGACCTCCCAGCTCATCTATACACCTTCCGATTAGATTAGCATCAGCACATGTGGAAGGCTTTGTTTGAGCTTTGTTCTGTAAAGCTTGTTTACAAACTATTTTGTAACCTTTACTTTCCGGATTTGGTCGGTGTTTAATTAAGATCTTTGACCAGTGTGTGTTGCCAGTGATTAAGTCAACTGTTGGCCTTTTGTAAAAACTTAAAGTCACACAGCAGGCAATGGAAAAAGCTATGCTCGGAGTCTCTTTACGCGATAGAATTCGGAACGTGGATATTCGCCAAAGAACCAGAGTCAACGACATAGCTATTAAAATTTGCAAGTTAAAGTGGTAATGGACAGGCCACATCGTTTAAAGAATCGATAATCGATGGGGAAGAAAGGTTCTTGAGTGGAGAGGACGAACTGGAAGACGCAGCGGAGGTAGGCCTCTAGATGAACCGACGGCATCGTGAGAGTCGCGGGCATCCAGGGGATGCAGATGGTGTTCAGTGTGGAGGTCTAAGGAGAAGGCCTATGTTCGGCCTATCGTATGTCTTCTGGCTGTTGATGGTGATGACGAAATTTATGTGGATTGTATGTTATTAAAGTGGATGCGTTCAATCCGTCAGCTGGCTCGTCGCTTTCGATTAACGAGAAAACCGACTGAGATAATTCCGCCCGGCATAAATATTGAGCATCAATATAACATGATACAAAATACTCATGGCTGGTTACTTTTAGTTAATGACTAGTTAACTTAGTGTTTATCATAAATTATTACTCTTGAATAGTAATAATATGAATCCTACGAATTAATTCGAAATATCTCCAATTTAAATGCATTTTAGGAGTGTTTTTTAGACGGGAACTCTTTGTTGTGCACACCAGAAATAAAAGTTATAGATAAATAAACTTAAGAACTAGTGCCCTTATCTGGCTACGAAAATCGGAACCCTACCATATGCGTGTCTGCAGTCTAGACACGCCTTAGCCAGTATTTTTTCTTTTTGTGTTTGATATGCTAGGTTGTCTTCATCGCGACTCTCCGGATGTTAAGTGACGATGTGTTCAAAAAGAAGAGAACTCTCAAGTGAGGTTACCAGAACAAGCCGTTAGGTGACAAATTTTCACCTTGAGGGTAGCAAGCTAACCGGGCAATAGAGAGTACCCGACCACCGTGCTATGGTTTCCTAAATGCTAATCTTATAGTTCCATAAAGAGTGTTTTAATGGATCACTGATAATTCGGCACAAAACGAACATATTAAAGACACAATCACAATATTCGTACTCTCTTGTTTCCGTTGAAGACAATAAAACTGCTCCAATTTTAGAAAGTCACCCTGAATGACTTTGTTGTTTGTCAAATGAATAGGGGTCGAACCAAAAATCAAGCGCCAAACACGTTCTGATCATAAAGACTCTCGCACTGTCACTTTTTATCACTTTTTTATTATCATTAGTAGTGCAATAACGGATGGAATCTAAATGCAGTCCAAGAATTCATGAAAATTCAACGACGAAATTGTACTTGATATGTCTTCTTGTCATTCAACGCCGCCACCCACACAGAATCTCAAGCTATCAATATAAATAACACAGTAATCCAGCAACAGTATAGATACTTATTATTACTTTCGGTCGATGGGGTCCATTTACCAAATACAATCTTAAATCCTCACGGTTTGTCGACACCGCTGATAAGAGAGATGGCTCATTCACTCCGTATTAGCTGGACAATCTACGAAATGTCAATTAGAAGTTTAGAACATCCCAATATTGTAAAATGCCTTTGTGAGAAGAACTTTACGAAGGCGAAACGACGACGAACTAGTAAAATGTCTTATGATGATAAACACCTTAATAACAAAACGTTAAGTATGCTTAATGTTTTTTATAAAAAATTACAGTGGATCATATTAAAATACTGTGTATTTAATAGGCTATAAATTTTTAGTTTAAACAATAACATTTCAGAAAATATAATTGTATTTTGCAATTTTATTATGCACTAGCAGATATTTATTTGGCTATTACACGCGAGAGTGCAGCCGCGGCGTTCTTGAAACACTTTGCTACTAGGGCACCAACTTTGAATGTTTAGTTTTTTAGTGTAAATGTTTCTTTTTAGGGGTCCGTACCTCAAAAGGAAAAAAACGGAACCCTTATAGGATCACTTCGTTGTCCGTCTGTCTGTCCGTCTGTCAAGACCCTTTTTCTCAAGAACGCGTAAAGGTATCAAGTTGAAATTTATACTAAATAGTTGGGTCTACGGTTTCTTTCGGCTGTAAAAAAATAAAAGTTGTAAGTCAACGCAATCAAAAGATATGAACGTTTATGTCGCATATTTTGCGATTTCACAGGTGAATCAAAACCTATAGGGTACTTCCCTTTTTTTTAGTCTCGCGCTCTGAAGGTTCCGTCCAACGGAACCCTCAGAGCACGAGTCCTACTCGTACTTGTCCGGTTTTTTAATATTATGTTCCTCACGTAATAAAAGATTGCTAAAAAAAATAAGAAATTTTAATAAGACATTGTTTGTAAGTACAGTTATTATTATACTTAATTATATGAGCTAGGCGTGACGTTAAGTAACCCTAGATAATATTCTCCGGTATATTTACCATACCTAAATCAACAATATTACAAATACAATCTTTAACAAAGGCGAGGTTAATTTAATTTGATAGCTGACAATAGACGAGGTATATACAACAATAGGTTAATGGAAGAAACCTGAAACTGTTTCTTCGGAACAAAATGATCTTTTTCCTGCTTTGAATATTTCATTTTACCTTGTTCTTAACTGGCGCGGCCAAATTTAATAACTCAGAGCGCAGTAATGTTTGCTTAAGCATTTTTACGTGTATTTAGTATAAAAAGGTTACTCGTCGCGGGACGGCCTGCAGATAAAATACATGACGGCATAACAGCACCCGGTTCGACCCTAGGCCCTGAACTTATGATTTATTTAGTATGTGCAGTTTCGATGCCATCGCCCAACAATGGTGAAGTAAAACATCGTGAGGAAACCGTTATGTCCGAGAACCTCAAAAGTTCAAAAAGAAATAAAAAACATAAATAAAAGATGCACTGAGCCAGCATGATGGATATGGGCAATCCTCTCCCTCTGAGAAAAAGCCTGTGTCCTGTGTGTGGGAACATTATAAGCTGATAATAATAATGACGAAAGCAAGTAGGAAGTAAACAGTGAAATAAGTAATGATGAGTATGGCAGACGCTGAATAAGTACTATTTATTTATTTGAAGGTTGTGGTAGCCGCGGGTGAATACACAACAGGCAGCGCGTGGCTGAACGAGGACAAGCTTCTGGAACAAGCGCGCGATATGTGGAAGCGACTTAGCGATGAGCAGAAAGGCGCCTACGGAGAGGACTACTTCGAACAAGCCTTGAGGAGCCTCGAGAAATACACTAAGAGTGCTGTAAGTACACTTTTTCAACCATCCTCGGTAATTCGCTCATAATTATCATGATATTTCATTAATAACTTCGGTATGCTAAAGAAAAGTTACAAAAAAACCTCAGAAGCAATTAAGCATTGGATGAATTAATGTAGTATGCCTCGTTTTCGCCTCGACCTAAAATTTTCGCGTTTGTTGACAAATTGCCTATTTTGATTGCACCAAACAAAAATGTACCTACTAATTCTTAAATAGAAACAAAAGCAATCAACTTTATAATGAAAACGACAAAAAAGCAGTACCTACCTTTATGAGTTAACTTAATTCCATCGAAACTCGGAAACGTGACAACGCGTAATTTAATGCTAATACCGGTTCTCATGAGCACGCTATACGTAGTTTATTTATTTACGAAACGACACTTCAAATAACAATGTGGCACACCTACACCGATAAAGGAAATCACTTTTCTTTCGTCCAAAAACATTGATCAAAACTAAAAAGGCGTAAAAGGTGACCTTCTTCCCGCCTACTCGCTAAGCGATAATAATAATGCGGTGGTTTTATTATGGAAATAAATCTAGTTGACGTAGTTTAAGGCAAAAGACTAGGTATCTGATATAGATAAGCATTATAAAGATTCTTAATATAGAAATAAAATTTACTGGAATAAAACTAAAGTATAAATAACATTTGGCGACCTTACATCTACGGTAGCATCATATCGTCCATTTTGTAGTTTGTCATGGTAAAATAATTCGTTAGTAATTCAAGATATCCGGACTGATTGCCTTCAGTTACTGGCAAAAGCTACCATGGCAAGTATTTTTTAAGCGCCCTTTAAAAGAGTAGAAAATCTTCAAACAGCTGAACAGTTTTTTTTTATGGGAGCTAAGATCTCAATCAAGACACTTTTCAAACAAAAAAATACAAAATCATCTTCGGTTCAGCCGTTTGAGAGCTACGATGCCACAGACAGACACACAGATATACACCACTTATAACGCCCCTCTTTTTGTGTCGAGGGTTAAAAATCATAACTAACTTGCTCTAAGTGAACCTATTAGCAGCAGTGCGACCTTGTCAATCATTCGCAATCCCCTGTCTGTTATGCTATGATTAATTAGTTTTTAATTGACCCTAGGATGCGGACCTGACGGCCGTGACTCGGGCCCTGAGCGAGGGTGTGACGCGCACCTTCCCTCTGTCGCGCTACACGCCCGTCTCGCCGAGGGAGAAACTCAAGTCCATACTGGCCGAGCACATGCCCAGGTCGCTCTACGAGGGACTCTACGCCGACTAAACCAACGACGCTGTCAAATCATCACAAAATGTGGGGGCAATCGAAAAATTTTGCTCCATGGTCAAAATGTTTCGTGATTTATCTACAGCCCAGCCTATTCTTATGCGCTTGATATTGTACCGACATTTTCATTCGCATGGCTGTTCTAATGAGAAAAACAATGTCTGAGATAATAGCGTCGATTCTGTCTTCCCACTCACTAAACTAAACTAATCTGGCAGGACTAAATACGTAATATATTATCTACGTCTCTTTTGATTTTAATATGTGAGAGAAAGATGCAACAATTTAAAAGCTGTCAAATTTAGTATAGTTTAGATACGGGACAACAAAAGCAACATCAATCTCGAGAGTATAAGAATAGTTAGCGTACCTAGTCTTCAAAATGTTTAATTTGTTTTTTGTTTCCTTTTTTCATTGCACATTATAATCACAAAGAAGCTTCGCTAATGAACCTTACGGCAAAACTTTAGAAACTTTACAATTTCATTTGAGTCAATTGAATTTCTAATCAGCTGAGTCGACAACGAAAGCACTCTTATCACGGGTAATTTTTAAACTAAGAAAAAAGGTCCGCAAACAACTGCAGCACTTTCTTACAATTAAAATGTTCTTTTCTGAATAGGAAATTCAAACGGTCGAAAGGTCAAAAGTGAACATCTGACAAAGTAAAATCAAAGGCAATTAGGTGCCTTAATTACACAAAGACGTTTCGCTGAAAAATAACTTTCCTGTAATATTACTTTCATTTAAGTTTACGACTTTCCAATGAGATGCCTACTCTCAATCGATGAGCGGTAGCTGATACGTTTTAGTTATGACGCAAAATTTCTAAAACTGAAGTACCTAAGCAAAACTCTAGTTAGTTGAATGATAAAGTTCTGGTATATAGGTACACATAATCATTAATTTAGGCACCCATAGGTAACAAAGTTGGCCTCAATAAAGCATATGCAGTAAAGCACAAGTGTTACGTTTGCTGATCATTTGGCAGCTTTCTCCCACTCGAACACGAATGGGAGACACGTCATTAAAACAAAACTTGCCACAACCCTAGCTCAAAGACAGTATAATTATATCGTATAACGTACTGCGATCCGATCATTTAATAGGTAAATCAAAACGCATCCACCTGAGTGGCATTTCACATGAATCGCATCATGTGTGCAGAGGCTGTTTCTCACTTTTTAGCAACGCTTTTTACTATTATGTTTGTTGTTATTAAAGTCGCATTTAGTGGAGGAAAACCATGGCGCTTACATAGTCGTGTGTTTCGCTACTTCTATTTTTGACTATTTTCTCATATTTTTCGAAAAGTACAGCTGTAATGTAAAATGTAGGTACCTATTACGGCTCCCTCCATAATTATGAAATCAGTAGGTACATTAAGATTTCTTAGACATCAATTATTAGTAAATAGGTAGATATTTGACTAAATAAATAAGAAACAGCGGAGAAAAGCGTAAATTAGTGTTACATTTTCTTTGTTTTTCTTTTGAGCGAAATGTTTTTAATCGTTTTTCAGCCTTTACTGTTTCCTAGATAAAACATAAAATTTTGATAAGAATTCACTTTTATAATTTTAAGCTAATGGAAGTAGACAAACTAAAACTAGAATGACCAAAATTGCTAAAAGTGGGAAAAGAGGGGATCCTTAACGGGATCAAGAAGCCTTCTGCGACCGTCATCAAAATTATCTTGACGTGACTATCAGTAGATACCTAAGTTTTGTCGCTCTATCTGACAAATCCGTCTCTACTATATTTTGTATTGCAAGTTGCTACAACTTTGTCGCATTTAATGATAAAAGCAATCGCTCTCTAAAACCAAGTACCTAAACCAATAAACAACATGGCTATAAATAAATGTTGCAGTATTTCAGATGTTATTTAAAGCAGTATTGTGGGTGGGCATAGCAGTCAGGTCAGACTGCCCTCATTATTACTTGGCTCTCGATCAAATCTGTCATTCACATGTGTTACTCATCCGTTTTCGCGTTTAGTGATAAACGCTTATTTTTCGTGATTAAACTTTATTGGCATTTGCAAATAGTAGATATGTACTTAAAATTATTTATTCCATCATCATCGGCCAGAAGACGTCTACTCCTGAACATGGGCCTCCCCCTTAGACCTCCACACTGAATGACTGCCTGCCATGTGCATCCACTGGACGCCCGCGAATGTCGTTGGTCCACCTAGTGGGAGGCCTACCTACGCTGCGTCTTCTGGTTCGTGGTCTCCACTCAAGAACCTTTCTTCCCCATCGGACTTGCAAATTATTTTTTTACGTTGTAGTTATTTTAAAAACGAGTTTCTTTTATCACATTTTCTAGTCGTTTTCTAAGTATTATTTATAAGTCATCTACTTATGTTTTCATTGTTGTCATCCATAAATTAACACATTTTTTGTATGGCATATAGGTTACATCTAATTAATTTTGTACGCATATTTATCATTACGTTGAATATCGACATTAATGTTCCTTGTTGTTTTTTTACTTGTGGTTTTTTAGGTATGTAATATTATTTATTTGTACCTAAGGTTGTTTGTAAAGTATGTAGTAGTTAGATAGTTTTAATAATGTAATAAACGAGCAAACAGTGTCGAGGTGGTTGTCGCTGCAGGCTTGTTGCATTTTAAATGCATTTAAGAGCGACAAGCTGTAATCTGTCCAAAGTTTGTTATTTTTAAGTAAATTGTGTGGCGTAATTACTGTGAAACGTGCCTTTTCTAATCCTAATAAATTAAAGAAAAATCGACAAATGTTATTTCTTTTTGAATTTACTTTGGGCTATAACTCATACCGAATGAGACAAAATTATATTTACGAGCGCGGGTTCCGGAAAATTTAATCATAACATATCGTAAAATATGGCTTCACTAAGCCTGACCGAAGTTCGCGGAGACTGCAGTATCGGCCAAGTTGTCACTTTTTCCCTAGGTGCCTGTTGACCTACTTTGCACGGCTTAATTTAGTACCGAATTCAACTTCTCTATTTATGTATTGGTGATGTTGGTACTTGAATTAAATAGACTATCTTTTCGAAAAATAAAACTCTTAAATATCCATCCACTATAAGTTACAATTTCTTGTGGTACACAGTTACTGCGAGCGTAGCAATGAAGTAGCCTTGTTTGAAAACTTCAGGATAACCTTCAGGTGTAAGTTATAGGTACTACTATTCAAAGTTTAATGGCAAATAGTAAGTATGATTAGTCAATTAATGTACCTAACTAGAGAATAATAACACATCATTAGGTACGTCGGTAAGTATGTGTATGTTATAATGCAGATACAAAAAGTAGGGAATTATTGTGTTAGAGATTGTTTGTAAACTTTTATTCAAAGAGCAAACCTTGTAACATTCATTGTAGACTCGATAAAGTTTATGTTCCGCGATGTTATCTCGGGAATTGAATTTCTAAAATTCCATCCTCATCCCGGCCCTAAGCGTCAAAGAAAAACATAAACTTTGCAGATGTTTAGATTGTTGATGGGTTTACATGGTAAGTAACTACGAGTACACAGTTTCATTTGTTAATTCTTTAGATTTTTTTTTGTGTATAATGGTATGAATTAACGTTATATTTTCTTTACCGTACTGGATTCAAAGAGAGGCTGAATATCAATCCTACCTACTCGCGAGTGTTGAAAAAAGAGCCTCAGTGTTTTAGCTTTTAAGGCAACAAAATAAAAAAAACATGTGCCTGTCTAAGTAGATAAAAAACCCTTTCATCGACGAATAAATCAAAGAGAATAATTTACCATATTCCCGGAGCTGGTTCGCTCATAGGAGAAACGTATAGATTTTTAACCAAGCTAATATAGGGATTTGCAGACCTGCGGTGAGGTGGTCGAGTCGTGCACCTCCGCCGGTAATGTTAGAGCAGAGGTCAGAGCTGCGACCTCGACCTGAATACCGGAACAAAGGTCATGTGGCCTGCAGCGTCGTGAATACCTCATTGTATCTGAACTACGCCTTCTGTATCTGTCCTGGCTGTGACTTCAGTCTACAATGAAGTCTGTCAGCTGCCCAAGTTCACGATGATGGATGAGCTTCTCTCTAAAGCCCCTTTCCAAACTAGCGATGAAAGCTACGCCTACCTATTGTTTTGATTGTAACTACCTAGCTTGTTAAGATTTGTGCGTATGTTCGCTATTACGAAATGCTTGAGGCTATGTCATAACACATGATCTAAGTGAACAATTCGAAGCATTACCTAAGTAATTTACCAAGATTTTTATAACTTGAGACATGTTTCATGACTATGGGGATTTATAGCGAATTATTTTTTTTATTTTTATTTTTAAATACCCAAATACTTTACGCACATTTAAAACTTAAGATTTTTCGACATTCTCAAAACATGTGTTTGTTTAAACCGCGAAAGTTTAAAAGTTAATTTTAGATAGTAGTGAATGCGTAAATATGTATGTTTCGAATGTAGATATGTAAAATAACATTAAGTTAATTTTTATTTTAAAATAACGACTTCAAGTCTATACCTACCTACATGTACAAACTAGAACTAAAAAGTAAAATAAAAAAAAACTAAGAGGAACCACAAACCAAAACGTCATCTGTGTATATTATAATTTTATTATTTGTTCATTATTTAAAACGGCATTTAGCCAATGAGACCTTCCACGGTGTTTCCGAGAAGCTACAACACGGGGTTCTTCAAAAGGCGAGTTAATCGAGTCCTAAAGGGTCGGCAACGTATTTGTGATGCCTCTGGTTACAAGTATCCATAGGCGACGGTGACTGCTTACCATCTGGCAGACCGTCTACTTGTTTGCCACCTATGGCATAATAAAAATTACATCAATTAATTACAGTTAAAAATATCAAGATTAAAAATAAAAATTACATGTCACAAATTCTTAAATATCTAAAAATATGTCAATTTATCCAGTCCTTAAAATCTAAATTATAAACATAAAATAAAATAAACACGTTTATCATGTGTTCTTCTGACAATACGTCAAGCATACCGACATTAAGTCCGACCACCTGTCCACAAACACATCGCATACAGGGTTGTCTTTCAAGAGAGCGTTGAGCGCGGTAAGAGTGCGCGGAATAGGAGACTTGGAGCGAGCTACTGTACGGCAACGAGACTCGGCAAACAGTTTGTGGTATCTACAGGAATAATAGTTGCCAGGCACATAGAACCTACATAACTTTTCGAGAAGATTGGGCGCGTCAATATCCCCTCGCAGGATTCTGCACATTACAGTTAGCTGTTCTATATAGTTTTTGTAGACTTTTTCAATAAGCGCTGAATCGTCATTTCGATAAATATAATTTGTAGGGACCTAGGAACCTACCTAGGGACCTAGGGAAGTACGATCTACCAAACTAACAAAAAAAATCAAAATCAATTCATAATTGGCGGAGTAATCGCATAACAAACAGACAAATAAAACTCACAGTCGAATTGAGAACCTCCTCCTTTTTTGAAATTCGAACGAAAACTACAACGTTCCTGTCTATAATGCTCTTGGTACATTAATCACGTACCTACGTGAGTCAGCTTTAAAAGTTCGGTACTCCAATACCAAACTTTCCCGTCTGAAAGTTGATCGACCTATCCGGAGCGACATACCAAGGTAACTATATTCTAGTTATATTCAAGCTACATCAGTAAACAAAAATGTCAACTCAATTCATCTACAAGATAATCTGTACTCACACCCAACCAACTTATCTTTAGAGTTGGTCAAATGAGAGAACTAAAAAGTTCCCATTAGTTTCGTTTAGAAACTTCGATGGTGGCTCTATACTACAGATAAGTTTGGTCGCACTGTACATGTGCGTCAGTTACAGGTAGCATGCGATATGGGTGTGAGTGCGCCTGATGGATCTATCTGTCGTTGCCTCCTTGATGCGAGAACCATGTCGAACAAGCTGCAGCACTCCGCTGAGACCGGCCGTGCCTTGACACGCCACGCCACCCCGCGCCGCCCCGCGCCGTCGCATCGTGTAGGTGGATGCATTACTCTGTCACGGGATAATACCCACATATTAAATTCACGGCGTTTTCTCCGTGTAATAGGTGTATGCATTGTTCAGATAGTTATTATTGTTGAATATTCTGGTAGATTCTTAGGCGTAGTGTCAGGTACGAGTAAACACAATACAATATTTCTTTATTACACACCGAAAACACAAATGAAACTAACATAAAAAAATAATAATGGGACCACCTATGAGTTGACCTACCAACCAAAAAAAGAATCATCAAAAACAATTCTAAATTGGCGGAGTAATCGCGTAACAAATATACAAAAAAAAACATACAGTCGAATTGATAACCTCCTCCTTTTCGAAGTCGGTTAAAAACAAATATACGGCAGTATAATTGGCGGCTTTATAGCCTAAAGCGATTTCTTCCAGGCAACCTTTGGATGGACAGGACTAAAGAAGTTGAAAAACGGTCGGTGGTGCACATAAAATATAAATAAATATATATACATGCATATATTATATACACTAAATACGCAATGCTGTATACATACCATAAATAAAATACATAATATTAAACCATAATATTATATTATACGTACCAATTAACACTAAGAAAGATAATGCCTTTTACAGCCGCACACAAATGTTGTTATCATTAAGGTATTTTAATTATTAATTTATTATTATTTTTAAAGTGACAAGGCCCATCTACAGCCGCATTTTAATTTGAACTTAAATTGTAATGTTAATAATAAAATTGATGTACTTTTGCATAGCTAAGTGTTCCTTGTGTTCCTATGGTGAAAATAAGTTGGTCATTAAATGTGAATAGACTTGATTCTTAAAAATAGGAAGAGATTTGACCTGCCTGATAGAAGCAGGCAGCGCATTCCACAGCAGGACAGCTTGAAAAGCAATTCTTACATCTGCCTATCCTAGAACTGTGTATTGCGGTCAATACGTTTGTAGAGTGACCATTATGCGTTCTGACAAAAAGCAAAATGTGTTGATTGTTTCAGTAGTACCATCATTTTGTCCAACTCTACAGACGAGTTCGCTCTGTAGGCAGCTTTTTACTCACGCTGCGCCTCACTGTGGCTTACAGGTGCTCAAGTGGATGCATTACGCTCTGTCACGGAAAAATACTACGCTCTTCAATTTAAAAAAGAGTTGGTTTTGATGTGCTGCGAGGGATAGCATCTACTCGCATTGCTGTTGTGTTCTTGGCCATAAGAACTTTTATTTTGAGTTACTAATATATCAACCGTCGTTACTTTGCCTCTATGTCGCTATGTGTTATGGTTATAAACTGCTGGGTAGGTAAGTGATAAAAGCACTTTCTTCTTTACTGGTTATACAAACATGAGCTCGGAGAAATACTTTGTTTGTATTAAGATTAGTGGCTAAAGTTACTTATGAGCGCTTCTTTAATTATCCGTAGTGCTGCACCTGAGATACATTTAGCTGTATTTTATTGGAGCGTAGTTTCCTGCGGGCACTATAGTGTAGGTAATATAATATTTATTAATAATAACTAAGTATAGGTATAGTTACTTAGTTGTGTCACGTAGGTAAGTGGAATTTAGGGCTTAGTTAACACACTATCTATATATATAAAAATCAATTGCTGTTCGTTAGTCTCGCTAAAACTCGAGAACGGCTGGGCCGATTTAGCTGATCTTGGTCTTGAATTATTCGTGGAGGTCTAGGGAAGGTTTAAACGGTGAGTAAACGGCTGGACCGATTTAGATGAAATTTTGTGTTTTGGAGTGGGTCGCGGTAGCGAGGCCGAAGGCCGAGCTCTACGCGTACGAAGTCGCGGGCAACAGCTAGTCGTCAATAAAAATGAAAACCAAAATTATTATAATAAACTAGTTATCCACCAACCCGCACTGGGCCAGCGTGGTGGATATGGCCCAATCACCCTTTCGGGGGTAGGCTAAAAGTCCAGCAGTGGACTGTTAAAAGGCTGATTATGATGATATGATGACTAACTCATGTCTTTCTTAACGTATTAATGTAGCTGTTTATTTTAAGACTCCCTGTAATTTTTTCTCGCAATGACAGGCTCTACGATTTTATTATAATATGCATAGAAGAAGAAACGTATTCCGTGTAAAAACATGCATCTTACCTACGTTTCTACGACCATGCTACGACGTAGCTAGAGCTACGATCGCTTTCGCTGGGCGTAGTAGAACATCTGGGTAACGACCCGGTGGATACGCCTAACTTAACCCAGGTACTTGTTAGGATTGCCTACATGTAATAAAAAACAATTTATTTATAATGAACAATATTTTAATTGCGTTGAAGATCAAAATAGTATAGATACTTTTTAAATTAGATACCAAATATAATTTTATTGCAGTCGGTTTTATGTTATGGAGTGATGGTTGCAAACGTGCGCTTGACAATTTGACATATAGAACCCCACAGAAGAGGGAAAAAAACCGTTTAAAAAAATAAAATTTCAAATTTAATTTATTTAATAATTAATTAATTAATTTAATTATTTATAATATTTTAATTTATTTATTTCAAAATTTCTACTTTTCTTTTCTGTGTAGCACCCGGTCAGATCCTTAGCCAATGACTTATTTAGTGCCTAAATAAATTATGTGCAGTTTCGATGCCAATGCTCAAAAACGGTGAAGGAAAGCATCGTAAGGAAACCAGTATGTCCAAGAACCTCAAAAAATCAATGACATAATATATTCACACACATACACTGGCCCAGCATGGTGGATTAGGGCCCATCCTCTCTCTCTGAGAGAAGGCCTGTGTCCCAGCAGTGGGAACATGAAAGGCTGATAACGATTATTTATGATGGTGAAACCGCTATCATAAAACACCTTCATTCTAGGAATCCTAAACTTCGTCTACATTTGATGCTAAGGCCTACGCAGAGTAAACTTACGTAAGTAAGTACCTAGTATTCTTTAGGGCCTCATTCACACGGAAGATGATACATATAAACTATATAAGGCCCTATCAGGATAGTGGAAAAGCTTACTAGAGGCAGGAAGTATAATTTACGAACTCCTTCATATTCCAATTAATTAGTTATCATCTGAGACCGACACTCGTGTGAAATTTTTAGCGTGTCCTCGCGGATCTGCCAGCAAATATTTATGAAAGCACCTCCGGGTACGAGATCTTACATAAATTATCAACCGAAGAGTCCATTTTATAAATTGAAACGCTACAGGAATTCCGGAATAGCTCAAATAGTATGCAGACACGATCTTTGCTAGTGCCTACTTTCCGAATGTTCGGAAGAAGTTAATATTGAAGCGTAGGAACCTATTTCGCTCATTGGGAATTCTTAGGTAGGTACCCAGTATCTCTAGTATATAATCTTTGCTAGTACCTACCTATTTATTAGTATTGATAGGTAACTGTTACTATGCCCTAGCTATATAGGCCCTATATAGGCTAAAGAACTTAGAAAATTGTCTGTTTAGGTCATAAACATTCAAAACGTTGCATTAGACCGCTAGCTAACAGCAGGTGAGACGGGATCCAAATTGCATTGCAGGATTTGCAGGATAATAACCATATCGGGCACTGAGCGGGGAGACTATTGATCTACGAGCGTCGCGCCGCGCCGTGACCGATCGTGACCCCACGACCGCCCTTGTACCTTCTATCAACATTACTTGTGGCTGTTATAGGAACCTTTTTCAACTTGAACTCAGGTAAATAATTCTTACATAAGAACCGCTTATGAATAAATGTAATGACTTTAAATAAACTTAGATATAGGTACTTTTAAGTACTTAGGTATGGACACATTCACGTAGGTAGGTACTTTTTATGCCTAGGTAGTTGTTGGGAGTACCTACCTACAGCGGTAGTTACAAGCTCTGGGTTTATGGTGTATCGTATAAGCGGTTTGCAAGTGTGGTAGGTACAACGCTAAACTACTTATTTTATCTACCTATCGTATTCGCATGATGCCTCCAGCCGCCGCCGCCGTCAGCGGCTGGGAGCGACCGGAGTCACTATCAGGAGGTTGTGGGAGGCAGTCGTTTACAAAACATATCGCGCACCCAGCAATCTCAATCGAACAGTTTTTTTTTACCTTGCATAAAAAAGCCTACACATTTTTTTCAACTGGTAATATTGAATATACATGTCACTGAAAAGATTTGACAAAAGGCTTATTTTATCTGTATGTTTGTGTCTGTGAAAAAGTGGGAAATTGCTGCTAAACTGAATAAATTCAACAAATATTGTTAATTACAGGCCGAACGCACCAAATACAATGGAAAACGATAATAACAAGCCTTATAAAATATGTGACGTGAATCGTGACAAGAAGAAAGGAACTGTGGCTACGTCTTTGGAGGACTTGTTAACAAAAGTGCCGGAAAAGCTAGGGCTTCCTTCCGAAAACTTGACTGTTGTTCTGGAGTCTGACGGCACGGAGGTGGATGACGAGGAATATTTCTCGACTTTGGACCCGGACACCTCACTTATGATATTACATGGGAACGAAAAGTGGGCACCAAATATGCCGAAGTGTCAAGTTTCTTTAGACCAGACTGATGATGTAGCATTGGGAGACAAAGGGCAAGTGGCGAACCTGGTAGGCCGCTTGCAGCACAACCTATGTCATATCTCGCTGCTGGGGGGACAAGACTTGGAGCTGTTATCTGACATGGATCCAGACAGTCTTGCAGATATTGTCACTGACAAAGATAACAGGATTATTTTAGAACACATCAAAGAAGCTTCTGGAAGGTAAGTAACCAGTTTATCCGGACTCCGGTCAGCGTCAGGTCTTAGCCTACAGCTCAAAGAATTACGTACTTATTACTGGAAAAATTTACGCTTGGTACACAATCCCAAGATAAATAAACAATCTATATCTATATCTTATAGTTTATATTTTTCATGAAATTATATGTATGTATTTCTCATACCTAATTATATAATGAAATGCTTAATGCTTATGATTGATTAATTGATTAATTCTTTATCATTAATGTTCACACTATGAAATTTGATACGGAGGACAAAAAATTCTTAAAAACAGTGTAACAACTGACTGAGTTAGAGTAACAACTGCCAGTCTTATCACTAAAAGCTTTTGTTAAGGTTTCTTAGGCTTATGTAATTTATCTATTGTTGTACTAAGTAGTAAACCTATGTTTATATTTTTTCAGGATACTGTTAGAGAAACGCCAAGCGCAGGATGCGATGGAGCTACTGAAACTGTACCATCAAAGTGTTGCATCGAATGGAACAGAGGATGTATCGCCACCGAAACAGGAGAGGGTGTGAACATTCAGTCACTGCATTCCAATAGTAACCTACTAATGTAACCCTCAGTTTATTTTAAGGGATGGTTCATCTCAAAAGTTTACAAAGATCATGCTCTGTAATAATCATTTCTTAGTAACTCCTTTATTGGAATTGAGGGTATTTTTGAAAAGACAACATTCACAAGAATGCTTTTAAACACCAAGATATTGAGGCCTTTACAAGAATGTAATATTAATGAAATCGTAATCGAATTATTATCACTTTGTCATTTAAGTGGGCTCTTCCCATTTGCAGTTCTCTCGCTCGCAAATTATCATGTTGAAAATATGAAACCACTGAGTGTAGAATTTACAAAAAGTGAGGAAACCATGTTTTGCTGTCTATCTACAAACAATCCATGTATTTTTTATTTATTTTAAGTTGACTAAGTCATATAGTAACAACCCAAATTTTTGCTTGTTACTATTTTACCCCGTGAAATAAAAAAATATTAAAACTTTTTTATATAGAATAACTGGCAAACAAGCGACGGGCCACCTGATGGTAAGTATTCACCGCCACCTCTAGAAACCTGCCCCCTTATTATGCCCCTTACCCCTTTATTTGGTATGTTATGATAGACAGCAAAACAGTGATCTTCACAATCTAATTCCCTCCTGCCCATTTTTCTATCGGACTGCCAGAGCGGACACAAAAAATCGACACCGCTTTATGGTTGGTATTCCGATAACCCGAACGAAGCGCTTTGATTGCACTTTTATTGTGCGTGCTGCTAGTCTGTGTAATGCGCTGCCTTGAATGGGTGTTCCCCGATAGTTACAATCTGGGTGTCTTCAAATCACGAGTGAATCAGTTTTTTCTAGGCAAGCGTGCTCCACCGTAGACCACATCATCGCTTAACATCAGGTGAGTTGGCGGTCAAGGGCAAGCCTATTATCTATTTTTTTTTTTATACGATAATGTGGGAACAAGACAACGGCAGGCGGGAATAACCCCTTTGATAGATTTTTGGATTCTTTGATTTTACATAAACTAGATTCCTAGTGAGTAGGTTTGCTATTTATTATGTTAGTGTTGGTTCACCTGGCCAGTGATAAACTTCTCTATAATGGTTTAGGTATCATTAAGAACATAATACTTAAAATTGTAGCCAGTAGTCTTAAAACGCTAATCTTATGAATATGAGCTAATAATGACATTGTAATCATTAAGAAATGTTTGATGTAATGATATACTAAGATAGGTTTGGTTTGAACTATGAGTAAGTGGATATTGGTTAGAGTTGTCAATTTTCAGCTATTTTTTCATTGTTTATGTGTAATGTTTCAGTGTGTTTAAATATTTATTACTACTACTATGAAAATTCCTTTAAATTTTTAGTTCACATTTTTCTAGAGACAATAGTCTATGTTAGGACACCTTAAAGCTCTATCTATTCTCTTATGTCTTTTTGTAAACTTTTGAGAGACAAATTGCCATAAGGTTGATAATCAACATCAATTTAAAAGACTGATAGTTGGTAAACTTATTTTTTTTATATAGTTTTACCCCTAGAGTAAGATTTATTGATTTAATTCCAATTTGCTCAATAAATTTTTGGATATTGATATAAGTTTCCCTATTATGTTTCACTGCCAAAATTGTAAGTATGCATGTAACATTATTTATCCAAAACATATTGGGATATGCCTGTGATGCAGTGTAGTGTAAACCAATTTAATCATAAACATTCATTTCAAGGCAAATTTTATCATTAGCACTTCATTTAAGAAATTTAAATGTGAATTCTGATAGGCTATAAAACAATGGTCTTATGATGGCTTATGGTAAAACAGTCTGTTTGAGAGGTAATACGGATATCATAAACCTGTGGAAAGCAAGTATACTAGTTGATACAATATTGTTAGGTATAGCAGTAAATGTTTATTCATCCAAAACCTAATCCAATAACATTAGTTCATGTATACTATAAACTCAAATTGCTGTGCTAGTCATAATAATCATTGTAAACTATTAAGTAGGGACACTAGTGTATAAGATTTAGTAGTGCACCATATGTTATAATCATTCCCAAAGAAAATAATCTCTTGCACTTAACACCATTCCAAAAATAAACCCTGCGCTGTTTGTATTTGTAATCTAATTGTGTTACAATAAATTCAATTTAGCATAAAAAAATATCCATACCTGTGACAAGTTTTTTTAGCTGTAACATCTGCAGTTAATTGTAAAAAGCAGAATGAAAATTGTAAACTTAAAATTCTTATTCTTTGTTTTTGAATGTAATAATGGAGTTGGTACGAATACAGAGGCCTTATTATGTATTTTTTTGGTAATTGATTTTTGAAAGCCAGACTGAGCTTCGTGCATCGTCTAGCATCTATCAAACCCAGCCTGGGTTTCTTGAAGGACTATAGGTACTTATAATTTATCGTTAGTAAACTTTACAATGCAGTAAGCTTTGCTTTGTAGCACTCATTTAAATTTTGTTTTAAGAATATTAGTAACAGCTGAATTCCTCATGCTCTCCAGTAAGTGGTGATGCATACCATCCGCATATTATACAGGCTACAGTGAAATATTCAAAGATAAAAATGTTCACATTCAGTTGTCCAATTTATTGCAGCTGTCAGAGTAAAAAAATTTGGATCAAGTGTAAGTAGATATAATTCATGTGTTATGTTAGTTGTTGGACTAGGAATGGAAGTAATTATAAAATCAAGTGGCTGTTTGTAATGTATCTCAGTATAAGAATGTTTCCACACTTTTTACCTTTTCTGATAATTTGGTTTATCTGGAAACATTTTTGTGCTGCACAATTATTATACTGATAGAAAGGGTATAAAATAGAAAATTACTGTTTATGAAAATAATACCTACAACAAAATAACTTTTTGAGTAACCTTATGGATTTATTTTGCTGTGTATTTTGTCATTAGAAGCTTTTGTATTTAATGTCATTATCTAAGGTTTGTTTTAAAATATCAGATCTTATGAATAATTGTGGAATTGTGATGAGTTTGGTTTAGAGCGGAATTGATAAGTATGTGTAACAATTTTATTTATTCACCACAAATAAAACAATTAGTAAATGAATAAATGTTTTATTTCAATAATCAGTTGACAGAAGTTTTCATGGTTTTAGTAAAATACACTGAAGACCAGTTAGGTGTACATTACACACACCAGTAAAGGTTACCTTTGTGATACACAATAACATCAAAACAAATTACAGAACAGTGCAAGAGCTCTTTTCACGGAATGGATTGACCTTCTGACTCGAAAATCCGACAAGAAGGCAGTCTTCTTGCTCGTGTTCATTGATGTATTTTACTATGTCCGCTACAGCTACCGAAACAGGGATTCTCTTGATGGCTGCTTCGCGCCTCAGCTGCTCGGTGACAGAGCGTTGCTGCTGCAACGTTGACACCATCATGTCCATAACGGCGGTGTCTGAGAGGCCTATGTTGAAAGCAAAATCAGACAATTCGTGCAGCGCAAAATAGGGCGTCGCCTTGCACCTTGGTTATGTTCCACCTAAAAACAGATGTAATACTGTTATGACGAGTGATGTGATGGAAATATATTACTATTATTGTTGATTTCCATAAAATATACTAACACAGAACACTAAGGTGCAAATTAAGAGCGATCTGGAATATTAAATTACACGGAATTACTATATTTCTTTATTCGCAACAAGTAGGAATCCGAGTAGAATTTACAATTGACATTGACAATCATATATTATCAGATATGTCGTATGACTATGATTGTTTTTTTTTTCGCCCATCGGACGGGCTAAAAGACTATGATTGGATTGTATATGACAGGTTTTTGTTTTTTTAGCCTGTTACTGGGCACGCTAAAACTGTTAAGGCCATACCGCTTCATATTTTTACACAAATACTAATTTTTACAGTAAAAATTTTACTGGCTTAAAGCGCTTGCAGACAGTGCACATTAGAAGTAGCAAGTGCTACGCAATGTCAGCAACGGTGTGCATAGTGATACTTTTTTTTACTGGGCAAGTGCCTTTAATAACTAAAAAAATACGAGCTAAAACTAACACTACAGAGCCTCTTGTAAAGTCTCCACTACTTTACAGGGGCATGATATTAACTTGATCGTGACTTACTTAGCTTGACTCTAACTGTGACTATGACTTGTTTGACGCTATTAAGACTAAGCAAACTGTTGTATTTGTTTAGTTAATAAAGTTTTTTTTTTTTTTACTGGACAGTAAAAAAAAAAAAAAGCAAACTGTTTAATATTACGACTAAAGGACGTTGGTTCCACGGCACAGATCTACTACCTATCCACGGTCATTAAAATTTTAACAAAAAAATTGTTCTCAGCGAGCGAAGGACTCTGCATCCATGGTCACACATGGTCACGTAAAAAAAGTATATTCATTTCTATTATTGGTCTGTGTTCATTTGGTTTGATTGATCTGTGGTTTATTAATTTCATTTCATTCAATTTCCAAAAAATGGAAGGTGACGGAGTGGAGTCGAATCCAAAATCTTATTCCGGTATACCTGAGGCAGTATTTGTAGTAAGTCATGGCGATGAATAAAACTGAATATTTTATTATCTCCTGAATATTAATAAAAACAGTGTATTTAAATAAAAATTATAGGTTATTTAACTATAATGACCGCTTCAGCACCTGCTGAAAATATCTTCGAATTTCCCTGAATAACGTTGTCATTCTTAAATGTTTAATGCAAATACTACAATTACTCGCTCAAATGTTACTGAAATTAGTTTAAATTGTTTGGTTTCGTTGCAGGATAATGTAGACGAATTTATGAGTTTACCTGACAATTCAGATGGAGTAGACAAAGTGCTAAGGAGTCTTGATGAACAACATGGCAAATACAAGGTTATGGAGTATTCGCTGTCTACGAAACGAAGGCGCTTACGCCAGCAAATTCCCGACTTAGCCCGTTCTTTAGAAATGATTGAAAAACTCAAAGTTCAGTCTAATGATATGGAGACGCAATTTCTTCTTAGTGATCAAGTATTTTTGAAGGTAATAATTGTCATGAATGGTCAATCAAATTAATATGGTTTTTGTTCTTTTACTTTTATTGTGTGAATTGCTAGTATGTGGAATAAGCAGCCTAGGTGGGTGTTCTCCGATAGTCACAATCTGGGTGTCTTAAAATTGCGAGTCAAAGCTTGTTCTAGGCAATCATGCTCCATCGTAGACCGCATTATTGCATTAACATCAGGTGAGGAAACGGTCAAATGCAAGCCTACTTAAAAAAAATGAAACAGCTGTTATTTTGTAAATGATTTTGGGGTTAGTCCCATCAAGATAAAATTCCTGTAGAGCCACAATACTTATTATTTCTTTATTTATTTGATGATAGGTGAGCAGCATATGCTCAATATCTCAGTAAAAACAGTCAAAAAGCATCCAAGCGTCATACATGCATTGTATCAATTATATAGTTTGCAATGCCACTTTTACTTCAATTTAGAAAATATGGCACATGCATAGTGTTCCACGCTAGTTGTCCGCTATGTCATCGTAGCTCTGGCATCGCGCGGCGTTGTAGTCGGAGTGCAGTTACCTTGTAACTAACCAAAAAGTCTGCACAATTCGTAGCGTGCGCCAAGTTTTGGTTCAGACTTTTTATTTATTTGATACATATAGAGATTGTTACTCTATATGTATTGTATCTCGATGGTTGGCCTTTATAATTGATGAGTGCAATGACTTCTTTTTAGCTTACTACTACCATTCTGTGTAACTGTGTATTTATAATTTAAGTTTGATAAGTTGGTACAATGTATCTCGTGTAATCACACTAATAGTTTAATACGAAAGTAACTGTCAGTTCCCTAACTATTCCAGACAATATGCCTGAAGTGATTTTCATATATCTCAAGGACATACATAGGATACCTTTTGGTTAATCCCAGAAAAATATATAAAAACGGCAAAATTGCAACTACCTTGTTACAAATTGCAAATAAAAGTACTAATAAATTAAATTAAAAGTATATAAAAAACTAGCGGTCCGCCCCAGCTTCGCATGGGTACAGATTATAGCCTATGTCACCCGGGGATAGCTTCCCAACAGTGAAAGAATTTTTAAAATCAGTCTAGTACTTTTTGAGCCAATTCGTTACAAACACACTTACATACAAATCTTTCCTCTTTATAATATTAGTATAGATAAAACCTATTTGGAACAGCGCTCTTAACTTTGAAACTGCTTGACATATTCAGATCAAACAAACCACTAATAAAAATAATAATAATAAGTGTTTTCCAATAATTATTGCATTCAGATCAGTCCAGCCAAGCGATAAATGGTAACCAACACACAACATACCTTAACTTTCACTGTTCCTTAATAAAAAAAAAATTATTTCCAGGCTAATGTACCACCAACAAAAACAGTTTATCTTTGGCTTGGAGCAAATGTCATGCTGGAATATACACTACAAGATGCAGAACAGTTACTCACAGCGAACATGGCTACAGCTAAGAAAAATTTGGGATGTGTGGAACATGACTTAGACTTCTTAAGGTACCTATTAATTAGAGGAAGCTATTTTAGGTGAGGTGGACTGACGACATCAAAAATACTGTCGGGAACGAGTGGATGCGAAGAGGCAAATGCAACCCCAAAGGCAAATGCACAATACACCCCAAGCGGGATGTCAGTGCAGGTCTTATCACCCCCACTTTGAATTAGAATTAGAGTGGATGGGAATAGCGAGAGACCGGGAGAGTGGCATAAACAAAGGGAGGTCTATACCCAGCAGTGGGTCACTCAGGGCTGATGATTTTAAATAGAACGACAATATTCGTAAGGTAGTTAGGAGTGATTGGAAGCAAAAAGGCAAAGATCGGGTTAAGTGGGCGTGCCTTGGGAGAGGCCTATGTTCAGCAGTGGTATAAACTACCGCATTTTTTATTTTATATAGTCTTATAAAAAGCTGACCATAAATAGGCCCATCACAGACAACAAAATCAAAATGTTTCAAATCAAAGGTAAATTTGTTCTTGATTTTAAAGAATATTGGCATAATGAAAGGTTGCAACAACAAAGTAAAAAAAGTCAAGATTAAATAATTTTCAGTAAAAAAAGTAAGTCATTAAAGTCTCAATACTTCAACCTACTGATAAATGAGGTGTCGATTGATTAATGTAGGTTCAGGGATGGTCACTATGTAGGTGACATCATCAGACATATTGGGATGTTATTGTAAATAGATAATGTTTTTTTTTTTATTGAATCCCTTTAAAGGTCTATATTATTAGAAAAGAGAAAATACATTTCTTCGATTGTGTCCTTTTTATACAGGGTTACGCATATAGACTGTACTAATTCGAAAGGTCAATGTAGTCATCATTATAACTTTTACTATGAGACTAACCCTGAAATTGCGAAAAAAATCTGCTGTTCCATAGAAAACGGTCACCCGACGATTGACACCCGACGAAACGTATGGAACAGCTGATTTTTTTCACGGTGTCAGGGTTGGTCCCTTAGTAAAAGTTATTCATAATGACGAGCTACTTATATAAGATAGTACATTCTATACGCGTAAACCTGTATAAGTATTTGTAGTAACAAATACATACTTTGTAGTAACAAATACTTGTATATAACAGACACAATCAGTGTCGAATTAAACAAAAAAAAGTTAAAAAGTAACAAAAAACTTGTACCAAAATTTCATTAGAACCTATATACCTATCCTTAGATTCATCTAAGCAAATTTTGGTACAAGTTTTTTTGTACTGTTTTCGAAATATAATCCGGAAAGCTGGATGTCTCCATCCCCTGGGTTTTAACAATTCAACATAATTTAGCTTATTTTGCTAAACAAGTTCAAAATTATGTAATATGAAATAGGTACATACCGTTTGGGATTGATTTTTTTAAACATAGAATCTTGTTTATTTCAGAGATCAGTGTACCACGACAGAGGTCAACATGGCTCGAGTGTATAACTGGGATGTGAAGAGACGCCAAGCAGCCAAATCTTCATAATGATCATTAGTATTTAATTTTAACATTCAACGCTCACATAATACCTACTTTTGTCTAATTGTAATCCCAATCGGGGTTTTGGTGCTAGTCAACAAAGATATGGTAAAACTACAGATTCAACACCGACGCGCCAAAAACTGCAACAAAATGCAATGCTTATGTATGTTTTTTTTTCATTCACCCAAAACCTCTCGCTGTCAGCTTCCCCACATCATACCTGACTACTTTTTACCCTGTGACTTCACAAAACCTCCAAAAGATTTTTTTTGCCTTGTTTTTTTTAAAACGTATGTTACGGCTTTTAATTTTTTCTCAGGCCTTCGCCTTCATTCTCATTTGTGACCTCGTAAGGTTATTCCCATTTAGAGGCCTAATTTAATGTTTGTTGTTTTTTACTTTGAGAAAAAAACTAAAGAAAATAATACGAGTGAAGGAACAGAAGTTGTACGGTATGACACGAGAAAGCTGCCTATGAGAGGTTTTAGGTGAATTAAAAATAACCCTGTATTGGCGGGGAGAACCCCACCACTGTAGCGCATTTGAGAAATGAGTCGTTATAGCAATATGGTTGGTTTTTGTGAATAGTTTATAATCTAAAAGTCGGTTCACACTTTTCGTTTAGTTTTATTGGTAATATTGAATCTATAGTTCTATATGTCTTTGTTGGTAACAATAATACTAGCACAGAAAGTACTTCCTCGTTTATCATGAACATAAAATGAGTGTAAATTATCTTTTATTATAGAACAAACTATGTAACTAATTTTCAAACATTCATCATCATCATCAACTGTCCATTGCTGGACATAGGCCTCTCCCAATGCACGCCACTGAGCTCGGTCGGCAGTACCTTGCATCCAGTTTTTTTTCAAACATTGCTAAGCGGCATTTATTTTTGAGCTACCAAAGCTAGAAAAGAGTAAGCTTTTATCTTATGGGTTATTCACGTCAACCTACAGTAAAATATTTTCCTTGAATTTATCCCACAACAAATTTAGTTGTTTGTAACATGACACTAGGAACCATGAACCAATCAATTACGTTGGAATTCCTAATATTTTAGGCTTATTTGAATTAATCATTATTTTGCTTCGTTAACTGCTTTTCCATAATACCTATTTTATATTCGCATGCCTAGCTGGAAATAAATTCGTAAATATAGTTTTCTCAAACTTACGCTTTTTATTTTTACCCCCTTAATTACTGTATCACAGCATGCGAGTTTTTGAATTATAATCGTCAGTACAATAATTTTACATCGACACCAAAATGGTAGCCTTTATTGGCTATATAGGGGGTGGCAAGTCATCACCACACGTCACTCCGCTGTCCACTGTTACAAGATTTCAAATGACAACCCAGGACCCCGATCCTACTAAACCAATTGTTTTTAAATTGTAATTGTTTTAATTTTTAAATAACTGCCTCAAAATTGACAGTTTTTAGGGCTCCGTACCTCAAAAGGAAAAAACTGAACCCTTATAGGATCACTTCGTTATCCGTCTGTCAAGACCCTTTTTCTCAAGAACGCGTAAAGGTATCCAGTTGAAATTTATACTAAATACTTGGGTCTACGGTTTGTTTCGGCTGTAAAAAAATGAAAGTTGTAAGTCAACGCAATCAAAAGATATGAACGTTTATGTCGCATATGTATATGTTTATTTTATTGTATATGTTTATGTATATTTTGCGATTTCACAGGGGAATCAAAACCTATAGGGTACTTCCCGTTGACCTAGAATGATGAAATTTGGCAAAAGGCAAGGTCTCATAGCACATATATAGGAATAAATCTGAAAGATACAAATTTGAAGTTATATTATTTAAAAATAATTATTTTGCTATTACAAACTTACATTTTGTAGTTGGAATGTATAGAAGAACCTTATAGTCAACTATAAAGTTAAGTTTGTCTTTCAATATTTCAACTTTAGTTTTTTTTTTTGGACTCTGGCTCTGAGGTTTCTGTACAACGGAACCCTCAGAGCACGAGTCCTACTAGTACTTGTCCGGTTTTTTTTTTATACTAGCTGGATCAATACTACCACCTAATATTATAACTTAGTATAAAAAAAAATTTTTAGGCAATTCTTTAAACAATTACAATTTAAAAACAATTGGTTTAGTAGAATCGGGGCCTAGGTGGATGGTTTTGGTGGTCCGTTAGTAATAAACGTTCAAAATTGGCGGGTGCCTCATCCCAAAGCCTATTCTTATAACTCAGATAAAATAAACCGGCCAAGTGCGAGTCAGGCTCGCGTACTGAGGGTTCCGTATCACCACAAAATACAATAAGACCGTCCAAGTAACCGAATTATCAGTTATTTGTCAGGCTTAACGCCTTCCAAAATAGTCGAAGCAATTAGTAAAATCTAGTATATGTTTATCTATGGTAAAATATAGCATTCCGCTTCGGTGAAATGATAAGGTCATCTAAATAACGAAATTACACTAAGGTTGTCCAAGTAGGTAACCGAATTACCAGTTATTAAAATTTGCTACGCAGTTGGCTACAGGCGCTCGAGTATTACTTTGTAAACAGAAACAGAACAGAACAGAAATTTGTCACCGACTCGCACTTGACCATTTTTTGTTAGACTTAAGAGTGTGTACTTATAATCATGCCAAGTTTGACGCTTATACGTATTACCGTTTTTACATTAGAGCTTATACAAAAATACGTTTGTTGTATGGGGAGGACAGGTAAGTCACTTTTATTTGTTAGGTAATCCGCCGTATTATTTCATATTCTGTGTCTGTGCTACAGTTAACTTCCTAATTTTAGAACTAATTTTAATCTAATCTTAATTTTTTTTTTGTCTTCATTTATCGACTCTTATTTATAGTCAGATTTTTTATGAGACAATAAAAATTAATCACCCAACTTGCCTATTTTAATCAAACATAAAATAAAAAGTATTTTTTTTAACAGTTTAATTGTATTCAATATTGATTTTTATTGATATTTTTTTGATTTGTATGAGTCTATGTTACTTGGAAATAAATAATTGATAATAATAATATATAATATGCAAATGCAAGTTAAAGGCTTTATACATCGAGGTACAATACATATAGGCAGGCATGGCGCACTCCGGACTTTAGGTATGTTCGGCCGGTGTCCCTTCCTGAGAGGGTCATAGCAGGCCAGCATAGTCAGTGGCCGCTCGGCTCGCGCCCGGCCCGCACGCTACGCTAGCCACGTCGCGCGTAATTAAGCATCTTTTCTGTCAGGGACCTTGACCAATTATTCAACGGAATCTGCAAATGAGGTCTCCATGTTTCATGTAGTTTTTATCGGGATGATAATCTTGTAATAGGCCTCTTAAACTTATACTTTTGCATGATTGTTATTGGACCATATTCAGAATAAGCGTTAGTTTTTTTGTGCAGATTAAATGTCATTCCAATTAAAGTAGAATATAAGTAATAGGTAGTTACTACATAGTCTACATAGCTGGTAAGTAAATACTAATAAATATTCTGTGTAACACCCCCTCGAAGAGGGAGGCGTGTGTTCAGCAGTGGACGTTTACCGGCTGATGATAATGATGATTCTGTGTAAATATCAAGAAGACAACCCTAACGTTACACGTGCCGCGTCAGGAGAGATAGAGCTACGTGATAGAAAGAGAGCGGCCTTCTAGGTGAATATAGCGAGCGATATCCACCGCTGTACGAGTTGAAGTCCTTATTTATATAAATTTCTTCGCGGAGTGAACCTTCTGTGACATAGGGTCGCAATCGTGCCAAAAAAATGTCCGAACCAAAACTCGGCGCACGCTACGAATTGCGTAGAATTTTTGGTTAGTTACAAGGTAACCGCGATACGACTACAACGCCGCGCGATGCCAGAGCTACGATGACATAGCGGACAACTAAAGTTGAACCCTATACAAGTGACATAACGTCTAAATTAGAGTAAATGTGGCATTGTAAAGTATATATTTGATACAATGTGTGTACAATGACGCTCGGACGTTTTTTGACTGTTATCAGTAAGATATTGTGACTCTATAAGAATTGTATCTCGATGGAGCTATTTTACTTATGTTAGAAATTACTACTTCTGTTTCTTAATCTCTTGAACCATGTTCTTCAATGCTGGTACTTCATCTTTGAGTTTTCCTTCAACTTCTGCTTTGTATTCATCAGATGCAGTCAGGTATTTTGTTACCAGTTCTGAAAATAAAACGGGCAACTTAGGCTGATGTTATGATTACTTTTACTCAAAAATGCTTGTAGTGTGGTCATTATTTTGACAACCTTTTTTGAGCAAAGTCAACCTATCCGCGCTACTCGAATAGGCGCCAGCAAATTTGTATGGATTTTCATTGCTGGTGATCGAGTTTAAGCCAGCAGCAATTTTCTTTGAAAATCCATTATAGAGTTTTATTTCAAAAATAGTCAGGTGCAAAAAGATTTTATTCAGAATTTGGATGTATGAATAGGTATAGGGTAGGCAGTACAAGCATCATTGCTTAGTAAAAAATATACTAAGCTGGTTTTATTTAAATTACCCTCATTGTTCGCGTAAAGCACTATACAAGCCTTGGTCCGCAATGACTGCACTGCTGGCCATGCTATGTTTAATATGAATGACGAGCAAGCTTAGCTATGCTCTCGGCCTTCAAGCTTGGTCATCATTGCAGTCCTTGCTGTCCGCGCTTATTCAAGCTTGTCCATCCAGGGCCGCAATGCCGACTACGTTGTGATGGCCTGGACCTGCGCTTTCCCTCATCATCATCGCTGCCAGCAACGCACTCATTACACACCGCGACAGTAATGTACTATTGATGGCTCTTACTGTGCCTTATCACTTTCTCTACGATTTTCTTATTTTTATAGATCTTACATATCTCTTTATTAATCCTCATTATACACAATATCTTATCACCAAATTTTAAACAGATTATTTCTGCCATTTTCTAATGAAAACGTAAAATACTGTCGCATCTACACATTGCATTGCTTTCGCATTTTTATATTACAAGCTGCGTCCCGCGATTTTTCAGTAATCCCGCTTTTCCGTAGGGAAGTCCCTTATGTCCGTCCTCGTGATTTACCGCCTTGCTCAATTTCATCGAGAAGGTTTGAGCGATTTAGTTGTGTATATGAGAAGAAATCCATTAAAGAACAATAGTTCTATCTTAGAATATGAGTAGTTATTCTAAGAGTTCTATGTTCATTTTGAAACTTTCTAATTATTTCCAGGATAGTGTAGACTATCGGTGTACCTCGAAGTCGAAGTACATCAAGTCACGTGTTGTAACGTGCTTCTTGAATCTGATAGGATTACAATATCGTTGAAGTTGGTCGAAAATTTATAATGATTCCTTATAGTACTACCGGAATTCTAGAAATGCAGCACTGGGTTTTCTTATAACATGACGTTCCTGCCTATGGTGTATCTTGAAAAAGGTCTGTGAGTAAAGCCCGTTGCAAACGCTGCGCAATAAACTGGCGCGAGTACTACCTACTTGCGGTGGTACTGCGCATCTTCTGCAACGGGTACTATGCAACTTCTACTGCCATTGGCACTAAGCAAAAAGTGTTGCGCAGCACAGTCAACTGGAGCGAGTAATACTTGCGCAAGTACTGCGCTTGGCTCAGTATTCACGTCATGTTGCTTACCATGAAGATGTAGTATTATACTCACCATGACAAAGTTGAAGTTTTGCATAATCCTCTTCTTTCAACTGAGTATTAAAAAATGATATGATAACAGGCACCTGCCTCCCGGATGCATGCAGCATGTTTTGAGTCAAAATTGTGAATATTGCCAGGACAGCTAAATGTAAGCTCAAAGCTGGATCTTCACATATCTCCAGCTCCGCAATCAACTTCTCACGGTGGTTCTGGATTAAAAGCCTACAAACAAAATGGCAATTTAGGCACTGGCCCTTTGACTTATCTACATAATTGGCACATATGGGTACTATGGACCCCTTTCGGCTTAATACACCCTTTCCGCGTAACCCAGTAATACTGCCCAAAATTATTCTTATCTGACTACGGAAATAAATTTTACAAACTAACCTATCTTTCTTCTTATCAACTTTCTTCAAAATCATACCAAGGTCCGAGAGGCATTCATCTACAGCTTGATAGAATGGTTCCAAACTCTGTTCAGACAAGGTACCGTTTAATGCCAACAGCGGTTTCTTGAATTCATCAGTTAAGTCTTGGAGTATTTTGTTTCTCTGTTCTACTGACAAAATATCAGTTTGGACAGATATGTTGCACTGGTTCGCTGCATATTTGCAAAACTCGGCTAATATGTCACCACCTAAAGATTTCAGCAGGTATTTGATGAATTGGCCCTGCTGATCTGATGGGAAAGATTTGAGACCTTTTTCATACAGTTTGATGTCATTGACTAAAATGTTTATTTTGTCCTGAGCAGACGAATGAGTTTGCTTTCTGTTCTGTCCAGCATCTTGCAGTAATTTGTCTGCTGTTTCTTTTGCAATGGCAAGACCAACATTATTTAAATACCTGGAAAAATGATTTTAGATTAACAGTAGATAAATAAAAGAATATTGCAAATTCATAGTGCACTTTACAATTAGTAAAAATACCCTTACCCTTGGAGATATTCCGCGATCTTCGTCACCAAGTCATCAAGTCCTTCATTTTCCAATGTATCTTTGATTATTGTTTCAATATCTTCAACAGTGACTATTTCTAAGGTTGTTGGTGACTTTTTGGTAACAGCAGACCCATCATCAGAATCAGAATCATGCGCAACTTGCTTGGTTCTCGGATGTTTCTTCACTGCTTTTGTTTTAGTTTCTCTTCCTTGAGCACCGCCACCGCTTTTGCCTGATGCAGCCTTTCTTCTGCGTTCCTCTCTCCTCTCAGTTTTATGGTCAACATGGCCCTGTTGTTGATCAGAACTCTTAGACAATTGTTTCTCTAAATAAAACTGATGGTACTTCCCTGATTTCACAACTCCTTCTGCATTCTTTTGCACCATGGCCATGCAAGTCTGTTTTAAATTTTCAACATAGTGATTGCTGAAAACTAAAAATACAAATTGTCAATATAAACCTTGTTTAGTGTAAACAATATCAATGTGCTTATGTCTCATTTACATTCAGCTCACGTCCGTGGTAGTGAACATGAAAGCAAGGGGTAGTAAACGGGTTAATTCTCCTGCCCCTGCCGAGGCTGCTCGCGCTGCTTGTCGCACCCCAAATTATAAGTGTGAATTCTGTGAAAATTTCTGGCTATCTATTACTGTTCGAAAGATACAGCCATTAAAAGGTAGGACAGCATAGGCTTTGTAATAGGGTCCCATTTACACCCTTTGGATACAGAACCCTAAAAATTAATTATATGTGCATATAAATAATATTATTCCATTTCATGCAGATAAACAATTATGTAGATAGGTTACAGTGCAGTGGCCTTGGCCTACGTCACTATCAGTGCGCGGGCGACCATTTCCGCGGGCGCGCGTATTCCCTGATGAAGGAGCTCTATTGGCTCTGAAACCGGTCTCTGCCGGTCTTGCCGTTGCCCGAAGTTAAACGCGAACTAAGTAATTAAGCAGTATGTCAACAGAAACTCTTACTGCCTGCGATGCTGCCACAGATGTATTTGGGCATTTTACCGGCAGCACGAGCACCAGGGGCAGCAGCCGAATATAAATGAGGCATTAAAAGTTATTACCTGTATTGTCAAATAATATTGTGGACTTAGAATTTTTCAACAGTGCATCTAAAACATTTTCTATATCAACATCAGACAAAACCGAAGGCAATAAAGACACTACATCCAAGTAACTCTTAGATGCTATACATTCCTCTAATGCAGTTTCAAGTTGCTGTTTTATCTGTGACCCAATAACACAGCTGCTAAGGAAAGTCAAATCTTCACTAGGCAAGACACGTCGGACATAGCCCTTTGGGTCTGACAAGCCCAGCCGAGAGAGAGCATCATATTCTAGATAGTTGTTTTGCTTAAAGAAACTGATAACCCAGTCGTTCTGAGCCTTAGTGTAGCAAGATGGAACATATGAGGCTCCAGCCTGGCGACCAGTCAACACACCAGGAGCATTTACTTGGTCAAATAGAGACAGAAATAGGCGCTCAGGAACATTGCAGTGGCTGACTATAACAGCAATAGGTGTAGGCTTCAGCAAACCCATCAGAGCACCACGGATTCTGGCTTTTGTCCTCGTAATAAATTCTTCAGTGTAGAAGGTCCTAGGTTCAGATGGATCTTGCTTGCCAATAATAATTTTCCCCAAGTATTTCTCCAATACATTATGCTGTAAGAGTTCAGCAGGCAAGTCATATTGCAATGTCAATTCTCCTACTGATGTTTGCCCCTGCAATTGTAGTTTTTCGTTAATTTCTCTCGCAATTTTCTCTAAATAGTAATGGGCAATTAGATATCCAGACACTAACTGCACTTCTTTTCCTTTGATGATCTCAGCTACACAAACATTAATCTGATTGAGATCAACATTAAGTTCTTTTGCGAGATCAACAGTATTGATGCGGCCGCCGTGCACATAAAGTTCATCTTTTATCTCTTTGATAAGCTGTTGAGAAGTCAAATATTCTTTTCCATCAGTAGTGAAAATCACATCAATAAGTTTAAGTTCAATTAACTTTGTAACTATTTCAATGCAGTTTCTCTCGGAGAGTCTGAAATCAATAAAAACATCTACAGGTAATAACAGTTTGTTAATTTATGGTTATTGGTAATGGTGATATAATTATGTGTGGATATGCTGAGTTGGGCCATGAAACATTTCATTCTCAGATGAGTTGGCCTGATTGTGTATATATGCTGAGACATCAGGCATACCTGATATGGGTTGAGGATTGTTCGGAGGACTTATGTACCCAGAATATCTCTAATGCTAGGCCACTTTATCATCATAATCATCATTTCAGCCTATCATGTTCCCGCAGCTGGGACTCAAGCCTTCTCACAGAGAGACCATGCTGGTCCAGTGCATGTTGCTAAATGTCAAATGTCTTTGAATTTTTGAAGTTCTTGGACATACCAGTTTCCTCACAATGTTTTTCATTCACTTTTTTGAGCAATGGCATTAAAACTTCACATAATTTATTTGAGTACTAAATAAGTCATTGGCAGGGCCAGCATCGAACCGGGTGTCGTCACATTGTAAAACGCACATGTTACTTCACGGCCACCATCGATCTTTCAATTAATTGAGTGCAATAACGATAATCTTTGAATCAGTGTCTTCTAAAGATTAGTGATTCGTAAATTCTAAAAGTATAATAATTATATAAATATGTAATGTCTATTTTATCCCTAAAATAGATTATTATAGCAAAAGATTGTTCGTAATGAGCCCCTTCCAGCTTAGCATAATCCTTTTAGAATAACACGGATATAATTTGTTTGTTTGTCATGTTATGTGTCGCAAGAAAAGCAATAAATATTTCAAGAAAATAAATTTAGTACCTTTGGGCTGTAGAGCTTAGTTGAGCTTTTTGGAAGTCAGCTGCTAATCGTTTTATTTCATCCCAATCTGAAGAAGGAGCCATGACTTACTTGTTTTATAAATTTTGAGGAACAAACGAAAGTAAAGGGATAGATTTTGGATATATTGGACTTTATTCACCAATTTATTCCCTTTATCTTTGCCTATATTGGACTATTTAACAGCTGGTTGGCAGTTGGCAACTTGGCACAGTTTGGCAGACGGCAGTTGACGGCAGTTCTCCTGTTCCTGTTATTATTATTTTTTTGTTAAAATGTTCATGACCGTGGATTCAATGTCCTTTAGTAGTAATATTAAACAATTTACTTAGTCTTAAGAGCGTCTACAAGTCAGAGTCAAGCGAAGTAAGACACGGTCAAGTCAAACTCATGCCCCTGTAAAGTGGTGGAGACTTTACAAGAGGCTCCTATGGAGTTTTGGAAACAGCACGAAAAGACACGTTTCACCTCGTTATTGTTGAGGTTGTCATAGCATTAAGTGCAACCTCTTTAGAAACTTTTCTATAATCAAAATCCAAACTGATATGCACAGATATACACAACATAGGTAGGTAAATCTGTGGATATATGTAAGGTCTGTCCATAGAGTAATATGCAAGTAATATGGTCTGTCAGAAAATAACGATATGTTGTCTAGTGCTTGAAAAATAATATGATAAAACTATAAACCTAAAATATCTTAAACTGCGTAACAAATCTTCGCGTAAATTATAAATTGATCTGTGATTAAAAAGTGTAAAGAGACTCCGTTTTATTGGTGTGTATTACTTGGTATTACTCAACCTCTCACTGCGTTAGAAGACTGGTAAGTCGTATCAGTTGTCACAGTTATATCACTTCTCCACACTCGAGCACGTTTACGAGCACTTAAAGAATAATAATTCGCCATTTAGTACACATTACCACTCGAAAATACACAAGTTTAGGAAAATAATCCAACGAGCCGACATGTTTTTTTCCCCGTTGGCGCCAAAAACTCTCCTGTTCCTGCCTGTTCCAGTGCTGCCAGATAGAAAATTGTGCTGCGCACTAAAACTCTGAAATAGTCTGAAAAAAGCACTAGATTCTCTGAATTTCACAAGGGCAAAAAAGCACTAGATTCAGCACTAATCTTCTGAAAAAAGCACTAGATTCTCTGAATTTCACAAGGGCAAAAAAGCACTAGATTCAGCACTAATCTTATCTGTACTAAAGCACTAGATTCTCTGAATTTCATAAGTCAAAAAAGCATTAGATTCGACACTAAACTATATCTGTTGAGGTACTAAATGAATAATTTTATAAATAGGTAAAGTTTATTTGTTTGTATGTATGGATAACCTCTGGAACTACTAACCCAATTCTGTTTTTTTTTAAATTGAAGTAAATGAATTTTCTTCCTGATGGGAGGGAAGCTACATTATCCCCGAGTGTTATGAGAAATTTAGATGTAATTTTACTATTTATATATACAGCACTTGCAATTTATAGTAGTTTTACATGCAGAAAACCAGTGATCTTTGTGTTAAAAATAATTGTAATAATTACAAAGATATGCCGTGAAATGCCGTCAGCTGTCATTTCAATCAAATAAAGGACTTAAATTCTCAGCTAAAGCAACAAACAAGTCAAAAACAACTAGATCTAGTGCAAAAGCAATAAAATGGCAGCACTGTCCTGTTCTGCTGGCAGTCAGCAGTTGTCAGTTGTTGTAGTTGACTAGTTTTTCACGACCATGGATACAAAGTCCTTCAATACAAGTTTACATGGTATTATGTTGCGTCAAACAAGTCACAGTCAGAGTCAAGCAAAGTAAGTCGAGATCAAGTCAAATTCATGCCCCAGTAAAGTGGTGGACGCTGTACAAGAGGCTTCTATGGAGTTTTGGAAAATACATGTCATGTCAGGTATTATTCGTTCATTGTGATCTATGCTATTATAGGGTACTTGACTGTATTAAAAATATTATGCCAATTGACGCCATCCATAAACATGACATAATGAAAAAGCATATTTCATTGATTTTTTGATAAAAATATGCTTATTTTTTGTAAAAAACGCGATTAAAATAACTGTATTTTCGACATTTGATCACGTGATCGAAAACGGTCTGTAACTGGCTTCATCCCTAGTGACGTCACACAAATCTAAACAAACAGATTTTGTATTGATATTTGCGAATTTAATGTTGTAAAGCTATTTTGAGAGCGATTTATCCAGAAATTTTCACCAAAAACATTCCGGAGGTTAAATGTGAGAAGAATGGAGAAACATTTTGTGCAAGCAGACAGCAGTAACTTACCCAAAATTAATGTTTTTATGGTTGCATATTTCTTTAATAATAATCCACGTGTTAGCTTTTCAGCCAAGAAATCATCTTTTAAACTGTTTTACACACAATTCGTTTACACTTGTTATCGCTTCGAGGTTCGAGCAAAGAAAGAGGGTGATTGCAATGCAACCGCCACTTATATACTGTGTTCGTTGGCAGTCGACAAAAGACTGTCAACTGTCAACGAACACGTGTGAACTTCGCCAATACAGTTTCATTATAATGGTGTTGTTAGTTCATCTATCCATTAAATGATTAAACTAAAGTTGTTCTACATTCGGCCATCCGACTCAATTACACGTCCTCGTGTATACGCGTCATGTATTATATGATAATAGACGTTATACGTGTTAATTAAATGTGTACTTTACAATCTTATTTTGAAGTCTTATACTATCGTTTTATGTTACATAATATCAGAATGCAACTGCATACTGAAAAGCACATCATATCAGACTAAAACCGAATCTGGTTTAGTTAAGTCAGTACGCAACTGCGTACACTGTCTCTTACGCAACTGCGTACATCGGCTCTTACGCGACTACGTACACCGGATCTTACGCAACTGCGTACAATGTCTCTTACGCAACTGCGTACATCGGCTCTTACGCGACTACGTACACCGGATCTTACGCAACTGCGTACAATGTCTCTTACGCAACTGCGTACATCGGCTCTTACGCGACTACGTACACCGGATCTTACGCAACTGCGTACAATGTCTCTTACGTAACTGCGTACTGGAGGCTCCGCTGCAGGCTCAGCTGGCAGGTTCGACGGCAGGCTCAGCCGCAGGCTCAGCCGCAGGCTCAGCCGCAGGCTCGACAGCAGGCTCAGCCGCAGACTCCGTGGCAGGCTCCACTGCAGGCTCCGCTGTATGCTCCGCCGCAGACTCGACCGCAGGCTCGACAGCAGGCTCAGCCGCAGGCTCGACGGCAGACTCGACAGCAGGCTCAGCCGCAGGCTCGACGGCAGGCTCAGCCGCAGACTCCGCGGCAGGCTCCACTGCAGGCTCCGCTGTATGCTCCGCTGCAGACTCGACCGCAGGCTCGACAGCAGGCTCAGCCGCAGGCTCGACGGCAGGCTCGACAGCAGGCTCAGCCGCAGGCTCGACGGCAGGCTCAGCCGCAGGCTCGACAGCAGGCTCAGCCGCAGACTTCGCGGCAGGCTCCACTGCAGGCTCCACTGTATGCTTCGCCGCAGACTCGACCGCAGGCTCGACAGCAGGCTCAGCCGCAGGCTCGACAGCAGGCTCAACGGCAGGCTCGACAGCAGGCTCAGCCGCAGGCTCAGCCGCAGGCTCAGCCGCAGGCTCGACAGCAGGCTCAGCCGCAGACTCGACAGCAGGCTCAGCGGCAGGCTCGACAGCAGGCTCAGCCGCAGAATCGGCGGCAGAAATTTGCATATATAACAATAAGTACACTAATCGGATATATAATCTGAAGAACTTTTAACATGAGCACAGTTATTTAGTAATTAGTATTAAATTAATCATTAGTAAATAAATTATAATCAAGAAAACGCAAGGAATAAAACAGCCACTTTGTACAATAACTATTAATTAGGGCTCTAAAAAAAACATGACTAGCAAACAGGTTTTGAACCACTTAACAAAAGACAAATTACACTCTGTGGACATGGGAAAATAAGAAGACATCTGTAACTTATTAATCCCGATTCTGATTTGCTAGCTTTTCAGCCAAGAAATCATCTTTTAAACTGTTTTACACACAATTCGTTTACACTTGTTATCGCTTCGAGGTTCGAGCAAAGAAAGAGGGTGATTGCAATGCAACCGCCACTTATATACTGTGTTCGTTGGCAGTCGACAAAAGACTGTCAACTGTCAACGAACACGTGTGAACTTCGCCAATACAGTTTCATTATAATGGTGTTGTTAGTTCATCTATCCATTAAATGATTAAACTAAAGTTGTTCTACACACGTCATTGTTTCTACGCTGCAGAACTCAAAACGTAAAAACTACAATGTCAGTATTAATTTTTAATTGTTCTCCAAGCAAAACATTCAATCAAGTTGTACAAAAAGTATGTTGTAGTAGGTGGATATCACTATTTTGTTAGGTTATGTCTTTACAATGTTTAAAAAGAAATTAACAGTACATAAAATAGTAATGCAATAAAAACACAAATTATAATAGAAATATATAGACTCAAATATGTACCTCAAAATGATCTTCGCACATAGAAACACTTGAATTAGCTCCAATACTTTTGGGTTCTCTACGAGCTACTTAGTTCCAACCTTAGATTGGTTCCAACCACTTTTTCCGAGTTTTGGGGAGTTTTGGGTGCATTGGAACAGGAACAAATATTTTATCCGGTGTCTTTATGGAAGTATTTGTACATTTTGGCACTACACAATATTTATAAACCATTACTTCTATTAGAAATTAATTAATCATCAAACTTTTGCAGCCTGGCTGCAGTTGTTTTGTTTTGTGTGACGTCAATTAGTCACGTGATCGGAGCTATGACGCAGGTCTGCGTTTTGGCGCGATATTTTTTCATTCAAACTTTAACATCGATTTATATCGCAAATACGACTGATATCCAGAAAATATAAATGCAGTATACATTATTTTATATCAGACAATAATGTGCAATAGTTTCCCAAAAGTAGTCAAATACCCTATTCTGGGACCACCTGTGGGGACCACTGTGGAATGTCATTATGTCATTCTTAATGTCACAAAACACAAAATGAAAAATCTCACGTCACAGTTTTTTTTGCTTGCTTCATTGAGGCTTGCTGTGGGTGTCTATAATGTATAACATGATATTTGCCGACACGATATTCCACGGCATGATAATGTACAGCATAATAATTGGTGTACATGTACATCGAATATCATGCTGTACAATCCATGTCGTTCAATACTGGCCGTCAATTATCGGCTCGTGTCTATTATGTACGGCAAGGAATGCACAGCCAGGATTGTACAGGCAATAATCCATGTACGTGGGAAAAGTCCACGTTTTATCAGGCTGTACATTATTGTGCCGTACATTATCATGTCGTGCAATACGGGCCGTGTTTTGACGAAACGGGCCGAAAATGTACGACCAATAATGTACAACATGATAAAAGGTGGCATCGCCCGTATTGGCTAATATTGCTGAAATGTCTCTGCTCTTATTGGCTGTTGAGTCTATGACGTCTGTCGATTCCATGCTTCGTGAACAAGATAGTGTAAGATAGTCACAGATAAAAAATATATGAACCATCAAATCTTTTTGGTGGTGAGCCGGAGTGAGGAGTACATCTGTGTTAGATCTGTCACTCATTTCGAACCCAACCAACTCAAGTCTGACTCCAGGTGGGCTCCCGCTAGAAGGTCTTGCGGTCGCCCCTGAGTGTCGCTTCGCCACACTCGACCTTCGCTCCACTCGGTCTCGTATGGCTCGCTCTCACTCAGGATCTCCCTTGAGCTTCTGGCTCCCGCGCTTTTTATATACACTCTAGGGGTAGGGACCACAAGACTAGGTGGAGTCGGGATGCTCTGTGTCGGTTTTGTGACTCATTTCGAACCTAACATACTCAAGTCGGGGTGCTCTGTGTTGGATCTGTCACTAATTTCTACCAATACACTCGAGGTGGAATGTCCACGTCTAAACGAAGCTTCAGTTTTGAATTTTTATGGTCACCAATTATCATGCTGTACAATATCGGGGTGTACATTATTAAACAGAGTTAATAATGTACGGCATGATATTGTACGACATAATAATGCAAAGCATGATAATTGGTATACATGTACATGGAATATCATGGTGTACATTATCGCTTGTGCATTATTGGGCCGACCTGATAATGTACGGCATGATATTGCACAACATGATATTCCATGTACGTGGACACCAATTATCATGCTGTGCATTATTATGTCGTACAATATCATGCCGTATATTATCTGTGTCGTGCATTATTGCCTCCCCTTGCTGTGCTTGCTTGCAATCAATTTGTATTCTCTTTGCAGTTTGCTTAGCAGTCAAATTCAGTCAATGAACAGCTGTCAAAGCGAATAGTTGCAATTTATCGTAGTTTTGAACTTGTATGAGAAGTTGTAGAATATTTAAAATACTTAACAAAAAAATACAATAATATCAAGCACGCGCATTTACTCAGCTGTGGTTAATAAACAATGCATTGTTTCTGTCAAAAGTTTTATTGATACAATATCTGCTAGGTACCTATTGTTTTTACAATTATTTGGAAACACCATGTGCTTATAAAACTTATGAGCTGTGAAATTTATAAAGCAGAGATGGACCCGGCTCATGAGAATTCTGATTTGTTGAGTGAGAAGAGTAGATTGGAAAAGAATGGCAACGTGGTGCACAATGCACCCGCCGAGGACCAGAGTCCACCCGACGGCGGGCTTAGAGCTTACATGGTTTTGCTTGCAGCATTCTTGACAAACGGCCTAATGTTCGGCCAAATCAACTGTTACTTTGTTATACACTCGGTCATTAAAACGCAATTGGAAAACGACGGAGTTTCCAATGCAGACAGCCGCGCCGGTAAGTACCTAACCTACTCTAATGTATTAATGTATCTGCTCTCAGAAGCCAGAACACGGGTATGATTTATTTGCCAGTGGTACACTTATTGCTTAAAATAAATATAGGTAAGTACTTACTAGTATTTGAGATAGAGAAAGATAGATTTGAGATACCTACTTTTTTGGCTTCTGAGTTCACTCTTGTCTTGTAAATTAGTAAATAGGTATACAGGTTCTTTTTCTTACAATATCTGGCTGGTATTAACCTACTGCTAAAACAGGAAACTTAGCTACCTATTCTACGAACATATAATTTCAAAAATGTTAGTAACAGTAACAGCATGATTTAAACTATCTAGCATTTTACTCATATTTCCAAGGCAGGTGTGAGTAATGTTCCTTATTGATTTCGTCATGTTATTACATTGTTATACGATATATACACCATGGTATGGTAATACCTACAGCATATCTAATTCAATTCGTTTCCATGTAGGTATTTATATAGGCGATAATTTCCTTAGGACTATGTAAGTAGGTACCTATAGGTGGAACAATCTCAGTGCCAACCATACTGGGTAGTAGGTGATGATTTAATTTTTTTCATCTCCTAGCAAGTAAGTTTAAGTTTACAAATCGGGCAAAACTCGAAAATTAAGTAAGAATTTAGTTATATTTAGTCATCCTACTAGTTTCACATAAATATATTGTTAACTACACTCGCTCCAAGCGTTTATTTGTTCTGACAGCTGCAATAACATTGTAAAAAGCTGAATAAAAACAATTTCTTTTAATATTTCACTGAAATATAGTATTGACTACCAGCAAATTTTTTATTGTCTTCAGTTTTATGTAACTGTGCCAAAATATCAGGAGCTCATTCCACAACCTTACCACGGTAAATATTCCGGAAATAATCATACCTATAACTTTATAATTTTATGTTCTAAAACCTAGCAAAAGTGATCAGAATTTGTGGTTTTCTTTTAGCTTTTTATAATATATATGCAGATGTAAAACCTAAAAAAAGTAGCAGTGTGTATAAAATGATGTTTTCATTAAACTAATTACTATTTATAATGTTATCTCTGCATGATTATAATGATTTAAATGTATTATATATTGTATATTATAATTGAAAATAATTGAAGGTAATTGCGATAATTATTCTAATACATATCTTGATGTGATAGCGTCGCACAGTTTGTTAGCGGGCCACACATTTGATACAAGAATAAATAGTTGTCTGGACCATATTATCACTAATCTAAGCCCACTAAACTATACTGCCACTATCGCTGTTCTTGAAACAACCATTACAGATCATAAAATGACAAGTATGTTTATCTACAATAAATCCAAATATAATAAACCTACCAAAACTAAATCTATAACTAACTACTCAGAAGCGTTAGAAACCTTAAAAAGTAAAATAACAGCAAATTTATATTCTGTACAAGATCCAGACATTCTAACATGTGAATTAATTACCTTAATTAGAGATTCTTTAAACGAAAACACCAAAATTATCAATATTCCAAACAGCAAAAAAATCATAAAACCATGGATTACACCCGGAATATTGAAATGCATTATTTAAAAAATTTTGTTTTTGTAAATTATTTCTATAATTTATAAAAACAATTAAAACTAGACGAAACAGACGAAATCCTTAAAATAACATATCGTAGATATAGAAATTTCTGTAACAATCTAATAAAAAAACTGAAAAATAAATATGAAAATGACCTCCTAGATAAGGCAAAAACAAACAATAAAACACTATGGAGTTGTATAAAAAATATAACTAACCTACAAAAGCACAAACATTTAAATAATGAACTTCTAAATGTAAAAAAAAACACCGACTGAATCAGCAGATTATATAAATAATCACTTCAATAATGTCGGTTTATCTTTAGCTGAACAAATTACACATAACACAACCTCTTTTGATAACTATTTGGATTCACTTCCATCATGTCCTAACTCAATTGGTATCGTTCTACCAGACGCTTTTGAAGTAAATGCTATTATAACTAACCTGAAATCGGAATCTGCTGCTGGGTGGGATGGTATTCCTACAACTTTTATAAAAATGGCAAAAACAGAACTTGTCCCTATTTTCACTCATCTCAGTTCTTTAGTTTTTCAACATGGAACGTTTCCCCGACTTTTAAAGAGATCTATAATACACCCAGTTTTTAAGAATGGAAGCAGAGACGATATCAACAACTACAGGCCAATTTCAGTGCTACCAGTTATATCGAAAATCCTTGAAAAATTGATTAACGCTCGCCTTATTAAATATCTAAATAAATACAAGATATTATCGGATTCACAATATGGTTTTCGTGAAGGTGTGAGCACAGAAGAGGCTATTCTTGATATCACTAAACATATAACTAAACATATCGAAGAGAAAAAGAAAACTCTGTGTGTCTTTCTCGATCTAAAAAAGGCATTTGATACCGTCTCTGTTTCTCTTCTTCTTCGCAAAATAGAAAGAATGGGAATAAGAGGCACCTTTTTGAAATTATTGTCTAACTATCTTACCGATCGAACTCAACGTTTTAAGCTAGACAATAACGTATTTAGTAATGACATTCCAATTACAAAATATGGCGTGCCACAGGGCAGCGTCCTTGGGCCTACCTTATTTCTCATGTTTATAAACGACCTAGCCAATCTTAAGCTAAATCACGGAAAAATTGTTCTGTATGCAGATGATACAGCGCTACTCTTTGAAGGAAATAGCTGGCCAACAGCATTTCATACAGCTGAAAACGGACTACACCAAGTCATCAAATGGTTAAACTTAAACTTGCTCACCTTAAATACGCAAAAAACAAATTTTATCCCATTCTCTATTAAAGACTCATTGCAACCTGAAAGAAACCTATCTTTAACTGCTCACACTTGTGATACTGGTAATGCAGACAACTGCGACTGCCAAAAAATTGAGAGAGAAATTGAAAAATAGGGTACAGCACGGTGAAACTGTATAGTGATGCAAACGTTCTGACTGTTAGACAATTATATATATTACAATGTATCTTGAAGGTTCATAAAGGTATTACTGTAGACCCAAATATCGTAAAAAAAAGGAACCCTTACTCAGTAGTAAAGCAACCATCCGTAAGAACCCTTTTTGCAGAAAAACAATTTTCAGTACACTCAATATTTTTTTTAAATAAAATTAATAGAATCAAAAATATTTACACAATGTCACTTCATAAATGTAAAAAATGTATATTAACATGGTTAAAGCAACTTGATTACGAGCAAACGGAGCACTTACTCAGTCATTGACATAAACACATACACGCACATTAACCACCCACTTTAATTTAAAACTACCCTACATAATTATAAACTGTTTTGAAATATAAATGTGAAATTACGATGTAACAACGAAAGAGCGGTCTCTCCTAACACAGGTTGTCAAAACTTAACAGGAGAGGCCAAACACCTATGTTTTATAAAAATCAGTTAATAAAGAATTTTGTTTTTTTTTTTTTTTTATAAATAATTGAAATTAACCAAAGCACTAGTTTTATCTGTTTGGCCAGCCCACTATTATCACAATAATATATGTTTATGTTATGTTGGGTCATTACTGGTTATCATTCTGCCTCATATTATGTATTTGTATAGTAATTATATATAGGTATAGTACTTATCATACCAATATTATAATTGATTGTATGTATAATCATGGATCTCATTGAGTATAATTCAGTACTATCTGTTTGCACCTCTTCACAATTAAAAGTCTAAACCATAGAATTTTATTAGGATAGACACCACACCACACCAACACAAACACACTCAACTTGACGTGCATGTGGATAACACGTCAAGTTGTATGAAAACACGGCTTCGCTTTCGCTATCGCTTTTTGTACCTACTATGACGTCACGAGAGCAATTTTTAATGCAGAATAGATAAATGTTTGGCCACCATCTCGCCCGATGGTATTTAGTGGTAGTTTGACGTTTGAAGTCCTACTGCTAAGACGACAAAAAGACAAAATGACACCACACCACACAACAACAAACACACAACTTGACATGCATGTGGATACAAAGTTGTATGAATACACCGCGTGTCACCTTTTTTGTACCTACTCTCACAAGAGCATTTAGTGGTTGTTTGACATCTGATGTGCTAAATCGCCAAGATGAAGATCTGAACTGAATTATGCGGCGTTCTAGTTGGACTATTGATCTAGGTTAGGACAGGCCGCAGGCATGCAAAGTAGATTAACTCGCGGTGTCTATCCTGATTAATGCCTGTGGGCTAAACTGATCTTGATATTTGACTACTAGGGCTGCGTTCCAAAACCGGCGAATTTCACCCGATGAGGGTGAAATTCACTCGATGCTGCTTCCAAAACACCTTGTGAGTTTTTCACCTGGTGTTTTGGAACGCCTCAGAGAGAGTAAAAATTCAACCGGTAGGTGAAATAATTCACTCTGCAAAAACCAGCGTTAAATTTCACCCTGCTGTCAGAATCGAAATGATTGACAGTAAACAGCATGTTTATCCGTTTATCTGCCACTAGCCCATAGCTTGTCAAAAAATAACTAAGAAAGAAACATTATAAACAAAATAAATAGAGTAAAACAATTTAGTTTTTAAACTCAATTTTATTTTTTAAGACAGTTGAGGTTATTTTGATATGACAAAAATGTCAATGGTATTATTGACAAGGGTAAATTTCCTGCGGTCTTATTCTAGCGCGCTCGAGATAATTTCTGTCACTCTTACACATAATGACAATCCCAACGAGAGAGAATAAGTCCGAAATAATCTCGAGCGCGCCAGAATGGAGTCCTTCGTTCCAAAACATAATTCACCCCGTTTGAATATTACCCGTATTAACCCAGTTCCGAAACCAAAATTCGTGCAACGAATTTCACTCGACAAAAGACTATATGTTTTGGAACGCAGCCTAAGTAAATCAAGAGGTTCTTAGGAAACTTTTTATTTCGAAAAAAGTGTCGATGAAAATCGCGTGGCTAAGTTAGTAAAGTTAATATAATTATGAGTTATTTTATATCATAATTGTATTATTTATTGTTGAGTTATTTGTATAAATAGTTACACGTGACTGTTAGGGTGTGGAATTAAAGGCCTAATTACACGAACCGATTTTCAAGAGAAGTCGCTTCGCAAATTGCCTTACAAAGCCGCGCCGTACTGCTATCCCATTTACACGGTTGACTTAAATCGCATGCGATGCGACACTTAAATAATTTTCGAACGACCTCAAAGAAAGAGGTCCAAAATTCGGCGGTTTTTTGTTGTTGTGTGCACGTTCTGCGACGTATTTAACCATTTATGTGGTGGTACGAAACTTTCAGTGCGCAAGCCCAACTCGCACTTTGCCGGTTTATTTAAATTTCTACTAAGTGATTTTTTATCTTCAGAAATGTTGAAAATATGCGAAAAAGAGAGCTCTGGTCGCAGTAAAGTAGGTATATTGATCAGTATCTTGTAAAGTAGGGATTCCCATACTATTTTGGGCAAGAGTCACCTTTTCCAAAATGAACTTATACCTCAGACCATAGTATAAGTATGAAATCTTTGCCTCAGACCCCAAATTACGGTTGCCTGGAAAAGATCTCTTTAAGTGATAAGGTGGCCTGTCAAAAGCCTAGATAATATTTTTATTGTAATGTTTATGTTATCCTTGTTTTGTGGTATTTTAATAAAGAGTTATTGTATTGTATTGTATTACCAAAAAAGCCAAATTACTTTTAAAATCCTATCTCTAGTTTTTTTCCTATTGATACAAAATATGTACTTACCAATTTAAAAACCTTTCGGTTGGTTAGGTGAGTAAACTTGACATTATTTTCTCACCAAAATTTAACATAATATAGGGGTCGATTTTTAGACCTCGTCGGCCCCCAAAATCAGTTTTCGTTTGTCAACCCCAAAGGATCGATATCGACCACATTGGAAATCCCTGTTTTATAGGATGGCCTCAAAATCTAACGTTCAATTAAACTTGTTGCACACGCTCAACTATGAATTCTTGCTGTCTAAATGTTATTATTTATCAACTTATGTTTCCCTAAATCTAAAACAAAACTACTACCTAGTACAGTGCAGGTTTGAGCAAAAGTGCTTTCGAAATCGATTATCATGTGCACTTCCTGCCGTTTTGGAGAAAATGGTAAAAGAAATACAAACTTACTCAATAACATGGGCTGAAAAGCAGCAAAATAGAAAATAGGGCATCGTTACAATTACAATATTTATCTTGTGAGCGTCATATCAATCGATACAAGCTGTTTCAATTGTATTAAGTAGCTCTATGACGTAAAATTCTAAATAAGTTCTGATGATGCAAGCAACACAATATTATGTTCATGTAAAAACAATAGTGTACCAAAAACTATTGTGTAGATAACAATATTATACATGCTTCCTTCTGTTTTGTTAGTAACGAACACTTCGTGCGTTAGTTAACAGCAATTAATACTTTGGCACATGTCATAAAAGACGTAGAACCTACCTACCTATAAGTTTGGTGTAGGTATTTACGATAACACCATATTCGTTATTTAAAACTTTACACTAACGACTTATTTTAATGACCCATTTTGTTATCGAACATTAGGGCTATTTTCCTCCTTTAATTTAACTTGTAATAATTTAGTAATAATTGTTATTTTTAATAACTAGTGTAATATCTCGCGGCCTTATTGCTAAAAGCGAACTCTTCCAGGCAACCTTACCAGTTGTTAGTTTGTTTACCGATTTTGCTGAAATTGGCATGCATGTACACCTTTAGTTTGATAACAATACAATATGCAACACCCAATAATGTAATATTTTCAAATTGTCTGCCAGAATAAAAACATTTATAATTAAAATCAAGGAAATGATCATTTGAATAAAAGCTTGTTTCTTAGAAAACTGATAAAGACAACAGAGCACCAATAAAAAAATAAAATAAAACCGTAGTACTACAATCCGGACCCTTATAAATTCGTTCTGTCCGTCCATCTATCCGTCTGCATGTCCATCCTAATTAATTAGAATTTTCTACTACAGCTTGGGTATAGATCTCAATTTTAAATGTAAAATTAAAATATTAAACTGGGTTGCAATCGGCGTATGTAGATGTAACATTCAGTGTGTGTAACATTCACACAAAAAACATACAGACGAATTCAGAACTTCCTTTTTTGAAGTCAGTTGAAAACTCAAAAAATATATATAAGAAGTTTCGTTATGTGCAATATTCCCAAGTAAAATGAGCAGATATGAGATGAACATTTGTTCTGAAAGATTTTCCATAAATAAGATAAATAAGTTATTAATTAAAAAAAAATACTTTTTAAAAGCAAGCTTTTTCGTATTCTTCTCAGCAAACCCTTTCATTTGATACCTGTATCATGATGGTAGATAAGAACATTATGTCCACCATCTTGGGGCGTCCGCTATAATATTGAATTTATTATCTACTAGCTGACCGTGAGCTGACCTGACAGACGTTGTCCTGTCTTAGAACTGTCAAACACGCGCAACAAGTCAAAATTGTAAATCTTATTTTTTTACACCTTGGGTTACATTATTGGAGTTTTAGTAAGGATCCCTATTTTTTTTTTAAATATCTTATGGCCTATGTTACCCGGGGATAGTGTAGCTTCCCAACAATGAAAGAATTTTTCAAATCGGTTCAGCAGTTTTGGAGCCTATTCAATGCAAACAAACAAACAATCAAACAATCAAATCTTTCCTCTTTATAATATTAGTATAGATAACCAAAATGCTTGGGAAGACAAATCTAACGAACCTAAACTCGACGGGGTTACGTCGTTTCGTCGTAATTCCTATGGCTACCTTCCGTCTCCACCATCAGACCAGCTCGGTGGTACCAACATATTGTACTGTCACCGAACTTACATAATTATGTATGCCAAATGTCAGCTCAATCCATTGAAGATATCTGCTTCAAAATTGAGTTGCAAGATTCCACCCGAACAAACATACATACATTGTTACAAGTTAAATAAAAGCTTGTAAAACATAACTTTTAGGGATGTCTCTGGTACATTGTGAAATGGGAATTGTTTTTTTAGGGTTCCGTGCCTCAAAAGGAAAAACGGAACCCTTATAGGATCACTTCGTTGTCCGTCTGTCAAGACCCTTTTCTCTAAAACGCGTAAAGGTATCAAGTTAAAATTTATACTAAATATACTTGGGCCTACGGTTTCTTTCGGCTGTAAAAAAATAAAAGTTGTATGTCAATCAAATCAAAAGATATGAACGTTTATGTCGCACATTTTGCAATTTCACAGAATCAAAACCTATAGGTACTTCCCGTTGGCCTAGAATCATTAATTTTGGCAAGAGGCAAGGTCTTACAGCACATAATAAGGGAATAAATCTGAAAGTTGTTAATTTGAAGTTATAATCTTCTTCTCTTCTCTATCTCTATCTCTTCTCTTCTCTATCTCTTCTCTATCTCTACATAGCATAAATTAAAGTCACTTTTCGCGTCCGTCTGTCTGTATGGCCGCTAACTCCTCCTAAACCACGCAACAGATTTTGATGCGGTTTTTACCATCAGTTAGATATTTTTTTACGGAAGGTTTATATAGATATAACAAGCGACCTGCCCCGGCTTCGCACGTAAATTACACCCATGCGAAGCCGGGCGGGCGGGTCGCTAGTATCATATAAAAAAATGTTGTTTTACAATTACAAACTTACATTTTGTAGTTGTTATGTATCGAAGAATCTTATTGTCAACTACAAAGTTAAGTTTATCTTTCAATATTTCAACTTCAGTTAAGTTTTTTTTTTGACTCGCGCTCTAACGGTTCCTTCCAACGGAACCCTCAGAGCACGAGTCCTACTCGTACTTGTTCGGTTTCCTTTTTTTTTTTGCTGAGCTCCCTCGAGTGGGTTATCGCTGAATAAGTTATTTTGAAATGAAATGAAGGTAAGCTTACATTATGTTCATCACTTTTTTGTCAAGTGTATCCTTGCGAAATATGGCCCGCCAAAGTAGCAACAAGTTGCCTCCCTTGTATTTCTAAACAATGCAGTACGAAAACTTCATCATCATCATCATAATCATCATTTCAGCCATAACGAACGACGACTTACGAAAACTTACTATCTAGTCAAGATTCAGGGAGCGTCGCGATGGTGATATTAAATAATGATTAAATTAAAAACCAATGTAGAGGTCCGCTCAGAAGGACATGAGCTTATTTAATAAATCTAAAATCTTAACTAACTTAGATGTAGAATGCTTAAAAATAGATGAGGGGTCGGCACAATCTCAAGTGGGTGCAAGCCCATGTCGTCCGTCTACCTGCTTGAGCTGCTAACATAACTTCTCCCTCCTCAAGAGTGAAATTGCCCAGGTAAGAATTTGCTTGGAACAATTTCACATACACACAAAAAAAATACATAAGATTAAAACTATTTTTCTAATTAAAAACCGCTATATTAGTTAATAGTTATGCAAAAAGTCATGCTTACTATTACTACTATTAGGTACGTTAAGATGAATACCTAACGACATTACAATTTCATTACACAGACATAAACAATGTTTATTTTTTTTATTTTTAATCCTTTATCACTAAGTACGCAGAAATTCATGCATACTATTACATTAGGATTACATTAAATTACAGATACATTATACTATTTTTTTAAACTGCTAATGCTTAAACTATAACACTAAAGTTATGAGTAAATCTAACGAAACACGGTGGTTGACACTTCACTAACACTTGCACTGTTATGTTATTTTATTAGTTTTAATCTGGTTAGTACAGGGCATTACTGTACGATGTACTTCAATGAAATTTTGCAAGCTCTTTATATTTCATTGTCTATTATGCGAGGTGTGATATTGAAACTGATGATGGAATAATGGTCAGTCTGCCGTTCTGGAATCATTAGCAATCATCCTTTTATCTTCTCTTGCATTATTCTAATATCGTAAGAAATGTCTTCCGCGTGTTAATCTGCTTGGGTGTATGGGGCCGGTAAGTACTTCACTTTACGCCACTATAGGTAAGGATAAATGGAATTACAAAAATGGTATTATTTAGAGATCAGAAACAAATGTATAAAGCTTGTAAATGATAATAAAATATAGTTGATAATAATTGTTGTCTATTATCTGGTTTCCTCACATATTTAAATTTTACAGGTAATTATTTCAATCCTAACTAGACTTAAATTAAAATTTTTTTTTTTTGGTCAAATATATTTACGTTCATTAGACACATTAAGATATTCATGTGACTCCCGATACCCAGCATCATACGAGTGTCAGTGTTCGTGACGTCATCATGATCAATTAACTCTAATGCCTAAACTATATTATGATTCGTTGTTCTTATTAGGATTCCAGCTGGTGAAACTTGAATGTTTCATGTTACTGAACCTGAACTTCCTAGTTGTGGACTATCAGAACAAGAATCGCTGCAATCGAGCAGTACCTGTGGGGGACGCTTAACATTTTTCATGGGGACTTTAGTTTTTCTCTTTCCTACTTCTACGGATACTATGTTACGTTCGACTTTATCTCGTATCGTTGCCTTTTGGTAACGAGGTTTGTCCTTACTTTTTCTTTTATTAACAGTTTTAGTAAAAACGACCTGTCCTTCATCTAGGTTAATGTCGCTTTCACCGCCTTTTCTTACTCTAATTAATTCTTTTTTGTCTAACATTCGTTCGGCTATGTGTTTGTATAGATATTTGGACCGTTTTGCATGATCTTGTAATAACTGTTGGGAATAGGATTTTTCAAAGTTCGCGTCAAACATTCTGCTAGAATCAGTATGAGCAAATACTACCTCAAAAGGGGATAAGCCTATGGTCGAATGAATAGTGTTGTTGTATGCCATTATGGAATATGACATTACAGAGGCGGCATCTGTACACTTTTGTTCGTACCTGGCTAAGCGGTAGATTTCTATTATTGTAGAATGAAATCGTTCCACTATGCCAGTGGAGTTAGGGTTATTTGGTGTACATATGTGTAATTGAATTTTGTACATTGCTGTTAACTCTCTCATCAATTCGTTGTTAAATTCTGTACCCGGGTCGCTACTGATTTTTCTCGGAACGCCATAAAATGAGAAGTACTTAATGAGCGCCCTAACGACTTCAGCGGTTGATCTATTGCTAATTTCGATGGCTTGAGCCAGTTTGCTGAATGCGTCAACTATCGTCAAGTAGTACTTGTTTTCAATTGTAAAGAGGTCTATAAATACTTCTTGGAAAGGGGCATCTTGGGTTTGAGTTAGCTGAATTAAAGGTTTTAAGGGTTTTCTGTCATATTTCATTTTTCGGCATGCTTCACACGAGTTAATTACAGCTGATACTATTTGTTGCATATCATTCCAATAATAATTTCTTTTTATTCTTATTAAAGTTTCTCTAATTCCGCGGTGGCACGTTTTACCTTCATGGTGTTTTAAAACTATTGCCTTTTGTTCGGTTTCATCTTCTACGTAAATTACTCTTTCAGTGCATTCATGGAAATCGACCATGCCTTGCTTAAACAGAGTGATTATTACATTATTAAATAATTTTCTGTGTTCTTTACTTTCGAAGTATATGAAATATTTTCTGTGTGGTATTATGTACTCTTTCAAAAATTGTTTTACTATTTCTTCATCAAAAGGTAGAAAAACTTCCAAAACCTTTTGTTTGTGTCGTGACAAGTCTTTTACGTGCATTTTATTTTGAAGCCAGTTAAAGACTAGTATTTGATTAGGTTTTGTGTCAATTGCTTCGTGTAAAATAGGAATGCCTTTATTTTCCATGTCTAACGCTGAGTGTACAGTCTCTATACTACTTTCGTCAGATCGTAAAGGGTAGTTACGAAGGTCTGGTTCGTCTAATGACATTGCGTCGGGGTCAGGTATAGATATAAGGTCAGTGTAAGAGGGCGATTTTGGTAAAATCTTTGTCAATCGATCAACTGTGTCATTCAAGCATTGTTGTAGTTTACCTGGGTTTCTGTCAACATGAACTTTCATTGAAACGTCGTCCGTATCTAAAGCATTCAATTTTATTCGTGAAAGTGCATCTGCGTTAGTGTTTTGCTTGCCTTTTTTATAAACTATGTCAAAATCATACTCCTGGAGACGCAATCGCCATCGGGTCAATTTACTGTTGGGTTCTTTTAAGGAATACAACCACGTTAAGGGTCGATGATCCGTGTATATATCAAATTTTTTTCCATAGAGGTATGGACGAAAATGTTTTACAGCCCAAATGACCGCTAATAGTTCTCGTTCTATAGTGCTGTAGCGTGATTCGGTGTCACTTAATGTCCTGCTCGCAAATGCAATAGGCCTATCACTGCCGATGGGACCCTGAGACAACACGGCGCCCAAAGATACGTTAGAAGCATCAGTTGTCAATATAAAACGTTTATCAAAGTCAGGATATTGAAGTATGGGAAAATTGGTCAATAACTCTTTGCATTTTTCAAATGCATCAATATAACTTTTATCTATAAGAATCTTATTGCACTTCTTAAGACACTTGGTCAATGGTTGGGTAATCTTGGCAAAGTCTTTTATGAATCGTCGGTAATATCCAATAAGACCGAGGAAACTTTTTATTTCAGTTGTGGTCTTAGGCAAGGGATAGTCAAGTATTGCTCTTATTTTGTCACTATTGGGTTTCAATCCGTCTTTAGTTATAGTGTGGCCTAAGTAAAGAACCTCTTTTCTCAGAAACTCAGATTTTTCCAATTGGATTTTTAAGTTTGTTTGTCTTAATCTGTCGAACACTTTTCGCAGTTTTTCCAGGTGACTTTGGAGGCTATTACTATAGATAATAATATCATCCAAATATATTAGGCAATGAATGCCTTGTAGGCCTCTTAAAATATTATCCATTGCTCGCTGGAATGTGGCAGGTGCCGTCTTAAGTCCAAAGGGCATTCGTAAAAACTCATAGTGTCCAAACTCGGTGCTAAAAGCTGTCTTTTGTCGGTCTTCTTCATTAACTTCCAGTTGATGGTAACCAGAAGCAAGATCTAGAGTTGTGAAGTACGTACTTTTACCTAATTTATCGAAAAGGTCAGTTATGTTTGGTAGTGGGTACTTGTCGCCAATAGTAATCTCATTAAGTCGTCTGTAGTCAATTACCATCCTATATTTCACTACGCCTGAAGCATCCATCTTTTTAGGGACGAGATGAACAGGGGCACTCCACGGAGAAAAGGACTCCTGGATCACATTGTTTTGAAGTAATTTTTGGACCTGTTCTTTTATTTCAGCTGCTTGAGCTGGGGGCTGTCGGTATGGTTTCAGATATATGGGGTCTTCATTTCGCGTTCGAATGAAATGTTTTACTTGATTTGTAAAAGTCAATGACAACTTTTCACAATAAAATATATCCTTATATTCCGTACATAGTTTAGTGATTGCAATTTTTTCCTCTTTGTTTGTGTGATCTAATCTTAATTTTTCTTCCAGATTTTCCATCAACATTTTGTCAATCTCTAAATCATTATTCGAATTGTTCATACTAAAAACTTTACACTCGTTCGGATCGTACTCAAACACTTGAAAAGGTCGTGTTATCGTTAGACTCATTGGTTCTTCTAAAGTGTTTTGGATAATTGTTGTCGCGTATCCGTTCTCACACTTGACCCGCGCGCTAGGCATTCTCACACCGTTACAAAATTCCTTGAATTCTAAGATCCCTTCTCCTTTATACATGTTGGTAGGTAATTTTACGCGATGTTCCGTGCGTGCATCTAATATTATTGTATAATTGGTTGTATTATGGGATATAGGAATCGTAGTCGTGTTTGTTTTTAGGATGTTTCTCCTGAGATCGATAACAGCGCCCAATTGTCTCAGTAAATCATCACCTAGTACTCCGTCATACTTCGAGTCAACTTGGTACAAATAGAATTTATGATTTCCGTAGCAATTAAATGTGGGTAATGAGGGAATTTCCACAACTTTGTCGTGAGCTGAGCTTGAATGTGTGCTTATTACTTGAAATGGCTCATGACGTATCATATTGGGAAAATACTGGAAAGCTTTTTCAGGGTTTATAAAAGAACGCATACTGCCAGTGTCAATCATAAATTTACTATCAATTTCCGGTATATAAATGTATGGTAATTTCAAATTTGGGTCGCAATTATTAAGTTTAATTATCTCTTCTCTATAAAAAGGCTGTTTATACAAAAATTTTGGGCATTTGAGATGTCGGTCGAGTCTTGGAAAGTTTCGTCATTCATGTGTAAGTCGTGTGTGACGTCATCGGTGGAGTATTGCACGTAGTCGTCATTCGGGTATTCACAGTTTTGCTCATAGTCGTATTGACAGTCAGGTTCATATGATTCATAATTATTTATTTCCATTTCATTTAGTCTAAAACCCTGGTTGTTTCTCAATGGCGGTGCTGTTCTCATTGAAACATCATTGGATCGAAGATTGGAGGAGGTATTTGGTCTATAACCAAACTGTGGGTTATTATTTTGTTGCCGTGCTCCAAATTGTTGTGGAGTCATGGTTTGTTGCTGAAAGCCAAACTGAGGACGAAAGCCTGTCGGTTGAGATGGTCTAAACCCGAACTGCTGTGGTGGACGGTAGCCAAAAGACTGTTGTTGTGGTCTATAGCCTAATGGTTGCAACTGTGGTCGGTAGCCAAATGGCTGTGGCTGTCTAAAGCCAGATTGACCTTGAGAATTTGCGGTATTGTTATTAAATTGATTATGAGGCATACTCGGAGGTAAGTTAGGTCTTACATTTGTAGGTTGTAAGTGAGAATTTCCGAATTTAAATCCTGTATTTCCGTTAACCTGTGAGTGTTGTTGTTTGTTTACTGAACCGCAACGTGCTAAATATTGTTCATGGAAGTTAACTTCTTCCATTACCATAGCAAGGGCTACTTCGAGGCTGTCTGGTTTTTTAAATCTAACTGTTCGCATCATGTGTTCTGGTAAATTATATAAAAATACATTAAGTGAGCTATTGTTGTAGATGATTCGTTTACTGTGTTTCATGCTGATGTCGTCAATTTCATTAACTTTTGACATTAAAACTGATCTTACAGACTGGATACGGTTGCAAAAATCCAGGTAGCTTTCGTTATTCTTTATTTTTAGCGAATCTAACTCTAATGCTATGCATTCTTCTGTACGTGGGTCCCCAAAGTGCTGCACTAACAATTTTTTTAATTCGTTCCATGTCACTATATCTCCGCGTTCGCTAATAAGCGCGGCTGCATTATCAGTTAGTCGGCTTGTAAGGCATTTCATAACATAATCATTTTGTGTAATGGTCCCTGTGTATTTACTTATTACAAATTCACAATTTCTTATGAATAAATTTAGATGACGTTTGTCACCGTTAAATAGTGGTATGATTTTCAGCATTCCTGGCGGAATGAGGACAATATGCTGTTGTTCTTGGGCCATATTTTCTTTTTGTATTCTCTTACACACAAATACAAATATCAACAAATAAAATAATACACAAAATTGCGAGAATTGATCGCTTAAATTATATGCTTTTCTAAATAATTAAAATTTAATTTAAAGTTGTATTAAATGTAAATTTCTATATTTTTAAAAACACTATTTTATTTTATTTTTTTAATTCTTAAAATGCTATGTATGGTTTCATAGAGTTTTATACGAAAACCAGATAATGACTAAGAAGAGAAAAGTTCGATCTCTAAATAATCGGAAAATTGGACAGGAAGGCGAAAAGTTTGACTCACCCACCGGCCGGCACCACCGCTCCTTCTTGACGATTTTCTTTGGTTCGTTTGGATTTCCACTCGCTGTTACCGCTGTCGCTGCCGCCGTCACTTGCGCCAAACCGTTTAGAATTTGATACCCGGAGTTGCGTAAATCGTAAAACGACGTTATCTCACAAGAGGTGCAAAAGTGCATACACCAGTTTGTGAAAAGCGCGGAAAATGTAACAGCTCAACCATGGAAATCCTACCGGCTGCGCCAGTCAAGATTCAGGGAGCGTCGCGATGGTGATATTAAATAATGATTAAATTAAAAACCAATGTAGAGGTCCGCTCAGAAGGACATGAGCTTATTTAATAAATCTAAAATCTTAACTAACTTAGATGTAGAATGCTTAAAAATAGATGAGGGGTCGGCACAATCTCAAGTGGGTGCAAGCCCATGTCGTCCGTCTACCTGCTTGAGCTGCTAACATAACTATCTATTAAAACGGAACCCTACCATATGCGTGTCTAACACGCGTCATTATTTCTACTTCGGCATTTTTATAAAAGTTTGGATAATTACACCGCTAGAACGATTTTGTACGAGAACAGTCGCATTAAATTTGTCAAGTGGCGCTAATAAAAGTTACTGTATGTACTATGTACCTATTACGGCGTCATACCAGTCATACCTAGCGGGGCGGCGAGACACCCGGCGCGGCGCCCGCAATGAAGGACACCGCGGCCGCCGATTACGTCCAATTTCATCATTTTAAACGCACATTTATTGGAATCATTCGGCGAAATTAATGCTCCTAGCACGTGCCCTCGATAACCTCATTTGCCTCAATGTTGTTATCTCCATATGCGTAGCGTGATATGAGAAAAACAACAGGCTATTGTTTTGCTAACCACTTGAACAAAAATTTGTCACCTACTCGCACTTGACCATTATTTATCATATTTTGTTGTTATACTTTACTGTACTTACTATAATCATACCAAGTTTGACGATTGTGTTACCGTTTTTAACCGACGAAAGGATTTTTTGTATGTTTGTTACGCGATTACTCCGCCAATTATGAATTTATTTTGATGTGTTTTTTTGTTTTGTAGGTCCGAATTCAGAGTTTGTCCCATAGAATTTGTATCGAAATTGATTCACTCACCGGAACTTATTGGAATAATCAACAAAAATCAAAAATGTATACACAAGTGACGTTTTGGTTTGTGGTTGCCTTGAAAGAAAAAGTTTTGAAAAGAACTTCTGTTTTAACTCTGTTCTGTTTTAACTGTAATTTTCAACTTTTTTAGTTTAAGTTTGTACGTGTAGGTATAGTTTTATAAAAATTAAAAAAATTAAATCATATTTTTATTTAGGACCCGGGTATGTCCTAAAACTGCGACCAGAACCACCGGAGGATGGGCAGCAGCGTCCTATTAGTACACGGTGAACGTACTGCGATTCCCAAGCCGCCTGCCAAGCGTGGGGATTATGGCAACACCCCTCTCTACGAGGGAGGCCTTTGTTCAGCAGTGGACGTTTACAGGCTGATGATGATGATGATGATATTTTTAGCCGACTTCAAAAGGAGGTTATCAATTAGACTGTTTTTTTAAATGTTTTCTTATCAGATTACTCCGCATATATACAATTGTTTTTGATGATTCTTTTTTTTATTAGGTCGGTTAGGTAGGCCATAAATCAGTAAAGATAAATATCATTTATTTGCATACAACATCAGAATTTTTGTGCATTTTCATGCACAAAAGATGTTAAAATAAACAAAAATAGTACTGAATCACGTTGTGCCGGTCAGGCATAGCAGGCTGCAGGCATAGGTGGACCCAAACATTTAAAAAAACACATAGTCGAATTTATAACCTCCTCCTTTTTGATGCCGGTTAAAAATACGTTTGTTGTATGGGGACCCACCCTTTAGTTTTAACTTTTTTATTATTTCTCAGTCAATCCGCCGTATATGTATTACATATTCTGTGGAAATTTCAACTGGCTATCTATTACGGTTCGAAATATACGTATAGCCGTTAATATGTAGGACAGACGGACGGACAGACAGACGGACAGACAGACATCGTAGGCTTGGTAATAGGGTCCCGTTTTTACCCTTTGGGTACGGTACGGAACCCTAACAAGTAGAATGAGACTCCAAAAATAGCAAGATCGTATGTACTTATTACTAACTCAATTTGAACGCTCATGAGTTCGAAATGTTCGGTTTCCAGGAAGTCACAATCTGTCCATCTCGACACGTGACAGCCGTTTTGTAGAGATAGCAAGAATTGTATCTTGCGCCTGTGCTTTGCCCTGGTGGACGTGTGCCTGACCCGATTAGATTACGGATACATTGTGTGTCACTTGTCAACTTTAACGAATGGCCTCACAAAAATTTATGCTATGCGATCAGGTGTTGTATTGTATTTTTGTATTGTATCAGGTCGTTCTACTTTTACGTTGGTTGAGTAGACTAGATCACTAGACATCCAATACAATCCTTGATACGGCCTCATTAATTTAAATTATTGTTATGTGTCTATTTTCATTCGTTCTAAAACGCGTCTTTGGCTTCTTTAAATGCTCATAATGCCTAAATAGTAGTTCGTAATAGTACCGTAGGAGGAAACTTCGAGGAATTACAACGTCAAAGCCTATTTCTAGATATTTGTCCCAATTTAAGCAAATTGTCAGTAGCGTGTAGACGTAGATTGGACTGATTAAAATCAAACAAATTGGTTTGTCGAAGTATTGAAGATAGTTTAGCATGCCAGTTTTTTGTTGATCTATTTTGATAAACGCGTGTAGGTACTGTGTACCTAATGTCGTATGACCGAGCTCAGTTTTGTCCTAATAACCTAATTGTGTATGTTGTATTTTCAGCGTTGGTGGGTTCGCTGACAATTGGGATGGTGTTCTTCTTGTCGCCGGTGTCGGGCGTGCTGACGAGCCTACTGGGGCTGCGGCTGACGACGGTGCTCGGCGGCGTCGTGGCCGCCATAGGGCTCGTCCTCTCCTCCTTCCTCACGCGCAATGTAGACGCACTCTTGTTCACGTACGGTGTCATGTACGGACTAGGCGCGTCCTTCGCCTACACGCCCTCTCTCGCTATTCTCGGCCATTACTTCAAAAAACATTTAGGTCTAGCCAACGGCGTCGTCACCGTCGGTAGCTCCGTGTTCACAGTGTTCCTACCTCCCCTGATGGATTACATGATCGCGAACCACGGTTTAAAGTGGCTTTTTAGGCTCCTGGCTGTATTCGCTATCGGGATAGCGTTGTGCGGGTTGCTATTTAAGCCGTTGTCAATCGTTCTGAAACCTCCAAGACAAGATAACACTGCCAAGACTTATATCAGAACTATAATAAATGTGGAAATTTGGAGAAATAGAAAATACAAATACTGGGCGCTGTCAATTCCCGTCGCTCTCTTCGGATATTATGTACCCTACGTTCTTATGAAAGACTTCTTGAAGGTTTTATTCGTTGATGTTAAAGATGATGCCTATTTTAACTTGCCGATTCAGTGTTTATCTGTCGCTTCCGCCGTGGGAAGGTTGGTTTTCGGCTTCATGGCCGATAGGCCGAACGTCGACAGAATACTGCTCCAGCAAATTTCTTTTTACATGATCGGTTCACTCATTATATTTCTTCCGTTTGCCAAAGTTTACTGGCTGGTAGTTGTTATTTCTCTGGGATGGGGAATATTTGATGGTGCTTTTATTTCCTTGATAGGGCCTATAGCTTTTGAATTGTGCGGTAGCGCGTTTGCGCCGCAAGCGATAGGTTGTATGTTAGGTCTAGCTGCTCTTCCGATAACGGCAGGGCCGTTCATTGTTGGTGCCATCTATGACGCGACGAATTCTTACACGTTGCCTTTTGTGCTAGCGGGACTTTCACCCCTAGTTGGGGCGACACTGATGTTTGTGGTGCGCATTGAAAGCCGATGCTGGAACCGAAGAGCTAACGCGAGAAACGGACACGTTGTTTCTCTCTCGTCACAAGACTTGGGTGAGTAATCATAAACCTCATCTACTTATTGCAAAACTATAATTTGTTAAAAGTACGATCCAAAGGTATATCCTCCGACCACATATGGGTGTGCCGAACCGAGTCTAGCTCTCTTTTTAGGGTTCCGACAACAAACCCTTATAAATTCGTTCTGTCCGTCCGTCTCTCTGTCTGTCTGTCCGTCCGTCCGAATTTTCAGAACTTTCTAACTTCTATAGTTATTAAGGCAAGTGTCTATACAAACTTAAATATCATCATACATCATACCGCACGAGGTGGCGGCGTGGCGGTCAAGCTACGCACAATTTGTCAATGTGGTTCAATAGATAAACCGGCCAAGTCTCGTTTTCACCCTTTTGGTACGGAACCCTAAAAAACAATAAGCTATTCCATGTATTTATGATTTTATCAAAGATTTATTACCAATCCCCATAAGAAAATGTTGCCTGAACGTGCAATAAAACGATATTTCTTTCCAATTTCAGAGAAGTCCCCGGCACCGTTACTTACGTCGAATGGCAACAGAAATGAACAGACATCGTTATAACGACAAACAATACTAAAAGATGACCGCCAAATATATTTATTGAGCTTGCAATCAACAGTTCGATTCGTGGAAGTGTGCAGTCAACGTATAAACCTTTACACTATAATGTAGGTATGTTACGTCAATTTTGGATACTTAGCTCTAGTAAAGGTCTAGTTTAGGGCTATTCTAAAAGGGTATAAGCCAAAAGGGGTTCATTATACTCTTCATTAGATAGATGACTCTTTATTGCTTACCCAGAAATGACATATTTATATAGGGTTAAGCGGAATGGGTGAACTAAGCCGAAACGGGTCCATAGTACCCATCATTATGAACAACTTTTACTACGGGAACAACCCTGAAATCGTGAAAAATTTATCAGCTGCTCCAAACATTTAGTCCAGTGGGAATGACCGTTTTCTATAGAACAGCGGATATTTTTTCGCGATTTCAGATTTGCGATTTTAGGGTTGGTCCCAAAGAAAAGTTTTTTTTGTTTGAATTAGAACGGCTGTCAAGCCATTTTTGTAAGAAGTTTGTTGTAGCCAGTTGCGTACAACAAATTTCTATATAAACGAAACGTCAGTCACTCGAAATCAGTTAGCAACTGTAATGTGGACAAAGAACTTTGAGACCTAACCCAAAAAGGTAAGGTCCAATTTCTTTGGATGCGGAGTTCGACGCGTTGATCTAAATGATAATATTCAATCAAGGTTCACTCATAATGCCTGGCGACAGATTTTCCTTCTCATTTTCTTTCTATTTACTTCTCTTTTCTGTAGTTGGTGCCATAGTAAAAGTTCATAATGATAAAGTAAATAAAATAAAGTACATTGAGCAGTAAGTACGTTTCGGTGGGTTTATTATGGATTCATGATTCAGATTGCGATCGTGATCGCGCAACATCTCGCTCACGCGCGTGGAGCGACTAACAAAAGCGAACATGATAGCATGCAATCACGATCACAATCAAACTTCTGTAATGGACACAGACTTAGTTCTAAGTAGACGCCACAAGTCGACCTACCTTGCATGTCATATTTCCAATACAATAAAAATGCCAATTTAATTTCAATATAATGTAATGTAATTCCAATATAATGTAATATTTTATGATTAATCGTCATAATCGAGTCCGGCTAAAATCAGTCTGCTCAATCGGTGCCGCGACAACACGTGTCAGTTTGAAACGAAAATGGGTGATTGTGCAATACTGAGTTGTAAGAATACCGCAAATAGAGTTAGCCGACAGAATAAAGATATTTCTTTTCACTTTTAGGTACGAAAAATTTGACACGCTTAGTTTTCATACAGTTTGGACCGCTTGTGAAGTCTACTTAGGTTTGAGTCTGCGGTAATAGGCCTGCGTGTTAGCATATCCTTGCAGAATAAGCCGCCTTTGTGATAGAAGTCGATTATCATAATTCTAAGTATATCATACTTGCATTGTTATTTGATCATGGTGTAGTATGCAATTTAATGTCTACTTTGTTGAATTCGATGAGGCACTACAGAATACATTTTGCAAGAAATGATCTTGAAGAAATTTCTGAATTTCTTGTGAAATGTAATTAGTTTTGCTGTCATAGACGTAGCTGACGTAGACACTGCATTAATTAGAAGTTTGAGGATAAGTGTAATATTTAATTTTGACCTTTAAGGTGGTTACACATGGCGACTTTTTACTGCGATTCAGTCACGAGTCTCACGACACAATGCAGTAGCACATAGCGATACAGTTGCAATCGCTGAACGTCGCCGTCGGTCGGTACCACAGAAAAAATATCCCCTGTCTTTTCTGTGGTCGGAACCTACGGCGGTTGAAGTAAAACAAGCGCGATAAAAAAAATTACATACAAAACATGTACCTATGACATTTAGGAAATTTCATTCTTGATTGTGCTCGAGTGTGGATGTCATATATTTAATGAGTTAAACATGTATTTCCATGATGTTTCAAAAATTCTATAGAAACCTCTAGTGAAGTATACTAAAGGTATTACTTACAATATCACTGTTTCATTTCCTCGCAATTCAAGTGAAAAGGCGAGTGTATAACTCGTGTTCCAACACGTTCCACTCATTTTATCCTTGACTTAAATATCTGATAAAAGTCTCTGCTAAAATGACTTGTTTTAAGCACTCGTGCAATCTACTATTGTTGGACAGTCCGTCGTCAATAATTTACAGCATACTTACACGCGTCTGCATCGATGCAAAAACTCGCCGTACGTAACCTTTAATCCCGCCCTCACTGGCTAGAGCTATCTTTTTCGCACATTTTCAACATTTTAAAAAATACATTTCCGCTAGGTATGAATAAAAAAACCTATTGCGCATTCTTTTTAACCGACTTCGGAAAAAGAGGGGTTCTCAATTCTGTTATATATTTGTAACCTCCGAACTGTCATTTAAGAACCGATTCGGATTTTTTATTTATTTGAATGAATATATATTTCATTGGTTCCATAGAAATTTCATCAAAATCGTTTCAGTAATTTGGGTTTAAAATCAAAATAACGAAAAAATATGTCATTGAACTAAATTGCGTATTTACAAATAACTAAGTCTAAGTCGGTATTTTAAATAATTATTTAGAGTTTTTGTTATTTCTTCCGCGATCATACAAAATATTTGCTATAAACCATTTGCAATGTAATTCAAAAGATGCCCAATAGTTGTTTTTTAATTCTAACTTCGTGATCTTTAAAAATGTGCGAAAGAGATAACTCTTGCAGAGGGAACCCGGCAGTAAGGTTTAAATAATAAAGTTCCTAGTTAGTTGATTAATTTAGTAGTAAAAGTCATTTGGAGTTGTCAAAATCTCACCGCTGACGCTTTTCGCGGGCATCTACGGTGGGGTGCAAAATAATGCCTGCTCACAATGACTCATTAATTAAATTATTTTAAATTTGCATAAAATATTGTTACTTTTTTTATTTTTTATTGGAATAGTCTTAATGACACATTAACTTTAATTTTATGTTTTTAATTTATCAGTAAGTGGTAGTTCCTATAGGTACCTCTCAGGTAAAACTGCCGGTAGGCAAGTAGTCCTTTAATTACCTTTTCTCAAACATGGTAGGTATTTAATGTGTCCATTTATTGAAGAATCTGCGACCTCTGACGAAAATGAGACTTTACGGTCATTGGTAACCTTGTTTTGTCTGCTCATAATTTCGAACAATTTTTTGATCGAAGGCTCGTAATTATATTGTACGTTCGTATAACATTTCAATGCGCAAAGAGGTTTGATTACGTTTTACAACTAAAAAGAGGCGACGATCACTCAGAATTTACGAACAAATAAATTATCCTTTAACAAACCGACATCAAAAAATCACAAAACATAAACATTCTAAGTTACCCGACTTAAAAATCCGTGTAAAAATATGATTTTGTTCTTTGTGGTGGCATATTAACTTTGAATTTTTGTTTAGTGGTTTTTTTTAAGTCGATTTTTTAAGATAATTTAGATTATTTATAATTTTTTTTTTTTTTTTAATTTTTTGTATTTTTAGTAAAACACCTATCATAGTGGAATGCTTAAAACCGTCTTTAACTCTGTTCGGGGCGAACTACATGCATGAGGTATGCATCCATACCTCATTGTTTTGAAATGAACAAAAGACAAAACAAAAGCATTGTAGTTATTTGTTATCGCGAAATTCGTAGGCGCTCTAACATAAATCCATATTATTTGAGCTGGTTTAAAAACTACTGAACCCTTTGTGGGTCCACCCCGCGGGTTTCTTCTACATGATAAAGAAAGAAACACGCAAATTGGTTTACAGATACAGGCGTAATCGCTGTACAAACATTAAAAAATATATATATAAAAAACGAGCCTAATTGATAACATTCCTCCTTTTTCGAAGTCGGTTAAAATAATTGTTATTTCCAGACCGTGTCCTGTGATTGATCATTCATAGCCATTGTTCATAGCCATAGCCTAGAAATGTTATGGAAGTTTAGTTGCTAGGCAATATTTCATGAAATGTAAAAATTACCCCAATTTATTTAAGTACCTACATTTTACGCCATGTTTGAGAAAAGTATCTCCCATAAAGCGTGAAGCGTAAAAAACTGCGATTTAATACGACTTTAAAACTCAGCTACGCCGCATTTTCACGTTCGTTCGTAATAGTTATTTATGATACAAGTGCGGTAAGTTGGTTATTACAAACGAGTAGACGAATGTAAGCCCGAGACGAAGTCGAGGGCTTACCATAGTCACGAGTTTGTAATAACCAATCCGCACGTGTGCCATACAACGTTTTACAACACATTTGCGAGAAAAAAAGGCTACAAATGACACAATTTTATTATTTTGTTTAATACTTAATATCAGTCACAACAATAGTTTCTATAATATAATAAGAAAATGGCGCGAACATGCAAATAGCGCCACTATCACGTGGTGAAAATTAGAACTACATCTTTCGTCTCATTTTCTCTTTAGTATTAAACTGAGACAAACGTATTGAGCAAAAGCGCTTCCAAGGAGGTTTGATCATTCAGCTTATTTATTCTCGTAATATGAAACTCTTTTGTGGAATTCTTATGTAATTATGATGGAAATTAAAAAATACCGTAAAGTACACGCACGGTGCTATACATCTGAGCGTGCGGACAAATTCATTACCGCACGCTCCGTTGTATGATCCGTAATGTTTAACTTTCGAACGATGTACTTATACAGGCTTCGTAAGTGCACTTTTTGAGCAAATGTGTTGTAAATGCTTTTATTTTCTGTCCGCTGCAGTAATGTTCCTACTATTATAATAAATACTTACTGCAAAATATACTTGGATTTTATAGATGTAGAATCTCTTCGTATCTTCTTCGAATCGTAGTTCCTATGTTACTATGTACCTATATAGACTTTATTTTTTTATTACTCCACTGTCATATATAATTACCTATATGTTTGTATGTATAAGACAAATAAACATAATAATGCATAATAATTTGGCAAAGTCAAAAGTAAACTGTGATATGAAGCTCATGTTCATTTCTTACCTATTTTATTATGGGTATTATCAGCAGTTTCGGCGACAAAAATGGCACGGTAAAAGCGTTTTAGTTAATATAAATAGATACCTAAATTGCAAAAAAAAAAACGGAGACGTTCTATCAAAAAGAAAAAATTGTGTGTCACAGCACAGGTACATAGAGTACCTAATGACTAAAACATTGCAACTATGCCTTAGGCCTTAAGGCATAGTTGATTTACAAAGGTTTTAGTTTTCGAAAAATTATGTTTGAGAAAAACATTATAAATTAGCCTGTCGTCTACGTACACAATAGAGGATTTTGAAAATTAAAAAATCTGCAATTATTCTATGCCATAGTCTTCTGCTCCACAACTGTACCTATCACTAATTATTTTTTCCGTTTCGCAAAAAAAAGGTCACGGGTATAACACCACCGAATAAATAAATAAATTAAATAGGCTATCGGACTGTTATTTTTTTATTTTCTGCATAAATGCTGACCAAAAATAAAATTAAAATGATTTTATTTTTATTGTTGTATCTTACTTTTGGATTTTCTATTTTAATGTTACAAACAGCTGGTACCTACACAAGCAAAAAATATTTTTCAATTATTAGATTTTGGCAGCTCATAAATTTGGACGCCCGCCGACTGGAAAGCGACCGTAGCTTAGCGGATAAAGCGCTCGGGCCGTAAACCCGGAAGGCGCAGGTTCGAATCCTGTAGTATAATAAAATGTGTTCAAAACTAAGAAAGATAGTAAGCATTTCAATGTCTTGCTAGACAGACAGCGCGCTATACTTAAAATACAAATGTCACCTGTAAGTACGCCATGCAAACACCATAGTCAATCTCGCTTTGCGGAAAAGCGCAAAGCATATACATATTTGCGCAGTAGGACACTCCTTTCCTAATCCGACCAAAAATTTTAAACGCTTATATCTCAGAACTTTATTAGCTGATTTAAATATATTCCTAAGAAAACGTGTAACTTTTAACCCGTACCGCGCAAGAGGCTGAGTAGCCGCGGTTGCCAGAAATGCGAGAGTCCAACCGAATTTTCGAAAACTGACTGGATGTAAAATAAAAAATATTTTTTTTCTTATCAATTTGACATTGTATGTTCATATATTATATATATTATTCATTGTCTTGAATTGTTCTATGATATTTTCAATTGATTATATATCTAAGTACTCACCATTAATTTAAAAAAATTAAATACTCACAGAATCTCGTGATGCAATTATTATTCTTGAATTTTCTTGCGCCATCACGCACTTGTTGATAATAATATGCTATTTTTCACATTAAATTACTATCACACCACTTTCACAACAAGGGAGCACTATTTCCGCAACTTTTACACTAACTACTTGACACTAATAGGCAATATTCACTTCAAAAACTAAAACTTTATCGCGAACCATTTTTACGTTATGTTTCCGCCATGTCGGTTTGTCAAACACTGTCTAAACGGGGAAAACCCACTCACAAAGTATCACTCACAAAGTATAGGTCCCCCCTGACACGGTAAGGATGCATCGATTCTCTAGTGATTGAAGTAAGCTAGGGGCGAAAGAACTTACATTGTCTTTGGAACGTTCATTCGAGCGGGAATAAATTGACGAATAGCGGTAATTTCCTTACGCACCGCTCCGGTGCCTAACGCGCGTCGAGCACTTTTCGCTTACGCCGACATGCGGTGCGTAACACATACAAAGGGTTAAATATATTTTTATCTAACTTGTAATTTTTAACAAATCGAATACCTGTCCGATAGCCTATGGCCAGAAAATATCATGCGAAAACACTGACTGTCGATTGAAATCCCAAACAAAAGTATAGCATTTTTGAAATAACGCACTCGCTAACGCATGGAGTGGAACCAACCATTGGAATTTGAATTGTAGCAATAGGAAATCTTTCATTTTGCATGATATTATCGTGCGAAATCATACGAGCGATTCATAAATCGAGCCCCAGCCTTGAGGTATATAATCCCTGAGTACGATGTGTTTTTTTTTGCTGTGGAATTAGAAAGACTGACGCGCCATTTTATTTGCCGGCTACTGTACTTACTTTGTAGAATATTATAATTACAAATGATGACATAATTTAGCATAGTATGTAAGTTACCTATTATTTTAGAAATAGGTAGTGCAAGCGTTAAAATTTGTTAATGTCATTAATGTCAATTATTTAACATTGTTACTGTTGGCCAGCAAATTATATGTTATAATAATATTCAGTAAATAATTAGAAAGATCAGAAGCAACTTATTTGTTGAATTGTTAACCTGTTACTTATATGAATTAATATTGTATAAAATATATATATTTACAAATCAAGTGTGAGTTTGTAGTATACATTAATAAAGTAAGGTTTAAATTCAAATTATATTTAAGCGATTAAATATATCTACGTATGTTAACTCTGCAGAGCATCGAATTTCTATTTTTAAGGGAAACTCAATATTAAAGTACACGAATCATAAAAACATTTATTTAAGATCATTGTTTTATATGCATTTTAGTCTATATAAGTATAGCATTTATTTTTAATACCGCTCATTGACTTGCCTAATGCAATATATTGCATACATACTTTGGATAACGTGTCGATAAAAACAAAAGTGGTTTTTACAAATGTTGTATATTATTTTGCGGAGTTTTATCATTATTGGTTTACCTTGAAACATACCTCCGGATATGGTATACCTAACTATATGGTTATAACAGACGCGCAAGTAATTAATACCGAGATTAAATTATTTGTAAAATCATAGGCGTGTGGAATAACTGTGTGTGCTCACTTTGTATGCATTTTGATTGCCTTTACTAAAAAGAAACCAAGACTAATAAAATGTTTAAAGGTGCATTGCGAAGAAGTTGAGATGTGCAAAGTGCATAAATATATTTGTTACAAATGTATAACTTGTATTGTCAATTAAATTGACAGATATATTGTGTAAAACATTGGATAGATGGAAATCGTGGAAAGCTGTTGAGATTGTACTGAGTCTGCTGTGTTTTCGTATCAGAGTTTTATTTATTTATGTAAACGATCAAATTATGTAATAATGAGAGATTTTCAGAAACTTTTCAGGTACTTACAAGACATGTCTTTATTTAGTTAGTCGAGTTGGCGCAGTGGTGACCTGCGAGAAACTATCCTTTGACATTGCGACACTTCGCAATGTCAAAGGATAGTTTCTCGCAGGTACCGATATAAAAAAATTGCTTGAACGTAAATAACGTTGCATTTGCTCCCTCCCTCCTGGCTACGCCCTTGGCTGGAACTATTCCTTATTAGGGTTCCGGAACCAAAGGGTTAAAACGGGACTCTATTACTAAGCCTACTATGTCTGTCTGTCTGTCTGTCCATCCGTTCTACCTTTAAACGGCTGTATCTTTCGAACTGTAACAGTCGCACTTGGCCTGTTTATTTAATCATCTCACGAAAAAGCTCTCATTATTTTTCTTAATCATTTGATTGTTTACCTTTTGTTTGTTTTATGTGTAAAGTGACTACAAACGTTGGGTAAAGGGGCATAAACCTTTTAAATAATTTGTTATATTTAAAACGTTTATGGCCGGTTATTAACCTAATTGTTTTGAGTCCCTATTCCTTCACCCTGTGCCTTTTTTTGTTACCATTACAGTACCTAAATAAGATATAATATTACATATGAGAGCGATGGTAGCCGAGCGGTAGCATGTGCGCTTTACATTTTGACTGCACCCGGTTCGATCCTCGGCCCTTCACCCATGACTTATTTAGTAATTATTAGTTTAGTACCTACTAGTTAAATAAATTATGTAGTTTCGATGCCATCGCTCAAAACGGTGAAGGAAAATATCTTGACGAAACCGGTATGTCCAAGAACCTCAAAAGTTCAAAGACATAACAACATTCACCAACATGCACTGGGCCAGCATGGTGGATTAGGGCCCATCCTCTCTCTGTGAGAAGGCCTATATCCCAGCAGTTGGTACATGATAGGCAATGATGGTGATGATAATAGAACCTAAATAAAGTAAGTACTTAGTAACTTTCAAAATACATAGAAACGTGTTGTATAAACTATTGTATGATAATAGTTACTTATCCACTAAAATAACTGATTTATGTAAGTTATAAAATATATCATTATTTTATAAGTTTTAAATGAATTGATTAAAAATGAAACAATAATAAAAAATGTTAAAGAAATATTTTATCTTTTATTTATAAATCTTAGGTTTATGATATACCTAGCTTTTTACAATGTTATTGCATATGAGCAATTAAATGCTTGGACTGATTAAATAACCCAACTACATCTAACACCACTGAATAAGTGAATATATCAAATGTTAAAGTTAAAAAGAGCTTTGCATATAAGTAATTTTTCATCCCCCCACCTCGGAAAGAGTAGTTTTGCTCTTCGATATCTGAGTGCAAAAGCCGTTTTTATCCGCTAGAGGATAAAGTAAAATTGTATTTAGACATCGTGTGCACTAAGTTTGTGAATTCAAAACATCATTAAACCTATTTACTTCTACATCCATGGTGCCGAATTTATCATACAACCTTTTTTAATTTGTTAAAAACTCAGACCCTGAACCTTCTTGGTGTACTTTATTTTAATTTGCTTTGCGCGCGCCATTTTTTTTCACGTCATATTGCTAAAACATTAGTTTAAAAACAAGTGAATAACCTAAAATTAGTGATTTTAGCGACGGGGGAGTTTATTTGACGCCAACAGAATTGAATTGACTGAAACTGTTAATAATGCACAAATGTTTTTTTTTTCATTTAGTCATTTCCTCGCTGAGGTGGGATGAAAAGTTACGTGTTGCACTCGAGTGCAAAGATTTTTTACCTCGTGCTCTTGGAATCAATCGCTACGCTCGTGATTTAATTTTATTAGCGAGGGATTCAAAATTGAGCACGCGGTTAAAAAGCAACTTTGCACTCTTGTATAACAAATAACTATTGCGCTTGTAATTACCTACTTCCCAGGTTTCAACTAATAAAAGTAGCTTTTTCTAGTGTAGGCGATTTAATTATACTATTACCATACAATTATTTCTTATGTTGTAATTGTCAAGTCACTTCTTTATGTTGTAATTGGTTTTTCGTCTTTATTGTGATGTACTTGTAATTTTCGAAAATAAATTATTTCAAATTATTTCATTTCATTTCATGCATCAGAAATTACTTACATAAAAAAAGAACATGTACATTGAAATTAATAAAAATATATTGTAATAAAAGAGCTGATAATCTTGAAACAGCTGAAAATTAAAAAAAAAAAAAAAAATAATAACATATCCCTCAAACATTAAACGCTACTTAGGCATTCAGGTAAACAACAAGCAGCAAAGTTATGCTCTCCTCGTGAATTTCCTTCGTAAGTACTGTGCGATTCTTCCTCGTAAATTTGCGAAGCCTATCCTCCGGGCGGGCAGCCTGGAGTCCGAGGTGCGAGTAGTGGGCACCTGGGCGCTTCCAAAGGAATATACCCTCATTTCGATCTCCTCTGCTGACGGAGAATCCGTCTTTTGAGTAGCCCAACGTAAGGGCTTAGATAACCTGCAATTAAAGTGTACCTAGATTAAAATAAGTTGGTAATTACCTATTCTATATTGTTTTTTAGGGTTCCGTACCCAAAGGGTAAAAACGGGACCCTATTACTGAGCCTACGCTGTCTGTCTCGGCTGTATCTATCGAACCGTAATAGACAGCCAGTTGACATTTTCACAGAATATGTAATGTTACGGCGGATTAACAAAAAAATTGCAATAACTAAAGGGGGGGGGGGGGGGGGGTGTCCACATACAACAAACTAATTTTTTTAAATGTATTTTTATGTATGTTATTTGTTTTTTTTTATGTATTAGCTCTAATGTAAAAACGGTAATACCTACGTACAAGCGTCAAACTTTGCATGATTATAATACCTACACAATCTAAAGTAGGTATAACAACAAATAATAAATAATGGCCAAGTGTGAATCGGTGTCAAATTTTAATTCATAACCTAGTTATAGCTGGTAATTCCTAACCTGGAGGACCTTTACCATTTCACCGGATCGAAATGCCACATCTTACTAATTTTGAAGTCGGTTTTTAAATTTGATAATTATTGTATTTTGTAGTGATACGGAACCCTTAGTGCGCGAGCCTGACTCGCACTTAGCCGGTTTATTTTATAAATAGATATATACCTACCTATTTGTGGGAATGTAGGAAACTGCCTGATGCGGTAAAGATAATGCACACTCGGTAACACTTTTACTTCAATCGTAACGAGAAGAATTTAAAATAAACTTTTACTCTGAGTAATAGTCCATATCCTCCATGACATCGGGAAGTTCTCTCTCATCCACATTGGGCAGCACCAAGCACAGTCCAACTAGTGTCATAGTGGCCCCCGTCACCACTACTAGGAACGTGATCTCATTCATCGGTTGGAAGAGGAACATAATGTAGCTGATAGTGGAACCGAGCTGGCCGCTGGCGTGACAGCAACCGTACACGATCCCTCTGATGTTCGTGGCGAAAAGACGCGGCGTTATGTTCAGGATCAAAGCATGGACTATGATCCCGGCTGAGAGAGCTATCGACGATGCTACGATGTGAACTGTACCCTAGAATTAAAATAATCGTATTTAGGTAGGTAGAGGCACCACCCAGCTTCAAAATCCGTGTAAAAATATTATTTTGTTCTTTGTAGTGGCATATTAACTTGAATGTTTGTGTTTTGTGGTTTTTTGGAGTCGGGTTTTTTTAAAGATAATTAATTCACATATTAAAATGGAAAGAGACGATAATTTTAGTTCTGTCAGAATGGTTTAGTTTAGTGAGTAGATTTGTACTATTAAGTATTCTGTGGTGGTGTAACAAAAAATTATCTACGCTGTAGGTATCTATGCTACGCAGCAGCTACGATGCTACGCCGTAGGTTATGGGGTGACAAACAAAAATAGAGATGTAGAGCACTTCAACCTCTTTAAAAACTAACCCTCGTGTATAATCGCTCGATAAGCTAATCTATCAAAACAAAAAAAACTTACTTTCACGCGTAAGTCGTCTCGTCAGCTCAAGTTGACAGACTATTATAAAGCAAAGAATTAGTTTTTTGAGCGTTTATGCTTATGAGGGTAAAACTTCGTGCTCCATCGTAGACCGCATCGTCGATTTACATCAGGCAAGTTGGCGGTCAAAAGCAAGCAAATTCAAAGTATAATAAGGCCCCTGGGATCTTACGGCTACCTGTTTTAAGAGATTCTGTTTAGATGATTGCGAAAAGTTGAGCGACAGCAAACCGTTCCTCGGATCATTAAGGTTCACGTTCGCGTGATTTTTCGCACTGCACTATTTCAGCGCTGTTTCAAACCCGCGTTAAGAGGTAACCGTAAGGTTTAAACAAACTTACTTTTCGAACGTATACAACGCTGATGGTAGTAGCGCCTGTTAAAACAATGTGTACCATAAGTAGATGTCTTAATGTCAATTTCTTAGATGCTAGTATCGTCAGGCAACCGAGGCCCCCGACGAAGCAAAATATTTTTAGGAGAAGACCACCGCTTCCTTTTACGCTGTAAGATTCCACGTATAGAGAACTCCATAGAAAATAGTAAACAGCCCACAACAAGGACGTCACTAAGAATATAAAACGGGTATTAGGAGTCGTTAAGACTCCTACGCAAGTGGTCGGCTCGTCTAAACTGTAGTACGCCTGAAAGGAATTGTATGAATTAACGCAGTTTGCTCAATTGTCTTTATTCGTTAAATTTATGGGCTTGCAGACGTACCTACTCTATGGTTCACAGGTCTTATCTTGAATTCTCTGCAAAGTGGTATTCCGTTCATTTTCGCGGCCCTCTTTAAAGTAATTTCTGCTATTTCAATTCTTCTATTGTGCAATAACCATTGGGGAGATTCGGGACACCACCTAAAAAAAAGAGTTTTTTTTGCGCCATTCAAAACTGTAAATGCAATTTCACTGTTAGTAACCAAGCTAGACTATTATTGTGTGTTTTTTGTGTTCATTAAGTTATTAGACTGGATTTAGACTAATAACACAGTAGTAAAGAAAATTAGCTTTTTCAAAAAAAAAAAAAAACACTCAACCTTAGAATAACTACACAAAGAAACCAAGTACATTCGCAAAGCTAATTTGTAGCTTACGTTTTGAGAAGGCGTTGTTTGGAAACCTACCTACCTACCTAATCTTTGAGTAGTTATTCTAAGGTTCATTAAGTTGTTAGACTGGATTTAGACTAATAACACAGTAGTGAAGAAAATTTGCTTTTTAAAAAAAAATCACAACGAAATATAAGGAAAAACTTTTTTTTTTTCACGATTACAGGTTGATCCCTTAATATTAATATCTTGCTTATAATGATGAGTTAGGTACTTACAATGAGTTCTTTCCGGCTTAGCATACTCTTTCCAAGTAACCGTAGGTATATCGGCGGGACATTGTGGGCCAAACATCCATAAAAAATATATTGACTCCTCAGGAAAAGCTATTAAGTAAGTACCTATATACCTATGCGATTTATATTGGTGTTCATTAAATGAAATTAAATATTATAGCGTACCTACCCACTAGAGGCTCGATCTCTAGACGACAGAATATTTGAGGATATTGTTATCATTAGAAAAAACTTTTAAATACCCGGACCAAGCAGAAATCGCGGGATAAAAACAGCTAGACTAAAACGGCTAGACCGATTTTGACGGGACTTTTACTGACAGATCGCTGATGATATAAGGACTAATCCACGCGGGTGAAACCATGGGACGCTAGTAATTTGTATAGGAGATTATTACCTCAAAAGTACTAGACAAAAGAGTCCAAACAAGCAAGAGACGAAAGCATAGGTTTCCATATTTGGAGCGGTATTCGCTAAGGGCACTGTGCACACAGTGGCGAGCAATCGAGGAGTCATCACGATGGTGTTCAGCACGGAGCGCCATCGGTTGCTTGCTATCTCACAGACTGGGATCGGAAATAAGAAAAAACAAGGATGATGTCAGAATTATGAATAAAAATGATCTAATGTATGCATACTAATGCGATGAAGCACCTATCACTCGCAGAAATACATTACGTGCACTATAATAATGTGATATGAATTATTTATATTTATGTCAATCTCAGATCTGATAAACAAGGGAGATATGGCAAGGTGGCGTGGTGGGTGGGAATAAGGCCTAAATCATTGATGCCTTTAGTAGAACTCACTCTGCAGAAGACCTTGCCGCCCTTTTTTGCATGTGGACTATTAGTGAGATCATTGCTGTCAGTGCAAGTTTCTGTGTGCGTGATAACAAAGTTATGAAACACGGACACATTTGAATATGAACGATAAGTGCACTAAGGCATATCTTCTTTATTTGTCTGATCTGAGATGTCGGCTTATGAATAGGCCTGGCATACATAGCCCATCTATATTCAAAACAATACTGTCGTGGAATTAAACTGCAAGATAAAGATCTCCCCCGACTTTTCCAATGTTGGATGGCTGCTGTCACCAGCCAGCTCTTATCAAGTTCATCCTGGCATGTCTTACGCTGCGACCATAAGGTAGGACTCTATTTAGGTAGACGATCCTGACCAAAAGCTCTTCCGGTATGCTAAACTGATGTCCACTTAAGTTTGGTGGCTTTAAAACCAATACTATAGGTAGTTATTAATATTTAAGAAAGCGTGTCTCGAATAATTCAAAATACTGATTTGTCGTACTAACTTAGTAATAAACCCATATACAGACTGGCACTCGCGCATAATGACTTCAAAAAGACGAACAGTCGGAACCAGCCTTGAGAATCGCAAAATGTCAGCACGAGCTCCAAGCACAATGACGTAGAGATTCCTATCAAAACAGAAGTTTTTCGTCCAAAACTGGAAAGAGACAAGTAATGGAACTAGTAATTGATAAAAAAGCGGCCAAGTGCGAGTCGGGCTCGCGCACTGAAGGTTCCGTACCACCAAATAAATTGATAACTACTAAAGTACAAAAAGTAGTGCAAAAAAAATTACACCCAGGCGGTAACCCATCCAAATACCGACCGAGTACGAAGTTGCTTAACTTCGGCGATCGTACGAGAACCGGTGGCGAGCAGTAACTGGTCTCGCACTTGGCCAGTACCTATTTATTATATTATGTTGTTTTACTTTAGAGTGTGTATACCTCAGAATACAGAGTATACTATAATCATGCCAAGTGTGACGTTTGTACGTATTACCGTTTTTACATTAGAGCAAATACAAAACAACGTAAAAAATAAAAACGTTTGTTGTATCGAGTTGTATTATATTGTTATAATTTTTTTTTTACTTTTAGACTATTATTATTTCTTAGTTATTCCGCCGTAACATTACATATTCTGTAAAAATTGTAACTGGCTATTTTAGACTGACTGACAGACAGACAGACAGCGTAGGGTTAGTAATAGGGTCCCGTTTACACCCTTTGGGTAAGGAACCCTAAAAACGATTAGGTAAGTACATATTTTAGTCAGTCACGATAGTCACGCAGTATAGAATATGGTAGCTGTTTGTGTAGGTATGAAAAGGTTTAAATTTTTAATTACCTGTCAGAAACTGAACCAAATATAACGCACCCAAATACGAGGCCAATGCGGCACACGATCGTTGTCGAAAGCAACTTCAACTTGTGGTCGCAGAACAACAGCCACTGTAAAATAATATTTGCATCATTGGGAACAATAAAAACGAATTAGGTAAGTATAGGTAGGTACCTATCTTTATTTCTATGGCAACATTTACTAAAAATTTATAGTTATTAACATTTTCATAATTAGATAATTATATTATAAGCTTTATTCCCCACTTATAAAAGGCAATGGCAAAGTCTAAAATATGCGCTAGCCTTTACCGTGGAAACGGTGTATTTTAATATGCCTGCATGATGAAATATCTGCCCACAGTTTCCTATAAGTTAGGTGCCTAAAGCGTGTTTCAGACTAAAATAACTGGCTAAGGGCGTGTCGAGACTCGAAACACGCATTCCATTTTTCGTAGCCAAAGTCATGTAATTGTGGTCACAATCATCATAGTTCAGAAATTGGTGGTCACAGAAAAATTCGAAAGAACGTAGCTCTGTGGACAAAATTCCAGAGGTGCATCCCGCATTCTTTAGTCTTCCAGTGAACATGGTGCATGTAACAATTCCACAACCTTACCATTGTACGTAAATATCCCGTAAATTTAGTTTAGTGCAAATTGTTTTGTTAACTAGTGAAATCTTCACAAGACACCCGGCTGCGCTGTAGTTACTTACTAACCCCCTTCCCCAGTGACCTGCCTTGGTGCTTGGAAGGCCACGAGATTTCTCCTTCAGTCCTCCCAGGGCAGCTACATGATGAAACGCCTCCACCTTAGACAACGTGGGCCACTCCAGGTTATCGTTCTCCCCGGGCCCGTTTGGGTGGATGGTGAAAGCCCCACTTTCATCCAACCCCCCGGCCTAGAGTTATATTTTAGTAAATGCTCTTACGAGTACTGTAGGCAGAGTATACCGATGCCGTATTCTGTTGCCTCGGCATCAGACGACATATATAGTATGAAAGTAGCTTGACGCTTCACACCTAAGGAGTATAGGTAAAAAAAGAGTAGAGTGTAGGTAAGAGTTATCTGCATTTACTTGTATCAAAGGTATTATAATTTTAAATTATCTGTGTACCTAACTTACCGATTTTTTCAGCCAAAAAAGCCACACCAGTTTAACATGCCACTTATTGCACTTGATGTCTTGCTCGGTTCCATTAGCTTGTAGATTTAAGGAGCATAAGCTGGAGTTGAGAACAGCCACTCCCAGTGGGGGGACACACGTCACACTAACTGGATTCAGCATAAATATATCTTCATACTGATTGAACAAGGCAGGCGCCATCAAGACCATGGATATGAATGTCACCAGCCATTGCCAGGTTCCTATCTTTCCTACCACATCCGTTGTCACGTCTTCGTAAATTGTTCCAATTCTGTAACAAAGTCACAATACTCAGCTTCTGGGCCTTCTCCATGAAATAACCAACTCCAGTTCAATGGACTCACTGTTGGTTGTTGGTTGCCACAACAAAATGATCAATGGTTTGATTATGGCTGTTAACGTGTAAGATGATAAAGCATTTTTACGAAGCTTTAATCACAACGCAATTTTGGCGAATGATAACAGAATTTTCAGTGCGTTGTGTGGCCAAGTTAAGTAGCAAATGAGAAAACAAAACAATCGACGGGAGACTGATGATGGCGCGCCCAACCAACTTTACAGATCAGTTGGTCACTGTAGTTACAGCAACGTCTGCTCGTACTTCTATCTAGTATTAAATAAGAGCTTATATTATAGAGTAAATACTTATGTGATCAATTTATATTCTGGGTACCTTTCACTATAATCAAACCTTTCTTTAAACAAGCTACTTACATGGACATAGTCACAAAAATAGCTGTATTTACATTTTATTACTATTCAATGGGCTTAGCCACATAGATTGGTAACGCTACTGGATTTACAACATCAAGTTTCGCTTGATAATGGCGACCTTGACAAACCCTAATAAGTAATAGCTAAGTTAATAAAATATTCGTCAGTTGTTACTGGGTCAAAACCATTGTTACTTATCTTGTATCTTTATGCTACGTAAATCACAGGATGTTGAGTCAATAAATAAAGAGTGAGGTAATGCTAGTAACTATAAACATAGCCATATAATATATATTATGTTTATGTACGTTTACTGTGTAATCTCAGATATACATAGGTATATGTACTTAATATCCAAGATCGGTAGAATACGGGGAGATCATGACGGAAAAAAAAGAGTGTGACAGAGTAGAAGCCTATGGCATAGTTCAGTTTTTTAATTCTTTGTCATGTTATGAAATAAACCGGCCAAGCGCGAGTCGGGCTCGCGCACTGAGGGTACCACCACTAAATTCAATAACGAAATTAATTACCAGTTATATAAATTGGTATTGATCAGAAGCTTGTAACCGACTCGCACTTGGCCATTATTTATATTCGTTGTTTTATTTCTCAGTTAATCTGCTGTAACATTACATATTCTGTGAAAATTTCAAATGGTTATCTATTACGGTTCGAAAGATACAACCGTTTAAAGGTAGGTAGGACAGTCAGACAGACAGACATCGTAGGCTTAGTAATAAGGTCTCGTTTTTACCCATTGGGTACGCCTAAAAATCACCATAAGTCTATCCTCCATAAAACTGAGGATTATGGAAATAAAACAACCTGCAAACTACACCGTAGGCTTCTGCACTATGTACCGACTTGCCACACCCTTATTTTTCATTTAAATTAGTTTGATTTTAAATTTGTTTTGTTTTTGTTAGAAAAACGACTTGATCTAGTTTTCTTAGCTGTGAAATTTAGCTGCTTACAATGTTATTGCAGCTGTCAAAACAAAAGAATGGAAATAGCGTAATCTACAAACCTTGTTAACTGATGGTGCTACTCCCGGTATCGGATTTCTTGGGTAGGTCCGTCCTTATCTCACTTTTTCATCTCTCGAGCATTATTTTGCATTTTACTCTCACTTAAATTAAAAACATAGGTCTTTTTTATCTCATTAAAAATAATACTTTCATTTGGAGTAGATTTTTTGGATGATTTTTCCTTGTGCCCTAAGAAAGAGTCATCACTCTCGTTGCAGATCATGTTGTATGTCTCTGTGATCTTCTTTGACGCCAATACGTTAGATTTAGGTGGCATTTGTCCACGTTCACATTCAAGAAAATCTGTTCAGCCGTTTGAAGATTATTAGCTACTTTTTCGATTTTTATCGGGTTTAAAAAAACTAATTTATAGTCGTATAAGTATAGATTTAGGTTCCTACGTCTGCAAGGTTCAATATTATGTAAAGTAAAGTTTAACATCAGTTTGAATAAGTATTTCAAGCTCATTTACACAAAAAAAAAAAAAAAGTAGGTACATACCAATGTACGAACTGAGAATTTCTTCCTATCTGAATACATTTCTATCGTTTTATGTAAACGATTGAAAAATATCCGATCCCTGTGAGGATTACATTACAATAGAGCTTACTTAATATAACGTGCGTTGTATTACAGGTGCTGTTGCTTATTGCTATATAAAGATGTAGATGGCGAATTCCCTAGCAGCATTAGAGAAAATGTTAACCTTGTCTAGGAATATCTGATATATCCTTAATTGAAATATGGAGGTACGTAACCAGGTGTTAAACTTAAACACTATTTTGATTCACATAAGTAGCACCTAATAAGTATACAGTTTCTATATTTAGTGTTAGCTTGTAGTTTGTTTAGTTAATAAAGGCACTAGAACTTAAACGAGGACGAGGTGCTCTATTTAGGTAGACCTAGACCCGTTGTCCTAGACCTTAAACGGTTTATGGGCAATCCAACGGATTTTTTTTTTAATAGGCTAAGTACTTAGTTGGGGTTTTAGTGATAGCTTGTAATTTTTTCTATGTATAAGTACATATAGATATTGGTATGATCATACTTGGACAAGACAAAAATTATGTCCAATGTCCATGTTGAACCCGTGCCGGTTGTTGACCATTACACCTATCTTGGACAGATCGTTCAGTTAGGTAAGTCCAACTTAGGCAAATAGGTCGCCCGAAGAATCCAACTCGGATGGGGCAGCGTTCGGGAAATTGCGTGACATCTTCTCGTCCAAGATACCACAGTGCCTCAAGACAAGGGTCTTTGACGAGTGTGTGTTGCCAGTGATGACATATGGTGCTGAGACGTGGTCCTTAACTACTGGCCTTTTGGAAAAACTCAGAGTCACACAGCGGGCAATGGAGAGAGCTATGCTCAGTTTCTTTGCGCGATAGAATCCGGAACGGAGATATTCGCCAAAGAACCAGAGTCACCGACATAGCTGTTAAAATCTGCAAGTTGAAGTGGCAAAATGGGCAGGCCACATCGCTCGAAGAACCGATAACCGATGGGTAAGAAAGGTTCTGGAGTGGAGACCACGAACCGGAAGACGCAGCGCAGGCAGGCCTACCATTAGATGGACCGACGACATTGTGAGAGTCGCGGGCATCCAGTGGATGCAAAAGGCAGGCTGTCATTCAGTGTGGAGGTTAAAGGGGGAGGCCTATGTTCAGCAGTGGACGGCTTCTGGCTGATGATGATGATGATGATGATATCATACTTAATATGTAGAACAAAATTATACCATCTAATTAGTCATCATCATCATCAGCCAGAAGACGTCAACTGCTGAACATAGGCCTCCCCCTTTAACCTCCACTCTAAACGAAAGCCTGCCATCTGCATGTAATTAGTGTTTTTATTTTATTTTATTGAACTCAACAAGCAGGTGGTAAACACGTGACGACAATATGATAACCTCAAAGTTTCAAAAGTAGGTAACCTTGTAAAACATGTTTCCAGTTATTCAGAGTCCTAAATATGGAATATTAAATTAGCTAATAATTCTTTGTATTCAAAATATTATTATACCGTTTTCCACAATATCGTAATGAGGAGATCGAACCCGTTTCGCTGTCATAATTACCTATTATAAAACAATAACAATATTATCTATAGTGTAGCTGTGTAGTATGTATGTCCTATTGTCTTTATTCACTATAAAGTTATCTGTTAATCCTGAATGAAGGCTCATATTATGTATGGACGGAATTAGCTATTGTATCATTTCGAACGCAGTCATTTGTTTGTTCATTCATAAATATTTGCACCAAATGAATGTAGTTACCATGATGACTTATAGCTGTGACTATGAATACGTTATATTATTATAGAATTATGTATGCAGCCATAACTTGGAACATACACTAACAATTAACTATCCTACTATCTTTCCCTACCCACCAACCAAATATTTCATACTATACTACGATATTATATCGTTGCCACCAACATTGTAGTAAACGTAACATATGGTAGGTACCTATACCTATTCAATCTAAATATTTATTTCCCTAGACTGGATGAACCTACTATTCTAATTATGAATGAACTTGACAAGGCTGACAACATGCCACAGTTGTAAACTTCCCACACATCTTCCCACCAGTTTTATCTATCGTTTGAAATAGGAATCAGTAAATATACGCTGGCTAATGACTTGGTTAACAAAATGTGAGAATGCAATCAAACAAAAGCTCTGAAAATATATGTACGAATATCTAAGTTAGTTTATATCGTGAGGTGATCTACCATTTATCAGTGTCAATGACGCGGACGTCGTTGGCTAGGCAGTAGCAAAGCACGCCACGACGAGCACCGGTCGAGAGGTACAGCAACGGAGATAAGAGGTTAGGTTTTTCGCGCGAGTGCGGTAACCGAGACCTATCCTCGGTGGGCGCCACGACACGGCGTGTATCGCCAATCGCCATCCATTCGCTCGTCCGCCGGCACGCACGCCTGGCGCCTGCCATACACGCCGCTCTGTCGCGCGACTCGCTCCATCCAACTATCAATGGTGTTTGTGACCTTTACAGAACGTCGGCAACAGGAACACTAGCAGGAAAGACACCACTCCCAACATGGACAAGGATCACGCGTTGGAGGAGATGATGGGGAAGCTCGGTGAGTAAAGTTTCAAAATTCAAAACATATGGTTCGCCGTAACTTATCGACCTTAGCGGTGCTTTTACATTTACACGTTCTTTTTGTTCTGTCTGGCGAGTACGAGTACTTATAGCATATTGGCCTTATTTTGGCGGCGACCGGTCTTGTCGAGATATGTGATCGGTGTCGTAAACCTTGCTTATTAAAAGAAAGATTAAGTTTGAGACGTAAGCTCGCTTTCCTTTCTAATTGATCACATCCTCAATCACAACATTATTGGTAACGGGAAAACGAAGTGCTAACCAGATAATTTTACGCAATCAAGTAAAGTGCGGCTTAATGTAGACTAAATTAATATTAACTCGCGTGTAGGATGGCAAATGTCAACTGGCGATAAGAAACGTTACGAACAGAGAGCACAGGTACCTACAATGATGTAATAAATTTAAGTTTATGCTATTTCGATTAATAAATTAAGGTACTCTGAGAGCTGCAATAACATTGTAAAAAACTGAATAAAAATATTTTCTCATAATGGTTCACTAAATCGGGTACCTGATACATTCATACGTTCAAAACCCTAGCGAAAATGTCATTGTTTTCATTCATATTTTTACTATAATTTCATTTGTCAGAGCAATTAAATACTTAAACCGAATTTTGATAGTGTTTTCTCGTTATTGATTAGACATATTTTACTTCACACTTACAGGACACATGATGTCCAAAAACAATATGGAAGCTATATCTCGTTGTTTTCACACGAAATTTTAGAAGAATTTTAGAGAAGGTAATATGCGTTTGGGATAAAAGGTTGTATGTGTGTATGTTGTCTTTTTTTCTTCTATATAAGTGCTGGCCCGATTTGAATGCATTTTTATTTGAAATTAGCTTTCATTGTGTCCTTAGTCCTTACTTATGTTTGATCAAAATGAGTCCTGCAATTTTATAAATTCAAAAGTTATAAACTGTTTTCCAAATTGGTCGTCGATTTTTGTAAACTTTTCATTTATACTTGTTTAGCAAATATTTTTTTGACCCAGCAACCAGACGCTGAAAGGTACTTACTATATTTTCCTAACTTACAGATTGGCAATAAGGATATAATAACAGGAATAGATAATATAATGATATCCATTGATACATTATAATGATCAAGTACACGATTCTCCATTAAAATAGTAATTATTATATACTATACATACGTACTAAAAATCTCAACATTATTACCCGTGAGCTTTAAATATGTTTTGGTTGTAAACGATCAAATAAGTACAAGTACGTATTTACGCATTTAGGTCGATGTCGTTTGGCAGAGCAAATGTCTCGGTCTGTTTTGTTTAAACATAATTATGTATTTGTCGACTATGTTAAATTATTCTTCGATGCTACATTAAGTCTTACCGAAAGATATATATTATGACATCAAGGCCAACTACTTTACTGGCGCAAAAAACTAAATATCCAAATATTTTTTTGGTAGGTACACATTTAGTTAATATTGGAAATATAGCACCAGAAGATATATCTATTATAGGTTTAAATGTAATGTATATTGCTGTTAGATCATTTATATACCTACTGCTAAAAGACTTGAAGGGCAAAGGAAGCCAGTGAAGTAGAAACACTGACGACAACCTTTAATTTCAGGGTGACAAAATCAATTAATCATGTACATTGGCCATCCATTATAATAACAAGTAAAACGTTTTATAAGCTAAATATAGGTCAACAACAGGTAATCAGGTAACCTACTAATAGTTGTCGTAGAATAATTGGTAGTAGGTAAGACAAGGTCCAGTAGGGAAATACGCAGAACTTTGAAAACATTAGGTAAGTACAAGTATAATAATTATATTTGGAAGTTCTGCGTATACTTATATGTATTATTTGTTAGTACTATAGTTTTTATGATTGGTAGTAGGAAATGTTTCGAGCACAAACAGGTTGCCAGGTCTTCTTTATATTATTATAAGAATATAACGATATAGGAAATACAACAATATTATTATATTGTTATAAATATTGTAATGCAGCACAGAATGCAGCAGGGAATATCAGTTTATTGAAATTTCTCGCAGGCTGCGTGTGTTTAACGGTTTACGGTACCTAGTCACCTACACTACTATTAATTTCTACTATGACTATTATGATGGAATCGTGGTAAAAATGTGACTTTAAAATAAGTGTCAAACTACCATCTACCCAACTATGCTATTTTTTGTATGTTAGTCATAAATTTATAAACTGTAGTTTGTAGACTGATTGCTTGTTAGGGTTCCGTACCCAAAGGGTAAAAACGGAGCCCTATTACTAAGCCTACGATGTCTGACTGTCTGTTTGTCCTACCTATTGACGGCTATATATCTTTCGAACCGTAGTAGATATACAGTTGAAATTTTCTCAGAATATGTAACGTAACGGCGGATTAAATAACAAATAATAAAATTAAAATAAAGTAAAAACGAAAGGGGGTCCCCACCCTATACAACAAACGTATTTATTAAACGTATTTACAGCACATTTGCTCAAAAAGTGCACTTACAAAGCCTGTATACATCGTTCGAAAGTTAAACATTACGGATCATACAACGGAGCGTGCGGAAATGAATTTGTCCGCACGCTCAGATGTATAACACCGTGCGTGTGATTTACGGTATTTTTTTAATTTCCATCATAATTACATAAGAATTCCACAAAAGAGTTTCATATTACGAGAATAAATAAACTGAATGATCAAACCTCCTTGGAAGCGCTTTTGCTCAATACGTTTGTCTCAGTTTAATACTAAAGAGAAAATGAGACGAAAGATGTAGTTCTAATTTTCACCACGTGATAGTGGCGCTATTTGCATGTTCGCGCCATTTTCTTATTATATTATAGAAACCATTGTTGTGACTGATATTAAGTTATAAACAAAAATTGTTTCATTTGTAGCCTTTTTTTTCTCGCAAATGTGTTGTAAAACGTTGTATGGCACACGTGCGGATTGGTTATTACAAACTCGTGACTATGGTAAGCCCTCGACTTCGTCTCGGGCTTACATTCGTCTACTCGTTTCTAATAACCAACTTTCCGCACTTGTATCATAAATAACTATTTTGTATTAGCTTTAATGTAAAAACGATAATACGTACAAGCATCAAACTTGGCACGATACAATCGTCACACTCTAAAGTATAACAACAAATAATAAATAATAGCCAAGTGCGAGTCGGTGACAAATTTCTGTTCATTATACCAAGTTATTATACTCGAGGGCCTGTAGCAAACTGCGTAGCAAATTACTCCGATAATTAAATTAAATTTAAAATTTACAATCGTATTAATGGTTTTATTAAACTTTCAAATTACATAAACGTACTACAAAAATGACAATTTTATCTGTCTTATTGGTACGGACATAATATTATGCAACGATTGGGTTTATTCCCATCACCTTATTTAGAGTCGGCATGTGAATTACCTACTTCGAGCGCCTCACTTCAAGTTTGCATGTTCAACCTACGACCCTGTGTTCATTGACAATTCATAAGTCACACTAATTACAAGGTTCTTGAAAACGCTTTGAGTTATTGGCGATTGTTTTTTTAGTCTATCACGAACTGCCTCACAAATTGATTGAATTCAACTTTACTGAATTGACCGATTAAGGAGTTAGCATATAATCTACAAGGTGGATGACAATGGTGGGCAGGACAGACGGTTTATGTTCTTGTTGAGATAATACTATACTTTTTCGTTCAATTTCAAGTTTAATATTCCCTAGTCCAATTAATAATCAATAATAATAACGTATGTGGGGTGACTTTCTGGCGAGCCGTCAGTGAATTGCGACACTGCATATACCCCGAGTCCAATAATGATTTTCGGATTACATTTACCTACTTAGCTTCATATCGACAACTGGATGTAGATTTTTTACTAAATTTAATATTAGTCTTGACTGATGACTTCCAAGATTTGTTTAAATAGTTAGTTGCAAGTGAACCTAATAAAAGCGTGTTCAAACGTAAGTAATGAAAAGAAGAGGCATAAAGTTGCCGTTATTTAGATAAAGGTTTATAATCGTACCAAATACGATATATTGTCAAATGTGTTTTTTTTTAAATAATAGGCTTGCACTTGACTGCCACCTCGCGTGATGTTAAGCGATGATGCGGTTCACGATGGATCATGTATGCTAAAAGAAACCGATTCATTTGTGACTTGGGACCCAGATTGATGTATATTGACTGATTGATTGGTTTAAATAGGAGGTATATACAGGGTTATAAGGAAAGGGTATGCTAAGCCGAAAGGGGTTCGTTAAACTTATCATTATGAACAACTTTTACTCTAAAGACCCTGAAATCACGAAAAAAATATCAGCTGTTCCAGGTTGTCTATGCAACAGCTGATTTTTATTCGCCATTTCAGGGTTGGTAGCATAGTTGTTCATAATGATGAGTAAAATTAACCCCTTTCGGCTTAGTATACCCTTTCCTTATAACCCGGTATTGTAAGTCAGTTGAAATAAAAACCTTTATAAATTTGTGAAACTTATAAAACAACTTTTATACCTACTCATATAAATATTAGACGAGTATTCATATAACTTTGTATTTAGTATAATATATTGAATCTACATGGACGACAGCTAATTAATAAGTTGGCATTTTAAGCCTTAAGTTGGCTCGCAATAACTTGCAAGCCAACTTAAGGCCGCGCTTGCCAGCCAAAGCTATCCCTGTGGCATATTTTCAACATTTTAAGACAAAAAAAAAACACTGAGCGAGGATTTAAAAAAATCGATTGAGCTTCATCTTTGATTTGATGCCGGCGTCTTGGTTTTATCATCGTAATAGCCACCACCACTTGAAAGTTGTTTACGAGAAGCTACAACTGGGGTTCTTCAAAAGGCTAGTTAATAGAGTCCTAAAGGGTCGGCAACGTATTTGTTTTTTTTATGAGTGACTTTTACTGTTGGCCTTTTGGCCTCTACAGCTTGACCGGACTAGTTAGCGAACGCAGAGTGCGTTCGGCATAACTTGGTGGTTAAGTTTATAGGCGACTAGCACAAGGGCACCTCGAAGGTACGAACCTCGGCTTGGGCCGTCGCCGGGAGTGGGAATCAGACTTGCCCAGGCACCCCAGAGGGGGTGTGCCCTGGAGCCCTAACGGTTTGTTGAACTGAATGATTATTTGGAGAGAATCTAACCGATCTTCTAACAGATCCTGTGGGTCTACGATCCTGCCGGCGGGATCGCTGTGTGTGTGTGTGCCTCTGGTAACCGACGCCTGTACCAAAAACTGAATATTTCCTATTGCTAGGAGCAGTCGGATCGGGCGAGCCCAGCGCCGCCGCGGTGACGACGGCGATGGGGTCGTCCGGGTCGCCCAAGATGTTTCTAGGGCGTCTACGGAGAGGAGGACAACGTATTTGTGATACAAGTGGTGTTACAAGTATCAATAGGCGATGGTGACTGCCGGCTACCATCAGGCAGCCCGTCTGCTGTTTGCCACCCATGATATTAAAAAATTAAGAATTTAATTGCGAATGGTATAAAGCAACTTTCGTGTAAATATATTATAGGATAGCGGAGAAGATTTTAAAAAGATCGAAAAAATGTTTTTCTTCGATCGATTCCATCCAAAATAAAACAAATTTACAATTACTTGAATACGTTTGCAATGATATTTTGATCAATCAATATCATGGGAAAACTCAGAGCTGCACAGCGGGCAATGGAGAGAGCTGGCTCGGAGTTTCTTAGCGCAATAGAATCAGAAACGAGGATATCGCCGAAGAACCACAGGCACCAACATAACTCAGATTTGCAAGTTGAATTTGTAATCGTTGATTGTTATTCATTCTTAACGTCAAATTGTTAGCATTTGTTGATTTCCTGTGAGATCAAAGATATTTTACTATATTTTCAACTGTTTTAATAAGAAAAATTACGAAAATCTCCAATTGCGGTACTAATGCAGGAATTCCGGTATTATTAAGGTCCAATACCGAACTCAGTACCGGTACTGGAAATAGTTCCGGTATTACATGTCTGAATATGTATGAAATGTTAGGTATATATTTTGATCTTTTATTTTGTAAACGCGCGGTGAATGTGACCATCATGTCCGGTGAGCGCGGCCTTAAAATAATATAGTTATTAATAGCAAAAGCGTAGGTAACATTTATTTTGGAGTTCTCACACTTCTCACGACTGCATTGTCGCAATAAATATCTACGCTCCAATTACTAATACTGTCTAGACAAACGCTTTCCTTATAGGGAAGGGAATCCATCAGTGCAGGTAGATCTGTTTCGAGGATGTAAGGTAAACCTTTTATTTATTGAACACAGTCAGACATTTTTGGCAAATTTTAACAACTTGGCAGAAAGCCATGTCTCGCTCTGCAGTATTGCAGAAATGACGACGTTGTAGTTTACGAATCACACGTCCTACATCCTACTACGGTAAACACATCCTATTGGCTTATCTATTAAAACATTCCCATCAATTAAATCCATGTACTTAGTTCATGTCATGCATTTATTTACTGTCAGACAGCTGTAAGACCAATATTAATAGGCGATGGTGACTGGTTACCATCAGGCAGCCCGTCTGCTGTTTGCCACCCATGATATTAAAAAAATTAAGAATTACATTGCGAATGGCATAAAGCAACTTTCGTGTTAATATATTATAGGATGGCGGAGAAGATTTAAAAAACTCGAAGAAATGTTTTTTTCATAATATATATATATATATATATATATATTGGGTACCTGCTACAGACTTCAGTGAGGTCCTTACATATGAAATTGGCGTTTTTTTTAAACGAAATTATTTAAATTAATCATTCAAAGTATTACGATTGTTATCTATATGCACTTTTGCCATTTTATCGGTAAGTAGTTCATTGATTCCTTTGCTGGAAAAATTGTGGGAGCGAGAATCAATAAACTCTGTGAAGGCAGTTTTGACAGCGGATATATAAAAGGAAATGTTTTTATTCAGGTTTTTACTATGTTATTGAATCTGTCAGAGCAAATTAATGCTTGTACCGAGTTTACGTATCAATTGTGATATCGAAAATACAATAATGACTAATGAGAAAAAACATTGTCCGCAAGAAAGAAAAAAAAGTACAAATAGCTGTCCAAAGAACCAGAGTCACCGACATAGCTATATTAAAATGTGCAAGTTGAAGTGGCAATGGGCAGGCCACATCGCTCGAAGAACCTATAACCAATGGAAAAGAAAGGTTCTTGAGTGGAGACCACGAACTGAAGATGCAGCGTGTGTGGGCCTCCCACTAGATGGACGGACGACATTGTGAGAGTCGCGGGCATCCAGTGGATGCAGATGGCAGGCTGTCGTTCAGTGTGCAGGTTAAAGGGGGAGGCCTATATTCAGCAGTGGACTACTTCTGGCTGATGATGATAATGGTGAAATAGCTGTCGGCCAATCATAAAATCAATTTTGCTTTTGCTTGCTTTCAAAAATACTTCGTGAACAAAACGCTAACAACTTAATAAGTTTGGCCAGTTTGTTTGTCCAGATTTGCATCCATAACAAATTTTATATGACCCTATTAGGCCCTTATTAAAAAAAATTGTCATGATGGTTTTTTACAGCTTTACCATACCGTTACTGTTAAAATTCTAAATTTGACAAAGTTAAACCGTTTTTACGAAATATATAAATAGCCGGACTCTTTTGTAGTCGCGGGAAGTTCCACACCGTTGCCAGTTACCCAACCGCCATGGAGTGTGCAAACATTACTGTAGGCTGACTGTAGTTAGGTATTCCAAATTGACGGGCAATGTTGTCTGTGAAATTACAGTGCATAAATCCGATAATCTCAGGATGACGAGCGGGCGGTATCAAACATAATTTAGAAAATCAGTTTTAATTTCTAGGTGGCAACTGGCACTGGAACTCTGGTGTGACGATAAATCTTAGGTGAGAATTCAGGTATATTAAAAAAACAGATGTATTCAGAAATAAGAACATAAAATGCCCTTATCCTTGACATACTTATGCCTTGCCATAATTTTAATAATTCCCTACTTTAATTGTTGTTTTCTTATTCGCAAGCGTACCGTGTTAGTCATTTTCATAATAACATTATCGAAGCAAAATCTACAGAATCGTTTTTGTACAATAGTTTTTTCGTAAAAATAATTTCGAGAAGTTTTGTCTTGTATCACACTTAGCAACGTAAAAAGAGTCATAATATATGACTTTGAAATGATCGACACAGTCAAATTCGGACAAAACAAGAATAATATGAAATAATATTTGCCTTCGTATCTTACATAACCAACACAGCAAACCAAGACGGCTATAATCGTGACTTCTTTGTATAACTACAATAAGTTATTTATTCTGCAAAATACGTATGTAAATTTGTAAGGCAAAGAAGTCTAATGATGACTGAATACGTCATCTGTGAACGTTTGGAGGTGTGTCGAACGAAGACGTAGTCGTCGCCGGGCCCACTTTGGTTACCTTCTATTTTATGATAAAAGGAAAATGAGTCAACAATACGTCGTCACAAAACTACTTACAAATACAAAGATAGTGCGTTTTTTTAACTTGCTTTGTTAAGTAGGAAGTAAGGAGGCAGCGGCGTGATGATTTTTCTTAAATTAAGTGATTTATAGTTTGTCCGGCATTTATCTATCCTACTTTTTTAACAGACCTAAAAAAGGGGGTTCTCATATCGGTTATATTTTTTTTTGTTTTTTTATGGATCTCTTTCATTTATAAACCGATTTGGTAAATTATTTTTATTTTGAATGGATATTCTTTCAGTCCCATAGAAAAATCAAGTTCTAGAAAAAATATATCATTTAAGTAAACGAAACTGCGTATTTACCCATTTAGAAGTCGGTTATTTTTAATTGATAATTATTATGAAAGACTGGACTGAATCTGACTGGATGCAAGCCGCTTCCAACCGGCCCTTTTGGAGATCGATGGGGGAGGCCTTTGTTCAGCAGTGGACGTCCTACGGCTGAAATCATGATGATGATGATGAAAGACTGCTCTACTCTGCATGTAAACTTACTTATATATCATTAGTTAATTCTATATATAGGTTTAAAGAACTTTATTACCACAAAGACAATTATTTGTCACTTAAGTGATAACATATTTATCTAAAATAATAGTGTTCGTCGTCGCATGCACTAAGAAATTGTAAAAAATCCATAAATACTTAAACGCTAAATAAATTTACTAAACATTTGTGTTCGTTCTATATCTTGGTGTTATTATCTATTCAAGTATGCATTTAAAAATATATATGTATGTATATCAGTCTCTGGCATCCATATTACAAGCTTTGCTTAGTTTGGGGTCAGATGACCGTGTGTGCTAAAATCTCCCGATTATTTATTAATTTTATTGTTATTATATTTGTAATACTTATCTTATTCGGATCAGTACGTTTATCAAACTCAAAAATCTAAATTATTTTTTAGATTTTTTATATCAGATTGTTTTATCAGAAATAGTCTTGTAATTTCACCATAATGTCGTCAGGTTGTGAAATAATAATCCAATCGGATCACGTAAAATTATTACGTAACTTGATTACATGGAGTTACAATAACTTTTTATCTCTACGCTTCGCGTGACTGCGTTCCGTTTCACTGGTCAGTGACTGGATGGTTCTCTACCTTCTACAGGGCTTCACGGAATAGTATTAATAAGCCGAATGAAAAAGGATGGAAGGATGAAGGGATTAATATTATAAACAAGTTTTATTACGATACTAACTCTGAAATCGCTAAAAATCATTCAGCATTCATAATGATGAGCCTGGGCGCATATAAAGGGAAAGCGGAAGCCAGAAAAAAAATCGTGGAATATTGGACTGATGGCATGGTTATAATCTGTGTCATAAAATATATAATTATGTGCACGCGCCGCTCGGTTGTCATAGCAACGGTGCTTTGTTCTTGGCTGTGAAAACGAACTAAGTATACTCTATAGCGAGAAAAGCGCTTAGTGTTCTGCCTTTTTTTGCGTGATTTTTGTACCCGCCCTTCTCGGGTTTCGTTATATAATGAGTATAACGAACTCCTTTCGGATTAGTACCCCCTTTCCGCGTATCCCTGTATACATACACGCTAACTAAAATACCTTCCTTTTACCCGTCGTCGGGTAATAAAACAGCTGTGTCCAACAATCATGTCACGCTTATCATGTTCCAGACTTGCTTTCTGGCATCCCTTTTACATTTTTGTGCCGTTTATATTTGAGCCGCATATTTTCTAGGCCTTGTTCTACATTGTCCATGTGCGTGGGTTCAGAGATGCGCAATAAAGGAGGAATAATAATTTGGGTGGATAAGATTATGATGTGATTGAATGATGTTTACACTAGATTAGATACGAGACAACGCTAATTAATACTGAATTACTTTACTCCAAAATGATCATCAACGCTGACAATTTGAAAGTAGATAGGTACTAGTAATTTTAAGTACAAGGTAAGTATATGAAATAATTAATCCAAGCAGTAGGGAGCACAGAATAAGAGAGAGAGAGTGACAGAGTGAGATGTATAATCAGGTGGGCTAATAAAACCTCAAAAACATTCTTATAATAATAACCTTACATTGAATTTTGTCTTGCTCTCTCATTAGCCGATAGAGCTAGACAAAGCTGAATGTAAGGTGATGGTGATGTTTATGAGGTCGTGGTAGCCCCGCAGAGCGTACCTATCTTGCAATATGCCCTAATACAATGGCCGCAAAAATGTTTAATAAATTGCCAAATGAATTAAAATATATAAAAAATTACTTTCAAAAATAATTTAAAAGCTATCTTAGAATCAAAATGTTATTACAACCTTAACTCGGTCTAGGCATTTATTTGCTCTGACAGCTCTATAACATTGTAAAATTGAATGGGTATTCCCCGATGGTTACAACCTGGGTGTCTCTTTAGACCTTCAACGGTCTATGGGCAGTCTAACTCTATTTGTAGTGTTTCTTGTATAGTTAATAAAGGAACTTGCCCCACAAAAAAGTTATTGGGATTTATGATTTCATGTTACTGTTAACACAGCGTCGATGACGTAGGCTTGTGTCACCCACGTGACCTTGTGTCTCGGTATAGCATACCTACCATGGCCATACCCAGCGACTGGCCATAAAAATAACCCTTATATTATAGGGTCACATTACATAGTACTTAAAAGATGTAATTCTAATACTTCATGTACCATGTACCTGTCTACATTATGTCTGCGATGAAATATTGTTGTATTAAAGAAATAAAAACATCGTTCTTAGGATAATACCATAAGATTAATATCATAAGACCAATAATTACGATCAAAAGATAAGCAGGTATTATCAATTATTGTTTTTGAATGATAAAGAAGCGCGATGTTTTATGTACCTGTACCTATAAAATATAATAATTAAGTAGTTTTTTTTAAAAGTAATTAGGTATATAAACAATATTATGATTAATATAGTATCCATCAATGGCGATATAGCTATACGGGGTTACGCTGAAAGGGTACGAAGCCGAATGGGCTCGGTATACTCATCATTATGAACAACTTTTACTAAAGGACCAAACAAAAAATTAAAATTAAAATTTCAGCTGTTCCATGCATGTCAAGTGTAGGTACATGACCGTTTTCTAAGGAACAGCTTATAATTTTGTTCGCGATTTTGAATTTGATCCCATAGTGAAAGTTGTTAATATTCATGGATATTATTGACCCCTTTCGGCTTTGGACACCCTTTCTGCGTAACCCTATATTATCTTCTGTATCCGTATTGTACATAAGCAAGTAGAAAATAAAACTAAATTAAGAAGAAATGCGCAACGTGAGACTCACATTCGTATTCCAAAATACATTGCAGGTCAATGAACGGAAGAATGAACTTATAATGGGAATTCTCGAAAATACAAGCGTTTTCTTAAGAGCCGTTTTACACAATGCATCGTAAAATTATAGATATCTGGAATTTCGGGCAAAAAAAAATAATTACTTTTGTAAATTGGATGTAATAAGTTGGGTTTTTCCATAATTTGAAGCCGTTATTTTCAACAAAAATACAGATCTATTTAATACAGCAATTGAATTTTCTGTAGATCTTTATATTTCATAGAAACGGGACACCAAAGATAAAGCTTTCGTTACTTTTTATGTAAAAAAATGTGAGAGGGCTCTTAACATTACGTAAGTACCTTACTTACTAACTGGAGAGAATCAAATTCTTTACTAAACCGGGTGTCATTTTATACCGAAACGGAAAAAATAGGGTGACAGTTACATGGAGTAAAAGCCTAAAGAGGCATAGGCATAAGGCATAGAGACTTTTATTTTTAATATTACGTATTACGTTGTTAATATTACGTAATTACGTTTGTTTACACCACTCTAATGTATGGTGTTTTTTTCCCTTCCTAATACCTTCGACCAAAATAAAATGAATGGACGGGCCCTAACCATTGTAATTGCTCAGTAAAAACGAGTCAAACCGTCGGACATATACTTCAACACCTAATTATAAAAATTTACAGTATATTTGTTACAAAAAATAGATCCTGGTTTTATTTGTGTATTTACACTTCGGGAAAGCATATGAATGCATAATTTTGTTTGATGTTTCGTTGTCGCGTAACAATAGACACGTATTGCACTTCCTACGGCTAGAGACCGACTGAAACGAAATGAGAGCAGGCGCTCATTTTGTTATCTTCAAAAATGCGCTTCTACTGGGCCTGTCCATTCATTTTATTTTGGTCGAAGCCTAATACAGATAATTTCGAAAACTGTGTCTATAAAACAACTCGTGTTGGAAACGTATCTGTGATGCCTCTGGTGTTACAGGTACACAACGGTGATCGCTTACCATTAGGCGGCCCGTTAGCTTGTTTGTCATCTATGGCATAAAAAACTAATTATATAATTATGCCATAGGCTTCTACTCAAACTACATCAAACCCAAATACCTGTTGGTAAAATCCATGTTTTATTTAAACATGGTAAACACGCTTATCCTGGAATGGAAACTAGCTCTCAATTGATATTGCCGGAACACACTGTTAGGTGATTGTGGGACTTTACTAAAATTGAAAAAACAGTACAAGAATGACCAAAGAAAAAATGCAAGGAAAATGCCAGTCGCTGTAATGCGGCTCATTGGAGTAAAATGGTTCTACCGGTGACCTCTCATTTTCAATTACTACATGTTAACTACTGCATGGCTATGGCTAACTAATTAACAGCAAAAATTATACAACTACTTGTAAGACAAATGCTAACATGTATACAAAATGCTCAGAGCATCCTAGTATCTCAACATTTTTAAAAGCAAGTAAATCTTTATTAGAAGGTTAAATTATTTGAATAAGCAACCAAACATTTACAGAGTTTAAATTTAAAAGTTATATAACATAGGTTTATTATCGTTTTAAATAAGTAGTACATCATGGCAGATTAAAAAAAAAATATGAGGTCGCATCACAAATAACTTCCACACTGAAACAGATTGTAAAATAAAATTAAGTCTTTTTAGTAGACAGTCCAATTCCGAGTCCATAGTGAGAACTGTTGTTGGCGACACAAGACCTTTCTTAGTAACCGCTGGTGTACAGGTCTCTGCTCTCAGTCCTTTTCTATTCAGTCTTGTGCTCGATGTTGTAACGGCTAGCATCCAAACGCCGGCACCATGGGCGATGATGTACGCTGACGACATCGCACTAATAGAAGAGGACAGAGCCAGCCTGGAGCGTAAGGTAAACCAGTGGAAGGTCTCGCTTGAAAACGGCGGGTTCAAACTAAATGTGGCGAAGACTGAGTACATGGTATGCGACGACACCGATGATAACTCCATCCAGATAGGGAACGAACTGGCTGTAAAAGCCGATAAGTTCAAGTACCGAGTTCAAGTAGCGTGTTGCACTCGTCCGGAGAAATCGACTGCGACGTCAACTCCCGCGTCAGCGCCGCTTGGGCCAAATGGAGAGAGGTCACCGGCGTCCTTTGTGATCCAAAGATGCCGCCAAAGCTCAAGGGACTTATCTACAAAAGTATTGTCCGACCTGTACTTCTTTATGGTAACGAGACATGGCCTGCCTTGCAGCATCATGTCCAACAGCTTCGCGTCACCGAAATGAAGATGCTGCGGTGGATGTGCGTCGTTACGCGTACGGACCGTATTCGTAACGAGCACATCCGTGGCAGCCTCGGAGTACGGGACGTAGCGGATAAGCTTCAGGAAAGTCGCCTGCGGTGGATGGGCCGTGTTCTCCGTAGACCGGCAGAGTACGTCGGCAATACACTCTTGGACCTTGTGCTCCCTGGAACAAGACCTCGTAGCCGACCAAAGCGACGATGGCTTGACGTCGTAAGAGATGACAGGAGTGCCAATAAACTCACCAAGAATGACGCTAACGACCGTGCGAAGTGGAGGAGTCGCAGTAGGAAAGCGGACCCCGGCCCGTGCCGGGATACGCGCTAAGCAGAAGAAGAAGAAGAAGTCTTATGACAATGGTATTATTCATTGTTAGCCATTGTTGTTAGCATTCAAAACACAAAATTTCACTGCATTGCATTTGATTTTGGATTTTACTCTGAAATTTGACAGATAAAAAGGTTAAACCTATTTCTTGACGTTTTTGCCAATTATGTACACGGAATTTATTATAATCTTAGTTTTTCAAACATTGACCCAAAAATTTCAAGCTATAAAAACCTTCAAAGTATTTAGTTTTGCATGGATTTTGGCATTAACAGAGTCTTTTAGGTCACGTCACACTACTATAATAAACACGAAAACAACTCTATTTGTATGTTACCTTTTCATTTGATGAAATTTGGCAAGTATAGGTATTATTATGCTACACAACTAACACGTGTAAAGGACACTTTTCCCGGAAAATGCTGGAAAACTGAAAATCACGGGTAACATCGCGGAACGCAGCTAGTAAAACATATTATAGCTAAACAGTCAGTGCATATTTTATGCGTCGAAACCGCTATTAAAACATTAATTATATTTTCATGGTTCACAAGTCGCAGTTAACTATTTGGAATCGAGTTTAACATTCTGGTTAATACTGGTTACTTTATCATTATTATTGGCAGCTCTAGCGAATTAATTGTTTATTTTTAATGGGCATATAACGTGGATCCACGTCTCATGGCTTTACCCTCTTCATTCGATTTGATCGAGTCATGACTTAGGTACATTACAAGAGTGTCCCACAATATCTTTAACCTCTTTCATCTTATGGATATTTTCGTACTCCGAACGTCCTTCATTACTATGCATATGCTAACCACCGGCAAATCGATATAAAACTACTTAAATAAACAGACTGCAAAGTATTATCGAGGTATTGTTATCGGCCACCGATGTAGCCATGCTTCGTATTATCAATACATCTGTGTCAATACTTGAGTATGACGTGTGATTTGAAATACGCCCTCTGTCTTCGCGTTACAGATCTTATTTGTTGCGCTATAGTATTTCATAATGCCTACTATTATGTTTATATTATCCAATCGTTTTGTTTTCAGCCGTGACATGTAATTTTCCATTATTCTGTGGCATGTTTACAGGATTACTGAATCGGTTCAGTATGCGTCAAGGTTATTTATAGACCTACCAGCTGTATTACTTAAGCATTATCGGGACCTTCGGCAGTACAAAAATGGTCGAGATATATCACCTTGATCTACTTATCAAGAGTATTTTTGGTCATTTACCCAAATTTCGTTAGCCAACTACGATGCATTTGGATTGTCTCTAAACTTTCAATGGTCTATCTAGAGGCCTATAGCACAGAATACATATAAGTACAAGTAGGTACAGAAGATTCACTCCGCAAAAACATTTAGCGACTCTTGCTACTACACAATACAGTGCAATTCAGGACGTGCTAGCGCTAACTACCTACACCTTAAAGTTACTCTCTGTCTATTGAGTAACTCTTGACGCGTTATCTCTGTCTATCGCGCGGCAGAGGGCGCGGCAAGTCCGGAAAATCTTCTACTTGTAGCTTTATACCTAACTAGCGACCCACCCGCCCGGCTTCGCACGGGTATAATTTACGTGCGAAGCCGGGGCGGGTCGCTAGTTATATATATAAACCTTCCTTGAAAATGTATCTAACTGATGGTGAAAACAGCATCAAAATCCGTTGCGTGGTTTAGGAGGAGTTAGCGGCCATACAGACAGACAGACCCGGAAAGCGACGTAGAGAAGAGATAGAGAAGAAGAAGATAGAGACAGAGAAGAGCGGAGTGCGCCAGGCCTGGCAATAATATAATATGCCATATTATTTAGGGTTAGTTAGCTTGTATTTTGTTTAGTCAATAAAGACACTTGCCAGAAGGACAAAATACTACGAGCTACTTATGACATAATGTTGACTTTATTAGGCTTCACACGTTTCCAATATATTGATAGTGTCGAACGAATCTTGGTTTTATCGTGTGCTAAATAAAATGAGTTCACGTCGGACAAATCGAGTACGTAGTGCGTCGGGTGGCGCAGGTCATCGTGGGCTACCAGATACCAACACTCATTCCATTGTATACAACGACCGAACATTATGTAGATTCTAACACTTACTCATAGGTATAATAATACTTGTCAACTATTACAAAACGGCTTCAACTCGCGTTATGTTAGTTTATAATCAACCCTCACGCGAGTTTTGATGAAGTCATAATTTTCAATATAAAAAACCGACTTCAAAATTAGTAAGCGCAACATATCAACGTGACATTTTTGATAATGCAAAATTACCAAGCGCCTGAACAAAGCTATTCATAGTTGATTGAATCAGGCGTCACTTTAAGGAAGTCTATTTTTTATTATTTATTAAAAATTCATTTATTTTTATTCATAGGTTTATTTGGAACTACACTTGAAATTCGTCGAAAAATACAAATAAAAAACTATTCATTATTATTGGAGCTTGTATTATTGTAATAAACTACGGAGCCAAAAGAATTAATTTATTGGGACTACTTCGTGAACTCAGTACGCGAGCTCGACTGGCACTTGTTCGCTTTTATTTTTTAAACAAACTTGATATTTTTATTGGGACTTTTCCACGCACATGGGCTTATGAATAATCGAACACGCTGAATAAACGGCAGTTAATGTGAACCATCAGACGGATTAATAAAAGCTGCATAACGTGATTTGGTCAGGTGTGATTTAAATTCCTGAATGACATTAATATAATTCATGTGACATTTCTAGTTTGCAACTATATCAGTAGTGAATTGTGAAACTAGTTCTATTTCTATTCGGTGATATAATATTGAGTATAAAATTATTGGAGTGGAAAAATACAGTTCACCTTCGAAACAAAACAAACCTGCGTTACTAGCAATATGCAATCGTGTCTTTTGTACAAGAAATAAAATTATTGTGTCTTTTCGTTGTAGCGATTATAGAGTTTGGCGCGTTCGAATTCTAATCCGGGTGTTTAGTTACCGTGAAGTGGTAGGTCAGTGGGAATAACATTAACTAGTAGTATCACGGTCCACTGGGAGATACTAAGGGAGAACTTTAAAAAAATGTGTCACTGTCCACCAGTTGTGGACAAGCGGGTGGTGGACAACGGGAATAGTTGGTTAGTTAAATTCCAACAATGATGAAATAGACTTTAGTATAATATTTTTTATTCATACTGTAGCAAGGATAACAAATGTCTGCCCAAATCTGATTAATCAAGTTGAATTTAACTTATGAGTGAATTTTTTTCAAGCCGATAAGATCTATGGTTTGGTCTGAATCTAGGGTTAAAAATACCGATATCATGGTGTTAGGGCATATTCTATAGGCTTACTAGCTGACTCAAGCCTCAAGTTCAAAATTTGTCGCCAACCACCTAACATGACCTAACGATGTGTTCCGCAGTATCACTTGAGAGCCAGTTCCCATTCCAGGCTTGGAGTGTTTAACATCTTCGAGCTCATCGTTACTTAACATCAGGTGAGCTGTGGTCAAACGCCTAGTCTGTCAACCATTGAAAAGGTGTGATTAATTCATGTCATACATTATATAGGTTTCAAACTATCAGTCAAGCTATCTATAGAATTAGGTTTTACCTTTTAACCGCCGACTTAAAAAGGGGGGTGTTATAAGTTTAACGTGTGTATCTGTATTCTGTGCGTCTGTCTGTGGCATCGTATTTTTTTTTGTTTGATAGGTCAATGAGATTGTTTTTAGCTATGATTCAAGAAAATCTGAACTGTTTGGAGAAGCTGTTATACACTTTTTGAGCAATTTTGTCGTAAGGACACCAATTTTACACGTCGCTCGACAGCCGTGATTTTTTTTTAGAAAATTAAGCCTAGATCACTTAAGTAGTTATACTATATACTCGTAACTTCCACTCACCACATATTTCTGGGTGTTTCCAGGAGACTTCGGCCGGTACCAGTGCTTCCAGTTCATCCTCCACATCCTGGCTGCGATGACAGCAGGCATGCACATGCTGTCTCTGGTCACTGTCGCAGCAGTACCTGAGCATAGGTAGGTTATTGTTACCAATTCAATTATGATCATAGGCACCTCTACAGGGTTACGCATATAGACTCTACTAAGCTGAAAGAAGGTCACTATACTCATCATTATTAACACTTTTACTATGGGTCTAACCCTGAAATCGCGGAAAAAAATCAGCTGTTCCATACATTTTGTCGAGTGTCAAAGATGTTCATAATGATGAGTACAATGACCTCCTTTCGGCTTTTTTCCTTTAACCCTGTATAAGGTTATCCCTGGTTGGTTATCCTTTGATCTGTATGATCAGTTACACCCTAACTCTGAGCTAATAACTCACGCTGATTTGAAGAATTAAAACTGTGTTTTATTGCAAAAACCAGTTTCAGTTTTACTCGTAGCTTTAAAGTTCCAAGGCCTCACTCTGGCCTTAGTGACAAAATCCTTTTCTCTTAATGTCCTGTGCTTTCTTGATCCCTATTAAACTTTTTAAGATGTGGGGAGTCAAGTCTATATCATAATAGTAAACAATCCTGGCATTTATAATAGTATTACAAAAACCAGTTACTATTCCAGTCGAAGCGTACCTAACTACCAAATAAAGTATTTGATTAAGTACTAACTCCTAATCCTTCCTAAGGTGAATAAAACGCAAGAGTGGCGCCCTCATTAAAAAAAGCATAACAGGTATATTTTTTAAAGCATAAGTAAATAAAAAAATTACTCCGATAGTCGGTCGATAATGTAATGAAGTATATTTGGAGTACTATTTTTAGTAACATAGCGTATTGCAAAGGTAAACGCAAATTAGCTAAAAACTGCTAATCAGTAACCGCCGGTAATCAGTTTCATAATTATAATATGATACCTCAAATGCTACTAAAAATAATAGTTCAAAAAAACATTTTATCACCTCCTCGAGTGTCTACCGGAGTCGAAACTCTATTTAACCATGTTATAGTATACCTGTAATGCATTCTCTCGATGAGGGCGCCACTCCTGCTTTTTTTCACATTAAGACACCAGGTACTTACTATGTATGGATGCCTAAATGCATGCTCTACTTCTGTAAGATTAGCCAAATTTTCCATCGGGTTAGCAAAAACTTTTTGGTAAATATTTTAATGATCATTCAATCATAATTATTAATAAAAATTATTGTATAATTCAAATTCAAATTCAAATTATTTATTTGTCAGAACATGGTAGGTACACATACATATAAAGTAGCATACATGGTCGTAAGAATGGAGACGTATCTCATGTCCTTGCCTGTTACAGCGTACAAATGTTAGTTTTTTATTAATATTTTTATTAGTTTTTGTTAAAGTTAAAAAGGAAAAAAATAAACAAAATTATGTCTATGTTAGAATATTGTTAGAATCATATTTTGGTTTAGTTGTATTTTATACCTTAATTAGATGTTTATTACTACCTATCTAAGCTATTATTATTATTATTTTATTTGTTTATGTCTACATTACATATCAAAACATTTTTATCATTAAGGAATTCTGAAATTTCATAGTAGCTTTTTTGTGCTAATAAAGTTTTTAGTTTATTTTTAAACATTCCAACATTTAATTCTCTGATGATTTTAGGAATTTTAGTATATATTAAAGGAGCCATACAGAATACACTTTTTTGCATGAGTGCAGTTTTGGCCGTACGTGGGCAGAGCTTCATCTCGGCCTGTGTGCGAGTTCGAATACCAGATCGAATCGAGACGAGCGAGATCGAATATAGACGTATATTTATATTAAAATTAGAATAAATTGAAAGACAAAACAGAATACATACTAATATGTTTATAAAAAAACATTGCATGTTGCATGTTGGGTTGATGGGATCTAATTGAAACTAAAAATAAACTTTTTCAAAAATAATTTTATTTACATCTTTTTATGTACTTTTTTCTAATAAGTCTTCAAAATCTTTAATGTATGTTGTCTTTCCTATAAGTTTAGAGACCATTTTCCAATTTCTTCGTAATCTTCGTATGTGTGCTGAGACTAAGGGCTATGTTAAGTTTCCTAAATATGGTAAAACGGTATATACTGGGTCAGCGTTTAACACAACCCGCTTACGTTTTTAGAGAGTGTACAGTTTGGCTTTCTCGGGAAAGAGGGATCACAATGACAGCTTTGGTTTTAAATACCTATAACTACCCTGCAAGCAACGAGTGACTTGAGGTGGCCACTATATTGGTTTACAAAAGTGAGTATGATATATTGTAAAATATTATTATTTATTTATAATGCACTTCGGTGGATGGGTTTACTGCTTTTATAGCTTTTATAACGTATGTGTATATGTTTACTGAAATTGCCTATGAATTTAAAAGAAGCAACTGACTGAAGAATTTGTTGCGTCTCGCTGTAAATGATTTTCTTGGAAACATGAAAAAATTAAAATGTTAAAAGTGAGTTTTGCCCAACATATAATTTTGGAAGGGTCAATGGGTAAATTACATTTTGAAAGAGCGAGATTAATCACATTTGGTATGAAATCTATGATTACCCATAGTTACATGAAGTAGACACATACAGATGCGTGAGAAACATATATAGGCACTTCTAGAATTGCTTTTTACAAAGAAACCCAATTGCAAGTAATTACCTATGTAAAATATTTATATTTTCCTATATACATATATACTACATGATGACTTTTATGGTTCTTTAATTTGGTGATGGTACCTAAGTATGTGGTCATATAGCACTAAATAAACGTGTTTCTGACCACTATAATTTATTCTATAAATGATTTATCTTCATCCATTTCGCATTTGACATATCCTAACTGCATGTCATTCACCTGTATTTGGCCTTTTTTTTTCTTTTTGTAAGACTTTTCCAAGTGATATTTTAATCTAATATTAAATAGTATTGACACCGATAATTATTTTAAATATTGTAACCAATTTGGCAATGAATATTTATGCTTAGTTATACACACAATGGCCAAATTTAATTACGCACGAAATTTGCACCCGCAATGCACACGATCGCACCGCACCGCACCGCACTACTTTTTGTGATTCTTTGAAAATAACAAATAGTTTTTCAATTTCAGATGCCATCTGCCGGGAATAGACAGTTTGAACTATACCAACCCATGGAATTCAACGCTAGTTCTCGAGTCTATACCATTGAATGATCATGGGAAATTAGAATCATGCATTATGTATGGGGCCAATAATACGTTGAAGGAATGCACGTCCTGGGTCTATGATACCCAGTACTACACGTCATCGCGCGGAATCGAATGGGACTTCGTGTGTAGCAGACGGTGGATGGGAGCCGCAGCACAAACCGCGTACATGTTCGGTGTGGTAGCAGGATCTCTCATTTTTGGAAAGCTCTCCGACAGATTTGGAAGAAGAACCGCCTTCTTGTGGTCTGGCGTATTCCAACTCATTCTTGGAACGTCTGTAGCTTTCGCCACTGATTTTTACACATTCATAGCGATCCGATTCATATACGGAATATTCGGATCCGGTTCATACATCGCAGGGTTCGTACTGACGATGGAAATAGTCGGCCCCAGCAAGCGCACTATATGCGGTGTCATGTTTCAAATTATGTTCGCTGTTGGATTGATGCTATTGCCCGCTTGGGGGTACTTTATAGAAGACAACAGATTCCTTTTACAAATCATTTATGGGCTGCACGCAGCAGTTTTACTTCCGCATTATTTACTGATGGACGAATCCCCGAGGTGGCTTTGGGCTCAAGGGCGAGCTCGGGAGTCAGTCGCTATTGTTGAGAAGGCATTGAAAATCAACAAATCCACTGAAACCGTCGACACATCTGTCTTAGTATCTCATTGCAAAGCGACTTGCGCAAAGTACACAGACGAACATTCTGCCGGAACGATCGATCTCTTCAAAACGCCGAGGATGCTCCGGAAGACATTGATAATTTGTGCCTGCTGGTTTACTAACTCAGTCGTGTATTACGGACTCTCACTCAATACTGGGAAACTCACCGGAAATCCTTACTTTGTTATGTTTTTATTGGCTGTTGTGGAGCTTCCGAGTTATATCATTATAATGTATTTTCTCGATAAAGTTGGGCACCGAGCTCTCATGAGCACTATGATGTTGTTAGGTGGTATCGCTTGCTTAGTTATAGTTGCTCTACCCCATGGCTCCTCGGCGTCTACTGGGATTGTAATGATTGGGAAATTATTCATATCTGGATCGTATTCTATAATTTACAAATATTCTGCTGAGCTGTTTCCAACTGTCGTTCGTAGTTCGGGAGTGGGACTAGGAAGTATGTGTGCCAGCGTCTCTGGTGCACTAACACCTTTGATTCATTTGCTTGATACTCTAAACCCGAAAATTCCCACTGCTATATTTGGTTTCTTAGCTTTACTAACAGGATTCGCTGTTTTCTTCTTGCCTGAAACGATTGGTCGCAACTTACCACAATCGTTGGATGATGGCGAAGAATTTGGAGTAGGAGATACTTGTTTCACGAACTGCAGTGGTCGACGAATGAGCATGTCTTCTGCTGAACTCCCAGAAGCAATGGAGCCGTTAGACGCATCTGAAAAGAAGTCACAAGAAAAATAAAAAATAATAGTGAAGGATATCGGATGACTCGAAATTTACAAGTCCATTGGGACCTAGGTGAACTGATGAGATCACGAAGATTTGTCAGGGCATAGGTACCTAAGCCTAGTGAGATAAGTAAGTAACTAAATACTTACGTCATAATCATCAAATGAGTACCTACATGTAATAAATATTAAAATAGTCTAGCCACTGCATGTTGATACGTAACGTGTAATCATTAATATAACATAAGAAAGGTAGGTAATCTAAATAAAGAACAAAATAATATACGTGCTAAAATTCATAGCGAGAGCGTCTGAAATCAAACTACTGTTTTGTATTGGTAAGTATGAAGAAAGTGATACTTCAGAACCTATTAAAAAATCCTTAGGTTACTAAAGTAAGTAATTTTAAATCGATCTTAGCTACATTTACGACATTTTTATATAAAGAACAATATTATAAAATACTTAACATAAAATTTTGAATAATTTGTAGTTTTAAGAATCGCTTAAATATTGCCTAGTCAAAGTCAAATCATAAGCAATAAAGTTCCCTTTGATTGAGTCTGGTTGCTTATGACTGGATAATTGCTTTAAAAAAATAACGAATACTAATCTTCAATTTAGTCATAGATGTTAAATTATGTTTGTAAACACATTTGCATAAATAATACGTAAAAAATAACAATGTGAAGAACGTTTAGATTCCAAGAGAACTAGTTGGTACCTATACCATAACTTAAGTTCTCGGGTACTCTTGGTTTAAGTTCTTAATTAATTTCGATATAGGTATATAAACACAATGTAAATTAAATATATCAAGCAATAATGCACTATAATGATGCATTCAGGTAATCATATAAGTAACTATACCTAATATAACACTAAGCAAGCAGCGCCGGACCAATATCAAAATAGATTTCGAAGAAACTCCAATACTATATAACACAGTAACTACAATAATAACACAGTAACTAAAGTCACAATTTCTAGTCTGGAATAAGTTAGGTGTAATTGCCTAAGCATATTTTTTTTCAGGAAATGAGAATAGAACATAAAGCGCAATAATAAATGCTCTAATCATTACAGCATTTATTTTTGCGCTTAGAGTCTAATGTGTAAGACATAGTACAAATAGAGGCGTTATTGATACAATATATTTGCGGTTTTTGTAAGTACTCGGTTATGTAACATTGTAAGCCGTATTACGGCTTAACGTCGGTATCAATTTTCATTAGATGGTAGGTAACTAGGTAAGTACTCATATCAGTATCAAGGTTCAATAATTAGTTCACCGTCGTTCATTATTCTGAATGTCCGGTAGCATTACTTCAAATACATACTTTCAATACATACATTTGATACATACATGTGTACATTTGAAGTTTTTTTCTACTGCAGTCATACTTCAGTTTTTACTGTCCGATATTTACCAAGACCTTGCCATATTTCATTAATCTATACATATTATTTACGTGTTGGTATCCAGAAAGTAGGTAGATACTTCTATTTGCTTTACCTTTATCCTTTTGAACACCCTTTCTAATGGTAGTAAGCAAACCATCAAAGATTTTAGTATAAACTTCTTATGCTCTTTGGCTGTCATCATTCCTCTCAATATTTATCGGCCTTATTTGCTCGTTACATTGCCATTTTAATCTTTTTAGGCAAGTTATTCCGCGATTTGAATACATTTTTATACTCATGACATTCAACTAATATAAATTAAGTTAATATATGTAGCTGGAAGCAAGTGAACTGAAACGATTTCATTGGTAGTTAAAACAAAGAGTAAATATATCGCATTTAATGTTTACGTATAAGTTTACTCAAAGTTCAGAAGAATTGGATAACAATGAAAATTGTGTAACTACCTTTAAAAAAAACGGCCGGCGGCGGTGTGAAAATAGGGAGGTTAAAAGCAATTGTTAAATGCTATTCAAACCTTCTGTGGCATTGTAAATGTTGTAATAGGTACTATGTTATCTAATTACGTAATTAAAACTTTTTCTCGAATAAAATTAAATTTGTAACGAATTATCATGAATCAATAAAACACATTTATTTTAAAGCGTTAGATAGTCTGTAAGTTAATCATTTGTAAAGGCAAATTAGAAACAATATAATTTTCAGCTAGTTTTAACTCTTTACCGTTTTAACAAAGCAGTTGTTTTACTATTTTTGCAAATAAAAAATATTGCATTTTTATGCAATATTTTTAATGTTTTCAATAAATATCTGTTAAGTCAAAACATTTAATTTTATTTACCCTCCTAGTGTAACGATTTAAAAAAAAAAACTAATTCCTAAATCTGAATTCAAATTAGACAAATAGATAGAGCCAAATAGTCAAGAATTCTAGGATTGGCCTGACTGAAAGAAGTAATTGGTATGTATTAGTGTTTTTTTTTTATGTTTTAAAGGTTAAAAAGTCATAAATTTACAAGAAAATTTAATAACTTACATTTTGTTTTCATTTCCAGATGCTGGATCGAAGGCGTTGACACCAACGAGTCAATAGCAATGTGGAACTCATCTGAGATACTGGCGGCCATCCCGAAGACTCCCACGGGCGGTCTGCACGGCTGCCTCATGTACGATGGCGACGGCAACGATACGATCACATGCTCCAAATTTGTCTTCGATACAACATACAGGTCGTCCTCACGTGCTATTGAATGGAATCTCATCTGTGACCAGAGATGGATGGGCGCCGTAGCACAATCCGTTTACATGCTTGGAGTATTCACTGGAGCTGTAGTCTTGGGAGGAATGGCGGATAAATACGGCAGAAAAATGATCTTCTGTTGGTCAGGTGTATTGCAACTAGTCTTTGGTGTTATGGTCGCTTTTATACCGGAGTACTGGTCCTTTTTAGTAGTCAGATTTTTGTATGGAATTTTTGGATCCGCCGGTTCTTATATCACCGGTTTTGTATTAACTATGGAACTTGTGGGTGCTAACAAGAGAACTGTTTGTGGCGTGGCTTTCCAAGGGGCATTCGCAGGTGGGATTATGTTGGTTGCAGCGTGGGGTGCTGTTATTGACAACAGGCAAATTCTTCAAGTCGTATACGGGCTTCATAGTCTCTTGCTTATACCTCACATTTGGATCATGGATGAATCTCCTCGATGGCTGTGGGCTCAAGGTCGGTCTAAAGAATCTGTCGACATTGTTGAAAGAGCCTTGAAATGTAATAGATCTGAACACAGATTAGATAAGGCTGACCTAGTATCTAAGGGAAAGGCTGAATCTTCTAAAGCTACGAATGCTCCGTCCGCTAGCACGGTTGATCTATTTAAAACTCCAAACTTACGTAACAAAACGTTGAATGTTTGTTTTTGCTGGTTCGCTAATTCAATAGCATATTACGGACTCACGCTCAGCACGGGAAAACTTGAAGGTAACCCATATTTGATCACAGCTATTATGGGTTTCGTAGAATTGCCGAGCTACGGAGCTGTGATGTATTTCCTTGACATTTGGGGTCGCAGACCACTGATAAGTTCGATGATGTTGGTGGGCGGTACGGCTTGCATTGTTGCGACTTTAATGCCCGCCGGCAGTATAGTTTCCACTGGTATTGTCATTACGGGCAAGTTGTTCATAGCTGGCTCGTTCGCTATTATTTACAATTACTCCGCTGAACTATTTCCAACCGTTGTCCGTAACTCTGCTTTAGGGTTAGGTTCCATGTGCGCGAGGCTTTCCGGAGCTCTGACTCCTTTAATCTCTTTGCTTGATTCTTTTAATCCCAAAATTCCGGCGATCACTTTTGGTCTTGTCGCACTCATATCTGGTTTCCTTTGTTTCTTTTTGCCGGAGACTATGAATCAGCCTATGCCGCAGACACTAGCCGATGGAGAGGAATTTGGCAAAGGTGATACCTGCTTCGCTGGCTGCATGGGGAAGAAAAGAGGTAATAATAAAGATAGAAGGTATAATGATGAAGATGATAAGACTCCTGAAGCCATGGTTCCTTTAGGAAATAATGCATAAGAAAGTTTAAGTATAATTGATAAAGTGCCGAGAGTTATTTATATTAGTGGCGATTAGGTAGGTAATTAATTGTGATATTAAATTTGCAAGTGCCTAAATGAATAAATGTAATAGTGCATTCACTATTAAATTAAAGTACATAAAATCGAAGTATAAGTATCAAGCGTGCGGTAGAACGTCAAGCCAAGTTCGATGTGCTCTAACGAGAAAAAAATATTGTAGTTCGACTCATAATCATAAGATACAGCAGTGCTCAATTTAACTTAAGGCGGCGTCTACCAATTTCAGTTGATTTCATACACTCGTCTCGTCGTCGATTTTGATGAGAACATTCTTATACAAAATAATATTTGGCTCTTATGTTTTAGGAAAGCAAATAGAATTAGTAAAAGCCAATTCAATTACACACACTACACACTATAAATGAAATATGGGACGAATATTTTTTTATAAAAACCACAAGTTAGCAGTACAATGGGCGTAATTTCAATTGTTGTTACAATTTTCAATAATTTAATTAGGTTTACTTTATAAAATCCATATCATAATTAGGCAACCATTTATTTAAAAAAAAAAAAAAATATTATACGTGGCTAGTGAAATGTACCTAATTAGAATATAATCTTAAACATTGTACCTATAGTGAGGTGGATGAATGTAATATATAACAGTAAATGTTATCCTATGGATTTAGTTATATTTACATTGTTACATATTCAGATTATTTTGCCTACACAATTAATAAATGAATAAGTTGGGTAGAATTATGAACCAACGGTACCTACTCTTGGGTAACCGGAAGTTTAACCATAATCTATAAAATATAACTTACAAATATCTACATTTATGAGGTTAAAATTGTAACCTCTATGTTTTTATCTATCTAGTGTAAACCTATACCTAGGTTTACATTAGGTACACTGTTATTGATATTAAAATTTAATAAATTATGTTTTTAAACCGGTTCACTTGTTTACCGAAACAGAAAAATTTGGGTCCGACTGGTACGTTTAGAAGATGCCTATGGCGTAATTAACTACTATGGTTTTTTAAATTTTAGTAGTCCTCTATGATGTAGATGATAAGTAGATTATTAATATATTAATTTTTCTAAACAACTGGGATTTCGAAGTTTTTATTCAAAAATTAAATAAATAAAAATACAATTTGAAAAACTAGACATATTTATGCTTCTATTCCATGAACCTGTTACATCCTATTTTTTTCAGTACCGGTAAAAAAGTCACCCGTATATTGTAGTGTAAGTAGCTACCAAAATGTGCCTATCAAGTGCCTATAGTAGCTTCGACCAAAATAAAATGAATGGACGGGCCCTAACCATTGAAATTGCTCAGTAAAAACTAGTCAAAACCGTCGGACATATACTTCAACACCTAATTATAAAAATGTACAGTATATTTGTTACAAAAAATAGATCCCGGTTTTATTTGTGTATTTACAGTTCGGGAAAGCATATGAATGCATAATTTTGTCAGATGTTTCGTTATCACGTAACAATAGACACGTGTTGCACTTCCTACGGCTAGAGACAGACAAACTAAATAAGAGGCGGCGCTCATTTTGTTATCTTCAAAAATGTTCTTCTACTGGGCCTGTCCATTCATTTTATTTTAGTCGAAGTATATTAGCATGATGTCCTCATCTTTACTAAATGGCGCTGTTTTCATTTTAATAAGACTAAATGAATTTATAAATTGATAAAAAGAAACTCAAATGGTGTTGCTATAACACACAGCTATAGCTTTCACAGATAGCACTAACATACCTTGTACATAAACATAGGTAGTACTAAGTTTTTTATTTGGAAAACGTCAAACGTCGTACCTACAGACAAACGCCATAATTACAAAATCCCCATAACAAAGGTACAAGCTATGGTAGCGCCACTTTGACGGTTGCCAACCCCTTTCGGAAACCAGAGCCACCTAGTAATAGGGATAATAGTTATTTTTTTAATTTGAATGGTTGTAGGTATATTTACGAGCTTAAATAGATATCATTAGTTATTTTTGTTAATAAAATGCATATTTACACATTTCACACACACCTATTTTATTTGAGTACCTTTATAAATTAGCAGGGGATCTGCACTTAGTTACTGAAAGACTGATTTAAAACTCAATATTGTAATTCAATATTTACACCAAACAATTATTTAAATCACAGTGAGATTTAAGACATCAATAAAATACACATCAATGTTATAGTGACCATTAAAACAAAAACATGCATGGCCGGTACTACGATACGAGTATAAGAATAAGGGACGATTTATACAGAAAGGGGAGCGTCGAGTTCATTTTAAATGAAATGAAAGTGTATACAGTAGTTAAAGTTCATATTTGTATAGAACTTACAACTGAAACCCGGTCGGTCACCACGCGCATTTCGCGGAACAACTGTACGCTTAGTCCCAGATTTGAAAGTTTTCGAAAAAGAAATTCGTTTACGCGCTATACATTTTAGTAAAGCGCCTCTATCGGAAACGTGGAGGAACTAAAATCGGTAGTAATCGGCGGTAGGTATAGATTGCTTCACTCTAATACGAAAAAAGTTTTCGAATACCTTTCAGCCCAGCAATGTATGGAACAATAAGTAAACGAAAAAAAAATTCGAAAACTATCAAATCTGGGACTAAGCCTACTGTATACACTTTTACTGCATTACTGAGACGCGTCCCGATCGACGTGACATATCGTTTGGTGTAAGTCGTCCTTAAAACTATGATAAGATTATGTAATGTTATGTAATGCACAAGGATAAGGGAACATCACCCTTAGAAATCCTGATATTAAAAGAGAAAAGTAGAAGGTACAACATCAAGATTTTAGAATCCCTTTTTTAACAAACATTTTTCGTGCAGATCTAATAAGAAAGTTCATTATAATAAATAAAAAAAATTAAACCAACCCCATTTTTTTTTATTTGTTGTGGAACATCATTACGACTTATTTACTCATCCATGCATGAATAGGTGGCTCCTTGTTTGACTCGAACAAAGCGCCTAAACAAAATTATTGTAGTTACAGTTTGTAATCTAGATCTAGTCTTTTCTAACTGTAATAAGGATAAAATTAGTGTCTCTGTCAAAAATTTCGGGTTCTCTGATCATTTAGGTATAACAATTAATATAAAAAATGAACTAAATACGAATAATAAACCGATAGTATGGAAAACTAAAAAGCGACTATATAATAAACAAAATATTGACAATTTTAAAACCGAATTAAAAAAATTAGACTGGACTAAACTACTGGATATGGAGTCAAATAAAACGGTGAATGAAAATTACTCAATATTTAGTAAGACATTAAAGGAAATTTTGGATCGATGTATACCCAAAAAATATATGAATCTAAATACACATAAAAACTATAGTTGGTTAACGCGAGGGATTAAGACTTCATGTAGAAATAAACGACTACTTAAACCACTAGTTACGCACTGTAACCATCCTACCCTGACTAGATATTATAAGTCCTACGTAAAATTACTAAAAAAAGCCGTTTGTAAATCTAAAAAGAACCAATATATATATAAAATGAATAACTCTGAAAATAAAACTAAGTGTATGTGGAATATTATAAAGGAACGTACAAATAAGTATTTAAAAAAAACGAAAAATAATTTTAAACTAAAAATATATAACAATATAATATCCGACCCGGTTCAGATAGCTAATACATTTAACCAGCATTTCGCATCTGTCGGCGCAAGCAAGCAAACGGAGGTGGGGACGGAGGCACGCGCCCGCCAGCGCGCGCGGCCGCCGCCGCTCCAACGTTCAACTAATACTATGTTTCTTAGCCCCGCAGATCCACAAGAAATTTACCAAATAATCAAACACTTAAAAAATAAATCAAGTTATGGCGTGGACGAGCTACCACCCTCATTAATAAAAAAATGTGCAGAAGAATTAACGTTACCTTATTACCTTTTAGTTAATCAATCCTTTATTGAAGGTACTTTTCCAGACTTGCTAAAAACTTCTATTATTAAACCAGTTCATAAAAAGGCGTCAAAGATGAATGCCGACAACTACAGACCAATAGCGCTTCTGCCCACTTCCTCTAAGATATATGAAAAGGTGATGCAAAAGCGCCTAAACTCCTTCTGTGAAAAGTTTCTATTATTTGATGACTCCCAATACGGGTTTCGAAAAAACCGGTCAACGATATTGGCAGTTTATAAATACGTGCAAGAAATATTAAATAAAATTGATGACAAAGAATACGCGGTAGGAATCTTGTTAGACATGACAAAAGCTTATGACAAAGTCCAATATAACATATTACTAGACAAACTGCATGACATCGGAATACGTGGAGTAGCACATGATTGGTTCAGATCTTATCTAAGTAATCGGGAGCAGTATGTAGAAATCGAAAACTTTGACTATGAATCCAAAATAATAAACATAGTAAGATCGTTAGCCACTAAAATTAATCACTCTATTCCTCAAGGAAGTGTCATTGGGTGTATCCTATTTTTAATCTATATAAATGACCTGCCTAAAATTATAAAAGAGTCCTGTGTCCTTTTCGCGGATGATATTTCAATCCTGACATCTTGTAGAAATAATTTAAATTTAAATAATAATTTAGTTGACATTTTTAATAATATTATTAATTGGATGAATAATCATAATCTTGAGTTAAATTTTGCTAAAACAAAAATAATACAATTTAGACCACACCAAAAAGCTCCTCTTGACATTAACTTCTCTTATAATAACAATATACTTAAATGCGTCGACGCGACTACTCTGCTAGGTCTAGAACTTGACACAAATTTAAATTGGAAAACGCATATACAAAAAATCAAAATGAAATTGAGCAGTTTTACTTACGCGCTGAGAGAACTAAGACTAGCTACGGATCAAAAAACAGCCATTACTGCATACTATGCATACGCCTACTCATGGCTCAGATACGGCATTATATTATGGGGAAACAGCGTAAACGCAGAAGATCTGTTCATTGCTCAAAAAAAGTGTATCCGTATTTTGGCCAACATAAAATCCCCTGACATTACTATTACGAACTTCCATAAATCCTACTTCGTTAAATTTAAAATCCTATCTTTGACATCAATATACATATTAGAAATTAGCAAATTCGTAAAAAAATACCCCGACTTATTTAAAAGAGCAATCGACAAGCCGCGTAAAATCAGATCACAATATAGACATAAACTTATTGAACCGAAATCTAATCTAGCAATTCATAGTTCTGGCCCTACATCTATGGCTGTAAAAATATTCAATAAACTACCAAATAAAATAAAAGACATAGAGAAAGAAAACAGCTTCATTAATGTTCTCAAACATTTCTTGGAATCTAAATGTTACTACACCCTAGACGAATTTTTCAAGGATAACTTCGACGATGTACAAATAGACCGTTCCGTTCTTTCTGTTGCCATACCCTAACAGGGTCATATGTACTACTTGTAATTTTAAAAATATAAACATGTTATTTAAGGTTTGCATGCATACATATGTCGCAATAAATATATTGAGTATTGAGTATTGAGTATTGAGTAATATTGTAGCGAAATTGGTAGGCGCTCGAGCAAAAGTATCCGTATTATTCGAGCTGGTTTAAAAACGACTGAGCCCAAAGTAATTTTTGTAGGCCCCCCTCGAGATTTTGCTCTACCATGATAAAAACATAAACACGTAAATTGGTTTACACATGCCGGGCGTAATCGACGTACCTACTTTTTTTATATAAGGGCCGAATTCAGTACCTTCCTCTTTTTGCGAAGTCGGTTAAAACCCGCAGACACTTAGAAAAGGGATTTCGACAATACTATAAATACGTCAATTTTAGAACCCTTCATCTATCGTAGTAAACGTTATGGAACGCAAGTGCGTCGTAACCCTAGGTCGCTTACTAATAAACTGGTTTAGGTAACTGGCGGTCTGTAACAAACCCCCTAGTCGTAGGCCGAATAAAAGTTTACCTAACTCTTGAATGTTTATTTAGGGTAGACAGTAACAGTAACTAGAAATAGTGATGACTGCAGATAGGTCAGTCACTCGCATGCAAGTCGCACACACATGCACTAGCATCGAAATTATTTGACAGTAGGTATATAATTATGGTGCTAACAGACGGGAGAGAATGATAAAATATTTTTTCGTTCTCTCCCGTTGGTCAGGCGGCGGTCCGTCAACCAAATCCACACGTTTGTTAGCACTTTTAGGTGCGCATCATTAGACTAAAAATAACATCATATACAAGTACTTACAGCTTTTACTCTTTACTTTAAACTCAAGCCTGAGATGAAACTGTTCTGCTTTTATGCGCGTTATCATATTAAACAACCTCCTAAAAATATAAAATGTTACATTCACATTAGTATGATATATGTAAGGTCTTACTTGTAAATATTTTATAAAAACTTCAACAATTTCAAAAGATATATCTAATTATTTAACGATTGTGCCTTCTTAAAATGTACTACGTCATAATTTAGGGCCTCTTCCCAGGGTCCCCACTGACTTTTCATAGTGAGGATGTTGAGAATATAAATTCCCAACATCCCCACTTATGGGGCCGTTGGGAATAAACCTAATATTGGTACCTATTTCCTACTTATCTAAATGATAAGCTGCAATTTTATAGCATTTATATATATTCTATAGCAAAATAATTTGTATGGTTGGATAATTGTTGTTATTTTATGTATTTATGTTAGATAATTGTTGTTATTTGTTATTTGGTGTAGTTAATTGTATAGTAGAACAGTAATAGATATTAGTCATACAAATAAAACTTATGTGTACTCACATCAGAATATAATAAAAATCGGTAATTTCCTTTCATAATCATTATAGATAAAAATAAAAGGCTATGTGTATGTATGTACCCTAAGGACTTCCAAACGGCTGGACCGATTTTGACGGGAATTTCACTGGCAGATAGCTGATGATGGAGTAAACCCCGCGGGTGACACTGCGGGGCGTAGCTAGTAGATAATAATTATTAAAAATGATGCGGCTATATACAGGGTTACTGGTAATCAGTCAGCATCCTCTTAAAGCGGCCTCAGTACATCAAAACAAACCACTTATGTTCTACGACGTATCAAAAATCCTGAAAAAAACTGCTGTTTCATAGATTTTATCGCTGTCTGTTGTAGATTTTTCTTTATGTAACAGCTAACTTTTTTCCGCGAATTTAAAAAAGTTGTTTGTTTTAATGTACTGAGACCGCCCTTAGGAGGATATTAACTGATTACTCAAAGTTTAGGTATTTTTCACACCACCTGCTCGACAATGGCCAATTCTATGTCATGCAAACCAAACCTAAAGTAATTACCCCTACGGTCTAGCCTGGCTGCTACCTTATTATGCATGATTCGGATCGTGATCGCGATCGCGTGCCATCTCACTTACGCACGTGGTGCGAGTAAATAGATACGAACGGGACGGCATGCAATCTCGATCCCGATCAAAGAATCATATAACTAAATATTTTGATTCCACAACTTTACCACGGTAAATATTCCGTAAAGAATCATATAACTTTAATATAATTAGAATTTGGCGAAACTGCAAATAGCTGTAGTGTTAAACAACAAACATTTATTTCTTTTTAGTAGTATATCTTTTTATTGTCTCGCAAAAAGTGTGAAAAGTAGAGTATTCTCCTCAGGGATAAAGGTGTCTTAGTCTTGGACGTGCGTGCTTGAATTCCGAGCGATAACCCTCATTACGCTCGAGATATTGAATAGTTTATGACGCCTGTGACTTAAGACACTGCTTTATCCACTTGGTGAATAAGTTACTATTATTACATTCGCAGAACACAGGAATAACACACGATTTTAGCAAAATCACTGAGTCTGGGTAAATACTAGTGAGTATTAAACAAAACAATATTGCATGTTTACAGTATAGTCGAGAAATAAGCAGTCGCCACGTAATTAATTTAAGTAGATTTGACTAAGTGTAGATTTGATTTTGCCTTAAATTTGGTTAAATCAGCATAGATAAAAACTTAATTTGTTAGCAAACATATTTGAAACTATGGATATGGGGTCGGTTTAAAAAAGCTCTAAGCTCTCGATTTAAACCATACCTATTACCCTTTAGTTCCATATACGTCGACTTCGCTAAATCTATCATAAACTGGAATAATAAATCAATGGTTGGTAGTGTAGTTTTGCAAATGACCAACAAATAACTGATACAAAATGAATTTTGAAAATTATTTTACATTGAGATCTAAAGTTGAAAAGATGTGAGATTTTTATGACACCGCTGCTTACTTTTTTTAAAATACTAAATGTACATTATCATTGTAGTATCATAATCAGTATAATTTAAGCATGCTTCCTTGTTTACCTTCTATTCTGTTAATCAAATAGAGAAACTTCTAAGCTAACATTAGTGAACACAAAAAAAGAGAAAAATACAATTGTTACAAAAACAGGATTGAGCAAGCCAAAGTAAGAAAAATAATTCAAACAATACCCTAAGCACAATATCTGTTTTTTGAACAAATTTATAATTTTAAATAATGTTTAACGACCAAAAATAAATTAGGTTTGTAAGTATAATTTTAAAACTATTGTCATGTGACATGTTATGTTGACTTACACAATTATCACAAAATTCTAAGTATCTAATTTTTCTAACTCTAAGTAACTACTTTGCAGTCATAAAAGCAAAGCTCAATAACATAAAATAAATAGAGAACTTACACAAGTATTGTTAGTTTATCGGTAATCGATAAGACCCTGTCTCACAATTACTGGGCAAATGGTTGGGTGCAATAGAGCTGGTGATTTGAAATATTAACTTCATGAAAGGTGTATTAAAAATAGGAGTTAAAAGTAGTTATAGTGACTGGCAAACATCTTGATAAATTTGAGAGAGTGCATAATTCAGTCCTGTCCATGTTTCACGAAGTGTTTTAATTCCACTTACATTATGTGAATCGCTAGACTGTGGAATGCGCTGCCTGAATGGGTCTTTAAGTTGTGAGTGAATCTAGGCTAGCGTGCCATATTGCTAAACATCAGGCGAAGGGGCGGCCAACAGCAACCTATTATTCAATTTTAAAAATCTTGAGCGAAAAGCAGCATATTAAGAAAAAGATGGTGCATGTATGTACATGTATAGTGTATAGACATTACCATCAAATGCGCAGACTCAGAAGGAAAATCAAAAACAGAAAAATCAACAATTACATATTTTTCAAAAAGTTTGCCTGTCACATACGGTTGGAAAATTAAATTTTTGAAGGATAGTTTATATGGTGATAGTCAATGTCACTAAGTCACGAAGTCGCAACAGCGCTTTCATTTCAGTGGCCCCGTGGCAGCTCTGTTGCAACAACGGATTTGACTAGTGACCATCTATGTAAATTAGCCTTTACGCTGAACCAAGTAGATTTTATTCTAGACAAGCGCATCGTATACCGCACCATTGCTTGATATCAGGCCAGGTGGCGATCAAATGCAAGCCTATTAATCAATAAAAAAATGTTATGGCTGGCTACACGATGTGTTGTGGCGGCATCACAATACACTCTACAATTAATCAGGTGTGTCCAGCCTAAAACTTGCCAGGTTTAGGGTTAGCCGAAGTTTCAAGAGTGATAACTAGACAAGAGCAGAGCTGCCAAGTGGATATATTAAGGTAAGAGAGGTACCTTGCAAATATGTACATATAACAATTACAAGTTTTAGGGCTATTCACAACGAGAGGGCAATAGCAGCACTCCAGCAGCAAGCAGTTTCAATTCATAGGTATAACATAAAATATAGGTAAGGTTCAAATCAGCACTGCACGACGGCAGTGCACCTTACACTGTATCCTGAAATTTATATTGCTTATATAAATATTACTTCAGCAAAGGCAAGCTTGTCCTGCTCACCACTGCCATTTCAGTGTTTTGATCCTAAGTAAATCTATGATCACCACACTCCAAAATAACTTCACAGTAAAATTATACAGACTTGTTAACTTGTTTGTTTTCCAAGGTAATTTGACAATCAAGAAATGATTTTTGTAATTATTAGGGACCGACTTTACAAGAAATTTTGCTTCTTATTTAGTGCCTTATTATTATTGCAAATAATTAAATAATACCAATTTTTTTTTTATGAAGTAGACAAAACAGATTTTGTTATGAGAGTTGTTTTAAAGCCAGTGAAAACATACAAAGGCTTTGCATAGCAAAGAGGAGATAAATTGTGTTCAATGATTTTTTTGATACTTTTTTCATCTTATTAAATAACCCTCCATGTTATGTGGCAATTGAACAATCGAAAATGTAAGTTTTTTTGATATGTTTTCTACTATTATCCGAGTTGTAGTGTTGAAAAGTACACACTTGAATAAATTTTCAAGACAATAACAGAGTTCAATTTCAATCAACACACTACCTACAACTTTTGACAAACTGTAGCACCGATTCAGTAATAACTATGAACAGTATGTTATGTTAAAAATTACCAATAAAACAAGCAATCCCATAACTTGTCTAATTTTTTGTGAAATTCTATTTAAGCCAGCTTGAACTCTCCATCAGCCAAAACCAGCTGCAATTTCTTTGGCCTTTTTACATTAATCACAAAAATAGGTGTGATTAAATATAAGCATCTTTCTACTCTATTAACTAGTAAATATGGGTATTCTTTATCAATGGTCTGGAAAACGAGTGTGTGGCAGCTGCGCCGGGCGAGGCAGTTTGGTCTCTGTAGGTATCGCCGTGTGCACTATGATCGCTGGTTGTGTGGGGGTCGGCGCGTGCAGCTCGTGGCTCTCTCCAGGAGACAGATTAGCCAGTGCAGCCAATAGGTCGTGGTTCACAAGAGGCTCGCCTTCCTCCCGCGGCTCCCAGCCCACCGGCGGACTGGACGGCGGCGAGATCAGGAACTGTTTGAAGGGAGCCGGAGGTTTCAGATTCTTCAACGATACAGGTGTAACTGGCTGCGCAAAGTAGCAATTGATACACGAATCGTAAAACTGATACTGATGAAGTTGCACGCGTGCGTTAGCCGCCGCCAGGGGACTGTCGTAGTTCACACGCAAACGCCTAAAGCTACGAAGCCATTGAAATGATATGTTGTCCGAAAACGTACGGAACAAATCTTCCATTTCTTTTTTCAATTTCTCGTCGGCGAATATGCTGCTATGAATATTAGTTACTATAACAGATTTGGGCAGGTCGTCGAAGTCGTCAATTTCGTCTTGGGTATCGCTTTCATGTTCAAAATTTGCAATATTGGGATGAATATTGGGCATACCATCCTCAGCATTTATGTAAACATCATCGTCTTGAAATGAGTCTTCATCTTCTTTGTGGGCCATTCTCTCGAAGGTTAATGTTTTTAGGACATTAAAGATTTACGATTACGATGATATAATCAGTTACCTATTAAGTATTTACAATAATAATGCAAAATACTACTTATCGATCCAATTTTGATGAACTTTCACAGGCAGACAGAAAACAGAAACAGTCGAAGCAAAACAGAAAATTCAATCAAATGACGTTTGAATTGACGTCACTACAAATGTCAATGACGTCAGACAATACAGATAAGAAATCTGAAATTTGAATGATTCCACAGGCTTTATAAAGTTACTGGCCCAGAGCTTGTCGAGACCTTCGACAAATGTAAGTGAATGGACAGGGCATAGCCATCGAACGTGCTCAGTAAAAACGAGTCAAAACCATCTGACATAGACTTCAACACCTAATTATAACCATCTACAGCACATTTGTTACAAAAAATAGACAGTGAATATAATAACTACGTGAGAACACCTGTGTTGGTCTATTGCTCTTGAACTGATTGACATTGACAGACGCCAGATGGCTAAACATGTTCTGTAGCGTTAGCAAAACCGATCGCATATGTACTCACGAGTGAAAAGTGACACCTGAACATTTACCTTGGTTTTTTATTGTGTTTTTACACTTCCAAAAAGCACACAAAGGCATAATTTGGTCAGATGTTTCGTTAGCATGTAACAATAATCTTGTGTCACACTTCCTACGGCTAGAAACCGACTGAAACCAATTAGTGAGAGCCAGCGCTCATTTTGTGATCTTCAAAAATGCGCTTCTACTGGGCCCGTCCATTCACTTACTTTCGTCGAAGGTCGAGACCATAGATCTAAGTCAAGACACGCAATGAGAGTAGGGTTAGGTCATAATAATTGTACCAAATGTGTATGCAAAGTTTCACACTTACTTTAATAAATAAAAAAGGTTCCAAAATATGAGGAGGGATGGATAGACGGATGGGCTTAGATTTTTTTAGCGCTATAACGCTACAACACATTTCTACAAAAGTGCCTTGTCAGCCGTTCTAAATTAAACAAAAATATCTTATGGTGATTGTGTGGTCTGTGGGTTGACACTGATTAGAAATGTGTGAATTTGGTTGACCTCAACCACCGTCTGACTAACGGGAGAGTAGCTGAGGGAAATATATTATGTTATATTTTTTTCTTCTTTCCCTCCAGTTGGTTGGATGTTTGTCAGGCGTACTAAATCCATACATCTGTTACTTACTACGCACTACCATAGCAAAAGGAATAGTAATATGAATCCTTGGCACTACTTAGCACTATCAGTTACTTTAGCTCTGTGGCTATAACGCTACAACACATTTCTACAAAAGTGCCTTGTCAGCCGTTCTAAATTAAACAAAAAAATCTTATGGTGATTGTGTGCTCTGTGGGTTGACACTGATTAGAAATGTGTGAATTTGGTTGACCTCAACCACCGTCTGACTAACGGGAGAGTAGCTGAGGGAAATATATTATGTTATATTTTTTTCTTCTTTCCCTCCAGTTGGTTGGATGTTTGTCAGGCGTACTAAATCCATACATCTGTTACTTACTACGCACTACCATAGCAAAAGGAATAGTAATATGAATCCTTGGCACTACTTAGCACTATCAGTTACTTTAGCTCTGTGGTTTTAATAGTTTTAAAATTTTAAATTATCATAAATCATTGACTAACGATAGATACAGACTAGTCCTCAGCGTATACAAATGCGATAGCGATAGTTCGACATTAGTACTTACCGATGAAAGGTTATGTTTGGTTAATTCCGTTCACTACGCCTTTTACAACCCATTAAACTGCACCGCGCACTATATCCACTTACAAAGTTACAAACAAAAAACAACGATGCCACACGTAGCTTGCCACCTGAAGTATTTTTTTTTATTAATGCCATAGGTGGCAAACAAGCAGACAGGCTGCCTGATGGTAAGCAGTCACCGTCGCCTATGGATACTTGTAACACCAGAGGCATCACAAATACGTTGCCGACCCTTTAGTGTCGGATCAGTCGATGGCAAACAACAAAAACCTATAAAAGGGACGAAAGGGACGTTTTCGTAAGGGACGAAATATATATTCTTTGTCCTGCTCACTCTCACGAAGTTGTTCTTATACGTTATCTCACTTTCGTAATTATTACTATTTTAAAAGCGAGTCTATACCTATACTTATTCAATGTCATAAAATAAAATCATTTATTAGTTCATTCCAGTGGAATGAACTAATAAATGATTAACATTCCAGTTCATTCATTCATTCGTTGTTGAATGTTGACTCTTTTCTTCGAAAAATAATGTAATTTTATTTAAATTTTTCTTAATTTGCTCTGAGGTGCTGCTTTACTGTTCTGAATCGTGAATCGATACTGTTTTGTGTTGGGAGTTTTTGTATTACTAAATAAGCTGTATAAAAACTATTGACATAGTATTATGAAAATGGCTGGTTTAGAATCAATGGCAATGGTCGTCGAAGAGGTTAAGCCTGTCGAGAAGCCGGTTGATAGAGAGAAGGTGAGACATCTTTTTAGCACGGGACCCTTGTTTATATTTTCTACATTTGCTACTTAATGGTTGTGAATAACAATTATACATTTTCCCATTGCTATTTTTCCAGACGTGCCCACTCTTGCTTCGAGTATTTTGTTCAACTGGGCGGCACAATTCCCCGGGAGACTATGCCAGAGGATCCGTACCTCAAAACGAGCTACAAATATACACTTGGATGGATGCTACTCTGCGTGAACTCACCGGCCTCGTCAAGGAAGTAAACCCTGAGACCAGACGTAAGGGAACTTATTTTGATTTTGCCATCGTCTACCCTGACTTGAGGACACCTACATATCGCATGAGAGAGATAGGAGTGACGTGCTCTGGGCAGCGTGGCGGTGATGACAACAAAACGCTATCACAAGTCAAGTTTCAAATTGGACATTATTTAGACATTTCAATCACACCACCGAATAGGATGCCTCCTCCGATGCGGCGTCCACAACCATACATGAATAACAGGCCGTACTGACGGTATCCAAATGGGCTGAGGAAACAGAATATTGATTGATATAAGTGGAGATAATAGATATAAGTTCTTTTCATTGTAAAAATCGACAGTGCAACCATTCAATTGTACCATTATGTACCTATGTGGAGGTCATTCGAACATTTACCTTAAAAGTTTGTCATACTCTAAACTAACGTTGTTGAGTTGATAATTAAAGCAGTAGCTGGTAATTATTGCTGTTTTCTATCACACAACTCAGCATTTTTGGTAAGCAAAAATGACAGTGTGAATGACATCTCACCATCAGCAAGCGAACTCAAGTGTTTTAGAATAATCAACTGAAGATTCGTAAACTGAACACTGAGTATATTATTATTTCGCGTTTTATAATACTGCTTACGAAGCTGCCTTGAAGCGGATATTGGCAGAATTACACTTAGTCACAGAAGTCATAAATCCAAGAATCTTTGATGTGAATTAAAACATTTTTTTAACACTTGCTATAGGTATTACGTGTAAACTTTTGCTAGCTTTTTTTGCTGAGTATTGTTGTTTTTTTTTTTTAATTATTTTTTAATTGTTCTCGTTGTCATTGAGTGCCACATAAGCTTGGCTAGTTGTTTATAAATAAAGCTAAGTAATTTAACTTTAAAAAAAATAAAATAACAATAGTGTTACGAACAATACTTTAACTAATTACTATCGCATGCTTGCTCACATTATTGTGATAAGTGCAATTTTTCTTGATCAAAAACTTATTTTTACCTGCTACTGAGCAAGCAATTGGTAAATTTATTTTATGGATGACCTTCAGCTCCGATTACTATTATTCAAAATGTGGCATTGTACCAAAAGTACATCTGTAAAGTTGTGGCATACTAAATGATATCATAAGTGCTATTGAAATTAAGTTATGTTGTCAAAAAAAGATTTTGACATTTCAATACTATTTCATTTTCATTTGATTCTAATTTCCTTGATCAGAATGGCTCATTGTTGGGCACCAAGGCGTCTGCCTTAGGAGGTCCTGGGTCGATTTCCGTCTGGGCAGTATGAATCATGCATTTGAAGAGACTGCAGGGAAACGCTGCCGGCTGCTTCCAACTGGCCCTTTTGGAGATCGATGGGGGAGGCCTATGTCCAGCAGTGGACGTTCTATGGCTGAAATGGTGATTTGAATATCTGCTCTGGGTTTGGGTGTTAATTGTTTGTCTTTTTTGTGTGTTTCTATGGCATCCTCGGGGAGCTATGAGTATGAAGCATTCGAATGACACTAATGATATAATTTATTTACAACTCATTATGTAGCATGCCACAACCAAAGAATGCATAAGTACAAGTACGTCCCATCATGGTGAATACACGACCATAGCTATTTCTTTCGCATGTTTTTGAAGAAGAAAAAAAACAAGTTTAGTGTAATAAAAACCGATTGGTCATTATCATTGCAAGCATTGCAATGCAAATAGTATAAAGCAATTTTCGTGTTGATGCTAATATTTATAAGATGGCGGAGGAGATAGAAAATTTCGTAAAAGATTGTTTATTTCTATATCACCTCCACCATCCTACAAAATATCAACACAAAAATCTCTTCATACTATTTGCAATGTTGTTGTTATAAAGATAATGCCCGAAGGATTTTTTTAAATGTGTACTAAGTGATTTTTTACCTTCAAAAACGTTTAAATGCGCGAGTAGGATAGCCGCGTGCCTTTAGATGCCCCACAAACATTAAAGTGTAGTGTGTATGGATACTTTTTACAATACTTAAGTATAGAGTAATTCTTCTACAAAATGAATGGGCAAATATAATTAAACATTTGGTGTAATAAAAACGAAACAAATTAGTATTTTAGTCTTTTTATTTCCACATCTCATTCATTGCATTTTACTGCGACCAACAAAAGTCAGTGTTACATCTCAGATAACACCTACATGACTACAGTACTTATAAAATAGATTTTCCTAAAATAAATTATATTAACCACTTAACACTAGTGATTGGTAGGTGATCTAAATGGCCTCTTGGATTTTTTGCCCATGTTGGCGAGATCAATCGTGATTCCATTGGGCAGAACTGCTTTGTTCTCCTGGTAGTCTATGAAACCTTTCTCGCTTTGTGGGTCCTTGGTTTTGTCGCATAAGATTCCGGTCTCGTAGTTGTATTCGCGTTTGAGACCGTCAGGGTCAACATATCCGTACCTGCCGCGCGTCACGCAGTCAACTCCGATGGTCTCTTCCTTGAAGGAGCCGTCATCATTCTCGAATCCCCAGGTGATGCTTCCATCTGGGTTCTCGTCTCTGTACTTTCGAATAATTTGCGCCACAGGTTTCTTCTCCCTGTTGTGTGAGGGTACGTATTTCTGTTGAGGCGCGCTTTTGACCGGCGCGCGGATAGGCTCCTGTTGAGGCCTGGAATACTGTCGCACCGGTTGGATGTTTACCTCCTCTTCGTCTTGGAAAGGTCTAGGCTCAGGCCTGAATGAAGGTCTCTGAGGTCTGCTGGACAAAGGTTGAAGTCTCACTGGTTGTGGCTTAATTTGTTCTACTTTGATTGGGGCGAATGCCTGCGGCGGTAGCGGTCTGTATGGGGTCGGCCTGATCGGCTCCGGTTTCGGCGCCGATGGGGTGGACTGCGGGAACGGAGATGAGTTGAACACGCTCGGAGGCTTCGGTTGCGATGTGGTTGTGATATCGAAGAAGTCGTTTTGAGGTTCCGGTGTGGAGAAATAGTTGGGAGAGAACGCTGTCGGTGTGTTGACGTCTACTTCATCTTCTGGTTCCTCCGTCACTGGTTTGGCGAGCTCGTCGAGAGACTGGAGGTTGGGACGCGGCGCCGCGTCCACTGATTTGAAGGAAGGTCTCGCGAGGCCAGGCCGCCTAATCCTCGGCGCGCCGCCGCCGATGGGTGCGCCCTGGAGTCTGCCTTGTCTAAAGCCGCCCCTTCCACCGCTTACTGGTATAGCTCCGGGAATTTGTAATCTCGGGGGTGCAGGGCCATCATTGTATTGGGCGTAAACTGTTACTGCGAACAGCATACATATCTGAAATACAACAAAAAGTTTCATAAGAAAATATTTTCAATTCGACTATAATTTTTGTGTGTGTGTCTGTGTATATCTTCGCAGATTGTGAATCGGTTTTAATGATTTTTTTGTTGAATAAACTTTATCTCAAATCTTAAAATTTGAAGAAAATACCTTCCTTTATGGGTGGAAAAGTAAGGAATGAATCCAGTTCAATGTAGCTTTGTTATTTATGTACTTAAAAGCCATTCAAAAGTTGAATCAACTTTAAGGTCGTAAAGTAAGCTCAATTTGGTTGACGGAATGTCTGTGCTAGCGCAACGAGCGGGCACGGCATACTTTCCTGTAGACCTTGCTCGCGAGTAGGTAGGTACGTCATATAACACCTGACTTATAATATAATCGACTTGATTGTATCGCGACACGCCTTACCCTGGTTCTATTGTCACAACGACGTTGCCTCACGTAGGCAATTAACTGATAAACGTTTGGTCAAGTTCTTGGTTCTCTGCATTAGATCATAGGGTAATAGTATTATTAGGTTACTCTGAAAAGGTGTATTATGCCGAAAGGGGTATATAGGGGTCATTATGAACAACTTTTACTATGGGAGGACCACTGAAATCGCGAAAAAATATCAACTGTTTCATAGAAAACAGTCATTCTCACTCGACACCACTACTAACCTGCCACGCCACCTTACCATATCTACCTTGTTTGTATGATCTGACGTATAGACATACCAATACAATACGTAGGCAACTTTTAGCCCTGAATATTTATAACGTTCTTCAGGATGCGGGTGAAAAGAGCAAGGCACTTAAATTGATTTGGTCCACTTGGTCAGAATCCGCTTTCGTCTGAATAAATATTAGGCTGTTATTTTTCTGACGAATGAGAACTGAGTTTTTTTTTGTTAATAGGTAGATATTGTAATATATGAACTCATTATGGTATATTGTGCCAACTGTCTTTTAATTCTGATACTTTGTTTTATGTGTACCTACCTAGATATATAGGTATATGTCAATGACCTAGATAATAGTCGTGAAAGGTTACGCTTAGCTGCAACATATTTTTACGCCATATTTCGTAAAAATACATACCTAGGCGCCTATATAATAAACCCATGCCACGCCTGAGACTTGCTTGAAATATGTATTACAATACAAAGGTATTTCGTAAATAAGATTACACTGACGTACCATTTATGCAAAGTACTTAATTGTTTAGTAGTTAGCATGGTACTTGTTAAGCTCTACTTTCGTCATTTGTGAGGAAACCATGTTTATTGAGTTAACAAGTTAAATAAAAGTCTTTGGTAATGCGTAGATTAATGCGGAGTTTGATCCAGACTATCCAGTTTGACCACAAAGAAGAACCCCTATGTATTAGTACCGTACAAACACGAAGCAATGGTTCCATAATTGTTCATAATGTATGATAACCTCTTTACAGTTCAGTACCACCGGTCTGTGTAACCCTGGAGATTCATAAAATAATTATGAACACAGGGCTCATATGCAAAAGTTGTTCTAGATAAGTCTCTTAAGCACACTTTGAATATCACAACCTCGGCTAAATATTTGAAATGAATAACAGAAATCAGTATGTACCTACTCGTCGTACCTACATATACATACCCGCTCTATCAAAAACGTTCAAAGGTAATATTTGTACGTAAATAAAATTGTTGTGATATATGTGACACTGGCAGGCCTACTTTTGATCTTATTTTTATTGTATGTAATCTTACGCCACAAGCCTTAAGGTATTGATCAATTACAAAAGTTTACTGCCTACATTGACAATTGAGCAACTGAAGCAGTTTGGCTTATCGACGTTGTAACTCGTTGGCAGCTATTGTCGCAACCATGCAAATCTCACCAGGTATTAACAACTAATATTATATCTAACTAGGTATTTAGAAAAAAAAAACACTTTCCCTCCCCTTTTACTACAGGACAAGCATGGATTGCACACCACCACCCCTTCCTCGTGGAATATCCAAATATTCGTACTCAACGATTTGGGTCGTCATTTATGATACGTACTGCCCAAGAATGGAACTCCCTGCAGTCCTCCTTGTTTCCTAAGAACTACAATCTAGGCATATTTAAGACTAGATATAGATTTCTTCTAGATCCACGTATTCCATCCTCGGCTCACCGTCGCTTATCATCAGGCGAGTTGGTGGCCAAACGTATTTCTATTCTATATATTAAATAAAAATGTTTAGTAGAGACAACGTAGATGAAATCAGGTTACGTCAAGTTTGAGACCTATAACTATTTTAATCGTCAAGTTATTGTAACGTACCTAAGTAGGTAGGTACCTACTTGTTTTAATTGCCCATCGGGACTTATCGCGCATTAATATCGTTTAGGTTAAATATTAATCACTACTTATGTTGTAATACGACTCTGGAATCAATTTTTACTCTAGATTTCGCATACCCTCACCAATCATAATGGTAACACCGCTTTCTCAAATTAGTGGTAGTTTTGCCATAGTTTTGTAACACATGGCCTTTGTTTTTGTTTATATGCTTCAGAAGCAAGGACTTGGAAAGTTTATTGAACTTCTATTGTTGCGTGCCTTCCGATTTATAAGCGTTGCATGTGAAGGACACAATGCTGGTTATGTTATCGATAATTGCTTCTATAAATCACGTCTAAAATTCTTCTAATTACAGATCTCTTTATTACAGAAATTGAATTTTCTAAAGATCTTGATGGAATCAGAACGCCAAAAACCCAGGTTTTATTACAATTTTCATTATTATTTAAATGGCTCTTAAAATTAGTAGTACAACCTAGCGGCCTTATTGGTAAAGCTACGTTTTTGAAAGTTTCAGGTCCTTCCTTCCGATAAGCTTCACTAGATAGCGCTAATAGGAGTAACACAACTCAGAACCAGTAACTCAGCAAGGACTATTTCTTTCTTCCTTCCACGTCCTTCTCAATTGCTAACCAACATTGTTTAAATTATATGAGAACGCGGCTAACCATAATAATAAAAACTGCGGTAAGGAACCCATTGTTTAACAGAATGCAGGTACTCAATACGCCTGAAAATAATATACAATTCTTTGTTATGTGTCTACGTACAAAAGCAAAAGGAACATACTATTTGTATGTATATAAAAAACCATAATTGCATCAGATGGTGTGGAATGCCGGTGAGGTTAGGGCGGGTACCGAGATCTGAAAGTGCTAAGGCCGCCCGGCGCTCATGCTTCCGCCAGTCAAGGTTGGACCAGCAGCGAATCATAGACTAAATAAGTAATGCATTTACGCGCCGGCAAAAACATACAAAACACACTCACGAACTCGTATGACAGCTTATGTAAGTGAACAAGGAAACGCGAAAGGCATGTAGCGTCGAACTGATTTGGAGATATTTTGGTAACCGACGTTACTTTTAAGCTTACTAAGTACTTTCACTAAGTATCTACAACAGGAATTGGAAGAGGCACTACGTTGGAAGATTCTATAAGTCCAACATAATTATATCTAAATGAGTGTTTTGAGTCGCTGGCATCCAGTGGATGCAAAAGGCAGGCTGTCGTTCAGTGTGGAGGTTAAAGGGGGAGGCCTATGTTCAGCAGTGGACGTCTTCTGGCTGATGATGATGATGATGAGTGTTTAACCCATTTTAATAAGCTTAACTGCTGCTTGCCTTAATAATCATCAACTAATGTAATAATTTTTTAATTCGCTTTTAATTAGGTAACTGATCACTCTGAAATTTTGGATTGTAGTGGTATAATCCAGCTGGTTTGATGATGGAGACGGCAGATGGCTACAATAGCTATGGATACCTATGGAAGCATATTGTGACAAATTGTGACAGATTTTAAATGGGAACCATCAAAAACCATTACGACAAAATTCGTATAAAGTTAAAATCGTTTGAATAAACGTCTTGAAAAAACCCAGTAGGTACTCTTACGTAATTAAAACCACTTGAACGCGTTTAGTATAAAGTCATAAGTATAAGTCACAGTTTGTTAACCATAATTCTTAATAAGTATTTGTCAGCACAATCACTTCAATTAGTCCGTCAAGTCGTCACGGCTTCGTCTTCTTCGTTATACACTGAACGCTAACATGCAACGCTAATTTACAACTTTAGTTACCAGTACATTATCTAATTGTAAACAATGTAACTAACTACAAACACTGCACGCCAAGTCTGAATTGAACCTACCTTTATTTTCACGATAGCTAAGTAAAAGTTTTTTTAGGGTTCCGTACCTAAAGGGTAAAACCAGGACCCTATTACTATACAACAAACGTATTTTTTTAACGTATTTTTGTATTAGCTCTAATGTAAAAACGGTAATACGTATAAACGTCAAACTTGGCATGATTATAGTACATACTCTAAAGTAAAACATCAAATAATAAAAAATGCCAAGTGCGAGTCAGTGACAAATTTCTGTTCTTTACCAAGGTATAACTGGTAATTTCGTTATTTAGACGACCTACTTCTAACGTCGACCTTATCATTTCATCGAATCTAAATGCCATTTTTTACTAATTTTGAAGTCGGGTTTTTTAAATGGTAGTTTTTGTATTTTGTGGTGGTACGGAACCCCCAGTGCGCGATCCCGACTCGCACTTGGCCAGTTTATTTATCACAGTTGTTGTTGTCCCTGCTTGGCAAACGCCTCCCCTCAACATTTCCAGTTTTGGCGGTCTAGAGCTGAGTCTTGCCAGTCCCTAACAAAGGCATTCAGATCACCGTCTATGTTGTTGCGGATTTAGTTGCATTAATGTCATTTATTTTATTTGCCCTCATATTTGTCATATGAAAGTTCAACGGGATATTTAATACTTATTTTCTGTGCCTGTAGTAAGTTTGTGGGCAATCAACTTTGCTCCATACAAAAGACATCAACGCGCGCAAGCAATGTAGCAAGTTTGTACATTTCTATAGAGCGTGCACTATAAAAACATTGTTCGGTAAATAAGTAAGTCTTGATGCTTTTTCACACATTTCTGCGTAATAAGATACATATCTTTATTGAGAAATGTTGAAGGCAGTGGCATTATTAAAGCGCGTAAAGTTGATTTTATATGCCACAATGTGCAAAGAGTATTTTAATCAAAACTGAATGTAAATATTCATTGAGCGTCGTAGACAACAAAGGGCATTCTGTTTCTGATTGAAATCTTTAAATTATTGCTATTTATCAACACTGACGGGTATACCACGGAGAGTACTTGAACTAATTCTGTCCATTGAAATTTGGTCGCGTGTTCTCTAGACACGGTGAGTGACTACTGTGTACAAAGGGAACATTTTGATTAACATTGGCGGTATTTCATCTGGTCTAGACGGTAGACATCCGTCATATAGCCTACCCCCGATAAGAAAAACAAGGGAGATATGGTAAGTTGACGTGCCGGGTGGAAAAGCTTCAGGGTTGATGCCTTTATTCGGACTAATACTGCAGACGACCTTGCCCACTTTTTTGCATGTGGACTATTAGCTAGATTATAAGTGTATCTGCAAGTCTCTTAGATTGCGTGAAAAAATGAGTTTTATTTAGTTGCCAGTAGGTACAGTTTTTGCGTTAACCGGTTCAGCGGTAGGTATATTGAAAAAAGTGGGTAAAACGTGGATAGATTTGAACACAAACAAAATTTATATAGTACTAAGGCATATCTTCCTTGTTTGTCTGATATGAGAGTATACCTATGAACTATCTATATATTTTATTTGTTTTGTGATAATTTTTTTATTATTTTAGACTGTGTTTTGGCATTTAGTTGGTAACATCTAATGGGAGAGGCCATTGGCTCCCGAAACACAGTATTTATTACTAGTTCGGAGTCAATGGGTTCATATAATATTTTGTCAATTTTTATAATGCCCTATAAATTAATTTGTATTTGTTTGTTTTGTATCTACACTGCAAAGTATTCGAAACGGCAGGAATGTTTTATTATTTTATAAAACACGTTAAAAGTGTATAATTTCATTTAAATATGTACATTTAAATAATTGCGAAACCCTAAGAAACAATTAATTCTGTCCAGTACCACTCACTCGGACTCACTCTTAGTTGACTAGCGCAATAACTCAACTCTAAACTTCAACAAAACCAAACATAGACTTGCTTAAAATTTTAAATGATAATTTTTCTCATTCCCACATGCACATTACAAAGTATAAGTAACGTCTATCGCGAAATTTCAAAACTGATTATCAATTATTCTGCTTTAGACTGGTACAATTATCAAACTTGACTTTTGCAGTGAATGTATATAATTTAACGTTGTGTTGAAACAGGACAAGTTATGCGTAGCTCTAGAGCTAGCGGTAATAGCAGTGGCAACGTAACTTGTCCGTAAGACTCGCGTGCGCTACGTAACTAGCCTATTTAAGGGGGCAACTTAGTGGCATCTTTTCACATCTATTCACTTTTTATTAATAGCCAAAACTTGAAAATTATACCTGTTTAATTTTGCCATCCTACTAGATTCAATTGATAAGGAGATTTCGCCAAATAAAAAGAATCATTACCTACTCATAGTAGATACGTACCGCTTTATCTCGTAAACTACAGAATATTTCAAAGTAGGTTATACATTTTTAAAATTTTGCCGAGTGAGATCTTCATAATGATGGTAATATTGACATATTTAGCGAAGTTTACTCATTATTTTTCCTTTTTTTTTCGCGTAGGTTCATCGTTATTTATTGTACCCTGTCACTCCCACTATTAAAACAATTCAAAAGACACCTCACATGTCGAAATCCATTTAGCCGTTTAGGCTGTAGGGTGCTGTAGGGCATGTCAAATAAACCATCATATACACACACATATATCATTTATGTATACTAGAAAAGCATTACCCTCCTTTTCCGCAGTCGGGTAAAAACCGAATTCACAAAATTTGTAACATGCAATTTCGGTGATTCTTGGATGACTGAAATTATTAATTCATCCAAGTAAGTTATTTAGATTTAAAAGCTAAATTACTGAACCGATTTTAATGAAATTTCTATGGGGCTAATCTGAAAATATATATCCTTTCAATAAAAAATAATAATTTTCCAAATCAGTTCATATATGACAAAGTTCTAAAAAGGTATAACGTTCAAGTGTTGGCACTCCAAAGTTATGAGAAAATTCTTTGCCACCTTAATGCCGCACCCACGGGCAAGAGTTATTTCTTTCGCACATTTTTAACATTTTAAGATAACAGTTCGCTAAGTAGCATAAAAAATGTTTTTTTGTTAATTTTTAGGGTTCCGTACCTCAAAAGGAAAAAACGGAACCCTTATAGGATCACTTCGTTGTCCGTCTGTCTGTCTGTCTGTCTGTCCGTCTGTCAAGACCCTTTTTCTCAAGAACGCGTAAAGGTAGCAAGTTGAAATTTATACTAAATACTTGGGTCTACGGTTTCTTTCGGCGGTAAAAAAATAAAAGTTGTAAGTCAACGCAATCAAAAGATATGAACGTTTATGTCGCATATTTTGCGATTTCACAGGGGAACCAAAACCTATAGGGTACTTCCCGTTGACCTAGAATCATGAAATTTGGCAAAAAGCAAGGTCTCATAGCACATATATAGGAATAAATCCGAAAGTTATAAATATGAAGGTATATCATTTAAAAATTATTATTTTGCTATTACAAACTTACATTTTGTAGTTGGAATGTATGGAAGAACCTTATTGTCAACTACAAACTTAAGTTTGTCTTTCAATATTTTAACTTCAGTTAGTTTTTTTTTTGGTCTCGCGCTCTTAGGTTTCCTTTATGTCGTATATTTTGCGATTTCACAGGGGAATCAAAACCTATAGGGTACTTCCCGATGACCTAGAATCATGAAATTTGGCAAGAGGCAAGGTCTCATAGTACATATATAGGAATAAATCCGAAAGTTATAAATTTGAAGGTATTTAAAAATAATTATTTTGCTATTACAAACTTACATTTTGTAGTTGGGATGTATGGAAGAACCTTATTGTCAACTACAAACTTCAAAGTTGTCTTCCCAGAGACTGTGGGATCGGCCGATCTGCGAACTAGCATGGAAATCGCTACTAGATACGTGTCCTAGTATTGCAGATCGCGCTCGTATTCTTGCTGTCTCTGTTTGGGAATCGGGACTTTGGTTGCAAGCCATGCCCTCTTTTAACACAGGTAGCCTTTTAGATCCAACCGCATTTCGTCTAGCTGTCAGCTTACGCTTGGGTGCAAGGTGCTGTGAGGCCCATCGCTGTCAGTGTGGTACTGCTGTTGACCAGCTCGGTCACCATGGTCTCTCTTGCTCGAGAAGCGCAATGGTCGTATTGGCCGACACGCTAGCCTGAACGACATCATACGCAGGGCACTTTCCACCGCCAATGTCGCAGCTGTGCTCAAACCGAGTGGTCTTGCGCGTGACGATGGAAAGAGGCCTGACGGTATGACACTTGTGCCCTGGAGGTTGGGGCGGCTCCTTGTATGGGACGCAACTTGTGTCGATACTTTGGCGCCGTCACATCTTCCTGAGACACAGGGTAGGGCTGGCGCGGCTGCTAATTCGGCAGAGCAGCACAAGCGTCGCAAATATGCTAACCTCGGCAGTGGTTACATATTTGAGGCGTTTGGGGTCGAGACATTGGGCCCTTGGGGACCGGGAGCTCACCTCATTTTCAAAAATCTTTCAGAGCGCCTGGTTAATGCGACGCGTGACCAAAATGCTGGCGTGTTTCTGGCTCAACGCATTAGCATTGCCATTCAACGTGGTAATGCCGCCAGCATGTTGGGTACGCTGCCAACTGGTAGTGGGCTTGAGCATTTGGATTGTCTTTAGACCTTCAACGGTCTATGGGCAGTCTAACTGTATTTGTAGTGTTAGTTTTAGCTTGTATTTTGTTTAGTTATTAAAGGCACTAGCCCAGTAAAAAAAAACTACAAACTTAAGTTTGTCTTTCAATATTTTAACTTCAGTTAGTTTTTTTTTTTGGTCTCGCGCTCTGAGGTTTCCGTCTAACGGAACCCTCAGAGCACGAGTCCTACTCGTACTTGTCCGGTTTTTAGGGTTCCGTACCTCAAAAGGAAAAAACGGAACCCTTATAGGATCACTTCGTTGTCCGTCTGTCTGTCTGTCCGTCTGTCAAGACCCTTTTTCTCAAGAACGCGTATAGGTAGCAAGTTGAAATTTATACCAAATACTTGGGTCTACGGTTTCTTTCGGCTGTAAAAAAATAAAAGTTGTAAGTCAACGCAATCAAAAGATATGAACGTTTATGTCGCATATTTTGCGATTTCACAGGGGAACCAAAACCTATAGGGTACTTCCCGTTGACCCAGAATCATGAAATTTGGCAAAAAGCAAGGTCTCATAGCACATATATAGGAATAAATCCGAAAGTTATAAATATGAAGGTATATCATTTAAAAATGATTATTTTGCTATTACAAACTTACATTTTGTAGTTGGAATGTATGGAAGAACCTTATTGTCAACTACAAACTTAAGTTTGTCTTTCAATATTTTAACTTCAGTTAGTTTTTTTTTTGGTCTCGTGCTCTTAGGGTTCCTTTATGTCGTATATTTTGCGATTTCACAGGGGAATCAAAACCTATAGGGTACTTCCCGTTGACCTAGAATCATGAAATTTGGCAAGAGGCAAGGTCTCATAGTACATAATATATAGGAATAAATCCGAAAGTTATAAATTTGAAGGTATTTAAAAATAATTATTTTGCTATTACAAACTTACATTTTGTAGTTGGGATGTATGGAAGAACCTTATTGTCAACTACAAACTTCAAAGTTGTCTTCCCAGAGACTGTGGGATCGGCCGATCTGCGAACTAGCATGGAAATCGCTACTAGATACGTGTCCTAGTATTGCAGATCGCGCTCGTATTCTTGCTGTCTCGGGAATCGGTTTGGGAATCGGGACTTTGGTTGCAAGCCATGCCCTCTTTTAACACAGGTAGCCTTTTAGATCCAACCGCATTTCCTCTAGCTGTCAGCTTACGCTTGGGTGCAAGGTGCTGTGAGGCCCATCGCTGTCAGTGTGGTACTGCTGTTGACCAGCTCGGTCACCATGGTCTCTCTTGCTCGAGAAGCGCTGGTCGTATTGGCCGACACGCTAGCCTGAACGACATCATACGCAGGGCACTTTCCACCGCCAATGTCGCAGCTGTGCTCAAACCGAGTGGTCTTGCGCGTGACGATGGAAAGAGGCCTGACGGTATGACACTTGTGCCCTGGAGGTTGGGGCGGCCCCTTGTATGGGACGCAACTTGTGTCGATACTTTGGCGCCGTCACATCTTCCTGAGGCAGAGGCTGAGGGTAGGGCTGGCGCGGCTGCTAATTCGGCAGAGCAGCACAAGCGTCGCAAATATGCTAACCTCGGCAGTGGTTACATATTTGAGGCGTTTGGGGTCGAGACATTGGGCCCTTGGGGACCGGGAGCTCACCTCATTTTCAAAAATCTTTCAGAGCGCCTGGTTAATGCGACGCGTGACCAAAATGCTGGCGTGTTTCTGGCTCAACGCATTAGCATTGCCATTCAACGTGGTAATGCCGCCAGCATGTTGGGTACGCTGCCAACTGGTAGTGGGCTTGAGCATTTGGATTGTCTTTAGACCTTCAACGGTCTATGGGCAGTCTAACTGTATTTGTAGTGTTAGTTTTAGCTTGTATTTTGTATAGTTATTAAAGGCACTTGCCCAGTAAAAAAAAACTACTAACTTAAGTTTGTCTTTCAATATTTTAACTTCAGTTAGTTTTTTTTTTGGTCTCACGCTCTGAGGGTTCCGTCTAACGGAACCCTCAGAGCACGAGTCCTACTCGTACTTGTCCGGTTTTTTTTTTATTTTGATGTTTTATTTTAGCGAAATGTTCGAAAGAGTCTCCAGCTCAGTAGCTCAGTTTAGCTTGAGTAGCTCTGGCCGGTGCGCGCGGCCTTAATGTGACAACAGAACGGGTTGCTCGCCGAATTATACGCTACTCCGCGAACAGAAAACAATCGGTTCCGCTTTGCTAATCATAAAGGGCAGTATCATGTTGTAAAGTAATAAGTTTAATACACGGCGAACTGAAACGTCTTGTCATCTCACGCTCGGTCTCAAGGCTGCAACCGATATCGGCTACGAATGCCATTTATCTTATCGACCTGAATTCGATTATTTTATTACTACTTAACCGCTTGTTTTTAGGTTTCCGTATAAACGGGACCCTATTACTGAGCCTACGCTGTCTGTCTGTCGTACCTTTTAATGGCTGTATCTTTCAAACCATAATAGGATAGCCAGTTGAAATTTGCACGGAATATGTAATGTTATGGTGGATTAACTGAGAAATAATAATAAAGTCAAAAAGTAAAAACTAAAGGGGAGTGCCCATACAACAAACGTATTTTTATATTTGCTCTAGTGTAAAAACGGTAATACCTACAAGCGTCAAACTTGGCATGATTATAGTACGCACTCTAAAGTATAACAACAAATAATAAATAATGGCAAAGCATGAGTCGATAACTATTTTTGTTCATTACCAAGTTAAGCAACGTATAGGGTGCGGTTGGTACTTGGATGGGTGTGATGTTGTCTTTTTGCACTAGTTTTGTATTTTGTGTTGGTACGGAACCCACAGTGTGCGAACCCGACTCGCTCTCGGCTGGTTTATTCATTGAAACGCAACGCCACATAGAGTTGTCCGGCTCGAAACCATTAAGTCGATTTATATTCACGTTCATACTTCATTTACGTACAGCAACACAGACTTTCACGGCACTGTGTCCTTAAAATACTTTTTTAATTTAACTAGCTGGTATTTGAGGTGATTTTTTTAGATAAGTTTGATTTATTACCATATTAAACCGGCACTGCAAATGGAATGTATTTGATTAAAACACTATTTATATTTATTTTTGGGTCTATCCCGGACATTTGAGAGGCATTGCTGGGCCGAAGTCAACAGAAAGAGGCATCATTGAATTTAAAATATAAAAAATCGTTGTTTATAAGTACGTTGATATTATAGTTTGTATCTGCTTTAAACTCTAGCTAGTACCGAAAAAAGGTCTGCCATAACAGCAGGGGGACAGGTAAACACTTATTACACACACTGACATATTCTTACTAGTTCTACAAACGCACACTTCAATATTGAGCGGCACACAACTGCAAACGATATGCTCAAAATATAATCAAATGGACGACCAAGGGGTGTAAGTACGTAGGTAAAACGCTTCCATGTATTTCGTGTTCAAAAAATTATGGGCTATTGTGGTGACTTCTTGATAGTGTTGTTACGAACTTAATATTATAGTTTATTATTATTATTATTATGATATAGCACATTTGAAGGTAAAAAATGAGGAAGCATGTTAAAAATAAGCGCCCTTGGTGAGGGCGCGACGTCAGTGGTACTCACTATTAATGTACGCATGATGTCCTGTGGGCGCACGTCACTACCACGCCACGAATCACCAAGAAATAAAGGAAACGCCTCCCGCGCAAGCTATATGAGGTCGCCCACTCTCGCCCTGCTTCAGACGCGACTACCATACCTTATTGCAAGGTGACCAACTGTGAACGCATACTCCGGCCGCGCAGGCCCGACCAAATGCACCACCACGTAAATCGGTGGCGGTAGACGCCGAAATACCGCTAAATGAGCTAATTAATTAAATTCGGCTGTTTTACGTATTCATATATCATAGCTCATAACTCAATTGTTCGATCCTATTTTACGTTATGTGACATTGAATAGTAACATTCATAAACGGCATAAGTTTGGTATAAGTAAATAGGTACGGCATAAGACTCAGCCTAGAGCAGAGTAGACCTACTTATTATAAGTACGACAGCTAAACATATTGGTACTTACACTATTTCCATTATTTCATTTGCTCTGACAATTGCAATAACATTCTATAAAGCAGAATAAAAACGAACCACGAATTCTGATCACTTTCGCAAGGTTTTTAAACGTAAGACTGTTTGTAGCAAGTACCTTATGTACTTCAGTTAAACACATATGTTTTTACTCAGCTTTTTACAATGTTAATGCAGCTGTTAGAGCACATAAATGAATAGAAAAAAATATATTATATATGTATTGTTGGTAAATATTTAGGTAATATTTTTTTTGTCTGTCACCCACCACCCACCCACAAGATGAACAGACGATCTAAAAGATAACGCAGGGAAACGCTGGATGCAGGCCGCTTCCAACCGGCATTTTTGGAGATCGATGGATCGTATGGCTGAAATGATGATAATGGGTGTTTAGTTTCTTGACAGTGACACTGTAACTAGAAATTTGCTCTTTTTAACCAACTTCGAAAAAGGTGGAAGGTTCTCAATTCGGCCCGCTATTTTTAAATGTATGTACGGTGATTACGCCTGCATCTGTAAACCATTTTGTGTTTCTTTTTTTTACCGTGTAGACGAAACCCTCGAGGTGGTCCCACAATTTTTTTTTTTTTTTTTTTTTTTTTTTTTTTTTTTTGTTTTTAGTTTTTAAACTAGATCGAATAATACGGATACTTTTGCTCGAGCGCCTACCAATTTCGCCACAATATAACAAACTGTAACTACAATAGTTAAACAAGGAGGTATTCATGCATGGTTGTGTAAATAGGTTGTACCTAATGCTGTTTCACTACAGATTATAAAATAAATTACCTTTTTTAAAAACCGACTTCAAATAACCACAAAACACAAACATTGTGCCATACGTACGTACGCTCGAAAAACCACTATCATCAAATTTAGATTTAAACTTTTCAAAAATGTTTTTGTTGTTGTTCCCGCCCGACTCCAAAATCCAAGTACAAATATTATTTTGTTCTTTGTACTACTTTGTTCTTTGTACTACAAAGAGTAGTACAAAACATTTTTATTTGATGATAGTGGTTTTTCGAGCGTACGTATGTATGTAAGTATGTTTCTATGTATTTTATATTTAAGAGTGTCAGATCATTTTGAGGGAATACGTGCAGTTGTTTTTTTAAATTAGTTTTAAATGTTATAATTTTTTAACTGACTTCAAAAGAGAAAGTTCTATATATCTCTATTCGGTCTGTATTTTTTACTAATATATTCGACACTGAGTTCGCCTTGGTTTCACCCGCGTGTACTAGTACATTTCTTCAGGAATCGTGAATTTTTCCGGAATAAAAAGTATCCCTCAATCCGGTCCTCCAACTATATCTCTTCCAAAATTCACGTTCGTCGCACGAATCGACGCGTCGATTCGTTGTCGTTCTTTATTTATCTTTATCTTATCTTACGAGAAACCAAACAAAGAAAAAACAACGAAAAAAGTTGTAGTATCTTAACTTAACTTTGTAGTATCTTTTAGTTTAAGTTTTTAGTTATTTTATGTTTTAGTTTTTAGTTATTTATTTAAGAGTTCGTTAATTTTCTGTTTTTTGAGTTGTGCATAGTAAAGTAATTAATACTTTGTAGTGGACAAAAAAGTTCTTCGATACAATCCAACTACAAAATACAAGTTTGTAATAACAAAACAGTTATTTTATAAAATGATATAACTTCAAATTTATGACTTTCGGATTTATTCCTTTATACGTGCTAGGTCAACGGGAAGTACCCTATAGGTTTTGATTCTCTTGTGAAACTGCAAAATATGCGAAAATATGCGACATAAACGGTTATAATCTTTTGATCACGTAGACTTACAAACGGACTACAAAGTGATCCTATAAGGGTTCCGTTTTTGCCTTTTGAGGTACGGAACCCTAAAAATGAATCCAAATTTGCCTTGGTCACGCCATAACTTGTGAAAGAATTTACCGATTTCATTTTTTTTTAAAGTTTTCTTATACTTTGAAGCAGGTTCTTACGGAAAGAAAAAATAAGGAAATTGCGCATAAAATTTAAAAATTTCAGAAAACTTAACGATTATTTTACCATCGCGCGTTTGATAAATATGAATTTACCAGACAGTCGTTTTATTTTTATTTTTGGACATTCATAACTAAGACAGGACAATGTCTGTCGGGTCAGCTAGTTATTTATAAATACCACAAAATACATATTATATTATTTTTTAAACATACTTAAATAGATATTAACACTCAGATATAGAACAAACCCAAATGTTCATCACAGAAATGTTTGTCCCAGGTGGAAATCGAACCCATGCCCTCAAGCACAGAAGGCAAGTCCACTACCAACTGGGCACCGTGGCAGTCATATTAGTATGATAGCAGAGAATTTGTAGATGTATTTCTTTGGTCCTGAATTCATGGCAACGATTACAAATGTTCTGACGTTTATTAGATTCGTTGTGGCTCATCTGCGCTGGCTTTATTTGTAAATCAATCGAAATGCGCGTAACTTGTAACGTGAGGCAATGCCTGCTGACTTTTAGTAATTTTCGTATGGCATTGCTATTTCAATTAAACCGTGCAAAACCTTAATAAACCCGTAATAAACGTTGCAGTCTGACATTGCAATCCTGGGTAAATGTCGGGTTTTACTACAGATTACCATAGTTACCATAGCTTGAACCATTGTAAAAATAAGTTTTCTCTGTTGGTTAACTTTTCATGGCAAAATGGCTGAATCGATCTTGCTGAGATTTGACAACGCCTTATCCTGCAAGATGAGGACGGACATAAGATAAAAAATATGAACTATCCACATTAGAGGTAGACTAAAATTTAATTTAAACGTTGAATTGTTTAATAGTTTGTTACGTTTAAGCTAAAAAAGCGTGTCAATTAAAACCACCATTTGTTTAAACTAAAACAAACAAAAAAAACTTTCCATAACATTCGTGATGTTTGCGTCAATCTGCTATCATCGATCGGGTGTGAAAACAAGTGACTTAACGATTTTGCCATCGTAGGATACGTCGATGTTGGCACGCCAGGATAATGCATTTAGGCAGTTACATCAGTGCCATCTGCAGTCCAGTCACGCACGCAGGAAAGTGTAGCAGCATCACAACGAGTGAGAGTTACCTCAGACTGTACCGACTACATCCATAACACTAGGCGACATACATTCGATTTGCGCTGCGAGCACTAGTTTTTTGTCAAATTATATAATAAATGGTAATAGTGTAATTGTAATAAAATATAAATGTATTACACTCACACACACACTCACTCACTCTCACTCTTCTCTGTGCTCACTTATTAACGAAATGTTGCAAAAATACTTGTTATACAACGTCTCCGACCTATGTCGGAAGAAAATTTGACGACGTACAAAAAATAAACTGGCCAAGTGCGAGTCGGGCTCGCGTACTGAGGGTTCCGTACCACCACAAAATAAAATAATTATCAATTTTAAAAAATATTTGGTCCAACTTAACGCCTACCAAAATGGCCAAGCAATTGCTACGCCGTCACATATTTAATATTTTGCAAGTTACGCTCGGTATATCTTTTAATGAACAGAAATCACCGTCTAGCACTTGGCCATTATTTATTGGTATACTTTAGAGTGTTTATTAAAATCTTGCCAAGTTTGACGCTTGTACGTATTACCGTTTTTACATTAGAGCTAATATAAAATATGTTAAAATTACGTTTGTTGTATTGGAACCTTCCTTTCGTTTTTACTTTAAGACTTTTTATTATTTGTTAGTTAATCCGCCGTAACATTACATATTCTGTGAAAATTTTAACTGTTTATCTATTACGGTTTGAAAGATACAGCCGTTTAAAGGCCAGACAGACAGACATACAAACGAACAGACAATGTAGACTTAGTAATAGGGTCCCGCTTTTACCCTTAAGGTACGGAACCCTAACAAGCTAACTTACACTAAATATACTACTTAAACTACTAATAAGCCTATTATACAAAAACAGTTGGATTGTCCAAAGGCCGATTAAGGTCTAGAAACCGTTGACATCAAAATTCTGGTTGCCACAGAAATTTTATGGGTAAGCGTGAGGCTTACTATCAAGTGAGCGTCTTGCACGTGTCATCCCTCACACACAGGAATACACGCAGCTGGGGAGTAACGTGTATTTCCAATAATGTTAAACTCAGAACAAGAATAAAAAATAAAAAATAACACCCGACAATAAGAGAGAGAAAAATCGTCGTGCAAAATCATACTAATATTATAAATGCGAAACAGTGTTTGTTTGTTGGTTTGTTGTTTGTTAATATGTTGGTGTGTTTGTTCCTCTTTCACGCAGAAACAGAGCAACGGATCAGCTGGATTTTTTGCATGGGTTCAAGGGCCGGAGAGTGACATACTTTTCATCATCACCATCACAATTTTTCACAACTACGCGGGTGAAAACGGCTTAATAAGATTTTGTGTGACATCATATTTTATCGTATGTCCTATAGCACCCGGGTTGTTCAGACGCATCACGAAATATCAAATTTGTTGAAATCTGAACAGTGGTTTTGGAGCAATCAGGGAGCACACATGAAGCATGAAAATTGACATACATATATACATTCAAAGACTTCCATATTAGTTTATTTACATAAGAAAATTATACATATTTGAAATTTTGAGAACATGACATTAAGCCCTTTCTTTTGATTGAGTACCAAACTCGAGATATTTTTTTTCGTTGTGCTATATTAGGTCATAAAATCTGCCAAATTGGTTTTAGCAAGATGTTATAGGCATGTCATAGGCTACTATGACACGAGGTGTATTAACAAGTGTCGATAGATAGCTCATTGGCCATAATAATTATGATAAGAAGTTAAGGAGATTAGAGGGATCACATGAAAATACATATATGTATACAATATGCATACTCGTACATAGACAGTCAAACTCTTAACCCTTCTTTTGCCGCAGTCAGATAAAAAGAAAGCATTTTCCGAGAGCGTTCTCACCTCAGAACAGACAAAGTTCTCACAGATGTGAGCGCGGTGCGCACATATCTCAGTTCAATCGCTGCAAACCTTATATGATTTTCCGACGCGTCCGGTCATTATGAGCGAAATTATTTATTAGATACTGGTGTATGTCACTATCACAAATCGGATGTTGTAATTAGTCACATATAGACGTATCCGATCGAAGATACTAGATATGTGTAGTGTTGTGCTAATAAAGTATATAGGCACTAAATATAAATAGGGACAATAACTTGTTGTGAATTCCAATAAGACTTACTTTTACATATTGAAACAAAAGGATTTCCTAGCACAAGGACGTGCTTTGATTATACGCGTGTTATTTATATTAAAGTGTTATTTTAAAAGAAATATAGATACCTACGCGTCTTTTTCTGTATATACCTACTTACTACTATTTCGTACACATCGTATGACCACAATTAGATAATTTCGTAAAGTTGCAAGTAGTAGCACATAGACTTACCTGATTATCGATACGAAAATATAACTACGCAAATATTATGAATTTTGTATTACTGCTGATGGGTACAATTAATGTTCTGGAACTATTTTTAAAGACTAAAGACGATGCGTAATAAATAATATTTTCCTCTTATCCATTGACTGAGTAGCTAGTAGACTAGCTATGCCCCGTTATCCGTCCTGTATCGCCTTTTTCAGTGGCTCGTTTCGGATTCGACACGTACTCCATTGGCCCCACAATAGGACCTGTTACCCGGTCATATTCATGGCAGTCCGTCGCCGCCTCAATATGCATTCGTGTCAGGAGTGCCACGGGTCAACAGCCGGGAGAGCACTTCAATCGAAGCAGACGTTGCGCAGGAGTTGATAGGAAAACGCAATCATAATTTCCCCAGAGGCGAGTCTATGTTTCAATACTGCGTTTCGATTTTTCATTGAAAATATTGTTCGGTATAAGCTTCCTACATTAGCTGTGACGAAATGATAAACAAAAGATGGCGAAGTATGTGGTACAAGTCCTAAAAGATCAATTCAATGAAAATTGGCTATAACTGCGGTTGCGCCGATTGCTGGTGCAACTATTCTGTGAGGAAAATGTTACAATACACGAGTGCATTGTTGAGTGTCGAGGCGTTCATAATGAGCCTTTGGAGTAAGGTATGATGTAGTTCACATTATGTGAGTCACGTATCGGCGGCGCGCCGGAGTCCACCGTTACACTCGTTTTGTAACTACTAAGGGAATGCATCGCCCTAGACGAGGTTAGGAGTCAATGTACCACGTGAAACTCCGCGATGAAATGTGGACAAGGTTTCCATTTGTCACAGGTGTCCTCATCTTGGGTGTAGATATTACGAGGCTTCTATTTTTGCAATAGAGTGGCTTGACGTCGTAAGAGAGGACATGAGAGCCAATAAACTCACCAAGGAAGATGCTTTCGACCGTGCGAAGTGGAAGAGTCACAGCAGGAAAGTAGAACACGGCCCGTGCCGTGATTCAAAAGAAGAGTGACAAGAGAAGCAAGTTGCCTGTCTGATGGTAAGCGTCACGCTTGCTCATAACAGATCAGTGCCACTCAGAATTTTGAACTTTTACAGTTCTAAACCCTGTGCGGCAATACAGAGAGTTTATTCGTTTCCCTACGATTTTAGATGTTGAATCTCTTTAATGTCCAGTTATTTCATTGGAAACATTTCCCTTCAATTTAAACACAGTAATGTTAGACTACTGCTTGGTGGTTAAATGACTGTCATAGGTGTGGTATTTTCCCAGGCGGAATGCAAAAGAGCCTTACTACTATAAACTATTGGATACATTGAATTTAGAATTTCGGTGAGACTATTTAAATAAAGTACCTACTTATCAAAACAGGCCTAATGTTTATCAATTGGGTATCGGACAGGTGTTTTAGTTGTTAAAAATAACAGACTTAGTGAAAAATATATTTAAATGCACTTACTGAAGAAACTATTTAAATTGGCTAATCAGGTTCTGAGATATAAGCGTTTAAAGTTTTTGTTCGAAATAAGAAAGGATGCTCTGTCCCTTTCCCGCCAGATGAGTGTCAGTATGGAGTTTGTATGGCGTATTTACATGTGAAGTCATTCATAATTATAATGCGATTTCTGGCTAGCAAGACATTAAAACGTTTATACCTTACCTATCTTTAATTTAGGACACATTTCAATTTTGTTCTCGTTGTTCGGCTCTATTTTTGGTTAGATTCTTTATAAGACAATAAAAAATAATAAGCCTGGCCTATTCTGTTCTTTGAGATTCTCTAAGAATGTCCTTTTATAAGTGGTGGCAAAACCACCACCAAAATAAGAGGATAAAGCAATAAAAACAAAATAATAACATACAGGAAACAAAACAAAAGCAAAAAACAAGCAGTAAATACAATTTATCTAGATACTTACTTGATAATTATATGCAATCATATTTTAAACTCTGAATCTTAGCGGTTTTATTAAATACCCAAAATTAGAAATTGGAATGCTCACACGTCGTCTGCGTAAGGAACCACTAGAATTCATAATCAGTAGTTTAGCTCGCTATCGTGTGTGAACAAAAACACAGACACAGAATTACAAAATAATAGTTTATTTCCAGTTAATTCGTTTACAAGTTCTGTTTATAAATTACGTCATTTACGCAACTATTTAAGGCGCTACATCCCTACTCTGAATTCAGGAATACTAATTCAGGCGAGCAAGGCAGGATGGCTCCTGCCAACGAAGAAGAAGAAAGACCAGAGAAGACCAGAGTTTCTTCTCTTCTACAGTTTTATAGTTCGCGCATTTTCAAGATTTAAAATTCCACAGTGTGAATTTCCAAAAAGTAAGAAACCATGTTTTTCCTGTCTGTCATGACATTACAAATAAAGCTGTTTTCGTTTTGATTACTTTTAATTTGATGTGCAAGGAATTTGACGAGTACCATTTTACTTCGTGAAATTAAAAGATATCAAAACATTATTTTTGTCATTTTTTGGATATTCACTCTGTGTAAGCTGTGCATGTGCAGCCCCTTCCTAAAATGTTTTCAGGATTCCTGAATTCAATGTAGTTTGATAACGCTTTTAGGCTTCTTTTCATTGCAGACTCGTAAAAGGAAATGTTTCAACTCCATAGATAAGTACAGAAGCCAATTATTCGAAGGTTTGAAATTATAGCTTTGAGTCCATGCTATTCAGTGCTAAACTACATTAAAAATAACTTGTGGAGGTACTTACATTGATTAATATTTAAATACTTAATTATAAACTACATGGTAGGTAGTTAACACAGGTACACATCTTACAAGATAAAATATATATCTAGGTCCTTAGCCGTTACTGTACAACCTTAATAAATTGTTTCTTAAGTTTCTAAATAAAAATTTACGTAAATAAACATAAACATTTGTTAATTTGTCCAAATCTGCGGTAACTTTGTGCATTGGTTTCAATTCGTTAATACATAGATGTATCAAATATTTCTATGTTTAGTAGTACAACACAAAATATTCTAAAACAACGTGTGTCGATCGTCGTTATATATTTAGTACATAGTACATTATAACTCGATGCTTAGAACAGAACTACATAATATTATGTCAACAATAATAATAATTACTAATAAAATAAACCGACTTCAAAATTGTTAATACGCTAATTCGTTTACTTGGATGATATATTTTTTCCAGTTAGGTATTTTGATTTAAAAACCAAACTACTGAACCGATTTTGATTAAATTTCGTAGGACCAATGGGATCTTATCCAAATCGGTTTATAAATGACGGCATTTTAAGATAACAAACATTAAAATTAAAAAATACATAGAACGTGAACCTTTTTTGAAGTCGGTCAAAATATTGCAAGATATCGTGATAAATACATAAATACTCGTTTAAAAATACTGGCATTTCAAAAATATACGGGTATAAAAAATTACAAATACAGGTAGGTAAATACCGGTACCGGTATTACCTGTATTCGGAACGATGGTAAACTAAGCCAAAAAGAAGACATTATACTCATCATTATGAACAACTTATTTTTAATACTACAGAACGACGAGCGATACGATGATGGTCGACCGGTAGCATGTGTGCTTTACAATCTCACGGCACCCGGTTCGACCGTCGGCCCTGCATCAATGACTTATTTAGTAACTAAATAAATTATGTGCAGTTTCGATGCCATCGCTCAAAAACGATGAAGAAAAACATCACGAGGAAACCGGTGTGTCCAGGAACCTCAAAAGTTCAAAGACATACTCGTATATGACATTCACCAACATGCACTGGGCTAGCATGGTGGATTAGAGCCCATCCTCTCTCTCTCTGAGAGAAGGCCAGAGTCCCAACAGCGGAACCATGATAGGCTACTAATAATAATGATAATGAAAACGACGACACGAGCAAGTCGCTCACCTGATGGTAAATGTGACGCTTGTCCATATCAGTATAATATTACACCAACACTGAAATCGCAACAAAAGAATCAGCCATTCCAATACATAATTTAATTAACTCTCAACGTTTAAGGAACAGCTAAAGTATCTTTCTTTACCATTTCAGTGTTGAGGCCATAGTAAAATTTGTTTTTGATGATGATGGCATCTCCTTTCGGCTCTGTACCACCGTTCCATGTAAATAATTTATATCATAATTATGCCCAGTGTAAATAATATAGATAAGCATGTATTATAAACTAAATAACCATGTCAAAAGATGTTATACCGATCTGTTTACTCATACATTATTATTAATTTGACAAAGTAATAAAAAAAACTCTACATATCCTTAAACGAATAGTCCGCCGCGTATTGTTCTCTGGTAAGTTAGTAAAGTAATATATTTATGATCAAATTTTCAAGATAAACTTTACTAAGCTATTGGAGACTAGTAAAATGTATCTATCGTCAAATTCACTTTAACATCACTTACAACCAAATACCTAATTGAATGTAACTATAATTTAATTACGACTTAAGCCTAATTTAAGACTAATTTTGTTAAGTTTACACTAACTGAAAAAATAATCTCACTTTGCACTATACACTGTAGTTTTCGCAATAAAATTGTCTTCACTACACATTTTCGACATAGTTTTTCAATTTGTCAACTAATGCCCTCTGTCGGTGGCGACTGTAAACGTGCCGTTGCAAGGCGAGGCGCTATCGAACGAAGACCTGCAAAGAAAGGAAAGGAAGTGTTGAGTTAGCTAAGCAACGAAAACCTAGAGGGCGGGCGATACAATGCAGGTTTTAGATAGTTTCAGAGCGGTCAACGTAAACGTAACGTGGTGGAACGTAAGGTAAATTTAAGGTATACAGATATAGCAGATACATACATTTATCTTTTTTAAATGCCATGGGTGGCAAACCAGCAGACGGGCTGTCTGATGATAAGAGCAGTCACCGTCGCCTATGGATACTTATAACCCCACAGGCATCACAAATACGTTGCCAATCCTTTAAGACTATTAACTCGTCTTTTTGAAGAACCCCACTTTGTAGCTTCTCGGAAACACAGCGGTAGGTAACTCATTCCGAATTTTGTAGGTGTGAAGCTAGAAAGGTCGTGTGATCGCACAGTGTGCGATTTCCACTGATCTATGAATATCTATTATTGGTGGTCGATCGGTAGCATATGCCTTTACAATCGTCTTTACAATACAATTCGATTCTCGACCCTGCATCAATGACTTATTCCGTTGGTACCTAAATAAATTATGTGCAGTTTCGATGCCATCGCTCAAAAACGGTGAAGGAAAACTTCGTGAGGAAACCGGTATGTCAAATAACCTCAAAAGTTCTTAGACATATGACATTTACCAATATGCATTGGGCCAACCCGGTGGATTAAGGCCCATCCTCTCTGTCTCTGAGAAAAGACCCGAGTCCCAGAAGCGGGAACATGATAGGCTGAAACGATGATGAATCATTTACGTACATTTTACCGTCTGGCATGGTTCTCGGTTCTTTTGGGCTGGAAGTCTCCGGCAGCGCTAGAATGATGGCGCCACCGACGAACGCGAGTGCTGCTATCGTCACCATTGGCAGGTGATCGTTGAATATAGTCTGTGGACCGAAAAAAAATTAAACTTTTAAGACGATTAATACGAACATCTTAGCTATCTGCTATGGAAACTGAATCTATTTTAATTTGAAGCTTGAAATAAGCCTAGTGTAACGTGTAACGTTAATTTGATGACTAATATCATGTTTGCGAATACCATAAAACACAATAGCAATCGAATAACATCTGATTCAACACCCGATAAAAAAATACAGAGTGTTGCAAAATTTTTATCATTTATTTTCTTCTTAGATATTCACATATTGACAAATCAGCCTTTACTTTGCGGAATTTCATCTTTGACTCATAGATATGTATCTCAACTTAAATAAATGAAAATTAAATGTTGTTGGTCGGTGGCTGAACCGTATTGGCAATTATTTTTTTGTTCGTAATAGTGCATATGGTTTTAAAGGTAACAATTTTTTTTTAAATTCGGGTTAAAATTCAAATCCTTGTTTCTGTGGCGACTTTTGTATGAACTCAAGACCATAAACCGAACAAATTTATTTAAATTTGGACAGAACATCGACGGTCACCTAGTTTAAAATAATATGTTTTATGACCTTCAAAATTCAAAGTTCTGTGAATGATCTCAAAACTGGTTGATATATCTTGGATATCCTAAAAAATTAAAATAACTTACGACGAGTGAACTAAGTCATCTATACCTACCATACTGTATAGCCTAAACACTAAGACGTCTTGGATCGTTAACTTCTCATAATTGCATGGAAAAACCGAAATAAATTAGCTCATAGAAAAAATGTAATTATGATATTCATTTGCAACTGAATAATGTATTCAATTAACTTGAACAACACAACACTAATTATTACGGGGATCGAGAGCATTTTTTTTTAAACATTTGTCGTCACTCCACCAACACTTAGCCGAAATGCTGGCCTCTACTTTGCTCTAAGGGTGTGAGCATTCCTATACAACGTGGTAACGGGGCCAGCATTTTGGGAACAATTCCTACTGGTAGCGGTTAGGTAGATTTTTTTTGTAGTTAGGATTTAATTTATTTTTCTGTATATACTTTTTTTTTAGTTTACTTTTCTTTAGTCATTAATACTAAAAACAACTTTTTTTCTTGCCATTTAATTATTTCGTAATTTTTCATCTCTTTCAATGTTTTTTTAAAGATTATGGTGATGATGTATGATACGAGACAAGTCGCTTACTTGATGGTAAGGGTCACGCTTGCCCATAGCCGTAGTGCCACCTAGAATTCAGAACTTCAACGGTTAAAAACCCTGTGCGGCAATACACCATCCTCGCCACCCTGATATACTGGGTGACTGGTAAATATTCGGGGATATCATTATACTTATCAATATGAGCATATATTATTATGGGACCAACCCTAAAAAACAGCAGTTCCATTTCGTCGAGTGTCAATGACATTTTTATATGTAACACCTGTTTCTTATTTTGCGATTTCAATATCGGTCCCCTAATAAAAGTAGTTCATAATGATAACAATGATACCCTCAAATATTTACACTGTCTAACCATTCACTCAGTATATTATTATGCCTTGTAATTTTACTGTCTACATTGCCATTAAATCTGGAACACAGTAATCATCATCAGCCTATTTGATGTTCGCCCACTGCTGGACGTAGGCTGTAACGTAGGCCTCTTTTAAAGTAAACAAAGTAAAAATTGCTCACTACTTTTTGACGGTTGAATAACTGGCAAAGGTGTGGCAATTCCCCCCAGGTGGACTCTGCAAAGAGTCCTACCACTAGAATTTTTGATATAAGTGTTTCTGCATCCTGCAATTTTATCAGCTAAAGACCCACATTGGCCAGATCGACAATAAATTAATAATATTTAATTATCTTACCAATTTCCATAAGTACGGTATGCAAATCAGCGCTAGTCCGGCTGCGATTTGACTGGCTCCAACTCCTAGATTCCTGACCACTGTCGGGTAAAGTTCCACTGTAAATATTGGCAGCATCATATTCGTAGAGCCGATGGCAAATTTCCCCACCATGAGGCAAGCGATCATGACCCAGTTTTCAGCAAAGGCAATGGAGAACAGCTCGCTCGCTATGCAAGCCAGCCCGCACGCCAGCATGCTGATGAATATCGGGAAACGACGACCCGCCTTCAGAAGTATCGGTATACTGAAAGCTATCGCTGGTATCTCCACTACTGCGAGGATTATTGACGTCACGTGCAAATTTCCCATGTTAAAGTTCCCAATGTTCAAAAGAAGGCCGTAGTATGCTATGGTCATACAGAACCAAGCCAGGAATAAACAAAAGGTGCGCTTTCTCAAGGCGCCTCTGAAGAGCATCATGACGCTCGGTCCTTCCTCTTGATTCTCAGATTTTGACAGCATAAGCAGTTTGTCGATGTCGGCTGGCATTTCTCGTTTGTTGAACTTGACTACTTTCTCGAGGATTTCTTTTGCTTCATGTGTTTTCCCCATGCTGAGTAACCATCTTGGAGATTCTGGTAATACGAACCTGGAACATAATTATTTAAAAAATATAAGTATGTGAAGCTAAATAATCAAATTTTCTTTTCAGCCGACTTAAAAAAAAGCCTTTCGTCACATCATAACTTAGATGATTATGAACCAACTATATATTTTTTGTATTGAATAGGATAAATGTCTTAAGAAAGGGGCCTATTCAAATATTCCATCTCTAAGAGTAAAACAGTTAGGGTATGAAAATTTGTGTTTTTTGGTGTAGGATTAGTTAATCATCATCATCATCGTAAGAAGCCTATGTTAATCCACTGCTGGACATAGGCCTCTCCCAAGGCACGCCCCTCAGCTTAACCGATCATCGGCTTAGCGCTTCCAGTGTATATTGATTGATATTTACCATAGAGCCAGCAGCAGGCATCCTGGAATCGACAGGCTAAGCTGCAAATCCCTCCAGTTGGGCATCACCAGCGACAACAGTGAAACAATTAGATACGCAAGTGGGAGAGGAAAGAAGTTGCACACTCCCGCGATGGTGACCCACTTTCCTCCGACCAGCTCCACTGATAGCACGAAGGCGGCGTATACTACTGATACGGACACGAATCCCATGATAAGCCGCACCACTACGTACTGGATGTAAGATCGCACTAACAGAGAGAGGATTGCAAGTGCGCTTTGTGCCATCATCATAGCCATGAGGATACGCTTGCGGCCAAATCTGGAAAAAAATAATTAATATGTAATTAAAGTTGTTCAGTTGAAAACACTGAAGTCGTTTCGGGAAACGGTGTGGTGCACTGACTCTGGTTTTTTGAAAATTATTTTATGGTGTTGATTCACGATGGGAGTCGATAAAAGAATTATGTTGGACTGAACTACGCCATTCTCTAGCTGGGTTTGTTTGAAGCAGCCCGTTGAAATTGAAAGGAAACTACACAATTAGAAACTATGGCGATTTTGATAGTGACCGTCTATCCCGTTACGTAAATTCTTTCCAACCAATGATTGCCTGGAAGAGATCGCTTTTAGCAATAAGGCCGCCACTAATTTGTAAGTGTCCTATCTGTTATTTTTATTTCTGGTGTACACAATAAATGGTTTCTATCTGCATTTTGTTTGATAGTCCAATCCTATGATTGGAAGTTGGAACAAACATAATAGGAACAGTGCGACTTGCACAGCACACATGAGCTACCCGCGTTACTTTAAATAAAAAAATATAAGTTTTATATGCAACTAAGTGATGAGATGAGCAAGTCGCTCGTCTGAAGTTAAGCATCACGCTTGTTCATAACAGCTTAGTGCCGCCCAAAATTTAGAACTTCAAATCCCTGTGTATAAGGTTACCATCCGTCAAAATTTGTCCGGACATGTCCTGACCTTTAGTCCAGCTTTGTAATTTGTCCGGCAATTTTTAGCTCGGGCGATGTAATAATACTGCTCTGTTACCACTGTAACGACGTGCGCAGTGTTTGAATTTTGTGACGAAACCGTCCAGACTTTTATTGAAATATCCAGCTTTAACTCAGGACTTTTGTGAATTTTGATATAGTAACCCTACCTGCGCGGCAATGCACTGCAATTGTCACCTTAAGATAGTAGACGTTAAGGCGCTGCGCAAACGTAGACACTTTTTGTTGCCGACACGGCACACCAAGTTCCAATCAAGTGGAAGCAACTGGACACAGTCTGCGCAGGGAGTGGCTGATTTCATACTGATTATATAGAAATCAAATATACATTGATAGCTTGTGTCCGACACAAGACACAAAAGTGTCTCCGTTTGCACCCTGCCTATATCTCTTTAGTCTAGTAATTTCATTAGAAACATATCTCTTCAATCTAATCTAGCTCTACTGCTTGGTGGTTAAATAACTGGTAAAGGCGGCCTTCACCCGGCGGGCCCTGTAAAAGAGGCCCAAGGCTGAAAGTACTCAAACTGATTTAAATTTAAATAATTTGAAAATAAATACCTACTAAATCATTTAAATAACAGGAAATAGATGGGCACTACCGATATTACTTGACTTATTGTAATTCAAGGAACTATGCAAGACGAATGTAAATAATTATGAATAGTTAGTTGCTATCTCAATTTATATAATTAACCAAAGATTAACCAGGTTTTTTCTGTTGGTGTTTTATAGTTGTCTAGTGGAAATCAGGAAAATCTATGTTGGTTGTACGTGACTTAATTATGTTGGTAGGTACATTAATGAGATCCTGTAAAGGTGGTAATTACTACGTTGCTTCACTGCGGCCAACGGATTTATTCAATTAACTTAATTTTCGTTATTAAGGTGGTTATTGATGGGCTCGTAGCTCGATGGGATTACCCATCGGAACCTTCTCAAAAGCCAACTTCAATAAACTTTCGTCTCCTATTTATTTCCTTCAGTGGATGAATTTCCAAAAATACTTATATAATTGACTTTTATTTATAAACAGAAGCCCAAATACCCAGAATCACGTTTCTTACTTTAAAAAATTACGTACATACATACTTTCATTCCCTTAGCCCATGAATTTCCAAAAAAGGTGGAAACAGCAAAATTTTGCCTTTCAGAAGTCCGACTTCCATGATTCTAACTTAATATATGACGAACTTCCATACAAACTTCCATCCCTTATTTAACCCATTTGAGGGATACATTTTCTAAAATCCTTCCTTAGTCCTATGCGTTACTCGATTTGTCTAAGTATATAACAAAAAAAATGTGGCGCAAGAGTCGGCTCCTAAGCTTTTGCCTGGACCCCACGTTCCTTTCTCATTTGTATCTGCCTTAATTTATTGTCGTTTCATATAATGAACCCAATATATATGTTGAATATGTTTATAATGAACCCTCACGCGAGCTTTGATGAAGTTTTTTCCCCCCAAATAATTGTGTGTTGCTACAGGGCTTTAAACGGACTTATTCTATAATAAAAGGCTTATACTTACTTGTCCGAAATCCATCCTCCCACCACACCCCCCACTCCAACTCCAATGAGGAATACGACTTCAGCCAAGCTTGTAAGGCTAGCCCTGTCGCAGACCAAGTTCCACTCCGATATGATGGTGTTGCCCACTTCAGACCGGTCATAGTCCCACTCCTTGCATTCCTGAAAGGAGTCTAGGAGAGGAGCGGTGAGATTCAGTATGCTCTCAACCGTCACTCCAGCCGGTATCGTCCTCACAGAACAGCCATCTATGGGCTGGCTGTAGTTTATCCAACTTTCCAAGGATAAGTTGGAGAAAATGTCCGGCCTTCGGCACCAGAACTTTGTTTGTTTGGCCTGGAATACAGAATAAAAAATAAAGTGTTAATGAACGTTAAAGTTTTATATGAAACGGTATTATGCGTAGTTAAGTGGCTGTGTGTATGATGTATAAAGGCTGATTCACATTGATACTGGCCTGTGGTGCAATACTGTGTCCGTATCCGTACTGTCAAATCCGTTTATTGTATAGTACCACGATAAAAAATGCGACTCCTTGAAATCTGTCACTTTGACACCCGTAATTTTTGAATGGACAAAAAAACTATAGAAGTACCGATGTGGGTGTCTTCAAATCGCGAGTGAATCATTTTATCTTATTATTCCTCATTATGGTTTCTTCATCTGCATCTTATACTTAACATTATGCGAGGTGGCGTTCCAACGCAAACCTAATGTATAATTAAAAAAAGTCCTATCAATACAATAATCTATGGTACCTACTACTGACTCGGATAGTAATATCCCGGGTAATAATAATATAACCCGGTGTACTGCTGGTTGTACCACGGGTAATACAATATTTATTAACGTTCGGACGTTCAGCCCAGCGAAGTGTACATTTTCAAATGCGTTCACTTCAAAAATATTTCAGACGTACGTTTTCACCTTAGTAGTGACCGTAAAATAATAATTATTTATTGTTGTCGTAATTTAAGAAATAACTAATCTTGCAGGTAGTTTTTGCCACCACAACTAACTTTTAGTTATTGTTGTTGTAATAGTATGACATAGGTATCTTTTTAATGAATGTGTGACCGCAACCGATCTTTTAATTTTACTCATAACTTTTTACTTGTCTATGATTCTTCTTCAGGTGTCCTTTTAAGCATTTATTTCTACACAATTTTCAATAATGAAAAACTTAAGTATCTTCTTGATAAGTCTCCATTGAATTGTTGTCTGGGTAAAGCCATTGCTTTACCCGTTTAGCGCAGCCTAGGGTACATGAATAGTCTTTTGCTCTAGGTACGCAAGTTCGACAGATAGTAAGTTCTTTCCGTCCGAAAACTCCTCAGTATGTGTGGAAGGTTTTTAAAATACGCGTTACGAGGACAACCTCCAGTCTTCCAGTTATTTTTCCTCATTTAAAACTATCATCATCATTATCAGCCTATCATGTTTCCACTGGGTTACAGGTATTCTCTCGGAGAGAGAGAGAGAGAGAGAGAGAGAATGGGCCCTAATACACTATGCTAGCCCAGTGCATGTTGGTGAATGGCATATGACTAAGGACTTTTGAGGTTCTTGAACACACCGGTTCAACATTATGTTGAGGGATGTTATGTTAGGGTTATGTTGACCGTTGTTGAGGGATGGCATCGAAACTGCACATAATTTATTTAGGTACTAAATAAGTCAATGGTGCAGGGCCGAGGACCGAACCAGGTGCCTTCAGATTGTAATACGCACTTGCTACCGCTCGGCCACCATCGCTCAAAAAACTATAACTAAAAATTAATAGTTAAAACAATACTCACAGTAAATGTAGGTAAGTAGATGTGGAAAGTGCAGGGCAGAGAGAATAGCGAGAGGAGGAAGGTCATCAGCAGCTGCCAGCGGCCGTAGTTGCCAATGATGGCCGACACCACGTCCGAGTCCTCCTCTTGCACGGACGGTACTTTACTCTTCTCTTTCGTAGATGACTGGCTGGGGATGACTGGAAAACCAAATAATCATATTGTTTTTTTTTTTATATCACGTAACAATTATTTATTAATAGGTGAACAGCCTTAAGCTGGTGTGTCTATCTATATCCTAGTGTCGAAATTTAGGATTTAGTACATTAACCATGGTTTCACACACGGTTTCCCGGTTTTATTCCGGAATAAAAAAGTTACTTTACTTTGAGAGTGACGGGGCCAAACCTAGTCATAATTTATTTCGCAAGCAACTCTGTTTGTATTGCTTGCGAAATAATTTTAACAGCTCTGTTTGTATACAGAGTTGTTTGGAAAATAATTAATGGCTAGGTTTAGCCCCGTCTTTATCAAAGTAAAGTTACGTTATGTTGTTATTATTTTTACGACAAAACGACTGAATCCATCAGATAAACAGTTTTTATTGATAATTTTTAAATTACAAGTGAGTAAATAAAAATTACATAAATTAGTTCAAAATAATAACATATTATCAATTAATTAATTATGTTATGTATGACTTTCATGTGTAAATAAATAAATAAATATTTTCGGGACATTTTTCACACACTGTCATCTGACCCCAAACTAAGCAAAGCTTGTGATATGGCTGCCAGAGACTGATATACATACAACTATAGTTTTTAAATAAATACTACGACCCCATCGCCGTCGTCACCGCGGCGGCGCTGGGCTCGCCCGATCCGACTGCTCCTAGCAATAGGAAATATTCAGTTTTTGGTACAGGCGTCGGTTACCAGAGGCACACACACACACAGCGATCCCGCCGGCCGGATCGTAGACCCACAGGATCTGTTAGAAGATCGGTTAGATTCTCTCCAAATAATCATTCAGTTCAACAAACCGTTAGGGCTCCAGGGCACACCCCCTCTGGGGTGCCTGGGCAAGTCTGATTCCCACTCCCGGCGACGGCCCAAGCCGAGGTTCGTACCTTCGAGGTGCCCTTGTGCTAGTCGCCTATAAACTTAACCACCAAGTTATGCCGAACGCACTCTGCGTTCGCTAACTAGTCCGGTCAAGCTGTAGAGGCCAAAAGGCCAACAGTAAAAGTCACTCATAAAAAAAAAAAAAAAAATACTTAAAATTAACATAACCATATATAGAACAAACACAAATGTTCATCACATAAATGTTTGTCCTAGGTGGGAATCGAACCCACGTGCCAAAGCTCAGAAAGTAGGTTCACTACCAACTGGACCAACGGGCTATCGATAACATATCAAAATATATTCATATACAAATCCATCATGAGCGAAAGTGTAATATGCATCATGACCTCGGGCGTATTTTATACTTCCGATCAATCTAGGTACATTTGTTTATTTTACTCGCTTTTATATTAGCTGATCCTTTAACTAACGAACCATTCAAAAAATTAACTTTAATTAGCTACCAGTAAACGCCTCGAGTTTGGGGTCAAAAGATTTTTAGTTGTTGAAACAATAACAATAATTTATATTCACCTCACTTATTTAATAGGTAGGTCTAATAAAGATAATTTTTAGAAAAAAAAAGAACCGACTTCATGACTATGCCTTCATTTGCAAACTGAAACTAAAAAGTAGAAAATAATATTTAAATAACTTCAAAGCAATGAGCATTAGAGGACAATCAACGAAATTAAGAATACATATATTACCATACCTACTTATATATTTACAATTTATAATCAGTTATTTTTGGAGTCGTGAATAGGCTGCTAATGTATAAAGAAAAATAATAGTATATTTTTTATATTACCTTCAGTAATTTCATACAATTATTATGAATATGTTGATTGTGAGAACGAGAACGTGAGTAACGCGTCACAGCGCATTAAAATGAGAGATTCAGAAGACGCTGAAGGTCATGATATCTTTTTCCTTGCTTTTACCAAAAGTTGTTTACTAAGATGTGAGCCAGAGTAAATTCTTTCTAATAATAAAAACATAATCTGTTTCAATTGTTCCTTATTAGTTGTATAATCACAATAGACCGTCTCGCAGCGCTCGCCTGCGCATAAACTATGTCTCATTACATTACTAATCACAAACAGATACTCAACTGCTAACAAAATTACGGCTGTAATAGAAACGCTCCCAAAAACGAAGACTGGTGAAAGTGCTAGTGATTACTGTTACGATACTACAAAAAAAACGCATTTTTTACATTTTGATATTGTTTTTATTTATTTCATGCGACATCAGCTTGGTAAGTTATGCAACTACGACTGTTATTACAGAAAACAAAATTTTTATCATTTTAAAGTAGGTATGTAATGCAAAATAAAATATTAAGCTGACGCTAGAGGTCAACGAACGATCTCCACACGCACACACAGTAAGCGCCGCATCGCTTTTGTACCTATAAGGTGCATTGATTCCGAGTTTTGTTCGCTTTCCATTGCTGGTTTGCAAAATACTAAAGCACTAACACAACAAGTATAAGGTTAATGAATATTGGTGTTCAAATGTTTAGATAGTACATATAATAATGACAAGAATAGTGACCGGCAAACAACTAGACTAAAAGGGTAAAAAGGGAAAAAGTTACCAATTAAAAGAGAAACCAATCAAGCGGACTTGACCGGTTGAAATCTTTTCATATCCTCTTCGGTCCGGCAAAGACTTGACTGTGCAATAGTCAATTTGTAGGTCTATAAACTGATCATTGCACAGTCAAGTTCATTAGTACTTGTCAGTATGTATGATCTGAAAAACATTGCCAGTTTTCCATTATAAATAAGGAGTCATTGATTGCCAACCGCTAATAGATCAAATACTTATCTACCTATTGTTAATTCGACTCTACGCATATTAAGTATAGATACTCACAGATCTGTGTCAGGTTATATGCCGCGAGTTCAACTGCTTTGTGTGTCTGTTTCCCTTCTTAAGTTGGATCAGTGTTCCAACCTTAGATTAAGTACACAGAGATGGTAAGTTTCCAAACAACGCCTTCTCAAAACGTATGCTACAAATCCGCTACGTGTGCTTTGTTTACTTGCCTCATCACGCACACAAACGTAAAAATTATGTGGCCAGTTGAAATGTTTTTTCCCTAAAAGTAGGGTAATTGGTTAATTGGTAAAAAAAAAAAATAACTACAAAAAAAAAAAAACAATGAAAGGAGGTAACAAAATTAAGTACAAACGCAGAGATAAAAGTTACGCTAGTTTTGATTATTGTACCCGTCTGCGGCAATCAAATTTCCAAATCTTTTTACCTCCTTTTATCTGTCAGGTAGGTAATTGTTTTTAAAAATATTATATTGTTTTTAAACTTTTTCAATATATCACTTATCCTATGTTTCCCTAGGTAGTTAAGATTCTAACGGTACCACACACATCTAAATAGGTCGCGGCGTTTCAAATTTACTGTGGAATAAAGAAACTCATCATCAGCCAGAAGACGTCCACTGCTGAACATAGGCCTCCCCCTTTAACCTCCACACTGAACGACAGCCTGCCTTTTGCATCCACTGGATGCCAGCGACTCTTGCTATGTCGTCGGTCCATCTAGTGGGAGGCCTACCTACGCTGCGTCTTCCGGTTCGTGGTCTCCACTCAAGAACCTTTCTTCCCCATCGGTTATCGGTTCTCCGAGCGATGTGGCCTGCCCATTGCCACTTCAACTTGCAAATTTTAACAGCTATGTCGGTGACTTTGGTTCTTTGGCGAATATCCACGTTTCGGATTCTATCGCGCAAAGAAACTCCGAGCATAGCTCTCTCCATTGCCCGCTGTGTGACTCTGAGTTTTTCCAAAAGGCCAACAGTTAAGGACCCCGTCTCAGTACCATATGTCATCACTGGCAACACACACTGGTCAAAGACCCTTGTCTTTAGGCACTGTGGTATCTTGGACGAGAAGATGTCACGCAATTTCCCGAACGCTGCCCATCCGAGTTGGATTCTTCGGGCGACCTCTTTGCCTAAGTTGGACTTACAATACAATACAATACAATACAACTAACTGAACAATCTGTCCAAGATAGGTGTAATGGTCAACAACTTCGAGAGTATCGTTCCCAACAACTACCGGCACGGGTTCAACATGGACATTGGACATGATTTTTGTCTTGTCCATGTTCATTTTAAGACCCACCTGTTGGGAAAGGCTACTGAGGTCGCTGAGCATCGTATTTAGGTCCTCCAGCGACTCTGCCATGATGACTATATCATCGGCAAAACGAAGGTGAGTGATGTATTCGCCATTGATGTTGATGCCTAATCCGTTCCAGTCCAAGAGTTTGAAAACGTCCTCCAATGCGTTCGTGAACAGGTTCGGAGAGATAACATCTCCCTGTCTCACGCCTTTCTGCAATTGGATTGGTTCCGTGCTCTCGTCCTGTAATCGGATCGACATGGTGGCGTTTCTATACAAACACTTCAACACTTCGATATACCTATAGTCGATATGACAACGCTGGAGGGACTGTAATACTGCCCAGGTCTCGATGGAATCAAAGGCTTTCTCATAGTCCACAAACGCCAGGCATAATGGCCGATTATACTCCTCAGTCTTCTGTATAATCTGGCGGAGGGTGTGTATGTGGTCTATGGTGCTCCAGCCTTTACGGAAACCGGCTTGTTCGGGAGGCTGAAAGTCATCAAACCTGCTTTCGAGACGGTTCGTAATGACTCTAGAGAACAACTTGTACACATGGCTCAGGAGTGAAGAGATAAAGAAACTCACCCACATAAAAACATATGTACGTATTTTATAATATACATGAACCCTGAAAAAATAATACTCCTTTTTTGTGCAGTTGTGTAGTAAAAAACAAATATCATACCTAAGTAAGCAACGTATACAACTGGAATAATTTCATACAAAGCTGGCAACACTCTGCCCGAACTAAGAGTGAATAATTTGTTTTCACAATTTTTTATATTATTGACGATTTAAGCAAGAAAATTAATGGATTACCTGTGGAATGTCACACTATAACGATAACTATTTTTCTGCTTTTATGATTTGTTGTGGCACGATTTCACCGCGTAAATTGACATTTTAAATATTTTTGGGAGCTCTTAACACCATCACCTGAGTCAGAGCACTGACCGCGTGAGCGTCGTTTGGAGCCATATATGGCTCCAATTGAACGGCTTAAATTTCACGCATGTACTTGGTTTCTGTGTGTAGTTCTTCTAAGGTTCCAACTTAATTCGGTTCGATATCCGTCGTCTTGGAAGTAGAACATCAGACGTAAATACAAAAATATAAATTTGCGCCATAGTAAAATATAAAACCCTTCAAAAGCAGTTGTCGTGTAAATGGAGTTAAATTATCACAAAATTACTCTCCCGACGTAAAAATGCTGCACGCTGGGTTTCATGCAATTTGACGTGCTTGCGGCTTCTGTTGTAGCTCTGTGTAGGGTTTGACTTTTTAACCGGCTTCAAAAAAAGGAGGTTATCAATTCGACTGTGTTTTTTTTTTTTTTTTGTTTGTTTGTTACACGATTACTCCGCCAATTTAGAATTGTTTTTGATGATTCTTTTTTGGTTGGTAGGTCATAGCTCATAGATGGTCCCATATTTTTTTTATCGACATTGATTTAGTGCTTTTTGAAAAATCTACAAAAATATCTACGAATTCAATGTACATTGTAAACATTGGACAGTGCCACCAACTTAGCTGTTAAGGTGGGCAACATTGGGACTACCGTTATTTCTTGATGAATTTCATACTTTGTTCTCCACTAGCGACGCTGTCAACTAAACAGCAAACATAGAGGAACAAACTTCAAACAAACAAAGAAGTGTCTCCATGGCGACCATGATGCGACCATGCCCTGTTGTTTTTCGTTAAATTTTTCATGGATACAGAGTATTTGAGTCGTAATATTAAATAGTGTCGTGTATTTAGTATTAAATATTTTATATAGTGTTCAATGGCGTCAAACAAGCCAGTCAAGCAGAGCTAATCATGCACGATCAAGTCAAACTCATGCACCAGTATAGTGGTGGAGGCTTTACAAGAGGCTTCTATGGAGTTTTGGACCCTTATTAGGGTTTATTATTCCTTTTTAGGGTTCCGTATCCAAAGGGTAAAAACGGGACCTACGGGTTAACTGAGCCTACGCTATCTGCATGTGATGTCTGTCCTACCTTTTAACGGCTGTCTTTTGAACCGTAATAGATAGCCAGTTTTTTTACAGAACTTGTAAATTACAGCTTATTAACTTAACAAATAATAATAAAGTCAAAAAGTAAAAACTAAAAGTGGCCCTACAACTAACGTATTTTTTACGTATTTTTGTAATTGGTCTAATGTAAAAACGGCAATATGTAGGTACAAGCGTCAAACTTGGCATGATTATAGTACACACCAACTCCAAAAATAACTGATTATAAATTGTAAATATATAAGTAGGTAATATATGTAATCATAATTTTGTTGATTGTCCTCTAATGCTCATTGCTTTGAAGTTATTTAAATATTATTTTCTACTTTTTAGTTTAAGTTTGTAAATGATAGGCATAGTAATGAAGTCGGTTCTTTTTTTTTTCTAAAAATTATCTTTATTTTTGTTGTCTGTCAATGAGTTAACGTCAAAATTTTAGGTATGGTATCACCGGAAGTGAGATTTGACACCTCGAAGTGGCTCACTAAAATCAAGTTTACCACCTGTGTAAGAAGTTACGCTACTGCTTCTACTAAAATATGAAATACTACGTGTTGTGTCATAATATATCTCGGGCGCTAACAATTAGCAAGCATGTGCAGTGAGCTGAGTGAGCCGCCTTGACAATGATCTTCAATCGGTATCGGCCGCGCGTCGTTATTGAAAAACGCATGGATCTCACCTCCATGCCGACTTTTATCGATTTACGGGTACGGCCAACTATTCCGTAGAGTTGAGTGAGGGAGCTATCATCCTTTTATGGAAAAAACGGATAACCTCAGTAAATGTTATATTTATTTAATAAACACAGACATCGTGTGCGTCATTCCATTACAAAACGAAGGCGAGAAAGTAGTAAAGTACCCACATTTTGTCAATAGATAAATAAGTCGCACGATACATGTCGCTACTTCTTTTGATTTCTTGGATTTTCGCGATTATTTCACATTGAAATTAAACTGTTTCAACTTATTTAATCGTGTGTATTTTACATTACTTTAATTCCTGACATTTCGAACGTTTTGCAGTCACAGGTAGACACTTCTTGGTTTTATGATCCTATACGTATATGTATATCCTGTCACTAAATCAAAAGGCAGAATCACACTTTTTTGTCCAAAAGTGTTTTATAATAAATTATGCTTTATAGCATTGAGGGTTATAATACAAATTGCTGTATTGCTTTGAGGCTCACCTCACCTTCTCACCTCAATACATACAAAACGCATGTATTGTTGTGACAAAACTTTTAAGTGATGGTTTAGGTACCTATCCGAGATCATAAAACAGTTTTATTTAACATCATGCCCTCTACGTTTTGTCTTAAAATACATAACACTTGTTGAAATGATAACCTCCTCTGCTGGTTATTTAATTGCAGTGAATGGGTATATGTGGAAAGTTTATGGTAGGGAAAACAGCGAACCAGGAAGGTATTTATTGCTTACGGACATGACGGTTACAATAGCCAAATCTTAGTAAGTAGAAAAACTCTGAATACGTTCATACTTAAAGTTTTCCTCGTAGGTCAGAAAACAAAAGACAAGAATATAACATAAGTACCTAATTATGCGGTGGCATCACGGTCATAGTTTTTATTGATTTCAGACATTTCCAATTAAAGGAATAAGAGCTTGACGAAGTTCTATTAGTTGCACTAATAAGTTTAATTTTACAAGACACGTGTGTATGGGCGTGATTGTGAAATGATTAGGTCAGGAATATGAAGGCCCCATATTTGTATCACTTGAAAGATCTTCATTATGATTGCAATGATTGCATCCTTAAATAGCCTCGGCGCCAGGGACGACAAAATGTGTATAAACATGTGTAAGGTAAGTTCAAGATTGTTATCTACTCATTAGAAAGATATATAAACAGTATGGTTATCTAGACATGAACGAAAAAATCGACGACGTTAGGTTAAGGGAGAAAAAATTTGAAACTGTCATAAAATGGGAAGGTCCTGATGGTAGTTGGTATCGAAAACTATAAATCAAACTTGTAAGATACCTACCTACCTACCTACATCTAAAGCAAACCAATTTACGTAGAGTGACCGAGTAATTTTTAATTTCCGTCCGATAATAGCCGTGAAAAGTAGTTCATTTAATTACCAAAACCAATCGAACTATCGCAAAAACTTAATCAGACATTTGTTTCTCATAGAAAAACAAAGGAGTCGGACAACTTTGATGAGTGAAATGACGCGGTGTTTACTCAAGCATGCAATCAAACGAATCGTCGCACACCCACTCTTATTATACAGGCCTAAACGGATACAGCAATTCCAGGTCTCTAACGGTGCGTAGTAAACAAACAAACGAGAGAGGTGTTTTACGACGGCGCAGTGCATAATTCTTCATCTTGCAGACAGCGCTGCATTTGGGGCCAAGGTTCAGGAGCAGATCGATTACATAGATAGCGATTTACGCTACACTTGGTACCAGACAATCACTTGCATTTGCATTAATTGACATCAACAGGTACATAGTGTAGAACGCTGGAAGTCGTTTGCCAAATCTGCAATAACAGTCCATTGGTAGAGTCACGATAATATAATTATCCTTATGGTCCTACCGGTAGGAGCATAAGGACTTATTAGTGGTCGTGCTAACTAGTAGGAGTACCCAGTAGGAGCAAGCGGAACTGCTTTAACTAACTATGATACTGAATGTAAAATTCTGATAACGCAGCGTTAGTGCCTAAGTTCTTCCTTGATTTGATTTAAAAAAATATCATCCGGAAATTGAATGTTTACATTTTGTTTGTATACAATGATTATATGATGAAAACAACTCCTTTTGGAGAGCCATAAGAGGGAGTCCTCAATTGGGTTGTATTTTTTTTTGTTACCTTAGATTAGAACTCCGTCATTTATAAACAGAAAGGAAGAAAAAAAATTCTTTTGTAAGGATATATTTTTAGATTGGTCCAATAGAAGTTTCATTAAAATCGGTTTAGTAGATTGGCTTTTAAATCAAAAAACCTGGCAAAAAAATTTCATCTAAGTAAACGAAATTAAGAAACTGTTTGTAGTGTTATTGTTGGCTTGTATTTTGTTCAGCTAATAAAGGGGATTGTCTTAAAAAAAAGTTAACGAAATTGTGTATTTACTAATATTGAAGTAATATTTTTTATTGATAATTATTTGTTGTATGAAAGCTGAACGAAAATTTGGCTCTGTTTTATCACCATCATCATCATCATCATCATCAGCCAGAAGACGTCCACTGCTGAATATAGGCCACTGGATGCCTGCGACTCTCACAATGTTGTCGGTCCATCTAGTGGGAGGCCTAACTACGCTGCATCTTCCGGTTCGTGGTCTCCAATCCAGAACCTTTCTTCCCCATCGGTTATCGGTTCTTCGGGCGATATGGCCTGCCCATTGCCACTTCAACTTGCAAATTTTAACAGCTATGTCGGTGACTCTGGTTCTTTGGCGAATATCTAGGTTCCGGATTATATCGCGCAAAGAAACTCCGAGCATAGTTCTCTCCATTGCCCGCTGTGTGACTCTGAGTATTTCCAAAAGTCCAAGTCCAACAGTTAAGGACCACGTCTCAGTACCATCAGTACGTCTGTTTTATCAGGTCACAATCAAATATATCGGTGTACCATAGCAGTTGCATTCTTTTACCTTTTTATATTTCTGTTCACGTAATTGGGAAACGTTTCATGCAGAGTTTATCATCAAGGTGCCAAGAAACCGTTTCCTCGTACTGTCAATGACTTTACATTTTGGTCATAATTTATCTAAACTACTTGCGTAAGAATAAGAAACAAGATCCGAAGGTCTGGCCTAGATGTTGTGCGTGCTAAAATAATTTTTACTAAGTACTGCAGTAATTTACTAACTAACATGAACGTTAAAATTTACCTTGTGTTAGATTGCCAGCCCACATCAAACGCAGATGAAACAGAAATTCAAGTAGTATGTAGAGATCTGCTTCTATATTGCAATAATTCAATAAGAAACACATTTTACGGTTGACTCGTGTTCCACTCACGATAACAAATTCTATACAAAACCTATTTGGAAATGTTTATTGAAAACCTTCATGGTACGCAACTACGCATATCTACATGAGTTGCGTGGGTATTTTTCCGGGTATACTACTCGTATCTAATTTTCAATATGTAAACGAGGTTTGGAACAATGTGCCTCTACTTAGCTCAAAGGGTGAGCGTTGCTGTACATCGTGGTAATGGGGCAAACACTTTAGGAATAATCCCCACTGGTAGCGGATTAATAGACTAGTGTAGTAGCTAGGTATTCATTTGTAGTATTTTTTCTGTCCATTATGTTTATTGTTTACTAGCTGTACCCGCAACCTCGTTTGCGTGAACATTAAAATAAGTCCCTTTAGACGGAATCACCGGAAACTGCTGTATAATGTTATATTGTTAACAGAGCTTTTATTAGTCGCCTATCATAACGTAAAACATCACATAACGCAAAAAGTCAGACCCATTTGCAATTAACATAGGAATAACAAAAATGGATCTACATACATGTTTATTAAGTTTGTACGGAACCCTCAGGGTGCGAGTCCAACTTACACTTGTCCAGTTCTTATTACTTGAACTTCAAGAGCAGAGAACTTTCATACAAATTTAATACATCATTTCATCACCATAATAACTTGTTCAATATGTTCTGTTGCTTATTATTCATTGTTGCATATTATCCATGAAACGTATACGATAAATTGAACGCCAGCTTAAGCCCAGATACAGACAGACAGACAAAAATAATAATAAATACAGTTTTGACTTCAGAATTAATTACAGAGCGCACTCCAAAAAAAACTGGGTATGTTCCAAAATTGCGACCAGAACCACCGGAGGATAAGCAGCAGCATCCTATTAGTACACGGTGAACGTACTCTGATCCTCAAGCCGCCTGCCAAGCGTGGGGATTATGGCAACACCCCTCAATAATAGGGAGGCCTTTGTTCAGCAGTGGACGTTTACTGGCTGATAATGTGACGTGATGTGATACAACAAATAAATAAAAAATATCTTCAATGGACAGAATTGGACCTGTTATAGTTTTATCATAAGTAAAGATAGATTGCAATAATTTGCAGAAAAAAACTCTGATACAAAAAATCTTCTAGGCATGCGTGCTTCATCATAAACTGCATCATCGCTTCACATCAGACGAAATGGCGGTTACGCGCAATCCAATAAAACAACCATGCAAGACTACATAATACCATGGATATAAAACCCTAATACTCTGAAATGTGTAGGAGGTACAAGATTATGTAAAAATTCGTGCAGTACAAATTCAATGTCTGAACAAAAAACTAAACCTGTCAACGGTATTACATATTCTGTGATATCTGTGATACTACCAAGGACGTAAAGGGAAACGTAAACCAAAAAGCTACTATGAAATTTCAGAACTCCTTAATGATAAAAATGTTTTGATATGTAATGTAGACTAAATAATTGATATAAAATCGAGACTAGGTATTAGGAACAAATAAAATAATAATAGCTTATATAGGTAGTAATAAACATCTAATTAAGGTACAAAATACAACTAAACCAAAATATGATTCTAACAATATTCTAATATGGACATAATTTAGTTTTTTTTCTTTTTCACTTTAACAAAAACTAATAAAAATATATACATAAAAAACTAACATTTGTACGCTGTAACAGGCAAGGACATGAGATACGTTTCCATTCTTACGACCATGTATGCTACTTTATATGTATGTGTACCTACCAAGTTCTGACAAATAAATTTGAATTTGAACGTCCCATGGAAGTATAGGGTATAAAACGTCCTTGGAACGTCCTTGGTTACTATCCAAATTTTGGTGACATTTCATAATGTTTACAATGACCTCACAAAATGATACGTCACAATATGCGGGAGTACAATCATTTTTTTTATCACTCTTTATATGTCTTCCATTTATGTTGATATTACCTATCCAGTTGCCACCCCTGAATCTATCAACACCCATACAAAGTCAATTGAAGCGTGGACTATAGATTGGAATATATTCCATAATACCCTTCATTTGGTTTTGCCGTCATAAGGCAAAAGGCCATGATATTTTTTCGGGTGTGGAGTAGACAGTGGAATACTACTTCATCAAAACTCGCGTGAGGATTCATTGTAACATAATCGTGAGTGCAAGCCGGTGTTATAATAATTTAGTGGAATACTAATAGTAATAAATAAAACATCAATTTATTTTAACGACCAACCGATGTAAAGTATTTGAATAAGTACATGGTATTGACTAAAGATCATGACCTACTTTCTAGATCTATTATTTTTCTTAATATTGCGCCATCGCTATTGCAATATAACTTAGTAAAATATTCAATTACCCCATTCTAAATTAAGCGATGCAAATTAACAACTGCCATACCTATATACGTTTTTAAACAGCAGGATATTGGATTCGTGATTCAATCAGAGTAGTAAAAAATCAATTGATGGAAGCTGTGATGGGCCTATTTCCTATACGCTACTTTTTCATCGGCTTATATTTAGTTCCTCAGTGAAAAAAAAATTCAGTGGACTAAAGTTAGCGGTTCAGTGGAGATGTCATAGGTCTAATCGGTGACCTGTTAAATGATGTTTGTAAGTTTTTCAGCAACAGCTGCAGTAGATTAAAAAAGCTGAATAAAAACCGCTGATCATTTTTGCTAGGTTTTTAGGGTTCCGTAGGACTACAACGAACCCTTATATATGTGTCTTTTGCGAAATATGCTCCGCTAAAGTGGTAAAAAGTGGCCAGCGAGATTTTTTTTTCGCTTTCCATAGCACAGAATATGTAATAGTACAAGTACCCATAAGAACTGTTCATAATGAGGATTTAACTGTATTAACTTCTTATACTAACCCCAAAATCACGAAAAAGTAATCAGCCGTTCCATACAGTTTTGAATAACCGTTTTCTATGGAACAGCTGATATTTTATTCGCCATTTCAGGGTTGGTCCCATAGTAAAAGATATCCTTAATGATGAGTATAACGAATCCCTTTCGGCGTAGCACACCCTTTCCTTAAAACCTAGTATAAGTAATTAAATGAGATAAAACAAATTACGTAGTGGCAAAAAAATGGAAAAAAAATATTAGTAAGTCTTGGTAGATTTAGTTGACTCTGTGAATGTTATTTAGTTATAATTAAGAGCAAAGCGTATTTATAAGATCTCATTAGATTTTCCATTATCGTTACTCAACTTGTAGAGTCCATTTGAGATATGCTAATTTACGTTATACTCTTAAAATTCTACTTAAAATTCTACATCGATTAGATAAGTCGGTACCAACATGGTTAATTTGAACATATTTGTATGTAAGACATCGGAAGTTATTAATACAATCCTGTTAATTTATAAATATCCTTTTTCGGTGTATATTGACCGTGGTAGATGTATATGGTATTACTAACAATAATTAATTCTGAAGATGGAGCTGACGGCTTTTTTGGTCAAGTACAAGGCCAGAAACTATTTATTTGGCAAAGCCAAGGAACATATCTTGAAATCAAGAATTCATTATGTAAAAATATTGAAAAAAAAAAATATCGTTAAGATTTTTGGTGAAACTACATTAATCTTAATTTATAATAAAAATGTATGCATAATTTAGTGTCTCACATGCATCATAATAATTAAACTGATGTACAATGTACATGCTATCAGAAGTTTTTCGCATTATTATTTAAACTTATACACGGGTCTGGAGCGGTCCTTTATGGCATTGGTGGGACCAAAACCAACACCAAGAGGCCCTGTTGAATGTAAAATACAATAATGGAATGTGTATAGAATGGAATATGAAACTATTGCACAGTATAGGATAAAAAAATCCGGGCTATTAAAGTGAACAACTTGTGGATAGGAGAACTGATCTAGGTATAGGATGAGAAACGGCCCCTGCCTTATCCTGTCTCATCTCAAATATATATTATTTATTACATACAAATAATATTAATTTTTCACATATATATTAACGATCTGATAATTTACTAGGTAAATACGTACTAGTACAAAAATGTACAATAGCGCTTGACATTCAAATTAGTTCCAATTAGCATCACAAAAGTAGCAAAATTTTCAGTCTGATCTACAGGCGGTGTTTCTTGCTCATATACGTAAATACGTAAAGAACCATGTTCATTCACCGTTAGGTATTTTATATAGTATTAAGCGAGGATAGTCTGCATTGGGGGACATCTCCGGAAGTCAGCGTACAGTCATCGGCACCTCACACCCGACACCTTATTGGCTTGTCATAAGGTTTGTTTTAGCGTGATTATCAGTGGACATGCCGTTCTCAATGTAGCTGATTCGCTTCGATCCCGCTCGGTCACTGTTCTGGTTACTGATATCAACCGTAATAAATTACATCGCAAACTATTTCCTAGCAAATCGACTGACTCCGGCGGGAGCGATGCATTTTTATCACTTTAACGAGTTCATACCTATCGTTCACATTAATAATTTCTTATTTATTACTAAGTACATACTTCTTCTCTGCGTAGAATTGTTTATAAAATCGAGCTAGTAAGAAACTTTGAATCAAAAGCCTTGTATGCTGCGTATGCTTATTTGAAACTTATACTTCCAGAACCCTTTTTCTTTGGGCATCTGTGTTTCGTTGTGTTCTATTTTATTTGTTTATTATACTCGGTCCAAGCATTTATTTGGTATGAAAGGTGCAAAAAAACCGATTGAAAACCACGAATTCTGATCACCTTCGCTAGGTTATTGAACGAAAGATTCAGCATACCCGATACACTTGAGCGAAATATTAAAATAAAATATTTTGGTTCAGGTTTCTACAATGTTATTGCAGCTGTCAGAAAATAAATGCTTGGACTGAGTCTAGTATTTTAATTTTCTTAGATCAGTATATAAAATAAGGCTGCCGTGTTAATTATTAAAAAGTTCTAAAGCAAAATGGAATAAATAAAAAAACAATTTTCAGAACCAACATTTTAGCGAAATTGTTCATGACATTGTATATTTGGCGCATAATTTGAAGATATTTAGTATTAGAAGATTAATAAAGCAATTAAGTACCGACCAGATATTAACTGTATAGCAACTACATACCTATACGATGTAGTATGTACCTATAATATATATCTGATCCATATACATAATACTAAGTTAAAGAAAATTACACAGGAAAAAGGATTACTAACAGAAATTTACGGATTTATTTACTAAACGAAGTTATATTTTAAGTTGTAGCCAGGCAAGGTTACACAAGATAAGAGTGTGTTAGCCGACAATTCAATAGTTGTCATAAATAACCCTTTCGACCCTACACGCCGGTTAACATTGAACTGTTGACGGTGATCCTGCTTGCCTACAATTGTTTTATGTAATGCAACAACTTCCGTTTCAAGATTGTGTTAGGTGTGAATGTAACCATATCTCTGATCGTGAAATATTATACTCAGATTTAACTAGCCTAGTTCATGCGAGCGAAGTTGTTAGACCGTGTCGGAGGCCTTCAATGGGCTGAGACTTGGCTTTCGGAGGAAGAGGTAAACCTATCATCTCATCGTCATCATCATCATCATCAGCCGGAAGACGTCCACTGCTGAACATAGACGAACCTATCATCTGCATTAAAGTAGTAACGAGTCTATAATAGTGAGATCTATGAAATATTACACTGGTAATATCCTAAGCATAAGGCAAAACACGCGAGTGTAGTGGTAAGGCCTTCAATAGGGTGAGACTTGGCCTTCGGAGAAAGAGCTAAATCTATCATCTGCATTCTGCATCTGCAAGACATATGAAATGTCACAATCGGTAAGGGCTATCCTAGAGCATAAAGCAAAACATGCGAGTGAAGTCAATAAGCTGTGTTGAAGGCCTTCAATAGTATGAGACCTTCGAAGGAAGAGACCTATCATCTGCATTGAATTAATATGAGTCCGAATTACGTAATAATAAGTATAGGTTTTTACTAAATAATGTATTATTTAGCTGCTATAAATGCATACCATTATATACATAGTGCCTAAGCTGAACCCAGTCATTGTAATAGCTAATGAAAAGTCCGTTTATGCAGTAAGTAATTTAAGAAAATTGTCGTTTTGTCCTATTCCTTTGTTGTACATAAACAACTTATTTTGAAAGCAGTCATTGTAACGATAGTTAAGTTTACTATGTAATATGCATTTACCATGCATGTGTAGGTATATTTATATTATCTCTTAGTATAATTATGTAGATAGGTACAACTCATTTTACTAACATTGACCCGGAGCACTAATTTCAAGTTTTCTACTAAGAAATGTAGTCTACATTTCTTTGACAAAAATCCTATAATAAATTACGCTGACTGACACTAGAAATATGGTAATAAGTATGCAAACGAAGCAAGTATCAACGTTTTTTGATCTGCGGGAGGAATGATCGTATCAAATAGCAATCGTCTTCCCATCCCACCTAGGACATGCATACATGGGATGAACATTGATAGAGAGTGTTTGTTCTCTATCTAGGATATATGTTATGTATGTATATATATCAGTTTCTGGCAGCCATAGTACAACGTTTGCTTAGTTTGGGGTCAGATGACCGTGTGTGTAAAAATGTCCTGTTTATTTATTTATAGATCCAGTCTCAATTCGTTTAACATTTTATTGTTATCAAAAATTATTTTAGCGTGGTATGTTTGGGTGTCAATAAAAGAATATAATTTATTATGGGTAAAATAATATAATATAAAAAAGTATCTCTAGTTAATGCGAGAAGAAGAAAAAGAAGGAGGTGAAGGTCTCACAATATTCGAGTCCTTAAAAATATGACTCAAGATAAGTGGAGACGAGTTAATACAATAAGATCTGCTTCCGCCCGCCAATTTAAAACTGAGGGTCCAGGGACTGTTACTAGAAATTAAACTCTTTAGGGCTCACTTTAAAACGCTATTTGCATTCTACTTTTTCTTTGATAAAATATTTGACTTCCTGAATAATTAGTAATCAAAATATCAAGGCATTGAAAGTAGAGCTCAGTGACACTCATATAGGTCATAATGTTTACTTGCATTTCAAATGTCAAAGATATCCGGCACATAAAAGTTAATTTCCGATGTTATTTAAGTATTTGCAGTTGCAATGCGGTATAACATCGGATATAAATACAGTAATCGTAATAAATACAAAAGGACAACAAGTTCGAGTCGACGATAACCAAAAGAGCCTTAACTAGTTGACCTCAATCAAAATAAAAACAAACAATTTATTAAAATTAATTTTAATTTCTGTGCAGATTAATTAATAAAATTCTTAATATCTAAACTACCTATTACATATAAGGTGTTTAGAGGTTACATACATCATATAAGTTAGCATATAGCATCGATTCTTTTGTACTGTTAAATAAACTAAACCAATCTGACAGAACTAAAATTGTCTGTCTTTTTTAGGGTTCCGTACCCAAAGGGTGTAAACTCTATTACTAAGATTACGCTGTTTCTCCGTCTGTCTGCCTGTCCGTCTGTCTGTCTGTCTGCCTGTATGTCCGTCTATCTGTCTGTCCGTCTGTCTGTCCGTCTGTCTGTCCGTCTGTCTGTCCGTCTGTCTGTCCGTCTGTCTGTCTATCCGTCTGTTTGTCTGTCTGTCCGTCTGTCTGTCTGTCCGTCTGTCTGTTAGTCGGCCTGTCTGTTCGTCCTACCTTTTGACGGCTGTATCTTTCAAACCGCAATAGGCAGCCAGTTGAAATTTTCACATAATATGTAATTTTACGGCGGATTAATTAAGGAACTAAGTCAAAAAGTAAAAACTAAAGGGGGGACAACAACAAACCATACAACAACAACAAACGTTTTTTTAAACGTATTTCTGTATTTGCTCTAGTGTAAAAACGGTAAAACATACAAGCGTCAAACTTGGCATTATTATAATACACACTCTAAAGTAAAACAACAAATAGTAAAAACTGGCCAAGTGCGAGTCAGTGACAAATGTCTATTCTCCACCAGTTCCCGTACGATCACCGAAGTTAAGCAACGTCGGGTGCGATCGGTAGGTTCTTGGATGGATGACCGCCTGGGCATAATGCCTTTTTGCACTACTTTTTTAACTTTAGTAGTTAATAATGTATGTGATAGTACGGAACTCTCAGTACACGAGCCCGACTCGCACTTGGCCACTTTTATTTAGGTACATAAAATTAAAAGCCTTAACATGATCAATTAATTGATACATCAACGCTCAGAGATTCCTGGAAGCTACGCCTGGAAGTGTGTTCCTCGTTTCATCGTATGTGACAAAAGAATGACAAAATATTGACGGCTATAAAATTTTGTTTAGTTTAGGAAATGGTACAACAGACTTGACGCCAATGTCAAATTTAGGTAAGTATAGCATAAAATTTGGCACAAATGGCGCGGCCTAGACTTTAACGAAAAGGAAAAACTACTCAATTGTCTTTGTAAATCCGTACAAGGCTGAATAAATGAGATTAAATAAATCTTAAACACTTATAATAATTATGTATATAGTCGGTATTAAGATAAGTATTATTCATGTTAAACTAAAGTTAATTTCAACCTTCAGTTAATAGTCACACAGTTATAATATTATTAAGAATCCTTTTTGACCTAAATATTTAGGAATTAATAACTTTTTTTGAAGTGAAATCCACGTTGAGTGATTTTTGGTGGGGCAAAACTTATGGGTCCGCTTCACCGACATGCAACCGACATGCAACCGACATGCAACCGACATGCAACCGACATGCAACCGATATGCAACCGACATGCTAAAGTGACGTGTTCCGTCAGACTGAGTTTTAAGTTTTCACTTCTGTCGGCAGACCCTATAGCTGACTTTATTTATTTAGTGGTTGGTTTCCGTTTGTCCGCTAACTCGCTAGATGCGGTCCACGATTGAGCTCGCTTGCCTAGATAAAACCGATTACTGTTTCCCTAAAAACTGTTTCCCTGTTTCTGTTCTGTTTTCGGATACGATAATTCTTTATTAAAAGACCGCAAAAACAAATATCACTGATAAATTTCAATGAAACTATTCATCTAGGATTTAAACAGAAGGCCTTGTTGCTTAAATCTTACTCTGCTAGGCAACCGATTACGGAAAGGCACTACAATAAGTAAAAAAGTGCCATTAACTAAAATAATTCAGAAGTAAATACCTATGCAAATAACAACAAACAATCAATAGGATACAAATAAAGTACAACATCTATATCTATATAAGTATTATGTATATAAAAGAAAATCGTGTTAGTTATACTATTTATAACTCAAGAACGGCTGAACCGATTTGGCTGAAAATTGGTGGGGAGGTAAACTTGCTTATCGACTGGTTTTTCAGAATTTAGGCGTTAGAACAGTAACAAACAAAAAAAAACTACTGATTCATAAACATTTATTAACATAACTGTTATCAGATCTTTCACCCTGTAAAAAGTTTCGATTCGATCTTTATAAAGGACACCAATACAAGTTTGTCACAGCCAAAATTTTATTGTCCATCGTAGTAACTCTGTGACACATCATGTAGAGGAAAACAGCGTGTTACAAACACATGAAGAGAGGGTCTGAAGCCTCTCTGAATACTTGAGTAGTCGGTGAAAGAGATCGTCGAGCGACAGTGTTATTTATTCAAGCCCTCGCTGGGACCGGAGAAATGCCTCATACACGTGCTGAATAAAACCTAGATACAATATTAAGGAGTCACGTACATATGTTTCAGAACGTTTAGTATGTGTCCTTCAGGGTGGTTATGTTAATATTCTTAAAATTTGTCTTTTATGAATCGCGAGTCTCGCTAACGTAAGATAAACTGATAAATAATGAGAAAAATTTAGAACATTAACCGTCTTACCACAAAAGATTTAAGCACACTTTAGACAAGAGTTTAGCATATTTTTCGCAGTGAAACAATTGCTAAACTAAAGCGTTCTAAAGCGTTCTTAAATCTTTTGTAGTAAGACGGTATGTTTTTAGATACGTTTCACATGAGATAGGTAAACTAAATTTAAATAGTACAATTTTCTAGACAGTTCTCTTATCTTGTTCAAATTGGCTTATCTCGCAAATACAGCGTTGCAGTCGTATTTATTTTTCATTTAAAAACATCAGCCAAGTGCTATTTGTACTCGCGCATTCTGTTCCGCACCCAAAACATGTTTTCTTTCATTCGGTTCGGGAACTTTATAGCGCGCACCCAACCCGCAACTGGCTACATATTAAGGTTAAAAAAATACAGCCGTTAAAAAGTAGGACAGACAGACAAACTGACAGGCAGCGTAGACTTAGTATAATAGGTTCTCGTAGACACCCTTTGTATACGGAACCCTAAAAACACATTTATTAACTTTCTAAATGAATCTGCAGGACTATAGTAGGTATATTCTATTTACTATTGACAAAAAGAATCCGTGCTAATATTAATGACTGATACAAGGCAAGATCCATTCACCAATCCGACGGATGGCCAAACGATGCAACCTGCAATTTTAGTGTCGCCCTTCACTTGAAGATGGCTTATGCAACGCATAATAACACCCTGTACTCACTTATGCTAAATTATACCCTAATATTTCTATAAAGCCTTGAAACTTAACAGCATTGTTAAAAGAAAATTGCTCACGCATAATATTGCTAGCAAGAAATACCGACTCCAAAGAGGTTTTATGTCTCTGGGCTAGATATGATTTTCATGGCAAACAAATCTTGCCCAATTGAACAGGAAAAATTATATACAGCTCTTACCTGGAATTCCAACAAAAACCCTGAATTTTAGTGCCGTCTGCGTTAGTATTTAAGTACTTTGCGGTTTACAACCCAACCATGAATTATAAATCCAATTGTTCGTGGCTCAGTATAATCGTCTAACCACAAAAAGTTAGACATGAATGCAATACCTACCCGGAGCATCACACTAATGCTATTAATAAGAAAGTGGGATGTGTTTGTTACAATTCAACTCCGTAATGGCAAAACAGATTCAGATTGCATTTACTGTGGAAGTAACTTCATAATATTCTATCTACATTGACATTACAAACAAAACACTAGCTAACACATTTTTTATTCAAACAAGCTTATCTTATTCTTCTCAACGAAACTCTTTCATTTGATACCCATATCTTGATGGAAGATAAGACATTTGTATCCACAATCGTGGGGTTTCCGCCATATTGAATTTAGTGTAACGTCATTCTATATTTCGTTTTATTTTCTCAACAAACCCTTTCATTTGATACCCATTATCATAGAGGTTCATAAACAATAACTGGTCCGCCATCTTTAGGAATCTGCCATATTGGATTTTGAATGACGTCATTTAGCTAACCATGCATTGTCATTCAAACTTACGTGTATGCAAAACAGTTAGACAGCCTATAGACCGTTGAAGGTCTAAAGACAATCCGACTGCCAGCTCACTTGACATAATTATAGGCTACAAAACTTTTTATAACGGAGAAAATACTATTCCCGTAAGATATGGGATAACCGTATCCTGTGGGATAAAATACTTCGGTCGCGAGAGGTCACTTTCGCTGATACATTGACACCAACTTGTGTATTACAATCTACTTATAGACGTCAGATAGCAACTGGAACTGCAAGAATGAAATTATCAGTAAACCTAAATCTACAGTTGTAATCTGGAGATAAATGACAAAACAATGTCAATTGCTCAAGTGCACATTATCTAGTCTTTATCTATACCTTTGTATGGTGCCTACTTGCATACTAGCTCACTAATTGCTCCACATTAGTTTTGATCCAATCAAAATCCGACCTTGACTTACAAACACGTCTTCGGAAGTATGGCGCGGAAGTGACCACTTCCGTCGTTCGGCCACTGCCACTGGCCACTGTAACAGTGGCTTGGCTACAAACAACCGGTTGGTCTCTGGTTGCCATTGACGTGTCTGCTCTGATATATCACCGTACGTGCCTTGAACTTCGGTGGAATGGCCGTAGGCATTAGTTGAAGTTGTTGTTATTATTAAGGTACCTGCTATCTGTGTTATGATGTAGGTACTTTCTATAAGGTTACTAAAACAGAATAAATAAGCACACATTTTAAAAAAAGCAAGCTTGTAGCTTTAGCAAATGAAATGTAATCCGCCATGGTCACACTTAGAATGGGTTATCATAATTGAATGCGTATACAGCATTTCATGTCTCTAACCATTGAGGAGTCAGGACCCAACCCTGAGTGCAGCAGCCATGTCATGGTAAAACTTAAAACCGGCTATTGTAATAAAATGCGTACACAACATTTCTCGTCTGTGCTGTTGACCGCTGTAGAGTTCCTTTATCTGGTGCTAATCCTGGATGTCGATTCAGGTCATGATTACCATAAAAATAGAATGTCATTGGAACTGAACCAACACGTAAAAATTCAACTCCGTAAGATAAGAGGAAGTGGTTCTAATTCAGCTTGCAAGATTTGACCTAAACAAATCCACATACAAACATTGCAAGTAAAAAAGAGCTTGTAAAATAGGAACACAGCGAAATTTGTTATGGGATTATTTGTACCAAAGTGGAATAGACTGGCAAGCAAGAAACACTAAGGAAAAATACAAAATAAAATGATAGTACTCGTATGGGATAATAATTACATCATTCAAGAAAAAATATGTTTTTTTACATACGATACTCGCGCAAGCTTCGACTTCCTATGCACATCGTCTGCAACCATTGATAGGTAAATAACATGTACTACATACTTGGATTCATTGTTTGCAACATAACATTTATTTTTCAATTATTTGAACGCGGAACTCTACACGACGGACACGGGTTTCAGTCACTTTTGTTCCAAAGACCGTATAAAATCGTGATAGACAACTCTACTGTCAGATCTAGAAGTACCTACTTGAATAGTTTACTAGAACCAACTATTATTTATTCTGTGGTAACACAGAAAAGCATCAGTGCTGTTTTATTGTCTTCCGCAACTCTAAAACTTCCCTAGTTAGTCTCCCACTAGTTTACTAGGCATTTTCGTAATATTGTCGTACAGGCGATGCAAAGTGAACGCAATTATTGCAAAACTGAAACCACCGACCATTAACTGCACTTTATGAGGAGACAGACAATTAAAACACGATGATTAGCATTTCGAGCATATTATACTTTGTTGCAGAGTAGTAAATCTATAGAGTTAGTAGGCTCATTCGAATGTAGTAGGAGATCACTCGCAGGTTACCAGTTTGCGGCCGTGCAAAAAAGGCGTTTTTCATCCCGCGCGCTACAGCAAAAAGTATGATTTATGAAAACTGAGATAGATAACGCGCATAAATGATAATGTTTTGTAACAATTAAACCCAATTAATTTATATCTCGTACACGTAATAAACGTTTATATTTAGCAACGCAGAGCAATTAAACGTTTTATTATTATTTACAGCACTTGAATTAGACTAAGCACCTATCTGCATACGCAATATGTTCTTTATTAATATTTATTTTAGGCCTAAGTATGCATATATTGTCTTTTCCGAAATATATTTCATTTGTCTAGTCTTGACGTTAAACATAGCCAGTCCTTTAGTTACATTCTGACATTCTGACTAGTATAGTATACTTAGCCTATGTTCTGACACGACATATTGCGAAAATCACATTTTCAAAATAACATTTATTTTGAGTTTCGTTTTGCGTTGTTTGTGAGATTATTTGTATCCAGGACTTTGGCATTTTTGTCTCCGTGATTCATAGAATTAATTGGTTTCAGTATTTACCCACAAACTTAATTACCATGCCCGTCAAACTGTCATAATTAGGTACTGTTTGATACTTTTATTTAGAAAATTTGATTACAAATACGCGTACGTGTATTCACATTATATGAAACAAAAGTTGGTAAAATCGCGCTATGCCATCAAGGAGGAGATTTAATTAATGAATTTATACTCTGAATAATACTTAATACAAATGGATAAACTATGGATAGAGCTGAGAGGCACAAATTATAGGCCGATTTGTTCTGGGGCTTCATGTAGCAATTGACTTTTGACTTCGTTAATTTTTTAGATTGTTTTTGTATTTCCTTGCAGAATGAATTGAAAAAACATTTCCTACATGCGAGGTTTAACCATTTCCAATTTACAATGTGGATACAAAAAACAAAGTGAAAATGCCATAGACACAATAGGAGACTCTATTGTGGGTCTTCGTCGATGCATGCAGGCTCCTGATTGCAACATTGTAAGCAGAGCATTGTAATCAGCATAGTCACTCGAGCGAATAGATTGTAACTTCAGTGCCCTAGAACCTTGTGAAAACATTGCATAAGTTTTTACTGAAAAACTGTAGTGTTTCGTTTTTGCACTCATTAAAGTGCAGTTTGTGACATGGTAGGTATTTAAGATTTGAATGATTATATTATTTATTGAATTAGGTAAAACGAGGGAAAATCGGTAGGTCAATTGCGATAAGTGTTTTATCAAATTAACAAAATTGATTTTTGGTTGTCTTAAAATTAATGAAAATCATTTCGGTTTTTATTTGTTCCTTTTGGAACAAATAACTTGACTATTGACTGAACAATTACTTAAATGACAACTTAAATGACTTGAACAATTGGAGGAACCATTTGTAATTTTTTAAAGATAGACTTCTAATGTGATTTTGATTACTATAAGAAGTTGTTTAACTTATTACTATGTAATACATGTTTTATTGTTATTTATACACTTCTGAGATTAATTAACCTACTGTGATAGTAAAAAAAAGTAATGCCCTGTTTTTTGCTCCATAAATACTGTTTGTTTTTCTCATTACTTCAAACCTGATTAAGAACAACAGAGCAACACAATATTTAGTAAAAAAAAGAGCTCGTCATATAATTAAAAATATATTTTAAATGTATGCGCTACGCTTTCGACGACTTCTGCTTACAAATTGTAAAGTAACGCGATCATATAATTCTTTGAAATAAAAAAATTAAAATTATTTTTTCAGCAATATTCTGACCACCTTTATATACTTTATGTATTGTACAAAAAGTTGGCAACCCTACGTATATTCACATTTACCAACTCGTGTGATCGCAGACAAACGTGCTCAATCTTCGAGTCGATATGAAAGTGTCATCGACGTTGTCGTCCGTATAAGTAAGGATGTCTTAACATCACTTACAGTCTCTCAAAGAAAATCAGATCAACACTAAGTATAACACCCTCTTATGCCTATACGTTCAACAAGGTAATCTATTCTATAAAGGGGCACACGTGAATGGAAGTATTTTTTAGGAACAGGTTATTATAGTGCGTTTATGCATCAGAGTATTATAGAAAATGTAATAGTCTAGATGTAATTAATTCAGTCATCATCCTCATTATCAACCAATCATGTTCCCACTGCTGGGACACAGGCCTTGAAGAGAGAGAGAGAGAGAGAGAGAGAAAGAGAGAGAGAGAGAGAGAGAGGATGGGCCATAATCCACCATGCTGGCCCAGTACATGTTGGTGAATGTCATATGTCTTTGTACTTTAGAGGTTCTTGAACATACCGGTTTTCTCACGATGTTTTCCTTCACCGTTTTTGGGCGATGGCATCGAAACTGCACATAATTTATTTGAGTACTAAATAAGTCATTGGCAGGGCCAGCATCGAACCGGGTGTCGTCACATTGTAAAACGCACATGTTACTTCACGGCCACCATCAATCTTTCAATTAATTTAGTGCAATAACGATAATCTTTGAATCAGTGTCTTCACTCACTAATCACGAATCACCAATCTAAAGATTATTGATTCGTGAATTCTAAAAGTATAACTATATAAATATGTAATGTCTATTTTATCCCTAAAATAGAATATTATAGCAAAAAATTGTTCGTAATGAGCCCCTTCCAGCTTAGCATATCCTTTTAGAATAACACGGATATAATTTAATAATCACGGATGTTGCAAAATATGATATTAGAAGAAGAACATCTGTCAAAATACCTATGACGCGGGATTACCTACCGCAGTGTCATACGAAAAAATAACAATTGGATTTTCTAGACACTGCAAAAACCTCATTAGTGCTACAATGGACAGCTGTACCTACATTTCAGCATGTAACAGTTAACGATGTATTATTGTCAATTTCTTTGAATTTACTAGCAGGAAATCATCATGATTGTGAAGAATATTGTATTTTTTTGGGTACTTCCAAAAATTTCATACCACAACTGACAAGCACCAGCCAGAAACATTATGACCACACTTACGTTTTTGATGCCACAATAGACAATAATACTGAGATTAGTCTTAATCGGTTTAACAATAAATGGATACGTGTATAAATATAAAAAGGTTCCACACAACGAGAATGGTCTACATTATGTAGATTATTTTCGTTTAACTACACACTGCTCGCTGCTGCTCGACTTATAGGCGATGAACTGTTAGTGGCTAAGAAACTTCTCAGTCTGGAACACCGCCGTAAAGTAACGAGTCTGTAAATTTTCTACAGGATTTATTTCGGAGAATGTGCATCGGAGCTACATTACCTTATCCTACCATCCTCTTTCCAGTACAGGACACTGGACAAGTAAGAAATCGGCCCACTGCCACCCATATTTTCCTTGGATACGTACCAAACTTTTTGATTCTGCGTTTGTAATCCGTACGGCCAAGGATTAGAACAACCTGCTGGTTTCCTTGTTTCCTGAGATATATGTATAATCTAGGCCTTTCTAGGCTAGAGTGAATAGGTATATTCTAAGTCTGTGTGTTTCATTTTCGACCACATCGTCGCTTACCAAAGCGAGTTGGTGGGAAAATGCGGAATTATTCGCGAAAAAGAAAACCGCCATTTCACACGAATACAAACAACAAAATAAATAAACAAACTGTTGTGTTAGTAAACACCTTAGATCAGACAGATATAGAAGATATTGTAAGGTGGCGTGGGGGTGCGAACACATCTGGTCTAAATCAGGCTAAATGCCTTTAGTTGAACTCACCATGCAGACGACCTTGCCACCCTTTTTTGCATGTGGACTATTAATACATTGAGGTTTCTTAGTGTGCGTGATATATGAGTAAGTGAACCGTACTTACAGGCGGTCTAGCAGTATAGTAAATAAAATGTTACACGGAGATATTTGAACACGAACGATAATTATACTAAAGAATGTCTCCCTCGTTTGTCCCATCTGAGGTAAACACGCTAAAATTATATGCGAAAGTTTGTGGTTACTCTATAAGAGCTTAAGGAATTTGGATGAAATTTGATGTGGAAGTATTTTAAGTATAATTTATTAATTAACTTCTTGGCTACTGCGCTCATCCGCCAGAGCTATCGCATACGCACGTTTAAAAAAAATTAAGATAAAAATCAATGAGTATGAATTAACAAAAGAACTATTGGGCACTATCTTCATTGAATTTTGAACATACATCAACAATGAACATTGCTATAATTTATTTAGTAATTCAGGATGGCTCCTTTAAAGCTATTGACGAGAATGAATTGAAGTCCATTATCATATTTATCATGGATAGAGTTTCGACCTCTTAATTTGTTTCCGGTACTAATCCCAAATCTATATAAATAAAAATAAAATACTGTTCGTTGGTATGCGCATCACTTGAGAATGGCTGGACCGATTTGGCTAGTTTTGTTTTAAAATGTACGAAATATTCTAAATTTGGTTTTAATGAAAAGAAAAATTGTGAAACTTTCCCAGAAAGTTTTCTAATGCGGTTTTTAAGTTTTCTAAAACTGAAGTCTTTGTATGAACCATAACTCAAACAAATTTATTTAAATTGGACATAAAATAAAAACACATCCCCAAAAATTCTTAAATGTTGAAAATTTACTATACCGGCTTGTGTGTAAATGTAAATATGAAAAAAGTACTCACTCTTGAAAAGCCCCATCTTGAAACACTTTCTCATTATGTCGGCAAATGAAAGTTTGTCAACCTCTCCCATTAATGTAAACAAACACTATTTAATACAATGTTATCAATTATATCATATAAAGTCAATTGAATTTTAAACACCGAATTTAATTGAATATTCCAGCATGTTGAGATTTAGGTTTGTCACTCTGAAAGTCCAAAAGACGAGTTCCTAAATTTCCGTAGTGTCGATATATTTATCAGGTTTTCACGTTATGTTCGTAGAAGGGACGCGTAGACGCGGCGCTACGCGAGCGCTTGTTTGACTGAAGCGACGCGGCCGGCGCGGCGCAGGCGCAGGCCGACCGAGCTCATTGCCACGCATAATGTTAATCATTCGCCTGGGATAGTTTAAAAGACCTGATTGAACTATACTGCGCTATTTGCATCCTGGTTTATAATTTTACAATGCTAATATGAAGATGTATTTAAGTTTCAGCCGCTCTACTACTTATAACGATACGGTCTGGGGATACCATATAAACATTTAAAACGTCCCTGTCATAAAGCCGGATATTTCAATAAAACTCCGGACAGTTTAGAATGTTAATTTTTAAAAGAAGATTTTCGTTCTGTGTTTATGGAGACGTTAATCAAGATTTACTCGTTTTACATCGCCCAAGCTAAAAATGCCGGACAAAGTCTAAAGTTCCTGACATGTCCGGACAAATCCGGACGAATGGTAACTCTACTGGTTAGAATATGGATGGGTGACCGTGAGTGCTATTTTACGACTGAACGCAGCCGTGTGTCGGATGGCACGATAAATTGTAGGTCCAGGTTGTTTGTGTTATGACAATAACTTTTAAGCCACGTCAGAGGCCTTCGGGCGACCTATAAGCTCTGAGACATATACCTACGTACAAACTTTATTTTAGGGAAAAAACAAAAATAAACTGAATTAGTATTAACTAGAACTGTATGTAATGGTAAGTACCTACATACATTTCAGTGTTTAGGGATCCCATACTAAAACTTGTTCATAATGATGAATACGATCATATTCTCTAATAATTATGTCTCCAGAACACTCTGGATATTAGATACACACAAAGTGACACATATAGAAGAAGAGAAAACCGGCCAAGTGAGAGACGGGCTCGCGCACTGAGGGTTTCATACCACCACAAAATACAAAAAGTAGTGCAAAAAGACAACATCAAGCCGAGGCAGTCACCCATCCAAGTACCGACCGCGCCCGATTTTTCATGTTGACGTTGAAGTTGCTTTATTTGGTGGTGAACAAAAAAAAATCATAGACTTGCACTTATACATTATTAAGGCAGGGCGCAAACGTAGACACTTTTGTGTCCTGTGTCGGATACAAAGCTACCAATGAATATTTGATTACTATATAAACAGTATGAAGTCAGCCACTCTCTGCGCAGACTTTGTGTCCAATTGCTTCCACTTGATTAGTACTGGGTGTGCCGTGTCGGCATCAAAAAGTGTCTACGTTTGCGCAGCGCCTTATTGTTCGTTTTTTTACTTTAGATGTGTACTATAATCATGCCAAGTTTGACGCTTAGAATACGAGTAAGTATTACCGTTTTTTGTAAGAGCAAATACTAAAATACGTTTAAAAAACGTTAGTTGTAGGGGGTTACCCTTTAGTTTTTACTTTTTGACTTTATTACTATTTCTTAGTTCATCATTTCATCATTTTAGCCATAGGACGTCCACTGCTGGACATAGGCCTCCCCCATCGATCTCCAAAAGGGATGGTTGGAAGCGGCCTGCATCCAGCGTTTGTCTGTGGTCTATTTTAGGTCGTCTGTCCATCTTGTGAGTGGACGTCCTACGCTGCGCTTACCATCTCTTAGTTATTACTCTCTATTTCTTAGTTAATCCGCCGTTACATTAGACATTCTGTGAATATGTCATTTGGCTATTTATTACGCATGGAAGTCCTTTAGGGTATACAAAGTCCTTGCTATTACGGTTCGAAAGATACAGCCGTTAAAAGGTAGGATGGACAGACAGACAGACTGACAGACGGACAGACAGACAGCGTAGGCTTAGTAAAAGGGTCCCGTTTTCATCCTTTGTGTACAGAACCCTAAAAAGTTACCTTTATATTAATGTAGGGTAAAAGCTACCAAATATATGATTAAAATCCATGCAGCTGTAACAAGAGTGGAGTGACAAACACTGTATATATGTACATACACAAAAAATCTACAGTTGTTATGGGCCTAACTGTCTAAGTAATAAAATTAGATAGTAAATACTAGCTAGTACAGACATTTCTCTTATCTGTAGCATTAGTTCCGTGGCCCTAATCACTATCACGAATCGGAAGTGATTTACATAATCACGAATTTGCATAACATATACAGGATAATGATTATATATGTAACCAGTAGACTCTACAGAAGGTCGGATAGTAGTAGTCAAGGAAACTAAGGCCGTGCCTGACCTACCGCAATAGTAGTCACATAAATAGGTAAACGCTGTTCAATAATTTTAAGAGGCACGATTGAATTAAAAAAAAACTTTGTAAACGTTTCCTTCTAATCTATGGCTATATATCTTCTAATCTAATCTACTCCAGTTAAAGTTTTAATATTATTCAGTTTGTTTATTATTATTTTTATATTTGTTCTTGGGTCTAGCCCAGACATTTGAAAGGCACTGGTGAGGCCGAAGACCAAGGTCGGACTCCTTATAAGCCCGAGGCCCGGGGCCCAAGACTGGAGACCCCCCTATCCTACCAACCGCCTGGCTTGCGGCAAGACCCGCAAGCCAGGCCCGTGGGCCGTGGGCCACGCAAGCTGGGGCCCGGCTGGCAAACGCCACTTGGACTATATGGCTAGGCCAGTCCGAAACTGCCGAAGCCAACACCAAGACGCCCTCCTCAATATAAAATACAATTGTGGAATGTGTGTGAAAGGGAATTTATTGAAACATTCTTGATGGTGTAGAACTGTTCTATAGTATGAGGTACAGCACCCGCTCGTTATACCTCATGTCAAAACATTGTGGCAGGTGATGACTTGCCACTCACTAAATGGACCCCCATAAATGCTGCCTTATGTTGGCGCCGGACGGGCAACATTCGCGTGGATGGTGTCGAGAGGTGTGCTGCACGTTCACTAAACGCTACTCGCGGCTTTAAGCCTTTAACACTTTCACCCTAGAGCTTAGGTTCTTAACTCTTGTGGGTTCCACCACCAGACGGCCGGCCAAGGCAAGCCAGGAATCGGGGTCTCATTCTTAATCATCATCATCATCAGCCAGAATACGTCCACTGCTGAACATAGGCCTCCCCCTTTAACCTCCACACTGAACGACAACCTGCCATCTGCGCATCCAGTGGACGTCCGCAACTCTCACAATGTCTCATTTAGTCTCGGGGCTTCGGGGTCTCATTTAGCCCTATGGCATCAGGGTACGCTTTGTCACCACTCATCGACGGCTCGCTATAAAGCCACCCCTGCATTATTATAACACTTTATTTCAATGTAAGCACGGGTCGAGTCTGGACCTTTGATAGGCATTGGTGGGCCAAAGCCAACACCAAGAGGTCCTGTTGAGTAAAAAATTTACAATTATGTATAAAATGGAACATAAAACGGTTGTACAGTACGGGATTTAAAAAAAAACACATAGTATAATCTTGATTAGTAACTTAAAATTTTCCGGTATAAAAAGGATACTATGTCACGTTATGGATTTGAGTGGGGGGAACAATCATATTAAACACAAACACACTCACAAACCATGAATGTGATATGACTACTCTCACAAACAAATATATTCAAGTCCAACTATCTTTGTTCGTGAAGGATTATTAACACCAGTCTAATATTGACCGTTTTATCTTTAACCAGTGTAAAACAAAACAAACTATCTACGTTAATTTACGTGGACTAATTAGTTAGTCCTAATTTACTTAAAACTTATTTACTCTATCGTTTAGATACTAACAGGGATTACTTACTGCAAAGTGTATCACAAGCAAAACACATTATATTTGGAGGAAAGGCTTTAGTAAGTATGTAAGTAAGTATTGCAGGCGTGGCGCTCTCCATCTGGGCATCAGGAGCATATCATGTTCTTCTCTTTACATGCCTCTTTACTGGCCAAGTGCGAGTCGGGCTCGCGCACTGAGGGTTCCGTATCACCACAAAATACAAAAAGTAGTGCAAAAGACAACATCACGCCCAGGCGGTCACCCATCCAAGAACCGACCGCGCCTGACGTTGCTTAACTTGGTAATTAACAGAAATTTGTCACCGACTCACACTTTGCCGTTGTTTATTACTTTTTGTTATACTTTAAAGTGTGTACTCTGTGTACTATAATCATGCCAAGTTTGACGCTTGTACGTAAATTTTACGTACGAACCGTTTTTACATTAGGGCTAAAACGAAAATACGTTTTAAAAAAATACGTTTGTTGCACGGGGGTTCCCCTTTCGTTTTAATTTTTTTATTGTTTCTTGGTTAACTTTAGTAACATTACATATTCTGTGAAAATTTCAACTATTTATTACGGTTCGAAAGATACAGTCGTTTACACGTGATAGACAGACATCGTAGGCTTAGTAATAGGTTCCCATTTTTACCCTTTGAGTACGGAACCCTACAAAACAAAGACTGCAAAAAATCACTTGGACTAAAATGTAGGTAAATTAGTTGGTTAACTAAATATAAATAAAAGACAGGAATATGTAGAAAAACCTAAAAAGTTCGGGAGTAGGTCAGTCCGCTAAACGCAGTTAGTTTATGAAACCTTTAATTTTGTTGAAATAGACATACAGGAAGCGCGTATAATATTTCAGTTCTACACGTAAGTATATGATAACATCAGTTCAGTTGAAATCAATATCTACCTAACTACCTACGCCTTTAAAATTGTTAGACAAAACTTTGACTGAAATAAATACTGAACTTCCTGTGCAACGCGATGCGAAATAACATTATTATACCAAGCCTAGAAAATGATACTACCATTTGCGAGAATTATCTTTATATTTATGGTTATCAATAAATTAGGTAGGCACCTAAAACTGTTAAAACCATGTTGGTGTCGATAACTTCTCCAGAATAAAATTATTATTAACAAGGTTATATTTAAACATTTTTATCTCAAGTTTTATTGAAATGATGCTTATAATTTTTATTTAGTTAAATGTTTTTATTTTCATTTGGCGGCTATTTTGAAAATAATACAATATTGGCATCGCATATTGTATATTGTCACGCGAAATCCGACCTAAAGGTATCTATGCAAAATCGGCTAGGAGGAACTGGATCTGAATTCAGCTTGCAAGATTTTATATAAAGAAACTAAACCGGGCAAATGTGAGTCGGGCTCGCACACTAAGGTTTCCGTACCACAACAATATATAAGTACAATAATTATCAATTTAAAAAACCGATTTCAAAATTTGTAAAATATGGCAATTCGATTCGGTGAAATGATAAGGTCGACGTTCGAATGATAAGGTCGTACAAGTAACGAAATTACCAGTTATAACTTGGTAATTAACAGAAATTTGTCACCGACTCGCACTTGGTCATTATTTATTATTTGTTGTTATACTTTAAAGTGTGTACCTACTATAATCATGCTAAGTTTGACGCTTCTTCGTATTACCGTTTTTACATTTGAGCTAATACAAAAGTAGGTACCTACGTTAAAAAATTACGTTTGTTGTAAAACAAAAGTTTTTAATTTTTGACCCCCTTTCGTTTTTAATTTTTGACTTTTTTATTATTTCTTAGTTAATCCGCCGTAATATTACATATTCTGTGAAAATTTCAACTGGCTATATTATTACAGTTCGAAAGATACAGCCGTTTTAAGGTAGGACGGACGGACTGACAGACAGACACACACACACATCGTTGGCTCAGTAATAGGGTCCCGTTTTTTACTCTTTGGGTACAGAACCCTAATAACAAACTTTGCAAGTAAGTGCCTGACATTAAACATATAGTTAAGCACGTATGGATAAGTGGTTCCATGCTATAATATATCTGTAAGTAAACAAACAGCAGCGTAGTGTTTATTAAAATTGCAATATTTTAAAAGGCAGGCGCAAATTACTAGCCTATCATCGATCGTGAGGAAACCGGTATGCCCAAGAACCTCAAAAAAGTTCTAACATATAATGACATTCTGGGTCAACATTGTGGGTTACGATCTCATCCTTTCTCTCTCTCTCTCTCTCCCTGAGACAAGGCATGTGTTCCAGCAGTGAGAACATGATACGCTGATAATGATGATAGCTACCTATTTAATACGACTATCCGCGACCCATGGGCTTACCCACAATCTTCTAGTTTTCTAGTAGGAGTGGATTGGCTGCAGCACCACCTCGCTCTCCAGAGCAGCAGTCTCCAAGGTTAGAATAGCCATAATGCTGTCGCATTGTCGATAGGTGCGGAACTTAAATATGAAGAAGTAGAGAGAGCTCTCAAAGTGGTCCCACAAAAATTTCTTATATTTTGGCTTAGTAGCTTTGTAACCAGTTCCAATAACATGAATACCTAACTTTGTTTGAGCACCTGTTGATTTGGCTTTAGCTTTATTTTTGTTCGAGTGCTCACTTAGAAGTCGGTCTTTTAAAAAGAATAATACCTATATCAATGTATAAAAGTCCACATGAAGCCAGCCGTATTTCTGCTAGATTGTTTTAGCTATTTTGTCTTAAAAGGGTTACGACTAGAGACAAAGATTGGTAGTACTTTCGGTTAATAAACTTTATTAGTGAGATTTGATACTGCGATTAACTATGTTTGCTATAGTCTATGATAATATTCTTGATACGACGAGAAGCGTCACGCGTAAATGAGAGAGTATTTTTTTTATTAGATTTGCTTTATTTTTATTGGTTCCGACTTACTCGTAGATAATAAAATGGAAATGTTGTAAAATGGAAATGTTGTTTAAGAAAATTATGCGTCCAGCGGAAACAAACAACTGTTTTAATAAGTAAAGAAAGAAAGAAAAAGAAAGAAAATAAATTTTATTCGACACCTTTACAAAAACTTATTTCTAAAGGATACAATCAGTGTCGAATGGGTCCGTCTCAGCATTAACGCTGATAGTCAAGGACTATCAGCGCCGGTTTTCAGACGAACCCTTGAGTTTACTATTTACCTATGACATAAAACTCCATAAAATTGGTAGAGTGCTTTTCATGTTTGAAGTCCCCCAGACGCGGCGCTGTCATCGCGTATCAATCACTATCAGTATCATTTCTCGAGTAGAACTTTAACAACTTTTGGCATCGTACACGACTCTTTAACGATGGAAAATTAATAAAAATCTCACTAGCGTCCAAACACAGTAACAACACCTGACAACTACAACATGGAAATTTAGTTCCGCTGTTTGCCGTGGGACTTCTTTCATGAAAAGGACTCTATCTAGACATTTTTTTACTAAATCTTTACCTACCTACATGCATGACAATGGCACAAGAAAAGTCTACATAGGAATTGCTATGTTACAAGTAGGAGATTTTGTACTTTTAGGTAAATTCGAGTTCAGGGGCGTCACGGCTAGCTGTTTTAAGCAATCCAGTTTAAGTGATGAAAATAAATGTGCAACCGCAAATTGTATCTAGCGGGTTAGGTTCAAATTCGCGTGATTTTCCGAGTGCGCTGGTTTAACAATAGTTTGAGACCGCGTAAGGTACTGGCCGTACGGCCCCTTATTCTATTATTCTCTTTCTGCATTTGTATGAAATGAATCGTACCCTTATTTTGATATAGCCGGGTAAACAAAAACGGCGATGCTCTGACTGATGCTCTGAAACTCTTAACTGTTTCGATTATGTCGCATCGCAGTCCAACAACTTTCTTTAAAAACCCACAGACGCTTAATTTCGCTTGCTATTAAAATAACGCCAGGCGTTTTCTACAAATATAAGAAAATCTTATTTGCAATTAATGTGAATAATCAACAACAATGGAAATGATTTACCGGTCTAATTGATCAATCGTTTGTAAAAGTGCAAGCACAGGACCGCGACCCTGAGTAATCGCCAGATATAGAAGTAGTACGTTATTTTCCGGTATAGCCGGTATAATGCAAATTACACAGGAAGACTACCTACATTAGCAACGAAGAAAGCATTCAGGGTGACAGGTAAACACTGTCACACAAAAAATTGTATGGATGCAAATCGATACTGTTGTATTTATTTCCTTAACTGGATTTGACAACTCTAAAATTGCTGCCATTCTTTTGTTATACAAATAATTTGAAGGGGAGACAGTTCAGCAGTGTACAGCAGTGTTCAGTTCAGCATCGTTCAGCAGTGGACGTCTTCGGGCTGATGATGATGATGTGACAGATAATTTTAGTCTTATCAGGTGAATTTATCATATATTATGGAACAGAATTGACGCCATCCCTCATAAACTAGACATTGTGTAATAGTTTTCACTTCATCGTTCGTTCGTTCGTTTTTATTGTAATAGTTATTTGTTATACAAGAGTGCAAAGTTGCTTTTTAAACGCGTGCTCAATTTTGATGACCGAGCAAGCGAAGGATTCAAAAGAGCACGAGGTGAAAAATCTTTGCACTCAAGTGCAACACGTAACTTTTCATCCCACCACAGCGAGGAAATTACTAAATGCAAAAAAAATAAAACAATTTAATAGCATTGAATACGTACCTACTCCATAAAGCGCTTGATTTCATGGTCTCGGATAATTCAATAAAATATGACAGCAAAACGTTTGCTTAGAAAGTTTTGGCTCCTTTAGCTAGTCGCCACGTGTTAAACATATCGTACTTACTGTTTCAAATACTTCTCGCGTGATTGTTGAGGGAGAAAGCTCATTTGCGCATTATTAACAGTTTCAGTCAATTCTGTTGAAGTCAAATAAACTTACTCGTCGCTAGAATCACTCATTTTAGATTTTTCACTATGATAGTTTTCAAGTTTCTTGACTGAGTGGACTGAGTTTAACATAGATTCAGTATATTGCTTTCTCCCTCTACGGAGTTTAACCTCAGGTTTTAACAATATGACATATGACATGAAAGAAAATGGCGCGCGCAAAGCAAATTAAAATAAAGTACCTGCACCAAGAAGGTTCCGAGTCTGAGTTTTTAACAAATTATAAAAGGTTGTATGATAAACTTGGCACCATGGAGGTAGAAGTAAATAGGTTTGATGATGTTTCGAATTCACAAACTCAGTGCACATGATGTTCTAATTTCAATTTTACTTTATCCTCTAGCGGATAAAAACGGCTTTTGCACTCAGATATTGAAGAGCAAAAATACTCTTTCCGAGGTGGGGGGATGAAAAAGAAATTACTTACTGTGTTAACCGTTATCACTTCTACCAGATCCAGAGGCTGCCGCTGTTGTAATCACAAACTGTCTCAATACACATGACGACAAATTTAAATAAAAACCATGATGATCTTTTAGATCTAACTAAAAAAAAACAACAACTTATTACTGCGGATAATAACAAAAATATGAAATACTGCGATCTTTGAAACAAAATAGTGTTTGTTTCATAATTGTGGCGTCATTCGTTCTAATACGCGTTTCACTAATCATGACGGATTGTTTATCAAAATATATATTACCTATACCATTGACCTATATGTACTATCCTATACTTACTTTTAAAATAAGCGACAACAAATGCAGTTTTTGAATTTTTCTAATGATTTCAGATAATCTATGTCACTGTCACAGAAAAGAAATTATTTTACTTTTCTTTTCTGTGGTCCCTGTCATAATACCTCAAGGACATTGTATACCCTTAGGGTACCATTAGTGTACCCTTAGGGTATACAACGGCCTTGTATTACCTACGTCCAGTTTTTAAATGTCAAATGTTTCAGTTAAACAAAAAATGTGAGAGCGTACCAGTACAATGACGTAGCCGCACTATTAAAAATTGGCTATGGATACCAACACAAAGACTGTCACAAACGGCTAATTTTGTAATTCGGTGAAGTGATACGGAAGTGATTGCCAGAGTTTACCCGGATTTACAAAGTTTAATGTATACGAGTAAATGACGACTATGTCAAACGTTTCTTGGAGCGAATATTATATCGTTACCTTTATAATTTTGATATAGTTATCTGTTATACAAGAGTTTAAAGTTGCTTTTTAACCGTTTCCTCAATTTTGATGAAAATGAAAAAAATGAAAATGAAAAAATATTTATTACTGTATAAACATTCACAGATATTTTAACAGATAAATTATACTAATGTAAATTAAACATGCTTAAACAGAGATTTAGTGCCCTTGATACCAAGTAAGCGAAGGATTCTAAAATTTAGTCACGAGCGTAGCGAGTGATTCAAAAATTAGTATCCTGAGCGTTAGCGAGGGAATCAAAAGAGCACGAGGTGAAAAATCTTTGCACTCGAGTGCAACACGTAACTTTTCATCCGACTTCAGTGAGGAAATGATTAAATAAAAAAAAACATTTGCGCATTATTAACAGTTTCAGTTTATTCTGTAGGCGTCAAATAAACTTCCTCGTCGCTAAAATCACTCATTTTAGGTTTTTCACTTGCTTTCAAGTTTCTTGTTTTTAACCTAAGGTTTTAACAATATGACATGAAAAGAAAATGGCGCGCGCAAAGCAAATTAAAATAAAGTACACCAAGAAGGTTCCGAGTCAGAGATTTTAACAAATTAAAAAAGGTTGTATGATAAATTCGGCATCATGGAGGTAGAAGTAAATAGGTGTAATGATGTTTTGAATTCACAAACTTAGTGCACACGATGCTCGATGCATGATGCACGAGGGGTGAATTTTTTTTTTAGTTTTTTTTTTAGGTTGTTATTATTAAACATAACACAACACACTATATCCTGAAGAGTTCCTAATTCTATATAAATTGTTCAGAAGTGCTTCAATTAGGTTTTACGGCAAAAAATAAGGGATGAATTTTATTATGTGCTAGCGACCCACCCCAGCTTCGCACGAGTGTATCTTACGTGCAAAGCCGGGGCAACTTTAGTGAAAAATTATCTATGTGATGGTAAAAACTGTATCAAAATCCATTGGGTGGTTTAGGAGGAGTTATACAGACGTATGTAGAGATAGAAAAGAAATGCTTCATTTTACAGGAATTTGTTAGTCAATTTAATTAATCCTAGCCTGAAACAATTGTTTATTTTTTTTGTCTAATAATAGCGCAGTCCTATTGTTACATCTGAATGAAAAGGCGAAAATTCTTTCTTTCTCTACAGTCATATTTCAAAAGGCTGCAATCCTCTAAGCTCTGTAATGCGAATTGTAAAAGATAAATGCGCCTGGCTAAACAGTGCTTCTCTGATGACCAGTTGTACATTGCATGTTCATAATGTGTATCACAGTCAAGCTCTGAGCACTTCGTGGTACTAACTATCGCTCTGCCAGTCAGTAGCGCGAACTATTCAGTCCTAGGTCAATCTATCATATTGTGACTAAGGTCATTTACCGTTCATAATTGAATTTCGGTTCAGTCTCAATAATTACCATTTTAATTAGTTGTTACGTCCTTGTCATCATTTTAGCGGAATTATCTCAGATACTTAGTTGTCTGTAGTTTCTTTCTAGTCATAGTTCGTTGTAATAGTGCTAATTACTTCGATATGCTAAATGCTAATGTTTCCGTTTTACTAAAACATAAAAATTAGAAGTAATGGTGTCGATTCTGTTGTACCATTCTTTAACCTAAAGTAAATTTGACAGCTCTAAAGCTGTTGCCATCTAATTCTGACGTATTAAATTAAAAAGAGACGCCGATAATTTTAGTCCTGTCAAATTAGTTTAGTTTTACCTAATTTGTTTTAGTGTTAAGGTTATATAAAACTCAAAGCATAACTTTCTACAACTTTGGCCAATCAAACCTAAATAAGAACAATCAGATCCAGTTTTTTTTTTTTTTTTTTATCTAATTTAAAATGTCTTTGCGCATGCGTACGAGACATGGGTAGGCTATCACACTAGACGCTGACGTTGCAGGCTGCACGAAGCGCGCCAGCATTGGTGTGGTGGTGACGCATCGTCACTTCCGATAGCCACCTGCTGCCGCAGCCAGGCTTCTAACACGTATTTCCCTACTTTTATCCGCAATGGAAAATGGTACAGCAAGGAAAACAAAGTGGACAAAGAGACTATAATTGCCCAAAACGGGGGCTCTGGCAATCGAGACGCACATCTCAACAGTACTGGATCACGATATCGATAGTGACCTTTCTCGACTTAACATTGATTACGTACTTTAGATAAAGTTTAAAAACGTAATATTATACCTACGTAGAATTGATTTACTCTCTTTGATACATAAATGTTGCCCCATCAAAAATATCATCGCAACCACTGACACCGGTTAGGTCCAAGTTCTTTGACTGACACGCAATGAGAACACGCTCTACGAGATAATACTTATATAGTTGTCAAACAAAAGACATCAACGTCATCCCAATTTTCCTTTGAAAAGACGCGCGTCTTGCTTTTCAGTCAATGATCTTTTCAGTGAATCAATTTAGTGTCGCAAAGAAATACATCAATGCATAATGCATTAGGTACAGTTACAAATAATAGTTTTTGTGAATAAGTGCTAAGTAGCCGGTTATCTTTTATAAGTTTTTTTTGTACGAGTTTATATCAACCTTAGCTGAAGTCCATTGCATTGATTAGCGATTTTGCGAATTACAGCATCCAATCTAAAGCTATAGGCGACCACTAGTAAGTGAGTGAGTTAACGGGTATTAAATGAGAGAAATTAATTAATTTAGTCTTAAAAATAAATACTAAATTGTTTTATGGAATCTTCATCATCATCATCATCATCATCAGCCAGAAGACGTCCACTGCTGAACATAGGCCTCCCCCTTTAACCTCCACACTGAACAACAGCCTGCCTTTTGCATCCACTGGATGCCAGCGACTCTTGCTATGTCGTCGGTCCATCTAGTGGGAGGAGTCCACCTACGCTGCGTCTTCCGGTTCGTGGTCTCCACTCAAGAACCTTTCTTCCCCATCGATTATCGGTATGGAATCTTACGTAGTATAAAAATAGTTTAACTGTAACAAAACCACCCTGAATTTATTTCAAAATAATGTTTTTTTCTCTTTTTACATTTCATAAGTGTATTGTGGCTTTTGACTTAGCGAGATTGGCGCATTTGCCGTCTTCAAGTTGTACAGTGGATTATTTTTGAGATTTAAAATTAAAATATAAGAAGGATCAGGATTGACGAAACTCGTGAATTGCAAGGAAGTAGTTTTTGACAAGATATTATAATCCAATCTAGCTGCACCCCACTGTTTTACCCGCGTATATACACATTCCCTCAGGAACCGAACATTTCGTACTTTTTAACCGACTTCAAAAAACGAGGGGTTTCCAATAAAATAAAAAAATGTTTGTTACCTCAAAACTCTATCACTGAACCGTTTTTTTTTTTTAATTGCGTATTTTACAAATTTTGTGAAATCGGTTTTTTAAATTGATAATTTTTTAATAAATAATAATAATACATATCATTTGAACAATGTAAGTGGTTGTGACGCTAGTAATTAATAAGACGAACGGTGAACCCTGATTCACACACTAGGGGAATCCTGTACTGTGAGATTCAACGCCTTCCATCTTATAGTAGGTAAATTAAAAACCGTATGTAGACATCAAGTAGGTATGCATAATTCCAGTTTTCTGATTAAGGTAGTATACAATGTAGGATCTAAAAACTAAGTTCTGAATATACATAGGACGTGTGATACTTTTTTATTCTAGGGGGAAAAAGTCCAAAATCCTGTGTCATTCTCCAGCCTTCCAACTATCTCTGCAAAAATCACATCGACCAATTGCTCTATTGTGGCGTGTAATAGAAACAAACAAACAAACACTCTCATATATATTTAATATGATATGATAAATACAATAACTCGTACATTTCTTTAGCTAATAACTAAGAATTAACTATTAGCATAATGGCGGCGCCGCGCCGCGCCGTATCGCAAATATTTTAATCCATTTATACTCAATATTTTTTAATGATGTGATATATTATTTTAACATGGATATCATGTTATTATGCTGTATAATATCCATTAACATATTTATGTTGAATATCATCTTGTCATGAGGATATAACTCAAAATTACAAATAAAATACAATACAATACAATAGTTCTCAGTAGCGAACGTCTAGTATTCGCGTTGATTACGATATGTATTTTTTATTTAAGCCTCGACTAAAATTATGCAATCGGTGTGGGAATTAGACCAAGTTTCATTGTCGTTGGCACTGATTACCGTAACGAATTATCTACTAACAACTCTAGAAAATCGTTGTCAAATACCAAAGTCGAACAAAGTGGGGAAGGTTACTTTACCGGTAACTAAATGTATGTGGGACAGAGTACGTCAATCGTTTTCGACAGTTTTACATGTTATTACAAACGTAAGAGAGGACTCAATTTTCATCACGAAAATGAGTATTTATCTCCCTATCTCCTAGTTATATAAAACGTATATGTGCTCTTTACCAAAACGGGTTTAATCTCAGTTATACGATCATTTCTGTCACCTATACCCTGTCACCTGTCGAGATTCACAGGAAGCGACAGAAACAGAAACAATTTCGCAGAAGTACAAAGACAATATATGGCCAGCGTCAACTTAGCGGATTTTCTTGTCATATAGCTTGAAGCAATTGGCCTAAGTTGGCCTTGAACAAGCAAACAGAAGAGAACAACAGTTAGGTACACCGACTGGTATGCAGACCCAGTTCAACAGTTAAATCTGCGTAAATTCAATGTCACGTGCGTGATGGCAATTCTAAGACGTACATTGCTCAAGAGATGGAGCGTGTTTCTGTACGGTATGTATGCGCCACATTTGAAACCTGTTCATCCATTCATAAACAACATGAGAGATGCTTGATCCTGATTACAAAGTAACAACTGTTTACATACTGTTATCGTACAGAATAGGCATGTGTCCTAATATTTTATTTACTACAAAATTACGAAGTCATCATGTCAAGTGAAGATAAAAAAAAAATGTTTCTCTCAAGTGACGTATCATTAATAAGTTACACCTTTGTTATGCCGAACCGTTTAAAAACCCAGAGTGCTGGGGTGGACATGCACTTTTTTAATTGGCGGATCATGTTACGCAAACTGGAGCCTTACGGCTACCTGTTGTAAGTGATGGCGAAAAGTTGCGCCACCGTATCTCGGCGCGTTAAGATTCACGTTCGCGTGGTTTTCCGCACTGCGCAGTTTCAGCGTTGTTTCGTGCCCGTAAACCCCCTGTACGTACGTCTTAACAAAAACTGATCTATCAATGTTCATTTTCATTTCTAAAAGATCTTACCGTCGAGTTTCTTCATGAAGCTTTTCAAAAAGGGTGTATAACTATTTAACTACCTACAGTCCAAAGACGGTTGTTACCGTTTACCATCAGGCAGATTGCATGCTTCTTTACCATTATTTATATTAAAAAAACTATCAAATAAAATAATAAAAAATTACGTTTTACTCCTATTCCCTGTACAGTAGCTAAGCGCCGTGTTGTAGGTATTATTGATAACGTCACCTATTCAGTAACCCCACCCTACCTTTACTTAAATTTATCGACACAGCATTTATCAAAATCGGTTTAAACTTTTAGGTAAAACACAACCTTCCACCCATCCATCCATCCTTTTCGCCTTGCGTCGTTGGGTAAAAAGTAGGGACAATAAACACTCAGACATGAGATCAACTAAAGATAAAAGAAAAATGAAACAAAGGTAGGTAAACTTTTAGGTATAACCTGTCCTCTTACAACATTGTTAATGATAACTTTAGTCACATCATTAGAGTTTAATCGATTCAATTACGTGCCCACTTGTAGATTTATTATTGATTTTCCATAGTGTAGAACAACACAAGTCTGACAAATGGTTATGATTATGACACGGAATAAGAGTTACTTTACATTGTGTTTATGTGAATCATATGTTAGATAGATATTGAATTGTGGCAGAATACTAATAAAAACCTATAAATAAAATCTTATGAGCAATCTTTAAAGATGTGGCTTATGTGAGGTTTCTAATGCACAATTCAATTTGATAGTGTCAATAACGTTACAGTTGGCTGTTCGCTACCTACCTACCCACATTAATGCAAAATCAAATCGAGTTATAATTTCCGCAATATCGACATATTATTTTAATGAATTAATATTCAGTAGGATAAAAAATACAAGTAAATCTCAAAATCACAATTTGAGCTGTTTAAAACAAATAGCGAGCAACTTTTTGGTTTGTCCTCCAACTCGCCTGATGTTAAGCGATGATGCGGTCTACGGTGGAGCACGCTTGCCTAGAAGAAACCGATTTGTCGATTTACTCATGATTTGAAGCCACCCAGATTACTTAACAAAACGTCAGCTTTACTTTATCGAAGTTTAAAACTTTAAACTTTATTACAGAAATGAAATATAATAGTTTATTGTCCAGATGTGCGTCCATATGTTATTCATATTCTAATTACATTAATGAATAGATAGAAAATTAAATTATTCGTAACGGCAAAGCAACATGGGTTGGTTTTCGTGAGTGGTTGTTTATATGAAAAGCATATTTTTTTTCAAGTTTGTTGCTTATGTTGAATCCATAGTCTTAAAAGATCTTTGACTTATATCAATAAGTATTCAGTTCTAGCGCCGTCAATAGAGACCTGCCATGGTCAACGTCATGTACCTACTCATCTTAAAACGATATTGAGGGCATACAACCAGCATGATAAGCATGGTAATCCTGGTGTTATTATAATACAATAATTATATAGTATAGAATTATTGGAAATTAGGTAATTTGAGTGTAGGATTATGTTGCAGTTAGGTTGATGTTATTCGTACCGAAATGCAAGCATATTTTATCTCAAATATATCTGAGCTTTGCTTTTATGTATCTTTCTGTCTTTTTCTTCTTTTTCTGGGACAGTAAATAGATACCTATTTATATTCTGTCACATATAGGTATATCATTCTCATTGAGATGGTCATGATATATGAATAATGTTGAGTGAGCCCGAATGGCAAACCTGTGTTACCCGCGAAAGTTTTCCCAAATTTCTGGGATAAAAAATATTGGGCTGTAAACAACCTAAATGCAACAGAAACAGCAGAAATGTCATAAATGAGATTTCTATAAATTACAACCAATTACCAAATCAAATCTCAAACTGTTTTGGAGGCCTGGAGTATATTTTTCGATTGGTTAAGTGTTCGGAATTCGCTTCCGAGGTGAGCAAGCAATCGTTGCGAAAACCACGCAGACAGTTTATCTTTATTGAAATTGAAATCTAGATATGAGAATATAGTGAAATATAGGAAACAACTTCGTTTTTAGCTGGTGGCCATTCACCTGCGTTCGGCAATTATCTCACTAGTCGGAACTTAACATACTAATAAATATAACTTGCGAAAGCTAAGGTCATGAAAGCGGTAGACGGAGAGCGTTTAGTCCATACAAACCTATTCCCGTTTCCTCCCAGGATAATGCGATTCTGACTAATTTTCCTAACTGAACACGGCAGGATTATTTGATAAAAAGGAAATTTCTTCATTAATGTGTGCGTTGTTATTTTTGTGCTCTTTGTTTCTTTTTCGTTGCTTGTTTGTTACTTTTATTTCTATGTATTTTGTTTGCTAAGAAATTTTAAGCCACTATTAAACCACACCGTGGCAAGATCTTGCTCATTGTCACATGCCACAGTCTTAAACATTTAGGTTGATCATTACGACCATTAAAATAAAATCGAAACCCCCTTTGACGTTTGACAGATGTCAAAATGTAAAAAAGATATTTGAGTTGTATTTCAATTACATCTATGAATATTTATGTTTCTAGCATGCCCCATTGCCGACACTGTCAATTCCGGATTCCAGCTTCACACGCGAAAATGAGCATATTTCTAATAAATACTGTAGCACATCATGTTGATATATATAGTTATAGCGGCCTTTTCGCACATAACGATAAAGTACAGCAGTTTGTTTTACATTGATCAGTCGATCTTATCAAAAACAATATAAAAAGTTTTATTTATTCTTCCTACGAAAAACTACAGTACAGGTGTAGATAGGTATAGGTACCACTTATTCTTTGCCATTGCCGACAAGCCATATCATCATCATCATCATCATTTCAGCTGGAGGACGTCCACTCCTGGACATTGATCTCCAAAAGGGCCGGACAAACAAGCAACAACAACAAGCACAAGCTATATGGTTATATCTAAATATTTTCAGTATATGCTTCGAAGCTAACTTGATTATTTATAGGTATTAGCATAAGTTGGAAATAGTAAGTACATATAGTACTCCTAGCAAATGCAATGCAAAGTAAGCAATCAATTAAGAACACTACTATATCTTGCAAATTCAAAGAATTAGATGAAATAAACCTCTCATGTTTATGTGCTTCGCAGTTAAAATCATAACGAATACCACACTGCATTTATATTCACTTCTCATTATGTAAAGTAAGTAAATGCGGTCAGACAAATAGTAGATGTTGATTTAATCGATTTATCATTCACTAGCTCCATTCCGTAGTTCTACTCGCATGAAATTTTTTCATAAAAAGTATCATTTATGCTCACTCCGGCCCTCAAACTCAAACTGTCTATAATTATGCAAAAAAATTACATCAATTCATTATTCTGTTCTTGCTAGTAAGAGCATAAAATAAACCAGCAAAGTGTGAGTTGGGCTTGTGAACTGAGGGTTCCGTATCACCATAAAATACAAAAAGTAGTGCAAAAAGACAACATCACGCCCAGGCGGTCAGCCATCCAAGTACCGAGCGCGCCCGACGTTGCTTAACTTCGGTGAACAGAAATTTGTCTACGAATTGCACTTGGCCATTATTTACATTAGAGCAAATACAAAAATACGTTAATTTTTTTTGTTGTATGTCCCTCTTTACTTTTTACTTTTTGACTTTATTATTATTTCTTAGTTGATCTGCCGTAGCATTACATATTTTATGTGTATACTATATACTGTGTAAATTTCAACTGGCTATCTATTACGGTTCGAAAGATACAGCACTAGTATAGTAATAGATCGTTGGATACAGCCGGCAGACGAACGAACAGACAGACAGACAGCATGGGCTTAGTAATAGGGTTTGACGCCCTTTGAGTACGGAACCTTAACCTATCGGCAAACCAACAAACAACCACACTTTCACATTTATAATATTGGTATAATAAAAAATCTATTCATAGCAGAATTAATTTCGCATTCAAAAAAGCATATCTACATTATCTACTGTCGTGCGTTTTTGTAATAAATCACAAAAATATTTTTTGCTTTAGCAATAAAAATAAAATCTGCTGCGACACTAAATATCAAACTTAGTCAAATTGGACAATCCAAAAAGACATCAGCGGACTACCTAGTACCTAATAGCTGTGTTTTTGCATCTATTATCTTAATGCATCGAGCTGAGGCATCGAGATGCAATTCCTATTAAATCACAATATCAACTATATATGTATGTTATCAGTCTTTGACAGCCATATCACAAGCTTTTCTTAGTTTAGGGTCAGATGACCGTATGTGAAAAATGTCCCGAAAAATAAATATAAAATATATATTTAGCTTACCAAAAGTCGGCGCAATTCGTGGCGTGCGCCGAGTTTTGGTTCGGTAATTTTTTGGCACGATTGTGACTCTATCTCGATGTCTTAATGCAACTATAATATCTATATGCTCAGAAAGCCCAGACGTATAAGTAGCGCCTAGCATATGCACTTATCTTCTCCCTGTTAACTTCGCCTCTGCCCATGCTCAAATCAACAGACGCATAAAGACGAAAGTATTTTTTATCATTTTAATTCTTCATGCTACTATCACTTTAATAAATACAACAATTAGGTATCAATAAACAAACATACTTCTAAATTAGTAAATACGCAATTTCGTTTACTCGGATGACATACAGTGAAACTCCATATGGGGTATAACTGCGTGGCAATGTCTAACTCAGACCTATTAACATCTCGACAGCTTTTGCATGCTTTATTTTCCTTTTTTTTTTTCTTTGTACAAAGCTAATGTGTAATCGTCACATGACCAACCACCTCTGTTCGGCGGAGGGTATTGGTATGCCATCTCACAGGTCTTTCCTAGTTTGGGTACCAATGCACTTCCACTAGGAATATTAATATGTAATGACACCATGTATTACAATTATTAAGAAGACGTTTGTTATCAATAAATTTTCATTTCATTTTCATTTTCATTTCATACTTTTTCTAATTATTTTGATTTAAAAACCAAACTACTGAATCTACTGATCCAATTTCGATAATTTTCAATGCGACAAACATTAAAAAATTAACTTGAATTGAGAACTCCTTCTTTTTTTAAGTCGGTTAAAAAGGAAATTGATTGTAGGTAATTAGCAATATGCTAGAATCGCTGACAAAAAAATTAAAGGAATTTTGTCAGCGAACTATTTTTCGTTCGTCTAACTAAGATAAAATTGCCTAGTTAAAATAGGAACTTACTAGCTGAGCCCCGCGGTTTCACCCGCATTGTGACGAAAAATGGTGATGATGATGAACATGAAAATGTTGAAATGATGATGATGTTTTTCGGGCTAAAAAGTATGGGCCTATGTGTTAATCCAGGGTATAAGCTAACTCCATACCAAATTTCATCTAAATCGGTTGAGTAGTTTCGGCGTTGAGTCCAGCCAAACATACACACTTTCACATTTATAATATTAGTAAGATTATATTAGTAATTAGTAACATATATATATTAGTAACGTCAAGAAATTTTAACATTGTTTAGTTCTAAATCAATATTTACTAGAAATATTAATGGTGTTGAATGTTTATCTAACGCTGTTCTAGCGCCTCACGCGGGTCGCCTGTATGGACTCCCGGAGCGGTGACAAACGTGAGGCCGCTATAACATCGTATCACTGCGACGTGGATTGTTCCGTACGGAACTTGCCTCCGCGTAAATCGTCTCCTTTAGTACGAGCGATCCACACGGGCTTTGAGAATTCAAAATTCTTAAAGCACCATGGGTCTCACGTACAGCTGTGAAACCAGCCTTAGTCGTGTTTAGCCTTTGGTCATTCACGATTCACGAAGGCAACACACACTCCCCGTTAGGTACTGACTATAAATATTGACATGGAGGTCGCCTATGCTTGATTCGTGTCCGTGAAACTTAAAATTATTTACATAAGTGATGCACGGTTTTTAATAAGTTCCGGTATTCAGTATTTTTTTTATAAATACCTACCTAAATAATACAGTTGTCGCTGCCAACTTGGATTTGAATAGCAGATACTTTAATCATTGAATATTATTTATACAAAATACTTGCATATCATTCATTCGTCAAAAATTTGTTAGAAAATAAGTTTTGTATATATGAAGTACTATCTGAGCCCCGCGGTTTCACCCGTATGGATACCCTCGATAAAAGTAGCCTAAGATACTTCTTATAATATCAGCTATCTGCCAGTGAAAGTTCCGTCAAAATCGGTCCGGCCGTTTTAGAGTACATACACCCATTAATCCCCATTGCTTTTTGTTTTTGCTTAGTTTGGGGTCAGATGGCCGTCTGTGAAAAAAATTACCGAATATTTTATTTTATTATTATTGATTCTTATATGTATAGAAATAGATACACAGATTTAGGTACCAACCTATAGACTTACCTAGTTAATAAAATTATCATCATGATAACTTTACTGCTTTAAGAATATCATTAAATATAATATGTTTAGAAAGTATTTATGCACTAAATATAAACACAAGTTCAGATAATGCTGTTATATTAGAAGAAGGTATGTGATTTGCTAAATTGATGCAGGCGCTTTTACTTTTTGCAAATTGTCAGTTCCTAAATCGGAATTGAGCAATAAGTGGGCGCAACTAGTAAAATCCTACGCGCACTGAATAATTTATTTGAATTATAAGAATTAAGCTATACGTTGAAATCCTACTTTCCCTAAGTATTTAGAGCGCTTTCTTATTTTTGTTGGCAAAATACAAAGTACTTATTTTTATTTTTTATTTGTTATATTTTTATTACTTTTTAATCGCACATCAAAAACCGATGTTTTTTTATTATTTGACCTAAGTATAATATACCTACATACCAACTGCAGATCTAAATATGCACATCAAAAGATATGTCTGTTGTAAAAGCATAGTAGAGAAGAAATCCCTAAGCGTACAAATCAATTAATAAAAATAAAAATATAAAAAAATCTAGAGCTCCGCTTTTTTTCGTTCCCTAAGCTTTTTTCAATCTGATATTGATTAAAAGTTTTTTTTTAAAAGAATTTATATGTGCAGTTGATTAATTACCAAAATTATCTAAATGGCAATGAGCAGGCCACATCGCTCGAAGAACCGGTAACCGATGGGGAAGAAAGGGTCTTTAGTGGAGTTAACACCCCTCTTTTTGCGTTGGGGGTTAAAAATTGCCATAAAAGACGACACAGCGCATTTTTTTAACTATAATCATCATCAGCCTGAAGACGTCCACAGCTAAACATAGGCCTACCTCTTTTGACCTCTACACTGAACGACAGCCTGCCATCTGCATCCACTGGATGCCCTCGCCTCTCACGATGGCGTCGGTCCATCTAATGGGAGGCCTACCTACGCTGCGTCTTTCGGTTAGTGGTCTCTACTCAAGAACCTTTTCTTTATTTTAAACTACAATAAAGAATAGCATATAAAAGAACCATCTCATATAAATACATAATAGGTAATATCACCGATGATGAAGATTGAAACGTTATTTGTTTAGAAACAATGTGAGTCAAGCTCAGTAACCTAACAAGTATTGTAATCTGTGACATTTTCGGTTGAAACTATATCTTTTGAAAGCAGTTTTAAAAGAATGTACTTTTGTGACGTCTTCCTACGTAACATCGATACGTAACATAGATCACACACTTATCACACGAGTAATGATCATTTCACAGTAATAACAATTATCCGCACTCAACTCCGAAACTACTGAACGGATTTAAATGAAATTTTGTATGGACGTAGCTTATACAGTAGAAACACATGGGTCTTACTTTTTATCCCGGAAAAATCATGAATTGTTAAGATAGTGGATAAAAGCGCGGGCACTGCCAATTATAATTAACTAGATGGATATTATGTACTGTATGCTATATTATATTATTTTGTTCTACATGTTTGTAATGTTATTAGTTATTTTAGCGACGACGAACTGTAAATTTATTATTAGCAGTGTTCTCATGGAAGTGATGTAACATCTTATATGAGAATAAATGTCTATAAACCTATAAATACGAAAGTAACTCTGTACTTCTTTCCCTAAGATGGAACTGAAGTGATCATTATGGAGTTTGGCATAGAATTAAGATTGCTATGTACATCACATCATTGATGCGAAAGTTTGTGTATGAATACACAAGACTAAAGGAGTAACGGAGGACTAAAGGACTTTTATATCTGCCCACGATTTAGAATCGTTTTATATTTAATGTATAAAAAATAGTGTTTATAGGCAGCGGTGACAACTTTTTTAAAATTTAATAATAGACGTGCGTTTGACCGCCAACTCACCTAATGTAAAGCGACCATGCGATCTACGATGGAACACGCTTGCCTAGAAGAAACCGATTCACTTGTTTACTTACCATCAAGTGGCCCGTAGCTTGTTAGCCACTTATCATGTTTAAAAAATACAAAAAATCACTCCGGCTCGCTTTAGTCATGAAACTAAAAGAAAGTGTGAAAAAAATAATTGAAACATTTAAATCTAAGTTTGATAATAAAATATAGTTCCCGCCTGACTTATAAAACCGTGTAAAAATATTATTTTGTTCTACGTAATATTAACTTAGAATGTTTGTGTTTTGTGGTTTTGTGATGTCGGTTTTTTTTTAAAGATAATTTATGATTTTTATTTATATTACACGGGAATTACTCACGTAAGATTAAGCCGGTCACTCCGACTATAAGTAGTACTTTATTAATATAAATAAAATGTGGGAAAACTACGTCAGTTTCTATAATATAATTTATGAAATTCCGATTATATCTACGGCTATGAACGGTTCCTGTAGGAAAACGGGTAAACCGCGGGAGCTGCAAGTTATTTAATAATATTTTCATCATAATAATAGGATAATTTTATCCAGGAAAAAGCAGGAAAATTGGAAACTCCCCCCCCCCTTCCCCCCAGGTTTACACACCCCGTAAAACGCTAAACCAGAAGGGAAAAGGGAAAGAAATGAACGACATATGACTACTCGCTAACTGAAGTAGGCACCTACTTACTAAACAATCGGCAGGTTATGTTTACATCAACCGATTTCACGTCAATTCTCAACAGTTTTGCTTGATTTGTGACTCTGTTCAACAGAGATCAGTCGAGGGCACGTGAACACTACCGTTCTAATTTTTTACATATAGTGCCCTACTGCTAAGAAAAGGTCTCATCCACTTCCTTTCAAAAATCTTGGTCTATTGCTGCCTCCTGCCAACCCTTTCGTGATGCATCAAGATCGTTTTCTAGGCCTGGGACTGCGTTTTCCTTCAAGCGTCCCCCACTGTATGAGGATCATGGCTCATCTATCTATTTAGGTTTTATACGTGCCAATAGTGTACGGTTGAAGAGGGTAAAACTGTGATAGTCATGTGTTTTAGATAGTTACTATTTTATGCAATAAAAGTCATTCTATCATATTCCAAATGATCCTTCCAATCATATTTTAAACTGACCGCGTGTGGCTGACATCGACTACATAATATTTTGTGATGGAACCCAGTGCTGGTGTTATACGAACTCTGGTCTATTACAAGGAACCTTAAGACTGCGGTCATCAGCGACAACTTTCTCTTTTGCAAGTTCAAAACAACATACACACGCATTCTTACATTTCTAAAGAAAAAAAAATCACAAACATTCGTGAATCACAAAATTTTTTGAATGAATGAATTTATTCGATATAAAATATCGATAAGGCTTAAGATAACAAATATAACAATGCAAGAAAGTTATATGATTATTTACGGGATATTTACCGTGGTAAGGTTGTGGAATGAGCTCCCGATATTTCGGCGCAACCGTGATAGTTTAAAACAGTGTATAACAATGCATATAGTGTAAAACCATTTCGCGATTTTCGCGTTGATATTTTATAGGATGGCGGAAGAGATAAAATAAATAAAAAAGAAAACCTAGAAAAATAGAAAAATTGCCATAAAAATCTATTTAGTTCCAGCTGTTAGGTATGTAATAAGTGGAGTGAAACAAACTTATATTATTAGTGTCATTAAAAAAAACTTTAAAATGTTATGTAGCCTTTGACGATGTATTCCATCATCATAGGCTAATCTACGTCCATCATCTACTTATCTGTGACATTTATCTGTTTTGGCGTAAGACGCACTCGAAGTAGCGTCAACTTGCCGAACTTTGCTTTGATGCTTTTAAATTCTTAAGAGCTTAACAATTTTGACACATTTGTTAATGTTTGTCAACCACCTTATTTTGATACATTTAATAATTTTTAACATAAGCACGTGGAAGCATTATTTGAATTATTGTCTAAATGATGTTAACCTTTATTGCGTACGGCTTTTTAGCTTATAAGCAAAATCAACTAGAGCCTAGGTATTCCTGCCGACCTAGAACGGAGCGTGGATAAATCTTATTGTCTTTCCACTGTATTTATCCTGTTAGGAAAAGACAAACGTATCCATATTCTAGCTTTGTCGCGTCTACGCGCGGATAAAAACAGAGGAAAGAAAAATTTGTCCACGGCCCGTGCTAGGCCTGCTGGGGAAGTACCATATCTTTGCCAGTTATTCAAATGCCAAACAGTAAGTAGTGTGCAAAAAGGTGTGTGTTTTGATAAGGCTTTGTAAATGTAAGCTGTTTGTTTTCCGAATAGTGACAGTAAATTAAAGTTCTGCGCAATGGGCAGTTTTTTAGGGCTATGTTTCCCGATATCTCAGGGGAATGAGAAAAACTAAATACCCAACAAAAAAAAGTTGCCTATTAAGCTTTTCGGGCATAAAGACACCTAACAGATCCTGGTAGTCTTCAATCCCGCCGACGGGATCGGTGTGTGTAGGTACGTGTGCCTTTGGTAACCAGCGCTTATACCAAAAACGAAATACTTCCTGTTGCCTGGAGCAGTCGGATCGGGGCCCAGTGCATGTTGGTGAATGTCATACAATTATGTGTCTTTGAACTTTTGAGGTTCTTGGACTTATCGGCTTCATCATCATCATCATCATCAGCCAGAAGACGTCCACTGCTGAACATAGGCCTCCCCCTTTAACCTCCACACTGAACGACAGCCTGCCTTTTGCATCCACTGGATGCCAGCGACTCTTACTATGTCGTCGGTCCATCTAGTGGGAGGCCTACCTACGCTGCGTCTTCCGGTTCGTGGTCTCCACTCAAGAACCTTTCTTCCCCATCGGTTATCGGTTCTCCGAGCGATGTGGCCTGCCCATTGCCACTTCAACTTGCAAATTTTAACAGCTATGTCGGTGACTTTGGTTCTTTGGCGAATATCCACGTTTCGGATTCTATCGCGCAAAGAAACTCCGAGCATAGCTCTCTCCATTGCCCGCTGTGTGACTCTGAGTTTTTCCAAAAGGCCAACAGTTAAGGACCACGTCTCAGTACCATATGTCATCACTGGCAACACACACTGGTCAAAGACCCTTGTCTTTAGGCACTGTGGTATCTTGGACGAGAAGATGTCACGCAATTTCCCGAACGCTGCCCATCCGAGTTGGATTCTTCGGGCGACCTCTTTGCCTAAGTTGGACTTACCTAACTGAACAATCTGTCCAAGATAGGTGTAATGGTCAACAACTTCGAGAGTATCGTTCCCAACGACTACCGGCACGGGTTCAACATGGACATTGGACATGATTTATCGGCTTCCTCACGATATTTTCCTTCACCATTTTTGAGCGATGGCACCGAAACTGCATATAATTTATTAAATAAGTCATTGGTCAAACCGAGGATCGAACCAGGTGCCGTCAGATTGTAAAGTTATTATTAAGTGTAATGAATTATGTAAGGTCAACGTTTGATTAACATTAAAGGTTTGTTTTACTAAAAAAAATTAGCAATCCAGTTTCTTTTCTACCCGACGACGTAAAACAAAAAGAAGGGTTTAACTTGTATAAGTTATGTATGTACCTACCTATGTTTCCACGTACAGCCTAAACGGCTCAACCTCAAATCAAACAAACAATGAAGATATGGTAAGGTGGCGTGGCGGTTGCGAAGGAATCTGGCCTAAATCAGGCTTGATACCTTTAGTCAAACTCACCCAGCAGATGACCTTGACGCCTTTTTTGCGTTCACATGCATTATTATTAATTAGTTCATTGATATCGCTACAAGTTTCTTCGTGTGCGTAAAAAATGTCGAAATTTATTTTATTTATTTTTATGAGCCATAATTGCAGTTTTTGGGTTAAGCTATTTAGCGGTAGGTATATTGATTTATTTAATGGCAAATTGCGAAATGTACATTCTGGCTTCCATTAATGGCGTCCGAACCATTTGAACACGAACGATAATTGTACAAAGGCATATCTCCCTTGTTTGTCTTATCTGAGTACTCAACCGATTTTTGTAAATATGGTGTCCATTAATTCCTTAGAGGAATTAATCAGGGATGATAACTGGGTAGGTGACGTGATTAATTAAATGCAAAAAAGCGATTAGGGTTTCAAATAAATTAGACTGCATCCCTTCATATGAATAGGTCTTTTAAAATGAATGTGATGTTTAGTAAAAATATTTCAGGTGTACTGTTTGCGAAGTAGGTATGATCCGCCAAAAATACCGTTGTCGAAAATTATTTAAAGAAAGAACCATAATATCTAGCTTAGTACTATTAGGTGAAATGTCATAGGTGAGGTCACTTTTATAATTTGATATTTTAAAATAATTTAGATTCCACTGCCAGTCTGCGCTAAGATTAATAGTCGTAATATAATACAATGTAATTAAATTAATAGAAGTGCTATTTTTGTACTCGAACGTTTTACTTCAGTATTTTAAAGTGCGGAATTAGCATCAATGCATCTAATTAAGTAAGACAGATAAATAGCAACACGGATATCAATATTAGGACAACTATTGACACTAAAACTCAATGACAACAACACCTATCTGTTTGATTCCGTGCTTATTCAAACAATGTTCAATTTTATGTATAATCGTCAATCGCTTAAACAGGTTACGACTTAATTAAATATTTACTAAAGTGGACATTATCGCTGTATAGCACCAATCTATGTCGTAGTGCTTACTGCATTCCATCGTTTTTGCTTTTGTTGACAAAGACTTGTTTTGAACTTGCCACGGAAATGTATTCCCTAGGAACTCTTAGGGAATAAATTTCCGTGGCAAGTTCAAAACAATCTCATTGCAAACTATTTTTATTTAGAAAAAAATTAGGGATGAGACTTTTCAAAATGAAAACACGAATGTAGTACGCTGGGACAATAAGTGACATACTCGTATTACTCGTATTATGAGACGTCCACAACGTAAAACGTCTATTTCCATACTAATCTGCATCTCGGCTGTTAATTTGAATTTTAGCTCAAAAATGAGTAATTGTTATGCGCGATTTACGTTGTACGTCCATTCACCAGAACTAATCCTATTGAGACGTCACTCTCCTAATGAAAAGATGATCGGTGACCGAAAGCTACGAGAATCGGACGTACTTGTCGCGTGCTTGGTCCTGTCGCCGAGGAGCGGCAGGCTGGCGGGCTTCTGCAGCAATTCCTGGAGCTCGGGCTGCGGCGCCGTCTGATCCCTTTTCGACTTCATGGCGGGAACGTCGCTCACAGTCACCGAGAGTCGATTATTTCATAGCTCCGTCACAGAAAGTATCACTGGAAGTGCGCGTCGAACAGATCAGGGAGCGTCATCCGTCCGACGGAGGCATCGTCCTGGACTGCGGCGGATCGCGGAGACGGAGGCTTTATGTCGGTGCGGTCGACGCGAGGGTACAAGCAGAGAGCCGCGCGCTGACTGAGCGACCGGCATCCGGTCAAGGGTACGGTAGCACCACGGAGCGGCTGGACCACGCCGCCACAGCTTGTCTCTACGTCGCCTTCACGTTTTACGTGAGCATGCTAAACTTAATTACCGTATTGTTCAAACAATATTAATTATTTACTTGTAAAGTATTATTTGATGTCAAGGTCTCTTTCAATGACTGAAACTTAGTGGTGAGAGTAATCTGTTTTTATGATATAGTAATGTATGTATAAGTACTTTTTTTTTTACATGACGGTTTGATGTATGAACTCTACGGCAAAAACTACGTAATTATTCAGTACTGTAGCTTTTAGGTCCTCCAAAAAGCTCCAATAATCGACCTCTTATTTTAAATTCAACTTCACGATTCAGTGGGGCAATAAGACATCAGCAATTTTGAGCACGCCGGATCTAAGGATCGATGATTGAAAAAAAAACATAGGTACTTATTAGTTTTTTGAAACACTAAGATCCTGTAGTAGGTAGATGTATTTAGTGTAAGTACCTATATTTGATTTTGTTATTATGCTAGTCGCAAACTTTGGCTTAGTATTTTGCATGCGACGTTGATACAACGCATAATAATTTACTAATGTTTTGAGGTGGTGAATGGCCGAAAGGGCCTTAAACCTCGATTCTCTAACCATACATAAAAAAGGAGTGTGGCATCAGTTGATTAGAATTTATGGTGAACTTGGTACCCTTGATCATGTTTTTATTCACCACAAAATATTGAATTCGGTCGATTTTTAGGGTTCTCCTTCTCTACCAAAACGGTAAAAGGGTAAGGGTAAATATTCCTTATGGAGAAACTCCGGTGTCTGTCTGCTGTATTGATGTGTCTATGTTAGTAAACTTACGAGAAAAATACAAAAATCTTTTTAAAAAATCGGCCAAGTTCGATTCGGGCTCGCGCACTGAGGGTTCCGTACCTCCACAAAATTCAATAACGTAATTACCAGTTATAACTTGGTAATGAACAGAAATATGTCACTGGCTCGCACTTGGCCTTTATTTATTATTTGTTGTTATACTTTAGAGTGTGTACTATAGTTGTACCAAGTTTGACGCTTGTACATATTCGTTTATACATTAGAGCTAATACAACAATACGTAAAAAAATTACGTTTGTTCTTTGGGGTCCTACCCATACATTAGTTTGACTTTTTTTCTTAGTTAATCCGCTGTAACATTACATATTCTGTGAAAATTTCAACTGGCTATCTATTACCTACCTTCTGAGCCTGAGGGCGTGGGTTCGATTCCCACTTAGGACAAACATTTGTGTGATGAACATATTTTGTGTTTGTTCTGTATCTGGTTGTTAATATGTATTTAAGTATGTATTTAAAAACTATATATGTATGTACATATATCAGTCTCTGGCAGCCATATTGGCCATATTGGCAGCCAGTTTGGGGTCAGATGACCGTGTGTGCACAAATGTCCCAAATATATTTTTATTTTTTTTATTTATTACGGTTCGAAATATACAGCTTTTTAAATTAGGACGGACAGACAGACAGACTGACAGACAGGCGGACAGACAGACAATGTAGGCTTAGTAAAAGGGTCCCGTTTTTTCTCTTTGGGTACGGAACCTAAAAAATTAGGCAGGATTTTATTTTTATTTTCTGTGGGAAACGCTTACAAAAAATGTAGTTGAAACAAAACAGATCTCTTTCATATCACAAAAAAATCGTAACAAGTACAAAACCCTTGATCCACGAGTTACATTCTCGTTCTGGCCAATATATAGCAATGCAGAAAGCTTTCCATAATTTTTTGTTCTTTGGAGTATTCAATACGTTATCCTCCTAATTTAAACCAGTCTTTCGTTGTTACCTTGAATATCCAGTGGTCGTAAATCATCTTCGTTGGGGTTTTGTACCTAACCTACCTATAGAGGAGTTTTACCCATAATAAGTATTATCATTAGGTATTTTGTGGCGCAAGTACACCGAAGTATGATGGACTGCCATATGCTAATCATTATTAAACATAGGCAAAGTACATATGCATAATTCCATAATTGATAAATGGTTTGATGTAAATTATGAATATGCTAACTAGTTGAACTAACCGCTATGATGCCATGATCTTTATGATTTCACGTCTGAAGGAGCTTTCAGACTACGCTATAATTTATAAACCTGGCTGCTGTTCTGCCATAAGTATCGTATCGGTAATTTTTATATGAATGTAACTCATACAAAATAAAATTTACGAGAGTGGTATCATCTGTGATGTTTAAACATTTAATTTGATAATAAACACAAGCTTAAATCAGGCTGTGCTGGATGGCTTAGGTTTTCGTCACGTAGTCAATATCCTCTATGGATATCTCGCGCTATTTGGAGCTATATTCAATCATAAGCGGCAAGCGCCGTATTAATAAAAACAAATATGAACCAATTTTTTTTTTTTTTATAGAAAAATAATTTTTAAGAATTTAAAATAATTGGTCACGTAGTATGGGTACGAGGTATAGCCGATATAATTTTTCACGCTCTGCCCGCTCGTGCTATTTCTTCTGCATTTATCCTTATTATATTTAACCTGGCAGTAAGCATGTAATAACTCCTTCATGGCTTTATTAGCTATCTCTTGAAAAATGTCGATAGTGAGCGACAAAATCCCTACATCTCAAAAGATGTAATGTGTCCCCTTGTAGGGATGAGGGGTTAAAAATAGTCAATAATTTTTATACGTAATTTTGACCCGTCAATTAATGGAAGACCCCTAGTCTGAAAGCTCCTTTAAGTCCGAAAAGTAAGCTCATTATTGTTATACTTTTTTGTTGGTATGTAGCTGCAGTTGTTATGGTACATACCTAAGTAATTTATAACCGAAGTATTTTCTAATTGTATCAATTAAAAAATATAAACACGTCTGATTTATAATATTAATGTAATGTATTATTAATGTAAGATATTTACAATTAATATTGCATACGATACTGCACTGTCTGAATTACGTAGATAACTATGAGCTTAAATACAAGCTAAAACTAACACTACAAATACAGTTAGACTGCCCATAGACCGTTGAAGGTCTAAAGACAATACCTTGTTTGGTTGAAACTAAATAATGTATTTAGGGGGTCTAACATTTAGTAAGTGTAAGTAAGTAGACTTATTATAATAAATGTGTACTTATACGCGACTTGGGAACCTTCTCTTATTATCGTCGGTTAACATTAGCTAGGACAAGAAATCAGAATGTTCTCCCCGGTTACGATGAAATGAAAATTATTGTTAACAAATATCTTCTTAATATTGCAAACATGATGTTATTAGGTTTTTACATTCCTGGTGGATGTGCATCACTGCATAGTTTGTTTACAAACTATAAAATCCTGTGAGATGACCTAATAATACCTTCCGATAATGACGGCGAAGAACACAAGCTTATGACAAGCGCCGTCTACTTACTCTGAATCTGCACTAAGATGCAGGAGGTTAGTTACGTCAATGTATAATATTTTCTGGGACATGGTATTTAATGTGTTCATAATTAGAAGAAAAAAAACAAACATACGCGACAATTTTTTTTTTTTAAATCTGCCTTACGTATAAACGTTACTTAATAGTAAAGCAACGCTTAAAATTACAGTCAACTTCTCGTTGACGGAAATTGTCACAGGTGAAAACGAGACAGAGCAATTTTAAGCATTGCTTAGCTTAAGTAACGTTAATAAGTTAGACCGTAAGACTTTAAAGCCTTAAGGTAAATGATGACCAATTACTCGATGCCAAAAATACGCATCAAATCAATTTCGAAATTCAAAATATGTATGAATTTCAATTTGTATTTTACGTATCGAATAGATACTTACTTGTACTTCGCCCACAGATTATTTAGGACGTGCGTAAATAATTCAATGTGCTAAGAGGTTTAATTACGTTTTTCTACTAAAAAGAGCTTAGATCGTCCATAGAATTAATTTACTTTATTATATCCTTAGTTACACAAGAATATTCTTGTAACGCATTGGAAGGGGTTAATGGCATCCGGTGTTATAAATAATGTCTCATTGAGCTCCATGGCAGATCAATTAGATACCGCTGTAATTAAACAAAGTATCAACTAACGATAGTACTAGTAAATCAATGGCTGTATAGATAATCATAATGTGGAATATTTATTCAAATGCAAATTACGGAGTACATCGAGTAACAGGTTTTTGTAAAAAAAAAAGTGTATGGACCCATAATACTTACACTGGGTTACATTGAACGGTGTTAATAAACCGAAAGGAGGCCATTGTATGCATAATTATGAATAATTTTTATTATGGGATCAAACCTAAAATCGCGATAAAATTAATCATGTGTTCCATATAGTAGTTTACAAATTGTATTATTGCGAAAGTAAAATTATTCTGTCTGTTTATTATATTTCCACAGTGCTGATAAAATTGAGAAAGAAAATTCACAAAAAAAAAACATTCAAAGGCAGAAATTACAATAATATATGTAGGGTGTTATTATACCAACTGGATATTATTATACAACTTTTACTCGGAAAATGCTGGATATTTGAAATTTCGGGGCTAAACCGCAGGGCACAAATATTTGTCAATACGCTTATCGGTAGGTATCTCTTTAACGCGTTTATAACATTTTTGAACATAAAAAATCTTCCATTGAGTATTTAAAAATCCGATTGGGCATTATCTTTAGAATAACATTACAAAAAGAAAATATCAACGCAAATATGCACAATTGGTGATTTTTGCGAACGAGATAGATGTGCCGGTGAGCGCAGCCTTAAATAAATTCACAGATTTAACGCCTCACAACCTTGATTTTGGCGTAGGTAACATAAATCATAAATAGGTAGTATCTAAGATATTTGTATAAAAAACACATTATACATTCTAAACCCGCAACGCACATTCGCAGGATCGTAAATTCCTAATCAAATATTTTTATAAAACAGAATCACACCTTAGCGTTTACATTCCAATAAAACGTTTAGGTATTTTAAAATTAAACAGACCTAATATTAAATTGAGTGAGCGACAGTGGCCGAGTGATAGTGGTAGCATGTGCGCTTTACAATCTGACGGCACCCGGTTTGAACCTCGGCCTTACACCAATGACTTATTTAGTACCTAAATCAATTATGTGCAGTTTCGATGCCATCGCTCAAAAACGAAGAAAAACATCGTGAGGAAACCGGTATGTCCAGGAACCTGTAAAGTTCAAAGACATACGATATTCAGCAACATGCACTGGGCTAGCACAGTGGACCCATCCTCTGTCTTTCTCTGAGAGAAGGCCTGAGTCCCAGCAGTGGGAACATGATAGGCTGAAATGATGATGATGAGCAAAATTAAATTAATTTGTTTACAACCAATGGCTAATGTATTTATGGCCAGTACAAAATTCAAGAAAAGTGTCCTGAGTTTTTCTATAAACATAACAAGTTTTTCTAGAAACAAAGTCAATACTTATTTATTATTTTGTTCGAAACCATTTAAAAACAAAAAAATAACAGCCAAGGGCGAATCGGACAAGCTCGCGCACTGATGGTGCCGTACCACCGGTACCACCACATAAATTGTTAACTACTACACAGAAAAATAGTGCAAAAAGACAACATCACGCCCAGGCTGACACCCATCCATCCAAGTACCGACCGCGCCCGACGTTGCTTAACTTTGGGAACAGGAATTTGTCACTGACTCGCACTTAGCCAGTATTTATTACTTGTTGTTTTACTTTAGAATGTGTACTATAATCATGCCTAAGTTATGTGATTAATTACGGGATATTTACCGTGGTATGGTTGTGTGGTTGTGGATGCCAAGTTTGACTCTTCTACATATTACCGTAGTTTAAACAAAAATACGTAAAAAAATACGTTTCTTGTATGGGACTCCTTCCGTTTTTACTTTGCTTCTTTTTTATTTCTTAGTTAATCCGCTGTAACATTAAATTTATTCTGTGAAAATTTTAACTGGCTAACTATTATGGTTCGAAAGATAGGTACAGCCGTTTAAAGATAGGATGGGCAGACGGACGGGCATCGTAGGCTTAGTAAAAGGGTCCCGTTTATATCCTTTGGGTACGGAAACCTAAAAATGATGAAACAAGTGTCTAATAATATCATCTGGTTAGTATACAAATACCTATATACATAGTTGGATTGGCATAGCATCAAAAACATTTATTTTGCATACAAACATTATCACCCCATTTCACCTCCTTAGGGGATGATTTTCTGAAAATACTGAAACAGGTGTTGTTTTTTTTTTTGCTTAGTGAATTTGCAAAGTTTGATTACCGTTGCATATTTTAAAAAACGATGCAAACATTACCACCCTATTTCACCCCCTTGGGGTTGAATATAGCAAAATCCCGGTTTATCGGGTTTTCACCATAAAAGGAAACGACTGTCCAAATTTCGTATTTATTTATATCTTCAGTAGATTGGGCTGTGCGTCGATCTTATGAGTAAGAAGTTTGCCTTTTATATTATAGACTAGCTGACCCGACAGACGTTGTCCTGTCGTAGAACTATCAAACGCGCGAAGTTAAAATCGTCGTTATCTGAAATTTTCCAATTTTCAGAGCAATTTTCTTAATTTTCCATTCCACAAGGAATTATAAATCTTTAGAAAAAAATATTAATGAAATAATGAAGTCATAAAAAATTATGAAGTTATTAATGAAGTCGTTCTCAAGTTATTGCGTGACGTGACCAAGGTAAATAGGGATTAATTTTTCTATATAATATATATATATATATATGTATATATATATAAATTTATAGAAGATTAAAGAACACGAAAGAAGCGTATATTGACACAAGAATTTACCGGTAGCTTTTCCATTAAGATGTTTGACGTATGTAGAAATATTTGTAGAGTATTAAATGAATTCTGATGATCCTTATTTACCTACCTATCTTAGGTAGGTAAATAATGACTTTTATCATTGTCCTCATCAACCTGCATATCTGTAGGCATTCCAGGAAATAACTTCACCGGGGATTTTTCGTATCTACTTATTAGTCACACTTTGACGTCAAAACCGTACCAAAACTAACCGAACGGAGAAAACATAAATACTTAAATTTTATTAGAGCAAATGGCAATAGCCTTTGATTAGCGGAAATTATGCTGGTAGAAACCTCAACCTGTTTAACATGTTTATGGTATACAATCAGAAAACCACAATGGTAAATAACCACAATGTTACCGCGTTTCTTCTCCCTAGTAAATATGTTTTCTTTGAGATGAAACTTAATTCAAGTTTTAACCGACTTCAAAAAGGAGGAGGTTATCAATTCAACTGTATTTTTTAACTTCTACAGCTGCAAAATCATGATTAAAAACAAGCATAATTTTTTTTTTTTTACTTACGTTAAAAGAACTAATAATTTTCAAACAGCTGAACAGATTTTCATGATTCATAGCTAAGAACACCCTAGATCAAGTTAACTTTCAAACAAAAAAATCAAAATCATAATTGTTTCAGCCGTTTGGAGCCACGATGCCACAGACAGACACTCATATACACAGATACACGCAAGTAACTTTAATAACACCATTTTTTGCATCGGGGGTTAAACCTGATCAGTAAACACAAAAAGAAGGGTGTTATAAGGGTGTGTAAGTCTGTGTCTGTCTGTGGTACAGGCATCTAACCCTGTTATAATCGACTTTAAAAAGGAGGGGGTTCTGAAGTAGAGTGTATTTAAAAAAAATATTTTTTTTACCTCAGAACTTGTTTATTTATAAACTAATATGGAAAAATCTTTTTTATTTTAAAGGATATACAATACCTATTATCAGATTGGTCCCATAGAAATTATATCAAAAACAGGTCAGTAGTTTGGTATTTAAATAAATAAAAAATAACTGGAAAACATAATATGTCATTCAAGTTAACGAAATAGCGTAGGTATTTAGTAATTTTAAGTAGATTATTTAAAATGATAATTATTAAAGACTAGCTGACCCGACATACGTAGTCCTGTCTTGGAACTGTCAAACGGACGTAGTTAAAATCGTCGTTAATTTTCTGATATTTTCCAATTTTCTGGCCAATTTTCCTAATTTTTCTTTCCGTAAGAACCTTCATTAAAGTATTAGAAAACTTATTATAGTCGTTTTCAAGTTATGGCGTGACCAAGGTAAATAGGAATTCATTTTTACATATATAGAAGATTAGCGACGAAAGTTATGAAATTTTGGGATGAGATTTTATAAAAGTTATGAAATATTACACTACAGTCTAGTATTCAGATACTGTGTATCGCTTGAAAACCAAAGGACAGTGACGGCAGATTGATATGGAAATTCGTGCTTACCCAGTGTTTCAAGAAATTTGCGGAAAGCGTATTTTGCAGCAAACTCGTTCTTCATCACGACAACACATCCTTACATTTCGCTGAGGTTACAAATTAGTTTTTGAAGGTCTCAAATGTAGAACCGATGGCGCATCCGCCATACAGACCAGAGCATGTTGCATTAAAAAAATTAAGCTTAGCGGTAAACGATTTAAGTATAAGCTCTGAAGCTGCGGTGAATGCATTCCAAGAGGCCACATCATAAGACTGGGCCAACTGCTTTTTACATTGGTTCCAAAGTATGTATAAGTTTGTAAATATTGAGAAAATATACTTAGAAAAACAATAAATATATCATAAGCATTAGGTAAAATGTGTGGACATTTTAATGAGAATCCGGAATTTTTCAGTATGACCTAAGCTTTGATTATGGAATGTGTATATAATCAAAGGGCCTAAGACACATGCCTAAGTAGTAGGTAAATTATAGATCCAATCCAAGTCACAGTATTCGTGACTAATTTTATATCAATGAAAGATTCAAAACCACTTTAGTAGATATGTTCAATAAGAAGGTATAAGTAGGTACTCACTCTCCACAATAAAATAGACACGACCTCGACAAGACTGATAGGTGGCAATATTTTTCATCTGATGGATCAATTAATCAAAGTAGATCGACCTATTAATAATAAAAACAAGTACGCAACAATATACCAATAAACCTTTTATATTAAAAAATACCTTTGATTATACACGTCTCTAAACAAAACAATACCTACACCTATATACCAAAAGGTATCAAAACACTTAGGTGACAAACAGCCGCACTCAGAGACGTTACTTACACGTTACTTAAGCTAAGGAATACTTAGAATTGTTCTGTCTCGTTGTCATGTGTGACAATTTCCGTCAACAAGAAGTTGACAGAGCAATTTTAAGTACGTCTCTGAGTGCGGCTGTTAGGTTTAGTTTTTTTGACTGCAAATCAGTGGCAAATCACAACCACCGAAAAGATAAGTTTTTTTTTTCTTTTCTGTGATCACAACACTACGTTTAAATTACGAATAAACAAAATATGTGAAAACCACGGGAGTTTCCATCAATATTATAATATATAAAATGGCTTTGTCCTGAGTGACTACGACTGACAACGGAAGTGTATAAAGAAAGAAGTCTCGACGGACGAGGTAACTATTGAAAAGCTCAAACATAGGAGCATTGCACGTAGGTATATGACGGGGTGCACTTCGGAAAGGTACCTACATAATTTTCTGCAGTGATCGTCTACATTTATTTTTCCCGCAAACTTAACGATAGATAAACTTTGATTCCATCTTCAGCAGCCAAAAACAAATAATAATATAATAATATTCAGGAAAAAGGAGAGTTCGATAATGTGTTCATTTATAATCCACATCGCGCCTGATATTAAGCAAATAAATTGACTAGGCCACATCCACGCATCCACATCCACCATCAAGATGGACGGACGACCTAAAAGAAACCGCAGGAAAACGTTGGATGCAGGCCGCTTCAAACCGGTCCTTTTGTAGATCTATGAGGGAGGCCTATGTCCAGCATAATGGACGTCCTATGTCTGAAATGATGATGATGATGATGAGAAGGGTATGTTTACCCTCGATTTGAATACTATAGATCTCAGCAGACAGTTCCACACACTCAATCTGCGTTGAAAATTTTGGAATCGAAGCGCATTGTACTTAGAATAATGTCCATTGTCCATGGACTTGGTTTGGTCCCCTATGGAGCGTCAATATTACATTATCTTGTATGACTTGTATGTGTACAAACGTCGGTGCGTATTTTCCAGCAGGCTATACCTATACCGGTAAATTAACTCTGAAGCGATATATTCCTATATTCTACACATTTACCTTTCCCTGATCCAAACAGTGACAAGGAAAATAGCCTAGGTGTACTTAGATAAATCACTCAAGTTCTTTTACCTTCTTTGCATTTTCCGCGTATGACGAGCGATAGGTATACAGAACCAAAATAGGGTTCACAATTTTAGTAGCTTTGGTATAAGTTTGCCCAGGTAGTTAAAATCCATTGTGACGAAAATATGGCTAGAGCTGGCGGAGTTCGGATTTCACTTTTTTTTTCTTTAAGGCCTAACGATTAAACTTTATTTCTTCAGAAATTTTTGTTTTTGTATGTATTGCTGAAACTTAGCTAAGCATTTTTACAAGTAGGTAGTCATGTTACCTTTATCGCATCCCGCATACTAGGTAAAGCTACTACTATATACGTAGTCGCATCCTCTCTATGCCCCGCCACCGCCGTTTTACCCGTGATTTCCTAGTTTACCAGCCTCTTTTCCCGGGTTAAATGTATCCTACGTTTTTTTACATGAACCAGCTAAAATGTCTTGGAAAAGTAACAGGAAACAGAGAGGCAGTGTTGCCTACAGTCATATTTATAATTAAGCGTATTGCACACTGTGCAAGTAGCCTGCGCAACTTAGAACAAGGGCACGCGAGCGAGAGCAGAATGCATAACGATGCGTGCAACCTCCTCAACCTTGAACCTGCGCATCTTAGATGCGCCGTGTGCAAGCCGCTACTTGTTACGTTAAGTGTGATGTAAACAAAACAATGAAGTAGGTAAGCAATTACGAGTGACACTACTACCAGAAGTGCAGGAGTTCAAAGACCTCATACTCGTAGACCAGTGTAGTCACAACCACTTTTCGGTACTTAATGTCGTTCATAAAAGGGAAAGTACCTACCTACCTACTACACACCATTCTAGTATTCGCGAGACGCTGAATACGTACCTACCAATTTAGTGTAGACATGCATAGGCACCATTTTGAAGTTACTCGGGGAAGTCTTCCAAAGATACCCGGCTGTAGGTATTCAAACCCCACTCAATGGGCTGCCTCTGTGGCGTGGCTGGCTGATAATCTCTGTAGGAAACCTAGTGTTGATAGGTACCTAGGTATATTACCTACAAATTGCGTTTTTATTTTGTGGGTCTTATTTTTAAGTTAAGAATCGGACTGAAATAAAAGTGGTACTATTTTTTACAAGCCATTTGGAATTTTTTTGCGATGGATCAGACCGTAATATTTTGAATAACAAATAATTAAATTTCATAGCAGGTATAGCAGGTAGGTAGGCAGGTACCTATATGTTATGTAATGCTACTCAATGAGGATGCATGCTTAATTTATAATTTAGAATCTCAAATCAAGATCAAACAATATTAATTAATTCAACCTATCAGATGCCTCTGTCATTCCAGCCCTTGACAAGGGCATGTACCTAATTATATTTAAGTTATAGGTGCCTATTTCGTGTAAACACTTGTCCAGGAAGCCGCGCTAAAGGTCTTTGCTTGAGCTCGATTGTGACCAATAATTGGAGTAACTTGATGGTCATCCGTAAGCATTTTCCATTTTATAACCCTTCCGCGTTTGAACCGGGCGTTCTAAAAGATAAGTTTGAAACAATTGATTGCTCGAGATAAAATTAAATCTCTGCAAAAAATATATATAATTTATATTTTTAAAAAATATTACATCGTATGGGTACCTATTCCTGGAGCCGTGGCTTAGAATCAGGCTTCGGTATACGCTATTAAAACCTGTTGGTCTCGTGCGTTGTCAGACTTTGGGACCTGACACGCCTTCCAAACGAGCCAAAAAAACAAAAACTAGTTGTGACTGGCGTCGTTGTACCTAGATGTACCTTACAACTTAATGACGTGAAAATTCTAAAATTTATGAATAAAGAATCTGTATCTGTATCTGTAGAGGGAGCGAAGGAAAATGCTCCGAGTATTTTCCGGGAGTGTTGCCTCAGGCAGCGCGCTAGGAGAGCACTGATAGTTTCCTATAGAGATCCCTTTGCTCTTTATTGTCAGTCAAAAAGGCTGGCCACTGGAAGGAGTTTAAAAAAAACCGTTTAGGTACGCGATGCGCTATTCTATTTTTCGAACATTTTATATAGAAATCGTAATAAAGATGGTTTAAACTATCACGGTTGTTCACTTCAGTTATGTACAGGTGGTGGATGGTGGTGGTGGTGGAACGTGGTCTAAGTGCCGAAATATCGGGAGCTCGATCCACAGGCTATAATCACGGTAAATATTCCCTCCTGCCCATTTTTCTATCGGAGTGCCAGAGCGAGCACAAAAAATCGACACCGCTTTATGGTTAATATTCCGAACACCCGTACGAAGCGCTTTGATTCCACTTTTATTATGCGAACTGCTAGTCTGTGGAATGCCCTGCCTGAATGGGTGTTCCCCGATAGTTACAATCTGTCTGACAATCGGTGTCTTCAAATCACGAGTGAATCGGTTTCTTTTAGGCAAACGTGCTCCACCGTAGCCCGCATCATCGCTTTACATCAGGAGAGTTGGTGGCCAAACGTAAGCCTATTATTTAAAAAAAATACGTATCTAAAGATGGTTTAAAATATCTTAGTGTGTGATAGCCCGTTGGTCCAGTTGGTAGTGAACCTGCCTTCTGAGCTTCCCCAAGCTCAGAAGCTGTTTGTCCTAGGTGGGAATCGAACCCACGCCCCCGCGTGGGTTCGATTCCCACCTAGGACAAACATTTTTATGAACATTTGTGTTTGTTCTATATCTGGTTGTTAATATCTATTTAAGTATGTATTTAAAACTATATATGTATGTATATTAGTCTCTGGCAGCCATATCACAAGCTTTGCTTAGTTTGGGGTCAGATGACCGTGTGTGCAAAATATCCCGAATATTTATTTATTATCAATGCGACTGTTTGTTTTTTTTTTTTTGTTTAATCATGCTGCTGTTTATTTTCAGAACCTACCTACACTATTTTGTCGACGATAGATCCAGCCTGCCTAACTTGCGCACCGCGTCAAAATCTTGTCGTCACTTTGTCGAGCTAGAACATGACAAGGCACCTACGGTACGGTATAGGTAAGCCTGTCTCGCTTTGGCACGATAAAAAGAGTAGATATTTTGTCGCGGCGCGTATGATAAGTAGCTAACAGACGAGACGAACTTGGCTGACGGACCGCCGTCCAACCAATGGGAGAGAAAGAGAAAAAATTATATTTCTCTCCCGTTGGTCAGGCGGCGGTCCGTCAACCAAATTCACAAGTCTGTTAGCTGCTTTAGCCCAGCAGGTGTTTTTTTTGTTGCGAGTTTTAATAAAGCCCGATACATTTTGGTCCAAACAAGAAAGTGCGCCGTCATATGTTTGTTATGAACTACAGTTTTCTTGTTATAAAAAAACCCAAGACTGATGACAAAACAGTGTAACTTTCATTTGCAAAAATATATTGGAAAGAACAGTTGCTGGATTGGTCTTCCGTAATCGTATTTACATGTGCTATCGATTCGTTTATTCCATTAGGTATATATAGAAAAGCTGTAACAACAACATACACACTGACAACAACAGACGAACAACAGACGCTCGAACGCGGCTGACGGACCGCCGTCCAACCAACGAAAGAGAAAGAGTGAGAATTTCATATTTCCCTCTCTTTCTCTCACATTGGTCAGACGGCGGTTGAGGTCAGCCGCGATCGTGCGTCTGTTAGCATTATAACGCCGCGAGTTTAAAAAAAAATGAAGCTGTAAGAGGTTTGCGCCACTTTTTCCTCTAGGCAACGCGCAGGAGAAAAAAGTGTCTTCTTTTGGATCGACTATCAACTGTTTCATCCATTTGTGTTTGTTCTATATCTGGTTGTTAATATCTATTTAAGTATGTATTTAAAACTATATATGTATGTATATCAGTCTCTGGCAGCCATATCACAAGCTTTGCTTAGTTTGGGGTCAGATGACCGTGTGTGAAAAATGTCCAGAATATTTGTTTATTTATTTTTATTTATTTCGCAGTGTTTTTTTATGGATTAACTGATTTAAAAAAATGAAATTGGAGACATTTTAACACGAACGATTATTGTACTAAGGCATATCTCCCTTGTTTGTCTCATCTGAGGGATGTACTAAGCTGAGAGGTCAGTGTACTCATCATTATGAACAACTTTTTTTATACTATTTCACGTGGCCCCACCAAGTGAAATAGTGAAAGAAAACATCACACACACAAAACACACACACACATCATGTCACATCAGGACGGGCCGCAACGGGCCGGGGAGCATGGCAAAAATCGCTTTCATACATTTTATATGGAAATCCGCCCCTCTGCGCCTCGGCATTTTGTGCGGTAGTTCATATAAAATGTATGAAATCGAGTTTTGCCATGCGCCCCAGCCCGTCCTAATGTGCTCGATCCTTTACATTTAGTTGAGTGTGAATTAATTTTTTTAACAACTCATAATGATGAGAAAATCAATCGTAGGTAGGTGTTAAATAATAACCAAGCTAAAATAAACATGTTTATTGCGCCGCCACATTTTGCACTCTGCCTGCTTTCTTGGTTATTTTCTTTTGTCTGAGCTGCTGCTTCCTTTCTTCTGGAGTTTTCTTCAATCCCTTCATCTTGCGAGTCTGCAAGCGGCCGATCTGTTGCTTGCCGATGTGAATACGGCCCAGTTTTGAACCGAATGGATCTCTGGAAATATTCTTCTTCTTGATTGGTTTTAACTCCTTGGGGGTCTTGCAAGCCTCCTTGTATAGATCGTCTGATGCTAGCTTTGTCCTTCTCAGCTTGAAGTCTATTGAGGGCCCTGAAAATAACACTAATATTGTAAATACAAAAAATACTCTTGAATGATAGTAGAAAGAATGAAAATGACATTCGCGATATCCTTTCAAAGCGGACCTCTACACTCCATAAGGAATCTACCTGCCAAAATTCAACTTTATCAAGTAGTTTTCGAGATTTCGTGATGAGTCTGTCAGTGTGTGGTATTTCACTTTTACATTGTAGACTCAAAAGCAATAACACAAGGAAAAATATATAAGAATTTGGAGGATGACACTTGACAGGAAAGCAACCATAGCTTTTTCTTTAAGAACAATAAGGACGTGAACCAGATTTTTTGTGCAGGTCTTCGAATATTGAACTGTCCTAAAGTGTGAAAAACTTAAAATAAAATTACTTTAAATTAAATATTTTAATCAGCAATTGAAATTAACTAAATACCATGGGGATCTAATCTACACTAAAATTTTAGTTAGTAAACGTTTTCTTGTGCTTCATCCACATGCTAGACTGCTTTTCGTCATCATCATGCACACTTCTATCTATACCACTGGAGCAACTGCGCCAGCGCCCCCGACCCTCACTCCCTTATTTCAAGGAGTTAGGTTGGCTCGGGTATGTGCTGGTAGGGGGAAATGAACACCCTGGCGGGACAAGACTTATCGCTCCTATATCGGAAGAAATGAGAAAAAATTCTTGAGCTAACCTATTTCCTCCAGTTCAACTCTGGGTGTGCGCTGGCCACTCTTTTTGAGCATTATTCTGTAGGACCGGAGAAACACAGCTCCTTCATCAGTTGCAGTGAAACTCAGCACATGCTCTAAACCTTGCAGTCTGATGGTTTCTACCTGAAACCACACAAAACTGTTGTTGAGAACTCTGTGGATGTTGAAATATTAACATTAGCAGGTAATGATGATGTTTTAACTAAATTAAGGTTTGGTTAGTGGTCAGGGTTAAGTATGTTAAAAATGATGTATTTTTTTATAAATGTTTTTTTTTATAAAAAAGGGAGGCCTATACCCTGCAGTGGGTATACTCATGAGGGCTGATGATGATGATGATGTTTTTTTTACTAGGTAAACTTTATTTGTTATTGTGAATTGACTTTTGTGAATTATTTTTATTAAGAATAAGACACTGTCCACATGTATGAATATTTTGGTCCAGCATGCGGGCAGATAATATCAGTTCAATTGTTTTTCCTTAAAACTCCTTGTTTGAAGAGCCTGTAAATAATACACAATGCTCTTCATGGAAAATAATTAATAAGTATGTTTAAATTATTTTACCTAACAGAGGTTGAGAAGAGCAATGGTGGCCGAGAAATGCCATGGTGGCCAATTAATATGGTGGATGAGTAAGAGGGATGGTGACCGAGAAGAGCAATGGTAGCCAAGAAGAGCGATGGTGCCTAAGAGCGATGGTGCCTAAGAGAGATGGTGGCCCAGCGGTAGCATGTGCGCTTTACAAACTGACCCTGCACCTTATTTAGTACCTATTAAATTATGTGCAGTTTTGATGCCATGGTTTAAAAATCATGTAAGAAAACATTTTGAGGAAGAAGAACCAAGAAGAACCTCTAAAGTTCAAAGACATACAACATTCATCAGCATGCACTGGGCCAGCATGATGGATTTGGGAGAACATAATAAACTGAAATGATGATGGATGTTTAAATAATATGTTTTTTTACTGGACAAGTGCACTTTTTAACTAAACAAAATACAAGCTAAAACTAGCTCTACAAATACAGTTAGACTGCCCACAGACCGTTGAAGGTCTAAAGACAATCCAGATGCTCAAGCCCACTACCAGTTGACAGCATACCCAGCATGCTGGTGGCATTATCACTATGAATGGCAATGCTTATGCGTTGAGCCAGAAACACACCAGCATTTTGGTATTGTTTATGTGGTTAGAATGTGATAATCAACTGTATTATGTTATGTCCAGCTGCAGGCTGGACAGTAGCGCTCAGTAGTCTGAACACATGCAAAAATCTTAGTATGATCAGCTGACAAAATAATAAATGAATTTATTTCATGTTTCTCTAACTGACCACACAAGTGACCAAATCCGTGTGATCAGTTGGTGACTAAGCCGTCTCACTTATGTTTTGATTCCAATAAATAAGATGGAAATGGAATTAAAACTTACACTGTGCAAATGTCATTCACAAGGTTTCCTACCCGCTAACAAGCAGTTCAAGTTGTAACCAGCTACCAAAATTTGTTGGGCAGCTCCGACCTTTATAATTTTAGGAAAAATCAAAGCAGAGTGGGTAAGTAATCAGAGTCACAAACCTTTTCTCTATGAAAGAAATCAGTGAACAGCGACTTCAGCCTCTTCAAGTCCTGATTTAGTTCCCAAGCTGACCCGTTAAATAGCAGACAGGGTTTCAAACCAGGCATAACTTTCATATTGTGGAACTCTGACATGGCTTTGTACTCGTCTGCTCCCAGCTCAATCATGTCCAAGATGCCATAGTTGAATATGCGACCGAGAATAATATTGTGAGGTCGCTTTTTACTATGTGATCCAACTCCAAACAGAGCTGCTTCTTTCTTGGTGCACAGTCTGAAAGTTTGCATAAAAAAGAGCATTAGAAATAATCATCATGCCTCCAGGCCAGTTTTCTGTTGGACGGCCAGGGTAGGCACAAAATAAAGCAGGGACACCGGTTCTAGCTTGATATTCAGAAAACCTTTTTATGGTTAATTATTTTGGTCCCTGTTGATGTCGTTTACCATTTCACAACAGATAAATGGCAGAACCGATTTTAATTTTTGGTAAAGAAACAAAGTGAGTCATTAAGATGGATAATAACAATATTAATATGTGAGAAAATTGCGGATTAACCTCGAGTAAAAACGCGGAGTGCTGGTAGTATTTACGTATTATTATGGGACATAACCTGCAAAATATAATGAACATAGTTCTGACTGACTCAGGCCAGTGGCGATTTCGTATCTACTGAGTTGCTGCACCAGAAGATTCGTCAAGTTGTCTAGCTTTTGCCTTAAAACATTGGGCAACACTTACTTTTCAATCAGTGTAGCATCTTCAAATGGCACTATATCGTTCTTCCGGGTCAGGTATGCTGCGTCTGGCTTCTTGAAATCGTAAATATCTTTCATAACGCTTCTAGTGCGCTCTGAAGGTTTTCGTCCTTGCATAAACATACATTGTTTGGGTCCCTCGACAGGCTTTGGCTCTTTAGCTTGAAGCGCCTTTTTACCTTTTCGAGTAGTAGGCTTTCTGGAAACAGTTATATATTAAGGATATTGGATAGTCAAGTGTGACAAATGCAGCAAGTGAGAACAATCGTTTAATTTCTTTTTACTAACTTTATTCTGTGCATTACAGACATTTTCACAATTTTATATTTAGTTTATTCTAAGAAAAACAGAAACACCAAATTCAACACGTGTTATGCGGCCACCACGAACAAAATGACAAATAAATATGACATTGACATAACATGACAGTTGAGTTGACAATAACATAACATGTGGAAATGACAATGACATGAGCGATTATTTTTTTTACTATTACGTAACACGTACTTGCTGTGGCTATTAAGACCATATCCCCTCGTCTTACGTATTTTACCACGAAATAAGGAAGAGGGAATGGAAGTGAAAACTAAGCGGGTCCGGCTGCCACACTTATGCGGAGCTCCACTGCCCAATGCACTGCTGTACCCACAAATATGCCTTACAGTGCCATTTTCCAATGCAAAAATGATATCATCTGCATACTGACTGGAAGCGCGCGGTCGGCGCGGTGCTACAAAGAGAATACAATAGCGGTGCTAAAGCGATCGGTCAAAGCGGACCATTTTTGACAAATAAATGTAGGGTAGATACAAAACAAAATAAAATAATATAAACTATTATATAATTATGTTAGTCCTTATATTTATGATACTGTTAAACATAATAATTATAATATACCTATTATTACATTTAAGTTTACCAACATGTGGAAGCATTAGCTACTAAATTAATTTAATTTCTCACATAAGAGAAATTGTAAATTTCTTGTTGAGCAAATAAAGTTCCAAGAGTGATATTTTAATAAATTAATAGTCGTGGCGTGATATCGCGTGTCGCAAATTAGAGAACTTCGAGAGTGCGCGTCTTCGACCACGTCATATTGCGACTTCAAGCGAAGAATCGCGGAATTCGTTCTTTAGTTTTGAGTTTGGAATGAAAAACGTCACAAATACTTCGTATAACAAAAAAATTTATAGTAAGTATATCAACTTTGAGAGCAATCACAGACCTAGGTCAGTGCAGGCAACTCTGAAATCGTGAAATAAATATCAGCTGTTCCATTCCTACCTACACTATTTTTGTTCCAGCGCTTTAATCGAGTCAAAACAAAGAAGTATTTTTGCATGGATGTGTAAACTAGTAGTTCGCCCCGAACAGAGTTAAATAAGGTTTTAAGCATTGCACTATCATGGTCGTTGTTTAAATACGAATTAAAAAATAAATTATCTTAAAATAATACGTCTTCAAAAAACAACAAAACAAACATTTTGTCATTATGTATAATTATACCACAACAAATAACAAAATAATATTTTTACACGGAGTTGTTGAGCGATGGCATCGAAACTGCACATAAACAATAAGTCTGGTGCAGGGCCGAGGATCGAACCGGGTGCTGTCAGATTGTAATGCGCACTTGCTACCGCCCGGTCACCATCGCTCATCCTCCACCTCACTTTAGCGAGAAAAATTATGTTTTTCTTTTAAGAATCTTCTTGAACTACTCTTGGATCAAACTATTTGATGTGTTATTAAAAGAATCTGAAAAATATTCGGATTATTATTCTATGGGAAAATATTAAACTTGATCACGTTTCAATTTCGAATTCAGGTTTTCCGCGCTAGCAGATAAGTAGGTACCTAATCCGTCTTTAGTTTTTCATTTGTTATTTTCTTTTAGTAGTGTATCAACTAGGATTAGCATCCCTCTTTTTACAATCGCAATCTCAAATCACTTAAACAAATGGCTGGCATAAATTGGAAACAGCTAACACAAAAGAGACATGAATGGAAGTCTAGCGTCGGACTGGCCATATAGTTGAGGTGGCGTTTGCCAGCCGGGCCCCAACCTGCGCGGGCCCCCACAGGCCTGGCTTGCGGGGCTTGCCGCAAGCCACAGGCAGTAGGTAGGATAGAGGGTCTCCAGTCTTGGGCTTGTGGGGAGCCACACGGGCCCTTCCGGCCTTTTTTTTTTTTTTTTTTTTTGTCCAGGGAAATCCTTTATGGATGCCACCGGCCCCGGAGCAGGCAGGGTGGATATGTGCGACTCCCGCCAGAAGGGCGGCCTACTCACTAAAACCCTGGAGTGTTCCACCTTCGGCGCAAAATGTCGAGGTCACGGGTCCGCTTTCGCACTCCACCGTGACCTCGACGCGCTAGCCCTTTCGGGCTCCACCTCGAGGAGCTAGGCTCCACCTCACAAGATGACGATGTGTCGGAGCACCAGACACATCGTAATCCTCCTCTGGGACACGACCAGCAAATGGGCGTCAGACAGCTCCGTGCCCGGACGCCCTTGGTCCCCGTGCAACGGGTCAGGTGAATAAGTGGCCCCGTGCCTGCCACTACGGTCGCAGAGGATAGGGAGAGCGGCTAACGCCATACCGACACTCCTCTTCCCCTGCGTCCCCACCGCGTCCGCCATCAAACGGTGGCGACCCCGTCAAAGCCGCGGAAGGTAGGGAAAGTGGCAACGACACACCAGCAGTCCTCTCCCGCCGCGGCTTCCAACCTTCAGCTGCATTGCCGCCCATACAACGCTGCAGCCCGCCTCAGTTGCAGTGCCTCCCATACGGCACTCAACCTACTTGGCCACCTCTACACGGGGTTGGGAGAAAAGCCCGGAGAGGCAGCCCCACCTCGGGTTCCTCTTAGTTTCGCCGCAGTGACCCCGTCTGCGGCTACTCAGCCCCCCCGCCACGACAAGGCGGGAACCCACGGGGGGGGGGGGCCTTCCTGCCCAGTCCAACCCTGTGGAAGTCCCAGGAAGAGGCCTATGCCGTAAAGCAAGTTGGAAAGAATACAGCGGAGCCGATGTCAAATATTATAAATATCTAACATATAAAATATTTAATAAAAATATAATAATTAATGAATTTGACAGTAAAATAGATAATTGACATCATTGCAAGATGAGAAGCAAGAAACATGACCGGGGGGTCAAGACAAGAGCCACTTTCCAGAGAGAAGAGGCCTATTCTGTCATACTCTGTCTCTAACTCTGACTCTGTCACTAAACCAAACCAATCTGACAGGACTAAAATTATCTGCCTCTCTTTTCATTTTAATACGTGAGAGAAGGATGGCAACAATTTTAGAGCTGTCAAATTTAGTTTAGTTTAGAGTGCATCAGAATCGATGCCATTATCTCAAGCTAATGTCATTTTCATACAATTTCATCCTTTCGCAGGCGTGAACGCTAATAGAAAGTGGCCCTTGTCTTGAGCCCCTGGGGCCTTACGGACAACTGCTATTACAGGCACCTATTCCGCTGAGGGGCCTTACGGACAACAGCTAATTGCGGCACCTAATCCGCTCAGTTGGAAAATCACGCGACCGCAAACCGTATCTGGGCGCGATAAGGTTGACGTTCGCGTGATTTTCCGACTGAGCGGATTAGGTGCCGTAATTAGCTGTTGTCCGTAAGGCCCCAGTTGGAAAAACACGCGACCGCAAACCTTATCGCGCCCAGATACGGTTTGCGGTCGCGTGATTTTCCAACTGAGCGGATTAGGTGCCTGTAATAGCTGTTGTCCGTAAGGCCCCTGGTCATGTTTCTTACTTCTCATCTTGCAATGATTTCAATTATCTATTACCCCCGGCATAGAAAATATAAATAAAAATATAAAAATCTCCCTCAATGTTGATGGCAAAATTGCCCCATCACAAAAATGGTAGTCCCCGACTAAAAATAATGGAACTACTTTTACGCGCAGATTGAACGCCGTTTCTGGCAAAGCGTAGACAGAGAACCGTTTGATGTTTCAAAGGTTTCCAAAAAATTCTTTCAAAATGGGATCCTACGAAGAACAAATAAGTATGTTATCGGTTTTAGTTTCCTAGATAAAGCATAGTAGATTCGGTACAGAGAAGTAAACCAAGAGTTCGTTATTGACCCTATTTGTTATCTAAAAAAGTATATACCTATTTCAAGAAATAAAATTAGCTGTATAGAACTCGACCAGCGCCTGCAGCGTCTCGTTGCGATTCTTTTAAAATTATTTTAGCCCGCGAGGGTAGATCTAAGATTACCTATATAATATATAGGTAATATTATGTAGATGTTTTCTCTGGTTTTCTAAACATCTTATAAATTAGTTGCCATACCATTTTTTTTTTATAGAAACAATATTTTGTTTCCTTGTTTTTGTTGAATCTTTGGAGCGAAGTAGCCCCGCTTGGGATAGTCCCGTTGGTTTAGTTGGTAGAACCTGCCTTCTGCGCTTGGGAGCGTGGGTTTGATTCCCACCCATACAACAAACATTCATGACTGTGATGAACTTTTGTGTTTGTTCATTTATGTATTTAAATATATATACATAATTATATAATCTATACATGTATATAAAAGCGAAATTCATCTACTCATTCACTCACTCACTAGTCACGATATCTCAAAAACTACTTGACCTACGAAGCTGAAAGGCAGGTAGATTCCTTACGGGGTGTGGAGATCCGCTAAGAAAGGATTTTGCGACAGGGCTGAATTAAGGTAGGGGAATGGAAGTTGAAAGTTTATAGATAGATAGATAGATAAACTCTTTATTGTTCACACCACAAATTTCATACACACGATAAAACAGCTTAAAAACTAGTGCAACAATCAGCGGCCTTATTGCCTTATATGAAAGGCTACGCGTACAAAGTCGCGGGCAACGGCTAGTTATATATATGTGTATGTATATCATTCTCTGGCAGCCATATTACAAGCTTTGCTTAGTTTGGGGCCAGATGACCGTGTGTGCAAAATTGGCCCAAAAATAATTATTCATTTATATATAGAGGAAGATAGACTGGACCCCCTGGACCCGATGGATCCTACATTCTAATTCTGTTCCGTACCCTTAAAAGAAACAGCTGATCCGCCCCATTCTCCATGCCGCCGTCCAGAGTCATAGGGTAGTCTTACTAGCCCATTCTCGTATTTTCCAGCAGTAACCTAAATTGAATCCCGTTTAAGAGTTCCCGGTACGGGCCCAGGGCGCCAGCGTAGCCTTTCGTGGATATTTAGAGGCTCTACCACAGAGCTCTACTGTAGACGTAGATAGGTAGATACAATGAATGAATGCCAATGTATTATTACTTAGATAACCAGTAAAGTAATACAATTAGTTGTTATTCAGTTAATCAGATTATTTAATATCGGATAAATTCTGACGTTAAGGAAAAACATCGGAAAATTAAACAGATATACGTGCAAGCATGTACAATTTGAAAACTTGATTTTATGAAACAGGTTTATTTAACATTGTTAGATATAACGTTTTGCCACACGTGCACTAGGTATAGGCATAAGGAAAACCCCCGTGTTGTGCAAAAATCTGAGCCCTGTTCATTGAAATCTTAAGAAGTATTAATTTAGATTTTAATCGCATGGTGGGTGAGTCTATTTCAGTTTGAATTTAGAATGCCATTTCGATTAGCCTCATAAAAGCGTTATCTACGCAATGAAGCGTATGTCTGCGATGATAAGGTTTAAATTGCAACGGGCGAGTAAACTTTATGTTAGTGATTGCGTACGAGCTTTTTGATAGTTTTTCCTTGCGTCTGGTCGTGCCGTCAGAGAGGAGTGTCTTGGCTCCTCTATATACAGGCACGCGACAGCTGGTTCGTCAAAGCGTGGTGGAGCGCAGCGCGGATCGCTGTGGCACACGTCCTAAAATATACACTTTCGATATTTTTCAAGTTCTAGCGGTTTTGTGTGAACACGTACGATAGTTCTATAAGCTGTGCGGGCAAGGATTTTTAATCACACAAAAGTAAGTTAAGTTTACTATAACTTTATTTAGTTTACTTAATTTTTATTTGGTACCTATATAAGTTAATTAAATTGTCACTCTTAGATAAAAACTAGAAATTATTATATACCTTATTTATTACTAAGGTTCATTTATCATAAAATTTTACATTTCATATAATTACCTACGTTATAATTTTGCCAATTAAATTAAATTTATTAAAATCACAATTTGCGTAGACGCCATTTAGTACGTCATAGTTACGAGTGTATGCATAAATAAAAATATAATAAGTACCTAAGCTTTTAATTTATTCAATAAAAATTACAAGCCAACTTAACATTAGAATACTTACGAAAACTTAAATTAATAACTAAAAACTAAAACTTATAATAAAATCTAAACGAACTACCTACAAATATATTATCAGTACCTAGGTAATAGTTTATATGCATCATTTTTTTTGTTATTATAAACAGGTAGTAGGTATATCTTCTGTGACATAGGTATTTACTGTCAGTAATAAGACACAATCTAGGTACCTATAGGTACAACAAGTCAATCTATAGACTCAAAAGGCAAAAACAATTAAAATAAATAATATTAGTTACTACCTCTACGTTTTCCATATAAAATAAATTAATAAATGCCTACTTACTTACTAACTTAATAAATAAACTGTGGACAGCGGTATGTAAAATACTCACCAACTTTGGTACTTAATCATTTACATAAAGGTACTTCATGTAGGTAGGTAATAAGTATCTAGTAGTTGATAGTAGGTAGGTATAGAACTTTCATATAACCATAGACCTACTGAAGATCATAAGAATATTGTTTGGGTTTTGTTAAAACAAACCAAATAAACCCAAACTGGAGAATTCTACTTCTACCCACCTTCTGACTCCATCATCAGATCAGTGCGATGGTCACAATTTATTGTACTGTCATCCGGACTTTAAATTAGATACAACAATTAGGAGTAGGTTAAAATCAAGTTCCAGTTACATGTTAAACACAAAAAATATATAAGAAATACAAAAAACAACAACATAGAAATGATATTACTCCGGAGATTAAAACGACTAACGATACCTAAGCTATTTAAAATATGTCAAATCGTTTATGCTACAGTATAGGTTTAGTCCCAGATTTGATAGTTTTCGAAAACTTTTTTCGTTTACGTATTGTTCCATACATTGCTAGGCTGAAAGGTATTCGAAAACTTTTTTATCTACCTATCTGCTTACATTCCTACTTACTTACCTTCCTTGTTATTCCTTCCCTGTAAAGAAGAACCACACTCTACATACAGTAGAGTGTGGTTTAAAGAAAAAAAAACCATCTGAAGTCTATAACAAAGTGTTTAGTATTTAGCAAAATATTATTTTTACGTTTACGTTTGCAATTCCAGTGAATAAACTCATAGAACATAGTCCATTGTAGACCCTGCAAGCAGCAAGTTCAGTAGACAACAATTGAACCGTTGAACCGTTCAACAATTCAACCGTTGAATTGTTGTCTATCAGTCACTGATAATACAATAAACCAAAACATCCATACAACTGGATAGTCTTTCAAAATTGTCCCACTCTCCCATACCTAGTTAATTTAACCTTACGTAGTGTAAGAAATATGAATAATTTACTAATTGAGTTATCATTCAACAATCACAACACGTCACAATATATAATAATGCAAAGATCATAATATTATGTGCGCGCCGCCAGACGCGCGCTGGAAATGTTCCTGTTTATTGAACTTCCAGTCTTCGACTCTCACACGATTTCCGCAAAATATACCAGCGAATGTCAACCTCTTTTACCGAGCCCCTACTTCCAATGAGATATAATTTTTATTGCTTCAACTTTTTAATTGTTGCTTCCGAATTCCATACTACGAAATGGTACCTAAGTGACCTTTTTGTAGAGTCCGTGGAATTCAATGGCAACAAACACAAAGTGAAAAAAAAAACTTACGTACCTACCTACCTCTTTGATGAAACCTATATTACGTTTCACCTATGGCGGGAAATTCAAATTTCAAACAGTTTTTTCGTTCTTGTAGCTGGGCCGGGTAATTACTTTAAAATGACACTATTTGTGCAATTTGTTGGTTGTTCTTTACATTATCATGTTCAGCTATTTATCAGTAACGCACCATATTACATATAACTTACATATTTTGTCAATAAACCGTTGTAACAGCAAAAATTAGTTTTTGACAAAAGTAAGTAATAATAATGACTAGTTTTAATTTAATAATTTTATTTAAGTTTTAATTTTTAGTTTTAATAAAAGTGTTTGAAATTTGAATTTCCCGCCATAGATGAAACGTACCAAATTTGGGACAGGCATATTATTATACTTAAACGAGTAACATTTAAACGAGGACGTTTCATGGCTTTGTTTATGAAACGTCCTTGCATTTAAATAACAAAATGTACGAAATAAAATAAAAAAGTTTCCGTATTACGAACTTTTTAACAAGGACTTATAGGACAAATAGGCCAATAAGTAAAATATTTTTATGAAACAGCAAAAGAAAAACTTAGACAACTTTTATATAGCACTAGGTAATTTGCGAATCCTCGCCTAGAGGCGAACCCAGTGAACTCTTACAAATAAGTAGTTATGTTACTTTGTATTTAATATGTAATTCTCACACAAAGTTACATCAGTTAAGCAAATCTTGTTATTGAAAATACATTACTTATTGATTCTTTACTTACATATTAAGTATCTACTTTACACTTGACTGGCATATAGCTTACCTATTACATAAAACGTCAGGGGAAGAGGAAGTGTGGGCGAACTACGAATTTACGTCCGTTAATACCTACGTATAGAATTTCAAACAAATCACAATACGAAATTCAAAATTTGTATGAAAAACGGTACGAATTTAACTTAAATGAATATGGTGGATAATGGTGGCGGTTATGGTGGATAAATTCAATATGGTGGACGCCCCAAGATGGCGGCCATAATGTTTACATCATGATATGGGCATCAAATGAAAGGGTTTGCTGAGAAGAATACAAATAAGTTTGTGTTTAAAAAGTTTTTTTTATTTATAAAGCTTTTTTTCGTGAATTGCGAAAAGTCGTAGGACAAAATTTGTTTTTTTTGAAGTGCTGCGGCCGAAGTGATACCAGTAGCCCTGCCTACCTAGAGTGCCCTTCGTACGTATATATTGTGTCGTTGTAGATCAATAATGTAGCAATTCAATGTTATCAGACACGTTATATGTAATGTAGGATAACATGTTATTTATTATCATGCGATGTTCGGAGGCTCGGCCACTCTTGATAAGCTGCAATGCAATGGAGACAAAGAGATGGCGAGACGCGCAGGCTCAGTTGCCGATAACCACGGGCCGAGAGGTCATGAACAATTTTATTTGTATTGATAACAAGCACGCTGACCGCAATTAAAATTTTGGGTACAAAGTGTATCAATAGCTACAGATATCCATTTAGTTTGCACGGATCATTTGCTTCACTGTCACAGAACATATAGCAGTCTAGCTATATAGGTATACAACATCTCTTCTCTTCTCTACATAGTTTAAAACTCCTCCGAAACCACGCAACAGATTTTGATGCGGTTTTCACCATCAGTTAGATACATTTACATTTAAACCTATATATAAACCTATATATATTAATAACTAGCGACCCGCCCGGTTTCGCACGTATATTACACCCGTGCGAAGCCGGCCGGCGGGTCGCTAGTTATCTATAAAGCAGCTTTCCACTCCCATCTTTATAACATTAACAGACAAACACATAAAGTTGACTGACCTCATCGAACGTAAACGTGTTAGTATTAATTTAATAAAGGCACGTTATTTAAGCTAAATTGGATAAGCAGACATTAATAATTTTATTGCTTCTAGCCGCACCCGAGGTCAACGGTACAAAACCTTTCCATGCTAGAGTGCTAATTAATTCAGTAAAAGCCACAAACTTTTTAGAATATGCATAAATTTTATTCGATCTCTTTGTAATAAAGTCAGTAAGGTTACTGTGATAGTCGCCGGCATCCAGTGGAAGCAAAAGGCAGGCTGTCGTTCAGTGTGGAGGTTAAAGGGGGAGGCCTATGTTCAGCAGTGGACGTCTTCTGGCTGATGATGATGATGACTGTGATAGTTGTTGTTCAGGTTCTCTAATATATTGGGTTACGCGGAAAGGGTGTATTAAGCCGAAAGGGGTCCATAGTACCCATCATTATGAACAACTTTTACTATGGGAGCCCCTAGATCCGCCAATGGATATATCTTGGTCTGTTAGCATACATTTTAGGCCCTACGCTCACTGTAGAGTCCAGGCATCTTGGACCTCTTCGGATTCTGTTACACCTATGATTAATAAAGATATTGTGAAATTGAAAAAAAAGGCATCTCGGCGGCGTTCCGAACTGCAAATGACCGTGGGACAGTCAACCCTTACTTGGTTTACCGTAGGTTCAAATTGCCTCGCTGCGCTTCCGCACTGCGATTTGCTAAGTATTTTTTTTTATATAAAAAGAGCGGCAATTATGCATTTAGCTACACTCTATTAAATGAGGTACACTGTTGAACATAGAACAAACTTTTAAAAAATACTTTCCCATAGCCGCTGAAGTAGCACGCAAACTGACACGGTGTCGTGTCAGTTTTGGGCCTTGGTATCTATAATAATTAATACTGTTAATAAATTTTGCGCACGAGTAAGTCGTTATGCTTGATAAATGCGCGTAGATAGAGAGATCGCGTCATTAGGTATAGGTACCATTTTACTCTGATAGGATAATCGTAACAAAACAATTGCCACATCACCACATAATAATATCACTGTTTACTTACTCGGAATCGAAGTCGGAATTTTGTAAGTCGTATGAAAGAGGAAATGTTTTACTATCAACATCCAAAAACACTATACCTACCTACTATATGCTATACCTACTCAAGTACCTACTACCCAGCTATATAATGAGTTGTATACAGGGTTACGTGGAATGGGTGTACTAAGCCGAAAGGAGTCCATAGTACCAATTATTATGAAAAACTTTTACTATGGGACCAACCCTAAAATCGCGGGGGAAAAAAACAGTTGTTCCATACATTTTGTCGAGTGTGAATGAGCGTTTTATGGAACAGATTAATTTTTCGCGATTTCCATGTTGCTCCCATAGTAAACATTGTTCAGAATGATGCGGGTAGTATGGACTCCTTTCGGCTTAGTGTACCCTTGCCGCGCAACCCAGAATAGACGCGCTGTCAAGCAAAAAGTCAAGTTCAAGGAACGGGCGGATGAGCTGTGTTTGTTAATTTGAACCATTTTGAGTTATTTCTAACTCAAATACATAACTAGGTATAAACTATAGAATTTCCTGGTACTAATACACATGATTAAACTAGCATACATACTATCGAGATCATGCGTATCGTATACCTACAACACTTCCAGCCGTTTTCATAAATGAGATAGTATAAGGTTATCTATCCAGAAGGTAAGAATCACCTCTATATTGTTGGAGAACACGTGATCGGCACCCCGTTAACTCTTTATCCAATTAATTTATATTGCGAACATTATCCAATGTAGACTGAAGTGTGATAGACTCTCCCTCCAATGCGTATCTATCCGATTCAAGCATGCAAATATCGTAGACTGTAGAGCTCATTCGCTGATCAGGGATTCAACCGGATGGTCCACTAAAACAGTTCTCTTTGTTCTACTTTCATAATAAATTTAGTTTCCAATTATTCTATAAAGCAAATGTAATTTTCAGCTATGGTTAATAAAACGGAATATAAATTAAATAACGTCGATAAGCTGAGTAAGTAATATTTTTAGTTTTGGACCCATTCCAAAAAGTAGTTCTTATTTTTACTCCGGAATGAAATCGTAAGAAATTTTACGACCCTATGAAATTCTCGCTCTACGGTCTAACATTGGACTAGGTAGATTTTTTGTAATGCTCCAAAAACTGCTATCTCTTTTAGAAGTAGTTCCAGTGTGATTCTCATTAAAATTAAAAAATTTATTATATTGTTTCCAGTGTTGGAGAATGAAGTAAAGGATGTCGAAAGCCAAAAGGGCAGCGAAGATCCCTTAACTAAAGCTATTGGTGCAATCGGGAAATGGCAAATATGGATTTGTTTCGTCGTGTTCCTTGTCAAATTTCCCGTGGCATGGCACCAGATGAGCATCATCTTCCTGGCTCCGCCGATGAACTATACTTGCTCCAGTGGCAACGCATCGGAAATATTTGATAACGTCTGTCAGGCCAATTGTAGTCGCTACGTATATGATCACAGCGTCTTCAAACAGACAATTGTATCGCAATGGGATCTCATATGCGATAAACAATGGCTGAAAAATCTCACGCAAACTATATTCATGTTGGGAATTCTCGTCGGCAACATGGTATTTGGTCACCTCTCTGACAGGTCAGTAAAAATGTGCTCTATTCTTTCTGTGACTAACTTAAGCGAGCGTGCTCCAACGTAGACCGCATCATCGCTTAACATCAGGCGTGATGGTGGTCAAACGCAAGCCAATTAATTATTTAAAAAAAAATAACTTTATCGGTCGTCAAATTGACACTTCGTGAACGTTGTTGTCGCAGGCAAATCTCACGGGCTCCCGGATGATGTTACTTAAGCGAATGCAATTTGTTAAAGCAATGTCCAAGTTACCTGCATTGGGACCTTTCTTCATTTCAAAGGATATTGCGATTATAATATTTATCTGCAATGCCTGATTGGCGTGCACGTACCTAGTCATTGCGTGTGAAACTGTGGATATAAACTCAACATACGTATTTCATTGATAACCCTCTATTAACAATCTGAACCCTTGAACGAGTGAACTCAATACTTATTTCCTACCTGACACGTTTATACAAACACACATGATGCGCATGATGGTCGCTTCTGATAATTAAGTAGGTTAGAAGACTAATGAATCATACACGCATTTAATTTATGCTGAATTACATAGACACTTAACGCTGAGATTCTCATGTTTGGAAGCTACAGTTATAAGTATCAAAAAGGATCACAATTATTAATAGCTTTTTATTTCTGTTTTAGATTCGGTCGCCGGTTACCTTTCCTTGCAGCCGTATTTCTTCAGCTCATATCTGGCGTCACAACAGCTTATTCCGTGAACTGGTACATGTTCACAACCCTTCGATTTTTCCTCGCGGTTGCTACTGGAGGAACAATGGTTACAAGCTTCGTTCTGACAATGGAGTTAATCGGCGCCAAATACAGAGAAACCGTTGGCATCATCTATCAGATTCCATTCAACCTTGGACACTTGACGCTACCCCTGTTCGGCTATTTCCTTCGTGATTGGAGCACATTTCAACTGGCCATCTCACTGCCCTCAGTGTTATTCCTGAGCTATTACTTTCTACTTCCGGAATCACCGAGATGGCTCTTGACCGCTGGAAGGTCTGAAGAGGCTGTTAAAATTATGGAAACTGCTGCTAAAAGGTAATTATATAATTTTTGCTTAACTTATTCCCAAAATTTTTATAAAAGCTTTAAGCTTTTACATAACTAAATAGGAAAGCCTAATAACTATGGATCAGTAACATTACCTTTTTCTTTTCAGGAATGGACGCCAAACTGAAGGCATAGCGTCGTCCACGCAGAAGATGTCAGTTGAGATGAATAGCAAGCCAGAAGAGCGAGCGTCCTTCCTTGCCTTGTTCCGTACTCCGAAACTCAGAGCTCGCACCATCGCTATCTGCTTCAACTGGTTCGTCTGTGGACTCTGCTTTTTTGGAGTCTCGCAGTACATCGGACACGTTTCGGGAAATATATTCACTAACGTCGCCATCTCTGCTGCTATTCAGGTACCTATTCACCTAAATCTAGACTAGTTCTACCTAGTATTGCTTATTTAAATTCTATGGCCGAACTAAACCATAAACATTGTTAAGTTCCCACGTAAGTAGATACATAGGTACGTGTGAATAATTAAATTGAATTTGTTTAGACAGTTGGAACGTGTCAAAACGCAGTTTAATCAAAATACTTTGGCAAAAAAATTGCAAACGTTTATATTTACTCTAATGATGTGGTTGCCGAAACAAATAAGAACACAGAAAGCTATAAAGTCGGCGGCAAAAAAAAATTACCCAGAAATCACTTGACCCGTGTTATCTAACCGGTTTAAGGCTGAGTAACAAAGTAACTGCTTTAAAAGATAAAATATAATTAATGTGTTTTATTAATTGGCATTTTCCGTCGGTTTCAGGTTCCCGGCACCTTGATATCTATTTATGCGAATAGAGTTCTCGGTCGGAAGGTCACGTTGATGGCCGCAAACTGCGTGACGGGCCTCAGTTGTTTGCTGATCGTAGTGATCCCGCACTCAGGAGCGAGTAACCTCACTCTCGGCTGCATCGGCCTCTGGGGTATGAGCATATCCTTCGCCACAGTCTACCTCTACGCTGGAGAATTGTTCCCTACAGTCGTCAGAAATTCTGGTGTAGGATTGGCGTCAACAGTCGCTCGAATAGGATCAATGCTGGCTCCATTCGTAGCCACTCTTGCTCACACGAGCGCTTGGTTACCGCCTCTAGTTTTCGGAATAGTGCCGCTGTTAGGAGCGGCACTCTGTGTTTTACTGCCTGATACCAGAGGCAGGAGACTCCCTGACACGTTGGAAGAAGGCGAAGCGTAAGCTCTTGATCTCATATCGAAGCCGAACGAGCCTCACCTAGGAATAGTAAATTAAAGTATTCATAACATTCGATGTATTGATATGACTTTATCGAGACGTGTTCGATAATGTGTGTTCAAAGGTGCTAGGGGGTCTCCGTCTGGATCGCAAAGTCTGTATAAACGAAATGACTCAATTTCAGAATGACTGTGTAAAATACCCAGTGGAAGTCTTGTGGCTCTATTTTGTAAGTATTGCAGAGAAAAAGGTGGCCCGCGCCATAACAACTGAATAATGAACGTTGAATAATACCGAATCGTCGAATTAATATTCGAAAACGAAATTAGACGTAAGTGTTTCTACGACGTACTCAAAAATATTCAGAAAACATGGTGACATTATATATGATTTAATAAACATATACTTACTTTTATTTTATTTCAAACTACCATGATTTTGGAATAAACGGTTTTATCATTCTACTAGCTGTTGCCTGCGACTTGGTACGTAAAGATTTCATTTAAACTTTCAATCCCCCTTTTGCCTTATGTGTAGACATCGACACCTAATTAAATTAGTAAATTTGTTTTGCTGTACGTACCTACTACTAATGCTTCGGTTGTTATTGTTACGGGTCATCTTTTATTTTATTTATTGTTCAAGAATGTGTATTGATAAGTTGGACTAGACATTGTGAAGTCTGTAGATTGCAGATGGGCTGTGATAATATTTTGTTAATAGATTTTATCTTAAAAATAAATCATAATTTAATTACGGTGCTGACTTTTTGTTCTTAACTAGGGTTCCATAGCAAACAATCACAACAACCCCTAATAGTTTCATCATCCGTTTGTGCCTATTTACACTGTAATTTTATTCAGAGATCAGAATATGGAACAGTACTTAATAAATATATAATATACAAAAAAAAACTATATAATAGGGTGTTCTTTTAGACAACGGATATATTCGAGGATATCTTTCTACACATCAGTATAAAGTACTTTTAACTCGGGACTAACACTGATGTAGTGAAAAAAGTCCAGTTTTACGTGTTCATTTACTTCATAAATTCAGCCGTAGGACGTCCACTGCTGGACATAGGCCTCCCCCATCGATCTCCAGAAGGGCCGGTTGGAAGCAGCCTGTATCCACCGTTTCCCTGCGGTCTCTTGTCCATCTTGTGGGTGGACGTCCTACGCTGCGCTTATCCGTGGTCCCCATTCCAGAACCTTTCGGCCCCATCGGCCATCTGTTCTGCGTGATATGTGCCCTGCCCACTGCTATTTTAACTTGCTAATCCGGTGTGCTATGTCGGTGACTTTCGTTCGTCTACGGATCTCCTCATTTCGGATTCGATCTCGTAGAGAAACCCCGAGCATAGCCCTCTCCATAACTCGTTGTGCGACTTTGAGCTTGCTTATGAGGCCCATCACCTCACAACCTTACAATGTACCTCACGTTAGCTATAATGATTATTAGGCATTAGGTAGATTATTAGGCGCCTCTAATTTTTTTTTCCAAACTTGTTTATCCACCTCAGAAGTGAGTCGTTACCTTAGTTCTTACTTGACATTACGTTTAGTTTAAATATTTGCCAGAGTGAGAGAGTTGTTCCTTATTTTCGAATGAACTGAAATTTAAATAGCTTCTAAGTAAAAAAATGCTTCTAAGTGTATTAATATTTAGTGGATAGCTTTATATAAGCTGTTTAATCCTTCTCTGTCAAAAACTAAAGATATAATATTATTAAATACTACTAGTAAATTATCTTTGATACTATTATCTTTGATACTATCCAAACAAAGATATAGCTGAAGACAATAATTTTTGACATACTTATAAAGTTACTATTTGTAAAAATGAAAACAAAACTAGTTGTATCTTTAACATTCGAAATAATTTTAATTTTACTGTCTATAAACATATCTACACATTCTTTGGCATTGTAGAGAATTCACAGAAACATTCATTTAGCGTCTAATGAAAGGTACTAAACTAAGTACTAAGCGCTAATTATTATATTCACAAACTATCTGTTTTATTGTCTAAATAAGAAGAATTCGTTGAATATTATGAAATCCACCAAAATACCACGTTACGAATGTAAATAATAAAGTGTGATATAAAACCCAAAATTGAAACAAAACACTATTAATTATGGCATATGTAAAGGTAATATCAATAGCTGTCCAAAATATAAATGCCAATTTAGCTAAAGTAAACGACCTAGGATTTCTATGAAGAGGTGTTTTATGTGAAACTGGATCGATGAAATTACCTGTAATGAGAATAAATCTTTTGATACCTAATTTAAAAATACGTCCAGAAGCATAAATATTAGCCATTCTATTTGTGAGGCAAGAAAAATAATACATATCAACATAACGTATTAGCACAACACATTACTTAAAACAATATATATCAGTTGTTCAGTATAGTTTTCAGATTCTGATTCAAAACATTTTAATATCATACCATCTTTATGGAATTTCCGCAAACTCGTTTCTTTGTCCTGCCACCGATCGTTGAGCCAAGCCCTCAGGTCAGACTCCTTGCTGGGGAGCTGCTCAATGGGGTATCTGGAAATAAAATAATAATTGACAAAGAGGCTAGTTTGCTAACGGTATAAAAAAACTATGGGCAACGCTTTCACGACTCCTCAAGCCATAAATAAAATTGTGGCATGTCTTTGACGTGATTCTTATAACTAAGATCCTACCTAACTCTACCGAACCTAGAAACTTTGTTTGCTCTGACAGTGCATAATATATTATACTCTTATAATAATAATAGCCTTTATTTACAATCTTAAATAACTTTCAATTCAATTCAATTCAAATTTATTTATTGACATTAGTACAGTAATTATCGTGGTGTCGAATTTTTTTTACATCTATCAGTATGTACAAACAATATTTACTCATTACTACTCATTATGTCTCTCAGATGCCTATGCTAGGTTAAAAACCTGTGATATAGGCATCTGCGCTCTTATAATACCTATTTTAAGTGTGTACCAGCTAAAACAGTCACAATTATAGCGCAATATAGGTGTCGTACAGAATTAATATGACAGAATTTAACAAATTTGATAATTGACAACTGATAATTGAAAAAATTATAATAGGTAATATGCTAATTAAGTTATCAGATAAATACAATTAATTAATTAATTAGTAAATGCAAATTGTAAAATTACGTAAGAGTAAAAAAAAATTAAAAAAAAATATCGGATTGGCTAAATATTAATCATTAGTATGCATATGCTCATATTTTTGTGATGCTTAACTGAGGCTTAATGGATAGGGAAGGGAATTGAGACGGGATGGAGAGGATGAGGGAAAAAGATTAAACAACCCTAGATAGTTACAGTCAAAAAGTCTTCTGTTTCATTGTAGTCATACGACTTTAATAGAGCTGTCAGCGTCTTTTTTAAGACATAAGAATTTAAGTCCTTTAAGTTAGTCTTAGAAGATATTTTGTTGTACAGATAATTGCCGAGGAAACATGGAAACCTATGGCTGAATTGGGTTCTCAGTGACCGGATGCGAAAGACTTTGTCAACTCGACGATGTTTGGGTAGCGTACGGTCATGATATGGTAGTGGGCGGAGTTTATGTTGTCTCAATATAAGCCTCAAAATAAAAAGTTGACGCACTGTCAGGACGTCACATATATTGTATAGTGTTTTGGTAGGAAACCTGAAAGGTAACGATTTCATAACCTTTAAGAGTGCGTATAAAGCGAGGAAAATTTCTGATTTCACCCGCGCGTCTCGCATCACCCGCATTAGTGTGAAACACAACCACGGCAGCGCGGCAGTCGCGCGCAGCTCCAGTACACATAACTCGCGTAGTCGAACTCGTCATGCGGCAAGGAGTAATAAACACAGGATAAGCATAATGTTGGCGTTTTGGCGATTAGCTGGGTTCGGTCGCGGCGCGCAAAACCGTAAATTGTTTATTTCAATTTTCAAAATTGTGTTTGTTGTATATTTTTAAACTTAATTTTTAAGTTTTCTACAATATCAATATAAAATTAATAAATTATATAAATTAAATTGAAATTGCCTAAATTAATTTTCAAATTAAAATTTTACGCTTGAGACAGAGAGTCAGAGATCGTTAAACATTAAATCAAACTAAACTAAACTAATGCTATGCTATGCTATGCTACGCTACGCTACGCTATGCTATACTATACTAAACGAAACACGCGAAACGAAATACCCGAAAGCCCGTTGGTCCAGTTGGTAGTGAACCTACCTTCTGAGCTTCGGGCGTGGGTTCGATTCCCACCTAGGACAAAATTAATGTGATGAACATTTTGTGTTTGTTCTACGAGTATACCTGGTTGTTAATATCTATTTAAGTATGATTTATTTAATTTAATTTAATGTAATTTAATGCAATGCAATTCAATTCCATTCCATTCAATTCAATTTACTAAAAAATATCATCATCATCCTTCACAGAACCTTCCTCATTATTTGAAGTCGGCCTAATATACCTACTGTTTGACCTACCAGTACCTACCCGAGCCAACCCGGCCGGTCTAACAGTAGGTATTACTACTTACCTTTTTATCCGACTTCAAATAAGGAGGAAGGTTCTCAATGCGACTTGTATAATCTTAGTGTCTCTGTCTACTTGGTCCACAGTGTTGCACCGCAGTGTTGTAAAGCAGTGTTGCACCGCAGTGTTGCAACGCAGTGTTGCAACGCAGTGTTGCAACGCAGTGTTGCAACGCAGTGTGGCAACGCAGTGTTGCATCGCACTGTTGCGCCGCAGTGTTGCAACGCACTGTTGCACCGCAGTGTTGCAACGCAGTGATTGATAATTTTATTGCATACCTACCTTGCCAAAAGATTCGCTTTTTTACCAGCTAAGGAAACATTAACTTTTTTCTGAGATTCGCCACTGTCAAGAAACATTTTACTGTTTAAAGGCAAAGTTTATTTTTATTGTTTCATTCAAGAGCAATGTTTATAACCTCAAATAAGCCACAAATGACAGCACCAGCGAAGGTGGCGCCATCTGAGATAAGTTTTGCCGTGGTTTGCCTGTAGCTTCTCATTACCCAAAATGTATGAAAAATACTGCGTTAGTTCCCTAATACTCACCCTGTGAAATCATTTACCACTGAATAAAACTCAAAATATGTAGTGATGGTCAAAATATTTTCGGATTTGAATTAAATAAAGAAATTTCGTTAGTGAAGCTACTTCTCAAAATCTCTGAAATATTGGTGCCGTCGTTTGGCTTTAGACCTCAGCAGCCATAAATCGATGCCACAGACTTAAAATATTCAAGGATGGCTGAAATATTTTCTGATTTAACGTCTTCACTGAAATATTGAAGATGTCTTCTAGTATTAGAACTGAACAATCTATAATCACCGTTACTGATTTAAAATATGCAAGGATGGCAGAAATATTTTACGATACAAGTCAAGATTCTCTGAAATATAAATGCTCTCATCTAGTGTTGGACGCAAATCACGCAAAACCTCACCTAATCCTCAAAAAAAAACTCCCCTATGTTTCCAACCAATTAGTTCAAAATATTCAAAAATAGCTATTTATTTTTTGATATAACTTCACTTTGCTGAAATACTGGTGGTGCCACCTAGCGTTTGATCTGAGAAACTCGTATTTTATGCTACTGATTCAAAATATTTAAAGATGGTACCGCACTGTTGTACCACACTGTTGCACCGCACTGTTGCACCGCACTGTTGCACCGCAGTGTTGCAACGCAGTGTTGCACCGCATTGTTGCACCACAGTGGTGGACTGCAATTCAACCAGTATAAAAAAATACTGGTCGAATTGAAGGTACTCTAAGGTAAATGAGAACCTTCCTCCTTATTTGAAGTCGGATAAAAAGGTAAGTAGTATTTGACTTTGACTAAGGTAAGTAGTCCCGCTAGTGTATTGTGCATTTCCCCTTACCAGCACATACCCGAGCCAACCCAACTGGTCAAACAGTAGGTACTTATGTTTTTAACCGACTTCAAAGAAGGAGGAAGGTCCTCAATTCGACTAGTATTTTTTTATACCGGTTGAATTGAGAACCTTGCCCCTGTTTTGAAGTCGGTTAAAAACATAAGTACCTATTGTTTGACTTTCCACATTTAAATTTTTTTTTATTAGACGATGTTTTTTTGCTTCCATTATTACCAAGCTATTTTTTGTCTGTTAAAATTGAGAACCTTCCTCCTTTTGCAGAAAGCCGCTTCTCGTAAAAACGTGAGAAAATGTGGATGGAACTCTCAAGTCAAATTAACCATCACATTAATTTAAATGATTTTTAATTTTAATTTTATAAAATTATAATGAATCTAAATTATTTTATAATGTCATTTAATTTTTAGTTTTATCTTTCTGACTCTCTCTCTCTGCTTCTCTCCGTCTCTCTCTCTCTCTCTCTCTCTCTGTCTGTTTGTCTGTCACAAAGAAACACTCCGACTCTAATAGTTATATTACTGAGCATACATAATAATGGATTCGTTAGGGCCTAGTCGTATCCATTTTATTTGTATCTATGTTATTTTTTCGTAGTAGCTTTACCTAGTCTGTGCTCTAAGGTCATTGTCACCACTTGGTAGCCGCATCAAGTGGTCGCGTTCGAGCCATCGATTTTTTATATTATCCTTTGTTTGAAAATACAGTAGGTGTTGATATAATCGCACTCGGAAGATAAAACCAAGGCGAAAAGCAAGCGCGTGCGTCCTTCCCCGTTGAGGCACAGTGCGGTACTGAGGTTAAACGGAGCATGTTTCGCTATTTAGATGCAAAGCGCAACAGAATAAGACTGAATATCGGACTTGCCGTTTGACCGAATAGTTGCTTAGAACTAAAGGACGTAAGTCTCAAATCGAATATAATTTATTATGAGAGTACTAATTAATCTAGGTAAATTTTGTCTTAACACTGGAAAACAAACTATATTTTCCTTCGGTGAGTATTTATTTTAGATATGTAACTGAAGTACTTTCCAAGTAAAATCAAAAAAATTAGCAAAAAGGCACCATTTTCAAAACATTAAAGTATCGAGTAAATATCTTGCTATTATGTTTCTGTCTTAATGGCGGAAAGAAAATGAATTGAAAATTCACATATATCAATTATTACGGTGATCGGATATTTGGTTTAGTTAGAATATCATGGCAAATTAGCATAAAATTTCGGTTGCCCCCTCTTAAGACTCCACGCTGAGCAATTTCTAGAGGTTTAATATGGGTCTGCGCGCAGCCTCCCCAACTTTCAATGCAATACCCTAAAAGCGACTGACAAAGAGCAAAATAGACAGTTTTCAATACGTCGTCATTTGCAGTATACCGAATGTTTTTGAAAATAGCCATTAGCTTACGGATTCTGCTTGTCAGAGCTATGATGTGAGGCTGAAATGTTAGGGAACTGTCGAGCGTTACACCAAGGTATTTAATCGTCTCAACTCTTTCAAGCCTAGGACAGCTGCAACTGTAGGTTGAGCAAAGGCTTGTGGAAGAATTTGAATGAAATTGGTGATACCTTATATTAAACTGGGAGTCCGGTTGTGTTCTTTTTAACATCGAAAAGGAAACATATTTTGTTTTTAAAGCATTCAGACTTAGCAAATTGTCTTGCAGAAATTTAGAAACCTTATTATTATACCTTACTTATTAAACTTAAATAATTATCTCTTTATCAGTATTCAGTTCTTCGCCGGTATTCAGATTGTCTTGCGATCCCGCAAAGGCCTCCCCTAGAGCTTTCCACACCTTTCTATTATGGGTCATCCTCTTCCAAGTGACCCCCGTTATCTTCCGAATATCGTCCTAATCTAAGACGCTGTCTCCCTTTCTTTCTTTTGTTTTGTCTAGGACACCATTCAGTTACGTCTTTAGCCCATTTTTTTTGTGACTCCTCACCATATGACGTGCCCACCTCCATTTTAGTTTTCTAATGCAATATTTTACATCAGTAGTATTTTTCAGTCAGTAGTTTTAGTTTGATTTCGTAATATTTCTAGTTTTATTTTGTCTTTTAATTTAACGTTAAGCATGCTTCGCTCCATGCTGTGTTGACAGGTCTTTTCGTGCATATTTTGTTTCGTTAGGCTTTAAGGTTAGGCTTCATGTTTGACATCCATATGTCATGAAGGGTAAAATACATGCATTAAATATTTTTTGTTTAGATGTTATAATTGATTTGATTCACTCAAATCTATTTTACTCTTAGTAGATGTTAAATTATTATAACACCGGCTTGCACTCACGATGATGCGAGTTTTGATGAAGTGTTAGTAGAAGTTGATAACATAATATTATTTAATTATGGTGTATTAGTGGTGTACCACATTTCAATCCTGATATTCTACGAGCTGTTCTTTCGCAATTAACGTAAACATTATTTTAAAAAGAATATTAAAAAGTATTTAACCTTTTAAAATAAAAGTAAACATTGTGAGGTATTCGGCCTTTCAGTAGATCGAGTTCAGTTTGAACTGGCTTGTCATAGGCCAGCGTGACGTCATATACTGACGTCAACCGCGCGCCTCTCAGCTTGGAACAGAGCACGGACCACCCTGTAGTGCGAGGGTGTAGCACGTACTCGTAACACTGAAACAAACAACTCACATTTACAGGCACTACCAAAGCAGCCAAGTATATGGGCAGATAGGTTGCTGCTGCTGGCATACGCTATCTATTTTTTTGTCTGTCCTTATACATCAAACTTATTATTAACGTATAATAGTTGTTGCTGCTGCTGCTGATAAATCTACGCTGTCTGTCTGTCCTTATTCGTCAACCGTATTTTTTACGTATTTTTGGCGTTAACCTCTCATTTACGGGCACTACCAAGAACAGGCGGAGTTATTGCTGCTGTTGATAAGCCTACGCTGTTTGTTTGTCCGTCCCCGTACAACAAACATATTTTTTTTAATATTTTTGCATTGATCTAGTGTAAAAATGGTAATACGTATATTTACAGGCCTCAAACTTGACATGATTATCGTAAACACTCTAAAGTAAAACAACATTAATAAACACTGGCCAAGTGTGTATCGAACGCGCACTACAGTTCCGAACTAAATAAAATATAACACATTTTATTGGATGCGGAATCCTTAATGCTCGAGTTCAATTTGCATTTGACTGGTGTGCCATTAAAACTAGATGTATTTCTTTTAATTTAAATACGTAAGAAAATGATAGCACCATGTTTAAAGCGGTTAAATTTAGTTTGGAAAATGGTATAGAATCAACGTCAATTTACAATTACTTGTTTAGTTTAATTTAGTTATGAACATGCTTACGATAAATTCAGTAAGTGTACTTAAATACTAGAACATTATCTCTAGGATCATAGGAAATTTTACATTATGATAATGACAATATTGATATTTATTTACTGGGCAAGCGCTTTTATTAACTAAAAAAAATACAAGCTAATACTAATGGTATGACTGGTGACAATTATAAGGGAGTAAGTACGAACCGGCAAATTCCTAGCCGCAGCGAACTTGTCGCTCTTCCTTCGATTGTCGTCGCTCAAGTCAGTTCCTTCAGGGAACAGCACGACTCTGCAGCTATATCGCAACTTCTTGTAATAATCCACGTGCTGGGAAACGCTTAGCTCATCCTCCTGCCAATTCCTCTTCACGAAGAGAAAATTGTTTAATTGCATTATCCAACCTGCAAACAAATGTGTGCGCGAAAAAATTTCCCAAAATGTGAAAATGTGTTCCCAGTGTGACCCAAAATTTTCGTAAAATTAATTAGAAGATATTGAAATTAGAAGTTATTGTTGAAATAAACCCTAAAATACATATTAAAAGATCACAAATCGTGTTCAAGATTTTTTTAATTGAGCGAAGTATTACGAATCTTGTTTCGACTCCCAGGGAGCCTTAGATCAAGATCTGAATAACAATATAATATTTTTTTTTTGTAATTGAAATCAGAAAATCATTTTGGAACTCGTAGCAGTATAATCCTAATCGTACAATATCAATACACAGGCGGCGCCTTGTAGTTTACTATATAGCTATGTATCCTTCAGGAACGCCGTAATTTATTTCAGGACCTTTTCAGGATATTTTATTTATTTTAGCTTATGTGTATTTCCAGAATATATGCCACTCCAAATCCAAGCCCGTTCAACCGCATTCACTCAAATACAAAATTTTAACTTTCGCAAATGGCAAGGATGTGACTTGCCTGATTTTATGCCATAGGTGGCAAACGAGCTAACGGGCCGCCAGTGATCACTTACCAAGCGATCTCTGACGCCAATGGATAACTGTAACACCGGGGGCGTTGGCTTAACAGATACGTTGACGACCTTTAAACACTCTATAAACAGCCCTTTTGAAGAACTCTATGTTAAAGCTACTCGGAAATGCTGCAGGATCCCTTTCGGGGCATTTCCGCGGCTCCGCGAGCTTTCTGCGGCTCATTCCAAATATTGCAGGTGTGAGACAAGAAAGATCGATTAAAACGCTCAGTATGCGATTTCCACAGATCTATTAAATGACTATAACCGTACTATAACAGTACCAACATAGTTTTGAAAGTCAGTTCGAAATCCTGTCAATGCGCTCATCACATCACCCTAAGATAGTAGTGTTATAAACCTCACCTAAACAAGGTACAAATTTAATTTCGTCTTTCAAAACGATTTTGATCTTCGATTTTCCACCTAGATTGAGAAAAGTGTCTGGCTCTCGGTTGAGATCTACGTTATCTCTGCAGATGCAGTGGTTCCCCGCATTGGGGTCCTGACAGGCGTGGTACAGGGCTATCCACATGTAGTTCCAGTCCACTCTCGTGCGGTGGTTTACTATTAGAATCGTGTTCTCATCGCGATTCACGTAATCTCCGAAGTGGTGCACCTCTGTGCCGCAGCAGCACTGGAAAAGCGCCTGAAATAAAGATTATGTACATTATTCCACAGCTACAATTACAGCCTTCTATTTTTAACTCCCTGACGCAAACAGAGGAGTGTTATAAGTTTACCGTGTGTATATGTTGTGTCTATACGGCATCGTAGCTCCCAAACAACTGAGCCAATTTTGATTTTGTTTTGTTTGAAATGTGACTTGATCAAGAGTGTTCTTAGCTATGATTGAAGAAAATCTGTTCAACCGTTTGTAGATTATCAGGTTTTTTTTTTCAATTGATGCTTGGTTTTCACTTTATACAGGACTAGCTGCGCCCTCAGGAACCGTCAATTTTCCGGGATAAAAAATATCCTATATGACATTTCGGCCCTCCAACTATCTCTATGCAAATCACGATCTGCTTGTTCTGTAGCTGAATAAAAGAAAAACAAACGAACTCACTTTTGCATTGATAATATTAGTATTATTATTGACTAGCTGCGCCCTGCGGTTTCACTCGCGTAGTGATGAAAAATGGTGATGATGATGAAATATCATCATCAATGAATGAAGTAGCCTATGTCATTCTCCGGCCCTTGAACTATACCCATGCAAAAATTCAGGTCAATCCTTAGCTCTGTTGCTGCGTGAAAGAGGAACAAACAAACCAACAAACTAACAAACCAACAAACTTTTCGCATTTATAATATTAAGCATGATTAGATAGGTAACATTTTGTAAACTCACCACTGGATATAACTCCCATAATGCGAACAATGAATCCACTACTTTTCTGTAGAGTTCATGATTTACGAACATCAAGTATGAGACCGGACAGAAGAGAATGTAAAATCCTGGAATACATAATAATGTAACTACATTCCTCTTCCTAACTTGGGGGGAGGGAACTTTGTCCATAGAAAATCAAAGGTAGGGTGTTCAAGAGAATATATATAGCTCTCTTATTTTCAGAAACTCCTGAATATATTTAATGATTAGCTAGGTTCGAAATAAAAACAATTGAAATATGTATTGTATCGCTAAGGATATCGGAAACCAATTTTTCTATTATATAGATACAATAGAGCAAGTTCTCGAAGTGGTCGCACAATAAATTCATTATCTTTGGCTGAGTAATTTTTGAACCAGCTCTATTGATTAAGAATAATATTGTTCGAACGCCTTTTAAATTGACAATAGCAGTACTATTGTTCAAGCGCTTACCCTGCGCTTACTAATTTTAAAGTCGGTTTTTTTAATTGAAAATTATTTGAAGTCTGTGTAAAACATTTGTAAACTTGTCTTTGAACTCAACCCATTATTGAAATGATTTTAAACTGTTTATTTTTTCCAGTATAACATATCTATATACCTGAATGGTTTTGCACTCAAATTAGACAAACAAGGGAGATATGTCTTATATAGAGCAATTATCGTTTGCGCTCAACTGTTTCCATGTTTCACCTACTTTTTTCACTATACCTACCGCTAAACCGCAAAAACTGTACCTAAGTACGGCTCACTAACTAATTATTTCGCGCACGCTAAGTAACTTGCAGCGATACCAATGAATTCAAATTCAAATTCAAATTATTTATTTGTCAGAACATGGTAGGTACACATACATGTCGCAGATTCAAATGGATCAGAATCTGTTTGCGCGTTTTCGTCGTCCGCCATGTTTTTATTCGTCAGTGCGCACACCCGGCGCAGGCGCTGTCTCGAGATCAAGTGAGAGAGAGTCTCGAGCTCGAACGAACTAACGCACTACTGACCGATATGACGTTGGCAACGAGCTTCACACTCATTCTGTAATTCATTCTCAGCTTCATCCGTGCAGTGTTGCTATTCTAATAAATTAAATAACTGCCGATTCTAACACGGCCATTCTGCAAATCAACGCGCTCTCGCGTTGTTTATTAACATCACAGGATACCATTGAGGTACTGGCATAGGTAAAGCGTTTCAAACAGCTTTCAACCATAGAGCTCAAACTATTCCATATAACAAAGCGATCGCAAAGCGTAAAGGCTTTCATCAGCGACAAATTCCATCATAACCTTGCCACAAAGCGTAAAAGCTTTCATCAGCAACAAATTCCATCATAACCTTACCACAAAGCGTAAAAGCTTTCATCAGCAACAAATTCCATCATAACCTCACCGCAAAGCGTAAAAGCTTTCATCAGCTACAAACTCCATCATAACCTCACCGCAAAGCGTAAAAGCTTTCATCAGCTACAAACTCCATCATAACCTCACCGCAAAGCGTAAAAGCTTTCATCAGCTACAAACTCCATCATAACCTCACCGCAAAGCGTAAAAGCTTTCAGCATCATTAAAGTGTCAAGTCAGACTTCATCACAACAGCGTAGCAGCTTTCAGCAGTTCATCTGGACAAAGCGACAAGGCTTTCAATCCATTTTCAACAAAGCGTAAGAGCTTTCAGTGTGTAATAAAACATTTTATCAATCATCAATAATTGGAAGCCTTTTATTACATCGAGTTCAAAATCGACAAATAAACAAAAGCTGCAGTTTGCTGCACCAGAATTCAAAACGATACATCAAGTCTAGTAAACACAACACATTTTACAGCTAAATGTTTCATTACTTATTAACCAATAACATCTACAACGATAATAACAATTTGATAATTTTACTAAATTAAATTAGTTGTCTTCTTCTTCACATTCTACAGGATCTAAACATTCGGATAATTGTGGTAAGCTAGTTGGGTATTTACGTAGACGTTCATGACATACGTACTGGCCACGCCCTCCAGATATTGGTTCAACCATGTAACGCTCATTTGGACAAACTTTGATAACTTTACAAGGACCACTAAACTTTTCGCTTAATTTGTTAATCACTCGGGGATTCTTTTGAACTAGAACCAAATCGTTTACTACAAACGGATGAATCACGGCTTTATTAGCATCAAAGCGTATTTTATCCTTCTTTGCCTGCTCGTCCATTCTAACTTTTGCCTTCTGTCTTATTTCTATCAAATCTTGTTCTTCGTGAAAGTCAAGATGCGGCGTGAGACAATTTAACCTAGGTGGACTCTTGTTACATCCAGTTAACAACTGAAATGGACTCTTGCCAGTGCTTTTGGACACCGTGCAGTTTAATGCGAGTTGGACCTCGCCAATAACGGATTTCCAAGATTTGTTTTCATGATTTTCAGCAACTGTGAAACAATTGGTTAACACAGACATAATCCGTTCTACCTGTCCGTTAGCTCGGCTGATGCCACTGGCGATTTCATGGAATTCAATAGACCACTCTCTACATAGACTCTTGAACCCTTGCCCTGTGAAGGAGGTGCCCTGGTCGGAGATAATCCGCTTGGGTGTTCCGAATATGTGAACAAAATTTCTTAGAGCTTCACAAGCAGATCGCGAAGTTAAGTCCTTAACAGCAGTTAAATAACAAAACTTCGTGAAAGCATCTACGATAACGATCACGTATTCTTTGGAAGTTTTCCCACCAGTCAACTTGCCGCTCGTATCTATGTGAATAGTGTGGAACGGCTCCGCAATTTTGTCTATGGTATGTAAAGCAGATTGCTTTTTGCCAGAAGGATTCTTATTTATTTTACAAGGCAAACAATGGTCAACGTATGCCCTAACAGAAGAGGTCATATTAGGGAACCAAAAATGTTCTCTTATTTTAGACAAAGTTTTATCCCAGCCGAGGTGTTTTAATTCGTCATGAAATCTCTGAATTATTTGCCATCGAAAATTTTTGGGGATTATAATTCTACTTAGGGTTTTACCATCGATTTGGAAATTCCTGTAGAGTAAGTCGTCTTTGTAGGTATATGAGGACCTAAGGTTGGCATCGATTGTGTCATTTTCAATAGATTCGATAATGCGTTTAACATCAGAGTCTAACTTTTGTTCGACCTGTAACCATTCGTTATTTACAAGTAAAACGTTCACCTCTTTGCAACTGATTGGGTTACGACTAAGATAGTCGACGTGCGGGATCCTTTCGCCTTTTCGATACTCTATTTCAAAATCGAAAGTTTGCATAAATGCCCACCATCTGTGCACACGAGGTAAAAGTTCGCGCTTGTGACGTGATGCCTTTAAGGCGTTACAGTCTGTAATGACCTTGAATTCTCTACCAAGCAGATAGTGTCGAAAATGTTTTAGCGCTTTAAATACCGCTAGAGTCTCCAGCTCATAGCTGTGGTACCTGCTTTCGACATCAGTTGTTCTCTGGCTAAAATACCCGACCACTTTTAGCTGATTGTCGTCCTTTTGGAATAAGATTGCTCCATATCCAATCGAACTCGCGTCAGAATGGAGTTCAATCGGTTTGCTTGGGTCAAAGATCGTCAACACGGGTGCGGAAGTCAGATACCTTATCACAGTAGCATGAGCTTTTGTATGTTCAGCAGCCCAATCCCATCTGGCATCCTTCTTGGTGAGAGCGTAAAGAGGCGCCATGATAGATGAAAAGTTCGGCACAAACTTTCTAAAGTACCCAGCGAGACCGTTAAATTGCCGTAGTTCCTTTACACAAGTTGGTAAGGGAGCATTGGCCAAAGCCTTGATTTTTTGTGGATTTGGTTTGATGCTATTGTCACTAATTACATAGCCTAAATACTCGACAGAGGGCTTCAAAAAGGTGCACTTTTTCCAGTTAAAAGTGAAACCGGCTTCTGATAAAGCGGACAACACTTGCTCTAGATTTTGAAATGCCTCCTCCTTTGTTTTTGAAAACACAAGGACGTCATCCATGTAAACGAGTGCTATTTTATCCTTTAACCCTTTTAGCGCTTTATTAATGGCCCTCTGATAGACGGATGGCGCGTTACAAAGTCCAAAAGGCATTTTTAAATATTCCCATACACCATCCGGGGTAATAAAAGCAGTTTTTTCGACGTCACTCTGAGATTTCATCAAAATTTGGTGGAACCCCGACGCCATATCTAAACTTGAGAAATAAGATGCTTGTCCAAGGGCGTCAATTTGTTCCGATATCAGCGGTAGGGGGTAACTATCGCGTACAGTGTTGGAGTTAAGCTCCCTATAGTCTACACAAAGACGGTCAGACCCATCCTTCTTTTTAACGAGCAAAGCAGGGCTCGAAAAAGGCGAAGAACTCTCACGTACTATGCCCTTGCTCTCCAAGTCATTTATTATTTCACGCATTATTGTTCGTTCAGATGGAGCTAACCGATATGGATGTCGTTGTACAATTTTATCGGGGTTTTTAAGTTTGATTTGCATCTCACCTGTACTGACAGTCGACTTAGAATTTCCACTGGCAAAATTATTTTTATGTTTCTCTAACACAGATTTTAACCTATCGATATCACGCTGCTCAATCAGGTCAGTGTTGATGTTTTCCAACTCCACTTTTGTGCTTTGAGTAAGACACATATTGACACTGACGTCTCGTGCTATCTTAGCGCCGTCACTACTGAGTGTGAAGACCAAACCGGGGGTCTTAAATATCTCCCTACCTAGGATTACATCATGTGGCAACAAATGTGAGTCAACAACTACAAAAGTTATCTCAGTATGAAACCCGTCGAACTCAACATAAGTCGTAATTTTTTGAAATGAAAAGCATGGTACCGAGCCAATACCTGTCAGGCGGGTAAAACAAGTTTCTTTCTTATCAGGTAAACAATCGGCAATTTCCTTTCTGATTAGTGAGCATTCTGAACCACTGTCGATTAATGCCTGTAGATTATAGTCACCTACACGCATCTCAATTAACGAATCCTGGGAGGGGGAACAGACATTAACCGACTTTGTTTGGATCTTAGGGTCTTTGAAGTCTTTTGATTTTTCGTCTCGTTGCTTTTTGAAACAAGTAGGTTCAGAGTGCCCAGGTTTATGACAATAAGAACATTGTGCTGGCTTATCTCTAGGGTTTTCAATAGACGCCCGAGAGTGGGCGGTACCCTCACTTTTATTATTGTTTCGTAACAACAAGCAGTGCCGCTTCAAATGACCTATTTTGTTACAATAATGACAGCGCCGATCAGATTTATCATTTAATTTATGTCGTTTTGAATGAGAAGGTTCAAGTTCATTCGTAGTCTTATCCGAATGCCGCTTAAGGCTTTTGATGTTAGGGTACGTATTCAAATGTCTATCAAGTGCCACAAAATTTGAAGGGGTATTTTTAAGTAACTCTGAACGTACCTGAATATCCGTAATGCCGGAGATCACTACCTCGATTTTGTTTGACTCGCCCCAGCTGGTCTCCAGTCGATCTATCAGCGCCAACTTGTTGGTTGAATACTCGATATACGATACTGCTTGGTCGCTCCTGTACTCCACCATGTCTCGGAACAGGTCGTGAAACCTCTTCGTTGCAGCAAACTGTCGAGTGAGTCGCTGCTTCAGTTCTTCCCAAGTCTCGCACAAAGGATACGAACGCGCTGCCCACTTTTTCGCACGTCCTTGTAAATGAGTGAAAACGGCATTTCTAGTCGCATAATCCGTCCACGCGTTGTTTTTCCTATGGTGTTCGATTTCCTCACACCACTGAGCTGCAGTAAATTGGCAGTCGTCTGGGTCAAACGGCGGTAAATAAATCTCACTTGCCCTTAGCTTTCTCGGTTCAACGGCGCTCGTAGAGGGTTTTTGGTTGATGTTCTGGAAGCCCGCCATCATATTTTGAATGAAGGACGCCCAATTTTCCGGTGTAGGTGTACCAAGCTGATCGTTTTTTAGCGTTGATGACCCATCCGCCATATTTTCTTGAGCTTGATATCCTGGCGTAAAATATCCTTGACTTTGAGTAGCTGGCGTCGCGGTAGGCTCGCAGGATGATTGTGGAAGCGATCCCACCGCTGCTGTCGCAGATTCAAATGGATCAGAATCTGTTTGCGCGTTTTCGTCGTCCGCCATGTTTTTATTCGTCAGTGCGCACACCCGGCGCAGGCGCTGTCTCGAGATCAAGTGAGAGAGAGTCTCGAGCTCGAACGAACTAACGCACTACTGACCGATATGACGTTGGCAACGAGCTTCACACTCATTCTGTAATTCATTCTCAGCTTCATCCGTGCAGTGTTGCTATTCTAATAAATTAAATAACTGCCGATTCTAACATACATATAAAGTAGCATACATGGTCGTAAGAATGGAGACGTATCTCATGTCCTTGCCTGTTACAGCGTACAAATGTTAGTTTTTTATTAATATTTTTATTAGTTTTTGTTAAAGTTAAAAAGGAAAAAAATAAACAAAATTATGTCTATGTTAGAATATTGTTAGAATCATATTTTGGTTTAGTTGTATTTTATACCTTAATTAGATGTTTATTACTACCTATCTAAGCTATTATTATTATTATTTTATTTGTTTATGTCTACATTACATATCAAAACATTTTTATCATTAAGGAATTCTGAAATTTCATAGTAGCTTTTTTGTGCTAATAAAGTTTTTAGTTTATTTTTAAACATTCCAACATTTAATTCTCTGATGATTTTAGGAATTTTAGTATATATTAAAGGAGCCATACAGAATACACTTTTTTGCATGAGTGCAGTTTTGGCCGTACGTGGGCAGAGCTTCATCTCGGCCTGTGTGCGAGTTCGAATACCAGCATCAGTCCAACTACCAAAGAGATGTGGATTTAATTTTACAAAAGTAGCTATTTCTAATATGTATAGAGATGGTAATGTCAGAATATTGTGTTTTAAAAAGAACGGTTTACAGCTATCAGTCTTATGAAGATGAAACATTGCCCTGACGCACCTCTTTTGGGCTTTGAAAGCAATCCTTTTGTCAGTAGAGTTCCCCCAGAAAATAATGCCGTATCGTAGAATAGATACTGCCATGCCATAATATGCAGTAATTAGAGCTTCTTGATTAATAACTAATGACAATTTAAATAGTGCGTATGCCGTCGAGCCCATTCTTTTCGTTAATGTATCTATGTGTGCTTTCCAATTAAGTTTACTATCGATGGTCAATCCAAGAAATTTAGTTGAGTCCACTTCCTGTATGACTCTACCATTATATTGCAAAACTATTTTATCACGTACTGTACGCTGCCGAAAGTGGATGATATTCGTTTTGTCTAAATTTATTTTTAAGTTATTGTCATCTAGCCATTGAATGATTGATTTTAAACTATTATTTATTTCCGATTCGTAAGTGATTTTATTTTTACAATTAATAGTAACTGTGCTGTCGTCTGCGAAGAGAGTCGTAGGATGGTCTAGTGCTTTAGGCAAGTCATTGATATATCCTATAAATAGAAGAGGGCCCACTACACTGCCTTGCGGGACTCCGAAGTTAGGAGTACGTGCTTTAGACCGATGAATTATTTCTTGTTTTTTATGATGGTTTATTTCTGTAATCTCAGTATAATGTTTTCTATTACTTAAGTATGATTTTATAAGGTCTAGAGTATTTCCTCTAATGCCATATGTTTCTAGTTTTTGTAAAAGTATATCGTGGTGAACATAATCAAAAGCTTGGGTCATATCGCAAAATATTGCGCAAACTGGAATAGTTGCATCTATGTTGGTCATAACATTATCTAAAAAATCATATATTGCCATATTTATTGTTTTATTTTCCCTAAATCCTTTTTGTTCGTTACAAAGTATACTTTTCTTTTCCATGTAATTGTAGAGCTGCGTGTAAATGTATTTTTCAAGAATCTTTGAAAATATAGGGATAAGTGAGATTGGTCTATAGTTATCTATGCATTCCCTATTTTTCTTTTTGAATATAGGTTTAATAATGGAGACCTTAAAGTGCGTCAGGATATGTACCTGCACTAATACATAGATTCATAATGTAGCTTAAGTGTCCACATATGTATACAGCAACTTGTTTAATAATATTTGTAGAGATTCCATCGTACCCTACACTATTTGTATTTTTTAACGCAATGATTATCTTAAATATGTCTAATGCAGTGCTCGGAAGAAAAAACATTGAATTGGACCTACTTGTAATTAATGAGTTTGTTTTCTGTCTATTATTTTTAATGGGTTCAATTTTATCAATGAAATGGTTGTTGAATGCATTGCAGATTTTATTTGGGTCAGTGATTATATTGTTATTAACTTTTATTCGCAATACAGACTCATTTTGTATCTTTTGTTTTGAACTATTTATTATATTCCACGTGCATTTAGACTTATTCGTTGCCATTTTTATAGCGTAGTCGTTTTGAGCTCTTTGGGTGAGCTTAGTGATTTTTTTAAACAGCTTTGAATAATTTACTAGTTTATTCTTATTGCTACAATTTCGGTGTCGTCTATATTGCCATAAGAGTTTTCGTTTATTTTTACTACATAGTTTGATGCCACGTGATATCCATTTTGGCTTTTTAACTGATTTAACAATTTTTTGTGTGAAAGGAAAACACAAATCATAAAATAATTTAAACGTGTCAATAAAGTAATTATACGCATCATTAGGGTCGTCAATACTATATATGTCTGAGAAGGAGAGATTTTTAATGTGCGATATAAACTTCGATATATTTTCTTGACTATAGTCACGCCGTTTTATGTACCAGCTATCAATGATGCATTTTTTGTCTACAGGACACATCAGTAGTTGAGCTGTGTGGTCGGATAGCGCGAATTCAACCACGTCAGCCTTGCAATTATTTTTAAAATCATGAGCGATATTGTCTATGCATGTTTGACTACTTAATCGGGTTGGTTGTTTAAATGTTAATTTGAGATTAAAACTTGCTAGCAGTTGCTCTAACTTTCGGGAATTTATATCTGGTTTTAAAATATTAATGTTATAATCGCCAGCAACAACCATATGTTTGTATTGCTTTTTATACAGGATCTGAAGAAGATTATCTAGCTCTGTAAAGAATACTTTTAAATGCTTTGATTTTTGTTTAGGTACTCGATAGATACATACAACCAAAATCTTATAGGGAATTAATTCTACGGCACAGCACTCAAACACTCCCGAAATTGATAGAGCCTTAATTTCCGGAAGCTCCCTTTACTGAAATCCACTTCTAATTAAGATACAAGCTCCGCCTCTTGAAATATCTGATCTACAAAAACTGGACGCTAGTTGGTAGTTAGCTAACACTAGATTGCTTTCAGAGCCCAACCTAATGTTGTGCTCCGTTACACAAATAACTAACTGAACTAACTAATAGTCCACATGCAAAACAACTCGGTCGTCTGCAGGGTCAATTCGACAGCGAAAGCATCAAGCTTAAATCAGGCTTGATGCGATCACACCCGCCACGACACCTTGCCATATCTCCTTTATTTGTCAGATATAACTTTTCACGGGTTTTCACGTAGTTATCAACAACAACAAGCTATCATTACAAGTAGGTTGGTACTTATCTAATCTAAACCCCTTGATCCCACAACATTGAATAAGCAATGATCGGATTATCTTCGTAATACTCGATCATCGATTGCACTCTCAGTGGGTAGATATTATAAAAAGAAAAAATTGATATTGAGGAGCGACATCGGATTGACAAAACTTAATCCCAACAAATAATTCACGTTCTAATTGGAACGATGGCTCTTGCTATCAACTATTTCATGCTAAAGAAATACAGAACACTGTTTTAAAATATCACGGTTGTTCCATCTACTTATCACAGTAAATATCTCGTTAATAATCATATAAGTTTTAGAAGTATAGAACAATAAATAAATAACTTTTATAGTTAAGAAACTGGAAAATCGCTTAGCTGTTAAATAGTTACACCATGTCTAACCTTCCGGCTCTATCGTCAGACCCTCTTCACCAATAGTAAGTAGTGTACTATCATAGATAAATACATAGATAAACTATTGACTCATTAAAACAAATCAAATGTACTTGAGAGGCTTACTAATAGCTATTACTAAATTATCTTTGCTAATAGTCACTAAAGAGTTCCACTATCCACCTCCGGCTCCATCATCAAACCAATTCGATGGTACTAAACATCCGGATTACCTACATATAATTTTTGTATTATTATCCAATCGGGGTGTGATCAAATCACGAGTGAATCGGTTTCTTCTAGGCAAGCGTGCTCCTTCGTAGACCACATTGTCCCTTAACATCAGGCGAGTTGGCGGTAAAACGCAACCTATTATACAAAAAAATATACTTGCAAAGTTACAAATCGATACTACAATTAGAAGTAGGTTAAATTCGACTTAAGAGATTTGTTTACAAAGCTCAATAGTTACAAATGAAGCTGATACCTATACGTTATAAAAACGGGATATAGGGTTGTGGACGATATAACCGTGACAGCTAACAATGTTCTATTATTAATATAAAAGCGTGTTATAAAACGCGATACAATCGCAAAAAGACATGCTTACCGCATAATATGGTGTAATTCCAGGCGATGGCAAGGAAGAGACCCACCACCATGGTGTCGTGCCGCTACTGCAGACCCGCGCTTCATCGCCAGGGAAGCCTTACATCGCCCTTGCAGATTAGAGCCCTTACAACGCACGCTGAGCTCTATTATAAGACACCTGCTTTTAGCTTTTATTTAATTTTAACCTCGTTTTATATATGACTAACTGCACCCCGCGGCTTCACCCGCGTGGTCATTTGTTGAGGAACCGTACATTTTTTCGGGATAAAAAGAATCCTACGTCACTTTCCGGACCTACATCTATATATTTGCAAAAAATAGATCGACGTCGTCACAGCGTGAAAGAGGTACAAATAAACATATTTTCGCAGTTATATAATACTAGCTGAGCCCGCGGTTTCACCCGCATGGTGATGATGATGATAAAAAGTAGTCTATGTGTTTCATCTAAATCGATTTAGTAGTTTCGGCGTTGAGTCCAGCCAAACATACACACTAACACCCAAATTTTCGCATGTATAATATTAGTAAGATTAGCGACCAGCCCGGGTGTAAGTTTTATTATTTGTATAAACCCTTAGTGAAAAATTATAAATATAGTTAGCGGATATACGGACAGACAAACGCGGAAAGCGACTTTATTTTATACTATGTAGAGATAAAGAAGAGAAGTGTAGTAGGCAACTGGCACACCTATAAAAGTAATTTATTTTATTAGTGATCTAATTATTTCTTTTAACAAGTAGGTAAATACATAAACATGTACAGTTTCATTTCATCAAGGTAAGGTATGCAAATAATTATTATTTGTGCCTAAAAATATATTAAACTAGCGGTCCGCCCCAGCTTCGCACGGGTATAGATTATAGCCTATGTCACCCGGGGATAGTGTAGCTTCCCAACAGTGTAAGAATTTTTCAAATCGGTTCAGTAGTTTCGAAGCCTATTCAATTCAAACAAACAAACAATCAAATCTTTCCTCTTTATAATATTAGTATAGATTAATATTAACTGAGAAGATGGGACATCTTATCTAGGTTTACAAACATCGAGACTTATTTGAAAACTTTTTGAATGTTTACCTATTTTGTCACTAGTTGCCAGAAAGTGAATAATTGTAGGAATATCAATACGGAATCAAGTAAACCTAAGTAGGGACTTAAAGAATCATGAAAAAAAAAACTCTATTCTGTATAATCTTGTCCTTAGTCAATCGAATGTGTAAAGTAGGATCACGATGATATACTTATCCTTATGGTCCTACCGGTAGGAGCATAAGGTCATATAGTCTTCGTGCTCCTACTAGTAGGAGTACCCAGAAGGAGCAAGCGGAAACGCTCATTTACTTAATTGAATTTTATCTTAGAATAACTACACAAAGAAACCAAGTACATTCGCAAAATTTAAGCCATTCAAATTGTGTCACATATGGCTCCAAAAAATATATAAAAAAATTACTATGACAATTTGCGCGTTGAAATCGTACCACAAAAAATCAGAAAAGCAGCATAAGAGTTATGGTGTGACATTCCACAGGTAATCCATTAATTTTCTTGCTTAAATCGTTTAAAATACCAATCGAAACGTAAGCTACAAAGCGAATTTGTAGCTTACGTTTTGAGAAGGCGTTGTTTGAAAACTTACCTTCTCTGAGTAGTTATTCTAAGAATTTTATTTAAGAATATCTATGTATGTATATCATTCTCTGGCAGCCATATCACAAGCTTTGCTTAGTTTGGGGTCAGATGACCGTGTGTGCAAAAATGCCCCAAATATTTATTTATTTCTTGAAGAGTACAAAAACACAATTTGGTGTATTGTACTTTTTATTATTTAATTATTTCTCTATTGTTTTAAGCCATTTCTGGTCTTTGAGAACTTTTCGTGCCAAACTCCTCACCTTCTTCTAAAGTCGTCATCAGCTCACAATCTTTTGTTTCTGGCAATAAGAGGCAAAGCAGTGCTGCTATTAGCGGCATTATACCAAAAGCTGTCGGTGCACACCATTTGCCATGAGGTCTCAAGGCAGCAACGAATGGGGCAACCATGGCTCCGAGTCGGGCCATCATCGAGGATATTCCGATCGCCGCGTTGCGCACCACCGTCGGAAACAGCTCGGAGGCGTACAAATAGATCACAATAAACACCATGTAGTTGCAAAGACATCCGACGCAGCCGATAATAGTCGACCACATGCCTTCAGGAATGAAGATTATGATAAAGAAACATGTACTAGACAGCATATTCGAAATGACAACCAAGGCTTTCCTCTTCAGAAACCTTACCATCGGGATGGATAAGAGACATCCGCATAAGCAGACACTGCCGCATGCCATGACGTTGATGAAAACGTTCCCGGTCAAATGACTGATGTAGTGTGCCACGCCGTAGAAACAGTAGCTGCATGAGAGCCAAATAAACGACATCACCAGAATATTGCGCCTTATATTGGGTGTTCTAAATAAATCCAAAACGGTTCCCTTATTATTTCTCATGCGGATATTATTGATTTGATCCAGTTCCATCTTTTGACGTATTTCATTGGTAGGTAAGCCATTTCTGGAAAACCAACGTAGGTATCAGATCTTCGCAGCTAAACCTGCGCGCTCTTATCGTTTATCTACACATTCTACACTATGATACTCCATTGCATACGAAATCTTCGTAGATAAAACTGCTCGCATCGCAGGGGCTATATCATCTATCTACACTACAAACTATAATACTTGATTGCATATTGCATGGAAGAGTTAACTAATCAATGAATCAAAGATGGCGCGGATTTTTAATTTAGAAAATTTTCAACCACGTCGAAATTATGACATCGCTACTGCTTTCATACTATTACATACATACATTTTTGCCACGCGTTCCATGAGGTCTATAGCTTGAACCGTTTTACTTTTAGCTAGGAGCCATCTAGGCGTTTCTGGCAGTATACAAATGTAGAATAACAGGATCACGTTGCATAAGGACATGACCAGTTGTAAAAACATGTAATCTCTAATAAGATATCCCAAAAGCGCCAGGAACATATGCCCCAGAGTAAACGGTAAATGGTACAGCACAGAAACCACATCTCTGTATACGTTTCCCACATATTCCATAATTATAACGAAGCCAATGATCATCACACCGCCGACAGAAATACCAACAATTGTTCTCACAATAGTGAAACTCCAATAATCAGGTAAAAATGATGCCATTATACCCGAAAAGACTTCTAGAATGACGGCAAAAATTAAAGTAGGTTTTCTACCGTACCTGTAATCAAAAGGAAGGAAAAGGAAAGTAGAATAAATTTAAATGATAAGTACTTATGAAATAAATTATATTCAGGTATAGTACCTATACCTGGTGAACATAGGCCTATGTTCAGCAATGGACATCTTCTGGCTGATGATGATGATGATGATACCTATATCTACCTATCACAAGGATGCTTGCGTGGGATGTAGTTATTACTTTCGAGTAAATTGCTTTCGAGCATATTGCAGTAAGCGCAGCGTAGGACGTCCACCCACAAGATGGACAGACGACCTAAAAGATACCGCAGGGAAACGCTGGATGCTGGCCGCTTCCAACCGGCCCTTTTGGAGATCGATTGGGGAGGCCTATGTCCAGCAGTGGACGACCTATGGCTGAAATGATGATGATGAAATTGCTATCATCACGTTGTACTTACTTGTCTGAGGCAATACCAAACAATAGACTGCCGCTTAGGACTCCTAACTGAAACATCATTTGGTGCAAATCACTTAGCCACGCGTTTGTGCATATGAGGTTCCATTCAGTAACTATAGTCCTCGTAAATACTGACTTATCATATTCAGGGTTCTCACAACATGTACTATTATTCGGGCATCGATACCGTGCAGGCGGGGCTAAAAATATAATTGCCATTTGTTGAAATGCAACCCCGAACTTGCTCAAATATACTATGCAACACAACCATAAATGGTACTTTCCAAAATTGCCAATAAGTTCATTTATCAGCGGCATTTTGAATTACACGAAAAAATAGTTGAAATATCATTTGATCACTAGCGGCAAAGAGTCTTTGTTAAAAGATGAATGAATATAAATTGTAAATGTATAGAAACATGCTCCATTGCGTTGCCTTTATGAATGCTAGCACAATCAGGTAGGTTACGGCTATGGACAATTTAATAAATTGTAAGTAGGTACTTACAACAATATACTAAATTCATGCAGGCAAGTAAAATTTCCAGAGTACAAACCTCAGATCAGACAAAAAAGAGAGATACGAGTAAGCCTTAGTACAATTATCGTTAGTGTTTCACCCACTTGTTTCACTATACCACTTAACGCAAAAACTGTAAGTATACGCTACCCTTACTAATTTTTCACGCACACTAAGAAAGCGACACCAATAAACTAACTAATAGTTAATTATGATGCAAAAAATGGTTGTCTGACTATAAAGGCATCATTCTGTTTTAGGTCTGGTGCCTGTGCTGATGCATGTGTTCGCAGCCACGCCACCTTACCAACCTCCTTGTTTGTCTGATCTGAGGTTTAAACACACTGAATTAACCTATTACCTTCTGTATTGTTTTTTTTTTAATTTACTATTAGTCTTGCGTTTGACCGCCAACACGCTAAGAAATAACATGTAATCTCTAATCAGATTACATACATACATACATAGATTCTTTCGCTAGATGTTAAGCGATGATGCGGTCTACGGTGGAGCACGCTTGCCTAGAAGAAACCGATTCACTCGTGATTTGAAGACACCCAGACTGTAACTATCGGGGAACACCCATTCAGACAGCGCATTCCATAGACTAGCAGATCGCATATTAAAAGTGTAATCAAAGCGCTTCGTACGGGTTTTATACTTAAAACTCCTACCTATTTGGTACCTGTTGTACCTTATGAATAAGTATCGTAATTATGAGATGGCTAGATGCTAGACGAGGACCTTCATGACATAGAACTGCAAACAACCCAGTGTTCCTTGTCCTCGCCAAAGTATACCTAACTATCCAAGGTATTTCATAGTTCATACATAGACCTCATCTATTTTCCTTTCAAATAATTTCCTGATTTCATCACTGAGCGATGATTTAAAAAAATCGAGTGAGCATTATATTTAGACTAAAATTGCAAATAATATAAAGTATCTAATGTTCTTTTTGACATTTTCTCGAGTGTCAATGACCGTTTTCTATGGAAAAGCTGTTCTTTTTTTATGCGATATCGGAGTTAAAGAACATAATGATGAGTACAATGGTCTCATTTCGGCTTAGTACACTATATGCGTAACCCTGTATAATATGGACGGCAGGGAGGTAAAATTTATATTTGCGGTTACTTTCATACAATGTACCTACCTAACATGCAAGCTTCGATCAACAACAAATTAGGAAATTTATTTTACATATAAATTTTAGTGTTAATAATTTTTTATTTTAAAAATAATTTATTATTTATATTAAAATACTAATTAAATTTGGTGTACTAGGTACACAATTTTCGAAGCATGCAACCTGTTTTGCTAAACTGTCACAAAAAATTAAAAAGCAAATATTTTTAGGTCTCCATTATCCCTCTGGTATGTGTTCTGTGCCATTATCTTTATGACTTGTACTTCTTGTAGTACTATTATTTGTTTTGTGATCATAAATACAAATATATAAAATTACGACAAATACGAGTAAATTTTACTCCCGTCTTAGCAGTTTTATTATTACAAAATAAAGTAATCTTGTTACGTATTTATCTTGAGTACTATAACACACTTGAGATAACTTTTATATCTAAACACGAGTACCTAGGTCCATGATCCAAGAAAACAAGGCCTAGCGCTCTGTGAGTTGTCCCACAATGATGTCACTGTCCAGTCGCCACTTTATTGTAACAAACATAGATACAGTTTTTTTTAAATAATCTATTAAATAAAATACAAAAAACATTTCAATTGTCATTTGGTTTGTCCGCTCAAGCAAGTTAAGCGCGAATTGAATTTAATAAACACATTTTATCAAAACCACATTGATTCCCACAGGTAATACACGGATATTGGAGAGTTATAATTTCACGCTACTGTTAACACAGAAAATCATAGAGAGTCCGCCATTTTTCGTGTATCGTCATCTCTGTCGAACTTGTTGTAAATTACTTATTCTGCTCTTGCTTATGCACGTGTACGTGTATCCATGACATTGATGACATCATTGCGGGACGCCCACGTGACATTTTTTCTCGGAGCGCTATACCTGGCGGAGTATATTATTATACCATGCCTAGGTCTAAGTAACACATATTTATCTATGGTAACACTTACAAACCCAAATTGTTATCGTATTTATTAATATTGTTTCAGGGTTACCGATCCCAACCAGCCTCCAAAGGAGTTATTCCCAAACGGGCCCAATTTTTCCCCTACAATTTCCAAGGTTTAAATCAAAACTAGCTGCGCCCCGCGGGTTCACCCACGTTATATACTCCCTTGGAGGAACCTCCTTGGTAGCAACCCCCTTTGACTTAGACGACGTTTATTATTTTTTGTTTATGGTGTACCTAATATGTCAACATATTAAGACTGCAATTCTTGCCGTTCCATATAAAATGTACGGAGAAACCAACGATCTATATGTATTCGTTGGGAAAAACGAATTTTCTTATAATTATTTATATTTATAGAGAATTTTTTGTTCTGCTATGCGGAGCGGAGAGGAATCCAACAAATCAAAGATCATGAAAATCGGTACAACCATTCTTGAGTTATAAATTTTAATGGTGTAACATACACGACTTTGCATTATAATAATACTAGCTGCGGCCCGCGGTTTCACCCGCGTAGTGATGAAAAATGGTGATGATGCTGATGAAAAGTCTATGTCCGTCTCCTGGTTCTAAGCTACCTCCCCACCAATTTTCAGCCAAATCGGTTCAGCCGTTCTTGAGTTATAAATAGTGTAACTAACACGACTTTCTTTCATATACGAGTAGGTATATACTCGTAGACTCGTAGATAAGTATAGATAGAAATAGATATTCAAATTAATTCCCGACGAGGTCCAAGGATTAGCAGAGCAGAGTTAGCAAATAGGTATAATTATACTGCTGACAAAAACTACATATATTAATTTACCCGACTGCCCCCGAAGGAGGATTAAGTTTTTGAGTGTGCATATTTCTCAAAAAAAAACTTTTGAAGTTATATAACCAAATAGGTAACCAAATAAGGTTGGTTGGTTAAAACAATTTTTACCTAAATATTTATAGTGAAAAAAACATTGTTTCTTCTAATTTAATTAATAACATAACATGCAAGTTTACAGCATAATAACAAAAAATAAGTATTAAAGTAAAAAATTTTGGTATAAAGAAAAAGATGTATAACAATGGCTACATAAGAGGTTAATTATTTAGACCACAGACATATCTAGGTCTGTGATTTAGACATAAAGAAAAGCTTGTTATTTTGTTTTGTTTTTGTTTTTTTTCTATTATTTTTTTGTTTTCCGTGTCTTCATGGAGTTCGTGGGAGTGACCGTGGGACTGGTGGCGACGTGGTGAGCTCCGCCTGCTGGAATATTCCTGACACACAGGAAGATTCGAGTGAGGAAGAGTTCCAGTGTGCGCCGGCGCAGTATATTTCTCTACGCACCCCCACCCCCGCACCCGATCAGCTGCCGTTGACATCACGTGCGCGCCGCGCGGCGGTCCGTAGTGCCAAGCGAGCCGCAGCCGCGCGCGCGCATTCACCTTGAAAAAGACTGCCTAATGCGGTTGAAACTATAGTCGGAGTGACCGGCTTAATCTTACGTGAGTAATTCCCGTGTAATATAAATAAAATGTGTGAAAACCATGTCAGTTTCTATAATAAAATCTAAAACCGATAGTCCCCGGTGTATATATTACTCTATGCGATAGCCTGTTAAGTTGATCTGATGAGGGAGCTGGAAGGTTGGTAACGAAAATCTTGTATAAGATACTTACCTAGAATTCAATTCTTTCTAAATTAGTTTTTATAGAAAGTAAGTTTGAAAAGTAAAAAAAAAATATTATTTAGTTGATCATAAGATTTTTCCCAAACTGTTCACCTTCCTCTATGGTAGTCATGAGGTCACAGCCCTTAGTCTCGGGCAAGAGGAAGGTGACGCAGTCAGCTATGAGCGACAGGATGGCGAACGCGACCGGCGGCATCCAGCGAGCCACGCCTTGCATGTCTATCACGAAAGGCGCTATCATAGAGCCTATCCGAGCCGTCATGGAAGAAAAACCGAGCGCCGCGTTCCGCACCACCGTCGGGAACAATTTTGCACAGTACATATACACGACCAAGAATACTATTGCGCTGCTCACCATACCGACGGTCGCCAGCGCCACCGAGTCAACTCCTTCCGGTATAACAGCCATGACGAGCAAACACGCCGCGCTTATAAAGTCAAATACTATTATAATAGTTCGTCTGTCGACCACTTTTATCAGTGGTAACGCCAGTAAGGTACCCGATAGGTTAACGCTGCTGCCCGACGTACTGTGAAACTCCGTAAAAGCAGTCACTGCACGCCAGCCAGTTAATGGACATAACAATTATGTTTTGCCTCAGGTTGGGAGTGCGGAACAGATCAAGTATATTTCCCTTTGCTTTGGTTTTGTCAATAGCTGCCTGATATGCGGCGATGTCACCTTTGATATTGTCGTTACGCCGTTTATTGCTAAAAATAATTAATTCGTGTTAATATTTTACTTAGATAACAATTAGGAGTATGCAAACAAGCCTGACCTGACAAGGCTTGGCTCACAGGGTAACTATAGCTTAGTTAATAGAGAAGCAGCGGGGGCGTAAACCCGGATCGTGACTTTTTATACAGGCTCACATTCGGTCAACTACCGACATTTTGAATGGTTTTTTTTAATCATCAATTTTATCGTGAATTCCTTACCGTTAACTGATTATTGGTCGTGTAGGTACTTCCATTATATGAAGTAATTTTATTTCACTCTCGATATATTATTACACAGGTTCCTGCAATTATTATTGATCGACGAGTACGAGACGTATGAAACTCGGTGCAGGTCGCAACTGCAGCAGACAGCACAGCAGTGGACCGCGCGGTCTGTAGTGGCGAACGGCTAATGCATTGTATTATGCTGCTAAAATTATGCAGTCTCTCTCTAATATCATAAAGATATTATTCTATCTGCGTTTAGATAAAAATACGTTTGACAACAATTTTTTTTAAAGCAGGTGATTCCAGACTTGCATGTGTCTTGGTCAGTAGTGGGGTTCCGTAGTCCGTACATATGCTCTCAGAGTGAATGATCAGCGTAATAATAACACTAAGTATTTTTAATTAAGCATTTGGTAAGAAATCTACCTCTAATACCCTGTCTCTAATACTTTTTAGGGTTCCGTACCCAAAGGGTAAAAACGGGACCCTATTACTAAGCCTACGATGTCTGCTTGTCTGTCTATCCGTCCGTCTGTCCGTCCGTCTATTCGGCTCTATCTTTCGAACCGAATTTTCACAGAATATGTTACGATTTTTTTTCTATGTACTTATGTTGGAAAGCTCCGAATGCTCTTGTCAGGTTTAGCTCAGCCTACATGAGACATATTCATCTAAATTATGAACCTATTGACCTACCTCAGCGTAAATTTTATCGCTAGGTAGGTACACATGACCAACTTGTCCGTCGGCGACTGATGTCAACGTAGGAGGAATTCCAGCCCGTGGGTTTCTTTTTACCATGTTGCTATTGGTACGGATTTCGGAACTATAAATAAAAGTACAAGATAGCATAATTAACGATACAAAGCATAAACATGTTTACAAAGTCCACAAGTACGTCATCTCGACTCGCGCCGTTTCGAAGGCATGGATTAAAAAGATCATTTGTATGCTTGAATAGCTTGATAAACTCACATAGAGTTAATCCAACATCAAAGAAAATGCTATTTTGGAACGTTCTTGATAGTTATAAAAAAAATACTTATAATTATTATTATTGCAATTTAAACACAAATATTTTTTACAAAAGGTATTGTATATTTTTAATCCTGTTTTCCAGGATTTAAAATATACACCAAGTAAAGCTGTTTGAAAACCTTTAATGAACACCAGGTGATGTACGGAATAAGACATTACATGTTTTGTGTTGCTAAGTTATATACTAAGAGATAATATATAATTATAATTATTTGCCCTACCTACATATTATATGATTCCTACTATAATATCACATGGGCTTACTAGGTACCTAACTGCCTAGCTATTATTTACCGCTTATTTTTTGTTTTTAGGGTTCCGTACCTCAAAAGGAAAAAACGGAACCCTTATAGGATCACTTCGTTGTCCGTCTGTCTGTCTGTCCGTCTGTCAAGACCCTTTTTCTCAAGAACGCGTAAAGGTAGCAAGTTGAAATTTATACTAAATACTTGGGTCTACGGTTTCTTTCGGCTGTAAAAAAATAAAAGTTGTAAGTCAACGCAATCAAAAGATATGAACGTTTATGTCGCATATTTTGCGATTTCACAGGGGAACCAAAACCTATAGGGTACTTCCCGTTGACCTAGAATCATGAAATTTGGCAAAAAGCAAGGTCTCATAGCACATATATAGGAATAAATCCGAAAGTTATAAATATGAAGGTATATCATTTAAAAATGATTATTTTCCTATTACAAACTTACATTTTGTAGTTGGAATGTATGGAAGAACCTTATTGTCAACTACAAACTTAAGTTTGTCTTTCAATATTTTAACTTCAGTTAGTTTTTTTTTTGGTCTCGCGCTCTTAGGGTTCCTTTATGTCGTATATTTTGCGATTTCACAGGGGAATCAAAACCTATAGGGTACTTCCCGTTGACCTAGAATCATGAAATTTGGCAAGAGGCAAGGTCTCATAGTACATATATAGGAATAAATCCGAAAGTTATAAATTTGAAGGTATTTAAAAATAATTATTTTGCTATTACAAACTTACATTTTGTAGTTGGGATGTATGGAAGAACCTTAATGTCAACTACAAACTTCAAAGTTGTCTTCCCAGAGACTGTGGGATCGGCCGATCTGCGAACTAGCATGGAAATCGCTACTAGATACGTGTCCTAGTATTGCAGATCGCGCTCGTATTCTTGCTGTCTCTGTTTGGGAATCGGGACTTTGGTTGCAAGCCATGCCCTCTTTTAACACAGGTAGCCTTTTAGATCCAACCGCATTTCGTCTAGCTGTCAGCTTACGCTTGGGTGCAAGGTGCTGTGAGGCCCATCGCTGTCAGTGTGGTACTGCTGTTGACCAGCTCGTCACCATGGTCTCTCTTGCTCGAGAAGCGCTGGTCGTATTGGCCGACACGCTAGCCTGAACGACATCATACGCAGGGCACTTTCCACCGCCAATTTCGCAGCTGTGCTCAAACCGAGTGGTCTTGCGCGTGACGATGGAAAGAGGCCTGACGGTATGACACTTGTGCCCTGGAGGTTGGGGCGGCCCCTTGTATGGGACGCAACTTGTGTCGATACTTTGGCGCCGTCACATCTTCCTGAGGCACAGGGTAGGGCTGGCGCGGCTGCTAATTCGGCAGAGCAGCACAAGCGTCGCAAATATGCTAACCTCGGCAGTGGTTACATATTTGAGGCGTTTGGGGTCGAGACATTGGGCCCTTGGGGACCGGGAGCTCACCTCATTTTCAAAAATCTTTCAGAGCGCCTGGTTAATGCGACGCGTGACCAAAATGCTGGCGTGTTTCTGGCTCAACGCATTAGCATTGCCATTCAACGTGGTAATGCCGCCAGCATGTTGGGTACGCTGCCAACTGGTAGTGGGCTTGAGCATTTGTATTGTCTTTAGACCTTCAACGGTCTATGGACAGTCTAACTGTATTTGTAGTGTTAGTTTTAGCTTGTATTTTGTTTAGTTATTAAAGGCACTTGCCCAGTAAAAAAAAACTACAAACTTAAGTTTGTCTTTCAATATTTTAACTTAGTTAGTTTTTTTTTTGGTCTCGCGCTCTGAGGGTTCCGTCTAACGGAACCCTCAGAGCACGAGTCCTACTCGTACTTGTCCGTTTTTTTTTCCAACATTTTAACCTTGCTCTATGGTAGTCATGAGTTCACAACCTTTAGTCTCGGGCAAGATGAAGGTGACGCAGCCAGCTATGAGCTGCAGGATGGCGAACGCAACTGGCGGCATCCAGCGAGCCACGCCTTGCATGTCTATCACGAATGGCGCCACCAATCCAACGCGGGCCAACATGGAAGTAAAGCCAAGCGCTGCGTTTCGCACTACCGTCGGGAACAATTCTGTATAGTACAGGTACACGACCAAGAAGACTATGAAGCTGCTCACCACGCGACAGTGGCCAGTACCACAGAGCCAACTCCATCTGGTATCACAGCCATGACGAGCAAACACGCCGCGCTTATAAAGTGAAATACTATTACAATGCAATCTGCCAATAACTTTCATCAGTGGTAAAGCTAGTAAGGTGCCAATGAGGGTGACGCTAGCGCTTAACGTAACATTAATGAACACGTTACCACTGAGCTGACCAACGTATTGTGATACTCCGTAGAAACAATAACTGCACGCCAGCCAGTTTATGGACATAACTATTGTTTTTCCGCAGGTTGGGAGTACGGAACAAATCCAGTATATTTCCTTTCTTCAGTTGGTTTTGTTCAATAGCTGCTTGACATGCGACGATGTCAGCTTTGATATAGTCTGTCCGTCGTTTATTGCTAAAAATTATTAGTTCATGTTAATAGACCTTAATATATACTTAGATAACGATTATGAGTATGCAAACAATAATCTCTCAAACGAAGGTTTACTATTTCCAGTTCTTTAAAAGTTAATTTATATTAAGTTAAATAATCCCAATCAATAAATAACACATTTCTGGTGATTAAAATGTTATAAGATGGTATCAGTAAACAAGATAAAATTTGTAAATCTACACAAATTAAGATTAGTTAGTAACTCTAACTTTTTATAAAAGTCCTTACATTTTAGCTACGCGTCCTAAAATATGGATGGCTTTATCGGTTTTCTTAACTGCGACTAGCCATCGCGGAGTTTCTAGGACTACCACAAAGTAAAATAACATCACCACAGCCGATATGGAAATTGCCAGTTGGAAGTCTGAAAAATCTCTGAAGAAGTACAAGTAGACTGAGATCAACATGTGGCCCATGTTGGATGGAATTTGGTAGGTAGGTAGGAGTACAGTACTGCCATGGTTTCTCTGTGATGTGTGCCTACGAACTCCATGAGTATTACGTAACTTATGATCACGGTGCCTCCAACAGATATTCTTACGAGGAAGCGAAAGAAGGAAAAGGTCCAGTATTCGGAAACGTGCGCTGCTGCTACTCCTGCTGATATTTGAATGATAGCTACTAGCAAAGGAGTTTTTCTAAATAACACAATAGAAAATTGAGCTGGTGCGATTAGAGAGATTAAATCAATGTGTACGACCAATATTGCTACCATGACGGCTAATGCTTGGTATGTACCGAATAAGAAACGTAAAGATGGTCTCACCTGTCTGCTGACATTCCAAAAATTACGCTTCCCAGTAATACACCAAATTGAAACAGCATTTGTGTAACACTAATTAACCATTTCTTGTCACATCATCATCATCATCTCAGCCGTAGGACGTCCACTGCTGGACATAGGCCTCCCCCATCGATCTCCAAAAGGGCCGGTTGGAAGCAGCCTGCATCCAGCGTTTCCCTGCGGTCTCTTCTAGGTCGTCTATCCATCTTGTGGCATATTAGATCCCATTCCATGGTTATTGTTCTGGAGAATATTGAAGTACCTATCGTATATAGGATCCAGACAGGGACAAGTTTCTGTTCCGTTCACACCACATATGTAAGACACCTTTGGTGCCAAAAATATATTGGCCATTTGATGAAATGCTACGATGGTCTTTGAAAAAGATAAAGGGTCGGCAACGTATTTGTGATGCCTCTGGTGTTACAAGTATCCATAGGCGACGGTGACTGCTTACCATCAGGCAGCCCAACTGCTTGTTTGTCACCTATAGCATTAAAAAAAAAAAAAAAAAAAATGTTAGCATGAGATACAACCCAAGTTAATATCGACCAAAACCACCCATGGTCCTTTGGGTTAAATCTCCTTAAAACATTTTTAATAGTTTTACTCCTGAAAAGAATAATTGCAATATTGAGAGACTTGCTAAATACGATCGAATTGAGAAAATTTAGCATTTTAGCTACTGATGTGGTATGGGTAGTAATTAAAGTAAAAAATTAGTCTTACCCTGCGAGATTATTTTTTGTGTGATATCTTAATGTGGGTCAAGAGTATGTATATCAAAATTAATCTGCTTCACAAAATGATAATGGACGTAGATGCAGACCCAGTCTTCATAGCAGATATCTCGACATTCCCTTTTTTTCTTTTTTTTTTCTTTACACAAAACAATAAAGTTTCTAGTATATTGTTGCACTAAAAAACCACAGTTGGTTTGACATAGTGCTCCCATTCACCGCGCACTTTATAAAGCAAAGGCCTTGCGTTCATGGGTGCATGCCAATGACAATGAAGAAAAATTATCTTTGGTGCATGCTGTGCTTTCACAAATAGTCGTAAAAAATTTCGGTCCAACCTACCCATCGGCCTCTCCATATAACTAGGTATAACGTTTCAGATGTTACATGTACTACTTAACTACATTTTACTGCATTTCAAAATTACAATATTTTTACCTCCTTGTATATCTCTATTTTCGTTATTTTATTATTCTGATTACGTATTTCACGTACAAAGTGTTATTTTCATATTCAATTAATTTATGTATGCCTTTCAACCTGCCTAATAAGCATCAGTCTTTCTCAAACTGGGCATTTTGTTATAATCCAGAATGTTTAGTCTGGTCGCTTTGCTAAGCTATTGTGTCAACTGATAGGTACGTCTCACATCATCCATAAAATATTATATGCATATACGCAGTCGGTACTTGGATGGGTGACCGCCTGAGCGTGGTGTTGTCTTTGCACTACTTTTTTGTTTTTTGTGGTGGTACGGAACCCTCAGTGCGCGAGCCCGACTCACACTTGGCTGGTTTATAGGTGTTTGTCATCTAAATCGCAAAAAAAAAACTTTACGATAGCTGTACTAGTTTTTAAGCGACTTAAAAAAAAGAAAGAAGGTACTCAATTTGATTCACGTTGTTTTTTTTTATGTTATCCATGCAAGTATATATTATCTATCCAAATGCTTTTGAGTAAAAATTTATTGATACCTCTAGAATTTTCAAGAAAATACAATAGAAATAGGTCGATTGTAATATCTCCTTCTCTTGAAGATCGAAGATAAACAATTAGAACAAGACAAAACAAGACAACAAAATATAAAAGTAGGTAAGTAGGTATTATGTTGTGATGACACGTCTCTAAAACTTCTAAGTCTACTACCTTCTATCGAGTATTTTGGGATAAATTCTACGGAACCATGTCCTATGCGCGACACGACACGCTATACCTAAACATAAAACAGCAAAGATATTTAAAAATATTTATTTACACCAGATAGTGTATAGGATATGACATTATTTGTAATTGCTAGATAGCTAGGTATACTAAGAAATAGCTATAGAAATAGTTATGTACCTAACAAAGAAAATATCTATAGTATTTACATTATATTATTCCTACAATAATATCACATTGGCTATCTAATTTTTATTCACAGTATTGTTTTTTTTCCCAAACTGTTCACCTTCCTCTATGGTAGTCATGAGTTCACAGCCCTTAGTCTCGGGCAAGAGGAAGGTGACGCAGCCAGCTATGAGCGGCAAGATTGCGAACGCGACCGGCGGCATCCAACGCGCCACGCCTTGCATGTCTATCACGAAAGGCGCTATCATAGAGCCTATCCGAGCCGTCATGGAAGAAAAACCGAGCGCCGCGTTCCGCACCACCGTCGGGAACAATTCTGTGCAGTACAAGTACACCACCACAAACACGATGAAACTGCACACGGTGCCGATACTCGCCAGCACCACTGAACCCACCCCCTCCGGTATAATAGCCAGAATGAGCAAACACGCTGCGCATATAAAGTGGAACACGATAAGGATAGTTCGCCTGCCGACTATTTTCATCAGTGGTATCGACAGCAAGGTGCCCATGAGGGTGACGCTAGCGCTGGACGCTACGTTGATGAACACGTTTCCACTGAGTTGCCCGACATACTGTGAAACTCCGTAGAAACAGTAGCTGCACGCCAGCCAGTTTATGGACATAGCGATTATATTTTTTCGCAGGTTGGGAGTGCGGAACAAATCCAGGATGTTTCCTTTCTTCAGTTGATTTTGTTCAATAGCTGCCTGGTACGCGTCAATGTCAGCTTTAATATTGTCGGTCGGTCGTTTGTTCCTGCAAAAAAAAAAATTAACAATTTTATACTGTGCCTATAATTCAGTCTAACATAGATAACGCCAGAGCATAAAATCAAAGAGTTTTACTAAGATAACGTAATTTTTTTCAGATCATTCTAGTGAATTCTTATAAGCCTGTATGTATATCTAGGCAATATTATTATTTTATAAGAAGCCTGATGTAAATAAGATACAGCGATAACTGACAGTATGAATATTTTGATACGTATAGCATATAAGATAAATAGGTAAGTACTTACACTTTCGCTACGCGTTCTAAAATATTAATGGCCTCATCGGTTCTCTTAACAGCGATAAGCCATCTAGGCGTCTCTGGAACCACCACGAAGTAAGATAACAACAGCACAGCGGGTATCGAAATTGCCAGTTGGAATTCTGAGAAATCTCGGAGGAAGTACCCAAAGACTGCTAGTAACATGTGGCCCATGTTGAATGGGACTTGGTACAGTGCTGAGATGGTATCCCTATACTGCGTGCCAACAAACTCCATAACGATGACGAAACTTGTGACCATGGTGCCTCCAACGGACATTCCCACGAGGAAGCGCAAGAATGTAAAGGTCCAGTATTCGGGAATATAAGCGGCCGCCACTCCTGCTGATAGTTGAATGACGACGGCCACTAACAATGGATTTTTCCTACCGTACCTAAAACAATAATACGTACAATTTAGTATGAGAAACAGGAAATACAACACACAGTTTATGATACCTTAGTTGTTATTATTATGCCATGTAAGAGTAATAAACCCTATATGTCACCTGTCTGCGGCCATTCCAAAGATCACGCTACCCAGTAATACGCCTAATTGAAAGATCGTTTGCGTAAAGCTAGTCAACCATCTCTTGTCGCATATCAAGTCCCACTCCATGATGATTGTTCTGGAGAATATTGAAGTGTCATATACAGGGTCGGCACAAGGACACGTTTCTGTTCCGTTCACTCCACACATGTAAGAAACTTTTGGTGCCAAAAATAAAATGGCCATCTGATGAAATGCTACGAGGAACTTTACAGAGAATACTATGAGACACAATCCCAGCTGATATCGGCCGAAACCTCCGATCATCCTTTGTATCAAATCACCCTGGGCCATTTTAGGTGGCTTCTCTCCTGAAAATAAGAAAAGAATAATTATTTTGGTTCATAGTAAATTTACTTATGTATCTAGTTTTTTTTTCTGGAGTTTATATTATTTCTTTAGTTTAAAGGCTAAATAATGGAGAGTTTGGCATTTATCGGGCGCACTAGCATGCACAGGTCAAGGATTCATTCGATCAGAGATATTTATATCGAAGACTATTTATTTGTTTATTTGTAATGTATTTTTTTACATAGTAAATATTTTGAAAACGATGAAATTTTTTATATGACTTTCACAGGTCCTATCGAGCTAAGATTTAACATGGAGCTGTATATCTGATGACAAGGGTTTTTTAATGATATTTCGAAGCTGGTCAGATGATGACCATCGAAGGTGGAGCCAGAATTTCGTGAATAGTCAACCGTTATATATATTTTTTTTTTTTACATCGGACTAGGCTAACGTTTCACCGCGATCTCGCCTGATGGAAAGCGATGATGCGGTCGAAGATGGAGCACGTTTGCCCAGTAATAACCTATTAACCCTAGACTTGAACACTCCAAGATTGTAATGCTGCGGAAACACAGACAGGGGCAAGGCGTTCCATTGTTTGTATTGATATCGCAAGGAAAGAGGCCTATAAAATACTTGTTTTTAATGATAATTAAATAGTACCTGACTGATTAGTAAAATGACCTTTACAAATTCTATAACTTGTACGTGGAGATGGCTATTAAAATTAACACAAGATAGTGGAGTAAATTAAGTAGCTTTAACAATAATTATTTCCAGTTTGCATTAGTGACGCCATTCAGTAAAACAAACAACGGTGGTCAACTAGATTTCCCTAATGTAGTACTAACTAGTTTACTCGTATTCTATTGTAAAAAACCATAGGCAAACCGAAGAGGTCATTCGTTTTCCATCCGCCATTGATGTAAGTAAATAGGGGGAAGATGCGGGACGCACTCCTTGACGTGGACCGCACAATATAGGCTTCAGGGCACAATCGACTTCAGTCACAATCGAACTGTTGTTTTGATAGCACGTGGATTACTTGTCAAAATTGTGTTTAAATAAAGCAGCAAAAATGACTTCCTACGTTTTTCACAAGGCGCACCAACAGTTCGAAGACAAAAAACTAGTTTCACGGCATTACTTTTCACTCGTAAGTAGTTAAAATCTATTATCTTATTATTCTTTAAAATTATGTTGATTTATTCTTTTTTTTAAACGTCATTTGTTAAAAAAAGTACAGTTAGCAAAAAAAATCTAAGTTGACAGTCATGTCATCATCATCACCCCCTGCTGAAAATCTTCCTAAATACCTACTACGATATCTGTTTATGGACCTGGCTTGCTTGCTTTACTTTGATGTCACATAGGTACAACAACAACAATTAGTAACAATTAGTATTTCTCCTTCATAGACATAAGCCCGTGTGTATTTCTATTTTATAAACAAGCATGTAAGCCTATGTTTATGCAAATAAAATATTTTTCATTTTTCATTTTCAGTTCAGGTATTTGTCTACTGCGAAGATGGAAAGATTTAAATTTCCTAATGTGCCAAAAATCGCACTATTGTTTAAATACAAAGATACCTAGTTACATTGATGTTTTTAAGAATTAATTGATGTATTAACAAGTTCATTATTTTATTATAATATCCAACTATTTGCAATGAATTTTTACCACTTTTCAACTTGTCGCACCCGTTACAAATGCCCTGTCACACTTCAACTTATTATTTTAGCTGAAATATCAAGACATCACACAAAGATTGCAATACTCAGGATAGTTGGCTTTATTAGAGTTAAAACGTCACACCCGTCACCGCGGACTGACCCTTCAACTTTGGGGTTAGATTTTAATTTAAGGAAAAAAATATTAATTTCTAATTTATATAGTGATTTTTTTACCTTACCTTCATCATAAGTAGGAAGTAAATCCTACTAATATTATGAACTAGCTTCTGACCACGACTTTTCTATCGTGGGTAAAAAGTAGATATCACCTCTATTCACAACGAATCCGATTTGCAAACTACACTTTCCGTTCTTGTCATCATGAATGTAGGTGACAGAGACGGAAAGTGTAGTTTCAGCTGTTCAAAAATATCAGCTGTTCCATACCTACTAGTAATAGTGGGAAGCAACTATTACTAAAGCGATTTCTAGTACGTAAGTTTTGTATATGTTTCACATGAATAGATTTCGTAAATATTCTAAATAAAAATACCTGCCTAAAATTTTACAAGTGATTTTTATTTTCCTGAACTTTGTTTGCTAACGCTACTTCTATGGTCTAGTGCAGTGTCATAGTGGAGTTGACGTTTACACTGTAGACGTCAACGTCGCCGCTGACTCAAGCCGAATCAGAGCCATATTTATTGGGTACGTTGGGTACAATGTTAAGATGTCACGCGTCTCCCCCCTTTTGAAACTGTCATTGCCATCCGCTCTTATTTTCTACTTGCGAATATTTAATTTCAGGCTTCACCCAAAGCGAAAAATGTACTAAAAAAGTCACGAAAACCATAAAAATTACTTATGACCAGTGACCACATTCACTCTTAACGCGGCCGGCAACCGAAATTTTATGCTAATTTGCCATGATATTCTAACTAAACCAAATATCCGATCACCGTAATAATTGATATATGTGAATTTTCAATTCATTTTCTTTCCGCCATTAAGACAGAAACATAATAGCAAGATATTTACTCGATACTTTAATGTTTTGAAAATGGTGCCTTTTTGCTAATTTTTTTGATTTTACTTGGAAAGTACTTCAGTTACATATCTAAAATAAATACTCACCGAAGGAAAATATAGTTTGTTTTCCAGTGTTAAGACAAAATTTACCTAGATTAATTAGTACTCTCATAATAAATTATATTCGATTTGAGACTTACGTCCTTTAGTTCTAAGCAACTATTCGGTCAAACGGCAAGTCCGATATTCAGTCTTATTCTGTTGCGCTTTGCATCTAAATAGCGAAACATGCTCCGTTTAACCTCAGTACCGCACTGTGCCTCAACGGGGAAGGACGCACGCGCTTGCTTTTCGCCTTGGTTTTATCTTCCGAGTGCGATTATATCAACACCTACTGTATTTTCAAACAAAGGATAATATAAAAAATCGATGGCTCGAACGCGACCACTTGATGCGGCTACCAAGTGGTGACAATGACCTTAGAGCACAGACTAGGTAAAGCTACTACGAAAAAATAACATAGATACAAATAAAATGGATACGACTAGGCCCTAACGAATCCATTATTATGTATGCTCAGTAATATAACTATTAGAGTCGGAGTGTTTCTTTGTGACAGACAAACAGACAGAGAGAGAGAGAGAGAGAGAGAGAGGGAGAGAAGCAGAGAGAGAGAGTCAGAAAGATAAAACTAAAAATTAAATGACATTATAAAATAATTTAGATTCATTATAATTTTATAAAATTAAAATTAAAAATCATTTAAATTAATGTGATGGTTAATTTGACTTGAGAGTTCCATCCACATTTTCTCACGTTTTTACGAGAAGCGGCTTTCTGCAAAAGGAGAGGAAGGTTCTCAATTTTAACAGACAAAAAATAGCTTGGTAATAGTGGAAGCAAAAAAACATCTTCTAATAAAAAAATATTTAAATGTGGAAAGTCAAACAATAGGTACTTATGTTTTTAACCGACTTCAAAACAGGGGCAAGGTTCTCAATTCAACCGGTATAAAAAAATACTAGTCGAATTGAGGACCTTCCTCCTTCTTTGAAGTCGGTTAAAAACATAAGTACCTACTGTTTGACCAGTTGGGTTGGCTCGGGTATGTGCTGGTAAGGGGAAATGCACAATACACTAGCGGGACTACTTACCTTAGTCAAAGTCAAATACTACTTACCTTTTTATCCGACTTCAAATAAGGAGGAAGGTTCTCATTTACCTTAGAGTACCTTCAATTCGACCAGTATTTTTTTATACTGGTTGAATTGCATAGGTGAGTTTTTTTTTGAGGATTAGGTGAGGTTTTGCGTGATTTGCGTCCAACACTAGATGAGAGCATTTATATTTCAGAGAATCTTGACTTGTATCGTAAAATATTTCTGCCATCCTTGCATATTTTAAATCAGTAACGGTGATTATAGATTGTTCAGTTCTAATACTAGAAGACATCTTCAATATTTCAGTGAAGACGTTAAATCAGAAAATATTTCAGCCATCCTTGAATATTTTAAGTCTGTGGCATCGATTAATGGCTGCTGAGGTCTAAAGCCAAACGACGGCACCAATATTTCAGAGATTTTGAGAAGTAGCTTCACTAACGAAATTTCTTTATTTAATTCAAATCCGAAAATATTTTGACCATCACTACATATTTTGAGTTTTATTCAGTGGTAAATGATTTCACAGGGTGAGTATTAGGGAACTAACGCAGTATTTTTCATACATTTTGGGTAATGAGAAGCCACAGGCAAACCACGGCAAAACTTATCTCAGATGGCGCCACCTTCGCTGGTGCTGTCATTTGTGGCTTATTTGAGGTTATAAACATTGCTCTTGAATGAAACAATAAAAATAAACTTTGCCTTTAAACAGTAAAATGTTTCTTATATTTCAGAGAATCATGACTTGTATCGTAAAATATTTCTGCCATCCTTGCATATTTTAAATCAGTAACGGTGATTATAGATTGTTCAGTTCTAATACTAGAAGACATCTTCAATATTTCAGTGAAGACGTTAAATCAGAAAATATTTCAGCCATCCTTGAATATTTTAAGTCTGTGGCATCGATTTATGGCTGCTGAGGTCTAAAGCCAAACGACGGCACCAATATTTCAGAGATTTTGAGAAGTAGCTTCACTAACGAAATTTCTTTATTTAATTCAAATCCGAAAATATTTTGACCATCACTACATATTTTGAGTTTTATTCAGTGGTAAATGATTTCACAGGGTGAGTATTAGGGAACTAACGCAGTATTTTTCATACATTTTGGGTAATGAGAAGCTACAGGCAAACCACGGCAAAACTTATCTCAGATGGCGCCACCTTCGCTGGTGCTGTCATTTGTGGCTTATTTGAGGTTATAAACATTGCTCTTGAATGAAACAATAAAAATAAACTTTGCCTTTAAACAGTAAAATGTTTCTTATATTTCAGAGAATCATGACTTGTATCGTAAAATATTTCTGCCATCCTTGCATATTTTAAATCAGTAACGGTGATTATAGATTGTTCAGTTCTAATACTAGAAGACATCTTCAATATTTCAGTGAAGACGTTAAATCAGAAAATATTTCAGCCATCCTTGAATATTTTAAGTCTGTGGCATCGATTTATGGCTGCTGAGGTCTAAAGCCAAACGACGGCACCAATATTTCAGAGATTTTGAGAAGTAGCTTCACTAACGAAATTTCTTTATTTAATTCAAATCCGAAAATATTTTGACCATCACTACATATTTTGAGTTTTATTCAGTGGTAAATGATTTCACAGGGTGAGTATTAGGGAACTAACGCAGTATTTTTCATACATTTTGGGTAATGAGAAGCTACAGGCAAACCACGGCAAAACTTATCTCAGATGGCGCCACCTTCGCTGGTGCTGTCATTTGTGGCTTATTTGAGGTTATAAACATTGCTCTTGAATGAAACAATAAAAATAAACTTTGCCTTTAAACAGTAAAATGTTTCTTATATTTCAGAGAATCATGACTTGTATCGTAAAATATTTCTGCCATCCTTGCATATTTTAAATCAGTAACGGTGATTATAGATTGTTCAGTTCTAATACTAGAAGACATCTTCAATATTTCAGTGAAGACGTTAAATCAGAAAATATTTCAGCCATCCTTGAATATTTTAAGTCTGTGGCATCGATTTATGGCTGCTGAGGTCTAAAGCCAAACGACGGCACCAATATTTCAGAGATTTTGAGAAGTAGCTTCACTAACGAAATTTCTTTATTTAATTCAAATCCGAAAATATTTTGACCATCACTACATATTTTGAGTTTTATTCAGTGGTAAATGATTTCACAGGGTGAGTATTAGGGAACTAACGCAGTATTTTTCATACATTTTGGGTAATGAGAAGCTACAGGCAAACCACGGCAAAACTTATCTCAGATGGCGCCACCTTCGCTGGTGCTGTCATTTGTGGCTTATTTGAGGTTATAAACATTGCTCTTGAATGAAACAATAAAAATAAACTTTGCCTTTAAACAGTAAAATGTTTCTTGACAGTGGCGAATCTCAGAAAAAAGTTAATGTTTCCTTAGCTGGTAAAAAAGCGAATCTTTTGGCAAGGTAGGTATGCAATAAAATTATCAATCACTGCGTTGCAACACTGCGGCGCAACAGTGCGATGCAACACTGCGTTGCCACACTGCGTTGCAACACTGCGTTGCAACACTGCGGTGCAACACTGCTTTACAACACTGCGGTGCAACACTGTGGACCAAGTAGACAGAGACACTAAGATTATACAAGTCGCATTGAGAACCTTCCTCCTTATTTGAAGTCGGATAAAAAGGTAAGTAGTAATACCTACTGTTAGACCGGCCGGGTTGGCTCGGGTAGGTACTGGTAGGTCAAACAGTAGGTATATTAGGCCGACTTCAAATAATGAGGAAGGTTCTGTGAAGGATGATGATGATATTTTTTAGTAAATTGAATTGAATGGAATGGAATTGAATTGCATTGCATTAAATTACATTAAATTAAATTAAGTTAAATTAAATTAATCATACTTAAATAGATATTAACAACCAGGTATACTCGTAGAACAAACACAAAATGTTCATCACATTAATTTTGTCCTAGGTGGGAATCGAACCCACGCCCGAAGCTCAGAAGGTAGGTTCACTACCAACTGGACCAACGGGCTTTCGGGTATTTCGTTTCGCGTGTTTCGTTTAGTATAGTATAGCATAGCGTAGCGTAGCATAGCATAGCATAGCATTAGTTTAGTTTAGTTTGATTTAATGTTTAACGATCTCTGACTCTCTGTCTCAAGCGTAAAATTTTGAATTGAAAATTAATTTAGGCAATTTCAATTTAATTTATATAATTTATTAATTTTATATTGATATTGTAGAAAACTTAAAAATTAAGTTTAAAAATATACAACAAACACAATTTTGAAAATTGAAATAAACAATTTACGGTTTTGCGCGCCGCGACCGAACCCAGCTAATCGCCAAAACGCCAACATTATGCTTATCCTGTGTTTATTACTCCTTGCCGCATGACGAGTTCGACTACGCGAGTTATGTGTACTGGAGCTGCGCGCGACTGCCGCGCTGCCGTGGTTGTGTTTCACACTAATGCGGGTGATGCGAGACGCGCGGGTGAAATCAGAAATTTTCCTCGCTTTATACGCACTCTTAAATTTGCGTGAAGCTTGCAATGTCAAGTTTGCTAACGCGTGACGTTCCTAACGCCACAAAATAAATTATTTTGTGGTAACGCGCTCGTTTTGAACCACAGAAGAGAAATTTTTTTCTACTTCTCTTTTCTGTGTTTTGAACAGTCAAAATAACGTGGAACAAGCTAGCGTGGTGACCGTGTCGTTAGTAACCATGGTTACTGTGACACAACACGCTTGCTGTGTGTTATAGTCGTGTTTTGTGTTTTTACGGAATCAGGGCCCTGGACACAAAATGATAAAAGTTATTATGTTAAAATCCCTATTTAGTTCTGCCACTGCTATCTAATGTTGTAGCAAAATAATAAAACATGATAATAAATAAAAAAAAAACACAGCAATTAGTACTTTCAAAAAAATAATTAAATTAAGTGGCATGCAGAAAATGTTTTAGATTACATTTTTGCTTTTGTTTTCCTGCTTTATTGTGATATAGCATAAGTAATTTTGATTTTACTCGTATGTAGGTTAAACACGAAATCCAAAAACTAGATTTTGAGATCGGTTCATCTAGTGGGGAAACTTACCACACTGCGTCTTCCGGTTTGTGGTCTCCAATCAAGACAACCGTGTTAGGCTCAAATTCTAACCAAAGTAACCATTACATTAGAGACCTGCATTACCTGCGCGTAGACTTAGGTAGGAGCAATTACGATATAACCACTGGTTATATTATCTTTGGGTAGGAAAGGCATCTGTACAAACCTATTTAACATAATATTTTTACACGGATTTTGAAGACGGGTGGGACAAACTATATTTTTTAAAATTAAAGTTTGATAATAAAATATAGTTACCGCCCGACTTCAAAGTCCGTGTAAAAATATTATTTTGTCCTCATCAAAACTTTCGCTGATGGGAACCATAAACCAAAACATCATCTGTGTATATATTTCTGGTTTTTGCTGATTTTTTCAATAAGTGCTGAATCAGTTTCAATGAACCACCACCTCTGAAGTATGACCTACCAAATCAAAAAAGAATCGTCATAATTGGCGGAGTAATCGCGTAACAAACATTAAAAAAAAACATACTTACAGTCGAATTGATAACCTCCTCCTTTTTCAAGTCGGTAATTTTTTTTTATGACATTTTTAAAGATAGATATCGTACAATGAAAACATTAAAAAAAAATGGAAATTATTACATACAGGCACAGTTTCAAGTTTCAATGAATATTTGCATAAGAAAAGTTAGCCTAACCTTGAGGAGTGTAATAATCTTTTAAAAGGCTTTGGCACAAATAGGACAATAGACAAACTAACACAAATACTAATTTGACACGTCGTATCTGCCAGGAATATGGTTTTAGTTAAATTTCTGTATAGAACAACATAATATATGTGTATGAATGAGGCACCAACAGTACAAATATGAATTACTAGCGTTCCGTCCCAGCATCGCACGGGTATAGATTATAACCTATGTCACCCGGGATAGTGTAGCTTCCCAACAGTGAAAGAATTTTTTAAATCGGTCCAGTTCTTTTTGAGCAATTTCGTTACAAACATACTTACATACAACTCTTTCCTCTTATTAATATTATTAGTAATATTAGTAATTAATAAATTATCCACCAACCCGCACTGGGCCAGCGTAGTGGATATGGTCCAATCACCCTTTCGGGGGTAGGCTAAAAGTCCAGCAGTGGTTATGATGATGATGATGAATATTAGTAATTAAGTATAGATGAACTATGTATAGTATATTGCTATGCATATGTATATTGCTGATAAGTTGCTAGCCGGCACGTTCGTGACAACCAGCAAAGTGTAGCTATACAGGGTTACACGAAGAGGTGGTAAGCTGAAAGGAAGTAATTCCACTCATCATTACAAACAATCCATCCATTTTGATAATTTCACAAAAAGGTCAATTACCTAGAACGTATTGCATTTATGAATTTTATCGCTATTAGTCAAAAAGTTTTATTTCGTCGTGATTCGAATGATAAGGTCATCCAAATAACGAAATTACCAGTTATAACTTGGTAATAAACAGACATTTGTCACCGACTCGCAATTGGCCATTATTTATTGTTATACTTTAGTGTGTGTGCTATAATCATGCTTAGTTTGACGCTTTCACATAGGTATTACCGGTTTTAGGTACATAAGAGATAATACAAACTACGTTAAAAAATAACGCTTGTTGTATGGGGACACCCCCCTTTCTTTATTAATATTTGACTTTTTCTTTACTTGTTAGTTAATCCGCTGTAACATTACATACCTATTCTGTAAAAATTTCAACTGGTGTGTTGAAAATACATGTAAGTACCTATGGTCGCTTAAAACCAGACGTCTCACTAAAGAATAAATCCTAACATGTTTCATAAACTGAAAGTAATTCTGATTTTCTGTCTGTTTTCTCGTTTTTCATGACTGATAGACTGATCTTAACGAAATTCAGCAGGAAGGTAATGTGAATCATGTTTTAAAAATAAAAATGCAAGCTAACACTAACACTACAAAAATAATTATACAGCCTACAGACTGTTGAAGGTCGAAAGAATATATGACATTACTTTTATGTTCAGAGTTGATATCAAACTAGGTATCTGTCGTATATATATATATATATATATATATATATTTTTTTTAAGGATAACAATAATCCTAGAGTAAAACACTGTTTTAAACTATCAAAGTTGTTCACTACAGTTATATGAATAATCCTGTCCACCGAACGCCATTACATACCAAGGCTAGTAAAGAAAACTATTGAGATCTCGAAATGCCAGAATTTCAATCGAGGTGATGGTTTTCAACTCGCCAGTGCGTGGAATTCAGTATTAGGTTGCCTTAAAAATAAAAGTTCGCGTTCAAAATGTGTTCAAAATACTATACGCAGTGATACAGTGAGTGTGTTTTGTCGGGACTTAGGTTCGAGTTCGAGTTCCAGTGATAACCGTAGCAAAAGACTAAGAAAGAGGGTAGATCGTTATGTCTGCACCTAACTTTTTAACTGTTCGACCAACCACCCGCATTCTTCAGTCTTCCCGTGAACATGGTGCATGTAACTGCGCCGAAATATCGGGAGCTCATTCCACAACCTTACCACGGTAAATATCCCGTAAATAATCATATAACTGTAATCCTAGAGTATTCGTGAGGAAACACAAGACTTAAAACTTTTAGTGGGGGAATTTGGTTGACGGCACCACCGTCCAAAGAACGGGAGAGAAAGAGAATTTTTATCTTTTGTTGGTCAGACGGCGGTCTGGCCTATGGTCCGGCGTACCAAATCCATACGTCTGTTAGTACTAATTATGTTCACTCTCCTGTTGTCCCCCACCTACATTGTAGTGGGGGGATAACAACTCGGAGACAAGAGGAACAACCCGTACTATCAGTGTCTCCTTTTGACTCAGCACTACCATTCTGTGTAACCCTGTATAATACGAAAAACAAAATCATCGACTGCAAAATTTAGCCTATGCCATTTGGAATCCAAAACAACACATCGCAAAATAAAAACGCTCCATTCGCCGTTTAGACCACGCGAGGTCACAGAATTATATGTATAGAAACAGAGAAACAAATACGTACGTACCTACCTACCTACTTACTCGCACCTGATAAACACAAAACTCTTTTGGAGACAGTCGGGTAATTGGGTGTCATTGCAAATAACGCTAGTTCCTGCTTACAGTTCTTTGCAGTTTTGTACGTTTTCGTATATTTCAATCAAGTAGTCACCAACGTTACTTTCATACACCCAGCATCCTTCCCAAGTGTCAATGCCAACATATTACTTTCAACCATCATCCATAGTAGGTCAATACACTACGTTGTACTTTCACTCGCGAATTTCTTACCGTTAATCGTTGTGTTGGCTTGCATTTCCATTGTAATAGAGGTAATTTTATGACACTTTCAATATATATTTATTTAGTTGGTTGGAAATAACGTCGTCGTTAAGAACGCGTGTGGTGCAGGCCGCAGTCAGCAGTAGTGGTCCGTGCGGCCTGCAGTAGTGAACTGGTTGGTGGAGGCAAGCAGGCCGGCGCGAGCGCAACTGCCGATGCCGCGCCTCTCGTCCGCTATCATTACGTGAATAATTGCCGCTATCGAGACCATCACAACAATAGAGATAATATGCGCGACAGTTATGACGCAAAGTAAATTTTTACGCAACTTAAGATTTAAATTCAGATGGAATCTAACGAATTGCAAACATATCGGACTAAGGGCTTTTAATTGCATCGCTTTTTGCGGTAATAAACTGGTCTCGGCGGGGAGTGCATCGATAAACAGGGTTGAGGTTGAATGCCCTTTGCCAAGATAATGCATTCAATACGCAAGACCTCATATTATCGCATATCGGGTTTTTCCAATGATGTGTCAAGGGTGACACTTGATTCGAAATAACTTTGCAAGTAGGTACTCTATGGTCGAATTATGATTTTGTACTAATACAGATTTTTAGAATACCCATGAATAGGAATACCCATGAATGCGTCAGTTTCTGTGAAGATTTCCGCTCGTTCGTTTTTAAATCTACCTTATTGCATAAAACGCAGCGCGCGAACACACAAAACTGCTGTTGTAGGCATAAGCGTATCGCGAAGTAAACCGGTTGTTTATAGTTTAAGTTTTGGATTTGAATGATTCCTTTTTATGAATGGATATACTTTCAGATTGGTCCCATTGAAATTTCATCAAAACAGGTTGAGTAGTCAGTTTTTAAATAAAAATGACTGAAAAAATATGTCAACCAAGTAAACGAAATAGCGTATTTACAAATTTTTATGTCGGTTTTTGATAATTTTGGAAGGTATAGGCGCCGCGTCGGTTATCGAAGGTACACAAACATACATTGTCCGCGCCGGCAGGGTCGAAGACTCCCAGGATCTGTCAGAAGAACGGTTAGATTCTCAACAAATCAACCAGCTCAACAACCTAGCAGTCCTGCATGGCATGTGCCAGAGCAAGCATTCCTCACACCCAGCGACTGCCCAAGCCGATAAGGTTCATTATTTAGAGGTGCTCTTGCGCTAGGCGTCGCAAAACAAGTTAGTACCAACGCGGCCGTCTGCATTTGCAAACCACCCGGTCACGGTCACTGTCGAAGCCGCTCGAGGGCTCGAGGCCATACAGCAAGTCATTCAGATGAAGAAAAAACTTAAAAAATTAACTCGCACCAGTCGCAACTGCATCTTGCTTTTATGAACATTTTTCACTGAACCAAGTATTTCTTTTCGAACCCTCACCTTCACTTTCAGCTGAATTATAGGCACGACTAGGAACTCTTCAAGACTAAGAACCATCGTGAACTAAATTGTAAAAAAGTGGAAAAAAGCCCCTTCCACTTCCCGACCTCAGATCGCCCGTAAATAATTTTTCCTTTCATTTTTGTTATATTCTCTACCTTTTCCAATGAGTTTCATCCTACTATTATTTTTTTTTGTTTTCAAAAATTATCTACCCTGGTGTCCTTGGTTTACCTATATTAGGAAATCAAGATTGAAAAAGTGCCTTGTCGGTGCCGCTGCTAAAGAGGCGGCAACAGCATCATCATCATCGCCGACTTCAGTTGACCAAATGACGCGGATATCTAGTTCAAAACGTTGTTTACTATCTATTAGGTACCTACCTACCATTGAATCCGTCATTATCATAGGTCATTATGCACGAGACACGCGACCCTAATTGGCATTAAGTATTACGAGTACAACCGTCTGTTTTTCATGGTTATTGTAGTTATCTGACGTCATTCATATCAGTAGCAGTGGGTGCTTTAAAATTGAAACATCCGCAACTAGGCGGTCGCGCAATTATACCGGCAGGACCATAGGACCAGAAACTGTACGACGCCGTGACGGATAAAAGGCGAATTGATTACCGCGCCATTTTGGTAACTTTACAAGAGAGCAATTTAGAAGGGAAAAAAACCGGCCAAGTGCGAGTCGGGCTCGCGCACTGAGTGTTCCGTTATTCCCTACCAACAGAAACAGACCGCCCAGGCGGTCACCCATCCAAGTACCACGCCCTACGTTGCTTAACTTGGTGGTGAACAGAAATTAGTCACCGACTCGCACTTGGCTATTACATATTTACAATTTGTTATTTTTCTTTAGTGTACTATAATCATGCTTAGTTTGACGCTTGTACGTATTACCGTTAGGGGGCTCCGCAGGCTACTGCTTCACCATAACGAGGTACTTCCTGGACAGGTCCTCTTTACAGCCCTGATTTAGAAGTGTGACTTTTTATTCCCTAAAATAAAAATTCAACTCAAAGGGATAGTTTTAATCGCCGGAAGATACCAACAGCGTTCGAGAAGGTCGTAGAAGTGTCTATGGCGAAATGGAAAAAAAATTATTCTAAAATTGTTTTAGACACATGAAACTTTGTAGAGATGCTGGGGTGCTTTGATGTGATTTGAAAATCTTTACCGTTATAACCTTTAGTTTCGCAAAACTTTCTGAGTGCCCCACGTACCTAATGTCATTAAGGCTTAGCTCATGCAGTAACTTACCTATTTTCGATTAATAGAGTGGCCAAAGTACGTATTTTCGCTTCTTAAAGTCGTATTCCATACAAATTTCAATTTCGAAATTGAAAATTTGTATGTACTTTGATACGTATTTTACGTAGCGAATACTCGTACTTCGCCTACTGATTGATTTAAACAAACCAAAAACATTTTACACTTTTATTGATTTATACATTTGTTTCCCATTATGGATCTGCTTATTTACATACATAAAAATAATATTGTGAAGACACATTTTTTCTGCCTTCTACATAGATATAGGTACTATCATGTACTATTAATTATTTATATACAGAGCATCTATGTATCTTACAATAATATATGTACTCTAACATTCACTTGAAATCAATATCATAATGTGCTGGAACTCAAGGATGAACCAAGAATAGATTGTGTACGAAAACACAAATGCGAATAAAAAATATCAGCCAATTAGCTGCATAATTTAAAAAAAAATACTAAAATCTTCACGACACCTATGACCTAAAACTAAATCGTAAAATCACTTTCAACTTACCAATATAATTATTCAAAATTAGGAATATTTACACCACAAATAGGCAAAACTACCGCTAGTAGTATATTTATGTCATGTGGAAACTTAAATTTTACATCACGAATTTCTATAATCATACAAACATATTTATTAATAAGTAAGTATTAAATTATTAATCATTTATTACGACAACAGATAACATTGAATATCACATGGTGAAATGTTTTAACATTACAATAACACTTGATAATGGCAAAAATAAATTTAAATACATTATGGATAGATCTAATAATAAAAATACTTCAGCCGACGAAAGTCTATAAAATAGACTCAAAAGGAACAAATCAATCAATGAAACAAGATTTACTTAAAACGTGATACCGCATCCATACAGAATTACAGAATCGGAATCAGAAAATATTTGTTGTATAAACTGTGTATGTTCCAAAATTATTGTCGGGCATTATTTGTTTTTGTTACTTTGGTTTATGATTTGTCCACAGCACTCTAGAAATACTGGAATTAAATTTCAAAGTCTAACTTTAAAAGATATATATCTAGAATATTTCAAGTAGGACAGTACAAAAACTAAAATATCCTTGATAACCTTGGGACTTGTGGACGCGATATGAAACAAAGCTTTCTCAAGTAAAATCAAATAATCAAAGCAAAAATAAATACGCCTAGTTTCTTGGCGACATAACTAAGAAATCTCATATTTGAGCCTTTTCGCGTCGAAACATTAGGACCGTGGAGGCAGGACGATAAAAATATTTTTTTAAGAATTATCAACACGTCAGTTCGAAGCATCTCGTGACCAAAACGCTGGCCGGAATTTTGCGCAACGCGTTAGTATTGCAATACAACACGGCAATGCGGCCAGCATTACAGGAATGATGACTATGATGATGCTACATCGATAATTTGTGTATATTTGATATTGATTTTAAGTAGTTTAAGGTATAAATTAATTTTTCCATGTGCATATTATTACTTTTACTTGTTTATTATGGGTTTTTCGGTGTATTAAATTATTCAGCTATAATACCAAATTTGTGAGAAAGCCCATAGGTGAGAGCGTATTGATAATATTTTTTAAATAAGTGCACTACTCTCAGAACAAGGATTCTCTATTATGTGGATGGGAGACAAGATCACGTGATGGGGAAAGCTCAAAGGGAACACAAAGGTTACTTTCGTTTTTGCTTTAAAATTAAAATTTTAAGTATGTTAAACATGAACAGTTATACTTCTGCTGTGTATTCATAAAAATGTAAGCTAGGTGACATTTCTTACATTTTGAGAGACAAAATTACCATTATGTCGAAAGGCACTAGACCATAATCTACAAATATAATTTCTGTACATGGGACTGGATTTGGAAGATTGAAAAAAAAACATAATATTTAAACAGACGATTTTTTCATTCTTTTTTTTAACCCCTGACGCAAACAGAAGGGTGCTACAAATTAAATGTGTAGTAGTTACGATAAACCGATTTTGATTTTGGTTTATTTTGAAAGGCTACTTGATCTAGAGTATTCTTGATATTTAGCTACAATAAGCATGTGTCCTAATGTTAACCCTGTGTGTCCTAAGGTGTAACATTACATACACTGAAAAAATAATTTAAATTGGCTTATAAATCTCTGAGATATGACTGTTTAAAGTTTTAGGTGGAGATAGAGAGGGGATGGGCTATCCTTTTCTCGCAAAGCGTGTGTTAGTATAGCATTTGTATGGCGCTCCTGAGCTGTGACGTCACGGCTCAGTATAGTGCGCTCTTTGTCTAGCATGAAATTAAAATGCTTATATCTTATTTATTTTTGAACGAATTTTAATTTTGTTTTCGTTGATGTGTTCTATTTATGATCAGCTTTTTTATGAGGTAATAAAAAAATATTAGTCATCATGCCTATTCATGAAATATTTTCTGTCGTTTGAAGATCATCAGCCATTTTGTCGGGGGCGTTTAAAATGCTCTAATTTACTTTTTGCAGTGAAACCACGTTTCTTAAACAGACGAAATAATTTGCAAAAGCATGAAAAAATCGGCTTAATCGTAAATACCACAAAATTACAATGTACTTCTTATCACTCAAACAATATATTTTATGCGCGACTAGCCAATATATATTATTATAGTATAAAGTATGTAAATATATACAGCTATTGTTTTTTTTTTCAACACTTTACATGGATATTTAAACTGTAGATTCAACATTACAAATAAAACTACTAACATAGACTAGACTCGCGCATTTAGGGTTCCGCGACCAAAAAAAAAAAATGTTTTCTTTCATTCAGTTCGGGATCTTTAGCGCGCGCCCGAATCGCACTTAGCCGGTGTTTATTATTTGTTGTTTTACTTTAGAGTGTGTGCTATAATCATGCCAAGTTTTAAGCTTGTATGTATTACCATTTTTACACTAGAGCTAAGACAAAAATACGTTAATTTTATCAAGATTAACAGACTTCAAAATGCAAGTAAGCTCTCAAACAAGATTATTGATATTACAAAATCAAGAAGCGCTTATTCGTAATTTATATGTACGAACAAAACAAAAATATCCGTATTATTTATAGCTGGTTTAAAAACTACCTACTAGGCCAAAATTATTAAAATTTTCGTGGGACCACCTCGAGAGCTTCCACTATCATAATAAGATAGAGAATGGTATACATAAATAAAAACAAAACAAAAAACAAATCGAACTGGGAAACTTCTTCCTGGTGTCGGTAAACAACAAGTTTCATGTATGGGGACCCCTTTTTATTTTTAGGGTTCCTTGTAGTACCACGGAACCCTAAAAACAATCATTAGTTATTTACCGTAAAAATTCGGTACCTCAAATGCGCTATTGTAAGTACCTAATAGCGTGCTATGGGCCGAAACACTTATATCACATTACGACTAGGCGACTTCGCAACGTTTTATGTGTCAGTCCTATAATATATATTTTGTTTCTGTTTTTTGGCGCGTCAATGTTGAATCTCGCGTCGATGTTGAATCTATAGGTTTCAATATCTTTGAATACTTTGCAATAAAATATTGGAAATATATGTCAAATATTAGCACTAACTACATTAAATGCAACTTTACTCAAAGAAAATACTTATTTACATGACTATACTTAACATTACAGGGAGAAATCTGTGGGAAGTCCTTAGTTACATACTGCTATTAGTATAAATTGGTTTCGCTTCGGTCGTCTACGTAACTATAATAGTGATTCGTAAGCCGTTGCCAACGAGGAAAAAAATTCTTCGGACGAAACTGGTTACGGGGGAAGACTTATATTTCTGTATATGTATAGATCGTAGGTATTTTATTTCCCCATAAAAATGTAATTATACTTTTTTGCGATTACAAACTCAAATTTCTTGTAGGAGCATCGACTGTTATGTAGGCCGATGTATGGGAGAACAGTTGTTTTTCACTGGAAAGTTATGTTTGCCCTTCAATACAACTTACCTTTTCTTCAGAGCAATGATAGTTCGGTGCTTTTGTGTGATTGGTACTGAAACCTCGGTGCGCGAGTCTGGGCACACTTCGTCAAACCATTTTCTAAAATAATGTTTTGCTTCCATCAAAACCACGATTACGTATACAGCAATGGCATCGATTCTGATGTACTCTAAACTAAAGTAAACTAAATTTGACAGCTCTTAAATTGTTGCCATCCTCTCACATATTAAAATGAAAAGAGAGGCAGATAATTTTAGTCCTGTCAGATTGGTTTAGTTTAGTGAGTGGTATGACATATTCGACGCCATTATAAGTCTTCGCACTTAACTAGTATCAAATGAAACATAATTACGTCTAGATCGTAACTGGTTACAAAACTATAGTTACGTAGGCGGCCGAACCGTTTTTTGTTTTGGAAGTGACAGTATTGGCACAGTACAAAATACGATACGTTTGGGAACAAAAAGTACTAAATAAGTAAATAAATAAATTCGGGTCATTTTTTCACACACGGTCATCTGACCCCAAACTAAGCAGAGCTTGTGATATGGCTGCCAGAGACTGATATACATACATATATAGTTTTAAATACATACTTAAATAGATATCGACACCCAGATATAGAACAAACACAAATGTTCATCACACAAATGTTCATCACACAAATGTTTGTCCTAGATGGGAATCGAACCCACGCCCCCAAGCTCAGAAGGCAGTAACTACCAACTAGACCAATATTTGCTAATAATTTTTCAAGCAATATTTTCTGTTTTATATATGTTTTACAGGAGAATATACTAACGATTTGGCGCCCATGTGTGTAAAAGTAAAAAGATTACGAGCACTATCGTCCTACCCAACTTCTCGTAATTATATTAAAGAGAAAAGAAATGCAAATAATCTTAATGTTCGCTGATTAGTTAGGTATTTGAAATAGTTTGCAAAATCCACACCATAGATAAAACAGAGTACTGTGCCCTGTAGAATTACTGGTAAACTACATCCACTAAGACTAAAGCATAATAATTAATATTATAGTCAAGCAAGTGCATATTATATTTTAAGGGAAACCAAGTTTGGTGTGCTATTTAGGCAATATTATGCAAAATGAAAGTTTTGAGATTCTGAGTACTCGAATCTGACCAGGAATAGAATAGTCCTTTCTATATTGTAAACTTTTCTTGGTCACAATGCAAGATCTAATCAATATATTATCGACATACTGGTGTCAGACAAAACTCGCCATGCCCCCAAAGATATTAGGCCGTCCGGCTGGCGATTGTATTATTGTTTGGATTTTGGATGGTGTTATGCATTGCAACAACTAGCACGAGTAGACAAAATAAATTAATAAAAATATATTAAATGGAAAACTAAAATTTAAGATGTTCTGGCATTTGCGACGATGCGACCAAATTGGTCTCGCTGCATACGGTCTCCTTTTTTAGTTACGACTTGTATACGTTTCCAAATAAACAAACAACACAACAACAACAAAGAGTTTATTTGTCTATCATCCCAAAAATGTATGGATTGTACTGTGTTTACTGGCCATCCCGTAATTTTCACCTCTTTCCACACATCGCCGGAGTTAATTTTCAGGGAATCTAAAAATAGTACTTCACAATAGTACCACTTTCCCTTTTTTTTGCATTCAATTTTTACCACTATATAAGGATTGTAATTTTATGTTTATTCACGTCGCGAAATACAAAAATATAGCTACTTTAGTCATCACCATCAGCCAGGAGACGTCCACTGCTGAATATAGGCCTCCCCCTTTAACCTCCACACTGAACGAAAGCCTGCCATCTGCGTCCACTGGATGCCCGCGACTCTCACGATATCGTCGGTCCATTTAGTGGGAGGCCTACCTATGCTGCTACTTTAGTACAATGTTGAATAACATCGGCCACCGACCGCTGCAGATAAAATTGAATTTTAGTATATTTACAAGGGAAATGAGACTGCTCCTTCTTTTCATTCATCATATTGGCTCCGGCACCACTTCACAACACACCATGGCATTTTTTACGTACAAAACAAATCACTAACAAAATTATACAAGTAATTAAATTCTCAGCCGCAGGCACTTTACAGCGCGTTGCGTGCGGCGCGAATGACAGCGCGTTTCACTTGGTTTTTAAGTACCGCCCCATCTCCTCTTGGTTTGCGTGGGGCCATAGAGCCCGCGTTACTTTTCTATAGTTATTATTTCGCTGCCCCTATTTCGTATAAGTATATATACTTATACTTTGTTAATAATTCGTTTAAATTCGTTGTTAATAAGTCATAATAAGTCATATATGACTTATTAACAACGAATTTGACAGCATTAGTTTAGCAGTGTCAAAAAGAAAATGACAGCCTAGTTATAAAAATTTGGATGAAAAACAATGATTCATGGGCGAGTCTGCGGGCTACTCTGATTGTTAAGTTTTGTCTGCCATCGAAAGAAATAAACCCAACGGTGTTGGGGTTGCAACATTCAACTCTTTTAAGGCTATTCTAATCCAAATCAGACTCAAAGTGTCATCTCATATAAAAAAACAGTAATTTAAAAACGACAAACTTAAAACTAGTTATTAATAAAGTAGAAACTTACAGTTTCTTACTCTGGGAGCGATATATCTGTTATAAATATTTAGGTGCTGTAATGCCTGCGATTCTTTATTTTGGAGACAAGATTGCAGATTTTCAGTGCTGGTCCTAACTTCAAGCCCATGTATTTCATCATCATGTCAGAGTTCAGCAGCAACAGGGCCTTGCCATCAATTTCCTGCAAAAAAACAGAGTTACATGTTACTTGTTTAGTTTCACAGTAGAACCATATCTTTGGGGTTATAAAGTAGCCTAATAATGTGTTAATTCAGTGTATAAGCTACCTCCATTCTAAATTTCATCGTAATCCATTGAGCCATACCGAGGGTTCAGCAACCAGGGTTGAGTTACACATTAAAACACCCAATTTGCCTGTGTCCTAATGTTTAATTTATTACAAATACACTAGCAAAAGATATAATAACAGACTTTACACATACAATTTTTTTTTATTAAATTGGCTTATAAATTTCTGAGATATAAGCGTTTTAAGTTTTTGGTGGGGATAAAGAGCGGATGCTCTATCCCTCTCCCGCAAAGCGTGTGTTATTATAGCATTTGTGTGGCGCGCGCACGGCTTACCGTCATCAAGTGCTCTAGTGTGCCCTCTGTCTAGCATGAAATTAAATTCCTTTTTTTTAGCTCTGATAAGTCCGCGTTTGACCTCTAACTCGCCTGATATACTTAAAAACATACTAGCGATTACCCCCGGCTTCGCACGGGGTGTAAGTTTAATTATAATATAAATACAAACCTTCCGTGAAAAATTATCTAACTGATGGTTAAGCCCGCATCAAAAGCCGTTACGTGGTTTAAGAGGAGTTAGCGGATATACAGACAGATAGACGCGGAAAGCGACATTATTTTATACTTTAATTTTTGAACAAATTTTAATTTTGTTTTCGTTGATAGGCTTTATTCATAATTAGCTTTTTTTTATGACGGATAAAAAAAATTAAGACCATGTCTATTGAGCTTCTAGTATACATACATGCTTCCTGAAGAGGTCAGCGTGCGCAGCTAGCGCCTGATCTGCAGCGGCGATGAACCCGATGACGTCTTCGACGGACCAGTCGGCAGGCGGCGCGTGCGGCGCAGGCGGCGGCGGCGCGCCCGTCGTCGAGGAGGCAGGCTCGAGCCTGTCGCGCGGCCCGCGCGCTACCTTCCCGCCCGGCCCCGAGGTGGACTCGTCCGGACTGACAGTGTCATCCTGAAATACGAGATAATACCAAAAGCTGAGCGTAGATCTAGAGGACAGTGCTAGTCTGTGGAATGCACTGCCTGAATGGGTGTTCCCCGATGGTTACAATCTGGGCAAGCGTGCTCCAACGTAGACCGCATCATCGCTTAACATCAGGCGAGATAACATTTTATTGATACCACAAAAAGAACATTACAAGAAGAAATAGGTACATAAAGTGGTCTTATAAATACGATATGTTCCAGACAACCTTTAGATGAGTAGACGTAGAATAATGATAGAGTATGGACAGTGGTGAATTGGAGGGGAGGATTCTCCCCAAAAAGGTATTTAAAAATCGGATGTCGGCCATGTTGCTAGATGGTCATTCTAATATAATGTCAAATCGTATTGTGTAAAACCTAGCGTGCCGCAGTTTTTGTTTATCACGAGAGTAATGAGGAATTGCCTAGTGTCAATTTTTCACGCCCTAATGTAGTAATATGCGATAACCTACCTCCTAACTTCGCTGCACCATATAAATCAACTGCGCCTCGTAAATCAATCTACACGTACAACAGTTGTTTTTTTATTCATAAGAAAAGAGGAGCTTTACAAATGTATAGTTTTAAGATCCCATTGAATTTGAAAAAAAAACTACCTATTAAGAATTGAAAATTAGGAGATGAATCTCGTGGAAATTTCAGAGTAGGATTTTGTAGTGTTAATTATTTGACACTAGCTGCGCCTCGCGGTTTCACCCGCGTAGTGATGAAAAATGGTGATGATGACGATGAAAAGTAGCCTATGTCACTCTCTGGCTCTTGAACTATACCCATGCAAAAAATCAGGTCGATCCGTTGTTTCGTTGCAGCGTGAAAGAGGAACAAACATCCATACATACAAACTTTCGCGTTTATAATATTAGTAGGATTCAACTCGAGGCGCGTTCCAAATCACGCCAATAGGAATCAACACAGCTACATGATTATTTTCACTAATGAGCACTGTTGGCGTGAAAGGGAACACAACTTAGGTATAATCGTACCTTTACAATGGGTCGCTTAGTCGCAGAGGAGACGCTGTTGGAGGTGGAATCACCACAGAGCGTGCAAGGCCGGTCCGCAGCCTCGCCAGCATCTATTTCGATCATGCCGACACAACATCCAACACCATTGCACACACTTTTCAACCAATTCTTCAGTTCCTCTGTGGTCAGCTCAGCTGGCACTTTGACTGTATAGCTCTTGTTCGCTGTCGAAACCTGAAATGGATCAATTTGTTCTTACATGTATTATGTACTTTTATTTCTCATGTTTCATTGTTTCATGTTGATTGTGGTTCATTATCACCTCCAAAACCTATATTGAAATTGCTACTTCAATCATTTTGAAACCAAATACATACTTCAATAGATGTTGAAAAATAGCATTTTTGCCTAAAAGAAACTGATTCAATAGGGACTTGAAAACACCCAGATTGCAACAATCAGGGAACATCCAGTCTAATAGCAGTCACTTGTCCTTTGTCTCTGTTATTTAAGCTCTCTCTCTCTCTCTCTCTCTCTTTAAATTCTATGTTTTTTGATCGCTTTAAGCGATAAGGCCGCCTGTTAAAAGCCTAGATAATATTTTTATTGTAATGTTTATGTTATCCTTGTTTTGTGGTATTTTAATAAAGAGTTATTGTATTGTATTGTATTATTTATTTAATTCAAAAGAAGATCAACAACCTTAAAAAATATAAAAATCTTAATAGAAACAGAAGCTAATTATAGGTCCTCGTCGCGGATAAGAAATTTGATAAGTAACAATTCTAGTGAGAATATTATGCAGATACACAATAATGCATTTGTCGATAACTAGATAGAAACAGATAACCAATAAAATATCTTACCTGTACATTTGTAATATTGGAGTAGCTACTAGATGCGGTAAGTATTGCCCGTGTCAGCTTCTGTGGGTCAGGGTGGACGCTCAGCAGGTCTTTAGCCAGAGCTTCAGCAGCTCCCGAGGGCCCGGCTCCAGAAACAACGGCCGGCAGCGCACTGCTGCCTCCTGAACAACTGCTGCGGATGCTCAGGCGGACTGATGCTACTGGTACAGGAGTTGGCAACGTGCTAGAATTACTACTAGTCCCTGTAGAGCCACCTTCTGGCAATGCTGGATTTGGCATGCCTGTATGACGAAGCTTAAACCTAAAAAAAATATTCTGGGTGGAGTTCAATACATACAAAGATACAAACCTACAATGAGTTGGCTTATATCTTAGGTTGAAAGTGCATTGTAGCACACAGACTATTGAACTCGTACAATTTTTTTGTGTATATTGTATGTCGTGACTACCATTAGGCAAGAGACTTGGTCAAATCATCACTTAGGAAAACAACAACAACAAAACATTTAAAACTTGACAATGTTATTTCATAAATGTTATACCCTGAACATCAAATTTTTTTTTGCGTATATAAGTTACTAGCAGACCTGACAGACGTTGTCCTGTCTTAGAACTGTCAAACACGCAAAGTCAACATTACAAATCTTATTTTTTACACCTTGGGTTACATTATTGGAGGCTTAGTAAGGATCCCTATTTAAAAAAATATATATAATATAGCCTATGTTAACCGGAGATAGTGTAGCTTTCCATCAGTGAAAGAATTTTTCAAATCAGTTCAGTAGTTTCGGAGCCTATTCAATGCAAACAAACAAACAAACAAACAAACAAACAAACAAACAAACAAACAATCAAATCTTTCCTCTTTATAATATTAGTATAGACTAGCGCCCAGTTTCGCACGGGAGTAATTTACGTGTGAAGCCGGGGCGGGTCACTAGTTATATATATGAACCTTCCGTGAAAAATTATCTAACTGATGGTGAAAACCGCATCAAAGCCTGTTGCGTGGTTTAGAGGGAGTTAGCTGTTATACATACTGACATACAGACAGACGTGGAAAGCGACGTTAATTTATACTATGATGAAGAGAAGAGATGGGCCTGGTTTGATCACCACCTCGCCTGATGTTAAGAAATTATGCATTCTACGATGGAGCATGTTTGCCTTGAAGAAACAATCATGTTTGTTAATGTGTCATGTTTGTCAAGAAGCATGTTTGTTGATTGTAATCACATTTTGGCAGCACATTCCACAGTCTAGTGGCTCGCACAATAACAGTGGAATCAACACTTCATTTGGGTTTTGGGAATACCAACTATAAAACGGTGGAGCCTTATGTGCCTACCCTAGCCTATTGATATAAAAATAGGCAGAAGAGAATTAGATCATGCAAATCTGACTTATATACCTGACCTTATTTTCATTTTGAAAGATTTATTCAACTTGCACATCACAGAATTGAAAGAACATTTTTTATGCCCCGTTTGCATATATAGGAGCAAATCCTCATCTTATATTTATGAAGACACTACCTACCCAGTGATCATACTGTTATCTAAACTTAAAGGAATCTATCGACACCTCAATTATCAAAATCAGTTGAGGTAGGTACCTATTTATACTGTAGGTGGGTAAAATTTAATGTATGAATGAACACCCTCAAAAATTTTAACTTTACGTCATTCAGTAATAATTTGCAAGTTTAGGTTTCAGAAATTATTTAATGTTAATACAGTGTAAGTTCCATAGTTTTTTATATCATAATGTAATTAAATTATTTAAAAGTAAGTTTTATATGTGAGATTTACTATGTTTTAGTTGGACGATTCAAAAATTCAACAATTGGCAGGAATTTAATCTGCACAACAACCAGGCCCCCGATACTACTAAAGAAATTGTTTTTAAATTGTAATTGTTGCGATTTTAATTGTTAAATAACTGCCTCAAAATTGAGTTTTAAATATTTTTTATACTAGAAAAATACAACCTCATATAAATAAAAAAAAAAAAAACGGGACATCCATTATTCCAACTGTACTGTTGCAAAAATTTTTGGCTCCCATATTATTGACTTGTGTTCATGCAACAAAACTGTAGGTAGTGCCATTTGTAGTTCTTGCCACACGTTGATATTAATATTGAAAACTAATGCTACAATGATAGCAGTACAAACATACCAACTATACCAAGTAATTCTCAGTTAGAATTGTTACAGGCCCCAGAGCTGACCATATTGAAGATGCTTTTGCTCGAAAGTAAATTTTATATTGAAGTGTTCAACAGTCCAAAATTCGGCTACTGCAGGACTTGAACCATCGATATGATCTGGGTAAACATCAACTGAGCTATTACTCTAAGTCTAAGACAATTAAGCTACAGCTGTTTTACTTGTTATCGTGTACAAGAAAAACAGCTGTAGCTAAAAAAAAAACAATTTACAGATAATTTTTGAATATCTTATTAAAAAGTTGACCAAAAATAGGTCCTCATGGAAGCAGCTGGAACTATGCCTTCAACAATAGTTATTTGTTGTAATTGTGTAGCTGTAGCACATGCTTTCCTAGACTATGCCAGGATGGTTTGGTATTTTTTTTTATCATAAATTTTTATTATGAACATATTAATTTAAGCAGACTTCAAAATAGGAAGTTCTCAATTGTAATTGTAAAATTAAACTTTATGTATCCAAAAATTTGTGTTTGTTTGTGACTGGATTCAACCAAAAGTATATTTGACATAATAAATCAATGGCACCCTTATATGTTGCCTATATGGAATTTACACTACATGAGATTTATTTCTAAACATTGTAACAAATAAATTAAGCAGTCAATAACTTACCTAGGAGTCGTAGCACTTTTTTGCCCAGGGGGCTGTAAGGGGTGGCCAGCCCTCGCACACCATCCCACAGGAAATATATCCCTCGAGTCAAACTTGCACCAGTAGTCAAATGCTCCTCTCCACCCATCAAATGTCACATGGATCTGATCAATCTTCACAGCACCCACAGTGGCACAACATATCAATTGGGGATTCTTTTTATCCACAGCCTCTAACTTTTGCCCGACAGCAAATAAATTTGACTTGGGAGTTGTTGGTTCCGGTTGGAAAACTTTAGCTGGAGCCATCTCTGCTCCATTTAACGTCTTGAGCAGAAACATTGGCCAACTGCTAGCATTCATGCGAAAGCCGAGTGGCGGTTGCAACATTCCATCATTCTTCTCACAGTGACCAATTGGATGAATATCACCAGCATCAACTAACCTCCAAAAATCATTCTTATTATCACTGCCATCAAGCCTCAACCGCAGCCTAGGTCCTAACACGCCAACTACTGTAGCAATGCATGTGGAAGTCAAGTTCCGTGGATCCAACGCCTCTAGTTTGTATCCAATCTTGAAATCATTCACTGGTGGTTGAGGTGCTTGTTTGAAACACTCTTGTGGAGCAGCTGAACTGTTGGTTTCCTTCACATATTCGCTCCAGTCGAAAGACTGATAAATATCGTAAAAGGATCCTGTGGAGTTATTGTTAGAGTGATTTTCTGTCCCATTTGCCCCGTTACCTGACTGTGGAGATGTAGTTCTTTTTTCATTCTTTTTCTGATATCTGTTTAGGCAGTAAGTAGAACAAAAGTTCTTGCTGCTTGAAGGAGCATTGCCTCGAATAACATTGTCGCAATGAAGACAGGCGCCTTTACTGTACGCCTGTCTAAATTCGGAAAGACACGTTTCAGAACAAAACTCTTTTTTGCCGTTTTCTGTGGGCAATACATACTTTAGAGGCGTCTTACTCTCAGCACACCATGTGCAAGTGGTACGTTTCGGTGGTCTCCCGGGTCCACGTAATTTGCCGGGAGCAGGCCCTGTCGAGCCGACTGTGTTGTTTGACATCGTTCCAAGTTTAAAATATCAAAACATTATCAAACAAAGGTTTTCGATTCACTTATTCTTTACTTTACATCGTAAGCAGCACAAAGGTAATAGATTGTTACAAGAAACTAAAATCTTGCAATTTTATAAACTTCTGCGCAAATATAAACAACGTCAGTAAGTATTTGTGACGCGCTTCCAACGGCCATTTTAGTTTTTTGACCCAGTGTTGTAACAAAAATGAGAAATCGAGAATCGATTTCCGAATTCTGAATCGAAAATTCAGATTCGAATATACTTAGTCGAATATAAAATCTAACATATTATCTCCTATTGGTACTTACGTAATAATTGAGAGTGGGGAAGGAAGTCTTTGCTTTGTTATTTTTGATGACATTGAGGAACGGGAGGTCTGGATGGTGATTACATCAGCAATAAAATATTTACACTAAATTCCTTTAGAGTCTATAAATTTCTTATTTCTAGACTCATACAAGATTATCAATAAAGAAACTTCTACACACACAAAATTAAACCAATGTTTACGTAAGGTGTAAGCATAACTTTTGAACGATCAAGAACAAGTCAAGATCGCAATAAGAATATCAAACTGAGAAAAAAAATGGTACGGAACCCTCTGTACGTAAGTGCGCACTTAACCAGTTTTATTTGTTCCAAAATTTATTGATTATAGCGTCTACAAATGATCTATAACCACTGAAACGCCCAATTATAACCAAAATACGAACTCTTAGAGTAACACTTGCCAGTACCTACGCTCATAGTTTTCAGCTCCACCCCGCTACACAAAGTATTTTTTTAAACAATAGGAAGTGTATAATAATAACGTTTATATTTTTATACTTTAGGGCTATTCATCCATATTTTTTTTTCAGTCGATGTTAGTGAGTTTATATGATTATAATCGATTCATTTTCATTATGCACTTCTCTATTAAACTCAAAAGTTTGCCAGGATTAAAAAAAAAACTTTGTTTATAACCATACTAGCGGTCCGCCCCAGCTTCGCACGGGTATAGATTTGGTATAGATTATAGCCTATGTCACCCGGAGATAGTGTAGCTTCCCAACAGTGAAAGATTTTTTCTAATCGGTTCAGTAGTTTCGGAGCCTATTTAAGAGGGGGCAACCGAAATTTTATGCTAATTTGCCATGATATTCTAACTAAACCAAATATCCGATCACCGTAATAATTGATATATGTGAATTTTCAATTCATTTTCTTTCCGCCATTAAGACAGAAACATAATAGCAAGATATTTACTCGATACTTTAATGTTTTGAAAATGGTGCCTTTTTGCTATTTTTTTTTATTTTACTTGGAAAGTACTTCAGTTACATATCTAAAATAAATACTCACCGAAGGAAAATATAGTTTGTTTTCCAGTGTTAAGACAAAATTTACCTAGATTAATTAGTACTCTCATAATAAATTATATTCGATTTGAGACTTACGTCCTTTAGTTCTAAGCAACTATTCGGTCAAACGGCAAGTCCGATATTCAGTCTTATTCTGTTGCGCTTTGCATCTAAATAGCGAAACATGCTCCGTTTAACCTCAGTACCGCACTGTGCCTCAACGGGGAAGGACGCACGCGCTTGCTTTTCGCCTTGGTTTTATCTTCCGAGTGCGATTATATCAACACCTACTGTATTTTCAAACAAAGGATAATATAAAAAATCGATGGCTCGAACGCGACCACTTGATGCGGCTACCAAGTGGTGACAATGACCTTAGAGCACAGACTAGGTAAAGCTACTACGAAAAAATAACATAGATACAAATAAAATGGATACGACTAGGCCCTAACGAATCCATTATTATGTATGCTCAGTAATATAACTATTAGAGTCGGAGTGTTTCTTTGTGACAGACAAACAGACAGAGAGAGAGAGAGAGAGAGAGACGGAGAGAAGCAGAGAGAGAGAGTCAGAAAGATAAAACTAAAAATTAAATGACATTATAAAATAATTTAGATTCATTATAATTTTATAAAATTAAAATTAAAAATCATTTAAATTAATGTGATGGTTAATTTGACTTGAGAGTTCCATCCAAATTTTCTCACGTTTTTACGAGAAGCGGCTTTCTGCAAAAGGAGGAAGGTTCTCAATTTTAACAGACAAAAAATAGCTTGGTAATAATGGAAGCAAAAAAACATCTAATAAAAAAAAATTTAAATGTGGAAAGTCAAACAATAGGTACTTATGTTTTTAACCGACTTCAAAACAGGGGCAAGGTTCTCAATTCAACCGGTATAAAAAAATACTAGTCGAATTGAGGACCTTCCTCCTTCTTTGAAGTCGGTTAAAAACATAAGTACCTACTGTTTGACCAGTTGGGTTGGCTCGGGTATGTGCTGGTAAGGGGAAATGCACAATACACTAGCGGGACTACTTACCTTAGTCAAAGTCAAATACTACTTACCTTTTTATCCGACTTCAAATAAGGAGGAAGGTTCTCATTTACCTTAGAGTACCTTCAATTTGACCAGTATTTTTTTATACTGGTTGAATTGCAGTCCACCACTGCGGTGCAACAATGCGGTGCAACACTGCGTTGCAACACTGCGGTGCAACAGTGCGGTGCAACAGTGCGGTGCAACAGTGTGGTACAACAGTGCGGTACAACAGTGCGGTACCATCTTTAAATATTTTGAATCAGTAGCATAAAATACGAGTTTCTCAGATCAAACGCTAGGTGGCACCACCAGTATTTCAGCAAAGTGAAGTTATATCAAAAAATAAATAGCTATTTTTGAATATTTTGAACTAATTGGTTGGAAACATAGGTGAGTTTTTTTTTGAGGATTAGGTGAGGTTTTGCGTGATTTGCGTCCAACACTAGATGAGAGCATTTATATTTCAGAGAATCTTGACTTGTATCGTAAAATATTTCTGCCATCCTTGCATATTTTAAATCAGTAACGGTGATTATAGATTGTTCAGTTCTAATACTAGAAGACATCTTCAATATTTCAGTGAAGACGTTAAATCAGAAAATATTTCAGCCATCCTTGAATATTTTAAGTCTGTGGCATCGATTAATGGCTGCTGAGGTCTAAAGCCAAACGACGGCACCAATATTTCAGAGATTTTGAGAAGTAGCTTCACTAACGAAATTTCTTTATTTAATTCAAATCCGAAAATATTTTGACCATCACTACATATTTTGAGTTTTATTCAGTGGTAAATGATTTCACAGGGTGAGTATTAGGGAACTAACGCAGTATTTTTCATACATTTTGGGTAATGAGAAGCCACAGGCAAACCACGGCAAAACTTATCTCAGATGGCGCCACCTTCGCTGGTGCTGTCATTTGTGGCTTATTTGAGGTTATAAACATTGCTCTTGAATGAAACAATAAAAATAAACTTTGCCTTTAAACAGTAAAATGTTTCTTATATTTCAGAGAATCATGACTTGTATCGTAAAATATTTCTGCCATCCTTGCATATTTTAAATCAGTAACGGTGATTATAGATTGTTCAGTTCTAATACTAGAAGACATCTTCAATATTTCAGTGAAGACGTTAAATCAGAAAATATTTCAGCCATCCTTGAATATTTTAAGTCTGTGGCATCGATTAATGGCTGCTGAGGTCTAAAGCCAAACGACGGCACCAATATTTCAGAGATTTTGAGAAGTAGCTTCACTAACGAAATTTCTTTATTTAATTCAAATCCGAAAATATTTTGACCATCACTACATATTTTGAGTTTTATTCAGTGGTAAATGATTTCACAGGGTGAGTATTAGGGAACTAACGCAGTATTTTTCATACATTTTGGGTAATGAGAAGCCACAGGCAAACCACGGCAAAACTTATCTCAGATGGCGCCACCTTCGCTGGTGCTGTCATTTGTGGCTTATTTGAGGTTATAAACATTGCTCTTGAATGAAACAATAAAAATAAACTTTGCCTTTAAACAGTAAAATGTTTCTTATATTTCAGAGAATCATGACTTGTATCGTAAAATATTTCTGCCATCCTTGCATATTTTAAATCAGTAACGGTGATTATAGATTGTTCAGTTCTAATACTAGAAGACATCTTCAATATTTCAGTGAAGACGTTAAATCAGAAAATATTTCAGCCATCCTTGAATATTATAAGTCTGTGGCATCGATTTATGGCTGCTGAGGTCTAAAGCCAAACGACGGCACCAATATTTCAGAGATTTTGAGAAGTAGCTTCACTAACGAAATTTCTTTATTTAATTCAAATCCGAAAATATTTTGACCATCACTACATATTTTGAGTTTTATTCAGTGGTAAATGATTTCACAGGGTGAGTATTAGGGAACTAACGCAGTATTTTTCATACATTTTGGGTAATGAGAAGCTACAGGCAAACCACGGCAAAACTTATCTCAGATGGCGCCACCTTCGCTGGTGCTGTCATTTGTGGCTTATTTGAGGTTATAAACATTTCTCTTGAATGAAACAATAAAAATAAACTTTGCCTTTAAACAGTAAAATGTTTCTTGACAGTGGCGAATCTCAGAAAAAAGTTAATGTTTCCTTAGCTGGTAAAAAAGCGAATCTTTTGGCAAGGTAGGTATGCAATAAAATTATCAATCACTGCGTTGCAACACTGCGGTGCAACAGTGCGTTGCAACACTGCGGCGCAACAGTGCGATGCAACACTGCGTTGCCACACTGCGTTGCAACACTGCGTTGCAACACTGCGTTGCAACACTGCGTTGCAACACTGCGGTGCAACACTGCTTTACAACACTGCGGTGCAACACTGTGGACCAAGTAGACAGAGACACTAAGATTATACAAGTCGCATTGAGAACCTTCCTCCTTATTTGAAGTCGGATAAAAAGGTAAGTAGTAATACCTACTGTTAGACCGGCCGGGTTGGCTCGGGTAGGTACTGGTAGGTCAAACAGTAGGTATATTAGGCCGACTTCAAATAATGAGGAAGGTTCTGTGAAGGATGATGATGATATTTTTTTGTAAATTGAATTGAATGGAATGGAATTGAATTGCATTGCATTAAATTACATTAAATTAAATTAAATAAATCATACTTAAATAGATATTAACAACCAGGTATACTCGTAGAACAAACACAAAATGTTCATCACATTAATTTTGTCCTAGGTGGGAATCGAACCCACGCCCGAAGCTCAGAAGGTAGGTTCACCAACTGGACCAACGGGCTTTCGGGTATTTCGTTTCGCGTGTTTCGTTTAGTATAGTATAGCATAGCGTAGCGTAGCATAGCATAGCATAGCATTAGTTTAGTTTAGTTTGATTTAATGTTTAACGATCTCTGACTCTCTGTCTCAAGCGTAAAATTTTAATTTGAAAATTAATTTAGGCAATTTCAATTTAATTTATATAATTTATTAATTTTATATTGATATTGTAGAAAACTTAAAAATTAAGTTTAAAAATATACAACAAACACAATTTTGAAAATTGAAATAAACAATTTACGGTTTTGCGCGCCGCGACCGAACCCAGCTAATCGCCAAAACGCCAACATTATGCTTATCCTGTGTTTATTACTCCTTGCCGCATGACGAGTTCGACTACGCGAGTTATGTGTACTGGAGCTGCGCGCGACTGCCGCGCTGCCGTGGTTGTGTTTCACACTAATGCGGGTGATGCGAGACGCGCGGGTGAAATCAGAAATTTTCCTCGCTTTATACGCACTCTTAATGCAAACAAACAAACAATCAATTCTTTCCTCTTTATAATATTATTATTACTAGCGGTTCGCCCAGCTTCGCACGGGTATAGATTATATCCTATGTTACCCGGGGATAACGTAGCTTCCCAACAGTGAAATAATTTTTCAAATCAGTTCAGTAGTTTCGGAGCCTATTCAATGCAAACAAACAAACTAACAATCAAATCTTTCCTCTTATAGACAACGGTTGTCTTTGCTCGCTTTTGCAGTGAGCTGATAACCCAATGGTAACGGCAATCCTACAAAATATGGGTGCATACCTACGGCTTAAATGGACTATAACATGGCTGCCATTACGATTATCAATATCGATTATTCGTCTAGCTAAACTGGGCCCAGATTCCTTAACTTCAAATACACGCGTAACGCAGTGCGGTAAGTTAACCTCTACATTAGCCTTTATTATTTGCTAGGCAATAGAGATAAAAAAAAATGCGGTATTCTTAACGCGCCGCGTACCGTGCTTGATATAGTTACGGAATCTGGCCCTTGGCGTTTCCATAGGGTTGACATTCAACCGACGAGTCAGTGCAAAGGTCAGTGTCAATGTTAAGTCATTGTCAGTGTCACAGTGTGAGTGACGTTGAGTCAGTTCTAGCTGTAGCTGTTCAGAACTTCACAACTTATGGCAACTGCATCAATCATGCGGAGCCAAAAGCCCCAACACGGGGAAGAAGAAAAAAAAAAAAAACTTCACAACTTCAGACACATATACCCACAGATCTACTACCTATATCTGTGCATATACCATAGTCAGTGTTGCCAGAAGGTTACTTTTGTAACCTTTTAGGTGATTTTTGACTGCGTGGGGTTACTTCTAGGTTACACGACTCAAAAGGTTTCTTTTGGTGATTTTTGGGCATATGTTTTTTTTTCTCACTTAAAAACAACCTGCAACGGAACGTAGCGCTCTTTTTTTTGCAATATTGGCAGCTCGTATCATCGTTCATTAATGCGTGTAGTGAGTGCAACTCCTGAAAATAAGTCTATCACTCTCGCACTAATGCATACCAGCTCTCAAGTGACTCACTCGCTCGATCAATCGAGTTCGTTCTTGTTCAAGGGGCAGGCACTTGGGGCATAGTCATGCGCAGAATGTGTTACTAAAATGAAAAGATACATACATATCTTATCTTCTTATAAGTGTGAAGTACATTATTATCTTTCTTTTAGTTCAGTCCTTCAGTCTAGTTCAGTTGCCTAGCGGATAATTTTGATCCGTTGAGCAACTGGACTAGAGTTTGTTTAGCGTTCGGTTTTCTTTCGCTAGTTCATTGAAGTATCGCTCGGATAGATTGATAAATAAGTTAATAAAATCTGAAAACAGAAATCGGCTTGGCACTGAAACAATATCAGGGTTGATGGCTACTAAAGGGGCTATCAAAAATGCAACAACATTTGAGCCATCAAAAGCGATGCTCAAAACTAAGATAAAATATGATATGGGTCGTAAAGGTGAAAGTAATTGATGATGATGACTTAATTATGTTTTTTTTTTCACTTATAATTTGTTTTTGTAAGATTTTTATCATTAGATGTAAAAAAAAAAATTACAAAAACACAAATAATTAAATAGCTCCTTTAATTTCAGGTGTTTAGAAAGTCGTGATAGTTTGTGGTGATGAAATGCAACTTAAAATGGAAAACGCAATTTTTTTTATTTTTTTTTGTTAGTTAATATAACCAACATCTGTCTATCAACTTTTAGTACCTGATTATTAAGAGAAAAAAATGAAAGCTTACTTTTTACAGGAAAAGGTTACTTTTGTATCTATTTAAGGTTATTTTTGAGAAGACCTGGCTGGCAACACTGACCATAGTGCCATAGGCCATAGCTGTTCTAGTTTGATTCAGTTATTTTAGAGGTTAGATAAGATAATTTTATTTTATATTTTCATTGAAATTGATAATAGTCCTGTTTTTTTTACGATATTATATTTTGTCGTCGATGTTATTTCATATTGTCAAAAGAAACATGTCTCAATCAAATTTTTCAAAACTGTTGAAAATGGCTGAAACTGCTGAGGACAGAATAGTGGACTTAAAAAAACAGGTGAGTACATTGAGATATGGTGAATAGCAATACCCTGTCGTGTGGCTTGGACAAGATTTCATCATCACAAAATTAAATAACTTCTATTACATACCTTTTATGATTCGAATTGATTAATTTCTTTCTTGTAGGTAGATCATTTCAAAAAGGTCAAAATAGAAGCAAAAATTCAACAGCTCACTGAAGAAAATAGGATCCTTGCTGACAAAGTTGAAGCTGCAAAATTGCAACTAATAAAACTTGAAACTCAGAATGGTAAAAAACAATATTCGATTCCCAGCAAGACAGCAGCTCTAGTCCAGGAACAAATACCAGATAAAACAGATGCACCAGCGCCAGCAGTTAAGAAAGAAAAAAAAGAATCCTCTAAAAAGAGCAAAGAAGCTCCTAAGAAAACAGTTGAACCGACAAGTGAGATAGTAGATGTTAGAAAGCTAGACTTGAGAATTGGAAAAATCGTTGAAATTGACAAACATCCTGATGCAGATGCACTTTATGTAGAAAAGATTGATTGTGGTGAAGAAAAGCCTCGCACAGTTGTCTCTGGTCTTGTCAAACACGTTCCAATTGATGAAATGAGGAACAGGATCGTTATGGTTCTTTGCAATCTGAAACCGGCAAAAGTAAGTTAGACATAATTATATATTTTATTGCACTAGTGGTTAGAAATACATGTGTACATACATACATACATTTATGATGAAATAAAATTGAGATCAACATTAATGTTGTAATTACAGATGCGAGGAATAACTTCAGAAGCAATGGTGATGTGTGCATCTTCACCTGATAAGGTGGAAGTGCTGATACCTCCTAACGGGGCAGTAGCAGGCGATTTAGTGTCTTGTGATGGCTATCCTAGGGAGCCTGAGCCTCAACTCAACCCTAAAAAGAAGATATTTGAAACTTGTGCCCCAGACCTTATGACAAATGACGAAAAAGTTCCTTGCTTCAAGAACAGTCCATTGATTGTACCAGGGAAAGGACCTGTTGTAGCCCCTACTCTAAAAGGAGTTAGTGTTAAGTAACATAATTACATTAACATTAGTCATAAGTTTCAATGTGTTAAATACAGTAATAAATTATTACAACAAATAAAAAAGATGTTTTAAAAAATATCATTTATTATGCAAATAAAACAACAATTTTTAAGCAATGTCAACAATGTTTATAATATAATCTATTTGTGTTCTATAAATAACAACTGTCTGTCAGCATCAATCACTATTATGAAATTGTATTTTCATTATGAATATAGAAAAATAGATAGATTTAACACCAAAACGTGACTATTTTAATACAACAGGAAGCACCTTTATAATGTACTTGATTATTAACTTGTGGTCTTGTTGCTTAGGCATAAAATTAAATACAATACATAACATTTAAAGTTTAGTAGAAAAACTATAACACCCTCTGCAGTGCAAGCTTGTTAAATATATGTCTTTAAGAATTATTTAACAAGAGTGATGTTAAGCTTTTTAAAATCTACTCTGAATTGGGTATGTGCCATAGTATTTTCGTTAGATTGCCCTAAACCTTCAAGAATGAACGGAAAGGCAATGATAACATTGCATCGAATTTTGAAATGGATGCCCTGAATAATGTGATTCTACATGTTTTCTACGCCTTTGCTAGTTTGGTAAATATTCTATATACCTACTGTATTTATAATGTGCATTTTACATTTATTAAGGACGATTTTCAAAATACATAACACTTGCTCTCTCAGTATAAAATAATTTTTGGATGATATGAAAACTATTAGGTACAAAGAATGTGCTACTATTTGGAAAGTAGTAACATTGCTTTTGTTTCCTTTATCGTTAATAGATAATTGATTATATTTCTAATTTTAATGGATTTCACTGTACAAATGAGTGATTTCATGTCTTTCTATACAAAGATATTGGTGGAATTAGACTTTTGTACTTTAAAGTTTTGTATTTATTTATAATATCAATATGTAAGTCACCTTTAAATCGGGTCCAGCATTGAATCATTTTGATGTGAAGAGACGTACCTAAAATTTTGTGTTTTCTATTTCCTAGACATTGTGTTAGTACAATTCTTATAACACACACACACATTGCAGTACCGATGCCGAAACAAGAGTACCAACGTGACTGTAATATACTGATAAGATTACTTGGCTTTATTATTTTCTTTAATTTTGATTTTGAATTTTATTTTAGACTTGATTACATGATATATATTGTTTTGATCTAGACATGACATGAAGCTATGAATCTTGATTTGAATGACCTTACTAGATGGATGGGCCCAATATCGCTAATTTTCAACATCTTTAGACATCTGGAATACAAATGATCTTTGATTCGAATGAAAAAAAAAATGCATTTGGCATGTAATGTGTAATAATGTATGTTTATGGGTTAATTTTAATTATCTGAAATAAATGACTTTTATTTCTATCAAAGAGGCTATATTTACGTACTATTTTCTCAATAGATTATTTAATTTCGTACTTTCGTTCTTGGAATTATGTTATTTAACTAGATATGTTGAGGGCAATAAGAGTTATATTATAATCAATATTCATATACTCTTAGCCCATGCAAGTCCTTATAATATTATTAGAAGACTGACCGCAAAAACGGATGATTCATCGGCAAACCTATAAAAGGAGTAGCTCAAGCCACGCGCATTCATCCCGGACGACCCCATCGCCGTCGTCACCGCGGCGGCGCTGGGCTCGCCCGATCCGACTGCTCCTAGCAATAGGAAATATTCAGTTTTTGGTACAGGCGTCGGTTACCAGAGGCACACACACACACAGCGATCCCGCCGGCAGGATCGTAGACCCACAGGATCTGTTAGAAGATCGGTTAGATTCTCTCCAAATAATCATTCAGTTCAACAAACCGTTAGGGCTCCAGGGCACACCCCCTCTGGGGTGCCTGGGCAAGTCTGATTCCCACTCCCGGCGACGGCCCAAGCCGAGGTTCGTACCATCGAGGTGCCCTTGTGCTAGTCGCCTATAAACTTAACCACCAAGTTATGCCGAACGCACTCTGCGTTCGCTAACTAGTCCGGTCAAGCTGTAGAGGCCAAAAGGCCAACAGTAAAAGTCAATCATAAAAAAAAAAAAAAAAACACGCGCATTCATTCTTGTTCGAGACTTTGTGCGGAGCGGACGAGTTTCTAGATATACTTACCCAGTGTATAATTAATTATCGTTTGTTTATATTAATGAATTAAATAATCTGTGTGATTGTGAAATATAAATGTGTTTTAATCTGAACCCGCTTCTGTTTTCTAATATCAGAAGTGGGATTCGAACACTGCTCGCACTTATTATGTTGCTATTCCGCAAAAGCACAAAGTCCCGATTAATTGGTTTTTATCGTGTTTATTTTGTGTTGTGAAAATTGTGAAAGTGCTTTGGATTCGGTGAAATAATGGATCGCTCATCTAGACCCCGATCCTGTGAAGGACGCTATAGGGGCAGGCGTTCGACTAGCCATAGTTTGCGCAGATCGTCGAGAAGCCATACCCCTCCACCCAACACACGGTTCCGAATTTTTAATCGTGACCTCAGCGATGGCCATCTTCATCGTACGCGCGGTGATCTCAGTTGCAATCGTGATCGCAGTATCAGTCGTGGTCGTAACAGACGTCATTAAAAATATCGGAGCCGCAGCCAAAACCGTGAGTAAAGTAGCCACGATTCCTGGCATACGATCATGTCTCGCCTCTGTGCCTTGGAATCACGTGCACCCGTCCCGCCCGTACCTGACCAGCCAATTTCGGTTGGACCTTCACTTGGAAACGGCACCGAACAGATCGTTGAGGCTATCCAATCATTAAAATCCGTAAGTACCCACAGTTACTATGTATCTAATTTCAACCCCAACGTTCTTGATGTTAACTCATGGTTTGATGAGGTAGACAAGGCTAAGTTGGCAAACCGTTGGGATGATCGTGAGTGTCTTGTTCGAGTCAGCAGGTATTTGTAAAGCAACGCAAAATATTGGTTAGATGATTGGGTTAGCAATGACCGTTCTTGGACCAATTTCAAATAAGATTTTAAGTATCTGTGTGTATAAAAAGTAGATACGGCTAAAATTCTATACGAAGTAATGTCCACCGATTCAGACGGTTTTCGTACGTATGCCGAATACTCACGAAAATCTTTGCTGCGTTTGCGCATTGTTAAGGGCCTTAGTGATGATCTTATTACAGCGATAGTTCAACGTGGAATTAAAGACCCACATGTTAAGGCAACGGCAACGAATACAAACCTGACTCCCAATGAGTTGTTGAACTACCTTACAACAGTAATTTTTAAACTTTCGCGATTTGAACACATGTTTTAAAACGATTTTAAACGAACCCTGCGGTATTTCAAGATCAAGTGAGGGTAAGAGAACAAAACACCCGCTCTTCTCGCCGGACTCACCCGCAGTTTTCAGTCAGCTCGTGGCCACGGCCATTGTAACATGGTCGAAACGTCGAGCGAAAGGTACATATTTTTACTTAAATTAAATAATACGTGATAAGTCCCGATAAACATTTAAAACATACCTTACAACATTTGTGAAACCTGAGTCCGCGGGTGTTCAAGCGACGCGTCGCCCTACACTTTTAAATGCTAACTACAGAAATTAAGGTAACGAACGACCGTTTCTGGCTTCTGGTTCAAGCTCTGGTGCTGGTTCTACCTCCAAATGTTATTCGTGTGGTGAATTTGGGCATAAGCAATTAAATTGCCTTAAGAAGCCTAAAATTACTGGTACTAGTGCGAGTTATTCAGGAACGAGTACCTAACCCAAAGGCGATTACCTCAGGAATGGGTAATACTGGAGCAAGTAAGCCATCCGGTAAAATAGACAGCACATGTACTTACTGTAAAAAGTCGGGCCTCCATATTCCGGACTGCTTTGCGAAGCATCGTTCCTATATAAATAATTGCTAATTTCCCAGCTTCACAAAACGTCAAACAGGTCAGACAATTTCTTGGTCTGGCGGGGTATTTTAGAAAGTATATCCCCAATTATTGTACCAGGACTGCTTGCATTGCGCGATTAACATGTAAAGATGTTCAGTTTCACTGGGGTACAGAACAAGAAATTGTGCAACAAAAGATAATCAGAACATTAACTAGTGCACCTGTACTTACTATATTTGACCCGAGTTTACATAACGAAGTAGACACTGAGGCAAGCAGCTTTGGATTTGGTGCAATTCTAGAGCAAGTTAATAAGGATGGTAATCGATGCGTAGTCGCTTATTATAGCCATGTTACGAAAGGTGCTGAACCGAAATACCATTTTTATGATCTCGAAACCCCAGCAGTGATAAAGGCTCTCAAAACATTTTAGACACTATTTGATAAGAATACAGTTCGAAATCATCACGGATTGTAATGCCCTAAAGGCAACTCAAAACAAAAGAGATTTGTTACCACGTGTGGCAAGATGGTGGATTTACTTGCAAGATTTCAATTTCAACACATCTTATCGAAAGGGAATCATGATGCCACACGCGAACTATTTAAGCCGTAACCCTTGTATTGTCAATAATATTGAATGGCCCTGTAATTGGGCACAAATAGCTCCACCACCATGATGCAGTCATTAGAACAAGGTAAATTGGATCCTAAAAGGTACGTAATGCGCAATTACATGTTGTACTATCGATTTACACCAACAGGTGAAGAGGCTCCTTTGTTATATACCGAAAGGTCATCGTTTGAGTCTCCTGCGTATATTTCACGTTGAGCATAGTCATATCGGTGTAGATAAAGTTACAGGCCTAATATTACGACACTTTTGGTTTCTTAGCCTTAGGACTTTTGTGACTAAGTATTTATCTCATTGTTTGACATATATCGCCCACAAGCGTGTACCACGTGCTCCTTTACAGCCCATCACATCATGGGAAAAATTGCACGTTCCATTTGAAATTTTACATGTCGATGTATTAGGACCGCTTCCCATGTCAGAAGGTTATTAATTTGTTATACTTGTGGTCGATTCACAAAGTATTGTGTGTTTACACCAATGTCACGGCAAGATCTTGATGAAGTGAAACGTGTATTTAAATGTGTTATGTTGTTGTTTGATACTCCTAAGTTAGTTGTGTCAGATAAAGGACGTATGTCCGAGTCAACGGGCTTCACTTCATGGATGCAAGTTTTGGGAGTAAAACTTCATCATATTACTGCCGAAATGTACCACGCCATCTGTCAGGCAGAACGCTACATCCGTACAGTTCTCAACATGCTACAAATTGCAGTCAACCATCGAAAGAGCGATTGCGCTGAAGAACTATTGCAATTCATTCTGAACCTGAAGCAGAAAACTACATAGACCTCTGCTCTGAACCTTGTGATTGGTCATGAGAGTGCAATGCCTGTTATTCGGACACAAGTGCGCGATATCGCAACGAGTCCCGAAACATCCAATCGTGAGTCGAGACAAGAGATGCTTAGGCAAAGGACGGCCGAACGATTGACAAGAAATCAATTACAGCAAGACGTTTGTATTAATAAGGATCGAAGACCTCCTCGTACATTTCAGAAAGACTACTTTGTGTTTGTGATCAAGTATGCCTAGTCGCAGGGTAAACTGGACCCTGGAATACGGGGGCCTTATTGAGTCGTTGGTGTTCTTCGCAATCATCGGTACAAGTTGGAATTACTTGTTGAGGCATACGTAAAGAACACGAATACAGCTGCCCAGTTCATGGTCCCTTGGAAAGGCAAATGGACCCCTTAAACGTGCGCGGCATTTTTTGAAGGCGCGTGAGTTACGCCTTGTGAGTCTATGTACTTACCGAACTATCGGAGGTACCCTGGTCCTTGTGTAAGCTTTTCGCCATGCGAAGAGTCATCGGGGAAGTACAGCCTCCTGTTTCCCCGATGCGAAATCTTTTCGCCATGCGAAGAGTCATCGGGGAAGTACAGCCTCCAGTTTCCCCGATGCGAAAGCTTTTCGCTATGCGAAGAGTCACTGGGGAAGTACAACCTCTTTTTTCTCCAGTGTGAAAGCTTTTCGCTATGCGAAGAGTCATCGGGGAAGTACAGCCTCCTGTTTCCCCGATGCGAAAGCTTTTCGCTATGCGAAGAGTCACTGGGGAAGTACAACCTCTTTTTTTCCCCAGTGTGAAAGCTTTTCGTTATGCGAAGAGTCATCGGGGAAGTACATCCTCCTGTTTCCCCGATGCGAAAGCTTTTCGCTATGCGAAGAGTCACTGGGGAAGTACAACCTCTTTTTTTCCCCAGTGTGAAAGCTTTTCGTTATGCGAAGAGTCATCGGGGAAGTACATCCTCCTGTTTCCCCGATGCGAAAGCTTTTCGCTATGCGAAGAGTCACTGGGGAAGTACAACCTCTTTTTTCCCCAGTGTGAAAGCTTTTCGCTATGCGAAGAGTCATCGGGGAAGTACAACCTCTTTTTTCCCCGATGTGAAAGCTTTTCGCTATGCGAAGAGTCGCCGGAGGATTACATGCGCCTTGCCTCCGGTGTGGTAAAAAGCTTGTCGGTATGGGCCCGTACCGATAAGTCACTGAGTGGGTAGTTGGTGTAAGCCAATGCCTTGTAAGTACTCAGTGTCTTGTTATTACACGTACGTACGTGCATGTCATTTTGGTGTCAGGTGACTTATGAACTAACATGAACCTAACACAAACTAACGAACTTACCCAATAATAAGAATAATGGGATACCAGGCAAGGAGATAACGTGCATTTGATTTCAGACATGACTGATGACAACTTGAATCCTGAACAACCGAGAGACGAGGCTGCTGGGCCCTCTTCGACTCCCGATGGAGTGATCCAGCCAACGAGATCCCTGCCTCGACTCATTTCCGGATCTTCAGAAGACGACGAGCCTGACGAGGACGCCAGGGTGTCAGGAGAGGCCGTATTAGAAGACTGACCGCAAAAACGGATGATTCATCGGCAAACCTATAAAAGGAGTAGCTCAAGCCACGCGCATTCATTCTTGTTCGAGACTTTGTGCGGAGCGGACGAGTTTCTAGATATACTTACCCAGTGTATAATTAATTATCGTTTGTTTATATTAATGAATTAAATAATCTGTGTGATTGTGAAATATAAATGTGTTTTAATCTGAACCCGCTTCTGTTTTCTAATAATATTATATAACGTGTTTAGTAACTGTTTTATTATAACTATTCAATATTTAGATCAATTCCTTCATTTGATAGAACTATTTATATAGCATTAAAGTTGAGAAGACGGTTAGAGTATGCAAATATGTACTAATTATTTACTACAGTTATTTTTATATTAATATCTAATAAGCATTTCAATTATGATCTAAAACATTTGATGTGGAGTCAAAAATGACTTAAGGTTTGATTCGAAAATGGACTACAAATATATTTTGCCATCCAAATTATGTATTGCACTTACACATTATGCAAAGGTTTCATTATGTATTTATCGTAATACTGAATCAATATAAGTCAATACAAAAAGGAATTTCCTAAAATATTATTCAGCTATTTTAGTTCACTGTCACAATATTTTTATGCAATAGTATAAAATAAAAAGAGAAATCCAAGTTTCTGACGTTAGTTTATAAAATCTTCCTACCATGGTTGTATTTACTAAAAATAAAGCTTTAAACCGATAACTAAACACACAAGAATATAAAGACCTTATAGCCTTATAGCGTAACATCTAAATAATCAAAAATGTCTGCCTACACAATTAATGCAAATGAAAAGGATAAATTTACCTACTTGCTTTGCTTGCTTGCAATGAAATGAAAATAATTTATTTCAGATTAACATCCATATCAATTCAAATTCAATGAGTCATACAATTTACACAAGCGACAAACTTGCAAACTGAAGAAAGGACAGTTCTAAAAATCTAATTGTCCTCTTCTAGTTCCTGAACTGAAAGAGTGAACCTTTAGTCCTGTCAAACTTCAATAGAGAGAGAGAGAGAGTGATTGTCTGAATACTAAAATAAAGCAAGTAGACAAACTGACCGCCTCCTTAACAGTAAGGCCCAACGCTTACTGAAGAATCGAGCCGGCATCGCAGCTTAGAAGAGGCCGTGGAAAGCTACTCTTCCCGTTTTACTGTAAATTAAAAATTGCCCCAACACCGCGACGTCGCCTTGACTTTACAATCGACATTGGGCCTAAGGATACCCTTAAATATTTTTAGCGAATAATGATTCTTAAACACAAATAACATTCTTGTGCACAAACTGAACAAGCTAATCTGTTCTATAAACAAGCTTTTGTTTTTATTTTGGCAGGCATTTTGAAAATACTACGGGTATTGCAAATTGTATTATCACCAGAACTAAACGTGTATGCAAAATTTCAGCAAAATCGGTTGGGAGGAACTGCTTCTAATTCAGCTTGCGAGACTTGACTTAAACAAACTAACAAACATTGCAATTTAAAAATAAAAGCTTGTAAAAAAGCCTTGCTTTTACATGACAGATTGTTTTATAAATCAGCTTATCGAGAGTTTATGCATAAGAATGTTAGGCCCGAAATCCATCTTAATGACGTGTCACGTGAACTGAAAAGTTTTCTTTGCGCGTAACTTGCCACGCATTGTATGGAGATTTGTTGATTTGTTTTGCCAGTGCATGTTCACATACCCAGATAGGTTTCGGGCCTTAGGGTGTGTTTCCACTGAAGCGGACCTGTGAAAAGAGGTGGATGTAGCGGAGATGTGCGGACTTTTGTAGCGGAGTCGAGCAGTGATATTTTTATGCAAAGCACCGCATATTACTACGCATACAGGTACTGTGGCTCAACCCTGCTTTGCTATATCCCGATCCGCTGGCATTACTAAACTATACTCCGCCCCGCCCTCCGCCTCTCTGCCCCACTACTCCGCTTGCCATATAATTGGATGCAATTCTCATCCCCACTATTGACTGTTTCCATTAAAGCAAAGCGGATGTAGATTTTAACTAATGTGATTGGTCAATTCCGGCACGTCTCCGCTCCGCCTCTGGAAAACGCACTCTTAATATGTATTACAATGTAGGTTGGGTAAAAAAAAACCTCCTAGAGTAATTAACTACAATAAGCACTCTCGTATTAAATACAATGACTACAAATATCAAATGTTGGACTCTATCATATATTCATAAGTACACAATAAAAATATTATAAATCAATGTAAAAAATATACCTTCCAATTAATTGTCAAAGGTAATCTGCTTGTATAATTAACATAATATTAATTGATCAGTTATTCATGCTTTGGTGAGCAAGTTAGGCCTAACTTGATATGATGATAATTAAAGTTCACCACATTTTTACATCATACAAGTTTGGACTAGATAATTAATTAATTTAATTTGTGCCAATAAACAATATTATACTCTTTGGAATATGAATAATGGCATCGATTCTGTGGTACCATTTTCCAATCTAAATACATCAGTTTTCCAATTGTTGCCTATTTTTTCTCTCACACAAATGGAAATGAAAAGAGACAAAGGTAGAATTTAGTGAACTAAAGAATGGTAAAAGAGAATCGAAGCCGTAACACTAGTTTAAAAATTATTGACTTGATTCTTCATATAAAAATGTGGTAAAGAAAATAAATACTGAATTCATCCCTTTTATGTTACATTCATTATAAACACTACGAAAATATACTACACTTTGACAAATACTTAAATAATTACTTCTTTTAATCTTAATGTGACTCCGCAGTGATTATGCAAACAGCGACATTTATAATGCGATGTCTTAGTTTTACTAATACTCATGAAAACTACTACACTCATTTAGCATTTCAAGAGACACATACTTTCAACGACATTTAAGCCTAATGGATACGTCTTACAAAACTATAGTCAACACCTGAAGTACTTTGTGACTAATAAACATGATTACAAAAAAATTAAATGGAGAACGTTATACTGTTTAAATATAATTTGAAACTAAAATTCTAAGATAAATAGATTTAAAATTAAATAGTGATGTATTCCAATTTTGTAAATAAGACGAATTAAATAATTACAATATTATAAAAGTCTAATGGCACAGGAAGAGTTTGAGAATTGATCAAGGTGGGCAAGCAATGCTTTTATTTTAAAAATATAAGTTTGCTTAAAATTTATACAGTTTAGGTAAGAAGGAAGACAACTTTCATGTGTGCATTCTTATAACCTTATCAAAATAGAATTTCATTTACTTTTCAACGCGAATAAAATAGGGTTTTCGTCGAGAAAATATTTCGCATGATGCCTATATTATGTAGAACAACTATTATTATTCAACCAACGTTTCTTATCTTATAGCTTAGCTATTTCATTTTCAATTAAATCTTCACGTAGATAATTAAATGCAATATACGTTTCAGATAAGTACTAAAATACGATAAACTCTAACGAACGAAATACTGTCAAGAAAATCATGAAGGTTGGAATGTTACATGACGATGCATTTTACGAATATGAATGTAAAAACATTGAACAAGCAAACAAACATCCTTTATCTAAGTTTTGATGAGCTTAGCAAGCTCGGTTTCCACATTTGTTTGAAACATTTTAACCTATGATCCACACATTAAAATGTCTTATTTTGTCTTTAATTTAGAAGAATAACACGTATTTACTGTGATAACATTTGGCCGCTGTTGTAAACTCCAACTCAACACATTTTTAGACATGCGCGTGTGAAACACACTAAACACTCGACCAACACATTTTCTTGTCTTCCCGTTACATTTTGGGGCGATTTTACGTAGTTTAAAGCTATCGCGCTACCGAAGCTCACGCCTTTGATTTCACACTAATAGTATTTTTAATACATTTACTTTTCTTTCGCGGCTATACTTACGGAGTTCCTTATTAGTGTAATTTTGGCATTTTGTTCGTATACGTAGGTTAAAGCTGTGTCGGGGGGAACCGTCTCTGGGGCTTGTTGCGTCGTTGAGCGAGGGACGATTGTGTCACTGGGCCGAGGACTTGCGGTGTCAGGGGCGATGCCGTCAGGGCCTGGTGGTAATAAACACATTTTAATGAGACTGTAATGTATTGCTACTTAAATAAAACAATAAACAAATTTCGAGTCCCGCCAGGCCTGACGCACTTCGCACTTTCGGTATGAAGCAGACTTGTCGAATGGCAATGTTCATGTCTTCCCGTGAACATGGTGCATGTAACTGCGCCGAAATATCGGGAGCTCATTCCACAACCTTGCCAGGGTAAATGTCCCGTAAATAATCATATAACTTTAATATTGTTGTTAGTATGTAATTCTGTTCTTATTTAAAGTATTTCACAATTTAGGATTTACTATTTAAATGATAGGCAGATCAAAAATTTGCCGATTGGCAGGATTTGAACCTGCGCGCCGATCCGGATAAACGCCCTGAGTAACCACTAACCACTAAGCTAAGATAGCATTCCTGTTTTTTTGTACACAGTTTAGATTATCATTTGGCCACCAACTCGCCTGATGGTAAGCGACAGTATGACCGAGGATGTAACACGTTGATCTAGAAGAAATCTATTCATGTAACACTATTTGGACTGTCTATTCTGGACTGTCAATTACACTAGGCGTTGGTGGCGCCATTCTTGCTATATGCAACTCAAATCGTTGTCAAATTTGTGACTGCAACAAGATTGTCGTTTGCTTCTTGTTGTGTATGTTGTGCAATTTCGTTGGTAAACATTTTGCTGCTTGGTGAGCCTCTATCGAGTGTGCTCTGCAAGTGTGCTGTGCTAAATCCAGCAGTGGTCTGCTGATGATCTTGAACATAATAGAAAAGTGTAAACATTGTAAAGCGGAAGAAACAGGGTAATACGTACTTTACTGACCTGGAAGGTGAGGTCGACTGCTCGCCGCAGGTCGGCCGGCGGCGGCGGCGCGTCGGCCGCAGATAGTGTTGGCGCCGTCTCGGCAGCCACTGCCGGCGCTAGCAACCACGGCTGGAAATAATAAACGGTATTAACAACATACCGAGAAGTTTAAAAAAAAAAAAAAATAGGCTTGCGTTTGACCACCATCTCGCCTGATGTTAAGCGACGATGCGGCCTACGTTGGAGCACGTTTGCCGAGAAGAAGCCGATTCACTCGTGATTTGGTTGGTACAGTGCGAATTACCTCTTGTATAAGTTCGGATGCTCGCGGCCGTCTCGCGGGCTCCAGCTGCAGCATGCGTCGCACGCAGTCCCGAGCCGCCGCCGATACCCCGCGCCACACGCCGCTTGATAACTCCACCTGTGCAAAAATATCTATAACTAGCAACGCACCCCGGCTTCGCACGGGTGTAAGTCTTATTTATTTACACCTTGGGTTAAATTATTGGAGTTTTAGTAAGGATCCCTATTTTTTTTTTAAATATAATATAGCCTATGTCACCCAGGGATAGTGTAGCTTTCCAACAGTGAAAGAATTTTTCAAATCAGTTCAGTATATTCAGAGCCTATTCAATGCAAACATACAAACAAACAAACAATCAAATATTTCCTCTTTATAATATTAGTATAGATATAGATTATCTAACTTAAGGTATATGCTGCCCACTACCACCCATACATTGTGGATTTTCCTTGGATTTATACCAAACGTTTTGATTCTACGTTTCTAATCCGTATGGCCAAATTCTAATTAAGCGCGTTTCAACATTTTTGAAGACATTACTGGATTTATTGTACCTGTACCTATTATGTGAAATCTAAGTGGAATGAATAAAGAAAATAACAATATTACAAATATTCAGTTAATTTTTAAATTTTTACACTTTCATGTTTACCTACTACAAAATATACAATTCTAGTGCACTTATTTATCTTTTCAGTTTATATTTTAATATTTATCTGTGACTCAAATTTTATACATCTATAGTTTAGGTCACAGTGTCATGTGATTACCTATCATTAGGAATATTTAACATTTTTTTCGTACTTATTTTGTTGAATTCCTTTTTGTTTATATATAAAATCATATTATATTGGCGGAAACTTCTAATTGGCATACTCATCTAATATTTTTTTTACTCTTTTTACTAGGCTGTAAGTTAACCTACAATTAATGCAAAATAAAATAATATTTCTTATGGCCTACTTGGTTTATTGTTGTTTTTGATACTTTATTATATTTGTGACCTGATTGTTATTAATTATTGATTGTTAGTCTCGCTGTATATGGGTTTTATTACCTGAATTAAATGTTTTTTTTTAATAAGATAGCGGCCCGATCTAGTTAACTTGAGTGGTTTGTTAGGGATTTTATTATCTATCGACTGATTGTTGATAACTCTTTATTGATCACATCATAAAATGTTTTTTTTTTTTTTTTAGTAAAAAACAAAAGATGGCTACACGGTTTTTACGTGTTTGCAGAAGACAGCAGTCCTATTGATATATAAACGAAATTGTCAATGTTTACCTTCCCGGACTCGATTCTCGCCAGTATGGCTTCGGACGTGTCGTCACCGGTGGAAGCGAACGGTGTTCTTCCAGACAGCATGATGTAAGCTAACACACCTGCAAGTAAACAAAAAAGTATGTTTGTAAAGTCCGTCCCTGATGTCAGAGTTTTTAGGTCGCCAGGAGGTATCTGACTTAACAGATGTTATAAAACAAACAGCTGATACCTCCCCAACTTAGTGTCATCTGATCCCTGCTAGCGCTCAGTAGTAAATGCCACTCACGGTCACCTATCGGAAGATGGAACGGAAGACTTTGTAACACCTATAGTCTGTCTGTTATGTTAATCGCTTTTAGACAGCTCATACAAAGCTGACGACATAACTTTGTAAAGCGTCTAGCAAATGATATCCCACACAAATAAATATATTTGATCTTGCATAACCTCTTTACAAGGTTACGTCAACTTTCAATGAACTTGGCTTTCAAGTAAGGATCGTCACCTGCTAAGAAACCTAATTATAATTGTATTGAATAGTTACCCAAGCTCCATATATCGCATGCGGCGTCATATCCGGCCCGCTTGAGAACCTCTGGAGCCACGAAGTTGGCAGTGTAGCATGGTGTCATAAGAAGACCGTTTTCAGCGCGAAGTTGCTTCGCCAGACCGAAGTCCACGAGGCGAATGTCTTCGGGCCGTTTCTCGGCCGTCGCGAATAGGATGTTCGATGGCTTTATGTCTCTGGAAATAATAGGTGCAATTTAGTATGGTTTTACATTTAATTTTTATTTATTTAACCTCTGATTACAGGGCCTTATGATACCTGTTTTAAACGAATATAGATATTAAAAAGTGCCCTTTTCTTCTCTTTTTAGCAAATATAACGTCCACTATAGAATTAGCTTCAGTGAGATAAGTAGAATAATCAGATATTGCAGAAACTTTCCCCGAGAATAACTGCTAGAGTTACACCTCAAAAAATTTAAACTTTTAGATTGTTCTTTTTTAAGCTAAAAATAACAGCTGCTAAAGAATTGGCTACTGTGCGATAAATAGAATAATCAAACATTGCAAAAAATAAAAACCCCCGAACATACCAGCAGGAGTTATTACCTCAGAAAATAAAAAGTGCCCCTTTCTTCTACTTGTAGCAAAAAATTACAAACACTATAGTTGGCTTCAGTGAGATAAGTAGAATAGGCATGTGTCCTAATGTTTAATTTATTACAAATAACCGGCTTAGCGATAAATATAACTAAATACATTACACATACTGTAAAATAATTTGAATTGGCTGATAAATCTCTGAGATATGAGTATTTAAAGTTTTAGGTGGGGATAGAGAGGGGATGTTCTATCCCTTTCTCGCAAAGCGTGTGTTAGTATAGCATTTGTATGGCGCTCCTGAGCCGTGACGTCACGGCTCAGTATAGTGCGCTCTCTGTCTAGCATGAAATTAAAATGCTTATATCTTATTTATTTTTGAACTAATTTTAATTTTGTTATTGTTGATGTGCTCTGTTTATGAGCAGCTTTTTTATGAGGTAATAAAAAAAAATTTCATTTTTAGATATTACAAAAAGTTTCCCCGAGCATAACATCTAGAGTTATTACCTCACAAAATAAAAGGTGTTAGATTGTCCTGTTTTAAGCAAAAATCAACGGCTGCTATGAAATCGGCTCAGCATATGGTATCGTTTCAGCAATCACCAGTTTCCCTCAAAACCTGTATTTTTTTATTTTATTTTTTTACATCGGACTAGGCTAACGTTTGACCGCGATCTCGCCTGATGGAAAGCGATGATGCGGTCGAAGATGGAGCACGTATATAACATGTGTTTACCTGTGTACAACGGTATGCCGATGTAGATAGTTAACAGCCTGTAGCACATTGCGCAGTAACGGCGCCGCCTCGTGCTCGGGCAGGTAGCGACGCTGTGTTATATGCTCTAGTAGTTCGCCGCCACGACACAGCTCCGTTACGGCCAGGATGCGCCCGCCTTCCGAGTATACGCCGCGAAGCGATATTATGTGCGGGTGCTGACTGTACCTGTACAACGAAACGATAACAGTACATTACTGGACCGCCTCCAACATTAGTATTTACGGCCGAGGCCAGCATACGTGACTCCATAACTTCTGAGTTCCCCGCTAAGGCTTGTATAGTACTATTTTGAAACTTGCATTTATATGCACGTAAAAGCATGCGTAAATATTTCCGGTTAACTGTCACAGTAAAAAAAATAGGCAGTCTTGGGGACTGCCGATCAGAAGTGAAAACTTCTTAGTATATACACACTGACACACACACACACTCGCATGCGCACAATGGAATGGTCTTTGGCTGTTTAGAGAGTGAGTACACTTCTGAGAGTTTTGAAGAGTACGGTAAAGAAGAAATACTGATAAGAATCCTAGCTCGGCTTTCGACCTTGCTACAGCGCTTTGTCAGTTCAGATCCGGTAAATTATAATAACCGTCTTGAAATTAAATGTACTGAAAAATTAAATCAATTATGTACGCTACTGAAAACGTCCAAGTGCAAACAATAATCTTATTTATTTTTTTGCATTCTTTTGTGATCACTAGCGCTCCCCAACCAAACAGGCACAAACCGAAATTTTGTATGTTGACCTACCTAAAATATGCAAAAAAGGAAAAAGTTTAATATCCGCAATGGAATATATCATCAAACAACAGGTAAACAATACATTCAACGAAATACGATTTACGGTTCAATCTCAGTTGCATTATCAGATAAACAGTATCAGTGAATTATCTTTAAGTGATAAATTTTTATGGAGTTATCTTTACCTCAATAAAATTTCAATTTCTTCACGTGGGTCGTACTGTAATTTATCCATGATTTTAACCGCATATTGAACTCTCGACGCTTTATGTTCACAAAGGCGTACGACTGAAAACGACCCTGTGCCCAGTTCACCCATTAACCTGTAAAGTAAGAGACATGATAAATACATTTTTGTTATTTTTTATACTGTGCACATAGCGTCAAACGAACGAAGATCTGTCCATGGACCGGCAACATGTCATTACACAAACGTATTGCAAAACGCATAGACGTAACTTTTTCTTTAAATGACGACCTCTACAGTGAATATCTGATTCGTCATCTTCTAATAAAAGCGCATGCTATTACAACATCGTCATCTGACCAATGAGAAAGTATCTTTCGCAATGTTAAGCTTGCAAAAAGTTACCTACAAGTAGCTTGCATGAAGCTTGTATGACGTTACCTCCTCACGTGGACAGAACTGAGATGCATAATATGTCTATCGTCATTTGCAGCATGCATACAACCTGAAAATGATGCCGTCGTGGACAGCGTTAAAGTCACAGAAGCAACCAGAATAGCAACTGGACTGAAAAATTACGCTACACTATCATTATCACAGCAACAGCTTGACTCCGATCTCCTTCCAAGTCTCTGGGGGAACTGTATCAGCGGCCCAGAACTACGCTCCGACCATCAATCTATATGTACTACGACTTCTTTGGCTCCTTGTTGACTGTCTAGGCTTTTGACCTCAAGTCACCAAATGTGACGCCGCATCATCGCTTAACTTCAGACGAGGTGGAGGCCAAGCGCAAGCCTATTATCTAATTTAAAAAAAAACACCTAGTCACCACCAAGATAGCCGCTACCAAGATTTTTGTAAGCTACTAAAATCTTAAAGGTAGTGGGATGCTATGGGTAGACGAAGAAGTTTTAGGAAGGAATGCAAAGTACACCCCAACTGGAACGAGACTGAAAATGTACCCATTGAAAATAGAGATATGAGTTCGAAGGCTGTCAGTTCCTTATGCCGACTATTCACTCTCGACGTGACAGACTGAGAGCAAGAGTGTACTAGTTCTTATTGGGTCTCACTTTCTCGCGCCACACCTCGCGCGGTCTTTGTTTAGTTAATAATTAACAACGGGCTCCAAGAGTATCAAAATATTGGTCATCGCGAGCAGACACCCAGGTTAACGCACTGTGCACACAGTTGCGTAGCTAGGTAAGCAAAAGTCCTGGTGCAAAAACAATGGGGCCCTTATCTAAACTGGTTAGGTTTTATCAAAAAAAAAATTATTATAATTGTATGAATACTATTGAGGTGCAAAGATACTTATTACATGAATTGCCATGTTAAAAGTGCAACCCATTATATTTGAAGAAATATTCGCAATTTCAGTTTGAGGTTTGCTGGTCAGAGCCGAGGGCCCCCTGAGCTTGAGGGCCCCGATGCACGGCACCACCTAGCCCTCCGATAGCTACGCCACAGAGTGTACACATACTCTAACTTCTTAGCAATAAAGATAAGATGATAAAACCGTTAAACTTCTCACTGATATCAGTTATCGCATTATAACATGACATGGTATTATTGTCTAAGTTTACAACACCCCAGTTATTAAATAATAGGTGTCCACATGTGACTACAAAATACAAAAACATACCTATATTCATCAAAGAAATTGTTCCTATTAACGAATCCGGTCCAAAATTCTTCCGTCGAAGTCTTTGTGCTTGGCGCCACATGGTTCTGATTCGTGTTGGTTACAGTTTTATTGTCGTCTTCGTTGAGTAAACAGGGCGCGACGAAACTGAAGCCCCTGAAAATAACGTGTTAAGGAGCTTTTAGACTACAGTAACATGATTACATCGCAAAATTGCTTCATAGCTTTCCCTGCATTTGACAATTGTTTTTTTATTTTATTTTATAAAAAAGAGCGGTAAACAAGCATTCGGTCCGACTGAAACCGCCGCCTATGGACACCTGCAACACTAGCGGTGTTGATGATGCTTTTTCAGACGTAGTTATAGACTACCTTTTTCAAATGCTTCATGTTGAATCTCGGCGGGAATACCTTTGTGGGAAGGACATTTCACACCCTGTAGGTCCGCGGAAAAAAGGTGCGGAGAAAAAGGTCGGTATGGGATTTCCAGTTTTGCAAGATGTGGGGGTAAGCTTTTTGACGGTATCGGGATGTGTGGTAGTGGAAATCCGACGCCGGAATGAGATTCATTGATATCACGCCTGCCTCGCGATATAGCACGGTGTATCACTACTTAAAACATACATTTTATAAGGACACGTAGCTATACGCTGTGGGGCGTGCAAAGCAGAAAAAAAGTAAAAGTTATAAAGCTATAATGCGATTTATGGCGTATTCTAAAACCTCATTCATTTCACAAACATCCGCTTTCACATGATTTGCGAACGCAGTGAAGGCTGAACATGACGCCATATTCTAGATTTTATCAAGACGTCGCCACCGTCTAAGGTTGTTGTTTTGCATAATCACGCGGGAAGTTGATAATTACTACGAAGCTTGTTTGCCACTAGCAAATAAAATGAGCGTAAATTCTGATACGGAGACATTCTTTGTTTTCATGTTCCTAAGATTATGCAGGATGTCCTGTAATTTTCCTATCATACCCCTATGTCACTTGTTACAGAGGTAGCAATAAAATTAAACTCAAATCTTGAATTAACAGTCAAGGTATTTTCGATGTGTGAACTGTTAATTAATTAACACCTACTAGGGCGTAGTAGTCGCACCACATATCGATAACCATCAGCCATAAATAACTTTGAGGAAAAACCCAACACTATTGAATCAAGTTGATATACATAGGCGCACCTTACCCTTGAACATGACTTGGAGATTTTAGTAAAGACCATAGTCCGGAATAATGGAGCCACAAGCCTTACTAGGATCTTTGTTTGTATCGGAACTTTTCTGTTATACTGGGTTACGCAGAAAGGGTGTAGGTACTAAAAATACTAAAATATCAGCCTTTCCATATATTATGTTGAGTGTGAATGGCAGCTTTCTTTGGAGCAGCTGATATTTTTTTCGCTATTTTAGGGTTGGTCCCTTAGTATAAGTTGTTCATAATAATAAGTAGAGGCGTAATCAGAATTTTCTTGAGTTTGGGCTTTGTTTGGCTTGAACGCGGAAGGAACTCTATAAATCACTGCACACTAATACTAATACAGCGTCTAAGCAGCGCTACCGCAGAGCAGCTCGTATATGGTTCATATTTCCTTGTATGACAGTGTCTTTTTAGTTATGAAGGATGGATTTGGGCGTCGGAGCTCGTCGCATCATTGTCGTGTATAGTAGTAATTGAAAATTTAAAAACTTCCGTATAAAGAGCTGATTATCTTCAAACGGCTCTTCATGAATCATAGTTAGAACTTAGAACACACTCGATAAAGTCACCTGTCAAATTAAATAAAAAATCTAAATCAAAATCGGTTCAGCCATTTGGGACCTACCCCTCTTTTTACGTTGGGGGTTAAAAACGCGCGGGCCCGCGTTGAAGCTGTGCTGCTACTGACACACGTTTGGTCTGTAGGTTAAAAGTGGTACTGCGATTATGTCATATTGACACAGAGATAATAGTTACCTGAACAACTCATGTGCATTGGCCGAGGCGGGCACGCCGGGCGAGTCGCGCGGCGTGCGGCACGTGAACTCAGAGTCGAAGTAAAATGCATCGTCAGCGCGGGATACTGCTGGCCGGAACGGCGGAACTACCTGGAGATGCAGAACTCAGTTTAGTTAGGATTTTAAACGGAAAAAACCATAAATACAGCTTGGCAAAAAAGAGTAGCAATTAATGGAGCGCCACTATCGCAAATATTTCTGAATATTAGCATCCTTGAGAGACAGGTCCTATTCCAGGCTAGGTGTGTTTACCTTCTTCAACCACACCGTCACTTAACATCATGGGCTCGATTTTTTGAATCGCTCGTATTAAATTTCGCACGAAAATACTATGCGAAATTACTGCCTTTCGGACGAAATCCCATAAGTCGCTTTTTTTAAAATAATCATATATTATGAAAAAATACTTTAAATTGGCTGATATAGTCACTATCATTCTGCAGTCTTCCCAAGTTCCAATGACCTTAGGTTAACGCAGGCTTCAAAAAGATAACCAATCAAACATAAGGAAGCAGAATGGCATCAAGTAAGAGCAGTTTTCAAAACAATAGATAGCTAATAATGTAATCACACTTGTAGAGTATACGCGCATATTTATGAAAATAATTATATCATAAAACGTGTCTAATCTACTATTGGACGAATGACTCAATTCTTTACCTATGTTTACAAAATAATCTTAAACGTGGAGCTGCGTATTTTCATCCAGATCATTGTATATTCATGAATCGAGACACGGACTTTCCATTAAGTGATTAGGGAACGAGAGATTTGGGCGTGATAAAGGCAATACACATGGCTTGTCCACATACCATTATGGTGATACAACCGTGCCGTAGTATTGATATGAACTGGCCTTTAACCATTACTCATCAGAGTTATGTCTCATTCATCATTACTGGTTCCACTGAACTATGCCCTCAAGTAATAAGCAGTTAATTCAATATGTTCCTCAAGATATGATTCAATAATTTCGTATTATAAATTTAAGTTAGTTTTTTTTAAGTTATATGATTTTTACGGGATATTTACCGTGGTAATAATATCTTTACTTACTGACCACGGTAAATATCCCGTAAATAATCATATAACTTTAGTGAACAACCGTGATAGTTTAATTTAAACGTTTAGTTTAAAACAGTGTTTTAGTTTTTTTAAGTTACACTAGTGACCCGCCCGCCCGGCTTCGCTCGGGTGTAATTTACGTGCGAAGCCGGGGCGGTACGCTAGTTATATACATAAACCTTCCGTGAAAATGTATCTAACCGATGGTGAAAACCGCATCAAAATCCGTTGCGTGGTTAAGGAGGAGTTAGCGGCCATACAGACAGACTTTAATTTATACTATGTAGAGAAGAGAAGAGATAGAGAAGAGATAATTCAACAAGAGTATTTTGGCGCATCATATTTTGCATACTGGACACTAGAACAAAAAGAAATCGGGCTGTCTTTTTTTAACCGACGAAAAAAGGAGGTTGTCTAAGTAAGGCCCACGCCTAACTTTTCACTGAGCTGTCCGATTTTGATGTTTTTTTTTAAAATAAAAAACAGTTCGTGTATGTGCATGTGCGTTTGTTACTTTTTCATGTTGCAACACATTAACGGCACAACGTGGTTTATTGCATAGTGATAATAAATTGGAGAGCTGAAGAGACAGGATCTTTTTATCTCCGAAAACAAATGGTTCCAGAGAGATTATATTAAAAAAATAAAGGATATTTTCTATACCAAACCCGTGCGATCAGACACTACCTCTGGGTTGTCTGGCTGCTCCAACCAAACACATCCGATGCATAACATACTCGTGCAGAGTACGCACACTGCGACACTTGTAGCGGTAGTGTGCGGTCTGCAGGTTTATGTAGTTTTTACTAGATATGTATAAATTAAACACTAACCTCATTCATGTCTTCTCTTTTTGTTTAATGTTTACACATATTATTAATTACAATTCAGATCTTAACCTACATTAGGAGATAAATAATGTTTTTAGTTGCCATTTGTGTTGTGTATATAATAAACTAGCTGACCTGACAGACGTTGTCCTGTCTTAGAACTGTCAAACACGCAAAGTCAAAATTGTAAATCTTATTTTTTTACGCCTTGGGTTACATTATTGGAGTTTTAGTAAGATCCCAATTTTTTTTTGAAAATATAATTTAGCCTATGTTAACCGGGGATAGTGTAGCTTCCCAACAGTGAAAGAATTTTTCAAATCGGTTCAGTAGTTTCGGAGCCTATTCAATGCAAACAAACAAACAAACAATCAAATCTTTCCTCTTTATAATATTAGTATAGATGAAAAAATGTCAACGAGGGTGAAACCGCGCGGTGCAGCTAGAATGTATGTAAAACATAACATACCTCTTTTCTGTACAGTGCGTCCCATTCTATACTCGCGAAGAACTCGTGGTTCTTGATGTCTTCGATTCCATTAGCGCTTGCTCCCAATCTGTAAATTAATCCTTTTAGAATAGATAGTGAATAGATTTCTTCTAGATCAACGTGTTCCATCCTCGGCCGTAACGTCTCTTACCATCAGGTGAGCTGGTGGCCAAACGTAGATCTATTTTATATATATTAAAAAAACTATTAAACTCTTTTGACTTGACTTTCTCAAAGGGATTACACTCAATCCAAAGTTATTTTAGCACTAACTGCTGAAGTAGATTGTAAAAAGTTGAATAGAAATCGTTAATTCTGATCACTTTTGCCAGGTTTTGGAACATACCATTTTAGCTGATAGTATGGTACTACAGTGAAAGATTTAAAGATAGCCCGTTGGTCCAGTTGGTAGTGAACCTGCCTTCTGAGCTTGGGGGCGTGGGTTCGATTCCCATCTAGGACAAACATTTGTGTGATGAACATTTGTGTTTGTTCTATATCTGGTTGTTAATATCTATTTAAGTATGTATTTAAAAACTATATATGTATGTATATCAGTCTCTGGCAGCCATATCACAAGCTTTGCTTAGTTTGGGGTCAGATGACCGTGTGTGAAAAAAAATGTCCCGAATATTAAAAAAAAAAAAAAAAAAAAAAAAAACGTTTTATTCAATGTTTTTTTTAATTTTACAGCAGTTTTTTTTTAAAACCGTTTATAGTGTTATTAAGAACCAGCAGCACCGAGCAGTTTTAACCTGTAATTATCAACTTTCCCCCATTTCTGGGATAAAAATTATCCTATGTACGTCCTCACGATTCACACTATCGCTTTGATTGAACATTTATTGTGCGAACTGTTAGTCTGTGGAATTCGCTGCCTGAATGGGTTTTCCCCGTCAGTTACAATCTGGATGTCTTCAAGTCGAGAGTGAATCGGTTTCTTCTAGGCAAGCGTGCTCCATCGTAGACTGCATCGTCGCTTCACATCAGGCGAGATGGCGGCCAAGCGCAAGCCTATCCACTATAAAAATAAAAATAAACTCCTAGCCATTTTCTTCAAGATCTATTGAAAGAGTTATATTATTCTCATTAATAATATTTGTGGTTATGTGATTTTATTACATACCTGTTCTGGGGATTTCGTTTGAAAAGTGCTCTGAGCAAAGACTGAGCTTCCTCGCTTAAATTCGACGGCATACCAAGTTTAGCTTTCAATATCTGCGTCATCGTTTCATGCCTCGTAGAACCGTGGAACGGAAGATTTCCTGTGAGCATCTCAAACTGAAAAAGAAATAGTCTGTTTAATATTGTACTTAATTACAATGACGCGTGGGCCGTGTTCTGGCCTGACGCAAAACTCATTTCAAACCCACGCGAATTTCACCTCATCATAAAAAGGATATAGAAAATGCGGAAAATAATCCATAGTTACTTAAATGTCAAGAAAGAACCTTTATGTAGGTTGTAAGAATTTGATACGAGACAACAAAGGAAAGGAAAGGCATTTCAGTCTATAGCACAATAGCTAAGACCAGGTTATAGGTGGGTTGTAGGTGTAATTTGAGTACTCTCATTGCTTTCTACATTTTCTTTAGGTCCTACAGGTACATTTCGAATGATGTCAAAGTTCAATCACAGAAGAAGAACGCTCTTACTCGAAATATATATGAACATAAAAAGTATATATCGAAAATTATTAATCACCCCGATAAAAGAGTTGATAATCTTCAAATGGCTAAACAGTTTTCAAGTCAGCATGTTTGATCATTTTGAAATGTAATGAATGCCCAACACCAACTTTACAAAGTATACAGTCGTGGAGGCGTTATGGCGTGCAAGAGGCAGTGGAAAATTCAACTGTTTTCGGTTTACGCTATGTTCAAAATTGTATGCCATTTACTAGTTTAGAACAGTCCAGACGCAGTGGGACAATTTTGATCCTACAGTAAACCGGGAAGAGTTGACATTTCTATAGCTGTGTGTATGCCGTGACGCCGCTTCGAATTTCCAATACATGTTAGGCCTAATAACTAGGTACGTAAACAATCTTACCATGAGAACACCAAACGACCACCAATCTGCAGCAAATGTATGTCCCCTTCTGTTAACAACTTCTGGCGCCATATACTCTACAGTACCGCAAAAACTATACGCCTTGTCGCTACTGGGCGGTAACTTGGACAGACCAAAGTCTGTGAGCGCTATATGACCGTCAGCATCAAGCAAAATATTCTCTGGTTTGAGGTCCCTGTATATGATTCCCAATTTGTGTACGTGTTGTAATGCTAACGCTAGTTCTGCTAAGTAGAATTTAACATCTTCCTCTGTGAACATTACCTGCAAAATTATAGGTACAGTTTCATAACAAATTCATATTATTTGTTCAAGACTTGATGAAAACATCGGACAGGAAAAGTGAAATTATTAAAGCCATTTGTTATACCTATGTTATGAATGTTATACATACATACGTAAAAAAAAAAGCCAACAGAATCTAATCAAAACACAAAGTGTGGAATGAGATTACACTCCCACATTTTTGGCAAGTGATAACCCTGAATCATATACTAAATAAACATTATTTTACACTCATATCTCCCGACAAGGATTCCATGTGGCTGAAATGCCAACTAACGCCCAGACCCTGAGCAATATTAAAATTCATCATTCAAATATCTGCCCAGCCGGGATCGAACCGGGAACCTCTTGCTTATAAGACAGGCAGTCCACAGAGCCAAAACCACTCTTCATAGCATGTTCTACAATCAATTGAAGATGAATCATAACTATGAATAAGAAGTATTAGTCACAAATAAAGTTCATTGCCATCAACATAACACTATTGTCAAGAATACATAAAACCAATGGTATGCTGTGATTGAAACTAATTTCTGCCTTAAAAGAAAATAATTTCTGCTATAAAGGACATGCTTCCACAAAGCACAGTATGAACTTTACATTGACAATGCCTAGAGGACATTGACCAATAAGGCCGTATTAGTTTAATAATATACATAATAGTCTGTACAATAAGTTTCAACCTATTTACAATATTTTAGTCGATACTTTACCTCTTTACTGAGTCGTGAAAATAAATCGCCACCACGTAGAAAATCCAATATTAAATATAGTTTTCCTGCAGTTTGGAATGCATAATGTAATTTGACGATGAAAGGATGACCCATTTCTACTAAAATATTTCTTTCCATTTTCGTACGTTCTCTATCTCTTACTTTAAGTGTGGCTTTTTTAAGTACCTGAAAATGTGAATATGTTTCAGTGTTGCCATTTTTCTGTTCTTAAGGCCCAGAAAACGCCGCCGCTATATCACACGCGCATTTGATGTTTTTTTAAGATATAAAATTACTGTGTCTACTTTTTGGGACAAACAGTTTTCCCATTTATTCAGATTTTTACAAAAAAATATTAAAACAATAATTAATTCATGTCTTCAGTACATTTCATTTAGATTTCAATAAAATATTATCATTATATAATTAATACGACAACGACACGATACGATCATGATACGATTATTAACAATAATTTGACCTAAATATTTTGAAATATTAACTTCGCAATATGACCAAAGCACATTAATTTAAAGTCCAGTATTTAAAAAAAAAACGAGTGAGATAGCTGCATGCCATATTTTGGGCCTTAAGAGATCAACTTAATTACTGAAATGTCCGACTAAACTGGTATTTGACTATGAGACTTTTGTAAAAACCACGGTTAATTCAAAAAGCTGTGTCAGCCCGAGTAGGCACTGCTAGGGGGAAGTGTACATTACAAGTGGGACGTCAATGCTGGCATTATCATCCTCACAACTGAATAAAACCTCATTAAACAATTAATTTACCTTCATTGCATATAACGTGCCTGCGTCAGCACCAGCAACTTTTCTAACAAGAAACACTTTACCAAATGAACCCTCTCCAAGTACTTTGAGTAATTCAAACTGTGAGGGGTCAGCCTTTTCATGGCCTTCTTTGACCACATCTTGGATTTCCACCTCTCGCTCATAATTATCTCCAGATGATTCTAGGCTTTCTGTAGTGGATGCTTGGCGGGATTCAGCTGAATTTTCTATGACTACTGGGAGACTGTTTGGCTGTGCAGTACCGTGCTATGAAAGAAAACTTTAGTCAAATTCTAGGCACTAATGCTAAATATGTCGGCAGAAAATATTGTAAGTAGTGGACAAGAATGAATGCACAGAATTTGTTACGAAATATGTATTTTTAATGGGTGGCTAAAATGGGTTATGATATGGTGGGTATGGGTAATTGGGTTATTTTATATTTGGGTGTGCAATCCCTCAAGATAATTTCAACCCAGGTATTTGCAGGACTGAACCATCTTAGTCCCGCTGGATCCAGGTATTTTCAGGATCCAGCAGGGTGGACTTAGACCTATTAAATCAATCATAATAAAATAGACATTATTTTCATGGTTTTAATTGTAACCCAAATTAAAAAAGATTTTTGGTTCATTTTAAATGGTTTATTAATATTTTTAGCCATAAAGTAAAAAATTATAAGTAAAAAAACAAAGAGCATGGGATGGGAATTCTTTCCCCCGCACTCTCACTCGTTCCCTACTCTCCCAGGCACCCTGAACCTTAGGCGTCGCTTCCACGCGCTTCCGCGCGTAGATTAACACATATGATCCACGCTTTTTTGTAATCTCACCAGTCTAGCGGGATCCCACTAAATTTTCGACCGAGATTAGCCCCGCAAAATGTATGCAGGATTAATTGTATGAGGAGAATGTATATCGGGATTGTATGGCCTATGGGTGACAGTCTAAGCATTTGACCACAGCTCACCTGATGTTAAGTAACGTTAATGAAGTGATGTCAATGATGGTCAAAAAGGCTACAAAGGAGTTTGAAGTTGTCTGCATAAAATGTTTTAATAAATAATCTTATTATAAGTATAGTTTATAAAAAAGGTATTAAATTTTACTTTTAGTTATAATGGATCATGTTGCCAAAAATAAAAACAATTTTGTATGATTTTGATCTGATTCACATAATTTTATGTGGAGCTTAGAAATTTAAATAAGGTTTGAAAATTATATATGACAAAATCAATTTAACTATTTTACTAGTATATTGAACAGAAATTTCCTACCTGATATACACTCATGATGTTTAACAGATCCATATTGAAACATACTGAGAGACAAACACACATCACAGCCTCTAGAAATATGATATTAGCACAGAAGTGATAAAATTTAGATAATAATAATCACTTGTGCAGCCTGCCACAAGGTCACTAATGTTTTCAACTATAGCCAAATTGCTAATGCCACTTAAATAATGTTACAACACAAATGATGCACTGGAACTTCTTGGCCAGTGATTCAGAGTTAATATAGGTAGTACCTTGTTACTATCATTTTCATGGTAAAAATATTGAATCATTCAATAAGTACACAGCACATAACAATTTGCTGTTCAGTGTATATTAACCATCCATTGTTGACTGTAAGTAGATAGGTACCCTAACTATATATTTTTATTTTTTGGTATGAACAATAATTTGTGATAATTCACTGGGTATACGGGTGTATCATTGATTAAATTTGTAAGGTACAGGAGATTATAGGAAAAGGCCTTGAGAAACTCTTATTGATGGAAACTGTAGAAATCATGATTTCTCCAAGTTGGTTTTTGATTGGAGTTATTATTCAGGTTGGAGGCATGAGTAATCCGAAAAGGAAAACCCCCTCAAATCTAATTATGAACGTAAAAACTTCTAAACATACCGTGTTATCGCCCACATTCTGCATTCGCCATGGGTCCGAAGTGTTAGCCAGAGGCATGGTGTCGGTCTAGGTTTCACACACAAACATTCACTTGAAAACTAACCAATTTTAAAACAAAAATTACTGAAACCATCCCTTTCTCATTTCTCAATCATAAAAATAGGCGACGTGAAATGAACATTTGACAGCGATGTCAGCGATGTGACGTACTGACGACGACCATGAAAATGAAACGGTCAAGTGTGTGTCGCTGCTCGCTGTCATGTCGAGTTGTAAGGCCCGATTGCACTTTGATTAGTGCGAGTGCGAGTGATTATTGTTTAGTAATTTTGCGAGTGATTAGAGTACCTATACACTCGCACTAATCAGCTATTGTCCAAATGTGTATAGTACTAATCACTAAGCACCTGTATTAATCACTCGCACTAAACACTAATCAAAGTGCAATAGCTTGTTTTAGAGATCCGCAAGCCGCAAGATGCCGCAAGCGCCAAACTATTATTTACGTCATTGGGCAAACTACGCCAAATCTTATAGTGCTAACAGACGCTCGAACGCGGCTGACCTCAACCGCCGTCTGACCAATGGGAGAGAAAGAGAGGGAAATATGATATTCTCACTCTTTCTCTCCCGTTGGTTGGACGGCGGTCCGTCATTCGCGTTCGAGCACTATTAGCTGAGTGCATAGTTTTTTTTCTTGACCTTGGATGTCCTTCAGTCGTAACGTAATATTAAACATGTTTACTAATCTTATAACGTCAAACAACTCATAGTCACAAGGCTCGAACGTGGAAAAAACATGTCGTCTCGTTGTATTTCCAAAAATTTTATGTTTTTGATTGTTAATGTGTAATAATGGTGGATTATTATTTATTAAGTGCTCGTGAACGTACTCGAGTGTGGCAAGTGATATAACGAGGTGAAACATGTCTTTTAGTGTTGTTTCCAAAACTCCCTATAAGCCTCTTGTAATGCCTCCACCACTTTACTAGGGCATGAGTTTGACTTGACTGTGACTTACTTTGCTTGACTCTGACTTGTGACCGAAAACCTCTACATCCATGGTCCATGATAAGATAATCAACGTATTTTACTGTCACTGTCGGATGCCACAATTTGTGGATGTCATATACACGTTAGAACGTTAGAACCACAGATCTATCTACCTGTGGTAGGTAGTAGATCTGTGACCTGTGGTTAGAACTATCAAGCGCATAGGATCAAGCGCGTAATTTCAAACTCATTTTCATGAAAGAAGTCCCACGGCAAACAGCGGAACTAAATTTCCATGTTGTAGTTGTCAGGTGTTGTTACTGTGTCTGGACGCTAGTGAGATTTTTATTAATTTTCCATCGTTAAGGAGTCGTGTACGATGCCAAAAGTTGTTAAAGTTCTACTCGAGAAATGATACTGATAGTGATTGATACGCGATGACAGCGCCGCGTCTGGGGGACTTCTTTCATGAAAAGCACTCTACAAAAAATCTTGACGTCACGGGGTTGAGCCGGGGGAGGGTTGAGGCAAAAGAGGCTCTTTTTGGGTTTTTCTCTTATATCTCGAAAACGGTGCGTCGTCGTAGGGAAAAATGTTTTGAGACCAAATAAAAGCTCATAAAATTCTCTACAACTTTTACACAAACTTTTTTTTTTTAGTTCTCAACCGTTTTTAACCGACTTCGAAAAGGAGGAGGTTATGACTTCGACTGAATGTTGTTTTTTTTTTTTTTTTGTATGTTTGTTACGCGATTACTCCGCCAATTTAGAATTGTTTTTGATGATTCTTTTTTGGTTGGTAGGTCATAGCTCATAGGTGGTCCCATAATTTTATAATTGAGCTACATGCTCCGGAAAAGTAAAAAAAATATAAAATATTATCACATTTTTCACCAAACATTTCTTTCAATCGTATAAACCAATCATCTGAAAAAAAAACTTGCTTACCGGAAGTCGTAGTGTGTGTCGGTGTTCCTTTTAAGATAATATCAAGGACGTTTTATACCCTAAAGGGAATATATAGGTATATATAGATAATATCTCTAGTATATAATCTTTGATAATATATACAAAATGCTAAATTATCTCCAAACTGTCAACAGTTAGGTACAATTTTAAATTATTAATAAAATTGCTTTATTTTCAGAAAAACCTGTTGTTATTCAAACCAATGTGTTCTATGATAACCGCTAACGCTGAAGAGGTAAGACTTCCAGAAAAATATTTCTGAAACGGGTGCAACCCCTATAATGAAGTGAAACGCCTATAGGTTTTTTTTTTTTTTCCTTCTTCCCCGAGTTGGGGCTTTTGGCTCCGCATGCCGCCTATAGGTATAGACATAATATTATACCTACGTTAGAGTAAGATAGAAAACGTAAAGTTTGATTTCGCATCCATTCCCATTAGCGGTTATAATATAATATTCTTTGCCCGTTTCATACATTCAAAATTTGTATTGAAGTTGCGCTAGTCTGCACGAAGGTTTGAGTAGAAAAAAAATTATACTCTCAGCAAGGATTTTCTATCTTTAGGCTGTGCTTTAGGGTACCTATATATAACATCCTTGACTCTCAGCTATGCCAGTGTAGAGTAGCCATCGTTGAGTTGGGTAATGCCATAGATAAACATATACGTAATGCCTGTGCGTAATGCCAACCTTGCATGGTAATGGTAATGAACCAACATCTAAACAGCTTTCGTACTGTGCTTTTAAACCTTCTTATTCAATATTCATGAGAACAGACGTCAAACCTATCAAAAGTTAAGCGCCACTTGTGTTCTGTGCTACAATTCTTGCAAACGCCACTTGTTGATAAACACGAGATAAACTAAATTTTAAATAAATTACAGGGAACCGGCATTAATAGAAGCTGTGAACTGTATACCTACATACTTTATCATTATGGTGAAAAAGAAATATAAGAAATATAGGGACCATACAGCTTACCAAACGAGTCATTTGCAAATAGTTAATTTAGGTAGGTACCTGCCTACCTACGTACCTAACTCTTATTACTCTTATATAAGGTACCTCCAGTATCCACAAGCTACAGCACAGCAAGCACAGTAGGACAAACCAAACACGTATTAATTTATTTATTTAATTTAAGTTAATTAAGCTATTATACACCTACTACGTACTAGATGAGACACCGCACTTCAATATCACCGCATTTCGTGATTAGTCCCATAGTTCCCAAGCTCACATACGTTCTTCGGTGTTGTCCTTTCTGAAACCATAATGATCTTTTGTCAAATTTAGATGTAACTATCAAAAATATTTTATCCCAAATTTTAAATTGTTCGCTATCAGATAAATCGTGGTGCCAAGCTTCTCTCCCTATTCGGTTTGGAGGCATAGGCATTCGCAAAATTACTAGTGTTTCACTTCCAGCATTTCTGTCATCAGTGCACAGCTTCGGTGGACTCTACTCAAAAATTGTGAGTCCTGCAATAGGAAGTGTGCCGATGCTGTACATAGATGAAGCCAGAAATGCTTGGAGTATGGCCTGTCCCAGTGAGAGTTTCCCGTTAGGCCCGCGTTCACAGAGGCTTTGGGACGAGCCCTTATGCAAAAAATTAAAACAACATTTATTACAAGATTGTATTAGTGTCTCGGATCAGGCTCGTCTCCTTGCTACGGGTGAACGTGAGTCTGGCTACTGGCTGCAGGCATTACCTTCGCCTAACATCGGGACCCTAATGGACAATTCCAGTTATTCCATAGCCATAGGTCTGCGTCTGGGCATCCCTAGAACTGAACCCCACCATTGTCGCTGTGGAGGCGAGGTTGATCGCTTTGTGCACCATGGCTTATCTTGCCGCCGTAGTGCTGGACGCAGTCTCTCGCGCCACGCCGCTTTGAACGACGTCACCCGTCGGGCTCTTGCCACCGTTAACGTGCCGGCTTGTTTAGAGCCGAACGGTATTTCACGTGACGATGGCAAGAGACCTGATGGCATGACGTTAGTTCCCTGGAGTCGTGGGAGGCCGTTAGTGTGGGACGCAACTTGCTCTGACACGCTGGCGCCCTCTCACCTCCAGGGCACATCAAGAGCGGCTGGTGCAGCAGCGGAACTGGCGGAAAGCCTCAAGCGGAGGAAATATGAATCACTTGGCGAGGGATACATATTTGTTCCGTTTGGAGGTGAAACCATGGGACCGTGGGGTCCGGCCGCTCGGGGTTTGGTTAAAGAGTTGTCCAGACGCCTCGTAGATGTGACAGGTGACCAAAGAGCTGGTGCTTACCTTGGCCAAAGAATAAGTTTGGCCATCCAACGTGGTAATGTCGCCAGCTTTTTGGGCACCTTACCCGAAGACAGCGACCTCAATGCAGTTTTTTATTTATAGTTTAGGTAGACAGTTTAATTTAGTTCTAATTTCTAATATATACAGTTATGTTTATTTTTATTGTATTTAGTAACAAATAATTGACTTTGTGGTAATAAAGTTCTTTAATCGTTAAAAAAAAAAAGTCCCATAGTAAAAATCGTTCATAATTAGGTATAAGTAATGTGGACCCCTTCCGGCTTATTTCACCCTTTCCGCGTAACCTTGTAAAATAGTTACATGTTATTCTTTTATTTTGCTATCCTTACTCAGGGTATCGCGAAGGAGACCAACTATCTCAAGGTGGCGTAGGATTCCTTGTCAATAAAGTCCTCGTTAACAACGTTGTGGAAATATCCAGTGTGTCGAACAAAGTAGCTTACTTAATACTGAAACTCACCAACCGCTACAGTATGAAGGTGATTCAAGTGTATGCTCCTTCGTCATCGCATTCGAATGACGAAGTGGAAGAGACATACGAGGATATCTGCAAAGCTCTCCACAATACCACAAAAGCGCACTACAACGTTGTTATGGGGGACTTTAATGCCAAAGTGGGAGTACAGGCTTGCGGTGAAACTCAAATAGGTCCATATGGCTATGGAAGCAGGAATGAAAGGGGGCAAATGCTAGTAAACTTTTTGGAACAAGAGGGACTGTTCTTGATGAATTCATTTTTCAAGAAGCAGCCCCAAAGGAAGTGGACATGGCGAGCCCCCAACGGTAGGACTAAAAATGAGATCGACTTCATCACGACGGATAAAAAGCATATATTCAGAGACGTCTCCGTGATCAACAGATTCAAAACTGGCAGCGATCACCGACTTGTCCGAGGCACTCTGAGTATCGATTTTAAGCTTGAACGATTCCGTCTGATGAAGTCCACACTCCGACCGAATTTGCTCCAAGCCATTACTGGATCGGACTTTTTCCAACAACAACTGGAAAATCATTTCACCGCTTTGGAAACCACAGAAACTACGGAAGACGTAGACGAGGCAATCCAAAACTTGGTAGGAATCTTGCAAGATGAAGGAGCAAAGTTTTGCCAGTTACAACGTACGGGCAGAAAATCCAAGCTCTCTGCAGAGACTCTCCGGCTTATGGACGAACGACGGGAAAATTTCCAAGCTACGCCGTCAGAACAGCGCCATCTCAACCATAAGATCAGCAAGCTGGTGCGACGCGACCTCCGATGCTTTAATACGCTACGTATCAGAGAAGCAATCGAGCAAAATCGGGGGTCGAAAGTGTTCGCCCAGACGTTGAGAAGGAGCCATCTGACGAAGCTTACAGCATCAGATGGAAACACCGTTGTGTCCAAACCGGAGATACTCGCGGAGATCGAGGAATTTTATAGCCGATTGTACGACACGCAAGCTTTACAACCTGACCCCTGCGAAGAAGATTCCCGAGCTACGCTTACGCGACACTTCACCGACGACCTGCCAGAAGTCAGTCTAAACGAGATCGGGATTGCCCTCAGACAGTTGAAGAATGGAAAAGCCCCCGGAGAGGACGGAATCACTTCGGAGCTCTTGAAGGCGGGTGGTTTACCTGTACTTCGAGAGCTTCAGCGGATATTTAATGTCGTCATAGACACGGGGAGAACTCCAAAGGCATGGCACAAGAGCATAGTAGTCTTATTTTATAAGAAAGGAGATAAAACTCTCCTCAAAAACTACCGTCCCATCTCGCTCTTGAGCCATGTCTACAAGCTGTTTTCGAGGGTAATCACGAATCGTCTCGCGAGAAGGCTTGACGAATTTCAGCCCCTGGAACAGGCTGGGTTTCGAGCAGGATTTGGGACTGTAGACCACATTCACACAGTTAGGCAGATTATACAGAAGACGGAGGAGTATAATCGGCCCCTGTGTCTAGCATTTGTGGACTACGAGAAAGCGTTTGACTCTGTTGAAACCTGGGCTGTTCTAGAGTCTTTGCAGCGTTGTCAAGTAGACTGGCGTTATATCGAAGTGCTGAGAGGCCTTTATAGCGACGCGACGATGGCCGTCCAGGTACTGGACCGGCAGACTAAACATATCCCATTGCTCAGGGGAGTGAGACAGGGGGATGTTATATCCCCGAAACTGTTCACTAATGCCTTGGAAGATATGTTTAGGACACTGGACTGGAAAGGGAAAGGCATAAACGTTAACGGCGAGCACCTCTCTCACCTACGATTTGCCGATGATATTGTCATCATGGCGGAGTCGCTGCAAGACTTACAAGAAATGCTGACCAGCTTAGCTGATGCTTCTCGACAAATAGGTCTCGGGATGAACTTGGACAAAACAAAGATCATGCTTAACACACATATTACCCCGGGACCTATCAATGTTGACCACATACCTCTCGAAATTGTCCAAGAATACGCCTACCTGGGGCAGATTTTGCAATTAGGCGGGGCGAATTTCGAGAAGGAAGTCGATAAAAGAATTCGGCTGGGCTGGGCAGCGTTTGGCAAACTTCGTCATGTCTTTTCGTCATCCATTCCACAATGCCTGAAGACTAAAGTCTTCGATCAGTGCGTCCTACCTGTACTAACATACGGAGCCGAAACGTGGACACTGACAGTGAAGCTGGTCCATCGATTTAAAGTCGCTCAGCGAGCTATGGAGCGAGCTATGCTTGGCGTTTCTTTGAGAGATAGAATCAGAAATGAGATTATCCGACAAAGAACTAAAGTAACCGACATAGCTCAAAGAATTAGCAAGCTGAAGTGGCAATGGGCTGGCCACATCTGTAGAAGAACTGACAACCGCTGGGGTAGACGGGTTCTAGAGTGGAGACCACGTATCGGCAAACGTAGAGTAGGACGCCCTGCAGCCAGGTGGAGTGACGACCTGCGAAAGGCGGCTGGTGGCAAGTGGATGCGAAAAGCAGAAGATCGTGCCTTGTGGCGTTCTTTAGGAGAGGCCTACGTCCAGCAGTGGACGAACATTAAATAGGCTGATGATGATGATGATGATGACTCAGGATAACAAAATAAAATATTGGTCCTCCAAAGTTGTATAAAATTAAGGCGCTGACTTGCCGTATTAAAATAAGTACCTACCTACTACCTAGTTACTTTGCCGAGCTAACCAGCAGTGCAAGTACCGTTCTTTTATCGATCGTCAAATTGACAGTTGAGGTCGTCAAATTCGATAATATGCCATTTTTTCAGTACTCGCTGTGATCGATTCTATGGCATTTTAGCGAATTTGACGATCGATAAAGAACGGTACTTGCACTGCAGACTACAGACAGACAAAAGCGTTTATATTGTATAACATCCCTTATTTATGTGCTTACAATAATTAATCACTTCCTTTAGTTAAGAAAAATACTCTTTTGTGATAACTTCCAAAACTCGCGTTGACAAATCGACTTACACACACCTCACGTTATGTTTATCAGTCGAGACGAGCTCCCGACTGCTTTCAGAGCTATGAGAGCTCCTTCAACAGGGAATATGCGCGCTCTCAGAGACGGTTGCCTTCGCGCACGCTGTAGGTATTTGAGTGTAAGCCGTTTTGTCATAATATAGTTGATAGAGTCTGGCTAATGAAAGTAGAGACTGAAAAAGCGCGACAAATTTAAAAATATCAGCATAGAAACCCCTAAAATTAGTATGAAATGCCTGGAATAATCTCACTTGATACTTGTAAGTTATTAATTTTTATTGTAACACAGTCAGAACACAATAATGTTTGCATTTCATAATTTTCAATTTTGGGGTACAACGCGGATTTTTTTAAATTTGGCGGGCGTTTTCTGTGTCTACTTTCATTAGCCAGACTCTAGGTAATAATTTATTTTTCAGATTCAGAATCGATACCATTGCCTCAGGTTCCTGCAGATCTCACGGCTAAAGTGATCGGAGACTTCGGAAGATGGCAGCTCCGGATAGGATTCCTCATGGCCCTATTAAAGTTACCGATTGCTTGGTACCAGCTAAACATTATATTCATGGCACCCCCACAAACCTTCTGGTGCATAAAACCTGACTTTCTCACTGAAATCTCTGTTAAAGAGTGGCGTGATACTAGTCACCCAGTACGTTAATAATTAATTAATTGACGTGTTTTTTTTTAAGTTTATATAATACCTAGCTGCGCCCGCGATTTCACCCGCGTGGATTACTCCATATATATATCATCAGCTATCTGACAGTGAAAGTCCCGTAAAAAAAGGCCCAGCCATTTTGGTGTCCATAGTGAACATACATAATAACATCGTCTTTAGAAAGTAGAGCTGAACGAATAGTTCTACAAATAGGTACTACTGATTCATACCTATTTTTAACAGACTTCAAAAGTAGGGGTTCTAAAATAGTGTTTGTTAAATTACAACGTCCCGACGTTGGTTAAATTTTGACAGTTATTTGAGAGCTCTCAAAGCCCTCTCAACAGCGAAATTCCTTTTTTTATGTGTAATTTTCGCTGATCGTCCTTTTAACACCATCTCAACAACTGCGAGAATGTTTTTAAGTGAGGCCGCTAGAGCTCCGTCATTTATAACCGATTTGGAAAAATAATTTTTATTTGAAAGGATATAATTTCAAATTGTTCCCACAGAAATTATACGTAGTTAAGTAGTTTGGTTTTAAATCCCAATAACTGGAAAAATATGTCATCCAAGTAATTGAAATTACGTATTTACTAACTTTGAAGTCGTTTTTAGAGTTCGGGACCCTATTACTAAGCCTACGATGTCTGTCTGTCTGTCCTACTTTTAAACGCGGCTGTATCTTTAGAACCGTAATAGATAGCCAGTTGAAACTTTCACTGAATAAGTACCTATGTAATGTTACGGCGGATTAAATAACAAATGATAAAAGAGTCAAAAAGCCTCCATACAATAAACGCATTTTTTAACGTATTTTTGTATTAGCTCTAATGTAAAAACGGTAATACCCACAAGTGTCAAATTTGGTACGATTACCTATAGTAGGTACACACACTAAAGTGTAACAACAAATAATAAATAATGGCCAAGTGCGAGTCGGTGACAAGTTTTTGTTCATTACCAAGTTAGAACTGGCAATTTCGTTATTGAATTTTGTGGTGGTACCGAACCCACAGTGCGCGAGTACGACGGGCACTTGGCCGGTTTAAAAAAAATTATACAACTTCTATTGTAGACACGTTACTTTACAGATGCTAGAAGAGCATCCGTGTTTGATATATGACCCGGATTTCCTTGCTGTTTGGCCGACTATGGATAGGCGCCTTATACCGTTGGTCTATTGCAAAAACTTCACGTATGATAAATCAGTCTTCAACCGTACTATTACATCGGATTGGGATTTGGTGTGCTCTAGGCATTGGATTGTTCATGTGAGGATAGCTTGATTGATTTGTAACAATTTTTATTTCAACCTTGTTCTTGCTTTCAAAAAAAAAGTGTGCGAAGGATGTTTTCCTCTATTCCGAACAGCCGACAAGAGAAGGGATTTTATAATCGACCTGTCTTTACAGGCAGCAGAACAGTAGTAGATTGTACTACAAGGGAGTAGAATTATATTTTTACGGTGTGAGTCTTAGAATAATGTAGTAATAATTTACTAAATAGAGAAGATGTCTGGACGCAAAATTTAACCGGCGGCGCAAAATTTAACCGGTTATAAGGGCGACACGGGCCGCAAGCGGCGCTTGCGGCCCGTGTCGCCCTTATAACCGGCCAGTAACGTTTTCTAGGTACCTAGGGAGAGGAAAAACTATAACGTTGGTAGCCTAATACTAAGATATTTCATGTTCCTAAATCATCTCTATCTCTTCTCTGCATAGTATTATTTTAAGTCGTATTCCGCGTCTGTCTGTCTGTATAACCGCTAACTCCTCCTAAACAACGCGACGGATTTTGATGCGGTTTTCACCATCACTTAGAAAAAAAATCACGGAAGGTTTATATATATATACATATATAACTAGCGACCCGCCCCCGCTTTGTACGTAACTTATACCCGTGCAAAGACGGCGCGGGTCGCTAGTTTTGTAATAATTTTCAGCTGACTCAATGTATCATGATGTGGGGCGTCCTTCTCGGTGGCATAATTTTTGGAATAGCGGCAGATAACTTCGGACGCAAAACGCCGCTAATGGTCGGCATACTGATACAGAGCCTGTGCAGTTTTATGGTCACTTTTATGCAAGACTTCGGGTGGTTCCTGCTAAATTGGTTTATATTAGCGCTTTCTTCTGGAGGCATCGGGATAATTTCTTTTGTTATTTGCATGGAGGTATGAGATCGTTTCGATATTTAATCTAATGTAGGCAGTGGCGTAGCTATCGGAGGGCTAGGTGGTGCAGTGCACCGGGGCCCTCAAGCTCAGGGGGCCCTCAGGCCCTGACCAGCAAACCTCAAACAAAACTTACGAAAATTTCTCCCACCTTTAGAATATAAATAGAAGGTTATTGCAACAACTTATACACATAGGTACATGTATTATGTAGCTTTGCACTAAGACTTATTATTCATCTATACTAATATTATTAAGAGGAAAGATTTGTTTGTTTGGGTGTTTGCATTGAATAGGCTCCGAAACTACTGAACCGATTTGAACAATTCTTTCACTGTTGGGAAGCTACACTATCTCCGGGTGACATAGGCTATAATCTACACCCATGCGGACCGCTAGTATTATAATATTTTAACTTGATAAAACCCAACCAGTTTAGATAGGGCCCCATTTTTTTTTACCAGGGCCTAAAGGCCTTACCTAGCTGCGCCAGTTACGCCACTGAATGTAGGTACTTTAGTGAATATTAAAAATATTTTTATTCAGCTTTTTACAATGTTATTGCAGCTGTCATAGCAAATAAATGCAGGGACCAAGTTTAGCGATTTCCAACAGCTCTAACCATGTTTCAGGCTGTGAGTGGCAAGTATCGAACTACGATTCCAGTGTTGTATCAACTACCGTTTGGTCTCGGGACTGCGGCCATGGCGGGATTAGCTTATTGGTTGAGGGATTGGAGAAAGTTGGAGTTCGCACTTGCGTCCATCTCAGGACTATTTGTACTGTATTGGTTTGTAATACCGGAGTCACCGAGATGGCTTTTGGCAACAGGTCAGACGGATAAAGCTTTAGGTAAAAAAAACACGTTTTTCCCTTCCGCAACTTTCTCACTCATTTTCACATTACCTATTGAAGATATGAAATCACTGAGGGTGAATTTCCAAAAACAGCAAACGGATCGAGCACGATAGGACGGGCCGCAGCGGGCCGGGGCGCATCGCAAAAATCGCGTTCATACATATTTTATATGGAAATCCGCCCCGCTGCACCCAGGCATAATGTACCTATAATAATGTAATATAAAATGTATGATAGCGAATTTTGCGATGCGCCCCGGCCCGCTGCGGCCCGTCCTATGTGCACGATACCTGTAAGAACGAAAAAATATTTCGTTTGATATTTATTTATACTTGTAGAGGTCCTAAAACGCGCAGCCAAGTTGAACAACAGACAATTTAATACGAGCAGTGTAAAACTACTACTGTGTGAAGCTGAATCAAATATAAAGCGAAAGAGTCCCGCATTTAAAATGTTTTTCAGATCAAAGAACATGAGAAAGAAGACAATGCTGTTATCGATTAATTGGTAGGTACAATAATGTACATAGTCTAGGTAAGTTCAAGGCTAATAGTAATAAGCAAACGTGCTTTATGTTCGACCGCAACATCGTTTTCCATCATGCGAGATCGCGATCACACGTTAGCGTTAGGTACTTCTACCTACTTTGATATTGAGCAACGACGAAACGGAGAAAGAAAATGGTAAGAAAATGGTGTGTTTAGGCCCGAGGTTGTGTTTGTTACCATTTTTCTCTTATACAGCAACGATTGCATACATTTTTTATACACCTATATAAAAGCAGATTTTATAGCTGTCCTTTTAGGTATATTTGATTAGTTCCTAACGAACCACCTAGGTGATCGGTTAGGAAAACTTGTTCCTAACAGGCCACCAGTTGTTCACCTGGGTGGTCGGTTAGGAAATTTGGCAAAACCAGTGGCATGTGCAGTGGTTTAGTAAAAAAACTGAACTCTTTGCCGATTTGGTCGTGGGTTTTACATTTCAATTTATTTACTTGTATTTGTAAAATATTTGCTGAGAATAGGTAGGCTACTATCTACTACCAAATTATTTTTTGTAGGTTTTGTACCGGAATGTCATTTTATGCGTTCTCTCAGTACGTGGGTTCGATTGGAGAAAATATATTTTTGGCTGTCGCGGTAACCGGAATCATCTCAGCTTTCGGAGGTGTCTTCTGTGTTTTGATTATATCCAGATTCGGCAGAAAGACCACTGTATGGATTTTCCAAGTAATAACAGCAATATGTTTCGTATTGTTCCTGTTTATACCTAAAGAAATGGTTGGAAATGACTGGCCAAGGCTATTGTGCGCTGGGATTGGCTTTGCAGGAATGGCGGTGAGTTGATTATCCGTCGGAAATAGAATTTTAGTTATACAATACAATACAATAGCCATTTATTCCGAATAAGACATTAACATAAATTATTTCTACAGTTTTATAAAATGTCTCTTAGTTCGGTGTGCCTTTTGGCATAGGCCTCCTCCAACTGTCTCCATTGCTCTCATAGAATTTTAGTTATATAATAATAAATAGTAATAATAAGTAATAGTAGGTACCTAAAAATAAGATATATAATATGGTGTTAATATCTATTATAAAAAAATATAATTATATTATGTATGTATATCAGTCTCTGGCAGCCATATTACAAGCTTTGCTTAGTTTGGGGTCAGATGACCGTGTGTGCACAGGTTAGTACTATATAGGTACGCCTAATAATAATAAAATAACGATGAAACTATTTACTTTATTATCAAAATAAACTTACCCTTCACTTTTTCAGGGTTCCATTCCAGCGCTGTACTTGTACTCGGGCGAGTTATTTCCAACTTTGGGCCGCAATGTAGGCATCAGCGGCGTGACGATGTTCGCGCGAGTCGCCTCGATGATGGCGCCCGCTGTCGTCAGCCTGGAATCCGTGATTGTAGATCTACCGGTTATTTTTTTAGCAATCATGTCGTTTGCGCAGATTTTATTGTTGCTACCACTACCCGAGACAAAGGGCATTCCCTTGCCAGATACTTTGGAGCAAGCTGAACAAATTTGAATTATGTAATTGAAATGACGATGGATATTTTAAAATAAAACCTATCCTATAATCCAAGCCTAGGGCTTGCGCACCGAGGCACAATTGTGAGCATTTGTCTTGCCTTATGATTATTGGCAGTCAGGTCACGATTGGTTGTAATATCATATCGATTATAAATAAAAATCTTATTAGATTATATCAAGTTTATTACGAAATGTACCTCTGTTGGTTGTTATTTAACTTTTTTTTTAAAAACAACTATGTACATATACTTAAAAATATTTTTTTTTAATTAGTTAAGACATTACTTTTGTAGCTTGTAGAGTTGAATAGTACTTACTACATACTAACTAATAAAAACTTACTAGTTATGAATATAAACAAATATTTTATGGAAAGAGTTTTAAGTTTTATATTGTAGTAATAATATTAATACATGCATTACATTAACAAGTTGGTTCTTTCAATTTACACTTTTTCTCTGCTCCGCTTTAATGGTAACAGTCATAGCCGAGACAATTTTTTTTATCAAATTGTGTAGCAGTTTAGAACGCGGTGAAGTATAGCAGTGCAGAGCAGGGTGAAGTATAGTGGGTAGCAAGAGAGCGTGTGCGCTCTCTGACAGATACCATTTCACTAACAAGGTATCAGGTCATGTTCCGCTAGATTCTACTACACAGCTCTAATTCATCTCTGCTTTAATAGAAGCCTCCCATCTCTTTTCACAGCTCCACTCTGCTCTGCCTCATTGGAAACAGACCCTTAAACTGCTGTATTATTTTGAATATAAAAATAAACTACATACACTCTATGACATTTTTTATATATAGACGTGCATACGTATAATAATTCAGTAAAATAAGCTCAATCAAAAATCTATACTGGGTGATGCGGAAAGAATTTACTAAGCTGGGGCCTATAGTACTCATCATTATGAACAAATTCTCTCAACAGCAACTATGAAATCCTGAAAAAATACATCTATTCAATGGAAAACATCAAAACGTATGGAACAGATGATATTTTTTTCACGATTTCAGGTTTGTAAAAGTTGTTGATAATGATGGGTACTGTTGTATATTAATATAATGCGGGTACCCTTATCACGATATTAGGTACTATAGACCCTTTTCAGTTTAGCACACTCTTTCTGCATAATCTTGTATAGTACCTACCCAATTTATGCAAACTTACTGCAGCAAACTTTTGTAACCTAACACAAAAAAAGGTAAGTCAATTGTACTCTAAAAATGCATCAGTTAGCTTTGGTTGTACTTGCTGATTAAGAAAACAATTCATCTATTCACCTTTCTTTTTCTCTGCAATTTTAGTTGTTAGGTTTTCAACTCGGTCTAACAGTGTGGGATGGGTGTGATGCCACACTGAGTACAGATGGTCATAGTATGGGAAATCTAAATTATCCTTGCCCAGTTTTATGAGAGAAGTAATCAGTTCTTCTGTGAAGTTCAAAGACACTGCAAAGTCATCTGCCTCATATTCAAAACGTCTGGCAAGAGCAGTTGCGAAGAATGATAGAATTGTGTTGTACGGAGCAAGAATAATTTGTAAAACAACTATCAGACCAATGATGACAGGTTCTTGACCAGCAGGGAAACCAATCATTTTGTACAGTAAAGAATACTTGAATAGGAGACCAAATGCAGTAAATACAAGCAGTAGATTCACTTCAGTGAGTGCTATGGACTTGTTAACATGGTTACATTGCCAGTGACCCAGTTCATGCCCCAAAACGCCTAGAACTTCCTGCTCATTGCACCCAGTTGTTATCTTCTTCTCCTCATCAAATTTCTCTATCAGTGTGTCAAATAAAACTATCCTTTTCTCACCAAATATGCCAGTAAAGTATGCATTGCTATGAGCTGACCTTTTTGAACCTTCAACAATATACACTTGTGAAAGTGGAAACTTTAAGCGTGCTGCCAACTTTTCGATACCTTGACGTAGAGAGCCATCGGGAAGAGGGACAAATTTATCAAATAGAGGGGCAATGACAGAAGGATAGATAGTCAACAGAAGCAGAGTAACAATTGTGGTGAATAACCATAACCAGACCACAAACATGTTTCCTCCAAGCATTATGATGTACAATGCAATAGTCACAATCGGCAAAGTAATAACTAAATTAAGAGCAAGTGACTTTAATTGATCTTTGACAAAAAATCCGATAGTCTGCTTGTTGAAGCCATGTTTCTCCTCTAAGACAAAGGTCATATAAATAGTGAACGGCATCATAGTGACTACATTAAACAATGTGGACAAGATTATGAAGATACAACTAATTGTTTTTTCACTATCTGCTGATATGTTGAAAATTTCTGCAATCCTTTCACAATGAACCCAAGCTGCATAAATCCACCTATTGTACAAAATAATAGTCATAATGATAATAGAGTATGTTTCCTTGACCATTCTGAACTTTGACTTATCTAATCCGTATGTTCGAGACTTCTCAAATGACTCTTTGGTAATGTGCTCTTTGAATACTTCTGGGATTTCATTCTTCGTTTTGTATATCCTCATCTGAAACACGTAAAATACACGGTTATTTTACGGGAAAAGCAGACACATAGATCTAGGTACCTACCTATAAATACATGAGGATAATACTCCAAGGAAACAGCCAAAATTAAAGGGTTTCTCATTAGCAATCCTTGATACCATCCGTGTTTATCAATATATGGCATTAACATTGCAGTGGAATGGAACACGAATACTACTGTATTGTTGTATTCAATAGAAATTATTAATGACGTGCAGTGGTGCTCACCTGCCGGTACGCGAGATACATTTCCCACAGGAATTCTCCCCACGAGAATGTAAGGATGAGCAATAACAGTGAATCTTCATTGAGAATCATGGTTTTTCACACAAATGCTCCTTGCAAAAAATCGACAATTTAGTAATTTTTGTTTTATATTCTAACAAAAATCGTCACGAAAACGAAAACCACGAAATCATAAAATATCACGCATGACATTTGACAGTTGTCAACTGACAATTCTCATACTGTCCTTTTTTGTTTGTTTTTCACCCATTACTGGACACGCAAATGCCATTAAAGTCATACCTTCTTACGTATTGTACTATGCATGGTTAATGATGCGATGCGTGACCAAAATGCTGGCGTGTTTCTGGCTCAACGCATAAGCATTGCCATTCAGCGTGGTAATGCCACTAGCATGCTAGGTACGCTGGCAACTGATAGTGGGCTTCAGAATTTGGATTGTCTTTAGTCCTTCAACGGTCTAGTGGCAGTGTAAAACTGTATTTGTAGTGTTAGCTTGTATGTATTTTTTTTGCGCTTAAAAAATACTGTTATGGATCTATGATAACTACCGATTAAATCACCTATCGAACAATTTTACTACAATGTACTACTTATTATAAGATATTACAAATTATTGATGATTTGCAAGTAAGTGCTACTGTTTATTTAGAAGAACTCTAGGAAAATACCCAATCCCGGTCCGGTCAACTCTATTAATCATTCACGCCCACGGACCCTTTTAAATAAATAAATAAATAAATATTCGGGACATTTTTCACACACGGTCATCTGACCCCAAACTAAGCAAAGCTTGTGATATGGCTGCCAGAGACTGATACATACATATATAGTTTTAAATACATACTTAAATAGATATTAACAACCAGATATAGAACAAACACAAATTTCATCACACAAATGTTTGTCCTAGATGGGAATCGAACCCACGCCCCCAAGCTCAGAATGCAGGTTCACTACCAACTGGCTTCATCTTTTGAAGTAAGAGTATCTATTTGTCTTGAAATCACAAAGAGAGGGGACGTAGTTTCTGCTAATATTATGAAGAATTTTGTAATGTTTCTGGCTGATTCCATTGCATTTAGATGCATTCTCAGTTTTGAAACATATCTTTCCTACTAACTTTAGGCAAGCTGTCGTATGTCCAATCTATAAATCTGGTGAAAAATCATCTAGCTATCAAGTACGTTTCGAAAGATATAGCCGTTAACAGGCAGGACAGACGGACAGACGGACATACGTACAGACAGACAGACATCGTAGGCTTAGTAATAGGGTCCCGTTTTTACCCATTGGATACGGAACCCTAAAAACGGTAAAAAGAGTTAAGTATGCGGTACCTTGAATTCAAGATGTAAGTCAACTGTGAATACGGTGATAACGTTGGCTTCATTTTTATGGATATAAGACATGTGTATTCGAGTTTTTTTTGGATCTGCAAAAAGCTTTCGATACTGTCTCGATTCCATAACAAGATTGGAACACGTTAGAATTCAAGGCTTTGTTTTATAACGGTTCACGGATTATTAAACAGACAGGCTTCAGCTTCACCGAGTTCGGGTAAAATAGGCATGAAAGCAACAAGGTTGGCTGTACTTTTGGCGTACCGCAGGGAAGTACTCCAGGCCCAACACTTTTTCCTATTTATATAAACGAATTTTGTGCTAGCTCCTCTAACTGGTTTAGATTTACCCATGTTCAAATCAAAGCAAATCAAATATTTATGCTTGTTTATATTATCTTCAGTGAGACTTTGAATTTTTTCTGTAATCGACTTTTTTCATCATCAGCCTCTAAAGTTTAGAATAATTATTATCAGAAACATAATTTTACCTGAGTGTGGCAAGGTAGGTAGTTCTATCTATATCTATAGTAATAAATAGGTAGGTACTATAAGTGTCTATAATGTCTTCTGTGCTATAAGTTAAAAATTAAATATAGTAAGTAGATAAATGTAAAAGAAATTTTTTTTTTCAAAAAAATAACAACTTTATTCGTGAAAATAATATTATATAGCCCTCGACTTAACTAAAAGTTGCTGATTTTCTTTATACAAAATCTTGCAGATAATTAAACTATAAAATACGCGTGCTTTCGGCCGTTTTCGTAAATAGTCAACATTTATCCTAATTATCGACTAAAATCCCCACATTTGTAACATTTGCAATCATCTGGTTCCCGAAGCCGAACTTCCATGATAGCACTATTTTCATCTTCAAGTCTCAAGCCATCTGGATCGTAGCAGTGAGTGAGTGTCACCAGACGTTCTCGTAACGCGTTTTCTCGACAGCAGAAACACTCCTGAAAATAAGTATCATCAGAATCCTTGCCAGCCAATAAATATTAATTCTTGTAGGAAAACAATAGATAATGAACATTGATGACCTTGTGGTCACACACAAAAACGGATGCGCAATTATAATTATTATTATTTAATTAATTATTATTTCATTTATAATTCTTGCATTTATATATGGTAAAGTGTGGCCGCTGAAAGAATGCTTCTGATAGTTGCCATAAAATTGTAATAAGCTGAGAGAAAACAGTAAATTCTGATCACTTTTACAAACTTTTAAAATGTAAGATTGTAAAACACTGTTTTAAAATATCACGGTTGTTCACTAAAGTTATATGATACCACGGTAAATAACCCCAAAAAATCATATAACTTTTGTAAGATTGTAGCTGATAGCCAATATACTTACTGCAGAAAATATTGTCATTTAATTCGGTATGCTAAAAAAAATTAACCTATGCCAATTCCAAAACCATTTCGAGATTTTATGTTACCAACCCTTATTTTTCTACTCTGACCTTTTAAAACGATAAGATGCCATTTATTTTATCATAAAACTAAGAAATCATTTGACTTTCATTGTCCTCTAAATGTCATCACATTGTAGCATTTTATTTTCTGTGCCTTTTAAGAATAAAAATATTATACATTTGACACGCTGTTCGTCATACAGAATAGAATATTTTTTCATTTCTGTGGTTTGACTGTCTGATTTTTTTCAGGGCTGCCAATATGGGGTGCTTTTTTAAGCTTCTCAACGCAACAAAATTTTGTGCTATATGGTGACGTCACATTGACGTCAAATTAGTTTCTTAAAATAGCCTTATCTACGAAATAAAAATATAAAAAAAATACTAAAAAAAACTTTACATACCGAATTATTTTTCAATACTATTGTAACTGTCCGTCGTATTGTCTCAGCGGCCGGACTATTGGTAGGAGCTAACAGAAGTTTACTGAAGTTAGTATTTATTTTTAACGCCCTTATTCTATTTATTTTTTCACATTCATCTTTTACCTTTAAGAAGCCTGTCGGAGTACCAATTGAAGGACGTACTTGACTGGTACACATTCCTTCACACTTGTTAACTTCGACTTCACCACTACACGATCGCAACATTCTGCCTAAGTCATCATACTCCTCTGAAAAAAGAAACATATTGGGTATTGTACCTAATATAATTATACTAAATGTAATATCTTTAATTTAATGTAATATCATCGTCATTTTAATCCGGTAGTAACAAACGCTTATTACCTTTTGTAATGTGTATTTCTGTTGAAATACTTTCGCAAGTTGATTCTGCAGCAGTTTTCAGGATCATAACGAAAAGTATTTCTAAAATTAAAAAATGCAACTTTTGAGAAATTGAAAATTCCATTATGGTAAGATGACTAAAAAACTATATTTTGTAGCTCTACCGAAGCTTGAATGAACATTACGAAAAAATGCTACCCTTTTATATGGCGTAACTTATGCTCGTTTATAGGTCAGTACACGACCCACCCTTGTAGCGTACCAGCAGGACATTGAGATTATAATTGAAATAGCTTGTAAATAAGTTGGTACGCTCATTAAATGCAGACCGATACTTGGAAAACGAAAATGTTTACGTTTAAAGTGAGACAGTGTTTAGGCACTGTGGGAGCCATGTTCACTAAGTCGTTTTCTTTGTAATATATCGAGAGAGGGTTGACATAATGCATAGTACCAGATTATTATAAAAAGCCACACATATCTTGAGATTTCGCAGAACCATTTCATCTTTTTTAGGGTTCAGACCTACTTCTAATCATATAATTATGTTCTTTATTCAGACAATTTTAGTTTGTTTGATATTAACTGCTTGTCACATTCAAGAAAACCCAGTTGGAGCTCTTAATGTTCAAATGAACCCAGGTAAATGTTAGTGCGCATTTAAATTCAAAGTGTAATAAGTCTAGGACTAATTAAAAACATACAGTCGAATTGATAACCTCCTCCTTTTGAAGTCGGTTAAAATGATGATAAAATGTAATTGCAGGTCAAGAATGCCAGATGACGCCAGTCATACATGTTCTCGCTCATACTGGTTGTAAACCAAAAGCGATTCCATCTTTTGCTTGTTTAGGAAAATGTTCCAGCTACGTTCAAGTGAGTATTATTACGTTTTTTACCCAAAGAAGCTTGTTACATAATTATTTTCATAGGTAAATGATTTTTCGTATCAATAATGATTAGTGTTAGATGCCGACACCGACATAGCTGTTAAAATTTGCAAGTTGAAGTGGCAATGGGCATGCCACATCGCTCAAAGAACCGATAACCGATGGGAAAGAAAGGTTCTTGAGTGAAGACCACGAACCGGAAGACGCAGCGTTGGACCGACGACATAGTGAGAGTCGCTGGCATCCATGCAGTGGATGCAAAAGGCAGGCTGTCGTTCAGTGTGGAGGTTAAAGGCGGAGGCCTATGTTCAGCAGTGGATATCTTCTGGCTGATGATGATGATGATGATGAATGATTAGTGTAATTTTTAATATAGGTTTTAATCTAAGTAGGTAAGTTCATTATGATTTCAAATAATTGGGTATGTATAATTTTCTTGTCTATTTTGTTATTTATGTGTATTGTATATTGGTTACGTGATTGTTAATTTATTTTAACAGGTTTCTGGTAGCAAAATTTGGCAGATGGAGCGGACTTGTAACTGTTGCCAAGAGTCTGGAGAAAGGCAGGCGTCTGTTGTATTATACTGCCCAGATGCAAAGAGTGAAGAGAAGAGATTTAGGAAAGTAAGTGGTCTTGTACGTTTTAGTTTGTTCTTCTTCTTATGTTTTTCTGCATCCATTTCCAGCCCTCTATTTTTAGGCTTTTCCAATCTAATTTAAGACAAATTTGGTAACCTCTACCTTAGCCGTCATAGCTTTGTGCACCTTCACACAAACGTTGACTTAACACATGGTACCTTTATCTGTATCTTTATCACTGAAAGCATTTCAAACAATCAGTGCTATCGCCTAAACGATATCATCATTTTATTCAATAACTGGTTGTCAATCATATCTTTTTCAGGTCTCCACAAAAGCGCCTCTGGAATGCATGTGCCGACCTTGTGGTACCATAGAAGAAAGTGCCATAGTCCCTCAAGAAATTGCTGGTTATTCGGATGAAGGGCCTCTTCATGGACAATTTTTAAAGTCTTTGTAATTTGTGTTACTACATGATGACAAAAATAATGTACTACTATTTATGACTGTTATTTTAATGATATAGGTAAATGAAAATGTGGAAAAGATTATGACTAAGGTAATTGTTATTATTGACTTTAAATAAAAGCCCTCGACTCTATAATCTTCTTTTATTTTGAAAATCTAGATCGCATAATACCTAATATCTAGTCGAATGAAAGTGCAATGCTTCTGACGCATGCTTATTTTTAAGGTTCTTTACTGAAAACGGGACCCTATTACTAAGCCTGCAGTCTTCTCTGCCTGCACTGCCTGTCCTACCTTGGCGTGACTGCATCGATGCAGTCGCTAAACCGCGCGATTTCTATGTTAAAATTCGATAGTGTGCTAAAGCCCATAAGTGCATTGCATTTAGAAAAATAAAATAAATAAATGGAAGCGTTATACCTACAGTTTCTCCCTAACGGGACCGGGGTTCAGATTAGGGCCCTGATTAAATATTTAAAACATGCAAGTAACGCAGCGCATCAAAAAAATTGGCCTCTTTTAATATGCTAGGGAATAGGCCAACTTTAAAAGGATAACAACGCGCCGTCTTACTAGCGTACACAGATCTACCACCATGTGCGAGCGTATATTTTATGGTTACTGAATAGGGGCCTGCCTGGCTACGTTCTAGCAATGCCTGCTGACTCGGTTTTGTAGAAGTGACACGACAGGCAGTTTCAGTTCGTTTAGAAATTCAATAAGATTTTTTATCTGTGTCATTGAGACATTGTCAATGTCAAACAAAAAATATATTTTTGAACGCAAATTTGTTTGTTTTGTTTGCAGGAGCTTTTTGACTTTTGTTGTTCTAAAGAATTATTATCTTTTAACAATTTTTACTCAATAAAATGAGTCGGCGTAAGCGTGTAAAGGTAAAGTTTATTGATATACCTGTAAAACAGTTAAAGCAGTGTAGAGTATTTACTTGTTCGCGTGATAAAATTGTAAGGTTATATTTATCGATCATCAGGCAGAAAACCGCGAGTTAGATGAAAAGTTGAAGCAAGATGACTCTGAATCTGATCAATCCGAGAAGAGCAAAGTCACTTCGTCCAGCCCCACGTCTACTGTTGGCCGGAGGGAGTCAGCTGGCAGCCGCGCCGCTGATTCAAAAGATGTCAGAAAAGAGGAGAAAGTTACCCTCGAAGAATCTAAACCTGATGATATTGAAGAAATAAACTATAAAGAAATGCTTAACAGGTACCAATTATTCATACCAAGCTCGTGTTTAAAAATAATAATAATAATATGCTTACTTTTACCGCCATTTCGCCTAATGTTAAGCCATAAAGCGGTTTACGATGGAGCATGCTTCCTTTAAAGACACCGCGATCACTCGCGTCTTGAAGACACCCAGATTGTAGCTCTCAATGTTACAATCTGGGTGTCTTCAACAAACCATTTTTCATTTTATTTCATTTCAATCCTAATATCAACCAAGAAACAATGTCTGTCCAAAATGAGGTCCACTGGTTTATATATTGGATTTCCAGGTCACTACAACAGCGCTGTCATCTGCATCTCATAATAACACTTGTGATAAGCAGTTCGGGTCTAAGCATAACACACTGTCCGCATAGAGCAGTGGATGGACAACTACAGCTCTTGCGCGCAGTATTTAGAACTGGTTTCCAAGCTAATGACAAAATCCTGCTGCTTTCCCGGTTGAAATTTTGATGACCTCTACTACCATCTGTGGTACCTCAGACCTCAGGACCTTCTTAGGCTCCTGCCCATGCTTTTCGTCATGGCAGACTTGACCGAGTCCTTGTGAAATCACATCACAGCCTCTTTGGTCTGCCAAACAGACCTATAAATGAACTATTGTGCAGCCAAAGTCATATTTTAATGTGTTTGCCAGTATCTGTACACAAACTGGTTATGTGGTTTTCATTATGAAAATGTTTCAGTTTAGAAGGTGCTGCCTTTCAATCACGCCTTCCTTTTGATAAAATGTCATCTTTGGAAGCTGAGTGTTTCTCTGACCTGCACGGGGCTTCCGCACTGGCATTTATTCAAATTAGGAACCGTGTCCTGAAGCGCTGGTTTGAAGATCCAAAGAAACAACTCACTCAGGAACTTGCAGTGCATAAAATGGAGGTAAATCTTTTAAACTAATTAATATATTAAATTAAAATTATTAAATTAAAACGTGTAGGCTTTAAAAACTCTGTGAAAGTGAGAAGACAGATAAGAAATGTATTTATTTATTTGATGATAGGTGAGCAGCATAGGCTGATGTGCCAATATCACACAGTGTAAAAAAATTGTATTTATCTCTTAAGATTATTTTCTTCATTCTTATCCATTTGTTCAGTTCAACCACCTCTTTAGGCAATTGAAAACTAAACAAAGTATTTACTACAAAGACCATTTGTAGTATTTACTACAAAGATAATTTGCAAACATTGTTTTGGACAAACCCGATCATGAAAATTGTCATGCGAATGAAATGCAGTAGTTAGGAAACCATTTTTCAGCTGCTACTAAGATTATTTATGATTTGTAAGCAATTTGCAATGGTATATAACACTGAGTATTCTCATTTCCAGCCTCCATACAACGGTGACCCAGCACTGGTTATCAGGACACATGCTTTCTTAGAGCGCCACGGATTCATTAATTATGGTATTTACGAGAGAGTAACGCCAATACCTACACCTGCTAAAGGAAAACAGCGGCCAAAAGTCATCATTATTGGTGCAGGTAAGGGCCTATTTTGGTAGCTGTGCTTCTCAGTTCTGACTACATATTTTAAGTTTTACCACATATTCAGAATAAAAAGTATTCTATATCCACCATGCACAGTACAAGGTTACACGAAACAATGGGGCTAAGTCATAATGACGCCATAGCACTCATCTATACTAATATTATAATGAAGAAAGAGTTGATTGTTTGTTTGTTTGCATTGAATAGGATCCGAAACTACTGAATCGATTTGAAAAATTCTTTCACTGTTGGGAAGCTATACTATCCCCGGGTGACATAGGCTATATTATATTTTCAATACAAACTTCTCTTAACCTAATAAAATACTTGGGCCTTTAAATTTCACCATAAAGAGTTTACACTGTATTAGCTTAGAACAATAAAATAAGTGAAGTCCTTGTTTATTGATTTTCAGGGGTATCTGGTTTGGCTGCTGCTAGACAGCTGCAATCATTTGGCTGTGAGGTTGTGATACTCGAAGGCAGAGACAGGGTTGGGGGCAGAATCTGTACATACAGAAAAGGACCTTACGTTGCAGATTTAGGTGAGAATATCCAATGCTTATGGTCTACTCCAATGCAACTACATATATATTGATATTGCTGAACATTACAATCCATGGCCAGCACCAAAAATCAGCTTATTCATTACTTGTACAGATTATGTTTTTGTTTGATCAGCACTTCATCAGTAAAAGAACTTCCCAGAAAAGAAAGAAAGCCCCAATATTAAGTTTGCAAACCAATACAACAATATTTATCAACCTATTATGTTCCCACTGCTGGGACTCAGGCCTTCTCTTACAGATAGAGGAAGGGCCACCATAATCCACCATAATGACCCAGGGCATGTTGGTGAATGTCATAATATGTCGCAAACTAATACTTATAATTTTTGTTTAACTAAAAACCGACTCTCTTTTATTGAACACTTGTATTGTGTGAAATTCAATAAACGGGATTCATCCTCTAATTTTCAACCCTAAGAGGTGGTTTCTTTCCTTCAAATTATAATGAGACCAACTTCGAGATATAGCCTAACATTATTATCAACTGCAGTAAACAGACATAAAGAATCGAAATGGACATTGAATTGCTACAGGCTCCACTGAGAATTGAAGAAGAAAGAGTTGAAGTGTTACAGGATCCACCCAGACCAATGGTGGATCACAGCACAGTGAACTCCAGTGGTATTCAATCCACTGGTGGATCCAGCCAGTAGATCCTAGTGAGTTGAGGGTCATAATCGGTTCACACTCGGCGAAGATACACAAAAAAGAAATTCTGTCGAATTTTGAAGAACTTTTTTGAAGTCTGTTGAGAATAACAGTAATTCTTATAACAAAATTGTTTTTGATTCCAGGTGCCATGGTGGTAACAGGTCTAGGCGGCAACCCTGTGACCACCCTATCTGTCCAAATGAACATGGAGTTACATAAGATAAAGCAGAAGTGCCCTCTCTATGAGGCGACTGGCAACCAAGTGCCTAAACATAAAGATGAAATGGTATGTACCAACAGTATACTGCATACTATGGACTAGGAATGTTACGGAAGTTCGATTCCGATTCCGGAAAGTCGGATCTGCCGTTTGATATTACACCTAGGATTCCGACTTCGCCTGCGACATTTTTGAATCGGAGGTTATACTCGGAGGTGCAAATAAATTGGACGGAGATGCGCATTTTTTTTTCTTTCCGTGAGAACCTTCTACAAAGTATGTATTAGAAAACTAAAAAAAAAGCTGAATGAAATCGGTAACGTCGTTCTCAAGTTATGGCGTGACCAAGGTAAATAGGGATTCATTTTATATATTATTATAGAAGATTATTTTTAAGTTCGCAATGTAACTCAAATAAAATATCAGCTGACACTAGATATCAACGAACGACCTGCGCCGCGCGCACGCATGTACGCTTTACATTGCTGGTTTGCAAAATTCTAAACCACAATAAGAACAAGTATAAAGCAAACGGTTATTGGTATTTGATTGCGTTTAGATAGTATAACAGTAGCGTTTTGGCTTCGGGAGCGTTTCCCTTAAGGTAGCATTCCGACCTTGTCGACCGCGACCGGCGACCGTGACCGCGTTGCGCGACCCAGTGCGCTTAGTATGAATTTACATGGAGTGCTAAACAATGCAAGCGACCGCGTCGCGCGACATGTGAGTCGCTTGCATTATATACCCAGTCATCATCATCATAATCATTTCAGCCATAGGACGTCCACTGCTGGACATAGGCTTCCCCCATCGATCTCCAAAAGGGCAGGTTGGAAGCGGCCTGCATCCAGCGTTTCCCTGCGGTCTCTTTTAGGTCGTCTGTCCATCTTGTGGGTGGACGTTCTACGCCCAGTAACCCACTCTGGGTACCCACTGGGTATACCCAGTATATAGTTTGAATTAAAAAAGCTAAACACTGTTTTAATCTATCATGATTATTAAACCAATAATCATAATCATAATAAATCATAATAAACAAATCCGTTAATAATCAATTTATCTATTAATAATTTAACTTAATTATTTCAGGTGGAGCGTGAATTCAACCGCCTTCTAGACGCTACATCATACCTCTCGCATCAAGTAGACTTCAACTATTATAACGACACGCCAGTGTCCCTCGGACAGGCCTTGGAATGGGTCATCAAGCTTCAGCAGAAAAATGTTAAACACAAACAGGTACAATTTGACTCCACATCATCATCATCATCATCAGCCCTGAGTGACCCACTGCTGGGTATAGGCCTCCCTTTGTTTATGCCACTCTCCCCCGTCTCTCGCTAATCGCATCCACTCGTTCGCGACAGTACTTTTGATGTCGTCAGTCCACCTCATGCTCGGTCGGCCTGGGTTCCGCCAACCTAGTCTCGGCCAACACGACCCCACCCTAACTCTGTAATAAGAATTTTGTTATTTAAACACAATACAGATTTCTTGCCTCTTCGACGCTTGGTCAATCAGTGGTGCACCTAAAAAGATCATTATTTTGTTGCTGTTTCTGTTTTCCGGGTCTCACATTTTTTGACGTAAAAAGCAACGAAAACCAGATTTTTGCGTTCTGATTCTATTAAACAGAAATATCTATAGAAAGTACAATTTCTGTAATAAAAAATATGTATTTTTTTATTGTAAATAACGGCTTCAAACTTTGAACTCAACTCCACACAACTATCACGTTTGTTCACTAAAGTTACATAATTATTTACGGGATATTTACTGTGGTAAGGTGTGGTAAGGTGGTGTGGAATGAGCTCCCACAACTCAACTCATTCCACAAATTTAGTCAACATATCAACTTATTACCTCCAATTTCCAAAAGTAGTTATTCGTAAAATTCTCGAAGAGAAAGTTTGAGACTGGATTACGTTAAATTACTGACATAAAATACACAATTTAAACATTATTGTTCACTTGTTTTATATTCGTCTTGACAATTACGGTTTTAATTTTTAGTTTTATGCCCGAAAATCTATTACATACCAAAAATTTTACGATTGCAGTTTGTAATACGTCTCTTAAACTGTGCTAAGTGTATAGTTATTGACAAAACTCTTTATAATTTAGTTTGCGGTAGAAGGTTCTTTAAAAACAATATTTTACAGATGCAACACTTAAAAGCTGTTATTACACTCCAAGAGAAGCTCAAAAACAATGTTAACAAGTAAGTAAACAAAATAACATGAAATGCCTTATTCAACGCTTGAGCATGCGACTTTACCTTGACGAAATAAAGTTACAGCACACAATATATCAATCGGATCAGCATCGCCTCACCTATCGATTCCATGAACCTAACGCTGGCTCTTAAGGGCCAATGCAACGTGCGTCACTATGTCGCTTCAACATTACCAAAGCTGTACACTGCCTGAGTGTTCTTACAAAAAATCTAAGACACATAAGATCTCGAGAACAATGTTACAAATAGCTAACAAATATATCATACTAGCTGTTGCCCGCGACTTCGTACGCATAGACTTTCATATAAACCAACCCCCTTTTGTTATCCTTAATCCGGCCGTTTCGTAAAATCCTTTCTTAGCGAACCTCTACACCTCATAAGGAATCTACCTGCCAAATTTCAGCTTCGTAGGTCAAGTAGTTTTCGAGATTTCGTGTTTAATGAGTGAGTGAGTGAGTGAGTGAGTAGATGAATTTCGCTTTTATATTAAACGCTACGACTGCGAATTTGACCACGAACTGCTATTTATTCACTTATCCCGAGGCGTAGCGATGTTGTTACGATGCTGGGGTGCAAGTACCGTTCTTTTATCGATCGTCAAATTGACAGTTGAGGTCGTCAAATTCGATAATATGCCATTTTTCAGTACTCGCTGTGATCGATTCTATGGCATTTTAGCGAATTTGACGATCGATAAAGAACGGTACTTGCACTGCAGATTAGTATGTGTAGCAGTATGGAGTTACATGGAAAGAATACTGAAAGGTTTGAATTGAGTCGTTCCCAATCTAATGTGACCAATATTCATACCCAACGACAGCCAAAAATTATGGAAATTGATGTCGTTTTCACTACTTATTTTCTACTTCTGTGTAAAAATCATTATTCTGTAAGCTATAACTAAAGTTATATGATTATTTACGGGATATTTACCGTGGTAAGATTGTGGAATGAGCTCCCGATATTTCGGCGCAGTTACATGCACCATGTTCACGGGAAGACTGAAGAATGCGGGTGGTTGGTCGAACAGTTTAAAAGTCAGTGGTCATAACAAGCTCTATATCAGCTCTATTTTACCCTCTTGTTCTCCCACTAAGACTCTATTCATACCGTGTTATTTTTTCCGGCAGTGTAGATACAATAATAATGTAAAAAAGTCTTAAATAATTAATATTATAGACAGGTTGCGATTGTTAACGTACCTAGTTTTTATTGATGCTGTCGGGCGGCGCTATCTCGCTATTTATTGGTCACACAAATCCACCCAATTATCATAATTTCTTACAGAATGAGCGATATCAAAGAGCTCCTCAATTCAATGAAGGCAGAAAAAGACGCCTTGCTAGTAGAAAGAGATAAAGGAACGCAGGGCGACGCCAAAGCGAGCGTCTTGCTCGAGTTCAATCTGCGTAGATTGAATCGTGAGATGAATATATTGTGCAACGAGTATGATCAGCTGGTCACACAGAATTCTACTATTGAGGACAAGTTGACGCATTTGGAGACCAATCCTCCCAGGTAACTAATATGTTTTTAAACTAATAAGGTAACTAAATAAGGTAACTGAGGTTTCTTAAACTAATAAGCTAACTAATATGTTTTAAAACTATTGAGGTAACTAATATGCTGAACATACGTCTTCCTCTAAGACCTCAACACTGAACGACAGCCGGCCATCTGCATCCAGCGACTCTCACGACTCCCACGACTCTCACGATATCGTCGGTCCATCTAGTGGAGGGCTTACCTACGCTGCGACTTCCGGTTCGTGGTCTCCACTCAAGAACCTTTCTTCCCCATCAGTTCTTCGAGCGATGTGGCCTGCTTTTTGCCACTTCAACTTGCAAATCTGAGCAGCTATGTCGATGACCTCGGTCTTCGGCGAATATCCTCGTAGTGAATTTTATCGCGCAGAGAAACTCCGAGCATAGCTCCCTTCATTGCCTGTTGTGGGACTTTTCCAAGTTTTAAGCTAGGTTCTAATTGTACCTCAAACCATAGAGATTAGCGCGGCGGGACTACTTTGAAAGAAATATAATTTTATTTTGTAACACCAGTAGGCAGGCAGGTTAGCAATATTATATAACTATAGCTAAGCTATAACTAAATGTTAATCAATGTCATGTGTCACAAAAATGGCCTCAACTCAGCATAATGTGTAAAAAGAAAGGAGCTTAATAATTAAAAACAATTTCAGCTCCGTCTACCTATCAGTGCGCGATCGTCAGATCCTGGACTGGCACTTCGCTAACCTCGAGTTCGCGAATGCAACGCCTCTCGCGAACTTATCGCTCAAGCACTGGGACCAGGACGACGACTTCGAGTTCACTGGGAACCATCTAACAGGTAAGATGATTAACATAATATACTCATTTAGCAATGTTTCAGCAGCCAAATCACAAACTCTGTCAATATTCAATCGCATTAATGAAGAACCAGGGACCTGCGGCCGTATTATAGAAGTTTGATTGTGATCGAGATTGCATGCCGTCCCGTTCGCATCTACTTACTCGCACCACGCGCGTGAGTGAGATGGCACGCGATCGCGATCATAATCCGAATCACGATAAGACATCTATAATAAGGCATCAGGACTACTTTGACAACTATCTAACGGGTAAAGTGATATACATAATATTGATTACTGTAAACTGTCAAGGTTTTTTGGTATCAAAATTCTTCCTATACTCAGTCAAATTTTTTAAAAACTTTTGACTGCTTGGTAAATTTCTGCATGAAAACAAATTCTTTTCATATTATACTGTAGTATATTGGATACCTCTCTCTGAGAAAAGGAGTGTGTGTGTGTGACTGTGTGTCTTCGACCACATCGTCGCTTACCAACAACTGCGTTTGTAAACAAACGCGGACTCATCCGCGATAAAAAAAAGAAGGCTTGTGTCCCAGCAGTGGGAACATGGAAGGCTGATAATGACGATGTCATTGGATACCATTCAAAAGTGACTTCAAAAGTGAATTTTCAGCTTTTAATAATTCACTGCAGTTGTCAGGGCTAAATAAACTTGGACCGAGTAAGTATAAGAAGTGGAGTACAAATGTTTTTTTTCTTAAGTTTTTAGGGCAAAGTATAATTCTGGGGTTAGATAGAGCACCGAGGGTGCCGCATACAAAAAATGTGTTTTCTTTCATTAAGTTCGGGATTTTAGCACGCTCCCGACTCTTATTTGGTCGGCGTTTATTATTTGAAGTTTTACTTTATTTAGAGTGTGTACTACACATGCCAAGTTTGACGCTCACCGTCGTATTACCGTTAGATTTAATTTGATTAACAATAAAATATATTGCATTATTCGTGCTCATGCTTACACGTCTACGTAAAGTTCGATCTAAATAGTCATAATAAACAAACTAATATAAAATTGGAGTCATCAATCATTAACCAATCGGTGTGACACTACTTGATCGATGAAGTGGCAAAAGAGCGTCGATAACGAAGAGGCCATTAGTTGTCCTCGCTAATCACCATTAAGTATAGAGCATCGCAGGCGGAGGCAATAACTTCAATTAGCTTAGAGACGGCACTCGTTAGCGTTTTACCGTCTGTTTCCGCGCAATCCGCCGCGATCGATGTCCCATTGTGTATCACACAAAAGATGCCACCGCACAGAAATACTTGCCCCTATAAGGACTACTTTGGTCCGCTCTGTTATTTGTTTCCACTTAAGGTTACGCTGTGTATTTAACTTTGCCGATAGGGATATTCGTTCTCATGATCGAACCAATGAAGATGCGTTATATTCGCGTCCTTAACGCAGCTGCGGAAAGTGACCTATTTAAATATGCTACCGCGCAGAAACATTTGCCCCTATAAGGACCATTTTGTTCCGCTTGGTATTTGTTTCCTCCTCAAGAGCCCTCTTACATTTTTTGAAATAAAAGCAACGTAGACTTAATTTTTATCATTCTGATTCTAACAAACATAAAAAAAATATGAAAAATTCAGTTTCTGTTATATTTTTTAAAATATTTTACTATTGAAAATAACCACTACAAATTTTGGAAAACTGAACATTAATTTTATTACCTCCAATTCACAAAAATAGTTTTTCGCAAAATTCTCGGAAGGAAAGTGGTTAACTTTGCCGATAGGGGTGTTCTTTCTCATGATAGTACCGATGAAGATGCGTTATGTTCGCGTCCTTAACGCAGCTGTGGAAAATGACCTATTTAAATATATTATTTTTTAAGGCGCATAATTGCACGTAATGGTTTTGAATCGGCGTTAACCGATATGGTCGTAGGTATTCACAGACTTATATCAAATAGATCTCGCGAGTACGTCATGTCGTATGAAAACCCAGCGTGTCGTATTTTTTGTGCCTACTATGACGTCACGAGAGTACTTTGAAACAGTTTTCATAGTTTAAGAGTCGATACGTCGTACGTTCAAATCCAAGTTTTGCCCCTGCTCGAAACAGTGACAAATCTATGCGATCTACGCCTGCAGGAAGATATACGCACGATTCGGTGTCCGCCTGAGAACTAAATAAAATGAATGCTAAAATAAAATTAACATAAAATAATGTAAGTTACAAATGATAAAACTCCAGATTACTCAAGAACTATTTTAATTTTAAATAAAACGATATTATGCTACTTAAATTAGATTCAATAAGTGACTATTATAATAATTTAATAAAACGAGCTTCCAAGAACTTCTTGATTCGAAGAAAAAAAAAACGTGTTTTAGAAGGCCTGCTTTCGCCGAATTATTCTATCAAAAAAAATCCCCAATCATATTTCTAAAATTACATTTTACTTATTTATTATCCTCAATTATTTATAGCCAAGATATGAATTTGTTACTGTTTACCATAACCACGCAAATTGATGCAACTCAACCCAAGTTGACGACATATCAACTCTTAATAACTATTTGTAATTTTTTGTATTGACTTTAATGTGCCAACTCGAAAGAAATTGAAATGAATTATGCGGTGTGCTAATTGGAGCATCGACCCAACTTCAGGCCACATAATGAAGTAGGTGAACTCGCGCCACTCGCGGTGTCTATCCGTATATAAGTCTGTGGTCGCGTTATTTATGTGAAAGTTCACGGTTCTGTCCACATAATAATTTCGCAGTGAACATCAATTGCGATGTCCGAGTTCGGCTCGAGGCCGATCGCGCCCAAGGGCTCGCTCCGTTATGTGGAATTTTCGAGTTAGTGGCCGGTTGTGATCTTTAGCAGCGGATGGCGGATTTTAGCCGCGAGCGGTGGTTCGTGTCAATAATTACTATCATTTCTCGCCGGGTTTCCATCTCCCATAGCCGATAAATTGCCGACTGACTTCTGTGAATCGTCATAATCACCGTTGCAGAAAACTCCAGCCCCGCATTTAGCTACTTTACGCAATGTCTGACAACTTAGACGCACATGTTTAGCTCGCTGATGATTTAATGATGCAAAAATCAAATAAATCTTTGGAAATACGAGCACCTGTCTGCCTCCTATCTACTATCAAGGTATGCACGGAGGACACGACTGTGTCATTGGCGTCGTGTAAAAGTCAGATTCGTAGTACAAACGCATACGTTCAGGTTTTATACGTCCGCCGATTACACGTAAAGTATAAGGGATTCGAGTGAAACTGTTCCGTCCGTTGTTAAGTCAAAGATTCGTATCGCGACATCGGCGAGACGCCTCTTTTGTACATACGTTCAGATTGTGCGTGCGTTGTCGGCAATATTTCTCGACGGTCGCCGCGCACTGCAGCGTGGGTAGTTGAAAAATGACATCTTGATTGTTGTGCGTTATTCTACTCATGAGAATGTCGGGGCAAGCGTCGCGTGTACCGCCATTGTGGCCCTCGGCCGCGGGCCCTACAAATTGAACGATTGTTAACCGTTCCATGGAAACGCTGCTATATCGTGACTTGTCACGGAATTATTATATTTACCGAGATATCATATTTTGTTAGAATACGGTACTGACTCTTAGCGAGACAACTTTTGTTAGCTTCGCGCACATTTGCGCAATAGAAAATCAAACACATTTTGCGCGATAGAAAATCAAACACATTTTGCGCGATAGAAAATCTAGTAACATAATTTTTTCTACAAAGGTAAAGTTAAAACAGATATGGTTTATATTTCACTGGAATTACTAACGTAGCATTAAGCGGGCTATTCCGACTATAGTTTCGACCATGCTCTGGTTATAGTTTCGCATTAAAGCAAGATGAAGTTGCGCGCGCTCACTTTCCTGCAAAAACACCTTCGAATGCGGTTGAAACTATAGTCGGAATAACCGGCTTAATCATACGCGAATAATTCCGGTAAAATATTTAGGAAAATGTGTGAAAACCACGCCAGTTTCCATAATACACTTAAATGGCTTTCTAGATGCGAGCTGCACGCGTAAAATATCTTCCATGTGTGTGAAATATTATCTGTATCCACTATAACAAGTTTCACAATTCTATAAAAATAATTACATACGGCTATAACTTATCGACTTCTTACTACCAAAGACGTTCATTCATATATCATGAAAGGAAAGTAACAAAGCCGTGGCCAAGTTGAATTATGAGCTGTTTTGCTGTTTACCAACGACAAATGGCGTTTGAAACAAGTCCCCTAGGAGGTGTCCGGGGCCAAATGACCGCTCGTACGCTAGGCGGTCTCTCTGCGGCAACAAGTTTTTGATAAGGCAATGCGTGGCGCGAGGCAATAGCAATAATGAATGTGATACAGCCGCGGCTCGCCTCGTTTATCAAACGCCTCTATGAATAAAATATCTCGACAAGTTGCCTATAGGATAGCGTCTGTTCGTGCCGGGACGCTTACGGCTCGCAGCGGCGATCGCAATCTCCAGCCTAGTTCCTAATAGTGCTGGCTCTCGAGAGAAATTCGCCGAACGGCCCTTGTAGCGTTGTCCGGCGTGAAACTGCCACCAGGGAATACTCCGCGCCACTCAATCTGTGCTCTATTTACCGACAGTGAAATATTGCTAGAGTAAACTCTGTGTCGGACCCTTAAATATTATGATAGATGGCTTCGAGTTAAACTAACTCCTCTGTGTATTCTTTACTGTATTACCACTGTAATTTTTTATTCACTCGAAAAAGGTTAGTTGGGATTGTTCGTCCTTTTCATTTATTTTTATGGTGGAAAAGCTAAGCTTTCTTTCCATTTAATTTTTGAATTTATCTGTTTATTTTGGATATAATATAGATCATCATATTTATATTATCTCATATGCGGGTGGGGGACCATATGAGATAATCTAGAATCTGGGAAGATTGAACATTTGAGTTGAAATTAGTCTAAAATATGGCAAATACTTTCTTGAGATTATTCGCGTTTCTTATAATAGGCATGATGACTAATATTTTTTTATTACCTTATAAAAAAGCTGATCATAAATAGAGCTCATCAACGAAAACAAAATTAAAATTAGTTCAAAAATAAATAAGATATAAGCAGATATAAGCATTTAAATTTCATGCTAGACAGAGAGCGCACTATACTGAGCCGTGACGTCACGGCTCAGGAGCGCCATACAAATGCTATACTAACACACGCTTTGTGAGAAAGGGATAGAGCATCCCCTCCCTATCCCCACCTAAAACTTTAAACGCTCATATCTCAGAAATTTATCAGCCAATTTAAATTATTTTTTCAGTATGTGTAATGTATTTAGTTATATTTCCTCGCTAAGCCGGTTATTTGTAATAAATTAAACATGAGGACACATGCCTATTGAAAATGGGATCCTAACTTTAACACAGAAAAACATATTGTAATAGTATTTGTAAATGTGTGTTAGTCACTTCAAATCCATATCTCTCGCAGGCAGGCAGGCGGCGTTGCGACACGCGAAACTTCTTGTCGACAGGACTAGCTATCTCGGCGGCGAGGACATATATCGCCACAGTCGGCTGCTGAAGACCGCGGAGGCGTCTGGGCGTGGATGAATAAGCAATGAACCGTCAAATGGCTCTATTAACCCGCCATTGTTCCCCGTGATCGCTACACTTGCGCAAGAGACACGTATTGTCTAGTACTCTAGAGCTTTCACCGATCGATGACGTCACAGCCCTCACGACCTAAATGCCACCGGTGCTAGATGTAGACCAATTTGCATTTATCGAGACTTAAATAGTCGGTATGCGAGAAAATCGGTGGCGACACTGGCAACTCGCCAAAACCGCTACCTGTTTGTTGTATTGTCGCTGTTGGCGCTAAACTCAGGTATAGTCATCGCTATAAAGCGTAACGATCGAGAACAGATAGTCCTACCCGAAACTGGTCCATTGCAACTTGATTGCAACGCAAGCTATATCAAAGGTAGAACTACGCGCGTAAAGCTTCAGGTAAACGTAAGCTTTGATATCGATCTAATCTGCAAGCAACTCTGTCGGCAAATGTTCTCGAGTAACAACTAGGTAAGCTGAGGTGGAAGTAGGTCGGTCATATCTGTCGCAGAACCAATAAATAATAGTAGATGTGTTCTAGAGTCCAAGGAGACCAAGAATCAGCAAATGTAGCATAGGGTGCCCTAAGACTCAGTGGAGTAACGAAATACGTAAGGAAGCCGGCCCTGGCAATGACTGGAATCGAAGGTCCGAAGATTGAACTAACTGAGTGGCGTGACTTGGGCTTTCTCAATGCCACTGGATATAGGCACCTGCTTAAATCAGCAGTAGACTAAAAGGTTGATTATGATGATGTTGATGATGCGGTATTTTCTAAGTCTGTGAGCTTCATCTTCGATCATATCGTACCAACAGGCGATTGGTGGTCTAACACTGCCTTACAAGCGAATTTAAAACAATAAATAAACCGGATCGTATGAATGAATAAGGTTCTTCCATACATACCAACTACAAAATGAAAGTTTGTAATCGCAAAACATATACGTTTTAAAGATATAAGTTCAAATTACCGACTTTCGGATTTTTTCATTTATATGTGAGACCTTGCCTCTTGCCAAATTTCATGATTATAGGTTAAAGGGAAGTACCCTATAGGTTTTGATTCCCCTGTGAAATCGTAAAATATGCGACCTAAACATTCATTTCTTTTGATCGCGTTGACTTACAAGTTCGATTTACACAGCTGAAAGAGACCATAGACCCGAGTATTTGATATAAATTTCAACTTGATACCTCTACGCGTTTCTGAGAAAAATGTCTTGACAGACACACATACAAACAGACGGTCAACAAAGTGATCCTATAAGGTTCAGTTTTTTCCTTTTGAGGTACGGTGAACCCTAAAAAAGAAACAGAAAACGTCCCTGAAAATTAAATGATATCCATAAAAGGCTATTACTAATTAATTTAAGCAAACATTTAAAGCCTCTACATTGTATTAAAATTCAAAAACTTCTCTCTCCGAGACCCCGTTTCAATATAAAATGTTTCGAATTATAACATACCAAGCTGTCGAAATCCACAACTAAGTAACAACATAGTAACAAGTATCAATAAACCGCGGGACCATAACTCTTTTGAACAATAAGTATTTACGGCGTAAAGCAGGAGTGTCGGAGTGTTGGCAGTGTCGGGAGTGTCGGTGATATCGCCTCGGTGTCGGGTTTTGGATTTATATGGTGCGATGCGATGCCTCGGTGGGGTGTGCGCTGGGTCTAATTGACAAGTGTCCGGAAGCGAGCGTGCGTCACACGTACAGGGGCCTTACGGTAAACGCCTTACGCGGTCTCAAACTAACGTTAAAACCGCGCAGTTCGGAAAATCACGCGAACATCACCTAAACTAGATTGCTTTAAACAGCTAGCCGTAAGGTATATCGCCATTGCTGCACTGCAATATCATTTCGAATATACAGGGTTAGATAGAAAAGCTATGTCTAGCCGAAAGGAGGTCATTTTGCAGATACACATTACTATGAATAAGATTTTGAAATATATTTATTTATTTATTTTATAAATTTTAGAGAAACTAACAGTCTTGTAACAGAGATAGAAATGAAATATAATATAATATATGAAATATAATATGAAATAATATAAATAATGTATATAGTTGGAACGCTGATCTATACTATCTATTTTTTTTTTGTACTAATATTATAAAGAGGAAAGGTTTGATTGTTTGTTTGTTTGTTTGCATTGAATAGGCTCCGAAACTACTGAACCGGTTTGAAAAATTCCTTCACTGTTAGAAGCTACACTATCCCCGGTTAACATAGGCTATATTATATTTTAAAAAAAAATAGGGATCCTTACTAAAACTCCAATAATGTAACCCAAGGTGTAAAAAAAATAAGATTTGTAATTTTGTTTTTGCGTGTTTGACAGTTCTAAGACAGGACAACGTCTGTCAGGTATGCTAGTAATTTAATAAAAGGAGTTGCCAAGAACTTATTGATTCGAAAAAAAAAAAAAAAAGTCTGTCAGGTCAGCTAGTATTAAATATGGGTAGAAGATTAAAAGAAAAATATTAATAAAAGAGATCAAATAATAAGCAAAACTCAAACGCCAAGATACAGAAATAAAAATAGAAACACTTTAACTACAATTACGCTTCTTTTAGCTTTGCGTCGTCGAGTAAAAACATACTGAAGAAATTAACGGAAAGTACGTTGTACAAGGTATCTGAAGTACCTAACGTATTTCATTACAAAACTAACGTTATGGCAAGCTGCTTAATTTGTAATAAATAATTTAACTTCAATTACTGTTAATCTGTCTCTGATGTAGAAACTGGACCTGGCTAATACAATTTGCATCGGGTACCGCAGTAGTTTTATTGCCGACAATTGGCCATTATTCGAGAGCATTAGCACGCCCGCCGTCAAACTCTCTGATATATTGTCTTTCAAGTAGGGTGCCCATTTGTACTTATTTTTTGTGGATATCAGCCGGCCTGTATCGTGGTAAACGTTAGGTTGACTGGTGTCGTTTTTGGGCTGTTTAACACCATGCAGGAATATTTTAAAAGCGAATAGTGTTTAACAATTTCTTCAGTGAAATTAGAATCACGGAGATAAAGTCAAATTTATTGGTATCTTGTTATTTTAAAACTAAGGAATACTTCATATTAATTTCAGATCAGACAAACAAGGGAGTCTATGCCTCAAGAATTCTTATTATTGCTTGTATGTAAGGCATATCCTGGGGAGAATATGCCTAGTACAATATAATATTTTTTCCCAGTTTCTCCCACTTTTTTGACTATACCGCTTAATGTAAAAACTGTAATAGTGTTAACACACGTATGGATTTGGTTGACGGACCGCCGTCCAAACAACGGGAGAGAAAGAGTGAGAATATCATATTTCCCTCTCTTTCTCTCCCGTTGGTCAGACGGCGGTTGAGGTCAACCAAATCCATACGTGTGTTAACACTATAAGAAACAGAAACGGATGTAAGAAAGGCACACTTACTTACTCAGTTCTTACACACACTAAAAGACATGCAGCGACACCAATGAACCAACTAATAGCCCACATGCAGAAAAGGGCGGCAAGGTCGTCTGCAGGGTTGCGTTTGTCTAAAGGCATCAAGCCTGATTTAGGCCTGATGCGTTCGCACCCGCCCCACCACGTTACCTTATCTCCCTTTTTTTAAAGTTTATTTTGTTTGTCTGATCTGAGATATTATGATTATAAATGCGAGAGTGTATTTGTTTGTTTGGTCTATCTTCTTTCACACAACAACAGAGCAAGGTATCGATGTGATTTTTGCATAAAGATACAGGAGGGCCGGAAAGTAACCTTTTTATCCTGGGAAAAAGTACGTTTCCTGACGGAACGTCTACGCGGGTAAAATATGTTTTCGATGTATGGCGCCAATGTCCAAGCTTCAAAAAGACATATATTATGGTAACCGTATTTTGAGTTTATCTCCACTCCGACAAATTTTGAACCGTTGTATATGATTGGAAACACGAGATGAACGAAGAAACAGCTTTATTTTATACGTATTAAAGGATACATATAAAATAAACAGTTTTAGAGCGCAGTCACGTGTTCTGATTTGTAGTAGAGAACTCAGAATTTAATTAAAGGCTCATTTGAGTTCGATGTCTTGCAAATATTCCAACGTAAGCGTTATGGAATATTATGGTTGTAGTATTATGGAATTTGGATTATGAATGGTCATTTAATTAATAAAATATATTCTCTCAGAAGCATTGATTTACAAACACATACCTAGATAAGATTAGTACATAATTCACAAAAAATTGTTCTGAATTGACCTATATAAATTTTGATACATTTTCAACCGACATCAAAAATGAAGTTCTTAATTCGATTGTATTTTTTTTAACGTATTTTTGTATTAGCTCTAATGTAAAACGGTAATACGTACATGCGTCTAACTTGGCATTATTATAGTACACACTAACGTATACCAACAAATAATAACATTCCGCTTTTACCGATAAGGCCGCCACTTGTGACACTAGCTCGTAAGTGTTTTCTATCTGTTTGTAATTTTTATTTCTGGTGTATACAATAAAGAGTTTCTATCTATCTATCTAATAAATAATGGCCAAGTGTGAGTAGGTGACAAATTTTTCTTAGTTACCAAGTTATAACTGGTAATTTCGTTATTTTGACCTCTTCATCCTAACGCCAATTCACCGAATCCAAATGCCATAATTTACTATTTTTGAAGTCGGTTTAATTAATAATTATTGTATTTTGTGTTGGTAGGGAACCACCAGTGCGCGAGCCCGACTCGCACTTGGCCGGTTTTATTTACATTGGGAATTATGTAAAAAATTATTAGTTAACTTTTTCTTAAGTGACATGGGAACTACTCGCGTATGGTTAAGCCGGTTACTCCGACTATAGTCTAATAATAGTTTCATTTGTAGGTAAAAAGCTAAACAAGTTTCGGTTGCAACATATATACCCTAAATTCACAGGTTACCTTGATAGTTAGTATGGCTTTAGTCAATCTATCGGTTGGCTTATTAAACCTGATTTACATAGTTTACAATATACAAAGTTCAGAATTAATTGTCTTATGAGCTTTTCTGTTTAGCTGAACCATAGAATTGCAATCAAAGAGGTATCATTTTGTATTTACACCCTTCCTTCTATATTTAATTTAATTTTAAACTTCAAAGCCAGTGACGGCCACATATCTGCAGCATCTATTTAAGGGTTGCCAAAATTGGAATTTAATTCCAACTTGTGCTTGCTCATTCAAATTTTGATTATACCGCGGTAGTTTAAATCGGGCATCCACTTTAACTTTCCTATCATTGTAAAAGTTGTAATCCTCTTTGGGAACCCTAATTGAATTCACTGTTATGTTAATACTCTGATTTCCCATCTTATTTCGTTAATAGAGGTCCGTGGTAAACCAATTAAGGGGAACGTTTGTGGATTACACAACTTTCTGTGCACGAATAGTTTGTGGGTTTTGCTTGTACGGGAAATTAAACAAACTTCTATCCCATGGATCCTTGTGGTTGACTGTTTCAATGTCCATGCCATTAGTGTTGCTTACGTTTATTTTTCGTTTCTGAGTATAACTTTATTTTTGCCCGACGATACAAAGCAAAAAGGAGGCTAAGTTCGTAGCCGTGGTAGCCTATTTGGGAGATCGCTAGATTTGAAACCATGAGGTCGTGGGTTCAAATTCCGGGCCCGTAGAGTTTATGTACGAATTTTCATTCGGCACACTGTCACTGGCATTCAGTGAAGGAAAACATCGTGAGGAAACCTGCAAACGTACGGAGAAGAAATTCAATGGCGTATGTGAATCCACCAACCCGCAACTGGGCCAGTGTGGTGGATATGGCCCAATCACCCTTTCGGGGGTAGGCCTAAGTCCAGCAACGGACTGTTAAAAGACTGACGTGTCATTGAATATGGTTGCGTTCATAATTTGTTGTCCATGTTTTCTGTACCGTTTCCGTAATTTGCTGCCAAAAACCGTTTTCGGGTTTATAATATTTTTAAAGAAGTAAACTTGTAATGTTTTTTTATGAGCTTGACCGTCATCTCGCCTGATTTTAAACCATGATGCCAGACGTAATGATGGGAGGTGGTGTACAGCAGTGGATGGACTGAGAATAAGGTGGACCGACGACATCAAAATAACTGTTGGAAACTAGTGGATGCGACTAGCGAGAGACCGGGGAGAGGGGCATAAACAAAGGGCGGCCGATAGCCAGCAGTGGGTCATTCAGGGCCGATGATGATGATGATAATGAAATATGAATTAAATTATTTAGTTATTTCTAAGATGTATTTTGATCTATACGGATAAAAAAGCTACGACAGCGGTTTCACTCGCGGGATTACTCCTTATAACATCAGCTATCTGCTAGTAAAATCCCATCAAAATTGGTTCAGCCATTTTGGAGTCCATAGAGAACATACATACATACACACATATATTTATATAAATGCGAATTCATCTACTCATTTACTCACAGACTCATCACGAAATCTCGAAAACTACTTGACTTACGAAGCTGAAATTTGGCACGTAGATTCCTTATGGGGTATAGAGGTCCGCTAAGAGGATTTTGCGAAAGGGCCGAATTAAAGGGACCAAAAGGGGGTTGAAAGGGGGTTTTGGTGAAAATCTACGCATACGATGTCGTGGGTAACGGCTATACAGTCTTATATATAAGAAAAAGAAAAATTATATATATCCTTGTACTAAATCCTACCCGATCCATGTGTTTGTAAAATTTATCAGATCAATGAATTCCACTAGACACGTCTTCCTATCAATTCAGGTATCATTTGTGTAACTTGGAATGGTTTTACAGATACTTAGCAATATGTCAGAGGTGGACGCTTAATGTGCGCAGTGCGGTGTCCACACGACCACGGGTCACAGAAAGCCAGACATTTCTCGCGGACACGGTTGTCTAATAGCGTTTTGCGGTTTATTAACGCGTTTTGTTCCGTTATATTGCGCAAGTTGCATGCAGTTACCATACTTTAGTCCCATTTGATATTAATGAACCAGGTCGATCGAGATTCTGCGTGAATCCTGAAACGGCCCCAAACCGATTACCATGATCAACATATCTATAAAACCTCTTCAGACTACCGCAGTATATATCGCATGAGAGCTTCTTCTGCCCGTGATAGGTTTATACATTCAGGGTTACGCGGAAAGGATCTTCTAAGCTCAAAAGGGTCCATAGTACCCATCATAACTTAACATCAGGCGAGATGGTGGTCAAACGAAAGCCAATTTTTTTTTTTTTTTAAAATACACTATAAACAACTTTTTTTTTACGGGACTAACTCAAAAATTGCAAAAAAATTAATAACGCTGTTCCATACATATTGTCGAGTGTGAATGATCGTTTTCTATGGAACTGCTGATATTTATTTCGCGATTTCAGAGTTGCTTCCATAGTAAAACGTAGTAATACTTGTTTATAATGATAGGTACTATGGACACCTTTCCGTTTAGTACACCTTTTCCGCGTAACTCAGTATAATTTCATAGCAAGCCAATATCATATTTTTCGTAAACGTCCTATATGATCCGGACGACTCCGGTAGTGGTTACTTCAAAGGGGTCACGCGTCTTGATCAATTCATACAACATACGTTTATTTTTTGGTAGCACGACAATATAGCTCGTATATACTTTGCGACTTTACCATACGTTATTCCATATCGCATGGCAGAGCAGTGCAAATGTGATATATTATATCGTAGTCTGAAGAGCCTTTATGCGTAGATATTCCTATATTTAGCTAGGGTGATGCACGTTGCGTCGCGCAGGGTTGTGTCAGTGGCATCCAGTGTGCGGTCCAGTGCTTGGGCGGCCATCGCAGCGTGAATTGCGGACGCGCGCCGCCAGTAGCGCTGGTTAAGGCTGGGTTTTCACTGGGGCAGAGAAATATTTTTACAGATCATGACGTCAGTTTGCGAAAAATGTTTTATGCTGGCAGGTTGTGAATAAGTGATTCGTGGTCGATCTACTACCGAGTTGCATTTACAAACAGGCAAGTTCTGCGCAGTCGATAACATTATATTACATGTAGCAGAATTCTCCCATACTACATCTAGCCTGTTGTATTGTATGGATTAAGGGTGGACCAATAAAAGTAGAGCTCTAAAAAGGTTGAAGCATTTGAGCCACAACACCTTACGTCTTACCGCCGCATGCTCCGCACCAGTAAGACGGATAAACTTACCGATGTAGAATCCTAAAACCGTATGTGGATGAAACTGGAACTAGGACCATTAAACAGCGAAAGTTCGCCTACCTCGGACATGTACTACGGAATGACCGGCATTTTCTCCTATAGACCATCATGATAGGCAAAGCATTAGGGAAGCGTAAGGTTGGAAGACTCAAGATGTCGTGGCTTCGTAATATCAGGGAATGGACGGGGATAAAGACGGTAGGAGAACTATTCAGACTGGCGCTGGACAAGGAAACTTTTTAGAAGCTGACTGCCATCTTCGTTAATGTAGAGGCAAGAAAAAAAGAAGCTACAGTAGTAATAGTAAAAGCATAATTCCTTTCCCTTTCCTATACAGCTTTGCGTTTTTAGTTTCGTTTGGTTTTGGTCGATATGATTTAGCTAACTACCGATGCCTACTTAACGTTTACTTCAGACTTGTTTATCGCCTCTAATTTACTGGACAGTGTATACGTAGCTTTATACCACCACTTTTTGCTTGCAAAAAGGCAAAAAGCAAATTGTAGGTACAGTTAAAACTAAAACCGAGCCTCTATAAAAGTCGGCTGAATCTCTTGCACGTAGATAGTAGAGTTTAGGTTTTATTAGCTAGCGGTTTTCCGATACGTGCCAATGGGACCTGCAGCTACGGTGTTTGCTTTTTACACAATTACCTTCCCAGTTACTTTTAACTTCATCACTAACTTTACTGTAATGTTTTACCCTAACTAGTTATTTTACCATGATTGAACAGATCTGTCTACTTTTGTAGAATGATATTTAAGTGACTCTTTTCATGATAACTGCAGGATTAAAAGTATCCTTTGTTAGTTCACATATGCACACTACTTCTTTGCCAAATTCATCAAGATTAGTACAGCCGTTTTGTCTTAAAATGATAACAAACGGAGAGACGGAAAAAAAAGATATAGTTATTTCGTATTTGTCCATATAACTTATGAAGGTATTTTTTCCGGTACAAAAAGAATCCTATGTGTTCCAAAATCTAAATCTATTAAGCCTTCCATACAAAATTCCATCCATATCCGTTAAACCGTTCCATAGGAAAGGTAACAAATATTTTGACACACAAATTCGCAGTTATTATATTAGTGTGGCTTGTTTTGTTTTATCACAACTCGGGGTGAAAAGTTCACAATTTTTTATTGGTTTATAGGCCTTGACTGCCACCTAGCCTGATTTGAAAGAAACTAGCGCTTGCTGTTGTACTGAAAACGGCGACAGCTGTCTGTTAGTCGCAAAATGGAACACGTTAGCGCTTCGGTCGACATCAGCCCCTCTTTTTGTCGCCGCGCCTGTGGATGGCCATTTATCAACTTTTTATGGAAACGCTTGTTTTAATTTATGCTTTCTAACTTCTGAGCTGGAGCCATCTCCGACCTCATTGGCGACCGCTGCTTTGTTGCTGTTTACTCGAAAAGTCGAGAGAACAAGCGGCTCTCTACATTTTAGAATAAAATAAACCAGCCGGTGCAGCGGCTTTAAACGATAACGTGTCGTTTCATGCGTAGACGTGTCGTTAGATTGTTTTTTTTTTTTTTTTTTTTTTAATGCTTATGGATTCCGATGTTTTTGGAAGGTCCTGAAAGCCTGCTTACAGGCTAACTCGTTTGCGCATTTTCAACAATTTGAAATGAACATAAAATATTGAAATTAGGGAAAAACAGGCACTATGTTACGAATATTTCGCAAAAAAAGTTTATGTGAAAATAAATTTAGATGGATAACACTCCTTTTTAACGACTTCATGAGGAGCTTCACGGTCTCTTTTTTTTTCAAAATTTTTATCTAGCGGCCCGCCCCGGCTTCGCATGGGTGTAATTTACGTGCGAAGCCGGACCGGGTCGCTAGTTATATATATATACTTTTCGTGAAAAAATTTCTAACTGATGGTGAAAGCCGCATCAAAATCCGTTGCGCGGTTTAGGAGTTTTCGGTTAAACAGACAGACACGGAGAACGATTTTATTTTATACTAGCGGTCCGCCCCGGCTTCGCAAGGGTATTATTGGAGTTTTAGTAAGGATCCCTAATTTTTTGAAAATATAATATAGCCTATTGGCACCCGGAGATAGTGTACCTTCCCAACAACAGTGAAAGAATTTTTCAAATCGGTTCAGTAGTTTCGGATCCTATTCAATGCAAACAAACAAACAAACAAACAATCAAATCTTTCCTCTTTATAATATTTGTATAGACTATGTAGAGATATAGAAGAGATAATATATTTACACAGATTACTGCGCCATTTATGAATCGATATAAGTGATTATTTTTTCATTAGACATAGACATAATTTATTTATAGCAAAAAAATACAATGAACACAATATAAAAATGAGAAATTATTCATTCATTATGTAGAGAAAGTTCTCGAGATGGTTTCACAAATAATTCATAAATTTTGGCTTAGTAGTTTTTGAACCAGCTCTTATAATACGAATAATTTTGATCGAGCGCCTGCTGATTTGTCAATATCAATAATTTTATTCGAGCGCTTACACATTTTGAAATCGTTTTCTATAAAACACCGATTTTTAAAATATTTATCATTATTTGAATACTCTCTGTTTTTTTTTCTTCAAAAAATTTGTATAAGGAATAGCTTTGATCGGAAGCATTGTCGTCTGGCGGCCTGTTTATGTTAGAATATACTACAGTTTGGCTGTTAAGAACTAATATTTTCAACGAAACATGCTCAATTACGGCACGGGTTTATTCGAATACGCAAAGTTTTTTTTTCACGAATTGATGGACAAGTTATAAATGCGTCTGTTTGGCGGCACATTTTAAAGCCACGCCGATGCAATTACATCTGATTCTTGTCTGAATGCACATCTGATAACAAAACTAAAAAACGGCCTGTGAAGTTACTTTAATTAAATCCAACATTTTTCGCTCCGTACGTACTTTAGATCATACGATAGCATCACAGTTTAAACCGCAAAAAAACATAAAAATATTTATTTCAAACTCTAATTAAAAGTCATTTGGTTAGGTTGAAAGCAGCTTACGTTTGTGAGAGTGAGTAACAAGTAGTGATGGAAATTACTAGTTAATTTCGTTGTCGTTCTGAATATACTGTTGCTGGGTGTGATTTGAACACTTTATTAAAGTGACTTTTAAACGTTTCAGAGTTGAGTGGGCAAACACTCATAGGCTTTCGCATTTAAGTGTGATTATATCTTGACTACTTTCTTTTAAAGAAATATAAAAATAAGAAATATACTGGGAAAAAAAACACATATAAAAAAATTGCTTTTTGCACAGACGACTTAATCCGCCATATTGGAGCGGCGGCCATATTGAATTTAGTGTGATGTCACTCACTTTATTGTGTTCTACTCTTCAAGCCATTTCATTTGATACCCATATTAATTTAATGCCTGTATTATTAAGGAGGTTGACAAAAATGTGGCCTGTGGCTGTGGCCATTTTAAAAAGTGGTCACTAATTTTATCGTTTCCTACTCTTCAAGCTTACTTGATACCCATATTAACAGGGTAAACAAAAAATATACACCATCCACCATCATGTGGCAACGGCCATTTTGAAAATTTTACAATGTTGGTTATCGCAGATTGTATTGTCACCAGAACTAAAGGTGTTTGCAACATTTCAGCAAAATATGTTAGGAGGAACTGGTTCCAATTCAGCTTGCAAGATTTGACCTAATCAAACTAACAAACATGGCAAGTTAAACAAAAGCTTGTAAAATAGTAAATGACGCAATAATAAAACAGTGTATCTGACGAGAAATGAACACAGGTGTTCACGCAGAAGCTCGAAGTTTGTCCTGAGCCAGGTAGAACTTCCCGGGGTGCCCGCAAACCGCTCGCCACAGAACAAATTTCGCTTATATTAACTTTTGCTTCGAGTAAATTTCTCTTCAACTGTGCGACCACTGCACTTCCAAGTGACAAAGTTTTAATCTAGACCCTCGCTGCGGGTTTCCCCCCATCAAGCTGTTTCGCCTGCTTCTTTATAAGCTGCCTGTTTCGTTTTATTTAACCCCTTGGTCGACGCCAACTTTAAATAGGTTTGTTTCATTGACAGATTTCACGCCAGGGCGACGTATAAATCAAATGTGAGTTTAGAATTAGAGCAATGGTGGCCGGGCTAGGGTAGGGCTAGGGTAGAATGTGCGATTTACAATCTGACGACACCCAGTTTGATCCTCGGCCAACCATTGACTTATTTAGTACTTGAGGAAATTATATGTCGTTTCGATGCCATTACTCAAAAACAGGGAAGATAAACATCGTTAGGAAACCGGTATGTCTAAGAACCTCAAAAGTTCAAAGACATGACAATCACCAACATGCACTGGGCCAGCATGGTGGATGATGGACCATCATCACTCTATAAGAAAAGGCCTGTGTCCCAGCATTGAGAACATGATAGGCTGATACTGATGACACACTAACGTAGATCTTTACACTTTTTACCTCGAACTCTTAAACAACGAAATCTTGGGTAAAACCGCACACAGCTACTAAACATATTATCCTTATAAAAGTACCCAAAACAAAGAGTTGACCGCAGCGTAATTCCGGTAAAAGGTTTCATCGGACGCGGCGACCGTTCTCTTCTTAATGTTTATTTAAGCGAAAAACTTGAACACTCATTACGAAGATTGGCAGATGATAAAGCTTAGTCCGATCTTGATAGCGCTCACTTAAGATAAACGACTATTTAAATCATGAGTTTTCTTTAGAACACTATAAATGTTAGTGCTCTATAATTTGAAAGCGACCTATCAACGTTTAAGGCAACGCGTTTGGCATTAAGGCCCAACGCTGATTGGAGAGCCGAGAGGCGTACAGGCTGCCGTGTAAAGAAAAATCGAACAGGGGTTTAAGTACGCAAGGTTCTAAATTATACTTCATTTACTAGATTTTAAACACTTATTTATTCACATCGAGCGTTAATAATATTTACTCACATCATGCGTTTTGCCTCCTCTTTCTTAATTAGAACGGCAAAATAACGGAAAATTGCCTCTGTCTGTCTTTATGCAGCATTATTAGGCAAACGTGCTTCATCTTCATAATTTTGTAGGTTATAATTTTTCATAACTGTGTCTCTTTAGTGTAATTGGTGTATAACCGTGCTAAATGAATAAACAAATACAAATACAAAATCTTCGATCACATCATCGCTTTCCACCAGGTGAGTTTGCGGTCAAACGTTAGCCTAGTCGAATGTAAAAAGAAACGCACACGTAATACGCTAGCTTCGTCCACGTTTTTTGTAAGCTTAAAACAAGCGCGTTACGCCTCTCATCGCATTAGCAAACTTGACATTGCCAATCTCCGCAGATTACGTACCACATAAACTCGCAACATGCGGCCGTGTTACGATTACGAGTTTATGTGATCAATAGAAACTAAATCACAGATACAATTTTTCAATTACATTTTCACGTTATGACGTCACGCGTTTATGGCAAAGAATCTCATGTGAGATAGAGAATAAGGTCCAGAAGACTTTCCAGGGGACTTACGGCCAACTGCTAACGCGGTATCAAACTAACGTTAAATCCGCTCAGTTAGAAAATCACGCGAACGTGAACCTTAACGCGCCCAGATACGGTTTGTGGTCGCGTGATTTTCCTACTTAGAGGATTTAACGTTAGTTTGGTGCCGCAATAGCAGTTGTCCGTAAGGCCTCTGGGCCGCTTGTACACCGCGATTCTGTCTTTTCTCTCTCCAATCGGCGTTAGGCCTGATTGCGCGCAGTATCGACGATGATTCCGGTGCATTCCGGGCATATTTATTACCATCTAATCACATTGTCAAGCATTTTCAGTCAATATCTGCTCATCGGCTCCTAGGTCAGTGACAGATGGGATTAAACAATAAGATTAGAGTCAAAACTAACTGCAAAAGCAACGCACCGTTTGTGGAGGGCTTTAAATGCACATCACATCTGGGTATACAATTTTAGACTTTTAATTTTAAATGCTAAATTCGTTGTATTATTAACATTTTATACGCACCTCATAATCAAAAACTCGATCCCGATCGTCTTTAAACTTTTAAACGAGTTCAAGCTTAAAGTAATACTCTGTAATCTCGCCACCACCGGATAATATCACACATTATTTTTACATCTCATTGAAGGTGGTTGTGTTAACCTGTTTTTCAAGTCGAGGTGTCAGAATCGATGGGCGAGCCGATAAACAGGAAGATTTAGTCGCTCTTAAGCAGCTTGTTTCGATCAGAATCAGCTCACTGTCTCATCGGTTTCGGTGCACTAATTCTGATGCAACTTCAAAAGTCATAGTTAAATGTGATACTAAATATGCATCATAATAGATGTATCAATTCTGTTTTATTAGGTCCTAGGACATACTTGCTGTCTTAACCTTTTTTTAATAAATGATAGGATGGCATTTGACTGCCACTTTGCCTGATGTTAAGTGATGATGCGGTCTACGATGGAGCAAGCTTACCTAAAAGAAACTAATCAGTCGCTCACTCATTTGACACCATCTCTTTAATAAAATATGTATTGCAACACATAGGCCGTGTTGTAATTTTCCAGCGAGTTCATAATTTCAAACAGAGAAACATATAGTACTTCGTCTATTTTATTCGCGCATATTATTAGCCCCTATTTTTCACACTTTTGGCCTCGAAATTTTTGTTATCCTGATAGTTGCACATAATCAAAGACATTTTCTTGGGAGTATTTTTCTAGTTTTCCCTGGTCAAAGTTGTGTGTAAATTTGGTTTTGAATTGGCCTCTATTGTTTTGTAAAAATTAAGTACATAGGTTTTAGCCGGCTAGAACATAAATGTAACCCCTACAATAAAATCATGAATTATTAATGGAAGAGCTAAATAAATGTCATGTAAGTTTATTATGCACTCTTCGCAGGGCAAACACACCGTAGCCTAGAGGTCGTATTTCTTTCCGAAACGGATGCATCGTATAGGACGTCATAAAACTCAAAATGCAATATAATTTAAATTACATATATCTCGTAAATTTTGTGCTATAATATTTTATCGGTTATGGAACTTACAACATACATCGAAGACATAACGACACGCTTGTATCCAATTCGTATACGGTGAACTATTAATATCGAAATTATTTATAACGTCCCACATTAAGTAGGTGCATACGTTTATATTTTATAACCTACTTCGGGAGGGAGGTTTTTAATTAGGTCCGTATTTTTATATATATATATATCGATTACTCCACCTTTTGTGACCCGATCTACGTAATAATTTTTATTATGTAGAGGAAGCTCTCGGTGGTCCCATAAAAATCATTGACTTTGGAGCTCCAAGAATACGAATAATTTTGTTCGAGCGCTTACAAATATTGAAGTCGGTTTCTTATTTTGATAATAATGTATAATTATTATGCCTTCACAACTTTCACGGTTCGGAACGTGGGTATTTACCGAAAAACCAGAGTCACCGACATAACTATTAAAATTTGAAAGTTTAAGTGGTAATAGGCAGGCTATGTCGCTCGAAGAACCGATAACCGATGGGGAAGAAAGGTTCTTGAGTGGAGACCATGAACCGAAAGACGCAGTGTAGGTAGGCCTCCCACTAGATGGACCGACGACATTGTGGGAGTTGCGGGCATCCAGTGGATGCAGATTGCGGGCTGTCGTGCAGTGTAGAGTTCTAAGGGAAAGACCTATGTTCAGCAGTGAACATCTTTTGGCTGATGATGATAATGAACCTAACTAACCTTCACGGTTCAAAGACATGTCAATCACCAACATGAAATGGGCCAGCATGGTGGATTAAATTCATCCCATCCTCTTTCTCTGGCAGAAGGTATGTGTCCCAGCTGTGGGAGCATGATAGGCTGATAATGATGATGATGAACATTCACGGTTGCTCACAGCATATTCTATCTAACAAAGAACATACGCGTACGTATAAGATTATAAGCGGAATCTAATGAGAGCACTCATTAAGGGCCTTTTTCATTCCGCGCCATCGCTCGATGCGGTTTTCCTGCGCCATTGAAATCGCTTCAGCGGCTTACTTCCGCGGCGGACGCACCCGCCCGCCTCCGCCCGCAGGGCTCCGCCGTTTTTGCATTTTAACACTCCGCATAATGAGGTCTTGAGGCACGTATTGTGGTGTGAAATACTTAAAATACGTGCAGACGAGAGAAATCATTTGCAATTGTTAGGGTGCGAAAGTCTTTACGAATTTGAATCGGGCTTTTGCAATTGTTTTCCAAATTGGACGCTCCTTCTTTGTTTGTCTGTACGTAATGAACCAGCCTTTTCGCGAATATATTCATGGGTTCCGTACCCAAAGGGTCTAAACGGGACACTATTACTAAGCCTACTCTGTCTGTCTGCACGTCCGTCTGTCTGTCAAACATGTTATCGGCTGTATCTTTCGAAGCGTAATAGATAACCAGTTGACATTTTAAAAGAATATGTTATGCTACAGCGGATTAAATAAGAAATAATAATAAAGTCAAAAAGACAAAACTAAAGCGGGGTCCCTATACAACAAACTTTTTATTAACGTATTTTTTGTATTTGCTCTAGTGTAAAAACGGTGAAACGCTCATGCGTCAAACTTGGCATGATTAAAATACACACTCTAAAGTAAAACAACAAATAGTAAAAACTGGCCAAGTGCGAGTTGGTGACAAATGTCTATTCTCCACCAGTTCTCGTACGATCACCTAAGTTAAGCAACGTTGGGCTCGGTCTATACTTGAATGGGTGACCGCCAGGGTGTGATTTCTTTTTGCATATTTTTTTGTACTCAATTTATGTTGTGGTAAGGAACCCTCAGTGCGCGAGCCCAAATCGCACTTGGCTGCCTTTATTTAGATAAGATATGCAATATCTGCATCGAACAAATATACATAATGTATTTTTTATCGACGATATTCTGTTGCATACTGATGTAGGTGAACTTTTTGGACTTTACTTAAAAAATTACTTACAAAAGTCAACAAGTCCAACTCTGCTACATCTAACTACAGATTAGACAAGTAGAACATCCAGATACAGCTTTAAGTATAAAATATTTTATGCTTTTGAAAAATACCGATGTTTATTTTAATTAAACCGAAAGAGTCGTAGTAAATGTAATTTCCATGTATCGTAAACGTGCCATCAGCCAGTGCTGCGTTTCCACCCGTCTCTCTAAAATATGTAGCAATAAAAGAGCTTCGGACCAGGCCCGGATGTGTTAGGATCTGTTTATAGTCCGACCTCTCCAGTTAACCGAAATCCGTGTTGTACCTTCATAAAATTCCTAGGCGCTCGTCTTAACACTGATTTTAACAATTAAGAAGATTTCATGTACATGGCAGCTTTAAATAGCGAAGGCTAAGTTCAGACGGACTACAAACATTTGTACCCGACTGCGCAAGGAGGGTTCTGTTTTTCGAGTGTATGTATGTATGCAAGTATGAGGTTTTTTGGCAGAATCTACAGCTTGAACGGCTCAATAGATTTCGATATGTGAGGTGTCATTTGAGTCGTCTTAATAGAGGAAGTGACAGAGAGTACAAGAATCCAATTTGGAATCCGCGAAAAAAAAAAAACGATGTTTTTAAAATAAACTTTGCTAAATATGTTAATATTACGTAGATCTCACTCAGCAAATTTCAAAAATATATAACACTAGCAGTCCGCCCCTGCTTCGCACGGGTGTAGATTATAAATATCCTATGTTACCAGGGGATAGTGTAGCTTCCCAACAATGAAAGAAATTTTCAAATCGGTTCTGTAGTTTCGGAGCCTATTCAATGCAAACAAACAAACAAACAATCAAATCTTTCCTCTTTATAATATTTGTATAGATTACTGTAAATTATTCATTAGTTTACGAAATAAAGCGGTATGAAAGGCTCTGTATCTAATACGAGTAGGTATAGATAGGAACGCAGCGCACCGCTGTTACTTTCAGTTACCTACTAATCGGCAGTCGGGTTATATTTTTTAATTTAGGTTCTTGTTTTCTTACTTACTGTTGTTAAGTTTACTCTTTCATTACAAAGCAGCGGCGCAATGGCTAGTAAAATAAATAGGCTGATAAGCTCTAACTTAGATCAAGAGTATTAAACCTGTAGTACAAACATTACCCTAAGTAAGAAGCCAGGACAACATCGCTAACACATTCAGCTAATGAGTTTGGCTACAACTCTTTGTCTGACTGATAAAAGTTGTGCTATCTTAAGAGCGTTAAAGGAGAAATAGAGAGACGCAGACGTTGAAGGAACGTGTAACCCATTTGTACTTGTTTATCAAGGAGATAAGTCCAAGAGTCGTAGAGCGGCGACCGTCCTCACTCATTAGTTCGGAGAAGATAGCGGGATGTCTGTCTGCCTTTAATTGCTAAACTATCCGCACTGGATGGTGATTTACTGACGCTTTGTTCCTTTAATACAATTTCAAGCTCAGCAACATTTTTATACCTCGCTATAAACTACCTCTTCGTAACACACCTGGCTGGGAACGCAATTCCCCGGCTTAAGATTTCATTGTCGCACGGGGAAAAAGCATATTTTCCTTTTGAGAAAACTCGCTCTTGAAAGCTTACCTACCTAATTCTATTATGAGACGGATAAGGAAATATTGTTGGCTACCTATTGTACCTCCTTAATAAGGCTGTTGGCGGTAACACGGGTTTCGACTTAGGGCACAAGTCGAGGTGTACAAAGAATGGAATTATGAGGGTAGGTAGGTAACCAGAATAGTAAGCGCATTATTGCAAAGAGAGGCGGCATCGTCGGAGGCGGTGCGGTGGCGACGTTACTCGAATCTACAATGCGCCCTAAGCTCTCGGGCGGAAGTACTAGTAGCATAAGTGCTTTGCCACTCGAAATGAACAACGCTTTTTGAGTCTTATTTAGAGAGACGACCCACTTTTTGCACTACAGAAATTACCATATGTGAAAGCTTTGATGGATAAAGCTTTCAAGACTGTAGAATCATATTTACGAGAGCAAAACGAAATTCAAGTCCTGAAAACTCATGCTATTTTAATATGAACGCAATGTTTAATCTAATTTAACAGAAAATCGTTTGTAAGCTGTGGGCGTAATCCAATGTGGAGCGCATAATAGATTTCGCATTCATTACCGTTTTTTCGATCAGTTAATGTGAATGTTCTGGTTGACAGTTAGGCCCGCCCCGCTATGCAAATGTCATTGTCTCTATGCTAGCCGGCGTCCTGGAGTATGCGGCTGCCTACGCATCCACTACGGCAATCTCATCCGATGTCCCCGATGAATATTTACTTCGCCTGACATCCGATGTTTATCGCTTAGCGTACAGTTTTTGTATGAATGTATTTTATCATTCTTTACCAAAACAAGTTTTGCTCCGAATTAGAAATAGGTATAATTATGTATTTTTACTAAAAAAAAAAAAAAAACTTTATACATACTATTCAGATAGACGACTTTTATATTTGGGGAAAAGGTAATTTAGGCACATACGGTACGAAAATAAACATAATAATATTCTGAAAATTATTTCATAGGTTTTAGCTATTATTACACGTTGAAATTAACCAATAATTTAACCGTTATATATAAGAGTTAGCGAGTTAGTTTGCGTACGTAACATAGCAAAATACGGATACATGCGCAAGCGCGAGGTAGACAAGGTGTAGGAAAGACGGTCAAAGTGACATGACGCGAGTGATAAGTGACTACATCGTCACTTTCTATCAGGTGAGTTACGGTAAACTACTAGCACATATCATAATAAAAAAATATTTACTTTTTACTGTCTTAACAATCTCGTGTACTAATAACCTCCCAAAGTATGCATGTTGTCTAATTGGTTGGTATCTCACCCTCATTCTCACACTCATCCTGTATATTGAGTCTAAATACGTTTATTTTAAAACGTATCCTGTATAGCGTTCGGAAACGTAGTTATTTCCTTCCAAATATTTTTCGAATCGACTACGTTTCGTTACAGTTTTAAAGACCATTTGGCAACCTTCGGGCTTAAAGTTTGAGATGCTCTACTCTGATACCGAGCCCCGACGTATTGTCACATAGTGGGTAGGTACGGACGTGACATTTTGCCAGTGCTCCGAACTTTCTATGTGCTTATGTAACTCGTGATTGACGCTCCGTTTGGTCGCGCAATGATGCCCCATCGGCAAATTCAATGGAGCTTTTCCGCGTTAAAGATCAACAGATTGAGACCTCACGATGTTTGTACTTGTATCGCATTATTCAAATGTACAGCTTTGTTGTACTGCTTCTTTTGTGGAATGTTAATATCAATCTCATAATCGACCTGAGAGCTAAATTATCAAACCATTAAATTACCATATTAGACGAATTAAGCCAGAATCACAGATAACGAGATCCATTAAATGTTGCCATAAAATTGTTAATAATCCGAACTATCATCGTTAATATAATATTTTCATATAAATTGCTCATCATGTGGAAAACTAAATCAATTTCATTAATTGCTTGCAATTCACGATCGTAAATATATGAGAAAAATAAAATCATATATATTATGTTAATAAAATATTGCCATAGATCTTGACAAGTAATGGCTGTGTAAATACAATTTAGATGCTAATTGAATAATTTATGGGACCGCTTAGGGACGACGACTTCATCTGAAAAGGTTCAATCCACCTTTAGCGTCGAAAAAAGTAAATAAATGACCTGTTTTAAATTAAGCTGTAAAGTGTCTCGCCCTCGTTGTAAAGGGGACGATCATAAATCGGAACCGTAGTAGGGTCATAAGCGTCGTCCGGCGGTTGTCGCCGCTCGTCCCTCGGACATCTCCTTGGCATGTATACGGTTATTAGCAGGCCGACTTGTAAATTTTCTTCAAAACTACAACAGAGATGTTTATCTCGAGGTATGAGGCGATAACGCGGCGGTGCGGCGCGAAGTGCCTCGCGTCACCTGCCAGTCTTGTCTCAGTACTTCTTTTTATCGACATTTACGTGCCATTTGCGAGTTGCATACAACAAGGCTACAATTAGTTTCGATCACACCATTTAATGAATAGAATGTTATCGAATTTTCGCGTCCGACTCTAAATTGTGACAGTTACAAGATCTCAGATAATGTTTTAGATTAATATTTACTAGCTATATAAATCCGATTGCCTAGTGAAATACTGGTACTGGACCGGTTCCGAATCAACTTTACGACATATCCCATGATGGATGGTTGAAGGATGTCTTTATAGCACATCATTGTTATTTTAATGGCAAAATTAGTTTCGTCAAAAAATTTACTAGAAATAACACTGTCACAAACATTTGATTAGATTAATCTATTTGACAGCAATTATGTTGTTAAATTTAGGGCTAGCAAAAAAAACGGAATTCTCAAGTAATAAAATAATGGTAGACCTTATTTTTAATGAAATTCCTGTCATATTTGTGGGACACGCCCAGGCCTCCTAATGGTAGCAATAACTGTAAACGTAATCTCATTACCGCAATGCGAAATTCTATTTCCATTTAGCACATAACGAGAATTTATTTGTTCTCCATTTTCATAAAGCAAGTTAAGCTACGCCGGAGAACTCGATACTCGCGCCTATTTGCGAGGTATGTAATTGTAAAATATTTGCATTGTGCCTATATACATGGCGCACGGAATCCATGGGCCGCATAATTCAATGACTTGAGAGCAGTTTTGCCAACACTAACTTGACTGAGAATAAATATCAATTTAAAAAAACCGTCCGCAAAGTTAGTAAAAATACGCAATTTCGTTTACTTGGATGACATATTTGTTTCCAGTTATTTTGATTTAAAAACCAAACTACTGAATTGATTTTGATGAAATTTCTATGGGACCAATCTGATAGTATATCCTTTCAAATAAAAATAATTTTCCGAATCGGTTTATAAATGACGGAGTTCTGAGTCTGAGGTATAAAAAACATAAAAAAGCAACTGAATTGAGAACCCCCAACTTTTTTGAATCGGTTAAAAACTGCAAAGGTTCATAAAACTGTAGAAAACTGAAATCATTTGCGATATTAAATCTGTTTATCACATCTAGCTGATGAACGGAGAGTTTTGTTTGGGGTTCGGTATAGGCAGCGAGTCACAGATCTACTACCTATAGATTTTCAATGAGCGTGGCTAGCTCAGTGCCTCTCGCTTCAACAAGGTGTGTTGCCACATTAAAATGATTTGCTATAAGCTAGGGTAATTTACCTACTATGATGGGTGTGAATCTTCAATGAGTACTTTGGAAACAATACTACCTTTTAAATATTTATATTTTATACACTATCTGCTGCAACCCGCGGAGCTACCTGCAATTTTCTGGGAAGAAAAGTACGTTGTCTGTCCTCATGACACACCCTATCGTCCTGACAAAATTTGACTTAGCCCATGATCTAAGAAAACAAGGTCTAGCAATTTGAGAGTGGTCCCGCAATGACGTCACTGTCCAGTTGCCACTTTATTCAATCAGCTGTTACGTGGTGTATCGTCATCTCTCTCGAACCTGTTGTAAATTGACATCATAACATCATTGCGGGACGCCCACGTAAACATTTTTTCTCGGATTGCTATACCTGGCGGAGTATATTATTATACAATGACTTAGCCATTTCCTCGTAAAAACAGACAGAATGTTACTTGCGTTTTTATTATAATTATTTGTTAGGATTAGAATCTAGTACTAGAAAAAAGGTTGTAAAGTAACCATAGCATGATTTTTTATAATTAATAAAATATAATAAAAAAGTCAGAGTTAAAACGGAACGGGGGTCCCTCATGCAACAAACGTTAAACGTATTTTTGGATTTGTTCTAGTGTAAAAACGGTAATCCGTACAAGCGTCAAATTTAGCGGATTATAGTGAACATAAGTAAAACAACAAATAATAAACACTGGCCAAGTGCGAGTCAGTGACAAATTTCTGTTTACCACTAAGCTAAGCAACGTCGGGCGCGGTCGGTACTTGGATGGGTGACAGCCTGGGCGTGATGTTGTCTTTTTGCACAACTTTTTGTATTTTGTGATTGTAAAGAACTCTCAGCTCGCGAGCCCGACTCGCGCTTGGTCAGTTTAGTTTTTTCATGAATGGAAATATGTATAACATTCCAAATAATTAGATAAATAGACTCTTTAATGTTTACAGTACAAATTTCACGAACAGCGCGTAGCTTATTGAATCAGTTCGCCGAAATCGCCTTTTGCTTTTCCAGCTTCATAACTGTGGCCTCATTAATATATATTTAATATTAACATTCACCATATTCATATGGGCATAAAAGGGTCGGTATTTTGCACTTCTTGCAATGTGCCAGCTTTTTTCAGCAATGTGACAGGATCAGTTGGAAACCTGCAGAACGAATAATTTATGTTAGTTGCGGTGGGTAATTTCTTTCATAAACTGGCAACATTCATAATTTATTTTCTAAGTGAATAATTTGATAAAATTCATAGAATTAGACCACAAATCGACCTAAAAACTGACTAATTATGAATAAAATATTTGCGAATTGATATCCTGAATTTATTTAGGTGATCGTTACAAGCTTTATATGTTTACTTACGTGTGAAATGATATTTCATCGTATTTTCGCTCACTGCGCTTCTTGCAGCCTAAAATGCTACAACCAACCATTGTAAAATATCTTTTACAATTATTTCTCAGAGGAAACACGCATTTATCACATTAAATCACCAAAAAAAGGCAATAAATATAATTCAGACCCGTTTTGTTTGTCACTGATTATTACAGATTTTGACACTTGAGGTACCAAAAACAGGTCACGGCGATAAGGACAACAAAATCTATTTATGTCCTTTTCGTACTTGTGCTGAGCCATATCAAGTTGTCTCTTTCACTAAAATATATTGCCGATCTGGTTGTGTATATCTGTGCAGCGAGTAATACAAATGTCGTTTATTCGTTTTTTTAGGTACATATAATAAACTTCGTTAAAAAAACTGTAGATTTGAAGCCTTAAACAATAAAATGAGACTATTTTCGAAAAAGAAAAAAAAACTGTAGATACACTATTAGATACAGACATCACATTAAACTTATTCGTAACTAGCTGACCTGACAGACGTTGTCCTGTCTTAGAACTGTCAAACACGCAAAGTCAAAATAGTAAATCTTATTTTTTTACACCTTGGGTTACATTATTGGAGTGTTAGTAAGGATCCCTTTTTTTTTTTCAAAATATTATATAGCCTATGTTACCCGGGGATAGTGTAGCTTCCCAACAGTGAAAGAATATTTCAAATCGGTTCAGTAGTTTCGGAGCTTATTCAATGCAAACAAACAAACAAACAAACAAACAATCAAATCTTTCCTCTTTATAATATTAGCATAGAAGTATAGATATAAGAATTCAGAATAGCTGATGCGTGGAGATAACGCTGATTGGTCCTTTCAAAGTCACGACTCCAATACTTGTCTGCCATTGGTAAGAGGAGCATTTTAAGGAACTCTTTGTGCCAATGCGTAGACTGAAAGTGTTTGCCCTATGCCAGGTGCCTACGGGGTAGGAAGCCGTTGGCCGTAGGCTTGCTGTAAGTAATTTCGTTTCGAGTAAAATGATTCCGCGAGCTGTTTAACGAGATCAGACTTATTACGTGGTTAATAACTCACCTGCGTATCCGGTGTGTGTTTTGCATAATGACGAGGAACACGCATGTGTGCAGGATTCGCTCGGGGCACACGAGTGGCGGTGATGCTGTGGCTCCTTGAATTAGTGGATTAACCGCCTCAGGTCTTGGATATCGTGCACGTCTTTCAGCTCTACCCGTTTTAATGTTTGCGTTTATTCTCTAATTTTGCTAAACTTAAATTCAAAGAGGTCGGTAGAAACTAGAAATATTCCTCTTCAACATTATTGGCAGTCCTCTGCGTGGCATAAGCTTTCTCACTCTTTCGCCAATTTTTCTTGTTTAGCGCTAATCTCGTTCACTAATTTATGCAAAATTTGTTCATGACGTTTGAATATCTTAACTATTATAAAAACCGACTTCCGCACTTTAAGCCACCGGTAGCCAAGCCGAGCGACTAGACGCAGCCAGCCACAGTCGCGGCCACTGATGGTAGCTTGATCGCGGTCATTAGTGGCTGGATAGAGCCACCAGTCGTAGCCACTAGTATCCACATTTTCGCTCCGTGTTTTATAGGAGTCAAGACGGATTTGCGTTATTGATTATTATTATACTAAGATGGAGAAAATATACTAGACGGGGTGATGCAGGCGACTGTCGTCTTGTGGGTGAGGACAGCTGGTGACAAATTGCGTTCACAACAATCGAGCGCTGACCATGTGGCTCGAAAGCGGCCAGTCGAACGCTCAGTGTGCGCCGATACCATACAAAATGTATTAAAAGTTTCTCCCAGTGCTTGTGGTGGCAACTAGTGACCGACACAGGAGGCTCAGTGCACAGCGGCACTTAGACGCTCCGTTTACCTTGCCTCGGTCACCACTCTGTCGGTAGCCTTTTCAACCTATCACTGCGCTTAGCAACACATTTCACTATTAATACCGTAAAAAAACTTTGCAATGCCGACTGAGGTCGAACTAACCCGAACCGTTGATCCAAAGACGTTTACAGTTACATGGATGTATAAACCCATGCATTACGGTCACCTGACATCGCACCAGCTATCTCTAGTGTGCAACGTCCTAATATTAATGGCCTTCATATTTCTCGGAGTGCGCCGAGCGACGACACGAAACTTGCTTGACGTCCGGATTAATAGTACCCCCTACGCTTAAAGAAGATATACGAGAACGAATCGCAATGCGGGCCGAGGTAGATGTCTAAAGCATGCGGAGTGCGACAACGATGCCATCAAACTAATCGTGTATCTATAATTTAATACAGAAACATTTGGATTTTGGGTCACCGTTCAACCAAGACCTAGAAAGAACTATTTAAATTGGCTAATAAAGTTCTGAGATATAAGCGTTTAAAGTACGTAAAGTGGTGTACGTATATGTGACGTCACACGTAAGTACTTATATACTTACTTATGCGCTATTTGTCTAGCAAGACATTAAAATGCTTATATCTTCCTTAATTTTAAAAACATTTCAATTTTGTTTTCGGCTTTCGGCTCTATTTATAGTCAGCTTTTTATAAGGTTATAATAACACTAGCGACCCGCCCGCCCGGCTTCGCACGGGTGTAATTTACGTGCGAAGCCGGGGCGGGTCGCTAGTTATATGTTTAAACCTTCCATGAAAACTTGTATCTAACTGATGGTGAAAACCGCATCAAAATCCGTTGCGTGGTTTAGGAGGAGTTAGCGGCCATACAGACAGACAGACGCGGAAAGCGACTTCAATTTATACTATGTAGAGATTATGAATTTAAAAAAACGTTTAAAAAACAATCTTTTTCGTATTCTTCTCAGCAAACCCTTTCATTTAATACCCAGGGGAGTGCATAAAAATAAATGGTCTGCCATCTTTGGGAGTTTTATATTGGATTTAAAATGACGTTATTTAACTAACCATGCATTGTCATCCAAACTAAACGTGTACATAAAACTTCAGCTCAATCGGTTGGGGAGGACTATTCTAAAATTCAGTTGCAAGATTTGTCCCACACATACGTACTAACACAGGGCAAGTTAAATATAAAAGCTTGTAAAACTCAGTCCGATAGCCTATTGTGAGCGTCACTCGGTTACCTAGACGAAGACTGACTGTATTGACCATTGGAGATATGTTCTCATTGTAGATCTCATGCAATACTAGCTTACAGAAATGTAAGATATCATAGTTTTATCCCAATAAAATAAGATTTTGGGCCAAAGACGAAAATTACGAAATACAATTTCTTAATCTTCATAGGTAAAAACTTTACACTGCATATGAGTAACCTTAGTTATTTACCTCAGTGTAACCGCACTGTATTTTATGTCACTATCATATCGCTTAACCATTGTCAGACATGTAATAACCCTAAATCAAATTGACTCTGCAGTGCAAACAACATTAAGTCCTGTAAAAAGGTCCGAGAGAGTCCTAAGCCAACAATGCTGCGGTATAAACCGCCTTAAATTACGTTAAATGGGCCATATTCCGGATCGTGCTTTTCTAAAGCTTTATTGTGTGGCAATCTTTGATTTTATGGCTTTATATTTTGGCCTTAAAAATAATGTCCATTTAAAATCTGCAGACATTGAAAAACGAAACACATTTTCCAGTTGTTTCTCAAACGAAATCGTTTAAAAAGAGTAAACTATCTAAAACATTCATTGTTCTCGTGTATTTTTAGAAGCTGACAATAGGAAACTAAAACAGACCAATTTAATTATTTTGCAAGAACATTAATTGAAAACTCCAATAGGAAGGAATGGTAATGCTGGTAGACGGTCTCGTTTCAGCGTGTTGCAAGCACCTGTTCACGTAGTAACTACCACCTAACCTGCGTGCATATTCTCTTACCAACTATAACATAAGCTGTGTGTATAGCAAGACGCACGCGCCATTGGCCATGTTACCGAGATAATGAATACGAGTTAATTAAGCAACATTAGCCCGAACATCGGCGCCTCCACACGATGCGAGATCCGGCCGACGATTGTATAGGGAACTGAAGTCGTTAACAAAATGTGGGGTGTTCATTGTAATCGCATTTCTACTGAATCTATCAGATCTTTTATCTTGAATTGGCTCGATGTCTTCAGGCCCTAATAGGTTAGATCGCAGTCAGCAGCAGCGGTCACGAGCTTTAGAAAATCTATCGGTTAAGTTTTAATTTTTTTTTTTTTTTACGTTATTATTCCTCCAAATGCAGTGATCCGGTCACTGTTATACATTTCAGATTTCCTTTATTAGTATCACGTCAAGCATAGCTAACCACAGCTAGTTTTGAAGCTCTCGAATCTTGCTGCCAAGTTCCAAAGACTAATCACGACACAGTAATTGCTCCTGCAATTACCTTTATTAGCCTTTAAAAGTTAAGCATGCACTCTTGTACTTTGGAACGAACCGTAACGAAACGAAGGTTAGCTAAAATTAAAGATAACAGAGAACGGGATGCATGTAGAATCGGCAATAGAGATACCCAGGAAGCACCGGCATTCTGGTAAATACTTACAGATCTGAGATGCGCGTACGCGACTAGGCAGGGAGCTTTGATAAGCCTCGGCAAATGCTAATGCTGCTAAATAAAATTTTATCATAGCTGACTCGTGCGCTATCTCTAGTCTCCGAGCATCGCCTGGAATTGTGGCCGTTTAGAACGTCTTCTGGGCATGCCGTTTGGGGTTAGAATTTAAATTTACCTCATCCCTAACGTATGAGGGCGCGTTTATTTTTGATACGAATTTGTTCGCACCGACGACCCAACGCGTTCAATATGTGGCCCCCGCGCGGCGACCGCGTGCACGAGTCTAAAGAACGCATATTATAGCGAAATACGCTTTATATATTTGGCAACTACGTTATAAATTCAAAAAGCCAAGAACAAAAAAACCGCGTAAAAAAGGGGGGTAAACCGCATGGTCAACTCGCGGTGTCCGTACGGCGGCCGCACAGTTACGGAATTCGGAATTTTGTGCGTTTTCAACTGACTTTTTCAATTCGTCTGTTTATTTTGTTCGATTTTGAACATATATTATTAATCATAATTTTTATTTCGAAGGTGGTCCAATAAAACTACTTGAAAAAGAAAAGAAACTCCAAACCCCGTTTGTTGAATTTCCCGTGAAGTCAGTTTTTCTTTTTTCCAAGTTTTTATTAAACTTGCAATGTTTGTTAGTTTGCTTAGGTCAAATATTGCAAGCTGAATTAAAACCAGTTCTTCCTAATTAATTTTGCTGCATACACTTTTAGTTGTGATGACAATACAATATGCAATAACCAATATTGTAATGTTTTAAAATGGCCGGCAAATAATAATAATAAATAAATTATCTTTAAAAAAAAAACCACTTCAAAAAACCCACAAAACACAAACATTTAGCGCAGGCTATGTTGCATTTAATCGTTTAAAATGATTTTATTTTTATTTTTCTTTTGGCTACTTATTGGCATAGTAATCAAAATTTTAAATTACCTTTAAATATTTTTTTCCTAATTTTAAAATGTTATATTTCTACGTCTGTTTTGGTATAATTAGTTGATACATAAATAGGAGAAGCCATTGGCTCCCGTCACACAGTTCGGAAGCCTCTGGGATCAATACTGTAGCTTATCATAAATTATGCCCGAATAAACGATTTTGTATTTGTATTCTAAGTTAATACAAACCACTACAAAGAACTAAATTATATTTTTACATGGATTTTGAATTCGGGCGGGAACTATATATTATTCTCAAATTTAGATTTAAAATTTTTGTTGTTTCCGCCCGCCTTCAAAATCCGTGTAGAAGCACCATTTAAATAAAGTTTTTCATGATTTATTCAGAGTTTAAATATGTAGTAAAACAGGACATGCATATGTAGTAAAGTGATCCGTTTAACACGCGTTACCGCTCAGTTAGTAATATTGTAATGATGTATTGTTTCAGGTAAGTGGGTGGAGCAGGCCGCGATGCGACCACCGATACTCTTTGCAGGCGAGATGCTGCAATGCTCCCTACGTGAGTTATGCGACTATTGACATTCAACACTTTACCGCTAATGTGAGTAACCTGCCCTTTATTTATTGTCGGTCGGAGGTTATTGAAAGCTGTAAATTACGAAATTCGAAATTTACGCGCGGCGTGTTTTTACAGGCCCTCAATTTTGATCAGCTCAAGCTCCAGGGAATAACGTCCGCAGTTGAATTACGTAAGGCTGTGCTTTGATATGATAAGACTCGGGAGCGATCGTAGCCGCTGCTCTCATTGTGTTGGCCATAATCTTGCATATCGCGTAGGACTCGTGTCGGAATGCGCGTTTATTTTAATATTTAATAACTCCCGGGCGGGGGAAGATACGGTCTCCTCGGTCGGAGGCGATCCTCTGCTCGTTTTTCCTCTGTTATCGCTCTGCTTTTGTGTCACGCTTGCGCTCGTATTCGTTTTTCTTAATCACGCGGCTGATCAGCCCGCGTGGCCAGCGGTGGTTGCAAATCGGCTTCGATACCAAGTACTTTTAGAATTTTATCTCGTGCAACATTTTCTGAGTCCGTAAACGGCATTCAAAAGCGCTTTATCGAAATATGTGACCGCAATTTGTGAACGGTATTCAAAATAGTGTGCGAACGTGAAGACACTGCAAATAAATCGTTTATCTTTTGTTCAGCGGGAAATAAATCGTAAACATAATGACAGGCTCTCGCCTAAAGCTCGGGAGTGCGCCATCAGTTTCTTAGAGCTGTTACACTTGACGCCTCGCTACATAAATTGTTGGAAAGGATCTGGCGTGCGCACGTGATGTGCAAATAAAAATACTAATTCAAGTTGGGATTTATCGTCTAATTGTTTCATATTTATGAGTGGGGAGTGCGCATTGTTGTAGCCGATGGCTGCACCACCCCGCATAAAGCAGCCGTAACGAGCGCGCGCGGTCAACTTCGGCAGGCGTCGTGACCTGCGCCCACTAACTTTATGTGGATTTTTCAGGTTCACATTGCAGCACATACGTTTTATTCGTGCACGCTTTCCATGGAAGGCTATGCAGGATGATATTTCCATTTTATGTTAGTAGTGAGTGTTTTAATATTTCCAGCGCTGTAGTTGCCTCGGGCGAGCGTTAATTTATTAAACGAGCTTTTATCGTAATGATGGTGGCGGTCGCTAGGCGGGAACTAGGTCAGGCGAGTGATCCAAAACCGTGGAACTCTTTAATCCCGCACGGTTGCAGGCAGACTCTTCGTTTCTTCGCCCTTATTATTTATTCCGCGCAACTTTTTTGCTGTTATTTACGTTTAAACGGCGGACGTGAAGGCTGATAGACGTAACAGATAAAAGGCGTGTCCGCGAAGCCACCCCGACAATTTTGGTGCTTTTGGATACTGCGCCAACGATTTATTTGCTGTCTGCCTTGTACTCCCCCGGCGCCGTCGATACGGAAGGAAACACTTCACTTCGATATTTTTTAACTGGTGAAGGTTCGGATTTGATTAAACGTGAAGAATTTAATGTAGCTCTGCTCGTATCAGGGTAGTACCCGGGGTAGATTGAAAAAGGACGCGAGAAAAACGGCTTTATTCAATGGGAGGGAAATATTTCGGGAATCTCGTTTATTGGCTGCCGTCCGTTCGCTTGTCAATTCCATCTGCGTTTAATCGGCGTCCGTAATTAAGTAGAGAGTTATTTGTATTACTTTCCAAAATACCCACCCAAACATTTATATATATTTATGCAGGGTAGAGTAGGGCAATATACCTATTACACAAGTCAAGTCGTTTATTAAATAAATAAAAATAAAATAACTTAAATGTTTCAGACACATTATTTTAGTACCTAGCCGTTGCAGGACCTTCATACAGTATAGACGTTTCGTCATATTATGGAGTATATATAAACAATCCACTTTTATTACGTATATTAAGAAGAAACTTATATTCCACTGGACGTGTAATTTGTAACTTTTCTATTTCTGAGTCTTACGATTCGATATAAAAGCGAAATAGTAAATCCACTATACCATTAACGACAAAATATGCTTTAAACGAGATAAACTTTCGTTTAAAATATTGTCCTCACGATAAAGTAATTATACAATATAACATGTTTTTTTTTTGTATGTAGTAAGTAAATACATATAATCATCGAAAATTATAAAGTAATGGGTTAAATTTTTAGAGCAAATAAGTAATAAAACCTGTGTAACAAAACAACTAACAATAATAATAGAATCATGTGTGTTTTAAAGCAATCTTCATACAGTTAGTACATACTAAATATTACTACAACTGCGCATGTAAGTACTCAAATTTTCCATTCAATAAATTAACGAATTGTGCACCGCCAAATTAAATAATCCTCGATACGTCTCATGTAGGTCATACTGTAATGTCACACGGTGAGCGACTTTTGAAACGCCACGCTTGTTAACCACGACGGGTGAAACTCGCGGATGAGTGACAAACAAATCGTCCGCCAGTCGGTCCGTCAGGCCGACCGTCAAGCCACGGGCTGGATAACAAGTTCCATTATAATAATTCTACACTTGATATAGGGATGTGGTTACGTCTCAATGCTGCGCTTTGCAAGTCGTCGTCTCTAAGCAGACTGATAGAGTAATTCCACTTGTCCCAATCGTCTGTGTTTTAAAATCTCACTTAGACAGAGTTGTAAAAGAGCAAGTAAGCAAAAAATTAAATCTATTTAAAATACATCCATACTAATATTATAAAGAGGAAAGATTTGATTGTTTGTTTGTTTGCATTGAATAGGCTCCGAAACTACTGAACCGATTTGAGAAATTCTTTCACTGTTGGGAAGCTACACTATCCCCGGGTGATATAGGCTATATATAGTCTATACCCGTGCGAAGCTGGGGTGGACCGCTAGTTTCAAATAAAATAAAAAACGCAGATTATTTATCGTACAGATTTTTTAGCACTATATAGAATTGTCTTTGGGCTTCATCCTCGGCTGTGTCCGTGTCTTGGAGTCCAATGAGCAACCACATACATACCGCTAAATTTGACTCCATGTAATGTAAACACAAGGACGTAGGTCACGTAGGGCACAATATAGATGTGTTATGCCTACAATATAGTTATCTATAGGTGACAGTGACTGTTAAAGGACCAAGAATGAAAACGCAAAAAAAAAACTTTTCCATACATTTTGTCGAGTGTCAATGACCGTTTTCTATGGAACAGCTAGTTTTTTTTCGCGATTTCTGTGTTGATTCCATAGTAAAAGTTGTTCACAATGATCAATACATACATACCCCCCTTCAGTATTACCACACCTTTTTCTTACACATTGTATAGAATAGATAGATAACATTTAAATACTGCAACTTATTTACTGTGCTGTTTTGACCGTTTCAACTTCCCAGAGATTGGTTTAAGTTAAATATAAATAAATATTCGGGACATTTTCACACACGGTCATCTGACCCCAAACTAAGCAAAGCTTGTTATGGCTACCAGAGACTGATATTCATACATATATAGTATTAAATACATACTTAAATAGATATTAACAACCAGATATAGAACAAACACAAATGTTCATCACATAAATGTTTGTTCTAGATGGGAATCGAACCCACGCCCCCAAGCTCAGAAGGCAGGTTCACTACCAACGGGCTATCCAAACAACGTAAACTAAATATTAGGTTATCTCAGCTTCTAATTGGACTGATGTTAACGCGTTAGCTGTATATAAACTAGGTTTTAATGCTCATATGTAATCACTGTGTGACATACATTTAAGGCGTAGCTGTAACGAACATCTATATGAAATAGAGCGAATCATTCACTACAATGGCGTACAATCTAGATTTAGTTCTAAGAAACAAGTATTTTTATTATTATTGTAATCAAGTTTATTATTTATTTTTTATAATAGATAGGCTTGCGTTTGGCCGCCATCTCGCCTGATGTTAAGCGATGATGCGGTCTACGATGGAGCACGTTTGCTTAGAAGAAACATATTCACTCTCGACTTGAAGACACCCAGATTGTAACTAACGGGGAACACCCATTCAGGCAGCGCATTCCACAGACTAGCAGTTCGCACAATAAATGTAGAATCAAAGCCTTCGTACGGGTTTTCGGAATATCAACCATAAAATATACTCGGTGCATATATATATATTAAAATACTCGGTTATATTAGTATGAAACAAGGATTGAAGTACATATTATTTACTGGGACAATAGTCTGTCACAGTGAAAGTTTTCCGTTTCAATTTTCTTACGCACCGGCCGTCAGCATTCTCTGATCTTGGATTCGCTCGATCATGAAAATATATAGGTTCGTTCGAGCGATCGGTATCGGAAAAAGCTTCTTAATCGGTTTTCTTTTATATGAAAACGGACTTTCCGATTTATAATACCGTTTAGATGCGTTTGTACGGTGTAGAGCGCTGGTTACCGAGCGGTAGCATGTGTGCTTTACAATTTCACGGCACCGGTTCGATCCTCTGACCTGCACCAATGACTTATTTAGTACTTAATGATGTGCGGTTTCGATAACATCGCTCAACAACGGTGGAAAAACATCGTGAGGACCGGTATGTCCAAGAAACTCGAAAAATCAGACATGTGACAGTCACCAATATGCACTGGGTCAGCATAGTGGATTTAGGGCACATTCCCACTCTCTGAGAAAAGGCCTGTGTCCCAGCCTCAAGTCAGACAGACAAGGGAGATATGCTATAGTGCAATCATCGTTTGTGTTCAAATGTATCAGTGTTTCACCCACTTTTTTCACAATACCGCTAAACCTCTTAACGCAAAAACTGTCAGTATGGCAAACTTACTTCACGCACACTAAGAAACTTGCAGCGACTGGAATGAACTAACTAATAGTCCACATGCAAAGAGGGGCGGCAAGGTCGTCTGCAAGGCGAGTTTGATTAAAAGCATAATTTGTAGGAATATTAACGGGATATTTACCATGATAAGGTTGTGAATGTAGCTCCCGACATTTCGGCGTAGTGCCATTGTTCATGGGAAGACTAAAAAAACATGCGTAGAAATAATAGAGTAGAAATCCATAATAGAGTTCTATCTACAAACTTATCATAGTAAATATCCCGTTAATAATAATATCATCATCAGCATCAGCCCTGAATGACCAGTTGCTGGGTATAGGTCTCCCTTTGTTTAAGTCACTCTCCCCGGTCTCTCGTTAGTCGCATCTACTTGTTAATAATAATATAGCTGCAGTGAACAACTGTGATAGTTTAAAACAGTGTTTTAAAGACATCAAGCCTGATTTATGCCTGAAGCGTTTGCCACGCCACGCCACGCTACCTTACCATATCTCCCATGTTTGTCTGATCAGTGGTCCCAGCAGTGGGAACATGATATGCTGATAATGAGAGATGCAGTACAGTTGCGTTAACCGTGATATAATCTCCGGTCGGGCTTAGGATTCCTTACTAACCAAAAATTGTAAAACGTGCCCTCACATGTATAAGAGAGGCTCTCGCGCGGAGCTGAAAATATTGGCCATGAAAGGAAATGGTTCGGGGTAAGTGCGGCTGCGTTGATTTCTTATTTCGTATTCATTGAGCGTGGAAACGGATCACACCCGCTGAGCCGCGATGTCTCCGCGAAGAACGCCGTAATGGGCCTTTATAAAAAGAGTTTATTTTCTTTGATGTATGTTTCTTTACGGTTTCGCGAGTTCAGTTTATCGCTTGTAAAGATAAACTACACAAATACGTAAAGTGTCTTAAATAACGTTGCGAACATCGTGACTGCGACACATTTTATTTTGAGAATGGAGACAAAACTCTCGAATTTTATTCAGTGTTGATGTCATACGATTTTTCTTTTGGACGGGCTTTAAAATGTTTTGCAGAACAAACACGATTACTGATCACATAAATCACAGTGGAAGCGTTGCCCTGTCGTATATCTTCATAAAGGCTGGTTAATTTGGCGACTGCTTCGATATCGCGACGCACAAAAGCGAATATTTATGTGGTCGCATTGCGTGTTCACTGCGCTCGCGCAATGTAAATATTTGTTGAATGGACACGGAAATTTCTTACGAAACAATTGAATCTAACGAATTCATTATTTTAGAATGTACATAAAATTAACTAAATTTAAAGGTAGCGCCCTCATATTGTGTTGCTTTCTTGCAATTCAACCATGCGTTGAGTCCAGTCTTGCTGCAGCTATTTTTACATTTATTGATATAAAAAAAAAAAAATGGCTTGTACTTGACCGCCATCTCGCCTGATGTTAAGCGATGAAGCGGTCTACGATGGAGCACGCTTGTCTCGAAAAAAACTGATTCACTCGTGACTTAAAGACAGCGCAGACTTGAGGCAGCGCAGTCCATAGTCACGCAGGTTCGCACAACAAAAGTGGAATCAAAGCCCTTATCCCCAAAAATGTTATTATTGTGAAGAGTTACGTAATTTAACCAAATAGTCAAAGAAATTTACTGTTTATTAAATACAGTTCTCGTTGAGTTAATAAGGAGAGATGATTTGATTTCTCGACCTTAATAGAACCGAATAAATAAATTTAGCTTAACAATGAACAATCAAATCACCACTTACCATGCGATTGCCTCGTCATGCAACCACTCGTTTAATATATTCAATGAGTCAATGGCAACCGCTTAGTATGGCGGTCGTCGCAATGCTCGCGATCCACTATATCAAAATCACTATTCATCATCATCATCAGCCTCTAACTGTCCACTGCTGGACATAGGCCTCTCCCAATGCACGCCACTGAGCTCGGTCGGCAGTACCTTGCATCCAGTTTTTACCCGCCGTTTTACGCAGGTCATCACTCCACCTGGCAACAGGGTGTCCTACACTACGTTTGCCTAAACGTGGTCTCCACTCCAGAACTCGTCTACCCCATCGGTTATCGGTTCTTCGGGAAATGTGGCCGGCCCACTGCCACTTCAGCTTGCTAATCCTTTGAGCTATGTCGGTAACTTTGGTTCTATGTCGAATCACTTCGTTCCGAATTTTGTCCCGTATAGAAACTCCAAGCATAGCTCTCTCCATAGCTCGCTGAGCGACTTTAAACTTGTGGACCACCTTAACCGTGAGTGTCCACGTCTCGGCACCGTAGGTCATAACGGGTAGGACACACTGGTTAAAGACCTTTGTCTTGAGACACTGTGGTATGGACGACGTGAAGACTTGACGAAGCTTACCGAATGCTGCCCATCCCAGCTGAATTCTTCTATTGGCTTCTTTCTCGAAGTTATTCACACTAAAATTAAATCACTATTATGTTAATTCAATTGCATTCTCTTACATTTGGCGTAACGAGGCGACTGAATGTGCATCAATGTTCGTGTTCGCCCACTCGGTTCCCTACACGGCGTAGGAAGATGCTCGAACGAACAAGCGCACATTTCTCAAAATTTTCATTCGCCACCTTACATGTAATCCACTCTTTACAACCGCCTTATCTTTTTGGACACGTACGAATTAACTTTCGAGAATTCGCATTTCATACCTACACATTTTACACTTCGGAGTTTAAAGCTACAGGGGCCGCTGTTTGAATTTTTATTTAGGTTAATGGAGGGATCCAAGCAATATTTTTTCTTTAATTTTATAATTAACTTGACCATGTGTCGCGATATAAGCCCTCATAGCTGGGGTTCGCATTTGGCTAGTATTAAAGAGCGGCCAGTGTCGGGGAAAAATGCCTAACCCACCATTTAATTTCTGCAACGGCCCGCAATTTTTTCACAAAATGCCCGAAGTTTATTAAAGCAAATATTAACGTGTGCGCGCCATCGTATTATGTACGGGCGTTAGCTCGATGTTGATATTTTATTTACTTTATCGTGGACTGAAGCACAGGGCCACTGCTTTTATAATGAAGCTTGACTCTTTCAGAGATTTTGTCGGGTCAGTAATTAAACACATCTGCTACACGTGCTATTCTATCCCTGTGTTTTCATATTTTAAACAATTCAGACTCATTTTTGTTTGAATCGCGGGACCTTTAGCTCGGTTATGTATGTAAGTTGGCAGTTGGTTTTAATGCTAATTGTATTCTGTCGCGGCATGTGAAGATTATGCAAATAAATCCTTGCTGAGCCCTACAGATGCTTGTAATTAGTACCCGGTGCGGTATAAACTATATACAAGTCGATTCAATTACTCTAGACATAAGAATAAAAGTCATTAATCGCGCTTAACGGCCATCATGCTTTTTATGAGCACTGTATAATCAACTATTTTTCTGCATTATAATAAAACCAAACTTTTAGGAATCCCTTCATTATCTACACCGCTCAAAATTATTTACGCACCGTGAAAACCGCATTTCAAACCATTTAATCTGGTTTTCTTCGTATTACGTACTGACCATCATATCCCATCACGCTTGAATTTGCTCGTTATAATTTTAATGCAAACAAGTATATCAAATTGTAGTGAAATAGAAACAGCATGACAACGGTATGAATGCGATGCTTTACGTCAGCGTAGGCGTCATACAATATTCCCGTCCATTGTGGATTGTTCCTTAACAATTCGTTTCGAATCTCATTTCCTCGAGTACTGTTCAGATGGTCACATTTTACACGACATCGTATTAACTGCGTCGTCTTTTAATAACAAACCCCGCCGCCGGTTAATTGCTTTGCAGAGTCGTTATTCAAGCGTATTCAAATGTTTCTAGATGGTACAGGAATAATGTATTTTCTAGTAGGTTGTGTGCGGTGGTCCTCGGGGATCCGTGTCTATACTCCCGCGGGCACGGTGACTCTTAATAACCGTAATTAACTACGAGTCATTCAATTTGCCGATAAACCTAGTGAAGTACTCGATTTAGAGAAATATAATCGACATCGAAGATTTCTTAATTCTACCCATTCCTAAATTATCATCTACATCAGTTCTAAAAAGCTCACTGGAACCTAGGCATAGTCTTTACACTACTTTTGGCTTCTGCAGTGCGTCTGAGATGTTCACTGAGGCGCGTACGGTCGATTTTCATGCGATGTTTCGCAAGAAAGTCGCATCCCTACAAAAGCGAGTGCGAGGCAGCCACAACGGCATCCTGCAAATGATTGTTGGCCGAATGGACTGCCCCATCCAAATCAAATGGATGTGTTTTTTAATGGGCGGGAAGATATGGTTTATTGTAATTTTGATAAGATAATTGTAATGTAATTCAATTAAGATTTAATGTTATGTATTTAGATAGTAATTATTTTGTCATTCTTTTATTTTTGCGTGTACTATGGATATATTCCGAAATAACATACACTGATTCTGCAATTTTGTCAAGCAATTCATAAATTCATATTTTATTGAAGACGTCACCGTTAACGGTGCTTATACGGTGTTAATAAGTTATACAAACTAGTTTACACGACCACACGTATTAAATTGCGTAACAGTACGGCATAGATTGCAAATCCGAAAACACGTACAATAAGTTACAACACATTTTGGAAATAACATTTCCTTTATGGTGTATAAAATCTGATTCATATTTATAAAGGATTTGGGTTTATCGATAGTTTTGTGGATAGGTACTTTACTACACTAGAACTTGGCGTCATAGATAGGTCGGTACGCCGCGAACTAGCCGATCGCAATCTCAACTGGTTAGCCTATGCAAATTTAATAATTTTTAATAATACAATTGTACATACTCATCTTCGTTCCGTCGTCATTTGCTCACCTCGTCTTCGACAATTTGACAGATTACGTAACATGCCAACGGCTTTTCACCTTTCGAAAAAATTACTTTGCAAATGAAAAGAAATGTTTTTTACAATATCAATTATAATAATTATAAACGTTTTGAGCTTCCTTTAAAATCTTTTTTATTACGATGATTGGGATCTGACTCGCGGCGGTTTTAGCAAATTGCTTAATATTCGTTGTCGAGATATTTTAATTGCTTAATTTATATAATTGCAGAAATAACGCCATTGCATTCGTCCGATAAAAATACAGTTAAATAATTGTGGTAGGCACAAATAGTTTCAATATTTATGTGTAAACAATTAGGTATAAATAGAAAATTAAAAAAAAATACGATGAAGGAGCTGATAATCAACCGCTAAACAGATTTTCTTGGATCATAACTAATAATACTCTTTTAGCCTTTCAAATTACTAAAGTAACATTTAAAGATCAGGTTATTGTCATAAAAGTATTAATTATTAACACATATTTAAAACCTAAATCTATTACTAACAAACATAAAAAATAAAAATAAAACAATTATATATTTCAATTAATAATTTGAAAGGCTAAAACTGTAATTTTGCTGCTAAATATATAGAATACTCACGATCAAGTCACTTTTAAAAGAAAAACAAACTAAATCAAAATCGTTTCAGCTGTTTGTGAGCTAAAATGCCACAGACGACACACAGTTACAAACGTTAAACTTATAACACCGGGGGTTAAAATCCTTGGTCACAATAAACTTTTAACAAATGGAAGTATATAGATAACTAGCTGTTGCCGGCGACTTCGCACGTATAGACTTTCATATAAACTTTCAACCCCCTTTTTGATCCCTTTTCCCCGGCCCATTAGCAAAATCCTTTCTTAGCAGACCTCTACAGCTACACCCCAAATTTCAGCTTCGTAGGACAAGTAGTTTTCGAGATTTCGTGATGAGTCAATGAGTGTATGAATGAATTTCGCTTACCTATCTATATATATATATAAAAAACCGGATAAGTACGAGTAGGACTCGTGCTCTGAGGGTTCCGTTGGACGAAATCCTTGGTTACAATAAACTTTATACAAATAGAAGTGGATAATTAAGAACCAGGTTTAAACGCACTTGTCCTAGTCAGTGTTATAAAGTTGTCTTGAGCCGTTAGTTTTGAGTGTGTCTATATCACAGTAAATTCGTGAGAGAGACACAGTTTTCTCCGCGTGACTTTGCGGTCCGTTGCAGGGCATGTCACCGCAGACCGGTGCAACTCCAGTCTGATGGAGTCTAATCAAGCACCCGCCGTTCATCCAATCTCGTTAGCAAACCAAATTGACTTTCTTATTGCGCGCTTCGACCAAAATAACATGAATGGACGGGCCCAGAAGAAGCGCATTTTTGAAGATTACAAAATGAGCGCCGGCACTAACTTCATTTCAGTCGGTCTCTAGCCGTAGGAACTGCAACTCATGACTATTGTTACATGATAACGAAACATCTGACAAAATTATGGCTTCGTGTGCTTTCCCGAAGTGTAAATACACAACAAAAACCGCTATCAATTTTTTGTAACAAATGTACTGTACATGGTTATAATTAGGTGTTGGAGTATATGTCCAACGGTTTTGACTCGTTTTTATTGAGCAAGTTCAATGGTTATGGCCCGTCCATTAATTTTATTTTGGTCGAAGATTGCGCGCTGTTTCTACGCCTGCGAACTTTAAACCCCTTAATCGCGCGTTATAGTTGCAACCGTACACTAAAAGCCGTAACAACTGTATTTGCCTCTAAACAAACACCGCGTAAGTGTATTATCTGGCGCGCACTACGCCACTACCCGTAGACATTGGAATGAGCTGGAATACTTAGTGAGTACTTATAGTGTGCTCCAGTAAAGTGGTTTCCCGGCGCGTAGATGCCTCGCTGATGGTTTCCTACAAAAGCCAGTTTGTCTTGCATCCTTCATTAAGTGGGTAATAGCTTTAGCACAAATTGACTACTAACTCCCGGAGGCCTTATTGCCTCATACGGTGCTGTATCCTGATTTGATTTAGGTATCGTGGTGACAATAATAAGAATTTGAATAAGTGAACTAGTATTGGTTTGGGTCGACTCGTGACCATGGCCAGTATAACGTTAAGCGAGAGGTATTTTACCTAGACAGTTTTAATACGTGATAGGCATTAGGCAATTAAGCGATACTTAAGGTATAAGCGATTACTTTGTTATGGCTTTGGTACAGGAGTTTTCTTTAATCCACGTCAAAGGTCGGGGTTCGTAAATCGTTGCTTACTATTATGTTAATTTGCTATTCCAAGAAAAGCTGCTATCACAACAATTTACACATAACTCTGTTAAATCTCTGTATTATTTCATATTTACGAGTATTACAGCGAACATTGTAATGAAATGCAACAACCATATGTTAAGTAGCGTCGAATGCACTTGTGCCGGGCATGAATACAGCCAGTTCGTGAGATTGACGTCGAGTGCTCTACCACGCTAACATCTAATGTCAACCCTGGGTAGCGCCGTTGGTGGTCACCTTTCATGTCCACTTCACACCATCAACACAACACTGATTATTACAACTTATACTCTAATGTAGACACGTAAAATCGCCTTGTTCGACTAAACCAGTTCGATCGAAATGATCAAGATTAATTGCAGAATTAACCGCTATAATGTCCAATCTCTGAATTCGCCAATTCAATTAAGAAAATTCATTAGTGTATAATAATATATTTTACGTCGTTTTACAAGCTCCAGCCATAAACAGTTTTATGGCGGGCCTCTAACAAGCGTCTTGGCCGCAAATTGAAACTAACCGCATGCTCATTTAATTCTTCGTCACGCAATCTCGACAGCCTCATTATTAGTAAATTATCTTTCGTTTTAACCTTAAGTACTGTTGCAGTGTTTGCATCTGATAAATATTTCCTGTATTCATAATTTTGAGATAAGGTTGAGTAAGATTGTTTTAGTGTTTCCTCGCCGTCTAAAGTATTGGATGTCGCGGCGGATAAGCTATGTCTAGTTAGTATTCGCGCGAATCAGTGAATTATGGGCATTGTAAAGAGCTGAGAGGGACACCCGCTGGGACCACCCGCGACCCTCCGGCTCCGTGAAATGGACACTAGCTTGCCGCCGACTGCTTTTGTTAACAATACCGCAGAAGCCTTCAATAATGTTTATCAATGTTTAATATACTACGACAATTCTTGACAGTAAGTAATACTTAAAAAGCGGCGTAGGAGTGTCACTGCGACTGAGTTATTGGGGGTTTCCCAAAACGTGCAAAGATGAGGTATGATTCATAATCATGGGTCGACTACATGCCTACATGGCTCGGAGTACATTATTGTAGCGAACGAACGTGAATTTGTCGTAAACGTGGGCCAGCAAACTTGTGTCCATAAATTTTGTTGCCGCCAAGACTTCATCATCATCATCATCATCAGCCAGAAGACGTCCACTGCTGAACATAGGCCTCCCCCTTTAACCTCCACACTGAACGACAGCCTGCCTTTTGCATCCACTGGATGCCAGCGACTCTTACTATGTCGTCGGTCCATCTAGTGGGAGGCCTACCTACGCTGCGTCTTCCGGTTCGTGGTCTCCACTCAAGAACCTTTCTTCCCCATCGGTTATCGGTTCTCCGAGCGATGTGGCCTGCCCACTGCCACTTCAACTTGCAAATTTTAACAGCTATGTCGGTGACTTTGGTTCTTTGGCGAATATCCACGTTTCGGATTCTATCGCGCAAAGAAACTCCGAGCATAGCTCTCTCCATTGCCCGCTGTGTGACTCTGAGTTTTTCCAAAAGGCCAACAGTTAAGGACCACGTCTCAGTACCATATGTCATCACTGGCAACACACACTGGTCAAAGACCCTTGTCTTTAGGCACTGTGGTATCTTGGACGAGAAGATGTCACGCAATTTCCCGAACGCTGCCCATCCGAGTTGGATTCTTCGGGCGACCTCTTTGCCTAAGTTGGACTTACCTAACTGAACAATCTGCCCAAGATAGGTGTAATGGTCAACAACTTCGAGAGTATCGTTCCCAACGACTACCGGCACGGGTTCAACATGGACATTGGACATGATTTTTGTCTTGTCCATGTTCATTTTAAGACCCACCTGTTGGGAAAGGCTACTGAGGTCGCTGAGCATCGTATTTAGGTCCTCCAGCGACTCTGCCATGATGACTATATCATCGGCAAAACGAAGGTGAGTGATGTATTCGCCATTGATGTTGATGCCTAATCCGTTCCAGTCCAAGAGCTTGAAAACGTCCTCCAATGCGTTCGTGAACAGTTTCGGAGAGATAACATCTCCCTGTCTCACGCCTTTCTGCAATTGGATTGGTTCCGTGCTCTCGTCCTGTAATCGGATCGACATGGTGGCGTTTCTATACAAACACTTCAACACTTCGATATACCTATAGTCGATATGACAACGCTGGAGGGACTGTAATACTGCCCAGGTCTCGATGGAATCAAAGGCTTTCTCATAGTCCACAAACGCCAGGCATAATGGCCGATTATACTCCTCAGTCTTCTGTATAATCTGGCGGAGGGTGTGTATGTGGTCTATGGTATGTGCCGCCAAGACTTGTGTAGTACTTTTCTCAAACATTGCGTAGGAACAAATATAGATTGATTTTTTAAACCCCCTATAAAAAACTTGATAATCTTCTAGCGGATGAACACATTTTCTTGAATCATAGCATGATAACACTCGATCAAGTTACCTATCAAACAAACAAAAACTAAATGAAAATCGGTTCGGCCGTTTGGGAGCTACGATGCCACAGACAGACACACAGATAGACACGTTAAACTTGTTGAGTCGGGGGTTAAAATGGTATCTCAAAATGTATGTCTAATGTAATGTATGTGTGTTATGGTGTGTATATTTATATGTGCTGTCTATATTTGTGGAAAATAACGCCAAAATATAGTTTTTTTATAATATTTGAAACCAGTTATTTAAATGTGCAATCAATTTGAAATAGTAGTAGCAGTAGTAATAACGCCTGATTCAATCAACCACTATGTATGAGATGCTAATGTTTTGTAATAGCACTTGTTTTAATTTTATTTATGTACAAATTTTTACGTTAACTTTTACGTAGTAAAAACATACACGAAACTTGAAACGTCAGGCATGGTTTCAGTATTTTAATTGACCCGTAAGTAATATTTAGGTACTCCACAACTACGAAGCAGTGTATATATTAAACAAGTATTTCAAATTCACATCGCTCTTTAGCACTAAGTGGTCTCAGTCGCTGTATTATTCAAGAGCGCGGCCACTTCAAATATGTTACTAAATTGTATGCAAGGGAACAGAACGCTAGGCTTGAGCAAAACTCACTGCAAACATCTCTTTACAGATACGCCACGTAATGTTGACTTAATATTGTTAATGTGGGGCGTGCTCACGCCTGTATCGACGTATGAGCTTTTACTTTATTATGCAAATTGAAATTTGATACGCTCTCAAAGTTTGCAAGTATCCGCTTAAGTGAGTGTCGATGTCGTAAGAATAATGCGACCTCAAGCGCTTAATTGACGCGTTTAAACGAAAGGTTATGTGAGCGGATGGCGTTACAGTAACGACGTGTTGAAAGGTTCAATTTAGGAATGTGAAAGCGCAAATTAAAAGAGTCGCTCGTAATGTGCTGAAAACGTGTGACGGGTCCCAAAATAAATTGCTACGCTTTATGGACTACGAGTATCAGCTATTTGTATTAATAAAATCAACATGTGCTTTAATTGAAGATGTACTTAGCTTTGTAAACGATTGCGTAAAACTCGTATATTCCTGTTGTTGTGCAACATTCACTATAGCTGTCAGAAGCTTGATCACTTGTTGACATAATAAGTACTTCATATGGGAGGACAGCTGACTCCTTGACATATATAAAAATGGCCTGAACAAGCATATAAAAAAAAAAAAAAAGTACCTAATTATATTTTTTTTTTTTTTTGAGACATTTTTGCACACACGGTCATCTGACCCCAAACTAAGCAAAGCTTGTGATATGGCTGCCAGAGACTGATATACATACATATATAGTTTTAAATACATACTTAAATAGATATTAACAACCAGATATAGAACAAACACAAATGTTCATCACACAAATATTTGTCCTACGTGGGAATCGAACCCACGCCCTCAGGCTCAGAAGGTAGGTTCACTACCAACTGGACCAACGGGCTATCAAAAAATTGTGAGTGCAGTATCAGCCTATCGTGTTCGCACCGCTGCAGAGCAAGCACAGAGAGAAAGAATGGGCCCTAATGCCCCATACAGGCCCAGTAGTAGGTGAATGTCATATGTCTTTGAATTTTTGAGGTTCTTGGACATGCCGATTTCTTCACGATGTTTACTTTCGAGCAGAGCGATGGCATCGAAACTGCACATAATTTATTTAAGCACTTAATGAGTCTTAGATGCAGGGACGAAGACCGAACCGGATGCCGTCCGATTTTAAAGCGCACATGCTGCCGCTCGGCCACTATCGCTCTGAGATAGATTTATCGTGAGTGAATCTATCTTTTACCTTTGTTGCTTTGAACAAAATTGAGAAAAAAGTTGACGGTGGAATCTTGTCACCATATTAGAAAGAGAGAACCGCTCTTGTAACAATTTTCAAGGTCAAATAAGGGTCCGATCTTAACCAAATTTATTTGGAGTTCGCGGCCCTGTTGTACTTTCTACGTGACATAATAACTTCAGCTCAAAAAAAAATATTGTAGAGGAAAATAAACACAGTTCCTGCTCGTGCAGCCATATGGCGTTTAGTCGGGACAAATCAAAAGCTCGCCATCACCCCGCTCGCAATCGTCAACGATTTGTCATTGAGCGCGCAAATGCAGGTGCGTTCGCGCGTATTTATTACGTCACAGTGAAAAATGTCCACTGCACACGGCGACAGGACAAACGACCGGCCACCGTGGGTACGCACGCCGCCCTGACATATTCCTGCCTAATGAGACCCTGCCGCCACCGTAATGAGAAAGCATATCCACCATTCGCTTGTCTCAACGTAATTAACTAGCTGGGTTTCTTGAATACGCTCGTCTGTTACAACCTTAATCGAGTCTGTTAGTCCAAGCCCTATGTCCTAGCGCGGCCTATTTCATTTTCACTGACATGACCCATCCATATCTCTAGGTACTTTATTGCTATACAAGATTCGTTTGCGGATCGGAATCCTGGTAATTACACGAGGATAGAGCAAATGAACTGAAAATAAATTATTATCCGGACTTGAATCCATAACTTATTATACAAATTACATTAATTAATATATGATTAGAAAATTAAAATTAAAAATTAAATATTAAAAAAACAAAAATTACACATAAACATTGAAAATTAAGTTTGTTTTTTTTGAAAAAAAAAAGATGTCACGTGTTTTTAACGTGTGTTTGTCACCTAAGCTTAAACGCCTCAATCGATTTTGATAAGTGAGACCTCGATAGAAACCTCTTCAGTTCCGACGCACTCCCTGGTTAGGTGACGTCATAAAAAGCAGTGAGGCGGGAGGGATCCTATACATAGAAAAGGCACTAATAAGGGCTTGTTTGACCCTGGCTTGTTTAGTTATCATTATCTAGAGCTTGTTCGGTAAATTTAACAATTTATAGTTAATGCTAATGAAAAAAATAGAGAAAAAAATAAAATAAAAGCAAAAATTTTTAGACCTTTTTTGCTACGGCATCTATCTTAAAAACGAAAATAGCTATGAACTTGACATGTCTGTATGTTATGTGTCATATTCTGTATTTTAGCGAAATATTTTAAGAACCAGCCAAGTGCGTGTCAGACACGCGGTAACGATCCTGAACCGAATGGAACAAGTTAGTTGTGCGGTTGGTGTGTAACCCTTGGTGCGCGAAATTGCACTTGGCCGGTTTTTTAAAGAAAGCTGCTTGTTTTCACTTTGACATAGCCTATGTAGTTCTTTAGATATGTACTATATAAGTACTGTTCTAGGATCGGTATCCTGGTTATTTTAATGAGCGACAAGAAATGCTTCATCATATCCGGTTGGCATTAAGGTGGGGTCCACGTTTGAAATGGAATCATTAATAGTTACGGTATAAAGTTTTTTGTATCATAAATAAAAAGCTATAAAACTACAACTGGACCGTTTCGACTAAATAAACTGCAAAAGTAAAAACTAATAACATGAGCGAGGTAAAAAATATGTCGAAAAAAGTTGAGAGCCTTTATAGACACGCCCGAATAATTTAATTTTGTTCACAAAACCGAAAGTTCTATTCAATGCGATATAATGATACGCATATGGCGTCTATTGAATAAACTTGCGGATCGATAATTATTTTTTTTCAACGTGTAATTTAATTCACCGCTTGACAGCATTGTGATACAATAACGAAATATAGTGGGTTTTTTTTTATAGTGAGACCTGAAACGTGATGCGTGCGTTTTTCTGACGGTCAGTAAACCCCCGACGCAAACAGAAGGGTGTTATAAGATTAACGTGTGTATCTGTGTGTCAGTGGCATCGTAGCTCCCAAATGGTTAAATTGATTTTGATAAAAAAATCATAGCTTGTATGGTGAAACGAGTGTTCTTAGCTATGATTCAAGAAAACCGGTTCAACCGTTTGAAGATTAGCAGTTCTTTATCGAAAAAAAAAAACTATTTATTGCTTACGCATATAGACTGCACTAAGCCGAAAGAAGGTCATTGTACTCATCATTATGTTTTTTTTTACTGTGGGACTAACACTAAAATCAAAATAAAAATGTAAGCTGTTCCATAGAAAACGGTCATCGACACTCGACAAGATGTGTACTTGTTGTTCTTTGGATGTTTTAGTATGTAAAACATATACTTGTAAATATAAGGACATTTTTTGCACTATTTTTTTTTAAATCTTACTTTTGTTCAGTTCATGCTGTGAACCAAAATCTGGTTAAAAATTTGACACGATACAAAGAATGTGCGCAACAATATACTATGTTGGGGGTCGTAAAGTCAGCAGCACGAGATTGCGGACGTATAACATAGCCGCGATACCACTACCGTCGGGAAACGACTGGCTGCTGGCCGGATATGGTTACACTATAAAATTTGACAAACACTGGACCACCTGCAGACTATGTTTGTAATCCTCGTTTCTGGTACGTGTACAGATAGGCTACAGAAATGCAGTAGGCTAGACTGGTTATTTTTATTTTCTTCTTATACATAAAAGCCGATTTGTGTATGTATCGGATTAGCAAGTTGAAATGGCAGTTGGCAGGGCATATAGTACGTAGAACAGATGGCCAATGGGGCCGAAAGATTCTCGAATGGAGACCACGGACTGGTAAACGCAGCGTAGGACGTCCACCCACAAGATGGACAGACGACCTAAAAGAGACCGGAGAGAAACGCTGGATGCAGGCCGCTTCCGATCGGCCTTTTTGGAGATCGATGGGGGAAGCCTATGTCCAGCAGTGGATGTCCTATGGCTGAGGACGTCCGCCCATAAGATGGACAGACGACCTAAAAGAGAACACAGGGGACCGCTGGAAGCAGGTCGCTTCCAACCGGCCCATTTGGAGATCGATGGAGGAGGCCTAAGTCCAGCAGTGGACGTCCTATAACTGAAATGATGATGATGATGGTGTGTGTGTATGTTCCCTATGGACTTCAAAACGGCTAGACCAATTTTGACGAGACTTTCACTGGCAGATAGATTATGATATAAGGAGTAATCAACGCAGGTAAAACCGCGGGGTGCAGCTACTTGTCTTGTAAAAAAGCTGACTATAAATAAAACCGATCACCAAAAATAAAATCCAAATGTGTTCAAAATTAAGGAAGATACAAGCATTTTAATGATACTAGACAGAAAGCTGACCATACTTACTAATGACGTAACTTGTGAGTACGCCATATAAACTCTATACTGACACTCACATTACGTAAGTATGACACTCACACTCAACAAAAATGTATACCGCTATATCTCAGAACTTTATCAGCCGATTAATATCAGCTGTTCCATAGAAAACGTCAATTCACAGTCGAAAAAGTGTATGGAGCAGCTGATATGTTTTTCGCGATATCAGGGTTGGTAATATCGTCATTGGTCCTATAGTAATAGTTGTTCTAACGGCCCTTCAGTTCACCCTTTCCTGCGTAGCCCCGTAGATACCACATGTCGTGTTTATTTGAAACCCTGTTCCCCAGTTACTTTGTTATCACTGTATTCTCGCGGTCCTTTGAAAATAACAGCCAACGTCTGCAATTTATTGACGCGTGGTAAGCATGAAATGACCAATTAATTTACTATGTTTACTCTTCGAAGATCCATAGGGGGGCCAGAAGCTTAAGCTGTTAATGGGGGGTGGCCGAGCCGACAAAGCAATTCTAATAACGTTGGGTAGCTAATTACTTTGCATACTGTTTAAGGAGGTAAGTACACAACAAACTTACATTTTTAACTGCCATTAAAAATATGAGAGTTATTAATACTCTTAGTTTAAACATTTTCTGGGCTCGCAAAGTTTCTGAATTAAAAAATATGTCACTTTGACGAGAAGGACTTATATCCACACTAAAGTTAAGTCAATAGCCATTCAGCTTCCATAAAAGGGTAGAAACAAATAAAACTAACAAGCTTAAAAGTTAACTTGGTTTAAAAACCTGTTTTAAAATCCTGCCTAATCCTGGTTTATGTCACCAAATTCTAAGGTAAAAAATGTTGCTCCGAGAAAAAGCATTGGATTTGACGAACGCATACACAAGTGGGGATTATCGTCTTCCTCGCTGCATTCTAAGGCTGAGCCAAATGGACACTGCACTATGTTAAGCTCTCCTGAAAAGGCCATATATGGATTTATTAATGTGAGAATTATAAACATTCGTACCTTGCACCTACCGGTACGCCACTTTCAGAATTGCAGAGTTTGAAAACAATACTATTTTACGACTACTGAGATAGTTCGCCGCCTCATTTCGTTAAGTGATTCAAATTTTCGAACCAAACACCAACTAAATAAAACTTTTCATACTAAATATCCCGGAAAAAAAAACCTGAATGCACATCATGAAAAAACTTATTCCGTTCCGAAAGTACTTATTCTTTCCCAAAGAATTCTGTGGCGGAGCTAATAGGTTATTAAAAAACAAGTAGAAAACGAAAAGCCAAAAGCTTCGCTTTTCTTCGCTCGTAGCGTTCTAACATACTGTCTATGCGATTTTGATCTTCAAACACAGCTGAAGATATTTTGATGCGAGTTAAATATTTCTGATGTGCCATTAAATGTTTCCCTTTACCCGACGAAAAGTATACAACACCCCCCTTTTTGCCACCAGTTCCCACCTATTGCTAACTGGGTAGGTGACGTCATCATACATACAAGATGGCGACATTTACATGTCGCCATCCGGTATGTATGTGTGTAGGGATTAAAAAATAATTTTACTGCTCCCCTTCATGCGATGTTTCACTAAATAGTTGAAAATGAAATGAAGTTCAATACATACTATTGTTCAGGTATACCGTTTGCAAAATAAGATACGCCAAAATACGGTTTTTAAAATTATTTTAAAGAAAGAAACGTCTTGTCTAATGTTAGCGCGCCCATTAAATTACTTAAGATGCTAAATGCCTTAAGCCTTCATGTACCGATGTTCCGGCACATTATCTCGTAGTATCTCGAGCTCGTATTCTGTTGGTAGTAAACATGAAGCCAATCGTTAGTCTACAAAATAATGTTTATAGCTAAGCAAATCATTCAAGATAGATGAATATTGAAACGGATTTTGACAACGGATAAATCGTTGGTCCATTAGTTTTCCTAGAAAGACAAATTATCTACTGGCGTAATTGATTGCTCTTGTAATTTGCAGTTTTGATTGTTGCTCATGTTTGTGCAGTTAACAATGCATTAACTAGCCGTGGAAATCAAATCTTTTATTTTAGTACTTACTATTTAGGAAATGACAATTGCTTTTGTGAGCTACATTATTCTTTTCATCGTCATAACATCTTTATTTTAGTGTTGTAGACATTTTGTTGGCCTCTCTCTTGATGTGCTTTGCTATCTGCCACAGAATAGGGTTCGGGTTGTTCTTCCCACGATATAAACAATACAGTCGGCACATTTCAATACCATCCAGTTCTCTCTAAAAATCTATGGTAGCAGATTTGTAGTCCGGGTAAAATCCTTTAACACCTTGCTTGCTTGTTTTTCGTGTAAAACTCAGTTATCATAATGTCAGAGCTTTCAAGCCATGCGAAGGCATCTGACATGACTTGTTTAAGCTATAAAATACTGTACTATAACATCGATCCATAAAAAGAAAAGACAAATATTTTGATATTTATTCAAATGTACGTAATACAGAGCTAGCCGAGTATTATTATTCGATCAGAATCATCGCATATTATTGGAGTCGGCGCGCAGTGATTGTAAATGGCCGCGGCATCTGAGCTCGTTAGTGTTTTTGATAGATGACGCCCGGTTGTTGTTGAATTTGTTGTAACACTCGCGCGCCATGTAAAAACACATGGTTCGACAACGAGATATAAATGGACACTCCCTTCGGCGGTCCGACTTAACGAGCCACCATATAAATAAGGAGAGACCAATATTTTATATCTCTGACGCACGCTAGACTAGTTAACGCCGCGTATTATTGAATAAATTCACTGGAAATTATTACACATCGCAATCACATTCCCCAGGTAATTTTTCTAGTACTTACTCACCACAAAGTGCTGTTATGTAAGGAAAGGAAAGTCAATTCAGTAACGTTTCGAAATGTGACACGAAGTGCGATAATAAATAATTGACCAGGTACGTGTTGACGCCAATTTGTGAAGTCATTATTCAATAATCGTGACGTGGAGCTTATAAATTTCACTGCAGCGTTTTACACTTTAGCACTCGGCGCGATGTAAAGCGCCGCCGAGACAACGGTCGACTATTTTGACGAAGGCCGGTCACGTTTTGTCGATACTCACCATGAGAATATTTGTTTTTTATTGTGTGCCCGAGACGTCGAGTAAAAATTTAAGTGTAATTTTACGTTTGAGTCGGTGCCTGCCCCCTTTCGTTCCGCTCGCCTTGAGTGATGGTTATCATAATTGGAGAGAGGGTAGGTGCACATCGCGCCGTCCGGTGATGGCTGTGGGCGGACACGCGACGACGTATTACTCCAACGGGGACACACTCGCCCTTATGTTTCCATCAAGTGGGTCAGCCCAACGTTTCCCGCGACAATGTTACCTCACTGGATAAAAGGTGTCCGGTAACTGTAATCGAAGTTATTGATTGTATTAGAACCGGCATCGCCATTACTGTTATCAATGCGCACACGTCGCGAGAGATGCTCGTGGCTAATACAATGGTAAGATTAATAATGCGGATGTATCGGCGGACCGTTAGGCCGGCGACACGAGTGATCGCGGACCAACAAGGGCGGAAGAGATGGACCGGATAATAAAGCATCAGTTTGCCGCATCGTAACTCAATACCGTCGACACAGAAATTGTTAGTTGCAACCCCGCTGTACTCCCCATGTGCAATATCTTATGGATAGTAATTGCTTTCCTAGTTTAATGGATGCATTCTAGAACCTCACACATAAACGATGACTTGCTAAACTCCTCTAATATACCACGTTTATTATTTCGCCCACTTCTCAAATTTTGTAATCGAGTAAACATCTGAGCGATACGTACTTCCAATCTTTAGTTCCTAAGCTAAAAGCTTTGAATAAAATATATTAATATAGATTACATTTTCGACTCGTTTTGACTCTACCCGAGCGCTAGGACATAAAATAAACAAACATAACGCCTGTGGCTACATAAAATAAGGGAGATGTTACGAGTGTTTCGTGCCGGCACTTCACGACGATCGATTTTGACGGAAATAGGCTTCACAGATTCCATTCTCATCGATTGATATGTATTGTAGTTGTAAATTGAAATACGCAATGTAGACAACAGAATTAAGACTAGCTAGTACCTAGACATACAAGTTGGATATTGTAAAAGTTCAATTCCGACGATAAGTTAATATGCAAAATATGATTCGTTGTTTACTCGCGTCTCAATTTGAATAGTCCTGAAGTTATATCGGGGAGTGCATAATGCGCTGCTTTAGATAGAGTTCAAAGTCGTTCACCTCTAATAGAGCGGTAATGTTAATATTGTATCCACGGTTGGGAAAGGTCTTGTAATACATCTCCATCTGTCTGAGTTGCTAGACTCATATTATCTATACAATGCCATTGCAATGCTGCTTTTATCCGATCTCCGTATCGTGTTGGGTAGCGACAACACGACCTTTTGCATATCTGCATTTACATACGTATCTATTTACCAGTCCCAATTGAAATCATTTTGAAAGTCAATAGCTCAGTGCATTCCATACCAAAATAACATTCATTTATGTTTGTTTAACAAGAGCGTCTGTTATTCTCTGATTGCAGAACTTGCCTTAACCTAGATCTTGAGGCTATGCTAACTGGCATTTAAATAGATTAACAGGAAGTTATGTTCACGCTATGAACCGTGATATGTGGCGCCTTGCAAACTTCTAGGGGAATCCAAACAGTGAATTTGTAATATCACATGCTTATCTATGTTTACAAGTAGGTAGTACAAATGCGCGCTAACTTCCTAGTATTGTTTCATGAAAGGTGTTCGCGGCTTGTTTATAAACAATAGCAATTTGCCTATTGGCGTTAGGTCACGCCTGCCCATTGAATCTCCACAATATATTCAAGGGATTTATACTCTATTGGAACTTCGATACCTATGCACGAGAAAAACAATTTGAAGTTATTTATGCTTATCGCAAAACATATTATATCAAGGTGTTAATGTTTTCTGCTGATATTTAAGGGCTGACTTGTATTTTTTATAATTATTATTTCTTGTTATATATCTATACTAATAATCTATAATAATATTATAAAGAGGAAAGATTTGGTTGTTTGTTTGTTTGCATTGAATAGGCTCCGAAACTACTGAACCGATTTGAAAAATTATTTCACTGTTGGGAAGCTACACTATCCCCGGGTAACATAGGCAATATTATGTAATATAAAAATATAATGTAATATGTTAATAACCTATGTACTTTTAGCGGAATTTCGCTGTACGTAGTTTAATCTAATCTACTCGTTTTTTTTAATTATTTTTTCAAATTGTAAGCGCGTGGCGATATCTCTGAATAGAATTTGCTTGCTCATCGGACCCCAAGACAGACTGAGGCGAGTTTGGGGCCCACAGGCAATATAGGCTACCAGACGAAAGCTACCAGAGTTTTATCTATACTAATATTATAAAGAAGAAAGATTTGGTTGTTTGTTTGCATTGAATAAGATCCGAAACTACTGAACCGATTTAAAAATTCTTTTGCTGTTGGGAAGCTACACTATCCCCGGGTGAAATAAGCTATATTATATTTTCAAAAAAATATACGGATTCTTACTAAAACTCCAATAAAGTAACCCAAGGTGTAGAAAAATAAGACTTACACCCGTGCGAAGCCGGGGTGCGTTGCTGCGTTTTAAAAAAAAGCTGATCGTAAATAGAGCCCAACACCGAAAACAAAATTGAAAGGTGTTCAAATTTAGGACGATATAAAGCATTTTAATGTCTTGCTAGACAGAGAGCGCACTATAGGTACTTACGAAGTAACGTCACATGTAAGTATGCCATACTGACACTTGCGAGAAAGCAGAGCATCGAGCATCCCTTGTGCATCCCTTCCTAATTCGAACAAAAAACTTTCAACGTTTATGTATCTCAGAACTTTATTAGCCAATTTAAATAGTTTCTTCAGTAAGTGTATTACATTTTTCACAAAGCCTGTTATTTTTAACAAACACCTGTCCGATAGCCTATTCTATGCAGTACAAAAAATAAATCTGCACAAATATATTTTTTTAAATGTTATTATGTTTAACTAGTAAGATAACAAAATAAACCAATTCAAAGTATTTCCAAGTTATGGCGAGTCATAGTCGTGAGAAAATTAGGTCCTTCCTACCATACACCCACATTTAAACCCTATATGAATGAAAAAAAAAAAGCTAATAGAATAAGAGGTGTTAAAATACTAACAAGATGCGAAGGAATTTCCGCCTTGCGGCGCGTACAAGAGATTCAATAACAGATATTGGGAGCTATGCGAGGCGCTTTGATACAATCGGGAACATCGTAACAGTATTTACTTATGGGGAATACTCGAGGTCATTGTGAGAGAGAGTAACTGTTCATTCCGAGAGGAGGCGCGGCAATTAGCGGTGCAGGTGGTGAATGCGACCCCCTGCCCTCCGAGACCCCCGGGCTAGCACCTATACCATTTATATCCCTATGTTTACTACCGGCACGCTATAACTGCTTTATATCGAATTGAATTTGTAATTTATTGGTAGTCTTTGTCATAGTAATAATTGTACATTACTGCCGCGGTCTGTAATGAGTGCGTTGCTGGCAGTGATGATGATTGCCGAAAGCGCAGCGTAGCGCAGGTCCAGGTCATCATAGAGTGGCCAGGAGTGCAGTCATTGCGGACCAAGGCTTGTGTAGTGCTTTACTCAAACAATGCGAGTAATTAAAATAAAAGTATGAAATAATTTATCCAAAGTAACTATTGTTAAAAGTAGTTACTTACTAAAATTCAGGACAGTCTTTCCAGGGCAAATACATTTTCATCACTAATTTCGTTTAATAATGAACGTCCGGGGGTGTAAAACACATTGAATTGGGAGGATTCGTCGATTGAAGAGTTCATTTTCATAATTTTATGCTAAAATAGCTGACCTGACAGACGTTGTCCTGTCTTAGAACTATCAAACACGCAAAGTCAAAATTGTAAATCTAATTTTTTTCACCTTGGTTTACATTATTGGAGTTTTAGTAAGGATCCCTATTTTTTTTGGAAAATATAAAATAGCCTATGTTACCCGGGGATAGTGTAGCTTCCCAACAGTGAAAGAATTTTTCCAATCGGTTTAGTAGTTTCGGAGCTTACTCAATGCAAACAAACAAACAATCAAATCTTTCCTCGTTATAATATTAGTATAGATATCACGAAAATAAATTGACGGGGAAAAATATTATGGAATATTGGAAAAAAAATATACCACCGCGCCGCGCTTTTTTCTCTTTCCCGCGTTTTTTTTGTACCACCTATACAGCCAAATGCGGAATAAAATCTTTTTGCACTGAACTGTTTATGAAATAAAACTCGACAGTTCTATTTTCAAACGAAATTGCTGGTGGCTAAAACTCACCAGCTACGAAATTCCATACAACTTTCGTGGCGCCTTTTCGAGTAGCACGGAAAGGTCGACTGCCCAAAGAAGGTTGTCAAAATAATGACATTACAAGCATTTTTGAGTAAAGTTCCTAATGTAAGGTCATACAAGCATACATTGCCTCGCGTTTTAAAATATTTTTTGTATCACTTTTTGTGGTTACCACTGTGCGCGTGCTGGTAACATACAGTAAACAATTTGACAGCCGTAACATCAATTTGATATCGCCTATCACAGTTTGAGATGTGTCTTATTGCATTTATATGTATTTTTATTTGTATAACATAGCTTCTATAGCTTATTGAGGGCTTTTATTTATAGTTATGTTCGTTAATAAAATGGTTTTTATAGTTACTTTATAGAATGCCTACGAAAATACATCCAAGTTAAATCCCCGTCTTCTAAAACGCAAACAAGAAGTTAACACTTCCTGTTTTGTTCCTCATTTCTTATACAAATATATACAAACATTTCGCAGGCTTCTCTGTTTGGCGAAGTTCTCACATAGCTGCCGAGGAATCCTGGAACTGGTAGTGGATGCTTTTGCTACTCGAATTTACATAGGTTGCTGCACTTGTCGTGATTATTTGAGATACAAACATGTCTTAGCGCTTTGTGAAGAAAAATAGAAAGTCGAGGTTTAACTCGCATTTCTTCAGTTGTAAATTTTGTGAGAAACGTGGAGTGGATATGAAAGATTATGATCAAAAGTGAGTATAACAATTCGTTTGATCCAACGCCTTGTACGTTTGTAAGTTACGCGCGAAACTCTAAGATCTTCGGATACAAAGGAACAGTTTGCGGCTCGGTAATATTATTTGAGCAGTTTTATCGAAATGTTCTCTCGAACCGACGTGCGGCCATAACATTATTTCAGCACACGTATCGCATACAGATAATCTAATGCAGAAGCGCTATGACGCATTTATTGTTTCAAATGTTTCAGGTGCGATCACGTATGTAATAATAATATAGAAAATTTGGTGCACCCCTTTAATTGCTGTATCATATCCTATGCAAACTAACGTCTTAAAAAAGCTTTTTTTTTCTGTAATAAATAAATATTCAGGACATTTTTGCACTCACAGTCATCTAACCCCAAACTAAAAAAAGCTTGTAATGTGGCTGCCAGAGACTGATACACATTACAAATATATTTTTAAATACATACTTAAATAGATATTAACACCCAGATATAGAACGAACACTAATGTTCATCACATGAATGCTTCGGTGCTTACTCGTAGTCAAACTATTTTGTCAAACTGTTTTGACCACAAGGAATGGTCTTTCCCCGTGGTCAAACTTGTCCTAGGTGGGAATCGAACCCACGCCCCCAAGCGCAGAAGGCAGGTTCACTACCAACTAGACCAACGGGTTATCTAACGGGCTATGTAACTCGTTTTCTTTATCTGTGAAAACTTTGTCTGTGCTGTATATCATTGCTTCTACATGTGGTTAAAAATCCATTAGGCCTCACTTAAATTCTATAAGCTTGTCGCATTATCACCTACCTCGGTATATAAGTACGAGTAACTACACACACTTATACTCTATCAGAAACATTTTGGTCGAGCTAACGACGCCTGGCGTCTTTTACTTTATTATCTAGCCCCATTAAGTGAAATTCCTAAAGAGCTCTCTAAAGGTCTGTTGTATAGGCCAGACTATCACCGCAACAGCGCACAGTCGGTCTCTTGAAAATTGAAAAATAAGGTGGCTCATTGTGAATCGTCGATAAAAGTAAATTTTCTTTTCAATGGGAATGTTGTTCTCCGTTCGTGGTACATTGTCGCCTCTCGTTGGACGTCGCTGGGTGCCGGTACATGCCGAGACAGACCTATTCAAATGTCACTGTGAAGCCCTCCTCTCGCACCCCTCGCAGGACCCCTCTTGCGGATACTGAAATGTCACTCGGCACACGAAGCAATCAATTTCGTATTTGTATGCTCTGCCTCGATAGTGGTAGCAATAGATTTATTGTGTCGATGAGTCCGTATTATCTTTCGGGATGGTAAATTGTTTATTGCTCTTCTCACAGTTTATTTGCTAGTGTGGATTTTGGTACGGCTGCGGAAATATGATAAAAGACTACAGTTATATGACTTTAGTATTTTATTGTATAAGTTTTGACGTACATACACAATTAGGTACACACTCACTATCCCTAATCTTAAACCATACCAGTTTGTGCCTATTTCAATTTAGAAACTAGAACTTGTTCAATTTTAAACACTTAATAAACCTCGTAGTACTCATGCCCCAGTTTTCCCGTTATTGAGGACGAGCATTTACATTTTCAATTATTCGCGTCTCTCGGTAGCACAGTTACTTCAGCCTTGCTCCAAGTTAGAGAGCGATTAATCAACGTCCGACAACATTCTTATTCCCGTCTAGGAGCAAAGAAATACAGCCTTTAAATGTCTAAAAGATAGCTGCACAGTTGCTGGCAACCAATTGTCCCTTTAACCGGTCGGCCTCATTAGCATGCCCGATCGCTGGCTTTTATCTACCTTTTTGGATTGATACATTGACGGTAAAGGTCTTCTTAGTAGCGGTTTCGACTCGATTCGTAATTAGAGACACTAGCTTCGAGCGAACGATACCCATGATGGATTGTGTCTATGGGTCTCTGTCGAAATCGTAACGCAATACGTACTCGTAAGAGCATCCATATATGCACGTGTACGTGTGTATAGAAAGGAACTCGATGCGGACAATCGCGAACTCGCTATCGCAATTTAACGAGGCACGATTGTTTTTCTCAGTTCTGAATAATATTGAGCCTGAGAGTCCCCCAGGTAATCTGATGGCGATACTTTCGTTCAGCCGGGCTTTACTGTTAGCTGGTCTAACTTACAAATGAACGGTGTGATTACGGCCGCGCGGATCTAGCTTCACGATAATTTAAATGTTCTCGCAGCCAGCACCACAACGGCTCGGCGAGATGACCACGATTACACCCGTGACTTCCTCTTATGGCGAGCCTATATCTACTGATTTTGAATAGAATTATGGCCACTGTCGTTCCCAACGGATCAAGGTGCAATATTATCCTTGCCTTCTAAGTGTTGCCTATGAAATAAGATGAATTTTTAAGGCCGCTGGAATACCTTCGTGTGGATGAAGCGATTCATTCGCTCCCGAGAAGTGTTAATGTTTTGTGGAGATCATGATCTACACAAAGGATTGTCTGGTGAAGAAATACAAAGAGTGTTTCTTTATTCGTTTTAAGCAGACACCAACAGGTGCGCAAACCATCGTCTTACGCTCGGAGACGTATTGTATAATTCAAACGATCTCCCAGTTTAAACTGAATCTTCAGTGATTCACGAGCGTCCCCGAGGGAATGTATAATGTAAATGTGATGTGATGCTTTTATCTTGGCGCTTACTAAGTTTGATACCCGCCGAGAATCTCTCTAATGTCAAGTTTGATGCAGATTTCGTATCTAAACAGGAACTCACAGTCCATTTCTTAGCGAGCGGATTAATCTAATTAAAATAAATAAATTCTTTCAGCGATCCGTGTAATTCGATCGGCCCGCCCGCCGCGAATTCGAGCGCGCTTCCGAAGCCAACTTAAACTGCAGTATACGCGATATGGATCTCACGTTTGCCGTCGACTAAATAGCGGATAAATTAGCTAACCGAGTTAAATTAGTGAAGCTGGCCGGTCGCGCCTGACTCTGCTATTTAAAATTCAATTTATTATAAATGCTACCTATTAATGCCACCATTCCAAATTAAAATTGCTCGCGTTCGTCGTGAATTATGGTATCACCTGAAATTGTTTTGCAGGACTTAAATGGTTTTACTCGCAAGAAAAGACCTCCAAAGAAAGTGGTAAAAGCTGGATCTTTAGAAAAATTGTGGGGCAAGCGGTGTTCGCAGCTGTTATTGAATGCTTTTGTCATGTCCGGCGACATTCATACAAATGTCCCGCAAGCACAATAGCGCCTGAGGACCGCACCGTAGCGTCGCGCGGCCTCCGCACTTGGGCGCGCGCTAGATCTCTATCTAGAAAGACGACATTGCCGCCTCGTATTTCACGTTTAAGATGTTCCTTTAACATGTGTAAATTTTTATTGATATGTATCTAGATGCTGGGATATATTTCAGCGCGGTGTAATACATTCGCTTTTAGCGGATACCGATTTCATATGAGGAAGAATATCAACACTTGACAATTCTTCTCTTCTGTTCTTTGGTTTATGTTTCGTTTTGTTGTATGTGTTGTGATGTGCATACATTTGTCTTCAAGATAAACAAATCGTATTCCTTGAATGTTAAGGCCGGAAGCCTCATGTTCATCGGATTTTCTCTACAAGTTCCATGACTGTATAAGTTAACAGCGAGGGCTAGTCGTGTCTTGGTATTATCGACACTCCCGCTAAGCACTTCATATGTATACATATTTACAAGTACCTTCTTTACTTCTGCAAAATTCTGTTTTTGTGTGTTTGCTAGCCCCGTTGGTTCAATTGGTCTTGGTAGTGACCGCCTTCTGCGCTTCGGGGCGTGGGTTCGATTGTCACCTAAGGCAAACATTCATGCGATGATCATTTGTGTTTTTTCTATATCTGGGTGTTAATATCTATTTAAGTATTTATAAAAAAAAATATGTACGTATATCAGTCTCTGGCAGCCATATCATAAGCTTTGCTTAGTTTGGGGTCAGATGACCGTGTGTGCAAAAATGACATGTTTTTTTATTTACTCCTTATTGATATTAAAAAAACGCCGAGTAGGCATAAGGTCCGCCTGATGGAAACCATAAACCGTCTATGTTCACTAGCAACACTAGCGGTGTTGTCGATGCTTTACCAGCCCTGAGGTGGTCATAGACACCCGTTTTGAAATGCTCTCGTTGGTTTATTTTTGCACTTTGTGTACGTTTGTCTGCCTTAGTAAATACAAATAACCTGATACAAATAAGCCAGGTGATATTGCGGACATCGTATGCTGTCTGTATTGAACAGTTTTTGCCTAGGGTCAAACTATGGCTGCATTACGTGTTGACGCAATTCACCATTATTTTGTTCCGTATCAATCAAGACAGTGCGCGGTACAAATCGAAATCAAATGTAGCGATGATGATAATAATAAATCCTCAAGGTAGTTATTCTAAGTCCTCAAGCCAAAAACCTGTCGCCAAGCAACAATGATGCATACCGGCGGCATCACTTGAGTACCACTACGATTCCAGGTTAGGCGTATACCTTCTTGTACCACACCTTCACTTAACATTAGGTGAGCTGTTGGCAAACCTTCCTGTTAAACCATAAAATAATCAATTGTATCCTCTACTAAAGTAGCTTTACAACTTTCGCGATTTGAACACATATTTTAAATGTCTGTCGGAACTTACCGCGCATATATTTTTTTGCCATAGGTGGCAAATAAGTAGACAGGCTGCTTGAGTTTTTGGTAAGCAGTCACCGTCGCCTATGAATACTTATAGAGGCATCACAACTACGTTGCCGACCCTTTAAAAATCTGTTAACTCGCCTTTTAAAGAACTTTATGATTTTATTATATTTTTTTCATCTCGTGTATATATTTTTTTAAATAAATAATAGACTTGCGTTTGATCACCATCTCGCCTGATGTTAATATTTATTGGTCACAAAGTTGTTTCAGCGAGAATTTTCTTGTACCACTTATTCAAAATGCAGAGTGTTTGTGTGGTAATGAATGTGTCGAAAGTTGTTGGTGACCGATCACGCGAAGTCCCCGGATAAGCGTATACGCAACGAATTATAATAACGTGAATTATTTTCATTGAAAACTCATGATGGATCGTCGCAAAAATCTATGATTGATTCGTGCTGTATTATTCGTTGCTTTCACAGGAGTGCCTCCGACGGTTTTCACGTTCGCGGCTTCCCTCCGCATCCCTCTCATGATTGATTGCCTCCCGGCAAACTTCATATGTTTGGAAGATAATTTCGTATTTCAGCTGTAAACAGATTACGTGTGAAAAGAACCATCGCTTTTCGTCGTGCACGCGTTTAAGCTCTTCATTGTGACTGCGCATTTTTCACGCTTGATTAAATATTTGGAGAGGTGGCATGTATTTATGTGCTTTTTCTATATTGAATTACATTTACATACTATGTTAGCATATTTCTCTATTGAGAAGTATTTTGAATTTATACTAGTTGACTAAAAAGACTAATCAGTATAGATAAATAGATATAAACTTTTACCAGAAATAAAAATTACATGAAGATAGAGAAACTTACGTACTAGTGTCACAAGTGGCGGTATTAACGCTAAAAGCGATTTCTTCCAGACATCTAATGGATGGAAATAATTAAGTAAATAGGTGTTTTCACTTTATCTAGCATTTGTGGACGTTTTAATTACCTATCGAGACTGTGACGGTATCTTTCAATGTAAGGTGTGGTGTTAATGTTATTCGAGTAATTCCCGTATAATTTGAAAGCCACTTGGTGTCCAAAATGTTGGCAGCATTGCCACTCTAAAAGATTGCCTTAGTTATTGGTCAAAGTAGCGCCAGCATTCCTGTCACCAGTCGTCTTCACCAAACTGTTGACCAGGTCGATGTAAGAACCTAATGTTACACGTATCTATAGTCAACGGTGATTGCTTATCATTAGGGGCTTTAACAATTACAACGAGGTACAATTCTAGCTAAGTTAGGGGTTTGAGGTGATACTTCTTTGTAGGTGTCACTTTTAGCGCCACTTAAATAACACAATCTTACTCATAGTCACTTTCAAGTGAGATTATTTACTTTGTAGAGGTATACATAAACAAACAATAGGTTCGATATGAAATCTGTGCAATTCATTACTATCAAGGCGCGGCGTCTACTGGCTTTGTTCACGCGAGAATTGAAAGTGACAGCAACTGAACTGCACCATGACAATTTTAATAATAAACCTTGTCCAATTGATAATTTAATACTTGAAATGATGAATCTACCTAAGTACAGTAGATATTTATTGCGACAAGGTTTCAAACTGTTTATATATCTGGAGCAATCTTTGATATAAATTAATATGAATAGTGCCATTTGTGACCCATAAATAATTATCTTATTAGCATTTTTCAAAAAATAGACAAGTTTTTATTTTATTTAGTTAAAGTTATTCCATACTAGCGGTCCGCCCCAGCTTCGCACGGGTATATATTATAGTCTATGTCACTCGGGGATAGTGTGGCTTCCCAACAGTGAAATATTTTTCAAATCGGTTCAGTAGTTTCGGAGCCTATTCAATGCAAACAAACAAACAATCACATCTTTACTCTTCATAATATTAGTATAGACAACAGAAGTCGAAATTATAAAGCAGTCATACGTTATAACATGTAGGTATATATAGAGATGTAACCTAGATCCGTAGCAAAAAATAATGCTAAATCCACGTGTTGTTACCAAACATTTCTCCCTACAAGGAAATCGCTAAGCACTGCCCGCCGCTGATTGCTCACCGATAAAAGTAGCAAGTACATACTTACAAATAAGCGGGTTTGTAACTAAGCTTACTTATATAAAGTAAATGTTCGAACGTTCGGTAGCTCGTTAGAGATTGACTATCTCATGCTATCGAGATTGCGAGCAAATTGATTTGCGCACGCGCACCTCCAAGTATCGGTTGACAAAGCCGACACTCGGTGTGTACCTAGAGCATTTAGAAATTGTCGACTTGTTTTAACCGAAAGTAAATTTGATAATTTAGAGGGGAAAAAAAAATTTTTTTTTAGGATCTACGGGACTTAAAAATCGTAAAAGCTAGATAACCTATATGGATCTCCATATAACCAAGTGTTCAAATTGCCAAATTATACAAGTTAAACCACAAAGGTTCAAACCACTCGTTGCGTCAGCGAGTGATATCTATACTAATATTATAAAGAGGAAAGATTTGATTGTTTGCTTGTTTGTTTGCATTGAATAGGCTCCGAAACTACTAAACTGATTTCAAAAATTCTTTCACTGTTGGGAAGCTACACTATCCCCGGGTAACATAGGCTATATTATACTTTCAAAAAAATAGGGATCCTTACTAAAGCTCCAATAATGTAACCTAAGGTGTAAAAAAAATAAGATTTACAATTTTAACTTTGCGTGTGTGACAGTTCTAAGACAGGACAACGTCTGTCAGGTTAGCTAGTTATTAACTATAAAGACGTATGTTAAGGATTTCGTTCGTAAGTCAGTTAGTCAATTTAGCATGATATTTACGTGCGAAATGTCATTCGAGCAAAAATCGATTAAGGATGACTCTCTGGTAATTCACATTGCTTGTGGCAGATACAATAGGTAGAAGACTTCACTGCGAGTGTATGCCTCGTTTTTTTTTTTTTTTTTTTTTTTTTTTAATATAACTAATAGGCTTGCGTTTGACCACCATCACGCCTGATGTTAAGCGATGATGCGGTCTACGTTGGAGCACGCTTACCTTACGTTTGATGAACGTAAGATTTCCTAATATTCACCGGTACCGGTTCGTAATATCTATCTAGGGGGCAGGTAGAGACAGGCTATGAGGTTCAGAAATTAATTTCGTAACTTGACATTTGAGAGGTACTATACATCTTCACATAGCGACTTTGAACCCCTCTGGGCTTTCTAACACGCACGAAATGTTTTACAGTATTATAAAGTGCTCGGATGGTTAATATTTTAATTATATAGGTATTTCGAGTGAAAAGTTGCAAATCATACCACTACTATAAGTTCCCAAGTGTCTTTGTTTGTAGGTTTGTTTGATTCTCTTCAACGCAGCAACAGAGCAACGGACAGACGTGATTTTTTGCATAGATAGTGGGAGGGCCGGAGATTAGATAGGGTTTATCCCGAAAAATTTACGGTTGCCGCGGGAATATCTACGTAGGAGAAACCGCAGGGACGAGCTAGTTTTTGTATATTATCGTTCTCAGTAACTCTTGCGATTGCAGTAAAATAATATCAGTAACGAAATTTTATTATCATCATCGGCCAGAAGACGTCCACTGATGAACATAGGCCTCCCCCTTTAACCTCTACACTGAACGACAGCCTGCCACCTGCATCCACTGGCTGCCCGCGACTCTCACAATGTCGTTGGTCACCTACCTACGCTGCGTCTTCCGGTTCGTGGTAACGAAAATAATCAGAGCTTTACTGGTTTTTCGCAGTTATTTTTTTTATCGCGAGTTGACCACCAACTCGCTTGTTGGTAAGGGACAATGTGGTCGAAGATGAAGCACGATGACTTAAAGATACCTATTCACTCTGGCCTTGAAAATGCCCAGATTATAAATCTACCGTACAGAAAATTTACTATCTATTCATTACAACAATTTTTCCAGGAATAACCTAATAAACTAGTTTAGTTAGAACGTCAATATTATAAGTGAAGAAAATAGTGAAATCGTTAGTTAAATAATAAATGCAATAAATACTCAATTAATTGATTGAATGATATCAAATCATTATATTATATTTGTGGTCAATAATTATTCATATCATGATATAAAAGCAACAATACCGCGTATATAAATTCAACAATAGAACAGAAAAATAGGTCATTTCAAGCGTATGGTTAAAGTATTATTGAAAATTATATTTCATAGAAGAAACACGTAACAGCTTGATTTTCTCAGAAAAGATGTATAAATTTTTTACTGCACAGTAAAAGCTAGTATCGATCAAAGTTAGTATCGTCTTAAATAGCTTTCAACAGAGGCAGCCTTGATTTTCTTTCCTTCTTATTACAGAAGTATAATAAAGTTCTTAGAAATCATGAGATTTGATTATACGGTCAGTCTAATACAGGGGACAATTTTATTTAATCACGTCCGCTGTTTTGCTTAAACCAAGTTCACGTTTCTATTGCTGTATTTCGTCATCGACAAATCTGTTTATAATAGTGATGTTTTTCCCAAAAGTCAGATTAGATTTGGCATGAATTGCAATGTAATTGCTGTGGTATCGTTGTCTGATGAGCATAATTTAGCCCATTATCCGGTCCCTGTGAGTCAGTAACATACAGAAGTAGCAGTTGTAATTTAGGTCGAGCCGTGACTTGATTTGCATGTAGGTCGAATCGGTCTGCCTCACTAGCCGACTATTTTATGTGACCATTCGGTGATGTTACGCAAACTCTCCGAACGAACCTGATTTTCCACTGAATTGTCTACTCGTCAACGATTTAGTCATCTAACAATGTTCGTAATAACTCATTGTTCCTGACACGCCAAGCTAATTTACAAACCGCCGCAAGGGTGAAGTTTCTATTTCTGATGGTGACTAAGCGCTCATTGCACAAAAAGGAGCGCCCCGATAGTGAGAAGTGATCCCGCAAGTCAAAACATGCGATTGACAGCGATACATTAGGAGGAACTATCGATCGATCGCTCCGCCAACGCGAACCTGGGAGTTGTAATTTTTCACTGTCAGCACTGACTAAACGTCCTCGTCATCACCCTGACTTGGTGACTGCCAAAAAATGTTCATGCAATTTTCTCTTGCACGAGGGTTACAATATAAACGAATTTTATTTTCCCTCAACCGATTTTGCCGATTACTTGTAAGTTTTAAAAAGGTTTTGTTTGGTTAACATAGTTATATTAATAATTTTTAAACTTTCGCGATTTGAACACATGTTTTAAATGTTTATCGGGACTTATCACGCATACGTACGTGATAAGTCCCGATAAACATTTAAAACATAGTTATATTAATACTACTAGTTTTATCAATGTGGCGCTGTCATAGTCACAAGAGCTATGACTAAAACATGTACCGGTCTCTAGTTTGATGTAAATTGATAGATTTGACGTTGATTTCGCAAGTGTCCGTTGTAAATCGTTGAGGTGTTCGTGCGATGTCTGGTCGACTGCGCCCGTCATGACGCAGGAATCTGTTCTCTCGTATTGTTGTCGCGGCTGCAGCAAGCTGATCTCGCGATAATGCTGCTGTAATCGGTTTAGCCACGCTGTCGCTCACCGGACTATGTACTAATTGCCATGGGCATGTGTTACGTGTACTGGTTGAGTGCTCGCTAACGCATCGTTCACATTACAGACGCACTTACGTTCATTCGCGAAAACCACTCGTTTATTTTATGCACGACTTTATTTCAATAGCACTACTGTTTTCGCAAAAGCAAAGTATGCACAGTACTTTGACAATACGCATCGTGCAAGGAAGACAAACGGTTAAACGATTAAACAAGTTAGATTTGAAGACGTTTGAAACCTGCGTCAATAATGTGAAAAACGCGCAAATTATCGCCTGCATTTGCGTAACATTTGCCAATGGGTAATTACTATGATCCGCAGATTGACAGCTAGATAACATTGTCAGCAAAAAAATAGCTTATCCTTTAAGCAGCACCTATTACCGATGATGAGAACAGTGGATTTGGGCTTTATGTAACTCGTAAGTTAAACGACCCACTTTGTTATAAGTCGAGCCTATTATGTAAAGCTAGATAACGCTAAGAATTACAGTCATTAAAAGCTAGATAAAATTAAACAGCGACATTGGTAAACAAGATAATGAACGCCTACATAAACTGTCCCCAACGTTTTGTCGGGCGCGCGTGATCGAAGCTCTATAATATTTAAGTTATCTGATATTTGATCAACTGCGACTGGCCGGTGCTTGGTCTGAAGCCTTGAAGCACTGCAAAATTTACATACACATTACGTTTGCTCCAGATTCTATTAGAGTTGCGACAGACACAGCCAGCTTATAGGTCTCATTGGCGATTTACGTCTCCATTCCAATTTAGTGCCGATCTAGTTACGTTCAAGTGCTATTAAACTGAGACTTCAAAGTTATTTGCAATAGCATCATTTGAATAATTCTCTAACTAAAGTAATTTATGAAACATTCATCATCATCATCATCATCATCATTTCAGCCTATCGTATTCCCACTGCTGGGGCTCAGGCCTTCTCTCGGAGAAAGGGTGGGCCATCAATCAATCCACCGTGCTGGCCCAGTGCATGTTGGTGAATGTCATGTCTTTGAACTTTTGAGGTTCTTGGTCATACCGGTTTCCTCACGATGTTTTGTCTTCACCGTTTTTTGTGCGATGGCATCGAGACTGCACATAATTTATTCAAGTACCAAATAAGTCATTGTTGCAGGGCTGAGGATCGAACCTGGTGGCGTCAAACTGAAGCGCACATACTACCGCTCGGCCGCCATCGCTCTCAATGAAACATTGAATTTTGGACATTCACGTTAAAATATACATAAGTATTTTAGGGAGTCTTCACATTCCATTTCATTGCCTAGCAACCAAATTTCGAAACAATTTTTTTGAGATGGCCATGGCTTGTATGAGCCAATCACAGGACATCATCGGGTTATGTCAATTATTTTTAACCCCCGATGCAAACAGAAGGGTGTTATAAGTTTAATGTGTGTATCTGTGTGTCTGTGGCGTCGTAGCTTCCAAACGGCTGAACCGATTTCGATTTCGTTTTTTTTGGAAGATTACTTGATCGAAAGTGTTCTTAGCTATGATTCAAGAAAATCCTTTAGAAGAATATCAGCACTTATCGGGTTTTTTTTTTATTGTCTGTAAAGTCTAACATTACCTCAGTGGATTTTTAGGGGAATTACATAATCAAACCTCTTTGCACATAGAGGAAACAAAAATTGTCCACCAATTATTTTGGCAACAGTCGAGACCTTACAGTTAAATTTTGGTAAAAGCGTACTTTTCAATAAATAAACACTTAAAACTGTTTAAGAAAAAGTTTTTTATAATGTATATTTAAGGATCAACAAACAGAATACAACAAAATTTAAAAATGAACAAGTATACAGAAAAATAACTAGTTGAAAAACCAGCATCGTTGACCACGGATTTTTAATAGATATTTATCATATCATATCATATGAACATGACGCATGGAAGAAAGCTTATTTAAGGGTTAAAGTAGTAATCTTAATTTACGTCATAATATAATGACTAACTAGTACTTAACAAACATGTAAGATTAAAAAAAATATCGGTAGGTAACCACTAAAGTTGATAGATAATAAGTCGTACATTATAACAACAGCCCGTTGCCAGTTGAAAGACCATGAGTAGTGCTGAGGCAAACATAACCTAGAAATTGTGCAATTAATTCATGTAGGGATAAATAATGCATTCGATTTAAAGTCTAAGGGTTAATGCAGTGTGGAATAAAGTAACGAATGGCAACTTGCACGAACATAGTACGTAAATCACGCGCATAGCCAATGTTTGAAAATTGAAATTCAGTTTTGCATGACATTTAATGGGGTACCGCGCTCGTCACGTTGGCTTTAGTAGCGCCTCGTTCCTTAAACAATGCCATGAAAATGGCCGTAGCCAATTTTGTGATATAGCGAAACGGGTCACTCGTGCTTGTAATATTGTACCTTTTATTTGGTCGTGCCGTATGTTATAATGGAATTATGCCTCCATGCAAGCGTTCTCTATGCGTGCATGCTTAAACGATATCAAAGAGCATTGGCACTCGCGTATTGATTAATTTTGACGACGCAAAGCTCAAAAGAGAGTATTGTAGTTCGCGTCTATGTATATTCCCGCTTATAGCCATAACACCTCAACCGATTGTAATATATAAGGTGTTGATAGATTTGTGTAGATTTAGGGATGGTTCCTGGGTGACGTCATCATAAAAACAAGATGGCGATATGCAAAATAAGGATGAAAAAATTAAATAATAATGTAATAGCACCACGTGACTGATTTGCGAAATATGAGTCGCCAAAAATACTCTGTTTTCGATTTTAATGTTTACTACACGAATCGTGATCAACGAGCCGGCGGCATCTGTGCTATATCTGGACCGATTTTTATGATTTTTATTTGTAGGATTTCCCTCCGCCCCAAATAGCAGAATAAGTATTAAAAAATCAAAAATTTCAAAAAAAGTTATTTTATTTTAGTTAATTTATTTTTCTATACATTTTGTATGGAACAGCAAGAATAGAAGTCTATACATTGACATATTACATCATAGGAGAAAAAATCGTCTAAGTCAAAGGAGGTTGCTGTCGCTACCACAGAGATTGCTTCAAGGAGGTTCTTTATAACGCAGGTGAAACAGAGGGGCGCAGTTAGTATCAAAATAAAATAAAACTTTAACTAATGTCCGCTGTTATTGGTCGAGTTATCGAGACATCCACATTCGATTCAACCTTTATTAAAAGCACAAGTGAACTTAATAAAATCTTACGCTGCAAAGATAAGCAATCGTAACCCGTCCCTTAGTTGGCGAGAGTAATTTTATTTTTTCAAATAAGAAATAAACATTCAATCTGATACATTAATGCAGTCTCCATTAAACGATTAAACGTTGTATGCTCATCTGCATGCATGCAACGCAGGGACTGCCATCTTCAAAGTGCAACCGCTCGGATAAATTCGGATTTGTAGTCGTGCCGCTTCTGTGGACCCACTTTCAAACTTTGGTCAAACATATTTGATACATATGAGTCCCCATGGCTTGTTTGAGAGCTATCTGAACCAACTAGATACCTTTCGTTTATGCTGTTTATTTTGATATTGGATACTTTATGAGGATCTACAAGGTATGTACTCTCTATATGACTCTGCTCTACTATGCTCACTATGCTCTATAAGAGCGATGGTGGCTGGGCGGTAGCATAGTGGATTAGGGCCCACCCTCTCTCTGAGAGATGGCCTGTGTCCCTGTAGTGATAGTCTGATTATGATGATATGGCTCCATAGGAAGCTTTGGATGTATCGTTATGGGTGTATTACTAGACGACGGACGTATTCAAGAATATCATTGTACTCATAATTATAAACAACATTTACTTTAAGACTAATAATAATAAAACTAATAACGCGAAAAAAAAACCTGCTGTTCCATAGTTTTTTTTATTAACACTCACGAAGTGTATGTAACAGTAGATTTTTTTTCGCAATTTGCTATGGTCCCAAAGTAAAGGTTGTTTATAATGATGAATAAAATGATATCCTTGAATACGTCCCCCTTGTTGAGATCATCATCATTACAAGCCTATTATGTTCTCACTGCTGGGACCCAGTCCTCTCAGAGAAATAGAGAGAGTGACAGACAGAGAGGATGGGCCCTAATCCACCATGCTGACCCAGTGCATGTTGGTGAATGTTATATGTCTTTGAACTTTTTTTGCACATAATTTATTCAAGTTCTAAATATGTTATTGGTGCAGGGCTGAGGATTGAACCGGGTACCGTCAGATTGTAAAGAACACATGCTACTACTTGGCCACAATCGCTAAGATATACACCCGGTATATCTTAAAGAAGTCATACATACAACAATGTTGCTAGGCCTCTATCCGCCTAACGATATTTAGAGCAGAGACATCTGGTATCTGGTAGAGCGGGGCTCGGCGCGGAGACCGTGAGTTGCGAGTAGGCACTCCTGATTAAGGCCACAATCAGGTCTGTAGTTCGGCAGAGCTCTGCTCTTTGAATTTACGATGTGCCTGACCGACGCTTATCGCATGCGAATGATCAGCCCACGGCGGCGCACGTACAGCTCCGCACACATATTTTATTTTATTCGCGCTACTGTGATGTAATGAGCTGATAAATTGGAGAAAACCACCAATTAGTGTCGATGAATTTATTGTTTCTACTTAAAACGTTGGAGGGCCGAGTTATGCGCTTAATCTTAAATTGCATTTTTAAAAACCCCTGCTTTCAAACAATTAGACGATTACGAATACACTGTTTGTCAATTAAGCGATTTCTGTGCCGTTTCCTCTTGTTGATTTACGATTGATTTTCATGTTCTGTGAGTTGTGCAATTAAGCGTAACTGTTAATTTCATGAGAAAATATTCTGTTGGCAATTTTTTATTGCCAGGCAGAAAACGGGCTTTTCAAGGCAAAACTACAAGCATTTAACAATCCTAAGGAATTTTTGAGTCTTTTATTGAGAACCCGTTGCATATTTGAATGGCTTTCTATTTGCCGTTATCTCAGAAAAAATAAATGGAAGTGTTCTACCTATCTATAGTTTCCCCTTTGTCCATTTGGTCATCTGGCTTGCCGTTGTGTGCCGCTCAATATAGAAGTGTGCGTTTGTAAAACTAGTAAGAATATGTCAGTGTGTGCAATACGTGTTTACCTCGTTTACGTGCAGTACGTGTTAGTGTACACCCTCTTCAGTTTTTGGCAGACTTTTTTCAGTACTAGCTGGAGTTTATGGCAAATCCAAATTATATATTACTAGCCCCGGATTCACACGGATGTAAGTCTTATTTTTTTACATCTTGGGTTACATTATAGGAGTTTTTGTACAGATCCCTATTTTTAAAAAAAATATAATATAGCCTATGTCACCCGGGGATAGTGTAGCTTACCAACAGTTAAATAATTTTTCAAATCGGTTCAGTAGTTTCGGAGTCTATTCAATGCAAACAAACAAACAAACAATCCAATCTTTCCTCTGTATAATATTAGCATAGACTAGCGGACCGCCCCGGCTTCGCACTGGTATAAATATATAGCCTATGTCACCAGGGGATAGTGTAGCTTCCCAACTGTGAATGAAAACGCTGAAAACGGCGAAGGAAACATCGTGAGAAACCGGTATGCCCAAGAACCTCAAAAGTTCAAAGACATGACATTCACCAACATGCACTGGGCCAGCATGGTAGATTAAGGCCCATCCTCTCTGACCGAAGGCCTGTGTACCAGCAGTGTGAACATATAAGGCTGATAATGATGACGATGAAGTTTGTTCACTCTTGTATTGTGAAGAACTCTTTTTCAGTAACACAATATCTAAGAAATGTCAACCCAAATGAATGGAACGGAACTTCGAGACCGCACCTAACACTTTACATTCAGAAAATGTGTTTTAGTATGTATCTGTTTATCACAAATTAGCATGTTAGTTTGCTTACACACATCTCAATATTCATGAGAGCATAGAGCCTTTGGGGAGAGAATGGTGGCGCTCACAGGCCATTGTCGCAGAGTGCATACTACCACAGATTAGATAACAGCTAGTACATGTCGAGACAACTCAAGTAGAGCAGATTTGCATGCATCACATGCTCTGCTCACGACTGATGGAACGCTACGTTGAAATAAAACACACTATAGACCGTAAAAGGGCTTCCACAAACTTGTTTCTATCCATGGCTCCATTGCAAAACACGATGCCAATAATTTTCTATGGCTGCATTTTACCGATTTATAATAATTATACTGGCAAAGGACTGGAATAAACGTTGCACTGAAGAAGAGACCTTTACTCAGCAGTGAGTGTAAAATTGATAATGATGATGATGATGATGAATATGTATTTAACAGGTGATCTGATCATAATAATAGTAGATTAAGAATTTACGTGATTTTGTAACTTATCGAAAAACTAACTAGCTTTAGCAACAACGATATTTAAAACTGGATTTCAGATTAGCGCTCAAAAATTTTCGAACTACAAGTAGACTAAAACCATAGTAATTATTAAGTAATCTCTGAATTTTGAATATAATTATTGCAAGCTAAATTAAACATTTTTGTATGACGACAATTTTTTTTTTTTTAGTTTATCGGTTTTTTTGAATTCCATCTGAATATATACAGGTCAACTATTTATTTGACATTTTTTTCGTGAATTTTGCACCAGACCCAATATCCATTATGTTTAGAAATCAATACTTAGCAAAAATATTTCGAACAACAGTTAAAGAAGTTTAAGTTAAGGTTAAGTTGAAGTATATCGCGGTAGTCATACAATAAAAGATTGTAGTCGGGATCGTGAGAATCGTGCACGTTGGGGTACATAAATGACTATTCTATTTTCATCTCATGCTAGTCCTAGATTCCATTCCTATTAGGACTGTGTACAGCGTAGCACGAAATTGCTTCATTCAATTTAAAGTGAGTGCGATGACATACAGAGTCGAGAGTTTCCGTGATAGCGGAACGGTCTTAGATCAGACAAACAAGAGAGATATGATTTCTAAGGTTTTCGCGATTGTTGCACATTGGTTATTGATTGCTTGAGTGCAATAAAATCTCAAGCTCGGCACAGAACTGCAAGACTTCTGGACACCGTGAGCGATTACTGCGTACATAGGGAACTCCTTGATTGAAAATCATTGGCGATACTAGTAACTAATTTTAAAAACATTTTATCAGACATCCGCCATCTAGTCTACATGACGTGTCCACGGACACTGCAACGTGTTTGAAACGTCAGGAATTAAAGTGATGGAAAATACACGCCATAAAACCGTTCAAAGTTAGCTATTAGTTAGCCTATTGGTGTTGCAGCTACACCAAAAAAGTAAGTACACCAGTCTCTTAGTGAAACATTTGTATGCGTGTCGTACTTTATGTTTTAGTAGTATAGTGAAAAAATTGCCTGGAAAAGATCGGTTATAGCGATAAGACCGGCAATTGTTTCACTAGTTTAAAGTTGTTTTTGCCTTACGTATGTCATTTCTGTCGGGGTAACATGCGCGCCGCGACAAAATTGTCGACTCTTTTTATCGTGCCAAAGCAAGACTTGGCGAGGCCGAGACTTGGTGACTTGAAGAGCCGCCTTGCCACGTTCTCGCTTGACAAAGTGACGACAAGATTTTGTCGCGGTGCGCATGTCAGGCAAGCTGGGGTGTGAACAATAAAGAGTTATCTATACATCTAAAGTGGAAGTAACACGGAGACATTGGAATACTAACGATAATTGTACTCAGGCATATCTCCCTTATTTGTCTGATTTGAGTTTTAAACTAACAATACTAAAAATACACGCTCGTGCATATTGACTTGCCTCATATGACGAACATGTATAATGGTTAATAAAGAATATGTATCTGAATCAGAGTATGATTATGTATTCCGGAAGACAATACAATTATTTGGTACAATCGAACTGATCTGATGATGGAGCTAGGGGGTGAATAGTGGAACTCCATATTGGTTACTGATAAATCTCTATAGTTTGGGCTCATTCAGTTCATCGAATCACTTAAGCCTGTTGTTTAGTTTGTTTTTTCATCATCATTATCAACTTTCTCCATTGATGGGACACAGGCCGTCTCTCAAGTCTGTTAAACTATAATTATTACTAACACATACATATATTGCAGTATTTGAAAGAGTTTATCTATTTCTCTATTTTGTGGCAAAAGTTTTCTAGGGAGTGTTTCAGAAGTTTAACGAAAGCGGGTACAGTCCCATGAAATAGGTCGCGAGATGAGTCACGGGTGCGAGTGCGTGTGACTCCGTTGATTTATCTCGGTTCATTACACGAGCTGCTCGACCATTTAATCGGACCGCGGGAGGCGCCTGCGCAACTCTCGTGCGCGATTGTACTATGGCGTGCGAAAATCATACGTTTTGGGAATTATTCAAATGCTGTTGATTGAATCTTGTGCTGGTAGCACATGATTTTCTTTACATATACCTGTGCATAATTATACAAAGAATATTTTATTAAAACATAGATTACTGACTTAGTAAGATACTGTAATTTTTGCTATAAAAGGCGGTGGTAGATTTATGGATTTTCTCTTGTAGATAACCATTTTTAGGGTTCCGTACCCAAAGGGTAAAATCGGGACCCTATTACTAAGCCTACGATGTCTGTCTGTCTGTCTATCTATCTATCTATCTGTCTGTCTGTCTGTCTGTCTGTCTGTCCGTCCGTCCGTCCGTCCGTCCGTCCGTCCGTCCGTCCGTCCGTCTGTCGGTTCTACCTATTAACGGCTGTATCTTTCAAAATGTAATAGATAGCCAGTTGAATTTTTTACAGAATACGTAATGTTACGGCGGATTGAATAACAAATAATAAAAAAGTCAAAAAGTAAAAATGAAGGGGGGTTCCCATATAACAAACGTATTTTTTTAACGTATTTTTGTATTAGCTTTAATGTAAAAACGGTAATACTTACAAACGTCAAACGTAACATGATTATAGTACACACTAAAGTATAACAACATATAATAAAAAATAGCCAAGTGCCATTCAAGCAAATTCACATATAGCATGTTTAAGGTAGGTATATTACATTATGAATTAAGATCTTTGTGATTAGGCGGAATGTCGAGCTTTGTCTAACAGCGCGGAGTGACATTTCATAAGAATAAATCTTTAACACTGTTGTCCACAACAGTACCACTGTCATCAGCTTTTTTTAAGACCGCCCCTTTGCCCATGTCACGCAATTGTTGGCTGGTATTGATCGAAATCGACCATAATTAAATATCTCATGCACCCTTTAATACACTCAATTTATTCTGCCTTCGTCCCGTGTACTCGCTTTAATTAAGATTGATACGAAAGGTTTAATCTTTAACTGCCGGCAAGTTTATTTATTTTCCTGCATAAATAAACATCTTGTGCGAATGACCTCTACACCAATAAAAATATTGCAGTAGTATCGTTCCCACCAGTTAAATTTGACGGCCGTACAAAAGACTTCAACGCGCACCTTTTACGTTTGTTTGATTGTTATTTGACGGAGAAAAAACTTTCGTTAGCTTTTATTCATTTACAACTGCTGTATTGCTGTAGCGGTCTCTAAATACTCTCGTTAAGGCCTGTTAAGTTAAGGACTTGTGGTGTAAAATAGAAAGAAAATAAAACGATAGTAAATCATTCATACCTGTAACGAGCAGTGATGGTAAAACCAGATCGGAGTAATTACGTGGTTAAGTTGTACCTTAGACGGTAAGATATACAAGCCGGTTACTTATTGTCAATGGATAGTAATTTTGCGATCGTAGGTACCATTTAAACGGTAGACAGTGTCAGTGGCACATTTGCAGCGCTTGGTGATTATTCACGCCAACTTAGGATCTGCAGTATCGGCTTGCGAAGATACTACCATGAAATTGAAATAACTCGTCCAATCTTTATACCAGTCGGAATAAGGTTCGCTTTTGATTAGTTTTATTTCTATAATCGTTTTAACTAGTTGTTTAGTCAGATACCTATTTTAAAATTTTAATAAGAACACATTATGGTTCGCGGTGAAAGAGCATTTTAATATAGAGCTTATTAAATTTTTAACGGACGCTTACTTTTAATAAGTACCTAGATGTGGAACTGTTGTACAATATTATCTATTGAACTGTTCGTAAATGTACTTTTTGCGACCTTTTGAAGTGAATTTACAGTCATTTTGGAAGAATGGTTTCAATATAGGTTTTTTTTAAATAAAAAAGGCCGATGGTAACGGCAATAAAGATTTAATTACTTTTTGCAGTTGTTCACCTCAGTGCCAGGTATTTTCGACTTCGACGTAGTAGGTATTTTTTGGCTGTAAATAATTCATTGCTTGGGTTTTAAGTTTTAAAACTTGAGAGTCTACAAAAACAAATCGGTCTTTTTTTTCAGCCGTGATCATCCCATTGCAAAAGTATCCTTTTTTTTTCTTTCATTCTTCTATATTCTAATAATTCTAATAAATAGAAACGCAAACGTTTTTTTCGAATGTCAAAAAGGAGGAGCGTTCTCAGCTTAGTCAGTTTTTTTAATAGTGCTGTTAGATTAAATTCATACGTCTCTCCGGGCTGGCATAGCATCGCCAATGCCGCTATAGTGTTGTAGGTGACGATTACCGCTTACCATCAGGCGGAAGGCTTGTCTGTTTGCCGCTCTTTTTATAAAACTACATCTCATTACAATAGTTTTTTTACTAAGTCTTGATATGAGTAACCTATATTTGACTTAATGCAAAGGCTAATGGTTAGGTTATTAAGGCTAGCGGAGAATAGGAATCAATGGCGGAATCTTATTAAAGAGGACCAAAAGCTTCATGGTTTGATAGCCTTGCTGTAAAAATAACAAGATGAAACGACTGCAACACAAATTCATCTATCGCAACACACACCTGCGCTACATGTGGCTGAGCCTGCGCTTTCGTGTTTGTTTATATAGTCACCAAAGAAAGTGTCCTTAGCATCCCACAGATTTTCGATTAAGTCACCAAAAAAAGTGTCCTTAGCATGACACAGATACACATAGCACAAATAGATGTTTGAATCATGCTGAGGGCATGTATGTATGTATATTTGACTAAATGTAAAGGAAGTCTTCCTGCGGAGAATAAGAGTGCAATTGTAGCGTAGCGGCCATTTTGTTTGCGGGTGGGGTCATTTCGACCCCGCCTCGCGCTTCCGCTGCGGGATAATTAAATATTACCCCACCACGAGGCTTCCCCTCAAGAAATGTGATTCGCCATATATTTATTAACATTTTTTCTCGTACTTCTTTTTCTTGTGAGAGTTACGATCAGTGTAAAGGAAACACAATTATCAGTAATTATCAGTATTATAAGTACCTTCAACGGTCCATGGGCAGTACCATCTGTTTTTTTTAGTGTTAGCTTGTATTTTGTCTAGTCAATAAATGCACTAACCGGTAAAAAATTATTAAAAATATGTCTTTGTGATGATACTCTTATATTTTTTCTCAGAATAAAGCTATTTGCAATCGAGAACAAAGAGGTTTTCATGTTGACTCTAATTTTTGTGTTTGTTACGAGTCTTCACCGATTGTGAATGCGATTAATTAATTTTATTTTTATTGAATAGACTATAGGTTTCCCACCTCTAAGATTATATTAGGGAATGTAAGGTGACATTAGGGAATTAATCTCGTTTATTAAATTTCCCCCATTTCTTTTTAAGTTTTTAATTTCAATTTGTAAGTGTGGGCAAAGTTTTAATGTCGTTTTTTTTGTAATATTATAAAGAGGAAGGATTTGTTTGTTTGTTTGTTTGCATTGAATAGGCACCGAAACTACTGAACCGATTTGAAAAATTCTTTCACTGTTGGGAAGCCACACTATCCCCGGGTGACATAGGTTATAATCTATACCCGTGTGAAGCTGGGGCGGACCGCTACTCATTTTATAAAACAGTTTCTTTTGCTAGGTAGCTGCTACAATCTTACGTTTAAAATCCTAGCAAAAGTGAAAAGAATTCGTGGTTTTCACTCAGCTTTTTACAATGCTATTGCAACTGTCAGAGCAAATAATTGCTTGGACAGTGTTTATGTGTAGAAAAAACATAAATAAACAAATTCATATTGTTTTAGTTGTCGTGAAAAAACTACCTCAGTGATAACTACGAGTATATTTACACAATAAATGCGAGCACCTATTAGCATAATTACATAATTGGCCAAGAGCGTGTTAGGACACGCATATTGTACCCTACCATATGCGTGTCCCGACAACGTAGGTATGTCCGTAACCAAAGCCATATAATTGAACGAACAAAGCTCTGTGGACTTGCCAAATTTCTGAGATTTATCATCCCGACATAACATAATATGCTTTTTATGGTTTAATCAATAAGAAAACCACTAGGAAACCATTCATTGCCCAGATCATTTTACGAAAAGGTCAATGATCTTTGAGCTAGAGAATGTCTAGAATTTATTACATTTTATCGCTATAACTCAAAAATTCAGAATCAGAGAATGTTCGAAATAATTTTGAATAAGGACTACGAAACCCTAACAACTGTCACATTGTTTCTAGTTATAACGGACGGTGTGATTTTGTGTGAAAGTGTTTTCTAGATAACGATTGGATACGAACATTGTATGTACTTGTTTTAAACGTTTATCGGGACTTATCACGTATTATTTAATTTAGGTAAAAAATATGTACCTTTCGATATAACATAATATAAAGCATGTGTTCAAATCGCGAAAGTTAAAAAATTACTATTGTATGTACTTTCAAGACTTTTGAATTAAACGCCAGCTTCTAAACATATCAATGCCTGCAATGCATTTTTTACCAAAATTAAATAATACGTGATAAGTCCCGATTAACATTTAAAATATATCAATGCCCGTTTCAAATATGAGTATCTGTAACGCTTTCTAAGTCTTAACAGTTGAAAAGCTTTTCGAAAGGCGGTTACTTTACCTCTAACGGCTCATTGTCTGTTTGAAGCATTATGCTGTCTATTAATTCGTACATTCGCGCTTTCCAATACACATTTTATATCCTTTTCACCCACTTATTTTAACTCCTCCTGATCTCTATTTTCTTTACGACGTGCTTTCTCATATTTGCGGTAGAAGTATTTATGTACATACATTTATAAAGATAGACACCACGAGCACCACATAAAGTTGTATGGAAACTAAGCGGGTTTTTTTTTTTTTTTTTTTTTTTACCTACTATTACGAAATTAATTTACTGGTAGTTGTGGTCGTATTCTGCTTGATTTTGTGCACGTTATAATGATTTAAAATTGTCCTTGAATAAGTTGATAAAATTTGTTTATGTAACCTTTATTCGAATTCACTTTTACTTGTTTTTATGCTGATCCATCCATCCGATGCCCTTGGATGGAGACGTGGACACGGCTCAGTCTTGTGAAGCCCAACGTTGACGCCTGACGTGCTACTGCCAAAACGATAGAAATCAAACTGAATTATGCGATGTGCTAGTTGGAGTATTGATCCAACTTAAGATACAAACCAAAAAACTGCAAAGTCTACACGCAAAGTAAACACGCGGGGTCTATACAGATAAAGCTCTGTGGGTATATAGCGCCTATGTCGCGACTGGATTTAACGACTTACGTTACGACTCAAAAGTAGAATGGGATGCTTGTTTGATTTCGGTAATGCGAAGAGCGTTCTGGATATTTCTGTTTTAGCTGTAAACATATTTAACGTGACTTATAGATTAAACTACATTAAAACTTGTGCATAGATACTCGTGTTGAATGAAAATAGAAGTTTTAGTTAAGTTCTAAGTGCACGGGTACTAGAAAACGACTAACAAATTTACAGCCACGGTTTTCAGTAATCGCAATAACATTAACACAATCCAATAATTAAATCGCAAAGCAACAAAGCAATATTATATTAATTAACATTTAGGATGAGCTCGGCGCATCGTTCACACTGTCATCTGATAGCGTTTATAATTATGAGTGTAAAATTACGAGGTATATAATTGCATACCGATGAGACGCTCGAGGGTGCGCGTGTCTCTGATTCAGAGCAAATTGAACCGCGAGATTGGCTCTCGGGGGAACATCCTATTTGACGCTGCAACGCTCCTAATTGTCTCACTCCTTCGGCTCGGCTCTATTGTGTCGCGAGCTATCGCCGCCGAGTTATTAACACGGTACCAGCTCACGGCTGCTCCAACAATGTGTTTTATTGTGTTTGTTCTCACATTGTTCGGCTCTAGCTCTACTAGAGTCGCTGACAAAAGCCGTTAATCTTCTGTGCCATCGGAGAATATTTCACACCTAATTCTTTCATGTCCCTGTGTCGCAACAAAATACGGATTGGAAGAAAATTATTGATGTATTCAAAGTTCTGATTAAGACGCATTATGAAAACGAATTGATTGTCGTTTGTTTTATTTTGCGGGGTTTTATTTAGAAATCGAACAGACATCGGTTTGTTAATGAAGATTGTGTACTGTAGGCTCTGTGTTCGACTGGTTTTTAATTGCCGCCACGAACATGCGCTCCGGACGCTGATTTAGAGCAAATTGAATGCTTCGAGCGTCCCGCGTTCAAACGACATCTCATTCGCCCGCACACTCGACACCTATCAATTAACCGACACTCGAATATAATAGTATGTTTACCATTAACTTAGCTGCACCGCTAAGCGGCCTGTTACTATGCCGGGAATCCTTTTACACACTCATTTTAATTAAGCGTGCTCGGCGAATATACCCGGCATATTCACGGCATTCCGAAGCTTATAGCTAAGCGGCATTCCGTTCATGCGAGAATGATGTGTGGAACGTAATTGAATTGAGAAAAATAGGCTAAATGTTTACTTAATGTGCTCGCAGACCGCTAGAGAATTGAATTAATTGCGCCGTGATGGATCCGTAAGACGTCCGTATTGTCCTCGCGGTATAATTTTGCGAGTAATTGTATGTATGAATATAAAATGAATAGCGGATTATTTTGTGTACTGTCAGTTAATATGATGACAGCACAATGAGCAGTGTTCGGTTGGCTGTCGGCTGACGTCTCGGGAGGCCGCGCTACGCTTATGAAAGCTGCTGTCGAAAGATTTTTTACGATGCGTCTATTAAAGCAATACTTATATGGAAATGTATTAACACACATTTCATAGAATCCACTGAACCTGTGGTATAATTTTCTCGAAGTAATTTTAACGAGTTATTACGTGACATTATACCAATTTGAAAACTTGTTTTGAAATAACCACCTTATTGCTTGGCCAAACCATCCTCGCTAATCATTTCGCAATTTTGAAACGGAACCTTAATCACAGGTGGGGATTTAGACGTTATTATAATTTTAAATTTTTACTGTGTCATTGCAATTTTTGAGATTGTATTCAATTGCCGTTTTTCCTTCTTTGTTATTTTTTTACCGTGGGCGACAAAAGTCATTGACATCTGATAATTGCTGATGGTTTTGCGATCAACTCAAGTGAATTTAACTGCTCTCGACTCGAAAGTATTTGGGAAACTTATCATTTAAGCACTTTAAGAACGGAACATAATTTGTACGCCTCATTAAAGAAATCATTACATACACAGTATTTAACTAAAACTATCACTACCTAATGATTAACAACAAATTAAAATAAACATAAATTATCAAAATCATTAAAAATACTAATCTAAAAGCCCTTCGTGGAGGGAAAAGTGGCCAGAATGCTGGCAGCATTGCCACGTTGGATGGCAATGCTAACTTTTTAACCAAAGTAGGCGCCAGCATTCCGGTCACATGTCGCCTCCATCAAGCGTTTGGCCAAGTCCCTATATAAATCATAGGCGGCCGGCCCCCACGGCCCTAAGGTCTCGACCCCAAACGGCACAAACATATACAACCTGTCTAAAAATCGATATTTGTGCCGTTTGAGGTTTTCAGCCTTAGTCGCGGCAGCTCCAGCCTGTAAATATGTCCCAGGAAGATGAGACGGTGCCAAAGTATCGACGCATGTAGCGTCCCATATTACAGGCCGCCCCATCTTCCATGGGATGAGGGTCATCCCGTCGGGTCTCTTACCGTCGTCCCGCATAAGTCCATTAGGTTATAGAACTGACGGGACGCCGGCGCTGACGGAAGCCCGACAGATGATGTCATTCAGGCTGGCATGCCGCGGTACGCGCCCTGCGGTCTTAGCGCAAGATAGCGCGTGGTGGCCGTGCCTGTCCACCATTTCACTACAAGAGCAGCGGTGAGGGACTTGGCAAGGGGCACCTATACGGAGGGATACGGCTACTCGGAAAGTATTATTATCTAAAAGATTGCCAACGTTTTTGGAAGGAAGGGCATGCAGCCACAGCCCCGATTCCCACCGCGTAACAGCAAGTAGACGAGCGCGCTCTGTGGAAGAACTTGCAGAATCAATCAAATTCTGACGTTCTATCTCACAGCGCGGCCCGTCCCACTGTCTCTGCGAAGCCGGAGCTTTGGGCAACGGTTGGTTCGGACAAGCTATTTTCCAGCTTTCCAATGCGTCAGTAAGGTAACTGATTTCTGAATTTTGTAGTGTAGGCGATAAAATAGTGTTTACCAATTTTTGAGTGCTGAAAACTGACATTAAATCAAATCATTATCAAATTTACGTTGCAATAATTGAATAGTTCGCACGGATGCTCGGATATTTATAATAGTTATAAAGCCTAAAAAAAACATCGCTTCACAGTTGTTAACAAGGACGCTGTATCGACGTCTCGTCACGGTTTTTTGTGGGTTACAAATTGCAGTTGCTTCTTTAATTGGTCGGTCTGGGAGCGCAATGACTGGCCCATTCCGTAGTGCGAAGTGCGCGAGCGACATAATAATACGTTGGAGGACTCGTATGCAGGGATGAACTAAGTACGTGTTGTAAGAACGAACCTGGGGCATCGTCGCTTGCGGCATGCGGGTTCTCTATGTAAAAGAAAATAACGTGACGTGTTTATATTACCATTTTCATGCACCTGCTCTACAAGAAATGTTGTATGTATTGATCAAAACTGACAACGACATATTGTCACAAAAGGGTAACTCATTTCACTGTAGTCGCAGAAGCCATAAACCCAAGAAGTCAATTCCCTCGCGGTTAACCTTATAGTGCAATCATTTTATGGAGATTATATAAACGCTATCTAATCCATATACTGGGTGCCACAAATTATTTAAGGTAGAAAGTGATGCTGCTGATAACGTTTAAAAATTACTTTAAATCTATTCAGAAAATAAATAAGATTTGCACAGCATTGTATTACGATGAACTTTCCAGTGAGATAAGGAAAGCTTCATGACGATGATGAAACAACTTGTCTAACAAATCACTAGTTGAGCTTGAGGATTTAGGATACTCGAATACGGCACTGTTGCAAGACACGTAGTCACTAATGGCGGTAGATGCGCGGAGTCCTGCTGAGTCAGCGTACTTGAACGGTGGCGGCTCCGGTGACGGCGACGGAGTGCTTCCTGATTCCCGCTGCTGCGTCCCGATTGGCAGCTTAAGCTTTACTAGCTGCGCCCACGGTTTCTCCCGCGTGGACATTCCCTTAGAATCATACATTTTCCCGGGATAAAATCCTAAAGTACCATTTACTATACAGTGCCCCCCTACCCCAGCTACTTCTAGGCAACAAAAACGTCAATTCATTGCTCTATTGCTGCGTGAAATCGAGCAAACAAACTGACAAGCAGACACTTTCGAATTTATAATATTAATTTAATAGTCTTGTAGCGCTACTAATTTTGTTCGGGACTTGTAGGTATAGAAATACTCCATCACGTTGCACTGATGTTATAAATGCATAGGTACCTTCCTGTCTCCATGTTACATTTTATTGACTTGTATTGACAAATGTTGATTAAATTTTATAACGAAGTAGCGTGGATCACGACGAAGAGCATAAGACATGGGGTTCTTCAAAAGGGCTGTTAATAGAGTATTTAAGAGTTGGCAACGTATCTGTGATGCCCCGTGTTTCCATAGGTGACGGTGATCGCTTACCATTAGGCGGCCCGTAAGCTTGTTTGCAAGCTATGGCATAAATAAAGTGTAAGACTAATAATAGTTTATTGCCATGTTTTTCATTCGTACCCTACGATGTTGCACACTTTATTCAGATGGCAACATTTGATTTATGATTTGATGGATACAAAACTTGAAATGTCAACGTCAGTAATACAAATTTGATCAGTTGAAAAACATACATTGAAAAGACAACATGTTGTTATTGAGATTAATTAATAAATCCTTATAAATCATACAAATCACGCTTTCATTTCTGAGATTGAGATGTGACCTTACATCAGACCCTTATTATTTTGGAAATAAACGACAGAACTAAAAACCGCAAGTAAAACAGGTACTAGCTGGACTATTTCTTCCTATATTGATTTGACTGACGTCAATATTAAAGGAAAATTAGTTCCTATCATGATATCTTAATCAGTACTTACATACCAGTAACATAATCAACAATACTCGACTTGTTTACCCAATAAACGGATTACGAAATTCCCAATAAATAAATCCTTCCTAAGTAAGCAACATCAATAGAATCAACAGAATTGAAATGGCTGTGCACAGAAATGGAAACAAACAGATTTCCCTCTACACTCCGTCGCCCTATCGAGAGCTTCACTTTATCTGTTTTAAATTCTCGGCACGCACGCCTCCTTGTTTGATTGTATTTCACTTAATCCGTCCGTTCCGCTCATTCTCTATGGTAATTCATCGGCGGCATTGTTTTATTTTCGTGCAAAGCTTCATTATACCTATCGAACCCGACAAGCAACTATCGTCCCTACCTAAAAGGAACACAAACCATATTAAGTTTTTAAAGTAAAATTAATACATAGTTCGACCGGCCCTACGTATCCGGTCTGACCACTCTCGTTTGCACCTTGTCAGCAGCTACCGATTCTATCTTCAACCCTAATTGCTGATATTCCATTAAAGTAATAAATACGCTTCGCCTTCTCACCTTCTTATTAAAGTTGATTACGGCACTCTTCTGTTTCTATTATGTCATGAGTTGTTAATGTTTGACGAACGATTGTCCGGCTCCTTTCGTTATGTTAACAATGTTCCTGAGATTGTATTTACTTTCACAGCTGTATCATCAGCGTGGAATAATTATGTAGCTGGTTTTTAAAGTCCATTAAGTTTAATTCCGGCGTCTAATGTATTCCGTCATTCTAATTGCATTAAGTATGTAGCAGGTTCTAAGATAAAGGCACTTTTTACTATTCCTACTTTAACAGGTGTCGGAAAGTGTGTTAAGTTGTGATAAGGCTTTAAAACATCGGCTTAGTTCACACCGTTTTGAGTCATACGGATGTTTTCATGAGGCCGCTCGCGAGTTCTCATGCGCACATCAGATTGTGGACGAGAGAGTGGGCCGTTATTGTACTATACCGAAATCGGTGCAAGACGTAAGCGCCTTGAATAGAAGAGACAATGATTAAAATTTCAGTACTTTTAACAAAACCTTCGGCCTCGCCAATATATACAATATTCATAAATCCTTTCTTAGTGCTCACCCACGTTACATAAGGAACACTTGTGCAATATTTCATGCTTCTAGGCCCAGCGTTTAGGTTGTGCGTAGTCTGTAAGTGTATAACTTTAATATTGTTATCAAGTAGAGTTTTTTAGAACCATAAATTAAACACCTACTTTACGAAAAGTGAAAGTGAAACTGAGAGTGGAGAGTGACAGACTTGAGAGTGGAGGGAGGTGAATTTCAGTCACTCTAATTTTTCGCCCTTAGAAAGAACAACTAATTATTATTAATTTGGTTTTTTTAAGTCGCTAAATTTGAATTCTTGTACCAACAACCAAGATCTCTGTCATCTAAGGCAGCGTCGTAGGCGGACTACGTGTGTAATGACGAGATCATTCCCGATAACAATAGATAAACTTGTATGGCTCGGCTAGAATAACAGATTCTCCACTCGGGCGTGAAGTTCGGCTGTTACTTACCACCAATTGTACAACCAGCCTAATATGCTTTGTGTGCTAATGATATCGTTCCGCGAATTGTGCCGTGAGACAGATCCTCGTATTGGCCAATTTATGGACTGCACGTACAGTATAAATACACAGAATTATCCGTATACACTTTAGATTCCTTAACATTCCTAATACGGCCCTGGATTCCACATAACCAATGCGGATTTGTATGTTTATGAACAAGCAAACGTGCTTACAAAATAAACTTAATAAAAGTAAATTTAGCTAACCATTGAATGAAATTAGTATAAATTTTGTCACGCTCATTGAATTTTAAGTTTTTGCAACTGTTTAAATCACTGCTGTCTAAGAGAAGTAACTTACGATAAAATCCGCAAGCAAAAGGCAATAGTCTCCGTTTCATTTTATATTATGTAACTCAGAGGGTGATCCAAAAATCAATCGTTTAATAAATATATGTGCCTATTTATCTTTGCCAATGATGTTGGGATCCGACCGCCAGCTGTTCAATATCTTGTTTTTTTCGGATTCTTCAACTGCCATTTTTCCGCTTAAACAGTCCTAGATTTTTTTCTGCAATCACCAATAGCTTGTTTTCCTTCTTGTGTCTTCACAGCCTTACATAAGTATTGATCGAATGACTGTTGTGTATTTGCGGGTCTTCGTGTCCCATAGACTCCGCTGTCTTTGAAATCTGAAAAGAATGGCTGAGGATCGTGCCGTTATTTGAGGCTGCTGGACGTGGTCGGCCGTCCCAAGTATAGATGGAAATATGAAGTAGAAAAAGATATGCGGATACTAGACGTTCATGCTTGGCGTGAACTTGCGCAAGATATGAAAGGGTGGCTCCTTTTGGTATCGCTGGCAAAGGCACATTATTGGTCGCTGCGCCAGCATAGTTAGATATTCATATTTGCACTCAAGAATGACGCTAAGCGGAACGACCGCTCACCAAAAAAGTTGACAAGCGACTGACTTCACACTGGTGCGCAGCATACTTGTCAGTACCACTGACTTGGGACAATTGGAAAAGTTCGTTCGATTTGTCCTCACCTAAGTCGGTGATTATTGGTAATTTTTGCCTGCTGTTTGTTTATTGTGGTTTGGTAAGCGTCTGTTTGGTAATTGGTTACTGGTCTTAAAAAGTCGGCGATATATTTGTGATCCATAGGGCCGATGACTGCGATGCTTACCATCAGGCAGCCGATCTGTTTGTTTGCCATTTATGAAAAAAAAAAAAAAACATGGAAATCAAGGTAGTCTTCGGATGTTGCGAATGCGAACTTTGATTTCGTATTCTTCATATTGAAATGCTATCTTTAATATTTCTCTGTATAATTATCCAAAAAGCTAATGACATTTTTGTAGGACCACCTCGAGAGTTTCCTCTACCTACATAATAAAATAGGAAACGTAAATCTATTCACAAATGGCGGCGTAATCGGCGTACATGAATTTAAAAAAAAAATCGGTGTTTTTTTTTATTGGAGTTAGTTTTTACGTTTTCGCCAAACCGCATGTAACCATAACCCGCAAAATCCACCAGAGGCAGTGAATGTAACCCTCGTTTAAGTAAACAAGGTACACGACGCGTAGGCACCGTGTCTTGTTTTTGTCCGTCTTCCTCCGCCGCTGCACGCTCGTTATCTTGTTATCCTATCGCGGCGAGGTTGTGCCTTTTTGCGCAACTGATGCACTCAATATGCACATATTTCGCTCATTCCGGTACTCGTGTATGTTCGTTTGATGGCCGTTTTTCGAAAGCCGACAGACAGTACATCACTGCAGTGGCCTGTAAAAGAAGCCTTGTTACTGTTTTAAACTATTACGGTTGTTCACTAAAGTTAAATGATTATTTACGGGATATTACCGTCGTAAGAAAGAGGGTTGATCGTTATGTCTGCACCTAACTTTTTAACTGTTTGACCAACCACCCGCATTCTTCAGTCTTCCCGTGAACATAGTGCATGTAACTGCGCCGAATTATCGGGAGCTCATTCCACAACCTTACCACGGTAAATATCCTGTAAATAATCATATAACTTTAGAAGCATTATTAGCCAAGCCTGCATACATACGTGTGTTCGTAAATGCTCAGTTACTGACGTGGTTTGTACCACACCTTTCTATAAACTTTTCTGATGACCGCAGACCAACCTTTTTAAACACGCTTTTATTAGCTTCACTCTTAACTACTTAACTATGTAAACAAATCTAGGAAGTAGATATTAACTTCTAATTGTCGTATCGATTGGGAACTTGGTAAGTATTTTTTTATTATTATTAATAATTGGCTTACGTTTGACCGCCAACTCGCCTGATGTTAAGTAATGATGCGGTCTACTATGGACCACGCTTGCTTAAAAGAAACCGATTCACTCGTGATTTGAAGACACCTAGATTGTAACTATCGGGGAACACCCATACGTAATGCGAATGACAATATAATTATTGCGTATCATCGAACTGAGTTGATGATAGAGCCAGAAGCTGAATAGTGGAACTATTCAATAACTACCAGTAAAGCTCTTGACTTAGGGCTTCTGTAGTTTCTGTTAGCGTTTTTTTCTTCAACTAAAATAAATATATTTGTCCTTTTTTATTATCAACTCCGATGCGCAATTGCTGTGGTTTTTTGGTACGACATTAGTTTAACAAATATTGTAACATGAATTAAGAAAATAAAAAAATAAAAAATATTGGACCGATGGTGGTCAAGCGGTGCTTGTGCGCTTTACAACTTGACGGCATCCGGTTCGATCCTCGGATCAGCATCAATGACTTATTTAGTATTTAAATAAATTATGTGCAGTTTCGATGCTATCGCTCAAAAACGGGGAAGGAAAACATCGGGAGGAAATTGGTTTGTCCAAAAACCTGAAAAGTTCAAAGACATATGACATTCACCAACATGCACTAGGCCATCCTCTTTGAGAGAAGGCCTGTGTCCCAGCAGTGGGAACATGATAGCCTGATATTGATGATGATGATTATCAACCCCATATAAATAAAGATAAATATAAAATCCTATGAATCACAACAGCAGCAATAATTAGAAAAGATGCCCTTTAAAGATTCTGATTCCAAAATTTCACAGAAACTGCACAGTTGGCCAATGATAAACACCAAGTTAAGATAATTGGTTGAAGAAAGCCCTTTGATACACCATTCGCGGCCACAATGCAGCCACCGTTTATGGCGTTAATGAAGCTAAAGGTCTCTCTGCTCTCGACCTTCGATGAACCGCTTATTATGTCTAAATTAAGATCAACACGAGCTCGTTATCTAGAAATTTTCAATCTCTACTCGAGAACTGTTTACGATGCCCTCGCGACTTGGCTGTAACTTTTAGATGGTAATTGAAAACCTGTGTAATTAATTTTACACCTTTAGTTTTAATACACCTGTTAATTAGGGACGCAAACTATAATTTCCTTTGAGGGAGCGGTCATATTCGGTTGAAAGTTGCACTAAAGTCGTTGCTATTCCGCATTAAGCGCATGATAAAGAGCAGGGCGCGAGCGACGCCGGAGCCTTTTGTAGAGGCCCGCTGCAAGGGACCATCGTCATACTGAAAACCGTAAAAACATTTCCCCCCATCGCTGCTTACGGAACGCAAAGCCGCGCAGACCGTTTTCCGCTAAGTTAAATTCTCATTACTTTTCTTTGAAAAAGAAGTTAGCCTTTATATCTTTGCGGCGGTCGAGAAAGAAAACTCTATTACAATGATGGCTTTTGACAGGGGCGCGCTTCGCGAGTCGAACCCTTTCAGGCTGGCTTCTTTTATTCGCAAACAATTACAGCGCATTAAGGGGACATTATGAATCGGAGCGCGCCGTCGAGTATCGTGAGCGTTTAATGATAAGGCGGCCGGTTGCGGTAGCTTTGGATCGCAAATCTCTCTTAAGTTGACGCGAGAGCCATTGCTCTTGCTCGATGATAAAATTAATTATGGAATTTATGGCACCGGGCTGTGCAGCGGCGGCCTCTCTGACGCGAACCCTTTGTCGTGCGAATGTGTACCGTCTTAATCGTCAATTTACGAACTCCATTTAGCAGGCACTGAACGAGCTCGAGCACCTATACGCTCGTTAAAGCTGACTCAATTCAAATTACAATCGCAATATACATTATTATTGAAAGATCGTGAAGGTTGAGCTTTTTGTCGCCTTTACATTTCTAAGTGTAAATGAAATTTGAAACGGTTTCAAAGAATAGCTATCAGTTCTAATCGAAGGGTGTTTACCATAATTTGTTTTCTTGTTTTTACTAACTTTCACCTTATAGACGACTTGAAAACCGTCTTTAGCTACTATCAGATGAATATCAAAATTTTCTTTTACTTTGAAATCCTGATCCAAAATTTTCAGTTTCAAATATTTCGAAAAAAATTAAAGCACGTGTGTTTTTATTTATCCCAGGCGTATTCCAAATTTCGACCGCCTAGCAATGAACGGTGTTGCCAAAATAAAGTTTTTTTTTCGGTTAACTTTTGACCGCCTTTCAGGAAACCTTTAAGGATAATAATAAAGGCAAATGTTCCAAAATACTTTCTTAGTAAGCCTTTTAACCCTTCAGGATGTGTTTAATTCTTCAAATATCAAGTCTCTATGTCCAGCCGTTTGGGCTGTAGGAACGTTGTCTGTCAGTCAGACACTCGGGACAAACCATTTCATTGATATTCTTTTTAGTTAAAAAAAAAAAAAAAAAAACAAACGACTATATTATGAGCTCTGTCTAACATTGCAACAGTTGACACACAGTTTGAACAATTCTTGTTTCTCCCATTCATGCTAACAATCAATTATAGTCTAATAACGTTGATACTAATCAGTGGTGGAATCGTAAAGCAATCATCGAATTAACATGAGCACTTGTCGGGAATTGACTGATTGCTTGTTCAATATACCCATTAGTATTTAATCACCATCAAATTGACGCAATTAATAGCACTTAAGCGGGAGTGTAGTACCGATATTGGATGATTTATTGATTATAATTGATGTGAATGGTATTGCACTCATATTGTATTGCTGCAATTGCAATCTCCAGATGCAAGGCATTTTTGAAAAAGCCGCATCGCTTGTAATAGTTAACATAGTGAAGCAAAATTTGATTTGAATGTTAAAGTTGAAATTAGAGGAATTCCATCTTTTGAAGTGCCACTCAAAAATCAATATCGTGAAGCAATATAACAGTTGTAACTGGCTCTAATGTCAGTTGTGCCGCTTCCCGGCATTTGCATAACGCATTCGCTAACAAGACACGTTCGAGCACAATTGCGTTCGCGAAAGAACCCTACTCAAACAACCCATTTCTATTTCAGCTCCCAACCGCTTGTTTAATGGTCGGCCCGTACACCGCGTCGGCTAACACTTAACGTTCTTTGCATACGAAAGAGTCCAACGCCAACCACCCAGTGTCTCTTGTTATTGCTCCACTCAGTATTCAGGCTGAGCAAAGTTGAAGGTCGCCCTTTCTGCTCGAGATAACGAACAACTAGTTCCTTTTATTCCTTTATCTGCAGCCACAACTCGCATTACCTTGTAAATATTCTACGTTTACTTGCGCTTTGTCCTCACGCGTAGCCTACTAATGAGTTCGTATATAGAAATAGCCGTTCATAGAAAGCTGGTCTCACTCACATGACGTATGCCCGTTATTAATCCGACGGCGACGACGGGAATCCATCTTCAGTAGTCCTCGGCATTCATCCTATCAACTGACCCGAGTAGCCTAAATAAAACGCCTCGCCACAAAATAACCCCGAAAGGACCAACTTGTTACGACGTAAATTCTCAGATAAACGACTGCACTTAATCCGGGAGTTAGAATGTTGACAAGGAATGAAGACGATCAAGAATAAAAACGGACCCGGCATTTTATTCCATTAATCTACGTCATGTTGAATGTATTTATAACAAAGCTAGCACTTAATAATTCAAGTTGGTCCGCGATCGAGCCTCAGCACACCTAGTGAAACGTCTAATCATTGTGTGGGTTGCCGTAATTGAAGTGGAGAATGGCTCCTTTTGCTTTTATCTTAATTTATTCATTTCGAGCCTACTGATGGTTAATATTGCTGTGACCGCTTGTCAGTTTCAATAACGAGGTGCTCGTAATGTGATTGTGCACCTGTTACGACTGTCCAGTTAAACCTGAGAAGGATGTTAAAAATAACTAGTCGTATTCGTACATATTAGTCTGCGTGAGTGCATTATCGATCACTGGCTTTTTTATCGGTGTTGTTGTACAATTAATGACAAATTGTATTTTGAAATAAATAATTAGTCGGATTCGTGACTATCGCCGCGTGATGGATAGCGTGCCGGAGATAAGATCGCGGCTGCCGCCGAATTTCATGAGAATCTTATTTACCGGCTGCAGCCCAAGGCAGCCTTATTGTAAATTATCGAATTATGCCGGAGTCGACGGAGCGTACCTACCGACTGTTTATTTAATTTCGGTAGCGTTTTGTCCCTATTACCGTCGCCTTTTATATCTCGTCTATCCGTTTGTAGGAAAGTGTGAGAACGCAACAACCATGTTGTTAATTTGAAAATTGTTTGTGGTCACGAATTCAACCTGTAGGTGCCAAGTTGTTAATACACAAATTACTATTATAGCGTTACTTGATTTAATTAGAGACTAACAACAGGCTGTTTCGCTGCTCGGCGCATCCTGAAATTAATTAACGAAATAATTCACAAGATAAGTGGCATTGTTGATAAAATTATCAGAACTTCCTTGTATAGGTGGAATTTATACAATTTGTTAACGCAAGTTCGAATGTATCTCGACCAAAATATGCTATTGATAACATTGCACTATGTAAGCACTCTGTGTGAGATATGCAAAATTGATATGCGGTATTGTGTATTGGAGCCGGTGGAGGAAATACGACCCAATATGGAGTGTGGATATCTGTCTCCATATATCTTTGGCTGCTTGTGCCGCTCTACATAATTTGTAGGTATGGTTGCTATACTCAGAGCTAGGTTTTGCTTATGGTCTTTCTTAATATTGCTCGATTTATATTTATTTGAAAACTGTATGTGAATAAATCGAATACAGAAGTCTCTACTAAGAGACTTCTCGATAGTTGTTTATTAAAACCCACTAATTTACAAACAAGTAGTAGTATTTAGCCTAGTAAATAAAAAAAAGTATCTACTTTAGTAGCGCCATGATTTTGCTCGGCTAAATGCGACTGTAATACAATAAACCAAGCCTTATGGTCATCTGTAGTAATGAGCGTTGCTTCAAGTGGGAAAACCTCGTCTTAAAGTAATGTTCTGAACTTTTAATTTACTGCTTGATAATTAACATCATGTTTCGCATTGCCAGTCGAGGAAATCATGGTTGGATGCGTCGGTTTACGCTTTGAAACAGTCGCCACTTAAACTGCTTGAGGCCTTTGCACAAGTGCTTTCAGCGAGTTTCCCGGAAACTAAACTTAGATGTATGAAATTTAATATGATCACATAGTCGGTTTTAAACAAGCTGCTAAATTCTAACAAACCGAACGTAAGAGTCTGTTTTAATAAGAATGGAAATATAATAATATATAAAATAAAAGAAAGGAAAGAATGAATTCCAACAAGCCCAAGCTTATTCCAATGTGCCATCTTGTTTATGACAACATAACAAATCAATACCTACTATTTAAATCTTACAAACGTTTTGCGTTGATTACTTTCGAGGCAACAAAAAGGCGTCACCTCTCAGTCAGCTTTAGGACCTGTAAATGTTGTAGCCACAGATTTTTTTTGTTTAAATTTGAACGGCTGTCCAAGTATTATTGTAAGAAATATGTTGTAGCCAGTTGCACCCATATAAACGAAACGTCAGTCATTCGAAATCAGTTAGCAACTGTGATGCGAAGTTCGACGCGTTGATCTAAATAATAATGTTCACTCAAGGTTTATTCATAGTGCCTGATAACAGATTTTCCTTCTCATTTCCGTTCTATTTACTTCTCTTTTATGTGGTTCTAGCTGAGTAGTGACTTGCAGGTAGCAATAATTATAGACGACGTTACCAATGGTAAGATTGTTTGCAAAGACAGTTAAAAAACTTGAAGGCTGACAAGAGGGCAGCCATAGCTCAGTGGATCGAGCGCTCGAGGCGAATACTTGATGACACAGTTTCGAATCGATTGGTAAATTTTTGAATTGCCTATAACAAATACAAAATACAAAATTTATATATTGTTACATAAGAAGCACAAAATACAGGTAGAATCCCTGCCTGCTGCGTTAGCGTGAGCTGTGTTGCAGCAGACAGTGTCTTCCCCAAAACTGGGAATAGTAACAATTATTTATAATTTAAATTAAATATTAATTAAAAACACATACCTTAAGGAACATATATATTATAAATATATTTTTGTTGTGTGTATGAGTGTGTGTGTGTTTGTGCGCGTGCGTGCGTGGGTGGGTGCGTGTAAACGGAGTGTAAGTGCGATTAGATGTGTACCTATGTTTGTGTGACTTAAATGTATAGTGTAAAATAGAATAGGGTAGAAGGTGAAAGTCCAATACAATTTGAAGCTAGATTGCCATCAATAAATTTTCTTTAGTAGGGTTTCAAAGGTCTCGTAGTCATATTGTTGCAGACATTCATTTAATATCATTTTTAGTTGATGGGAATTTAGCGTAGCTACATGGAATTTTGACTTCAGTTGGTTGTAAAGAATAGGGGCCATATGATTATAATTACACTTAATTAGTAAATCTAAGTGTAGAACGACACTTCTAATTTAGAAATTAGTTTCGGATCAGTATAATAATATTTAAATAGGTGTCACGGCTAAAAATGCTCGCTAACCTCTGGATCTTCTGTACTAGAGCCTATACCTTCTAAGCGCGGTTGCTCAGTAGGTTCACGTATTGTGCCGCTCGAAACCAAAGTGCATCATATTCATATTCATATTCATTTATTTCAGCATTCCACAATGTTTCTTAGGTGGTAGAAAAATATTTCAGTTACAATTGTGGACCCCGTCGGGCGCAGCTAAATGATATGGAAGAGAGAAGGACACCAATATATACTAAAAAATATTTTTATCTGTTAAGTATTCGTCAATGGAGTAATAAGATCTATTTATCAGGAAGTGTTTCAATGATTTATAGAAGTGTCGGTCTCTTGTTTCATTTTTGATTGAGTTTGGTAATTTATTATATATTTTGATGGCCATCACGAAGGGACTGGTTGAGTGGAGTGTGAGGTGTGAAACTGGTAAAATCAATCTATTTCCGTATCTTAGGGTTGTGTGCTTATCTGATCGTTTTGTGAAAAAGTTTGGATGGTTTTTGACGAATTTGGTAATTTCGAATATGTATAGGCAAGGTAATGTGAGTATTTTATAACTACGAAAAAATGGTTTACATGTGTCAGTCTGTTCTATGTTAACAAGAATCCGAATTAATTTCTTTTGTGCTGTAAAAATAGTACCAGCGTCTGTGCTGTTTCCCCACAACATGATACCGTAGCTAAGCCATGCATACGCATATGCATAGTACGTTACTAGTGCGGTCTCAAAATCGGTAGTTTTTTTGACTTCACGAAGAGCATAGGCAAATCTTGATAGTTTTAGTCTTATTTTGTCGACGTGGGGTTTCCAGTTCATGTGAGTATCTATATTAATTCCTAATAGTGTAAACATGTTTACGACTTCTATTTTTGCGCCATTAAAAGTAAGATTGATTGTTAGTGGGTCTTTTTGATAGGGATGAAAAGTCATTAATTTTGTTTTTTTGTAGTTTATTTCTAGATTATGTTCTTTTAACCAGTCTGTAGTATTGTTAAGGATAGAGGTGAGTTTTTCATTTATATTGTTGTTGTTTTGGCAGGAGATGAGTATGGATATATCGTCCGCGAACAAAATACAAGGCTCTTCCATTATTTTTGGGAGGTCATTGATGTATATTAAAAATAGAAGACATCCAATAACACTACCCTGGGGTATTGATGCATTCATAATAATTCCATCAGATCTAACATTTCTAATTTCCTTTTTCTCGTAGTCAAAGTGTTCTGTTTCAACGTATTGTAATCTGTTTTTTAAATATGATGAGAACCATTGGTGAGCTGCTCCACGTATACCTATTCCATATAACTTATCTAGTAGGATATTAAACTGCACTTTGTCATATGCTTTTGTCATATCTAAAAGTATTCCTACTCCATATTTTCTACTATCTAATATATTTATAACTTGTTGTATGTATTTATAAACGGCTAAAGTTGTAGAGTGTTTTTTGCGGAAGCCATGTTGACTCTCATCAAATATGTTATATTTTTCGCAGAATTTATAAACGCGGTTATACATGGCTTTTTCGAATATTTTTGAAATAGTTGGTAATAGGGCAATTGGACGGTAGTTATTGGGATCTGACTTTGCATTTTTCTTATATAAGGGTTTAATTACTGTCTGTTTTAGAGAATCTGGAAAAATGCCATCTGAAAAGGATTGATTTATTAAAATGCATAAGGGTGGTGTAAGCTCGTTTGAACATTGTCTTATTAATGAAGGTGGTAATTCATCTATACCGTGGCTTTTTTTATTTTTTAAGTTCTTTATTATTTGGTATATTTCATGGTAGTCAACAGGTTTAAGAAACATTGTATTTTCTGTTGGGTGCAGTACTGGCCTGCCACGCGGCTCGTTGCTAACTGGTCTAGAACTGATAGAACCGATTGTTGAAAAAAATTTGTTAAACTCATTTACTATTTTATTTGGATTAGACAAAACAGTGTTGTTTATTTTTAGCTCTATGTTCTTTTTATCTTTTCTTATTTTTTTATTTGTGCGTTCGTGTATTATACTCCACATAGCTTTTACTTTATTATCGGATGTATTTATTTTTCTTATATATTGTTGACGTTTAGCTATAGTTACAGATCTTTTTAATGTTTTTTCATATTTTTTGTAATATTCTTTAATTATATTATTATTGGACTTTAATGCTAGTATTTTTAATGATCTTTTGTTATGGCATGAAATTTTTATTCCTGTTGTTAGCCAGTATTTTTTATAATTCCTTTTTAATTTTATTTTACGTTTTGGTATAAATTCATTCAGGGTTTTTATTAGGATATTTAATTATAGGCTGCATGACGTATCGCTGTAAACTGGACCGACCATCGATTCTGCGAGACGAATTCACTTTACATGCACGACAGACATGTCCGAGCTACGGATTACGTCTGCTGGAGCAATGTTGCGTAATCGATACCCCATCTAGACAGTAGGGGTCACTAGTGCACGTCGGCCAAGATATAATTTTGTCGATTTCTATCTACCTTTGCTTAAGCGACTTTTAATGATTGACTGGCGTTTGGTAATGCAAGATGTATACTGGTATACACACTTGCACAGTAATCTTACCTATCAAAATCAGCTTAAAAGTGAATTCCAGTCCATGTTTATATATTTATTCCGCGCATGACTTCTCATTAGAGAAAGGTCGAAACAATAGTGGAACAAGGACTTTTATATGTCAGTGATGCCAAATTCCACATTGACCTCAGGTTGGTCACGATTTCCACCATATCTGATAATTACAACTATATATCTTTTGTCAATAAATTCTCGTCGACCTTGTCTCTATTGTCCGCTAGAAAAATAAGCTTTCGTCGGTGCATTGTAGAAAGAACTCAATTTAGCAAAAACGAGTACTCAATTTCTTCAAATAGTCCGTCGCCATGTTAGTACAACAATGAGATGTGGGTCAGAAATATGACGGTAAAGTTTCTTTATAGGGATTATTATCTCGTTGAGCGATCGCCGCGAACCACGAGCAGTTTTTGCCGTTTGCGCTGTATCTACAGTAAATTATGGCGCGTCATGCGGCTAGACTCGATGGGCCCCGAAAGAAATATTGCAAGTCGCCGAGTGCATCTCCCGTTTCGCACGCCCGACTCACATTGTTATTAAGTTCAGAGGTCGCTTTGTTTATGAGCCGACGCTTTCGAAAGGTAACACGCCAAGCGAGCGAGCGAGTGAAAACATCGCTCCGGACTTACTGATGACATACAATTGATAATGTAAATATTATACTCTTAACTCGTGCCCTTGAGCGAGCTTTTCATCGAGATTTGAGTCTTGGATCACGCGGTCATAATTTGATATCAGTATGGAATCCCATAAGGTTACTCGTAGAGCTAGACATTTTAAACACTACAGCATGTTACGTGCTTGAGATTACGATTGTGACGAGTGTAGGTATTTATTGGAACAGCTTTAAATCCTATTTGAAGTTTGTTTGAAAAGCTAATGTTGAAGTCGTCGATCAATAAAGTAAGGTCATTTATGATTGTTTTTTAATGTTCTATTGCGAAGGCCTGGTCACGATGCAGCAAATGTTGGACGACGTGTTTGCTGCTGGCACGACAATTCACTTTCGATGGCGGGCAGCGGTCGTGCGACATACGGCCCACGAACGAAAATGCCTTCCATAGTTGGCTATTATCTGGATTATGATCAGCCACTTAGGGGGCGGCTGCCTATTGCACATCGGTTCAGCTGTTCGCTCATTGTCTTGCGTAACCCGGTGAAGCCAACCAGATGATAATTTGCCTGCTCGCCTGAGCTTTCATTATCGTCGGGGCTACTTCGTGCGTGCTTAATTTAATTTTCTTAGCTGGTTTCACACTGTTGGGAAACCAAAATATTAATTTAGCGATAAGGTCGTAATAGTTTGATGCTAGAGCCTTGATTAAAGCATACCTATTTGAATAAAACGATTCTCTACCTTCTGAGATTTGGGCACTACTTAACAACTCTACTGTCAATATGTTTAACTATATTTTAGATACAAAATTGTTGCATGGAAGGGATCACTTTTAACGATAAGGCCGCAGCTTTTATATCTGGTGTGTACAACAAAGTGTTTCTATCTATCTATTTTACCTTCCGCTTTCAAGATTCAGACTTAAAACTATAGGAGGCCAATTTCTCTACTTATCTCTACCATTCAGTCCTTACAGTAAATAGTGAGAGTGAACTAGACCAAACAATAGTGTGTGATCCTTGTACTGGGTCTAATAAAAAATGAGCCCCTGACTCCTGGGAATGTAGTGGTAAGTCGATCCACTTAATGAGTAAAGAGGAATCCCGCCGCTCGTGGTCACGCGAACAACCTGACACCGAGCTTTTGTCACAGAGTCGTTATTGTTTTCAGTAACATAGCTCGCGTTTTTCTGAAGAGGAGGAAACTGATTTTCGTTTTTCTCTCGCTGGCACATTCATTATTGTTTTTATGTTTTCACTAAATGGGGATGATAATGAAATATGTTTTGCAACATTTTTTTCAGTGTAATATTCAAATGAATGAAATTTTATTTTCTCTAATACTCATTACACAACACGATTATAATTTGAAAGTAAAATGTAAAGAAATTACATACACATTTTACGGCTGGCTTGCATAACAAATAAAATCTGGTTTAAATCTAAATTTTATCAAACTTTCCGTACGAGTTGACGTTTGAATTTCGTTAAATTGAGATTTTAATCAGTCGTGCAAGTGGGTCTAAATGTGACAATAAAGAGAATGATTCGAAAGCGTTAATCAGTGTCTCCTCAGCGTTTTTATATAATACTAGTGGTCCGCCCTAGCTTCGCACGGGTATAGATTATAGCCTATGTCACCCGGGGATAGTGTAGCTTCCCAACAGTGAAAGACTTTTTTAAATCAGTCCAGTACTTTTTGAGCCAATTCGTTACAAATATACTTACATACAAATCTTTCCTCTTTATAATATTAGTTTAGAAAACATCTCAAATTGAGCGAGCGAGACAGCGCGTTATGCTTCAAAGCGTTCTTAAGTTCTATGTCCAGATAAAGGGCCAGTTTTTTTTTGTAAATTTTCATTCCGAATGCTATTCTTATCCACTTAGGTTTTGGATTTACAAATGAATTAGAATTTGACATGACTGTCTAAGTCATGAAATGCCCACTCCATGATATGATCACTTTTACACGTCTAATTCCTTTGACTGCAAAGCTTCTGCACTGATTTTCTATAAGTTTTTGTTTGAGAACGTGTCTTCAGATCGTGAATCGTTCGGATGCCAGATTCATTCTCCAGTAGAAGAATTTTATTAAACATGCTTACCGATTTATTGTGCGTTGTTGCATTTGCTCTTTGTGATGTTCATAAAGCCGATTTAGTGAAATTATCATTTGCTTACTCTGAAAGTTATTGTGGATCGGATTACGACAATAAGCTAATATAACTTCCACATCATTATTATACATGCTAAAGTAATGTATGTCTGTCCATCTTAGTCTTGGTCTTGGTGTTAGTCACCTGCTCTTTTAACCACGCTACGAAAGAAAGAAAGAAAGAAAGAAAAAAAAAGTTTATTTATGACCAAATTACGTAAAAAGAGCAGTTACGCGCAAATAGCCTTTCAATGGAACTAGGAAAACCCGCTCAAGATATAGTAGTGTACCTGGACTACTGAATTTTATAAAATTCTACAAGTAACGAGCATCACAAGGGCTACTTCTTACCCAGAAAATGCGAGTAAACTGAACCGAACTGGGTGCAGCTAGTTGTATTTAATTCTGTACGTCATCTTATCAGTACCCTGACGAATAATAGACACCAGAAATGACACATAAAGGGTAAAAACAAGTAAAAACGAATGTATCAACTTAGCCTTCGCTTAAAGCGAGAAATGATCTTTTCCAAGAAACCTTATAGTTACCTTACATTATTTTCTTAATTATGTTTCCAACCAGAAACATAAATTAAGACGTTGTTTGTACTCTGTTTGTGACTGTTCTGTCTAGAACTCTATTTCACGAAATTGAAATTGATGCCTGAAAATCTCACCCACAGGGGGTGAGTTTAATGTGGAATATAAAGGTGGTAGTGCACTAGTGGTTAGCTTGGTCGGGTTCCTGTGAGTGGGTTACGATGTAATGCGAATGGCCACATACCACTTGTGCCATTTGCTGGTCTCTGAGGCGTTTATCCACCTTAACGTACTTTGAATGATAAATGTGTGGTGTCATTAACTAATCAAAACTTCCTGTGATTGTTAACGATGGTGTCATTGTTAAAGTGCAATTAAGTAAAATAATGTCAAATTAACTCTGATGGATATGACTCACATTGCAACTTAGCTTGAAAGTGCGAACCGCTAGACTGGAATGTGCTGCCGGAATGGGTGTTGCCCGATAGTTGTAAGTCTTCAAGTAGCGAGTGAATTTGTTACTTCTAGGCAAACATGCTCCATACCACATCATAACTCAAACTCGGGCGAGGTGGTGGTCAAGTGCAAGCATACTGCGACTTGAAAGTGGGAACCGCTAGACTAGAATGCGGTGTCGGAATGGGTGTTCCCCGATATTTTACAATCTGGGTGTCTTCAAATCGCGAGTGAATTGGTTTCGTGCTCCATCGTAAACAGCATCATCGCTTAACATCAGAGAAGGTAGAGATCAAACGCAAAAATAGTTATTTAAAAAAAAATATGTCCGCTGTTCTTTTGGAAACATTACATTTTAGGGATAAAAAGTATCATGTATTTATCCATGATCTAAGCTACCTCCACATCAAATTTCATCCAAATACGTTCTATTATGGAGTTGAGTGAAAACAAACATACTAACACACTAATTTTCGCATTTATAATCTGTGTGATTACAAAGTAAATGTAACAGCCAAACTAATCAGCAAGTAATGTAATGAATATTATAACTGCATCTTCTTCCAAAACTTAAGTTTAAACCGTCGCTACACCTAATGACAAATTTAAGTTGCGCGAGGCTCTCGAGAACGTCACCCGAGCTAACAGGAGCTTAATGAGGATTTAATATTAACGCCGTAGAGATGACGTTGTTAATGGTTTTGACAATGTCACCGTTCCAGTTCCATTCATCACTCGGCCAGCGGGTGTTGACGTGACGGCCCGTCTTCCGGCACGTGGTCCTGGCACGGGGCTGCGTCTACTGCAATGCGCTTTAATGAATCGAAAAGATGTTTATGTAGATACTTTAAGGCTTTTTTGTGACGCAACAAGCGGCGCACTGCTGTTTCACCCCCTCATTATTTCAGCCATAGGACGTCCACTGCTGAACATAGGCCTTCCCAATACTCGAACTCCAAAAGAGCCGGTTGGAAGCGGTCTGCATCCAGCGTTTCCCTGCGGTCTCTTTTAGGTCATCTGCCCATCACCCTCACGTCTCGTCTCTGTGTATGTGTTTCAACCCCTATATTAAAGGAACTAAAAATAGGGGCAAGAAGTAGTCTATGTGATGTCTTTTTTAATCCAGGATATATCCTACATTTACACCAAATCTGTTTAGCTGTTGCGGAGTTGGGTGCGGACAAACACACATACACTTACACACATAATTTCGCATTTGTAATATTGGTGTGATCACTTCACGCCAAAATTTCTGAACCGATTTTGCGATCAATATGACTTAGGTTTAGTGTGGAATCAGATTGTACACTCGTTTAGTATAAGAATATGTATGATCCAGAAATTTTTGGAAAATTAAATAATTACATTTATATTTCAGGATGCAGTTAGCTTAAATATCTTAGTATTCGTTTTTATTTGATTTAATGTATTAAAAAGTCACGGTGAGAATGGCATTCGGTCTAAAACGGACTTGAAAGGGATTCGTATCCTTTCAAAGGTTTTTTACTTTGAAGGGATTTAAGTTACATAGACAGAAACTCTTACACCAGATTGTGTACACCAGAAATAAAAAATTGCAAACAAATAGAAAACACTTACGAGCTAGTGCCACAAATGGCGGCCTTATTGCTAAAAGCGACCCTTTCCAGGCATCCATTAAGTATTTAAATACAATCCGATTAATGATTTCTTGAATTTTCTCGATTATTACTAATTGAAATGAAATACTTGTAATGGATTTTCACGCGGGTATTTTAAATTATTTTAATTACTGACATTTCAAACACTGCTGCAAAAATAATATCCCAGCGCAAAACTACATGATCTCTAGACACCGTGAGCGACAACTGGGTACACAGGGGACGTTTTGATTAAAATCATTGGCGGTACAGGTTATTTACAAGTTTTTCTAACATTGCTTCTATTGACATCTATAATCTAGTCTACCTGTGACCACAGACACTGCATAGTGTTCGAAACGTCAGGGATGAAACTAATTTAAACACGTTTGTATGGCGTTTGTATTATACACGCGATAAAATCCATTAAAAGTGTGTAATGTCAATGTTTACGTATAAGATTGTACGTTTTAAATTGTATTTTCACCCTTTTAATCGCCTAGTGAAATCTTCCTTAGTTAAATCTTATTGGTTAGATCTTTATGGTCACACTTCTAGGTGCAATTGCCGTCAACACATAAAACTTTATTCCCCATGGGGCTACAAAATATTTAACCAATTCGTTTCTCACCTGCGATCGTTACAGTGCTTACACTCACTTTTTAATTGAGGAAAGAGTATAATATACTGTTTATTTGCTTAAAGCTATTCCGAGTCAATTAAAAAAGTACGCGTACGGACAGGTCGTTTTAATTGGGAGCGTAATTTCGGCAATAATGACGTTATTGTTTTATTACTTTATTGCTATTAAACCTCATAACATGGAGGTTTTTGATCTCACGCATTTTACACAGTTCATAGCTCTTAATATCCTTTACCTATGGGTCATTTTTGGATGAAGCTTCAAAACTGGGTAACTATTGTAATTGCCGCTTTTGTCTTTGCAGCATTAAATGAGATGCGTCTTTGTGCTCACCTCACAACTACCTGACACATAGTCCATTATCTTAGAATAATACCAATGTTGGATATGATACGGGTCAAAGATTTCTCTTTTGAGTATGTGCGTCATAGAATGTGTAGCTTTATGTCAATGACCTGAAGGACCAACCTTTTCTTATTACAATTCAAGTTTGGTACCTATTTGGTAAGTTAATCCAATAAAATGGAACAAATTATTTATTGCCCAATTTCTACTTCTATAACAGCATGTACATTTATACTTCTTATCTGATTAGTGTGGTTATCAAAACAAAACTATAGTTAAAAAAAATTAACAATGAATAAGTATGGAAGAATGAATAATATGCTTACTAAACGCATGTAAGTTTCATTTCCAGTTCCATAATAAAGTAGATGCATAATTCTGATTAATCTAGTTACTTATGATTTTAAAACGATCCCATGTTTAGATTGCGATGCAGAATTGGAACGCAAAAAAACCTGGTCGAGTAAAGGCCAAGTGAAACTCAGCGCGCTATTTATCTTAAACTTATCGGAACACCGCACTGTGTTCGTTTTTCTCTCCCGTCCCATATACTTTGAGCTCGATGTCGTTTTACTCTCGTTTCAAAAACAATGATTACCGCCGTTGTGCCGAGTTTGCGTCGTGCGAGAGGGATGCTATGATCGTTTTGCATGGAAGGAGTGAAACCCTCAATTTACGCTGAGCCGCGCCAGAGGTAAACGCGACGATCTCGCTTAAAAGAGGCGAACCGTAGCTCACTTGAGTTTCCCGACTCTGTACTTTCCTAGTTTGTAGTTGCGATTGCTTGCCGCGATGTAAACTCGTGTTGCGTCCGCGGAACAACCGCTCAGAGTTCATCTGGGCTGCTCTAACAACTTGTACTCTTAACTGCAATAAGATCTACAAATCTAGCCTGTAACATACCGGTTTACTGTTTTACCGTAAAACGAAACCTTATCAGTTGCAATATAAGTACAACATTAACTCGTGTCGAAGGTTTACTGTTCAGTCACCAAATTGTCGTAATTCCTGAAAGGTGTGGCGCACTGTCGGAAAAAGAAAATAGTAGAGATGAGATTAGCTCAGCGGTAAATGCAACAGTTCTGTTTCTTTTTTCCACATCGCTCGAGTTTTTGCATGAGAAGGCGAACGAGCCAGTTTCGAATAAGAAGGCATATTGGCAAGAAAATTGCTATTTTTACAAACAAGCTTTTACGACGCAAAAAATGTGTGGAAGCGGCGCCGCAACCTCGTAATCAATTCAAACGAGCTTCATTGTTTCCAGTAGGAGGAAGGGCTCGAATGTATCGGCATCGCCGGTTACTGCGCGGGCCTGCCGATGTTAGCTGGCTTTATCGGATCAAACGGATGTTGCTAGCAGTTTACGATGACCCACTATGGGCACTATCGATTCTTATAATGTTCTTCTCACGATAGCTTCCTAGGCTGTTCACGCATTCACGATAATAGAATGTACTTATTACCTATTGTGCATCATCATAATGTGTAAACTTGTGTTCTGTATCTCCCGAGGCACTATAAGAACGAAAATTCTGATAAAAATGCGTGGCTGTAACGGCGACAGTTTATGTTAATTTGTTGAGTTTACAGGTTTTGGTAATCGGCGGCGAGACGTGGCGCGATGGGCGAGGCGGCCCGGCTGCGTGCGGTGGCGGACGCCTTGTAATGAGCTACATCTGCGAATCAATGAGCTCGGTTCGCGTTTTATTAAACGTCGCGATAAATTTGCATCGTCAAACAGCGCCCATACCGGCGAGGCACGTTCGGCAAATAGAATAAATACGTAGCTCCTCGCTTCCTCGCTGGTTCGCAGTGCTGCCCCTTCGCCCCTTCGCAAACACAATTTGGCTCTATTTATGTCCCACCATTTCCGTTTCACCACTCTGCATTGCTTGAGTAGCAACGTCGCGTGCGAGTGCTCCCGTAGAGATCCCTCGCGTGCAAAAACCGGTAAGACTTTAGCTCTCTGCTTCATCGATCTTTCGACACTGAATTGATAATGATCTACATTAATTATTTTACGAGCCGTCAAAGTTTTGGATTCTTTATTACCCTCCTGCACACGCAGATGATGCTTTAGTCAGGTACGGTCAGGTACAGGAGTGATCGTTCAACTTTTAATTTAAAAAAAATATATAAAAATAAATATATAAAAATATAAATATATATAATATTTGCACCAATACATGGTTCTACATTATTTGCACGCTTGCTTGCATTTTAAGTTTTAGTGATTTTAGGTAATTTAAGAACTTTTTGAATAAAGCGTATAAAACTACACCCAATTATAATGGTCATTCTGGTGGCGCCCGATCACAGGTAAAGCCTTCGATTACGCGTCGATTTGGTGTTACAAGTGCTACACGCGCCCGGGTCAGTTGCCCTCATTAAATTTCACGATCACTTGTGCCCAGTGCCAAAGGAAATCAACAGCCCTCCTCTGAATGGGGAGGATGTGTAAACGCACAAACTTCTACCATACCAGCCGCCCATCGTCATGTTAATGCGATTCGCAACTGTTCGCGATAACATCGTTATGTATAAGGCGAAGCTATTTGATTTGCAATTGGATAGAAAAGAGTTTCTGACCGCTTTCATTCGGGATAAAGCCGCATGAGAATAGCTGAAATACCTTGTGAGTGTGTATTTTCGTAGCGGTTGCTGTCAGAATTCAATATCCATAGCGTATATACGGGTACACACACAACACAAGAAAATAAAAACATATTTCACATTATCTGTACTAATATATAATATCATACTAATATTATAAATGCGAAAGTGTGTTTGTTTGTTGGTTTGTTGGTTTGTTTGTTCCTCTTTCACGTTGCAACGGAACAACGGATCGACCTTATTTTTGCATGGGTATAGTTCAAGAGCCAGAGAGTGACATAGGCTACTTTTCATCATCATCATCATCATCATCACCATTACCATTTTTCACCACTACGCGGGTGAAACCGCGGGGCGCAGCTAGTAATATTATAAAGAGGAAAGATTTGTTTGTTTGTTTGCATTGAATAGGCACCGAAACTACTGAACCGATTTGAAAAATTCTTTCACTGTTGGGAAGCTACGCTATCCCCGGGTGACATCATCACTATCTCTATCACTACATAGTATAAAACAAAGTCGTTTCCCGCTGTCTGTCCGTCCCTATGTATGCTTAGATCTATAAAACTACGCAACGGATTTTGATGCGGTTTTCACCATCAGTTAGATAATTTTTTACGGAAGGTTTATATATGTAACAAGCGCCCCGCCCTGGTTTCGCACGTAAGTTAAACCCGTGCGAAGCCGGGCGGGCGGGTCGCTAGTAGGCTATAATTTATACCCGTGCGAAGCTGGGACGGACCGCTAGTTAAATTATATAAGTCAACTCACAACACAATTATCTATACTAATATTATAAAGAGGAAAGATTTGATTGTTTGTTTGTTTGTTTGTTTGTTTGCATTGAATAGGCTCCAAAACTACTGAACCGATTTGAATAATTCTTTCACTGTTGGGAAGCTACACTATCCCCGGTTAACATAGGCTATATTATATTTTCAAAAAAATAGGGATCCTTACTAAAACTCCAATAATGTAACCCAAAGTGTAAAAAAATAAAATTTTCAATTTTGACTTTGCGTGTTTGACATTTCTAAGACAGGACAACGTCTGTCAGGTCTGCTAGTAATATATATAATTATATAATGCCAGAAATAAATGTTAAGTTTAGATTAAGTAGGTACTAGGTATGTCAAAGTAAATAAAAATGAACAGCACAAGTACTCGTTTGTTCAAGTGCTGGGGTACATCGTAATACGCCTTGTTGTCTTGAAGGAAACATTTAAGTTTGTGTTTACAAAAGACAATTTCTTTTGTTTGAAAAATAGGCCACCCACAAATTATAGCATATAGTAATGAAACTCATGTCGATTTGTTCCTCATAATCTCTAGATTCAGTGGTAATATTAGCTATATCCGATCTAACCGGAGTATTGAGAAATCATTTAATGAATCTCACAATAACCTAAAACCTCACAATGAACAATTATATATAAGTAACTTTATTACTTACGTTCTAGTGATTTACTACCTAATACTAGCGATTTCCTGCGCGATTTGGTTTGTCACAAAAATAAGTGATCATCCCATGAAAACTATGTACCTAGGTTTCCAGAATATAAAGTAGCCTAGTCATTATCAAGATTAAAACTATGTACATATTCAATTTCATCAAAATCAGTTTAGCAGTGAAAGCATAAGGAGACAGAGTTACTTTCGCATTTTTGCATCAGCACTTTTTCTAGCAATTGTGCTGATAATCATTATCAGCACGAGTAATGATTACTTGCGATATTGTATGGCTAGGCGGAATTTAAAAAAAGACATTGTAGGTAACAAAATATTATTATCATAATAATAATTAAATAGGTAACCCACTCAGAAATAGATTCTTTAAACCTTCGAAAAGTGACAGCAAAGCTATACATTATCTAGCACATGATGCAATTTCGGGTATCGTAGGTATTGTAAAAACACCAGAGAACATTACTTAGGACATACGGAAATGTTCCTACGTTAGACCCTAATACGGAAAGTAGAAGCAGCACGCTTATAATTATACATAGTAAGTGCTGCTGCTGCCCTGAAAATACCGGGCACAGTAAGAGTAGGCATAGAGGTTGGTTGTGGGATATTCTTGCTGTCTTCAATAAGTATCCATAAGACGAATTGCTACAGCTCTGTTACCATCTCGTAGCCTCTGCCTGCTCACAGTGCTGGAAACTTTCAGCCACCAAGCCATACAGACTTGTTCTAAGCGTTCTATCTGCACAAAAAGGGATGGTTAGTATATAAACGTTTATTTATTGCACTCTATACAGGAGTACCTAGGTACTAAATAGCAAACTAGAAAAAAGATATACTAAACAAAAATACTACTTAATACTAGATATACTAGATATAGTAATTTTTAAACTTTCGCGATTTGAACACATGTTTTAAACGTTTATCGGGACTTATCACGTATTATTTAATTTAGGTAAAAAATATGTACCTTTCGCTCGACGTTTCGACCATGTTACAATGGCCGTGGTCACGAGCTGACTACATATTTACATATACATTACATATATTACACACATACAACACATATATTACATATTTACATATATTTTGCTGAGGTACATATTTTTTACCTAAATTAAATAATACGTGATAAGTCCCGATAAACGTTTAAAACATACTAGATGAAAAAAAAAATACATTAAGGTAGACAGGAACAAGGCAAGCTAATGAAGGTTTACGGTACTTGTAGTCCCTGCACTAGGCGAGACGCCTGTGTCGCAGGGCCTACATTCTAGCGTTTACCTAGCATCAGTGCGGTGCAGTATCAATACATTTTATTTACCGTTTGGTTTTGAAATTAAATACATATACTAAATTTAAATTAATTAGATTTGGAAAAAAAAAATAAAGTAATAATTTGATTGATGCCTGAGTGTATGATGACATGATGTGTGTGCGCGTGCGTGAGCGTGAGCGTGTGCGTGAGCGTGCGTGTGTGTGTGTGTGTGTGTGTGTGTGTGTGTGTGTGTGTGTGTGCGTGCGTGAGCGTGTTGTGTTTTATGTGTGTGCGTGAGCGTGTTGTGATGCTGATAATTCCAGCGGTGTAGTCAAACATTTCCTTGACTGTGAGATATAACCGACCCCAGATTAACTGATAATTTCCAGTAAATTCTCAGTCTCACCATAAGTAAGTGAATTTAAATATTTGAACAGCAAGTATTTACATTCCCTCAACGTTGTATTGCGAATAAAACATTTTTTGTTAATTTTGTTGTATATGTACGGGAACCTAAACTCTGGGAGTCGCTGTGCAAAGGTAGTGTTTACACTCGGTTCAGTGATGCGTGGAAGTCTCCTCTTGGGTGTACCAGCTTCCAGAAGGCTAGACTGTTGCCTATGTACTGCCAGTGTAACTTTCTGGATATACAGTTGGCGAACGCTCAGCATGCCTGTTTCAGCGTATAGATCAGACGTCGGGTAGCGGTAGGGCAGCTTGTACATGACCTTAAGTACAGCGCGCTGTGCCCTCTCCACTTCGAGCATTGCTGTAACTCCGGCTCCTCCCCACACAGTTATGCAGTAGGAAGCGATCGATTCGCATAGAGCCACGTACACCATGCGAAGGACTCTATCGCTGGCTGGGTTTCGTAGTGCTTTCATCACGTGAATGAGTTTACGAACTCTTTTACTTAGGGTTGATATGTGTACTTTAAACGATAGCTGTTCGTCAATTGTGACCCCTAAATATTGTATTGATGGTGTCCGAGAGATAGCATCACAAACACAGCAGTTTATATTGCAGGAAGAGTGAATTTTTAGATTCAGCCTTTGATACTTAATATCTTAATATCTTTATATACATATATACGCCATATACTTAATATCTTTATTTTCAATGATTTCACTAAGAATTTTTGAAATTACCTGATAATTTGAAAACTGCAAAATCAATATTCCTTTCTGCAGAACAAGAACGCTGTGTTTGGTGTGTTCTTAAAATGGAACATCCACATGGAATGTAAATATTTCTATAGGTACCCAAATCTTCTTATTGCATCAGGAGTATGGATATTTTCTTGCAAAATTAATAGTAGCAGTATCTGCAAACTGCTAGTTGATTTAGCTGTAAATAAAAGCAGGTAAGTTAAAACAAACAGGGATAATAAAGTTAGTAATATTATAAGCAACACAAGTAAGGATACCAACATGGTTTGAGACGTTTAAATGCATTGTTATCTATACCTCCTTCATCTTTTATATATATATATATATATATATATATATATATATATATGAGGCGATGTGTGTATGTATGTTCCCTAAAAAAAAGGCTGGACAGATTTTGACGGTAGTTTCACTGGCAGATAGCTGATGTCATAAGGAGTGTGTCATCTACGCGGGTGAAACCGCAGGGCGCAGCTAGTAATAAATAAAAATCAAATGGTGTTCTTAAGTAACGGCATAATTTGTGAACGTGTGAACCGATTTGACTTTTTAAATTGTTTGTAACCTTCAGGGAAAGAAATATTGTCGAAGCCGAAGGCCGAGTCCTACGCGTACGAAATCGCGGGCATCAGCTAATACCTACTTAAATAAAAACTCACCTCGCAAGAAATCCACACACACAGAAACGGCACAAATCAAATAGGTAAGATCTTTGGGAAAATCTTCAGTTGTCTCGGACAGTAATTATGTCTTCGCACAATTGTCTACGCGTTGAAATCTTACTGCACAGTTGACAAAGGTTTTCTGGAGTAGGCGCTGTACATTGTACATGTTGATTTATTGTAGTTTCATAATGATACGGAAAAAATTGAGAGCACTATCAGACGATCACGCGATTTGAAACAAACGGAAAGTATGAATAGTGATGTGTGGTGCGAGTTATATCACTATTCACATATTATCATGAACGAGTTGACGAGACCAGTTTTGTGCAACTCGAATCAAATCTGTCAACTGTTTGTTACTGCGCCTGACACTGGTGCGAGACTGAGATCGAGTCAACTCAACTCAATAAACTGCTCCGTGTCGGTGCCAGGCCAGCTGGATGCGCTTAGCGATGTGACTGCGCTTAGCTATGTACGAGCGATTTGAGTGGGTTATTTAACCCGAGCGACTGTTCAAACCAATAAAAAAACGAAAGCTGTGCATGTCACATGTTCCACGGTCCACGTTCAATCAACGGAGTAGTACCAACTAGCAGGACCTATTCGCGTTGACACTTGCATCGAGTTAGTAATCATTCCAGTGTCAACTCATACAAATACTGACGAGACACATCACCAGAACCCACTACCGCCGATTCAAGTTGACTCCAGTTGCAACTCGAGTCAATAGCACGAGTTACTTAAGAAATTCGAGTCAATAAACTAAAGTATGAGACATCACTAGTATGAAGTAACTTGAAATAAGTCATAACTGCTGTCAATTTCCTACCAACAAACGTCAAGATGGCGGATTTACGTTCCATTCCTCTATAATTTTACGAAACCATAGTATTACGGTTTCGGTAAATCAATATTAGTAAATATTTAAAACTAGGATTAAAAACATATTCAAGCCGCTAATTATAAGCGTCTATAATACCATTAGAGACTATTGTATAATTATTTTTACTTAAAAGCCGATTACTATGGCCACTGTTGTAAAATATGCTCTATTTATTTTTGTATATAAATTCCTGAGCATGCATCCTTTTTCGTATTAAAAACGTTCCGGTCAAGTGACTATAAGGGAAATGAATGAATTGTGGCTAAAATCAAAACAACACACTTTATTCTTGATATTATTATTCCGGTTTCATTTTTCCCTTATCTTTCGTCCGAATGGTACAAAAAATACGACAAATTTTATAGTGCTGGTCCCATCAATATATGCTAAATTAGGTGGGCCTAAGAAAAATAACTTTGGTGGGCCCAAGAAAAATTGTCTTCTTTGGGTCAGTTCTATGTCAATAATACATTTTGGCAAATGGTTATAAATCAGAGGTGGCATACAGACTACGCTGTTATTTAGCAATGCCGTCTGAATCATGGGAATAATCTTTTTGTTTCGATGTTACATTACTGTACACATTTGAGTTACTACGCACAAACATTACACATTCATATATGTATACAACGTGTTTTAAAAAGGTGTAATAATACTGAAGGGTATGTATGTACTCATCATTATGAACAACTTTTAGAGTGGGGTCAACTCTTGAAATCCCGAAAACAAACATCTGTTCCTTACATTTTGTCGAGTGTCAATGACCGTTTTCTATGGAACAGCAGATTTCTTTCGCGATTTCGATGTTGATCCTCAGTAAAAGTTGTTCATAATGATGAGTACATACATACCCTTCAGTATTACCACACCTTTTTGAAACACGTAGACAGGGAAGAGTTAAAATTGTTAAACTTTGAAAGTAAACCTTTGACAAGTAGAGTGTGTGGGCTGACGGAGAGAACGGAGAGCGCGGCTGTCCTGTGCTCTGGACATGTTCGAATTTGAATCTGAATTCGTGAAGAGTTCAATAAGCCGGGCTTAGCATTGATCTTCGATCCAGCGATTACGGCTGGTCGGCGTTGACGGATGTCAGCTTTAACTTGTCTGTCACCCGGTCGGCGCAGACACCTACCACATTAATCTCTATTCTCGCCGAGCAACACGTGGATTTACGCATCGTCGAAAGTAATTTATATGCAAATGACTTCAACCTTGACGATTTCGTGACTCTAATACGGCTGGCGTGTTTCAAAGCTACAAAGCCCTCCGGATTTGTATACTAACGGTACTCGTTAGACATATAGGTGTGAATTAATCATTAAAACATAGAGCGAGTGTTAATTTTATTTTATTTTTGATGATTTGTCGCATGTTCAATCTTTACTTTTAGTGATTGGCTGTCATAAGTGTTACGAGTTTATGACCGTCGAAAATTTATTCAAATTATTAACAAGATTTTGGTCTAATAACGCTGAGAAACTTATAAACTACTAGCTGTAGCCCACGACTTCATACACGACGATGATGTGATTTAACATGACGAGCGGTGGTGGTAGACTTTGCTCGCCGTAATTCGACCCTTTGCAATATCCTTTTTTAGCACTCTTCACACTGCATAATGAAATGACCTGCCTGAATTTCAGGTTTACTAATCAAGCAAGTATCGAGATTTTGTGGTGAAACAGTCAGTGAGTGAGTGGTATTTCTCTATACTATCTATATCTATGCTAATATTATAAAGAGGAAAGATTTGTATGTAATTACGTTTGTAACGAATTAACTCAAAAAGAACTGGACCGATTTAAAAAAAATCTTTCACTGTTGGGAATCTACACTATCGCCGGGTGACATAAGCTATAATTTATACCCGTGCGAAGCTGGGGCGGACCGCTAGTATATAATATTATACAAAACCGGTTACTCATTGTCAACCTAGAATTTTGATACGACTTAGCCTTCAAAGTCACTAGTGTTCAAAGTGTCAGATAATTTAAAATTAATATTTCAAGTCTACCGATGTCAGTTGTCACGAGACAAAGGTATCGGCTTTAGTATGGCATCTCGCCCGGCTCTTTGTGTGTACCACTACAATATTACTGGCGTTTTGATAAATATGAACAACTGTGGGTCCAACAATGCAGCTCGTAAGGCGATACTCGCGTATCGACCACTCGATTAATGACCCTCTCGCCTAAAAGAATGGACCATAATATTTATTATCAGATAAGCCACCGCTACCGGTGATTCCTGTGTCTCCGACCATTATACAACTCCCGATGCGTCGTCTATGCATTACTCACCTTGACCGCCGTGAGATATCAATTTATAGATGTTGCCTTCCCGTTGTATATTTTTCATTTCTTTGTTATTTTTACGTTCTTCGTTGGTGTTCCTCTTTTGATACAGATCGCGTTCACGTAATTCTATCTTTACAATGTAGATGTTGGTTTCATAATCATAACCCGCCCTAAAGTGTGTTGTACGAATATCGATTACGGTTGTGAGCGTCAGACGTTCAAGGAACTAATCAGTTCGGACTGCTTTTATATTAGAATAGTTAATGAAACGTTCCGCCCACGGGCCGAAAGCCAATTGATCTAAGCGCGTTAATGGCCGCGTCGAAAGATGTGTGCACGAGCGACCGGCCGGTTAACGGGTAACGAGACTCCCATCATCCACGATTATAAATTTAAATTCGAATATTTATAGATTTTTTTACTGCTGAACCTAATCAAACCTTTGACGATAAGAATGACCTCTGACGAGAATGTTGACATATTGCTTATTAGCTGTCCTTTGTATGCATCGCTTTTAGTAATGCCATACAAGACTATGTTTCATTGGAACCTTTATGGGGTGATTTCGAGACGCATAGAGCTTGATGGAAGATAAAATGTGACCGACAGTTGACATTTGACTTGATGCTTATGAAACATGATCGTGGTAGATACGAGAAACGTGGAACAAGCTGCAGCATTAAAATATCGAAAGCATAGGAATGTTCTCCAGTAATAAATAGCTGTTTATTCACTATATCATAAATATGATTCATTGTACTTGTAATGAGTAGAAGATTTTATATCATGCTGTTATTGTCTAAAGTGACTACTCGTCTAAATAATAATAATCAGTTCCAATACCATAAAACCTACTTCAAAATTTGTAAGCATTATAACAAAATTCTTACATAATAATATGCCAAATCAATATGCGCCCAAACAAAATTATTCATGTTATAAAAACTGGTTTAAAAACTACTGAGTCATAGATAGTGACATTTTTTGTGCGATTATTTAGGTCTTAGAGAGCAAGCCCCTTACACAATAAAAAATAATCACGTAAATCGGTTCACAAATGTTGAAGTAATCGGTGTGCATACGTTATCAATAAAGACTGAGTTGAGAACCTCTCCTGACGTTGGTTAATCATTATCAGTCTATCATGTTCCCACTGCTGGGTCACAGATGAGTTCGATGGTACCAAATTATTGTATCACTATTCTCTTTATTTCATCATCATCATCATTTTAGCCGTTAGACGTCCACTGCTGGATATAGGCCTCCCCCATCGATCTACAAACGGGCCGGTTGGAAGCTGCCTGCATCCAGCGTTTCGCTGCGGTCTCTTTTAGGTCGTCTGTCCATCTTATGGGTGGACTTCCTACGCTGAGCTTACCGGTGCATGGTCTCTATTCGAGGACCTTTCGGCCCCATCAGCCATCTGTTCTGCGTTCTATGTGCCCCGCCTACTGCCACATCAACTGATCTATATTAGAAAAATTAAAAAATTGAAAAATTAATTGTCAAATCGAGAAAACAATAAAAAGTAGGTTAAAATCGACTCTAATTTTTTTACATAGTAAGTGGCAATTGAAGCTATAAAAAGTGTGTTAAATTACTAAACACAATACATATATCAATTACCTTAAAGAATATGACGCAGAACTGCTATTTATAATAAAAATGTTGAAGAAATATTTAGTAGCTAGTCCGTAGTAAATTCGACACCGTCATTAATTTTACTTACATTACGGTTCTCGGATATTTAAGATTTAAGATTTAAATCCTTATAAAGACATCTATCAACAGCAACACGCGACATCCGAGTCCTTCCTTTGATCTTCCGATTACATTTACATAATACTCTTGTAACGTATGCTTTTTATAATTACGATTTATACCTTTGCTGTTCCCGTTGATTTTCCTCGCGCAAAGCTCTTGGTGTCTGTAAGATTAATAAGTCCATTGGGTTCGCTTCCTTAAGAATGTATTTCGCAGTAAAATAATTAAATGAGTTATCTACACTATGATCAGAAAAAATTAATAAATGGAAGCGTTATACCTACCGTTTCCTCTTTAGCACTTACACGGGCTTGGCTTGGTAAGAAAATTGCAGAAAATTGGCAGAAAATGAGAATTTTTCATAAAACTTAACGACGATTTTTAACTTGCAGATGATACCGCAGGGCGCAGCTAGTATAAAATACAAATTTAGTTAAATGTTAACCAAAGATGTAGTTATGTTTTTCATTTTTGATGTAGTTATGTTTTGTTTGCGTGCTTTACAATAATTGGTCCTATCTTGGACAATTATTTTCTAGAGGTTCTCATTTTATTAATCAGGACTGTTGCCATTGCTAAAGCGATTACCGTGTTCTGTCTATGGCATTTTAAGCAATTTGCTTTAATTAATACAAAATTAAAAGTTTAAAATCTTTTTAATGACCAATTGCAGTGCTTGGTGGTCATGTATGTCTTTCTATTTTTTATGGTTGACAAGCTAATCGTTTGACCACAGCACACTTGATGGTAAGTGATTGTGTGGTCGAAGTCACAACACGCCTATTCTAACAAACATACAATACGCCCAACAATTAAAAAACTTGGCTCTGGTGACACTTCAACCTGTTTTATTTTCTCCGTCTCACTCCAATAGTTCTGCAACCATCGATAGATGGCTCTGACAACACATGATGTAAATTTTTTTCGCATTTGTTCAAGTACTTTGTTTTGTGTTTGTTGTTAGCAAACAACAACCACAAAATACTATACTAGGAAATAAAACAACACAAAAACAAGCATGACAGACAGTGTCAGATTGACATATATTTGTCGGTCTATGAGAATAAGCAAGTTTTTTTTTACCTCTCTTCGCATTTATACGTTTTGACACTCGTGCTATCTGAGGCACACATACATACACATTTACACATAATGACATGTGGACGGTTAGTACTCGGAGTTTTCAGATCCATGTCTCGACAACGCCATCTATCGCATTTTTATGAACCGTTTTTTTACATTATGTTTCGGAAAACCTCCCATTAGTATTAGAACACTTAAATCTTTAAAACGTTGAAGAAAGCAATAGCTTAGAGCATTATCATAGTCTCGCTTCGTGTAATTTTACTACAATGAAAAGGGACCTGCTTGGAATTCTCTTCAAGTGGTCATAAAAATGATACGAGCTGAGTACGCAATCGCCATCGGTCTTTTTGAATGTAGTGAAAGAGTTCCCAGGAATTAAGTATTCGGACCACATGCTCATCGATCTGCGTCCGTTTTCAATAGCTATAAAAGTTGTTACGTTTTGTGTCTGTATTGAAATTTCTCGGTAGAGCTAGAGCTGGTCAAGGTATTCGCTTCGACATGTGACGTTTTATCGAGACGAGAAAGTTTTCTTGTAATGCAGACATTTTATCTCGTAGAATACATTAGTCTCGTCCACTGCTTGACTTAGGCCTCCCCCATCGATCTCCAAAAGGGCTGGTTCGAAGTGGCCTGTATCCAGCGTTTCGCTGCGGTTTCTTTTAGATCGTCCAAATACTTAAATAGTTCAAAATACTAATACAGTGAATAGGTACCTTCTAAGTCTGCGTACTTCATCTTCAACCGCATCGTCGCTTGCCATCAGGCGAGTTGGTGGTAAAAAGCGGCCGCATTCGCGATTTAAAAAAAAACTATTTTCTGTCATACCAACACATCACACTAAAATTATATGCAAGAGTTTGTAAGTCCTAGTGTGTATGTTTGTCCACACTCTGAATGGATTTCAGTAATATTTGGTATGCGGCCTGGTAGTCTAGGAAGTCTAGGATATAAGCTACCTCTATAGGTAGCTTTATATCCTAGACTAACTCATAGGATTTTCCCGATAGCAGGTGAAACCTCGATGCATTGTTCGTAAAGCACATACAAAAAGTATGTAGGTAAAGCGGTAAAATAATATGCATAGAAATAAGCATAAAAATTTATCTTTTCCATCAAACTGTGATTCTGAAATGAAAGTCAGTCCTCCTCTGGTATGATATCTACCAGTTTTACATAGTTGTTTTGGAAGTTTTCTCGAGCAAAATCCTTTGATTTCAGCCCCAGCATAGACATCGAATACGGGACATTTTTTTGTATACATATTTGTACCTAAACCAGAATGTTCAGAGTATGACGCATTGTCAATCCATGAGTGGCGTCGATGCCGCGGCTCAGTGGACACCGCGACTACAATTAGCTGCGATTTGTCTCGGTGCTCGTCCGATGCGCACGGACGCACTTCCCATAGCCACCTGCTAGCCACCGCCACCGCCGCCGGTGCCTCGTCGCCTCGCCGCCTCGCTGCACTGTCACCGGCCCCGGCCACTGCCCTAATTAACTTTTTGTCTACTCCTCGCCGAACAATCGATTGACATTCCGAACCATTCCGGATCGGAGACTCCGACTCTGAACTTAGATAACAACGCTTCTTCTCAACATTCGATACGGCTTATGGGAAATTTACAGATGCCAGCCACGACGAGACCGGCCGTGATTTATTTTTGGAAACAGTTTTATCATCGACATTTATCAAATAGGAATATTAGTTTTTTCTCACTTCCTGTCGTATCTCGTTATGCTAGAGATATGAACGCAAATGCAATTTAGATTGTGCGGCAGTGGGTAATTTATGTCCCGCTGTATAAACGGCTCCACCCAAATGTTAAGAAGTAATAAATACCCCGACACAAAATTGGATATTTTAATTATTTATTGCTTTGCAACTACATCCTCATTGAGGATTTCCTCTGTGAATTAGCGTTGTTTTAATTTATTGATTTTCAATGGTAGTGAATGCTTCATCGAACGATTAAATTATTTTAAAATGCGAATGGATGCGTAATGCGTCTGTCTGTAGTGAGTAGTAAGTCGTAACACTGCGCTTGACCGCGTGCGAGTTCAAGTTCGCACGGACGACGAGCGCAGCGGCCCGTCCTAGCTGGTTACGCAAGCGCAGTTTGACGCCGCGCGCCGCCGCCGGCCAAACGCATGTCTTGAGTCATGACTCATCAATAGTGACACGCCAATGCCTCGATTATAAAAACATGTTGCATATTTATTGTTTATTTATTAATTTCTTCAATAAAACTATAATTTTACTTAAAAAATAATTTTTTTTTTTTTTTTTTTTTTTTTTTTTTTTTTTTTTTTTTTTTATTTTACTTATTTTTTATTTTACTTATTTTTTTTTTTTTTTTTTTTGTGACCGGCTTAATCTTACGTGAGTAATTCCCGTGTAATATAAATAAAACTATAATTACTTGAGAACTCATTTTACTCGTCTACTAATATAGCCTTATTAGTTGCAGTATATATTGCAGTTTCGCAGTTTGCTTTGACAAAGCTATCGAATTGATACACGCCTTTGAATAATTAACATGACTACCTGCCTTACCATTACATTAACAACGCATACATTTTTATGTAAATTTAGATCGGAGTCCAACAAAAAGAACGATTAATCGAAGTCAGGAGTAAATCGAGTGTGCGCTGCACTGCCGCAGTTATCAGTTTGCGACTTGTCTTTTTATTGCTTAGTTGCTATAATTAAAATAGAAGTTTAAAATAAAATAATAAACATTTATAATTCGATTAAATGTACCTAATTCGTATAACCCTTTTTCTTATAAAATTCTTCATTATTTTATTACTTTTAATATCTTCTCTAGTTATTTTTATGCCTTAGCAGGCAAACAAGCAGACGGGTCGGCTGATGATAAGCAGGCACCGTCGCCTATGGATACTTGTAACACCAGAGGCATCACAAATACGTTGCCGACCCTTTAAGACTACTAACTCGCCTTTTGAAGAATCCCATGTTGTAGCTTCTCAGAATCACCGCGGAAGGTAACTCATTCCATATTTACAAGTATAAACCATTGCCGATATAACAAATATCTCTTCAGTTCAGTTCTTTCTCTAGCACGTTACTTCGCACGTTCTACTCTTTCTCTATAAAGGCTTTATTATTTAGCCTGGTTTAATTGTAACAACCAACTCCTCATAACCTGACGTAGGCCTTCGTACTAATAAATAACAGAGACGTTGATTCGAATGTTCATTTGAATATTTCAATTATTTTTCGATGTTACTTCTTTACGGCCGGTGCGTTCGATTGAAGGCGTTTAATTGCTTAAATAAATATTTTTCTCTGATTTACTGCCAGCATTCACTTTGGAATCGAAAAATATGCACGTGCCCACAAGCGCTATTTATGGAGGGACTATTGTTGAGATTGGATAGCGGCGGTGGTTGATCTGAAAACGGGAGTTTACCAAACGTGACAAAATAGATTATAATTATGCACAAATAGTCATTTTTCACGAGCACGTCGCTCGCGTGGTGTAGACGTCATGCTTACCCACAACAGTTCAGTGCCACACAGAAGTTTAAATTTCAAAACCCTGCGGCTGCTATAATGCACTTTTTATATACTACCCGTCTTACCACAAAAGATTTAAGCCCGCTTTAGACAAGTGTTTAGCATATTTTTCGCAGGGAAACAATTGCTAAACACTTGTCTAAACCGTGCTTAAATCTTTTGTGGTAAGACGGTAAATGTTAGGCTTTGTCTGACACCTCACTTGATGTTAAGTTGTTAAGCGATGATGCGGTCTACGATGGAGCACGCTTGTCTACAAGAAACCGACTCACTCGCGATTCGAAAACCCCAGATTGTAACTATCGGGGAATACCCATTCAGGCAGCGCATTCCACATACGATACTAGCAGTTCTTGAAATCAAACCGCTTAGTACGGGTTTTCGGAATATCAACCATGACGCAGTGTCACGTTATCCTGCACACTCTGGCAGTCCGAAAGAATAATAGGCAGGAGGGAATTAGAGATTGCAGATCCGATGAACACTTTGAATACGACATATTACATACAACGATAGACTAGCAGCTTTGAGCCGATGCTCAAGACTAAGATCCTTAGTCCAGAGTCGCTCACCGCTTAGCACGTCACCCTGAGATATTTGATGTAAAATCTCTTTATGCCCAGTAATTTCACTGGAAACATTGCCTGTAAATCTAAAACAGTAATGCTTGGTGGTGGAATAACTTGGCATTGGTCTGGTACTTCTCCAGACGAACTCTTCAAAAGAGCTTTACCACCACAATAATTGCAATATCTATACAAAATAATCATCATTTCATATGTTATTTTGTCTCGGGACTATTTTGTAGTGACTAGCACTAGATCCTGTGTAAGACGCTTTCACTCTCTGAGTGTTCGAACGTTATACCGACGCAAGTTACGACTGTCCTTGATGACTTTTCCTTCTTATTGTGTAATACAAGTATTAGTAACAGTATTGCGATGTTCGTATTTGTCTGGTTTAATCTCACTTGACAAAGGCACGGCGTTTACGAGGACAACTCGTGCGTCTCTACGTTTTACGAGCCACTGTTAAATAATGCGTACTCCCCGCGATGTCAGGACGCGAACCTTCTCGTTCTGTACTTTTTATGAGTTGTAGGAACGTGTCTCATTTTATGTTACCCCTGCCGGAGGTAGGGCTCGCTAACTTTGATTTTATACGACCTACGTCCCCCATTACAAATCCAATTCAACTACCACATTACTGAAGTCACAAAGATGCTTGAGTTGGATTAGTGTTGTCGCCTTCGCTTTTCTATACTAATATTATAAAGAGGAAAGATTTGTTTGTTTGTTTGTTTGTTTGCATTGAATAGGCTCCGAAACATCGGAACCGATTTGAAAAATTCTTTCACTGTTGAGAAGCTACACTATCCCCGGGTGACATAGGCTATATATATTTATATATATATATATACCTTTTTTTATATTGACTTTTACTGTTGGCCTTTTAGCCTCTACAGCTTGACCGGACTAGTTAGCGAACGCAGATTGCGTTCGGCATAACTTGGTGGTTAAGTTTTTGGGCGACTAGCACAAGGGCACCTCGAAGGTACGAACCTCGGCTTGGGCCGTCGCCGGGAGTGGGAATCAGACTTGCCCAGGCACTCCTGTAGGCCCTGGAGCTCTAACGGTTTGTTGAACTGATTGATTATTTGGAGAGAATCTAACCGATCTTCTAACAGATCCTGGGGGTCTACGATCCTGCCGGCGGGATCGCTGTGTGTGTGTATTATATTTATCTCTATTTCACATTCATATCATAAATATTAATAGATTAATCAAGTAGGTATCTATTAAGGTTATTTTTGCTTTGGCTGGCACCGACTCCAAAAATAACTGATTATAAATTGTAAATATGTATATAAGTAGGTAATATATGTATTAATAATTTCGTTGATTGTCCTTTAATGCTCATTGCTTTGAAGTTATTTAAATATTATTTTCTACTTTTTAGTTTAAGTTTTTTTCAAAAGTTTTCTTTATTGAAAATATAATATAGCCTATGTCACCCGGGGATAGTGTAGAACGGTGAAAGAATTTGTCAAATCGGTTCAATAGTTTCGGAGCCTATTCAATGCAAACAAACAAATAAACAAACAATCAAATCTTTCCTCTTTATAATATTCGTATAGATATTTAAGTCGAAACTGCATTAGCCACCTATATCATAATATATAATTTATATTGATTTGACTTTAGCACGTTATTTGAATTAAGTTTAAGCGTTGGCGTAGCACCATTGACCAATCAAAAACTGTTTACTCACGACCTAAAAGATGGCTTGGAGGGGATGGTGCTAGGCCAGCGATTGACTTTACTTTGGATTCTACATCGAAACGAATTGGAATACAATATTTTAATGACTGCGATTATAATTTAAAATATAACTTCTGTAAAAGAGATTCTCAATAAAATATACCTGCTTTATACATACGAGTTTAATATGTGTGAGTAAATATTGCCAATATACATAACAATATTGTAGTCATATTTTAATTAATTAATATTAAACAACGAGTTTTTCCATAAGATATCCTTTAATTAGACATACAGGGTTACACTGTATGGTTGTACTAAGCCGGAAGGAGTTATCGAACTCAACATTATGAAAAACTGTTGCTATAGATCTAATCCTGAAATCGCGAAAAAACTAAACTTTACAGAAAGATTTCACTGACACCAACGAAATGAATGAAACTGCAGATTTTTTCCACGATTTTTGGGTTGGCCCCATAGTAAAAGTTATTCGTCATAATAATACTATTTTCTCACCTGATGTTAAGTGACGGTGTGGTTGAAGATAATAAACACGACAAGGTGGTAATCAGCAAAGGAGATCATTATGCCCATAATTATATTTAAAATGAGGTTAGAGTTTATAGGTGGACACAATACACGGACGGATGTTCAGGATGGTTGAATTTTAGATAAACCCTCTTTAACCATTTTCCACCTACTCACGGGAATTGCGAAGACGAGAGGCATCTCTCCTCCTCGCAAGTTTTGTCCACTGCTTTCTTGCCACACTTGCAAAGTAATCTGACAGATACATAAAAAAAAATTAAAAAATGTGAAGTAGAGCTCAAATTTTTTTTATGACTCACTAACTGGCAAAATACAAAAACCCTTTCGCTCTATGTAATTGCAATGTTCATTAAACCGAACAATGCAAGGTTTTCATTTCTTAATTACAATTAGGACTAAAACTATAAATAAACATTACAAACATATTCAAGTGGTAGAGGGCGAAAGACGGAAATCCAGGGATTATATCTTCTGGGCCAGGGATAAGAAGTGACAGATAGAGATAAACCTGTGTTAACAGACTTAAACAGAACAAACTTTCATTCAAGATATCGGATGCATATATATAGACCACCCGAATATAAACAATGATTTATTGATATATGTATTTTAATAATGCCTTTACAATTACTACTGCTGTTTTGCCCGGACTGCGATCACGCAAGAGAAGAATAAAGTTAGGTTGTCACGCAAAGTCTTAAGATGAAAGTCTTTAACCAATGTGTTCTACCTATCGTAACTTACGGTGCTGAAACGTAGACATTTACAGTTGGAGCGGTCCACAAGTTCAAGGTCGCTTAGCAGAGAACTACGCTCGGTGGTTTTCTGAGGGATCGTATCCGGAACGAAGGTAGTCGCCAGAGAACCAATGTCACTGACATAGCTCAGTGTAGCATTTGCAGCATGTGTAGCAAGCTGAAGTGGGAGTGGACCGGTTATATCTGTCGCAGAACCGATAACCGTTGGGGTAGACGTGTAGATACCACGAACTGGCAAACATAGCGTAGGCTGCCCTGAGACTCGATGAAGTGTATACGTATGACGGCTGCAAGAGAAAAGCTGAAGATCGGGTTAAGTGGCGTACTTTGAGAGAGGCCTATGTCCAACAGTGGACCAGTATAGGCTGATTATGATGTGACTCCTTTATTATTAGCTTCACCATTTTTTTTTTGAAACAATAGATACGTGAGATCTGAATTGGTCAAACATGCCTATAGTAGCAGGTGAGGAAGCCAAGCTGTTTTTTTTAATTAAGGGAAGACTTGCTTTTGGCCGTCCACTCGCCTGATAAGGTGTGATGCGGTCTGCGATGGAGCACGCTTGCAGAAGAAACAGATTAAGTCGTCATTTGAAGACATTTAGATTGTAACTATCGAGGAACAGCCAGCGCCAGTGCATTCCAAAGACTAGCAGTTCGCACGATAAAAGTGGAATCAAAGCGCTTCGTAAGGGTTTTCGGAATATCAGTCATAAAGTGGTGTCGATTTATAGTGCTTGCTCTGGCAGTCCGGTAGAAAAACGGGCAGGTGGGAATTAGATCATGCAAATCCGATGTAAATGTAGGTATCCGTTAAAAACCGATAAACTAGCAACTTTACGCCGATGCTCAAGTCTAAGTAGCTTAGTCTATGAGTAAATCTGTAAAATACAATTTACTCATTTCATTTTTATAAGACCGCTTCTTTGTTAGTAAATTACAATGTATTTCTTGTCCCTGTATATGTTTTTACGCTATCAAACGCCAGTGCCATATGGTAATGCATCGCCGCAGTATTCGCATACCATCTTGATTCGAAATCGATATACAATACGCTGAGCGTATGCCACGAACGTTGAACAGGTGCTGAATTATTATGCGAAAAGTTACAAAAGTTTTTACATGTTTTTATTTATTATTAATTTACTTTTTTATAGGCTTGCGTATGACTGTGCGGTCTACGATGGAATACGCTTGCCTAGAAGAAATCGATTCGATCGTGAATCAATTTTAATAAAAGTCGCTCAAGAACTTAAACAAATTAATTTATAGAGAATCATTCAATTTGCGAAAAAGCGCCGTAATGGAAAGCTTTCGCCCAGATTACGACACTGAGAGCCATTTTCACAACTCCACCTTCCAATTTATTTTTACAGTATCTTAAAATTACTCATTTAGCTAAAACAACAAAGTAAGTCATCGTCCTTGCACCGGAGCACCATAAATTGTGATTGCTTTCTCCGAACCCGTTGTCTACGAGGCATTCCAATCAGTCGGGTGAACGCCTTGAACGAACTCACTCTGGGAAGACAGTTAACAAGCTCTGCCGCCTTATTCGAGACTCCTCGTCATATTCAAACCGACGTAATTTACGCTACCCTTTTCTAACTCGCGACTAATGAAAGAGATGGCGATACCACCCGTCGGGTGAACACAGACCAAATGCTTCAAAATAAGGAATCAGATGTTTCTCACGAATCGAGCGAATGATTGATCTCTGATTAAAGCAGACCTCTTTCGCTTAACTGTGTCCTAGTTTGACGCTGTAAAGTTTTCTACCGTCTTATTTGGTTTAAAGAAAGGAAGATTGCGTTTACATAGAAAAGTTGAATGAATCGAGTATAGTAGAACCGAGTGCTCTAGATTCAGCGTGCAGTGTACGAGTCGGGACAGCAGGTATTGACATGTGGGGATGTCACCCGAGCTCGGCACAGGCGGCACACCCGCGAGTGCTCGCGATAAGATTTTCCATCCAATTTGCCGCTACCAGCACCTGCCTCATTTTTTACTGTAAATCTGCCCTAAGTACGCACTTAACATGGCGCGAGCCCTCATGAACATTGAACAGCTTCTAATAACATATGCCCCTCATATTACTTACGCTCATAGCCACTTGAAGGTTCCAGTAGCAGGCTGCGCCATTTTTGTTACGCTCGGCATTTGGAGAATGCGCCGCGCCTTTTAATATAACGGATTTTGTTGGATCGCTCACCCCGTGTGTCAGACACGGGGTTACAACCCGCCACATTGCAGAAACATTTCCTCTAGTCGGGTGCTCGCCGAGTTTTGAACTCGGTTAAGCTCGACGGAATAGCTATTCTGAAATTTCACCAACGCATATGCAAATGTCAGCACTCGACACTGATTGTACGAGTGGCACGGGGAAAATTCATGCATTTACATTAAATTCAACCGAAATTGGAACCCGACTTCGTATCGTAGTTTATACGCGATCGCACTATGTCACGTGTGCAGTTGTGCACCGCTCTCGATATTTACGATTTTCAATCGGATCCGTCGCTTTTACATGGATTGTTTAGAGGTCCGTACATTTAAATTCGGCAATAAAACTCACCATACGTTCATACAGTTATGACATATTGTTCGATAGTAAAACGGCACGGAGCTCATGTTATGGCCCAAGGAACTTTCCCAGCGAAACTTACAGAAATATTCATATCTATGCAGTATGCAAGTGCGTGCCCGTAATGCCCGTATTTTCTTTCCGTATCGTTTTAATCAGGGCTGGGCAGTTATTGCCTGTTGTTATTCGAACCGCTTCGCTTGGCGGATTAACTAATCGAATGATTGTTTACATTCGTTTGGCTCGCTGGTATCAACTACTCCGCGTATAATGAACGCTTGGTACATTAATTATAGCTTTAGTGCCAGTTTTATGACTTTGCCTTTATCGGCTCATGTGAGATTACGTGTTCAACCTTATTACTTTGCTTTTTCTTATTGATGACTCAATACCACTTCATTATAGCCTTTGGCTTAAATGCTATAAAACTACAATGTTCTTTGTGGTATAATTAAACAAGATACCCGTGTGTTGACAGAAGCGAAGTGAATTGGAGATAAACTGTGCTATTAATTACTTACAATTTCTTCTGCTTTTAGTATGCGGTTCGAATTTATCACGCTATAACTTTACTAAACTTGCGCTAGTATGTTTAGACTTTTATTAACAGTTACAAAAAGTAGATTTTACCGTGCTCGGTAAGTGAGTAAAAAGTTTATCCTCGCACCGCTCTGTCATGATCACCCGAACTGTAACTGGAAAATATCTCTTAGCTCACGTATTGCAGTGCAAACTTATATCGACGGCTAGCAGAGCAAGTGGGACGACCGTTCTCTCTAATTTGCGGGTAACAGCGCCAAGGCGCAAGTCTAGGGAAGGGAAGGTAATAAATTGGCGGTCGCACGATCGATTGCTGCGCTCGCGCACAAATCAACCGGCACGTCAAAACAATGGCGGCCACGGCTGCGGGGGCGATCGTGCTGCCACCCGCGGGCCTAGCTCAAAACTAACTTATTTATACACTCCCTCACTCTGCATGCACAATATGCACATGTCGATGAAATTACTTGGCTAACTTTAAGTATGCTTAGGTCCCAAGTGGTCCAAAGTCGGGATATCATGACAAAGTAGGGTTATAAATAATATAATTCCTGTAATTTTTGTTTATGTATACAATGTATATTTGTCTGTCTCTGATTGTGTTTCTGTATGCAATTGTGGTTCTGTATGTAATTGTTGTTCTGTATAAAATTGTTGTACTAGTTTTTTATTATTCGATTTGTACATATATTTTATTATATGTACATATTTGTACGCGCGCGCACGTACAGGTATTGAGTGTGACGTCACTTGCAGGGCCCAACAGAATACCAGCGCTGGTTGTGTACAACCAGCAACATGCTGAGTTGGGGCCGGTTTTTGTGATAATGCACCTACTTATATTTGGATAATTTTGTTTGGCTTTAAATTTCATTATCGCAAAATAAACATTTATGTATTTCTGTATATAAAAAGTTCCAATACCGAATGCGGTATTGAGCGCATGGTGGTGTGAGCCCCCAAACAATATCACATTTAATTAACTGAGCAGCGTGCCCTAAAACATGCACTCAAGACGAACAAACGAGTTCACGGAGAGTGCCATTGGAGTGGGGAAATTCTGGTCCAAAAACTTAATTTAATTCATGATCACTCACGAAACGTTGACTCGATAAAAAGAAGTAGCTGTCGAAGAAAAGCTTCCTGAATGCATTGTTTAAATTTCTATGAAACCTTTGTTCATAACAATTTCCGAAGATTCAGTTGAAACGAAAGTCTAGGCACACGTTCTAGGTTCTACAATGAAAAAGTAACAGATTCATTGGAGTCAGTTTATGGGTCATATAATTAAAAAAAAAAAAACATTTCTGACCACACATAACTTGTGCACTTAGCAACCAATATCATCAACAATACCCGTCTCTATCATGAACCTGTTCGACCAACATTGGAAAAAAACATGAATGAATGTGAGTTTTTGTGCACTTCGTCACAACGTTTCCGGCAAACCGGTGCCGGTGGCGGCGCGCGTGGAGAATCGGCGTACGCGCCGGATCGTCCGCGGTACCGGTGGAGTTGCTGAGTCAGGGTCACCAGGGACTTTACAGCTTTGGTTGATCACTGTTTTTAGTGTTCAAAGAGGCTGTACGATTTACACTAACCTACTTATTCGTGAGGAAATTTAAAGTTCAAAGATATATATTATGACATTCACCAAGATGCACTGGGCCAGCATGGTGAATTAGGGCTCCTCCTCTCTCTTTGAGAGAAGGCCTGTGTCCTAGCAGTGGGAAAATGATATGCTGATAATGATGATGATGACTTATTCGTAAACTATCGAATAGCTTGTATAAACATCTTTCTCAACTTTTCGAGGTTAGGCATGTTTTAAGCAAAACACATTTATCTTAAACATCCCTAAAATAAATTGTACATTTTTGAATAAATTTATAAACATAATTGTGAAGTCCTCTTACTTTTACTGTGTTGTTGTTATATCTATCTTCTATTTATATAAAAATGAAATACCCCTCTCTCTCACTGACACATCACGAAATCTCGAAAACGACGTGACCTATGAAGCTGAATTTGGCAGGTAGATTCCTTATAGAGTGTCGAGGTCCATTAAGAAAAAGATTTTGCGAAAAGATCGAGTGAAGAAGAATAGAGGATTCTATGTTTGTATGAAAATCTACGAGTACGAAGTAGCGGGCAACAGCTAGTATGTGTATCTTTGTTCTGCTTCTTTTTAACTGCCAATAACTCTACGCTGTAGTAAAATTCAGACAATCAATCGGAGTCTTTCTTCAGATAAGCTTTAGTAGTTTTTTTATTATTATGTGAAATAATTATTATTAACATCCTAGCACATAATATATACACGCTAAAACTTTGTTATAACCCTTTTGAATAGGCTGTCCTAGATTTAGATTAGAGCGGTGGCGCCTTCTCCGTAATGTTTAAGGATAGTTTCCCCGCAGGCGCTGATATCAAACTGAACGAGGAGGGGTAAAATTGTTCTAGATATAGTTGTAGTAATCTGTCGAGACACCTGCAACTATTTATTACCTAGCAACCGACTCCAAAAAAGGAGGGGGTTTGAATTCGTTTTAAAATTGATAATTATATTCGTCACTCTGAAAAGCTCTAGTCTATAAGAATTGCGTATAGAACTCGCTATGACAATAACACCACCATCATCATCATTGGCAGCACATTTCGCCCTCCGCAGGACATAAGCCTCCTCTTTTGCCAATGTTGCATGTTTAACGCATGTCTCGTCTATGTATTTCCGTAAAAAAATTATGTCATCCCGCCACCGCTAGACTGGACTTCCGGGGCTACGCTTACCTTCACGTACAAATCATATATTTTTACTTTATCATATTAAAATTACTGTCAAACATTATCTAAAGTTTTGGCATGATACACAGACAACCCTATTATTATTAGTTACCTGTAGCGCAGTTAGGATACGCTTCACTGGTATCGTGTATTGAAAAACGAAAATGAATAACTGATCACAAAACTGTATTAAGCACGCACTTTCAAAGCCAAGCAGTTAACGGCAAATTTTTTATAGGCCGATTTTCGTCTATATTTCGGCTAACCGAAAAACATTGTTAAAAAATTATCCATTACCATTATAACACGATAAAATTCAGTCGCAAGTCAATATTGCAATATAAGAACATCAAGAAAGAGCGCATTGAAATCTTTTTTAGCGATACAAATATGACTTTATGAAGCACACGTTATCGCCTTTTTTGCTCTGACTCAGTCAAAAATATCAACACGATCGTGAATTTGCTATATGTATATCCATAGAAAAAGCTACTGCCAAAATTACATAGTGCGGTATTACGAGGCTATTCACGGAGAGTGTTCGTCGGAGAAACGAATACGCGTGGATGCTGAAAAAAGTAAGTCGGAGCAACAGGTAGACGTTCCAATTAGAGGCAAGCGAGGTATCTTGAGTGGTCGACGGCTTGGCTCGCGTCACCGAGCTTTGACGGCTGTTCACAAAAACGGGCCCGTTTCGCTTGCCGCCACTACAGAAGCACTTTTTGCACCCGCAAACTTGTCGCGCAACACTTTGACTTTCACGACCGCCTCGCTGCGTGTGTGCCGGCTTTATTCACCGTCAAAAATCAAGATTTTTCACGCTTTGATGTTTGTTTATATTCCGAACGAGATGTAAGTCTCGTTATGCGTCTCAGTTGCAAATATGCTTTCCTTTTCGACGCTACACGATTTGCAAAAAGGATTGTTATTTTCAACCGATTTCAAAAAGGAGGGTCTCATTTCGATTGTATTTTTGTTTGTGTAGATGTTACGCGATATCTTTGCCGATTGTTAGCTGATTTTAATTTTTTTTTAATTCGGAAGAAACTTCGTTTCCCATCTATAATCAATTCTTCGAGCGATGTAGCCCTGCCCATTGTCACTTAAACGTGCAAATCGGAGCAGATATGTCGGTGACTAGTTCTTCGGCGAAAATTTTTGTTCCTGATTTAATCGCGCAAAGAAACTCCGACCATAGCTCTTTCTATTGCCCGCTGTGGAACTGAGTTTTTCCAAAAGGCTAGTAGTTAAGGTCCACTTCCGATATCTCGAAGGTTGTCTCATTTAAATTTAAAGAAAGTATTCCACCTCCAAGGGAAACAAATTAAGGAACCGACCCCGTTATTGAATTCCTACATTTCGAGTGAAATCGGTTTTAATTTTTGTAAAAAACACTATAATTATAAAATGTATTACTGCTGAATTCTCACGCAATCCTGGCCAAAGGTCAACCAACTGAACCCTTACCATGGAGGCAGTCATGTGGTCGCTGTATTCACACTAGAGTAGTGACAAATGTTCAAACAGATTTATCTTTTGACTTTTGCCTCGGAGCGGAAATGCTTCGAATGCGTAATTTTTACTGATACCGATTTGACAGCAAAACGTATCGCAATAATAATTTATTGGGAAGTCTCTTGCACCGTTTATCGATTAATCGGCGTTGGATTCCGACTAACATTTTCAATTTAACTGGAAATATTATTCGGCCGCTATAAATTAAGGCTGTGTCGGGGCTCTTCGCGACAATTTCGGTAAGAGCTTTAATTCTTAATTATTGCTCAGGTCGCCCCTGTCGTATTTATTTTACTTTGTGAAACTATCTTTCGGACAGGATGGTGATAAATTTGCTCACGCGATCTGTAATTGAGATGTTAATGTATGAAAGAAAACATTCGAAATACTTTGTAGCTCTTTAGTATTAGCCGCCAAACTTATACACAACTTAATAAATCTTACTTAGATATGACATACATGATTTGATTTTATAACCTTATCTGTCAGGGTTATATGGAAAGGATATGCTAAGCCGAAAGGGGTTCGTTTTTTTTGTTTTAAAGGGCGACCAACAGCTTGTTTACAAATGTCTTATAAATAAACTTAAATAGATACACAAAGCCAGTTACAGGTCATCACGGATAGAATTACTCACGGATTATACTCATCTTTATTATGAACTTTTACAATGGGACAAAACATGAAATCGCAATAACAATCAGCTATTCCATACATTTTGTCAATGACCGCTTTCTATGGAACAGCTGATATTTTTTTCGCGATTTCAGCGTTGGTTCCATAGTAAAAGCTGTTCATAATTATGAGTACAATGACCTCTTTTCGGCATAGTACATCGTACCCTTTCCTTATAACCTGTATAGCGCAAGATGGTAAAAATTATCACTTGGACAGTCATTTAATGATGTTGGAAACAGTATCATGTGGCTCAAAAAGTGTGGGCAGGGCATGAATAGGATGATATGACGGAAGATGGAGCAGATTCCTTACAGAGTGTTAGTGATAGCGAGACGTGTCGATGACATCAAACCCATCGCTGGTCATGCGTGGATGAGATTGGCCTGAGACAGGGATCAATGGTACAAGGGGAAGAGGCCTATACCCAGCAGTGAGTCGATACAGGCTGACGATGATGATAACGATGAGAAGAACATTGATTTAAATGAAGACGATCATCAATTTAAATACACAAACAAAGCAGTTCTTTGCAGTCATTAAAAACATCAGATATTACGTGGAAATCGGGTAACATTCACCGGCAAACAGTTGTTTACATAGTTCAGTGATCACCAAGTTGCGGGGCCCGGTTGGAATTTTAATTCACAATTTGTTTCCCAATTTTTGGGGTTTGCTCGGAACGCCGGAGTTAATGGGAAGGCATGCCGCGCCGCAGTCGCACGCTGTCTACGTACTCCTGTACCATAAAAATTATCTGGATTAAATGCAGTGAGCAAATACGAATACGGTCTGTGTTTAATCCGATGGCGTGTTTTTTTAAATAGAGCCTTGTTTAACGAACCAACTTGATTATTTATTTGCTGTATTTACTGCACCTGAATTAAAATTGATATAACTAGTTACTTTTTTGAAAAGACCGAAAGCATGAAAAGCATGTATCAGTTCTGTAATAAAAATAAGCAGGCAAACATGTGAACAGTTCTTAAATAAATTTATATGATTATTTACGGGATATTTAACGTGGTCAGATTGTGGTGTGGAATGACCTTACCACGGTAAATATCCCGTAAATAACCATATACATTTTGTGAACAACCGTGATAGTTTAAAACAGTTCTTGGATAATTTTATACGTATCTCTCTTTGAAAACTATCCCCAATACTGCCTTAGTTGTTGCGATAAAAGTTTTGTCAGTAAATAGGTCAGCAGTCAAAAATGTATCAACCAAAATAGAACCTTTTCGATATTTCGATAAACTTTAGAGTATAGTTTAAGTCTATATATTTTAACTGTTGCAAGTTAAATTAGACAATGAAGTAATGACGTAGGATTTAAATTAGATTGTCGGTATTTTCAAAATGTATCTAAATTTATATTTGTGAACTCAGCACACTTGTTTCGTAAATTTTAGTACAAAACTGAACATCCATGTGTTTTTAAAGCAATGTAATGTTTAGGTACTTACATATGCACTCAAATCAAAACTAGGTTAACTAAGAAGCTGCAATTAGGTTGCGGTAATGGAGTTTGAATCTAGTTAGATGTACAAATAGGCCGGCTATGCTGCATTCAGTGAGCACTCATTGGAGTGAGTCGTGTGCGGGTTGCACTCCATGCCAGTTCAGTGTCATCTCTCCGGTTATTTATTACCCAGCGCTCTGGCCGGCGTGATACGCGCCGACTTCAAAGTCCAGTTAGCGAGCGGACGAGCGTGTGATGCAGTTTTAATGACATAATCCAGATACCGCTGACTCGATTACCCTAAGCTACTGCCTTCGTTAAACACCTATCTTCACGTGCAGCCGTTCAGTTACCGGCATCCATCCAGTGCCGTATTAGCTTGAAACAAAAAGAGAGTAACTCAACTCCATACCTTCCCCACCTGATCAATCTCATGCATACTAAGATGCATTTAGGCAAAGATTGAATCGCGTGAGCCTGCTTGTGCAGCTTGTGCTTGAAACTACGTCAAGGTTTTTACAGATTATGCTATTATTGTATTGCATCATAGCATCGTAAAACCACCGCACAATCTTCTAGCGATATAGAACTTAGATAGCTAAGTGTGAAATGGCTGTACTTACAATGGATGCGAATGATATTATCGTGATATGAAGCTATACAACGATGAGTGCGGGACAGTACGGAGTGAGCTATGAAGCTATAATTATATTATAATAACGTAGTTTAAAAAGGCTTTGGGATCTGCCGCACACTAGTACACCGGGGGGGCCACAGCAAAGACTGTACTGGCTGCCACAAGGGGTGTACAAAATTTTTCATACATCTTGTATGGTATTGACTCAAACTTTTTTATGCCATGGTGGCAAACAAGCTAACGGGCTGCCTGATGGTAAGCAATCACCGTCGCTTATGGATACCTGTAACACTAAAGGCACCACAGATACGTTGCCGACCATGTTGCCGACGTTGGCGTCACTAGCTGTCACCACCGGTGGCTTAGTGTGCGGCAGAACTGCTTGCTTGTACACATTGCTTGTACGTCTTTGAGCTACTGCAACCATAAATATTTTTAGCTATTATCCGTTCGATCACAAGGAACGGGAGCGCACTGACGTTTCATCGATTTACCGAGGCCTCGTTATTGATCATTTACCCTGATTACGTGTACTCCACTTTGTGTATGTAACACCGGACGCCGCTTATGAAATGTTGCATAATTGCTGCAATTATTATTTGTAAGCCGCTGGCTATATCGATATTTTATTTTTAATTAACATTACGCTTTATCTATGTCTCTTTTAAAAGTTGAGTGAGCTTTAAATATGGATTGATATTTTTCAGTACTTACGTAACCCTTTAAGGGTTACGCAGAACTGTGACCGATAGGGAAGTCAAAAGTGAATGTTACTATAATCGATCTAGAATATATGAAATTCTTATAATTCTCCATACTATCCTCCAAGATTTTAAGTACGATTTTAGTGTTTCTATTTTACGCTATCCTGTTTTTTATCGTGAATGAAGACAGATGATCCATGTAGATATATAAAAAAAAGCAGAATAACCTCTTAAAAATAGCTCGATCTGAAACACTTGCCTAGATGAACACCAACGCTAAACCTAGGTCAAAAATCTACCTCCATAAATGGTATCTCTAGTACAAATCCTTGTCTTTTGATATGGTTTCTGAGAGCTTTTAGGAATATAAACTACGTACATGAGGTAGGTACTAGGAGAGCGGTTCGCTTGAAGTAAACCTCATCAGATAAACGCGCGTGACTTCACACGACGATGTCGCTCACTTTTATTACGTTCTCAATTACCTATACATGTTAACTTCTACACTCGTATGAGGAATGCACTAATAGGATTTACTTACAAGACTTATGACTTATCTAGTACTGTGTTTTGGCTCAACTTCTCTTAGGTAGGTCCTACAGTCTGTGCAGTGTAGCCAAACCTGTGTCATTAGCCAAACCGTTCCTTTTCACTCTTGATCGTTGCCGCGATTTTCAACCATGACTTAATATATCAGTCGTACCCTAAATATCACCGTCGTTAAATACGGAATTCGTAATAACTATAGTAAATTTAAAAAATCTACTGTGTCAAAATGTTATTGTCTACAAATAAAATTGAATTGGAAGAAAAACGAAGCAAAGTGTTATTATACGTGTAACGTAACGCCATAGACTTGTTTAGTGATGGGATGTATTACTATGATGGATAGTCGATATTTTGTATAGAAAAAGTTGACTGTATGTACGTTTTATTAGATATGTATAGAGTTAAATGAAACAACAAAACATACATCATTATATAAATTATATTCGTTTAAACTGCCTGAGCTGATATCAGTGTCAGAACCATCTAAATCTTACTGGGTTCATCATCTGACTCTATTAGAGATATAATTAACGATGATTCTTTATTAATAATATTAATAAAGAACGATAATAAAGAACTATGACACCTAATGTCATAGGCACCCACTATGACTATGCTACAACACACAGCGGAGTCTTAGAACACGGCTTCGGTATCGGCTTAGTACAGTCTATATGCGTAACCCTGTATACATATACTTTTACTACAATACCTACCGTTATTTTTGATTTGCGTCGTAGGGTAAAAGCATATTTTTTATTCGGGAATATGTGTAGAATATAACGTTGATAATAAACGTTATAAAAAAATTAAATATGTTGTGATTTATTGTCATAAAACTAAGATGTGGTTCTGTCTGTCTCCTGCATGCTCTATTTTATAACCAATTCCTATTAAGTTTAAATATCTTTGAACATCCCGAGGAATTTTACACGTGGGTCGACTTATATGCCACTTGATGTAAAACGTCATTAAAATTAGTACCGTTTCCTCCTTCAGTAGCCGAATAAAGAAATAGGGGCTATTAAACATCTAAGACACATTTTATACGTATAATATTTCAAGATTTTTTATTTTATAGTTGCTAGATTTACTGTCTGACTCAGTTAATTTATACAATATTTTATTTTGTTTATAAATTTGCATTTTTTACGAACTACGTACAAGCATAATTTTAATTAGGAATTATCATGTATTTTGTTAATACTTTTTTATAACATTTGCGATGTCCATCGGAGGACACAAGAAATGGTTTTTATTAACCAACTTCAAAAAGGAGGAGGTTCTCAATTCGACTGTATGTTTTTTTTATGATTGTTACGCGATTACTCCGCTAATTATGAATTGATTTTGAAAAAAAATTATTTGTTTAGTAGGTCTTACTTCAGAGGTGATCTCATATAAATTTTATCGAAATTGATATAGCACTTTAAAAAAAACCAACAAAAACAAAAAATAAATACACCACAGATGACGTTTAGGTTTGTGGCTCCCTTCAGCAAAAGTTTTGATAGGGATTTTCAATCTCTGTCTTAACCGTCATTTTTCTACTGTTCTGTTTAAGTTTTGTACATGCAGGTAATATAATTATGAAGTCGGTTTTAGTTTGTTTTCTTCTAAAATGTAATTTTATTAATTAATTTTATTATGTTGAATAGATCTACGTTTGGCTACCAACCACACGCAAATGATTATCCTAATACACGTAGTTAGTATGGGTTTAGTCTAGTGACAATATTTTTATAACATAACATTTACAGTGACAGTGCGGTTATTTTTGAGTGATGAGCTGATATCCATGGTTTGAAATATCTTTGGAACTTTTTTTATAGAGTTCAAAAGTTACTTATTTTACACATTCCGTATTCGATCATGGCCCAAATTTTCGCAAACAACTGTTACAATTTTAGAAGTTATAAATTAAAGGCACGTTTAATCTATAACTCGCTAAACGATGTCCGTTATAAAGTTCACGGTAAATGGGCGCACCGAAATTCGCGCTTAGCATTTTATAATTATGTTTATTACTCACGACGGTCGGTGATTACCATCGACATTTGGATATAATTTTGTACGTTGCAAGTTGTATCGAACGAGCGTGCTAACGAGGCTGGAATAAGCCGAGGGCACGCATGACCCCGGGTTCAGACGCGTGCCTCGCTATGACGGACATATGTAGGCGACAAATGCTAACCAGCACAGGCTTTGTTCCACCCACCGATACCCGTTCACCCGGACAGTTACGATTTCATGCAAATGTGAGAAAATGTTACCACACTATCAGTGTTTTATTTATTAGAGCTGCAAACAAACAGGCTGTTAGCTTGATGTTAAGCGAAGCCACATGAACACCTGCGACTCTACTAGTAATGTCGATGCATTGCCCGGAGAGGTGTTTGTCAGACCTGTTTAAAACGTTCCAAGTTGTGATTTGTTTTGGTATTTCCATAAATATTTAAAACTATAGATTCAACATCACGAATGGAACCGTCTTCAAATATGGACTAATTTTCAAATAAACGACCATTCACAAAACAACCGTTACGACTGATTTCTCAAATGCGCGCCTGCAAGTAATAGCGTGGTTTTCGCATATACAAATACTGATTTTTTTTTACCGTTTTGGCCGCGTAGGTGTTGAATCTATCTGTGGTTTTAAATATCTTTAGAAATTTCGTACTACTAATGAGTTGTTAAGGGCATTACTTTCCACGCATGTTTTAGTAGGGTAAACATAAACGCAGCGGTGTTAATGGTTCACGGATTTCACGGCACGAATGAATTTCTATACCTTTTGCTTTACTTTTAACACCGCTGCAGCATTGTAATTGCTCTCTTGAACGAATCGTTTATCATATTAGAAGATTGAAATAGCTTTGAGCGAGAATTTATCGCATACTCATTTGAGCTTTTGTTACATAATGATATACTTATGTGCGATTCATAAAACGGAACCAGTTTCATTCATTTTTACATTACATACCTAGTTAATCTTGAATAATCTTGTATATTTATGGTACCGAATAATATTTTGGTCATTCGTTTTATGATCCAGCTGTGGTTGCACTCTGATTACTAATTAACTTCTGATTACTATAAACTGATCATAGTTTTCAATATTATCGATGGTAAACACGGGGTTCTTTGAAATTTATTGATATTGCTCAATATTATTGGGCTTGTTAGCCGACCGTGGTCAATAACTCAGATCAGCGTTTTCACTTTTTCGTGGACAGAGAGACAAATGTGAAGAATTTCTTTTCATTAAGTGAACATTAAAAATATGTGATGGTGGTGCGCCGGGCTGTGCGCCTGCGCCGGCAAGGCGAAGCGATGAAACCGAACTCGACGTACAATAAATCAACGCGGTAAGACTGTATTTCTTTCGTAATCAGCTCATATCGGTTCTCGCGGTTGTGGCCGCCTAATTATTGTCGACTTTTACGATCTACCTAACGAGTTTTCACTTGGAGCCAATCACGATTTTACGGCGCACGTATTTTGAGTTTTTTAATTATTATTAAAATACGGCCCTGGCTCTGACATCTGCAAAAGCCGTAAAATTTTAAATTAAAACTCTTCCTATAAGTTTGGTATCTCAAGCAAAAGGACATTTTATTATTGTTTTACATTGAATAACAAATACATGGATTTCAGATCAGTAAAAAATTCATGAAAAAATTGTCCTGAGTTTAATTTAATGTACATAAATTTGGATGTATTAAAAAAAAGCGACAGTTGTAGTTTTTAGGTGTGTGATGCGGTCAGCATACATAGATATGCTGACTTGCCCCATTAAATCTCAGACCTCTTCGCTCGGTCAATTATTTACCAAATTACAAACTAACGTTATCATTTACAAAAAATTACTCATTCAAAATAAATATAACGTCACACGTTCTTTCATTAGAATTTTAACAAATTAAAACATTTGTTAAGTAATGTAATTAGTTTCATATTACTTATTTAATTAGAACACTGACATAAAACAACTACCGTGCTTCAATATGCCTCGTTAAATATGGAAAATAGAATCGAAAACGTTTCATTAGCATATGACGAACTTTACATTGACAAAAAATCATCATGCCTTTACAATCTGGTCTACCATTCGGTTATTTACGATCGTATCAAAGAAGAATTTGGGTTACCCTTGTTCGACGTCGGCGACTGTATGTTTAGGTATCTGAATGTCTTATCTAAGATATTAACATATTGATTATGCTTCCCGTATTGATGTGCGACAGACGGCCCTACCTCTCACATGTTCGGTACGGACCTCGGATCAGACAAACAAGGGAGGTATGCCGTAGTTCAATAATTGACAAATTGATCGATTATTTTTATTGCCCTATTTAAAATCTGACAATAAATAGAGTAGATCGACGAAAACAACATTAAAATCAATGCAAAAATTAGGAAGTTATAAACATTTGAATTTCATGCTAGACATGGCGCACTATACCAAGATATGATGCCTATGATATGTAAAGCCTTATGAGCGCCATAACCAAAACAGGATAGAATTTTTATGGTGCTCACCGCACACTCAGTTCAGGGAAAAGAGAGCATCTCAATCCCCACCGAAACCTTTGAACGCTTATATCTCAGAATTTTACCAACCGATTTAAATTATTTCTTTAGTGTATGTATGAGATTTAATTAAATTTTTAAGCCTGTTATTTTTAGTAAATCAAATATATATATTTTTTGTAAACTAGTAACTAATATTTTTAGTAAACTAGTTAACTACTCTATTATCGTTCGTTTCCTAATGTCTCCCTGATTCACCCAATTTTTTACTACACTGCTAAACTACTTAACGCAATAACTGTAAGTACGGCACAATTTTTCACGTACACTAAGAAAATTGCAGCAATACCAATGAACTAACTAGTAGTCTACATGCAGAAAAAGGGCGTCAAGTTTGTCTGCTGGGTGAATTTGACTTAAGGCATTATGACTAATTCAAGCCTGATGCGTTCGCACTCGTCACGCCTCTTTACCAGATCTCCCTTATTTCTCTAATCTAAGGTACCGACCGCACCTTGAACTAGTTTGTCTCGAATAGTGCTGCGCTAGCTATAAAATTAAGTAACAACAGCGTATATACAAGTTTACGGCTACATTGAAGTATTGGTTGGATGCGGAGCTCGTCTGATTCCAGGACTTCATTATAAATTGTCCGCTAACAATATTTGATTTTAATCGTCCATCATATTTGAACATGGCCTGAACTCGGCTCATTGTTTACAGATATAATGCTGTTAACTAAAGTCCGAGAGCACTAGTGGTAGGCGAGCGCAACGCATCGTTCACATTACATACGCATCCGAAAGCATTCCACGCGAAAACAGCTCTTTACTTCATTCCATTCTTGATAAACGATAAATTTTTGTTACGGCGGCAGTAGGTCATATTGTTTATTTTGCAATTATAGAAATATCTATCTGTTAATTAATTAAAATAATAACATGGAAATTTTACTAATGAAATTGTTTTAACTGTTTAATTTCATTCTATTTATTTAAATAATGAATTTGTGGTATTTTAATGCCATCTCTTTATATTTGTACGCCTACTAGGCAAAACATGATACAAAGTGACAAATATTGTTTAAACACCAATGCATGCGTTTATAAATGAGTATATTAATTACCAACTCGGCTGGGCAGCGTTCGGTAAACTACGCAACGTCTTCTCGTCCAAAATACCTCAGTGCCTTAAGACGAAAGTCTTCGACCAGTGTGTGTTACCAGTGATGACATACGGCACTGAAACGTGGTCTCTCACTATGGGCCTCATAAGCAAGCTCAAAGTCGCACAACGAGCTATGGAGAGGGCTATGCTCGGGGTTTCTCTACGAGATCGAATCCGAAATGAGGAGATCCGTAGACGAACGAAAGTCACCGACATAGCCCACCGGATTAGTAAGTTGAAATGGCAGTGGGCAGGGCACATATCACGCAGAACAGATGGCCGATGGGGCCGAAAGGTTCTGGAATGGAGACCACGGACTGGCAAGCGCAGCGTAGGACGTCCACCCACAAGATGGACAGACGACCTAAAAGAGACCGCAGGGAAACGCTGGATGCAGGCCGCTTCCAACCGGCCCTTTTGGAGATCGATGGGGGAGGCCTATGTCCAGCAGTGGACGTCCTACGGCTGAAATGATGATGATGATGATGATATTAATTACTTGTGTTTTTTGCAAATAAATTATCTTTATCTTAGACCTCATATTAATAGCACTGAAGTTTTCGTAAAAGCTCACACGCGCGCGCACACAAAGTTGCAAAAGTGTAACAGTGATATCAGAATACACTACGTGATAGAAACAAGACGGTTTACGATTAAAAAAACTCGATGAGCTAAACGCATCCGCCTGCGTTTGTGAATGTGAATGGGGCCTAAGACGAGTAAAGCTCTCGCATCGAGCTGATCAAGTTATCTCCGAATCTTAACACAGAGTAGATGCTACAGCTGATAAAAGCCCCTATCGTATCGAGACGAAGGTGTCTAAAATATTAGGAGCGTAAGCAATTTGTCCGGTCCGGTGTTCATTTTGTTAACGGTATTGAGAGTATATCATGGCATAGTCAACTAATATCGGTAAAACGGGGTTCGCCAGCGGTGTACAATATTTTATCGAATGGCTGCGATAATGATTCTCAAAGAATCTTCAAAAAATGATTTGTATATCATTATGTTGGTTTACTAACTGCGTCAAATCAATGTTTTATGTCTTCATTCAATGCGATTAGTTAGATACTTAACTAAAAGTTAGAGAGTACGCCGACCTAAATACTCGTTGTTTATCCACAATGTGTGAACACTCCAGCAATGTTTTTATCTAACTTTCTCATCTCTATTTCCCTAGTATCGACTGTGGCTATTGTTTTGGATGTTCTTTGTTTGTGTTCCACATTAGTTTTCCTTATTAGATTTTGTACATGAGTACTAGTTACATACAAATTGCTTCTGAATAGTATTTGCGTATTATTTCTCTGTATTTTTATAGATTTCACTATTTTTGTTAGACCAATCTGACAGCCAATAGTCTTCTATATTTATCTTTTAAGTAAAGAGAATTTCTAAGCTAGCTGAAACGAAATACTTGTAGCTCTACCTTTACCTTGAAAGTTTAGATTTATTGTGTTTCAGTTTCGAACCCGGTCGGGTCTCAATTCATAATCCTTAAGGGACCATTCTCCCGTGCGCTGTCTCATTCATCTCAATTAGTATCGCAAAAGTAATATCTGAAGCGTATTAAAAACACACATACACATTTTTTATTTATTCGCCAATTTGCATGAAGTTTTTTTCGTTCGGAACCGGCGAAACTCATTGGCAAACTTTTGACAATTTATGAAGCAATCAGTGTTTCTTTTCCAGTATTTATTCGAAGGGGTTTATTTATTGTTTATCTCGAAGAAGTAGCATGGAAATTGTATGAGCGGTGCTTAATATTCATTGATCGCGAGATGAGGCTCGGTTTGTTTACGTTGAACGTGGGCTGGCGCCAGACTGAGAAGTGGTCAAGCTATTATTATGATCAGAATTTAATCAATTGCCAACATAAGCTACTTGATTTACAGTATCGGAGGCTACTCACACCTTGTAAGCTTTGTTGTCGCTAAAGTGCTATTTTCTGTTCCAGGTAAAAAAAAACTCTCTAGAGTATCTCAAGAGCGACATCATAAATCGGCGTATCAGTAAGTTTTTTAATTTGTTGTTGATTCTCAACTGTTTGTGACCGTCTCCTCTAAAACTGACGGTATTATTTTGTCACAGAGAAATAGTGTACAGTAAGCAAACAAGCGTGAAACATTTTTGTAGTAGAGCAACTTCGCTCAACCGTTTGCATCTATCAAGCCTACTCCATAATTTGTTTTTACTAACGATGGCAATAAGATAGGTATATTTATTTGTTTAGGGTTACAGTGTGCCACTGTGACTAGTTATCCCCAAGCTGTTTAGCAGCTTAAAAGTTAAGCCCTGTTAAGAATTGGTCGTGGGTTTTCTTTGGGCTGAATTATATTCTATCAAAGAATGCTTAGCCTAACTATTGAATGCATTCAGAACACGCAATTATCTTAGATTTTTTAGTTTTTGAAACCAGGTACAGATATTATTTACAATATCACGTTATGACAGGGATAAAGTTAACTAGCAATACTCCGTGGCTCCTACAGGGACCATGAATTTTTTCCAAGATAAAAAGTAGTGTGTTAATCCAAAGTTGCATCAAATTTCAAAATCCGTTCAGCTATTACAAAGTTGATTGCGGATAAATATACACATTACACATACAAAAAATATATATGATTGGTATTAAAAATAGCTGTTGCCCGCGACTTTGTACGCTTAGACTTATGAACTTTCAACCTCCATCCTCCATTTGCCCCCCTTTATTCCGCTCTCTCGCAAAATCCTTTCTTAGTGTACCTCTACTCCTCATATAGAATCTACATACCAAATTTCAGTTTCGTAAATCAAGCAGTTTCCATTATTTCGTGATATAGGTATACAAGGTTTTATGGAAAAAGTATTCTAAGCCGAGAGGGGTTCATTATACTCATCATTATGAACAAATTTTACAACAGGATCAAAACTAAAATCGCGGAAAAAAGCCGCTGTTCCATTAATTTTGGCGAGTATCAATGACCGTTTTCTATGGAACATATAACAATACGGTTTCAAGGTTGGTCCCATAGTAAAAGTTGTTCATAATTATGAGCAAAATGACCTCCTTTTGGCTTAGCAAACCCTTTCCTTATAACCGTGTATAGATTAGTGTGATTAGTTTCAGCAGGTTAGTAGTTTCAATTGCCAAAATTGTTTTAAAATATGTTCGTTCGAGTTGTGCTACTGCATGAGCACTGGCCCCAGTGAACTGGCCGCACCAGGCCGGTTCCACACTCCCCGGGGCTTCATGAGGTGTGAACTCTTTGACCGGTGCACTGCTCTTGTATCCATTCACGCACTGTGACACTTTCGATCCTCTATTGCGTTTGCTTTCGCTCGGATGCGCTTCTTATGGCTCATTAAATATTTGAATCTGAATTGAAATGATCTTATAACTCTTGGCTAACATTTATGGTGATACTAAACCTGGTTAGCCTTGATAGACTAGTTCATTAGGCATTTGATCTTTTGTAAAGTGTATTGAATAAATTCCATAACTAAATACGAAGAAATAATTACCTGAGTTCTTATATTTTTAGTGTATGTAATACTTTATTTTAACCTGACGACGCAAAGGCAAATAACATGTAGTGTGTATGTATGTACGCTTGTATGTTCCCAGTTATGCCTCAACATATTTTGATAAATGAGGTGTTGATAGATTCGTATAGGTTGAGGGATGGTTACTGAGTGGATGACGTCATCATAAATACAAAACATAAAGGAAGTAGAAAAAACCCTCGTGTGTTCTATCATTCAACAGATATTTTAAAATTAAATTGAGTTTATGTACACCACTTTTAATGTGTAACATCTATTGGTGCGCCTTGGCAGTAAACCGACTTATATGCCGTGACGGCAAACGACATGACGCTCTCTTATGCCTTCATGTTTTACATCTGCCAGTAAAGGTCAACTTTTTTGATCAGGGACTGTTTGCGAAATATGATGCACCAAAAATACCGTACAACTTTCGTATATTTACAAAATTTTTATTTAATTTTACAAAAAGAAAATATATATCTGAGTGAGTGTTTTAAACAACTGATTAACTGATAACTGATCTTTCGAATTACAAAGTAAATAGTATGATGCAGTTTCCATATTGATATTTTATAGGACGGCGAAGAAAAAAAAAAGGAAAAAAAACACGGCTAAATTGTTTTTTAAAGATCTCGCTGGTACTTTGACCGGTGAGCACGGCCTTAAGTAAAAACTTTAGCCTAACCGGTGACAGGATTTATACATTTCACGAAATGTTAATATCATTTTCATCTTTCTATCTAATTTAGGATTTACTGTCGCATGTTACGTTTTGTATTTTCCTCTTACGGGAATCCCTGGACAAAAAAAAAACTGTTTTTTTATATGGTCATATTCAGGTTTATATTCACGTTGGTATGTCGATGAGTTTTTTCTCACACTTCACTATAAATAAATGATTTTTTTTATAATAACTTGTCATAAATAATAGTACTCGATATTGGTTCTGTCTGTGCGTAGTTGTATATCAATAATTTAGTGTTTAGACATGCATGATCCCAGAGCCTTGTGTTGGATGCTGTCAAATATTGTCATGCATACTCAAAATGCAGCCGCCGTGAAATTTGTAATTCGAAATCTTATCGCTTCTCATTCAATTTATAAACTGTTATACACTGCGCGTGAGCAATTTGTATCAAAAACCATTTGCTCCACTACTGTGAATAATTCTTTGATCACACCTGTATTCATATTTACTTGTCATTATAACACATTTTATTTCGTTATTTTATCCCATCGAACTTAATTAAAGTATGAACCCCGAAAGAATAAAACATTAAAGGTATCTCACAAAAAGAAACGCACAATGTTAATCGAATAATAAAGTTGAGATTTTTATGTCGTAAGAAAGAATTCAAATTAATTTAAATTACTTCAGACAAATGCACAAAAGTATCGCTGGAAGAAGGCGAACTAATTAAAAGTTAGCTTCTGTACTAATAATTCGTTTGACTGTCAAAGTTTTGCGTCGTTAATTTTAATTAAAGAAACGCGGGTGCCGAGTTTGTAACAATATTATAGCATTGAAATTGGTGATCCGCTAAACTTCGACACTCCTCGCGGATGACCGTCCCATTCGTTTTAATTAACCCTTCTGCGGATCTCATCTGCCACGCTACTACTAACTTTCAAACATTTTTTGCCGCGAAACTGCGGCGACTGTGCCATAAATCAATTATGTGTTGGAGTTACTGAGTCACTTGTTCTGAAATGTAGGACGATGTTCTTAACTTCCCAGACTTATGTTCGACATTTAGGTCGATACTTTTGTGGCGAAATTAATGAACGGATATTTTTTCTGGCTGTATTATAGTGGCGGTTAATTAACCCCGACCGACGCTCTGCCTTGTGGCCGGAATCGTAATCATTTCTTCTAAGTCACGGCCTTCATTTGGTATGTTCGGGTTGAACGTATCCGATTCCTAATTCCGTGCGTTTCCCTCTCTGTGTCTACGTATTAATCTGGGGTGGTTTCTTCGCGTCTTTGATTAAGCCTCGCTGTGATGTATTTCTTGCGCACTAACCTAATGGAAAGGCATACATCAAGTGTCCACCTTATTGGCTAGCGGATTGGTTTAATAGTGTCAATGCCTCTTTTACTACATTTCGTCACCCTTCTCTCTGGATATATATACGTTTTCTGGGAACACACCAAACCACTTATGATAGAGACGTGAAATTTGAACCGAATATTCCTCAAATAGATGTACTAGGTGAACAATAAAAACTAATGTCGCGAAATTATACCTCTAAGGATGTGAAATGGAAGAGATGTAACATTTATATAGAAATAAAAAAATATACATGCTATGCTATGAACCACTGTTTATGTATCAAAAATATTAAATTAAAGGGTTGTAAGTAAATGGAGTAAAATTTTATGTTGTTGAAACTTTGTGAAAACACTAAGAAAATAAAACAAACACTACACATGTTTTTTTTCCAAATTACGGTGCCTGTATGATACCGGCTGAAACCGCGGGACGCTGCTAGTTATTCCACAAATACTGAGATTCAGAAGCCGGTCCAATTATGATAAGTAATTTATTACCATAAAGCTTATTCCGCGATATATATTTAAAAATGTGAGAATGGAATTAAGTGTCTCGTCTCAAATCCATTTATAAAAACACATTGTGTGCTCTATCTCCATAATAGACTACCATTTGTATGCAAATAATATTACACAGTGCTTATCTCCTCTATTGCTCTTTTATTTAAAATCAGGGTCAAAATGTGTCCGTGTGTCCGTCCGTCCGTGTGGCCTTCTTCGGAATGGCTGCAGATCGTTATTTCACATAGTTTAGTAGTTATTTGCAACATCAAACAGTAGAAATAAGGTTTTTACATAGTGTGTTAAGATAGCCATCGTGATGTGATTAATAGTTTATCGTTTTGTTAACTAGCTAACGGTCAAGAAAGCTTTTTAGTCAATACATCAATGAGACGTCACTTTTTGTTTCGTCGAGCGCACGTTCGGAACGCCGGCTAGCCGCGGGATGGCATGTTGTACCTACCAAGCGTGTCTACGTGTGTCATAGTTCACTATTTCTACAACAATTTATCATGTCGCTTCATCGTCAAACTTTTTGTACGTTACAAATTTAACGGTTGTTCATTCTAAGAACTTCTCATTGGTGGTTAAGCGATGTTTAGTTTTTAGGGTTCCGTACCCAAAGGGTAAAACGAGACTCTATTACTGAGCTTACGCTGTCTGTCCGTCCGTCCGTCTGTCCTACCTCTAAGCGGGTGCATCTTTCGAACCGTAATAGATAGCCAGTTGAAACTTTCACAAACTAATATGTAATGTTACGGCAGATTAACTAAGAATAAAAAAAAAAGTTGAAATGGCAATCCCATACAACAAACGTACTTTTCTACGTATTTTTCTTGCTCTAATGTAAAAACGGTAATACTTACGTACAAGCGTCAAACTTGCCATGATTATAGTATGCACTCTAAAGTAGGTAGGTATAACAACAAATAAATAATAGCAAGTGCGAGTCGGTGACTCTGTTCATTACCAAGTTATAACTGGTAATTGTGTTTATTAGAAGACCTAATTTTCTTTCACCGAATATAATGCCATATTTAACTAATTTCGAAGTCGGTTTTTTAAATTGATAATTTTTGTATATAGTGGTGGTCCGGAACGGAACCGTCATTGCGCGAGCCCGACTCGCACTTGGTCGGTTTTATTTCTTTAGTATTTTGTGTACATGACAAATTAATTATTTATTAAACTTTTTACGTGTTCATTTTAGATGTGAAAATATAATTAATCAATCGATTACAATCTACCAGTACCATTTATCTATTTATTGTACAATGTACAGTATTTAAATACTCAAGCTATTAAAATGCGTTGCAATGGAGTGTAGCAAAAACGTTACATATATATATTATATTATAGTAGATATATGCCTAATATGGCATAGGTACCTACATTCATGGAGATAACAATAAAAGACAATATTTTAGGTAGTAATATACCTACTAACGCTTGAAACAAAATCATTACTTAACATTAGGCGAGATGGCGGTCAAACGCAAACTTGTGATAGGTTAAACATAATTTTTATGATAGATACCTATCACAAAAATTATGTTGAAAATAACAGTAATATAGCTATTCAAATTATTTAATAACAAGTTTGCGTTTGACCGCCATCTCGTCTGATGATAAGTAATGATCTTATTTCAAGCGTTAGTAGGTATATTACTATCTAAAATATTATGAAGACTGTGTAAGTTTATTGTTATCTCCATGAATGTAGGTACCTATGCCATATTAGGCATCTATCGGCTATAATCGAACTGATGACTCAGCGCCCAAAATGTCACTTGGCTTCTGAATAAACTTCTAAAAAGTTGAATAAATATTTTCGTTGTTATAATACGCCTTCGTTAAAACCAATATGAGAGATAGCGTGCTTGAGTCGATTATAGCCATGTCGTAACTCTTATTTGCGCCGAGTTCTATCTGATTTAAAATTAGTATTCCATATTTTATGGCCTCGCTATCATCATCAACAACGCCACTTTTGAAGTGTTGAAAAATTTAATGCAGCGACTTGAAAGTATTAAAGACTTAACAAGTATTTGTTATTGTCTTCTTATTCTGGGAACCTCGTCTCGTTAAGCTTTTCGAAATAAGTTTTTGCTTATTAGCCACAAAATTGTAGCAAAAAGTCTAATTAGATTGGTAGCTTAGTGAAAAATAGTATAACTAGATAAATTCTCGTGCGAGTACAAAAGTATGAAATGTGAACTATAGTTCGGTCGTTGAGAGAATTCGTCTGATAGCTGCAATAACATAGTAAAAATCTGAATGATTTTATTTTATTTTACTGTAGTATATTGGCTACTAGCTACAAACTTACGTTTAAAAAAGCTACTAAAATTTATCATAATTTTTTGTTTTCATAAAAAAAAAAATCGTATTCTTTCTTTAGTTGCACTGTAGAAAGTTAATATGTTAATTATTTTCAGTCATTTGTTGTTCTGTTACTACACGTATTTTTGAAATAACAAGACACGTGCAGAAAGGCGTACCGTTAAACTTAAAAAAAATTAAACATTTTACGATACACATTTTACTATACAAATATCGTATTTATCTCGCCATAAACGGCAATCACTACAAGCCTCTTCAAACGCCGCTCTCAACAGTAGTTAGAAACAAATCACGAGTCATTCAATAAAGTTACCATCAAAAACGAAAAGACTGGTATTTGCTGCAATTTTTGTTGGTTCACTTCACGCACCGACGTTCCGACGTTCTTGGCCAAAGAATGGCCGGTAGCGAGCGACGCACTCATTATATCGAATGAATCGCTGAAGAGCATAATAGGGGAGCGTGCACGGCAAATTATATGCCAGCCGATGTCATTGTGATAAATAATTCAACGGATCGAATCCACATCGACTCCGACTGTACGCTCACACTAATGCTTTTTCAGGTGTAAAATGATCCAGACACAGTAGAACTTTATACAAGGGAAAGAACCAACAGTATATTATATAGTCTATAGGACAGGGGTGGCCAAACTATTGAAGTATGTGGTCTACATCACAATTCAAAATAACCTGAGTGGTCTACCACACAGAATAATATTACTCACAAGGAAGATGGCAATTTAAGCCCTCGCAGGTATATATTTCCCCCATACGAAGTTGATAGGGCTTGATCTACCACCAGTAAAGTTTAAATAAAGTATACATTAATATGTATACTTTGCCTTAATTCAATTGACTAAGTGACAACGCCGACTGAAGAGTCAGGTGGGCCTTACTCTCGCGTGCTACTGCAAATGCCTCCGCGGTCGACTGACATCGACGTCTTGGCCACCCCTGCTATAGGATATATACTGTATCGGATATGTATAGTTTGATAAAATGAGCTTGTTCCTTGCAAATTTTTGCGATGAACTCTAACAACTTTCAAGAAACAATAAAGCGTTTGCTTTTGTCTAGTGGAAGTTACAGCGCTGTGTTCTCGTGCCACACTATAAAGGTGGAATAAATTAGAAAGATAACACAACCTTTGCTTTTGGAGCAAGTTAGATATATTAAAGCGTGTATCGCACACTCGCGTGAATTCTGTTCTCGAGATAATTGTATTCTTTACTTCCACATAACGATTGTTTCCTTCTACATGATGTGGGCTCTGAATACATTTATTGTTAGGAAATAATTTTAAATTGTCTCTTTCATGGGCATTGTGGCTTATCTGATGTGGTGTCATTTCCTTACTCTTTGACAGCTTTTCTCATTGACAACCCTCATTTAAAACGTTTTGATATCCTTTATTTCAACCACTTGCGCTATCTAACTGAAACAATGTTGAAACCTTGATTATCTTTTTACAAGATTAATTAATATGCAATGTTTGTATGTTAGTTTGTTTAATTAGGTCAAATCTTGCAAGCTGTATTAGAACCAGTTCCCCCAACCTAACCGATTTTGCTGAAATTTTTCATACACCTTTAGTTCTGGTGACAATACAATATGGAATAGGTACACAAAATTGTAAAATTTTCAAAATGGCTATTGCAACATGGCGGATGGTGTACAATTTTTGTCAACCCTGTTAACATGGATATCAAATGAAAGAGCTTGAAGATACAAAATGATATAACACAAAATTCAATATGGCCGCCGCTCCAAGATGTTGGTTTACATTTTCTTTGCTACGACTATAAGCTAGTTCGATTTTTTTTTTACTTTTAAATTATTATTTACTAGCTGCGCCCGTGGTCTCATCCGCGTTAAATGCCTCTTTGAAGCAACCTCCTTGGTAGCGACAGCAACATTCTTTGACTTAGATTTAAAAAAAAAATGACTTTTATGACTTCAAATCTTGCCGTTTCATACAAAATGTATGGACGAAACTTATGTTTCTTGAAAACTTGAATTTTTCCTATGTTTTATTTAATACTTATTCTGCTATTTGGGGCGGAGAGGATACTAACAAATCAAAGACCATGAAAAGCGGTCCAACCGTTCTTGAGTTATATATATATATAGATAAATTTGGTGTTACCGCTAGCGTGTTCCTTATAAAAGTCAAATAAAGACTAGCAACTGCCGAAAATTCTTGACACATCAGTCAATGATGATAATTTGTATGTCCTGACAACACCGACAAAAATATTTTGTTTTGGCTATTATACAGGAATTACTCACGTAAGATCCTACATAATTAGCTACTCCATAATCGCTACTCCATAATCGAACAAGAATAAAGTTTCGAACCATTTCTCGTCAAACACGGGATAAATAGCCCGTTGGTCCAGTTGGTAGTGAACCTGCCTTCTGAGCTTGGGGGCGTGGGTTCGATTCCCACCTAGGACAAACATTTATGTGATGAACATTTGTGTTTGTTCTATATCTGGTTGTTAATACCTATTTAAATATGTATTTAAAACGAAATAATTTATGTATATCAGTGCCATATCACAAGCTTTGCTTAGGTTGGGGTCAGATGACCGTGTGTGAATAAATGTCCCGAATATTTATATCTATTTATATCTTTATATATAAAAAATGTTTTTTTCGAAAATTTGTCGCTATAACTGTTCCTGTTCTGACTTATCTCTGGGTTACTTATTTAGCTATTTATATTAACAACCATTCGTTTCAACCTTCATGCTGATAAATGAAAAGATAAACGCTATAGTTTACAATTTTACATTTACGATACTTTAAATTGATATCGCCGTGTATTATTTATTCTGAACATACTTACTGTTGTTTTGTTTGTGGTCTTAGAGGCCGCGAATGCGAGCGTTAAACGTTCCCTCTAACACGTATACCGATGTGGTATCACAGGCCGTTCTGATCGTAAATGTCATCTGAAAATTTATATTCATTACGATTAGATAGCGACCCACAATAGCCAGTCTATTGTTGGCTCGGTGCACCACCTGATCGATGTTTGATATAAGAGACTTTTATTGAACTTAGCACAGCGTGATCGACGGTAAATACATTAAGGCCAACATATTTGACATTATTCTTGAATTGATAGGGTCGTTAGGTGTAAATATATTTTGTAGTTTTGTATAAGTGTGAAATTGCCTTCTATTTAAATGGTTTAATATGCATAGTTTTTGGTTTTAATTAATTCTAACAATTTTGTATTTGGAGTGCTATGAATGTGGAGTTTGACACATACATAGAGTAAAAAACTATGGTATAGTTGTTTCACAATGTTTCCGAAATCTCTATCGTATAAAAATCACTACGAACATGCAAATTATAAATTTATAATTGATTTTATTGCGTATATTTTACGTTATTCTGATTACTGAAGTTTCATTTACTTTGCAGTGTCCGTGATCATGGATGTGTATAGAAATGTTGTAGAATATTTACAAGTACCACTTATGATTTGTAACTAAAACGTTCCCTACGTACGTACGCAGTAGTCGTTTACGGCGTTGTATTACAGTACAAATGTTTTTATACATATTTTTGTAATTGCTCTAATGTTAAAACGATAATACGTACAAACGTCATACTTGGCATGATTGTATAGTATACACTCTAATCTAAAGTATAACAAAAAAAATTTAATAATGGCCAAGTGTGAGTCGGTGACAAATTTCTGTTCATTACCAAGCTATAGCTGGTAGTTCAGTTACTTGGACGACCTATATAGATATCATTTCTTTCACCGAATCGAAATCACATATTTTACTAATTTTGAAGTTGGTTTTTTTTAATTGATGATTATTGTTTATTGTCGTGGCACAGAACCCTCAGTGCGCGAGCCCGACGCGCACTTGGACGGTTTATTTTACTGGCAAGTGCCTCCATTATCTAAACAAAATACAAGCCAACTAACACTATAAAAACAGTTAAGACTGCTTATAGACCGTTGAAGGTCTAAGGGCAATTAAGTCAGTTACCTATATACATATAAAAATGTCAATTGTTTTCATACCGTGGCAAAAGGTATCATATTAATTTATGAGAAGCTAGGCTCTCAGAAACAGGATACTGTGTTCTAAATATTAAATAGCTTCTATGACATGTTAATTTATATGCTTTTATGCCGCCCACTAAGGGCTTCTTGCTGCCGTAGTATAACGTTACATGAGCGTCAGATATAATATGCTTACACATATAAATATTCATAATTTTTGAGGCCCCATTGTATCTACGACTTTATTTAAAACCAATAAATGTTATATTTAACGCTTAAATAAGGCAGTTTCATATTTCTTGAGCGACATTTTATTGTCACAGTTTAGATATTATCTCTCTATTTATTGTCGCTTCAAAGAATTCTTCATGAATCACATTATGTGCTTATAAGTTTTTAGTTGAGCTTTAGTGTAAAAGCTCATAAAAAGTTTCTTGTAAGTGTAAATATGAATTCCAATTGTTACAGAGATTTACCCAACTGAATGAACATAAAACATTGTGAATCACAGTGATCATGAAACAAAATGCGCGTCCGCGTACGCGCAACAATTTGCGAGTCGGCTCAATATCGCCGATTTACGAGGATCCATTTCAAATTTTACGAGTCGACTGACGCGGCCAACTTTGTGAGAGCTCCCATTCTTCACTGCAATTCTATCCACGTCCCTAGCGAGCCGACGTAGCAACGGCAGCTCATGTTACAACGGCGGCGCTTGCTCTACACGTTTAGTTCCTATTCGTTCCTATACCACCACTAAACATCTCTGACGTTCTGCTAAAATATATAACTATGAACGGGCCCCTCAGCCCAAGGGGCCGGTCGTACGCCAACACAACTTGCACTCAGGTTTAAAATTAATTCCTGTATCCTTTCTCGAAACTATTACTGTAACTAGCAACAATAACTTCGAGTAAATTATACTTATAGTGGAAAAGTATCTGCAACCGAGTGTACGACAACATACCACATTCGTACAAAATACCGGTATCTAGAGCTTTTGAGCACATGGCGATGGTGGTTCATTTCTGAACGCGCTCGGCCTAACACACATGCAGTGTGCTTTCACGGAAAGCTAGCTGCGCTGCGGTTTCGCGATGAATAATCGCACACAAAACCAACTCACAATGGCCAATGCGAGTGTTTAAATGCCCTATTAAATCTTACGGCCTGCGTAGGTTTCTGTGGGATTCAATTACGCTTTGTGCTCGATGAAAGGCGCCGGAGCCGTTTTCACGTAAACTGAGCCGCGGCCGCCGGGAACACATCCCGACACCTCTCTCTCAATGAGCCCTGTCACAAAAGGTGCAAACGAAATAAAAACACGGCACACAACACGTATCGCGCCGCAATCCCTTGCAGATTGAATAAATGCTAAATTAAATGGGAGCAAATAAAACCGTCCATTAATGAGTAAAAGCGTCTCGGATAATTCGAGTGGCGTGACATTCCGGACAAAAGGTTAGTTCGGTCGCCACCTCCAGTCCCTATCCCGGGCCACCGCCGGTCCCAGCTCCCGCTGAATGGCGCCGGCTTTGATTTAGTGAGGATTATTTGATTGTATAACGAATGAGTTTGCTCTCACACACGTAGGGCGTGTTGTGACAACGCGTCACTCGCATGAACAACATGCGCGTACGTATCGGCATTGACACAAAAACATCTCATCTAAGTATCCACTTAAAGACTATTCGAAATTGACAGCGTGTGATTTAACGCGGCAATAAACCAAATAAAGCACATAATCTTATCGCGTAATTACACACAAAGTGTACGATATAGGCGTATTAAAATTATCGGCACTAGCTCCTAGAGCGCTCATCGAACGTAAACAGAACGTTTTCTATCCGGGAACCAATTATCATTTACATATCAGAGACGAAGCACCGACACTCTCAGCACGCTGCCGGGGTCAATATATTTACTTTACTGCCGACATAAATTGGACTCTCACTCCTCCCTCTCTCCATCAATCGCTGGACTAATAAAGAGTTACTCGATCGAAAGCCGTAGCTCTCTATTAGCTGGACATGTGTTAGATTGGTGTATAGATACATACGTGAAGTGTATAAGTACCAAGACAAGACGGCTAACCAAATCGCTTTTGTTAAGATTTTATCTCACCGTTAAATACTTCTAACCATTATAGAACATCGGGCGTCTCGTTCAAACCTGCGGCAACCAATTATGGTTGTTACCACTTGAGGATTCGTCTTTTCGGACGACTAGAGGGTAGAGTAGCTTTGAAAAGTGGATGATAAGTGTTAATTGATCTCACATTTGCCACTATTGTAGAATTCATTGAAGTGAAATGTCGATTGACTTTCATATTCTACTAATCTCCTTCTTATTTATAAAAAATGTGTACGAGTATGTATGTTTGTTTGTTCTCTATGGACTCCAAAATGGCAGGACCGATTTTGACAGGATTTTCAGTGGCTGATAGCTGATGACCACACGAAGGTGAGTGACCCACACGGGTGAAACCACGAGGCGCAGCGAGAATTATAAACAAAAGTATGTTTGTTTGTTCCTCTTTCACGCAGATATAGGGCATCGGATTGACATGATTTTGCATAGAGATCGTTGGAGGGCTGGAAAGTAACAGGATACTTCCAACCTGGAAAATGTTAGTTTCCTAAAAGAATGACTAGTACGATTGGTATCAAGCTTGCAAAACATCTGTCTTTTACACTCCAATAGCTCTGGGTTAGTAACCGTGTGATCGATAACTACCTACGTGGGAAATGCTTTACGTTTTGCGATTTTTCTTATATTATTTTCCAAGATTAAAGAGTATCGCGCAGAGAATGAACAATATTCATACCAATTTTCACTTCCAATCGCTATCAAATATTCAAACGCACGTTGACAGACTTTTGCAGATACATAAAGATTTACACCTATCTATAATACATTTCAGTAGAACGCTCATCATCATCACCATCCACAGCCTTCCTTATCCCGATGCTGGGTATAGGCCTCTCTCTTGCTATGCCACCTGCCTCGGTCCTGTGCTAATCAAGTCCTGGGGTGCAAGTACCGTTCTTTAAGCGATCGTCAAATTGACAGTTGAGGTCGCCAAATTCGATAATATGCCATTTTGTCAGTACTCGCTGTGATCGATTCTATGGCATTTTAGCGAATTTGACGATCGATAAAGAACGGTACTTGCACTGCAGGTTCGACCCGCGATGGTGACAATATCGTCGACTCATCTTGCAGCTGGACGACCAACTCAATTCTCTCAGATACTTACTCCACCCGTCATCACTGCGCCTAGCAACATGTCCTGCCCAACTCCACTATAGTTTCATTAGCGCGATTCCGACGTTTTGAACCTTTATTCTTCGTCAGATTTCAGTATTACGAAAATGTTAAATTCAACAGTCAACATCATTATTTATTTTTCCACTACACAGGCTGTGAGACACAGGCTTTCTCTCAGAGAGAGAGAGTGAGAGTTAGATAGGATTAACTAAAATCGACCATGCTGGCCCAGTGTATGTTGTTAAGCCTAGTGCTTGTTAGTATATCTATACTAATATTATAACGAGGAAAAATTTGATTGTTTGTTTGTTTGCATTCAATAAGATCCGAAACTACTGTACCGATTTGAAAAATTCTTTCACTGTTGGGTAGCTACCCTATCTCCGGGTGACATAGACTATAATCTATACCCGTGTGAAGCTGGGGCGCACCGCTAGTCATACATACATACAGTCACGCCTCTTTACCATCGAGATAGACAGAGACCTCTCTACTTGCTACAATCCTGACACACATCTTTCGCTTCTTACACCATAACACTGTCTAATACTAATTACTGTTTTATCTTACTCGATATGTACTTAAACGCCATTATCATTAAAAATATAATCGCCAGTAAAATGCCTAGCCGTGTTGGCTTCATAACACTTCATTGAAGACAATAATGATCTTATCGGTGGTGTAACGTGTTGCCGAGAATTTCTGAGGAATTTGTGTATTAACAAGATTCAAATTAAACGTCCAGAGGCGTAGATGGCATAACATGCGATGGCGCTGGTATTTTGTGTGATAATATTGAATTAGTTTTCATATATTATGGAGCATTTCAACGCAATACTATTCCTACTCAATAACTATAAAATGCTCTGAAAATCTGTTTTTGGATGTTTGAAGTTGTTAGAAATCTACTAATAAAACATAATTTTCAGTGACTTACTCTTCGTTCACATCACAATCGATGATAGAGAGAGAGACAGAGTGATGGTGTTACAGAGTTACAAGTGTTTATTTATTTGTTTAGTAATAGGCTTGCGTTAGAAGGCTTGTTTTTTTATTTTTTTATTTCTATTTTTTTCATAATAGGCTTGCCTTTGACCACCATCTCGCCTGATGTTAAGTGATGATGCGGTCTAAATAAATCAGAAGAAACATAATTTGTCCACCATTTCCATAGCGACGGCGGCATTAAATATAATATATTGTTTGAGAAAAAGTATCTAGTTACTACAATTGTTTATGTTTCACGTCCACAAAAATCAGTCAACGATTTAGTTTTCCTGTTGAAAGCTGTCTTGGTACTCACCAATTTACAAAGCGTTAGAACCTATAATTATCTCCTTATCTCTGAACAGTTCTCTGCATCTATACGGCAAGAACAAATAGCCTCTTTGACCGTATTAAATGCTCGGTAACATAATTGAAATAAGAATTTGATAATCAAATTAATCCAGTGCAGGCAACTTAATTAACGTGGTCAGTCATAACAGCGTATAATTTGCGTCAAGATTGTTTCGCGTTCAATGAAGAGCGCCTGTGTTGCCAGGGAGCGTTCCTGATAATCCTATGAAAGAACCAAGTTTTCCCTGAAAATTTTATGAAAATTTTGCATTTTGTAATGTCCAAATTAAAGTAAAAGATACTGATGCTTAGGCCCAGCACGGACAGATAATACTCGTATCTAGTCAATGTGCCAGTGTGTTTTTTTTAGGCCAAGCCTCTAGAGTCTAGACCTAGGCACCAGTCGCGGTCTCTAATGGTTGGATGGTCTAATAGACGTGTTTGTTTGTGATAAAAATTGAAACACTTTGAATTGAAACACAAACACTCCGGATTGCTAAGACGGAGAAGATATAAGACGAGATGAGGACGACGTCTTCGGTAGTGTGAGTGAGGGCGTGTGTTTTTATTGGAAACCACGTCACGACGTGTTGTTCCACACTTTAGGATAAGTCTATGACATTTAAATATTAAATACTAAAGTGTGAAACAAAAAATCAGTGTAAAAATTCCTTATATCGATAATTTCTATATTTTGACCCCGAATATATTATCCAGAAATATAGGCAGAAATGATAATATCTAGCAACACCGACGTTCGTTCCCGAGGTGAGTCACAACGGAATACATTACTGTAAGCACGTGATATTGTTTGGTTTCGTAATAGCAGTACAAAATAACAGGTTGCGCCTCATAACGTTAACGAGAGAGATTAACCGTTCCGTATTTATAGTTTGGTAACATCGGCGGTTAACTCTGAGTACAGTAACAAGGCACGTAATTTGTTTTATAATGTTGCCTCAAATGTATGTGGTGAGAGCTCACGTAGATGGGTTTGGGATGGATGCAGTGTTAACACACTCTGCCGTTGTTAAACGTGGACACAGCTTTCAATATGAAAATTTAATTGCTGTGCATAAGAGTAAATAATATCCCAAACTATTGTGTCAATATTATATTTTACAACACTTAAAACATGCTTATGTTATTAGTTGAATAGCAAAACAGGGCATCGACGTGCACGTACATAAGGAGGTGAAGAGAGACGGGAGACAACGCGCCGCTCGGCTTATGGCGCATGATGTTTGAAGTCATTCCGGCTAGATAACTCTATTAGTGTGACTCACTTTTCATTCAAAAGTTCCACCATCCATCAGCTAGGAGGCTCCACATTAGACCAGTTCGATGGTACCAAATTATTGTAATGTAATTCGGATTACACATACTTGTAAAGTTGTTAGTCGATACGAGAATTTGAAGTACGTCAAAATCGATTATAAAAATTTTACTTCCAAGATATTTAATTTCCAAACCTAGGACTAGAACCGTTACGACTTCCCATTAAATCATTATCTTCTAAGAATCCTCTCCTAAGGATATGAATATAGTGATGACGGTTACGCGTTGAACTCTTTTGTATAGTGCTCTGCCAGCGCAAAGCGCGCGATGCAACGCGCGCGGTGCTTCGCTCTTACGCACTTATATGTTCCAGTTCAAACGTCAAGTTTTCAGAAAATTACACGCTCTGGTATATTAAAATGAGACAAATTTATTGCCGCTCTCCGATTATTCCTTCCATAAACACGCAGACCGGTGATTATGATATCTAGTGGTTTAATCGTACGATCGATACGGAGTCGCGTTCCGTTCTATACTAAACCAGTATCAATAAAAAAGAAACTAGTTACGGGCGGGTCGTATCCAACAGTTTATGTTGGAAAATCAACAAGGTGCTATGGGGTTATAAGTCGGAACCGCGGTGCGTTATCGACTCAATCGAGCTTGAACAATGCATCGAATGTTTCAATATAGCTCCGACAGCATTTTTAACGTTTCATCGAAGCTGTAACAATCGTAAAATAAATTCTCTACGCCTTCTCAGAGCTCTGATTAATGTTGTACAGCGTACGGCGTCGCGTTCTTATTTTTTTCACCTCTGTGTTATTTCTCTAGCTTAATTTATGAGGTCCGGCGACTGAGACGCGACTCGCGCTTTAACCTGTGATTTCTCATTGATAGAAGCCACGTTGCATTGAAAGACTAACTTGTTATCACTCTTACGAATTTCTAAAATATGGCATTTTAACTTGACGCTTATTGCTGTTTTTACGAGACTGCAGTATATTATGCATGATGAAGTTCATCCAAACGACGATGCTAAAATATTGTTAGCAAAGTATTGATATTCTTCAGACACCGTTGCGCTCTTACTAATAACAAATAATAGTTACCTTTTCCTAGCATTGGTGGACGAATGTGAATTATTTCTGGCCAGTCACGGCTTTTGAACCAGTACTAGAGCGTTATTAGTCTCGAAAAAAGATTTAAAAAATCCATGGAATTTTGAATAAACAATGTATCAGCTGTTATGTTTTATACAAGTTATTATCTCCTTTTTGCCTGTTTTCTTGCTAGCCAGCTAGTAGAAATCCTTACCTGACCGCAGCGTGATTTACTCTGCGTTTGCGGCTTGAAGGTGCGTTACCCTCGAGAAGGAGTCATGTGACCATTAGATTTATTATATAGTCCTCGAAACTAATTTAGGTGTAATATTAAATAGTTACATACATAATTATAGGGCAAACAGAGATTAGATATTTATTATCTCAATATGACGAGCTTAATGCATTTTTGAAACAATTCAAAAAAAAAAAACAATCAGTATTTATTTTCATCCTGTAAATATAATTATCTTAGATCATAGACTCTTCCGTTAACGTAGACCAAGTTCTAATCAACAGGAACTTGATCTACGTTACCAGTAGAGTCTTACGTGCACGAACTAATTTGATCTATCTAATTTTCCTTACGCAAGTTTTCACAAAATAAACGTTAGATTGGCTCAACTGCAGTTAAGCATGGCAAAAATAACCTGACCATTGTCTATGTCTTTGTTAGATTTGTTTTTGGTTACTGTTAGATTTATTTTTGGCAAAATCGTTTTTAGCCTCTACACCCCATAAATAGATATTTAAGGATTTAGATTTTCTTGTTGTGCAAAACGAAAATTACTATCTATCTTCAAAATAAATATATATATATTACAGTTACATCTTCCCGTGAACATGGTGCATGTAACTGCGCCGAAATATCGAGAGCTCATTCCACAACCTCATCACGGTAAATATCCCGTAAATAATAATATAACTTTAGTGAAGAACCGTAATAGTTTAAAACAGTAAAGAATGATTTATTGTTAATAAATTTTCCCAAAATAGAATGTAATAGGGTATAGCTAATGTGATGTTTGACACCTTGAAGTGCTCGAAACACCATGTAATTCGCGAAGTTAGTTGCATCTTCATAAAGCGTGCGGATGGGAGGCCAAGCCAATCATACAGGTATAATAACAAAACATGGCATCCTTTTGTTCTGGACTGTTGTTTCACACCTCTTACGATTAGAGATGTACAAACATCGATAATTTTAGTTATGTCAGTGATAAATAAGCCTACAAATGCCTCTAATAATAAGACTGCAATATGGAGATTTTTCTAAAAATAATTTTAAGCTATTCAGTCTATTAATTAGACTGAATACCATAGAGTGTGTGATAGTATTTATTACACGTATGCTAATACCTATGGTACCGGCAGAATTCCTGCGACACAAGCCTAGCTCAGTGCAGGGTTCTGTTGGTTCTCAAAACCGGCTATTGTTTCTATACCTAAGTTTACATATATTTTATACAAGATTTTATTATAACTTGCAATGTTTGTTTGTTGTAGTTTGTTTAGGTCAAATCTTGCAAGTTGAATTAGAACCAATTTCTCCGAGCAGATTTTGGTGAAATTATGTATACACCTTTAGTTTCTGGTGACAATACAATATATGGAATACCAAATATTGTAATATTTTCGAAACGGCAGCCAAAATTATAAACATTTAAAAAAGTATCGTTTTAATAAAAGATTATTTTAATAAAAAAGCTTGTTAATGTTTAATATAGTAAAATTTGCTTGCGTTTTACCGCCACCTCGCCTCATGTATAAACAACACTGTCCTGTGGAACCAACAACCATTGTTCTTAGCGTAAGTGTTCTTAGTGGCATATTATTTGTACTTGTAAGTCAAAGTCAAAGTTGTAAACTTGTATTTGTATATTATGTAATTACATACTTCATTTGTGAAGTTTTTAACGGCACATGTTTTTACTCTGAATCTTTAATATGTTGGTACAATTGATAAATTTTATCGATATAAATCATCGAGCTTATTAGGTTATCCTCATCCCTAGTTAGAGCTGCGGGCGCAGGCTCGTTACCTTAGATTGAAGGTTCGCGGTCGCTGGCCGTCTATATCCTGAGAGAACATGTGTAAAAAGTAGCTAGAGCGGTTCATCTGGATTGCGTGAACGGGTTCCGTACAGAGATTTTGGCGCTTTAAGAGTCTATGCTTTGTGCGTCCTCTAAATACAAATCTAAGCAGAACGAATACAGAAAACTGTTATTATCTTTATTCGTTCTACTTAGATATCTCATATGTACATTAAATAATTTTATTTCGTCAAAATGTTGAAATGCGCGAGCCAGACGCAAAACGTACGAAGCATAATTATATTCTTAAGAATATGGTCTATAAATATATATTTTATAAAATCATTATTGTAATTTTTTAGAGGTAAGGTGCCAAAGAGTAGCAAACACTTATTTTTACACGCTTTATATTTTCTTCACTAGTAGTTAACTAACAATGTAAATAAACCTTGGAAGTAGATTTTAACCTACGTCTAAATGTCGTTTCGATTTTAAACTTAGCAAATATGGCTTAGGGCTTCATTGGATAGCATTTGGATAGCTTGTTGGTCCAGTTGGTAGTGAACCTGCCTTCTGAGCTTGGGGGCGTGGGTTCGATTCCCACATAGGACAAACATTTATGTGATGAACATTTATGTGATGAACATTTATGTGATGAACATTTGTGTTTGTTCTATATCTGGGTGTTAATATCTATTTAAGTATGTATTTGAAAACTATATATGTATGTACTGTATTAAAACACTGTTTTAAACTATCACGGTTGTTCACGAAAGTTATATGATTATTTACGGGATATTTACCGTGGTAAGGTTGTGGAATGAGCTCCCGATATTATATTTTATATATGTATGTATATCAGTCTCTGGCAGCCATATCACAAGCTTTGCTTAGTTTGGGGTCAGATGACCGTGTGTGCAAAAATGTCCCGAATATTTATTTTATTTATTTATTGAGTGGAGTATCAAACCGTCTAATATACCAAACAGAGTAATCCGGAAAACATTACAATAAGTTGGTACCATTGAGCTATTCTGATCATGGAGCTAAGAGATATATTATGGAACTCTTCTATGGCTACTAGTAAATCGTTGTTACCTGATATACCTGAAGTTTAGTATCATTTGGTTTATTTTAACGAGTCCTATACATTAAGCGCGTGTTTTAGTTTTTTACATGTAAAATAATTTGTTATTAAATTAAATTGGATTAGGTTTGACCACAATCTCACCTATTGGAAAGCGATCATGCAGTCGAAGGATGGCACATTTGCGAAGCTTATTCGCTTTTTCTACTATTAGTGTCATATGGTAGCCATTTTCTTAATAAGTCCCTAGTATACAGTAGGTATACTTATTGCAGTGATTATTTTTTAATACTACTTATCATAAATGTTAACTAGCCGTTACTTAGGTCCTGATAAATCAAAATTTCCTGACGTCTAAACAAAATATTATGTAATTCAAAATTGAAAACATCACGTAATATTTGTCACATATGTCATCTGTTCTGTAGCTGTTCAACTGACAGTTTTTAAAGAACAAAACGGAACCCTAAAGCGCGATGGTACCTGTGTGCTGCACATATAGAAGTGGTTGAGCTTCTTCCCATTTGATTGGAATGTTGTAAAGTGATGTTAGGTGTTATATCTGTTGATTTTAGCTCGATCGTTGATGTGAAATGAGAAATATAGTTGTATGGACTTTACGTGAGTCAAAGAACCATCCAAGATTGTTTGTACAGAAGTTTCAAATTTAATTAGTTAGCCAACTGTATATAGCTTTCTTTTGAAAATATTCAAAAAGTTTGAAAAATAATTTTCATTTTAAAAACTGACTTCACTATTTGGGTAAAATACGCAATTTCGATTATTTGGATGACAATATTAAATTGCGATTTTTCCAGTTATTTTAATGAATAAATAAAAAATAAAAATAAATATAGATATCTTTTGAACCCTCAGCCCTTTCTTTATTCTTTGAAAACCCCTTTTTTTTTAAGTTGGTTAAAAATATGTCAAAATTGTTAGTGTTAAAGGTTTTTAGGGGTAAGAAAATTACTCTGCTTTAAATTAAACTATGTTTAAAATCTTACAAGATGTGGAAATGTTATGTTTTAGTTTTATAAAAGGTTTTTACGTCAGTAATATAAATCCTACTAAACTACAAAAGATTAAAAAAATATTTGTAAAATCCCCTTTCTTCTAAGCATTTACTTGTAATATTTTAATATTTGGAATATTTAAAAAAAAATTGCTTGCAGAAGTATAAACATTTAAAATGTATTTATTTTTTTATGCTGCTCTCACACAGATAAATTATTGTGTGAAAAATTTCTTTGATATTATTGTGTGAAATACCTACGGTCAATAAATTCGCAATGAGCTTACACTGAGCTGATAAAAACTTATTTCACAAATAGATGGTCAGATAAAGTAAGATTGACATAAAACGGTGTTCTGTGCTTTTGTGATAAAAAGTTGCAAAAGTAGTTATCATGACGCACATATCTTTGCCCGTGGGATTTTCTTAAAACTGCACATTCTTAATTACTTTGTGGCGGGTAACTTTTTGTTATATCTTGTTAAGTTATATGGTGCTAGTTATGTTTATTACTATTAATTACGCTCTCTACAATGCCAATTAAAAATAATAAAACTCCTCTGTATTAACTGCATGAGCTTTAAAAAAGAAGAGCTCCTTCAAAAATATTGCTGCTATAGTAGTGTTTGTAGCATAACCTAAGTTTTACCTACTGAGTTTATCAAATTATTCCTAACATATCCTATAAGTAAATTCAAGTTTTACTATCATAAATATGTTGCAAAATCAACATATTTAGTTTTAGCTTTCAGTACTGAATTATTGCTCAATTCTTTAATTTAATTTCCTAGCCGAAATATACAAAAACACAAAAATGGACGCCTTCAAAACTGATATGGATTAAAATGAAAAAATATAAATAATTTTGCTGAAATGTTGTTTAATTTTCATCTTTAGCTTTAGTGACAGAATCACAAGTTGTAAATTGTTTTCAATAAATATTTCATTCCAAATACTCTATCTAACTTACTAACTAAAGAAACTAAGTACATATTTATAAATTGAAATAATACAAAAGCTTATTAGGTCTAACTTTATCACAGATAGTGGCAAACTTTGCCGTTACTAGTAACACAAAGAGGCAAGCCCTGCCCAACAAACACAGCCAAATAGGCCTCCACCACACCTACACGGATTTACTCAAAAAATGGTTTTTCTTTTTTTGAGAATTTAGAATTTTTGAAATTTGAGAGTTGTTTTCTCAACTATTGTATTTAACACAAAATAAGGCATATTATACAAACATGTGTCTAATTAATATATTACAAAATAAACCCTGTGACTGATGATCAATCGCAGAAGCTTAATTATTAAATGCTCAGTGTATGTAAGTAATCATTTTATTGTTTTAAATATAGTCCCATTCATCAGAACTGACTTTGCTGTTAGAAACTAAGTAATTAAATAAGCTATCTTATTTTGATTGTCTTGTCATGTTGTAATATGAATAGTAAAAATCACACAATGAATGGAAATGTATTTTATGGAACAACAATAGTTAATACTCAAAACTATATCGTGGCAAATATCTATAAATATTTACAGTCTTTACAAAATGCGACTAGTCTTCACATAATTTACACTTTTTCTTAGTATCACTGTTTTATTGTCACAATCACATCACAAGGCACTACACATGGACGGACATAGTGCGTGGAGAGGCACGGGGTGGCATTTGATGCGGCGCGTGCGAGGGATGCGGAGGCAAGACAGGGTGGGCGCCGTGGACAGGCGGTGGCGGCAGCATGCCCAGGTGCCCACCCCTGTGGTGGTGCCTGTGCATCGGCAGCCCGCCGGCCACCGGGCTCGGCACCCCTCGACACCGCTGCCGGTTCCGTGGAATGTCCGGTAACGCAAACTTTAACTTATTCCAAAACAGTCTGTCGTCTGAATGCAAATATTCATTCGTCTTCAGATAAAGTCTTATATCAGGATCGAGATCCTTCGGTGGCACTTGACCCAACAGCACAATGATCAGTCTTTTACGCCTGTCTGTCAACACTTGATGTAGAGCCGACTTGAGTTCGTAACGGGCCCACTCGGTTCTCAGAAAGTTTTCGCTGAGAACCATGATGGTACGCCGCGAAGATTCAACGGCCTGGCGGATCTTGTCGGTCACGTAGCCGCCCACGTCACGGTAATGCAGGCACAGCTTGTAGGAGGGATCGCCGTGCTCTAATACGTGCGCTAACTCCTCGGTGACCCACGCCTCGTCTTTCGAGCTATAGCACAGGAACGCGTCGTACATTTTCTCAGAGTCATTTCTGTCCACATCACTTGCACCACAAAACAGTCTCACGCCGAACTTTGAATGGCACCACACTTTCATACTTTGTCTGAATAAGAACACTGATACGACGACTAACAACACTAACCCGAAACACACTGATGTGACGATGACAGTTGTGTAGTCTGGTTCATCGTTGTTGGTGATGATAGTTCTATTAGCTGCCAGGTTTCCATTGATACTGTTGTCTATACTGGGTAGTCCGGTGCAAATTGTACCATTTTCAAAAGCTATCTTAAATCCAGCGTCTGGATCATCGTAAATGTTGTCATTATATTCTGCGACCGCTGTATTGTTTTCCTTTGAATAGATGCACTTTACTTCCGACAAGTCAGTGATTGAGTTGGTCACTCTCTTAGTCCATTCTCGGAACATTTCTGTATATTCACAATCACAAGACCACGGATTGATTGAGAGGGTTATTTCCGTAACGGCAGCGTTTATTTGCCATACTGCCAATGTAGTCAATCTGTTGTTATGCAGGTGTAAAATTTTAACACGTGACATATGACTAAACATATCTTTGCCGATGGTTTTAATTTTGTTGTTGTTCAAGTAAAGTTCTCGTAACATATCCAATCCATCAAATTCTTGTCCTTCGATTGATGTTAGCAAATTAAAGTCCAAGTGCAAAACTTCGAGCTCTTTCAAACCATTAAATGTTCTATTGTGAATCATTTCAATATTTGAGGCATTTAAATACAGTATCTTTAGCTTCTTTCTGCCTATGAAGGCGTGACTCGGAAGCATTTTAATGTCATTACCGTCGAGGTACAGTTGCGTGGCCTCCATAGGTATTTTCTCGGGTAAAACGTTCACATAACCGGCGTTAGAGCACTCTACAACATTAGCTGACCAAGTTGGATCGTGATAACAAGTGCAATTGTTCGGGCAAGTCATTTCACAATCGCAGGCGTCAAAGTCACAGCAGTGGCACAGAGCATGACAGTGAGAGTCATATTTGCACAAAAACTGATGAGGTGCGGCTTGAACTAATGGCACAAAAGCATTTCCTCTGCTGTATAATAATTTACAGTGTATGCTGTCTAAATCCATTAACCTCGGTTGCGTTCTGGCTCTGTTACCTGAGTTAATTTTTTGCAGCCAATCCATTGTACAATCGCACTCTAATGGGTTCCCGCCTATGAAAAACTCGGGCACTGATTTATCTTGAGGCACAGCTGATATTCTGAGAGAGTTGGGGTCTAAACTCGTTATCTTATTTCCGAACAAATCAACTCTCGTTAGATTCGGTTTCTTGAAGAATGTGTATGACTGCACTTTGGAAATCAAGTTATCGTTCAAGTACAGCATTTCCACAGAGTTTGGTATCGCACTTCCAGTTATTTCGGTTAGTTTATTAGAACTGGCATCGAAAGTGCTGAGAGATAGTTGCGATTCAATTTCGAAGTAATTCCCAAGTTCGGCGATCCTATTAGCGTGAATATCCAGCCACTGCAATCCAGTTGGAATCATGGCGTAGTCAAACCATTCCAATCGGTTATCAGAAATGTTCAACCACACCAGATTAGGCAATTTGGCGAAGAGTCCCCCGATGTCTGTCAAATAATTTCCATCCAGTCTTATCGCCTGTAAATTGACATTAGAGTCAAATGCGCCGGCTTCGATTTTGTGAATTTTATTTCTTGATAAGTTTAAAATTTTTAATGAAGTCATTTTATCAAAAACTCCTTTACTAATGTTGCCAATGTTGTTTTCAGTCAATCTCAATCCATACATCTGCTCCATTGTCATAAAAGAAGCATTTTCTATGCTCACTATTAAATTTTCTCCTAAGTCTAGAGTTTTAAGTTGTGGTATCTCTTTTAGTGCTATAGGAACTTCATCAAGTCTATTCCCATTTATATGTAAGTCTTGTAACGTAGAACAGTTGCGTAAAGAGTGTGGATGTATTTTGGAAATGCGATTACTATCTATAGAGAGCACTGAAAGTACTTGCAAGCCGGTAAATGAATAACTTTCTATGTTGGTCAGTCTATTATTTGATAGTGTTAATGTGTGTAAATTGTTTAATGAAGTAAATACATTTTCTGGGATATGCTCAATAAAATTATCTTGCATCTTCAATATTTGCAAATTATTCAAATCTCTGAATAACGCGATTTCCAGTTTTGACACTCTGTTGTGAGAAAAGTCCAAATAAATAAGTCGTTTCAATCCAGTAAACGTTGAAGTGTTGATCCAGTCTGAAGTAAGCTCATTGTAAGATAAATCCAAAACAAGGAGTTGTACCAAATCGCTAAACAATCCGGGTGCAAGTACTGTGATCGTATTATTATTCAAATAAATCTCTTTTAAATCCTTGGTGTCACTAAATAGTTCAGGAGGTAAGCTCGTCAGCTGATTGTCAGAGAATCTGATTGTCGTCAACGAAACGAGGCCTTCTAAAGCTCTATCCGCCACAGAGTTCAATCCATTTCCTTGCAGGTATAACTTCTGCAGCCTTCTCAATCCAGAAAGGAGATTCGGTGGGATTGTGTCGATAAAATTCCGCGAAAGATCTAAGACCACGAGATTATCCCCGCATTTCTCCGTCGGGTGTCTGTGCGCGGTAGAGAACTGAAAATGGCTGATATCCCTCATTCTGTTACCGGTCATATTCAAGTATTCTAGGTTTCTTAGAGTGCACAACGCTCCATCAGGGAAAACGTGCATGTTGTTCTCACTGAGATCTAATCTTTCAAGGTTTTGCACGTCTCTAGAGAAAGCACTCGGCGTAATCTCCAGTGAAATAGCTGACCAATCTGCATTGTGTGTTCTTATGGTCAGGTTTCGAAGTTCACGCAGACCAGTAAATGCGCTATCTGATAGATTTCCGATTTTGCAGTACTCGATGGTCAGTTCACGCAGTTCCACCAACTGTCGGAAACTGCCTGGAGCAAGCGAGCTTTGGTAGAACATAGCATCGCTACACTCGAGGCGCAATTTGACGGTTAAATGCGGCTGAATCGTGCTAAAGTTGGTGTTGTCCAATTCGCTGTTGATCGTTCTCAGTCGGCATTGCAGCGCAACTCCAGAACCGTCGTAGTCATTTGTCCAGACACATTCATCGGGTGCTTGGTAACGAGTCCCAGTAGTAGCCGACAAAGATGCACTCTTTGCCGACGAAGCATAAAAAAGCACCAGCAAGGCGCTCGCGAACCAAGCCAGATACATTGTTTTGATTTTCACTTTAACTTTTTACATAGTTTTACTCATAATCCTTTAACACTGAAACTCCACAGAAACATCGCGTTGGCAGCGCCCTAGTTCATTTTGTTTCGCCTCCAGCAAATAAATGCTTCACTAGTCTGACCGGCCACTTAACTCGTTTCTCGCGAGAGCACTAATTGGACAGGATCGTGCGTCCGTAAGTCCTCGGTCAACAAACGCGCGACGTTACCGACCACGCTGAGGTCTGGGGTGGGACTGACTGCCAGTCGAACCTGCGCCTTGCGGTGCGCTCGCGCACAAGGCCGCATCGCGCCGGTTCACGCGTTCCAACAGGTAAATTCGCGCCGGAAACAAAAACGACGTAAGCTCCTAAAGCTTTCTTTGCGTTTTGCTCTATTCGTTCTGACACAGTGCCTGTCAGAAAAATACACGCTTCGCACACTAGCTTACTTTCAACACAACACTATAGAACGAAACCGCTTTTTGTGGCACACAGGCGAGCTTTTAAGCAGTGAGTGTGAGCGAGACAGGCGGATAGTTGCGGGGTGAGTTGTGCATAGATTGGTGGGGTTTCGAGGCAGCTGGCCAGGTAGTGCGCAGGCGCATTGCCACAGTCACTGCTTGTTAACACCCGCTGGTAGAATTGTATTTGCAAATTTTTGTCGATTATTGACGTTTTCACGGTTGTTCGGGCAAAATCGGGCATGATTAGAGGTTTGTAATTGTATGCGAAAGTTCACACTCAAAAATTTTGTCACATTTTTCTACATTTTTAATTTAATTATTACACAGTTTGAGCCGAGCCCACCCCGCAATCAGTTTCTATATCCGCCATAACTACCTACATCATTTTATTGTGAAATAAATAATGTCTTTTTTTTATATGCGCAATGAAAAAAATATTTACCTTTGAACAAAATCGATTAAAGCATACGTCCAATTATAATGATGATTCAAAAGCTACCTAGTTCCTATAAAATTCAGTTATATCCTGCACGCGATGACTCCCTATCACGCATCAAAGCTGCACTTTCGGGAACCCAGTGTCTAATCGCCTGTTATTTCGTTAAACGATTTTGATATAATTCCCGAACTTCCACCGGCGGACCCTTCATCAAATTAAACATCTAGACATTATGCATTTTGCGCGAGCACCAATTTGTTCGAAAACGTTTGATTTAATAAATCGTGCCTGATTATAACGCTGGATTAGGTAAGTTTCTCATGATTTATACCAACATTCTAAACGTGCCGTTTTACTGGTATGTTATTAGGGTCTTTTTTATTCGCAAATTCTTGAGAAAGTGTAAGTTGAGTTTTGGCGTCATCGAGAAGTTTGTTGTTGTTGATAGATTAGATCTACATTTGACCACCATCTCGCCTGATGGTAAGTGACAGTGTGGCCATGTCACTACATTGTATTTTTTCCCCAAATTTGTATATTTTCGAGTATTAATCAATACTAATATTATAAAGAGGAACGATTTGATTGTTTGTTTGTTTGTTTGCATTGAATAGGCTCCGAAACTACTGAACCGATTTGAAAAATTCTTTCACTGTTGGGAAGCTACACTATCCCCGGGTACATATGGTATATTATATTTAAAAAAAAAATAGGGATCCTTACTAAAACTCCAATAATGTAACCCATATATATATATTATGTGTTGTTATTGTATTCTGAGTATATATGTGTCCATCCACGTCACAATACTTGCCAACATATTAGCGAAAATGTCAGCGCGACTGTGGCTCCCGAATTGGCTTATTTAGTATCAACCGTGGATTTATTTCTGACGCTAGTTGAATCATCTCTTGTAGATGAAAACAAGTCAACGATGATAACGTTTTAGTTCCATTAATTTCATCTTTGTGAAAAGTGGGCACACCACATCTGTTGTCATTGTGACCGCTCGGATGATAATTGTAGGGCTGTTTCACACCTGCTATTGTGCAAAAAATTCCAACGAACGTGCCCTGATTCTTGACTACTTTGACTGGCGTCTGGCACCTTTGGCGAATAAATCATTCGCAACAATACAGTTCTTGTATGAACACTTCAGGCGACTTATGAATGTTGAATTACAATTTGTAATGATGTGGTTAGGACTTGGCGTATCTGCTCATATGAGTACGACGTATACTTATACGAGGCTTGTTAAAATATGAACTGTACAGTGTACATCAAGCAAGGCAGGCAAGATATTTATGAACGAATTTGAAAATATGGTTCGAGAGGAAGCCGAAACAAAGATTCGTGATTTCATTGAGATCCAGTAACGGATCGTCAGTACAGTAATTTTTTAATTAACAGTTAATTTTTGGAAAAAATAAAAAACTTATTTCAGGTCTATACCTACATGTACAAACTTAAACTTAAAAGTTTAAAAATTAAAGTTAATACAGTCATAGAAAGTTTTCATCAAAACTTTTGCTCAAGGGCACCACTAACCAAAACGTCATCTGTTTATGTATTTTTGGTTTTCGTTGATTTTTTGGGGTATTTTTTCAAAAAGCACTGACTCAAATTTGATAAAATTTATATGAGAAAACCTCTGAAAAAAAGGGATTATCCGAAATCAATTAATATATAATAATTAGTAGAGTAGTCGCGTAACAAACATACAAAAAAAAAACTGTCGATTTGAGAACCTCATCCTGTTTTAAAGTCTGTTCATGATGTCTTATTTACGTACTTACTATTATACTATCAGCCTGGAAAAAGATTTCAAGATAAATCATCTAAAGATTAAAAGAAAAAAAAAGTACTTAGGTAATCTTATTTTTGTCGAACTGTGTTCTTCTAGAGAGACGCATTACATATCATGTTTAAGAAAAGCTCTTCTAAGTTAATTTAGATTTATTATTTTAACAAAGTTTGAAATAAGTTTTAAGATATTAATGATACTCACTGTTAAGCGTTTGAGATTGTAAGTAAAGAAAAAACCCTTTTAGGTAGAAATAAACTTTAAGGCTCATATTTGTATTTACTGTCTGCGTTTAACTTCTATACATAAGAGTACCTGTAAGAGTTATTATAGGCATTCAAAATGAGCTAAGAACTTGACTATTGCGTGATACCTACACGTTATTTATCTCTACAATTGTCATGTAAATCTTCCTTCAGGTAGCCTACAATTTCAATATGAAGTAAATAAAGCGACTCCATAGGGTAGTTTACAGTGGACAGTTCGCTTAATCCTGCGTAATAAATGGTCATGATCATAATTTTATTTGTTGTCAGAATGATTGGATGGCGTCGGTATTTTATGCGAGGTGTTGCTCGCCCGATATCGAGGCGCCTGCACTATCTCAATTGCAATAAATTATCTCCTTTGACACGCAAGAAGCGGAAAATTTGCAATCGCAACAGTCGGGACTATAGCATCCGCGTCCTCTATGTAAACAGCGCAAATGGCTTTGTAATGGGAATCGCGTCCGTCCCACTGTGACACCGACTCAATAATTCACGCCGGTCCCACGGGCGGTTTGTCCAGATCGCGCAACACAATACAACAGCGGGAGATCTAGCCGAAGACTTTTTGTCGTAAGTGGCGAGGCGTTTCTTGTCCTTCTTTCATAAAAGCATAGATTGCCGGTAAATCGTAGGTTATTGTGGCGCTATTTAATGTTTATTTCGAGGGCTGCCAACCAAGGGCCGTTATAATGTCCGTATTCAATTTGCCGCGCTACATGTCGACACGCAACTGTCCGTCCGGGGTGTTGGATTGTTGCGTGGGTACATGTGTGTGATGTGGGTCACTTGCCTTTATGATTCACGGAAGAACCACTCTGTCTAAATTGAACAAGCGAAGCTATTGTTTGGTGCAGTTACATGAATTACCCACAAAAGCTGCTCGTTAAAGAACACTTGTCCTCGTGCCCTTTAAAAGACGGCAAATAAGTTATTTGGATTTAAAGTGTGCATGTGCAAGTACATATTCACATCAGATACGGTGTAAGCAACTTCCGAGAATGATGTCGTTCGTCTTCCGCAGTAACCATGCGACTTATTTCGTTTTCTTTATCGGTCGGGTTCATCGGTGTGTAAAATGATTCCTTAGTCGATTTCCATTATGTTATTAATTTTTGTAATTTAGTTGCCTAATCTCCAACGACAGGGCCGACCGGCGCGACACTTATCTCGGTGTCGGCGGACACATATAATCCATTAAGTCGTCATTTCCACGCGGTTGATCATTCCTCAACCACGCGTCAAACCCGCCCCCGGCTCGGCGCGACGACGCTCGTCGTAATGTTTGCTACTGCTTTATCTCGCCTCCGCCGTGGCAAGGTCCTTTTCAATTAACGTCATCGAACTCGATGTGAACCTTAAAACAATGGGCGCAGCGGTCATAACCCTTCATCGTGGCTCACCAGAACCTTTATCCTTGTCGACTAATGGACTAGTTTGTTATCTAATCGGCTACACGGCCGACCTATTAATAATTTCCCACATAATTTTCTAATTAACGTCCTGTCCGTCGAATGGATGCGGCCTCTGGATACATGGAAACGGAAATGATCCACAATTGGGGTTACAATGTTAGATACGTAGCGGGCGACATCATGTACTAATAGCTTATTTACATATGCGTTTACCTTTAGATATACATTCTTGTTAGTACATAATGCTGTTTCGTATTCCTATTAAAGCAAACGTTTGTTTTTGTTTCAGGTAATGAACATTAACATTTCGGAATCTGGCATTAAAAGATAACAAATACAGTAGTAGGATGATTTCGAAATGTTTGCTGTTTGCTCGAGCGCGCTTGCCGTAATCGCATTGAGGGATAAGATGTGTAAAGTTTAATGTGCACTTTAAACAAACTGGTGTTTAAACCCTCGAGTAGCGTACGCGACGGAAGGGTTGAATTGGTATAGTGTATATAAATTGGAGTGATTTAACACGTGAGCGGAGCCCCTAGTAGTGCGTCAGATCGCGACACGGGCAATTTGGTGCGAGTTAACCAACTCGGGTTTATTTGTTCGCCTCGATGGCACCTGGCGACTCAGGACCCACGGGGTGCTAACTATGAAAGTAGTGGGGTAGACTTTAAGCCACATTTTTTTATGGAAGCTCATATTGCGCTTATTTGGAGTGTAAAATGTGCAATGTTGCTACCTATTTACCAACCCTACATTGGTGGGTACGGCACTAAAGGCTAGAAGATCATGGTTTTATTAGGTAACCGATTTTTCTTATCTATTAAAGAAGTATTGTATGCATGACGAACTAAAAAAAAACATTAAGTAAATTATTGCAACAAATATGTCTTTAAAGTGAGTCGTATAGAAATTTGTATTTACAAGTTGAGTAGTCAGGTCGTCAGAGTTTGAAAAACAGTGAACTAAAATATGTTGGCGCAGCGACCTAAAATGTGCCTTGACTTCCAAATACTAAAAGACGCGATCTTTCTCTATCTTGTTTAAGTTCATGCCATGCATCTACTTTGAGTTTCCGGAATAACAATATGAACAACAGATATAAAAAAAACACTGAAAGTTGTAGAGCTTAGTTCGACTCTACATATTTTTGTTCCTTTGTAAGAGGTGCGCGACGTGCCAACGTATGGGACCGGTTAGATTACGCATTGTCGCGGCACAATTAGAAACTGTTGCGGAACCCCGGGCCCACTTTGTTATTTGCAAACAATTGAAGCAGACATCTGCGTTCGCGCTCTATCCTCCGTGACTCTACCAAAACACAGGGTGGCCAAAATCTACTTTAACACTCGGATTGTTGTTCGGGTTTTATTCTACTTTATTTTGTATTGTGAGGTTCTGTTAGTTTAAAATAATGATTATATGAATAAAAAATGTTGGTGCACAACTTAAAAACAGAAAATAAGGGAAACTTAAAATAACTAAATAAAATTAAAAAAAACTTAAACTAAAAGACCATTATATATTTACATTACATTAAATTTACAAATCTCATTAATCGACTTCAGATATGATATAAAAAAAAAAAAGTTCATTTACACTTATAATTATTTGGCATTAATGCCTAAACTAGGTGTGGAAAACATCTTGAGAATTAGGCCTACCCGCTTACAAACCAATTTTTTGTACACTTCGTCACTGTTATTTGACATAGTTTTAATTTAGGTTCGTATTAAATTACATTATTCGATTAGTAAAAAAAAAAAACTTTTTGTATGTTAGCTGATCAAAGTGATTAATCCAACATGCATAACCGATTCACGTGTTTGATTTTAGGGTTCCTTAGTCCTACAAGGAACCTTTATAACTTAGTTCTGCCATTTGTCCGTCCGTCTTAATGTTTTAGGAAGTCTCCTACCTCCCATAGTTAATAATATAAGTGCATGAAACTTTGCACAATGACAGTTTTAGTATAGATCTCAATTAAAAAAAGAAAAACAATTTTGTATTATTGCATTGTAAGGATTGCTGTGTACATAAACGGACAGACTAAACCGACACACACACTGATGAGTCTGCCCGTGAACATGATGCATGTAACTATGCCAAAATATTGGATGCTGTCACCAATCTAATCATGGTAAATATCCCGTTAATAATCATAAAACTGCAGCAGTAATTTGAATAATTATGTTCGGGTGCCTGTTGATTTGGCAATATCAATAATTTAGCCGAGCATCTACTCATTTTGATGTCGTTTTTTTGAATAGATAGTAATTAAGTTTGATTTTACAACGGTTTCTCAAATGAGTGACGTGGTGGTTATATTGTCATTGACCTGAAGTTAATCCTGTACCATAGTGGTCACCCTAGCAGCCGCAGCACGGGGTAATAAATAGCTGGACGCAGAGCATCTGCTAATTGCGCTTCATTCACTTCCCTTTTACAGTGTTCCAACAAATCTTTCGCTACGCCATTGATACTGCACTATGTGGACTGGCTCACTAAAGTGATTTAGAACGTTTTCGCAGCTTTTTATCAGTTTATTGGTTCATTCCGGATACACACAAACTACGCGACATACAGACAGGTAGGTTGAAAGTTGACGGAGTTTTGCTAGTTATTCAAAAGATAATTACCGGTGTAAAAGAGTCATTTGATTTATGTGGTAGTTATTGACCGAGCGAAGAGAGGTCTCAGATTCTAATCGTTTTAATGTATTTTTGTATGTTGGTATATTTGTTCAATGATAACTTGCGTATCGTTGATTCGATCTTTATTAAATTTTCGCAACAAGTAGTTAATTTCTATACAATAGGACTACTCGTTGTTACTACATTGAGCTAAGCCCTTAAGTGTACTATTAAATCTCCGTATTAATTAATTTATTGATGTATAATTCCCGTATAAATTAATCGACTCTTTTACACTGGTAATTATATTTTGAATAGATAGCAAAAATCTATCAACCAACACATTAAATACTCGAACGCGCCATTGATACCTCTATTCTGTTAGCTCTACCATTGTCTATTGAAAGTTCTATCGTAGACGATGACTAACGATGATTGACTCACTCATTGATAAAATGACATTCAATACTTATCGTATAATGGTAACTAGTATTTAATCTGTACTTATCGACTTTGTGCTATCGCATTCTGAGTTTACTTCATCGGAGCATCGGACAATAGAGTTATTTGTAGAGATAATAAGTAGTTTCTTTTTTATGCGATCTTTGATAGGCTTCCTAACTTTATGGTACCTAAAACACTGTTTTAAACTATCACGGTTGTTCACTAAAGTTAAATGATTATTTACGGGATATTTACCGTGGTAAGGTTGTGGAATGAGCTCCCGATATTTGTGTATTTGTGTCTTCCCGTGAACATGGTACATGACTGTAACTGCGCCGAAATATAGGGAGCTCATTCGACTACTTTACCACGGTAAATATTCCGTATATAATCATATAATTTTATGGTACCTATTACAATGAAAGTGCGACTTGTTACATTAATCTTTAGTATTACTTTTCTTTACCGTATCCGAAACACTGAGGTACGACGTCGCACCAAAAGGTGACGGGAATAAGGTGATCTGGACAGGACACAGGATCATACCATATGATGGGAGGTGGTGTACAGCGGTAACCGCGTGGTGGCTGAGACTAGGTCGGCAGTACCCGGGCTGGGAGGATGAAGTGGACTGACGACATCGGACGACGGAAGCGAGTGGATGCTACTGGCGAAAAACCAGGAAGAGTGTCTTAAACAAAGAGAGGCCTATAACTATCAGTGGGTTACTCAGTGCTGATGATGATGATAATTTGTCATAAAATTAGGTACATTTCTGTTTATTTCATTTTACAGCGTATATATTATGTTCATTAAAAAATATAATACATTTTTTCAAACTAGCAACGACCGCGGTTTTACCTGCAAATGCTTCGGGATTAAAAGTAGCTTACTATGTGTTGATCCAAGCCATTCATACTAAATTTCACTCAGATCCGCTCAGCCGTTACGGAGTAGAGTGCCGATAAATATGAACAATTATAGATAGTTTGATCTATATGTTTGCCTTCTTAAATATTTTTTGGAAAACAATGAAAAAAGGTGACTCACTGTCTTCTCCACGATCGCACCTTTTCAATATCAACGGTTAAAAAGGTTTTTGTCCAAATGCCCAGCACAAAAGTGTGTGGCATCCCTGCTGAGAAATACGTGATTCCGACTAAGAAAAATGTTTACTGGCATCTTAGAAATTTCAATTGTGCCGTCTGTTACGTTAGCCGCCGCACACTTACAAATTGGGAGTCGAATGCTGCGATTGAACGTCCTTATAGGCCAAATGATGAAAAAAAAAAATAGATTACACGCTTTTATTAGCTTCACTTTTTTCTTTTAGCTACACTTAATTTCGTTGATTGTCCTTTAATGCTCATTGCTTTGAAGTTATTTAAATATTATTTTCTACTTTTTAGTTTTAGTTTGTAAATGAAGGTATAATCATGAAGTCATGAAGACGTTATAAAGTCCTTTTCGAAGTCGGTTAAAAAGGCATGAAAACTTTACACGTCCCATAGCTCGCGTCGACAAAAACTTACAGCATCCATAGAATACCTACATTGTATACAACACCAGCTACTAGATATCATCGGCATACCGACCACTCTGTTGACTCGCGTGATTAAATTCTTGCCGCTGATGTACGAGCCGGCTCTTTCGAGTTATTTGTCGGATTTACTTAGCTTAGCCCCACTTATATTTATTGCTACACGACTCCCAGGATATATATGTCCGGGAGACGGGTATTGGATGACTGGACCCAGCTACTGGTATCAAAATAAGCTTTTTTTAATTCAAATTGATGTGTTTTTTAAACTCTTTTGTGTTTTCCACAGACTTCAAAAAAGAAGTTCTCAGTTAGTTTTTTGTGTGTGTTTGTTATAGGATGTGTTTGCCAGTATTGTGAACCGATTTTAAATATTATGATAATTATTTATTGAATAAGGTATCTATCAATATGGGACAACCCATTATTTAAATTTGAAGAATTTATTTTACTTCTAAGGGTGGAAGAAAACTTATATAAAAAAAAATAAAACATTTTATACATAAGGTTTTAGGCGTCCGCCGTGAATTTAGTGTGACGTCATTCTATTTTGCGTATTCTTCTCAACAAACCCTTTCATTTGATACCCGTATCATGGAAGTGCATAAAATGGTGCTATAGTCCACTACTGGAGTCCGCCATATTGGATTTAGAATGACGTCATTTAGCTAACCATGCATTGCCACCCAAACTAAACGCTTATACAAAATGTCTGCTCTATCGGTTGGGGCTAAATGCTTAAAATTCAGTTGCAAAATTTGACTCAAACTAATAAAGCAAGTTAAAATAAAAGATTGTAAAAACGTTTTCTAAAATATGTAATGCCAAAAACTTATCTATTTCACGAAACCCGATAAACAGAACAAGACATTTTGCTAAAACTCAAATTTGCATATTAATATGTAGGACGCAAATTTCAGCATTTCACTAATATTGTGCGCGACACAAACAGACGGTGACAAATTTCGCAAACACATGAGTCAGGAAGGGACTGCCGTCGCCTACTCCTTCCTCGAGCATAATAAATATCAAATAAACAAGGGACAATGATGCGAGCTCCGTAATTCTACAGATTAATACAATATTTTTACGCGCCAACACAAGCGGACCGTTGCTTGGCGCGTTGGTCTAATGAAATATGGCATCATGTTCTTTCATTCCTGATAAAACCTCCTGTGTGCCGGTGCCGGGAGTTTTATTGCTGTTCAAATACGATAATTCAAGTTGGCCAGCAAGCGAATATAATTTACACGGTGGTCCCTTTACGTTTTTTAGGGTCGGCTACCGCATTTTTACCATTCACCCGCGAAATGGGCCCAATGCGCTGGCATACCTAACGAAGCCTTATCTTCACGCACTGCTCTCGTATATATCGCTGAACTGTTTTTTATCTCCGAGATAACGTATAGAATTTATGGTATTTATGCTGATCACGGTTTTGCATATTCAAAAACTGGCTCTTTTTACATTTATTCCATTGACGTGATGTAAACGTATCGGACCCGGGTATGTCCTAAAACTGCGACCAAAACCACCGGAGCATGGGCAACAGCGTCTTATTAGTACACGGTGAACGTATTGCGACCCCCAAGCCGCCTGCCAAGCGTGGGGATTATGGCAACTCGCCTCTAAGAGGGAGGCCTTTGTTCGGCAGTGGACGTTTACTGGCTGATGATGAATCTTATCAGTTACGGCCAATTAATGTCGAATTTAAACAGACGCCATCATCTTCAGATAATGATGACAACGATATGGTAAATAGCTGCTCTACGTACTGTGAACTGGCAGTAGTAGACTAAAATAGGCTGATTAAGATTAATCATTGTTCATTCAGCTTATTCCATTGTAGTAAATATCGTACCATGCCAAAGCACACCTAATATTTGGCTTTTTGCTTCCTCCTACTACCAGCTGCTTTAAGTATATCGCCACTTTATCGAGGTTCAATACGTCCTACAAATGGGCAAACGTAGCGAAGTACGCGCTGAGACTCGATGGAGTGATGAAAACCGAAATTTTCTAGACGCACGGAAGGAGTTTACCCGAGTCTCGTTCAACTGATAGTACTTAAATTTCTAAAACGTCCGACGCAGCCTGGGACGGTCAGTGCCTAGCCTATTGCTTCTTGCACTGACTGACTAATCCTTCTAACACGATGTTTCGTACCACAAACGGCCTTTCTCAGGGCCCTTGCCAAATCAGTCCTTATGACGATCCAGCCCAACGGCCCGTTAGTGCCAAGCCGAACGGCACATTCTGGAGTCAACCCAAACTGTCACCTAACCGGCCTAAATAATTACTATTACCTAGAAATAACAATAACACAAATTAACACAATCGCAATTATTAACTCGGCACCCTCGGAGCTTAAAAAAGCTAACGATTTCATACCAAAGCTGCCAGCATTGTGATATTAACTCTCTATTAAATATTTTCCGCGTTGCTGCGGGCCAATCTCTACCCCACAATGGGGTAATAAAAATACCTCATAAAAAATGTTTGAATTGAAAAGGAGCTATTGAGAATTCACTTCGCTTACAGGATCACGTGTCAATCATGCCTTACTTGGCCGCAATGGATCGTGTTATTCTATTTTAACGCTGTTATTCATTGGCCATATCGCAGCACCCCACTTTTGGTGATTCATAATGCGGCACCGGTATTGTATTGGATTTAATCCGTACTAATAAATGTATGCTCGGTAGTATGATTGTATGTAAAACAGCATTTCGATAAAATTTTATTTATGATCATTTTATGTAGTTGATTCAGGATAAATACAATACAATTATGGCATCTTTATTTAGACATCCACTTAAAATTTTGACGTTTTGATTGCTATACTATGTAATGATACGGGTTACGCAGAACGGCGGTAATAAGACGAAAGCAGCTCTTATTCCTCAGCATCATAAACAACGTTTACTTTGGGATCAACCCTGATTTCGCGTAAAAATCAGCTTTTCCCTAAAATTGTGTCATTCATATTTAACGTTGTTCAATTCATGCTTTTCCATACATTTTTATAGAACAGCTGGCTAACTATTCTTGTGCATGCGTTAGTGTTTCTGTCCCCGTCGTACTAGAATAAGAGGGACAGGTGACAAAGCTAATCAGGATTGGTTCTACGGTAAAAGTTGTTCGTAATAATGAGTATGATAACCTCCTTTCGGGTTAGTATCACTATTCCGTGCAACCCTGTATGATGAGTAAAAATTACGCTCCATAATTATATTTAGTTTAAGGAAGCAATTTGCTGAAATAATTTTCGTCTACAATTTCCAGAAACTAGAGACCTCTGTACGCATTAAATGTTTCTCTTTAATAAAGGTAATTGCCATATGAAAGGCATGGTTCAGCCTTTGTAAATATTCTTGTATGATGTGGAGTACAAATGGGATGGTACAGAGTTTACCCTTCTTCCTATCCAATATGCGTCGGGCGCATATATTGTGTGACTCGTGCAACACGCATTCTTTGAAACCCGACCTACTAGATGGGATTCTTTTGTTGTGCCTCGATTTAAATATTACATTAATATGATGGGTGCTTTTAATAATATATGTGAGGGCTATGCCGGGTCGGGAGCGACCGACCTACTCGATATTTTTTTATTCGATTAAATAAGTTACCCGGAATTAAGAACTATATGTTATTTGATCGGTCACGCGGTGAACACAATTATTATCTATGTAAATGCATCTTTTAGCCTGAAGTCATATATGGAATATTGGGACCAAGAGGCAAGTTGGTGGTCAACCATGGACTTATACATGTTTTTTTTAACTACGTACTGAAATTATCTCGTATATCTCCTATCTCGAGTTTAAAAATCGATTAAACTACATTGTATCTGCGTCAGATGTGCGAACGCACTCGCCAATATTTCCCCGCATTATGTTTCTGAAAGCGCATTGTATGTAGGGTTGCCAAATAGTATCTAAATGGAGGACATGTCTAAAATAAATAATAACGAATATTCCGAAATTCTCGCCAAATATTCCGCTTTTAAAAAATTTGCATGAATAACGATGTCTCATTAACTTTGATCCTCACACCGCATGTGACGGTTCGCTTGGTTTCTCTCGTATCTATAACCCAGCAGAGGGATAAGGAATAAGGTAGTTTGTGTCTTCCTTATCCCACTGCTGGGTGTGCTGCACTCTTGCATCGCCATCTGCCTCGGTCCTGTGCAAATTGAGTCCGTGTTCGTTTCTTTTAAATTTCACAAATGAATCATTGAATAGATTTGCCGCACAAAAAAGTATTTTTTCATTTGCTTTCAAAAATCCTCCTTTTTGCGAACTAGCACTTTTTTGATCTTTTATTTTTTTTAATGTAGATACCCAAATTTTATTGGTATTTGTAAAACAATATTTATAGAGTATCTCAGCAGCGATGCTGCATACTCTCGGCCGATACAAAAAGCTTAACTGAATTAACTAAAAATTTCAACAACAAAGAATACGAAAACCGTTTAAGGTTGCATTCGCGGATTCGGGCACATAACATTAGTGATATGGTAATGTGATTGTTTGCGATAAATTAAACTGCTTGCTTGAGGTTGGTCGGCGCGGCGCAGCGGGGCTCGCGACGCCTGCGCAGCCTTGCATCAGCTACTTCCAAAGGTAAACACCCCACAATTTTCGACAATAATGCGCAAACTTTCGTATAGAGAGGACAATACGAAATGTGACATACCCAAGCACTCGTCGGCAGACTTATTGTGCGAATTATTCCTACACTTCCATTATATTCCTTAACTGCCGTACCTTGAGAATGTCAACTTTGCCATTTGTTCCTTTTGGAATTTATTCGTCTTGAAGCCTAAATATTCTCCATTTTGCTCGAAAGAGTAATAAATATAAAGTGAACATGTGCTCGAAAAAGGAAATAAGCGTAAAATTATGTAAGTAATAAAAATACGCATGTATTTGCTCAGGTGACTGTCGCGTGGGATGTAGACATTTTCTGCTATAAGCAGAACACCAGAATCATCAGTATACTGTTCGAAATATAATTGAAAATTATAGCGTTCGTGAAATAAGCTGTCAACCTAGAGCGGTAGACATGAAATTCGTGCTGTGTGTGAATTTCCCTTTAATTGGCTGCACGGTTTCTCTACACTTTCAATAATAAAACAGGAATGCTACTCGATAGTGTCGAAGACATTTGTCAGAACGAGTCATCGAAAACCACACGGTCACAAAACACACAGTTTGTAAAACTGTCACTATGTGTCGAACAAAATTACCCGACATTCGCCGAGTGAACCGTGCGGTGTCGACAAACTTTTTATTGGATAGTTCCCGGGCGCATGGACCGCGACCGCTCCCGAACTCCTCTAAATTAGGTGAGAAATGCTCCGTTTGACGGTCGCTTAGCATATCTCAGCAATAAATCTATAGGAGTCGCTGCGACATAGCTAAGGACCTGGCCGACGCGTGGCGACGCCTCGATCGCGCTACCTAATACAACTAGGTAAATAATATCATCTCCCGTTTCACCAACTTGCATTTCCCTAAAACTCTGCTTCATTTCCTCAGGCGGTATTTTTTATCCCGTTATCCCATGGAAAGATCGCCTATCACAGATAATTTGTTGTCCGAATTGCGACCGAACCCATTTATATAAATTACGGGTTAATTAACTGCTTTGTTTTTGGTCCAGCGCGTGAATTCAGTGAAACAGCGCACTTTGAGGGAATAATGTCAGATGTTAACAGTAAAATATCGCCCCCTTAGTTATGTAAACTTATGTTCCTGAATTAATTCCCAATTTCTTATGGAACAATTAAGGTAAAGTACCGTAAAACAGGTCATAAAAGGTTTTTTTATAATGCAAATCAAAATGTTCAGTTTAAATCCAACTCGGCACTCTTTAATGGATACAGATGTAATTTAAACTACATTGTAACAATTGATATGAGAATTCATGATAAAAGATATTTTTAAACTCGTGCAGCATTCCAATCTTACCACTCTAACCCAGAGTCCTTTCCACTGAGAGCTTTAGACGCACGATCACAGGAGTGCAAGCTCGCGGTAATCGTCACGTAGAATTGCACCTCTGACTGGTCCGCTGGAGCGAGCGCGGTTAGCTTTATTGTTTTATGGCGCGATAATAATATTGGCGAAGTTTGAGCTCGAGTGTGAATCGCGAGTTGTATTGTTTCTCAAACAGATTGTTTTGCTGCTTGTTATAGATTGTGGTGGGGTGGAGCTTGAGTTTTTGTTTTTATCTGAAGCATTCGAACTTTGTATCAGAATAATTGATTAGTACGACTTGAGTTGATGTTAAAGTAAACATGCTATTTTGAAAGAGTGAATAATTCATGAATTGAGTGTTAAATATTTGACAAGTAGCCGAAATGTCCCTCGTGTAAAGCCATCTATTTCGAGAGATGCAAATAATAAACGCCAAGGAAAACAAAAAATTTATGACCTCCTCGCTTTGGTTATCGCCAATTTGTGTCAACTGAAGCGTTCTTTTAATATTAATAAAACTGCTAGCCCCTCAACCCTCTGCGTGCTGTTACGGTCGGGTTGATAGCGACTTATTTGAATAAATATTTTCGAGCGTGGCCAAGTCGGGGGCTTTTTTTATTATTTTCTGTAGACCATATTACACGATATAAAACCGCGCGCGGGCGCGACCCTGGTTTGTGACGGTCGCGAAGACGCCCCGCCACGACTCGTATTACTAATGTAGATGACGCGACACTATTACAGCCCATCCTTTATCTAATACAATATGTCCTTTATTACAAAACTGAAATTAAATGTCCGACCCCTTTCGAAGTTATTCGAAAGCCGCGGGAGTCCATCACATTTGTTATGTGCAACAGCAAGTAAGTGTTTATTGGTTTATGGGTTCTTTTACCTTTTTTGGACTGATTTGAAGGAAGATTGACGAGCGATTTATGGAAATGCCCTGATGGGTATTCAGGACTGTGATTTTATTTATAGATGTTTGGTCACTGACATTGTAATGTTCAATGAATTCCGATGCCGTCTTGAGATTTAGTAAAAGCTATTTCGACATGTAATGATAAACTCAATCAATCTGTGCTTGTAGTTTTGTTATTCTACCCTTTTAAGAGTGTTATTTAAAAGTACCACATTAAACATTAGAGGGTCACAATGTCCCGATTTGTAATTAGGTAGAGTCGGGCCGGCACCCGCGTCAAGCGGCTAAAGTTAATCGCGCCGGACGGCCTGTAAATGATGCGTGCCCCTGCCGCGTGCTCACTTATGTCGCTCGCGATTAGCTACCCGACACGACCCGACACAGTGACGGATCGGTTCAACGTCGCCAATTAATCCGACTTCAAAAATAAGAAACGAGGATGTTATTGATGACCATTTTTAACCCCCGACGCAAACAAAAGGGTGTTATAAGTTTAACTTGTGTAGCTGTCTCTGGCATTGTAGCTCCCAAACAGATGAACCGATTTTGATTTAGTTTTTTTTGTTTGAAAGGTGTCTTTCACTTTTCAGCTATGATTCAAGAAAATCTATTCAGCTGTTTGATGATTTGATGAAGGGACTTGCAGGAAGGGACTAGCAACTTCCACAGGTCTGAACGATTCGGAATTTGGTATCATATTATTTCAATAATTTAGTAAACTGGACCTGCAGCATAACCTGGAATCTGCTGGATACCCTACTCCTCACCAACTTACAACAGAGGTATCGAATTCGGTGTAAAATAGTTTTTCAGAGGAAGTTGACGCGATGGAAAGGAAAACAATCGCCATTAAAAAGTGCTAACTTAGAAAATGAATGTATACGGTGCGTATAGTTGAAAACAATGTACGTACACTACGTACCTACCTGAGTCTTCCAATTTAATTTCACGAGGGGAAATAACAATGATACTTTGTGTTTGTGGGTTCCGCTCAAGACAAAGAATATTACGTCGTTTCGACGGTGACGTCACATACAAAGATCGATAGAACTAAGCATTGAACCTGCGACCCGTAAGAAGAGGGTAACTAGAGCGTTTGCCAATTACGACAGCCATAAAACTGACTGAGAAGTGTTATTGTTGGATCCTAATTACTTTGTTGTGTTTCCGAGTCATACTAGAAATCTTCCCCTCGGAAAATGGTACTCACCCCGCGTTATCAAGTTCAATGTTCGTCGTATTAGCTCATTTAGCTAGAAAAATAAAACACAATAAATTCTAGAATTTATTGAGATTTTAATTCATATTTAAAACTTAAAACTTATGTTTGCACAAATGTTAAAACAACACAAACAAAATAACAGGACGATCGAATCAACATACTTAAGTTATTGCCGAACAAATTACAAACTTACTAACATACATACAAACACCGACTTCCTCTAGATTCTCAATGCCTCTTTGCTTTCGGCCAAAAAACATATTTCGTAAAAAAAACGTGGGGATGAAAAACAGGTACAATATGAACTCGTTAGATATGTAATTGTAAATAAATATTTTTTTTACAAAAAAGCTACTTCACGTCCTGTTCAATAAACGGGATTCTTCGCGTGATTTTCCTCCCTTGCGGTGGAATATTCTCTTGAAATATAATAGGATGACATTTGAGATAACCCTATTCAATTGAAAATATTATCACTAAAATCGTTTGATAATCGGCGAAGGTATCGCGTAACATGCACCCAAAAAAACTGATTGAAAACCGCCTCTTTTGAAGATGGTTGAAACTACATACTTGCATATTTATTGTATAAGACAACTGTAACTATAGGTACGTTATAATCTTTACTTTGATTAATAGAGAGCAAAGTCTTGCCTGTGTAAACAAAAATTTTATAAAAGTTATGATATATGTCGCATTAAAAGGACAATCCAGCACAATAAATATCAGCGAATCCGAGAAAGGCTCTACTCCAAAATGAGCGCCAAGAACAATGCATCGTTATTATTACGAAAGCACATGTTTCCTTCTTGTTTTTCGGGACAATGTATTCAGTTATCGTGTAATATCATGGATTCATATTCCACGCGATTCAAAAGAGTCGTCATACTGTAAATACTTTATGGTAATAGGTTATGGTGGTACACGGATCTCGATCATGGTGTTCGATCGTGAGCGACAATCGTGCGCGCAATGAACCCTTGAAACTTAGAGGCAGGTACCTACTTTTATTAATGGGGTGTGCTATAGCTTAATATAACTATACATTCTTCAATCTTCAGTTCATTCAGATTCAGTTTCAGTTTTAGATTCAGTTATTTTTTCAAAAACACCCAGTATTTTTATCTTTTTACTAGTATTATTTAACTTGTTTTTTGTTAGTTTGGGTCAAATCATGAAACTGAATTTTAGACTAACTATCCTCAACCGATTGAGCTGAAATTGTGCATACACGTTTATTTTGGATGACAATGCAAGGTTAACTCAGTAACGTCACCCTAAATTCAATGTGGTGGACTCCTAAAGATGGCGGACCAGCAATTTTTTATGCATCTCCATGATATGGTATCAAATTAAAGTGTTAGCTGAGAAAAATACAAAATAAAGCGACGTCACACTTATTTCAATACCGTGGGCGCTGAAAAGCTTGTTTTTATAGTAATTTAAACTTCTTAATTTTATCACTCACCACCACCGCCACTTCGCCTGATGTTAAGCGAAGATACAGTCTACGATGAAGAACGCTTGCTTAGAAGTAGCTAATACACTTGTGACTTGAAGATACCCCAGATTTTTATTATCGGAGACCACACATTCAGATCATTCCTCAATTTAGCGGTTCGCAAAGCAAAAGTTGAATCAAGGCGCTTCTTACGGGTTTCCAGAATATCAACCATGAAACAGTCGCCATTTCGTGCCCACTCTGGTCGTCCGATAGAAAAATGGACAGGAAGGAATTAGATCATGCCGATCCAAAGCACACTCCGAAATGTATCTTATAAAAAACCGATAGACTAGCAACTTTACGACAATGTTCAAGGCTAAGAAGCTTAATCACAACTGGTGTTATGACATTACAAAAAATTTAAGTAAATTTGCTTATGTTCTCGTTTTAACGTTTACATTTTATTCTGAGGCACAACATAATGTACGACAATCCATTATCATACCTTTACTTAGACCCCAGCTGGAATATGATCGCGCCCATGCCTTACTTTAAACATTTCCATCTTTAAATCAAAGCAAAGATAGACATCCCGGAATAGATTGAAAAGGGGTAATAATGGACTTGGGAGCATTTATCTCATGGAGCCCATCTCTTATTTGATAAATAGATTTTTTTCTCAATGCTTACGAATCAAGCCCTTCGGTATGTTCCCATTGTGATATAAAACGGCTCCTATTTATTTGTGAAACATGACAGATAATTCGGAACGGCTACCGATAGAGATGTCTTTGTTGCGCCAAGAATGGCCTGTATGGTTTTGTAATACACAAATACAGACGCTATTGTTACTCCGTGTTTTGGTTATGAAATTTATTATTGTGACAAATTGTGAGGTCGGAGTAAGCCTTTCGTTTGTATACCATCTGTCGGGCTTAAGATATTGTCGACATCACTATTCTTAGAAATATTACTGCAGTTATTTTGATGAACAAGCGGAGTTTATTTGTAACATGTGGTGTAGATTGTAATATGTGTGAATGTCATTTTCATTAAATGTAAGTAATCGTTAAATATTCATCCTAATTTTATAACCTTAAGTAAGTTGAACAGCAGTAAGTTGAGCAGGCATCTAAATAATTGTTCAATGCATTCAGAAAATATAAAAACTCATGTCACCGGATACTATGTTTCGTTTAAAATCTAGCGTTCTATGATAAAGTATAATTTCAAAACCTATTCCACTATTCAAAGTTTGTCAGAAATATTTGACAGCAACGGTAACATGATCTACAAATGGGCAACTTCGTTTACACATTCGTAGTATTTTATTTCTAAATATTACTAATATTAAGTTATTACGTAATTTGAGTTGTAAGTTTTAGACAGTTTTCTATTTCGAAGCATGTTATGAATAAATCGCTACTTTTACTCAGACGCTATGAAAGTTTTATTGATCACGGGCGATTTTCCTTATTCGAAAATATACTTTGAATTTCGCAATAGAATGTCAGTCGCAGGGGAGCGAGTCGCGGTCGAGTAAAGAGCATTTTATAAATGTGTTTGGAGCATAGCGAGCGGATCGCAGTCAGAGTCAGGTCGCGAAACGCACGGCGATGCACCAAGTTTAATGGAAAAGAATTGAAAAGTAGCGCGTCTATATGGTAATAGAAATTGCCCGGAAGAAAAGAACACAGACGACAGAGTGCTCTGAGTTATAGATGTTTTCTCGAAAATTGAGCGTTATTGCGTAAGGTTTCCCCTCAGGGAGTATCGGCGAGTCTGCGACTACCGTAGACTGCTACGTCGCGGATATACCTCCGGAACATCTCCAATGTAAACTGAGATCATTTACGTCACTCACGTCTACCAACTTTGATTTTTATTTGTCTGCTACAAACTAAAACTGAACTTTGTTCAGTATTTTTATTAGTCTGCGATGGTAATGCGAGATTAAGTGAATCATATATAGAATAAACTTTATGCCCATATAGGCGAGGCGGATTGGGGAGCTTGTTTGTTTGTTAACGAAACTGTGAAGTACCGCTCTCGAGTCACAATTTTTTTAAAGGTACAAATTCGTAGACCCAAAAATAGATCTCTCTACTGAACTATGCCTTGCATTGTCTAGTAAAATTACTTAAATTTGTATTTCGTTTAATTTTTTTATTTATGTAAATAAAAATTGCTTCTGGTTTTAAGTAAATTGTATATTTCTTCTTCCTCTTTCTTCTATCGTCCTCAATGGTCTATTTGTGAACAGCACGTGTTCTTGACGCGAGTATTTCCCCAAATATTTGAGTTTGTATCATAAGAAGGCTCGTAACAGTTTGCCATTGCTACATTTTTAGGGACGTTGAAGTATTTGTAGCCGCAAAAAGCGGAAATTGACACGTATTGACTATTTCTAAGGTTCCAACGTACCTTCTACCATGCCAGTTTTGATTATGATTGTTAATCTAGAAATTTAACTAGGTGGGTATGTTGGTATTGTACATAATATAAATAAACTACATATTTGGAAAATAACTCATAAATTATATACGCTTTGGGAGATTTTCATCAAATACTGGTGAGAATTATCGCTATTAAACTAGAACTAAACCCTTTTAGGAGCTACGAAGCCACACATACAGAGTACAGACATAGGCGTCAAACTTATAATACCTCCCGTTTTTTGACGTTGTGGATTAAAAAGGTCCCGTTTCTGTCTTTACAGTATTAATTCTAGTATACTATTTAGTCAAGGACTACATCATTACGTTCCACGTTTACATTTCACGATATGAGTTCAGCATTTTTGCATAATAAACTAACGCATCAGTTCTATTTCCATACTAGAAATAACTAAGTAAATGACTGGAAGAGCTTTTCCCCGTCGGCAGTACTGGTCGCGTTTATTTATGCGTAGCATCCCGCTAAACATCAAGCCTTAATGAGATCGATTCTGCTTACAGACACGATGAGACGCACGTTTTATCATCTAGTACCGTTCGTACCGGACTCTTGCGTTTAGTAATACTAAAGCAACGGGTTTACGATATAAACACTGCAGGTCGAAAACAAGTACACATAAATTGTTTTTTTTTTAAACCCCACATTAAAAGGCTCACAATCTTCAAACGGTTTTCAACGGCCTTTTTAGTTTAAAAAAAATCGATAATATCAAATTAAAAAAAAAAAAAAAAAAAACAGTTCAGCTGTTTGAGAGCTATGATCCACATGCAGACATACAGATAGGTACATAGATGCTTAACACGTTACACGTTAAACGTTAAACTTATAACTGTCTATGTGTACTAACATAGCAAGTTAAATATAAGCTTGTAAAAACACTCGGCGCTTTTTTCCCGGCATTTCCCCCCCAAAACCTGGGACAATTACAAACATAAAAAAATGCTAAATCGGTCCAATAGTTCTCTCTAATACGACCCTGGAAAAAAAAAACATGCCGCTCCGTTTGTCTGTTGCTGCTTGCAAGAGGAAAAAACCAACAAACAAACACACTTTCGCATTTATAATATTAGTATGATATAGAAGATTGAAACATGTCTGACGTGACCAATTTTGACCTTGATGAACATAAGTAGTTTAAAAAACGTCTTCACTCTATCAATATTCATTTCTTAATGTTTTTCTAATTGCCGTCTATAAATGTAAAAGCTTTTGTGACATCTTAATTGGCTCACCACAAATCACTGAAATGTACAAAAATATTTGCCATAATAGTCTTATAGTGGCTATAAAAACTACCTGACTCCTGGTCTCGCTGGATCAATTTGTCAATTTGATTGGGCAAATAACTCAAAACGTAATTCCTTAAAAAAATGTGTTAAGTTTCTCGTCTACAAAAAATACCTACCTATAGTTACAGAAGAATTTAAAATAAAGTCTACTTCTAAATATAAAATATCTTCGAAGTCCACGAACTATTCTAGAAATCTTTTTAGCAATGAGATTAAATACTACTACATTATGGTGAATGCCGAACAGAAAGGAGTAGATATTTTGCTATACAAAATTTTAGCTGCTTTGTATCTGCGCTATTTAAAAGGTACTCACTTGCTCAAAAATTCATTGCAGCCGCTCCCTTAATATTATAAGCACCTATTTTAGTAATATTTATGTTGTTACATTTGTTTACATCGTTCGGTTTTATATTACCGTTAATTTGTGTCGGCTTGTTTATTATTAGTCATCCGTCAACTGTTGTTGGCGAACATTGCAGCAGCTACGCCTCGCGAGTTTATAAGCAACACTAAAGTTGCCTGTTACCGAGAAAAATACTAAGTATTATATTATTATCTACCTAATGTATAATTATATACTGCGTGTAAAAGTATTAAATACTAGCGAGCGTGTTCAATGAAACTAGTTGCGTAGCCATTACTGATTTATTCCGAAGTACCCACATTCTCTTATTAATAATATGTTATCAACATCTACCTACACTGCGCTCTACGATTTTAATTATTTTCCAACGAGAATCGTAATTATTTTGGCATAAATAAAAAACATCAAAATTTTAATCTTTCTTAAATATATTCACCATAAACAAATCACACAAATACCTATCATCATCATAATTTCAGCCGTACGACGTCCACTACTGGACATAGACTTCCCCCATCGATCTAAAAAGGGCCGGTTGGAAGCTGCCTGCATCCAGCGTTTCCCTTCGGATGCCTATCATACTAATATTATAAATGCGAAAGTGTGTTTATTTGTTCCTATTTCACGCATCATCAGCTTTGAATCGACGTGATTCTTTGCATATAGTTCTAGGGCCGTAAAGTGATATAGGATAAGCTAAGAAAAAAAATACAGTTCCTGTGGGAATGTTCACGCGGGTGAAACTGCGGGGCGCACCTAGTTATAAATGTATTAGTAAGGTTATTCGGTTCTTCACCTTTTACCCTCGGCAGTAAGTTAAACTTAATTACTAGCTCCTTCGTTAACCATAAATCCGAAACCGTCGTAGAGGCGGTTGTAATTATGAATCATTTTACTGTCACCATGTGGCAGCCAACGACCATACCATATCTCATTGACATTAGGGGCCTATGCATATCACCGATAGTTACAATCTGGGTGTCTTCAACTCGCGATTGAATCGGTTTCTTTGAGCGAGGTGGCGGTCAAACGCAAGCCTATTAAGAAAAAATAAATAAATGCGCGAGCGAGAGTGATCGCACGTGACATAAGCTCTTAAAAAGTGATAGAGTAAACTAGTCAGTAGAAATGAACCATCCTGATTAAATTGTCACCGTATATATTGTCATATTGTCAATGTATATATTGCATTCGCAGTAGTGTATTTAGATATATTTTTGTCATAATAGGTCTTGAAGTGCAACTCAAGAAGCAAACTATCACATTCATGGTGACGATCAAATAGCAACGGCTTCCTCTATTATATTATATTATGTTCTTTTAGCGATAAGGCCGCCAATTGTGGCACTAGCTCGTAAGTGTTTTCTATCTGTTTGTAATTTTTATTTCTGGTGTAAAAAAATAAAGAGTTTCTATCTATATATCTATTATGCAGTCCAGTTTCACTATTTACCTTCTATAAATATTATCTACCCTCCATTACAGTTTCTCCTCGATGCCATAGAGAAAAAACTTTGTAAAACGCTAACGAAGTCTTGACACTTTTTCATATTAGGTGGTGACGAATGCCAGAACATTTGAACTCTATTTTTATGAGGCTCTTTTTCAAAGGAATTGGGTTTAACAGTGGGGGTATTTTTTGGTTTTAACTAAGATGTAAATTTTATCTAAGAAGTTGATTGCTGTGTGAGTTTGTGGATATGGCATAATTTCAATTTTAAATTTTTATTGGCATCTGTGTAAATCAAACTTCACTCTGCGATGCATCTGCTAAGATTTTTACGTTAAAGTGGAAGAGAGGCGGTGGATAAAATGTTTGACGATTACAGGAGCCTCGATAAAAATTATATCATACTCATCATCATCATCATAATGAGCCATTTAACAGTCCGCTGTTGGACTTTTAGCCTACCCCCGAAAGGGCGATTGGGCCATATCCACCACGCTGGCCCAGTTACGGGTTGGTGGATTCACATACGCCATTGAATTCCTTCTCCGTACGTATGCCGGTTTCCTCACGATGTTTTCCTTCACCGAAAAACCAGTGGTATGAAAAATCCGTACATAAACTCTAAAGAGCTCATTGGTACGGGCCCGGAGTTTGAACACTCGACCTCACCCTTTCAAGTCTAACGGTCTTCCAAATAGGCTATCACGGCTTTTTCTATATCATATCATACTAATATTAGTAAAGGCTCCAAAGCTACCAAATTAAACTGGGGTTGGGTGGAACATGTAGCCAGAATGCACCCTGATAGATGGGCCGAGCGATTCAAGCCACTGGTGCCTGAAAACAAACGAAGGAGACAAGGCAGGCCAAAAAACACTAGCGTGATAACTTCGACGCGTTCCAGATAGACTGATTAAATCTGGCTGGTAATCGATGGTGGTGTCTGGAAGGAGATGAGGGAGATACAGGAAAGGTTATAAAAAAAAAAACTAATGTTATAAATGCAACAGAGCAACGAATCGACGTGATTTACCTAAATATAGTCAAATGGTTTGATAGTGACATAAAACACATTTTATCCCGGAACATTTACAATTCCTGATAATGTCCAGGAGAATGACACAGCGGAACACAGCTTGTTTTTAAATTTATAATATAAGCTTCGAACCAAAATACGTCGAAGAATATAAGGGACAGAAATCAGACCTGGGCCCCGATTCTACTAAAGAAATTGTCATTAAATTGTAATTGTTGCGATTTTAATTGTTTAATAACTGCCTCAAAATTGACAGTTTTAAATATTTATTTATACTAGAAAAATACAACCACCTAATAGTATGTAACTTACTATAATTTTTTTTTAAATGTAATTTTGGGGAAGTTATTTAACAATTAAAATCGCAATAATTACAATTTAATGACAATTTGTTTAGTAGAATCGGGGGCCTGTATTGAACCTGGACTGTTTACGATTGCGACTTGTCGCATTATGTATCTGCGGAGCTTGCCGACAGGATGTTGGTTATGACGTTGAATTAACACCTGATCCAAATAATTACCATCTCTGCCTTATTATCATATCGTAAAATCAGAGGCAGTTTCCTTACACGATAATGTTTAGGAGATAAATCTATATTTATGTTCATAAAATGGCATTCATCTCTTTAAAAATATCCTAAATAGACTAGTCTTGTTATATGCTAATATACAACTTTTATTATCTGTTTATATTCTAAGACGGTCTAAATCTGTAGCATTAATCGTGTAAGTCATATTTAAAATGCAAAATATATGCTATATGTCGATGTTAATGCGCCGTGTCTTTTATATCCATTCCAATAAATATTAGTAATCTGTTATAATTTTATTAATACGTGTATTTGAAATTTTATGCAATTTTGTAATAAAAATGGACGTATTCAAAATTCTGGTAGAGTTACAAATCATCTATTTATGGGATCAGTTTTGAATCAGGATGACTTCATCAATATCTCCGGCTGGAGTTTATTCGCATAATCAAAAAATTCTGCACTAGTGCAATCAAATCTTTGATGTTTTAAAACTGAAGTAAACTAGCTAAAACCTATTTCTTATATATGAATCTCTAGTGTATTTCCGCTTCAATGTCTTGTCAAGTGCAGTAAAGAATAAGGAATTTAATAATTAAACAAATTTATCCTAATCATAAACAAAAAAAAAATGAAAAAATATACCGTAATATACTGTTTTTTATAGTAACCTTGTAATTATTACAATTTATTTAAAAAAAGAAAATACCCGTAATTGAAGCAGAAATACACTAGAGATTTGTCTAGTAGATGTTGTTGTAGTTGATGTAAGAGCTCCAGATCCAATAATTAGGTGTTGAAACTTATAGTATCATTTATGACACGTTCACGAATGTCATGGCAGCGATATGTTAATCGATACATCTGAGGTCATTAGCCCGCCTCTACAAACATTATTAGAATTTTCCCAAGTGTTGAAGTTGACCGTTAACGAAATGATTCATTACAGACACTAGTAAACCGAGGAGAGGTATTTGTTCAAATATTCTCACGCGTGGCTTCGTGTCAATTGCTTGGCCCAAGTTTTGACACCTCCTAGAGGTCAACATAGTCCAGCTTTCGAGTAGACAAGTTTGTGGATAGTTTTGCGCGCTCCACCAATATTTGTTCAATGCCATCACAGTTCTTCCAGAATGATTGCACTCAACTTTGACAGCATTGTTCAGTGTGTGACAGTGTACTTCGCTGTTTGCGTTGTTCGTTTTGGTGACATGACTTTGCACTCGAATTATCTTTCCGCGTGAGAAGAATTTATTGTGAGTAAAAAATTATACCCAATATTAGCTAGTGGGTGTGCGTAGAATACACACGTGTGCGAAATAAACCCATGTAACAATGATTATCATATAATTATCAATTTAAAAAACCGACTTCACAAATCTAGTAAAATACACTATTTCGGTAAGGGATGAAATAAGTGAGTCGCCGAATTTTCCAGTTATTTTGATTTGATAAGCCATTACTAAACCGAATTTGATGAAATTTCCATAGCGGTTCATAAATGACGGAGTTCTAAGGTAAGAAACATAAAAAAATACGAATTGAGTACCGCCCTCCTTTTTTCAAGTCGGTTAAAAAGTATGGCAATCCGTGTAGCTTCATTGACACGGCTGATTGAATTTGGGAAGTATTTGAGGAATCTTCGAACCCCCTTTTATGCGTTTGAACTATAAACTTATTTTTAGTACATTTGACGACATTTCGTAGAAGGCATAAAATAACCCTTTCGATTTTTAACACAGATATAAACTTGGACGATTCTCACATTCTAGGCGGGAGCTTTCTCATTAAAATGTGCCCTTATATTATAGTAGAGCTCAGCTGCCGCCTTATCGCGAACTAAAGCGCCCCGATCTACGCTGTGATATGATAATTGTAATCCAATATACGAAGCACTATCGGTTCCATCTGTCTCTACCTGCCAGTACATACTTGAACATGAAACATCTGTCAGGGAAGAGATGGATTAATTTCGTTAAGTTTCAAGACGGCTTATTTCTAAACCTACACAAATCGTGAAGAATTACTTCGCACCCACACGTCCCAATAGCATTGTTGTCACGAATGAGAATTTCCCTCGCCAAGGAAGTGGCAAGTCGTTAGCAGTGATGGATTCACCGAGGCCTCCTCAGACCTCAGGGCGCTGGGTTTGACGCGGGAATCGATTAAGTTTGACAGTCTGCACTCTTCGATTGTAGAGCTCGTAATTACCACAGCCAGGCATTTTGAACCGTCGTGATCCCACGTGACACCGCACTAATGAATTCTGTCCAAATTGACGCCTCGCAAACACTCAAGAATTAGTATTTTAACTACTTCAGATATGCGAACCGATTTGCTTCAGGCGTAAATTCGCTTCGAATTTTATAAATTGATGGCTATTGTTTTTTTTTTTTTTATAAAGTGTGCATTATTTTCTATTTTATTTAATTAGAAAATTAAAATGTGTTTCGGATAAAAAAAAAAAAAAAAAACGCAGCGGGAGTGGAGCTGTTTTCGCTTAAACTTTATGGTTGTCGTTATGAGCGCATCGATGCCTCGACGTTTGCAATCTTCTGAAGTTAATTTGATTCTCATTTATTTTACTGCACTTTGAAAAATAATTTAAATGAAACGGATCTTAATATCGAAAAGAGATGATGTGGCGGCGACACTTTTTAAGTGTATTTACGTGTCGGCAAGAAACGTGCTGAAGAAACAGCTCGTTTGTTTTAAATTTTATTGCTACGAGGTCTTTCGTGTTGAACGTTGAATATTGTATTTAGTTACGCCCGCCGTTACAGGATAAGTTAATAACCATTTATGTTAAAATCTGTCCAGAACCTTATCTACGTTTTTTTTGTGTATAGTTGACATTTTGATTGCGATAGTTTTAATTCATTGTTTCTCATCAGCTATAACAATTATCTTAACGAGCTGAATCGCAAGGTGTTTTGTATCTTAATCGACTCACAGTCGTTCCAATCTAGGTTCTTTCTCGAATTATCGATTGTAGCACAGCGGGGCGTACGACAAAAGAATTTTATTTAAAATAAATCGCGCGAGACCTCGTCGCGGCGAGAAATTAGGCGCTGTATCCCCCGCCGCGAAAACTCATCGTAAATAAGTGTCGCGACTGCCTTGAACAGGTCTCCGCTGCGCGTGAGCTTAAAAACACATTCTTGTTATACACTCGTTTAAGGATTTAATTACTTGCACCGTCTGATGGGTCGCTCTCTTGCCGCGTCTCTTGTCCCCGCGTCCTCTCGCGTGATCGTAAATCCTCACTTCGTTAATGATCCGAATGCTGTTCCGCGATGAATTACCGCTTTAGTCTTGTTTACTTTTTGCGTGAAATATTTTTTACCAATTTCACTCGGCCGGCGTGGGCATCGGATAATGGACTGTAACTCTTTAAGTGGTTTTTCGAGTTCATAACGATTTATGTTTCAATAAGTATGCAAGATTGTATTTTATATCAAAGTTTATCTTCAAACGCATCATATAAAATACGATGTTTGATGCTGTTATCAAAATTTAAGCCGGCGTAGTCCGTGCGACGGTTAGCTGCATCGCTTAATTTTTTTATTATTCACCCAATGTGAAGAAATGGTTACAGGTTAAAAATACCGACTCAACTTGCAAAGGTGGTTTCTATTTCTTTGGCGGTTAATCATATGGGTGGGTCGCGCCACACCTCAGCACCTTTAATCTGACAGTCGCTGATAGTCAGCACCCTCACACGCCTATCGTTTAACGATTATAGCTGAATTTCGATATTGTTTTGCGGCCTTTTTATATCGCCTTCAGGTATCGGGGTATCAGTGTCGTCGTTTTCAATTTACGAGGCACGGCGCATGGTGTCGAGTGTCGTGAACAAGTGAACATCGAAGTCCCAGTATCCGGCTTCGATTGCCTTCAACTAGGAGTCTTCCTCGGTCACAATGCAGTCGGCGCCCCGTTTTGTAAACGCGATACTTCCTTCGCCGCATAACCTTTTCGCATGTGATTGCGGCCCCTTTACTTTTATCAAATGCTTTCGACAAAGGATTGTATGGAACGCTGCTCAAATTCGTACATGAGATCGGTATTGGCTGAGAGATTTCCTTTGAGAATCGCCGGCATTTTTTCATCGATGACTTCACTGATACGTAAGATTATATTTTCTCGGATGCGTATTGCAGATAGCTTCCCTAATATTTTTCAATAGAAACATACAATTTGTAAAAATAATAAATTGCAAATACCTACCTAATTTCATTATAATCAAATGCCTAAATAATTAAACAAATCGATAACGATTAATCGAAAACGATCACAAACAAAGTTATTGAAATTAAGACAGAACAACGTCTTTCCGATGAGCTAAAACGAAGTCGTGTATTTACACCATTTATAATTTAAGAACGGCTGGACCGATTTTCATTGTCTTTGATTTGTTGGATTCCTCTCTGCCTCGAAAATTCTCAAAAATTCGTTTTGAAGAAAGTTTCCCATACACACAGATCTACTACCTATAGATTTTCAATGAGCGTGGCTAGCTCAGTGCCTCTCGCTCATCATCGTATTTTCGCTCACTGCGCTTCTTGCAGCCCAAAATGCTACAACCAACCATTGTAAAATATCTTTTACAATTATTTCTCAGAGGAAACACGCATTTATCACATTAAATCACCAAAAAAAGGCAATAAATATAATTCAGACCCGTTTTGTTTGTCACTGATTATTACAGATTTTGACACTTGAGGTACCAAAAACAGGTCACGCCGATAAGGACAACAAAATCTATTTATGTCCTTTTCGTACTTGTGCTGAGCCATATCAAGTTGTCTCTTTCACTAAAATATATTGCCGATCTGGTTGTGTATATCTGTGCCCATACATTTTATGGAACGGTAAAAATTGAAGTCTATACATTGACATATTACATCAAAAATGTGTATCTGCCATGTTCTGACAAATAAATAATTTGATTTGGTTTGCACCATTTGCATTTTTTTATGCATTGACAATATTGACATATTACATCATAGACAAAAAAAAAGTCATCTAAGCGTTAAAGCAGTATAACGCGAGTGAAACCGCGTGCTGATTTAGTTTTTGTTTAAACTAAGGTCACTACACTTTTCTGTTTGTTTGTTATTCTGTTTTCAATTCTTGAGTTGTAATCTTTATAAAAGCGAAATCCTCACTGGCTCGTCGCGAAATCTCAAAAACTACTTTACCTACAAAACTAAAATTTGGCATATGTATTCAAAACGAGGTGTAGAGCTCTGCTAAGAAAATAATTTGCGAAAAGGCCGTATTAAAAAGGGCAAAAACTTCGACAAAAATAAAATGAATGGACAGGCGCAGTAGAAGCGCATTTTTGAAAATAACAAAATGAGCGCCGTCTCTCATTTCGGTTCAGTCTGTCTCTAGCCGTAGGAAGTGCAACACGTGTCTATTGTTACGCGATAACGAAACATCTGACAAAATTATGCATTCATATGCTTTCTCGAAGTGTAAATACACAAATAAAACCGGGATCAATTTTTTGTAACAAATATACTGTACATTTATGTCCGACGGTTTTGACTCGTTTTTACTGAGCAATTTCAATGGTTAGGGCCCGTCCATTCATTTTATTTTAGTCAAAGGGCAAAAAAGTGTTTAAGTTTATATGGAAGTCTACGCGTTCGAACTCGTGGGAAACAGCTAGTCTTTCTTACATAATGTTTACGCTTCAGGCATTAATCTCTTCAACAACTGTTTGTTTTCCTATCGGAACGTTTCTGTTATTAATATCAAATTTGTATTTGATTACATAATGAGACCCTTCATGATATTCATTTTAGTAATAACTTTAACTATAATAGTTTAAAGTTTAACATGCTGTTTGTTTTTTTAAACATTACCAGTTTAGTTAAACCAAATTAGTACAAAGAACTTTCTAACTTGAAATAATAAATGGTATGTTGTATATTAAGTAAGTAAGCGTTTATTTCAGTGTCAACTTTAGCATTTTTAATAGACTTCGAAAAAGGAGGAAGGTTCTCAATTCGGCCCGTATTTTTTTATGTATGTACGTCGATTACGCCAGAATCTGTGAACCAATTTGCGTGTTTTTGTTTTTATCATGTAGAAAAAACTCTCGAGGTGGTCCCACCAAAATTCCATTAATTATGGCTCAGTAGTTTTGTAACCTACTCGAATAATGTGGATAATTTTGCTCGAGCACCTACGAATTTCGCGATAGCAAATAACTGTAACTACACCATTTTTGTTCAGGCGTGTTGTTCGAGTCAAAACAAAGAGGTATTCATGCATGGATGTGTAATCGTATCTATATACTACATTATTACATACCTATACTAATATTATAAAGATGAAAGATTTGATTGTTTGTTTGTTTGCATTGAATAGGATCCAAAATTCCAAACCGATTTGAAAAAAAAACATTTCACTGTTGGGATGCTACACTATCCCCGAGTGACATAGGCTATAATCTATACCCGTGCGAAGCTGGGGCGGACCGCTAGTCATTGAATAAGATACGATACGCTTATACATTCTTAGGTATTCCAGCGAAGGTGACTTTCGTGTCGTTGACGCGCGATGATAATTTTGTTGTCCTTGTACAAGAAGATAAAATCGTCTACTCAGTAAACATAAACATTGATATGGCTTCCAAAATTAAAGACTTAACGAATTCGATAAAAAGATGCGAAAAAAAAAAATATCTCGCCAACGTCTCAAAAAATTTGAACAAATAAAATCAAACAATAATTTAATGGAACTCCTGGTATGATCAATGCTAACATATCCTCATCTATTTATTTAAGAAATCTAGTTGTTAAATAAATATTAAATAAATAAATATGCGGGACATTTTTGCACACACGGTCATCTGACCCCAAACTAAGCAAAGCTTGTGATATGACTGCCAGAGAATGATATAGGTACATACATATATAGCTTTAAATACAAACGCCAAAGCGAACGCCAAACAAACGCCAGCCTATACGTATAAAAAAAAAATTCAATCAATTTTGGTAACAACTTCTTTCTTCTTTCAACTGGAGTTTCATCTTCTATTCTAGGTAGGTAGATCTTTCTTCTTTCAACTAGAGTTTCAACTTCTATTCTAGGTAGGTAGATATAGTTGAATAGGTGTTTTGAAATATAGGTAAGGTTTCATGCATCACTTTTTTTATCAAGTGTATGTATGCTCTGCGAAATATGCCCGCCAAAGGAGCAAAAAGTCAGCCCCCCTTGCATTTCTAAACTATTAGACATATGAACTTGTAGCTTGCTATAGCGATAAGATATAACTATGACAACCTATATTGAAAGTTATTTCCAACGTTTTGGTATTACAACTTTTTGAGTTATAGCGATTAAACTGTAATACATTCAAGACGATCTACCTCTTGTCTATGAATCTAATGATCAAAGAATATTTTAAATGTTTATCGGGACTTATCCGTATATTTTACGTATTATACGTATTATTTTATTTAGGGAAAATTCACAGAATTTCCCAGGTAGGTATTTTTTCCTGTGACTAAATAATTAAGAGTGTATATCATGTTAAGATGATACATCACTGAAGTTTAGCAAGTCCACAAGATTCCTTCTTTCTATTTTTTCCATAAACACTAATTTGACCTACTGATTTGAATGTGACCACTATTATACGGCTTTGGCTACGGAACCTTAAGCGTGTCTCGAAACGCTATTGGCAAGTTATTAAAATGTTTCCGTTGAGATATAAATTGAGTGTAATCATTACAGCTGTCACATATCACAAACATTCATACTGCTTACTGACGCTTTTGCAATATATTGCATATCGGAGAAAATAGCTGCTTACAAAATGAGTTTCCTAAATAAAGTGGTATTAATAACAGGCGCTGGCTCGGGTTTTGGGGAAGCTATTTCATTACATTTTGCGAAGTTATCAGCAACATTATCACTAATTGATATAAATGGAGAAAATTTAGAAAAGTGCGCTGTAAAATGTAAACATCTGAACGAAGGGAAAGTGCTGAAGCATGTAATTGACCTGCGTAACGACGACCTGGTGCACAAAGTTGTTAATGAAACCGTCGAAGAATTTGGAAAGATCGATGTTGTTATCAATTGCGCTGGTATTTTTGTAAACAATCACGGCAGTATTTTAGATCCTAAAGCGATGGAAAATTTCGATTTCGTTATGGCTGTGAATTTGCGAGCATTAGTGTGCGTAACCAATTGTGCGACTCCATTTTTGACTAAATCAGAAGGATGCATCATAAACATAGCTAGCATATCGGATATAACGGCTACATCAGATACATTTGCTTACAATATTTCTAAATCAGCTGTAAGTCACTTCACCAAATGTGTCGCCTTAGAGTTGGCACCTTACGGGGTTCGAGCCAATTCAATATTGCCTGGTGCAGCGAAGACGAACATTTTAGCGAACACCGAAATAACCTTAGAAACAAGTAAAGCATTATGGGAATCAATTAGATCCTCGACACCATTGAAAAGACTCATTGAGCCAAAAGAGATTGCAGAGATGGCTGTTTATTTGGCCAGCGACAGTGCGAAGAATGTAACAGGAAGTGATTTTAAAGTGGATGGTGGATTAACTCTGTGCGGTTTTCAGGTACCTGCCATGAAATAAATTTTGTTTCACAATCAGTTACGGATCACTCAATAATTATTTTTTATATCTACTTACCATCATTATTGTCTTTGGGATAGGTGTCGGAAAGCACTGGAAAATAGAAAGAAAAAAAATAAAGAAAATAAATTTTATTCGACACCTTTACAAAAACTTATATCTAAAGGATACAATCAGTGTCGAATGGGAAAATACGGACTTCTTAGATAACAGATACAACGGCAAAGATCGTCATCCATCCAGTTCACTGTTTAATCTAGGACTGATGCAATACATATAGCTGAACATGCTTTTTCACTAGCTGCATCATCATGTACAATATTTATAATGAAGTAGGTTTCAACGTATTTTTAATAAAATAAATCTATCTATATATATAAAAGCGACCCCCTTTTTTATGACTTTTTTTATTATTACTGAGTTAATCCGCCGTTACATTCACATTTTGTGAAAATTTCAACTAGCTATATATAACGGTTCGAAAGATACAGCCATTTAAAAGTAGGACAAACGGACAGACAGAGAGACAGACAGACAGAGACAGACATCGTAGGCTCAGTACTAGGGTCCCGTTTTTACCATTTGGGTACGGAACCTTAAAAACTCTATTATCACACATCAGGTAATCGTAGGTAGATAATTGCATCAGATCTCATTAAATTACGCGAGTAAAAAATAAAACTTGGATACGTTTTTAAAAAAAAAACGCCTCTGCTTGCATATATAATATGAACGAGGCATTAATTTTTAAGCACATTTCCAATCTATTGCGCTCTTGATACTGTCGCATTTGTATTAAAAGTCTTACATAGTTGCTTATAACTATGAGTTTCTTAAATAAAGTGGTATTGATAACGGGAGCTAGTTCGGGTTTTGGAGAAGCTATTGCAGTAAATTTCGCAAAGTTATCAGCATCATTGTCACTAATTGATGTTGCTGGAGAAAATTTGGAAAAGTGCACTGTACAATGTAAAAAAATTAACGAAGGGAAAGTGCTGAAACATGTAATTGACCTTCGTAACGACGAGCTGGTGCAAAAGGTTGTTGATAAAACGGTCGAAGAATTTGGAAAGATTGACGTTGTGATCAATTGCGCTGGTATTTTCGACGCCAATCATGGCCGTATTCTGGACCCAAAAGCGATGGAAAGCTATGATTCCGTGATGGCTGTGAATTTGCGAGCATTAGTTCGCGTAACCAACTGCGTCGCTCCAATTTTAATCACAACCAAAGGATGTATCATAAACATATCAAGCGTAGTAGCATTGTTAGCTACAAGTGAAGCATTTTCCTACCACATATCTAAATCAGCTGTAAGCCATTTCACAAAATGTGTTGCCTTAGAGTTGGCACCTTATGGGGTCCGAGCTAATTCAATATTACCTGGTGGAGCGAAAACAAACATTTTCTTAAACTCAGGTGCAAGTTTAGAAAATAACAATTTATTTTTTGATGCAATCCTACGCCTGACACCGTTGAAAAGACTTATTGAACCTAAAGAAATTGCAGACATGGCTGTTTATTTGGCTAGTGACAGCGCGAAAAATATAACAGGAAGTGATTTCAGCGTAGACGGTGGGTTACATTTGTCAAATGTTCAACTCTTGGATTGAATTGAATTTCATCGTTAGTTTATCGTAACGGTAGGTTTATATATATATATATAACTAGCGACCCGCCCGCCCGGCTTCGCACGGGTGTAATTTACGTGCGAAGCCGGGGTGGGTTGCTAGTTATATATATAGACCTACCGTGAAAATGTATCTAACTGATGGTGAAAACCGCATCAGAATCCGTTGCGTGGTTTAGTAGAGATGTAGAGATTAGTGTTTTACAAATACTTTCTAGTGTGTATTTGTAAAGCTGTGAAAAAAAAAGTGACTGACGTCTTCAGCCTACAATATCTCGATGCATTTTTGAAATGCATAGAACGTCTCCTAAGACAGTTTTCATTTACCTAGTTATAACGGTTAAGGTATCTGCCCTTACTATCCTTATTAGTTTTTAGATAGCCCGTTGTTCTAGTTGGTAGTGATCCTGCCGTCTGCGCTTGGGGGCGTGGGTTCGATTCCCACCTAGGACAAACATTTGTCTTTGTTTTATATCTGGGTGTTAATATCTATTTAAGTATGTCATTAAAAATATATATGTAATTGTATGTATATCAGTCTCTGGCAGCCATATTACAAGCTTTGCTTAGTTTGGCGTCAGATGACAGTGTGTGCAGAATGTGTGCAAAAATTTCCGATATATTTTACCCTGATGTTTTTTCCCCCCTTTGGATTGTGTTTAGATCTTAAACGGTCTATGGGCAGTATATATAATAGTTTTGTAGTGTTGACTAGTATTTTGTTTATGTTATTATCAGCTTTAAAAGAGGTAAAATTGGAATAAAAAATAAAACATGACTGCAAATTTGGTAGGAAAGTATATCAATTTAACGGCATTGGCAACTGGGTTGCTTTCCGTTAATGTTTTCTCGGTCGTTCCAAAAAAAGTCTATCATTAAGCCGCGAACGCACGTGACTGAGGCCACCTGCTGGTGCCGGTGTCTTGAGCTCGTGACAACACGTCCTAGCGACTGCTGTTGGCATTGGAATCAAGTGTAATACTTTTTACAGAAAAAATACAGAGATAAAGAAATGTTTATTTTGATATAATGAAATTTAAAACCAAACAAAATAATCCAAATATAAGAAGGTTATCACAAAAACCGGCCCCAACTCAGCATGCTTTAGGGTTCCGTATCCGTACCCATAGGGTGTAAACGGGACTGTACTATTACTAAGCCTACGCTGTCTGTTTGTCTGACCGTCCGTCTGTCCTTTCTTTTAACGATCTTTAAAATCGCAATAGATAGCTAGTTGAAATTTTCACAGAATATGTAATGTTATGGTGGTATAAAGGGGGCCCCCATACAGAAAACTTTTTTTAACGTATTTTTGTATTTGTTTTAGTGTAAAAATGGTAATACGTACAAACGTCAAACTTGGCATGATTATAGTACACACTACACACTTTAAAGTAAAACAACAAATAATAAATACTAGCCAAGTGCGATTCGGTGACAAATTTATGTTCACCAAAGTTAAGCAACGTCGAGTGCGGTCGGTACGTGCAATGTGCATATGATCGCCTGGGCGTGATGTTGTCTTTTTGCACTACTTTTTTGTACTTTAGTAGTCAACAGTTGGTATGGAACCCTCAAAGCGGGAGCCTGACTCGCACTTAGGCCGTTTTTTATTGTTATTTAATTGTAGGATTTCGGTGTGTAGTGTACTGTGTAATAAAATTGTTATTAATTATTAAATGTGACGATTAGTCTTAGCTTTCTCGTGCTTAATTTAGTTGTAATGTTGCCAGTTTAGGTTAAGTATTGCCAGCATTAATTTATTGTATTTTTTACGATTTAAAATTACTTATATACGACCAGTGTATGAGTTGTTCGCGATAATTGCGACGGCTAGTTTTCATAAAGGGAGAGCACGATTGATATCATATTTCGTAGACAAATTAGAGAAGATCTCACAGTTCTTACTCAGCATATCCATTAAATGCTTTAAAAAACTCTAGAATATCAATTGTAATAATACTGTTTCCATCTAAGACATCTCCGTACAGTTTGTTCTAACAAAATACATGAGAACATATGACCATGTAAATACATGAGACGGAAATTGATTCGTACAAATATTTGTTCCGTGTCGAAGTAATATCTGCTTGTATTGTAGATTCCAGGTATTCTTACTACTTAGTCTTTACGAACTATAAATAGGTACAGTTATATGATTATTTACCGTAGTAAGGTTGTGGATAGTCCTCCCTATATTTCGGCGCTTTTACATGCCCCATGTTCACAGGAAGACTCAATACCCGGTTTTCCCGTGAACATGGTGCATGTAACTGCGCCGATATACCGGGAGCTTCATCCACAAACCACGGTAAATATCCCGTTAATAATCATATAACTGTAGTGAACAACCGTGCTAGTTTAAAACTGTGTTTATGAATGGGTGTACTTTATTATGACAAAGTTTTTTTCCTACGTAATACAAATCTTCAACAAGAGATAAAAATAATTATAATATACATACCTTAAAACACGCTTAGCTATTGGAGAGTTGCACTATCCATTTTCTGGCTCTATCAACTGATCTAAGTATTTGTTTTAACCAAATTATTGTCTTGTCATCCGGATTACATAAACTTGCAGTTTGAAATAGATGCGCCAGTTAGAAGTTGGTTAAAATTGACTTTCAAGATTTATTTACATGGTTTGTGAGTGAATTATATTTATGCGTTAAAATGATAATAGAGGCACCTATTTATTATTCTTGGTTTCGAAACTGATAAACAGAAACAATTCGCAATTTTGCTTTCAATTTATTTTATTTTCCTTCTACACAGGCTATGTTGAAGAAGGACATGTATAGTAAAGTGCTAGGGAACAAGAACAACCGGCACGAACGTTTTGTTCTGCCTACTTCATGCGAGTGATATTCCTATAAGCAAATAGCTGATACAAGCGTTGTGTGCGTGAAAATAGAATAAAATAAGTACTTTGATGGTATATAGCATAGACGCGTGTCTATAACGTTTTGAAACTTTACAAGGTTTATAAGAATGACTTAAGATATTAATAGATGCCTGCTAAAAGCCGCTTTTGACTCTACGATTAACACATTTTTTAAATGAATGTGGAATGTCAACACCTTTAATATATAAATGAGGGGCATGCATATGAAAACGACAAGTTTGCTAATAGCCTAAATAGAAACAGAGTATAAATCTTAATTTTAAATATTGAGTGTCCATAGCTAATGATAATGTAGAATCTTATTAAGCGCTTCTTTTGACGGCTTATCAAAGACCAGTTTAACGTGTCTTGACGATGAAATTTAAAAAAAAAACTTAAGAATTTCATTATTGTCCGTTATTTTATTCCACGAGACAGATTCCCATCTTTCTCGTAATAAAAAAATGAACAATTAATAGTAGATTGTACGAGTGCATAAAACAAGCCAGTTTATCCTCGACCTAAATAACCGCCCTCGCCTTCGGCTTGGGATGATAAACGTCTCTGCTTTTAAAGGGTTTTATGCACGAGTTTATACACTCGGCTTGTCACTTTAATTGCGAGGATATGAAATAGTGGTACTGGAAGTAATATATCTTCAATTAGAATTAAAACTGAAATTTGTACAATATTCTAAGTATTATTATATTCTTATTTGTTTGTCTTCAATAATAACATGATCTGTTATAGGTGTAATTAAAGACCCAGGCAAACTTATGTGAGATGTATTACAAACTGAACCGCTTTGTACAATTTTAAAGAGTAGTAAACATTTTTATGCACTAATGCATGAAAGCGGACTTTTATGCATAGGAGCATAAAAATCAGTTTTAGTCAGCTTATACCGGGCATAAGTAAGAACTTTACGAGTCTGAGAAGAGAAAAGAGAATTTTATGTAAATTTTTTTTCCCGTACATTATTTTGTTCGGCCATTCTAAGTGACGATGTGGTCGGATATGAAGCACGGAGACATACAATTTCTAAAAAATATAGAAAAAATTATAAATGATAATGAGATATACTACAGTGAGATCTCAAGGTTTAAAAGAAAACTCAGCAGTAGCATATCTTAGTACAACTAAGGTATGTTTGAGACAAAAATAGGTGGCATAAATTGTGAACAAATCAAAATTTATTGAAAACTACTCCAGTCGGATGATTACTGCTATGTCATGTTGCATCCAGTGTGGGCGACTACAAACCGTGGGATGGCCGTCCATCTCTATGGGTATTTTTATTGTTAACAAATTTGACGCGGCTCTATTTCACCCGTCATAAACTTGGTGCATGAAGCAGATGCGGAATGTATCTGAAACAAAATTTCAATATCAGTCTCACATTAGTACTACCTCATTTAGTAGAATCATTGATACGAGTGTTTTTCTTTAGTTCATGTACGAGTGTTTCATATGATTTATTGTTGGGTGTAAATGATGCTTTGGGAACGGTGTTTAAAGAATTGAGATTGTTACCTCTTTGCTTACCAAGCAAAAACTCGCTGAATACATTTGCGAAAAAAAAACTAAGCATTTTATAACTTTTCGAACAGACAACTAATTTTGTGAAAAGACAAAGAATTTTTCGAAACGAGAAATAATGTTATGAAAAATAAATAATACAGAAAGATAAAACAAATTACGAAAAAAATAATAAAGCTAAAATTAAAAAAAAAGCACAAAAAAGGAAAAAAAAAGCGTTTCTTGACATTTTGTTTTCAAATGGTCTGCAATGGTTTTTTTTGACGAAGGTAGATACGAATCCCTGTAATTCTAAACGATTTCGCAAGGGGTCCTAAGCAAACTTAAGTTGCATAACGCATTATTCGCCAAGAAATATGATCGTTGGTGTACATTTATCTCTGCAAATATTGACTTTACGATGATAGCTTCGCAGCCTTGACACCTGAATCAACAACGGGCGATTTCTATTGTAAAATTGAACTTAAAATTTTATTGATGGAAGCATGATTTTGGATAGGGCAGTAGATGATTACTACGGTTTTCTGATTTTATTAAATCTGGATTCATTTATCAAATATTACTTACACGAAAGAAGTTATGTATGGGACATCCCTTCATCATATTCTTAAGTTTGTTCGCTAGGCGACGTACTTATGCCTGTATTATTTATTTTCTTAACTTGGCTTAAAATTTTCACACAACCTGGATCTACTTAAACTTTATAAATTATCTTTTAAAAACCGACTTAAAAAAAACCACACTACAAAGAACAAAATAATATTTTTACACGGATTTTGAAGTCGGACGGGAACTATATTTTATCATCAAACATTTTTTGAGTACTTACTACTGTAGAACAACTTTAGTTTAATCATTTAATGGATAGATGAACTAACAACACCATTATAATGAAACTGTATTGGCGAAGTTCACACGTGTTCGTTGACAGTTGACAGTCTTTTGTCGACTGCCAACGAACACAGTATATAAGTGGCGGTTGCATTGCAATCACTCTCTTTCTTTGCTCGAACCTCGAAGCGATAACAAGTGTAAACGAATTGTGTGTAAAACAGTTTAAAAGGTGATTTCTTGGCTGAAAAGCTAACAAATCAGAATCGGGATTAATAAGTTACAGATGTCTTCTTATTTTCCCATGTCCACAGAGTGTAATTTGTCTTTTGTTAAGTGGTTCAAAACCTGTTTGCTAGTCATGTTTTTTTTAGAGCCCTAATTAATAGTTATTTTACAAAGTGGCTGTTTTATTCCTTGCGTTTTCTTGATTATAATTTATTTACTAATGATTAATTTAATACTAATTACTAAATAACTGTGCTCATGTTAAAAGTTCTTCAGATTATATATCCGATTAGTGTACTTATTGTTATATATGCAAATTTCTGCCGCCGATTCTGCGGCTGAGCCTGCTGTCGAGCCTGCGGCTGAGCCTGCCGTCGAGCCTGCGGCTGAGCCTGCTGTCGAGTCTGCCGTCGAGCCTGCGGCTGAGCCTGCTGTCGAGCCTGCGGTCGAGTCTGCGGCGGAGCATACAGCGGAGCCTGCAGTGGAGCCTGCCGCGGAGTCTGCGGCTGAGCCTGCTGTCGAGCCTGCGGCTGAGCCTGCGGCTGAGCCTGCCGTCGAACCTGCCAGCTGAGCCTGCAGCGGAGCCTCCAGTACGCAGTTACGTAAGTGACATTGTACGCAGTTGCGTAAGATCCGGTGTACGTAGTCGCGTAAGAGCCGATGTACGCAGTTGCGTAAGAGACATTGTACGCAGTTGCGTAAGAGACATTGTACGCAGTTGCGTAAGATCCGGTGTACGTAGTCGCGTAAGAGCCGATGTACGCAGTTGCGTAAGAGACATTGTACGCAGTTGCGTAAGATCCGGTGTACGTAGTCGCGTAAGAGCCGATGTACGCAGTTGCGTAAGAGACATTGTACGCAGTTGCGTAAGATCCGGTGTACGTAGTCGCGTAAGAGCCGATGTACGCAGTTGCGTAAGAGACAGTGTACGCAGTTGCGTACTGACTTAACTAAACCAGATTCGGTTTTAGTCTGATATGATGTGCTTTTCAGTATGCAGTTGCATTCTGATATTATGTAACATAAAACGATAGTATAAGACTTCAAAATAAGATTGTAAAGTACACATTTAATTAACACGTATAACGTCTATTATCATATAATACATGACACGTATACACGAGGACGTGTAATTGAGTCGGATGGCCGAATGTAGAACAACTTTAGTTTAATCATTTAATGGATAGATGAACTAACAACACCATTATAATGAAACTGTATTGGCGAAGTTCACACGTGTTCGTTGACAGTTGACAGTCTTTTGTCGACTGCCAACGAACACAGTATATAAGTGGCGGTTGCATTGCAATCACTCTCTTTCTTTGCTCGAACCTCGAAGCGATAACAAGTGTAAACGAATTGTGTGTAAAACAGTTTAAAAGGTGATTTCTTGGCTGAAAAGCTAACACTACTTACCTACTGCGTTTTATTAGTTTTATTTTATTTTAATAAACAATAGACTTGCGTTACATACGCGTACTGCATACACATACGTTGCTTGGCGTTACATTTGCGTTAGTTACATTACAAGTAACACGAAAGTTTTCATTCAAGGCCAATTATACAACATCGGTCTTACTTTTAAAGATAGCGATAAGATACCAATCTGGAACATGTGATCCCTAGTAATTCGTGCCAAATTTCTTATTTCTTTTCTATATTCCGGAGTCATAAGAAGAAGTAAGATGTCTGGCAAACGAAATCGTATTTCGGGTTCCGAGGAATTGTTTTCATAGAGCACAGCATCTTTTTCAAAACCCGCTGTGGTCACTGTTTATCTTTGTAAAGCCTACTATTGTGCACCCGGCGATGATTATTGTAGGCGGACATTTTTTTTACTACATTTTAGGGTACCGCATTCTAAAATCTGCAGTCATCATCAGTAAGTCTTTCAGGTTGCTACTAAATACCGTTTTAGTAAAACCGTTTGCTCGACTACCGTGACTCTTATTCCCGCTTGACCGCGTAACAAATTTGTTACGCGGATTATTGCACTTTTGTCATACACGAAGACTGAACGACGTACAATGCGAAAGTTTCTGTGTGGATTCAGTACAGAGATAGTTTACCTATAACCAGATTTACTACCTATACACATGTTACTTTCACGTGAGCACGATCTCTAGAGGATTGCGAGTAAAACCTCGGAGCGTAGCTAAAATAATAATGAAGGTTACAGATAAAACATTACCAAAACTCCAAAGAGCTTTAAATAAAATAAAACTACGGAACCACACAGTTGATAGGCTTCGTCACACTATCGATGGGCTATTTTCTCTACTCTATCCATGGTATTATTGCGGCTGATGATGTTTTAAATGTTTGTGTTTCTGCTCAATGTGACGCGCACTGACGTGTAGGATCGGAACGCTATTGTGTATGAAATCGGTCGGCGAGGGCTGTTTGCTCGATGCCTTTATAGGGATTTATAAGAATATGAGATGACTATACAAGCATAACAAGTTTTGATACTTTTAACTTAAATATTTATTATCAACTTATTGAAGCTTAGATCTTTAGCGCTTAGTTTACAATACATTAATATATTTAATAGTGATTTTTCACGACATTGTTACTACCAATATTATAGACCTATTAATGGCTTTACTTTAAAATAACAAATTAAAACGTATGTACATATTTTTGTGCTGTTGGTCTTGAATAAAGATAAAATAAAATCAAAGAAATAGTACTCTTTTTACAAGCTTTTTACAAGCATGTGTAGGACGAATCTTGCAACTGAATTTTAGACCAGTTATCCTCAACCAATTGAGCTGAAATTTGGCATACACGTTTGGATGACATTGCATGATTAGTTAAGTGACGTCATTATAAATACAATATGGTGGACTCGCAAAGATGGCGGACCAGTTATTTTTTATACACCCCCATGCTATGTCATAAAATGAAAGGGTTTGCTAAGAAGAATACGAAAAAAGTTTGATTAAAAAAAAATTTTTTAATTATTAATTTTAGTTATTGCAAATAGATCTACGATTGGCCACCAACTCGCACGATAATAAGGGATAGTGTGGCCTATGATGGATTACGTCGACCTCGAAGAAATCTATTTACTCTAGCCTTGAAGATGCCTAGATTGTAGTTTTCAAGGAACAAGAAAGACGGCAAAGACTATTTTTGGGCAGTACGCATCATGAAAGTAGAACCAAATCGTTGCTAACGAATTATTGAGATGCTTACTCAGCGAAATTGTTAAATGTTTTTGTTATGTCTGGTTAAATCTTCTTTCTCCGTGCTAACAGTGAATATGTTAATAAGCACTGATATAAAAATATAGTACTTATGAAAATCAATTTATAGATAATGGTTTTACGAAATCCTCTATAGACAGACGTGTGTTATATGCGAATTAGTATGTACTTATCTACCTACTAGCTATAACATAAACATATAATAAAAAACATAAAAAAAAATAACATTTCATTTCATATATCGTGGCTATTTTAACAATAGATCATAAATTAAAAAAATTATCAAATTCATTATTCATGAACTCGAAATACTTCGAAGACTTGTCCTATTTAAAGAAAACAGGAAAGTATCAAGGCTGTTTGCGTCTTGGCATTAAATTATCATCGTATCGCTCCTACGCACATTGTTCAAAAAGTAAACATGTAAGAAATTCGTTCTTTTTGTCCGGTACTAACTATTGAGTCTCCTACTTTGGAGGTACCACGCGTTCGTCTAAAACTAGGACAGTGATCTCTTTTTTGTTTAACTTACAATGTATGTATGTGTGTTTGTTCGGGTGGAATCTTTCAACTCAATTTTGAAGCAGATATCTTCAACCGATTGAGCTGTTTGGTGACAATGCAATGTGATTGTATCTTCGAGCTAGTTTGAATATAGAAACAGAAGGTGGCCATACGAAACGACTTAACCCCGTCGAGTTTGGGTTCATTGGATTTGTCTTCCCAAGCACTCTGGTCCTAGATGATAAATTCAATATGGCGGATGCTCCAAGATGGCAGAAGAAACTGTTCACATCATGATAAGGGCAACAAAAGAAAATGTTTGCTGAGAAGAATAAGAAAAAACGTTTAGTCTAAAAAGTTTTTTTATATTAAATTTATAAAGCTTATTTTATGATTATTTGTATGCACGTTTGTTTTTGCTTAATGTGATATTTCACCTTAAATATTGAAAAATCTATCGAATGATCAACATATTTACAAAATTAAAAAAATTACATCAACACATAAATGTCTCAAGAATTATTTGAAATGTGGTAACTGCAATACGTCTATCAGAAGAGACTTATGGTATCGTGTAGGTACTACACCAAAATCATATCGCGGTGCATTTTAGTACAAATTCTTTATAATGTCGGCTTTCGGACATCTATTGTTATTCGTTCAATATCTATAGGAAGTGTGCGCATTCATTCCGAACACAACATTGTGTTGTCGGCATCGAAATACAATTCCTATAGAGTCACAATCTCTCAGTGAAAACAGTCAAAAAAACGTCCGAGCGTCATTGTACATACATTGTATCATTTATATAGTTCACAATCCCACATTTACTCCAATTTAGACGCTATGTCGCTTGCATAGTGTTCAACGTTAGTTGTCCGCTATGTCATCGTAGCTCAGGCATCGTGCGGCGCCTGCGGTGGCGCTGTAGTCGGATCGCGGTTACCTTGTAACTAACCAAATCGTAGCAATTCGTACGTATCCGTTCGTATACGTCCGTCGTACGTATTCGTTCAATTCGTAGCGTGCGCCGAGTTTTGGTTCGGACATTTTTTGGCATGATTGTGACTCTATATGTATTGTATCTCGATGGTTGTCGGCGTTCAAAGGCGGTCCATTTACAATTAAACAACCAGAAGATACGGGGAAATGCGTTCAACCCAATAATTCCTTTAACGATGACTTATCAATCCGTTGCGCCTTTTAAAAATAATAACCTTATTTACATCAACGTCAAAGTTATCGCGTCTCATTAACGTTTTAACGCCGATTCGGTGCTCGTCAAGGCGTTTAAACACTGATTACACAAAGGTATAAAATTCACTATAAACTCGTTATTGTACGACAAAAAAGGAAATAGTCGGGACGCTCTTAGTATTAAATATATGCTCGAGATCATAAAATAAAGAATTTATAGGCGTCCTTTGGTATAACCGTGGTTGGTTTTTATGACTTCACGGGGCGTTTATCCAGCGGCGTGCGCGTGGTCGTACCTCACATTCCTGATAGTAGATTCAGCTCCTGTTGTCAGTGTATGCATAATCCTTCATTGGCACGGAGGCCTCTGCCTACACTATCGGCGTCACACACGATATACATAAATTAAGAAGGCTCGATTACGCTTTTATGTCGGTTTTCGCGGCTTTAGTGTCTAATGAAAATTTTATTATCTATTTGTCGAGACACGAGTTACACTCGAAACGACCAAGCGTAAAATATTACGATTGGAATTCGATAAAGCTTGAAAATATTATGTGTTTTTTAAGATGACTAATGCGGCGTATGTTAAGCGTCCATGTGTCGAAGGCTTATTGGGTTTCACACCTAGAAGACGTTTTTAAAGCAGTTAACTAAAGCTCCGTGTTAACTATACTCGGTGTAAATGTACATAAAAACAGAAAGCTCGTGACCAACAGTTTAAGTAGTGTGTACTTACTATAAGTACGCGTGAAATTGTGATTATGAACACAAACGAGCATTTCAATCTCCGAACTTGGACGCCTCTTAGGCGTTTACAATCTAAGTTCTTCTATGTAACATTCCTTATTCCTTTACTACCTATTTAATATTCTTGCCTACGGCGTGTAAGTACCAATATTTAGTTTTCAATTTCATAAATTCTCTTAAACGCTTATTATATCGCCATAGCTTAGATTTGTTTTGCAAAACAAGCACTTTACGAGATAGTTAATTTGACTTGTCATTTGTTAGCGCTTTAGTATTTTGTAACTTGTATCTGATACTCTACGTGTACTTGGATGCATTTTTACCCACCCAGGTATAAGCGTTTCCGGTAAGATATTGTATGTTTGTTGTTATTTTTCTCCAAAATAGCTGGACCGATTTGAATGCAGTTTTTTATTATTTGAAAGCAGGTTTCATTGCGGTAGTTTTTACCTATGTTTGATTAAGTTCTGTTTAGTCGTTAAAAGTTTTTAAGCTTTTTTCCGAATTGATTTGGGCGTTTGCGGAATGAATAGAGCAAACAATATACCGCTACAGCGAAATAGCTACCAGTCTTTTAATGGATGGTTTTCAAAGTCGTTTTTTTGTTGTCTTTTTTTAGTTTTTGAAACTTAAGTACTATCTACACGCATATAATATAATAATACACATATAAGTCTTAATTTTTTAAAGTTATGAACATGATTTGAATGTAGTCACTGTGTCTACGCTTACAATTTTGTGGATTTTACAGGTTTATAAGGAAAGGAAAGAGGATGCTAAGCCGAAAGGGGTTCGTTATTCTCATGATTATGAACATGTTTTACTAAGAAACCAATCCTGAAATCGCAAAGAAATCTGCTGTTCCATAGAAAACGGCTATTCAAACTTCCATGTGTGGAACTATAAAAAAAAAATAAGTAAAAAAATTGAGTTCATGTTAGTCCTACAGTAAAAGTTTCACCATAATGATGAGTATAACGAACCCCATTTGACTTAACATACCCTTACCTTATAATCTTGTATACACATAGATAAAAGTATGTATCTACCAAAGTTATAAAATCAATGAAGCTCGATATCGATTAAATCTACCTTAATCGAGACATGAGCATGAGCAATGGCCAGGCGCCGCCGGTGCACAATAGGGTGTTTGACTGTATTGAAAATATTATGCCAATTGACATCATCCATAAACATGACATAATGAAAAAGCATATTTCATTGATTTTTTTATAAAAATATGCTTATTTTTTGTAAAAAACGCGAATAAAATAACTGTATTTTCGACATTTGATCACGTGATCGAAAACGGTCTGTAATTGGCTTCATCCCTAGTGACGTCACACAAATCTAAACAAACATATTTTGTATTGATATTTGCGAATTTAATGTTGTAAAGCTATTTTGAGAGCGATTTATCCAGAAATTATCAACAAAAACAGTCCGGAGGTTAAATGTGAGAAGAATGGAGAAACATTTTGTGCAAGCAGACAGCAGTAACTTACCCAAAATTAATGTATTTATGGTTGCATATTTCTTCAATAATAGTCTACGTCATTGTTTCTACGCTGCAGAACTCAAAACGTAAAAACTACAATGTAAGTATTAATTTTTTAATTGTTCTCCAATCAAAACATTCAATCAAGTTGTACAAAAAGTATGTTGTAGTAGGTGGATATCACTATTTTGTTAGGTTATGTCTTTACAATGTTTAAAAAGAAAGTAACAGTACATAAAATAGTAATGCAATAAAAACACAAATTGTAATAGAAATATATAGACTGAAATATGTACCTCAAAATGATCTTCGCACATAGAAACACTTGAATTAGCTCCAATACTTTTGGGTTCTCTACGAGCTACTTAGTTCCAACCACTTTTTGCGAGTTTTGGGGTCCATTGGAACAGAAACGAATAGTTTTTCCGGTGTTTTATGGAAGTATTTGTACATTGTGGCACTACACAACATTTATAAACCATTACTTCTATTAGAAAATTAGTGATTATCAAACTTTTGCTGCCTGGCTGCAGCTGTTTTGTTTTGTGTGACGTCAATCGTCGCTCGACCGGAGCTATGACGCAGGTCTGCGTTTTGGCGCGATATTTTTTTATTCAAACTTTAACATCGATTTATATCGCAAATACGACTGATATCCAGAAAATATAAATGCAGTATACATTAAATTATATCAGGCAATAATGTGCAATAGTTTCCCAAAAGTAGTCAAATACCCTATTGTGTCCAATTCGATATGGTTTTTGTGCGCGTACGCATGCTCCATCATTAAGGTATGACGATATGCCGAGACTCGTGTTGGTGAGCTCTGAAAATTGTGGCAAGGTCACCCGATAACTGTTTGAGGTCTTTGCCTTTACTGGACATAAAAAAAACAACATAACAATAACACTGCTCCAATGCTGGTAAGGTAATACCGGATGACTTTTGACCGGAAACATCAGGGTGTGAGTAATTTATGGTGTAGATTTTAGAATAAACCTATGGAATAGTTATTTTATAACTATATCAATTTTCAAAATCCTCTGTATTAAAATAAACAATGCCATAATCTTCCATATAATAGAGTATTCTGAAAATTTTATAATCTGTTATGTAGTTATGCTACAGGCTTTTACTCAATGTACCTGTTTCAAACTGGTCTTTACAGTTTCGTTAAAAAGTTGCCTGGTATAGTAAAAAAAACTGTAGATCCTTCATACGCCTTATACTTTCCATTTTTTTGTCAATTCTTGTGACTACCACGAAATTTGCAATAAATAAAAATATGTTCTACAGCTCATCTGCTACGGGAACGGTTCACGGCTTTTCGACTGTGTCCGATTTGATACGGTTTTTGTATCGAACGCTCGTCACCATGACGCCGCTCAGGTTAGGTTAGGTCATGTTTGGGTGAAGTCATACTGTTATCTCCCGTTGAAAGGTTCAGCCGTGAGGTTAGTAGATAAATGAAACATGGCGCCGACTACTGATTAGTAGAGTACAGATAGATTAAAGTCTTGTTTACTAATAAAAAAAAAAAACTTTAAAAAAACTGCATACGCCATGTGACTCGATGAAATAAACCACGCCCAACTCCGAACCCAAACTCGAGGGGTTTACTAGTAACCTTTGAAGAGTCCCACTATCCACTGTCTATCTCTATCATCAGAACATTTCGATAGTACCAAAATAAAATTATTATATTGTCATCTGAATTATATATATGTTTAATTAATTATATGTTTGTATATTTTATACAATCATATTTTAGTTTAATTGTACCTTTTATTTAGTTGTTTTAGTTTTTAGTTTATATTTTAAGTTTTCATCAATTTTTTTTTTAAATAGCAAAATAATTATTGTTAAATAATTAGTCTTATAATTTGAATAAAGATTTTGTTTCTGAATTATTAAAGCGAAATATAACCCACTGACGACATCACGAAATCTTGAAAATTATTGGACTTAAGGAGCTGAAATTTGGCAGGTAGATTTCTTATTGGGTGAGTTCCACTAATAAATAATTTTTCAAAAGGACTGCATTAAGGGGATGGGGTGTTAAAAATTCATGTGAAAGTACGCGTACGCGTGCTTCATCTTCGACCACATCGTCGCTTACCAACAGGCGAGTTGGTGGCCATGCGCGGACTAATCCGCGATAAAAAAAAATAACTCGTGGGCAACATTTGGTTGTTACATAGATATGTACTTACTCGCAAAGTTTCAAATTGATACGACAATTAATAGTAGGTTAAAATGGACTTACAAGATTTGTTTTAATTGTTAGTTGGCTTGTTACAAGTGAAGGTCATAAAAGCGTGATAAATAAATCAAGTCATTCTTGGAATATAAAATATCTGCAGAACTTCTAAGTAGGTACTAAGTAAATGTAAAGTAAAACTCCGTAAAAAGTGTTCTGAGTGATTTAGTGTTAAAGCTATATACATATTTTATTTTTTTAACCCCCGACGCAAAAAAGAGGGGTGCTATAAGTTTAATTTGTGTATTGTGTATTTGTGTGATTAGGTTTTTTTTATTGGTGACTTAGTCGAGAGTGTTCATAGCTACGATTCATGAAAATTTGTTCAGTCGTTTAAAGATTATCAGTTCTTTTAAAGGGTGTTTAAAAAAACAATTTATATTTGTGTGACGGTTATTTAGAAGTGTAAATACATCCATGTACATAGTGTTAACGTAGATAGAGACAAACGCAATCTAAAGAAGCATTTAAAACAATTTGCTCCAACAGTAAGTAGATCGTAAATCATTTACTACTTAGTTTTCTGTAATGAAGTAGTGTATTTAAACGCGAACTAGATTTACGAAGTGCTTTCAGATTTGAGTTCGTAATACAGTTCTAATTGTTATTTATGCAACGGAGGTTCGCACGTGGGTAGCTCGTAGGCCGTTATGTTCTAATAAGCTCGAGATGAATGGAACGTATCTTTGATTTATGCGCAGAGTTTATGCGCTTATTCGAAACCGGCGAATGCGCACCGCCAATCTACTTCGCAGCTTGCCAATCGCATTGTGATCGGCTCCACTAGTCTACCGACTCGCCCATTAAACTTCTCGTAATATTGACGCAATCATACTTTGTTAACCGTTATAATGCAGCAGCCACATACCTTTATCAAAATAGACACCGCGAGCACTTCAAGTTGTATAAAAATCCAGCGTGCCGCATTCTTTGTAAATTAAATGTCACGTCTAACTATGACGTCACGAGAGCTATTTCATAATCAGCCGTTTAACAGTCCACTGCTGGACTTATAGCCTACCCCCGAAAGGGTGATTGGGCCATATCCACCACGCTGGCCCAGTGCGCAGAGCTATTTAATGATATTTATTTGATCGAAGTTTAACTCCATTCGCACGGCCCACTGCTTCCAAAGTGTTATAGCCCCCGACGCAAAAAGAGGGGTGTTATAAGTTTAACGTGTGTATCTATGTCTGCATGTGGCATCATAGCTCCCAAACAGCTGAACCGATTTTAAAGATAAAGATAAAGATTTATTTATTTGCACAAAACACGAGTAAATCCTACACACATTTAAAACGCATGCACAATAGGTGGTTTAAAATATTTGTCACTTTGTATCATGTTTTGCCTAGTTTTAGAATAATTAATTAATTAATTTTGATTAGATTTTTTGTTTAAAATGTGACTTAATCGAGAGTGTTCTTATATATAATACTTTTCAGCCGTTTGAAGATTACCAGCTCTCTCGTATGAGCCAAAAAAAAAACAATTTATGCTCGTTATTGTTTACTACACGCATTTTTTTTTATTTGAAATCTAACGTGCTTTGCTACTGTCAAAACGATAGAGATCGAACTGAATTATGCGGCGTGCTAGTTGGAGCGTTGATCTCACTTATACTTTCGTGCCATACACAATTAGGGTCATTATGTACCGATCTTAAACATGCTACCTAAGATCTGTATATTAATTAACAATAACAGACAGGTTACAGACATGCAAAATAGAAGCACTCGAAATAGGAAGACTCGTGGTGTCTGTCCTAATAATCTGTGGCAGCAGTATTCTGTACTAGAACTTCAGTCACGCCTTCGTCTAAATGAGAACCATATTGACATGACTTACATACTATTTATACCGCACTGCCCCTGTCCGTCGAACGTGACTTGCGAGCCTTATTATAATCACAGATCAGTCGATTGTTGTGACCACAAAAATGCATAATTTATAAAAGCAGAACGGGGAATAATCCGGGAGATGCATACTCTACTTTTTTCGAATGAAGCCTTCGCGGCGTCTTGCCACACATTAGTTTTTGTGACGAACTGATTCCATATAACGGGTGAAAGATGAGTCTTTTTACAAATTAATGGTGTTAAGCATTGTTGTATTAATTTAATTAATGCAAAGTTTATCTATGCTCATATTACAATTTTACTACTATTAATACTAATAGTATAATTTTGTATTGATAAATAATTTAAGTTGAATTTATATTTGTTGTTATGTATATTATCTTGTAAACTTTGGTATTTCTATTTATTTCTTTTTGTCATTTATAAGGTGTTTTTTATGCACGCCTACCTACCATTTGTTCCAACCTGGTGGATGACTGGTAGAAAATGTTTAGCATTAAGTCCTCCAATTGTACATTATTATCTACATAATATGTAAGTGTGCAACAAAGTATTAAATAAAATAAAAATAAATAAATATTATAAAGAGGAAACATTTGATTGTTTGTTTGTTTGCATTGAATAGGCTCTGAAACTACTGAACCGATTTGAAAAATTCTTTGACTGTTGGGAAGCTACACTATCCCCGGGTGACATAGGCTACATTATGTTTAAAAAAAAATTAGGAATGCTTAATAGAACTCCAATAATGTAACCCAAGGTGTAAAAAAATAAGACTTACACCCGTGCGAAGCTGAGGTGCGTTGCTAGTATAATATAACCACATTCTCTGTTTGTCGATGGAATAATGACGTCATAAAATGGGTGCCGGGTTTGATTTAGAATTGAATGGATAATTTTAATGTCGTTTTGCAAATCTAACTGAAAAGTGTGTTGACTATTGTTGTTTATTGACAGTCATTAAGATTTTGCAGGCTAGAATAGTTGAGATATACTTGAACAACAGTGAGCCAAGTACAAACAATCATCGAGACAACATTCATATCAAATTCCATACAACGAAATTAAAAGTGTAGAATCCGCATAAAAGAATTCGGGGTATTCGATACGAATGCTGCTTAGATAGTCTTTCGTACGTGTCCGGATCAGCCGTGTGACAACGCTATGTGACTTTATGGCGACCATAACCTATTCATTATTTATACATACCGATTTAATACGATTTTTATACCCCTTGTCTATAAATTGTGGTAGTTGTTTGACGAGATAATAAAAATGAAAGGTTTATCGCTAACAAATTAGACATGCCTAGATCTGAATTTTATAATGTATTAGCTGCGCCCGCGGTTTCACCCATGTAGATTAATCAGCTATCTGCTAATGAAAGTCCCGTCAAAATTGGTCTAGCCATTTTGGAGTCCATAGGAAACATACATATACATCGCTTTATATATAGGAAAAAGATAAAAATAAAATGCGTGACTTAAAAATTTGCATTTCATTTACAGTTTCCACTAATGAAAATTTTAAAGTTTTTTCTAGCATAATATCCAGGGTTACAGGGAACGGTTTTACTAAACCGAAAGGACTCATTGTACTTACTCATTATTATGAACAGCTTTTACAATGAGACCAACTCTAAAATTACGAAAATACCATACCATAAATTCCATACCATGAATTTTCCGCGATTATAGAGTTGGTACCACTGTTAAAAGTTGTTCATAATGATGACTACGATGGTCTCCTTATCGAAGTACCACCGCCCTGTATAATCCTGTTGAAATCGGCAAATACAAGTAACCACTCGTACAAAAGAGCACTATGCAGAGATGATCATTAAGTACTATCAAATAAGATTAAATAAGCGCTGTAGAGGTCGTAAGAGACTATGGCTATCTTGGAAACTGTTTATCCTTTGATCAAGGAGGCTCTCAGGTGAAAGAGGTCGCTAGACGAATCCAATTGGAGTGCGTTGCTTTTTGAGAATTCGATGACGTCTTTAAATCAATGATCCCGTGTAGTGTACTTTGTACAACCAATGTGTCCTGCCTATCCTTACATACTCTACTGAAGCATGGACCCTCACAAAAAATGTGGCACAAAGGACGATGGAACGGGCCATGTTAGGCATTTATCTCTTTGACCGCATACCTAACGTGGAAATTCGACGAAGAACGAAGATCGAAGACGTGGTTAAACGGATCACGATACTCAAGTAGAGATGGGTGAGACACTTGGTCAGAAAGGAAGACAGACGGTGGACCATAGCAGTCACATATAGGTGGCCGCGTAACGGAAAGCTACCACCAGGTAGACCACCCAGCTCGCTGGTCGGATGACATCGCTAAGGCAGCAGGAAAGCAGTAGACGATACTGACACAGGATCTTAAAGATGGCCCGCTAAAGAAGATACCTATACCCAGCTGTGGGTAGAAAATGGTTGATGATGATGATGAATCGCTGTTGTAGAATATTACAGCGCTTACTTAAACTTACTTTTATTTATAGTGTCTAAAATAAAAGATGATTGGACACCTATAAAATACAAACCCTTCAAACTCGTAAACCGAAATAGCCGGTCACAGTTTCACAGCTCATCCTGGTTGTGTTCAAAAAAACTTTTACCTGCGCAAGCTGCCTATTCTCCAGATATGAGAAATTCGAGTTGCAATTTAACGTCTATTGTGACGAACAAAGGGCGTGCGATGCGTTAATAATAAAATGCTATAATACAGGTGCATCGAACGTTCAAACCCCTAATGCTACGTGAGTTTACGTGACCGGTTTTATTTCACGCCATTTCCAAAGCTTTGATAGCGTCCATTTTATGTAATTGACGTAAAACTGAGCCCAACTATTTTTCAGTGTTTAGTCCTTTTTGTGCTATTGTCCGGGGGATGCGAGATTAGTCGGTGGGTACGCCCACGTTTCATTAATGTGAATCTAACTGGTGTTGTTGGCCGGCCAAATGCCGGGCCGGGTTTTAACGTGGCTTTTGTTGTCGATCCGTTTATATTATCAGCGATGTTCTGAACAGATGTTGTCGGCTTAATTGGCGTAGTTTTACACGAGCACGCTTGGTCGATTTGATGTTACGTAAACTCTTTACCCGATAGTCCCTTAGATTTTAATCATGTTATCCAAGTTATGATTTTGGTAAAATACACGTTTCCTTTTATATAAAATCCAAGAGAATTTCCCCGAAACATGCTGTAATTTTTCGTAGTAAGTACAGCTGGAATAAAAGAAAATACCTGTAAGAATGTCGCCAGAACTCAGTTGAAAGATCAACTATCTCTCAATAGAGATAGTTAGCTTGTATCTTCGGACGTTCGATGAAGCGAACTACTTTTGTCCGTAAGATAACGAAAATAACAAAAACAGAGCACATTTCCAAAGATTGTATACTTTGAGATAAGAGTGATGAATAGCATGAAGCATCCAAATTCCTTCGACAATACTAATTCGAGGGTGCAAATGGCTGTACAATTGTTATTGTTTAATAATAATTGTTTTTGAGGACGATTTTAATGAATTATTCATGTTTTGCTGTAAAGGCACTGAATTATCCGAATCATGAGTTGATTTGTGGGTGGAAATCATATTTATGCTCGACTTGCAAAGCCAAGAGGGTATTGATGTGTTTAACGTGTTACAGTTGCAGTTACAGACTAAATGCCTCAACTGATTTTGATGAGGTGTGAATAGATTCCTATTCAGGGATAGATAAATAGATAAATCTTTTGTTAACACCACACATTAAATACACACGATAAAACAGCTTAAAAATATAGTGCCACAAGCTGCGGCCGTATCGCTAAGAGCGATCTTTTCCAGGCAATCTTAAGGATAGGTGACTTCATCAAAAATACGTCGGGGGGTCGTTTAATGCTAAGAGTTTAATTACATTAAATGAAATCTGGTACATCATTTTTGTTAAAGTAACGTTTTTGAAATATGTTCCGCCAAAATATTGTTGTTAGATTTTTAACTTTATAAAAGAAATAAACTCGTTTGTTAGTCAGCATACCTTTTTTTACTTGTTCGCCGATTATAAAGACAGAAACCAGCATAACACAAGTACGGTAAAATAACAAATCATAACAAACGTTCTCGTAAAAGGGTTAAATACTCAAAGTTAACAACGTAATTGCCAGTTTATTACTGCAGTGCTATTAAATCCGTTCCTTCACAATTAGCCGCTATTTCAACTGCGCAAGTGTTTATTGAAAGATGTTTCCGACGTTTTTATTCGCGATCGATAAAATGAAATTTAGCCGTGAGTATTCCGCCTGCGAGCGGTTACACGACGTGTAAAGCAAACAAAAATAGTGCGAAACTGAAGGTAATAAAGGGAGGTTGGAGACATCCCGAGGCACGTACGGCAATTCGTTCTAATAGTCGACAATGGTGCTATTCTGACATTGTTTTGTTAGGACGGAACGTTGGGCAATGCAAAACCCGCCGCTGCCGAATCCCGGCGCGGCTTATGAAAGGCGCCTGTAGCATTTTTTTCTGTGTAAACGTGGGGGGTGCGCTGAAGTGGTCCCCGAGCTGTAATTAATGAGGGATTTGACGTGAGCGACTGTTCCACGTCACACTGTTTTGGTAACAAATTGTAATGAAATCGCTCGACGGGACCTCACACTTGGAATCTCGTTTCAATTACGTCATCATTTAGGCAAATATTTGCTTATTATACGTTCTCGAGTTTAATTTAGGGATGTGCTCAAGTGACGGGAAATATTCGTAAATTTTGTCGTAACAAATTTTAATGATTATGTACTTAAACAAGGGTCGATTCAATTGTATTCGGAAGTAATTTCTCAGTAATGGCATGTAATAAAACACGCCGTTCATCCATCACCTGTCAACCACAATCTTTATAGAAACAAGTAATGAGCAAGCCTATTTGGAAACCGATACGTAAGCTATGAAGACATTTCCTGCTCAGATGCAGTAGGTAAGCAAGTACCAACGAGCGGTATCACAAGACTGACCCACAGAACCAATTTGTTACTATCACTTTTTAATAGAGCCATTAAAATAGTTTTGCGGTTGAGCCGAGTCATAACATTTTGGCGCCTAAAACTATCTCGGATAACAAATATCTTGCGGTTGATACGATTGCGTTTCGATCTCGAGTTGATATTGAGAAATTGTTTTACATTACTCCGATCACTTCATAGAATCACGAGTTGTCGATTCGGCTCTTACTTAAAGGTGACTAAACCAACATTCCGCGGTTCCGAAGCAAAACATACAGATCGATGCTATATTGCTTGTTAAATACGAAATTGTTTGGAAAGGACACGCGTACAGATATATTTGTGCAGCTAACTGTACAGTATCATTGTTAGGGTTCCGTAACCAGCTCTGTTATTTATAAACCAGTATAAAAATAATTTTAAGTATGTATTTTTAGATTGGTCTCATAGACATTTCATCAAAATCGGTTCAGTAGTTTGGTTTTTAAATCATAATAACTGGATAACATAGATAGATAGATAGATACTCTTTATTGTGTACACCAGAAATAAAAATTACAACACGATAGAAAACACTTACGAGCTAGTGCCACAAGTGGTGGCCTTATATGTTATCCAAGTAAACTAAATTGCGTATTTACTAAATTTGAAGTCAGTTTTTAAGTTAGCGGCGTCGTGGAATTCCTTAGTAAGCAAGTGTACAAACCGCGGTGTAGGTACTAGGACATTTTCCGATACAGTCAGTGTTGTGTGTCGTAGTGACACCCGGAAATTTTTCAAGATCAAGTGAGGGTAGGAGAACAAAACACCCGCTCTTCTCGCCGGACTCACCCGCAGTTTTCAGTCCGCTCGTGACCACGGCCATTGTAACATGGTCGAAACGTCTAGCGAAAGGTACATATTTTTACCAAAATTAAATAATACGTGATAAGTCCCGATAAACATTTAAAACATGTCAATTTTTAAATTGATAATTATTCATTTGGAAGCTGACAAGAAAGTGCCCAAGTGGTAGCTTAGTGGTAGAGTGCTCGGGGCGTATATCCGAAGGCGCAGGTTCCAAACCTGCTGATCCTAAAAATTTTCAATTGTTTATAACATTTAAATGTAAGATAGATACATTTATTTTGGCACTTTAGTTTGACACTTTGTCAACTGTTATCTACACATTCTAGCGGAGCTACAGTCTCATTACAATGTATTTAATTATTGTCTACTAAGATTCACCTATTACTAAATAAAAGAAAGGAAGGGAGGCAATGGGCCCAGCAGTGGGACAGTGACGACTGGAAAAATACCCATTGTACTTACACGAATGTAGGTAAATTCGTAATCTTTTAAATTATTGTAGTTAAAATATATTAACCCTTGTATAGGCCACATACAGTTATTTATTTTTTGGAGAAAAAACACTATCTACAACTAGACAGAACAAAAAGTACGTACATCATACATAAGTACTTTATGAAGTACAGTCCCAACGAATTTAGCTGCATTTTTGCTGGTATTGTCAGATGGTTTATTAGAATGGGTATTGCAATCTCACAATCATAGAGCTAAAAAATATGCACAACAGTTTCACCTAGATGCAGCAAATATTATATTTAACTTAAGAAACTCGCACGCTTACGTTTTGGCAAAATTAAAACTTTTTCTATAGTCCAGTGGGAGTCTCGTGTTTCTAAGTCGTACCGCAGATAAATAATTCTATTGCTATGTCAGTGTCATATTTCTTTGGTCCCTAGCCAATGTTTTTTGCTGCAAATGGTCCGAGTCTGTCATCTGTCTTAATTGTTTTACAGCTTATTGTTGGGTTAGCAAAAACTCCGAAAATCATGACTAATATCGTGACTAGCTTCTATTTTATATGATAAAAATGTAACTGCAATTAGTTCGGGTTAATAACAATGACATTGACTGCTTACTTGCACGTGCTTTTGCCTATTGTTGTAGTCTGAATTTGACATTTGGTATTTAAGGCTTTGTTTCACTAGATGGCAAACACGCGCAGCATTGTGTCAGGATTATGAGTCACATTGATATTATGACTTGTGTATCTGTTCAATTAATCATCTTGCGCCATGCGGCTTTCATAAATAAGTGACATTACAAATCAACAGTGTGTTATGGCAGATTACGGTTTATTACGTTCCCCGATAGTTACAATCTGGGTGTCGTCAAATCACGAGTGAATCGGTTTCTTCTAGGCAAGCGTGCTCCATCGTAGACCGCGTCATCGCTCAAAATCAGGCGAGTTTGCAGTAAAAAAAATTTAACCGGACAAATACGAGTAGGACCCGTGCTCTGAGGGTTCCGTTGGATGGTACCCAAAGAGCGCTAGTACAAAAAAAAACAACTAAAGTTGAAATATTGAAAGAATAAGGTTCTTCCTGACAACGAAGTGATCCCATAAGGGTTCCGTTTTTTTCCTTTTGAGGTACGGAACCCTAAAAAGGGTTCAAGAAAATATTAAAAAAAAATACTTTTTTCGTATAATTTTTAGGATCGAATGTTATTTTAATACTGCTTTGCAATTCATTCTTAAAGGTTTTTATAAGTAAGCATTGAACAAGAAATAAACTCTGGTAAAACTGGTTAATCCTGAAATAAATGAATTTTGAATTTTTGATAAACGAAAATTAACTAGAGGAGACCAATGAATATTCGATAGATCTATACGATATAAGTAAAAAACTTAAGAGAGATTCAATTAAGTATTTAAAACTTTGAAAAAGTTTGGGACGGTATCTGAGTGCTAAATTTTCTAGAGATCGGTCTGAGCTCCGTTGTTCAAAAGCAGTTTGCGGCTTGCGTTGTTCATTCCCGGCCTAGATTATCTCCGCTATGTATAAACTTGCTAACTTGCCAACTTTAAAATCTTAACCAAATTCCTTGCTTTAAAAGATTTATATTATGATATTGTTGGCAAGTGGTTTGCTGTTATGATCATGATTGTTGATACAAATTTTCCATCACAAGTAAGTACATATTATGTACAAAATAAAAGAGTAACATTCTTCGAAAGCGAAAGCACACATAAACATTCGGTAGCGACAGAATAGGCATAATGACTAATATTTTTTTATTACCTCATAAAAAAGCTGATCATAAATAAAGCCCATCAACGAAAACAAAATTAAAATTAGTTAAAAAATAAATAAGATATAAGCATTTAAATTTCATGCTAGACAGAGAGCGCACTATACTGAGCCGTGACGTCACGGCTCAGGAGCGCCATACAGATGCTATACTAACACACGCTTTGTGAGAAAGGGATAGAGCATCCCCTCCCTATCCCCACCTAAAACTTTAAACGCTCATATCTCAGAGATTTATCAGCCAATTTAAATTATTTTGTCAGTATGTGTAATGTATTTAGTTATATTCTTCGCTAAGCCGGTTATTTGTAATAAATTAAACATGAGGACACATGCCTATTAGGACATAAAAGAAGAAAGTAAGACTTTAATAATTATGCCCATTTTCCGTAAACTGAGCAATAATTTCAGTCGAGTTTTGTTTAGATTTTTTCCATTTATTTTATAACCGAATACTCTGTCCACCATTGTCTAGGTGGGTTTAATTTTTTTAGCCACCGTAAACCCTTTTCGTTTTGGGTGTTCCCTCGTTTATTGTTTCTTTATTGCAGACCCTTGCCGACAATGAAGTTTGCATAACGTTCACCTAATACGATTTTACGCAGTCCCCGATGCGTATTTCATTTTCCCTAAAAGGGGTATTTCTTTGTTTGTTTTTAACTAAATTATAACACCGACCTAGTTATTAACCGCATGTCCGTATTGTTTACATTAGATTTTCATCATAATGGTAAATTAATTCTGTTACAAAAATGTTTGTTTGTTCCCATGCTATAAAACGCGCGAGGAGGATCTGTTGCCTCCGGGCTGTTTGCTCTAATAACATGTTTCCAGAAACAATTAGTCGGGGCTCTTTGTAGAGCAAAGAATTTTATCGTTTAGATTTATTATATTTGTGGAGGATTTTATCACCGGTTCGATAGCTTGTAAGTCCCGTAGTCCACACGTCGGACCTTCCTAAAGACCATCGGGCTACGGAACCAGGTAGAATCGAGCATTTATCGGGCTTTTTAGTTTTTTGTCGTAGCATTTGTTATTATTCGAATCCCTCGGATGTATTAATCTCGCGTGGGTCCCACTCAACCAGTCATTACCGAAAACTTGGGGGCGGATTGCGTCCGGGTGCCTAGTTATTACGGCCATTCTATTTAAACTCTGTATCATTTACAAAATTAGATATATCGCTAAATATTTTATAATGACGGACTCGAAATTTTTGGGGTTGGCAACGTTTAGAGTTTAACGTCAGTAGAGCGAGCGGCTTGCAACCGGCGCAGGTCTTTAATGACACGAATTATGCTTTCCAATTCAGAATCTGAGTAATAACTTGCTCGTTTTGTGTCACTCCAAACAGATATGATACGCCCAAATATTACCAGGTTAGTAAAGTCCGCCTTGAAAGACTATAATTTGCTACTTCTCATCTCGTGGCAATAAACAAGCTGTACTTATTTCATTTCACACGATAAAAAATATGTCACGTAACAAGAAAGTTCGAAAGACCTTTTTTCTCGGAATAATTTGAATTCATACCGAACGGCGAAACATTTTCACGGCACATTTGTCGTCGTGGTCGCACATTATGCTCCCGACATATTGTCATAATACCATTTCATTTTACTTTGGAGAGTCGTAGCGAGGCATTATCAGCATGACCTTTCGTTTGGCGGCGGAAATGAGAACAGACTTTACGCGGAGACCTCTTATAGATAATTTACTGGAAATAGTACGTACAGGTCTGACAATGAACGGAGTCTGGAACGCCTCCGGAAAGAATCAATTATACAGACCCTAGTCCAGAAGACATGTTGCCGAATGGGCGAATTGTTTGTTTAATAACATTTCGGAGCTACTATAAAAGTCAGGGTAAAATATTTGTGTCTTTTGTCCGGCGGCTCTTTGTACGTAAATGAAGCGATAGATATTTTTTCGTTATTAGTGACATTCCGCGGTGTCATGTCTCTATTCGTAGCGGATGCGCATGAAGTTTTTGTTTGAGAACGCTTCCTGTGTGCGTTTAGTTTACCTTTTTAATAGTTTTATCCTTCCCATTCATCGGGGGTGATAAATTTGGCTTATAAATAATACATTTGTCATGAGAGAAACACATGAACGTTCTCTTGATAGTCATTTTTTTAACAATATTTATTGCTGATTTTTATCGCGACCTATTTTTTAACTTTAATAGCTTTATTTGTACAATGGAATCGATATTTTATATTTATACTAGCTGTTGCCCGCTACTTTGTACGCGTAGACATTCATATAAAATACATATTTCAAGTACCTTTTGTCCCCCTTGGTTCGGTATTTTCGCAAAATTATTTCTAAGCGGATCTCTACATCACATAAGGAATTTACAGGCAAAATGTCAGCTTCGCAGGTCTAGTAATTTTCGATATTTCATGATGAATCACGATGATCAGTCAAATAGGTACTTGATAAAAAATATTATTGCACATTAGTAGTTTTGCTTTTGGTATTGAAATACTTGTTAAATTCATCAGCGAAATGTGAAGGTACGATTAAGTAATTCAAGTTTTGTAGTTCGTACAGGCCGAGTTCATTAATTCCTGTTGCTGAATTCCATAGAATTTTTTTTCTCTCGGTTTCTTGTATACTCGGGGTGTGTTAGGTGGTTCATAAACATCATCTTTATTAAGCTGTACACGTTGCGCGTCGTTTTATTTTCATATAAAAACAATGATGTTTTGTATGTTTACAAGCTGCGTTGTTGTTCGAATTTGTATCCTTAAAATGCCATAAGAATAAATAAGTTAACATCCCAGTAATGTCCTACGTGATAGTTTTCCGAATATGTATCGCCGCACGGTAGCTGTTAGAAACCTATGATCAGACCATTTATATGCAGTGCTTATGGACCTGAATGCGACTAGAATACGTCGCCATCGCTGAAATTGTTTTGTAATTTTGTATTTCCAATTTGGAATGGACACATTTAGTAATATCACGTAATAGTACCCAATGGATGAACGAACATTAAATTCGAAAGGAAAGTTTTACGCCCAGCACTCACTTGGACATTTCATGGATGTTGAATTCTATGAATATCAAGAGGTACCGGTTTTTATTTACTTTTAATTTTAAGCGTACCATAAAGTTGGTAGTTGATGGTGATAGTTTAAATAAGGTTTAACACTCCTAAGATACTAAAGTATGTAATGACATTATTTTATGACGTGAATTTTGATCAACATATTGAAGTATTTTTTCATTTGTATTTTCGCGCAGTTTTGGCCACTTGAGATTTTATCTTTGAAGAATACATGTGTTTTAACGATAACATGGGGTTTAATGTTGCTGGACCACACACATTACGTGCCAGTGACAGCTATCGTCTGATTTTTTTTTTAATTCAGATAGTGCATAAAAGAAAGCAATCCATTCTCTATACTAGTTTCATTTCTTTAGCGAGTTCATTTGTGTCTCACACTTAACGTCAACAGTATGGCATGGCCAGGTTTCCAAGATAAGACACTTGTCATGCATATATGCGTCCAAGTATCTTCAGTATGCTTCCCGTTACGCAAACAGGATGTCGACTCTATTGCTACTATTAACTAACATCACTTAATGGTAATTAAGACAAATATCAATTACAAATGTTTTGTTTGGAAACCTTTACATTTGTTACCGCCTATGTTATTTCAAAGCGATTTTACAGGGGTTGTTTGTTAGCAAACAAGCTTCAGATAAAAGGCCCATAGCAACTTTCTCAAATAATCGTTAACCCGAAAATAAATTTAAAAATATGGTGCGGTTAATATAAAATTTATTGCCAACGCCAGTAGCCAATTTGCAACTTTTATAGGGTCGGCAGCGGTAACAGTCTAGAGTAAATATATTTAGGCCATAATAACATAAAACCACTTGATAATCATAACGTTGCTTAACGATGCCGTAACTCGGAGCGAGTCGTGTCTGAATATTCGACCCGGTGGAGACTCCACAGCGAGCGATGTGCGACTAATTGCTATTCGTTAGGTGTATTACCGAACCTTCTGCTTGCCATGAATAGGCCCTCAATAAACCCCCATTTTATTGCAGTTTCCTCTCTTGGTTTCGTTGGCATTCAGACGGAGAACTACCAAATCATTAAAAGGCTGTGTTTGTTGATTTTTTCTTAACTCTTTGTTTGCTTTATGATAATAGGTGTTCGTTTCGACGCGGTTCGAGCAGCAGCGATACGGTGTGAAACTTAACGCCTTCATTCACGCTCCTTTTTATAGAGGCACTTGATTTAGCGAGCCAATGTCGTTTTTAATAGACTTTAAGATTCGCTTTTTACTGCCGTGTTTGTTTAGTTTACGGATTTTCGTCTTTTATAACATCGTCGCTAATAAGTTTAGATTTGTGCATGCTTTTCAACTTTATTTCTAATATCCTTCGTATTATTCGTGTTTAGAACTTTAATATAGGTGTATATATCAATCCCTATACCATTTAAAATGCAAATTATTTGTCTGGACATAGAATAAGGTTTTAATTTAAGTTCGTTCCTCGTAACTGCTCAAAAGAATTCTTCAATGTCTGCTGTGCAGTTTACACCAACTATTTCTGGTCGCTCTTTGAAAACAGACTAACTGCACTCATTAAAAGTTACGAGACCACGAGAACCCTCAAAAGTGAGGCAAGGGCTGGATGGAATTTATCAGTAACTTAAAAGTGTTCAAGAGAAGTCTGTCCCGACCCTGTATTCCCTATTGTCCCATACAATAAGATTAAACCAACATCTATAGACTGATATCGCAGTTGCTCCGTCCAACGATTCGCGGGAGAAATAGTCACGTACCTAATAGTTTTGTTGTTATCGCAAGTTCCTAACCACTCTTCAGTCGCTTCTGGGACGATATTAAAAAGATTTTGGCATCGAGCCACGTTGATATTGATCTTTATGCTTGGCCAGACGGCCATACCAGCGCCGTAAGTGCCGCGGCCGTCAGTTTAATGACTTCCCATGTTTGTAAGTTTGTGATGCGATATTTTATGTCGCGAGATCGTCTACATCGACTTTTACTAGTGTTGTTTTCGTAGTCTTAAAAATGTTACATATTTTATTTTATGTAGGGTCATTTGTCGATTCGGTGAATATTCATGAATTAACACTGGAGATAAATTAGGTATAATTGATGGATTATTTTCTTTTTAATAGCTTTTTTGGTCATTGGCTTTTATCGAATCACAAGAGATATTATCGCGCCTGTCATATTCCCCATTAGAGGAAATGACGGTGGTCCTGAACTAAAAAAACGTTAGATAAAGAATCAACGACTTTTCGGCTAATTCATTGCAGCTGGGGGGCTTATCGTGCGCGCGAATTGTAATATATTGTTAAAAACGTATGTAATTAAGTCGGTATGCGTGAAGGGCGACACCTGCGTTCTATCTGCGAGATCGGCTGTTACGGTTTATGGGGTTCTTTCCAAAAACAATGGAAACGGCAAAAAGTCGAATGCGGGCCCGGCGCAGCGTCGCGTCGAGCTCGGGGGTGCTGGGAAGGGTAGGCGTGCGGGTCGCGACGGGGCGCCGCAATTTATGATTGCACCGTGTCAGAGTGTTAATGAACGCACTCCGTTGCTCTTTATTGAGATAACGCTCGCAATCGATGGCTGCGCAGCTATCGACCCATTACTTATTGCGTCGCCTGATCTCGCGTGTTCTTTTATACCTACAAATATTTTTTGCTTGCAACTTTCGTGCCGAGTGACTATTATTAACCGTCGCTCCTCGAGATAAGCTAATCCATAAAGTAGTTCCCGGTCCCGGGTAATGAGAATATTGCATTAATAACGATATGGGAAAAGCATAAAATTATATAAAGAAGCTCATTACATTATGCATATTGCGTTTTATTAACTTTGTAATTTCGCTTTAAATATTAATGTGACTTGAGGGATAGAGTGCGGTAAAGATATGCATATTATTGTCTTGATTTATTAGAAATTCATTCTTCTTATCGCTCGGATTGAGAATAAGAACCCGTTTTGATCCCTATGTCTAATTACGTATACAGCTATGTTATTATCAGATATATTTGAACATATGCGTTAGTTGATTAATCTTTTTACATTTAGTTACAATCTGTCTTCAAGTCGCGAGTGAATCGGTTTCTATTAAGCAAGCGCACCGCATCATTGCTTGACGTTAGGAGATGGCAGTCAAACGCAAACCTAACCAAAATCTATGCCAGTTTCGTTTCTACGACAATATTTATTAAAAAAACCAATCGTTTAAACAACTGTAAGTATGGTTATGTTACATGATCTTATAACATTTTAGAATGACATTGGATCCGGACAGAGCCAAGATAGCTCGCAATTATCATACATTCTTATCTATAAAATTGACATGTGACATATCGAATATTATTTTTATATGAGCTGTGCATTAAGATCTCCGGTGAATCTCAACGAACGCACGGCGCGTATCAAAGATCGAATCGTGTGATATGCGGAGAAGTGATATCATCATCGGGCAAGGAGCCTGCTCGACTGCTACTGATCTGATATAAAACTACCACATTGTGATCTCGCAACAGTTTGAATAAACACAGTAGCGGCTTTCGGTACAGATATTTAAATATTGGCAATACATTTCGATTCTAAAAAAACAACTAATAGATTTTTAATATTTGTATGCAAATGCTTACCATCAGTTGTTGGTCTTTCTTCCGAAATATAATGTGGGCTACTTGAAATGAAGAGTGAATAAAGTCAGGTAGGCAACGAACTGACAATGCCCCGGTGTCTATAGGCGGCGGTGACCACTAACCATCAGATGACATGTCGCTTGATTGCCAGTACTAAAAAAAACGTGACGAGACGAGCAATAAGCTCGTTTGTAAGCGTCACTTTTTTAAATTGAATGGGCAGGCCTTATCGCTTGAAGAACCGATAACCGATGGGGAAGAAAGGTTATTGAGTTTCTAGCTGATGATGATGATGATAAGCGTCACTTTTGTTATAATGGAGCCCTGCTCGGAACCGGATACCATTGTTTTCATAGCCGACCAGGCGTGATCCCTTGTTTAATGCATTTTTCAGGGCTAATGAAACTATAAAGTTTTTCCCGGTGCCGTGTTATAAATTCTTCATCATCATCATCATCATTTCAGCCGTAGGACGTCCACTGTTGCAATAAGAATTCCAACCGGTCCTTTTGGACATAGGCTTCCCCCATCGATCTCCAAAAGGGCCGGTTGGAATTCTTATTACATTTTTAATAATATCTATGAACTGCATTTAAAAAAGTGTGTGCTTAAAACCACACGACAGAAGTGAAAACTTCATCAAGGTTGACTAAAATATCTTGTATATACCCTAAAGAAAACTTCCGTGGGTTGACTATATTATCTCTCGCTCCCTTAGTCGACTCGAGCCGACTTTACCCGAACGAGTATCTAAGGGTGACGCAAGTCCAGTGCTTTTTCCCCATTTCAAAAAGGGCCTAAACCAGTTTTCACATCAATTTTTTAACCGACTTCGAAAAAGAGGAGGTTATCAATTCGACTGAATGTTGTTTTTTTTTTTTTTTTTTTGTTTGTTTGTTACGCGATTTCACCGCCAATTTAGAATTGTTTTTGATGATTCTTTTTTTGGTTGGTAGGTCATAGCTCATAGGTGGTCCCATAATATTTTTTTTTATTACTATCCAAGGCTATGCTAGCTAGCATGCTAGTCTGTGAAATGCGCTGCCTGAATGGGTGTTCCCTGATGGTTACAATCTGGGTTTCTTCAAATCACGAGTCAATCGGTTTCTTCTAGGCAAGCGTGCTCCAACGTAGGCCGCATCATCGCTGAACATCAGGTGAGATGGTAGTCAAAAGCAAGCCTATTATTAACTTAAAAAAAAAACAAAAAAAAAACGTGTATTTAGTTTATCTGAGTGCCTAGTGCGAGCTTTTCCAATTGCGTTTGTAAAAAATCGCACTAGGTACTCTGAGCAGTTTTTTTTAAAAAGCTTGTAAGTACCGTCGTAATTTTTTCTTTCTCCATACATGTTCATAAATATGCAGTGTACCTCCGATGTCGCTTGTTTTCATATCTCGCATTGTTGCATGTTGCAATGTGACGCATTGACACGGAACTGATGATATGCAACAACATGAGTAATGGAATTGGAAATGGAAAGTAGCTTCGCGCAGAATGTGAAGTATGAGTTTTATATTTTAGTTATTAAACAAGAGACTTTGTTTTAATTTTATTTTATTTAGAGGATAGAGGAATAACGTCCATCTGACCCAATTTTACAAGCTTTTGTTTAACTTGCAATGTATGTATGTATCACTATGTCACATTGTATTACATTTTTCAATATTGCATGCCCGCCTTCTAACTCTTGTATAAATCCTCTCCATCCTAAGGTTGCCTGGAAGATATCGCTCTTAGCGATAAGGCCACCGATTGTTGCACTAGTTTTTAAGCTGTTTTATCGTGTGTATGAAATTTGTGGTGTGAACAATAAAGAGTTTATCTATCTATCTATCTATCTTTGTTCCGGTGGAATCTTGCAACTTAATTTTGAAGCAGATATCTTCAACCGATTGAACAGACATTTGGCATACTTACGTAAGTTCGGTGACGATTCAATGTTACGGTACATTCGAGCCGGTCTGATGATGGAGACAGAAGGTGGCCATAGAAATTCCTATATGAAACGACGTAACCCCGACGAGTTTGGGTTCATTGAAATTGTCTTTCCAAGCGCTTGAAGATAAATTCAATATGGCGGACGCCCCAAAATGGCGGACAAAATGTTCACATCATGATATGGGCATCAAATGAAAGAGTTTGCTGAGATGAACACGAAAAAGCTTGTGTTTAAAAAGTTTTTTTAAATCAATAAAGCTTATTTTGTGTCAAAACGTATTTACATATTATACAGTAATGAAGTACCGGTTAAAACGATATTTTGATAGTGGAGCTGTGCTGTGTGGTCACACTAGCCACACTATTGATGTCTTTATATTTTCTTTGTTATAAGTTTAACGTATGCATGCATTTGTGTGTCTATCTGTGACATCGTAGCTCCCAAACGGCTGAACCGATTCGGATTTAGTTTTTTTTTTGTTTAAAAGGCGACTTGATCCTTGTTCTTTTCAAGAAAAATCTATTCAGGCATTTAGATTATCAGCTCTTTTATCAGGTAGTTTATAAATATATATTTATAGATACTTGTTTCTGGTTCAAAACATAGTTACATATAAAGTAATTAAATACCGGTTAAAACTTACGACGAAATAAGAAATTAACAATTATTATTATTAGTATTATTATTTTCTTTAATTTTTTATTGTAATTCAATTAGTAGTCTGTTTGACTCAATCGACTAATTATTATTGGCATTTTCACACTTTAAGTGAACATTTATTTTTTACTTGTAAATTGACATTTCTATACTAATATTATCAAAAGGAAAGATTTGTTTGTTTGTTTGTTTGTTTGTTTGTTTGCATTGAATAGGCTCCGAAACTACTGAACCGATTTCAAAAATTCTTTCACTGTTGTGAAGCTACACTATCCCCGAGTAACATAGGCTATATTATATTATCAAAAAATAGGGATCCTTACTAAAACTCCAATAACCCAAAATACTAAAATCCCAAGGTGTTAAAAAATAAAATTTACAATTTTGACTTTGCGTGTTTGACAGTTCTAAGACAGGACAACGTCTGTCAGGTCAGCTAGTTTCATATAAAGTAATTAAATACCGGTTAAAACTTACGAAGACAATTTTTTTTAATGCAATTCGTAGTCTGTTTTAATCAATCAATTAATTTTTACTGACATTTTCATACTTTAAGTGAACATTTATTTTTTACTTGTAAATTGACATTTTATCTATAAATTACTTATGACTTATGGCAATTTGATAGTGGAGCTGTGCTTTTTTGTGTTGTGTTGTTTGGTCACACTGATGATCAGTCTTTATTTCTTGTTAGATTATTTTTCATGAGATAGTTGCATAAAAGACTCTTATTTGAATTAAATCTTCGTCGTCAGTCAGTATAGCTACTCGTGGGAGAAAAGTATTTGAATTCCTTCCAGTAGCTTCTTTATGTCTGTTGGATTGCGCTGGCTCCCGTGAGCTGGCTTGCGAGCGCGCCGCGTGCGCCGATTGAGTGCTGTCCGAGTTATCATTGATCCTATCTGCCGATTGTCATTGTTCACAGTCATCGCTCATGGTTTAATGGGTCGTTGGTAAACTATTTTTTAATCTTTATGCCTTTAATAGAAGGTTGAATATTGATTCGTAGAAAAGTAAGCATCGACTGTATCACTGTATGCAATAATTTTACATTGTAACAACGAAGAAAACACCTCTCCTGTAAGCTTACCTCATAGAATAGACATTCTGAAGTCTGGTCTAGTTAGAAAAAGTAATGCATCATCAATTGTTGAAAAAAATCTAGATAATATATAACTAATACCGTCTTTCTTTGTTCCAGGTAAATCACAAGTTAAACTATTCGCACCACCCGAGAACGTAAGGAGATGTACACGATAAAATTATAGCTTTGAAGGTCTATTCTTACAAAATAAATGTTATAATACTAATTTATTATTTAATTCTATTAAACAAGAAGATTCCGTTAAATATTAAATCCAGCAAAAAGTAACAGACACATAAGTGCTAAAAATAGCTTAACAAAATTTGGTGTTACATACTATGTACCTAGCTTGTTATTAAGGTTAGTATGTTTATATAGTACTAATAATAGCTGTCTAACTTCTGATAAGAAGACCGAAGTTCAGAGTTGTACAGTTTGGGAATACTCCGATACGAACTCTCTTATTTTATTTTATTGAGATATATTTTTATTTATTTATTACAAATCAGCACCGCACAAAAACGAATTACACTAATGACATGAATAACATCTAAAAAAAACACAAAATCGAACAAATATCAAAAGAATACCTACAATAAACAAAAAATAATAATAAGTAAGGAGATTGAATACATTCACAGTCTGATTAAAATAAAATTTATGTCAATACATACAAAGTCAGATTAAAATAAAATAAATGTCAATATACATACATATAATGTCAGATAAAAATTCAATTCAAGTGAATAAAAATTTCAGAAAATAAAATAAAAATTATATCTAATGTGAGTAAGGCGACTTCGCAACGCTCATCAACGTCATCTCACAATAGCTCAAACAGATTCGGATCAGATAGATTCGATTACAGGCTATAAAGTTATATCATCACAGACAACATGACATTTTAAATCTTAAGTCCAATTAAAACCGTACACAACTTATATATAAAATACTAGCTGAGTCCCGCGCTGTTACCCGTGATTTTCCAGTTTTCCTCTATTTCCGAGAGGAAAAGAACCCTACAACTACCCTTACGATGCACGCTATCATTCTGCTAAATTTCGTTAAGATCGACCTAGTCGTTTAGTCGTAAAAACGAGCAATTATACAGTCAGAGAGTGTTACTCTCGCTTTTATAATATTAGTAAGGATTAGTAAGGATTGACACAAAATGTTAAATAGAAAGTGGTAAAAGATAAAACACTACATGGGAACTATCCATGGGATCACTCAAGTCATCGTATGTATGACACATCCGGGTTAGACGACTGATCCGCGAGACATTATTGTAGGAAGGTCGCTTGTTAAATAATTAGATATTTTGAACAGAACGCGTGGGTACTTACTTTACCATTATTGATAAAAAACTGGTTTAGGGGTGCTCTTAAATGATGATAGGCAGACACCGCAATGTTCGGTGGTATAAAACCCCAGCGCGCTGCATTTTTTATAGCTACCAACTATAACATCACGTCACGATATCAGTTTAGTAGTAATTTAACTCCATTCGCACACGACCAACTGCTTTCGCAGAGTTTTCACGGTTTTTTTTTTGTATTGACTTCTGACGTGATAGGTACTATCAAGATGACGCAGATCAAACTGAATTATGTTGGTGCGTTGATCCAACTTAAGACAGGCCACAGAAGGTGAACTGGCGGTGCTTATCCAATTAAAGATCTGTGGTCTACTGTAATAGGTACGGAACAGGCGTTTATATGTATGTTTGTGTTTGTATATTTGTACATGTGTTCGACAATAACTTGTGTACCGTTTCGGATAAACGATCTTCATGAAATTTTATAGAGTTCATTCCGATAAAATTAACCATATTGGGGTTTATTTTAAAAGGTCGGCAACATATCTGTGACCGTGCTACAGGTATCCAAAGGCGACGGTGATCTCTTACCATCAAGAGGCCCGTTAGCTTGTTTGCCACTAAATGTCAATAATGTGATGTTGAAAATGAATATAATAATGTGATGATATAATGATAATGATCATTATATGATGTTATAATGTGATGTTGTTCTAAATGTAATGTGATGTTTTATGGCATAAAACATCTTCTTCCAATATATAAAAAATCTCGGGTCACGGTGTTTGTGATCGCACTCCTCCAAAACAACTCGACCGATTTTTATGATTTTTTTAATGTATATTGGGTAGGTATGAATATAGGTCGTAAAGTATATTTCATACGGCTAGGTGATTAGGGTGCCATAGTAGCGAGGCCAAAGGCCGAGCTATAAGCTCGTAGATGCGTACGAAGTAGCGGGTATATCCAGCTAGTATTTATATAGATATATTAATTCGAATATGAACAAAATCTGTCCAGAATTTACGAAAATATAGGGATCCCGAGCGTACAATTCGGGGCGAAAAACTAGTCTGTTCCAACATGCCTACATTCCAGGTGAAATTTCTCGCAAAATCAAAGTACCAGAGAACAGCTCGCGGAGTCCATGTTATGTATGCCCACTGTCTACATCAAGTGCTCGACCAAGAAAGACGTCTCATTTGGCGCTGTCTTTCCCCAGATTTACGAGATCGTAATGCGTGGAACCGTTACGCGGGACGATGTTTGTGAGACCTTTAGTTGAAATTATTGCGGGAAATCAACCGAGATTACAGTTGATTCGGAGGATGGTGAACGATCTACGTACAGACTGGGGTTAGATTTAACAACTGATGCATAACTTAAAATGACGGTAATAGTAACACAGCAACGAATCCCTAGTTCAAACTAAGCTTCTTACCCCCTTGTTCATAGACGTAAATAAAGGTAATTCGAATCCTCACGTTACCCTCAAGTGGTGCTTTGGCATATAAAAAACACCACTTGGTGGATTAGCCCTGAGCATTGGCGTAAATTCAAATTAAAATTATTTATTGAGAACTAATGGGACGGAATAAAAACATTCTACTCAAAAGCTTACTGAAGTCTGAAGGTTTTTCTTGCCATAAACATAATCGTGATTCTGTATTACCATTCTGATCCTTTTCATTTGAACATTCCTCTCGCAACTTTAGCCGTAAATAGGTAATTTTTTCTCGTGAAACTTTTCAAAATTGCAATAGTCCGAATTCCATGGCATACGCGCAGCGTGCCGCGGGCGGTCGCCGAGTTTTCTTACACAGAATAACAGCCTCTACGAGCACCGCAACGATAACCAGTGAGAAAGCTCCGCAGAATAAGATGTATTCCACACACGCACACACATCCGCCCATCATCCGCTTTACTCCGGTCGGCTGGGAAAATCTTGTTTTGTACGGTCGTAAGTCAATAACCGAGAATCTACCAGAGAACCTACTAAAATAATAAAAATAAACTTTGGTATCTAGTCCAGTAGATAATTTTTTCCATACACAATTTTACGTCTATATTGAGCAAGTTTGTGGTTTGCAAATGGAACGCTGGATGCAGGCCGCTTCCAACCGGCCCTTTTGGAGATCGATGGGGGAGGCCTATGTCCAACAGTGGACGTCCTATGTCTGAAATGATGATGATGATGAAATGGATGACCCTATCAAATATATGACCAAGCGAAGAGAGGTCTGATTCTAATAAGACCATTGCAGTTGACGTTTCTATGTATAACACTGTTTTAAACTATCACGGTTGTTCACTAAAGTTATATGATTATTTACGGGATATTTACCGTGGTAAGGTTGTGGAATGAGCTCCCGATATTTCGGTGTAGCTACATGCACCATGTTCACGGGAAGACTGAACATGCCCGTGAACATGGTGCATGTAACTACGCCGAAATATCGGGAGATCATTCCACAACCTAACCACGGTAAATATCCCGTAAATAATCATATTATAACGCAAGTAAGTAAGTAGTTAATTTCAATACATTTTTTATGTTCTAATATGGTCTAGCTCTAGGGGTTGCGAAGATATAAGGGTCGTGAAATCTCAGTATGCGGCGAACAACAAGTTATACAGTATGAGCTGCGCCCCGCGGTTTCACCCGCGTAGTGATGAAAAATGGTGATGATGCTGGTGATGATGAAAAGTAGCCTATGTCACTCTCCAGCCCTTGAACTATACCCATGCAAAAATTCGATCCGTTGCTCTGTTGCTGCGTGAAAGAGGAACAAACATACCAACAAACTTCGCATTTATAATATTAGTATGATTAAGTTATACTGTAACGCTTTGAAATCGTTCTTCAAATAAGCCAAAGCAGGTGTACTGCATTTATTTCGTGATAACAACCTCCATAGACGAACTAACGAGTAAATTACATAGCTCGGGAAGTGTTTGCGGACCGCCTATTCGCTCAACGCCGTCTCGCGGCCCTATTTGAAATTCTCCGCACAGAAAACTATTTTCATAGCATTATTTGGAAACTCAAAGCAACACTTGGAAACTTTATTGTTGCAAAAACCCAACGAGATAAGTTCGCCGCTAAAATCAAAGTATTCCAATGTCTTAAAATAGTTTTTCTTAGAAATGGTTGCTAAGTAGACATTTTGTGCCACGTGGTTGAGCGTGATTGTGCTATTTAACAGTTACTTAACGTTATTTGATGACATTGCTACTGGTTTCTAATTTCAAGCAGACAATCACAAGCCCGGCTAGCTCAGTCGGTAGAGCATGAGACTCTTAATCTCAGGGTCGTGGGTTCGAGCCCCACGTTGGGCGCAGCTTTTTGCTCTTCCTTTTTTGCTACCTTATTTTTATTTTTCATATAGTTCAATTCGAAAGTCATACAATCTTTTAACGCAATGTTTTGGTTGTGAAGTACCGTTAAAGGGCCAAGTCAGTTTCGTAGTCACATGTACACATTGTACTTTTACCAACACGAAGTTTGTGTTGATGTGTCGCTTAAATTAATGTTGTTGTATTTATCTTTTACCATTTGCTAGTATCTCTTTTAGAAACAATAGAAATACATTAAACGGAAACAAAACATTCGTTTATTTAAAAAAAAAAAAAACCTACTTACTACACGACTTCACACGAGCAGTCGAAATGATATATTTTTCAATCTGTTTTGAAAATACTTACTAGGTATCACAGTTGTTCACTACAGTTGTATGTTTATTATACCTACCGTGACAAAGCGTGATAAATCGCTACCGTGTTAAGTTGTGGATTGAGCTCCCGATATTTCGGCGCAGTTACATACACCATATTCACGGGAAGACTGAAGAATGCAGATGGTTGGCCGAAACGTTCAAAGTTAGGTGCAGAAAAAACGATCTACCTTCTTTTTTAGTATTTTGCTACAATAACCCGCTAATAATCATATAACTGTACTTACTAGGTATTTTCTAAGTATGCATTCACCATCTTTGACCACGTCGTCGCCTACCAACAGGCGAGTTTGTGGACAAACGCGGGTTTATACGAGTAAAAACTAGCTACATATTATACATTCACAGATATTTTTTAAAGAAATGTAATTGTAATTATCAGTTGTTGTCGTTCTGTGTGGAGGTTAAAGGGGGAGGGAGGCCTATGTTCAGCAGTGGACGTCTTCTGGCTGACGATGATGATGAATTGTAATTATAATTACTGTAACTGTTATTTTTGGTCAAACATTAGCTAGAAAGATAAAAAAGTGCTCCGTATTTTTATATGACAAGTAATGTTATTTACCGAGAAACTCTACGTAGCCTAATCTTAGCGCTGTATCTGGTAATTTTAGCTTAATTCTGTCTTATGTTAAGAATTTATTTTGGCTTAACAGTTCCACTAAGCTGTATTAAGTGGAATAATTAAATTAATGTTATTAATAATACAAGGTCTTTTAGGCTGCTTAAAAACGACCCCAAAAAACATAAAACAGTATCAGCGATGTATCTTCATTTAAATATAAATAAGAACACGAAAAAAGGTAAAAGAATGAAATACCTGACAGCATAAAAACATCAAGCGGCTCAATCACTCCACAGTACGTAAAGTGAGCGAGTCATAACAAGCGAAAGATTGAAATGAGCTGATAACGGAATCGGAAATCTTGCCGAAAATACGTACCTACATTACAAGGCGGTAATTTTATAAGGGATTCTTTCGTTCGATATGGGAGCAATCATTAGCGGGCTGGGCTCGGTGTATCGGAGCGGGCTTTTGCAAGATCTACGAGAGATATCCTTGAATATGCGGTGAGGGGAACGGATCAATGTGCGCGAAGGCATTTTGGAATCCAATCCCTCGACTGCTGATTGAAGATTTCTTTAAACGCACTAGTTGGTGTTAAATTCCATCACGATTTTAAATAAAACAATTCATAAATAAAGCATCTAAACGTAAGCATAGATATCTAATTATGAATGCAAAATCATTCACTGCACCGTGATGCCTGTTTATAACATACTAGCGGTCCGCCCCAGCTTCGCACGGGTATAGATTATAGCCTATTCACCCGAGGATAGTGTAGCTTCCCAACAGTGGAAGAATTTGTCAAATCGGTTCAGTAGTTTCGGAGCCTATTCAATGCAAACAAACAAACAATCAAATCTATCCTCTTTACAATATTAGTATAGACTAACTGACCTGACAGACGTTGTCCTGTCTTAGAACTGTCAAACACGCAAAATTAAAATTGTAAATCTAATTTTTTTTACACCTTGGGTTACATTATTGGAGTTCTAGTAAGGATCTCAATTTAAAAAAAATAAAAAAATATAGCTTATGTTACCCGGGGATAGTGTCCCTTCCCAACAGTGAAAGAATTTTTCAAATCAGTTCAGTAGTTTCGGAGCCTATTCAATGCAAACAAATAAACAAACAAACAAACAAACAAACAATCAAATCTTTCCTTTTTATAATATTAGTAGGTATAGATGTATGTATAATCATGTTCCTCTTTGCCAATGCACCAATAATAATATATAATAATAATTGCACTAATAAATTTTAATTGGCGAGTATTACCCGGGTTGTATAACTGACACGTTTTCAAAATAAGATCAATTATTGTACCTAATTAAACCTAAAGTCATATGATTATTTACGGGATATTTACCGTGGTAAGGTTGTGGAATGAGCTCCCGATATTTCGGCGCAGTTACATGCACCTTACCACGGTAAATATCCCGTAAATAATCATATAACTTTAGTGAACAACCGTGTTAGTTTAAAACAGTGTTTCTAATTAAACCTGACGTATTTGTTCTCTGTGTATACCACTTTTCAGCAAATTCGCATCTACTTTATTGTTCCTGGCGTAGCGTCGCCGAGGCGGCTCGTTAACGCGACTTTTTGGATATTTATTGTATCCTCTTTGGAAAATACAATTTCCAACTCAAATATCAATAGATATTGACTTAAATGCTTTCTGGGGTTTCGAGAACAAACACTAGATAAACGCTTGGATTGGGAGCATGCTGCTTAGATATTCTCTTGTTCTGAGACAAATTAACAATAAAATTTATCGAAATTGCCAACAGAACTTTGTTAAGTATGTTTCCAGTAACTTTTTATAGAAAGCAAACAATAGGTGTACGGACATAAGTCACCCGTGAGTAAAATGGAGACAAGAACGAGTCTCAATTGTGACTGAAAGCACGGTCCTTTAGATACAAGATAAAACGAGCGCGTGAAATAAATTTGTATATTGACAAAGACCAAGTTGTATTTAATTGGTGTGTCAACGAAGAAATGTAGCTGAAAGTGAAAGACAAACGTTCAAACCGTCTCATTGTTTTCCTCTGACACATTCTTTGTGCGAACATTAAAGAGAGGGACTGCGAGTGTAGCAAGATTTAAAAAAAAAATCTTAAATAACCTCGACAAGTGCGCGCATTCCCAAAAATTGTACACACGGAAATTTTACAGCCGACGCAATTTATGGCGTCCAAGCTCGAGGAAAAAATCGCAGCTGCAAACGATAAATCGCTCACTCCATCTCGAAAAAAGAAGAGTCAAATAGGGCTCGCTGTGCGCTCGACAAATAAACTTCTACGATATCTACTAGTCGATCATTTAGTACCGTTGCTTCACATATTGTTTCGTCCATAAGCGATGAGCATGAAACGTGTAAACATGAAATTGAATTTGCATCGTCACTTTACTCTATCATAAAGCGTAATTTATTTTATTAGATGAAATTGTACGTGTTGCTCTCGACATCGGACCTCGTTAGTGTTAAGTGACTTTATGGTCAGAGGATTTACATATGGTTAGATAGATGCCTGGATGTATAATTTGCAAATGGGAGACGACAAATTGCATTACAGTTGCTAAAGCGGTATAAAGTTATTGCAATATATCATTAACTAATGGGTGCTTTTATTTAGCGCCCCTGTAATAACTTGCTGCTTTAATTCATTAGGCTTAAAATATTCTCAATACTGAACCTGGATTACACAGTAGTGTGAATTGTTTTTATTTTGCAGACTTACATTTCTGCATTTAGCTTATCTACCGTGACTTTGATTGTATCCGAATCACTGAGATACAACGTCGCACCAAGGCTGCAGATATCGTCAAAAGGGTGACGGAAGCTGGGCAGGACACATGGCCAGACGTGATGATTGGAGGTGGTGTACAGCAGTAACTGGGTGGTGGCTTAGACTAGGTTGGCGGATCCCGGGCTGACAACGGATGAGGTGGACCGACGACATCAAATGAACTGTTGGAAACAAGTGGATGCGACAGGTGAGCGACCGGGAGACTGGCATAAACAATGAGAAATCTAAATCTATCAGTGGGTTAATCAGGGCTGATGACTATGATGACCATGACTACCTATGCTCATTCTTGCTTGCTATGGTACTATACTAATAAAACTGGTATTACACGGATAAGCCTCGTAACAATTTTGGTAACCATCGAACTAGCAAGAAGTAAATAGAACTTTAAAACTTTATTATTTTTAACGAGAATTTATCGAAACACGTTTTAGTCTATAATTGTATATTGATGTTCTAATATCGATATCAGAGGCGCGAATAGAGGTGGCGCACATCGCGTGTGATGCCATCGTTTGATTTACCGCCTTCTTAATCACAGCCTCGTTTCTCGAGATTTATGCCACACCTGTTGCGCCAATTATTTACATTCGGAAGTCATTCCTCTCGGACCCCGAGCTGTTCATTAACGAGTTACACTGTTCCGCGTTTGATGACGGCCCCGCCAATTTTGAGGGGTGTCTTGACAGAAGGCCGATTTGTACTTCGCTTATTAACGGAACGACTCAACTTGTACATTTTGAACGTAATGTAACATTTTGCAATGGAAAATATCACTGACTTTACTGAGTCTCTCACTCAATAATTCAAATGCCAAGTGCTTTAAATACGTCTTGCACTTTCGTGAATACGTATTTGGTAATATAATTAGTGATTTAATTCCCAAAAATATTATCACCAATATATAGTGCTACTCAATTTACAACGCTATTAAACCGGACGAAATGAAGACGAGCCTTTAACTCTATAAACATTGAAGGACATCTTGCTTGTTTAAAAATAAAAATTGTGAAAACGGTGAGTTTATGGCGTGCGGCAGACAGATTTTTTATGCAAATTTATAGAGTCCGAAATCATTTACGTACTGAATTTTAACGACATAAGCTTTTTTTACGAGTATGAAATTGCTTTAGTGACATTTAACTCGGAACACAAATTATCTGGTAGCCCCATGAATATGCAATCAATATAATCGGATTATTTATTTCAACACCGACTTGTTGAAAGAAGAATTTTTAAATTCTATATTGTGTAGAATAGCGCCTACGAATAGTTTTTCACCGTCCGTCCATACATAAATTACACATAACTCTGGATGATTCAATACCGGTTCTTCCAAGTAGTATTTACACTACTTTGCGATGTTGAAAATAATAAATAGCGTCGATATTTTTTAGACGGTGTGAAGCACGCAACCTGCCATTAAAGTCGGGTATCGGGTTTTCAATGATCATAATTTGATAATTGGGATTGTATAGTCTCTCGCGCAAATAATAGCGTCTGCAATATCGCCACCAAAAAGAATTTATTTAATTCTTGTACATAATCCATTGTTGATTCATAAATATTCATTGTAATAATATATAATTTCAAGGTTTTTTTTTTACATCTGACTAGACTAATTTTTGACTACGATCTCGCCTGTTAGAAAGCGATGCTGCGGTCGAAGGTGGACCTGGGGCCTTACGGACAACAGCTAATTGCGGCACCTAATCCGCTCAGTTGGAAAATCACGCGACCGCAAACCGTATCTGGGCGCGATAAGGTACACGTTTGTGATTTTCCAACTGAGCGGATTAGGTGCCGCAATTAGCTGTTGTCCGTAAGGCCCCCGGTTTGCCTAGTTATAACTCTATTAACACTCCAGGACTGTAATGCTGCGGAAACACAGACAGAGGCAAGGCGTCCCATTGTTTTACTGTTCTGATTAAGAAAGAGGAGTCAAAACGCTTGGTGCGAATAAGTGGCATTTCGACTAAGTAAAGGTGAAGCTTTGTCGTTTGTCTGGACGTCCGGTAATGAAAAGATGATGAGGGAACAAGTCCGTGAAGTTCCATTGCACACTCTCCGTGGAGTCCTACAAAATACCGACAAGCTTGCGACTTTACGCCGGTGGTTCAGGTTCTGATGTTTATTTTAATCAGCACTTCGTCATCAATGAGCTCTATTGCTCGTTTTTCTATAGAATTCAAAGCCTCAAGCTGATATTTGACCGAGTCGACCCAAAGGTGACAACAGTACTCCAAATATGATCGGACCTGAGCTTGGTAGAGATTAGGAAGCTGTCCTGGTGTGAAGTACCGCAGCAAATTCGACAAATAGCTCCTAAGAGATCTGATCATTGTCATACTAAATAGTAAGTATTCGTACTATATTGTTTACTTGTATATGAGTAATGAGTATATTGATGTTATAGCTACAAGCTGTGGTTTCTCAGCTCTTCCGTTTTTCCGGGATAAAAAGTACCTTAAGTCCGTCCTCATAATACGCTGTACCTTCTTTGCAAGTTCAGTTTAGTCGTAAAAGGTAACAAAGGGACAGACTGAAGGACATGGTTCCTTTATAAATTGTTATATGCTTAGGAACTGAATCAGCAACATGCACGATAATAGTACGTTAGTCAACGTTGAGATAAATGGTAAGACTAGTAACAAGGCGTTTTTAAAATTCAAACCATGTATTTACTTACCTTGATTTTTTATTTTAATAATGAATAGCTGTGTTCTTATTTTTCGAAGAAAAAATTAACCTATTTCCGAGTGGGCATGGTAAAAACATATTTTCCAATCAGAAACCAACTTCCTTATCTTAAGAAATTTGAATAAATTAACACTTTCACACTTCCAACGTTATCCTTGATATCGGAAGTTACTATTTATTCACCACCTTGTTATGTAGGTATCAGTAAAGTGTTAATTGATACGTGTCAAAAACCACTCTGTACACCAAGTTTAACACCTTTTTCGCCTTGTTTGCGTCTGTTGTTTGCAATAACGACTTTTGTTGAAACGCAAATATTTTCGTGTTTACTCTACTAAAGCCAGGTGCATGGAAAATCCACTAAGAAATTTGCTCACATCCATTATTTTAGTGAGAAAAAAATTAAGTTTTTTATCCTTGGGTTATTGGAATGTTGGTTATAATTATTAAGTCGTTGAACTAAATTTATGTTTGTAACCATAGACTTATTTATAATATTTGTTCTGGTATGTAACTAAGAAAATTGTGTTTAATTATTTGTTAAGGACAACAAATATTATAATCGATATAACTTATATCGATGGAACTTTTTCAATGGTACCGACTGGTGAACACAAGTATATTGCTCACCAGTGTGAAGTCAATCGCTAGCTGACGTTGATGAGCGATCATCGTACCTGAGGGCGATACGACGTAGTTACGTAGTTAGTAGATATTTATGATGGCGATAATTTTTTTAATACACATGCTGGGATGCAAATGTTTGGATGATCATAATATCGTTGTTTTAATTTCTTTTCGGGAATTATCGTGCAATTTTATTGTTTAGGTAACATATCTTAAATTTTGAGATCTTTTCCACAAACACTAAAAACGATTCCCATATAACCCATGGGCTATTTGAAACAGTATCTATTGCACAAGATTTATTGCCAAACAGACTTAATAGTCCAGTCAACAGCTACATCTGTGTATTTTCGTGCTATTAAAATATGTAGACGGAGCGCATCATCACATTTCTCATCGGTAACACTTTACACACAGGGTCGGGTCGCCGAGACCGAGACTCGCGTCGAGAGCCGCCCGTGATTTATCTGCCCGCATCTTCAACCTGCGAACGGCCGCTTATTGCCAGCTTGTTATTTATAATTTATTTTTAACGGTCACCAATTTGTAGGTGCTGCTTGTATGTGTGTATTGGACGGAATTCGTGGTCGCTCGGGTCGTGCGTACCGTACGCACGTATTCAGGTGTTAATTATCTTCTTTTTTTTGGGAAGTCGTGTGATGTAAATTACGGGGATTTAACACTTTTGAAACTGATTATGAAACAAGTGAGTTTAGAAAGAATTTCCATGAGAATTAGACAGCGAAAAGATCGTACAATTGTGTGAGGCTAGCGAGCGATGATGTTTGAAATTAGCTGTTTTATCATAATTAAATTTGATACAATGTTATCATAAAACAATATAAACTGTTGTTAGACATGGCCGTAGCGTACCAAATCATACAGTATGAATTACTCATATGTGATCCACATTTCACCAACGCATGTTCTAAGCTTGTCAACGCATGCACTCAGTTCGGCTACATGATTCGACCATCAGATACACACAGCAGATTTACAATACGACCTGTAATTTATAGCGTTGTCCGATCTAGATGTAATTTAACGTTGTTGCCTAACATAAATCAGAGCCATCTAACATCGGCGCAGATATCTCGCGCTCTTTGATAAATCAACGAGGTAGATACGTTTTATGCTTAAGTACCGAAAATTGCGTGATTTTGTTCTAAGCTTATTATGAAGTAGCATTATATCCAATAAAAATTAGGGTCACTTTAATATATGAGTGCTTACGTAGATATAGAATCGAAGCGCCAACCAAACATAAGCGTCATTCCCACGTACGTACATAACGCTTCGATACCACATTTTGCGTGAGGGCACGGTTCAAAGACGCGGATTAGGATGTCGGCGTATTTGTTTGGCAGGCATGATGTGAACAAAAGCAGGTCTATCACGAATATAACTAACACACTGGCAGAAAAAACAAGCACTGTTATTAGTTAGAAGAAATGAGGCATATCCTCGTGGACAGAACAATTTTTATTGAGTCAAGGGTGCATCATTCAAAATGATTGAAGCCCGAAACTAAAAAGAGTTTGGCCCCAGTGACGTATCTTCAATTTTGAATGACCAATGTTCGTTAGACTTGTGAAACTGATAATGTGGAATTATCTGCTCGAATTAAATGCTAATTAGGACGCTGATGTAACACCAATATTAAGCCGAAATTAGCCATCTATATGTTCAATTGGCATGTTACGATTTCATTGCTCTTGCTGTACAAATTTATCTAAAAGCAGTCTATTTGCAAAGCGTAATATTTATGCAAAAAAATATTAGTATTCAAACATCTTTACTAATTACTTTTAAAAAAAAATTACACAAATTATAGCTTTTAGGGTTCCTTACCCAAAGAGTGTAAACTGGAATCTCTGTCCATCGCATCCAAAAATGGATACGTGAAAAATGTGTCCAAAATGTCTTACCATATCGTATCTACTGAAGTTTCTCACCTCTGTCATCGGATTGGTCGCAAAGTTATTTTATGACTAGCACTATGATATTAGAGTTATATGTCTAATACTTGTTGGTTTTCTTCGAGACAATTCGAGAATAGGCATGATGACTAATATATTTATATTACCTCATAAAAAAGGTGATCATAAATAGAACACATCAACGAAAACAAAATTAAAATTAGTTCAAAAATAAATAAGTTATAAGCATTTTAATTTCATGCTAGACAGAGAGCGCACTATACTGAGCCGTGACGTCACGGCTCAGGAGCGCCATACAAATGCTATACTAACACACGCTTTGCGAGAAAGGGTTAGAGCATCCCCTCTCTATCCCCACCTAAAACTTTAAACACTCATACTCAGAGATTTATCAGCCGAATTAAATTATTTCTTCAGAATGTGTAATGTATTTAGTTATATTCATCGCTAAGCCGGTTATTTGTACTAAATTAAATATTAGGACGCGGGTATCCAGTGGATGCAAAAGGCGGGCTGTCGTTCAGTGTGGATGTTAAAGGGGGAGGCCTATGTTCAGCAGTGGACGTCTTCCGGCTGATGATGATGATGATGATGAAACATTAGGACACATGCCTATTAGTAAATAATGCAAAATAATCACTAAGCTCGAAAAACTTATCGACTAGCGTAATATTAACCTGTTTACTAAAGGTACGCAAAATATATGGGAATGCTGAACGATATAACCACTTGACAGTTAGTCCTTTCCCACTGCTATGAAATGATTCTATCTTTGGCTGAAGACGTACTCCGAATTAATTGAGTTTAATTAGAAGCCCTTAAATTGAACGGCAGTTCTTAAACATGGAAATGCTCCATTTGGATTATTAATAAGTGTTGCGAAACTTGACTGCGATACTAGCGCTATGATAATTTGTAGAACCCTTTCGTACGCTATCTGACTGCAGCGCTTACGGAAGTTCGAGACAACCTATACCACGCTCAATTTACGGTGCCATCTAAGTTTATTCCGTTTTAGGCAAAATTCCGAGCTACGCTCTAATGATCCGCTATTGTCTTTCCTCTTAGTCTATCTTCCTTGGGCTTAGTAATATGTAGTAGTTTCAAACGCCCGACTTCAAAATCTGTGTAAAATATTATTTTGTTCTTTGTAGTGGCATATTAACTTAGAATGTTGTGAGTTTTGTGGTTTTTTGAAGGCACTATAAAAAAAAGATATTTTATGTACCTTCAGCCACGCGTCAACAGATTTTGATAAACAACGGGATTATTCATCTTAGTCCACAGATGGGCACTGAGTAAGTAACTTCATCATTAATACAAGATGGGGACTTAAAAAGGATACTATTTTTATTATTAAATATATAAAAAAATACTGCGTTATGGTGACGAATCGTTAAATATTATTTGTCTTTTAAAATGTAAGTTAATGTTTAAAAAAAAGTTATTTTTTTTGGGTTTTGTATTTTTATTATTGTTTTAAAGAAAATAATAAAGATATACTTTTACTACGTTCTGATATACGTCTGCACTTCTTATGTTACAATAATATGACATTGATTATGGTTTGAAAAACAAAGTCTTTTGAGCCAAATAAGACCTTGCCTCCTCGTATACAAAAAGTAGCATGAAAATCTGTTTGAACAGTCTTCTAGGCAATTATTTTTCCATGAACAGTCCTCGAATGCATACAGGCACTCAATCTTCTACCGCATGAATGCAGCACAAAATGGCGTTAGAATCAAAAACGAGAAATTAATTGCCTTGCCTTTAGAATTCAATGCGTTAAGGCAAGTTTTCTAGATTAAAACTCAAACGCAGAAAACTTGGTCAAAAGCTTCATTGGAGACGGTGCAAGAATCCGGAATTGCTTCGATTGTGCTAAACGATTGCTTTGCAAGTGATGCTATATCTATTGTGTTGTTTATTTTTGATTATGAAACATCATAAGCAACAGATAAAACAAATTTTGGAAAGTATATGTATTTTAGCACATATATGAAAGTAAAACAAATGTTGCTTTAAAAAAAAAAAAGGTTCAATATTGAAAACATGTAAACTAGATAATATAGTACTGAGACGTGGTCCTTAACTGATGGCCTTTTGGAAAAATCTAGAGTCGCACAGCGGGTAATGGAGAGAGCTATGCTCGGAATTTCTTTGCGCGATAGAATCCGGGACGTGGATATTCGCCGAAGAACCAGAGTCACCGATATAGCTATTGAAATTTGCAAGTTGAAGTGGCAATTGGCATGCCACATCTCTCGAAGAACCGATAACCGATGGGGAAACAAGTTTATTGAGTGGAGACCACGAACCTGATGACGCAGCGTAGGCCTTCTACTAGGTGGACCGACGACATCATGAGAGTTGCGGGTATCTATTGGATGCAGATAGCAGGCTGTCGTTCAGTGTGGAGTTCTAAGGGGGAGGCCTATGTTCAGCAGTGGATGTCTTCTGAGGTAAGCTTAAACTAAATTTGTTTTAAGTAAGCTAGTCAAATGACTAGCTCGTGTTCGAGTTGCCAATGTTCCAAGAATAGATACGTCGGATTTTGTTGTCATTCCGTCCGCTAAAGGCCAACCTTGGGGAAACCTTCCATGTTTGCTTAACCCTGTTTGATGTCTTTAATGAACAGTAGTGCATCGTTTATAGAGCATGTTTGCATGGAATTGCGATGCAAAAACTGATAAAACTATAATAATTTTTTGCTTAACATATAAGTAGATTTTTTAATACTCACTTAAATGGCAAATTGCCAGTGATATTAATTTATAACACCGGATACATTTAATGAAATAATGTCATTAAAATAGTACTACTCATATTATTATAACCTTCTGACTTGATGAAATTGTTACAAATGTTACTTAGTCCGGATAATAAATTTTTTCATTTTCATTTCATTTAGTAGGTATAAAATAAAAGTATGAAATTGGTCATGTATGTAATAGTTTAAAATAGCATTATTTTATTCACAACTAACGCCCTCTAGTTTAGTAATGCCCTAACTTTAGTTGCGCCCGTGGTGGAACTGTGTGGACATTCCCTCCGGAACAGTAAATTTTTCTAGGATAAAAAGTATTATTTGTTACTTCCAATTAGGTACCTATATTCAAAAACCGATCCATTGCTTTGTTGCTGCATGAAAGAGGAACAAAGAAACTCACATTCGAATTTATAATATTAGTATGTATGATACTATCTGAGTGGTAAGAACAAGCAAGCTACTCTAGGAAACCGTATATTACTACTATTAATAATTCCCAACATCTTCATTTGGGTCAGACAGTAATAAATATAGACAAAAACTAGCGTTGACCATTTAACAACGGCACACGTAGCGTTCGTTATTAATGACATCCAGACATCCGATGAAAAAGAGCTGCCTAGCCTCTATTAAAGGCATTGAAACTGCTACTCGTTATATGCTGCAATCCCTATAAGGAAACTTAATAATTTGTTTGCACGTCAGCCGTTCTGTTCGAGCGAACAAGTGGGCAGACTCAATTCCTATCGAGATAAACAGGTCCGTTTCGTATATTGCAGATTAAGCGCTCCTTACGAAATTATTGAGAACGCCTCGGCGAATATTATTTTTCTCGGAAAAAGATAGATCGCTTAAGCGATTTTACGGGAAATTAATTTTGGCAGTGAGCGACAGGGCGCGCCCTGCTGCGCTGCGCCGCTCGCCGTCTCGCGATGATTTGTTGCGATCCCACCGCACTCGGTACACTTACCGATAATGACGCATACCATTTGCTCAGAGGCGAGAGCTCAAGTTGTAATTCGAGTGCGTTATCGCTGCTTCCCGGTAACCATCGGCGCCCACCCGCTTCCGCTCTAGAATTAAAATTGAAATGCGATAATATTTCCTTTAACAGTTCGGTAGAAACGTGTTTAGTGGCATCGGGTAGACGCGCGCGTCTCCGCCCCAGTTGTCACCGCACTCGGCTCAGCCGCAATTAATCCACTGTAATGCGATACCAGCTCGCTGTCGTCGACGACGTAATGCATCGTGATTTACGCGCAACGAACAAGCCGTTAATCTTATTACCACTTTCAATAACTTTATTATCGAATGTTCAATGCAGAAGCGTCACAGACCAAAATACACCTTGGACATACTGCCCAGGGACTATTTACAATTATCACAGCGTCACTCGGTAGGAGTTAGGAAGCTTCCCACGAAATTTATTTTAGTCGACTTAACGATTGTGTCCGCCTAACCAAAAACGGAAAGTTAATACGCCCGTTGCTTAACTTCGATTAAACGGTTATAAAGGCTTAACAATCTGATCTTCCTTAAGGGCTCCAATTATACCGTTCAAATTATCGTGTCACGGCGGAATTCCGACGATTATTCGGGTGCGTTTCAGAATAAAATAAATATCTTTTGTTTCATAGATACGTTTTGAATATCAAAATAGAGAACCGCCCCGAAGGAGAATAAGGTTCGTGTGAAAACCGCTTTTTATTCAGCTCGCAACGGCCGGGGGCGACGGCGAACGCGATTCAAATTCGACATGTTATCCCTAAAACATACCAATAATAAGATGTAAATGACGAGTCCAGCGGCGTCGAGAACAAAAACAGCTACAATGAAGGAAGGTATATTTTCAGTAAGTTGGTAATTTGCATATATTTTCGTAATAATAACTTCCGTTTGGAACGAGTCGGACGTGTCACGATTCGAGGCATGTTACTGCGGTAGCGCGTTCGATCGGGCTTTGTTCTTTGCTGCGGGCTTATTGGAGCTTCTACTGGTTTAATAATTCGTTTCCCTTTTCCGGATACGAATATCAAGTAAACGCGTCTTGGGAGTCAAGAGACTCCACGAGCGGCGACGCGACGCCGCAGTCAATGTATTCAGAGATAATGGGATGTTGGCACCTTGTTTTCATTATGCGTTGTAATGAGCCGACGAATTTAACGCACCATTGGAAAATCATTTATGCGTGATTGTTATTAAAAATTTAGGTAAACAATACCGACAACTTTTTTTTATATATAGTAAATAGATCTACGTTTGTTTTACGGTTTTTTATTCGGCCTGCCAGAGCGGGCACGAAAAATCGTCACCGCTTTAAGGTTGATATTCCGAAAACCCGTACGAAGTACTTTGATTGCACATTTATTGTGCGAGGTGCTAGTCTGTGGAATGCGCTGCCTGAATGGGTGTTCCCCGATGGTTACAATCTGGGTGTCTTCAAATCACGAGTAAATCGGTTTCTTCTAGACAAGCGTACTCCAACGTAGACCGCATCATCACTTAACATCAGGCGTGTTGGTGCTCAAACGCAAGCCTATTATATGCAATAAAAAAATAATTACATACATGTTTTTTAAGTATGGACCATAGGTTCGGTCTTTTTTAGGGTTCCGAATTTGAAAGTCTGTCTATGGAACCCAATTACTCTGTCTGTTGGTCCTACCTTTAAACGTCTGTATCTTTTTAACCGTAATAGATGGCCTGTTGAAATTTTCACCAAATATGTAAGTAATGTTACTGCGGATTAACTAAGAAATAATAATAAAATAAAGAGTTAAAAATAAAGAGGGAAATAAAAATAACAAACGTGTTTGTCTTTGCTGTGTAAAAACGGTTAGTCGTACAAGAGCCAAACTTAGCATTATATATACACACGCACGGACACACACACTCGAAAAACATAACCCTCCGTCTTGCGCAGTTGGGTAAAAAGTGCGTCAATTTCTGCATCCCAACCAATTCTGCGACCTCATCATGATCATCATTAATATCATGTGGTATTCATGGTGGGTGGCGCCACGCTGTCCCACAGTAGTAGGTCTGACACGGTATCGTCTGCTTACGACAAACACATTCGTATTCAACCTCTGTGTCTCTCGCTACACCATCTCATTGAATAAAAGTAATACGTTGTGAGTGTAGTCAATGAATTATGTATTTAATTTTTAATTGAGCGTTAAGAGTCGTTCATGTTGTCTGTCAATCGGTAATTGCTTATTCATTCGGTGTCCGTGATCGTGACACAAGTGTCTTGCTGTCAATTCAGGGGCTCAGAATAAAACGCGTTAATTTGATTACATTTTTACAAGCTTTTATTTAATTGCAATATTTATATGTTAGTTTGTTTAGGTCAAATCTTGCATGCTGAATTAATACCAGTTCCTCCTAACAATTTTTGCATACATCTTGAGTTCTGGTGACAATACAATATGCAGTTACCTAATATTGTAATATGTTCATTATATGGCCGCCGCCACAAGATCATAGAGGGAGACAAGAGGGTATCAAATGAAAGAGTTTGAAGAGTAGGAAACGATAAAGTGACATCACACTAAATTCAATATGGCTGCTGCTCCAAGATGGTGGTTCACATTATCATTGTTAAGGCTAAAAGCTTGTTTACAAGAATGTTATTTTACTATTAAGTTATTATTCCAAATGGGCAGTTTTAATTTCTTTAATTTCGTTTCATTTTGAAAAGGATTAAAATTGTATGTGCGGCTACGGCCTCTCGGCTTCCGCGAAAATTCACACTTTCTGATGAAAGTTTTAACACAATTACCCGGCTGGCGACCATTTCCCGGGACCCGACGACTCACCAAAGGAAAAAACTTGGCAAAGTACAAACTAGCCAACACAGTCCAATTTAGCGGCGTCCGTATAAAGTTTAATGTACCCAATCTGAAAAGTCTCCGTTTCCTCGCATTTTAACTAGGCATATGAACTTTGTGCTTTTCGCGTTCTGCTTACCTTGGTTAAGACTTCTGTTTACCTTCATTTGTTTTATTAAGATTACGAAGGAAATAAACGAGCTTCTTTAAACCCATTCATCACCGCAATCAAATTTAAACAGTATCACCTGAAATGCTTTACGCCAGATTAATTGATAGAGTTTATCAGAAACATTAAACTTGATTTTAAATCGAGTAGAGCTGGTTTGACTTGACCACAGTGTTTGAAACTCGAAAATTCTACGCTCGTCTCTCATGAAAGTCAAACCACCATGCAAGTGCAAGCGACCGGAGACCTGATAAATATTGATAGGTAAATTCGGGCCACCGTTGCGAGCTGGCAAACGTCTGAATTAGCTCAAACTTGCTCCTTTGACCGGAGCCCACAGTCAGTGTTTGTCAGGTGTAGCTTCTATTTTGTGACGTTTGTTGAACTGGTGAGTAGATGCAACCCGATTGTTGTTGGTGACGTTCCCTGCTGACCTGTTTATTTTAGACCACGGCGCAAACATAGCATTCTGAGTGCCTAGTACGAGTTTTTTCAATTGTGTTTACTTACTCGATCAAGTTAACGTTAACTACGATTTGTATAAAATAAAAACAGTTTCATCTAGCGCCATTTTGATGGAATTGTTCTTCATACAAATCGTAGTTAACTTTAACGCCATTTAGTTTTACCAGTGGTTTATTTATTCGATCGCGTTAAAGTTAACTACGATTTGTATGAAGTAAAAACAGTTTCGCCATCATGATGGCGCTGGCGCTTCATAAAAATCGTAGTTATCGTTACCGCGGTCAAGAGAGTAAACGCAATTGGAAAAACCCACACTAGGTACTCAGATGGGTAGATAGGAGAGCGAGATGCATCTAGTGTAGATTTAAGATAAATAGCCCAAGTACTGTTAGAAAAAAACCGTCTCAAACAACTTCAATAAGACCTAATTCTATATTCTACTCAAAAATTCTCACTTTGTCACTCTATCTGTACTCTGTAAACAAGTAAAACAAACTTGTCAAATAAGATTTAAATCTAGGTCTTGTACACATCCCTAACAAGACGCGCAATTTAAAAGCGTAGCTAGCTCCGTAAACAACGAGCTCCCGATTAAGTTTGTTAACTGGAGAGGGTGTTAAACATTTCAGGCGCGTTCTAGAGCCTCTGATCTGATCAAAACTTGACAAATTTGTTTACATACATCACGCGGTCTGGGCGTATTACAATATTCGCGGCACGTAAACTGTGCGCGCTACGAAACGCCACGCGACACCACGACACTTCTTTGATGTCCTCATACACTGCTGCTAATAAAACTCCAGACTTTGTACGAGACATGTTTGTCATATAAACGAAATTTGATTTTCACCGTGATTCCGTATTCCAAACTCAATTTCGCAGCATCTTTGTTTGTATCACATGCGAAACTATTTCCGTGATCCTTCTTGGGAGTTTGGGACCGTTGGGCGAGAGCTATATCCACGAGTGAGTTTTCTGGGGCGCGTCATGACACGCCCGTCAGAATCATGCCCTCTTATTTTATGTGATACGATTATATAAAAAATGTAAGCGTTTGCTCCGTAAATGTTTTCTTTTTGTGTGGAAAATGTGATGTTTTATTTGAATCTCTCAACTATTCCGCTACGGTAACATTTGGCACCTTGAATCCTTAAAGAGTATTACAATTCACATTGCACATATCATAAGTGTGGTTTAAAGCAAGACTTAGTATAAATAATATAATACAATAATAATAACGCTTCCCACTAAGATACTCTGTTTCCGGGGCTACGTGGATGCCATGCAACACACTCAAAGATACGGACAAGTAACACTCAGGCCTAGAGCAGATATTTAAATTCATCATTCAACAAACATCTGCGGCCACGAATCGAACGCGGGACCTCCGACTCTCCGACTGATAAGGCAAGCGCGCTATCAGTATACCAGTTAAACCAGTCGTCATACAGCGTGGGCATCAGAATCAGAAAATATTCATAGGGGGTAATTTGTATTATTTCCAACTACCTACCCAATAATAATTAATTGTGTTTCAGTATTTTTACTAACTATATTTTAGTTCTTAGTTCTTTTAGATTCTAATTCCACCATTAATGGTTTTATTTCAATGGTTTCTTCACGATCCTGAATGCCTAGTAGGTGCCGCGGCTGTCTCGTTCAAGACGGCGACAAGACACCGGCCATCCGTATAAATTAGCTCCGGAACAATGCCGGTAGACGGTGTCGCGGTGGAAGCATCGCTTCGGTTGTTACCGGTCTTCTGTTACTGGAATACAAGTTGTGGAGTTTGGAAAAACATTTAGCTCTAAATATTTCCAAGCTGTTTTTTTTCTCGAGGTTTCAGTGTTTTGTTCGTAGTAATAGATGTTTATAATGATGCGTACAATGACCTTCTTTCAACATAGTACCACCGTCACGTGTAATGTTGTATAGTAAGCCTATAAAACATTCATACGAAGCGCTATAACGATCCCACTACAATTCATTGGAGTACTCTACATTATCGCGCGAGAACATTGCCCAGTGTAAGTAGCTCTAGCATTTTAAACAAGTTTGTTTGAACACTATGTTAAAACTTTCGCTCATGCCTGTACGGAACGCATTCACAGGTGTACGGGAAGCGATGGAAGTTGCGCAGCGGTTTCAATAAAATGTGTTTTAAGGTGTACAAAAGTTTTGCTCGGTACTGTACTGTGTGTAACCTCGGCATGTCCAGATTTACGAACGTAAACGGAGTGATTAGAAATGACGGAATGAAAAGAAACGGAATTTAGAATGCTTTTTATCGCATGATTTTCAGACTTACGAAATGCAAGATGTAGGTACCAAATTCTTGTTATTTTAGGTAACTTTCTAAGTACATTTTCATTCACCCCGTGACTTCGATTCACCCCATTTTTACCAGTCCGCTCATACTGCGCACATCACATTCCATTTTACTAGTAGAAATTTGAATAAGTAGCTGCTGTAGAAAACTTTTGCGACGGAAAAGAGCTGTGCTATACGAGTACAATATTCACTTATGAAAATGAAAATATGACGCTTATACCATCAAATCAGACAAACAAGGGAGATATGCTATAATACAATTATCGTGTGTTCAAATACCTCCGTGTTTCATCCACTTTTTTCACTGTGTAAGTACGAAACACTCATGTTTCACGTACACTAAAAACTTACTATTATATTATTTTTGTAGACACATGCAAAAATAACTGGCCAATAGCGTGTCATGACACGCATATGGGGCAGGGTTTCGTAACCAAAGCCATACAATTGGGGTCAGGTGCATAGTTTAGAAATTTGTGGTTATAGAAAAATTCTAACGAAATCGATGTATTATCCCGACTTGTAATATACTTTATATGGTTTATTCTAAAAGAAAACTACTAGGGAAACATTCTTTGTTAAGATCATTTTACGAAAGGTCAATTAATTACCTTTGAGCTAGAACACAGACCTATAAGGTCTGTGAGCCAGAACATCTTGATTTTATTACGGTTTTATCGGTATAATTTAAAAAATATCTAATAGTTCCACATGAGGAAGTGCAGCGAAAAAAATATTTTATCCCCATTTCACATGTACCAGAGACACCAATAAAACGCAAAATTATAAATTTTTTGATACTCTTAAAATTTTGATACCTACTAAAACTAGTTGTGCAAAGTTTCATGCTTCAAAGTTTCAAGTTAGAAGTTAGAAGGTTTTCAAAAAAAATACGGATGGATAGACGGACCGACGAACAGATAGACAGAACGAACTTAAAAGGGTCCCTTGTTGTACTAAGGAACCCTAAAAATAGCAAATAGAAAAATGATTTCTAAATACGCTACTTCCTTCAATTAATTACATAGTGATTAACAGAGCTATAAACATCATTAGCATGCATCTCACGTTGGTAAACTCTCGTTACATCTTCAGTCTGCACACGCAACTATTTGCTAATTGTTGTTCACCTGGTAGAGGCTTAGGAATGTGGCTCGCGACGATTACTCATAGAACATCTACTATTAGCAGTAGCTATTACTGGATGCTATTTCACTCGCACACGCTAATAAGTTCTATGTGAGGTATCGAGACATGTTAGCTATGCATTTTATTTAGACTTTTATTTAAACTAAAAAAGTACACGACCAGTTCGGAAAAGAGCTCATAACTTATAAAACAGCTAGACATATTTTGTTAAAACGTATTTAAGAGCTACCCAAATTAAACATATTTTCGAATAAATAAAAAACTACTTTTCAATCGGTCAGCAATTTGGAGAAAAATGCTATCAGTCACTATCACAACCCTTTACGCGTAGATTTTCTCCGTTCTGTCGTAGAGAAAATGTTGATGTTGATGTAGGTACCTAATTCTTCCTGAATGTTGTCAATTTTCTTACGTGAGTGAGAAATGTGGGAATACCTCGCCATGCTAAAGATGCGTCACACTGCAAAAAGATATCAAAGAGTATCTTTAATTTGGTCGCGAAGATCAGTTGACTCGATTTTGTTCCGATACATTACATTGATTGCGACTTGGCGCATAACTTTGGTTGCTACTTCTATCTTGACTTTGGTTGCGACTTGTCTCATCATTTAGGTCGCGACTTTTAGCTTTTCATTTGTTTCAACTTGTACAATGGTTGCAATTTGTCGCTGTCCTTTGCTCACCTAGGAAATTTGGTTTGGACGGACATACTTATCGCTATGTGTAAATATCACAAAACATTGTAAAATCTTGCGACCTGAACTTCTGTTTCTAGTCTACAGTCTTCCAGTGAACCCTACGGTTCTGTTATGAAGTGAGTTGAACAGAGAACACCGGGCCGTTTCAATTGCAGCAACCTTTGACGATAGCTGTTAATTGTTTAAAGTTCGCAGTATCTCACTAACTTTCCCGGTTGCTTCGCTGTATCAGCGGGCATTTATCTAGCTTCCTGGAAATAAACTGTTTGGTTGCTCGTTAAACATGTCGGTAATAATTTTCATTTCAAGTAATGTTGCTAAAATTTATATTAATGGACTAAGTTTTGTATGGGCAATATCTGTATTCGAAGCTATTAAAACAACTCCCACGCCAATGTTGCTATAAGAAAGAAAAGAAAAGAAAAAAAATTAAATAGAAAATAGCTGCATTCGGTTTACGTTTCAAAGCTTTATCAGCAGTAAACCTACCTCAGTTTGATTCATCATCCGTTTATTACTTACTCATGGTAACGCAGGACTCAAAATGAGTATTGAGGCTCCGATGCCAAAAACGCCACTCTTGCGCATGTTAAGCATGAACGTCTAGTTTCCGCTGATCTTTCACCACTTCATCTTTACATACATATTTGGGATGACCAACGGGCTTCGGTCCTCCGGCAGCCCCAAATAAGGCCTTTTTACGGCTTCATCATCTCCCATCATCTCCAGATGTCCAAGCCAGCGGAGTCTATGGGTCATCATCCATCTACGGAACAATTTTGTATTTGCTTAGGGTCAATTCAGATTGGTGCCAAAGTTAATAGAATAACTTAAAATTAGGAATGAATTCCAGAAAAATTGAATTTGAATTTTTAGAAAATTTGGTGCATGCACATGTACAGATACAAAAGCTATAAATAAATAAAATAAATATTTGGGACATTTTTGCACACACGGTCATCTGACCCCAAACTAAGCAAAGCTTGTGATATGACTGCCAGAGACTGATATACATACATATATAGTTTTTTAAATACATCATCATCATCATCATCATCAGCCTGTAAACGTCCACTGCTGAACAAAGGCCTCCCTCGTAGAGAGGGGTGTTGCCAAAAAAATTTTTTTAAATACATACTTAAACAGATATTAACAACCAGATATAGAACAAACACAAATGTTCATCACACAAATGTTTGTCCTACGTGGGAATCGAACTCACGCCCTCAGGCTCAGAAGGTAGGTTCACTACCAACTGGACCAACGGGCTATCAAACACTGTATATAATCACGCGGACGCGGTCGAAATCACTATGTTCTTCTCACAAAAGAGATTAAAACAATGTATCAGCCGATCAGACCTATCTTCTACCAAAGGTGCTAAGTGATATTGAAACAACATTTGCTTTATTCACACCTAGTTTACCGTCGGCAGATTTCACGCGTTTTACCGAGATCGCACCCGATGCCGACACAACTAGTCGTTAATTGGATAATAGTCAATAAACTGTTCTCACTATGTGAATAAAACCAGTACTACCCGCATTCTTTGCAACGGATACATGAACGCATTATAACTTGTTCCCTGAATATTTTTATCGTGTTTTTGTTTTGTATTTAAAGACGAGTGATGTTTTGTTACAAGCTTTTATTCAACTTGCCTCGTTAGTTTGGGTCAAATCTAGTAACTGAATTTAAACAGACCAATTGAGCTGACATTTTTCATACTCGTTTAGTTTGGATGACAGTGCATGTATAGCGAAATGACGTCATTTTAAATTCAATATGGCGAACTTGCAAAGATGGCGGACCAATAATTTTTTTATGCACCCCATTGATATGGGTAGGTATCAAATGAAAGGGTTTGCTGAAAAAAAATACGAAAAATAAAAGATGTCACACTAAATACAATATGGCGGACAACATTTTCATACTCGTTTAGTTTGGATGACAGTGCATGGATGGCGAAATGACGTCATTTTAAATTCAATATGGCGAACTTGCAAAGATGGCGGACCAATATTTTTTTTATGCAATATGGGTAGGTATCAAATGAAAGGGTTTGCTGAAAAAAATACGAAAAATAAAAGATGTCACACTAAATGAATATGGCGGACAACATTTTCAGATGGAACAAAAAAATTGTTGTTCCTTACATTTCGTCGAGTGTCAATGAAATTTTTTATGGAACAGCAACTTTTTTATCGTGATTTCAGCGCTGGTTCCACAGTGAAATCCTACTTAATATTATAAACGCGAAAGTTTGTATGTATGGATGTTTGTTTCTCTTTCACGCTGCAACGGAACAACGGATCGACCTGATTTTTTGCATGGGTATAGTTCTAGAGCCAGAGAGTTACATAGGCTTTTCATCATCATCACCATTTTTCATCACTACTCGGGTGAAACCGCGGGGCGCAGCTAGTTGGTTCATAAAATTGAGTACAATGATATGCCCGAATATTTCCACTGTCTAACCAAGTCACCCGGTATAATATCTAGTATTCTACTCTAAAGTCTAAGTTATATTGATGGTGAATAATATGCCTTGTATTATTGATGGCCTTATATATTCGATTCGGACAAGTGTTAGCAAACATGAGCTTTTATGACCAAACATTTATCATTATGAAGTTTTTGGTGTGGACATTAAATGCCCATCGGACTGGTTTGTCTTGTGATAAGTGCGTAATTAAAATGTTCATTTCTTTTATGATGTTCGGTATCGTTATAAAACGGTGATGCCTTTAATGCTGCCACAAGATTAGCTCATGATTAGGGTGTAAAATGTTTATGGCCTATGAAAATACTGTTAGATATCTGATGAGCTTTTTATAATCCTTGTATTAAAATGAATTGGGTAGAGCTAATTGCTTGGTTAGATTAAACATCTGGAACGTGCCTCAGTTTAAGTAGTTTTATTATAGCATTTTAAAATTATTATCGATCAATGAGTCGTTTTACACAATTTTTGTTAAACATTCTAAATATCTAAATACGAACTTGCGCAATCCAAGTTAATGCCCAGAACGCTTTGACCGTAGCGGTTAAAGCGTTCGGGCCCACAATGTACGTACAAACAATGTACGACAACAAACGTATCTATTTGACGTATTTTTGTATTAATTCTAATGTAAAAATGGTAATACGTACAAGCGTCAAACTTACCATGATTATAGTACACACTCTAATAACAATAAATAATGACCAAGTGCGATTCGGTGAAAAATTTTTGTTCATTACCAAATTATAACTGGTGATTTCGTTACCTTATAATTCGAACCTCGACCTTTTCATTTCACCGAAACGAAATGCCATATTTTAGTAATTATGAAGTCGGGTTTTCAAATAAATAATTATTGTATTTTGTGGTGGTACGGAACCCTCAGTGCACGATACCGACTCGCATTTCATCATCATCAGCCAGAAGACGTCCAATGCTAAACAAAGGAATCCCCCTTTAACCTCCACACTGAACGACAGCCTGCCTTTTTCATCCACGGGATGCCCGCGACTCTCACAATGTCGTCGGTCCATCTAGTGGGAGGCCTAGGCTGCCTACGCTGCGTCTTCCGGGTCATGGTCTCCACTCAAGAACCTTTCTTCCCCATCGGTCATCGGTTCTTCGAGCGAAGTGGCCTGTCCATTGCCACTACAATTGCAAATTATACGCGACTCGCACTTGGCCGGTTTTTATTAAATAAAAGTAACTACCAAGGTAATACACGTCACTGCGGGAAATTTCAGCGCTAAATTAATTTATTTTACAGCTCGCAGTCTTAAAACAGTTCGCATAAAATTGTCGCATGTGAAATTTAATTAGGTAAGATTGCTGTTCGCTATGACCACAGAAAAATTCAAACAGTAACACAATACATGCGCATGCCAAAGAAAAACACCAAACAATAATTTTGTTTACTAAAAACTAAATTATAGCAAGTGTTTATAGCATCCCCGTCTATACTCATAATACGTAAATTCTTTCCATCCAGGTGATGTCTGCTTGCTTGAAATTGCTTTTAGCGATAAGGCCAGGGCGCCTTGTGATTAAAAGTCACCTGGTATAGAACAAAAACTTTATGAAATTTTACTAAAAATACAGATTAGGGGACAATTACTTTAATCTGATGGCATGACACGGCGGAAATTCTCAAAGCAAAAGAAAAATAAAACTTTCATGTATGAAATAGTATCCATAGCAAATTATGTATTTTTAGGCCTCTTAAAACACTACAGTTCTCGAAGTGTAATCATAAAGTTAGCATTATGTTTATTTCTGTACCAATTTTAAACTGCAACCGCACCATGTTGCGTTGCGCCAATATCTCAGCTTGACGCCCGTTTTGCTCTCCCTCACCACCGCTCACGCCCCTGTCCAGCCTGCATTTGTTTCCAAACTACCCGCAAAGGATTTTAACGAGATTACTCCACGAAACGTTTTATAGGTCATCTCGTGAGATTTATTTAACTGTGATTTGCAAGACATTTTTCATTTGCGAAGATTAAAAGAAAGTCAGTCATTAAAAGTAATGGCACTCTTTCGGTTTATAACTCTCAAGATTTATTTTGAGATTTTGTGAGTAGGTATATGGTTTTAGCACGGATTAAATGGAATAAACATTTGATAAAAGATTAGTATAACGCAGTTGTTAAAAAAATTACGGACAATATCCTTAAACTAATAAAGATTATGTTTTAGTATGCCGAAGAAAGGAAAAAGTTAAGGATTATCATAAAATATCTCAATAGGCACAAATAATTCCACATGTAGGCCGCAAGAGACTTACAAATGTAGATATATCCGTTGTTCTATCTATCTCATCCAACATAATCGAGATAACATAATGTTAAAGTAGTCATAAAATTGTAAAATGTAGCCACATTTAACTCGGAATGGATTCTTACTCGTACACATTTGAGCGGCGTTACGACTCTCGACTACGACTAGCCGCCTCCGTCGATGTTGTTATTGCCCCCCACGGGAGCCACTATAAGCTAAGAGCGCGAAACTGAACATCAAAGACCGTATAGAACGCACTTCATTCCATAAAGTTCCGTAACAGAGGCGTCGGTAACGAAACGGCCAGCGCTAAGAGAGCCCTTAACATTCACTTTCCGACCCCGCGGTCTCTAATTCAAGTTTGGCCCGACAGGAAGGGGAGGCCTCGGGAAGGTGGCGGTTCACATGACCGCCGCAACCGCACACGGTATCGGCGCGCTTCCCATCTAAATGGAGAGAGGCTCACGAACTACCCGCAGCCATTGTAAACAAGCAGCGTTCTCTATTCAAACTATCGTTACGCCCTCTATTCGCAGTTCCCGGCCGTATTGACGGTCCGGGGAAAGGTCTTACCGTTCGGCTGATCGGTGAGAAAACTTTTATCGACAGGCACAGATTTTCATGTGAGCTGCGAGGCCGCGGCTTTATGAATCCATCCACTTTTCTTCCCCTTTTCTATCGATACTGGCTTACCCGAGGTGAATAAGTAACACTGTTTCTCATTTAGGGAATGTTACGATAAACGCAACAGCTTCTATCTCTAATGCGAGCAAAGGCCCGTTTTAAATTAAACATAATGAATATGCAAAGCGACTAGGTAAGTGTGAGCTTTTGCCACAATGAATTGTGACAGTATAAAAGCTTTGTTTGTCGTGAATTTAATTTTAAACGCAGTCAGTTAACTTCAGAATAGCTTAAAAGGAGTGCACGGTGGCAATTTTATTTATCCAATTTGTTGCGATGCGCTACATTTGTCCGGGAAGTCATCTTTATTTGGCTACGAAAAGAGTTGCAGAACGGTCTTGAACTTCCTCTTTCCGTGACAATAATGAGACAGCGAAAGCGAAGCTACGAGTCGCTCCGCTGCACTATTTAAGACTATTTTATTTATATTACACGGGAATTACTCACGTAAGATTAAGCCGGTCACTCTGACTATAGTTTCAACCGCATTAGGCAGTCTTTTTCAAGGTGAATGCGCGCGCGCGGCTGCGTCTCGCTTGGCACTGGAACGGGAATTACGTGAGTAATTCCCGTGTAATATAAATAAAATGTGTGAAAACCACGTCAGTTTCTATAATAAAATATTTAAGACTATGCTGCTGAAAATGCATTACCCCAAATGTCATTGTGATATACCGGTCCTGTTCTCGAGAAAACCTCAGTCTAAGTTAATGATACCTAGTTTCGCTCCATACATTTTTCCATTTGCATATTAAAAAATCTCGTCGCTACTTTGTGTTCCGCGGGATTTATGAGAGCAACGCAGCGTACACGATGCTGCTATCGAGGCGCGTGGATCCCTATACGACCAAGGCGTGCCTTGTTGCTGTAAGGATTCGCGCATTTTTGCGGCATAATAATAAAAACTTGTAAATAATGCAAGTGAACCGAGAGACGCGTCGACGGTCACGAAGCGCCGCGAGCGCGCGCCGTCATCGCGACTCGTGAATTTACGACTGGACCACAAATATCACGCGGCCGAGATCCTGCATACGTTGACTTTTAGGGTTCCGTATCCAAAGGGTAAAAACGGGACCCTATTACTAAGCCTGCGATGTCTGTCTGTCTGTCCGTCTGTCCTACCCTTTAACGGCCGTATCTTTCGAACCGTAATAGATAGCCAGTTGAAATTTTCACAGTTTTATTATAGACTTGCGTTTGACCGCCAACTCGCCTGATGTTAAGCGATGATGTGGTCTTCGATATGTAATGTTACTGTGGATTAACTAAGAAATAACAATAAAGTCAAAAAGTAAAAACTAAAGGGTGTCCCCATACAACTAACGTTTTTTATCGCTCTAGTGTAAAATCGGTAATACGTATAAGCTTCAAACTTGGCATAAATACTAGTCAAGTGCGAGTCGGTGACAAATTTCTGTTCACTACTGGTTCTCGTACAATCATCGAAGTTAAGCAACGTCGGGCGCGGTCGGTACTTGGATGGGTCTGGGCCGCCTGGGTCTTTTTGCAATACTTTTTTTGTACTTTTTGTAGTTAACAATTTAAGTAGCTTAATTGAAATCGTGGTGATTTTTTTGGGAAATCAGTCAAATTTAAAAATATTATTTGTTTTATCTTAAGTTTTTGTATTTTATGTGGTGGTACGGAACCCCCAGCGCGGGCTGGTCTCGCATTAGGCTGGTTTATTTAAATTAGGTACTTACAAGGGCTTTTTCTTGCTCTTCACAAACCAATTAGCTGTTTTTTTTTTTTTTTTTTTTTTAAATCTTCATGAGCGTGGATTTAGTGTCCTTTACTCGTAATATTAAACAGTTTACTTTGTCTTAATAGCGTCAAACAAGTCATAGTCACAGTCAAAGTCAAGCTAAGTAAGTCACGGTCAAGTCGAGCTCATGCCCCTGTAAAGTGGTGGAGACTTTACAAGAGGCTCCTATGGAGTTTTGGAAACAACACGAAAAGACACGTTTCACCTCGTTATATCACTTGCCCACACTCGAGCACGTTTACGAGCACTTAATGAATAATAATTCACCATTTAGTACACATTAACACTCGAAAATACACAAGTTTAGGAAAATAATCCAACGAGCCGACATGTTTTTTCCGCGTTGGCGCCAAAACTCCACCAATTAGCTGATAATTTGAAGTATTGCATGTAATAAAGAATAAATAAACAAAAAAAAAAAATATGATGGATTGATTTGACTGTTTTTTCTTTTTTTTTAGATTTTATGTGAATCTCACTCCGAAATAGATACACATTTTTACAGTAAGTGACAGAAAAATTATGATAATAAAAAGAAACTATTCCTTACTTCCCGTTATCGTTTATACCCGTTCCGCTCAAGCGTAAACAAGTCGCATAATAAACGTATCATTATACGAAAAGGTCAACAGTTATAGCTCCAGTTTTTATAAGGCGGCAATTTTCGTCGAAATCAAGCACACGTCCGAGCAATTTGGGAGGAGGTCCTGAATATTATTATCACCGACCGTGGCCTCATTGGCTTTGAGTGGTGCGGAAGCGACGGGAAAAATCACCTCTGAATTATTCTAGAGGGACGTCGACGGCTGCAACCTCCCGCTCTACTTTGGACACGGTGTAAATCTAGCCAGCGCTGAAGCTCTTCATTCAAAGCCGTGGTAGCCCATTTGGAAGACCGCTAGACTTGAAAGCGTGAGGTCGCGGGTTCAAACCCCGGGCCCGTACCAATGAGCTCTTTGGAGCTTATGTACGGGTTTTCATACCACTGGCTTTTCGGTGAAGGAAAACATCGTGAGGAAACCTGCATACGTACGGAGAAGGAATTCAATGGCGGATGTGAATCCACCAACCCGCACCGGGCCAGCGTGGTGGTTATGGCCCAATCACCCTTTCGGGGCTAGGCTAAAAGTCCAGCAGTGGACTGTTAATAGCCTGAATATGATGATGATGATGACTGAAGCTCTTCATACCAAATAGTAAGAGTTTACGTCTCATAAAATCAGTTTATGCGATGGACTGACGATATACGTATAATAATAGAATACCGGTTTGATTAGTTAGACTTATCTTCTTCATCATCAGCCCGAAAACATTCACTGCTAAACAAAGGTCTCCCTCTTTTTTTTGTTAAATTTTTCATGACCATACAAAGTAGTAATAATAAACAAGTTTACATAGTATTAATAGTGTCAAACAAGTCGTAGTTTTGATGAAGTCATAGGCATAGTGAGAGTCAAGCAAACTAAGTCACGGTCAAGTTAAACTCATGCTCCAGTAAAGTGGTGGAGCCTGTACAAGAGGCTTCTAAGGAGTTTTCGAAATAACACGAAAATACATGTTTCACCTCGTTATATCACTTGCCTACACTCGAGCACGTTTACGAGTACTAAATAAATAATAATTCATCATTAGTACACATTAACACTCGAAGTTTAGGAAAATAATACAACAAGCCGACATGTTTTTTCCACGTTGGCGCCAAAACTGAGGGGCCTCCCTCTAAGAGAGGGGTGTTGCCATAATCTCCGCGCTTGGATTCATCAGACTCATCCTAGTTCAATTTCTGATTTAAACTGTACCTGCAGAGATTTCTTCTTCGGTCCGGATCGTGACTCAGGAGTCGGGATATGGCTTATACGTTGTATAAGGCTGGGTCTTCAGAACACTAGTCTCCTTTGTAATCGTATGTAGAATAGAATAATAGGTAATCGCTAAAACAAAGTCCTTGGCCAGTTTCGGTCTAAATCAAAATCTCCTGAGGTCTATCTGGGTTCAGGGATTCATTTTACTACCTCTCTCTATCACTCTTGAGCATGATATGATATCCCGTCTCTTTAAATTATATTTTCCTTATACTCGTATGGTTATAACATCAATAACATCAAAACTAAGCCTCAATAAAGCGGGTACACACAACAGGAGCACTTTTAGCAGGTTCGTGGTTAATTCAAAGGCAATATAGCGAACCAACTTAATTTTCGGGTTCACCGCAGTTTCCTTTGTATGTAACCTCGTCGGATTAAGGAAACTTCTGCTTCGCTGCTATGGGAAGCTGAAGCTGATAAGCATACTAATCTGAATGTTTGATAATTAGCTATCCCGAACTTCATTTTTTTTAACGATTCTCATCCCTGGTTATTTGTAAACAAATCGGCTAAGTGCGAGTCAGGTTTTGCGCACTGAGGGTTCCGTACAAACTTAATAAAACTGCCATACACACATACCCGAAAAACGTTATCCTCCAGCAGTCGAGTAAAAAGGTTGAAATATTAAAAGACATACTTAACTTTGTAGTGGAAAAAACACATAAGTCTACATCACTCGGTTCACTCGGTTCGGAGCTCGGTCGGTTTCTCAACTACAATATGGTAAGTTTGTAATCGCAAAAATAAAAATAATTATGTGATTTATAATCAAATTAACAACTTTCGGATTTTTTCCTTAACATGTCTTGTTAAACCTTGCTTCTTTCCAAATTTCATGCTTCTAGGACAACGAAAGAACTCTATAGGTTTTGAATTGTGAGTTGGCTATCAAAATATGTGACATAAATGGCAGTATCTTTTGATTGCGTTCACTTAGAACCTTGAATTATTTACATCTCCATTGAATCGTAAACCTTAGTATTTGATATTAATATCAACTTGATACCTATAGGCGTTCTTGAAAAAAAAAAGGTCTTGACAAACGTACAGACAGACAGTCAACAAAGTGATCTTGTAAGGGTTCTGTTTTAGCTTATCATGTCCGAAATTAAAAAAAATATTAAAGCCTTTTTACTCCGTTTTATCTATAAAATGGTAGCCATAAACGATAGCGAAACTTATAAATCAGAGAAGACATACCTATAAAGATAATACCGAACTCGGTACCAGTCAGCCTAGTGGTTGGACCGTTGCGCGCTGGCGGCGTCCAAACGTCTAGGCGCCACTACATCGCACGAATACTCCCGTGACCCCTCTAAGCCTGATTAATGACCCAACCCTAAACCCGTCTGTGGAATCACGCTGTATTTTTCTCAAAGCGACAATCTTAGTTTTGAATTTTTCAAAACACGATAGCCCACTTAGCGGTGGCGTGTCCCAGCAGCCGTAACTTAGCACCGTTCGATACGCCTGCCATATTGGCTCATTCTTTTTGGTCGCGATTTACTGAACGTGCACCAGCCGGGGGCCACCGGAGCCCGCAGACACCGGTCGCTCTCGGAAGATGGACGTGCCTTTATTTGCCGGTGGTTGCATTCGGAAGCGCCCGCTGCCCACTGTGTCCGATATTTATGTAACCCACTGTCCTGCTCGCGGGAATTGCCAACAATACGCGGATTCGTTTTAACCGACGCTTACAATGCAGGTGATGCCTCGTAATTTTCACGATATTCCATTTTAATCCGACAGACTTTATTCGGTGCGTCAGATTTATATCCGGCATTTATCGTGTGTTCAGACATTTCTGGTCAGTTTAGATTTATTTTTACGCGCAAAGAATACTTAACGAGCCAAAGGTGTCAGTGTATATGTAACCTTTGACCGGTTCACTTCTTTCACCTTGTAGCTAATCAATATTGTCTGGACAGCGCCAAGTAATAAATACGGCACTGCTTGTAAGTCACGTTAAAATAATAAAAACCTTTGATAACGCAAACGTACATTTATTTTTGACTCTGAACGTTTTCGGTTAGAATATATCTTGTATGGAATGACATGGTAGACTCACATATACATGGTAGACTCACTTATACATGGTAGGCTCACTTATACATGGTAGACTCACTTTATAAGAAGTAATTGCGTGTAAATAACAACCATATCTTCAACTATAACTCCAATAAATTGCACGTAGGATGTTCAAGTTATTGTCCGTTAATTCAATAACCTTGTTCAGTGGCACTACGTCCGACTGAATTTTAACTTGCAGCTGGAACTAAAAAAGTGCAGGCTTTGTTTTCGCACTTTTCACAGCGAAGTTCCGACCTTGTGGGATGTTCAGATTCCGAGATTAGTTCACTTTGTACCCAGGTTGTAGAGCACAAAGTTTTTTCCTCTGTGATAATCGAATTCCATTCTCGAAGGTGTCGCCTTGGCGTTTTGCTCTAGTTGAGATGAACTCCTTTGGAGTACATTTTTCAAGAATTTTTGTTTTGGCCATGTCATGTAATGTTTATTTGTCATAAATTAAAGTTATCACAGAACGTGTGTGTGATTTTTACTGCCTTCAGTTTTTACTGAAATCCTTTTTCTATTGTTGAGCTAGACAACAAACAATTTAGCTTTGTTCTAAGTCTTTGACTGTTGGTTCACTTTTATCTCAAATAGTAAATACCTTTGTGTCCGAGTTAGTATAGTTATACATGACAAGCACTCGCATGAAAGCGCAGCAGGCTTCAGGCAGTTTGTTTTACAGTTTAACAATGTTTCCTTTTCGATCAGCAGGTACGGCAAACATCTGCTTTGTGCCTCTGCACTCGCCAAGCCGGCTCAACTTATACGCCTTTGTGATCGTTTTGTAGCTAAATTGAAATAAAATGCAATAAGATGGACTTTATACATGGTCTCCGTCTGCGTTGTTATGCCGTTTATATTCAACACATTTGTGAAGTTGAAGGCAGATACTTTTATGGTTAGTGCTTTTATCTAGAAAAGGTAGAAAATGTATACGTACGGTGAGCATAATTGCTGGCACCAGTCCTTCGTGCCGCGTTCCCCGTATTCCCCGCGTCCATGTATTTCCCGTCTCTCGTACAGCCTCCAGTTCCAATTACTCTTCGGAATCGGTGTCCACTGTAATTGGATTGGGCTGGCAACCGGACTTGTTGGCATTTTAATTGTGCTATTGTGACGACGGACACCGCTCGCTGTCTACTGCGACACCGTCCGCGCTAGACAAACCACTTTTTACATCGCATTCGCGCACCGGGCCGCATCATCAAACGAACTGACGTTTTAAACTAATCACCTTCGGGAGCCGCTACGGGAGATTAACGATTCGGCAAAGGAGAGCGCCTCTATTTTTACACAGATTGTCGAGTTTCTCACGATTAAAAAAGAGGATCAAATATGCCAGGATAGAACTGGGCCGTCGAAGCGTCAAAGTATTTCCACAAGGGAAACGAGCGCGTTGTTTTAGGAAATCGAGACATTAATGGAATGACTGACACGTATCGTAGATCCGAATTCAAAGAATCGTGTGTCGTTATATACCTATAAGGAATTGGAAAATTCTTTGCGTAGTATATGACAGGACATAAACACTGGGAATGATGAGAGATGCCTTTGCCTAGCTGTGAGAAAATATGGTAAAAAAAATATAGTGTACATTTTACTTTCGGTTCGAAGTGGTATTGTCTCCAATTGGACTTTGATACAATATAATTAATTTCTTTAAAGTGGAAAATGTTTCGGATTCTTTGAGATTTAATTTACTTGCTCTGTTTTCACCATTCATGTGATGAACTTTTGTGTTTGTTCTATATCTGGGTGTTAATATCTATACATATGTATATATATACGTATATGTATGTATATCAGTCTCTGTCAGCGATATTACAAGTTTTGCTTAGTTTGGGGTCAGATAACCCGTGTGTGTGAAAATGGCCCGAATATTTATTTAATTGTTTTTTTTTTACTACCGGGCTACGCGGAAGTTTGTACTAAGCTGAAAGGGGTCCGTAGTAGGTACCTATCAATATGAACAACTTTTATAATGGGAGAAACTCTGAAATCGAAACAAAAATATTAGCTGGTTCATAGAAAACGGTCATTGTCACTCTACAAAATGTATGGAACAGCCGAATTTTTTTTCAGGATTTCAGGTTTGGTCCCGTAGTATAAATTGTTCATAATGATGTACTATCGGACCCCTTTCGGATTAGTACACACTTTGCGTAACCCTGTATATGATTAAATACTACTTACCTTATTATTGAAATTTTCCGAAAGGAATTTATAAATCCATTATTAGATCAGTTTAAAATTGAAATTCAGACACGATTCTTTTTCAAGTTTTTATTCGTTTTGTGTAAGCCTTATTATTCGCTACAAAACCATTGTCGGCGCGACGTGGCCGCATCGGAATATTTTATACAAATTTTAGAAACAAGAACAAGGTTCGAGTGACAGGTACACTTATTTGTGTTGCTTATTTTGTTTTAGCATAGCTTTATCTGATAGCGATCGCGGAACGTGGCGTGTTGTAGGGATGAATAAAATATACATTCTGAGTTTAGTTCTCCGTTTCGCCCCCGAATGGGAAGTTTGGTCGGTGGCTTAATGGAGTTCTGAAGTTTGGCATTCGTTTCTATAATGGCCGCAGAATTGTTTGTTGTCGTTAATTTAAATTTCACGCGCCGGTTGGTCACGATCAAATCTTATTTCTCGGTTTGTTTGAGCTTTCAAAGGATCACGCATTTATCTTTGTTTTCTTAGTATTCAAATATCAAGACTATTCTATTTAGTTAGTAATTTTTATCCATGCATATTTGCTTTCTGATTTTAGCAAATTAATAAGGTACGGTTCATATTCTCCAAAACTCTTTGTAGACATATCAACGGTTTCGTCGCCCTTTTTATTTGTTTCATTTCATCAAATATTTCTCGGCTCCTAACTCACTTTTAAATTTGAATTCTTTCGCCGTATTCTGCGAAAAGGTATCGGATGGCTCGCCTTTGTATCACTTTTTGTGCTATTCTGTACTTTGTTTTGATTCGGACATTATTTATAGCCCTTTAGTTTTAGCAAGAATAACATTAATACATACTAAAGCATTTATTAATGTAACATAAATCTGCCGTTTGCTTTCGTTCCGAATTGTACCATCAATAAATTCACATACAAGTCACTTACTAGTAAGTCCTACTTATTTAGGAGCGACTTTGACGTAGCTGTTTTGCAGAAGCAAATAAGGTAAGATGTCATGTAACGTTTTTGTCTATATTAATGTGTCAATTCATTAAAAACCACGTTTCTACCAAAAATTTACTCAAAGGCCTCGACCGTTGCTCACCTCTGATTGACTTGTACGTTCGTATCATATTTTGATGAGCAAATTAAATGATTATTTATTTCTACTAAAAAGAGGCAAATGCCTAGAGGTTAAGTTAGAATTTAGATACAAAAATATTTGTCATTTCCCGAGTGTCATAGATTGGCTCATAATAAAAGGCATGGCTATCTCAAAATGCTTTCTATTCGAAGTTTAGTTGCTAAGAAACATTTTAATGATCATTGATGTGCTCATGTATATTGGCCTTGGTTATGCCTTGACTCACATTTTCACGTTCGTCCATAAATGCTTCTGATGGTGCTGGCTCCTTCAGTAATGTATACCGGTTTAATAGGTATTGTTCAATTTGTTCATGGGTCCATAGTAAATAAATAATTTTCAGAAAAAAAACAATAACCGACTTCAAGACTATACCTACATGTACAAACCTAAACTAAAAAGTAGATAGGCTTTTAAATCGACTCCACACGATGAGAAAACTATAACATAAATGACATGGTTGCGTAATCTTTCCAACAATAAAGTAGTTTTCTTTAAGAATAGGTATTAACGTAGGTATAGGTATAATTATTATAATGCCTTCTTATAAATACATACAATATTCTTTGTTCTAATGTTTCTGTGATAACAGTTCAAACAGAGGTTAACAGTCCACATCAAAACTTTTGCTCAAGGGAACCAACCAAAACGTCATCTGTGTAAATCTCAGAAGAAGAACTAAAGGTGTAGTAAGAGTAAAGTAAAGTTAGGGTGTAGGTATGTATTTTTTGTTTTTGTTGATTTCTCAAAATGTGCTAAATTAAATTCGATAACATTTATATGCGACCACCTTTGAGGTATGACATACCAAACAAAAAAGAATCATCAAAATCAATTTGTAATGGCGCAGTAACCGCGTAACAAACATACAAAAAAAAACATACAGTCGAATTGATAACCTCCTCCTGAAGTCGGTTAAAAACTCTTTTAAAAAACCCTTATCACTTACTGTACCAGTCAACGATAAAGTTAGTAAATAATGTGAACATGATAAGAAATTCGTGTCTCTTGCGCCACCTAGCGGTATTATGTTTACTCACAAAGAAGAGTTAACATTGGAATGAAGTTTTTCTTTGTTTTTTTTTTCCTACCTATGATTTCGAACTCCCTTGATTGGATGCGCGTGAACAAAAAAGTTGTAGCCTTGAATTTTCAAAGTTACAAGTTTTTTGTTTAACAGAAGTTAGAAAACAATTCAAATGGCTCAACTGTAAAGCTTACTTAAGTGCTCATCTGTCACTGTTCTAAATACGAGACGAAGAATCTAGAAAACGTTTTTTCTTCTCATTTTTATTTATTTAATCTTATTGTGGATTCTTGAAAAGAGAATTCAATTGGAAGATTCTTCAACACAAACAAAAACTTAAAAAAACTAAACAATTTGAAGATCGTGTATACGATCTATAGGCAACGAAAGTCTATGATCGAATCGAAACGATCTCTAATTTAAGTAAAATTATATTTAATTTAAACGAGTATTTTCTTCTTTTTTAACGTAAAAATTTAACTAGCAAAAGATATCGCCCGAACAGGGACTTGAACCCTGGACCCTTGGATTAAAAGTCCAATGCTCTACCGACTGAGCTATCCGGGCTGCGGAGAGCGTGCCAAAATTTTCGAAGGCTATTTGAGAGACTATAATTAATATAGTGACCGGTAGCACATCAAACATTCATTTCTATGGTGACGCCATACATAGTTACATAATATTCCATACGCAATTTTAGATATACAGTTTGTGAAGTGTAACGACGTATTTTTCGGGGAACACTTTCTACAGAGTTGAGGCATGTAGCTGGTATATTATATACAACTAGCAACGCACCCCGCTTCCAACCGGCCCTTTTGGAGATCGATGGGGGAGGCCTATGTCCAGCAGTGGACGTCCTACGGCTGAAATGATGATGATGATGAACGCACCCCGGCTTTGCACGAGTGTAAATCTTTTTACACCTTGGGTTACTTTATTGGAGTTTTAGTAAGGATCCCTATATTTTTTTTAAATATAATATAGCATATGTCACCCGGGAATAGTGTAGCTTCCCAAAAGTGTATTTTTTTTTCAAATCGGTTCAGTAGTTTCGGAGCCTATTCAATGCAAACAAACAAACAAACAATAAAAAAAATCCTCTTTATAATATTAGTATAGATTGCTCAGTTTTTAACAAAATTGAATCCTATATCAATTTAATAGATCGCTGATGTTGATTGTACCTACAGGAAACACGTAATGCAATTTTCTACGGCTTGCGACCAACGAGCGATCCGCGAAACACCTTAACTGTATCGAAGTGAAACAAGAAATAACCGTTACCGTTTATTTGCACGAAAAAACTTTCTAAATCACACCGCAGGGAAATAATTTGGTTTGTTGTCTAAGTTTCGCGGTGTTTTTGTATATTTTTTTACGAAAACGGCAAATCAGACTAATTGGACAGACTAAAAATACCCGTTTCACGTTCACCTGATAAGTAACTCATAAAGTTTCATCATTATCATCATTATCCACACCCCACTGCTCTATCACCCATCGTTTATCTCACTGCTATAGGTATGGCTATATCTATTGTTGTGCCATCTGACTTGGTCATTACAAGTTTTTATTAAACTTGCCCTGTTAGTAAGTAAGTATGTACCTATTGTATGTGTGGTTGTAATCTTGAAACTAAATTTTAGACAAGTTATCCCCAACCGATAGAGCTGAAATTGTGCATGCACGTTTAGTTTGGATGACAATTCAAAATTAATTATTCGGATGTTTAGCTAAATGACGTCATTCAAAACCCAATATGGCGGACTTCCAAAAATGGTGGACCAGCTATTTTTATGCATCTCCATGATATAGGTATCAAATGAAAGGGTTTACTGATAGGAATACAAAAATAAAATGACGTCACACTTAATTCAATATGGCGGACGCTACAAGATTGCGGACAAAATTTTCTTATCTATCACCAATATCACCATGATATGTGTACTAAATGAAAAGAAAGAAAATGAAGCGAAAAGCATGTTCTAAAAAAGTTTTTTTTCAATTCATAATTTTATTTAACAATCTCATCGACTCATCTTGCTGCGTACCCTGCTTCGGCCACCACTCTGTCACTGCCCTACTTCTATTATAAAGATTGTTTGCTTTGAATATTAAAATTTATCTATCGAATAAAATTAATCGGTTAGTGGTGAAACATGGCCAGTAACACTTTGGTGTCAAGAAAGTAAACGTTATGATCTCCCACAGCTTTTCAAATCAATTTTTCGTCAAGCTTTCGAAAGTGCACCGTGACAGATACTTGTCAATAGAGAACTAGATTTTTACTAAATATATGTATACCTAATTAAAGCTGAGCTCGAGAATATCGTGGGTTTGCAAAGACATAAGATGATATAGCGCGAAGCATTTCTATTTATATATTACTTTTTTTTTTGTATACTACTGTATTTAGTTTACTGTGAATTTAGTTTAAGGTATAATATAAAGACAGAAAAAAAACTTCATAAGGTCAATATCAATAGAGTTTTTTTGAATGGTACTGACTTGCCAGTTAGCAAAAGTATAATACACACTGAACTCAGTCGCACGCCGACTTAGTTGGCGGCCGAGAGTCGTACTTGAAAGCGGATTTTAAATACAGCATACAGTCGGATAGGCACGTACAAGGTTATTGACAATTAGCAACTTTGTTGACTTGACTTTTTTCTAATATACAAAAATGAAAGCATTTTAATTGGGGCTCGAACTGGCAATAATTTTATGCGGTTTCAAATAAGAGGACGGGCCTGGGCTATACTTAGGAGACGATCCTTTAAAAATATATTTATATATTAAAAAAAAAAAAAAAAAAATTTAACAAACACAAAAGTTCGGTTATTGTTTTGTAAAAAGCCATGAAAAGTTTTTGAGTATGATGTAGGAAAGCTACGAAAAATTGACAGCTTTTGAATTAATCAGCGCAAAGTTATAACGCTGGCTAGATACTTAAGCAATTTTCTTTTCATGCCCATCAAAATTACAAAGTCACATTAAACATCACAGTTACAGTAATTGCGGTGACACTAATCGACTCATTCCCCTAAATACGTGTATTGTGTGTACATTGAATTTTTTTGAGTGGTATGCTGTTATACCTCTGTAATTTCGGGAAGTTTTTTCTCATTATTAATGTGTCTCATGTGTCTTTTCTATTATACACCAGCATGAATCGGATAGTTATTCCAGTAGAGGCGACAGTCGGGCAGATTCTGTTCAACCATTTAGTAACCTTAATATTAACGCAATAAAATTTATTACAGCAATACAATACAATAACACTTTACTGACTCCAAAAAATAACATTACAAGAACAATTTACACATAGGTACAAATAGTAGTTTTAACGGTAAAAGTTAAAAAAATATCTCTCCTGTTTGGGGTTAGTGAAGTGCAGCCACGCATCGGGGCTGCTCTCTTCTCCGGCTCTCTGAATATCACGCAAGATTTATCTATGACACTCATGGCTTTGACGATCCTTCTCCCAGACAACATTTAGATGAGTGTAAATGAAGATTTTTTTATAGGTTTTGGTGGATGGTTGTGAAATTAAATAGTCACATATACGAATAAATAAGAGCATAAACCACTTTGAAAATAACAGACTTAAAATACACTACATAGGATATGCTTATAATTATGAATACTTATTATGTATATACAATGACGTCAATTCTTTCAGAGGTTCTCTAAACTAATCTAGCAGCACTAAAATTTGAGTCACGTTTATATTTCAAACTAGCTGCGCCCTGGTTTTACCCGTGAGGATTACTCCTTATAATATCAGCTACCGGTATGCTATGCCGGTGAAAGTCTCGTCAAAATCGGTCTAGTCGTTTGGGAGTCCATAGAGAACATACATACACACATCATATAAAAAGTTGTATGTATATTATGATTTTATTTACTTTGGAAAATCGTACAACAGAATCGACTGCTCTGCTTTTTATTTAAGAGAGAAAAAAGTTGACTTTGTCTAAGTTTAAAAAAACATTACAAATAAATGAGCATAAATGGCATTAAAATTACTTGGAGGTTTAAAAGAAAAATACTCGTACCTACGTGGTTAGCAACTAGTTAAAACAAAACCGTGGAGCAAATGTTTTTACTAATATAGTCTAGTTAGAAAATAAACACGTTTTAATTGAATGCCTAATATACAAATGCTGAACATGCAAAAAATAAAATACCGCAAACAGTAGCTGAGAACTATCATTAGTGATGTTTCACTGATATTAACTCTGCTTTGTTGCTTGAATGAGACAACCCATGTCTACTAATGTTCTCGTCCCTTCATTCTCGTCTAATAATAACCCCTGTGACTTCTCTCTCGTGACGTGTGACATTATAAAGAACAAATGGCGCGACTTCAATTGAAAAAGGTAATTCCTACGCGTTAGTGTAGAAAGCTTCGCTTCCATGGATACGTTTGATATAAAAAATAATGAGGTTCTGTAGCAATGGATGGATATTTGATATTTTAGTCAAGCGAATTCGTGTCATATATTTCATGTCTTCGTATATTTTGATTCTATGAATTATAAAACGCTACTTCACTGTAACAGCTTTTCGAAGTTTAGAAACACATTATTATCTATTAAAATAGACGCAAAGCGCTCTTTATTTTTATTATGCTCTTTATACTTGACCATTGGCGTTAAGTTAGTTAGTTTTCATAGTTATGCGTGAGAGTTTGCAAATTGAAGGAAAATTTAAAAAAAAACGCTTCGCCTGGCGTTATGTAAAATTAAGCTACAGTGTTGATCTCCCGAACAAGTCAGAGATTGTATGTCTGTTTTCATTTTGATATATTTTAATTTGAAAGAGTAATATAGTAACAAGTGAAACATTCGGATGATACCATTTTACTTCGTCAAAAGCCACGTCAAAATATCAGCTTTATTCAGTGCAGTAGATACGATGGTGACTTCCACGGTCAACTCACAGATAAGTTAGTCGCTATAACTCTCATATAAGGCCATCTCCGCAACGAGAGGCGGTGTGCCATAAAAGAGCATCTGTTTCGTGCGTTCAATTAATTTAATCAAACGCATTGATTAAATGTCAGGTACCCAATTAAATTATCGGCGCTGCTGATCGCGATGCAATCCGGACGCACTCCGGGCCAGGAGGGAGGGGAAAATCAAGACCGAAATTAAGACTTGAATGTCAGAACGTCTTGAAGACGTCAATGACAATTGCTCACCTACGTTGCTTACTGTAAGGACATGAAAAGATTAAAAAAAAAACACGAGTAGAGATATATGGTGGCAAAGGAAATATAATAATACGTTTTTTTTTCGAGTTTTTATTTCCTCCGCCATTCTATAAAATAACACGAAAACCTTAGAATAACTACTCAGAGAAGGTAGGTTTCCAAACAACGCCTTCTCAAAACGTAAGCTTCGCTTTGTAAAAATTCGCTTTGTAGCTTACGTTTCGATTGGTATTTTAAACGATTTAATTAAGAAAATTAATGGATTACCTGTGGAATGTCACACTGCTACTGCTTTTCTGATTTGTTGTGGCACGATTTCACTGCGCAAATTGTCATAGTATTTTTTTATTTATTTTTTGGCTCCATTTATGACACCCTTTGAATGGCTTAAATTTTGCGAATGTACTTGGTTTCTTTGTGTAGTTATTCTAAGACGAAAACAGTAAGTAGTAATAACACGAAAACCCTCTTAGAGAGGGGTGTTGCCGTAGTCTCCACGCTTGGCAGGCGGCTTGGCGATCGCAGTATTTTCACCGTGTACCAGGACGCTGCTACTCATCCTCCGGTGGTTCTGGTCGCAGTTTTAGGACATACCCGGGTCTAAAAATATAACTCCTTAATAATCTACTTGCTATTAATAAAGGGGGTTAAGAACTCTGTAATGCTCTGTGAAGGTGCATTTAAATAGACGTTGCTTATTTTAATGTACAGATGTTTGATCGTTATTATAGGTGGCTTTTCAATGCAACCATATTAGGAATACCCAGTTTTTATATCCATTAACCTTATAGACAGCAAAAGTCAACATTGTTTCGTAACTTGACGAAACCTACAATTTTTAACTTGTTAGCTGCAGGTATAAAACGATATAGATAACGGTTAATTCTAACGATGACTTACTTTTACTATTTTGAATGCTAAAACAATGTCATAAATGTCATAAAAATTACAATTGGTACTATCTCGCTCGCAAAATTTCGACTAGACTTTACAGAGGAAAAAAGACTTATCATATATCATCTAACAACATAATGGTTCATTTTAAAAGTGTCCTTATTCAAGACTATAACTTAACTCAGAATGAGTTTTGAAATAGATTATCACCAAATTAGGTTTGTCACATAATAGGTTACTGGACTGATGACGTCACTTATTAGTATGTCATACAAACTACACTGACACTCAGTTTGCGGGAGAGGGACGTAATTAGAATTTTTTGGCCCACATTTTTCAGTTCTATGCATCAAATTCTTTTTTTTCTGTTGCGTTTGTGGCCGTAATGTTTTCGGGCCGTTTTGAAAATATTTTTATATTGAGTATTGCATATTGTATTGTCACCAGAACTAAAAATGTATACTAAATTTCAGTAAAATCGGTTAAGAGGAACAGATGCCTTATTATAGATGTCTTATCGTGATTCGGATTGTGCTCGCAATCGCGTGCCATCTCACTCACGCGCGTGGTGCGAGTAAGTAGATGCGAACGGGACGGCATGCAATCTCGATCACAATCAAACTTCTATAATAAGGCCGCTGGTTTTAATTCAGCTTGCAAGATTTGACCTTAACAAACTTTGCAAAATAAATAAACGATAGTAAAAAAATATAAATCGACAATTTTCGTTTCAAGTCTCTACGCCGATTTTGTTTATTTCCACACATACGTATTGGGTGCTATTGTATGTTTATGTAAATGATAGGTTGTGCGTACGTAGAATAGTAATCAAGGGCCAGTAATACAAGGGTAAGGGATGGCGACAGGATAGATCACTCACTCGCAAACCCAGTGTTTGTATAGCGGTTGACAGTGAAATTGTACGCGTACGCGTAAAATAATTTCGAGCAATTTTTGCATACTGTTATTATTATAATCTCAGACAGTTGTAGCTGTCAAAATCTCACCACCACGCACCGCCTTGCCAGACAACCAGTGACAACGTACTGGTTTCAGTGTTCCTCAGGAAATTTGACAGTTCCAACTATTTATATAATACAGTAAACTCTATATAGCGACACTCGATTTGACGATACACTCCCTAAAACGTCGAAATTACTTGACTTTTGGTTGGTTTACTTTGTTGTCCATACAATGACTGTTTACTATATAGTATCACGGACACTAAATAACGACAAAAATACATCATTATTAACTCGTAGTATGAGAGCCGATACCGATAACCGATGGGGAAGAAAGGTTCTGGAGTGGAGACCACGAACCGGAAGACGCAGCGTAGGGAGGCCTCCCACTAGATGGACCGACGACATTGTGAGAGTCGCGGGCATCCAGTGGATGCAAAAGGCAGGCTGTCGTTCACTGTGGAGGTTAAAGGGGAGGCCTATGTTCAGCAGTGGACGTCTTCCGGCTGATGATGATGATGATGATTAGTGTGAGAGCAAAGGAGTTTTTTAATGGCTAAAATGTAGAACTTCAGGTAACCTTTCAGGTAATTAAGAAAAAAGTTTAAAAATTATAAAATACGTGCATAAGTATTATATACCATTGTGTTTAAACCTTCTTATACTTAATATTATGCTTATTGCCATAATACTCAGCATGAAGTAAATATACGGAGATAAAAATAAAAATCTGCGCAATTACACACTTTTCCCTAAAAATATGGTATTTTATCTGAACACAATCACTATCACACCACTTTCACAACACAGTAGCACTATTGTATTATCCATTTCACTAATTATTTAACACTGATAGTAAAAACTCAGTTATTAATTCGCGTGATCTACTATTATTTTCGACACCTCGTTTGAGCCTCATAACCGGTGAAGATGCATTATTTCTGTAATGATTGAAATAAGCTACAGGTCAGTGAACCCACATTTTCTTTGGAACGTTCATTCGAACGGGAATAAAATGAATAGCAGTGCACCGCGAGCACTTTTCGCTTACGCCAAAAAGCGGTGCGTAACGCATTCCCGGGGTACAATAAACAGTACTTTGTAACACCTCGTATTTAAATTAAAATAAAATACTGGAGTTGCAAAAAACGTCAAATGAAGATAACAGACTATACGCAATAAGCATTATTACTTGTATCAGTATTAATGTTTGTTGTTTGTAAAAAAAATATTTCACTAGTAAATACATAATCATAAAAGTAAAATCATATTGATTTTTCTTCTCTCCATTAAACGACAAGTCTCGATAACGCCATAAATTGCGCAGTTGCTTAAGTGTCGTTATGTAGAGTTTACACTGTATTTGAGGTATACTAATTTTGGTTCAGTGATTGTCATAAAATATTCAAATTAATACTTTACTTGTTTTTTTATTGTTACAGGTAATACCGGCTCCTAGAAGGCTAAGGTGAGGCTTGATGTAAGTGATGGATAAAAAAAAAAACCGAACATTTACCTAGTTATTCGCACCGATCTGTGACATCGTGACTCCTATATCTTTGCTAATCCATCTTTTCACATTGGCGCTAAAACTGTCAGTAAAAGTTTTTTTTTTGTTAAAATTTTCATGACCGTGGATTCAATGTCCTTTAGTCGTAATATTAAACAGTTTACATAGTCTTAATAGCGTCAAACAAGTCATAGTCACAATCAGAGTCAAGCTAAGTAAGTCAAGGTCAAGGCAAACACATGCCCCTGTAAAGTGATAGAGACTTTACAAGAGGCTCCTATAAAGTTTTGGAAACAACACGAAAAGACACGTTTCACCTCGTTATATCACTTTCCCACACTCGAGCACGCTTACGAGCACTTAATGAATAATAATTCACCATTTAGTACACATTAACACTCGAAAATACACAAGTTTAGGAAAATAATCCAACGAGCCGACATGTTTTTTTTCCACGTTGGCGCCAAAACTCAATAAAAGGCTGTTAAGTGTAATGTTGCCAGGTCACAATATTAAAGAAAACCAATGAAAATAATATATTACTCACCAAAATTACTTTGAAAACTTACTTATACCTAATAGAAGTCTGCTTCAAATGACCTTTCGACACACTCAATTTAAATAATAAATAAATTGTTTTCCTAATTGATCCAAATAATGTATATAGGCTATAAATTTTAATGCCTATAATGAAATATTGACTGGTTCTTTTCATACATCACATATGCTTTCAATAGGTGCATATATTAGCACCTTTTCTTGGTAAAGCCTCTTAAAAATATAAACATTAAAACGGCGTCGGCGACTTGACACGCTCTCCATGTTGTTCCGTCTACGTAAGTATAAAATGTTATTTGTCATCGCTTTAATAAATACGGCTTACGATAAAAATGTTGTCGACAATTTTGATGAGATTCCCCCTCACACGTGTGAGCGTTTGACTTAATATCTGTCTCTTTCCTTTCATCTAAAATGAGAACTTATTACCGTAATATCGTAATTTTATAACATGAAAGTGCCGAACATGAGAAATGACACTTTTGATTTGTTGTGTAATCTTTCGAAATATGGACACATAGGTAGATCTACGCGCTTTGATTAAAGAATTATTGCAAATGTTGTAATATAGTCACCGATAATGTATATTGAAGATTATCGAATCAAAAACGAAGAATGACTAAATTGATGTTCGTCTTGTACTTATAAACTACCTATCCACCTAAAATACAAACCACATTAGTAAACATGACGCATGATGATACGACGCCGTTTAATTTTTTCACATTATCGAGAAAATTAAAATTTTAGCACAACAAAAATAAGAACAGCCGCGAACGTTTTACGTCTCCACTCACGCGGCAGATTGCTTTCGAGAGTGCCTACCATCATCCCGGGCTCTTTCTGAAAAGCATCTCGTTATCTCGATTTAACTGTCTTGACACATACAAATTTTATTTGCCTCTTTGCGTTGCAGCCTTTGTGAGCAAATTTTATTTTCGCGAAATTAGCCGTCTGAGGCTTATTGTAAGCGAAATAAGCGAAATCCAATTACGCCTGAACGCTTTAACGTTTTCGCGTTTGTGATCGAATTCCTTTCAATATATGTCGCGCTATTCGACCGGAATCGCCTGTGATTTTTTTTTGCATTTACTTGTATTGTTATTAGCTGCATTGTACGCTTTGCTATTCGCCAATTTTGATAAAAAAGTGCGCTCGCTCTTTATAGAGAGAGAGAGAGAGAGTGTACACGAAAATTGTTAGAAATTGTAACTATAGACCTATGAAGATGACATTTGGCAAGTAATTTCCATAAGGAGTTTAGAGGTCCAATAAGAAAAGATTTTCTGAAACGGTTTAATTAAGAAAGTCAAAAAAGTAAAAGCTTTTATGAAAGTTGAAAAAATAAATAAATTTAATATTCTAGAGTCAGAAAAAAAATCTGGAAATTGCATATGCATGTCGCGTAAACAAAAAACTGATAACATTAAACACCAACTGTGGAAATAAAAAACCGTATCGTAAATAAATGTGCTTATTAAATATAAATAAATAAATAAATAAATAAATATTTTGGGACATTTTTGCACACACGGTCATCTGACCCCAAACTAAGCAAAGCTTGTGATATGGCTGCCAGAGACTGATATACATACATATATAGTTTTAAATACATACTTAAATAGATATTAACAACCAGATATAGAACAAACACAAATGTTCATCACACAAATGTTTGTCCTACGTGGGAATCGAACCCACGCCCTCAGGCTCAGAAGGTAGGTGCACTACCAACTGGACCAACGGGCTATCATATACATATATATACATTCATAATACCAGCATTATTAACACATGGCAAATTATTCACGTTATCGCTGATGCGCAAGCGACGCATCAACTGCATTGAAGCGTGCGCAGTGGAACTTTGCGGCAGTTGTTAACATTCACTCGCACGACAAGAGAAAAAAACATAATATGGAGTGCTCTGCTCGTATTACTCTGCAATCCATAGATACACTGCAATCCAGTAGTCGCTTACTTTTAGAGAGCTGATTACTTCTTGACTGTCCGTGTAAGACTCTCGTGCTGCTTGTTTATCATAACCAACTTCATGGCATAGTTACGTATGAGCGATGTAACCATAAAGCGACTATGACTAAGTGACATAAGTAATTGAGTGAGGGCGTGCGTGCTATCGGTATATAACACGGCCAACATGCAGTTGTTGGTACACTTTATGAATAGGTTACCGGAATAAAAAAAAAGGCTGATTTTAAAAAGCTGGCCACAACACCGGAAACAAAATTAAAATTTGTTCAAATATAAGGATGATAATATATAAGCATATTAATGTCTCTTATACAGGGAGCGCACCATACTTACAGAAGAAGTCACTCGTTAGTACGCCATACAAACTCCATACTGGAAAGGAAAGGGACGGATTACCCCTTCTTGATGCGACCAAAAAGTTTAAATACTTATATCTGAGAACTTTATGAGCTAATTTAAATATTTTTTCAGTGGGTATACGTTTTGAATTTAACTTCACTAAGCCTGTTATTTTCAAAACATCAAAAACCTGTCTAACGCCTATTAGGAAAATATAGAGATTTTGTTGTAGGTGCACTGTGCTATATAATTGCTGAGGTATGAGTGTTGTAACAAAAATGTTGTATTGAGCTATTTGTAGTGTTAACTATGTCAAACTGGTTTACCTATCGTAATTAGCTGAGTACAGTATCAAGTAACCTCTTTTACCATTTTGGGGCGGCGAAACCTTAGTCACTGTTTTGTGGTAAGTAAGCCCCATTCCTGCAGCATTTATAAAATACAGTTTTTAATACAAGACCATTCAAAACTGAACTCTAAAAATATAGTGCATGGTTCACATTAAATTGCAGAAGGTAGACATGTCTCCGATTATACGAATACTGGATCGGACATCACTTGTCTCGCAACTCGAAACCGGCCTTGCTCGAGATAAAGCAGCAGCGGTTGTGTCATTGCGCATTAAGATTGTTCTTTGGAGGGAATAATTTAAATGGCGCGAGTTTATGTTCTCTTTTATTTAACTACTACTTTGTAGTTAATTGTCTCGGCTAAGTGCGTCGGGGAACCTTTTTATGCGGCTATCAGCGGGGCTCTTATGTCAACTGCCTTTTTATCTATCTCCCAAGTAAGCTCTTTTGAATTGATGAGCTATAGCTATTTTGAGGGGCTTTAACTAGATTTACGTTCTCGGTTTTCTGCACTTATATCTATACTAGCTGCGACCCGTAGTTTCATCCGCAAGGATTACTCCTTATAACATCAGATATCTTCTTTTGGAGTGTATTGATTCCGAAACGGCTGGACCGACCGAGACATTCCCTGGCATATAGCTGATGTTATTAGGAGTAACCCCGCGGGTGAAACCGCGGGGCGCAGCTAGTGATGAATGAAACCTCACCTTCATTTAAAAAGACCTATGCAATAAAATAACACGCGTGGAGGTGCAGCGAAAAAAAACCATCCCTTTTTCACATGTATCACCTAAACGAACAATCCCTAAAATGTTTTTTTTTTTTACTTACAAAATAAATATCTACTATACTAAAACTGTAATCGTGCAAAGTTTAATGCACTTATCTTAATAAGTATATAAGTTTGAAGGTTCTAAAGAATTAGAACGGACAGAACGAACTAAGGGTTTCTTGTACTATGGAACCCTAAAAAAGCCTACATTGTATAACTTCTTTTAGTATAGATTTGATAGGTATTTTACAATAGTTATGCAAATTCATCTTATCAAAACCCATCTTTATCAAAACTGTGTACATTAACTGTAAATTTGCCTCTAAATGATTTCTAAGTAAATTGCTGTACCGCATTTAAACTATAATTATTTTTGCGCATATTACATAAGGTAATAGAAGGTAAGTTAGACTATCATGGGAACCATAAAAGGCACCTTATTCTTACCTATACTTAATCAGTTGTGGACTCTGTCGTAATAAGTAAATGTGACATTGCTTCAATGACTGACGAGACTAGACGAAGTATTGACTGTGAAATGGTTCTAGTTGTTTAGTGCATGAAAACTCGCTTGTCGTATGGAGGCGTGAAGTCTGTATTCTGCACTTGTCAATCAATTGCGACTGGTCGTTAGTGGGTTCGTTAACTTGTGCCCATGTGTATGTCGGTTGACTTGAAAGTACGCATTTTTAAGCCTAACTTGGTCAAACACGAGATAGTACTATAATAATGCCTTGGTATGATACTTATTTGTTTGTTGTAGACTAAAATATACCAATGTAAATAACGTAAAATTGTCTAGCAAGATTTTAAAATGCTTGTCTTCCTTAATTTTGAACACATTGAAATTTTGTATAGGCTCTATTTATGGTCAGCTTTTATAAAATATAATAAAAATAATTAGTCCGATAGCCTATTGGACATGATTCGAACCACGCCATTTGCAGTCGTCCGTCCAGATTGAAGTTTGCTTTGCTTCAGTGGTCTGTTCTAACAAGTTCGCTACGATAAAGCGTTAAAATTTGTTGAATTTACTCGTGCTTTGGAATCTATTGAATTAAGAAACAGCAAATACGAGTATGCATAAGAATTCGGACAGTTCAAAAGATATAGAACCAATATTTACACACAATTGTTATCCCATTCAATATTCGTTTTGCAAACATTTTTGTCGGTGTTTTGTACAGTTTTAAATATCTTAAAAACGTTCGCATGTGTAAAAAAATGGGTGAAACAAATTTAAAAAGCCGTTATTAACTGGACAATAATTGCATACTTCATGAATGAAAAAAATAACTACTCGTATTATCTCTTTAGAACCGTTTCTCTGTTATTATTTTGACACTTCTTCCACTTTATCAGGTAAATTTGTCATTTTCTTAATGAGATAAAGTACTTGAAATGACATGCAGTTAGTGCAAAGGATCTAGCTCCACTCAGTTACAACGCGTAGGGCAATTTTCACGTCACTAGGTACTTTGTCATTATACATCAGAATCGTGACGTGTAGGAACAACTCGCAATTATCATGTGTGTTAAAGGGATTCTTTCTTGACGCGAACAGGGAATACTATAGAGCTATACAAGTTTCTTTTTGATAAACAAAAGTATTGGTTAGTTTAACTTCAGTCCAGTTTTTTAAGTATACTAGCACTGTGAAGTTTGATTTGAGTCAACAAGTACTAGCGTTATGACTAGTTTTCACGGAATAATGACAAACTTAGTCAAATCGGTCACGAAGTAGAGCTTCTTATAATTACAGGTATCACTAGAATATCTTTAATATCGCTCCAATATTCAGTAAAAACAGAACTTGTTATGGTTTAATTTCAGACCAAAATACTTGAAATAATTCACGGTTATCAATGAGCGCCACGAAATGCCGAAGATTCCGATAGGTTCGACTCGGTAGACGTCGCAATTCCCCAAGTTCACATTATTATAACGAGGCGGCGGCTTCGGACGCCGCCGCTCGCAAAGAAAACTGTGCCCACGGCCCCCACAATAACCCCCATTTTGCTTTAATAGCCGAGATCGAGGCATGCGATAACAAGCCGCCGATAGCTGAACCCGTATTTTATTTATATATCAGCATCGCCCCTTTTTCAATAACGTTTTTCTCCAAGAAATTTTAGTCTTTTATGGTATGGGGGCTATGCTCATTATTTACTGAAGTAATTATACGGCTATAACGCTGAATATTCAAGAGACAAATTGCTGGTCGAGTGACAATTTCCCACCGTGTGTTGTGCTGCCGCGCTCTACAGCCAGAACGTGAGCGTTTCTTAAGTTAAAATTGTGTATGCCTTATCGAGTTCAATAATTTTTCCGTGGGGAGTGCTCATAAAAAAGAAGCCCGCCGTTTCGTAAATCTTCATTAAAAAAGCAAAAAAAAAGCTTTATATCTGCAACTTGATAAAAACATTTTTCTGTAGAAGTTTTCACAAAAGCACCTTGCTTTTCGTACTTAGAATCGTATATTTCGTTGCTCTGTCACATTTTAATTGCGGAAGTTGAAAGTAGACGAAGCGTGCTAAAAATATAATCTAAATGTTTTTAGAATTCGCTTAAAGCTCACGTGGTCGCTGAGCGAGTGCAACTCGATTCACCGTTTTGTAGGTGCGGTGTGGACACGTCTGTTATGATCACCGGGCCGGAGCCTGGTGCGGCCAGTGTCGGCACCGGCACGGGCCCGGGTTCATTAAGGAGCCAGTCGGAATGGCATTGTTAACGTTTTTAATTCACGTGTCTAGTGCACGCCCCGCCTTCCCCCACTACCCGAGATTGCTGGGAAATCCCTCTGGAAAATTAACGCCACAATTTTTATACTTTTTTCTCGTTTGCGCTAGGCGTTTTCATTTTATTTATTTCACGTTTCGATCGCGTCGCGGCGTTTAGTTAGCATTTTTATTTTTATATATTTTTTTATCATTTTGTTAGAAACTTTTGTAATTTCCCTCCGTTGTTGTTTTAACGGGAGTTTCGTGTAAATCCAGCGCCGTGAAAGTTTTTCGCTTCTGATTTATCATTATTATTGTAGCGATCGCTGTGAGCCCGTCAAAATTCCCACGAAAAGGTCAAGGAACGAATAAAAATATAGCTAACATCCGTTCTGTTTAGAGCTGAACAGCAAAAAGTTAATTGTTTTGATTGCCAATACACAAACACGTCGGAGCGTTCGTCAGTTGCAAGTTATCGCCGTAGAAAAGCGTCCGATCTTAATTAGTTTTCACGTCTTTGACGGCGCCTAGCGCGATACCATCTCTCCCTTACTACGATTTGTTTCCCTTTGGCACTTGCTCATGACACAAAAAACAGCTATACGTTTTTGTTTTACGTGTTTTATTTGGCTGTTTCCCGGTGATGTATGGTGATTGGCTGCCTTGTCCCGGCGTCCGTGTATCTTATTTATCATCATGATAATTCCCTGGTGGTGTGTGTTGCTCGAGAAACAATATTTGAACGGCTGAGCTCCACTTGACGTTTTGAATGTTTATTGATTAGATTTGTTTTAAAACAAATTAAACATTGCGCCGGCGGCGAATTTAATTAAAACTGTCAGTACTCCGACGCTTATTTCAGATAGAACGATATCTATGCAGTATCTATTTTTTGTCGTGTTTTGTACAATGCGATGAAAAATTGTTCTATTGTTATAGTGTAAGATAACACGTCCTGGCTTGTAGGTTTTAACAGAGTTACGATGAATTGCCGTTTTGACTGGATTATGATTGTTGGTTTGTTATGATGGTTTTTTGCCACGTCTGCGATCCTTTCGTCCAATTTAACATTTACTGCTTGTCAAATATTATTTCGGTTCGCTACGCCTTCTCGGGGCGATTCTCTCTTATTATTTTTATTTACGTGCCGGCTGTCGGAATGCATTTTTTACGACTGCAATTTGGCGAAAAGCTCGACTCGTTATAATTGTAGAATAACGAGGGCGCAGTGTTTATGTAATTTATTTGTTTGACTTGCAAGTTGTGCACTTAAATCATATGAGTTTATTTGTACTTCGTTGTTGCAGACCAATTGCAAAATGTACTTAGTTGAAATTATAATGCAGCACCAATAATAAAAATTTGAGATTAATTTTTTTGGTCAATTTTCTAGCGTATCAATACTTTTTTTCTTTGAAATTTTTTTTTGAATATGTCTTCACTATGAAACAATCTTACTCCAACAGACGGTAAAAACGCTTGATAATACCTACAAATATAATTTTTTTTAAATTAAAACTGTCTTAACGAGAAGTAGGTGCAATTTAACAAATGGAATACATCCCTTAATTTTCCACCTTTAAGGGGAAAATATTTTCTCAAAATTTTATGCCACATATATAGCCTATCTAATAAACTAGAAAATAAAACAATGATCACAATCGGTCTTCAATCGCCGAAGATCTCGTGTAACATTCATTTAACCTATACTGCCCCACTGCTGGGCAACGGTGTCCCCCATTTTCAAAATGGGGGACATTTTCATTGACATAATACTTAAAAGAAAACAGTCAAATTGAGAACCTCCTACCTATATTTAAGTCAGTTGAAAAAGTATTGCTATAAATCAACACAACACATTGTTTCCCCGAAGAAATGACCACGCTCTCTCTCGCGTATGATCGATCACAGAAAACTGTGGTACATCCGTTGGCCGTCAATAAACAGGGCGGGCCGTGGCAAATTGAAATCCGACCGAGTGTGAAATGACTACGGTCCGACTTCCTGACACTACGAGACAGTGGGTCAGTCCTCTTTCTGTTTTCACGTTGATTGTTGAAGTATTTTAGCGTTGAAGTCAATAATTGACGAGGGTGGAAAACCCTTTCAGCGTTTCGTATCAATTTCTGTAACAATTTAATATCATTTAATATAACCAGCCAAGTGCAAGTCGGGCTCGCGCACTGAGGGTTCCGTAGCACCACAATATACAATAATTATAAATTAAATAACCGACTTCAAAATTAATATAATATGCAATTTCGATTCGGTGAAAGAAATGATAAGGTCATCCAAGTAACCAAATACGTTGCCTAACTTGGTAATGAGCAGAAATTTAACACCGACTTGCATTTGGCCATTATTGTTATAATTTAGAGTGTGTTCTATAATCGTGCTGGGTTTGACGCTTGTTCGTAAAACCGTTTTTACATTAGGGCAATTACAAAAATACGTTAAGAATACGTTTGTTGTATGGGGACCTTTAGTTTTTTTCTTTTTGACTTTATTGTTATTTCTTAGTTAATCCGCCGCAACAATACATATTCTGTGAAAATTTCAACTCGCTATCTATTACGGTTCGAAACATACAGCCGTTAAAAGGAAAAGGACAAACAGACAGAGAAAGAGACAACGTAGGCTTAGTAATAGGGTCCTGTTTACACTCTTTGGGCACGGAACCCTAAAATTTGCTAAAAAGATAGGCACACAAAGGTGAAACAAAGAAACCAAAGCAATTTATATAAGATCAGTTTAAAAAAAAAAGTGGTGAACAGTATCGTCCCACCTGATGGTAAGTGCATGCGGTGACCACGTGGGGCAACTGCGATAAAGACAATTTCTGGTATATTTCGTACTCCCTTGAGCAAATAGGTTTGCCTATTTGAGAACTTCACAAAGAAAATAGCGCACTTATTTTTGAGTAAAGAAATAATAATCAAGGTTCATTTAACTTTAAAGTCTCCATAACTATCTCAGCACAAAAGTGGGTGCCACAAAGAAGAGTTCTAATAACGCCATCAAAATTGAATGGAGTGTGAAATCGCGGGAACTTTTCCGAATGTCGTAATGAGAGTGGCAATTTGTTTTTCCTTACAAATGGGACTCGTTCTCACCTGGATCGAGCAACAGATGGGGCTTGGTGCAAGTTAATAGCATAGCGAGCATTCGTTTTAATTATTCAATTTCAATACTGTGAAATTACAGGGTAAACTAAAATTTCACAAGTTTTAAGGTACCAAGGTAATGCAGAACAGCATTTGTAGTTGAAAACTGTGAATATCAATGCAAGTATCAGAGTGCTAATTTACCACTGCCGTTAACGAACGGAACGTATACATATATTGCTATGCCGGGCCGGTTGTCCACTGTACGTCAGACATCTCGGCCGCCGATCATGTGAGTAGTTCACCGAAATCTTGACGAGCCGAAGTGCCAGCAATACAAACCACGTCTGATCTTGTACACCACACCTAAGACTGCAGGCGCGTCGTTCTCGCCGCCCTGTTTTTTGTCTTGGTGGAGTCACGATCGCCGTCAAGTCATCTTGTACTCGGTCCTTATGATGACCAACTGCCTGGTAGAACCACGGCCAACAGAAATTACCCGTGGTCCTACTGGTAGAACCCACGCGGTTGAGCCACGGGCTGGTAAAACCACGGGCAACAGAAATTGCCCGAGGTCCTACTGGTAGAACCACGCGGTTGGATCACGGGTAACAAACGGAAATAATCTCGTTTCTTGTTGACGTCGGTGGCAGACAAACGCACTTATGAAGTGGAAGGCTATTATCTATATCTATACTATAAAATTATAAAGAGGAAAGATTTGATTGTTTGTTTGCATTGAATAGGCTCCGAAACTACTGAACTGATTTGAAAAATTCTTTCACTTTTGGGAAGCTACACTATCCCCGGGTAACACAGGCAAAATTATATTTTCAAAAAAAAAATAGGGATCCTTACTAAAACTTCAATAATGTAACCCAAGGTCTAGAAAAATTAGATTTACAATTTTGACTTTGCGTGTTTGACAGTTCTAAGACAGGACAACGTCTGTCAGGTCAGCTAGTATTGTACAAGAAACAAACACGTTGATTCATTTGGGAGCTACAAAGCCACGGACAGACATACATAAGCGTCCAACTTAAAACATCCATTATTTTTCGTCCATGAGGGTTAAGAGTTCCGCATTAAAAAAATAAACAAATAAAATTTATTAAAAAAAATCTGAAACCATTTCCGAATTATTATTTTTTATTTCCGCAACCGTTATCGCTCTAATTTTGCGCCACACCGTTAATCCTTCAGAAGCCGGTTTCAGTGTAGGGTGCTCCAACTCAACGATCATTGTCGTAGCTGGAGGTGCCTCAGCCGAGTGACATCGGGAATGCCGATTAATTATTTCAATGACCGAATACTTTATCTACAATTCTGGTCTAGTGAAAACTAGCTCGCATTAAGAATTGTTTTAGAAATTCACCCTAAAAAGATTTTTTTAAATACAAAAGCGAAATGCCACTCCCTCTCTGACTCATCACGAAATTCCGAAGCTCAAGCTCATTCTCTTCTTGATTTGATAAAATTAAATGATTTGATTTCGGGTCGTTTAACGTGTCATTAGCTAAAAGTAAGCATCTTAATTACCTATAAGTAACGCGCAGGTTGGGTTTACCAATCAATGGTAGTAACTACTATGATCTCTTCACCATTTCACTAATATAGATAAGAAAACGATTGTATTGTAAATACTGAAAATAGTACATGGTAAACTGCTCTACCTATGTAAATTTTTATATGTTTTGATCAGTAACCACGATGGAGTGCAGAATCATAGGTATCAAGCTGATAGGCATCATAATGTATACTGCGCGCCGTACAAACCACCGACGTTGGGGAAAAAGCCAAGCTGAAGCAGGCCTGGGCCGCCCACTTTTGTCGAATGTCGAATGAGCTGTGGCTGCTATGGGCAAGAACCACTACCGAATGGCTCCAATATGTCATACGACCACCTGGCAGGCCCAGGCAAAGATGGTGGGACGAAATTGACGTACATTTAAAAGTCTGATCCACCATAGCACAAGAAAAAAGCTACAAAAAGGAAGGTTAAGCATTTGCCCAGAATTTACGGCTGAATAAAACCTACAATTGTTTATCGTGACCATAATACCTAATAAGATTAGATCAGAGCACTTGAGAGTTAAGAATTGTTAAACAACTGTAGCGTATAAAGCAAGGCGATTTATTTGTGGTAGAGACAAGCGACAAAGCAACTTTATCAATTTAAAGTGGTGTCGATTGATCGCGTCATAGCCACCTCTTATCGAAGTAATTATAAGATGTTAATTCTCTAGTTTGTGGGAACTAGTCGATTTTCTTGTGAATTTGATATAGTAGAAATCTGTTCGTACATTTTTAACCTTATAAAAACAACACAATGTGTGTAATGAAGATCTTAATGTCTGAACAGGAAAACCATTATATAAACTTTCATTGTAAGATTTGTAAGCTTTAAATAAAATATAGCTATCTGAGTTATTTCCTTTAAAAGTTATGATTCAAACTCCCGTTACACTCATGAGCTCGCAGTAAAATGAGAATAAAAGGAACTGGACTAATCAAAAGAAGCCTTTAAATTAACCCGTATGTAGTAAAAAGTGCGATTAAAGAGAGTTAACGCAGCTTTAATCAAGCCCGTCTCTTCTTAGTGTTACTTTGTTTGCGAGTCCTCATAAAGTGCAATATGCATTGACTCAGCCCACACTGCCCCCTGCTACGGTGTCTACCTTAATCACTCAAATTTATGCACTTTTTATTAAACGCACTAATGAAAGTATCCTTTAAAATGTGATATAAAACCGCTCCAAGAATTGGACGGAATTTTAAATGCGGGTAATAAAGTACACTCAAATAATAAGTACTTTCTCATCCGTGGCAGATTGGGTATTGTGACCAACTTTGTTTTAAAATATATTAAAATTGACTGCGCAAATCCCTTTCAAAATAAGTATCTACTTAGTCGAAATTATACATTTCCACTTACAGTTACTTAAGGACAATTTGTCGAGTCCGCATTTCGTTGAGATTTCGGGGATTTCTAATTTAACTCCGTGATGGAATAGATTGAGGCGTAAAATTGTTGGGAGAAGACAGGATGATTTTCGCGTCATCCAGACATAAAGGCCTGTAATTGTTGCGCATCGACTGGAACTAATACGGGAGAAATGGAACGAGATACGAGGCTAAGAAGGATCGTAGAAAATAATTTATCCGCGACGGTAGAACAAAGGGCGGCCCACAATGGAACAAAAGAACCTTTGGAAGCGAACCCGGTTTGTTTTCTGACGGAAGCCTAATATAGGGAATCGATTGGTCGTAGAGCCAACGAAGGGTATGCTCGTTTCCGTTCCCTGATAAAAAATGCTCAATGGCTCCGTAAGTCGGGATTAGATGTTTTTAATTTGAACATTCTTCGAACAAAACTTTTCGTGAATTATCTGATGAAAGCTCGTAATATTTTCAGCGAAATTGGATTTTTATTAATACTTCAAATTGATCAGTAACATTTATTCTTGACTCATTGACTCATTTACCTAGTAGAGAATGAATTTAATTTTTCTTAGTTGAAAATAAATACCTATTGTTGTTTTTTACTAAGTTCAGAATAAAATAGAAAATAGTATATATCTATACTATATATATATATCTATACTAATATTATAAAGAGGCAAGATTTGATTGATTGTTTGTTTTTTTGTTTGCATTGAATAGGCTCCGAAACTACTGAACCGATTTGAAAAATTCTTTCACTGTTGGGAAGCTACATTATCCCCAGGTGACAGGCTATAATCTATACCCGTGCAAAGCTGGGGCGGACCGCTAGTCTATACTAATCTATACTAATATTATAAAGAGGAAAGATTTGATTGTTTGTTTGTTTGTTTGCATTGAATAGGCTCCGAAACTACTGAACTGATTTGAAAAATGATTTCACTGTTGGGAAGCTACACTATCTCCGGTTAACATAGGCTATATTATATTTTTTTTTTAAATAGGGATCTGTACTAAAACTCCAATAATGTAACCCAAGGTGTAAAAAACAAGATTTGTAATGTTGACTTTGCGTGTTTGACAGTTCTAAGACATGACAACGTCTGTCAGGTCTGCTAGTATTATATAAAGAGGAAAGATTTGATTGTTTGTTAGTTTGTTTGCATTGAATAGGCTCCGAAACAACTGAACCGATTTGAAAAATTCTTTCACTGTTGGGAAGCTACACTATCCCCGGGTGACATAGGCTGTATTATATATATTTTTTAAATAGGGATCCTTACTAAAACTCTAATATTGTAAGTCAAGGTGTAAAAAAAAACACCCGTGCGACGCCGGGGAGCGTTGCTAGTTTGAAATAAACTCAGATGAAGCTCTTCAAATAAAGTGCCAGTCGTCGAAGTCAAACGTCAATTTTCTGTGAATCGGTAGGTATGTGATAGCGCGGGACGTGTGCGGTTGAACTTGCATTACCAGAACGAACTCTTGGCTACCTCGAAAAATCGCAAGGATGGGGGGTATGTTACGTGGTTCGATTCAGCGTTTTCAGACATATTAATCTTCTCCATTATAATGAATGTAAAATCTTAAATTCATTCGCACAATAAACCACAGCTCAAACCGCTGGGCCTAGAAGAATGTAATTTTGTAAAATGTTTCTTATATAACGTAGGTGAGCACTAAGAAAGGATTTTTGATAATTCATCCCCTTATAGGGTAAAAAGGAGATGCAAGTTTGTAACTTCAATTTTGTAACGTTCGTAATTTTTGAAAGTTACAAACGTTGACGTTGATAAATACTTAGATTCCTGTTTATGAGTAAATTTGTACTATATTATATGTCAAATGTTTAAACCTTTTTTCGTCGAGATTTGATTCTCGAGATGGATGAACTGTCTACATGCATATTTATTAAGTTTGTTCGGAACCCTCAGGGTGCTCACACTTGTCCGGTTTCTTTTTCATTGTGTAGAACCTCTTGAAAATGGTTTCCCCCTAAAAAAAAATTTTTACTTTGGCTCAGTAGTTTTTTAACCAGGTCCAAAAATGTGAACCTTTGTTCAAGCGCCTGTTAATTTGGCAATATCAATGACTTTGATTCAAAGCCTACAAATTTTTAAGTCGGTGTTTTAAATTGGTAGATCTTTAGTCAAGAACAATTCTTGGTTACGATACTCATATATTCACATTTAGGGTTACTGACTTAATACTAGTCTCACTCCGGTATCGGTTATCCGTTAAAAGTTCACAGTAGCATCCCTAGCGGGCACTATCCACTTGAATTTTTACATCCAGACGCTGATTTTACATTTTGAAACTTAGAAACGTGATCGGAGAGCAAAGTTTGTATCGTTTGATATTAAAATTGCATGTTATGTGACTTTTTCCACAGTTTTAATATCTGAAGAAAAATCATGGTAACATTATAAAATACGCTAGTAATCAAGTTTTGGCGCCAACGTGGAAACAAATACGTCGGCTCGTTGTATTATTTTCCTAAACTTGTGTTTTTTCGAGTGTTAATGTGTAATTGATGGTGGATAATTATTTATTAAGTGCTCGTGAACGTGCTCGAGTGTGAGTGATAAAACGAGGTGAAACATGTCTTTTCGTGTTGTTTCCAAAACTTCATAGAAGCCTCTTGTAAAGCCTCTACAACTTTACTGGGGCATGAGTTTGACTTACTTTACTTGACTCTGACTGTGACTATGACTTACGCCTATTACGCCTTATTGACGCTATTTAAGACTATGAAAACTTGTTTAATATTACGACTGAAAGACTGTATCCATGATCATGAAAAAATATAACAACAACGTCAGTAAATGAAGTTCAGTTTTTTAAGTTTTATTAAGTCATCGTCATTATCATAATCAGCCCACGTTGGTCCTATAAAATATAGAACCTCTCCCAAGGTTTCTGGCCCAGCTCGATCTTTGGATTTTTAAACTTGAATCAATTTATAAGAAAACCATACTGATTACGTTTATGAAGCAGTAAACGCAGAGACCATAAACATACCTTAACCAAGATAGACGCCACGCATTCACCTACTTTACTTGTCGCTGGCGTATCTTAAGTTGGATCAATGCTCAAACTAGCACGCTGCACTCATTATACACTGTTGTATCTATGGGTTATGTGCCTGATATAAACGACGTTATTACTATACTTTATTTCATAGTTTTTTTTTTTTTTTTTTTTTTTAATGCCATAGGTGGCAAACAAGCAGACGGGCTGCCTGATGGTAAGCAGTCACCTTCGCCTATGGATACTTGTAACACCAGAGGCATCACAAATACGTTGCCGACCCTTTAGAACTCTATTAACTCGCCTTTTGAAGAACCCCATGTTGTAATTTCTCGGAAACACCGTAGAAGGTAGCTCATTCCACATTTTGCAGGTATGAGGCAAGAAGGATCGTGTGAATCGCACAGTGTGCGATTTCCACTGATCTATGATGTAGATAGAGTACTCGGGTATAGCCAGGATATTTAAGGGGCATTGGTGGGGGGAAGCCAATACTAAGAAGTATTGTTAAATATAAAATACAATTATTGAGTGTGTATGAACGGGAATATGTATAACTATTGTACAGTGTGGGGTTAACAAGTTCTGGGCTATTGTGGTTAATTCTTAATGGCGTTGACCTGGCCTATGGTATGAGGAACTGCACAAGCTAATAATGTCTCAATTTTAAAAAAATGTGGTGGGTGATGACTTGCCACCCACTAAATGAACCCCTATAAGGGCTGCCTTATATTGGCAACGGTGTTTATACGGTACTATTTGGTAATAGGACGTCCTGACGTACGATTACCAAGACGACGGGAATACAAAAAGTGCCAAATTGCGCCATAGTAAACTGTTGAAACTCTTCGAAAGCTGGTATATACATATTGGTTATTACTATAACTGCTATAAAGTTGGTATTGGAAATGGTAACTCCATTTGCAATACCAACTGCTTTCTACTCTAATTCAACTAAATCACAGTTATATTATAACACAGTTGTTCAATGGTTGTTGGTAAACACAGTTGTTTAATGGTTGCCTGGAAGAAATCGCTGTAAGCGATAAGGCCGCCACTTGTGGCACTAGCTCGTAAGTGTTTTCTATCGGCTTGTAATTTTTATTTCTAGTGTAAACAATAGTTTCTATCTATCTATATTATTGTTATTATATACGGGATATATATACGGGATATTTCCCGTGATAAGGTTGTGGGTCCACAATCTTGTCGCTGTCCCGTTAATGATCATCGAATTGTAGTGGTAGTTTAAAAGAGTGATTTACCTCAAAATTGCTCTCGTGACATCATAGTAGATTAAGAAATGCGGCGTGCTGGGTTTTCATACATGTCAACTTGCTAGCGTTGTCTATACTGATATAAGTCTGTGGCTGGAACATTAATCCATGAACGGCAAAATATTTTACAACCTATCATTACATTTTAGTCGGCAGTAACTTGAAAGTTTATATGCTTTCAATTCAAAACCTGTAATTTTGCACGTCCATGATGATTGTTTTGTTCAGTATTACCAGTTACGAGATTTATATCAGCCATAGTAAAGTAAATTGTTTATTAATTGTATCGTGGTATAACTGACCAATCAAAACAGGGTTACCATGTTTCAAAGAAAGAAAAACAGAATATTGGTTGTTTTCAGGAAAATCAACTATTAAAATTAACGTATACGATTGTAATTTTGAATGGAGGGCAAGACGTTTTAAACGGAATTAGACATGCACTACTGACGCCTCGCTTGAGGTGTGTTGTGCAAACTTGGTGTTTAATGTACATTCTTGGGTTGTATTAATTCAGTGTATTTCGGTGGCGCAAATATATACAACCACCTTTCAGGGAACATAAAAGATGCAGCTTCAATACTCGGTCAAGGAATATGTTGATGACAAATTGTAATTATATTTTAGTATCTAGATGTACCTAACAATAACGTAGTGACTTGTAATTTTTTTAATGTATCAATATCAATAAATAATCTGAATCTGTATTGTGTAATCTTCGGGTGTACAACTTCGGGTGTATTCCTGGAGTGTGTTAACATTAAATGTTAACTCACTTTAACATTAAATGCTAACACACTTTAACATTAACTGTTAACAAATTTTAACATTAAATGTTAACTCACTTTATCATTCAATGTTAACACACTTTAAAATTAAACGTTAACTCACTTTAACATTAACTGTTAACACACTTTAACATTAAACGTTAACACACTTTAACATTAAACGTTAACTCATTTTAACATTAAATGTTAATACATTTTAACTAATCTAGTTTACTTGTCTGCCACATGGCATGGCAACAATAGGAATCGACTTTGTGGACATCCACTAAGTAAATTTAAGATTCTGCGCTAATTTTCCTGGAAACTATAAAACGCAGCCAGTCATGCATTTTTTTTTAAATGTGGTAACGATAATTTCTTATTTATAACATTGTAAAGATCACTTTAATTAAACGATCAAGTCAAGACATATTCGAGGCCTGCAGGTGGCTTAAAAACTACAATTTTCGGTAGCTGTTAGAATTTTAAGGCCACCGGTAGGCCTCCAGCAGGACGTGACATAATCGTTTAATGAATTAATATCATTTTTATTTGTTTTGGCAATCATTCGATTCTGTAACTGTCCCTAAAAATTAAAGTTATATGATTATTTACGGGATATTTACCGTGGTAAGGTTGTGGACAACCGTGATAGTTTAAAAGAGTGTCCCTAAAAATTGTCTTGAGAAAAAGTTTTGGCATCCCTAAGCGACAATTTAAGCTTGCTGCGTGTTAAAAATAAACCACCCAGTTGTTTTTAATTATTAAAAGTAATGGTTCCACTTCATATTTTTTATGTTCTATCCCTTTATGAGTTTGTAATTGAATTTGATTATAAAACCAATTTAGTTGTGTGCAATTCAAATTGCTTGAGATGGTTCTCGTTGTAAGAAATTATTGCTGCCGCTAAACAGGCAACCTTACGCTGCGATAAATATTTAAATCCGAGATAGAAACTCAACACACAAGTTAAAATATGGATCGTCACTTTCATCACATCGATGAATACTACATTGTACCCTAAGATTCTCCTTGTAGAGCTAACAGATAGAATATTTGCCAAGGCTTTGTTTCAGAATATCTGGTTAGCGTTCCGGTTAAGCTAATAAGAACTCATTTATTAAATAAACACTGCGCTTGCATTTCACAATCATTAAAAATGACTAACCATAACATACAATACAATACAACTTTATTACACACCGAAAAATACAAATGAAACTTAAACTAACATAAAAAACAAAGTAACAACAAACATAAACCGTCTTACCACAAAAGATTTAAGAACGCTTTAGACATGTGTTTAGCATATTTTTCGCAGTGAAACAATTGCTAAACACATGTCTAAAGCGTTCTTAAATCTTTTGTGGTAAGACGGAAAGTTTCTATTAATTTATATGTCAGATCAAGATGCAAATAAAATGTGTTTGTTGCTGTGGTATGTTGGTTCGACAGTTTTTTTTTAAATTCTTTCCTTTTTGAGGATTTTGGCCTCGCACTTCTTGTGCATTTGCCAGTGTCAAGTATAAGCTAGGGAGTTTGACAGTAAAAATGACGTAAAAATGTGAAGTTGCCATTTCGCTGCCCGAGTAATACAGAATTTGACTTCTTGGGACCATTAACCGAAGAAGTCAAGTCAAGTATCCGGATGATAAAAAAGGATTTTGAAACGCGATGTGCGATAATCGAAAGTTTTATCTTTCACATAATTTATATGATGGTTCGCAACTAGGTACTTTAATAGCAAATTCAGAAACAAACCCTAAACAGTTTAAGTTCCCAGCAATATTTTGTACTTTCGAAAGGCTTGAAACAATGTAGCAGTTCTACACGAGCCTTCCTATAATCTATGATAGATTTAAGCGGTACCGAACCGGCGTATCGTATTCGTGCAACCGTCCAGTCGCTATCGCGTCTCGGGTAATCCGATAATAATGAATGGAAAATGCTGAGGGAACTGTAACATGGTGAATTTTATGGGTAGAACAAGAGGTGTCGCGTTTCGTAGTTGAAAATGGTTTATGGTCTCTGTGGTTGCGGATAAAATTAACAATTAATTTGAGTACCGCTTTGTCTAAATTAAACGACTCCATAAATAAATGGTGGTTATGCTTAAAGTCTATTGCGATCCTATTTTACTGCTATTTATTAATCTGTGATAGATTTTCCTGAACGTCATGAAACATTATGGAATAAGTACAAGCACCAAAGTTGAATCTTACCTATTGTTTTTTTTATGTATTATGGATCTAAATTCCTTAGAGAGTGCTGTAAGAGGTGAGACAGAAATGAAAGTTTTATTTGAACCTGAAAACAAATGACTCCATAAAAAAATCCAAGTCTACTGAGAATAGAAATCGAAACTCTTTTAATTTTAATCCCACTATCACATTTATCTTATTTTTCGTTAAATATACAAGTTGCACAGAACGGCCGAAAGAAAGTCATTTTACTTATAATCATGAACTACTTTTTCTATGAGATCAAACCCGAAATTGCCAAAAAAAAAAAAACACTTCAAATGAAAAATTTCATTTACACTCATCAAATGAATAATTATAACTTTTTGCCATTTCAGGGTTGGTCCCATGGTAAAAGTGATTCATAATGATGAGTACCATGATCTTCTCTCGGCTTAGTACAGCCGTTCCGTATACCTTGCGTAAGTTCTTAAACTGCATAATATTTCAATTTTTCTGCAAGACAACGCGCTGTGAAAACCGTAGACTTTAAAGATACCAATCAATGTCACGAACATTGCTCTTATTAGTAAGGTCGCATCATTAGTTTACCACCATACTTGCCACCACCATCTGCTGTATAAGGGTCTTAATTATCTCGGTTCCAGCACCCATAAGACACCATACCGTGTACCGTCGTCGCTGGTATCGTGCCAATCTGGCCATCGTAAATAACGCATACAATGCTGAGTAAAACAGCGGTAAAGTTTGGTTCAGATGGAATTTAGTTCACTCGCGCAAACATTTGAAGGGTCCGCGGCTATGAAAGCTGTGCACTTACTCTAGATTGATATTTGATAGTTCAATGTATTCTTGTATGACTTGAGTTATTAAGTGTTTGTGGACTTTGGCGTAATATAATATCTGCCAGTCTAACGACAAGGTGTGCCTATCCCGAATTATAATAAAAAATAGAAGATCATAAATACACTAAAATACTATAAAATGCGAAAGTTACTCTGTCTTTCTGCTTGTTTATTACCTTAGCTTTCCACGATAAAACGGCTAAATTGATCTTGATAAAATTTTGCAAGGAGTCATCATCATAAGGTCAGACTTAGGGTATTATCCTGGAAAATTGTTAACGTCAACGCCGCGCTAAAGCGCTGTTGTGGCTCAAGTTGATATAGTCAGAATGCGTACGCCTATAGTACGCGCGACGTCAGGACGTAGCGTTTTATTATATCACAAAAAAAATGCGGCCTACGTGTTTGTGCACAATTTTGTCGACATAACTGAGAAATTAATAGAATGCGTCGCGTTAAACATAGTGTGACGCAAAAGCGTCATATCAAAATACGCGAAGCTTAAACGCCTTGACGCCACGCTAGGTACGCGTTCTGTTTGAAGAAGTCTTAATAATTTTTTGATGTACACAGTGTACGTGGACTTAAATAGATAAATATAGACTGCGTGTACGCGCCTTGTTGACTTTTTCGCTTGATAGAAACCGTGGAAGCTTACATTCTGTGCAGATAAAGGTGCATATGGGTCGGGCATCGTGCCCGTCGTCGGATCGTCCCTGTCATGTTAATAAATCTCGTTTAATGAGAGACTGCGATGGTATGGATTAGATGGAAGAGTTCACCGATACGGGGCGCAGTTATGGCCAGCTTTCGCACTTCGGGAATTTAAAAATGTAAAACAATTTATCGATTAACTTATTTTTTATGGTTAGCAGGCTAGTCGTTTGACCACAGCTCACCTGACGTTATTGTGGTCAAAGATGGTAAACACGCATCTTCATCATCATCTTCATCATCAATTATAACTGGATCTCAAGTGATGCTGCCGAAACACACATTGTTAGGTCCTTGTCGGTATTTTCAACTTGAGGGAATTAACTAGCCAGCCGAGCATTATGTTAAGTGTCCTACCACTATGCTATGGCTTTCTCACGATATTTTCCTCAAGCTCATTATTGGGATTCGAACCCACACCCTTCGGTTTGGAACTGTAATGTGCCAACCACTGAGCTCATCGCTACTTCGACGATTGTTTGCGAATTACGTTTAGAGGTACTGTGGATCCTCCTGTTGTAAAAGTGTTATATTTTTTTTACCGACTTCAGGAGAAGGTTATCAATTTGATTGTATGTTTTTTAATATCGCCACATCTCCGCTTCCTATAAAATTAAAAGTAAACACTTTTATTCTTACTCCAGAATCGTGCATCAGTTGGATGAAATATTAAAGCGTGTAACATTCGTTTTGGAGTTCATTGCTGTTCATTTATTTTTACAGCAAATTGATAATGCAATATTCATTCATTGAAAAATTCATATGAATTGGGTCTAACTGCAAGCGTTCGTATTTCCCACTTGGAGAGCAATGGTTATGTTAAAAATGTATCGTACTGTAAAATAACAAGCACAGTTGTTCGCGCTCAGGCACACGTACCACCTGAAAATGTTGGAATTAATATGAAATTGTAGCGCATTCATTCGAACAATATCCGTCGTAATTAAAAGCGAAACAAGATTATTTCTATAAAAAAATTAAAGCTGTATTTTTGGAGACGAATAATTCGGAAAAGATCCACTTAAACAAAAAAATTATGTAAGGAACTTTACTTTCATTTTAAAATACCTATTCAATAAAGTCACATAAGGGGTGCAGTCTAATTTATTTTTTGTTGCCATCTTGTGATAAAGCTACCTTCCTACGTATATATGGGATCTTGATAAGAAATGAATCTATTTATCCCTCATTTCAAACATTACATACTTATAATACACATACACATAAATCACAATGATTATCATAGTTTTTGCTTTGATTCTTTGGGTATAATATATAACCATGAAAAACACACTTGATTGCATTGACAAGGAACAACATCCTATAAGTTTATAGTTGTCTGACACCTACTTTGATCTCATTGATATATACTGAAGTGTCGTGTAAGTAAGTCATCTTAGAAATTATTTGGTATCAAAAGAGCTTGATTTTCAGAGCTTTACACAGCATTTAAACTTCTGAAAATCAACCATCGAAACGAACAAATCACGTGGGTAGGCATTTATTCGAGGCCTACGCATAAATCTCAACTAGCGTCGAATACCGGCGGGATACAAAGATGTCATGCGAACTGAAGGCGCTTAGCACAAGCGAATAGGTGGCAGGTAATCCAGCTTAGTGGCAAAGGATTACAAGTAAATGTTTAATGCTCTATACGCCCTCGTTACTTGATCCTCCCTTGGCTGATGTAGATCGCTTGGGAATTGGCGCTTATTGTACGGATCGTGGTATAGAATGACACAATACGAATCATGGGATGTAATGTTACAGCGGATTTAATGCTCTGAAAGCGTTTGACCTTTCCGCTGAGGAAAAGCTGCGTTGAATGTATCTGGTGAAGTCGTTCCATTCTGAAGTAGGCACAAAAGATACCAGTACATTGTGTCACTGGCGCTATATTTCCGTTTCATTATGGTCACAAACGAAGCTTGGGTGACTTTTTATGTTCTTTAAAGCTCATGAAACCGTGAAGTCGGTTACAATAAATCTTTTATATTAGAAGGTGAATCAAGCTTTAAGGTAACCTACTTACTTTTCTTAGACGATTTTTGCATACGAATAGACGAAAACGCTAAAACTAGTGAAAGGCGCCACTAATCCGGAATCAAATCTACAAATATCTTACAATACCTAAGTATTCCACATACATAGAAACAAAATATCTTAGTTTGTTGGATCTCTCTTAACGTAAATCCCCATTAATAACGGCGTTGGGACTTTAAGGTGCGGGAACTTGCATTGTTGTTCCGTATAGTTGTGTAAGTGTCGCCCTCTCGCGGTGCCAACATTTATTACTTGAAGAAGTGAAAGCGCGAAGAACCTTCGTGGTGTTTAGAACATAATATCGCCTATTTTGTTCAATATTTGTCTTCATTACAGAAAGGTTTTTTTTTTACTTTACACCTCTCTGGTTTTCTTAGTAACTTTCTTAGTAACCTTACTAGCTGCCCCCACCTAACGGGAAAGCAGAAAAAAAACTGATTGTAATAAAAAAAAAAATACCTATTCATTAATTCAAATTTAAATTCATATTATTTATTGAGTATAAAAACGGACAAATTACACTAACATTTATCTCACATACTGTTAAACTTTATTAAATTATAGAGAGTTAAACTAAATAGTTTAGCAGTACGGTTTGTCTTGCTAATTTTACGTCAAAAATCAATTTCCTGAGATATAATTTAAACAAAAGCAAAGCCTGTACCTATGTTTCATGGTTCTTAATGAAATGCTAAGGTTAAAACCTTTTCGTTTAAAAATATCTGTGACATGTTATATCAAAGCAGTCACAAAAGACTTCTAACAGCTACATAATAAATCGGTATTTAATTTGAAGCCGTGTCTTTGGCGTTTCTGAAGTGCACAAATAACACGGCGGCCAACAAGCTATTGTTTGCAAATATCAACAAGAAACTTGGCAAAATGTATGACAGTTAACAAGGTCTGTACATTTGCACAAGTTTTCACACTTGCTGCTTTCATGTATTGTACAAGCTGGTCTACGCAGTATTTTTTCGCGATTTGTCAGTTTTGCCGCATACTGCAATAAAAAGGTATCTTAAAACTGTCATCTTGTTGCAATCCAACAGATCAATAACAAAGTGATGAAATGACAGTTAAATATAACATTTTACAATTATTTTACAAAACAAACACTTGTCAAATCATCATCATCATCATCATCATCATCATTTCAGCTTATTATGTTCCCACTACAATTGTAAAACCTATAAACAAACTAGAAACACCTTCAAATACCCAAATACTACTTCCAAATACTACTTGGCCTTCAAATACTACTTCTAAATTATAAACTACATTAAGCTACATTTTACCCAAGGTACTGTTTTCTTACTTCCCTAATAACATTTATGTATGTCGGCCGAGGAGACGATAGAGTTGGAAAATCCATTAAACATTTATTATATCTAGAAAGAGATAGTTTTTCGTCGTTGCCATGTGATTTCTCCACGGATGGATGGCATTGTGTGGTGCAATTTGATAGTATAGGTAATTTTTATGTCTAGTGTCCCTGTTGATTTTTCTGTTATTAAGTGATAATGGGAAACTGGTACGAAACTTTTTAGTTCTTGCAATAAAAGAGCATCGGCGTTATGTTTTGTACCCGTTTGCCAAAACACAGCGCTGAGAAACTAAAATAAATTAATGAATATTTACTTTTTTTTTGTACCAATTTTTTTATTAATCTAATTTAGCTATCAATCGACCATCGAACTAACTAAATGTGACAACAAGTGAATCTGCAGCAATTTCCTTTCAGAAGAAAAACGAACGTTTACAAAACCTGTCAAGTTTCCCAGCTCGGGATAAACTATACGGGATATCCAGCATTGTTCGAGGAAATCAACGCCGACAATCTTCCCGGGATCGGATCGCATCTTATCCGGTCGCGTCGGATCCTTGCCGGATCGGACCCTGTGTTTTGCAGCCGACATCTGCCGGGATTATCAACGGGTAGTCGTCTCTCGTATCCCTGTTTTTCCTGGTTTGTTTGTTTTTCAGTTGTAAATGACAGTTTGTTTTTCTGCTCGAATTAAATTCTTGATTGTGATAATACTGTTGAATAACAAAACAAGTTCTTATTAACACTGGTTTTACAAAATAATATCGTGTGTAAAGTAAATTAATAAACATCAGCAAGGAAATGTCAGTTTATTAAACGATTTCAGGAGCGAGGTTTTCAATGCGGTCCGTATTTTTAATTTGGCTCAGTAGATTTTTAAAACTTTGCAAGATTTTTTTTTTATTCGAATGCTTACTAATTTTGAAGTCTGTAATGATAATTATGCTTTTAACTTTTGTCAATAGATTTAAATAAGAGCTGACACGTCGCACGAAGCGAACAAAAACATTCCCAGTATCATCAATATCACATTTTCAAGTCATGCCATGCCTAAACTTAGTGCGTGTTCGTACTCTTAAGGCGAAATGGTAGAGAACCTTACACTTGTATGACGGTAACGCGGCGTGCGCGCTTTCAAATATTTTCAATATTTATTTTTTCTTTTATTTTCTACAAATAATCTTACGCTTTTACAAAAAACTGCGACCACTAAAGTATTTGAATGATTGTTAGGATAACACAATTTTTTTTTTGATAGATATATCTTCTATTCTTTAATGTGTATGAATTTGACTATAATGACTATGCTATAATGATATCCTATCATAGCTTTAAATATGTTCCCACGCTGCCGCGACAGCTGGGCCAGTGGGCATGCTGGGATCAGTGCAGACGTGCTTATTTACGATATATTAGGGTAAAGCGCAGTCTGAATAATCCTTCATTCACAAACACATTCTCATGTCTCAAACATTGTCCTTAATCGATTTAACGTGTCCGCCGCCCACCGGTTCACGGTTCGCGCTAACAAAAACAAGGTTTCCCTACACCCCCCTGTATGATTTCTGTTGCTACTGATTGTGTGTTTGCCCAGCTAAGTACCGTGGCACTGGATTCGGTTTGTACGTGACTGTACCGCGGCCTCTTTGTCACTATTTGGAGCGTTGTTTTTGAAGAGGGGCTGTGTTGGAGGGTTAGGTAAACACAGGAAATCAAGTGTTTATTATTTTGACATGCGCGTGTAAATGTTAGGTAGGCGATTTTCGTCGATAAATTAATAATTTGATCAAAAATACCCAAAATATTTGCTGGTCAACTTTTTATTTATACAGTCAACCGTTGCAAAAACAAACAAAAAAAAATTTATGGCAGAAGAGGAAGGGCTAAGCTGCTGAATGTTGCAGATGATTAGAAAGACGTCAGAATATACCTATTGTAACCTGAAACATTCTTTTAAATCTCTTTGAATGCGTACTTTTGTGCAAGTATTTCAATGAAATTAATTGTCCCAGAACTATCTGTGCAGTAAAAGTTTGCAATGCTAACAAACATAATGATTGAAGCCACTCACGATGTCAATTCGCATTATCGTATATCTACTACTCAGTAAAGGGAGATAACTGTAGGGTTATAAATAAATCATCTGTTAGTTAATCACGTCCGCGAGACGGGTGGATAGTCAGCGCAAATTAGCGAGCGCGCAGCGAGATAGGGCAGTTTGTAAACAAAAGGTTTAGACTATAAACTGAAGGCGAAGAGACGAAAATTGATTCCGCTTACGAAACAGTTTTCGTGTTGAGTCATTTCACAAGCTCAAATTTTGAGTCACAAGCACGAGTACTGGCGGATTGTTGAATTCACATAAAAATCATGAAAAAAAATTGAACGTGATGCTTTAGGAATGCAACAGGCCAGCCATTCTTGTGCATGCGATATTGTTTCTGTTTCCGTCGCACTTATGTCAATTGCAAATTATTCTGAAATCGAATGGTGTCTAATGTTATAAGTGGCCGTTATAGCTTGTGCCTTTTACCGTTGATGAAGATTCGAGTCGCGTGGCTGCGCATCTTTTGTTCTAATTATTAACACCCCCGCTCTATAAAGCTTGAGGATGTTCTATAAACTCTTGTAGTTGTTTAGCTTAACTCTAAAGAGCAAAATCCTATACAGCCGTCTCTCTCGCGCCGCTTTGTATAACCACTGCAACGTTTGATAGTAATTTTCCGCCCTGGGAAGCTGTAATTGCTCTTTCAACCCTTCTTTGCTCATTTTATATTCCGAGCAACAACTTTCAAATTGCTTAGTTTGAAGCGCCTACAAATATTGTCTATTTAAAATTAAAACCCGGTTTTAATTAACGCCACCGTAAAACACAAAATGTAATTTTAGAGAAAATTGACGAAAATCAAAGTTTTATTACTAGAGATAAACAAGTAGTTACAACGGAAGCAGTAGAAAATTTCCTTGAGCAAATTTTAACAAGGCTTTTAGAAAGGGACGTTGGGTAGTCATAAAGATTATAATAATTATAAGGTATATTGGGGACGAGAAAACTGATGATAACCAAAACAATAGGCACGAGTAGACTGCAATGCTTGCAATAATCAAGCCTTCGTTACTGGCTTTCGTACAAAGTGTACCAGTTTTCTAGAAGGTAGCATTTCTCCGCCGCTATCGCTTCCTACCATTATCGGTTGGCTACGCAGAAACCTGGCCCTTAACTAATGTCTCCTTTTGTGACCGTTTGGCCGGTTTAATCAGTTGTTTATATTATTGCCTGCGACTGCGCGATTTAATCGCCCTTTTACCGTTTCTCATTGTATCTCCTTAAGCTTCTTGCTTGTATAGAAAATGTGTTCTGTGTTGTGAACTCGAGTGTAATGAAAGAATCTAGCCAAATATTTTTGAAATGTGAGTAAAATGTGTGCGTTTGTTTTATTTACGCACTATCAAGATTTAAAATTTTACTGTATATTACTATCTTAGACAACTCGGTCACTGAGTCGCTGGTGGTTCGAAGGGAAGATACCATTGCGCTTCCAACCGATAGGTACATAATTATGTTTCTGTCGTTTTCTACTCACACATAAAAATTTCATTCTGTCGCTATAAACGCACACTATAAATGAAGCAAAACATCAGCATTCTGTACTATACGTGTCGTGAGGGCTTGTACTTTGACATAGGGGAATGGATGTACTTAAGAATACCATAGCGCTTCTAACCAATACATATTTTTCTGTAGTTTTCTACTTACACATTTTAAAATTTCATTCTATCGTTATAAACGCACACTGTAAGTACTGTATACATGAAGCAACACATCAACATTCTATAATGTACGTGTCGCGATTGCTTGTACTTTGACATAGAGGAATGGATGTGCTTGACGACTCCCTTCCGTGTTGCTCTAATGAAGAATATAGATTATTTATTTACTATTTTAGCACTTATCCCTCTCAAATTACGCTGTAAATCCACTAGGCCAAATTTGCCCTGTTTAAGGCATAGTGTATTAATTTTCATAGTTACGAAGGTCTGGAATGTCCGATGTTTGTTTAGGATTAAGATATTTAGGCGTGAGTTGGGCGATAAACAAAAGCTGCGGCCGCAAACTGTTGTTTGTACAATTGTACATGCATGATAACGCACTGACGACCACCGGCTTTAGCAGTTTCGGGAGGCTTTAATAGCTGGCATAGATTTGCGTATGGAAACTTGTTAATAATGTTGCCGGCTGGCACAGACTCCAAAAATAACTGATTATAAATTGTAAATAGGTAGGTAAGTAAGTATATATTAAGTATCAACAAATTCGTTGATTGTTATTTAATGCTTATTGGTTTGAAGTAATTTAAATATTATTTTCTACTTTTTAGTTTAAGTTTGTACAATACATGTAGATAGTTTTTTTTTCTTTTACCTAAATTAAATAATACGTGATAAGTCCCGACAAACATTTAAAACACATGTAGATAGTCTTGAAGTCGGTTCTAGTAGCTAACAATATATGTGGTGGTACGGAACCCTCAGTGCGTTAACCCGACTTGCACGTGACTGATTTTATTATATAAGCCCGTTGGTTCATCATCAGCCAGAAGACGTCCACTGACGATATAGATATATAGCCTATCCTACCCGGGGATAGTGTAGCTTCCCAACAGTGAAATATTTTTTTTAATCGGTTCAGTAGTTTCGGAACCTATTCAATGCAAACAAACAAACAAACAATCAAATATTTCCTCTTTATAATATTTATTTATTTATTTCGGACATTTTTTGCACACACGGTCATCTGACCCCAAACTAAGCAAAGCTTGTGATATGGCTGCCAGAGACTGATATAGATACATATATAGTTTTAAATACATACTTAAATAGATATTAACAACCAGATATAGAACAAACACAAATGTTCATCACACTATTAGTATATTATTATAATATTATATTATAATATTATAATAATATACTAATTATACATCATAATATTAGTATAATTAGTATAGATTAATTATATATTACTAGCGATCCGCCCCAGCTTCGCATGGGTATAGATTATAGCCTATGTCACCCGAGGATAGTGTAGCTTCCCAACAGTGAAATAATGTTTCAAATCGGTTCAGTAGTTTCGGAGCCTATTCAATGCAAACAAACAATCAAATCTTTCCTCTTTATAATATTAGTCATCATCATCATCATCATCATCAGCCAGAAGACGTCCACTGCTGAACATAGGCCTCCCCCTTTAACCTCCACACTGAACGACAGCCTGCCTTTTGCATCCACTGGATGCCAGCGACTCTTACTATGTCGTCGGTCCATCTAGTGGGAGGCCTACCTACGCTGCGTCTTCCGGTATAATATTATAATATATTCCGGTATAATATTCCGGTATAATATTAGTGTAGATTATGTATTAAAAAATTAGGCTTCTAAGAACTTGCTGATGGGATCCCATCAAGCAAACGTCTAGTTTTCATAGAAGACTGTATTGCATTATTAATTTTCTCCACGATTTTTTTATGGTGCCACAAACTTTTGTTATTTTAAAGACGAACTCTAGTAACATGGCTTGTATAATTTTATGCAAGTGTAGCACAAAGCCACAATTCGGGAAGCCTCTGTTGTTGTTACAAACTTTAACCGAATCTCCTTTGCCGCATTGAAAATGGAATGAAAATGAAAATACCTTTACCGAATTAATTAACTTCAATTTCAGAGTTTGTATAAATTAAACCCATGCAAAACACTCACGGTTTAATAATATTTTGTACTTTCTACAACTGTATTATTATTGAACGTGATACGGTACTAGTTGCTTCCTGCGGTTTCCCGCGCGTAGACAATTCCACATGAACCACTTGCTTTTTTTTTGAATACTCAGTTTTCAAACAAAGGTTTTTAACTCAAGCATGTTTGCGTAGGTAAATTAATACAAAAATCCAGAAGCTCCTCAGAGCAACGTATATCAAATTAACCGGTCAAGTGCGAGTCGCTCTTGCGCCCAGAGGGTTCCGTACCACGACAAAATACAATAATTATCAATTTAAAAAACCGCCTCCATAATTTGTCAAATATGGCATTTTAATTCGGTGAGATGCCATGGTTAGGTCATTTAAGTAGCCGATTACGTCGCTTGGTAATGAACTTGGTAATGAACATAAGTTTCTCAGCAACTCGCACTTGGCCATTATTAACTTTAGAGTGTGTACTATGATCATGCCAAGTTTGTCGCCGTATTACCGTTTTGCTCTTGTCTAAAGAGCAAATAAAAAAATACCTTAAAAAACACGTTTGTTGTATGCAGACCCATTTTTTTTTATTTTTTTTTACTTTTATATTATTACTTAGTTAATTCGCCGTAACATTACATATTCTGTGAAAATTGTAATTGGCTATCTATTTGTTTGGAAAGAACAGCCGCTTAAAGGTAGGACAAAGACAGACAATGTAGGTTTAATAATAGGGTCCCGTTTTTACCCTTTGGGTACGAAACCCTAAAAATATTCAATGAAACCAGCAAAACCAGTGTCTCAGTAGAGTGGCTGCAAGTCGCATCGACATTAAGATTATCGTACGTCCGTCCACTCGTTAGTTAATTAAACACGATACGAGTGTCGTCGAGAATCGAGATCGATCCCGATTAACTGCCGCAATTAAGGTAATCAAGTTCTTGCAGATTTACTTGTGACAGACCACGGCTGGGACAAAACTCGGTCGTAATGACTAGGTAATTAATTAGTTTTTACAACTAGGTATAAAATTAGAGCTTTATTCACTCACATTCACCAACATGATTCGAATGTCGTCGTGATCGATACGATTAACGAATTCATGTAATCGAATGATCTCAGATTTATTTGCGACGGTGTAAGACAAAGGGTTGTGGTAGAAACCATCTCCGGGTTGTTAATTGAATGTATCGAATGCAATGAATTAATGTATTATTATTTAATATTATTAACTATACATATTTAATATCATTTGATGTTATAAAATATTAATTATTATTTAATGTTATAAATTTAGTGGTGCAAACCTACTCAACAAGTTTGGTAGCTTTCTACCACTGACACCTTGGGAACACCTTGTTGTGAAGCTGTGAGTTCGAATTGTATTAGGATTTCTACCAAATGTATTGTTTGTAAATTATTTTTTGTAATAGTTGTATTTTTGTGACATTTCGAAAGTGTATCCTATTGTACCTATTTGAAATAAAGATGGATGAATTGTATTGCATTAAACTCTAAATAGAAAACCAAAGTTTGGTATGCGTTTGTCTTAACTTAATATATTAGTACGGTATATCATATTATAGTGTCTCAAAATAAATGCATGATTTTCAGCAATAAGAAATTATGGTAAGACAGAGACAATTAACACTACTTAATGTATGTTATTCGATTATAATAAGTATACTTATTCCTGTAGTGTAGTGCGCGGCATGCGTTGATACACTAGCACCGTTCCGCACCGCCCAGAGACGTGAAAACAAGCGTTTAGTGTGGCTATCGAGGCCGAATGCTTCAAGCGGCGACAATATTCCAGCTTTGACAGAGGTTACTTATTTATGCCCTTTGGGGTACAAAAACTTAGACCGTGGGGCCGAGTGCTTTCGAAATATTTAAGAATTTTTCGGGGAGTCTCTAACATTCTGTACGCTGTACGTGACCAAAATGCTGCCCTGTGTTTTTGGCAGAAAGTCAGCTTCGCAATTCAGCTAGGGAACGCGGCCAGCATTTTGGACACGTTACCTGAAATTATAGATTGTTTGAACAATCTAGATCTTAGTCGCCTAAAATTAGTACAAACGATCTCCAATCAGAAATGTTGTGGCGTTATTGTTAAATCACGCTACATCTTCTATAAGGCTCGTTCTCTACCTTTCTGTGTTACAAAAATTTATAATATTCAAATGAACTGCAACCACGCATCAATGAAAACTGAATTTTATACCGAATAAACATCATTATTTTCGTAATAACATTACCATACAAACACTTGAACAATTTACAGTGTGGCCTCTGTCTCGTTATTTGCCAAGTGTTCCCAGCCGCGACAGAACAATTTGATAGCGGAGTAGTTATAGCAAGATTCAGAAAAGCCAATGTCACATAATGTTGATACTTTATTGTGCCACAGTTCGTGAAATGTGTCGACCTATCGTCAGTGTAGCCAGTAAAGAATACACAGCAAGCAAACGCAGCTATGGTACGCTCGGTTGCATTTACACCAAAGCTTGAAATGTGAATGCTTTGTTTGCTTTACACAGATGGATATATTACACAGAGCGCAACATACTGCACTAATCATTTCATCATCATCATCATTTCTGCCATAGGACGTCTACTGCTGGACATAGGCATCCCCCATCGATCTGCAAAAGAGCTAGTTGGAAGTGGCATGCATCCAGCGATTCCCTGCGGTCTCTTTTAGGTCGTCTGTCCATCTTGTGGGTTGATGTCCTGCGCTGCGCTTAGCGATCCGTGATCTCCATTCGAGAACTTTTCGGCCCCATCGGCCATCTGTTCTGCGTGATGTGCCCTGCTCACTGCCACTTAAATTTGCTAATCCGGTGGGTTATCTAATCATTTCAACTAATGGGATCTACTTATGGGAGATGTGAAATTTAAAGAGGCTGGAAACTTAATGTATCTAGATTTCACTATTACGGACACAAACACAAGAGCAGAGGAGATTGTCATCCGGATACACTACGATCCCCGTTGTAGTCCAGTTTTTCAAAAGATGCAAAGGTGTAGGTTCAAAAGGTCCAAGTTACTGAGTAGGAAAACCAAGAAACGCATACACAAGACTGCTATCTGATCGATCTTGAAAACTTGGTGGCGGAGAGAAAAATTATGCGCAAGATTCTGGGTCCAGTGCAAAAGGAAGACGGAAGTTGGAGAGTCCGGAACAACGTGGAGATTGAGGAGCTTATCGCCGAGCCAAACATTATGGAACAGGCCAAAGCCCAGAGACCCCGCTGGACAGGCCACCTGCTGAGAATGGGATAGGATCGCAATGTCAAGAAGGCGTATCTTGGAGTTTCCAATGGACGCTGATCCGTCGGCTGGCCTAGATATCGCTGAAAAGATGCCGTAAGGCGCTTGCAGACGATGCGTAGTACAAGTAGCAAGTACAAGTTGCAAGTAGCTATTGCGCACTCCAAGTTGCCGACTGGCGAGAGACAGTTCAACATCGGAAGCGATGGCATTTTCTTGCGTCGGAGGCCAAGACTGTCTTCGGGTCGATGCGCCAACGGAGTAAGTAAGTAATCATTTCACACTGTTTGGTAAATTTTTAGTACCTTTCCGTCTTTACATATCCGAACTCTGCTGTAATCGAAGCCCAACTTCCAGAAGATTGATTCATATTGAAAAGACTCTTAAAGTTTCAATTCGATGATGTTGAGATATTTTTTATTGAGAGACCGAAACAGACCGAAGTCCTTACTGCTGTGTCAACTTTCAAATGCACGTACTCTAATTCCGACCATTGAATTCAAATTGAAGAGTGAAACATTTCGCGCTCAAAACCGGACATGCTCCGACTGTGTATTGGCACAGAGCGTTTTAGCTAATAACTTAATTCCCATGGGACCGGCCAGCTGGGTTTCATATTATGCGACTAAAATCTGCTTCGTGTTTGCTGCGTTCAAATACTGTTATTGATTGCAAATTAGTTTCAGATCGGTTACAATATTCTCATAACGAATTCTAGTAGTGTGTGAATGTTATGTCACGGAATGTCGAACTGCGTATTTTTTTTTTTTTTTTTTTTTTTTATATTCGGGACATTTTTGCACACACGGTCATCTGACCCCAAACTAAGCAAAGCTTGTAATATGGCTGCCAGAGACTGATATACATACATATATAGCTTTAAATACATACTTAAATAGATATTAACACCCAGATATAGAACAAACACAAATGTTCATCGCATAAATGTTTGTCCTAGATGGGAATCGAACCCACGCACCCAAGCTCAGAACGTAGGTTCACTACCAACTGGACCAACAGGCTATCTGTATTCTGAAAAAAATTATTTAAGTACCTACAGTATGAAGAAAATCGTCTTTCCTTACGGCATATTGCAAAGAGAACTTCTCAGTCCATACGTATCTATTCCTTTCGAATATTTCCTCGAGCACCTATTGAATTGGCCCCGCTACTCCATTTACGGGTAGAGTCATGAATATTCCTCGTGTGCAACACGCGTACACGAAACCTTCGTGGGTTTCGTTTTAAACCATTTAACTGTTTAGAGCAACGGCAATACTGCAAGAATTGAAACGTGGTAATGACCATTGTAGGTGTTTTGCGTAAACGCTCTTATTTACATGGGAACGTGTTCGCGTGCATTTGCGCCCCTGGTCCCGTATCGACGAATAGGAATGCGGTCAGCCATTACTACTCTAGCTTTATTCGTACTACTTGATTGCGCGCTCATTATTTGCTGTGGAAATGCGGACTCTCGGGCGAATTAAAAGGATGAGCATTGAGCATGCACGCAAATCAGACGGGCCAATGGATGCCCTAAAGCCTAATTGCTGCTTTGTCTCTTGAATTGCCTAATTGGACTACCATGTTTTGCACTTTGCCATTTACAGATCAAAGAGTACTTTTTGCGCGGCTTTCGTTTGGATTTACCTACTAGAAATGCATATTTTTTTATTGTACTTTATTGCAAATTTTGAACCTTTTTCACGATTCTGAATACACACAAATACATACTTATCATTGTACATTCGAGTCCATTTACGTTTTCTCTACGTAGACTACGTGACACGGATTACTCTGCTACTCTGATATGCTTAACGTTCATAGGACCAATCACATGTTCTGACCACTTTACATGGAGCCTCATCTTTTCATTCTCGTTCCTTACAAAAGTGTGCTAATGAGTATTGTACATGAACTTTCAGAGATCCATTTAAGTTGGTTACTCGTATCAAGCAGTCGCAACCGCCGCGGTCGACAGAGATTAATCGACTGGCGGCGCGCAGAAGGCCGTATTAGCTATAACGGCATCCGGAAAATTGCTCGATTTTTCCACTCACGCCCCTTGTTGTTACGTCTACGTATTGACAATGAGCCGCGCGTGATACACTGAAGGATGAGCGGAGACGCGTCCCGGTTTTTTCTCGAGAGCTTACGAGAAATAGCAGCTTATGTAGATGCTCCAATTTATATGGCGGATCTCTGTTGACTTCCAAAATGTAGGGCATTGAGTTGAAAAAAACGGTATGTTATTGTTTTTCGATGTTTGACGTTTTACGATGAATAAAGTAAAATTAGGTCAATAGGTCCAATTTGACGTTACTGCACACGACTTTGTCCGTAGTTTTTCTTGTCATATAATAGGCCTGTGTCCTAATGATAAATTTATTACAATTAACAAGCTTAGCGAAGGATCAAAGATATAAGACATTGAAAAAATTACTTAAGTTGGCAGCATTTTTTTTGGTGCGGGTAAAGAGCGGATTCTTTGTCCCTCTTCCGCGAAACGTCTGTTATTATAATAGTATTTGTATGGCTCGCGCACGGCTTGACGTCATAACGTTCTATAGTGCGCTCTCTGTCTAGTTTGAAACTAAAATACCTATAACGCGTTTGTTTTTGAACAAACTTTAATTTTGTTTTCGTTGATAGGCTCTATTTAAGATAAGCTTCTTTATGAAGTAAAAAAAAAAATAGGACACTGGCTTATTGTAAGGATAGTTTTTTATTTTGGTCCAAATAAGCGGTAGTGGGACGGGCTTGACTCCCACTGTAGCGGCTGGACCACTAAAGCTCTCGACCGCGAGAAATGAAAAGAGGGCATAGAAGCATTTCCCCTGCAGTAGGACAAATAAAATAATAATTTATTCAGATTACATATATGTTATTTTCCTTCGTTATAATAAAAGTATGAACACAAAGCTATTCTATGTAAGCAGTTTATGTAACACAATGCATAAGCAAAATGCTTTTAATATCTGATAATATTCTACTAAGTGAGCGAACGAGGTCGCCATGATATTAGGCATTCATGAGTTTCTTCAAGATTATATTTAATAGAATTTCCATGTTACTACTTTACATAAATATGATTCCATACGATTCGGATAAATTGCAATAAAAATACGACCTTTGAAGTGTTTATTTATATAGAAGAACGTTTCAATGTCGTTAGTCTGAAAGAATTGTTTGCTAAATAGGCTTTACCATTCTGAAAAATAAGTTTGATTTTAGGTATTTTGTCTTTGACATCTTCATCATCAGCAGCCAGAAGACGTTCACTGCTGAACATAGGCCTCCCTCTTTAACCTCCACACTGAACGACATCCTGCCATCTGCATCCACTGCATGCCCGCGGCTCTCACAATGTCGTCGGTCCATAGTGGGAGGCCTACCTACGTTGCGTCTTCCGGTTCGTGGTCTACACTCAAGAACCTTTCTTCCCCATCGGTTATCGGTTCTTAGAGCGTTGTGGCCTGTCCATTGCCAACTTGCAAATTTTAACAACTATGTCGATGACTCTGGTTCTTTGGCGAATATCCACGTTCCGGATTCTATCGCGCAAACAAACTCCGAGCATAGCTCTCTCCATTGCCCGCTGTGTGACTCCAATTTTTCCAAAAGGCCAACAGTTAAGGACCACGTCTCAGTACCATATGTAATTGATATTTGATATCTTACAAAGGGGATATTTTAAATAGTAAGGTATGCTTCTCACTCGGAATACCAAATGTCCCAGAAATACTAAAAATAAAGATATTAACTATTAACAAAATGGGCACATTTCATAATTTAATCACAAGCCTTAACGTTTCGCATAAAATTACGATAATTTACTACCTCATCATCTCGCATTGGCTTCATTACTATGTTAATGGCTGAATACTTATCCCGTAATCTGTTTAAATTTTCACCAGACGACGTTTACGACGCTATGAAAATTTGTAAAGCTGGTTTTTACCTACACCCTAGTTTATCTACCGGAGTTCAGGGTTTACTATAATTATGTACCTTATATTATGTCTGTTAATAAGCTACCGGACTGATTATTTTTTATATTCCTAAAAAAGGACTGACCAAGTGACCATAAATAGAACTGATCACCGAAAACAACATTAAAATGTGTTTATAATCAAATTACAAAAGATATATAAGCATTTTAACATCTTGCTAGACAGAAAGCAATACAAGCTCCATACTGACTCTCACTTTGCGGGAAAAGGATAGAGCATCCCTCCCTATTCGTACCGAATACTTTAACGGCCGGTTATCCGAGTCGAATTGGCAACAAAACGCTCCCTCAGCCCCCGCCAAGTTATAGCGACGATGTATTTTGCCACGCAAGAGTCAGGACGCCCGCGGGGTGTGTGCAACGACAAAAATTAACATAGGTCCGACCAAGATGACGCCTGGCGCGGTACTGAACGCGGCGCGCGCAAATTCACGCGACATTTTTACGCTTTTAATTTCACTAAAAAACGAAACTATTCACTATCAAAAATCTATCCAAATAAAAAAATTATGAATAAAATTGCCTAATTTATCATAAAATATTTATTATAATTATATATTAATTATATAATAAAATTATTATAAAGTTTTGTATTACAATACTAGCTGCGCCCCGCGGTTTCACCCGCGTAGTGATGAAAAATGATGATGATGGTGATGAAAAGTAGCCTACGTCACTCTCCGGCCCTTGAACTATACCCATGCAAAAAATCAGGTCGATCCGTTGCTCTGTTGCTGCGTGAAAGAGGAACAAACAAACCAACAAACTTTTCGCATTTATAATATTAGTATGATTGAGTAGGTATTGCATATTGTATTGTCACTAGAACTAAAGGTGTATGCAACATTTCAGAAAAGTCGGTTATAAGGCACTGATTCTAATTTTGCTTGCAAGTTTTGACCAAAACAAACTAACACACAAACATTGCTAGTTAAATAAAAGCTTGTAAAAATAGCTCATGAGTTCATTAATGGTTATTATCAGTAGGGCCGACACTACGAGGCAGGCAGTAAAGCTTTGAATATTGCCGTCTGCAAACTAGCTGCACCCCGCGGTTTCTCTCGCGTTATATCCGGGATAAAAGTAGCCTAAGTTACTCCTATAATATCAGATATCTGTCAGTGAAAGATGAAAACAATGCAACCTCCTTGGTAGCGACAGCAACCTTCTTTGTCTTAGATGTTTTTTGATGTAAATTTTAATATGTCAATGTATAGACTTATCTGTTAATATGTTAATACGATCGCTACCAAACTTCACAGGATCACTCGCTGGGCTAATCTGAAGATTTCTTCAAAAGTTCATTAAAATTGGCCCAGCCGTTTCGGAGTCCATATGGAACACACACGCACACACACACACACACACAGAGATAGAGAAAGCCAGAGAGGCACAAACACTTACATACACACGCACATACACACGCATACATACATACATACACACACGCACACACATCGCGTTTTATATATATATTACTAGCTGACCTGACAGACGTTGTCCTGTCATAGAACTGTTAAGCACACAAAGTAAAAATTGCAAATCTTATTTTTTTATACCTTGGGTTCCATTATTGGAGTTTTAGTAAGGACCCCTATTTTTTTTGAAAATATAATATAGCCTATGTCACCCGGGGATACTGTAGCCCAACAGTGAAATAATTTTTCAAATTCATTCAGTATTTATGGAGCCTATTCAATGCAAACAAACAAACAAACAATCAAATCTTTCCTCTTTATAATATTAGTATAGATTAGTATAGATATATATTAAATATAATACTCTGATTGCAAGTGCTCCACTTGCGTCAATGTTAAATTGTAAAGTATGGTCGATTAGCCGGCCGATTTACTCGCACCGTCTCAGCACTGTGCAAGTACCGATCTAGAAAATTACCTTATGCCAAAGGAATGATACTGAATATCCCTCCTAAGCTTATTATATGTCGCTCAATGCATCCGCTTTTATCGTTGAACGTTCACTATTTCTCTAGCTGAAACTTATTTTTAGCAAAGAACGTGAATATAGAAAAGATTCTGGACATAGTTGTGCATTGAATTGATTGAAGTTGAAGGAACTGTTTGACTAAAAATATATCCGTATAATTTTTTTGAAACAGTTGCATATTTCTGCGCGATTCGTTTTTTTCATTTCTATTAGCTCAGAATAAGCAGGTTCTCTGAAAATATACGTAAAAAAATCCTACGAATACCTTTTTATTTTTTCCTATCTACGCGAGAGAAGAAGAAAATTCCCATGGAGCTTCTACCCGACGGTTTTAGTTTTCTCATTCCACTGAGAGCGTTCAAATGCTATCTTTAGAAAAATAATCCTGAGATGCCAGTGTGATTTCATTTTATGCAGTTATTCGAAGCTCTTGGCTCCAACCGTAGCTTCAAAGCGAATACCATCGGGCGATACATTTACGGTAGATCATTTCACTTCTCGTGAAACCTTTATGTGTGGCTGTGAAATAAGCGAGTAGTTGTCGAAGGAGAAACGGTAATTTTCAGAGTTCATTTTCATTACGTTTTAGCATCTGAAATAACCAAGTGCGCAAAATGGCATTTATGTTGCGGGGATGCAACTGTCGCCGTCTTTCTTTGTAAATCATAAAAAATGTCACCCCCAAACTTTAAGCGCCAATAAACAGTTAACAAAACAAAGAAACAGTAAGCAATATCTAAAGAACGTGTGACAAATAAATTGAATCGACGCATTTCAATTCCAGCGTCTCATCCCGTAACTTTCAAGAGACTCTCATTTCGAATCGAATTGATTTAGAATTGAATGGAACGCTCATTCCCTGGCCCGGGGCTTATTATTCACTGAGCGTTCTTTTGTGTCCGGTACGATATCAATCTGCGATCGTCTGCTACTAGCGACGCCTAAGGCATCGCTCCTCACCTACCTCAGGTGTAATTGCAATGCTGTATACGGATAGACTGGTTCCTTACAGGTATCCTTTAATGTCCATCTTGAGACCGTAACATCTCCTACTGCCAATTAATTGGTAGTTTCACAGTGGACTCCATGCCGAAACTATACGTTATACATCGTGATCGCTGATATATCTTCATTGGGTAAAAACTTTTTATCGAAGCTAGGTTTTCAGATTTCCTATACCAGAAATCACCGTTTATTTTTATAGTTTGTTAACTTTACGTGTTTGCTCTATTGATATAACAATTTGCTTTAGTTTCTTGATTGGCATGATGTTCTATGTTGATTTTGTGAGTTTTTTTTGTCAACCTACCGCTGCACCACCGTGGTGATTATTTCTGGTTACTGCAATTGAATAGTTTATGCAATAAGTTTTTGTGATTTTCCAAGAATAAATAAATAATTTAAAATGTTTTGAAACCAAAGAGTATCTCCTTTTCGTTGTATTTTTGTATAGTTAGCTATTCCGCAAGATTTTTAAATATACGCCTTTTGGATTCCATGTTTAATAATCGCAAAAACTTAAAAAAATCTTGAAAATTTACCTTTGGGATTCATCTGCATACAGACATGTATAAAGATCGCAGTATAGAAAATCAATTTCTATTCATGTATTCCGTGATCTGATGACTTTTAGAGGCGTCAGTCAGCCAGAGCCGCAAAAAAAGCCTCACTCGGGTGTCCACCGGGCTACACGACGTGCATTTACATAGAAAACGCGGTCATGACCGGAGTACAGATACCATGACATATCTAATCTGCGGACGTCTGTCAATCAGCCCTGACAGGTATTCGCAAGTAACATGTATAGGCTACTCGATCCAGATTAATGTGGACTGTAACGTAGCCGTGGGTAACTCAGCTCTGAACTGTGAACTGATTCAAAGATGCAGATTACTTAGGTTCGACTCACTGAGTCACAGCTCAAGCGTAAAACAGGCAGCTCACTCGCGGCTCATGCTAGCTCGCTCGTTCACTGTAATATTAGATTCTGTCACGCGCAAAACAGCGAAACGAACCGAACTGGCCGAAGCAACTCAGAGTGTGCGGACAAAAAAGAGCGATAGATAGCGCGCGAGTGAGAGAAAGAGCGTGCTAACCATGCAGGCATAGTGGATGTTTCTACTAAGATGTAGGTGTAGTACCGAGTTGATTGAGCGGTGAGCTGATCTGTGAGTCATATCACGGATCTGACTCAAGTGTGTAAACCGTGAGCTGAACTGCAGCCCGCAAATATCTGTCGAGTTACCCATGGCTACTGTGGCGGATGGTTTTAGGTTGTGCCACAGTATGCTCAGTATGCGAGCGGTCAGATGCGAATGGTCTCGCTAGGAAATAGTTGCACTAAACTATTTCAACAATCTTTTTGGGTAGTTCTAAGTCAGGATACCCCCGAACTTTGACAAGAAACAGCGAAGGAAGTTTTGGTTAAATACTTATTTTGGTTAAAATCATGTTCTGCTAATGCAGAAAAATCAACAAATGATGTTATTTATCGGTAATATTTACGATTCATGTATGTTAAATCATCTCGACACGTCATATTAGAGGAAATGAAATAAGCAACAAAGTTAAATTAATTTAAATTAATTTAGTGTTTTAAATATTTTTCGAGCAACAAAGTATTCTCTTTGAATCTTCGCTAATATGAGTATTATAAAGAGGTAGAGTTTATGACTGTTTGTAAGTAATTAACTGCGTGTTTATGTCCAGAATAACAATTCAGATAAAAAAATAATAAGCAAGCTGTCACCTGTGGCTCACTGAGTTACATTGCAACTTTTGCGTGGTTCACTTCGCTGTTAAAGCTGTGGGCAAAAGTTTAATCACACTAATATTATAAATGCGAAAGATTGTGTGTAAATAAATGTATGTGTGTATGTCCACACTCAAATCCATTACGGTAAAAATGGATTTTTAACACGTAAAAAACCGCGTTGGCCTCTTGGCCAACTCGCCTGCTGGTAAGTGATAATGTTGGCAAAGATGAAGCACGCAGACTTAGAAGAGATAAGATTGGATTTGGATAAATTTGGTATGGACGTAGCTTGTACTGGACACTTATGATAAAAAAGTGGTTATGTGTCCAACGATACTTTTTTTCCTATTATTCTAAAGCTGACTCGAAGTTAAAGCCCTTGACTGCCCGAATGCTTCTGCCATGACCTAACTAGTTTCCCAACAGCGTCCAATACCTAAGTGGCATATAGTACATTTTGCTCTATATTATGACTCTGTATTTAGTTTACGAGTGCAGCCAGCATGTGGATAGTTAAAACCGTTGAAATTGTACCGCAGTTACAAATTCACAATGCTCATACAATTTGTCGCGCTGACGTAGTCGGCACATAACTCCCGGGGACCATTTTGTGACCCATTAAAGTGTTACATTGTATGTTTGTAAAAAATCACCCGTTTACAGCTAAAGTAGGTACGAATTTGTACATTTTCTATTTCTACCCGACATCAATGAAATCAAAACGAGGGTATTATAGTTAACCTGCATGTAGGTAGTACCTGTCTGTATGTATCCACTTTTTTTGTTTTCGAGGGGGAACTTTTCCAAAGATGGTACCCGGCGTTGGGGTGCAGCCAGGTTATGTGGGATTATACCCACTAAAAACCCCCGTAGCGACCAGCTTTAGTGCTTGACAAGAGAGCTCCGGCATCTCCAGAGGAACACACTGAGAGGAGCCCTCAGCACTGCGCTACGGATCCTCCCGAGACAACCGTGTTGTCTCAGCCCCTCCGCCCACTACAGTGTTGGCCACTACAGCCTCAACGCTTCAATCGATATTAGTAAATTAAGTTCAATAACCCACTGATGCAGATTTATGTATATTCTTCAGTTAGCCAGGCTAACTTCGAGAAGGAAGTCGACAAAAAAATCGTCTTGGCTGGGCAGCATTTGGCAAACTTTATCATATCTTCTCTTTGTCCATTCCACAGTGTCTGAAGACAAAAGTCTACGATCAGTGCGTCCTACCTATACTTACCCACGGAGCCGAAACGTGGACACTGAAAGTAAAGCTGGTCCATCGATATAAATTTGCTCAGCTAGCTATGCTTGGTGTTTCTTTGAAAAATAGAATCAGAAATGAGATTATCCGACAGAGAATTAAAGTTACCGACATGGCTCAAAGGATCAGCAAGCTGATGTGGCAGTAGGCTGGTTATATTTGTAGAAGGACCGATAACCGTTGGGGTAGACGTGTTCTAGAGTGGAAACCACGAATCGGAAAACGTAGCGACTTAACGCCCTGAGACTCGTTGGAGTGACGATATACGCAAGGCAGCTGGCAGTGGCTGGAATAGAAAAGCCTAAAACTGACTATTATTACAAACGGCTAACACTCCCGTTATGCTTATCGGTCGAGACGATCGACCGGTTTCGCGGATTCGGTTAAGCCGTTTTGTAATAATTCATGATTAATCCTAACGTGAGTTTTGATGAAGTCACCTAATGTTTCTGAAATGTTCTTTAGAAATAGAAATAAAAATGTAATAATTTAAAATGGGTTGCAGGAAGACTGTAAAGTTATGTATTATAACAAGCACATTTTGTAAAACAAAATCCCTTGCCACTGAAATTCAGCGAGAAAATACGCGTACAATATGCAAACGCAAGGATTTCCCGCAACTCTTTGCGTCATCATCCACCTTGCATATTTCGAGCGACACGACCAAAACACAGTGCAATACAGTGATTTGGCTCCAAAATCGAGCTGTTTGAAGATTGGACATATTTTTGCGTAGTTAAGTTTACGCTTTCAATGTATCATTATCATGAAAGAAGTTCACTCATAATGACACATTTTAACTACGTGAAAATGACAACTTCGTAAAATACCATTTCTTATTATTTTTTTCTTGTATTTTTCCTATATTTTAATGCTATTTGGGGTGAAGAGGAATCCAACAAATCAAACATAATAAAATACCGGTCCAGCCGTTCTTGAGTTAAAAATAGTGTAACTAGCACGACTTTGTTTGTAGGTGTATATAGATAATGAATTGTATAAACCATATCGCGCTGTATCTTCTGTACCGTAATATAGTTGGTGCAGTGTACATAGGAGACCATAGCGTCGTGCAAAACCGATAAGCTCTTTGATTTACGACTTATAAACGCTACACTTCCGCCCGCCTGACATATTTACACGCAACGTGCTTTACTCAGCGGAGTAACTTATTGAACCGAAATCTAATCTAGCAATTCATAGTTCTGGCCCTACATCAATGGCTGTAAAAATATTCAATAAACTACCAAATAAAATAAAAGACATAGAGAAAGAAAACAGCTTCATTAATGTTCTCAAACATTTCTTGGAATCTAAATGTTACTACACCCTAGACGAATTTTTCAAGGATAACTTCGACGATGTACAAATAGACCGTTCCGTTCTTTCTGTTGCCATACCCTAACAGGGTCATATGTACTACTTGTAATTTTAAAAATATAAACATGTTATTTAAGGTTTGCATGCATACATATGTCGCAATAAATATATTGAGTATTGAGTATTGAGTATTGAGTAATAGCCAAGTAATTGCATTGAAAATTATGCCGCTGTAAAACGAATTTAATGCCTGGATTTTTCATTAGCCTTTTGACGAGTCATGGGATAGAAATATGCTACATTACAAAAGCTCTACGTTATACAGAAGGCACATTATTGGTTCGTAAAATTATATATAGATAGAAACTCTACATTGTGTACACCTGAAATAAAAATTACAAACAGATAGAAAACACTTGCGAGCTAGTGCCACAAGTAGCGGCCTTATCGCTAAAAGCGATCTGTTCCAGGCTACTATTGGAAAGAATAAAAAAAAAGAACAAATGGGGTTTTTTGTCGTGTTTATTTATCGAAGAACACACTTCTACCAAAATTAGACTCTAACGACCTAATTAGTGGACAATTTTTGTCTGTGCCGATTAACTTGTACGGGTATATAATATTTCAATGTGCTGAGGTTTGATTAAGTTTTCCGCTAAAAGGAGGCAAATATATAAAAGTTAACAGACAAAAAAAAATGACATTTACCGACAGTGCCCAGCAATTTGCTCATATTACAAGCCATCGCCGCAGAAAAGAGGAGATTTTTTTTCTTTTCTGTGGCCATCGCCATCTCTAAATGTTTTCTTATTGAAGTTTGCTTACTAGGCAACGTTTTAATGAAATAAAATCAACCTAAAATATTTATGTATATTTTTATGTGAATATCCATGCAGTGTTTGAGAAAAGTACTATTCATATTGGTAATACTGGGTTATATGGAAAGGATGTCCTAAACCGAAAGGGGCCCATAGTACCCATCATTATGAACAAATTTTAATATGGGACCAACTTCGATCAAGGATGTACCTTGATCGAAGGGGACCAACCCTGAAGTCGCGAATAAATTACAGCTACTCTATATATTTTGTCGAGTGTGAAAGACCGTTTTCTATGGAACAGCTGATATTTTTTCGCGATTTTAGAATAGTAAAAGTTGTTCATACTATGGACCTCTTCGGCTCAGTATGCCCTTTCTGCGTAACCCGAGATTGTGATTGTGAGATTGTGCGTGAGTATAGGTGATTAAATCATGTCTGTGGTCAGTTATAAAAGGTTATCCACTAACGAGTCAGCATTGCCGCCATTCTTCATTCTACAGGTCCATTCGCTCATTCATTCGTTAATTCTATTTATGTATGTCATAAAATGGACACGGCTACTATAGACCCCTCGATCCGCTCCGCTCTGTGGCAATCAGAGCAATACAGACGTTACCCGACAGCTTTATGTGTGATTGTGATACCAGATACTGTATTTAATGTCGGTCTGAGATTTATTTTGTTTTGATATCGAGCACTGATTGATATCGAAACACAAATACACAATTTCACAGATGCACAAACACACAGATTAATATCATCATTATTTCAGCCTATCATGTTCCCACTGCTGGGACACAGGCCTTCTCCCAGAATGAGAGGATATGCCCTAATCCACCATGCTGGCCCAGGGCGTGTTGGTGAATGACATACGTCACAAAACTTTTTGAGATACTCGGACATACCGGTTTTCTCACGATGTTTTCTTTCACCGTTTTTGAGCGGTGGCTTCGAAACTGCGCATAATTTTTTGAGTACGTAACAAATAATTGGTGAATGGCCGAGGATCGAATCGGGTAATCGTCATCATCAGCCAGAAGACGTCCACTGCTGAACATAGGCCTCCCCTTTAACCTCCACACTGAACGACAGCCTGCCTTTTGCATCCACTGGATGCCCGCGACTCTCACAATGTCGTCGGTCCATCTAGTGGGAGGCCTACCTACGCTGCGAAACGGCTACGAATCGCTACGAATCGGGTGCCGTCAAATTATTAAGCGCAAAAGCTACCGTTCGGCCATCGCTCAAAATAGTTATTTACAACACATTTGCTCAAAAAGTATATACAGGCTTCGTAAGTGCACTTTTTGAGCAAATGTGTTGTAATAGTTATTTATGATACAAGTGCGGTAAGTTGGTTATTACAAACGAGTAGACGAATGTAAGCCCGAGACGAAGTCGAGGGCTTACCATAGTCACGAGTTTGTAATAACCAATTCGCACGAGTGCCATACAACGTTTTACAACACATTTGCGAGAAAAAAACAAAAAATGGAAATTTAAAAAAATACCGTAAAGTACACGCACGGTGCTATACAACGGAGCGTGCGGTAAAATTCATTACCGCACGCTCCGTTGTATGATCCGTAATGTTTAACTTTCGAACGATGTATACAGGCTTCGTAAGTGCACTTTTTGAGCAAATGTGTTGTAAATATCTTTTCAATATTATCTATCAATAATCGTAGCCCCGGTGGATCAGTAGCCCAGTACGCAGATTGAGCTAATCATGATGATAAGTAATTAATTCATTGAAACAATGCGTTGATTAAATTTTTTCCTTTAGTAATATCGTCTACATCTAGTACCTGTCCCGTCCTAAGTTACATTCTCTATCTTTTTCGTGATAAATAAATATTGTAGCAAGTAATTTCGCGAGGACAAAGCGAATTTCTTGGCTTAATTACGTTAGCGAATAAATTATTCGAGAAAAGGAAAATAAATAATGGCCAGCCTCCTCGGAAAGCATAATTTACCCACCTGTTAATTAACACTTACCTACGGCGTAAGACGTCTAAAGAGCAAATTGCCCGTCAAATAACGAAATATCCTGCTTAAAATTATATAATTATCAATTTGAAAACCCGACTTCAAAATTAGTAAATACGAAATTTCGGTAACTTGCGATGACATATTTTTGCCAGATATTTTGATTTAGAAACCAAACTACTGAACCGATTTTGATGAATGATACATTTTCTATAGGGCCAATCTGAAAGTATATCCTTTCAAATAAAAAGCTTATAAACGACAGAGTTCCGAGATAACAAACAATAAAAAATAAAAAAAATTACCTATTTCTGAAGTCGGTAAATATCAACAACTAGTTTCCTTTGTGCAGAAGCGAGGGCGATAAATAATCATAAACATTCCTTGTACTCTTATTTTAGCCTTATCGTGGCAAGTGTGCGTTATTATTGTAAGTATTGCTAGTACCTACTTAAACTAATTTTAAGAATATTTTTTTATTTCTTATTGGATCAGAATTGAGAATTTACATTTTCGTTGACTTTCAAAATGATTCACAATATTTTCGTATACTCGAGTTCCTCTACTTAATTTTTGATTTTATTAAGCCCAATCAAAACCGTCTGTGCAAAAAATACGTTAACAAAATAAACTTATTTTCAGTCTGAAAAAATATGCATAATAGAATTTGTAAAAGCTTCTTGACTGGGCTTTGTAAATATTTTCCGACCTCGAGTCGTAAGGCTTAGTAAATCTTTACGCCAATACAAACAGTAGCACAATATCAAGTAGATCTTTTCAACCAGAATCGTGGATAATTTTACTAATATAGCGGCCGAAATAAACTTAAACAAAGTGTGAAAACGCACAAGTGGGCTCGTCGAAAAAGCGTTAGCAACATCGATCTAAATGTTAGAAAGTGTGAAAAGTGGAGTATTTTCCTCTGGGATAAAGGTGTCTTCGTCTTGGGCGTGCTAGAATCCCGAGCGTAACGAAGGATTCAATTCTTAACTCCCTCGCTACGTTTGGGAGTTAGCTCTCGAATCCTTCATTACGCTCGGGATTCAATACGACGCCCGTGACCGACACTGCTTTATCCCCTCGGTGAATAATCTTCTATTTTCTGTCTGCAGTTATTGAACATTTGCTACTGTTCTTTATGTATGATATACCAAAGCCTGATGTAAAAACGAGCTTAGCGAGATTAGCTAGTTACCTAATGTAATGGAAAATACTTCAAAAGATCCCGTTTACGGGATATCTTTGAATACGACGCGTCTTCTGTGATCACTTGGATTCGCCTGTTCAGCGAGCAGGCTAATTCTCTCTTCTTCACATTCGCTCTGTTTGTACGAATACGATTAATAAATGTTTGATTTCTTCTTTAATCACACTCATTTTGAAGGCATATGTATTCAATCTGATCGAATGTGTGAGTATCAAGTGATTGGAAGATCTTGATTCATAATATGTTACATCGTATTTTATTTACATATGTAATAGAAAGTCCAAAAAAAGAGCATATAAAAAAATTACAAACTTAATAGAAACAATGGCCCAATTATAGTTCTTCGCGGATAGAAATTGAATAAGTAACATATCTAGTGTAAACACTACGCAGTTACACAATACGCATTTGATGAGAATACAAAAATGACATAGATTTAGTAGTAGGCTTAAAACGAAATATACTTCAAATTGGACGATTCGTCATCACGAATATTCAAAAGTAGACCTTTAAAATCGATTAATTGACATTATTTCGTTATCTATACTAATATTATAAAGAGGAAAGATTTGATTGTTTGTTTGTTTGTTTGCATTGAATAGGCTTCGAAACTACTGAACCGATTTGAAAAATTATTTCACTGTTGGGAAGCTACACTATCCCAGGTTAACATAGGCTATATTTAAAAAAAAATAGGGATCCTTACTAAAACTCCAATAATGTAACCCAAGGTGTAAAAAAATAAGATTTACAATTTTGACTTTGCGTGTTTGACAGTTCTAAGACAGGACAAAGTCTGTCAGGTCAGCTAGTGTTTAATAAATGTTCTTGAAATATTTTAATCGGATGTGTTCACCGATACACGATTAAAGAAATTTGGCTCTATAGAAAAAAATCGTAAACTTTTCTAAAAAACACCCGTTTATACGTTCCCTTTAATGGATTGAATCAACTTCATTCAAATTCTATAGAAGATATTTTTATAAAAAAAAAAAATGTGTGTTATCCTAACAATTATTCAAATACTTTAGTGGTAGCAGTTTTATGTAAAAGCGTAAGATTATTTGCAGAAAATAAACAAAAAATGAATATTGAACATATTTGAAAGCGCGCACGCCGCATTACCGTCATACAAGTGTACGGTTCTCTATCATTTCGCCTTAAGCAAAGAAAAACTATGACAAAACAGCTTACACTCACGTTTACGTGTTCAGACATTATTTAACTGAATGATTCGTACTGAATCAATTAGGGAAATGCAAGAACCACCTAAGAAGCTAAGTAGGTTTTTTAACTAAAAAAAGGTAAACTAATTAAATAGGACTAGTAGTTAAACGAGTGAGCACGTCGGCAATTACCATACGTGTATCTGGATCGGATTATCGAACTGCTACACAATTAACTCTGCTTTGTAGACGATGTTTACTTAATCAGTTTATCCTACACTTGGTAATAAATTAATTAGTCTATGTGTATGTGGATCGTATATTCATAAAGGCAATTGACATCGCTTGGGCACTTAGTGTAAATGAAGACTTAGCTGTTTGCTATATTAAGGGCTTGTTTTGGATAAAATAGAGTAAAGGAAACGGTTCATATTGCTAATGGGTTTCTAAATTTTAACGTGAGATTTTGACCTTCTGAAATTCATTAAAACAGGATCGTCTCAACTATCGAGAGCCATTATTTTTAGGGAAGATCTAATAAAAGTACCATAGAATGTCTAGCGTAGTTTCGCCTTGAGAGGAAAAAATATAGCCTGTCAACAAAAAACTAATTTTTAAATGTTTATGGGACTTGTGGCGCATTATTTTATGTAAGTAAAAACATGTGTTTTAATCGCGAAAGTATAAAAGCTACTTAAATAAATATGTAATGTTAATTTCTGTCCTTAATGTATACACAAACCTATATACGAAATAAATAAATTACACTATTAATTGTGTTTACGTTTTGACTTAGTTTTTATGGTTGCGTAGTACAAGGAACCCTTAGGTATAAAAGATCATTGTTTCCGTCCAACCCAGTATGTCACAGTGTCATAGTTTGTACATTGTATAAACCAAATAACATGCAATTTGTTACCAAGATATAGAACACATATTTTTATTTTAGAAATTAATAGTAGTATAATTGAGTATGAGTGGATGAATGGTCTTGAGTAGTATAATATTCTCAAAGCGAAATAAAATAGGTTCATACACGATAATTCAAGAACTAATACACAGAGGTAATTTTTGTTATAAAATTAAGAAACTCTTAGTCGAGCGGTGTGGTTTTATTTCAGTCCGAAGGACGGCTGCCCGAGGGAGAGTGCGGGCGTGGAGACTTGTGTATGTCTACATCGTACCAGCACATGCGGTAGAATAAAAAATAAGTAGCAGGCCTGAATAGCAAAATCACCGCATTACATTATTAAATATTTATCGAAATAATCATTCATACGCATCATAATCATAAGTCGGCGTTATGTTATCATAACACACCTCTAAAATTCAAGTCCAAATTATGAGCTTCACTCGAGAATTTTGGTATATTAATAACTACGGAATCCTATCACATGCATGTCTCGACACGATATTAACAACTTATTATGACATTGTAGTTTGCATTTTGTTACCACGTATCTCTCTGATACCTTACATTTTACTTTACGTAAATCCTCTAAAACCAACCGGACCGTAACAAAGCTAGATTTTCAGGTAAATGAGCTCGGCAAAAAACGCAACTCTACCTTTTCGCTCCCTCATAATCTGCATTCGTGTGGATGCACACGATGTGCAAAACGAAGATACCGGGAGTAGGGTTTAAAGAGATGCCGAAATCAGATCTTGGGGACGTCTCTATCTCAGGAGACGTGACTTGATGACGGACTGGACTGCTTTTTTGCCTTGTAAATCAATGCGTCAACCGATCACCGTACGACAGGCAGTCAAAGAGTTCTGTTGCAAATATTTGTAGTGTACCAAGAAGACAGAGCGTGCGTAATCCGATACATATAAATTACTAGCTATTGCTTACGACTTTGTACGCGTAGACTCTCATATGAAATTTTAACATCTATATGCCTCTTTAATACAGTTTAAATTGACACTCCATAAAAAAATCTATTTGCCAAATTTGAGCTTCGTAGATCAAGCAGTTTTCGAGATTTCATGATCAGTCAGTAGTATATCGCTTTTATACATCATTATAGATTCAGTCTAGTGTTCTTGTACCTGCAGTCACTGGTTGGACTGAACCGCCCAAAATTTTGACCGTTTTTATATAAAAACGGAATAGTGTTACTTGCTTATTTTGCTGATTTTAGCATTGCCTAACCTTGTGTGATTACCGTGTAATAAAAACAAAATGTGCTTACTAATGATTTGTTTCAAATAACAAAATTCTTACCCTAAACGCATCGCACCGGCAAAGTTTCTAGCGTTGTAGGTGTTCATAAGCGGCGGTAACCACATACCATCATGTGGCCCGCCTGCTTTATTTTATAAAAAAGATTATCTTGATTTAGATTAAGATTAGTGAGTATATTTCAATTTCTATTCATTTATATTACCATTTTGAATATAGGTCTTATTAATACACCAAGTACCGTCAAAACAGGTTGTGTACAGTTGAAAAAAAAAAGCTATTATGTTTGTAAATAAAATATAGAACTTCAAGGTCCATTTTACACTGCCAATCACACACACACACACACACACACACACACATTAAACAGTAAATTCCTTGCTGAACGAATATATATTGGAATATAACAGCCACGATATACCTAATTTGTCCACATTCATTTATTTCAACCGCACTTGTTACAAGTATGAATAAAAAAAAACAATCAAAAAAACATTATTATGACCTTATACGGATTTTCATCAAACGTAGCTAAGGCCAATCACACACACAGACATAAGTTTCAAACTAACTTATAGCTAGGAAAGCTTGCTTTTTGAGTCATGGGTAAACAATTATAAACTTTAACTACACTTTATACGACTTCAAATTACTCGTACTATCCTCAAAACAACGTATTATCCAGATAGCTATACTAAAAGACAGTGACAACATGAAAACCGCAGCCATTAGCGTTTTTTCTATACGATGAGTTTGCCAATTAAAAATTAACTGGAGTTAAAAACAGAAGAGACAACTCGGGTAACCGATATTAAACTAAGCGGTTTTTATGTAGTTTAAGTAGGTTAGGAAGTAAGATCAAATATGTATGTACATTGTTCGAGTATTAACCGGTATTTAATTCTGATGTAATAATAACTGTTTTTTACATACATTTGGTCCTTGAATTTATAGGTGCATTTATGCCTGGATCTAAGTATTGAATGTCATCAAGATATTCTGCTATCTTTAATTACTCTGATCTGACATATTTTAAGTGATATGACGTCGTATAAAATCGTCCGTGTTTCGTTTGCAGATAAGGATCTTTATGTTTGTAGATCTGAAATAGTTTGTGGCTGCCGACATAATATTACTAATTGACTATATTATTATTTGATTAAAAAGAAAGCATGTTCTTAGTCTCTGAAAATTAAAACGAATTTGTAAATTAAACTTAAAGATTTAAAGTCTAGATTTCAGGGCTTTATCTTTCGATTACTATTTGCACCGCAAAGAAAGGACGAATCCAATTTCTATAAAGGGAATTAAACCCTGTACTGTAAGGTTTCTAATATGGTTATTGAATTCGCAAGTACTTAATTTGACTTCCTTGTACTTTATTTGAAATTAGTCGTTTCTAACTGTCATTATGACGGAAAGGGGAAAGGGAAACGTCATGGCTTGTTGAAGGCAAGAGCGAGGCGGGGCATTCTAGTCTGAGCAGCGGTGCAGTAAGCACCTTCAATATTGTAGATTGTTACTCTGCCCTAGTGTACCTAGATTTAAAGTGCTAATTGTTATTGAAGTATAAGTAAAGAATATACCTGCGTATAAGAGTTTATGTCTAGAGTATTAAATAAAATCAGTGTCTACCAACTGAAAGGAGTTTCCTTACATATCAGAAGTGGTACGTGATCCACAAAAACTCACAAATCGAAAATAAAGTAATTAGGCCAGTCGCGACTGTGGCGAACGGTGCGCAAAGAAAAAAAGTATTAGAACGCTGTCAATACCAGAGAAGCTGTTTTAAGGCACCTAAAGGTGCCTCTCAGTCAACATGGGCGATAGAAGAGATCGAGACAAGTAAGCCGGAGCGCTACAACTGCCGTGTCCGTGCGAGCAAAAGCATGGGCCTGTGTCTGTGTGGCGTGTGGCAGCTGCGCGTGGTCCTGTCGAGAGCCTGCAGCCGCGGAAGCCAGCATGGAGCAGCAGCCTAAGAGCCAGGTGTGTTTGTTTCTGCTTTTCATTATGCTAGATGAGATATACTTATCGTTGATCTTATTGCCAGTTGCCACTAGTTCAACATCTCATAAGCTTGGTGAAAATCACGCATTGCGTTCTATTCTATTCAAAAAAGTGTGAAAGTCAAATCGAAAGTTAATAGATGGCGTTAACCCTTTAATGCGCAAGACTATTATTTTTGCTTTTTTGTATTGTTTTTTTTTTTTAAAAGAATTGGGGTTGATTATAAATTAGATGTGCCCAAAAATAAGATTTTTTTTTAAATTTATTTATTGCTTGTAACAAATATGGTACATTGCGAGACATTGAGGCGAATTGTTCACAAAACTATGTATCGTATTAGTTACGTTGCACTTGCTACAGTGATCTGACATTGTTGTAAAAATAAAACAATATACAAAAATTAAAAGTATTTATTCTATGAAATGAAATTATTTTTTCAGCATTTGCTGGGTAATTGTAAAAAAAAATATTTCGGTTTTGTACAAAACAGTCTCAAATTGCATTTTACGCAATGTCAACTCAAACCAAGTCACGTACGATTCGCCGAATCACCTTTCAGCGATACAACCGTACAGAAAGCACGGTTCGCCGTTGGAAGGTAGAACGAAAAAATTTGAGTACCGGTTTTACAACATTTACATCTCCCTGTTGTGACGAAAATTGGGAAATGTCCAGTGCCATCGAACCTAACTGCTTCAGCTAGGAGCTAACTGCTAGGAGCAGTTGGGACTTATATCTTCTTTGCAGCTGATTTATCACTTACCGTTGGCTGACTTTCTTCATAGTCGTTAAAACATTAGTTACGGAATGTGTCGTCGCCGCCATATGGTAGAAAGTCATACACTAGACCTGATACCTACTCCAGCACGGACGAAAATCTTGAAACCCCATTTCTTTGGTTTCTTCGGTAAATATTGTCGCCTATTACCGGCTCTAGTTCCCCTATAAGTTATCATCGTCGTAAGTTATCATTTCGTCAATGCTATATCGGTCTTCTTCCTCAAGCTGGAGGCTTCTGATTTTTCTAATAGTGACCGGACTTTGAAATAGCTATCTTCATTGGTGTCCGAATTATCAATGAAGTGTATGTACTGCCTAATTTTTTCGTACTTCTTCAGAAGCATTCTATTGGCAATATTTCTTTGTTCACATTTAGAACTGAGCTATTTTCTTCTTCATCTAGAATATGGAGGTTTTCAAATTAAGAAGTGAGGGATTGAAGATCCTAATTGGCAGCGGAATCCTCATCACTGGAGTAACGATGCCGACGTTCAGTAATACTATATTGGATAATAATTTCATCTTCCGATGATCACGAGTACCAAAATTCGCTTTACTCTATCCCATTTTAGCCCCTGTTGCAAATAAAAAGCAAAACATGCAACATACACCCAATACCAAGCATAAAAGGCATATAAAATTATATTGATATAAATCATTAGTAACTGTGCAACGTGTCACCCGTGTTACTAATCAAACTGACAGTGGTTAGTTCGGTCTTTCGCAACGTTACAAATACGATACATTCATAAATTGCGGCAGATATTTCAAGATGGGATGAAAGTTAGATTCATTTTATTTTGGATTGGACACTACGTGCATTAGTAACAAAATTTGCATAAAACATTTACAAATTGTGCGAACTAGCCATAACTAAGAATAAAAACGTACAGTGCGTCTGCGTGAACATTGTTGACCTGGAGCCAATTTGACACAAACTGGTCGTGAAATGCACTGGAGTAGATTACTATTGAAATCACTAGATGGCCTTAATAGTATTAACAAAATACGCGGGTTGATTTTCAAAAGCATTGTGCCGACAGGATAAAACATTTTTTTGTTTCGTTCGTTACACCCGTGTTACGTTGCTATAAAGAGGGTTAAACGTCATTAAAACGTGTAAACGAAGAACTTTATGATTTATAGCGTGTTTCACAAAAGAAAAAAACTGCCATGCCTGTAGGTAGTATGGAAAATAATTTCCTGTCATGTTTGTTTTGTCATGTTTATCCGCTCAGTTACGAGACAACCCAGATTGATGGGTACAGGAGCGATTACATATTGTGTACTTGTTGGGTAGCTTTACAGCCTAGGCGCAATCCTCAGTCCTGTGGAGTTTTTGCTTAGTAGAGATTACAGCTTACCGCGATTCCCGCTTCGAGGAGCCGAGTTACGAGTTAGCTTTATTGGCATCCACTTCACCTTCCTAGGTGTTTTTCAAAATAATACTCTCAATTGCCCCTTAAACGTAAAAGGAAAAAACTTTCACAGTGCCTTTATATGGCCATGTAGCCAACAGCAGCAATTATTAAAACCGATTCAATGCTGATCGAAACAATAAAACGAGCACAATGCTGAAGACCGTTGACACCGCATCTTCATTACTCTCAATCGAGAGATAATCGATTTCAGACCTTTTAATGGACTTAACGACAACCTTCGATATGAGTCTTTATCAGAACATCGCATGCGATCTCAATAAAACTGTCAAATGGTGCGCTCCTGATATGACAGATACGATATCTCCATTAGCCCGGGTACCGTCGTCACGACCCAAATAAAAAGTTCCGATAAAAATACGCATCACGAATTTGAAGAGCGCGCGTGGTCCGTACTGGTAGACGAGTTGTATCAACCAACGCGAGGCGGACACGCTCATAAATTAAAAGCCATCATATTTGTTTTTCGAACGAGCAAGTAAATAAAATTCTGATCGACGGAGCGTAACTCTGCGCAGTACGTAATCAACAGTTTTATTCGTCGATCCGTCGTTTCAATTTTACTAACCCACAGATTAAATTTGCGTTTCGAACGAGTATTCCTCTGATTACGATGATTTAATTTGACAAAAATATTTTCCTCTATTTACTTCTTTATAACCGAGCTAGTTAAACGTTAGAGTGGGGTCAGTAATTAACAGGCGGGATCAACAAGCCGCTCAATGCTAATGGGGCCTTTCCACGTCAAAGGGCTAAAAGGCGTCGGAGCGCGTCTGTCCGAATAATGAGCCAAGTTGTAGTGCCGTCGGTTCCCGTCTCCTCGGCAGCGAGTGCACGCGGCGACCCGCCGACCCTCGTCAAACGCTCGATTAGCCTAACGTGTACACACACTAATTATTTTTTTTTACGATTGATTCACTCCTCAATCTTGGACTCTTTCAATCGACGTCATTTATATCTTTGGCATCTCGCCCACGCACGACAATGTATTGAAATTGAATTTCCGTACGTGGCGTCTCGATTTATTGATTGTACACAAAAACGGAGGATGGCCGTTATTTTTATAGCGTCCGACGGAATGTGTGGCGTTGTTTCTGGTCGAATAGCTTTTCTTCCTATGTGTCGACGATGTTTGATCGAAGGAGACCCTAATCAAAAGTGACGCGAAACATGACTTTCTATTTTTACTCGAAGTACTATGAAAAGGGACGTTAAATGTAAAATCGATATTATAAATGATTCCACCGGGTCGTTTGTAATGAACCGTATTAAGATAACGATTGACAGATCATTTATTATCCGTTTAGTTTGCTCGAAACCCCGTGAAATTACAGTTAAAAGGAGACGTAACTTATACACATAAAATTCGTGTTAAATATATATTTTCTCCTAAAATAGTTGTAGCAAGGTGAATTTATTTTATTGAGATACTCATTCAAATCACAATCGGAACTATAACTTCATAAATACGACTACACAACATCCTAAACTGTTAAATCTCAAATATTGTATCTATTATTTAACAATTTTACGATGTTACCCTGTTTATATTTCAATCCAGTTCTGTGAAAGAGTTGACAGTGAAATGGAACAGAATAAAAAATTTGACGTAATTTGCTTTTTTGTTGAAGATATTTATTGCTACGGTATCCGTATAAACTCGTAAAACAAGCTGGTTGTTATTAAGTGACAAATGGTCGGATTTAGCCGCAGTGTAAAGTCATAAAGTCGCAATAATGGACGAATTATACACAAAAAACGTCGAGATTCTTACTTGGCTTCATATTCGAGTTTGTAATATCGTTTTTATAGAGCACAGTTTATTGTGCGACTATCTCTGCTACTTTATTACGCAAATGTGAACATATTTTTCACTGTACTTTTATATCATATGGCCTGTTTAAATATCTGATTATAATTTGCATGGCCGAAACGTGTCTGAGCGAATGTATGAAGGATTACCCAGAACGACCACTTAAATTTTTATGAAAATATCTACACACAGGGTTTTCCCTACTAAGCCACTAAACATAACATTATTTACTAGCTGCTCCCTTGCAGCCAGTGCTATAATGTTAGAAGATTACTCCTTGTAACATTAGGTATCTGCTAGTGAAAGTCCCGTCAAAAGTGGTCTAGCTGTTTTTTTATATATTTTTTTTAATTTATGTATGACATAATGTTACATATATTACATTGTTTGCTGTCACCAAAAAACCTCGCAGAGGTTTATCTGGGTGACATGTTCTCAGCTTAAATAATTAGAGCATTAATTAAGTAAACATAATAGGTAATATGTATCCACATCGGAAATAACCGAGCGGGTGCATGCCCGTCACTCCGGATTATTCGGAGTTTCGGAGTCAATAGCATACATACATACGTACACACATCGCCTTTTATATGCACGTATGCTTCTAAACTAGTGGTGCTTTATTATTAGTAATCGGCGCTAGTTTACTGCGCATCGTCTGCCACGAGCTACAACACTAGCTTAGTGCCAGAGGCAGTGGAAGTTGCTTAGTACCCGTTGCACACGATGCGCAGTACTAGAGCAAATATATATTACTCGCGCCAGTTTACTACGCATTGTCTGCAACGGGCTTAAGAGTTTTTTTAACATTGTCGTTTGTCTGACCGTTTGGTGACTTGCAGCGCGTAGATAATGCATGTGCAAAGTGAGAAAGAACATAAAAGCAATTTACTTTAAAGTATTTTTTTCTGTTTTATTTTCTTAACTTATAGTATGTATGATTACAAAGTCATATAGATTTCGTATACGTACATGATATATACATGATTTAAACATACACACGCTGAGAAACTAGATCTAAAGTCAGTGTTTAGGCCGCCTAAAAAGTAAATAGTGAACTGCGACCTTATCCTTTCGTATTGAAAATACGTATTTTTGCAAAAAGTAGCTTGTTTAAAACAACACCAACACTACAAAAAGTTAATTAATAAACAAATAACCCCCCACAATTTGTGTCCACATTACTTTTAACACTTATAGGCATACCAATGCGTCTCATTACCGAAATAAATTATGACTTCCAGCGTTTGTTTCCGAAATGTTCGTATTAAACCCGAATAAAAACTGACTGATTTAAAATTTAATATTTAATTAGTTAATTACTGCTTGCTTGACATTATTAGCAATTGGAATGGCGAATTCAATTGTCTTGCTTTTCGAATTGGAATGGAATGTCGCTCCAACGGTTGTTTCAAATTGGAAAATGTTAGAAGTTAAATTGAAATCTTTTCGATTTATTGAGCTTGAAAAAGTGTGATATGCCTTCAGATCAGACATACAAGGGAGATATGGTAAAGTGGCGTGGCGGATGCAAAAGCATTAGGCCTAAATCAGGCCTGATGCCCATAGTCGAACTCGCCCTGCATACGACCTTGCCGCCCGTTTTACCGACTTCGAAAAAGGAGTAAGGTTCTCAATTCGACATTCTTTTTTTTAAAGTTTCAAGTTTTTTTACATGTATGAGAAACCTCGATGGTCAAAAATCTCATTTATTAGGGCTCAATAATTTTTAAACCAGTTCAAATAATAGCTAGAGCGCCTACGAATTTCGTGATAACAAATCACTACAATACTTTTGTTTTGTCTTTTGTTCGAGTCAAAACAAGGAGGTATTCATACATGGATGTATAATCGTATCTATATATAAACTAGTAGTGTGCCCCGAACAGACTTAAATAAGCATTGACTTAATTAAGCATTCCACTCACATAGGTGTTTCACTAAAAAATTCTAAAATAAATTATTAAACAAAAACCTACTTCAAAAAACCACAAAACAAATATTCTAAGTTAATATGCCACTACGAAGAACAAAATAATATTGTTAAGTCTTAAGTGATTTTTTAAAGTGATTTTGAAGTCGGGTGGGGAAAACGACAAAATAAATTTCGATTTTTTTTAAACTAAGTTTGATATTTATTATTAACAAATTATAGTTTAAAATATAGTTTGTTCTTTGTAGTGCCATATTAACTTATAATGTTTGTGTTTTGTGGTTTTTTGAAGTCGGTTTTTTTTAAAGATTATTTATTGCATATGGACTTTGTTAGTTCATTAGTGTCGCTGCAAGTTTATTAGTGTGCGAGAAAAATTAGCACCTAAGTGTGCCGTACTCAGTTTTTCGGTAGGTATATCGAAAAAAGTGTGGGAAGTACGGAGACATTTGAACACGAACGATAATTGTATTGAGGCATATCTCCCTTGTTTTTCTGATCTGAGGCTATGCCACATAAAATGCTACGAAATTCTTTCTACGACTTTCTTTCATTCAATCCATGAAAGGTTAACTTTTTTCATTTAACAAAATTTACGCAAAACGTCCAAAGATGGACACTTTAATTACGGCTATTTGTGTTCACCGCCACGTAAAATTATTCAAATTGAGTTCAATTTAATGTTCTTTCAAGCAACGAATTGTCGAATATTTTCCCTGGTATCGTTTTAATGCTGGTACATATACCCAGTAAGGAATATTGCTACAAAAGGGTTACAAAATGCTACACAGTATCTCATTATGTCGTGAAAATAGCTGTTAAGGCCATACACTTGTTCACTTATAAAATTAATTAAATTAACTGCAAGTAGGCAAGCTTTGTATGAGCATAATATGTTTTTAGTAAATAAATGAAACTATTAATTTAAAAAAATACTTTAAATATAATATTTTTTCGTATTTGTCTCAGCAACCCCTTTTATTTGATACTCATATCATTATGGTAGATAAAAACATGTTATCCGCCATCATGGAGCATCCACCATATTGAATTTTGTGTGACGTCATTTTATTTTGCGTATTCTTCTCAGCAAACCCTTTTATTCGACACCCGAATCATGGGGTGCAAAAAAATAACTGGTCCGCCATCTTTTTGGAGTCCGTCACATTAGATTTAGAATAATGCCATTTAACTAATCATGCATTGTCATCCAAACTAAACGTGTATACAAAATTTCAGCTTAATCGGTTGTGGATAACCGGTCTAAAATTCAGTTGCAAGATTTGTTCCACACACACAATACATACATACATATACTAACAGGACACGTAAAAAAACTGGACAAAATACTAAACCAAAAATACGCTCGAACTACAAAAAAATGAATGCAGAATAAAAATTGCCCGTTTCACTACCTGATGAATATTTCTCCAGACATGTTCGGTAAAAATTGTTATCGAGTTTCATTGAACTGTGATCGAGTTTGTCCATAATTATCTTGGAGCTGAAACAAAAGATAAACTAAATTTATTATCGCTTGTCATTCTAACAGCGTAGTAGGTGACATTGTTACACAAAAATGACTTAATTAAACACTGTTCTCTCTTGGTTATGTAAGGCTAATTTCGCCCCTCTCCGAGCGTAAGAAACAGTTTAGATTATCTACTGTTAGTACGTGCTGCTTGAATTAAATTTCTCGATTGTAAATTCAACAATACAATGCTGCATAAACAAAGGCCTTATCTCTTGGACTGTTACGGTGCTTACTACTTAACGGCGTTATAATTTCACACTAAACGTTGCCTGTTTAAAATTTTACCGTGGGCTGTTTGTTGATTTCATGTCTAGGGACAATTTTTAAAATTAATTCGCTGTTGGTGAAATTTTTAAATGGGTATACGCTTGACAACAACCTTGTTGAACTATGAGAATGGCGTATACGACGACGCGCAAGCCTATTTATAATTAAAAAAAAAAATCGCTTGGTTAGATGAAAACGAATCTCTCGCGACTTTGACGACACCCAGATTGATTTTTAAGTTAAAGCATTTCCAAATTTTTTGTAACATTTTATTTTAAGCTTTTCAAAAGGAAATAAGACGTGTAGCCCATGAATTGTTTATTGCTTAACATCAAGCAAGTTGGCGGTGTAACGCAAGCCTTTCTTTACTACTAAATAAATAAGCTTTATTGATAAATAAATAAAACTTTTCAAACACAAGGTTTCTCGTATTCTTCTCAGCAAACCCTTTCATTTGATGCTCATATCATGATATGAGCATTTTGTCCTCCATATTGAATTTATCATCTAGGACCAATGTGTTTGGTAAGGCAAATCCAATGAACCCAAACTCGACGGGGTTACATCGTTTCGTGTAGGAGCTCCATCATCAGACCAGCTCAAAGATACCATAGCATTGCATAGTCACCGAATTGCTAATCTGCTTCAAAATTGAGTTGCAAGATTTCACCCGAACAAACATAATTACATACATACATTGCAAGTTAAATAAAAGCTTGTAAAACTAAATGTATAGTAAATAAACTTTAAAGAGTAAAATATCTTAATTGTATTACAAAGCACAGAATTTAATCTACGCAGCTATATGGTCACCAAAGCGGTAGCGTGTAAAGTAAAAATTCCGCACTTCCACAAAGCAAAATTGCTCAGCGGCTCTGAAACGGCCTGCAGTGAAAGGTTTCATAGGGGTGCATATCATCTAATGTACAGACAACATCATAGATAAATGAATACTATTAAAATTATGCAAATGGAGCGGAGTTTTGTCATTTTTAACCGACTTCAGGAAAGAGGTTCTCAATTCAGTCTGTATTTTTTTTTATTCCGTCGGTGGTGAACCGATTTAAGTGATTATTTTGTAAGCATATAAGTATATTATATATATATATATATATATAAGTTTATGTTATAATTTTATGCTACAGGCTTTTTACTTATGTGCTTCTACTCTATGTACCTGTAACATCCAATTTTTTTCCAGATACAATTTGTTTTAATTTTTTTTTTCCACCACGGCTTACAAAATAATCGCTTAAATCGGTTCACCAACGACGGAATAAAAAAAAAAACAGACTGGATCCGCCCCAGCTTCGCACGGGTATAGATTATAGCCTATGTCACCCGGGGATAGTGTAGCTTAGTTAGTTAGCTTAGTATAGATATATAATATATATGAATGAAAACAAAAATAGAAATAATCGTACTTCATGTACCACTCACCCATTTATAACCGACTTCAAACAAGAACGGGGTTCTCAAATAGTTTTATTTTATTTTATTTATTTTTCATGTTGTTAGCTCAGAATTCTTGTTTTAATTGAAATGATATACTTTCAGATATATTTCATCAAAATCGGTTCAGTAGTTAGGCGTTTAAATCAAAACAACTGTAATTTTTTGTTACTTAATGATTATATTATGTCATTTGAGGAAACCAAATTGCATATTTTACTAATTTTGTGAATTTTTAAATTGATAATTATCCAATTATGGAAAAAAAATACCGTGATGTTTGAGTTTACTTTGCTTGGGTTAGTGCTTTAAAAAACACAAACAACCATTGCTGTCCTTGAACTTAAATATTAAAATAAATTTGACAGCATTAATAAAATTGCCATCTTTTTCTTAAATATGAATACTAAAAGAGACGCAGATTATTCCATACACTCCACGAAATGTATGGAACAGGTGAGTGATATTTTTTCATGATTACGGATTTGGTTTTATATTAAAAGTTGTTTATAATAAGGACCCCTTAAGAGGAATTTCGATGGCTCATTGTTTACAACTATGCATACACAATAATTTGTCGAGTTGAGAACCTCCTTTTTGGAGTCAGTTGAAAACAGTTCAACGTTTTTGTATTCCACTGTACTACAGACTCAACCTGCTTCTAGTAAGTACACAGATATTGTAAAACAAGAAAAGGCACGACGTTCCAACAAATGTCATCCTGGTCACGATCTTTAACAATGAATAGATCAAGGGGCGGATTCCCTACTAAACTAAATTAACCTTTTGTTTGGATTGCGGAAACCATTATGACAAATAAAATGTTGTAATACTTTTAGTAATTAAAGAACCTGTTGTTCCCGATAATAAATTTTTCTTTAGGGTCTCTGATGCGAAAGTTTTACGTATTTTTTCCGCCAAATAACACTAACTGTATTCTTGACCTGGTCGTGATCGATTCTATATCAATCACGACCTGCTCAAGAATAGATAATAATAATTGAATAGATAATGTGTTTTGGGAAGAGAAATATGCAAAGCTATCTCACTAATAATTATGAAATAAATTATATTAAAAAAAAACAACTTCAAAAAACCACAAAAGACTTTGTATATCTTAGAATAATGACAAAGTCACTTATATTATACCAAATGTTTAAGGAACAGAAAAAAACCTGTCAATTACTACCCATATTAATTGTTATTATTGTTATTTTATTTTTTCTAGTTCCTGGTTGCGATCTTGTCAATAATTTAGTCTAAATCAAAGGTCAAAGGTTTCTGTTCCAGTCGCTTTACGCTATTGTTCAGTTAGGGCTCATAACTGCCCCAGGGGTTACGTTTAGACCATTTTCCACCTGTAACGGTTACGCACAGACTATAAAGCATATAAACCATTGTATGGACAATCACATCACATTAAAAATACTAATACTATAGGTAAATGTGAAAATAACCCTGCCTGTCATTACCTTTTCAAAACTAAATGAATTACCAAATCTTAATACTTATGTGTATAAGTATTGTTAAGATTTGTAAACCATATTATTAGACACATTTATTACACAGTAAAATACGGGAAAATTAGAAAATGCTGATAAAACCGTGGTTGTCGACTGATACACAAGTTAAAAAATTTGCGTAAACCGAAAACTGTTGATTTTTCCACGAAAATTCCTCAAATCCTTAGTCTTTTTTTTACAACTGCCTAGTCGTGCTTTAGACCACAAACTCACCTGATGAAAAGCGATGATGTGCTCGAAGATGTAACACGCTTGCCTAGGACATACCTATTCACCTTTTTCTTAAACAACCTCGGAACTTGTTCGAAAAAACAGACGCAGCTATGAATAACAGCAGTGGAGTACCACACCACTACTGTTCGGTTTCAAAAAGTGAATTGGAAACGCTTATTACGTCTAAATAGAATTTTCATAAAAGAATGTCTCCTTGGCGTTGGGCCCAAAACCTTTCAGTAGAGATATAATGCTAAATTTGCATTGCAATTTTAGCTTAAATAAAAAGAAACATCGCATCATCTTTACTTATATTTGTCATATACAGAAATCCAAGCTCCAATGTCCTATGCGTTTTTCACACGTATTTAATTTGCGCAACAAGAGAAGCTGAAGTGGGACTAGGCCGGTCACGTAAGTAGACTGTGGTAGAATGTCGGATGAGCTGTGGGATGAGCTACCACCACTACCGAATGGCTCCCGGATGCCATACGAGCTGTTGGAAGGCCCAGAAAAAGATGGCGGCACGAGCTTGACTCCCACGCAAAAGACTGGTTCACACCATAGCACAGAACAGAAAGGAGTGGAATAAAGGTTTGCCCTGCAAAATAAATAAAAAAAACTAGAGAAGGACGTACATTGTACGTCCTTCTCTAGTTTTTCCTTCTCGCGTGCGCACAGGGTGCACATACGTAGGTCGTACATGTATGCACCCTGTGCGCACGCGCGCCCTAGTCCTATGTTGCGCAGGTTACTTGCACAGTGCGCATGACGCAGAAGCAATGAGCTTCGCCGATGAACTTTCGCCATTTAAGTGGTCGGGAAAGACACGCTTTGATATTTCGCAGAGTTGCACGGGTCGTTTCTGCAACACAGACAAGTTTCGCAGTTTCAATTGTAGGTACATAACGTCTTCATGTTTAATGTGACCATTAATGAAAAGTAAATACACAAAACGTATGTATGTTTTCGTCGGATATCTTGTTTTGAACATTTACGAGCGATAAAACTGAATACACAGTCGGTGGAGCATCTGTGTAGTTCGAAATGGTAATAGGTAAGCATTGAATGGAGGTAGGAATAACATTCACTTATGTGTCGTCGGCGGTGCCTTGGAGAAAGTAGAATCTACGACAGTAGGTTTTTCCTACTGCAGATGGTCGTTGGTAACATAGTTATATCCTTATTATAGACTGTTACCTATACTATGTCTACTTCGTAGACCGCACATCAGGCGAGATGGTGGTAAAAGGCAAGACTATTATTTATTAAAAAAAAAAACTATTATACCACGTTTTTATAAACTTGCTTTTTTGTCTGTTTGTCGGTTTGGTATATATTTTGAAATAAATTTTAAACTAGTTTTCCAATAAGCTAAAATCTTGAAACTTCAAATATAGTTCTGGGTGTTAGTGCGAGTTTTTCCAGATGCCTATTCGATCGCCGTAACATTAACTACGATTTGTATGAAGTAAGAGCAGTGCCATCTAGATGGCGCTCGCTGGCTGGCGCACTTGCCCGGTTTATTCTTGTTATATTTTCTAAAATCGCGCAAGTTTATGTTACTTATGTTCTACATAGTATATAGCATTGTTGGCTTTGTGATAGGCAAAAAACTCAAGTCACACAAGATTATATCATATATTTTTGAGATGCCTAGTCCGCTACCCAGACAATACAGTTGGCGTATCCAACGATTTACGCTTTGGACAGTTTTTTTACATCGGATTAGGCTACCTATTGCCCGTGATCTCGCCTGATGGAAAGCGACGATGCGGTTGAAGATGGAGCACGTTTGCCTAGTAATAATCTACCCTACTTACCCTACCCTAGACTTGAAAACTCCAAGATGCTGCGCAAACACAGACAGAGGCAAGGCGTTCCATTGTTTTTCTGTTCTAATTAAGAAAGAGGAGACAAAACGCTTGGTGCGCATAAATGGCATTTCGACCAAGTACGCGTGACGCTTTGCCGTTAATCTGGACGTCCAGCAATGAAAAGGTGATGGGGTGAAGTCCGTGAAGTTCCGTTGCACTCTCTCCGTGGAAAATCCTATAAAATACCGACAAGCTTGCGACTTTACGCTGGTGGTTCAGGTTCTGAAGTTTCTTTCCAACCAATACTTCATCATCAATGAGCTTTATTGCTTGTTGCTCATTACTCTGAAATTTCATACATCAAAGTATCACAAAATACTGGAAGCAAAATTTAGATGGCTTTTTCTCGTTCTATTTCCGAAAATCACACGTTTACTTTACCTATTTTCTACATAGTCTAGCATTGTTGGTCGCATACGGCAACCGAATTATGACGTTGCACGATACAATGTACGTCCCATGTATCGCTCCAAGTGGAAACAAAATTGGAACCACTTTCGGTGTGCCAAGTGCGGTCTCCTCAATTCAACTTGTACGTCGATGATTGAACTGGACTGGGAAGCTTTCTGAAAACTGGTTAGCTGAATGCGTGTCGGGTTAAATTGCGATGTAATGAGCTTGCAGTTAGCCCGGTTAACTCTAGTTAGTGGGTAAGGCAGAACGCCGACTCTAAGGTCGAGGTGGCGTTGTGGCGTACAATTGGCGTTGGACAAATCTTCACGGTTTATCGTAGTACAAAATGGTCCCACCGCCCTTGCATTACATACGGAGATAAGGCATAATTTTACTAAACGTCACCTTAGGACAGGTCTTTGATTTGTTAAAACGAACAGTTTTAGTGAAAAATATAATAAAATGAAATACTTATACTGAAGAAATTATATAAATCAGCTAATAATAAAATTTTGACATATTAAGATATAAAATTTTGTCAAAAAACATTACTTTTTATAGCCGTTTGATAGTTTGCAACAAATAAATAATTTGAACTTACCTGCGCCACCCGCTAACCACGACATTATCTCGGGAGAAAACATTTAATTTCCTGATTAGGCTGTTGATGGGGGCATTTAAGCCCGGATTCGTTTTCCAGTTAAAGCAGCTCAGAAGCTTGTATTGTAACGAGATGCCCTAATCGACCTAGTCGGGTTCTACAGCCGATAGCACGCCCACGCGTGCGACGGCTCCTCGACGACGCCCCGATTTAAGTAGGCGTTGGGCTTAACAATGTTATTGATAGTTTTTTTTTATTGTGAAGCACCTTTAACGGTCCTTAAAAGGCCTTAATTATAAAGTAAAGATAAAACGGTGAGGCCGTCTGGAAGAAATCTTGAACTAGTCATCACACTAATAATACTAGGTTATGCGGAAAGAGTGTACTGAGCTAAATGTGGTCCATTAGTACCGATAGTACCCATTATTATGAATAACTTTTACTATGAGACCAATCCTAAAACCGCAATAAAACAGCCAATCATTTTGTCGAGTATGAATGATCTATTTGTATGGAATAGCTGTTTTTGCGATTTCATAGTTGTTCCCATAGTTAAAGTTCTTCATAATGATGATATCAATAACATCCTCTTGGCTTAGTACCACCGTTTCGTGTAACCCTATAAACATGCTAAATAAATGATCACATTTCACATTCACGAACGACTTCGGAAAAAGTAGGCCAATTTAATAGGATCAAGGACATAACACTCCAATAATAAATATTAATAAACTGAACCGGAAATTAACTTCGGAAAATATCGAACTTGTTATACCCACAGCACTTTGAGGCGGGCGAATTTAATTTTCCACTTGGCGCGTCGGCATTGAACTCGCTCGTTCGCTAACCGCTAAATAACCCAATGCTCTCGACTACAATAACCGTTCTGCCGTAATAACCAGAAGTGAGTCTAATCTAAACAATATTAGTTAGAGATGAGATGTATTGTACAGATTTAGTCAGGTACCACATTTTAAAGCGTATTGCTTGTGCATGTATACGTGCCAGCTGTGGACAACGTTTACACGAAAAGCGATAAGCACCATAAGAGTCCAGTATAATGACGCATTCCGGGCTCTTATGAAGCTACCGCGCTACTGCAGTGCGTCGAGTATGTTCGCTGAGGCAGGGGTTCCTGACTTCTTCGCCGTAATCAGAACCAGGGTGGCTTCATTCTGGCAACGCCTGCGTCGTTCCGCTAACAAGATACTCGAGGCTGTCTCTGACGATTTAAGGAGCCCAATGTTTAAGCTTTGGGTCTCGGTGCACATGGATGCCAACAAAAAATGACCCAGCACTATTGTGCTTCTTAGATTTTAGATTTACACTTAGGTATAAGTAGACGAGCGCCTCTTTACAGCGTGGTATCATTTTATTTTTATGTGTACTCTTAGTTTATATTTTATGGGTCATTTACGTGCCTGAAATAAATGATTTTATTATTTTATTATTATCACACCAATATTAGAAATATGAGAATTTGTGTGTTTTTTTGATATTGAAATTTGGCTTGCGCTTGGCCGCCATCTCGCCTAATGTTAACCACATAACACCAATATTAGAAAGGCGAAGAACGGTGTGTATCTAAAAAAAATGGCTTACGCTTTACCGGCCGGCCGGCCTTGAAAATTATGTTCAGGTGCTTTCGGTTGCCATTTTCCAGGTAGCCAGGTTTGATGTGTCTGTGAGCCTATACGTGATAAAATAAGCCGGATTTCCTTTTTATCTCTAAAATTTGTCCTCAGTTGTAAACGCGTGCGCAAACTTAATGCGAAACTATGCATAGTGTCGCATTGTATCAGATTGTGTATAAGAGCTCGCGGTTTTCGTTTTGGTGTTTCGGTCCTGCTAGTTTGTTGGAGAATGTTTCTGACAACACGCCGGTAATATCGTTAAATGGAACACTGTTGCGAGTGCATGAACTGGAAGTAAAGTCGCAGTGTCCTGTGTCCCAAAAGCCGGTAAGAGTAGAGTCGTATACAGATCAGACATGACGTCAAATATATCTTGCTATGAGAGCTTTTATGGGCCCATCTTCTGCTAAGCTTCACTAGGTGGCATTTATTTTTATTTGTATAATCACTATTTAGACAGGCACCACAGAATATACACACGCTAAAACATCACTAACTCATTCAAGTCGGCTTTCCTATATAAATTTACATCACTTGCTTCGTGATGCTGTAGAATAGTCATGTGATTTCCCGCAGGTGCTGATACCTAACAGAATACGTTTGGTTATAATTGTGCTAGATAGTTGCGGTTATATTTCCATCTATCTCCATCTGACATGAGATTCCTTGCCATAAACGCGTGATGTCATGAAAATATAATCTATACTAATATTATAAAGAGGAAAGATTTGATTGTTTGTTTGTTTGTTTGCATTGAATAGGCTCCGAAACTACTGAACCGATTTGAAAAATTCTTTCACCGTTGGGAAGCTACACTATCCCCGGGTAACATAGGCTATATTATATTTTAAAAAAAATAGGGATCCTTACTAAAACTCCAATAATGTAGCCCAAGGTGTAGAAAAATAAGATTTTAAATTTTGACGTTGCGTTTTTGACATTTCTAAGACAGGACAACGTCTGTCAGGTCTGCTCACAGGTGCCCTTAGTCACTATGACCACATAAGCTCATAACGCAGCTTGACATTAGGTTACGTGCGTGGAATTGGCAATGTCAAGTTTGCTAACGCAATGAAGTTCGTAAAACGCTCCTTACAGGTAAATTGACAAAAAAAACCGTAAAGCAAACTTCCGTGTCACGAACGCATTTATCAAGAGAATGTAGTACTTATCAAATCAAAATATGCGTTTGATTTGTTTTATTTTGTCTCCATGTTTATGGTTGCCGTGTTACACGTTTACGGCGTGTTATGTGGTTCCATAAAGAATTAGGGCCTAGTTGGAACTAATTAAGTGTTTTAATCGTCACTCTCAAAAGTTCTCGTTGCATACGCATTCTGGGTTTTAAAAGTTTTTAAACATCTGTTTTAAAATTTTCTGTTAATTTTTTTACTAGTTTTTATTTAACCTGCAATGTTTGTTAGTTTGTTTTAATCAAATCTTGCTAGCTGAATACCGATTTTGGAGAAATATTTCCAAAGTCTTTTAGTTCTGGTAACAATACAAAATGCAATACTAATACATATTACATATATTCATATTGGCCGCCAAAATAAAAATAAAAACATTTATATACAAATTAAAAGCATAATTTGAAAACAAGCATGTTTTCGATATAAATTCACTTAGACGCGTAACCCAAAAATTATTACTCAGAATAATTTTGGTTTTATCAAAATCGAACTTTTTATTTGAACTCATACTGAAAATAAAACAAACAACATTTAATGGATAGCCGCAAAATAAATTACTAGATAATGATTAAGCTTTCTCTCCTAGAACTTTTAAGTAAAACGTCCAGTCTTCTAATAATAAAACATTAAAATATAAAACGAAAATATCATAGTCAAATAACATTAAGAAACTTGTGAATTTCTTAATGGACTCCAAGACGAATTTTTAATAGACTAAAGATGAAGACCCTATGCTACCCTACGTTTTGTTCGTAAACAAAATAAAAGCAAACGAAAAGCACTTTCAGATATTAATTTAAAAGTTATAATAGTTCTTTTAAAAGTACCGTCTATTTATTCTTGAGTGAGTCTATGAGATAGTTAAGTCTATGTCCAAACTAACATAATGGAGTAAGAAATCCACTTAATGTTATTAAAACACAATAGACTGCCGCTGTACTCCGATCGCGCTAATTGAAAACTGTACCGTGGTCACCAAAGTAGTAGTCATGAACAGTATACTGTTAATAGTATCTCTATTTTCTCATATACAGGGTGAAATGTTATACCAAGGTAAAAGACGCTCATTGTGCATTGCTCAGGTGATCTTTATAAACATCTTTTACTATAGGACCAACCTTAAAAACTTGAAAAAAAATAGCTATTCCATACATTCTGATTTTCCGCTCCTTTCTTTCGCGTTCCTGCAAGTTGTGGAATGTCCATCCCCCAAAGTTCTTATCGCCGAGTTTCAACGTGAAGCGTTTCAAAAAGGGTGTCTACCACTAACTCTCAACACCGCTAGTTTTGCAGGTGTCCATAGGCGCTGGTTTCTGCTTACCATCAGGCGGAAAGCCTGGCTGTTTGGCGAACTTTTTTTTTTCCAAAAAATAGACAAAAAAATATTTCGTTGAATGTGAGTATCGTTTTTCCCTGGTCAAACTGGTTTTTTTTTCGCATTTTAGAGTTGGTCAAATGATAGAAGTTGCTTATTATTATTAGTACACTGACCTCTCGCCTTAGTGCCGTCGTTTCGTGTAAACCCTGTATTTTTATCACCACACATATCAAAACATTATACTGTCCTTATTATCCGTTTAGCCGTTAGAGAGTAGAACAAATATACCCATTTAGATTGCACACACTTTCGGATATCGCAAGAAAAACCGGGGCAGCCGAGCAACCTAAAGACAAAGGTTACTTTTTTCCTCTTATCTTTACTGTGCCACTAAATATCGTATGTACCTAACCTTAATCAGGCGGTTTACTGGATACTTTACAGTTATTATAAGTACGTACACAGCAGAGTGACGTCAGCTGGTGGCATGTAGAAAACCTAATTAGGGAAACAGTTGCAGTTTCATTATCATTATCATAACGCCCGCAAAGTTTTCCCGGTGAAGATTGCAAGTAGGTACTTACTTCTCAAATGAGATCCCCTTGAGATAATTGGCCTCACTTGCAATTAAGAAAGGACTGCGACAATTTGCTAGATTCAGAACAAGAGCGAGATTTGAACAACTGTTGATGCATGCCATATCATATGGCACAGAGTCGTAGAACCTTTGTTTAAATAATAAGTAAAATTGATAAGGAAATATAATTTTGAATACATACCATACAATCACCAACAGACCAAGTAATTAATTATTATTGTAAAAACAGCCTCACTAGTTCCCGGCCGCCATTTTGAAATTCGTAGAAATAAAGCGACATCAGCGCCATTAGTGGTCCATATTGTAACTATTCTACTATGGGGCCAAGTAATTCTTGGATCAAAATACGTTAATAATTGGTAATTCATCGATCGGGCCAGGGCGAATCGTGATGCAGCGAGTGAATAACTGATAGATGGCAAAGTTTTGTTAACGCGTTTAAAACATAATGGAAACTTTTTACTGTATAAAATTTTTCCTTCGTTCTATGTATTATTTATTTAACTTGAAATGTTTGTATGTTTGTTTGTTTAGGTCAAATCTTACAAGCTGAATTAGAACCAGTTCCTCATAACCGATTTTGCTGAAATTTTGCATACTCCTTTAGTTCTGGTGACAATACATTATGCAATAGGTACCCAATGTTGGAATATTTTAAAATGGATGCTGCCACAAGATGGCGGATGGTGTATATTTTTTGTCAACCCTGTTAATATGGGTAAGTGGTATATAGTGGTAGGAAACGATAAAGTGACATCGCACTAAAATCAATATGGTTGCCGCTCCAAGATGGCGATATAAAATTTCTTTGCTAAAGCTAAAAGCTGTTTTTTTTAAAGTTTTGGTATTATTATTAACATTATATACATATTATAATCATTCCTAATGCCTATTTATTGTTTCAGTACGCAATGGTTACTCCTGCGTGCCGGTTGCTTTGTCCGACGGTTTGGACATCAAACTGGGCATGGCGGTGACAGACATCTCGTACAGCGGCCCTGGGGTCACTGTGAAAGCTGTCAACTCTAGGACACCGAACCAGCCACAGGTCTTTAAAGGTACAAGTATTATATAAGTTCTTTAATTTATCCAAGCGTTTACCTCCTGAATCTGTAGCTATCGCCGACACTTCACATTAGATGAGCTGTAGTCAAACGCCTAGCTTGTCTTACTATGATTACCATAATAACTTTTTTTGTCAACTTTTTTATCTTTAATTATAATAATGCGCGAAAACTCCCGACAGACACATAAAACAACTATAAGTTTCTTTGTGGCTAACCTTGGCGCTTGAGACTGCTTGAAAACTGCTATCTACCTCCTCCACTATTTGGTAGAATTGGCCGAAGTATGAGACAATATATAACAAAAATGCCTTATGACATAACGATACATAACGAAAGGATTTGGTTCAACGTTCATGATGCGTACTACCCAAGAATAGAATTCCCTTGCCATCTTCCTTATTTCTTGAGAACTACAATCTAGTAATCTTCAAGGCTAGAGTGAATAGATTTCTTCTAGATCAATGTGTTTCATCCTTGGCCACACCGTCGCTTACCATCTGGCGGGTTGTTGGTTAAACGTCAATCCAATGTTAATAACCACGTATTTATAAACACTGAGGCTAAAACACCACAACGTCTATATTCTACGCAATGGAAGGACGACATATGCAAAATAGAATGCCTTTTTCAAAACCACATCGTTTCCCTGATGCACACCTTTGCTTTTGACTCGCTCAACATATTCTGTAACATCGGTACTCGGTATTAGCTCTGTGTGACACCTGTTCATCAATAAACTATTTTCAAAATGCTGGCTTAAAACATGAATTTTACTGAAACAAAAACAGCAAAAAGTCGCTTTAAAAACGCTCGTTCGCATCGATTTTGGCCGACGGAACGCTCCATATTGTGTTGGCGTTCGTATTTCACGTTCTAAAATGGAAAAAATCAAATTCACGTGGCCTCGATTATAAAGAGGGCGAGCGAAAAAAGAAAAACATGCCAACATAATGGGCTCTATGAGAAAAATCCACAACGACCGACGGGCTCCTTGTCATTTCTTTGTCGTGGAATGATTTGCAATTCTAACGCGTTAATTTTACTTTGACGAGGCGCAAAAATACGGTCGGGCTATGTTGACCCGTCTCTCCTCCCATTCTCCCTTCGCCTAGTTCAACACGCTATACAAATTGAGAAACAGTATCGCAGGTCGTATGATATGGACATACCAGGTCCAGATAGCCCATTGGTCCAGTTGGTAGTGAACCTGCTTTCTGAGCTTGGGGGTGTGGGCTCGATTCCCACCTAGGACAAACATTTATGTGAAGAACATTTGTGTTTGTTCTATATCTGGGTATTAATATCTATTTAAGTATGTATTTAAAACTATATATGTATGTATATCAGTCTCTGGCAGCCATATCACAAGCTTTGCTTAGTTTGGGTGGTTTGGGGTCAGATGACCGTGTGTGCAAAAATGTCCCGAATATTTATTTATTTTATTTATTTATTTATACTCTGGGGGATATTCAGTATACGAGTCTGAATCCAAATTAGCAGAAGATAGTACTTTTTATTTTACATGTTTGTCCAATAAAGTACGAAATTGATAGACAGCGACGTCTCGCAGCCACGATTGGCAGCGAGAGGTCAGTTACCTACCTGCACTCGCATCGTGTTCGACCGTCAGCGCGCGTCGTCCCCTGGAAAATTTTAATGACCATATCAATATTCTTTATGCTTTTTTTTCACACCATTTACGGCTAAGCTTCCATATCCTCGAATATGTCCGTCGTCAATCCGAACAACCTGTACACGTACTCGTATAGTTGGATCTCTTGCGATTGTTTCCGAAACATTGCACAAAACATTGTTTCGCTAAACATTTTACGCGGAAAAACATGCGCAAGAGCAAATGTGTAGCGAAACAATGTTTTCTGTACATGTTTTTGGATAACGAAAGAAAAGAAAGAAAGAAAATACATTTATTCGAAAATACTTCAAAAAACTCATATCTAAAGGATACAATAAGTGTCGAATGCTGTCAATGCCGTCTCGTTATTCATAACCTGAAAGCAAGAATTCATTATCTTCCTTGCCTGAAAGCTCAACAATAATAACTAGTAGTTCACCCCGAACTGAGACCACGCGACGTCTTTATATGTACCTAATCGTAAACTCGACCGATTTTGACCATATCCAAACTTAAAAATTGTATTGAAATGAAACTACACGTCTACAAAATTTCCACGTCTATTTATTGTATGTAATTTCATGAATACATATATCAGATTCTGAACAAATATACAAACATACATAGAAACGCCGACTTGTCCCATTAGAATCTGAGACCTCTCTTCACTCGGTACGCAAATATATAAACATTTGCTGGTTGGGTATTTACTAGTCGGTTAGTTATTTACTGACAAAATAATTTTCAACGCTCAGCTTGCCGCTATACCAAAACCTTACAATAAGCATTATAAAAAAAAACTCTCAATTTTGTGAAAAGCTTTGTAACTACGTACACAGCGTATTTGTGGCCTGAGGCACTTCCGGCACATTTGCATACAGGCGGGGTCTATCGCAGATGAGGCAGTTAGACGGTGAGAGGCGGTGCCAACGACTAGATGCGCCTCGCCTCGTTTACACTCCAGATTGTACGGCTTTTCTATAAGTTACGCTATCTCGTGCGAACTTGCGGTGTCTATTCCGCATGAATATTGATACGATAAGATGCTCGCGTTAAGCTTTTATGAGGATTCTTTAATGTTTGAGTTTAGTTTAGATAGTGTTAATAGTGTATTGAGGGCGGATATGCGGTAGTGCTGCTCTTTTTCATGAATAATTCTTTCGACGGCGAAAGTTTTAAATTTTTGCGTTTGTTGAATTTCTTTTACCTCGTTATAAACGCCTTGGTCGTACACAATAATACTTTAGGTATAGGTATAATACTTTACCTTAAAAAGAAAATTTTTAGGGGAAAAAATAAGAACCGACTTCATTACTATACCTACATTTATAACTTAAACTAAAAAGTAAAAAAATATATATTAAATTTACTTCAAAGCAATGAGCATTAAAGGACAATAGCAACGATATTATTGATACATTATAAATATACCTCCTTACCTATTTACAATTTAAAATCAGTTATTTTGTCACTCTATAGGTATTGTACCTCGATGGGACACAATACGCATTTACACACACTTTCACAATCATAATTATTTATGTTATTATTGTCGTTGGGACCTTTGTTATTTTTGCTAAAAATACTTTACCCGTAACATGTTGATATTGTGCGAAAACGTTATTCACAATACCTCTTTCCTAGTACAATATAGCTTTGCCTACGTTCATTTCGTTCACCGGTCAAGGCTTTACGCTCAAACAGATTACGCCTAACCCGAACTGGGGCTCGGTTATTTTCCTGAGAATAGCAGGTATTGTATCGTTTACCGATGTGATTGTGGAATGAAACGGTAGCTAAGCCCACTGTTTGCCAGTCCCCCGGGGCCCCATACAATCTTAGGCGCACAGTACACACTCCTGCCTAAAAGCTTTCCATATTACGATACGCGTTTAGGGAAAACGCATGTTTATAACAACATAAAAATATATCGGTACATGAATGTAACAAAGATACTGGGTAATGGTTTCAAATGTTGCTGAGTTTTCTCGGAAATGCGAACGTCGAAAGCGTTACTTAGTGTTATTACGAATATTCAGCAGAGTACGTCGGACCTGGCGTGTAGAAGTACTTATAAGGGATTCAGCGATCCGAATATCCAATAATACGTGGTTTAGTTCACCGGGCATTGCCCTATGATAGAGTTTTAGTTATCTAAAATTTTAATCACATGATTTGTTTGTGAGCTTAAAACGTTTCAAATTGACTAACTATTTAACTACATACATTTTGAAGTGTTTTATAATAATACTTCGTAGAAATCTCATCGAATTTTTAATTGAAACGGCAACAAAATTAAAAAAGCTTAGAGTTTGGACAGTCTAATCATACTTAATATTATACCTAAATGCGTAAGTGTTTTTGTGTGTACTTAGTTTGTTGGTTTGTTAGTTCCTCTTTCACGCAGCAATAGAGCAACGGATCGACCTGATTTTTTGCATGGGTATAGTTCAAAGGCTGGAGTGATATAAGCTACTTTTCATCATCATCATCATCACCATTTTTCATCACTACGCGGAATAAACCGCGGGGCGCAGCTAGTGTATAAATAAATTTAAACTGCAAAGCCACCACCACGACGCTGTACTAGAAACCCTCTTTCTTACATAAATTCTCAAATCCGGACTAGGCAAAGCAAATAGTGTATGTGAATAGTACAAAAAACGTGTTATTTAACCTTTGGTGTTTAGGGCCGGCTTTGATGCTTGGTCAGGATTTGACTCGTAACCGTTTATTCAGTATGGGAAGTTTTGCATGTCAAATACCTATTAAATTATTACATTTGTAACAAGCTTTTAGCTTTGTTTGTATGTTAGTTTGTTTGTTTAGGTCAAATCTTGCAATCTTAATTAGAACCAGTTACTCTTAACCGGTTTTGCTGAAATTTTGCATACACCTTTAGTTCTGGTGACAATACAATAAGCAGCATCTAATAATCTATACTAATATTATAAAGAGGAAAGATATGATTGTTTGTTTGTTTGTTTGTTTGTTTGTTTGCATTTAATAGGCTCCGAAACTACTGAACCGATTTGAAAAATTATTTCACTGTTAGGAAGCTACACTATCCCCGGGTAACATAGGCTATATTTTTTTTTATAGGGATCTTTACTAAAACTCCAATAATGTAACCCAAGGTGTAAAAAATTAGATTTACAATTTTGACTTTGCGTGTTTGACAGTTCTAAGACAGGACAACGTCTGTCAGGTCAGCTAGTGTAACTATAAAAAAATGGCCGCAGCCACAAGCTTGTGAATGGTGTATACATTTTTCAATCCTGATGAAATTAAGTTAATATGGCTATCAAATGAAAGGGCTAGAAGAGTAGAAAACGATAAAGATAGTTATATCACACTAAATTCAAAACGCCTGCCGTTCCAAGATGGCGGATTGCATTTTGATTGCAAGATCTTTAAAAGTTTTTTTTTTTTTTTTTAAATTACTGCTTTTGCTATTAACTTATTTAGTATAATTTTTTGCTATGATACTACTCTCTCTCTCTTTTCTCTCTCTCTTACTCTCTCTCTTCCTCTCTCTCTCTCTCTAGTCCTACTCTTTCTAGTTTTTAATTGGCTATGATTATGTTTATGCCAGTCTCGTTCGCGTGTGACAAAAAGAGACGATTTTTTTTTACCGGGAAACACCTACTTATGTCCTGCATTTTACAACCTTTAGTAATCGTATGGCATGAGTATTGTGAAAATTTACCCTTAATTTTATCATTCATTCTAGGCATGCTAAATAAAAAAAAGTTAAGATGTACAAAAAAGTGTCCTTACTGATATATATCGGTATATTTTGCTTTCAGTCTGATTGCTACCTTCCCTTGCCTACCTTTGTATGCCGCATCTTAACCTGATTCCTTAACCCTTTTCTGTACCCGAGGACTAAATAATCGCCTTGTGGATTTTTTCAGCCATCTCATTTTTCTGAGATAAACATCTTTCGTCTGATTGCATTGACGCCATTTGCATTAATGCGATTTCTTCCAATCGAATAAGACCTATAAAATCAAGATTGATTTTGGCCATTGACTCGGGTGATAAAATTGGATTTGGAAAATAAAATTAGAAAGCATTTGAAGATTGATTAATCCGATAAAACTTGCATAAAGAGCATTTTGCTTTTTTTATAGCAACATCGAGTAGTACCTTGGGAGCGGCTGAAGATATTAATTGCCATTTCCAGTGACAGAATTACAATCCTGCGAGATTATCCCCCTAGGCATACAGTTCCAAGTAATTTAAGTACGAGTTTAATTTTGTGTAGATTTTATCTAATTTTTTAATTGTTTGCAGGGGACGTTATACTATGTACGCTGCCCTTGGGAGTGTTGAAAGTGGCAGTGGCAAACAACGGACAGAATCAGCAAAATTTCGTCAAGTTCGATCCTCCGTTGCCTGATTGGAAGGTGAACTTAAATTTTTTAGCAATTTTGTACCACCTACGTATTTTTAAAACGCTTTTATTAGGTCCCTTACTACAATGTGAACAAATCTTGGAAGCATTTTTAAAATATTTCTAATGGGGTTTGCCCAAATTTTCTGACCTTATAGTTTTGTTATTTTCAAAAAATATAGACTGTTTTAAAATAGTAATTTGAATAAATTTGTTTTCCCCACGGTAGTTACTTAATAATATTAATTATTTAAGATTATATTTTTAGGGTTCCGTACGCAAAGGGTAAAAACAGGACCCTATTACTAAGCCTACGATGCCTGTCTGTCCGTCTATCCTAAATTTTCACAGAATATGTAACTTTACGGCGGATTAATTAACAAATAATAAAAAGAGTCAAAAACTAAAAACTAAAGGGGTCCCCGTACAACAAACGTATTTTTTTACGTATTTTTTTTATTAGCTCTAATGTAAAAACGATAATACGTACAAGTGTCAAACTAAACACGATTGTAGTACACACTCTAAAATATAAAAACAAATAATAAATAATGGCCAAGTGCGAGTGGGTGACAAGTTTCTGTTCATTACCAAGTTATAACTGGTAATTTCGTTTTTGAATTTTGTGGTTGTACGGAACCCTCAGTGCGCGAGCCCGACTCGCACTTGGCCGGTTTGTTTTTGTTTGAAAGGTGACTTGACTGAGAGTGTTCTTAGCTATGATTCATGAAAATCTGTTCAGCCGTTTTAAGAATATCAGCTCATGTATTATCGGGCGTTTAATTTTTTTTAATATATATTTGTTATTTTTAGATTGCAGCAATCAAACGTCTAGGATACGGAAATCTAAACAAAGTCGTTCTATGCTTTGAACGCACATTTTGGGACCCTAGTGCCAATCTCTTCGGCCATGTAGGCACTACCACAGCAAGCCGAGGTAAAGTATTTAACTCAGATAATATTATCTGTGAACAGTCCATAAATTATGAGCAAAAAGTTTTTCTAGCGTCATTTATACTCGTTTTCTAATTGTATAACGCTTGTTAGCAATGGTGGCCGAGCGGTAGCATGTGCGCTTTACAATCTGACAGCACTCGGGTGGATCCTCGACCCTGCACCAATGTCTTATTTAGTACTTAAATAAATTATGTGCAGTTTTGTTGCCAACGTTCAACAACGGTGAAGGAAAACAACGTAAGGAAACCGGTATGTCCAAAAACCTCAAAAGTTCAAAGAAATATTACTTTTACCAAAATGGACCGGGCAGCATGGTGGATTAGAGCCCATCCTCTCTCTCTCTCTGAGAGAAAGGCTGTGTCCCAGCAGTGGAACATGATAGGCTGATGATGATGATAATGCTTGTTGACCCCGCAGCCATACTGTTCCTCGCACTGCTCGTTTTGTCGTGCTAATTCCATAGGCAGCTTTACACTGCCCTTAGCCTTACTCCCTTACCATAGTAGGTACTCGTATGTAACTTTATTGTGCCTATCACAAATTATCACCCTAGTTTAAACATTTCTGAATATACGATATGTATTTATCAAAATACATGGTCTTATACGTCTGTATAGCCTATTCAAACATAATCTGTGGGATACTAAAGACACTTTCTTTGGACGCTATATACATAATTCAATACAAAAGTGGCAAGCTCGTCCACTTCTAGTGTGTTTCAGATGTGTGTGTGTTTTCTACAGATGTGTGTTGCTATAGATGTATCGGTGTCACTGTTGAGACATTTCGCTCCTTTTTCAGCAAGGCTATGAAACCAGGCTCTATTAAGAAGCTTTTGACTCTTAAGATAGTATCTATAGCTTAGCCTATGCATAATCTAGCGAGTCCATCTTTACTTCTTACAAGTTAGTCTTCTGTTGTACCTTTTCTGTAACACTTTTAACTTTAGCGCTTTCCCAAGAGACGGGTGGTTCGTAAATTATTTCTCGATGTAAATAGTGAACGTAGAAACATCGGTGGCCGCGATAACGAATTAAAAGCTGAATAATTTAACGCCACCGAGGGCGCGACGAGAGTTATAAATCACGGGAACGCGCAGGGACAAGCTTTTTAACGTTATGCCTTAGTTCACCTTCTTGGTTATTTCTTTGTTGTGACACAGTTTAGTGTCGAGATACTAGGTATGTTTTTTTTTTTTTAGTTTTGGATTCAGACTTCTAAATTGATTGCACTAGGGTAGGTAAGCGTTTTTATTTCTCTTAGAAATAAAGTTTCAAGAGACGAAATAATATTTTTTGCTGTATTTGACCTATTAAAAAAAAAGTCAAGCCTGTTTAGTCAACCATAATCTATGTTAGACACAATTTATAACTATATATAACTACGATGTGATAATGTAAAAGCGTTTCAGAAATACATATTTACTTTACTTTTACAGTTTTTAATAATAATTTGTAATTTTACAGAAATATCGAGTTAAAAAGATGTTTTGTAGTCCAAATTTTAGCTATCGTCTTTGATGTTTAATACCGTTAAGTTGTCGGTCTTCGGTATCCCGATTCCTTTCTTTCTAATCTGATAATGCAAACCCTAAAATATTACTGGCCACGCTTGTTCTGTGAAAGCCGAAACAATGTATACGAGCCTTGATTTTTTCCTGTACTGGCCAATTTATTTCGGGGCTATGTTGTGTTTAAAATGCCCGCATATCTGATGGGTTCGTATCTCCCCATGTTGTTGGAAGAGTTATGTGAGAATATACGCCGTTTTTTGTATGTATCGGGGAAATCAACAAAATGCTTTTATGTTCAAGTTAATTGTCAGTTTTATGCTGGTACTTACAAACGAGTACATGGCCTTATAAGTCTATGGCAGTATGATGTTAAGGATACTTTCTTTTGGTGACTACTTACTTAAATAATTCTGCATTTAAAACATTTTTTACTGACTTCGGGAGATTCTCAATTAGATCAATATTTATTTTTAATCATCGTGATGATTACTGACTGATGATGAGTCAGAAGAAATCCACTGCTGAATATATGTCTCCCTCTTGGAACGCTGCACTGGAAAATAGCCTGCCATCTGCATCCACTGGATGTCCGTGACTCACGATGCCGTTGGTCCATCTAGTGAGAGGCCTACCTACGGTACCTACTGGCACTCTAGAACCTTTCTTCCCTCCTCCCTTTCTTTCTTCCCGAGCAATGTGGCCTGTCCATTGCCACTTCAACTTGCAAATTCAAATCTTAGCAGCTATGTCAGTGATTGTGATTCCACGTTCCAATTTTTATGCTTTCTCAATTTACTATATGCGCTGTGTGACTCTGAGGTTTTACTAAAAGCCAAGCAGTGAGGAACCATGTCTCAGTACCATATGTCATCACTGGCAACACATACAAATATATTAATTACTAGCAGACCTGACAGACGTTGTCCTGTCTTAGAAATGTCAAACACGCAAAGACAAAATTGAAAATCTATTTTTTTTAAACCTTGGGTTACATTATTGGAGTTTTAGTAAGGATCCCTAGTTTTTTTTGAAAATATTATATAGCCTATGTTACCCGGGGATAGTGTAGCTTCCCAACAGTGAAAGAATTTTTCAAATCGGTTCAGTAGTTTCGGAGCCTATTCAATGCAAACAAACAAACAAACAAACAATCAAATCTTTCCTCTTTATAATATTAGTATAGATAGCTGACCTAACAGACGTTGTCCTGTCTTAGAACTGTCAAACACGCAAACTCAAAATTTTAAATCTTATTTTTGTATACCTTGGGTTACATTATTGGAGTTTTAGTAAGGATCCATATTTTATTGAAAATATAATATAGCCTATGTTAACCGGGGATAGTATAGCTTCCCAACAGTGAAGGAATTTTTCAAATCGGTTCAGTAGTTTCGGAGCCTATTCAATGCAAACAAACAAACAAACAATCAAATCTTTCCTCTTTATAATATTAGTATAGATTAATTTAAAATGATGTGTACTTACATCGGTTACTTCGCCATTTCTGAACTGATTTACGTGATTCTTTTTGTTATTATGTAGAAGAATTTCTTGAGGTGAAACATTGTTTTAAACTATCACCGTTCCGTTTCTCCGTTGTCTATGTCTGTTGGTTATTAACTATAGTTATATGATTATAAACGTGATATTTACCGTGATAAATTGTGGATATAGATATTTTTGGTATTTCGATTTTTCTCACGAAGCGGTCTCACAAAAATTATGAATAATTTTGTTCGATGCAATATCAATATTTTGTTTCGAGCGCTTACTAATTTTGAAGTTGATTTTATAATTGTTATGTCCACATAGTTGCTTACGATCAGGTGAGTCTGTGATCAATCACGAACATTTTAATATCCGATAAAAAAAGTGTACGTAGATAGTTGAGACAGTATGAGTCTCGTGTACAGATGCAAAAAAAATATTTGCTACCAGTATTTGGCGTCGATTTTTATGGACATCTATTTTCAACCAGATTCAAACAAAATCTAAGCATTTTTTTACCTTCTCTCCGGCAGGTGAGCTGTTCCTATTCTGGAACCTGTACAGCGCTCCCGTGCTGCTCGCGCTGGTCGCAGGCGAGGCTGCTGCGGTGATGGAGAATGTCACCGATGACGTCATCGTGGGCAGGTGCATAGCAGTGTTGAAGAGTATCTTCGGACACGCGGCCGTGCCACAGCCTAAGGAGTGTGTTGTTACCAGGTAAGGTTTGAATTTAGACAACAGACAATATTTATTTTTGTGTCTATAATCTATACACACCTAAAGCTACACTCGTATTTAGAGTTAAATTTGGAATTTGGATTTATAATACACATACCACCAGAATAGACACCGCGAGTTCACTTACTTTAAGTATCTGAGGTTTGTCTAAGTTGAATCGATGCTCCAACTAGCGCGCCGCAATCTGCATAATTCGATCACCGTCAATTTGATCACCGTCGTCTTGGCAGTAGCACATTAGATGTCAATACAAAAATGTCAAATTGCACCATAGTTAGCTGTAAAAAGTAAAAACTCTTCGAAAGCAGGTGGGAGTTTGAATATTTTATTTAATTTTTTTATTTTTTATTTGCCACTATTTATATTCAGTACAGTGAATGGAGTTTTCAAGTTGAAAGAAGTCCTCATAATTTTCAGTACTTGTATTATAAATGGACAATCAACATTAAAATTATTATACTACCGCGTAAACGCTCCCTTTGACATTTATGGGGCCATGTGACTTTAGTGACGTCACAAGCAAGCAAACAAGTTCTTACTTGCTGTACAATAGTTGCCACCACTTGTTTGTGACGTCATAAGGACATTCGAGCTCAATAGATCGTTTGTATTCAAGTAAAGTGATCATTAAAAAAAAACCTTTTTTTTTATTTTTCTAAAATTCAAGTTATTATTGTCTTGTATTCAGTAATTAAATAATTTTGTAAATATTTTACTACAACAAATTTTAATCTTCTAGAATAACACCAGCATTAATAATATTTTTGATACACTTAAATGCCCTATTGATCTCGTGACGTCGAAGTAGGTACAGAAGATATGGTACGCTGCATTTTTATAAAAAAAAAATTAAAAAAAATTTTAACTCACGAAATCTATCTTTATAAAAATCTGTGGTAATAAAAGTAATTTGTCGTTGGATGTAGCCTGTGCCGGACATGACATAATATTTTGTTCAAAATCAATAGGTACATCGAACCACTGAAATCAACTCATCAGGAAAGCGATGCAGCTCACTTTGTATGTACATAGGTCTTGAAAATTTCAAGAAATGGAGATGCATTAAATGCTGGCAGTTAGTTGCATTGCAGGCACACTTAACTAAAGTCATTGATCGATTGCTTTCAATGGAACGGAGCTTCAAAAGACTATCGATAGAACTACAAGCACTCATACAAGAGTCCCTGAATAAAAAGAGATGATTATCAACTAGCGGCAGTCTTTCTCCGATTTCGTAACGAAAAAGGCATTAACAACTTATTTTCTTGATAGATGGCGTGCTGACCCGTACGCTCGAGGGTCATACAGCTTCGTTGCGGTTGGTTCTTCGGGAACAGACTATGATTTGCTAGCGGCGCCAGTCGCTGGCGAAGACGGAGAGAACAGGCTGTTCTTTGCTGGTTAGTACACACCTGACATAAGTAAAAAAAAAAATGATCCGTTGAACGGTAGACGAACGAAAATCACCGACATAGCCCACCTGAAAGTTGAAGTGGCAGTGGGCAGGGCACATATCATGCAGAACAGATGGCCGATGGGGCCGAAAGGTTCTGGAATGGAGACCACGGACCAGTAAGCGCAGCGTAGAGGTCCACCCACAAGATGGACGGACGATCTAAAAGAGACCACAGGGAAACGCTGAATGCAGGCCGCTTCCAACCGGTCTTTTTGGAGATCGATGGGGGAGGCCTATGCCTAGCAGTGGACGTCCTATGGCTGAGATGATGACGATAATGATGATACACACCAGAATGTATATTCTACTGCTAAGCATATCAGCACAGCTTACTCGATGTGATGTTTGGCCGACAATGATGAACTCGCGTGCCCTGAAATTGTTTGGTGCTTCATCACAAAAAAATTGTATGGTACTTGAATTGTCTGTTTACAACCATCCTAGGCATACGTGGCGCCATCTTTAATTCTTGCACAATTTTTTTTAGAAACATCGATATTGAATAATCGTAGTATGTTCATTCAATGTCACCTGGAACCGTCACGGGCCCCAGATCTGACTAGAGAGATATCGCTTTTGTTTTTGAAGGTGTTAGCTAGCACATGAACTAAAAAGTGACTTATGGTCACGATGCTTTTCCTTCACAGAAAACGGACAAATCATTTTTCATCTCACAGTTCTGCTGGGATTTGAACCCAGACACTGCGCGTGGCATCTGAACATGCCAACCACACACTTTTCACCACGATTTTTGTGACCATCGAACGTTATTTTCATTTCAATATATCTAAATATTTTCCCGTAGGTAAATCATTAGTGAACGAAGCGCATTCTTTCATTCTTATTTTCTCTCAACTGAGAGAATTTTTCATTTGTCCCCTTTGCTCTCGAGTTTCTAAATTGAACTATTAAGATGGTTCTTGGTCGTCGTTTTGTTGGACTGAATAATGACTTCTGAAGGAGCAGCGACGTTTTGTCTTAGACGATGGCAAATACCAACAGTAAAAGCTGGGAAAACGAAATTCATTATTTTTTTCTTACCTTTGTGCTAAACAAAACTTATTTCATGTGGATCATAAACATTAGGTTTGAGGTTTGAATAAAATTCAAAATATCCTTACATATAAATGTGCTTGTTATATCCACCAGATATTGTGTAACCTAAGATCTATAGGTATGTGAATTTCTTAATAAAATATGCAATAAATTATTGAGTATTGATACTGAGTATTGAAACACCAATTGATTCTCGCACCAAGTGTAGGTATTTATAAAAACACACTAGGTATGTACTTGTTGAAAATTAACAAGTTATTTAAATTATGAAAAAATATAACCCGACTGCATTGTATAAATAGTAGGTAAGTAACTGAAAAGTAACAGCGGTGCGCTGTGATTTTATATACATACATACCTATAGTCATATTAGTCATAGTAGATACAGGGGCCTTACGGACAACAGGTATTGTGGCACCAAACAAACGTTAGATCCGCTCAGTTGGAAAATCACGCAAACGTGAACCTTAACGCGCCCAGATACGGAAACAGTGCAAACGAACTCTATCTATTTATGTAATCTATCCTTTATCTGGCTTGATTAGGGTTCCATTGCTTTACAACACCTAAGGAATATAAAACTTTGAACCTTCATTCCAGGTGAACATACCATGCGTAACTACCCAGCCACGGTCCACGGTGCGTTCCTCTCCGGGCTTCGCGAGGCAGGCAGACTGGCAGACCTGCTGGTGCCGCTGCCGCCGATCACTAACGCAAGCGTGGCAGCTGCCACTGCCACCGCTGCAGCAATGGCACAAGGTTCTTAGTATGATGATAGTTGACATGACATGTATTGAACTGGTTGCCTTCCACTACGATAGTGGTACAGTACCGATATATTTTGCCGTCCTATGACAAAAACAACAAAACAAAACAAAGGATAGCGTAAGTTCACCTTTTCATTACCGGACATCCAGACAAACGGCAAAGCGTCACCCTTACATAGTCGAAATGCCATTCAATCGCATCAAGCGTTTTGCCTGCTCTTAATTAGAACGGCAAAACAACGGAACGCCTTGCCTCTGTCTGTGTTTCCACAGCATTACAAACTTGGAGTGTTCAAGTCTAGGGTAAATAGGTTATTACTAGGCAAACGTGCTCCATCTTCGGCCGCATCATTGTTTCCCATCAGGCGAGATCGCGAGTAAAAAAAAGTAATATGAAGTATATAAAAAACCGACGTTATAAGTAGTGGGTGAAACGGGGATCATCCTGTAATTTTCTATCCTTAGAGGTAGAATATTTTCTTCAAATTTAAATGCAATGACACTTGATATATAAGCTATATACTAAAAAAAAGGTATTGCGTAATCATACATAATTACATAAACCCACAAAAACATTATAATAAACCTTCTTTTTTGATCTGAAAAAGAGTTCTTCCACTTTCCTACAGGAAAACTCCAATATACAGATTAAAAGAGACCGTAAGAAGACTGATTCACTTGCAGTGGAAGGCAGCCATTTGGTACGTTTAGACTTTAGAATGATATCTTTTGTTGGATATTACTAGGTATATTTTAGAAAATTGTAGATAACATTAATTGTGTCTTAAGTTTTTTTTTTTTTATATATGTAAAAATAATGAGGCCAGAAGTAAAATAAACAATGATTTTTTGTAAAACAAAATAAACTGCATATAAACATCTGGACTGTACTTTATTGATACAAGTACCTATTATGAAATGAAATGTGGCTGTGGTCTAAATACAATAGAATTCACGTACCTACTCGTAGATTAATTTATACCTTCATTTTGATTTGTTTGTTATGTATTCAAATAATTGATAGCAATAACGCACTGTTGTGAAATTAGATTTTAGGTAAGTAGCATGTAAGTAGTATTTTTTTGTAGCTTACTTAATGATAATTTGTGAATCGGAAATACAAGTTAATTATTAGTTTGTAATACTCTAGAGAAATTAATATGATGACGTGTTGTTTATGACGCATAATACTTTGTACGTTCGTCGTTTTTGTTTTTACTAAAAGTGATCTTATTTTTTTATTTTTTTTTTATTTATTATTAAAAACACTTATAACACCATTACAGATAAACTAAAGCGATGCTATAACAACTTAAATATTTAATTTGAAGGTACAAAAATTGTTTTGTATATAATTATTTTTTGTCTCGTTATACCTACTTTCAGTTACTTATATTCTGTGTACAGACCTAACGAACGAACCCGAACAAATACTACCGAACTCGAGCGAAAGATTTGGTGAGGATAGGGATGCCAGATGGCCGAGAACCGTTTCTCTCGTTATTTCATGTTGTCTCCCGACAAAATATAAAGTCTAGAAAATCAGCTTTTCGTAAAATTCTAAGGACAATTACAATTCAAGAAAGCCACCGCGTGCGTGATTAAATTGTACCAATTTAAAATCGATTTTAGATTCTTAAACACCCGAATTGGTGGATTTTATTAAATCTAATGCCAAATACATTATGAACTTGTTTTTTTTTTACTTTGTTACTTAGTTAGATGCTGTTTTTTAAATAATACACCAAAAAAAATCTCCCAGCAACAATCCCAAAATACCGTTAGTTTAGTTTTTTCCTGCTAATTTGGTAACCCTAGGTGTAGACTTATCAGAGATAGCAAACGCATGCGTACGAATGATTCGCTCGCGTTTGCCAGTGTTCGCCGAATATCGGTATATTATGAGTGAAACAGCGATCAGTGGGCCTAGTGTGAGTTTTTCTAGTTGCGTTAACGTACACGACCGCGTTAGCGTAAACCACGATATGTATGAAATAAGAGCAGTTTCATCTACATGGCACCGGTCGTGTACGTTAACGCAACTAGAAAAACTCACACTAGGCCCACAGCTGTGTAGACACAACGATGGTGTACGAGGGTGCGTTGTCTAACGGCTCCGCTTACGATCGCCCATATGCCTTCGACCGCTAGATCTGTACACCGCATCAGAGATGGGAGGTATCTGTACCTTGGTAAAATTTTTTTGTTTGTTTCTTACATGCCATTGTAGTGATTTGTAAGTCCTGTCGTTACTGATCATTATTATTTTAGGCGAAAAATACTGAAGATAACACTGAAGTGACTAGCAAAAGACCTATTATACAGAACTTTTAAAAAATTGCTTTGTCCTAATCCTGAGTAAGAATTTTTATTAATCTTGAAAAGACCATAAAATGTTAACAGTGGAATTTTCAAATTCTTTCGTTAATTGTATTTCAACGCTGACTAAAGTTCTGTAAAACCTTATATATTTCAATAGTTTAGAATGGCTGATATTTTGTGTTCAAAATGAATTGTATTTTTTTTTATCAATAAAGCATTAAGCATTCCTTCCTGTTTTTATTCCCGATTTAGTCTCTTGGTAATTTATTCAGGTCCCTTTTGATGGGCGATTGATTGGCCAATTAGGGAACAAAAAGATTAACAATACCCTGTTATTGTTGCCATACAAAAGGTGTATTAACTCTGATTCATTTTAATTGTCCAATTTGATGTTTGAGCAAATACACCTGTCTTTTGCTGCACCTGTAGTCGTATCGTCACATCGTCGCTACCTTTGAAGCTTTTTTAGTTGATTTGATTCAATGAAATCTGTTATCTACACATTTACTTACAGGGTTACTCAGACATGTGGTACTAAACTGAAAAGAGGTAATGGTACACATAATTATGAACAACATTCACTATGGGATCAGCAATCGCAATATTAAGAGATATCGCGGAAAAAACAGTTGTAGCGGCTGAAAATAATTATGATGAAATTTGTGTGGCTTATACCTTGGATGACATATAGGTTTTTCACAAAAAAAAAAAATAATTAAACGTGTAAAGCACCGACGACATTGAAAAAAAAAATCGAAAAAATTTAGGTTATCTGGGAAATAGCAGGTAAAACCGCGGAGTGCAGCTATATGGAAGCAGCTGAAATGCTAGATTTATATTGGACAGAAAACTTTGTAATCAATCGCTGTGAAACAACTGCACGTTTCATAGAAAAATTCGTTTTAATCGGACTGTTTGCGCTAGGCGTGGCTCTGACGGATTTATGATGATTTTTAATTGCATTTTTAATTATTTTCCAACAACGCTGTCGGCAAATTGAAAACCAAGCTTGGGCACGAGATAGAAATTCTGTAGAGACGAAAAATATATGCAGATTAGGTAAAAAATACTCAATACATATTCAATTTACATTTTGTTTTAAGAAAAGCAGAACATCAATACAGCTGTAACAGAATGCAGAAACATTTATTTTGTGACAATGAAATTTAAAAATATATAAGTAGGCACAATGTCACAAAAATCGGCCCTACCTCAGCATGTTTCTGGTTGTACCTACACAAGCAGCACTGGCATTCTGTTGGACCCGGCAAGTAATAGTTTGTGCACCTTTCCGTCGGACTGACACTAGTCACTAAGAGACACTGGACATTGTGGGACTAGACGTAATAGGACAATAGACATTGTCAGCCTAAAAAAAATTTGTCAACTGTTTCTGATGCACACACACGTTTCATCTTTAGATGCGCAAATGAGTAGGATGCACAAATCTTTACAAAAATTACATGCATTCTGCTCCCCTCCGTGATTTCACCCGCGTTGATATTCTCTCAGGATTTGTACATTTTCCTGGATAAGAAATCCAAATAGGGTATCCTGGAAGGATTTCCTGGATAATCTTATGACATTATCTGCCCCTCCAACTACTGTATAAAAATCACGTCAATCAGTGGCTCTATTGCGTGAAAGAAGAATAAACAAACATCATACGAATGATAAATGATCTGATAATATAATTACTTTCGTAATTATAATATTACTATACAACCTTGCTGTATAGTAATATTGCTTACCACTGCTAGCTATGTTACAGAGAAAAGACAACGAATCGGCAAACGTAACGTATGATGCTCTTAGATGGGATGGAATGACGATTATATTAAGGCAGCTGGTAGTAGGTGGAAGCAAAAAGCTGAAACTTGGGCACGTGTTTGGGAGAGACCTATATCCAGAAGTTGTCAAAGATGGACTAGCTATGATGATTATTAATACAGCTATAATTTCTACTAAAAAGTGTAGTGATATTTCACTTATGTGTAGACAGAAAATACCTGTAAGATAGCATGTCTACTCCGTTGCTATGTCGCTGCGTCCGCTTTCTGTTTGCGATATTATCTTTTATTTGACTGTAGTTAGGACTACTATTGTTGTAATAATTTTAAAGTGGAACAAGTATTTAAGGAAGCCGTTGAATGTCGTGTCAGCTGCATCCGGTAGTCTGATTAATTTAATGTTGATTAATAAATTAGTAATATATTTTCAAAAACTAAAAAATTCAAAAGTCAAAGACTAAAAAATTGTGAAATATGTAAACGATTAGGTATTAAGCAAGGCTTTCCATTAAAAAAAAATTGTTTGCGTTTAGCTGTTACATACTTTGATTTACTAATACCTATATCGTCGGGGATAGTGCAATATCGCGTAAGTAGCGTCGGTCAATACCGCGTAACTATGTAGGTATGTAGCCAAATCTATATTTTGTACCAACGCGCACAACGATTTCGTTGGCTCCTCCCTATGTTACAAAAAAATAAAATTGATTAATAGAAAACGAGATATGTGGTTCCTAGACACTAAAATTACGAAACTAGGCAGTTTTTTGTCTCTCCTGTAAAGTGAAGTGAAGTGCAGTAGATACGCGTTATTTACCTGTGTTAGTTTCGCGGTATTGCACTATCCCCGACGATAAGTATGTTATAGACAAATCACAAGTTTGACGACCGGCTGGATTTGAACCTGCAAAGATCTAAAATGCGACCGTGGTTTAGCGAAAAGAGCACTCAGGGGCCTTACGGCTAGCTGTTTAAAGCAATCCAGTTTAGGCGATGAAAAAATGTTGAGCGACCGCAAACCGTATCTGGGCGCGTTAATGTTCACGTTCGCGTGATTTTCCGAACTGCGCGGTTTTGACGTTAGTTTGAGACCGCATAAGGCGTTGGCCGTAAGGCCCCTGACCCGGATGACACAACAAGTAATTAAATGCGTGATGAAGTGACGACGATTTGTTTGATAGAGTTTTCAGATATTGATATATGCATATAAACATGACTGTGGGCTGTTAAAACTATACATAAAGCAAAACTTGTTAAACACTACGTCGTAAAATCTAACATCTACCTAATTATAATGATGAACCAACGTTATTGGAGCCAATAAATCTCAATTCTTTATAGCTTATCCTGTTACTTTGCTAGAAACAATTAGAGCATCCTTAAACTATTTTCACTTGAAATAGAACTTTATCAATGACCAGTAAGATCTATTTTTACGGTCATTTTATGGTTTATGGCGTTCTTTAATTCAACATCACATCGACTAGCCTCCGCCCACTGATTAAAGAGATAAAACGTGGTATAATCGACTGTTTTATACCGGGCATTTTTTACACATTGTTAGCACAATGTAGACTTATTCGGGAAGAAGGAATTTGTAGAGTAATAGAAAAATTGGGTAATATTTTTAGGGTTTCGTAGTACTACAAGTACCCTTTTATTTTCGTTTTGTCCGTCCGTCTTCCCATCTGTTCATATCATAGGTTCGTCTTTGCGTCTGTCCGTCTATTCGTATGGCTGTCCGTATGCTTGTCACTTTTATTTCATTAGAACCTAACTTCTATAGTAATTATTTAAAAATAATATGATTTATTTTATAGGCTCCATGTGAAATGTTGGTGATTTTTTTTCGCTGCATTTCCTCGAGGGGGCGAAAATTACTATAAGGTTTCATTTATCACTTTTTTATCAAATATTCACGAATTGAACCCTGAATTTCTAAACTATTAGACATAAAACTTGTTATATGCCATGCTGATGGGTCATTAAAAACCTTTATACAAAATTGTTTTGAACATTGTGTTATCACTACCTTTGAGTCACAGTGATAAAACTGTAATAAACTCAAGGCATTATATAGCTCTAAGGTAATTTGACTTTTCTGTAAAATTTTCTTTACATAGAATGTTTCCCAAGTAGTTTTATTTTAAGCTCAGTAATTGTTACGTCGGAATGATACTCCGACAAAAAAGTATATTGTTATAATTAATTATCTGAAATATGGTTAAATTCACAGAGCTTTTTTTGTTCTAATTGTTCAATTTAAGCACCAATTTCTGAACTTTAAATCCACATCCATAAATGACTTTGGCTATGGAACCCTAACCTATATGCGTGTCTTGACACGCTTTTAGCTATTTATTTTTGTAGGCTACACTGCAGCTGCGCTTAGCGTATTAACTAGTGATTTTCACATATTCGGAAAATTTCCAGTAAAAAGGGTATTTTCTAGATAAATTTAAAAGAGATTTTATTTATGACACGGTAAGAAACATGGACAGACACTAAATATTCGCTATTATGAACAGATGTTATATTACGAGTAATACAAGCAAAAAATATTTTTAATATTCAGCATTATCTCTGTAAAAAAAACATGAAAGCTACAGGAGATGACTCCACATCTTTCTCTGTCCCTTCGTTACAATTAACCTTAGCGTTAAAAAAACAGGCGCGCCCGACAAACGAGGAATTAATATAGGTGTCCGAGCCATTTATTCGAGTTCCCACTTTGTCCGTACATTCTTATCTGCTCTTTAATTAGGTATGCATCTGTATTGTTTGCTTGGCTCTTTGTTTGAACGGTGAATAATTAATCTGTACCTATCTACAGCTACTGAGGGCTTAATTCGTGTTTGATATTAGTACATACGTAGGTAGGTATCTATATGTGTGTATATTGTACATATAGGTTAGTTAAGGAGGCATCCATGCAGTTAAAATAAGAATAGGCATCCGAATATGAAATGATTATGGCAGGTAATTAATAATTAAGAGTGATGGTGGCCGAGCGGTAGCATTAGCGCTTTACAACCTGACGGCACCCGGTCCGATCCTCGGCCCTGCAGTAATGACTTACTTAGCACCTAAATAAATTATATGCAGTTTCTATGCCATCGCTCAAAAACTGTAAAGGAGTCATCGCGAGTAAACCGATGTAATATCTAAGGACCTTAAAAGTTCAAAGACGTATGACATTCACTGGACCAGTATGGTGGGTTAGGGCCCATCCTTTCTCTCTCTCTATCTCTCTCTGAGAGGCCTGTGTCCCTTTTGTGAAAATGTTCAAATATATTTTTTATGTTCCATAATTCTTAGAAAACTCAAAAATATCGTGTTTGTAGGGTTAGGTATGTAACACAATTTTGATTTTTAAATAACACAATGTTATAATTTTATTGAATAACATTGCGTTAGTAGAAATAAGCGCCACCTTGTAGATAGCTTCAAAAGCTTTTTAAGTTGCTGCTAGTAAAATAAAGCTCTTGTGTTGGTAACGGAGCTTTTGCTTGCGCGTGCGATGATCTATCTGCGCCATCTATGGACTTTTCTTAACATCTCGAGCAACGTATTACTTCCATGTTCCTACGGCAACATTCAATGTATTGCTAGTTCACTGTGTAAATCATAGATGTCAGGATAACAAACAAAAACGCAAAATAAATTTTACGTTTAAAATATATATTTGTGCAGTATCATTTGACTACAATTCAACAGTGCAATCTACCAAATAGCTATGCATGATTCCGCCATATTATGAACATAGGTTCATCGACCGAGGTAGGTTAGTAGGTACTTATACTTAGGTACCTGGTAGTTTTTTTAAAGTATGTACTTTTGTAGATATGTGCTATTCTACCTACCTAGAAAATACCCACAAAGGTAGCGTCACTCCGCCCAATTATATCTAGATGAATGTAAGAATACAATATAGTTTGTGCCTTTTATCTAATTAACTTTCTAGCTTTCTCAAAACACAATGTGAAATGGCCTATGATTAGATAGGTCAAGTGTCAAGGTTGAGATGCATTTTCAATGGCTTGACAATACGGTATGACACATTATTATCGAGTGCACTAGACCTAACTCTACTTTACTATAAATAAAAAATCATTGTTATTTCCTTCATTGAAATCTTAGAAGCAAACAGAGTTTAATGTCTTTAACGGAAAAAAATAAAATTGTGATTGCTATAATGTCATTTATATCTATCTCAGTGTTTCTAATATTTTTGCTAATGTCAACAGCAAAATCAGACTGGCAAACGCAGACGTCTTCTGTGCAAAACTTTAAATATTTCGTCTCAAACATGATAAAGGAGCAAAGCACTAAAATACAGTCCTTGCTAAAGAAAATCCAAACCAACGCTCAATCAGTGCTAAAAAAGATAGATAACATGAAGCAAGACTCAAAGAATAACAAAAGAAAGTACACTGATCTTTTCAAAAAGAAGAATGGCCAAGAAAATGGCCAATTAGAATCACCTTTTCTTAAAATTGATACCAATAATGTAGCCGAATCAAGAAGTTTTAACCATTACCAACCAACCAGTTATGGTTCAACGGGTAATGCAAACTATGGGCTGCCTACATCTACATACCATCACCATTCCATTGGATTTGATCCCATAAATATCATGGTTTCAGTTTCGTTGCTATCCTTTCTGTTACAAGCCTTACAAGGTCTTCTGACAAGAACAAGACTACCTACGCCAGTGGTTGAAGCAAAAAGTCTAAACGCTATTGAAGACTGGACGAATAATTTTGAAGATAAGCTGGGGAACGACAAATATTACTTGAAAAAGAAATATTTAAAGAAGTATTATAAAGTTTGATTTCGTGCAGACGTGTATTGGATAACCACTGCTTAGCATAAGCCTCTTCCAAGGTACGCCTCAATTTTTTGTAAAAGCTTAATCATGCTTGTTGTCGATGTAATGAGTTATTTTAGCTGCTATACCATAGTACACACCTGTCTTTATCATAAAGTGTTAGTTCTAATTATTCACACAATCTTGATCAGTCGAAACTTGAAAAGTAGGTACCTACCTATTCCGAAAACCCTAACGAAGTGCTTTGATTCCACTTTTATTGTGCAAATTTACAGACTGGAATGAGCTACTTGAATGGGCGTTTCCCGATATAGTTATAATCTGGGTGTCTTCAAGCCGCGAGTAAATCGGTTTATACTAGACAAGCGAGCTCCATTGAAACTGGTTCATCGCTTAGGCGAAATGGCTACCAAGTGCAAGCCTATCTTTCAATAGTAAAAAACGCCTTTGTTGTTTTATTTACTTTCAGACACAACAGAAAAATAAAATAAAACAAAAATACATGTTGGTTTTAGTATTACATTTACGAACTAATTATTACCGTTTTATTTAGCATGCTACAAATACAGACTAAATTCACAGATTAACTCAACAGCTTGTAAGTTATTGATCTATGTTTGGTTCGGATATTTGACCCAATTTCCATGGTAAAAATGTCTTTGAAAAAAGTAAGTCATATATTTTTCAAGTTTTAACGAATTAAATTTAAGGTTTGTAATAATTAGGTGCTTAAATTAACTGAATAATAATACTGCATAGATAAGTTATCTATATCATAGTACATTTAATGTTAAGCTGCTGTAGTGATTAGTGAAAAAGTCATTAAATTATGCAATCCTTTCAGCGTTACTTATCTTTGCCCCAGTTCCAGTCACTTAGAGTAATTATGGTATAAAGTGGCAACACAGTTTCCATTTCATTACGTGTTTTACGAGTCATAAAAGCGAATTAAAATAGGTTACCAAAGTAAGTAGATTGTGTTATGTTTTGACACCATTTTCACTACCATTCCATTTTGTTTTTTCAGCATTCAGTTGGATATTGTTATATTATCCTTTTATGACTATATCATCATTGGCATCTATTTTTTGTGGTTGACTGGGGTGATTGAGAGATGATCATAACAGAGCTCGTTTAATATTGCAAACTGTAAAAGAACGTTAGTATCGTGGCTTCAAAATCAGACATACCGAGAGAGGAGATCTTTTAAAAATTCAATATTGATATTTATTATGTTACTTACTTATTATAATTTTTTAAATCTATTTTATTGTTTTTGGTACGTGTGTGTGTTGTTTATATCATTTTAGAATTATTATTACTTACTGAATTTTGATACATATATTTGTTTATATGATTATTATTTTAATTTGGATTTTGTTTTATTTCTGTGTTGCATGCTACTTATATAATTAACAAAAAATATGTTCAATTAAATTGAATCAAATAATAATGACCATAACGAAAATAATGATCCATTGTAATTTATATTTAATTTTGAATATTTATTTTGAATATTTATATTTAAATCTGCACTAGAAAACCATACAAATGTACAAAGTTCTGACCTAAGTCAACTCGGAAGGAACTGTCCACCAAGATACGGGCTAGCGCTCAGTTTGATGGATATAATATAGGGTCGACAATCTTTATTGATGTACCATTTTAAGTGAAATAAATAAATTTGATTGGATTTGATTTGAATATTAAGTGAAGATGTGGTCAATAATGGTAATAATTATTTTCAAGCTATATTAATCCAACATACAATTTCTGTACCTATCTCTATAAATAAAAAAATAGATGGCGAACCTATCACTTGAGCATGGCTGGATCGATTTGGCTTTTTTAATGTTCGTAATAGTACAAAGGCAGTATTTTTTTAGGAATTTTTGTATGACTAAAACTCCAAAAAAATATTTTTTAATTGGACAGGCATGACAAAGTCAGTCGGGACAGAAATTCATATTGGACGAAATATGCCAGTTACTCAGGATAATATATATTCTATTTACACGTGTCTAACCAATAAGCAACAAAGTTTTGTAAGTAGGTAGTAGCTTGGCAGTAGGTAAGCATCTCAGAAACGAGGTTAAGCTTCAGAGAGGCTATTGACTATCAAAAACGAAACAAAAGGGAATTTCTTGGCACTGAAGAAAATGTGCCCCAATTCACAAGACAAGTAGACTTATCGAAAACAATAGAAGAGGAAAAGATTATGAGTAATTATTTTTGTTGTAGGTACAATCATCTTGTTTCATAAAAATCAAGGGCTTTGTTTCCATCTGCAATTAAGTAAATGATAATAAGGAAGTGGGGGTTTGATCTGTACAAAAACATTATCTTGATCATTATTTTGCAGACAAGTGCTTTTGTTTACTAAATATAAAAACCTTCTTCATATATTCATACTAAACTACGGAAAACACAAATCGGTAAGTATACTTTTCCCGAAAAATGTGGGAAAACCGGCTAACAGCAAGACATAGCTAGGAGAAATAAGTAAACACAATGACCGATAAACAAATTGAAAAATATTATAGTATACAGCGTAGGTAGGCCTCCCACCAGATGGACCGACGACATAGTGAGAGTCGCTGGCATCCAGTGGATGCAAAAGGCAGGCTGTCGTTCAGTGTGGAGGTTAAAGGGAAGGCCTATGTTCAGCAGTAGACGTCTTCTGGCTGACGATGATAGTAGTATACTTTGGGTGTCTGGCCAGCAGCAAGACGAGAGGATTTCGAGTAATTTCGCCACTATCGCAACTAAATTCCACACTGAAACAGCTTATGAGGTATAATGAACACTTTTTAGAAGACAATCCGATGTTTTATTCATTGTTAGCATTCAGAACACAAAATATCACCGTATTACATATTATACCTACTTCGATTAAGTATTATACTCTGACATTTGTTAGATGAAAATAAAAAGGTTAGTTGCACTTCGTGACTTTTTTCACCAAGGTATATATACATACGAGTATACTCAGCCGGCTTTTTTTCGCCGAACTCTTTATCTAAGGTAAACGGCCCATTACTCGTCAGGTTCTGAACTTAGCTGTCTTTGCACCTTTGCTACGTTTCTGTTTGTTAACTTAGATAATTGAAATTGCGTGACGTGATTCTTGATTTATCATTCTTTTCAGCTAATTTATTTTTACAATTAAATAAAATCAATAAAGTAATAAAATAATAGAAAAATTGAAAAAGAGGCGACTTGTACCAGTATCCGGCAGTTTTGTCGTAATTGTCGTCAAAATGTCCCAGTGCTCGTCAATTTTTAACACTGATTTGAACTCTGTTACTTAAGACTTAAGGTTCATGTTATTAGTAATTTTTTTTATATGTAACCCTCAAAATGAAAATATAGGGGAAAAAATATTACTAAAATAACGAAACGAGTCCAATATCGGTGATAAATGAAACCAAACTGCAATTGCATTGAATTTATTATTTATCGCACAAAATAAACAAAAATTATAATATGAATGTATAATGTATGTAAAATATATAAGATTTTTATGAGTAAGATTCTTACGTATTTTTTTTATTAGTCCCAGATACAATTGTTTTCCTGTAGCAGTCTATTGTAGCAGTTCGCAGAATAAAAAAGTGGAATCTAAGAGCTTCGCGCTACGGGTTTTCGGAATATCAACCATAAAGCGGTGTCGATTTTTCGTGCTCGCTCTGGCAGTTCGATAGAAACATAGGCAGGAGAGAATTAAATCATGCAGAACTAATCCACACTCCCCGAAATGTATCCGATAAAAAACCGATAGACTAGCAACTTTGCGCTGATGCTCAAGACTAAGAAGCTTAGTCCGAACTAGGGATTGGTTGCTAATGAGCCTCTTGGTACGTTTCTAAATAGATTCCAAGGCCCCAAGTTGGTACTTAGCTGATCCATCCCAAAGGTGAGCCGTGAGAGCAGTACTCCATGCACGACCGAACTTGTGCTTGGTAAAGTGAAAACAACTGTTCCAACGTGAAGTACCGTTGCACTTTCGATAGGATACCCAGCTTTTTGGCAGCCAATCGAGCCTTATTTTCAATATAGGAGCCAAAGTTGAGGGTAGGAGACAAAGCAATCCCCAAAAGCTCAAGCTGGTCAGTTATCGGAATGGTAACATCCCGGAAAGTAGGAGCCAGTTAGAATGGTGTCCTTTTGGCGGCGAACAGACACGCCTGGGTCTTAGCGGCATTGAAATTGACCAGGTTGGTATCAAGCATCAACCCAATTGGAGACTGCTATAAGGGACAAGTACATGCGCTCAACCATGGCCTCTCTGAGAAACTGAATTTGTTGTCCAGTGGTTCTTGCATTAGATGTAGGTATAGCTCTCTACTATACTGTGCTGTCGTCTGCATAGCCAAAGGTACCGAGATTTAGCAGATCGTTGATGTGCAGCAGAAAGAGCGTTGCAGAGAGCACCAACTTCTGGGGCACACCGGCATTAATTGCTATTCGATCGGACTAGCAGCCATCAATGACAACTCAAATCGATCTATCCCTCAGGAAGTCCGATATCCACGCAATAAAACCAGCTGACAAGCCAAATAAAGAGAGCTTGCTAATAAGGCCGTCATGCCAAACCCTCACAAAAGTCTTTGAAATTTCGAGGGAAACGGCGAGCGTTCTCCGTATTTCTCGATGGCCACACTCCAGATGTGTGTGGCATACCTACCTACGCTAGAAGATCCCCAGTGGACCAGTTTCGAAGGAATCCGTATTGCCGGTCACTGAGGAGATCATTAGATTCTAGATACGCCAGGAGCCTGTTGTTGAGGACACGTTCCATAGTCTTGCAGAGTATCGACGTGATCAAGATTGGCCTGTAGTTGGCAGAATCGGCACTACTACTATTTTGGGCACAAGTTGCACGTTTGCAAGCTTTCACGACTTCGGCACTTAACGAGTCTCAAGCGAGAGACGAAAGAGGTGAGTCAGTATAGGAGACAATTCAGGCGCACATGTCTTCAGAACTATGGCTGGAATAGCATAGCTGTCTCCGTTGCCAGTTGTGTGACTGATTCACACAACGCAAACTTATTAATGAAGAAAAAAATTACATAAATAAATACATCTTACACACAAATTTATAGACTAGTGCGATAAGCGATGTCCTAATTGAAAACCGCAATAGCTTCCAGACTTTAAAATACATACTTATTCCTTATTATCCAAGTTAAATAAAATAGTTCAGAGGGAGTATGTACCCTCATCAGGTTCCTTATATATCATATAAGGAACCTGCATAGTTTACACTTATTTAAGCTTAAGCTTAAAAGATTTATTTTTGAGCACCAAAAAAGCGAAGCCCTTATAATAACAGACACCAGTGCTATATGGGGTTTTTTTTTCCATTGTGTTTTTTATTTCATGTCCGAGTAAATGTCTAAATTTCTTCTTTTAATTAGTTTCATATTAATTTTTTATTGAGATAGTTCGAATAACCTTATTAGTACTATGTATTTATGCTATGGTTTGTTTATATTAAATGTTTGTTATGTATTATGTGTTGTTGTTGCTATATTATTATTATTATTTAATTTGTCGTGTGCTGTTGGGTGTAATGTTGACCATGGGTGATGTCACCGGCGGCTCCAACGGAAGACTAGCGCTGGTTGTTCGCAACCAGCATTATGCTGAGTTGGAACCGGTTTGTGGAGGAAAACAATTTGTAATGTGTGTATTTATTTCTATTAATTCTTAAAAATGTTTTTCTTGTCTTCCATAAATAAAAAATTGTCTGTTGTCTATTTAATTTATTAATTATTTTTCACGTAAATATCTGACCGCCGCCGCGCCTGCCGCAAACAAAAGCCCGTATCACGGTGTAATAAGGTTCAAAATAAACACATTGACGATATTACGTGCATTTTGTCATACATGTCCCAGAAGCCGTCAAAATAATAGAAATTTTGACGAGTAATGGGTCAAGTAGGGATTATAAAGTACCAGTACCTGTCACACACAAAAAAATAAACGAATAATAAAAATATGATCATATTATAGTTTATAATCATTAGAAAATTAACTTGAGTGTTTCACAAAATAATCATATACTTACCAAAGTGACCGACTGATCCTTATAACTAAACTTAAAAAAAAAACACAAATTTCGGAATCCCAAACTTTAGCAGCTCTTTTCTCCAATTCCATTGTATTTTTGACTAAATGTGACAACATTTAATTATGGAGTATATTACCAAAAATATGTTTACATAAAAAGTTTTTATTTAGTTCATAGTAGAAATAAATAGCAGGTCTTTTTTCACAATCTGACGAGTATTGGGACACTGCCGAGATTACCAGCGTTTACCTTATACTAATATTATAAAGAGGAAAGATTTGATTGTTTGTTTGTTTGCATTGAATAGGCTCCGAAACTACTGAACCGATTTGAAAAATTCCTTCACTGTTGGGAAGCTACACTATCCCCGGTTAACATAGGCTATATTATATTATCAAAAAAAATAGGGATCCTTACTAAAACTCCAATAATGTAACCCAAGGTGTAAAAAAATAAGATTTACAATTTTGACTTTGCGTGTTTGACAGTTCTATGACAGGACAACGTCTGTCAGGTCAGCTAGTAAATAATAATATTACAAAATAATACTGGAAATAACTACCACTAAATGAACCGACGACTTCGTCAGAGTCGCGGGCATCCAGTAGATGCAGGTGGTGCCATTCAGTGTGGCGTGCTGACGGGGAGGCCTATGTTCGGCAGGGGACGTCTTACGGATAAAGACGATGACTGGAAATAACACAAGTTTAATAAAATAATACAATAAGGTGACATGTTTTTCGGCGTTGGCGCCAAAACTCACGCCGCCTTTTGCTCAAGATGTTTTCATGATAACACAGTGTCATGTCACAGCTTCATATTATTACAGATAACGTGCACAATGGTAAGTACAGAATATTTGTATATACATATTTTTTTTTAAATCCTATACTGTTCCACTCATGGGCAAAGGTCTATATCCTTCCAGACAGTGCGATCACCCGCCAGATTTGACAACTGTATCAGGAACGCGTGTATCATGCCTGCGTTTTCTCGGCCTGACTTGGCTCCTTCGTCCATTTTCATGGACCCACTGTGTGATCCTCTGGGCCTATCTTATTCTACCAGGGCACATGAATGTTAGCCTTAGTCGAGTAATTCCAGGCAGGCATTACTTACGCATTTAATTATCTGCTCTGTCTTGGCTAACCGATGGATGAACCGGGAAATATTTGAAGTTTGTATTGTAGAGGAAAGTCACCAAATATGGAATAGTATCCTAATATGGAATACCTTCATTTCTCTAAGACTTAAGTATGAAACGCAACACTCGACCATCTTCTCTTTCATTCGGTCTACTACCTATCGCGATAGGTAGTAGACCGAATGAAACAGAAGATGGTAAACGAGATGGAAGACGTATTAGGATACTATTCCATATTTGGTGACTTTCCTCTACTTTATTGAAGGTTTGCTTCTGGACCATTTCTTTTTGTGCCTGTGTCTCTTATAGTGGTAAGTAGGTGGTACCACCTAATATATGTTTTTGTTTTGTTTTTATTATAACCAATCGTTCTATTTTTATTACAATTTAGTAGATATTCTTCACTAAAATAATAAAAATGCTAAAATATCGGTCTATCTAAAATTCGTTTAAAAACTCTAAAACAACCACAAAAAAGTGTTTACCAATTCATATGCGTGAACCGGGCTCAACAACCTTTTTTATTTCAATTTTAATTTTAATTTAAGCATTTAGTGTTGGCTTAGGGCGGTTTCAGTAAAAATCCCGGTATTATCCCCCGTCGGGTAGCAGACAAGCAAGAGCCTCGTTGTACGGTGACCATACATTTCTGTAGATATCGATGTATCTATTTTCGGGTTACTAAGAATAGAAAATGAAGTTTATTAAATCATTTATTTCTGACTAAAGATTGTGTTATCATTCTATTATCACAATGTCAGGAAAAAAAACAGGAATAGTTTTTAAATTGAAAAGTTCCACATTTTAGGATTTTCCATTATACAGGGTAACGAGTTAAGGGTGTACTAAACCGAAAGGGGTGTGTTATACTTTATACTTATCATTACGAACAATTTTTACTATGGAACCAATCCTAATATCGCGAAAAAATATAAGCTGGTCCATACATTTTGTTGAATGTGAATGGGCGTTTTCTATGGAACAGATGATATATTTTTCGCGATTTCAGGTTCATTGGTAAAAGTTGATCATAATTTTATTATGAGTATTATGGATCCCTTTCGGCTTAGTACCTACACCATTTCCGCGTAATCCTGTGTAGGTAATGGGGGCGTTTACCCGTATCGTTGCGCAGGTTCGAATACAGCCATTTTTTTTTTGAATCGTCTATTACATTTATAAATAGTAATTTCTAAAGTGTAGAACACTTCTATCTAAAAATCACTATAAGTAAATAGTTTAATTACCTACTTAAACAAAATGGCTCTCGTTGTGCTGAGATTCCAGCTGTATTGGTTATTGCACTTGGAAACATAGCGGAAACGGAAGTTACTAATTTTAGTTTTTTAGCTTTCTATTCATTCAAAAAATTCAAAAACGTTTATTGATATTCATTAAAGTACATAAAGATCTTAAGTAGGATAATAGGTTCGACCGACTGATTAGAAATGAAAATGAAAATTTATTGCCCAGATTTGCATCCATAACTAATTCAAACACAGTAAGAGAGAGGTCTTAGTTTTTCTTTACATAGTCCATTTTATGGTTCCTGAAAAAAGTGACAGGTGGTCGCCCCAGCCATGTTCGTACTAAGCCCCGTGACGTAGGTTAATGCATCACGGCGCGGATTTTAGATCCTGCATAAACTATTCGCAGATGAGAGCAGCGACATCGTTCGTACGAATTTGGGGATCCTTTCATTTTACATGATTCTGTGCGGGAATTTCCAATCCACGACTTGAGCGCCTTTCGGATTGTGAAGAGCAAAGACGCTAGAGGTGGATGCTCTCGTATTATGCTAAGGCGTATGTAGTTGTGTACTTACAATATCGATAGTATTGAATTGTATTTGCTTTCACATAAGGGTCATATAATCATATAAAACAGCTAATGCTGGGTTATTTGTTATCAGAATCGTGGAGGTGAAAACATGGGGAAACAGGTTAATTTTTTTAGAGTTAATTAATCACCTATACGTATTTCATTGATATTATTGTTAGGTACCTAGTCCCCGCAGTCGATTGTTGTGCTTCAATAATAATGATTGAAGGTAATTAATATTTTAAGTAGTATTTTATCTAAACAAAATACAATCTAATACTAAAACTACAAATACCTACAGTTAGACCATAGACCGTTGAAGGTTTAAAGACAATCCATAATATGCTCAAGCCCACAAGTAGGTATTTAGTATATATTTTTCAGTAATTTATTGTGTTATGTTTTCACTTATTCTATTGTAGGTATGTTCTATAATAATTATGAACACAAATTCAAATTCAAATTATTTTATTAAGGACTAACAGACCTGACAGACGTTGTCCTGTCTTAGAACTGTCAAACACGCAAAGTCAAAATTGTAAATCTTAGTTTTTTACACCTTGGGTTACATTATTGGAGTATTAGTAAGGATCCCTATTTAAAAAAACAAAAACAGTAGCTTCCCAACAGTGAAAGAATTTTTCAAATCGGTTCAGTAGTTTCGGAGCCTATTCAATGCAAACAAACAAACAAACAAACAATCAAATCTTTCCTCTTTATAATATTAGTATAGACAACTAAAAATCCAAATGTTGTGACTAATAATTTTAAGCATCTAAGAAATTTGTACGAAGTTGAACAATAAAGCATAATATATTCTATTCTAAGGCTAAAATTAAATCAGTTAAGTCAGTATTGGCCTAAATCCAGGGATGGATTAAATGTGACAGCTTCATAGCTTTTTTCTCAGCACCTCGTTGGCGCGGCACCCCTCTGGTTGCCACATTGAGTACGTACAAGTTACTTAGTTAGATTATGCTCGGTCTAAGCATTTATTTGCTCTGACAGCTGCAATCACATTACAAAAACTAAATAAAAACTTTTTTAAATATTACACTGATGTGCACTGTGTGTGATGTGTACTTATTTAGTAGGTACTATCTACTTAAATAAATGACGCACTGTTTCGATGTCATCGCTCAAAAACGGTGAAGGAAAACATCGTGAGGAAACCGGTATATCTAAGAACCTCAAAAGTTTAAAGACACATGACATTCACCAACAAGCACTTGGCCATCATGGTGGATTAGGGTTCATTCTATGTCTCTCTCTCTCTCTCTCTCTCTCTCTCTCTCTCTCTCTCTCTCTCTCTCTCTCTCTCTCTCTCTGAGAGAAGGCATGTGTGAGAGTGAAGGCAGGGGTGTGTCCCGGCAGTGGGAACATGAAAGGCTGATAAGGTATACCTATAATAGGTTGTCGGCATAGTGGGTAAAAAGTACTATTATTTTTTTACCAATTTCAATAAAGGTGGAAGAAATTTCAAATTTAGTGGGCTCGTAATATAATAAAAAATTATAATAGGTCACGCTCCGTCTACAAATATGTTAATATTGTGATTAATAATTGACCTCGTCATCTCGGACCAAAGTGCTTGGGAATGCAAATCCAACGAAACCAAACTCGACGGGGCTACGTAGTTTCGTTTAAGAGTTCCTTTTGTCTCCACCACATAACCAGCTCAATGGTATCATAACATTGCATTGTCACCAAACTTACATAAGTATGTCAAATTTCAGCTCAATCGGTTAAGGATAACTGGACTAAAATTTAGTTGCAAGATTTGTCCTACACTAACTGGACAAGCTTGTAAAAAATAGAACCGGGCGGTCCGTCTGAACATCATAGTTCTGCCTGCACATCATCGCACATCAAAAGAGTTAACCCTTCAATTCAACACCGAAAAAATAATGACAACTGTCATCCATTGTCACTTTCGCTCACTAGCGCCCGCTAAACAAAACCAAATCTTTGAATTTGGAATCCACATTTTCACACAATGCAACTGTCAAAAGCTGTCAAAAAAATCAACATCGCGCCGTTGACAACCCTTTTAGGGAGTCCTCTTTTATGCGATTTCTTAATTTAATATTCAGCTGCGTTTTCTTTGGACAAATCGGTTTTTGTATTAATTTGACAGTTAGCTGACAAGGGCACAAAATGTTTTGTGTGACATTCTTAACTTGATCCAGTTTTTATTTTCAAGTCATTCACCGGTATATTCGTTGTTACGTTTAAATGGATAACTTGATGATATTAATATTCAAGATCAAATAAATGATTGGTTAAACTGTAGTTGAAATTATATATGAAAAAATAAAAATACAAATACGGCGGTAAATAGATATCTACGAACATGAATGAAAAACTGTACAGTAGGCGAAGTATATAATTATATAGGCATACATGTTACGAAACGAATCATATACAAAATTCATTTCAAAAATTTGTAATAAACTCGATACTTATTTGTTATTTTACGAACGTGAGTTTTCTTACTTAGCCTACTGCTACTAATTACTATTATAAGACTGTGTCATATCGTTCGTGTTCAAATGTCTCCACTTTAATATATTTTTTACTATATCGCTAAACCGATAACGCAAACACTGTAAGTATACAGCTAATCTAATAATTGACAAAAAAGGGTGACAAGGTCGTCTGCAGGGTGAGTTCGACTAAAGATCGATCGATCGATCAGAGTTGATGCAACTCTGATTTAGGCCTGATGCGTTCGTACCCGCCACTTCACTTTACCATATCTTGCTCGTTTGTCTGATCTGACCTTACACGCTAACTTATCATAATATTAATACTACCTTAAGAAGTAGGTCTTCTTACCTTATTATAGTATATATTATTAAAAGTGATAGTGATAAATGAAGTATTAATACAACCAAATACGAGTACAAAACATACTTAATTCACACCAAGTCGTGGTCTACAGCTAGTCTTAAATAATTATCAAAAATATCGATTTAAATCGTCCAATAGGGAATTTAATTCTCAAAAAGACATCAAACAGACCAGTCGTAGCATCATTAAAGTATTATTTGTACACATGTCCACCGTTTCGCCAAAGCATGTCATTCTGTTTTAACCCTTCTGTCATCTGTCCACGTTTAAATTCAAAACACTATGCAATTTGTATGTCCAATCTAAACATTCATTAAGGAAATTTGAAAAATGCTATTCAAATTCCATACAGTCCCCCCTTTGAGCTGCTTAAGCTAATTATATAAAACATTGGTATGGGGACAAAGCTTGTATATGACTGCTCTAATACGAATTGTCTCATAATAGAACCTGTCTATATTATACGAGAGCCTGCCCTGAAATTTCGGTTGATGAAGAGACGTTGTAGATAAATGTTTTCAACTACATCAAAATTTAGACATTTAAAATCAAAATAAACTATTAACCTAGTTTAAGTTTATTCAAATCTTGCACCCTAGTCAAAGCGCATTAGTTATGTTTTTGTATAAGGCAATTGAAAACCAATCTATGAAAAATATTTTATTTCTCAAAAATCTGCGCGGCTTGAATGGGAACTGAGTTATATGAGAATTGAGAATGAAAACTTGAATGATACTGGAATTGAGAAATCTCAATTCTAGGTCCTTACTTACCACTTAGGTACTTGGTAGGTACTTACTTAAGTGCTACGTAATTTCACAAGGCGTTTACCCCAAGTCTTATAAAAGCAAATTGTTTTAGAGTTAACAATGACGCGTTGTTTCTCAAATGCGACGACATTCACGTCCCCCTATTTATGCACATAATAAGGGCTCATTCTATCGGGATGTTCCCCTCTCATATTTGTTTGATCTTTAAGCAAGCGATGAGGGAAGTAATCTGCAACGTGGAGAGGTAAGCAAAGAGTATTTTAATCCTTGAATAAATATTAGAAAATGAGATACTGGTGTACGTTAATTTATTAAGATTGACATAATACTGCTTGAGAGCCTGATTTTAATGTCCTTTTGATATTAACGTGTAATATTTTGTGAAAGGCTGGCCTTTCCTTCAGGTTTTGCTATCAATTGTACATTTTTCCAGGTATTTTATGGGTTACTAATTTATCCAAACTATAAGCTCTCCGTATTTTATACCAAATTTCATTCAATTCCATCAAGACGCTATAGAATAAGTACAAATACAATGTTTACATATAAGTATCCCACACACAAACTATAACGATACAACAAGTCTATTTTATTATGTCTTTTTAACCGACTTCGAAAAGGAGGAGGTTATCAATTCAACGGTATGTTTTTTTTAAATGTTTTTTTTTTGCGATCTACGGCGCCAAACTCGTTCGAAAAAAATTATTTTTAAGATAACAACACTGATTAGGAACTAAAAAACTGCTTGGGAATTGTCATTAAAATAACATTGCAAATGGAGTAAGGAGGTGGAGCACATGGAGGAGATAAAAAACTCGAAAACATATTTTCTCTAAATCTCCGCCAAAATAAAACATGTCAACAACAACATGAAAAATAGCCTTTAAACGTTTGCAATACTGGCCAATGTTAGTTCAAAGATATTACTCAATCATTTTATTTGGTGATTTTGTATGTCCAAAAATTTTCAAGCGAGATAGCTGTGATAGAGAGCGTGCATTATAACATTTATACATTAAGGTTAATCTATATAAAACCTTTTAGTATCTACCTTCACTCCTAAAATTGCATTATATAGAGCTTAATAACGATATTAAAATCAAACGCCATTTTACAACGCCCCGTCAAAATTTCACGAAATGCACAAACATCAAAGAATATTTTTACTTCGAACATTATTACCGTAGCCTCCCTAATAATCCCAAGAAACTCCCTAAACAAGCCAAAAATTTCAAGAGCATCTTCAATCAAAGGCTAACGAAATGTCCCTTCGGCACTTGTCAAAGGTTCGCAAATATAAAATTCATTACTGCACCTCTCTCGCTAATTTGTCCCCTCTTGCAAGGGACCGAGGGTACCTAATATCCTTTAAACCGTGAGACGTCAAAGAGATCCTCGAGACGGCACTTGTCTATTTGTAATTGAATATGAAAATCTTTCGCGCCGTGCGAGGGTTTAAAAAGTAGGATAAATATTTACTGGAAGTGTCAACGGAATAAATTTTTATCTTATTATGTAAACAATGTGGCCTTGTGTAAAAACTAAATTCCTTTTAACGTACCTGCCAGCAGTGATTGCTAAGCACAATACTTTTATAAGATACGACACCGTGAGTTTTTGATGTGAAACATCAATCTATTGGCGCGCTTTGGTATTTCACATCTGCCAGGCGTCCAGCGATGGCCAATTTACAAAGAAAGTTTGTGGCGTTTGACCACCACCTCACTTGATATTAAAGCATTGATGCGGACGGAGTACGCTTGCCTAGAAGAAACTGATTCACTCGCGATTTGAAGACAACCCGATTGTAACTATCGGGGAACACCCATTTAGGCAGCGCATTCCACAGACTAGCAGTTCCCTTACTTTGCATGGATGTGGCCTGCCATAAATTGGATAAATGCATTAAGTAGCACACCGCATAAATCAGTTCTATTTCCGTTATCTCCATCGTCTTTAAAATCATGCATAATTAATACCTGCTTGAATAAAAAATTACTTTGACTATGACTTGCAGAAGTAGCAGATCAGATGTTAGTGTAAAAAAAGTACCAAACAATAAAGTACACAACAACATGTTCGAAACGTCAGGAATTAAGATACACGCGATAAAATCGCGTTTAATATAGAATTGTTTAATTTCATAGTCAAATGATCACGACAAAAAAAACAATAAAGTAATCAAATCGTTTCTCGATTCTAAAATATTGTCTCTTCCAGAGGCTGCATCCGCTCGCTCTTACGCCTGAGAAATAACTTGCAGTGAGCATCGGCCCTCGTCTGGAGAGCCAAGCGAGACGTTGAATAAAATTTTGCGAAGCTCTTTAGATGAAAATTATAATTTAAAAATACATATCCTTTCTATGGATGGAGAAATAAAATTCTACACAAACAACACTTAAAATATTCAGTTACTTACCTATCAAGAAAATCTCATGTGGAGGCAATTTGGAAATGAAACCGCTGTTTTCTGGTTTGCGTACCAGAAAACAGCGGTTTCATTTCCAATTACCATCCTAATTTCCCATTTACCTTCCTTATTTAAATTTTTCAGCATGACTTTCTTAGTTAACTTAATTTTTTTATTGCTTTTTTCAACATAAGTTTTGCTCCGCGGTTTTACTACTATCTCAGTAAAACCGTATTTTTTCTTCAAAAATATGTGTTTTCACCGGATTAGCAAGTTGAATTGTCAGTGGACACATATCACGCAGAACAGATGGCGGATAGGGCCAACGGGTTCAGGAATGGACCAGAATGGACTGGTAAGTGCAGTGTAGGACGTCCATCGACAAGATGGACAGACGCCCTAAAAGAGGATGCAGGGAAACGCTGGATGCAGGCTGTTTCCAACCGGCCCTTTTGGAGATCGATGGGGGAGGCCTATGTCTAGCAGTGGACGTCCTATGGCTGAAATGATGATGATGATGTGTTTTTATCCAGGACATAAGCAAAGCACATACATACTAACACAAACTTTCGCATGTGTATAATTTTTGTGATTCGTCAAGTTATACCAAAAAATAAGACACGATACTTCCTGATATTACAGCGTCTTGGTATCCAATATGTAGCTTCTATTTTGCATCAGACATGCCTTCCCGATTCACCAATTTATAGAGGATTTGCTTCGTGAAGTCTATTTGCTCTAAGCAAAATCCAGGTTTATGTAATGTAGGAATATTGGGTATCTGGAATAGTGAACAAACTTGAGCGGATTTGTGAGATGTGCGTGGATGCCTGAATTCGGGATTAGGTCTACTCGTAGATTTTATGTGGATTTCAAGGTAGGTTTAGACTTTGGCTTAAAGCTATGTAACATACTTATCTTGAATATACCTTATTAACCGACTTCAGAGGGGAGGGGTCAATTCTGACCGATTTTTTATGTATGTACACTACAGTACACTGACTACTCCTACATTTGGTAACGAATTTATGTGTTTTTATTATGTAGAAAAACCTTACGAATTGGTCACATATTTTTTTTATTATCTTTGGCTTAGTAGTTTTTAACCATCTCTAATAGTATGAAAAATTTTGTTCGAGGGTCTGTTGATATAAAAAAAAAACAAAAAAAAACCATACAGTCGAATTTATAACCTCCTCCTTTTTGAAGTCGGTTAAAAATACCAATAATTTAGTTTAAGCGCTTACTAATTTTGAAGTCGGTTTTTGTATTGAATATTATAACTGTCCGTATTGTTGTTTTTATTTTTGGTAGTGGTTGTTTTATACTTCACTAAACTTACTGCGCTTCGCAATTTTGACTATTATCCTAGACCTTTAGAATGTGAATTAAATTCACACAACATTTCCAAATCTACTTACTACATATTGAAATTCTATGGGAATGGATTATGGAAATTCGGGAATCTAGGAAAAAAGGATTGTGTCGATACCAACCAAATAAAACAACTGTTGTGGAGTTGAGTGGGGAAACAAACATGCTTCATCTTCGACCACATCGTCGCTTACCAACAGGCGAATTGGTGGTCAAACGCGGACTAATCCGCGTTAAAAAAAAAACTTGCTTACACACACTTTGACTTAATATAAGTAATATAGGTAGTAATTAACATGTTTCTTTTGTTAATTAAGGTATAAAATACAACTAAATCAAAATATGATTTTAACAATATTCTAACATAGACATAAATTAGTTTTTTAAACTTTAACAAAAAAAAAAACATTTATACGCTGTAACAGGCAAGGGCATGTGATGAGATACGTCTCCATTCTTACGACCATATATACCTCTACCATGTTCTGACAAATAAATATTTGAATTTGAATTTGACTTTAACATACGAGTACATACATATTATTTGTGTGATAACAATTTTTATTTATGTAAACGAGTTTTTGTATCTGAGAATAAATGATTTTGATTTGATTTGAAAGCAATTAATTATTTTCTCAATTTCAGGGTTAGTCCAATTATAAAATGAGTTTATTTAGGCTTAGTACCCCCGTTCTGTGGACCCCATAACAGGTACCAGAACCCTTTCAGCGAATCACCTCTGCTAAACGTAGATCCTTCTTCAGAAATGTATTTCACAAAAACTTTCTTGTACAGTTTTCTTTCGGAAGTTTATATATTCGCTTCTGTAATAAATACGACTCGGACGTTTTATTTGGGCTTATTTTCAACGTCAACTCCTTTATTCGTATTGACATTTTCTTTGGAAACTTTTCGGTTATCTCTCTTGGCAAACTCTTGTTTTGAGTTCTGCTATTGATGCTTGGGACTTCTCTTTGAGACGTTTCAGTTTTGCAGAACACGGTATTGAGATTATAAAGACTCGAGTGGACTGGAACTTTACTGATAACGTAGAACAAAATTATTTCCTTGAACGAATCCTTTCTCGTAAAACAAGCAATACTAAAAATAACGCATTCATAAGAAGCTTCATAATTGCTTCTGAGTATATTTACAACCAACAATGTACCGCGGTTTTACCCGAAATCTTTTGGTTACCACGTTTGTGTTTTAAACACTTGATGATGGAGTTGATAATCTTGAAACGACAGCCGTTAACAAGAACACTACAATCAAGCCATCTTTAAAAAAATTAACTAAATCAAAATCGGTTCACCAGTTTGGGAGTTACGATGCCACAGACAGATACACAGATACAAACGTTAAACTTACAAAACCAAATAGAAACCTCTGAAATATAAATTATTGAGCACTTGAACAAAATCAACCCGAAAATAGGGCCGGTTATCTGAATCGCGTAGGCAACAAAACGCTACCTCAGCCCCCGCCAAGTTATAGCGACGATGTATTTTGCCACGCAAGGGTCAGGAATCCCGCAGGGGGAGGGCAACGACAAAAACGAACATAGGTCCGACCTCGATGACGCCTGGCGCGGGACTGAGCGAGGCGCGCGCAAATTCTCGAGACCTTTTTACGCTTTATTATCACAAAAAAACGAAACTATTCACTATCAAAAGTTTATCCAAACCAAAAAATGTTGAATAGGATTGCCTTTCAGTACATGCAATTTCCAAGTTGTTACGAGCTTTCATTAGAGCATAAAACGAAAAAAATAAACTAAATCAACTTTGTTTCAGATTTTTTTTTGATCGAGGAAATTTTATTCCATCGTGTTTGAACCAAATCATAAACTCAAACACAGATGTATCTGTGACATGTTTTTTTTCCAGCTCAAATATTGTAATTTAACTGAATAAAATTGATTTAAAACCGTCAAGTTTAGTATAAGAGGCCGTTTATAATCATACTATGATAACTGTAAAATTATTGATATTGCTAAATAACAAGCGCTTAGAGCGATGGTAGCCTAGAGAGCGGTAGGGTGTGCGCTTTACAGTTTGACGGCACCTGGTTCGATCCTCGGCCCGACACCAATGACTTATTTAGTAACTAAATAAATTATATCCAGTTTGAAATTAAAATGCTTATATCTTATTTATTTTTGAACTAATTTTAATTTTGTTTACGTTGAAGGGGTCTATTTATGATCAGTTATTTTATAAGGCAATAAAAAATATTAGTATGTTCATATCAGTATGTACTTTAAAATAAGTAGGTACCAATTTACTTTATCAAATTTAACCAGATGTCAAAAAGTGAGACACTCTCACCAACTTCTTACCAACTATAAGCATATCTTGTAACTGTCATCTATTCTGTGGCAGCGGAGAACTTTCCAGACGTTGATCGGTAAACCACTGACGGTTATTCCATATGTTGCCTAATTATATGGTAAGTTAGTTAGTCTAACAATAGTTTTAGTTTGACAGATGTATACGAGACAGGGATTTTGATAGTATTACGTAGTAGGCTACAAATTGTTCGCTCACTCATTCAAGTCACTCTAGGGTTTTTTAAACTGACTAAAGGCATGCGTTTGACCATAGTCTCATGACATGTGATGGGAGGCGATGATGTTTTCGTATGTAGCATGCTTGCAGGAAATATTTATTCCTATTTAATAACTTCTGATAGTACCTGTTCGGAAAGGCAGATGCAGGTATAAAAACTGATCATCATCGTCTATAGCCGTTCTTATCCCACTGCTGATATTTGCCTTGGTTCTAGATGTGTACTTTAGATGGGGGGGTTGTATCGGGTTGGAGCAATATTATGGGTATTTAGACAAGGTGTAGATACATATACAGGGTGTAGATAGCCCGTTGGTCCAGTTGGTAGTGAACCTACCTTCTGAGCCTGAGGGCGTGGGTTCGATTTCAACGTAGGACAAACATTTGTGTGATGAACATTTGTGTTTGTTCTATATCTGGTTGTTAATATCTATTTAAGTATGTATTTAAAAACTATATATGTATGTATATCAGTCTCTGGCAGCCATATCACAAGCTTTGCTTAGTTAGGGGTCAGATGACCGTGTGTGCAAAAATGTCCCATAATAAATATTTGTTCCGTTTGGGGTCGATACCTTTGGACTGTGGGGGCTAGCCACTTAAGAATTGTAAAGGCACCTGGCTAAACGCTATTATACCTATGCCTATATATGTAATTATTTTGGCGCATACTTTGGTCAAAAATAAAGCATTGCCATTTCACCGTGGAAATACTGTCAGAATTCTGGCCACTTTCCACTAAGGGGATTTTAGTTTAGTTTTTAATTTTGATTTAAGTTATTCATATCAGGTAGCTTTCAAAATGTGGTATTTTGAAATGGTAGGTGAACAACTGAACTGAACATAACTTAATTTCTCCGACACCAACGCACAACGTTCAAAATATTTTGACAGCTCCATATAACCCACACGAGTAATACATACATTCTTCATCGTATACGCACAATTAAGAACCGCTAATTACATACATAGGTACTAATAGCTCCTTACTTTCATCTCAATACGCCACGACAGTTTAATAACCCGTTAAAAGCATCTTTGCGGTGTGCTGATCACATCGCAAATCAGTTCTGACAAGCTTTTACATGGCATATCAGCCGAGGGATATGAAACTTGGGGGTACCTTGATGAGTAATCTTTGTTTTTATTAATTAGTTTTAAGAGTTCATCATCATCATCAGCTAGAAGACGTCCACTGCTGAAAATAGGCCTCCCCCTTTAAGCTCCACACTGAACACTGAACGATGCCTGCCTTTTGCATCCACTGGATGCCCGCGACTCTCACAATGTCGTCGGTCCATCTAGTGGGAGGCCTACCTACGCTGCGTCTTCCGGTTTTAGGGGTTAACTTGATTAAACTGAAGTAAAATTAGGAGACAAGTTTAAAAAAAAACTTGACACCAAAAAGGCAACTCGACTTAACTTTAATATTACTAAACTTTTCAAGTGACCGTGTGTGAAAAATGTCCCGAATATTTATTAATTATTATTATTGATTTTCAATTGATATGATCAGCATAACCTTGATTATGTGAAATTAGTTTAGTTATCTAATCTACATACATATATATTTTAAATCTATTCATTCATTTACTGACAGATAATGCACAGCCTTAAATACTTTATGAAATTTTGCGCATATGTTCCTTAGTAATAAAGGTGAGCACTAAAATCGTGAAAATTTATCCCCTAAAAGGGTTAATAAGGCTTTTAAACATACTGTCATCCTGACAGTGTGTTTAAAAGTACGTCAGTTTTTCATATGGGCTAAATTAAACGGGACAAATGCGAGGTTAAAAGTGTAATAAATTACAAAAATGTTCACTAATCACAAAGTCCCTATGATAAATACTAGTAGGTATAGACACTAAGATAAAATGAGCAAAAAAAAAAATTACAAAATAAATTAAAAAAAATATAAGTATTTCTCCAAAACTAATATCAGAGGCGTAAAATTAAACTCATATTTATTATAAATGTAAACGTTTGTGAATATGTATGTTCCCCCTCAAATCCGTAACCTCTTACCAGATTTGGATGAAACTTGGTATGATATGATTCGTACCCATACCATAGTACTCGGGATTAGCACATAAGCTACTTTTTATCCCGAAAAGCTGGTGAAATTACGGGGCGCTGCTAGTTTTCCATAAACTATGGTTAGGCCTATTTCAATTTATGTCGAAGTACGAGATGGTAGAACTAGCTAGTCAAGTATTTACTAGTTAAGACCCAAGTGAGTAAGGTCTTAGAGTGAGTATGTCTAATGGATTGAGTCTGTTGACTTAATGGACGGACTACCTAGTATTGTACTAGTGTATTAAATTTGTATTATCTGAAATAGTTTTACTAACTTTCTTCCTGCACTACAACCTTTCGTGAGTCTTGGCCTGGTTTTATTGACCATGGTAGATAAGATTATTATATATAATATATATTATAGCAAGGTTATTTTAAATGTAGCAAAAACCCCTCATTATTATCATCATCATCAGCCAGAAAATGTTGATGAAGCATCACAGCTGCTAAGATTGACGCTGATCGTTCTTTATATAATACTAGCTGACCTGACAGACGTTGTCCTGTCTTAGAACTGTCAAACACGCAAAGTCAAAATTGTAAATCTAATTTTTTTACACCTTGGTTTACATTATTGGAGTTTTAGTAAGGATATTTAAAAAAAAAATATAGGGATAGTGTAGCTTCCCAACAGTGAAAGAATTTTTCAAATCGATTCAGTAATTTCGGAGCCTATTCAATGCAAACAAACAAACAAACAAACAATCAAATCTTTCCTCTTTATAATATTAGTATAGATTAAAATCAAATTGTGAAATGAATAAAAAAAACTAAAAATAAAGAAGTCCACTACTGCACCCTTAGATCTCTAAACTGAACGACAGCCTGCCATTTGCATCCACTGGATGCCCACGACTCTCACGATGTCGTCGGTCCATCTAATGAGAGGCCTATCTACGCTGCGACTTCAGAACTGCGCTGTGGCTTCTCAACGTTGACACAACGTTGTCGTCTTGTCCTGGGGATTACTTGGGTGGATGGTCAAAACACCTCCTTCGATGAACCTTAGCCCAGAGGTTTTAGTAGCCTCTTACTACAGGCAGGACCCGGGCGCGACGTATTGTATTTCCCCGGTATCAGGGCTGAACCGACTTTTGCGCCTAAACATTACAAAAAAACTACCATATACACTAGTATATATATACAATAGTAAAAATAATTAGTAAGTAATTATTAAATTTGGGAAAAGTGGTGGACTAAAAGTTGCTAAGTAGTAAAACGAACATAAGTTCTTAGTAATTAAAAATAACCCTGTATACTTGTTACGTACCTGCTGAAAGGTGATTGTAATAAAATAGTTGCGTAAGTAATTTTTACAAACTTCGTACATAGACATTTTAATTTATTTATTTTTCATGAAATTCTGCTTTAGACCTCTCAGTTTTAGTTTTATCAGAAAACCCATTTGTGAACTCTGACTACCACACTGAATATCTTTCTACCTATTGCCTTTCACATCTCTCAAATTATTTTCTAAACCTTCACATTGCTCGCGTAAATTTCCTCATCCCAACACCACAACATTAAAGTGTTCGCTCAAAACGTTTCTCGCGCCGAATATTTACAAAACGCAAGCATTGATTGACGCGGGTACTTTTAAATAACAGTAATTAAACGCCGGCTAACGATCGGTCATCGCATCACGAACTTGACGTTTTAAGTGAGTGCTTTTTGATATAGGAGCGAGCGGCTGATATGATTAAGGTATAGTAGATTTCTTATACCCACTTGATCGCGCATGTCGGCATAATTCCCTTTTGCACGCGTAAGCCACGTCGGTCGCGGGGGGTATCGAATAGCGGCTTGTGATTGGAGACTCAAAAGTCATTCATTAAATTCGCGCCTAGGATTGGCCAGCTCGAAAAAGTTTAAATTATGTACCTTTTCACCGTGCGGGGTAAAGGATGAGCAGTAAAGTGGATACATTGTTTTTCCCAGAATACATAGAACAGTCTCTAGAATTGGTATCTTTTTTCGTTTTATGTTTTTTTTTAAATATAGTTACATCAAATCTAATTCTAAGTAAGTAAACGCCTAGTCTGTGTAAACGGGTGATCAATTGTTGCAATCGGAACACACGGTGAGACGCTTGGCGATATTATATGTCTGACATAAGGGTGATTACAAATCCAAAAATATCTTACTTACGAGTATTACGAGTAATATGTTTTGTGTCACCGGAACCTCCAAGCTTTTTGTTAGGATTTGAACTCACACCCTGCGACTTGGCGCTCGGTCGCGCTTACAATTAGCCGTTGTCAGCCATTTTATTGCTTCTTTTTAGGGTTCCGTACTCAAAGAAAAAAATGGCACCCTATTACTAAGCCTACGCTATCTGTCTGTCCGTCTGTCTGTCCGTCCTACCTTCTAACGGCTTTTCCTTTCGAACCGTAATAGATAGCCGAGAGAGTAGAGAAAGTTAACAGCATTTAATCACACGTCGCCTTAAGCGCTCTGAAACGCGAGACGCTCTGAAAAGTTTGAAAATCAGGTGAGCTAGATCCCCAAGCTCCCTTTTTTCATATTAATTATTGCCAAGGACTTTACTTAAAAGAGCCACAACTTCTTACCTATGCCGCCTTTCATCATTGTTTTATTCTACACGAGACAGGAAAGTCAAACATTTACTCAACATCCTAAATTCCGTATATAGGTAGTAAATATATAAATAAAATGTTAGTTTTGTGCATACCATATTTTTATTATTGTTTACTCTAGCCGCGCCGTAGTTTTTACTCATGATTTCTCTCTTCTCAAAAATGCACATTCAAAAATTATCTCCTTTTATTATCTTTATGATGAACTCTACCTCCTAGCTAAATTTTAGGCAAACAAATAGATAGAACGGCAGAGAAGCAAAGGGACAAAGAAGAATACATAGTCTCAACTCTTTAATTTAGGAATAAGAAACTTTACACTAAAGTAATATAAGTAAAGAAATAATATAAGTAAAGGTAAACTATATAAGTAATAAAACAAACTATAAAAATATAAACTATAAATAAACTATTACTTACATAAACTATATAAGTAATCAAATAGGTAGAGACATATTGTAAGTTATCAAGTGATAAGTCAACCTTTTACTCAACGCTCAGGATCCCGTATCGTAAATCAATGAACGGTAGAGGCACTAATTGGTTTAAAACAATAGACCTCAATAAATTGAGGACAGGCGAGATAAAGGCATGGTCAGTGTTAAGAGCTATCAGCTTGCTTGTAACGTGTCTCAGTGTAAAACATTGCGGAGGCGGTGGTCGTAGTTAGTTGTCTATAAAGTCGAAGAAAATATAGCTCTCCATAAAACTTCAAAGAAACTTGTGATAGGTAGCAGCAGTGTAGATACAAATGTTTTTTAGGGTTCCGTACCCAAAGGGTTAAATGAGACCCTATTACTAAGCCTACGCTGTCTGTCTGTTCGTCTGTCTGTCTGTCCGTCCGTCCGTCCGTCCTATCTTTTAACGGCTGTATCTTTCGAACCCTAATAGACAGCCAGTTGAAAGTTGAATATCTAATAATGTAACGGCGGATTAACTAAGAAATAATAATAAAGTTAAAAAAGTAAAAAACTAAAGGTCCCTAACAATACAACAAACGTTTTTTCAAACCTATTTTTGAATATGCTCTAGTGTAAAAATGGTAATACGTAGGTACAAACGTCAAACTTGGGTGCTATTAAAATTTATGTACTACACACTCTAAAGTAAAACAATAAAATAATAAATACTGGCCGAGAGCGAGTAGTAATTTTTTGTGCTAATTTCTGTGGTGCTACGGAACTGTCAGTGCGCAAGCCCGACTCGCACTTGGCCGTTTTTATTTAACTTGTCATACTTTTTTGCAGGGGGGGTGGAGGCACTTCTAAGGATAATAGCTGTATTGGATATAGCTAGGTTAGGTAGATATAGCACCTTTTAAACCTTCAGTGGCCAGCTTCTATGTCTGACGGAGGGCACCGGGATCTCCGCATCTCTATAGGAATGAAACGGCACGTTGATAACTGCTTAATCGCGGATAACTGCGGGTCATAGTTAGTAAGTGTACTCCTATAGCATTAATCTTAGCTCTCGTTCTTTTTGTTTTTGTGCGAACTGCTAGTCTGTGGAATGTGCTGCCTGAATTGGTGTTCCCCGATAGCTACAATCTGGGTGTCTTCAAGTGAATAGGTTTCTTCAAGGCAGGCGTGCTCCATCGTGGATCGCATCATCGCTTAACATCAGACGAGTTGGCGGTCAAACGCAAGCCTATTATAAATACTTAATAATAATAATAAAAACACTGAATCTTTTATTGTATACTTTAACGAAATTAAATCTTCCTCTGTCAGGTAGGCATTCAAAGACATGCAAGTTGTATGTTTTCGTTATTACAAAACCGCGAAATTATGGCTCCAAGTCCTCGAGTAAATTATCATTTAACAGTTATATTTCACAGAGTCCAATATTAATATGAAGTCCATGCTCACATAACTCAGAAGCAGTGCTGTATTTTCACACTGTAAAGCGAAAAAAGCGGAATAAGCGAAATGAGCGAAAAAGCGAAATGTGCAAAATTTCAGGCTGTAGGAGAATCTGGTATTAAAAATCATTTATTCAGTGTTGTCTGCCCCTAGAGTGTGATCTCGTGGCAACATCGTCGAGGTATGACATCTAACGACAGCAATAACGCCGGAATGGCCGAAATTGAATGGAAGGTAGAAAGTTCAGGGATAATGGACAGGTTAAATAATTGAAGCCATTCTCGGTGAAAAGAAGAGGTAAACCGGAGACATGGTTGAACAACAAATGATTAAAAATTCAAATAAGATTATTGTTGATTCAAGATATGAGCGTGATATTTTTGGGATACATTATACCTACAGGGACTTTTGTAAATAAATTCGGGACATTTTTGCACACACGTTTTCCTGACCCCAAAGCAAAGTTTGTGCTATGGCTGCCAGATACTGATATACATACATATTTATTATTAGCCTGCAGTGGGACGCCACTGCAGGGCAAAGGCCTCCCTTCCCTCCTTCAATTTCTCTCTGTTTTGAGCAATTTGAACCCAGTCCTTCAAGTAGGAGTCCAGTTCGTCCCTCCATCTACATACATATTATATATTTTTAAATACATATATAAATAGATATTACAAATCTCGATATAAAACAAACACAAATGTTTATCACATGAATGTTTGTCCTAAGTGGGGATCGATTTCACGACCCCAAGCGCAAGGCAGGTTAACTACCAGTTGGTCTATCGAATGCGAAAATAATAACTCTGTCTGTCTATCTGTTTCTTTGTCTCTTTACCTTTTCACAAATAAAGGTGGAAAACAAGCGGCTTGTTAAAATTTGACAAATAAAGGATATATTTAACGCAGAAAAATCAGTGATAATAAAATAAATTGCAGACAAAGCCACGTGACCCAAATGGTTCTACGTAAGTACCACAAAATGCCTTTGACAGAAAAATAACAATAAATACTTATGAAGTATTTTTATTTCCATGACCTCTAAAAGATGCCGTACAAAACAAAAAATTGCACCACATTCCCAAAATTTCATTCATGAAGAAATCCCTCGTAAACGCTCAAGTGTTGCCATTTTCATCATAAAAAGTAACCGTTTACCATCGCACAACAAAAACAAAGCAATGAACGAGTAAATTCTGGGCGAAGGCCATAATAGCCATAGTTTGAAAACAAAACGCCGAAACACAATAAAAAGTTAAAGCCTACGGCCGTGTTAGGTTTTATCTCGCTTACATAAATAGCGCATAATATAAACGTAGTCAGTAACACAGTTTTTATACACAGTAAAAAAAACGTTTTATTTATTTACTTACATGTTTGTCAATGCGGTATGTTCCTCAACCGTCTTATTTCTCTTCCTGCATTAATTTTGGCAATTTTTTTAACTTGTCTAATAATCACACTAACATTATTAATTTGAATGTTTGTGTGTAACGGCTGAACTGATTTGTATGAAATTTGGAATGGGGGTAGTTTATACCCTGAAATAACTCATAGTCTTTTTATTGTGCTGCTTGTAAGTAAATACACATGGATGGGAAACTTTTTTTCATCACTGTCTTTTCACCCGTTTACCGTATTAATTGAGCTTTTGAATAGGCATGATGACAAATATTTTTTATTACCTCATAAAAAAGGTGATCATGAATAGAGCACATCAACGAAAACAAAATTAAAATATGTTCAAAAATAAATAAGTTATAAGCATTTTAATTGCATGCTAGACATAGAACCCACTATACTGAGCCGTGACGTCACGGCTCAGGAGCGCCATACAAATGCTATACTAACACACGCTTTGCGAGAAAAGGATAGAGCATCCCCTCTCTATCCCCACCTAAAACTTTAAACACTCATATCTCAGAGATTTATGAGCCGATTTAAATAACTTTTTCACTATGTGTAATGTATTTAGTTATGTTCATCGCTAAGCCGGTTATTTGTACTAAATTAAACATGATTTAAATAATTACACATGCCTATTCAAAACGTGGTCGATGTGTTTTTAGCTACAGGAACAAACAATAAATTATTACAATCTGGGTGTCTTCAATTTGCGAGTGAATAGATTTATTCTAGGGGCCAAACGTGCAACATCTTTGATCATAAGGCGAGGTGGCCAATGAAAAGAAAAAGAAAATTTGACCTTACTGTTATCATTATATAAATCGTGTAAATATTGCCAAGTGGGAGTTTGTAGCGAACAATTTTAGTTTGTTAACATTGGCTGGATAATATTAAACTACGATAATAAATAGTTAATTATCGACTGTCACTTGCGTTCGAGGCACCGCGCTCCACTTAGCTGTGCGTGGGTCGTCAACCTTTTAGCTGGTGGGATAAAATTTGATTCATAATAAATTGGTTGTTTTCAGATCATTTCAACTATAAAAGATTATTAATAATCTTGCTGATCAAATGCACTTCGGATGATGATAATATAACTATTCAAAAAACAATTGGGTTGAACTAACTGTATATAAAATTTCACGAAGAAAATATACAAACATACAAATAAGCACTGAATTATTTCCTTGGCTTAGATCGTTATCATCGTGAAAAAGTTGGCATATGCCGTTTTGTTGATGACACTAAAATAGTTACTACCTTAACCTGCGCCTTTGCTGAAACTCCCAAGATGTCGAACTTTTAGTTTATAAAGAACAAACTAGAATAACGATCATTATTTTAAGTAATGTGAAGCCATAAAATATTCTCGTACTTACTCGTCTTGTGTATGAAAGTGGAACTTTTAAACCCTTGTGATATAAAAGTTTTATGTTTTATGCCCGTCTATTTCTCTCAGTACAAAATTATGTTTGTTTGTTATAACAAAACTTATACATTGCTTTAAAAAGTAAATATAAGCACTTTCTTAAGCAAGAAAAACATATTTATCATACAGATATTATCTAAACAAAAAGGTGTGTTTGTTGATTTGTTTGTTTGTTTTTCTTTCACGTAGCAATAAATCAACAGATCGATGTAACTTTTTGCATATGGGTTCATGTATATAAAACTAAAAAATATGACGTCCATAATTGGCGGGCTAAAGAGTGACTAAACTTATGTGCGTCTCTTTTCATTTCAAAATGTGAGAGAAGAATGGCAACAATTTTAAAACTCAAATTTAGTTTAGTTTAGATAATGGTACAATAGAATCGACACCATTACAAATGTGTATAAGTGTGTATGTAAATATGTTTGTTCCTACTTAATTATATAACGGCTGAACGAGTTTGGTCGAAATTTGGTATGGAGGTAGCTTATTCGCTGTACTAACAAAGATTACGTCTTTTTATCTCTGAAAATATATGTTTCCCGTAGGGTAGCCAGTGAAAGCATAAGACGCTGCTAGCTAATAATATTTTAGTGCATGTTAACTATCCTGAAATAAAAGGTTGTCCCCTGACGATTGGTGCGTAAGTATGAGTCTATGCGTGAAATATAATGGTGCGGTGGAATCGCGGCGCCCGCGCACTAAATCGACGCGATTAGGATCTAACGCACAGTCCCGAACTTAGAGCAACACGGCCACCAAGTCGCGGGCGACCGGTACGGGAGGCGCCATAGCGCTTTGACCCGGTACAAATTTATATATAAACACTAATATATATTAATTTTATTAATTATTATTTTGACGTGTAACATATTTGGTATCAATAAAGAACTATGAACTTTAAAGTAGACTCGTGTTTTATAACCTAAGCAATACTCTGTAAGTACTGACTGGACTGTTTTTAGGATTCCGTACCTCAAAAGGAAAAAACGGAACCCTTATAGGATCACTTCGTTGTCCGTCTGTCTGTCCTTCTGTCTGTCCGTCTCTCCGTCTGTCAATACCCTTTTTCTCAAGAACGCGTAAAGGTATCTAGTTTAAATTTATACTAAATACTTAGGTCTACGGTTTCATTTGGCGGTAAAAAAAAAAAAAAGTTGTAAGTCAACGCAATCAAAAGATATGAACGTTTATGTCGCATATTTTGCGATTTCACAGGGAAATCAAAACCTATAGGGTACTTCCCGTTAATCTAGAATCATGAAATTTAGCAAAAAGCAAGGTCTCATAACACATATATAGGAATAAATCTGAAAGATACAAATTTAAAGTTATATCATTTAAAAATAAATATTTTGCTATTACAAACTTACATTTTGTAGTTGGAATGTATAGAAGAACCTTATAGTCAACTACAAAGTTAAGTTTGTCTTTCAATATTTCAACTTTAGTTTTTTTTGGACTCGCGCTCTAAGAGTTTTGTCCAACGGAACCCTCAGAGCACGAGTCCTACTCGTACTTGTCCGATTTTTTTTGTCTTGTGAGACACTTTTTCACTTAAATTATTATTATTATTTCACTGTAATAACTTTTAATTTCGGGTCAGAGATAAGTTTGATGAAAATCAGTTCAACCGTTTGAAAAAGATGAGCTCTTTTCCAAATTATTTTGGAGTTGTTGCACAATGGATAGAGCAGACATTGGCATCTATTCTGATGTACTCTAAACTAAACTAAACGAAATTTGACAGCACTAACATTGATGCCATCCTTCTCTAACGTATTAAAATGAAAAAAGAGGCAGATAATTTTAGTCCTGTCAGATTGGTTTACTGCACTACTTACTAATGTACTGCTACTGTAATCCAACTATGATTATTTTAATGGATGGTTTTATTATTTTAAATGTATACTTGTATTTATAGAAGTGTATACAATTGCGGTTGCATGTTTTAAATCATCTTTGATAGTAAATTACTTAAAATCAACTACATGGTAGATACTAGTTACTACACTTACAACATTAATTTTTCTTTAGTCTGACTTTTGGTAAATTAAGTGATTTGTAGCACCAAAATTGTTTCCTGTTATTTGACCACCACTGTAGAGAAAATTAAGTGGTTACTTGTAAACGAATAAGTAGGTACGACTGTATTTTTGTTGGGTTAATTTGTTACTTCCTCAACTTGTAACAAATGAAGAACGATGAACGATGTTTAACACACACGACACTTGTCTTTATAATTTGACTACAAAAATAAATACTGAGAAGAAATAAACACAAAAAGAGGAAAAAAATCTTTCCCTTCTCTTTTCTGTATGGACTGAAGAATAGACTAGGCATCTCTTCTGCTTGGTATTGGTTGGGCAGTCTTTGTAGAACAACATTGCAAACGCAAATATTTTTTTCCTTACGTTAGTTTTTCATAACTTTGGAAACAAAGTCCTTCAGCCGTAATATTAAAAATACGGGCCGAATTGAGAACCTTCCTCCTTTTCCTTTTTTTTTTAGTCACAGTCAGAGTCAAGCAACGTAAGTCACGGTCAAAAGTGGTGTAGTCGGTAGTAAAGTGGTGGAGGCTTTATAAGAGGATTCTATGGAGTTTTGGAACCAACACAAAAAGACGTTTCATCTGATCATAAGAGGCTTATGTTCAGCAGTGATGATGCTAGCATAGCTGATGATGATGATGAACCCTTATAATATGCATCAACACTCGATAAGCTAATCTATGCTATAAAAATGATATGTCTACTTCCCGCTCACTATAGAAATGTCACGAGTGAAAGTGAGACAAATGATTAATAAATAGATATTGAGGGTAACCCTCTCGATAATCTAATTTATTCTTTGTTAAATATTTTTTTCTGTTACACGTGCCACATTTCTTTAGCGAAAAGTTGACAGATTGTTTTACAGCGTAGATTAGCTTATACATAGTCTGTAGAGTACGTGTTTTAGTATGAATGTTTCAGCATCATCATCATCAGCCAGAAGACGTCCACTGCTGAACATAGGCCTTCCCCTGTAACCTCCACACTGAACGACAGCCTGCCTTTTGCATCCACTGGATGCCCGCGACTCTCCCAATGTCGTCGGTCCATCTAGTGGGAGGCCTACCTACGCCGCGTCTTCCAGTTCGTGGTCTCCACTCCAGAACCTTTCTTCCCCATCGGTTATTGGTTCTTCGAGCGATGTGGCCTGCCCATTGCCACTTCAACTTCCAAATTTTAACAGCTATGTCGGTGACTCTGGTTCTTTGCCGAATATCCACGTTTCGGATTCTATCGCGCAAAGAAACTCCGAGCATAGCTCTCTATACGAATGTTTACATTAAGAATAATTAGCTAGACACAAATAGCACTTTGTGCACTCCTGCTCTATGAGTGATTGGGAGAAAGGGTGATGCACGTCTTCGAGAATTTTACTACTACTGTTAATTCCAGTACCGTGTATTTACAACACAGCATTACAAGTTCAGATTTCAGCACCGCCGCGCACCGTAAAGCTAACAACCGAGGAAAAGAAAAATGGACTTGGGGGTAAGAAATCCGTGTGTTTCCACCGCTAAATACTTTAGCCACTACTCGAGCAGTAAATATTTTATGTGCCCACCTGAAGCCTGCCTTACTGGCGGCACTAAAGCCATTTAGTTTTCCTGAAACGAGAATTTATGTTGCTTGGGGGTTGATTTGATTCTTCCTAGTTCAATTACAACTGATTTTACGAGGGCTCCCTTATTAGTTTTGTTCTTGATTAGTTAAATGGTGAAAAGTGTTAGGAGTTGGGTGAATCGTACTAGTTTAGTTTGATTATGTAGCTTCGGTGGAGTAAATTTTCTGTGAATAAATTTTTTAAGAGGTATAAATAGCTTTAGTTCTTGGGTAAAAAATTGTTTCATTGAAACTAAGTTGGAACATGGTTCAATACAAAGGTGAAAATAGAAGTAGTGTTTTTTAAATAATTTGAGTGTCTGTCATTTGTCAACTGTCAGTGTCAGTTGAAAGTGATTCTCCCTAGGGCTGAAATGTATTACTTTCAACTCGCTCCTCTGGCAACTTCAGACCTACTTTCCGAGTATGAGTATTGAAAAGGTTCTTTAGAGATGTATTTTTTTATCGTGGTAACATTTTATAGGTATTGGTTCAAAACACGGATGTTTAGAAGGAGGTGACATTATGCCTGCAAAAGCCAAATACCCGTACTTATTTTGATTTAATTTGTATTTATGTATTTGTGTATGATGGAAAGTGACGCCTGAATCAATCAACTTTCAATGTATGTATTTTTTTTTATAAAAATAGTTTATACACTATTTAAGGCCAGGCGCCTAAACAAAGTGTGTGGTATATCTCGCTCGCGCGTCTTAACATTTTTGAAGATAGTAAACCACTAAGTAGGAGAATTACAAATATGACTATTTTGTTGACATTAATATGGCTTTACGTTTATTCTAAAAAACATCTAAGTACGCAGATTTTAACTAAACAGTTCCACGTACTTATTGACACCAATCAATGTGATATATGTTCCACGTTCCTAAATACTAGCTTCAGGACGTGGATGGTTGTCATAAATCTGAAGACTTATTTATTAATTTATTCACATTTTTTGTTGGGGTCTATGATAATATACTTATAAACAGTATAAATAAAAGATCAGCATAGAGAAGGTACGTTTAAATTCTACTTAAAATTGCATTACGTTTTGTTTCGTTTTATTACCTTCAAGTCTGCTTCACTTTCACAAAGAACTTTAAAGCCGATGCTAATTAAACGAACCGACTTGATTAATAAGTCACCCTTAACTATTTAACAGGCGACTATTGTCTTCTTAGGTTAAGAGACGCTGATGGATTTGATTACTTGAGCTTTTCTAACCGTGCTTTACCCTCAAGAAATAGACTATTCCATTTTTTCAAAAATACGGTGTGCAAACGGCACAGTTATCACGTAACATTAAAATACCATTTTTTTATCTTTGTTATTGAAGAGGGTTAAAAATGCATTAAATTAAATTTCATCTTATTTTACTAGCTAAATATATCAACCAATACTCAAAAACCATTTATAAAAAAACTGAAATCTGTATACAAATTATGAGATTGCAAAGCACATAGTATTTTCAATATTAATATGTTTCACTTAAGGCTGCGCTCAACGGCCATAGCTATCTCTTTCGCATGTTTTAATATTTTTCAAGAAAAAAAAATTCACCTGGTGATTTTTTATCTTCAAAACCTTTGAAATGTATGAGCTGCCCTTTAATGTACTTACTGAATTCGATAAGAGTTCAAAGGAGAATAATTGTATCATATATTTTGATTGGGAGCCCGGGTGTAGTCAGTAGTTGTTGAAACTGTCAGTCTCTCCTTGTCTACCAATTGTCTTTTCATAAAAAAGAGAGAAAAGGAGTTGGATTAAAAGAGCGGAGATGTTCAGGGCTTTAATTATACTCTGTTTAAACAAATCTGTGTAAAACAGGCGATGTAGCGGAATTCCGGATTTTAGAACGAATTGTGAATTCGAGAGGTCAGATTAATTCGCGGCTGCTAATTGGTATTTACAAAGTACTTTTGTGAGGCGAAATGAAATAGGGTATTTCCTTTTTGAAATGTGTTAATCTAGTAGCTGCTTTATTCATAAATAAAATTGTGCTTTACCAACATAAAATAAACATATCAGATATGTTGGTCATAATTATGATTTTGAACAGATTCATCTAAAAGCAGATTTTGCCCGACTTTCTCCAGGTCATCGGCAAATCTTAAATTTGCGATGTGTTCCACTTCCACGTTGATATTTTCTCGTCATGTTTAAATTACTTGAAAATTTTATTCAAAAAAGCGGAAAATAGTTTTAGAAAAATCGTATCGCCTTGTCTGACTCCTCAGGCCAAATGAAATTTGGGTTATTTTATGCAGAATGTTGATGCTCAAGGCAGGAGATTGCATGTCATGGAAGAAATTAGGAGAGGCCTACTACGAAGTCCTGAAATGGATAAATTAAGGCTAAAAAAAGAAGATGAATAAGAACAATTATTTGAAAATGCCACTCGCGATCACCTGACCTGCTACGTTGAGAACTACATGGAGTGCTATTAAGAATTTATTTTATTTCACTTTTATTTCTCGGCTGCTTCCTCCCACAATAACTCAGGCACACTATAAAACTCCAAACTCCTAAAAACTTTTAACTGCTGAGTAAATCGTGCAATTACAAGGGCATGTTATGAATAGGAGTTATCAGAGTGAATGAGCGGCGATCTCAAAGGCTACCGGACTACGTGGTAGCATTCCGATACACCTTGCTCGTGAGTGGCGCAATACCGGCGTTAAACAGTATGAGAGCGCCAACATAATCACGAGCTCGACGAAGTCTGTCAGCCAGACAACGATAAGTAATAAACAAACTAAAAATTAAATAAATAAATAAATTTATTCTGTTCACAATAGGCGAAGATCAGGTTATCATATCAATGTATTAATATTGATGTGATAACTGATAACGTCAGCATCGGCGTTATATTAGTTCGTGATAATAAAGTATATAAAATTAAATTGCAATTTTTGCAAAAAAATATATACAATTTCATCACGGTTACAAAGTTATCCGTCCATAATCACCAACCTTTTTGCACCTACCTCTTTCGAAGTAACTATTATTTTGTTGTGTATATCTGTTGAGTATAGGTTTGCTCAATGGTACGCCATTTAATTAGTTTTATTCAAAGCGTGCAAATCCTAGGCAACACGTTAGCGCAGACAGCACTTATAGGTATCACTCTCAGCCAATGATAGCCAAAAATTCATTGGTTCTGGTCCTGTGCCAGTCGCGTCAACTGCTTTTCTGCCGTTCTAGTGATGTCGTCGCATTACTATAAACTAATTTGCGTTAACCTTGTAAATAAAAGTATTTATTTAACCCTAATTTAAAATACCAGCTTGTCCAAATTGTCTTGTCTTGTCTATACTGTCTATATAGTGTAAAGAAACTGTTAGTGTAACTGTGTGGGAACAATTAGCGTATTTCCTCAATGATGCCGGCACAGAAATAAAGAAGCTTTATCGCTGACGTGCGATTATGGACCTTTATTATGTGAAACTTTATTGATGAATCCGAGAGAAACTATGAGATACACTCTGGGAACGAGGTTTGCGTAATCGCTACGAGCTGTAAGCGTTTGTTGTGGGTTAGAGATTTAAGTTATAGTTAGGTTTTAGTAGATGTGGTTTGTACTCTTATATGGTACTAGCAACGCACCCCAGCTTCGCACGGGTGTAGGTCTTATTTTTGACACCTTGGGTTTCATTATTGGAGTTTTAGTAAGGATCCCTATTTTTTTTTGAAAATATAATATAGCCTAAGTTACCCGGAAATAGTGTATCTTCCCAACAGTGAATTAATTTTTCAAATCGGTTCGTTAGTTTCGGAACCTATTCAATGCAAAGAAACAATCAAACAATCAAATTTTTCCTCTTTATAATATTAGTATAGACTGTTATGCTATATGCTACAGGCTACAGGCATGGGTTCAAACCATCTCATTTTTGAACTTGAGCTGTCGGTGAAGGAAAATATCGTGAGGAGTCCATAACATGGTGATACTAGATAGTATACGGCTGGCGAGCTACCATCAAGTAAAAATTTGTCGCCAAGTAGCTAACGGCATGCTCAGCAACCGAGAACTGGTTTCCTTTCAAGGCAGGTACCAGTTTCACTCTTGTTTATAACCAGGTAACACGGCTAGCCTGGAATGGAAACTCACCTGATGTTTAGTGATAGTGTGATCGAAGATGGCAATCATCGACCACATCATCACTAAATATCAAATAAGTTGTGGTCAAATGCCTAGCTAGTCAAACGTTTAAAAAATCTCATAGGTCTCTCCCTGATATATCAGTCTACCCTATGGTTGCCTGGAAGGGATCACCCAATGACAATAATAATCATTGATTCAAATGAATTTCGGAAAAACAACGGCGTCAGAAAACGTGCTAGGAAGGCGTCACTAAAGAGATTCAGGCGCAGCAGGCCTCCGAAGAGTATTTAGTGGGTTCAACTTTATATACCCCAGCTAGGTCCAGAGTAATCTAAATCAACTTCAAGTAAGAGTATAAAATGAAGGTGAGACTGTAGGCATTTAAATGCCCTGTTTAGTTAAAACTGTCAACGACACATAGTAATCGGTAGTTACTGAAGGATTCCTTTCTTTATTTGCCGACCACTGTCGATGGTCAATTACTCGTCTAGCTTCCTCCGAGAAGGCTGCATTAACGTGTTCACTCGTTACGGTTTTTGCTGGCGGATAAACTTAATACACAATGTAAGTGAGAGACAGGAGCTAAACCAAAACCAAAATGCCAATGACCAAAATTTGAATCTTTTTTTCCCGCGGCCAACTACTATTACTTGGTAATTAGATGGAGAATAATATGATAAACAATAGTTATCAAGGGGTATTATACCTTAGATCAGCCTGAACTAAATAATATCAATTTAAAAAAGTGAGATAGGCACACAATTAAGATCTAAACTCCAATATTTCATCTCTGACTGCGTTTGTAGAAAAATAATTCATCAATTCAAGTTTCTGATAGTCTTTTCCAACATGGGCTAAGGTTTCAACGATGGACACGGAATTAAGCCAAATGTACTACATCCCATAGTGATTTGGTCATTGTCTTTTATCTTATTTAAATGGCACGGGAATTACTCACGTTACTCACGTATGATTAAGCCGGTTACTCCGCCTATAGTTTCAATTGCATTCGGCGGTCCTTTTCAAGGTGAATGCAGTCAGAGTAACCGGCTACGTCACGTGGCTACGTGAATCACGTATGATTAATCATACGTGAGTAATTCCCGTAGCATATAAATAAAATGTATGAAGGCCACGTCAGTTTCTATAATACATTTTATCTATTGGCAAAAAGAGGATGGTTTTGGATTTTCTGGAAATTGCAACTGCAATTGCAGAGCATCAAATTTTCCCGCAAAGCGAGTGTCAGCATGGAATTTGTATGTACTGTTAGTACGCCATACAAATTCGCGCCGTCCGTAGTGATGCCATTTGTAAGTATGGTGCGCCTCTTTCGAGCACGGCGATAAAATGTTTATTAAATTTTTTAACTTCGAACATATTGTATTTTTGTTCTCGGTTCTATTTATGGTCAGATTTTATTAAAGACAACAAAGAATAACCAGTCTGATATCAAATTATATTGTACAAGGATAGTCGCCCTTCATTAGGTCAGACGTGCGAGACCGTACAATTATTGATGTGAAGGCGATGGTATTTGCGAGAAATGTAATTATAATAATAGGTGCCACCTTGGGGCAGATGATTTTGCGTGTGAGCGGTTTTCTTTGTTGCGATGCAAAAATAGTAAGGAGTTTATAGAGATAAATGGCAAAAAAGAAGGAAAAAAATGTGCACCTTATAAATAAGAGTAATGAGTGTACGCTGTACGGGTTCAAGTAACGGTGGTACTAAGCTAAAATTCTACTATTTTTTTAAAAGGAATCAAACCTGCAATCTTGAAAAAAAAGGCTAAACTGTATGGAGCAGCTGTTTATTTTCTCGTGATTTTATGGTTGGTCCCGTAGGAAAAATTGTTTATAATGATAAGTATACATCACACATCACATCAGTAGCCAATAAACGTCCACTGCTTAACATAGGCTTCCCTCTTTGAGAGCGGTGTTGCCATAATCCCCACGCTTGGCGGCTTGGGGATCGCAGTACGTTCACCGTGTATTAATAGGACGCTGCTGCCCATCCTCCGGTGGTTCATAATTATACATTTTCAACTCCCTTTTGACCCCTGAAAATTTGGCCAAACGCAAAATCCTTTATTAACAGATCTCTACATCCCATAAGGAATCTACCTGCCTAATTTCCTGCCTTGGTAGGTCAATTAGTAGTTTTCGAGATTTCGAGAGTCAGTGAGTAATTAAATAAATTAGTGAGTAATATTTTGCTTGGTAATAAAGTTAGCAAGATAAGTAAGAGAAATAATTCAGTTCTACCGAGCACAAAAGCAGTCATCAGCAAGGTATCTTCAAGCCACTTAACTACAAGTAGGACCGTTAAGTCCGATAAAACCCCAGAAACCATGAAAACGAGTTGGCAACGAAAGGAAAATAGCCGTACATCTCAAGTAACTGCTTTGGAGCTATTGAAAGAGACCTCTCGACCGGAAGTTTTTGAACCGCCGATACTTTCAAATTTACTTTTCAACTCGGTGAAATGAAGTACTCTATCCATTGAAATGTTGGGAGTTTTTCTTTTTATATCAAAAATACTGCATATTTCATACAGCCACACACAATTTTTATTGATACGCATATTTATAAATAGTGATTTATTTGGTGTTCGTGATTATTGTTTTTAAATTCATAAATTTCATTGAAATTAAACACTTGTAACGTATTTTAACGCGAGTACCTACTTATTTTATATTATTTATCCTGACAATTCGAACACTTAGCCATTGATGTAAGTAAATCTGCACTTAGCAGTGTCCATAGCACATACTATGTAAAGCTAGTCCGTAGTCGCAGGTAGACTAGATGACAGATGTATATAAATATGTTATGAAATTATTTAGAAGTATTTTTTTCGTGATTTTCCCCTGTAAAAGTTGCTAATAATGACGAGTATTGATCTTCTTTCGGCTTAGTACTACCGTTACGTTTTACCTTGTATAACTAGATGGAATTAAAAACTTCATTTTGAAATCAAACTTCACAGTCTTACGAGTACCTACGGTCTACATGCCTCTCAACTTCAGCCACCATTGTTTGTCCGAGGAACCATTTCGCAGAGATTTCCCCCGAGCCCACGTCACTTTCTTATTTCCTTCGCTGAGGAATATGCAAATAGATTTATGGAAAAGGAAAAATTGAGCCGTGTTATTAACGGGAATATTTAACTACTATGGGAATTAGATTAGGGGTTAGCATTTGATATACAATGTTTGTTTATGTGTATGTTATGAACCTATCGGTTAAAGGAGCAATTTTTATCATCAGGTAACATTACTGAAACCGTTGATAATTTTATATCATTATCATCATCCAGTATACCTACATCCCCTACTGAACAAAGGCCTCCATCTCAGAGAGGGGTCTTGCCATAATCCCCACGCTTGGCAGGCGGCATGAGAGTCGCAGTATTTTCACCGCATACTAATAAGACGCTGCTGCCCATCCTCCGGTGTTTCAATTTTATGTATGTACTAAAGAATTCTTGGCTTAAAGCGTCTTTGCTCACACATTCAGTGAACTCTCTTTTAAATTATATCATAATATTGGTAATCTGAAAACGTAGCGACACTTTCAGACCAGGGATAACATTATATTTCTGTATCTCGTATACTTACTACGTAGGTACTACTGAATCATGAATAAACAAAGCTTATTTCAACCAAAAACATCGCAAGAAGCGTGTCCGTCTGGAATAAGTTGAACGTTTCTACCGAGGATTGCTAGTAGTTTGAGAGGTGTCCTTTGATTTGGGTAAGAATCAATCAAATTATATTATTGTTGAACTATTTATATTGAATTATTATTATCCATACTAATATTATAAAAGGAAAGATTTTGTGTTTGTTTGTTTGCATTGAATAGGCTCCGAAACAACTGAACCGATTTGAAAAATTCTTTCACTGTTGGGAAGCTACGCTATCCCCGGGTAACATAGGCTATATTATTTTTTCAAAAAAAAATTGGGATCCTTACTAAATCTCCAATAACGTAACCCAAGGAGTATAAAACTAAGATTTATGCTGAATCTATGGGTCAGCTAGTTTATTATATATTGAATTGGGATCAACTGTAGAGTCCATTGTGAAGAAAACATATCTGACAAAAAAGCGCATCAATTAAATACTATACATTTCAAAATAAGTTAGTGGAAACATAACAGCAACTAAAGCAAAAGAGTGAGAAGCTAACCTAGTGGGATACCAATTTGATTGAAATAGGCTCCAACATTATAAGTAAGTAAACACAAATTAGTCAAATCACTAATTAAAATTGAACAATATTAACCCATTTTAACGCTAACAACTAAAATACAATTATATACGCAGATTTATTGAAATGTTTTTGCCACACATTTACTTTCTGAGATCACCTTCTGTAGGTAAGCCGGTAGCTCTTTATACTCTTGGACTGTCGTCTGGTAGATAAGAGACTCGAAATTATACCGAGTTAATACTATTTTGCATTTACAAGAGATAAGATTTATTCGGGAATACGTTTTGAAGTTTTATGTCTTGCTGAGACTCTTGCGGTGAGATGAGATTTCTTGTAAGTCTTCTTATGTACAGTTTTTCCGAAACTTTTTTGTTAGCCGGTTTATTGAAGAACTTTGCAGAAAGAAAATAAATGAAAGTAAGGGATGATGGTCAAAGCGAAGAAAGGGGAGAAAGGAAGCTAGAATGTGGTCTCTAAAAGCACAAAGTATATTTTTTTTGTAAGTATAGCATAAAGCAAAAACAAAACAAAAGTACAGCAAAACCATGATCCAGGAAAACAAGGTCTAATGCTCTGGGAGATGTACCGCAATGACGTCACTGTCCAGTTGCCACTTTATTGTAACAAACACAGATACTGGGTTTAAAAAAAAACTATTAAATAAAATACAAAAAGCATTTCAATTGTCATTTGGTTTGTCCGCTCAAGCAAGATAAGCACGAATTGAATATATTAACCACAATTTTATTAAAACCACATTGATTTATTGGATTCCCACAGGTAATTATAATAGTTATAATTTCACGCTACTGTTAACACAGAAAATCATAGAGAGTCTGCCATTGTTTCGTGTATCGTCATCTCTCTCGAACTTGTTGTAAATTACTTATTCTGCTCTTGCTTATGCACGTGTACGTGTATTCATGACATTGACGACATCATTGAGGGACGCCCACGTGAAATTTTTTCTCGGTGCGCTATTCCTGGCGGTGTATATTATTATACCATGAGTAAAACTATATCATACATTGATACCTCTATGTATCTGAGTTTTGCGCCAAAAAGTAAACATAGACACAATTTGCTTCCAATTACATGATGTACCCAAACAATTAACAAATTATTAAATTAACTCAAAAAATTAATGCTTAATTTAATGCTAACTCATAATTAGCGAGCTTAATTATGTGCTAATATTTACTGGTCTTTTGAGGGTAAAACATGATTTTCTGTTATTATGGTGTAACACACGGCGAAATTATAAGACCCATCTATTTAGATAGCCCGTTGGCTTAGTTGGTAGTGAACCTACCTTCTGAGCTTGGGGGCGTGGGTTCGATTCCCACCTAGGACAAACATTTATGTGAGGAACATTTGTGTTTGTTCTATATCTGGTTGTTAATATCTATTTAAGTATGTATTTAAAAACTATACATGTATGTATATCAGTCTCTGGCAGCCATATCACAAGCTTTGCTTAGTTTGGGGTCAGATGACCGTGTGTGCAAAAATGTCCCGACTATTTTATTTATTTAGACTTGCCACAGTATAAAGAGAACTTACAGTATGAAACCTTTATCGTATAACCCTCAATACCAGTATGGCTGTTTCCCAATGGGGCAGTAGCAAAAAAAACAACAGAAAACCCTTCGGGAGGAAATTTAAAAAACTTTAAAATGGTAAGTAGTTTAAGGAAAGGTTTTAGTGTTTTAGTAACCTTTAGCTGTTTTAAGTCCCAATCAAATCCAATGTGAAAATCAATTTCGACCTGACTTCCACCTTACGTGAGGACGGCCACAGCTCCAGGGTGCAAGTCCATATTTGGCACGCTGTAATAGCGTCCTGTCGCATATGACATACAGTCATACACTATAATTATCTATACTAATATTATAAAGAGGAAAGATTTGATTGTTTGTTTGTTTATTTGTTTGCATTGAATAGGCTCCCAAACTACTGAACCGAATTGAAAAATTCTTTCAGTGTTGGGAAGCCACATTATCCCCGGGTGACATAGGCTATAATCTATACCCATGCAAAGCTGGGGCAGACCGCTAGTATATTATATTGTTCCCGTTGGTCCAGTTGGTAGTGAACCTGCCTTATGCATTTGGGGCGTGGGTTCCACTCCCACCTAGGACAAACCTTCATGTGATGAAAATTTGTGTTTGTTCTATATCTGAGTGTGACTGAATTATTACAAAATATCAAAAACCAGTTGATCTATGGAGCTGAATTTTGGTAGAAAGGTAGACTAGGTAGATTTTCTAGGTGTAGAAGTCCGCTGAGGAAGGATACCGAATTAAGGGCGGAAGGAAGGGGCGATCAAATGGAGGTTGAAAGCTTATATGAAAGTCTAGGCGTACGAAGTCACGGGACAGGTCACACAAATATTATAAAAAGTTCTGAGTGTGTATGTTTGTTAATTCTTCAAACTTTAACACATATATTACTTTATATTAAAAAAAATACGGATCCTGTAGGTTAGCGGGTAAAACCATGGGGCATGATTTTTTTTTAGTTCTCATGCAAATTTTTAAATTCTAATTAAACTGTTTTTATTTTTAACTATAAGCTCGTGCAGGACTACCTTTACTACGTTTCTGTTACATTTTTCTACTCTAACTAGCCTAGTTAAAAACTAAAAAACTTGATCCTGTTCTAGTACCGAGTATATTTTGCACTGAAACTCGATTCTCGCAAGTTTTATTTTGAAGTCTTAAAACCCGCGCTGGCAAGTTTCTTATCCCGACTCGCAGCCCCTTGCAGTCGCGACAAATCGGAGTTGGAGCTTTTTAAGCCTTCCGCTTATATCAACTTGTTAGTATTTTTGCTTCGGTTATACTGCAGTTTTTATGAACATTTTAAATTTAGTAAGTTTACATAAGTTGTTTACTTTAAGGAAGTCAGACGCGAGTGGTTTTGTCTAGCTTCCAAAACTAACTTTTTTTGCCATTTTACAGCACCTAGTATTTGAATGCAAATTTGATGCAAACATAAACAATTTTATTGATAACAGTGTGAATAATTATAAGTCAGTCAAGAATTTCATGTTAAAAATAATAATAATCATAATTATCAATAATTTCCAATTCATTAATTAATTCATAAATTATATACAGATTTAAGAAATATTAAATTACATTACTTTGCGTCTGTAGTTATTTAAATAACATTTCTTATCACTTTAAAAAAAAGTCGTCAGCCTTGTAAAAAGTTCTTTCAACGAGCCAGTTTTTTTAATTTAGTTTTAAATATATTGTCACTGGCGGTACTCGTGATATCTTTTGGCAAACATTTGGGATATTGACCCGAGTTGACCAAAACTCTTATCGAATTCGGTTCGTGTATGATGCATGTTTTTTCCACAGAAACCCTATTTCTATGTTACACAGCTTGAAAGACTATAAGACAGCATCCATAATGCTTTATGTAATTTGAATGATAAATTTACTTATAGTACCTAGCTTCATTACAGCAAATGCAGGCCTTTTCATTAAATTCGTAGTTCACCCTTTTTACATTACCGAATTATTAATTGCACAAACTGAAAATAGGCTAGTGAAATATTTCACAGCCGTTCCGCTTATAGCATTTCCCGCTACTAAAATTCAATTTAAACGAGCCCGTGTTTAATTTAAATTGATTACAGTAATTGTAGAACAATAGCCTTCGTTTGGACTCGTAAATCCAGTATTTTCTAAATGAATCATTTTGTCAACGGCCAGTTTGAAATCGTTTCAAGCGAATGAAAGAACAAAGTGGCTCGCAGACCGGAAAATTTGGTTGTGTAGTTTACATGCGGGCGATGTAAACATGGGATGTACGACATTGTAGACTTAGGAAACTCAATCAGAGTTGTAGATTTGTAGGACTGGATCTTGGGACGCGGCCAAAGTTTGTCTATGAGCTTAGAAGAATATTGAGTTTGCTGCAAACTGCACTGATCTGATAATGCCTTCTGAGACTCTGAATGGACTCGTATTTGTGTCAAAAAGGTAAAGTATCAGAAAGATTTTCTAGCAATTCGTTACTCTGACAGAACGAGAAACGAGAATAAGTAAGGATTTCGACATGATTGGATCTCAAATTTGCTGGACGTGAACTTCAAACTTCGTGGTTTGTAATAATTGCTATTAAAAAAATATACAGGATTACATAAACGATGGTACTATGTCGAAAGGAGCTCATTGTAAACATATTTATTTTATTGGACCTACCCTAAATTCCGCAATATAAATATTAGCTATTCCAGCGAGCGTTCAGCGAGGTTTTCCCACTTTTAAGCAACGACCATACACCTGACGATAGAAAAAAATACCTGACGACCATACACGAGAAGACAATTGCAATGTAAATTTTAATATTCAAGAATGTCATAAAAAAAACTGTATTCAGATTATTATGGTTTTCTCTAAGCAATTTATTCATCAGAAAGTAGGTCGTTTATTTCGGGAAACCAATTACATCAGCGTGTTTCCCAACAAAACAAACTAAAAAAGATTAAAAGCTGTCAAGAGTTAATTAATTCCGTCTACTCAACAATTTCAAATGATATTTAACAAGTATATCTAGAAACGTCTACTTCCCAACTAGTTTGTTATTACAGATCCCATCTAAAAATAACCACCTGAAATTTAAGGAAGTCGTAAATACAGCAAATTTAGAAAATAGTCTGCTGTGGTTATTTCTAAGGCTATAAAGGTTCATCATAATAAACAAATGCATGGTGCAGATACGGGTGGTCGGGGAGAATGCGCGATGTGTTGACACGTCGCCACCCCTCGGACCCTTGTTTTATTTGTGTGTCTAGTGCCTACCGATGATACATCCACTCGGGTGCTAAGTAATATTGGGTGGGTGAAATTTTTAATTTCAAACTGCGTGTTAGCCTTTTGCAAAAATACAAGATCTAGCTAACTACATTATTATTACTATAGTATAAAAAGGGAAATACCACTTATTCGTTAATTGACTCATCACAAAATCTATAAAATGAAAAGGTTTTACGCCAGGGATAAATTAAGGGGGGGTCATAAAGGGGTAAAAGTTTACATCGAAGTCTACGCGTACAAAGTCGCGGAAAAAAACAAGTACATTGATTTAAAAAAAACTACATCATCATCAGCCGTTTATTGTCTGGACATAATATGTGGACAGCTCGGTCAGCAGTTCTTTACATCCAGTTGTTATCCGCTGTTTTACGCAGGTGTCGTCTACGTTGCTCTCTGGCCATATTTCAAGTCAGATGGACAGTCACCGATGGACGCGATGCATTTTTAAGTAGAGACCATTGACAAACATTGGACCACCAGGTCGCCCACCGTAACACTGGTTTTACGATATCCGAAGAAACACAGGTCACGGCTGGATGGGCAAGGCAGATAATCGTACTATGTGACAGAAATTAGGCGAAGCCAATTGAAATGGACGAAGGCTAAAAAGAAGAAGAAATACCTAGTGCTCAAGAAAATACATATGAATGAAACTTTGGATTTGATTGGTCGCTTTTGAAACCTGAGGAGTATAACGTCTGATGTAAAAATTGGTGTCTTGAAAGTTAAGTAAATAAAATTAAAATAATTTGTTGTCACAGCATTACGTAATCCTTACAATGTTTAGCAAATTTTGTCTTCGATCATAATTTAATGGAGAAAATCTTTTAAAATTTTAATGAGAACATCGGTACAAGACTTTTTCGAGACTCCATGAATACTTAAAAATAAATATGTTTGCTAATTTTCCCTTCCGCTTCAAAATTATAATTAAGTCCCTAGGCAGCAGGGGTGGTAGAAAACAATGGGGCTATGTTATGCAACGATATGCTATAGTAAATGTTAATTTATTGTAACTTTGTACATTATTTTGCAAAATTGATCAGCAAGATCACAAAAACTTAGATTAGCTTACATCTAGTGGCTGTACCAAGCTCAAAAAATCAGCATTGCAATTCAACGGGGATATGCAAATGCATCATTGAAATTCTTTATTATGACATTATTATACGTTTTAACAGTAGTTTGTAAGGTTAAAGTTGTAATTATTGATTTCGTTTTATTAGTTAAGATTAGTTCAGTTCGTTTTTCTCAAATTGTTAAGTTTTATTTTAACATAATAAAAACTAAACTAATTGGAGATCAGTTATATAGTTTAATGTTTTTTTTTTTAGTTTCGTTTATAAGTTTTAAGTTTCGTTCGAATTAGTTCTGATTAATTCAGATAAGTACAGATTAGCCTAGATTTTGCTGAATGCATGGGGCCAGCATTTTGAAAAAACCCACTGGTAGCGGATTAATAGATTAGTTTAGTATTTAATTATTTTTTCTGTACATTATGTTCATAAATAAGGTCCTGAGCATTGAAAAACACAATTACTAGTTATAATTAAGTCTAGAGTAGTTTAGGTTAGTCCAAATTACTTCAGATTACTTCACATTAGTTCAGATTACATTAGATTAATTTAGTTAAGAATCTAAACGAATGTACGTTTAGATATGTTTTACTGTATGTTGTTTTAGGATTTGGTGCTTTTATATATCCTTAAATCTATTGTCGCAGAGTGGTTTATATTGAATACTAAAATATTGCTTTAAATTGAAATAATATTACATACACTATTTATTTAGCTTGAAATAGTATATATTACTTACTTTGCGCAGGGAAAATTGAGCAATTGTTCAACGATTGTGGCATTTGCAAGATGATCATAGCGAAAGCCGTAATCAACCTGTGTTTAAAATCTGTAGATTCCATTTATGTATAATGTTTTTCACTAGAAACTGCAGAATTGTTCATGATCCTTCACCATATTTTTATTTTAGATGAAAATTTCTAAAAAGATAGACATGAAGCGAGTTTCTATGATATTTTCGGCTCTAAAAAGATTATTTGATGTGACAAATAAAATATGATAATAATTGTTTCACGTAGCTATTGGTGCGTAAAAATGACTACTAAAAAGGAGGAAGGTTCTCAATTCGGCCCGTATTTTTTAATGATTTACAGTGATTGCGCCAGCATTTGTAAACCAATTAGCGTGTTTATTTTTTTATCTTGTAGAAGAAATTCGCGAGGTGGTGTCACAAAAATTTCATTAATTAGAGTTCAGTAGTTTTTAATCCAGCTCAAATAATAGCTAGGCGCCTACGAGTTTCACGATAACAAATCACTACAAAACTTTTGTTCGAGTCAAAAAAAGAAGGTATTCATGTATGGATATATAATCGTATCTATTAAGGTGGTACGATTCACCTATGGCGGGAAATTCAAATTTTAAACAGTTTTTTGGTACTAGTAGCCAGGCCAGGTAATTATTTTCAAATAACACAGTGTTTGCGCAAACATCATGATCGTTTACAATAATTACCCGGGCTAGCTACAAGGACAAGAAAACTGTTTGAAATTTGAACTTCCCGCCATTTGTGATACGAACCACCTTAATGAACTAGTTGTTCACCCCGAACAGAGTTAAAGAAGGTTTTAATCATTCTAAAGGCGTTTCAATAAAACTTAAAAAATAAACTATCTTAAAAAACCACAAAACACAAACATTCTAAGTTAATATGCCACTACAAAGAACACAATAATATTTTTACACGAATTTTAAAGTCGTCGACCTGCCATCTGCATCCACTGGATGCCCACGATTTTCACGATGTCGTCGGTCCATCTAGTGAGAGGATTACCTACGCCGTGTTCCGATTAGTAGTTTCCACTCGAGAACTTTTCTTCCCGTCTGTTATCGGTTTGTAGAGCGATGTGGCCTGCACATTGCCAGTTCAATTTGCGTACCTTGGCAGCTATGTGGACTGTACTTCTAATATCCTTGTTTCGTTCAATGATTTTACTTAGGTAAGTTAAATACAATCATTCTGGCGTGTTTCTGGCTCAAGGCATAAGCATTGCCATTTAGCGTGGTAATGCCGCCAGCATGCTGGGTACCTACGCTGGCATTTGGATTGTTTTTAGACCTTCAACGGTCTATGGGCAGTCTAACTGTATTTATAGTGTTAGTATTAGCTTGTATTTTGTTTAGTTAAATAAAGGCACTTGCCCATTAAAAAAAACATTGTGATATGAGTAATCAACATGAGAGTAGTAATTTTTATGATTCAGGAGTAAATAGTTACGGAGAAAGCAAACCTCATTACCGCGTATTTTCACCCAATGATTGACCAGAGATAATGATCGGCTGTTATCTGAGCCGGACGCATCGGATTTCGCATCACGTCGCGTTGATTGTGGAACGACAAACCGGGCCGGCGGCGTACCAATTACTACCGATATAGACACTGCTGCAACATTGTGTACACAGAATATAGAGGGAAGAGGTAAAGATATAACAATTTACTTACCAGATGACTTGAAAATTCTTGGAGGCTATTACGGTCTTTTACGGTCATACAATTCGGGACCAAACCATGTCGGTTTTGGTTTGTGTTTAGTTCGTTTTTGGTTTGGTTAAGGTTTGGTTTTGGCTTTGGTTTGGATTTGTTTGGTGTAGTGGTTGGTTTAGAATAGTTTACTCACTTTTGTTTTTAACACCTGACGCAAACAGAGGTGTTATAAGTTTAATCTGTGTATAATTATATGTGTCTGTCTGTGGCATCGTAGCTCCCAAACGGTTGAATCGATTTAATCGATTTTTTTTTTGCTCTCCTCTGTATTTTCTTTAGACTTATTCTTTGGCAATTTTCCCGAGACCCCGGTTCGTCACTTATCAGGACTCTCGGCTTTACCACGAAGGGCGCCGCCCAATCTGCCGCTTATCTCAATTTAATGGCTTCCGTATTAATACCGCCTTTGTCTAATTCAACCAGCGTGGTCATTGTTCAATCGAACGGCAAAAATTTATGTCCTGGTAATTAACATAATGTAGGAGTTTAAAGATGTACAAGGAGCATTTTTTGTCATCTTGAATTTCACCGAAAAGAATAGTAAGCTTTTTTTGAATTGTATTAGCTCTCAGTGCAGTCAGTTGTTGATGAGTAATATTTGAATTTGTATAAAGGGTTACACGTAAAAACGGTACTAAGCCGAAAGTAGGTTACATAACTCATCATTATGTTTTTTGTTACTGTGGTGCTTACCCTGAAATTGCGAAAGAAAATCGGATGTTCCATAGAAAAATTTCATTTAAACTTATGGATGACACAGACACACAAACAGATGAAGAAAATCAAAACACACACACACACACACCACACTATACATATATACATAGCACATTCATCATCACTCATGATAATGTTTGGAACAAATGATATATTTTTCGCGATTTCAGGGTTGATCCGATAATAAACGTTGTTTATAACGATGATAATACCGCCAGAATCTGTTTCTACCCCCAGGATCTGTTAGAAGATCGGTTAGATACTCTCCAAATAATCAATCAGTTCAACAACTCGCTAGGGCTTCAGGGCACACCCCCTCTGGGGGGAAGTCTGATCCCCACTCCCGGCGACGGCCCAAGCCGAGGTTCATACCTTCGAGGTGTCCTTGAGCTAGTCGCCCAAAAACTTAAACCATCAAGTTACGCCGAACGCCCTCTGCGTTCGCTAACTTTGCCAGTTAAGCTGTAGAGGACGTAAGGCCAACAGCAAAGTAAAAAAATATATTTATGTTAACTCACAATTGAATAACTTACAGTAGGTAAGTCTGAAATTAATTTTGGACAACATATATTTTGGTAAGTTTTAAGGTGCCTAATTTTAAAATCCCTGTCACCTTCCTACATTAAGTTCATAAATAAAACCCGAGGAAGGGTGCCTCGTTTGGAGCGGTATCACGTTTACCCTCGAATCAAAGGAACGATATAATCCTCGCATTTCCAAAAATCTGGCGACAGAAATTGTGAGAAGCCTTTGTTTCCAATATCAGCGGAGGGGAAACTTTTATTGGGCACAAAGTGGGTATTATTCACGACCTCGCGGGTGGACGCAATCAACCGGACACGGTTTTTGACACCAGTACCTAATCTTACGCGAATCGTAGAAGTCTATTGGAAAACTATTTAAACGACATAAATATGCACTGTTACATCTTGGCTTGGCTTGGTTACCAATAATATACCATATTAACTAGCTAGCTAGATTAACTAACCATTATGTTACAACTTACAGCCTGGACACTTTGGCTACTAAATTTGATAACGATTTGAGATTTGGGTAGATTGTATGTGACTTCATTAAAAAAGACGGTGACATGTAAAGAATGGCTTAAAAATATGTACTCACTCAAATCATAATTATTTTATATGAAAGTGTGTTTGTTTGTTCTCCTTTCACGCTCACGCAGCAACAGAGCAACGGATCGACGTGATATTTGCAAAGGGCTGGAGAGTGACATAGCATACCTACATTCTATTCCGGAAAAATTAAAGTTCCTCAGGTACTGTCCACATGGGTGAAGCCGCGGGGCGCAGCTAGTATTTAACAAAAGGAATAACTGCTCAGTGACGTGTGAAGAAAAAATTAATTAAAGTAAAACTAAATTTGAGGATTTGTAATAAAATAAATAGAGTGAGAGTCGCGGGCATCAAGTGGATGCAAAAGGCAGGCTGTCGTTCAGTGTGGAGGTTAAAGGGGGAGGCCTATGTTCAGCAGTGGACGTCTTCTGGCTGATGATGATGATAATGATGATGAATAAAATAAATAAATACATTTCGTCATTGAATAGATATTTTATAATTAAAGTAAGTAATGTAAAAGTAAAGATATGTAAAGTAAAGTAAGTAAAAGTAATGGTTGGTACACCATAACAAAAATGGTGTACGGACCATTTTCGTTATGGTGTACTGTTTGCGAAATATGATCCCCAAAGATGACAATGTGTTTTGTCTATCCACCTCTCTGGCTATCTAAACTGTTTGACTGTGTAACAATTATATTAGATGAATTAATTCAATTAATATTATTAATATAAATAAAAAAATTATTAATTTATAATTATTTTTATTAACTAATATATTATGGGTGTTAAAACTTGAAATAAAAAACGTTTAACATAAAGTGCCGTTATTTTTCAGCATATAAATAAAAATTGTGAACTTTACTAACTGTCCCACATTATATCGCCGCGCTGGTTCCCGGACTGACCACGCCGGATGCGTCGCTTCTGAATGTAAAGATATTTTTCCCAAATACGGCCAATTTTCAAAGGGTTCTCTCATAAGAAAGCACGACCCTTTTCGATTACCGGCGACGCGGATCAAAAGAGCCGCAATTAGGAGATGATCACAGTCGATCGCGAATCACTTTGTGTGATAAAAGTGGGCGAAATCTTACCTACTCTACTGGTTTTTTGTTCCTATAGAAAACTCATATTTGTAATGTGATTTTGAAAGAGGGTTTGCTAATGTTTGACACTCATGTTGGTACTACAGATTTTTGGTTATTAGATCATACGGTACGATACCCCTACGGCAAGACACATTGTATCCGGATGGAGAGTGGCGGAAGAAATTGTTACCCTCTCTGACCATCGGCACATAACTTTCGATGTTGCCCCTTATCCATACGATCAAAGACGCAGCTGCAGAAGAGTAACACCGCAGCGATGGGCCCTGAAACAACTTGATAAGGACTTACTTGAAGCGGCAGCAATTGCAATGTCCTGGTCTAATAGCGAAGAAAGAGTCATGTCTGATCCTGAAACACAAGCTACCTGGTTCCGGGAGACAATGACTTCAATATGCGACGTCTCGATGCCCCGAGCAAGGCCGATGAAACAAAAGGCAGTTTATTGGTGGTCGGAAGAAATTGCTAACCTGCGTGAACGTTGCCTGAGGTCACGTCGCCAATTTACTAGATCTCGTAGAAGGCGAGTGACAACCAGTGAGAATGATACCATCTATTTGGCATACCGTGATGCAACTAAAACGTTCCAAAAAGCCATCAAAGATGCCCGAGCACGCTCATGGACTGAACTTCTCGAGGGATTGGAGAGAGATCCGTGGGGACGTCCATACAAAATGGTGTTAGGAAAACTACGTCCCTGGGTTCCTCCTCTAACGGAAACCCTTGAACCTACGTTTGTGAGAAGTGTAGTCGACTCTCTCTTCCCACGAGTCCAAGACATAACTTCGCAGCTAGAGGCACCATCCGATGCGAGTGGCTGGACTGAAGATCTGAAGGTATCCGAAGGAGAACTAAACCGAGCTATTCAGCGTCTCAGCTCCCGCAACAGGGCACCGGGCCCAGATGGGATTCCCGGTCGTGTCTGGGTGTTAGCTTTGAAAGCGGCTCTAGGAGATCAGCTCAGAGATCTGTTTGATAGCTGCTTAAAAAACGGTGTCTTCCCAGCGGACTGGAAAGTGGCTAATTTGGTTCTCTTAAAAAAGGAGGGCAGACCCGCAGACTCTCCTTCTGCATATCGCCCTATATGTTTGCTAGATGAGGCTGGTAAATTATTCGAACGGATAATTGCCGCTCGTCTCAACTCTCATCTGTGGCGAGATGGACCTAATTTGTCTGATCACCAATTTGGATTCCGCCACGGGCGATCAACAGTTGATGCGATTCTTCGGGTACGCGAGCTTTCAGAGCAAACTGTGGCAATCGGAGGGAAGACATTAGCGGTGAGCTTAGACATAGTAAATGCCTTTAACTCACTGCCTTGGCATACTATTAGGGAAGCACTTGCTTACCACAACGTACCCGAATACCTACAGCGTATAGTCTCTGCGTACCTCCGTGATAGAACTGTGCAATATATAGGCAGGGACGGTCAACTTCATAGTAGAGAGGTGTTCTGCGGAGTTCCACAAGGATCAGTAGTAGGCCCCATCCTGTGGAACTTTGCGTATGATGTCATTCTGAGAGTAAGCCTTCCCACAAGTGTGAATGCTGTATGCTACGCGGACGACACTTTAGTAATAGCCAATGGTGTGACTTTTGTGGAGGCTGCTCAGCTTGCTGAAAGAGGTGTGGCATGCGTTGTCGAGAAAATCCATGAGTTGGGTCTTAAAATAGCGCCGCAAAAGACGGAAGCTCTTTGGTTCCATAGAACTCGACAACGAAGCGAACCATCTGCTTCTTCAATAAGAGTAGGTGATGCGCACATTCAGGTAGGGCAGTACTTAAAGTACTTAGGGCTCACCTTGGATGGACATTGGAGCTTTGACGAGCATTTCCGACGCTTGGCTCCTCGAATCAAAAGGGTAGCGGGTGCTCTGCATAGGTTACTACCCAACCTTAGAGGCCCACGCGAAGAAGTCCGCCGTCTTTACTGTGGAGTAATCAGGTCGATGGCTCTCTACGGCGCACCTGTATGGTCTAAAAGACTGGGCGTTAAACGTTGTAGAACTATGTTTAATAGTTTCCAGCGCATTATGGCCATCAGGGTAGCGCGAGGTTATCGCACCATATCTTTCGAGGCGGCGACTCTAATAGCCCGATTTCCACCATTAGACATCTTAGCAGACATGGACGCTCAGGTTTATGAGCGTTTACACCGAAGTCACGGATCCGAGCCCGTAAATGCCGCAGAAATAAGGAAGGAAGAGCACCGACGCGCATTCGAAAAATGGCACGAGCGGCTTTACGAGCCACAAAACGTTCGCCAACGTGCTGTCGGCGCTATTCTGCCCAGTTTTCAGGCCTGGCTGAAGAGGAAGGATCACGTCACATTTAGATTGACACAGGTTCTCACAGCACACGGCTGCTTTGGCGAGTACCTTCACAGGATTGGACGCGAACCAACGCCACAATGCCACCACTGCAGGGCTGTGGTAGATTCTGCTCAACACACACTTGAGGAATGCCCTGCGTGGAGTGCAGAGAGAGGGATACTCGTGAACAGGATCGGTCAGGACCTGTGTCTACCCAGCGTTGTGTCAGCAATGCTAGCAGACAGTTCTGCATGGAGGGCTGCGGTTGAATTTTGCGAAAGCGTACTTTCGCAAAAAGAAATCGCAGAGCGAGCTCGTGAAAGGGCAGACCCTGCACGAAGACGACGACGCCGGGTTGGCGGCAACGGCCACTCTAGCTCTTTAGCCCTGGCGCCGGGGCAATAGAATACGGCACCGGTAACCCCTGCCTGTAGTAAGAGGCTACTAAAAGGGGACCTCCGGGCTCGGGATGGTCAAAGTTGGGGCTTTGACCATCCACATAAGCGTGCCCAGGGAGAGAACGACAACGTTGTGTGACCAACGTTGTCGTGGGTGGAGGGGCTGAGACAACACGGTTGTCTCGGGAGGAGCCGTAGCGCAGTGCCGAGGGCTCCGGTGCGTTCCTCTGGAGATCTCGGAGCCCTCTTGTCAAGCACTAAGGCTGGTCACCGGGGGGGTTTTAGTGGGTATAATCCCACATAACCTGGCTGCACCCCAATGCAGCAGGGTATCTTTAGAAGATTTCCCCCTCGAAAAAAAAAAAAAAAAAAAAAAAAAAGATAATACGGTGCAAAAAAAAAACATTAAAAGATTTTTATACAATGACAACGAAAAACTCGTAAATCTGATGGAAAACGTCACAATTGCCCATAATATTACTAGTAATACCCACAAATTTGGACTAGTCTGACCTGTATCACTGCACGTCCTAATGCTTAGACTTTGAGCCCACTCTGGTAGGCATTTCTGTATCTAACCTAGGGAGTGCGATTGTGATAAAGCAACTGTCAGCTCAAAAGAAGCTATAACACGCAGTAATATGTTATATAAAAGCATGCACGCGTACTTTGAGCACCTGTAGATAATTAAGAAGGTTTTCGCTGCGCGTGCTAAAATTTGTAGCTAAAGTCTCAATTTCTGCTATGTCAGATTGAGTCTGTATATAGTACTATTATTGTTATCTGGATAGTTCATCGTCATTTCCGCACAGCAACCAACCAAACTTGTCACCGTAAAAAAAAGTATTAAAGTATGGTAAGTATAAAGTATGTATGTGTGTGATAAAGTATGTTTTGCATGCTGTTGTGGTACATAAAATCATTCTCGTTGTACTTCTAAATATAAGAATACACAAAACTTTATGAATCTATTGTAACTTAGGGTGTTTAAACACAGCTGTAAACCAATGACGTAATAATCAATCAACCTAACATCTTAAACCCATTTTGAATTTGAAATAATCTTTCCCAGCCTTGTGTAGACTTCTTTAAGTTCTTATAAAAAATATGTTAGCTCTATTTAAAGTAGATAGTAGATATTATTATCGCCGTAGAGAATCCAAAAGGATCTAAAGGACCGGCGGCTATAAACTTCGTATAACGATCGTCCACTCATCTACAGCTATTTCGATTATTGCCTGCGAGCCAATGTCGTAGAATAAAATTGGGCAGTGCACCATCTTCAGAATTTGAAGCACAATTTTCACTGTCAAATAATTTGAAACAAAACAACACATGCCTTTTATTATAAACTAGTTATAACCAGTTTGCAATTGATTGCGTCGTTTGTTTGCGATTGGTTGAACCTTTGAAAAACGAGTGTTGTGACTTTCTAGTGACTCAGTAGTAATATAATTATATATATATGCCGAAAGACCCGTGGGGTATATTCAAGAGTTGATTTTTCTTCCAAAAATAAGAATGCAGGCTTGTTTTCAATCACTGTTTAATAAATTGCCACTCACAGTGTTATTCGTAATCTAGTAGGATGGCGATGGATTTGAAAAACGTAGTGAGTTCTGCGCCGTCTCTAGTTCGAATCCTAACCGTCACCACAAAACCCTCTCGAACAGACACCTCTGTATGAAACGTCAGCCGCCATCAAAGTGACAGAGACAACTAAACGCACAGACCACACCCAAGTGTACTTTTTAAATGGGAACTTGACGTTTCCCGCAAATCTATCGACAGGTAGTGCCACTATGCTAACGCTGCGATTATATTTATATTTTGAACTGTTTTTTTCTTAGTTTCTCCGTTAAATAGAAATGCAAACTTAAATTTCCTTGATTTTTTATGTAATTCCGATGAACCTCAGAAAATCAAGTATCTTAGTAAATTTATGATAAGAAACATGAGCCGATGCTTAGAAGTGTGATTATTTCAAACGCATGCCTATCCTGTCTCCATACACATTATGAAGTCTATCAGTGTCAAAGAACTGAAATCATTGCTTTTGAACTCATTCCACTGCAAACTGCGCCAATATTTTCAACCATCGAGACTGGCACGCGTATGGAATCTCAATTATTAAAGCTTGACCGTGCCAAGCACTCTGGAGAAGATTTCAAAGATTTTTTCTAATAATAACTTGCCTATAAAGGTTTATGAAGGATTATGATAGTTTATTTATCAAGGTTAACGAATTGATGTCTAGAGAATTTATTAAGAAGCAATCAATTAAGATGGTATTAGTTTTGTCTGCGTAAACACTATTAGCTATCAAAATATTGCTAGAGATAATCCATCTATTAGTTTTCTATAAATTTTTTAGTTCAATATATTACAGGGCTACACGGAACTGTGATATGATACCGAAAGTAGGCCATTTTAATCATCATCTTACACTGGGGTGTTATTAACAACGACTATTAGACCAATAAAGTAACTAATAGGACAGTAAAGGGCTTTGCAATCTTAGAGCACCACAAACGAAAGATATTTAAATCTACAGATATCAAATCAGCATTCAAAATGTCTAAACCAAAAAACTAAATACTTCAGATCATTCAAACAAGAGAGATATGCATAGGTATGTGCACTTAGCCTCTATTTTTAAAGCATGTAATATTTGATATATGATTTAAATTATTTTAAGGTAAGTTGGCCAGATTTAATGATGGGAGGTGGTGTACAGTAGTAACGTGGTGGCCAGAACTACGTAGGCGGAACCCAAGCTAACTGAAGATGAGGTGGACTGACGACATCAAAAGTACTGTCGGAAACGTGTGGATGCGACTAGCGAGAGACCGGAGAGTGGCATAAATAAAGATAGGCCCAGCAGTAGGTCAGTCAGGGCTGATGATGAAGTGATAAAGTGGAAAGTATTTCTGAATATAAATTTATATACCAGGTGTCTCTACACGACTGACATATACAAAGATATGATTGAACTCACAGAGATACAATATCTCGATGTGTACTCATCATTATAAACAACGTTAACTATAGTTTCATGATTGTTAACGCAAACTGGACCCTTGGGACTGATGAAGGAAACCACTGAGACCTCGTAATGTCAGAATCTCAATCCATGTGATAGTTTTAACTCGCCAGTGCGTGGAATCCAGTATAAGAGGTGCCTTAAAATAAAAGTCCACGTTCAAAATACTATACGCAGTGATACAGTGTATTTTGTCAGGACTACCTAATTATTATATACAAATTAAAATGAACAATAAATTATCAAAATCATTAAAAATACTAATCTAAAAGCCCTTCGGTGGAGGGAAAAGTGGCCAGAATGCTTAATGGTCAGGACTTAGGTTCGAGTTCGAGTTCCAGTGATAATCGTAGCAAAAGACTAAGAAAAAATTAAGATAGATCGTTTTCTCTGCACTTAACTTTGACATTTTGGACAAACCATCCGCGTTCTTCAGTCTTCCCGTAAACATGGTGTACCTATGTAACTTTGGCGAAATATCCACAACCACAACCACAACCTTATCACGGTAAATACCCCGTTAATAATCTTATAACTGTTAGTAAACAACTGTTTTAGTTTAAAACAGTGTTTAACTTTTACTATGATATAAAAACTGAAAATGCGGGGGAAAAACAGCTGTTCCATACAAAAAGTTCTTACACTCAACGAATTGTATGCATGGAACAGCTGTTTTTTTCCGCGTTTTCAGGGTTGGTAACTTAACTATAACCTAATAGTTCCGGTTATTGGATTATTTTCGATTTATGTTTTAGTGTTATAAGGTATTATATACCTAATTGATATTTTAAGTTATTTTTTATTTAATAAAGTTTTATTATTAACACAACATTATTATTATAAAATCTTGTTATTTATAATGTTTAATCAGAAAACATTTATTGATCAACTAATACAGTACGTAAAATTCACAATTTTATTCTTGACTCAATATTCATGTGCTAGTAACATTGACTTACTAGCATATTGACCATAGTATACAAGGTGTCTACACTTATTATTCAAATCCATTATTTGTTAAGCCAAGTTGGTTTTCCAACAGGGTTTTAGTTCCAAGAATGTATTTATTTAGCGGAACCACTACATGGCACGTGGACATTAGCATACCCATGCACCTTCGCTAAATTTTACAACTAACACATTACTTATGCTTACATAGATTACTATCAACATAAGAATTTTTAACACTAACACTACAAAAACAGTTACGTCTACGAGTCAGTTACGATTGATCATTGAAGGGACAATCCAAATGCTCAAGCGCACTAATCAGTAATCACCCAGTTGGCAGCGTACCCAGCATGCTGGTGGCTGGTGGCATTACCACGCTGCATGGCAATGGTTATGCGTTGAGCCAGAAACACGCCAGCATTTTGGTCATGCGCAGCATTAACCAGGCGATATAAAATATTTTTGAAAAACGAGGCTAGCTCCCCGTTTCCAAGAGCCCAATGTCTTGACCCCACACGGCTTAGATATGTAACCACTGCTGTGCAGAGGTTAGAATTATTGCGCCGCATGTGCTGCTCTGTCGAATTGGCTTTACGTTTCATAAGCTTTCCCAACCAAACCTAATAGCAAACATCATCATCATCATTATCATTTCAGCCTATCATGTTCTCACTGCTGAGAATCAGTCAGATTGTAAAGCGCTCATGGTACCGCTCGGCGTCCATCGCCAAAAATAGCAAACATACAAAACATAGGCAACAACATAATATGCAAACATAGGCTTGCTTTATTGCTTTATTTGCAACTCTCTGATACTTATACAGGGTTATTGATAAATAGCTAAGAACTTGTTACAGCCACAACCACTTTACAATCCAACTTTTTACAAAACTTCTAACATTCACCAAAACAATGTTACTAAGTTTGAATGGAATTTCTTTAATTTTGAATTTCGTAGGCACAAGAATCGTCTCCTAAGCTTCTCCCGCCGGGTTACATTTTATTGAAGACCGTTTAACGTTATTGTCATTTAGTTAGAGCCTTAATTTATAAATTGTTTGTTTTGGTTGAAAAGATAATTATGACGACTTATTTAGTCATTTACATGACTTTCAATGTAATTAAGTTCATTAGTATAATCAAACCAAATCAATTAATTAATTTGTCAGAACATGGTAGGTACATAATTATACTTGTAAAGTAGTATGTATACATGGTCGTAAGAATGAAATGAAATGAAATGAAAATTTATTGATAACAAACGTCTTCTTAATAATTGTAATACATGGTGTCATTACATATTAATATTCCTAGTGGAAGTGCATTGGTACCCAAACTAGGAAAAACCTGTGAGATGGCATACCAATACCCTCCGCCGAACAGAGGTGGTTGGTCATGTGGTCATGTGCGTCAATGGAAACGTATCTGCGCATGTCCTTGCCAGGTACGGCGTACAAATGTTAGTTTATTTGGATAAATATTATGTGAGGAAACCAGCTTTCAAGGGGTTTTTAGGTGATAACCCTGTATGAGAAAGTTACTAAAGTGTAATAATTCTAATCTAACTGATTAGCATGCTAAAAGTAACACTGCAATTCTTAATTTTAATCTCCAGTCGCCCGTTTATTTAATTTTGCGCCCCTCCAAGAGGGCTACTAAAATATTTTCCGCTTGCTGCACGCCTGACTTGACTCTGTCTTGAATACCGCATTTTACTGTGATCTTCCACGTACTCTTTGCACCAAATATTAGCTATTCAATTTTCGACTCTATTCTTTGGAGCTTAGCTATATTTTACCACCCAAAAAGGATACTTTAGTTACTTTTTGCAACACTAATTCGTAGTTGCTGCAGAATTTTTATGGAGCTGTAGTGGGACTTCCGTGTTGGGTAAAATAGGCAGTATTAAGTAGTTATAAGGTTAGTTTTGGTGTGGATTTTTAGTCGGTTGTTAGGGTTCGTCCTTTTCAACTAAAGGGGTTCCCTGGAGGCATGATCCCGGACTCCTCATTTATCATGCTTGTCACGCGTTGACCATCCCTCGTGTACACTACATAATATAAGTATGCAAGTGTGGATAAGCCCATACTCTGAACCTTAAAGATTTGGCGCCTTTTGACTCGACTGTCTTACTTATCTGCCGCTTTTGATCTCTAGGACCCACAGTTGATTTGGCTACTGGATATTTTTCGTGATGTGAATATTTTATGCTATAATAGGTAAGTGCTGAAACACATTTGGGTTTATTTCGCATATAAAAAAGTAAAATGAAATACAAAACTAAAATTACTGCTCGTTGAAACGTATCATCAGGTCAAATGGCTCTTTTGTTATTAAAAAATTGTTCCAAATTTCTTATTGTACTTAATGCGACGTTAAAGCGGAAATACACAAGAGATTCATCAAAGAAACTGTTTTTTAAATAAAATGAGCTAACAGGCAAACATTTCTCCTGATGGTAAGTGGTAATCTGCTGCGAGAGGCTGCAGCTGGTATATATCATTTGTGGTATTTATGTTAGAAGAAGTAATTAGTAAGAAGTACTAGAAGAAAGAGAGAGAGGGAGTCTAGAGTGTTAGAAGTACCAGTGAAGTCCTTAGTAAAAATACAACAACTTCATTAACATTTTAAAGTGATTAGTTATCACAAGTTTATGTCACCTGAGGAACTTAGGTGCAAAACACAACTAATCCATATTAAACCACCAACTCCCTAGATCCCGCGTGACTCAGTATTCTGTATTCAGCAACTTGACTCTCCAAGATAGCAGAGAGCTGCAGGCCTCTTCAGACTATGCTATTATATATCCCCATTCTATTTATAAGTTTCCCATAACTGTCCCTCGCCTGCACATTGCTATAGATTTCGATGATAGCTCAGTAAGAAGTTGGCGCGTCTGAACCTTATTATTATCATCATTTCAGCCTATCATGTTTCTACTGCTAGGTCACAGGCCTGGAGTGAGAGGATATGCCCTTATCCATCATGCTAGCCCAGTGCATGTTGGCGAATGCTACATGTCTATGAACTTTTGAGGTTTTTGGACATACTGGTTTCCTCACGATATTTTCCTTCACCGTTATTTTGAGAGGGCATTGAAATTGTACATAATTTATTTAAATACTAAATAAGTCATTGGTGTAGGCTGTCTTCGAAATGGGTGCTGTCAGATTGTAAAGCGCACATCAGTAACAAACGTAACGGTGTGTTCCTGCAGAATCACTTGGGAGTCAGTTCACATTCCAGGCTAGTTACGAGTGGTTACCTTCTTCGATCACTGAACATCATATTATGAGCAGCGGTAAAACGCCTAAGCTGTCAACTATAAAAATAACTTCATATACTTACTCATATGCGAGTTAGCCACTCTATCCTAGACAGCGATCGTTCGTACGAACACATGCAAATCGCATCGCATTACTCATACGATCTCGTGACCATTGAAGGTGTAAAGACAGTCCAAACTCTCAAAGCATATTAGGCATGCAGTAGAAATTATTGGGGCACCACTATTGCAAATCGTTCTAAATACAAGCAACCCTGTATAATATTATCCGAAGAAGACGATTGGATTAAATTCTTCCAGTGACGTGTTTTCCAAAGAAACTTCAGATAAACAAAAAAAAATCGTTTCAAGACTTTTTTGCCAAGCTATGTTATGATGTTTGCTAAAACAAATAGCATAGTTTAATCTTTACGTACGATGGCAAAGTATAAACATAGGCAGGCAGTACGTGGTAAGCTACAAAATACTCGTATTATAGCGTTGTCTGAAGGGCCCTAGAAAAGTTATCCAAAGTTCCAGTTCTGATGCAATCAATATTATTAAACTATCGCCATCTCATCCGCGGGGGTTCTGTGATGCATTAATCATTCAACGTTTCCATTAGATGATGTTTGACTTTGGAACTTCATTAGTGATTAAGATATTGGTTAGGATGTGTGCTGTGGTTTTGGCTGGATGTTGGGATATAGGTACTTGACTTGATTAACGTTATCAAATAATCAGTACATATAATTATAATGATTATGACATGAACTAAATTTACAATGGCTTGGCACAGTAGATATATAAGTTAAAAGAGTAGTTTGAAAGACGTGTCCTTGAATTCAACGCCTACTGGTCACAGAGATAGAGAAGCTACTATCGGAGCTTAAGAAAATTATCACTATTTTTTACGCTATATCTACGTTAACGACCCATACACTGTGAATCTCAATAATGCGGCGCGCGACACTCGTTCTGAGCGTACCGTGAAGTATAGTATTGGGCAAGGGAAGGGGCACTCCTTTGATCACTCGTTTCGGGCGTTTGTTTAAAGTTGAGCTACTGTTTTAGCTTATACATCTACTGTGGCTTTGGTATCAAAATGAAACAAGAATAGGTGGGTGCCTGTCTTTGACAAGAAGGCCAGGACAGATAAAATAATACTACTAGTTAGAGTGGTCAGGGATTCAGCAATCCTGCCTTTACCGATTTGTATGATACAAATCGGTAAAGGCAGGATCAGAGGTCGGAATTTTTTTATACTTTTCATAGCGACGTACTTAGTTACGAATATTTTTTGGATATGACTCGACAGATTTTAATGAAATAATAGTAAATATTTATTTCTAATATCATCATCTTCATTAATTATTTATTTATTTATTGCACAATGTACAGTACTTAAATATAGTAATTAATAACTAAGGATAGTAACTCAGTACATAGACCCTGTTAGGGCGCTACAATGGAGTGGAGGCAAACATTATTTACATAACTATCACAAATCATACCTACGTAGATAAAATTAAGTATCACCATAGATAAATATATACTAGGTATCACCCATTGCTGTAAGTAAATGTATCACCCTTTCATGTTCTCACTGCTGGGATACAGGCTTTCTCTCAGAGAGAAGGTGGCTCTAATCCACCATGCTGGCCCAGTGTATGTTGGTGAATGCCATAGGTATGTCTTTGAACTTTTTGGTTTGAGATTCTTAGACATACTGGTTTCCTAAAAAAAAAACATAGATAGCCAAACGATAGCATGTGCGCTTTGTAGTTTCTAATAATGGTTACTATTTTTTTAAACCGAAAAAATCTTATTATTTTTAATGGTTATTGTACAAATGTATAATATAAAAAATCTTATTTACATAAATTTGTCAAATAATTACCGAGAGTAGTTTCCGAAAGAGACCGCAAGGAAACGCTGGATGCAGGCCATTTCCAACCGGCCTTTTGGAAATCGATGGGGATGGCCTATGTCCAGCAGTGGACGTCCTATGGCTGAAATGATGATGATGATGATGACATGAGTTTCCGAAAATTGTAATTAGTACGTTTCTATGAAAAGCACCTATACGACTATTATTTTGTTAAATAAGGTCATACTTGCAAATTTTGTGATCTTGCAAAGTAAGATGATTTTTACCTGTTCATAAAATAACTGCTCCAAAATGACATTCAGAAAAACAACTAATTTATAAACTGTGAGCTCTACGTAGCTTCTGAACATTTATTCACAATTATCATTTCACCCCAAAAACTTCGCTGTTCCTCCCTGAGCACAACCTTCCCGCGTTTCTCATCAAACAATTTCCAAGGTGTCGGAAGCAGTGCACAAAGCGGGAAATAACAACGTTCCAAACCACAATAGAAAAGCGAAACCAAATTAAGGATTCCGACGCGAATATCTTCTTGTGAAAAAGGAGGCCAAAATTACAGCGGTTGTGATTTGAATTTATTACCCTAAGGCTAATTTTATTTCGTACTGTATACTTTCACCCCATAAATATAAATGTGATGGTACCTTCTCGCAATGAGACGCTTGAAAGATTTCCGTGAACAACAATGTGTGTTTATCTGTATGTATTGTGACAAAGGAGTTTTGAGTGTGTGATGCAAATATTTTACGGAGAATGTGTTCTAACCCAAGGAATGGCTTGGCGTGTAGAAGAACAGATAGAATGAATGAAATAAAATTATCTTAAATTTATACAGGGTTACGCGAAAAAGATGTACTAAGCCGAAAGGGGTCCATAATACCCATAATTATAAAACAACTTTTACTGTGGGACCGACCCTGAAATTACAAAGAAATTTCGCGATGTCAGTGTTGGTGCTACAGTAAAAGTTGCACATAATGATGAGTTTTACGGACTCGTTTCGTCTTAGTACCCTTTCCGCATAACCCCGTATATCGTGGTAATGCCGCCAGTGTGTATGCTGGTACTGGTGGTGGGCTTGAGCATCTGGATTATTTATAGATCTTCAACGACCGGGGGTAATTGTGATCCAATTACTTTTGTATTTAGTAGTAGGTATTTAGTAAGCTTATATTTTGTTTAGTTAATAAAAACACTTGCCTTTGAAATAAGTAGGCAAATAAAAAACCCCGATGTAAGCTAAATAAATTACAATGAAAAGTTAAGGTAAGATTAGCTTTGTATTTGTGTCAGATATCGATTCTGTTGAGCTATTTTTTAAACTAAACTAGAGATAGCTTAAAATTTTGTGCCACTGTATTCTCACATAATTATTACAACTATTTTTTTTATCCCTATTAAAGGAGCTAATTATCAGCAGGATTATCTTTAAACGGCTGGACAGATTTTCTTGAATCATCGAGAACAATCTCGATCAAGCCACCTTTCAAATAAAAGTTATAAAAAAACTATATAATTTTTTTTTTTTTAATACTTAATTCACGCGTTTGGGAGCTACGATGCCACAGACAGACACATGGATACACACTTATAACTTATAACACCCCCATTGTTTGCGTCGGGGTTAAAAATTAAAGTTATTAATTTTAGTGCAGTCAGTTTAGCTTAGTGAGTGGTATAACAATATCGACTCTTTTATCTGTTGATTACCTTTCCACGACTAAACCTATTTTAAATTCAGTAAGCATTATGAGCATGAAAGTTAAACGCAATATGGACATGGAAAACATTTTTCTTAGAAAATGAAGGAAAACTAGAACACCCTGCATGAAAACCTGAGGAAGATCACTAGAAACAAATACCAGTAAAAAAAAAAAACGACTTGATTTCCATATTTAAGTTAGAACGTCTTTTTGTTTTAAAAACTCGGAAACTATAAAGCCGGAAGTATAACAGTGCCTTCTGCGCGTCCAGCGCACATTCAAAACTTGCGTCCGCAGGTAAATGGGGCCTCTTAATAATAAAAAGCGGAAGAAGGGAAAACTCCGGGAAAACGCGCAATGTTTATCGAGAAACAAAAGCAACTGAGGCATACAATATGCATAATGATTGTACTAAATTAGAGAACAACGGTCCCTTTTACGCGGACTCAAATTGCTTATTGTGTACCGCTTTTCAAATTTAATATTTAGGCGTGTAACTTGTTTGTTACTGCGACACAATGTATTGTTTTCAACGAAAACTAAATCAAGCTGAAATTTTACAATTTTTAAAGTAGTGTGAGTAAACCCTACTTTATCAGAAAATAGATAATAGTTCGACCTAATAGTTAGGGCTGTTTTACTAGAGTTCCGTACCCAAAGGGTGAAAACGGAACCCTATTGCTAAACCTACGCTGTTTGTCTGTCCATCTGGCTGTCTTCTTTTGAACCGTAAAAGATAGCTAGTCGAAATTTTCACAGAATATATGTCATGAAATAATAACGTCTAATAATAAAAAAAACGTTGGTCACACAACGTTGTCGTTCTCTCCCTGGGCACGCTTAACATTTGGATTATTTGGATGGTCAGAACCCCAACTTTGACTATCCCGAGCCCGGAAGCCCCTCTTTAGTAGCCTCTTACAGGGGGTATCGAAGAAATACCTAGAACGTATACGTCAAATAAAATTCAAATAATAGATATAGGTGCTACACAAAATATATTATTCAATTGGAAGATCATAAAACTCTACTCGAGAGGCTTTTGACTTCTGACAACTATTGTGTCATGTTTTATGATTTAAGTAACTATCTTGTTTCTTAAAAACCAATTTTGAGAATAATATTTTTTATTAGTTTTTAAGTGATCATAAAATATCCATGTATGCGAAATTCAGCTGTAAAACATTTTCTAAAACGGTGGCCGATCAATTTTATAGCCATGTCATTAATGACACAAAAAGTTTATAGTAAGACGTTGCCAAACATTTAATTCTTATTAGATTATATTAGGACCAATTTAAATAACGACGACATCATTTTAGATGTAAATAGATAACATAACATCCGACACTTGTTCGCAAACCTGGGCCATAATATTTTTGTGAAAAATGAAGGTCCACTTTCAAGTTTGAAATATATAACAAGTTACCACAAATTATAAAAGAGACTGATTATAATGACATTTTTAAATGTAGATTAAATAAGTTTCTTATTGACAAGGCATATTATACCATAGATGAATATTTTAAAGAAAAATTATAAAATGTCATTCTTATTATATAAAAATAAGTCGGGTTTTTCTTCCTGACGCAATAACTCCAGAACGCACTAACCGATTTCCACGGTTTTGCATTCGTTGGAAAGGTCTCGGGTTCCGTAAAGTTTATAGCATATAGGTTTATAGTAGCGAGGCCGAAGGCCGAGCTCTACGCGTACGAAGTAGCGGGATTCAGCTAGTGTATTATGTAATGAACATTTTCAATTTAAGCTATGATGAAAATAATCTGTACCTACTATATACCTATTGTAATTTGCACACCTTAAAGGTTGGATATAGAGCGATTTAATTTTAATTTAAGACCTATCATGTACCTATATTCAGCAAATAAATTATTTTGTTTTGATTTGAATACCATCAGTATCACGCTTCAAAATTAGAATAAAGGCCTTGTATGTTATTTAGAATTTATTGCTTGAAAAGTACGTTAAATCACTTTTTATTAGGCACTAGTACGCGACTCACAGTGCACCCATCGTAAGGCTCGGCACACACTATGTTTTGACAGCCGAAGTAAAATTTACGGCCGCTCACCGGGCCGATAAAACCGCCTTTGTCAATGGCCAGCTCGATACCAGCAACACTCTCCCGTTTACGACCAAATAAATTTCAAATACTATTATCATTCAAATCGTACCGGACCCACAAAATACAAACACCCCTTTTTATGCGTATATTCAAGATTCACGAAATATTTTTACAAAAACATTCTCCAACACTTTTTTTATTGGATCGTGTCGTGGAACTCTGTGTGAGTTTTATTTAGTCAAGTTTATGACTAGCACTCGTGATTAATAAATTATCTTGGAGTTATGATTTTTCATTCAGTTTGAGGATTAAGGAGATTCTTAAGTGAGAAATGTTTATGACGTTTAGCTGAATAGGAAGCATAAATAATGTTAAACATCTGTTGTCATTTGTCAATGTTGATGGTTTATTTCCGACTTCTTAAAATATAATTAAGTTCAGACACATGCTTACTTATATACCCATTACATTCAAAGAAAGTATGATAGAGTTGTGTGCCTAATTAAGTTTATATTGGAATAATAAAAAATAAGTACTTTTTATTAATTTGCATATAAAGTTACTTATAGGCCATTTCGGAGGCCTTGGACTGAGAAAAAAATCCAACCGTAACGTGGGTTTATGAGTTGGTTGCCGGAACAAATCTTGCTGTCCAGCTGTTTTTGAATTGTCCACATTAATATTTTAGACGACCCAAGTCTAAGTAAAAGTCTTTGAGTGATGGTGGCCAGGCGGTAGCATGTGCGCTTCACAATCTGATGGCACCCGGTTCAATCCTCTGCCACTGACCAATGACTTATTTAGTACTAAAATAAATCATGTGCAGTGTCGATACTATTACACAACGACGATGAAGGAAAATTTCGTGAGGAAACCGGTATGTCCAAGAATCTTAAAAGTTAAAACATATGACATTCACTAATATGCACTGGGCCAGCATGGTAGATTAGGGTCCATCGTCTCTCTCTCTCCATAAGAGAAGGCCTGTGTCCCAGCAGTGGGAACATGAGAGACTGGTGATGATGATGTGTAATTATAATATAAACCTTTAGAAATAAACATAATTTATTGCAAAACACAAACAGGTACGAAACAAAATAATTTGGCTCTGCCTTTGGCATAGGTTTAAAACTACAGTTAGTAAAACTACTGCACCGAATTATTGGAGGCTCATTCCACATCCTTACCATGGTAAATATCCCGTAAATAATCATATTATAGCTCTAGGGAACAACCGCGATAGATTAAAACAGTGTTGGTTGACACACTGTTTTGCAAAAGTTACAAAAGGCACGCCTTCCAAGGGTGTGGTGGAAATAAATGACATGTTAAATGAATTTCCAATGATCATGTTCACACGCCTCATGTATTCGTTTACAGCTGAACGCATCGATCCTTATCGAGTGGCAGAGAGGGGATAAAGTAAACATGCCCACGGCAGGTCGAGAGCGGCTAAAGTGTCTAGTCTGCGAAAGACCAGCTCAAGGAGACAGGTGAGCTTGGATCAAAGAGCTCCATTGACCCGTTTACAGCCGTGTAGGCCTTTAGATCTTACCATGGTCTTGGTCAACTGATCTTACCTAAAACAGAAACACATAATACAAAATATGTTTTATCTTAGGCACCCAATTTACATACGACTTTGACTTGTCAAAACTTGAAGGTATACCTTTTATGTAATTTTTTATCATGTGAATATTAGGCAACAAGTTAAACCTTTAAACAATAAACTGGCCAAGTGCGAGTCGGGCTCACGCACTGAGGGTTCCGTACCACCACAAAATTCAATAACGAAATTACCAGTTATAACTTGGTAATGAACAGAAACTTATTACTGACTCGCACTTGGTCAGTTTTTGTTGTTATATTTTAGAGTGTGTACTATAATCATGGTAAGTTTGACGCTTTTCAGTATTACCGTTTTTACATTAGAGCTACTACAAAAATACGTTAAAAAAATACGTTTGTTGTATGGGGGTCTCCATTTAGTTTTTTACTTTTTGACTTTTTTATTGTTTCTTAGTTAATTCGCCATAACATTACATATTCTGTGAATATTTCAATTGGCTATATATTACGGTTCGAAAGATACAACCGTTAATAGGTAGGACAGACGGACAGACAGACATCGTAGGCTTAGTAATAGTTTTAATAGTAATAAAATTTGGGTCCCGTTTTTACCCATTGGGTACGGGACCCAAAAAATTTAATGGAACTAGTAGGTTACCAACCTTTGCTGATTAGTAAATAATTTTAGCGTTTGCTTTACATCTCACCCAAGAACTTCTAGTAAGTAAAGTATAAGTAAATAGCTGTGTCATTTTTGCGGAGTTAATTTTTTTCTTGACAATGTCACATAGTAGGGTCTGAGAACAACAAATTTAGCATAACAAACTAGGTTAGCTGAAGTAGTCTCGTGTGAAGGTGAACCTTCTGACGAGGCGGCTGTCTAAGATAGGGCATTAATAATTCATAGAAAAAAGTATTGAAAGCAATTTAAGACCTATGTTTTCAATTTAAAATGGCCAAAAACAATACAAATAGTTAGTCTAAATTGTCTAAGGTCTATTTTGAAGCGAATACCAAAGAGAATATAGCCGCTAACGCTGAAGAGGTTCAGAGAATTTTTTTTATGAAACGGGTGTGATGTCTATAATTAAATGAGATGCCTATACATACATTTATACTTGTATAAATACACGCTTAATATACGTTAGTAAAAACGAAAATATTAAAGATTTCGCACCCGTTTCATACATTCGAGATTTTGAATTGAAGTTGTGCAAGACTGAAGGATAGTTTTTTTTCATATTTCTATGACCTTTTAGCTATTTACCGCCATTTCATTGAATTGGGCGCTAAAAATTTGCATAATTTTCGTTTAGAACTTGATTTCATTGAAGAGGGTAGATTGTTATGTCTGCACCTAACTTTTTTACTGTTCGACCAACCACACCCACCCGCATTCTTCAGTCTTCCCGTGAACATGGTGCATGTAATTGCGCCTAAATATCGGGAGCTCATTCCACAACCTTACTACGGTAAATATATCATATAACTAAATATCATATAACTTGATTTCCTGCGTTACATAACCTCCTTGTTTAAAAATATTTTCTTTATTTAAAAGTTGCTAGCAAAAGTCATAATATCTTTGCACCAAGGACTGTACCCACTGTACCTATGAAAGCGGTAAAATAGCAAAATCCGTGCAGTGTTACAATACTAAATCAAAGTGATTTGTTATTGAAGCTCTAAAGCAGTTTACGTCTGAGAACCCGTATATAAATCTAAGTGGCTAAGAAAATTATATGCGTCTTTGCGGAGCTACAAACAGTATTCTTACTCACAAGATACAGAAAAAACAATAAAAAAATTGCAGCAATCTGAGAAAGATGCCTGAGCTTATTTGATTAGATTATATTGGTTCGGATTGCGTTGGATTGGTACGGATTGGTTCCGATTGGTTCGGATTTGTTCAAATTGTTTCAGCCTGGATCAGAGTGGTTTGGGCTGGATAGAACTGAAGTTCTGTTTGGTTCAAATCTGGGTAGATCAGTTCAGATCCGTCCAGGTTTTTTAGACTAGTTTGAATTGGTCCAGATTCGTTTATGTACTTAATATACAATGTACAATACACAATATAAAACATAATAATCATAAGCTATAAGTAATTTATTGAAAAAATTACCATTACAGGTTAATAAATTTTCACTTAAAAAGTGATAAAAAAACAAATGATAAATTTGATTGATATTACAGATAGATTCATTGTAATGACATTACATACAAAATACAATTCACAATGTACAAAATATAATATACAATCATCAACTTTTGTTTTCTAGGCACTGCTAATTATTTTCCTTATACCACCTCTTTTTTATAGCTGTCCTTACTGTGTTCATATTTTGTACTTTCAGTGTGGAATTCAAACTAACTACGCATGTGATTGTGCTTTAAAGTACAATCGGAAAGTGTTTGGGCAGCGATTTTAATCTTCGTTATCGGAAATAATTTATTAAGCAATACATTTTCAGCTAGTAGGTAGTTTCTTTTAATATATTGTAGGTATAGAAACCACATAACTAGCTATACTATTACTAGATCCATTCATCCAATCCAGAGAGGCCATTTCGTAGAATGTTTTGGTAACAAAACGACGCTAAAGAAAAATTTATGGACTTTTAAAACGTCAGGATTTAACTAGATAATTCTCCACAACTACCGGACATGAGTCGAACTTGCGCACTGAGGGTTTCTAACCACCACACAATACAAAAAAGTAGGGCAAAAAGACATCATCACGCCCAGGCGGTCACCCATCCAAGTACCAACCGCGACCTTGGTAACGAACAGAAATTTATCACTGACTCGCACTTGGCCATTACCACTTGGCCTCGCATTTGTTGTTATACTTTAGAATGTCTAGGTACTATAATCATATCAAGTTTGACGCTTTTACGTATTACTGTTTTTACATTAGAGCTAATACAAAAACAACGTTATAAAATACGAAAATACGTTTGTTGTATGGGGATTTGCCTTTCATTTAAATTTTTTGAGTTTTTTATTATTTCTTAGTTCGTTCGTTCGTTAATAATATTATCCTATTTTTTGATGCTAAGAATAAACACTGCAGCTACGTCTCAATTTAATCTAAATTATCTTTGAGAGTAATATAAGCACTAACACAAAATATCGTATATAACCCAATCGTATTACCAGTTTTCGTTTAGATAATATTTATAAAATTGTTACCTCTATTTCCCCCATGTTTTAGTATCTTAGAAACGTTAACCTACAAACGTATTCATTGGCATCAAACCAATATCTATACAATTACAATCATTACACAGTTCGCTGGGGCTTTGACAATAATGTATAAGTTTTATTATCTGATTTGGGCGTTTTTATTGCCGGAATAGATGGTCACCGTGGCTCGAACCTTGACGCGACGGTGAGACACTGACGCATGTTGCATGTTCTTGTCATGTCTTTTACAGTTTTGAAAGTATAGAGTGTTATGAAAATTAAATCGTATTTTCTAGAAATTATATTAATTGACTTACTCTACAACTTTATCGATGTGCATAATTATGTAAGATGTCAAGGAATGACCAATGTGATAAAATGATTAGGAGCCTGTCTCGTTTGGTCTACTGTCTAGTCTACATCGTGGTCCAAAGAAAGAGTGCCGTATGCATACGCGGTTTTATAAAACCTACCTTTCTATTCAAATTATTGTGTTAAAACATGAGAAGTCTGATGAATTATTTTCTCCGTACTTTAAGATTTATCTGTCAGAAATAAAGTTGTGCAAGATTTTTTATTTTTTATGTAATTTAAAACTATGCACAAAAATACGGGCTGAATTGAGAACCTTACTCCTTTTTTGGAGTCGGTTAATAATGTGGTAGTGCCCGACTGGATTGAGCTATCCTATAAAATATTGATACGAAAATTTATTTACATGAAAAAGAAGGACTGTACGCACACCACCACCCATTCCTCGTGGAAATTCTGAAAATTCGTACACAACAATTCGTCATTTTTGATACGTAGGTACTGACCAAGAATGAAACTCTCTGCCGCCAAGCCGAACATCTACCGCCGTCTTTCTCTGTCTTCAAGGCTAGAGTGAAGAGATTTTTTTCTAGATCAACGTATTCCATCCTCAGCTACAGCGCCCCTTTATCATCAGGCAAGTTGTTGGACAAACGTACTATTTAAAAAAATCTATTAGTAATCTTTCGTAATTTTTTAATTCTCTCAGTTACTTTTATCTTTAAAACGCGCAAAAGAGATGAATGTGGCTGGTGAGCGCAGCGTTAATTATTTTTATTATTTTCAAACATCACCCTGTGAACATGTAACACAGCAATTAATCACACTTTTTACTGCACCAGCTAGCTTTTAAAGTTGGTTGTAAGCATTGCTTCGTGAAAGATGATACTGCCCTTCAGCAGTTTGTATTCAAATCAGATTTTCGCTGGGAAAATATTCAACCTTGGATTTTGGCCATGAGTGCGATGCGGTGTCTACGACAATATTATACAACATTAAAAAACATAATGTTAATACATATATATTATTTTTGAGTGTTTTTATTTTATTTTCACATCTTCTCTCGTTAATCAACATAGTAACTTTGGTTATACAGATTTCGTTAGGTTCACGGAACGGTGGTACAAAATGAAAGGTCACTGTATTCATAATACGAGTATTAAACAACTTCTACTATGAAACCAAAACCTGGGAAAACCGGAAAAAAAACCGGACAAGTACGAGTAGAACTCGTGCTCGGAGGGTTCCGTTGGACAGAGCCCTCAGAGCGCGAGTCAAAAAAAAACTAAAGTTGAAAGATTGAAAGACCAACTTAACTTTGTAGTTGACTATAAGGTTCTTCTATACATTCCAACTACAAAATATAAGTTTGTAATAGCAATATAATTATTTTTAAATGATACAACTTCAAATTTGTAACTTTCAGATTTATTCCTATATAAGGGCTATGAGACCTTACTTTTAAATTTCATGATTCTAGGTCAACGGGAATTACCCTATAGGTTTTGATTTCCCCGTGAAATCGCAAAATATGCGACATAAACGTTCATATCTTTTGATTGCGTTGACTTGCAACTTTTATTTTTTTACAGACAAAAGAAACCGTAGACCCATGTATTTAGTATAAATTTCAACTTGATACCTTTACGCGTTCTTGAGAAAAAGGGTCTTGACAGACGGACAGACAGACGGCCAGACAGACGGACAGACAGACGGACAACGAAGTGATCCTATAAGGGTTCCGTTTTTCCTTTTGAGGCACGGAACCCTAAAAACAGAAAAATGTCACCTGGTATGATTTCTTTTCGACGCAGTACCACGTTTCAGTATAACCTTGTATTGATAAAAGCGTAATTTGTTTTTTGTATTCAATTTTTTTTTTTATTGTTGTCATATTAGTGGGACATAGGTATTAAGTACTACCCAATTAAAAACTGTGTAGCTTCCAGTTACCAATTATATGAATACTTAAATTTCACATTTCACCAATCGCCACTGGCTAAGTGAACTCCGCCTCCGGTCACTTTGTTTCATACAAACTAAAGAAAACAAATACAAGTCAAATTGTACACCAAGTAAAGTTACCCTTGAAATATATCGGCAGTGGCAAAATATAATTGCACTATATTTCAGAGTTTTTCCTTCAATTATTGCATTCGTCGCCTGGGCATCTGCCGAGGTTCCAGAACATTCTTGTGTAACGATTTTTGTAGAGTTATTTCCTGGATTTGGCAAGTGTGTCGATGAGATAAGCACTATTTTGCAGTGGCAAGAAGATGTCAGAGCTTTGGGGGCCTAATTGTCTTAATCCGCTTGGAAAAATGTAGTAAGGTAAAAATTTAAAGTTTTAAGACTGTTACTAAAATTGTAAATGTCATGTCAGATTTGAAAATTGTTGGAAATGAGTGCTTTAATAAAAATAAAAAAATCTTTCAGAGGGTTTGGTTAATGTGTCTTGTGACCAAAATGCTATTTTTTCTGGCTCAACGTATAGATATTGCCATTCAGCGTGGTAATGCTGCCTGCATGCTGAGTACGTTGCCATCTGGTAGATTGTTTTTAGACCTTCGACTGATTCTTATGTAATAGGCTAAGTACTTAATGTTCCCTTGTATTTTGTTTAGTTGATTGGGGCACTTGCTCATTAACTAGTGTTTTAAATAATTACTATTCGTATAATATTGTGCTGTAGTTTTGTACTTACAATACATACTTAAATATACTCTTTTACAATATTAATATATTTTATGAAAACAAATAAACCGATAAACGAACTAATAATGGGAGAGTTAAAAATAATACTTTTATAGACACATGACATTTTATTGTACTCGTATCTTTGTTAACAAGAAACACATTTTCATGATGATATATTTGTTTGATACCGTTCGTCAAACAATGTGTGAAATTCATCATCATCATCATCATTTTAGCTATAGGACGGCCACTGCTGGACATAGGCCTTCCTCATCGATCTCTAAAAGGGCCGGTTGGAAGCGGCCTGTATCCAGCGTTTCACTGCGGTCTCTTTTAGATTCTCTGTCCATCTTGTGGGTGAATGTGGGTGGTGTTGTGAAATTAGCTTGTCAGAAAGAAAAAAACCCAAATTGTTTCACTTTTATCTAAAACTCACTTATACCCCCTTTTCACAGGTCGTCTGGTGCATCAAAAAGCTTACCGGCACCTCCATGCGTCACAGTGCATCAGCTTCCAGACATCAACGTTCGACGGACTTGTCGCAAAATTAAGGCCTGGGTTATAAAAAAGTTTACAATGTAGGTAATGCCTCGAGATTTATAGCCATCCTTTTTACTGGCGAGATTGAGGCGGTAAAAATAGTTGATATCGGTGGCGTAAATTGGCCAGAGTTTTGAGATTAGCAACGGGTCTTCATTCCAACCAGCGATCAAGATGACCTTACTCTTAAATGTTTGTGAAAACGAGTGTTTTAGATAATATTATGAGACCTAGATCGATTTTTGTCCTAAGAAACATTCATAATATTGTAAATTTCATTGCAATATTATAGCTATATTCGAGAACGTGATTTTTAAATTGCCGTGTTCTTAAATATAGCAAAAAATTTAAGTTACTATATACTTACCTAATACCTATTAATAAAATTTTAGACGCTAAAAGTGGGTATTATCCACATTGAATTATAAAACACATAGGTGTTGGGTCTAGTTTAAAAATCACGACAAGAAAGTATTCAAGTTTATCCTTATTGAGGTAGATAGATACATTTGAGAAATACCGAAAAACTAATTTAAGTCCTAAGCCATTAAAACACATCAAAATTAGCGTGCAAAAAGTATGGATTTAGTCTACATTTTGTTTTGAGTATTTTTGAGCACTGATGCGATCCCCACAGTTTATATGTCTATGTTTATTCCAAACCAGATGTTGCTGGCGACTATGTATCCGTAGACTTTCATATATAAACTTTCAACCTCCTCTTTCCTCCTTTAAAGTGCACTCTTTGCAAAAATCTTTCATAGCGGATCTCGACGCTTCGACCACCTATATAACCATAGTTTCGTAAACATGAAGTTACGATTGAAAAAAATAATTGACACTCCATATAAATCTACCTGCCAAATTTCAGCTTCGTAGGTCAAGCAGTTTTCGAGATCTCGTGGTGAGTCAGTGAGTTAGAGGTATTTTGCGTTTCAATGCAATTCAATTCAAATTGTTTATTTCAAGTAACCATGGACTCATACAATATAAGAATATTCGGACAAAGAATTTGAAGGTTAGTTTTGACTGTCCAGGTGGCCCAGTTGATAGTGGACCTGGCTTCTGCGATTCGCGTGGGTTCGATTTCCACCTAGGACAAACATTCATGTGCATTTCTGTTTGTTCTATATCTGGGTGTTAAAATCTATTTAAGTATTTTTTTTTAATGTATTTCAGTCTAGCAGCCATAGTACAAGTTTTGTTTAGTATGGTCAGGTGACCGTGTGTACAAATATGCCCCGATTTTTTTAAAATTTGATTTTACATGTATAGATTTGGTACACAATTGAATCCAATACCTACTGATATAGAGCAAGCCACCTATAGATTTGCCATTTCACCGTCAAAGCCCACATTTAAATTCACTACACGGGTGTTCACATGCTCACTAAAGACGATCTGATACCGCTTAAAGTACGCTCTGATATCGATAAAAAGCTGTAACAGTACCAGAATCAGCCTTATTTTATTAAAATAATAACACCCACGCAGTCGTATGTTCGCAAGTCAATACCGCGTAACCAACATAAAAAGAACCCTGTGCTTTTTCATGTTGGTTTTATAAATGTGACTAGAGAGAGGTCAAGCGTTAAAAGATACACCGGCCGAGTTATCCGACCCACGCTCACTGCTTTATTGGTCGGAATTGCCTCTAAACGTTACCAATGAGACGTTTGTTGTAGTATATTTACGGCACCTCCGTACTGCATGGTAACTCCAGTTCCGATACAATAAAGTGCTTGATATATGGAGGTCTGAGGCGGGATCAAAGTACACTTTATCAGGGAGTAGCTAACCTTACGTACTTTTTATAGCTTGTTATTATTATTATAGCTTTCTTGAGATAAGTAGCCTTTTAATAGGCGATTTTCTCTAAAATTCTCATATATGAAAAGAAAATTAGTAAGCATACAAATTTATAATTTTCATGTAAGTTTTAGTTTAAATTATATATTTCCGAATTCATTTCAATCGCTATGACAGCGAATAGTTAAAAATAAAAATAAGAGAGACGATGTTCACAGAAACATACTGATAATCTAAGAACCAAGCAGGTAGGTTAAAATTTCTATTAAAATTTCTTAAAAGTGTTTCTAAATTATTTGTTATTTAATTAATTAGCACCCATGATCACCCATCACATTAAGTTTCAGCTGTCAAGGCTTATTTTCGCTAAGTATTAGAGCCAATCTTTTTAACTGAATTTCACCGATGACAGAACGGACAAGGTTATGCATTTCGGGGTAAAAGGTTGCTTGTTGTAAAAAAAGCTTAACCGATGTAAATACATTTTTTTTTTCATTTTGAGCAGGATTCATTGCGGTGGTTCTTAACCATGTTTGATCAAAATTAGTTTGGTTGTTTAAAAGTTATAAGCTTATTTTCGAATTTAACCTGGTATTCTTAGAATAGCTACTCAGAGAAGGTAAGTTTCCAAACAACGCCTTCTCAAAACGTAAGCTACAAATTCGCTTTGTAGCTTACGTTTCGATTGGTATTTTAAACGATTTAAGCAAGAAAATTAATAGATTACCTGTGGAATGTCACACCATGACTCTTATGCTGCTTTTCTGATTTGTTGTGGTACGAATTCACCGCGCAAATTGTCATGGTAAATTTTTTATATATTTTTTGGTGTCATATATGACACCATTTGAATGGCTTAAATTTTGCGAATGTTCTTGGTTTCTTTGTGTAGTTATTCTAAGCTGGTATTTTAAGAATGTTTTGTCACTGTTTTATACTGTTATCATAAAGGTCCACCATGATTATAGGGACTGGCAAGTGATTCAGAAATTGGAAGCCTTTCCCCAATTCAGTGAAAGAATGTTGGCTTGTTGACTATATTAGCCATTTAGACGATCATGTTTAACAGAATGTGTTTTGATTGGTTTTAAATTACTTCTAACTGTTTTGTTTTACATTTACTTGCGTGATTTGACATGGGAACAACTATTTGAAAAGCACTTTAATTTGTAGTGGGAGTTGGTATGGTTACGTTGGGCATTGATTAATTTAAGATAATTAATGGTACCAAATTAGTAACTCATAGATGCTTAGGTATTACACACCGCTTCACCAAAAACCTACTTTTTCAGGTCTAAAAGATTCATCATCATTATTATCGGCCTATCAAGTTGTCACTGCTGGGATACAGGCGAGAGAGAGAGAGAGATAGAGAGAGAAAAAGAGAGAGTGAGTCGGAGAGGATGACTAAATACACCATGCTGAGGTTCTTGGACATACCGGTTTCCTCACGATGTTTTCCGACACCGTTTTTGAGCGAAGTCAACGAAACTGCACATAATTTATTTAGGCACTAAATAAGTCATTGTTACAGCGCCGAGCTTTGAACCAGTGCCCGTTAGACTGTAAAGCGCTCATGCTACCACTCGGCCACCATCGCTAAACAAAAGTCTAGACTTTTGATCGAAGCTCATTTCTGAGATTTCAACCCACATACTTCTTACACACTTAGTTTAAGGTTTTTGATAAATTATTTAAGCAAATTTAATGGCGTCACATAGTTAAGATTACCTAAAAGCATCGCTAATTAAGGACTAAGCAGACACTAAAGGTTGTCTTATACGAGAAAAAGACGTAGTAAAGTATGTTAGGGTGATTTAATTGCACAGTTAATGAGCTAGTTAAAAGTTTATGGACAAGAATATTGCTTAGGGGTGTCAAAATTAGTGTTTAGTAAGACTAAAATATGGTTTTCGTTTGGTGTAATAATTTATTTTTTTTTTTTTATATAGAATTGGCCAACCTTTGGCTGCTAACTCACCTGATCGAAGATTGAGTGCGTAGATTTGGAAGCTATACTTATAGCCAAGTTATAACCTGGGTATTTTGGGGCTAGCTAGCTAGTGTATTTTATTTAAAAAATACACGTTAACTATAGTAAATAGGTATTCTTTAAATAAAGTACACTGTTCACTTGTATGCACGTTTGGGTTTAGCGAGCACAAATTCTAGTAGTTCAATAGTTTTAGTAAATATTCAAACTATAATTAACACCTATTATTTAAATTAAATACACTGATCACTTGTATGCACGTTTGGGTCAGCGCGGACAGTTACTAGTAGGTAGTATTTTTTTAAATACCTACATTTAAGCTATAGTATACAGCTACAAGCTAATTTTGAATAGCGGCGCTTTGGTGCAAATTACATTAGCCTGCCCGTGACGTTTGACTGACAAATGATAGACTGCAGTGCAGATGAGAAATAAAAATTCGTCAAAATTTTTTTACTTCTCTTTTCTGTGGTTTGCCTTGCAAGAGTGCACGTTTTGGAGTTAAATTTATTTGGAAAACTAGCGTACACTCTATAGTATACACGCGTGTAATTGTTAGAAAAACTCGTGATCTGGGAGTCCAAGTATTCTGTCGTCACACATCACCTTATCCATACTTATTTTTTGGTTTTTATTTTACGTCTCATTTAAAGGCATAAAGCATATTCTAGCATGTAATAATAGCCTACAAAGTAGTTTACGATTGGACCAATCTTTAAACGTGACTAAGCTAAGCAAAGTTAGAGTTTCTGATGTATGAAGAATGTGACCCAATAAATTGAGTTGATAAGTCACAACCCAATTTGTTGTGAACCTAATAACAAGTCAAACTTTAGGCTCTCCTTAGCTAGCTTGTTATTAATCTGAGACATTAAACTTGGACGACTAAGATTTAGACGAAATGAATTAAGTTTACGCTAACTTTGTTCGGATTAACTCTATGCCTCTGATTAGATTCGACAAAATTTAAATTGTTTTTGTCTAGTCTAGTATGATCAACTTTGAAGAGAAGGTTGGAGCTCCATGATCAACGGATAACAGACGGACTGTAGCATTTTGTCTTTACGAGAAAAACCATGGAGCGTATCTAGTTCTAAATAAAAAAGAGTATACCTAACTACTCTTACCCTCAAGAGCTAGCAAACAGTCGAAAAGGGATGCTAATGTGAAACTATTTGATGTTCTCTTTGAATCTGCTATTTGCTGAGTTCACGAATTTTTTTGAGATGTTCCTTTGTTCGATCTCTCGAATTGTTTGCACAATTTGGCGTGTTTATTATTCAGTAGTGTTTGTGTACGGTGTAAAACACATTATGGCAGATCAAGGATCAGGGTTCGGTCACGTCGATAGCGGTTTTCTGTCTCTCTAGACTAGAGTATTTTACTCGCATTGAGCTTAGAATAACTACACAAAGAAACCAAGTACATTCGCAAAATTTAAGCCATTCAAATGGTGTCATATATGACACCAAAAAATATATAAAAATATTACTATGACAATTTGCGCGGTGAAATCGTACCACAACAAATCAGAAAAGCAGCATAAGAGTTATGGTGTGACATTCCACAAATAATACATGAATTTTCTTGCTTAAATCGTTTAAAATACCAATCGAAACGTAAGCTACAAAGCGAATTTGTAGCTTACGTTTTGAGAAGGCGTTGTTTGGAAACCTACCTTCTCTGAGTAGTTATTCTAAGGCATTGAGTTACCAATTTAACCATTTGGGAATCAGCTTTCTAGGTGTAACCAAATTGGTTTAATAATATTATAGGTATTTGAATAGTTTATTACAAGCTTTTATTTGACTTGTCTTGTTAGTATGGGTCAAATTTTGCAACTGAATTTTAAATAGATATCTTCAACCGATTGAGCTGAAATTTTCATAACCAATTCATGGTTATCTAAACGACGCCATTCTTAATCCAATATGGTGAGGTCCCAAAGAAGGCGGATCAGTAATTTTTTTATGCTGGGGGTGAATATGTGATATGGGTATCAAATGACAGGGTTTGCTGAGAAGAATATAAAAAATTACGTCACAACAAAATCAATATGGCGGACGCCCCAAGATGGTGAAAAAATGTTCGTATCTACTATCATTGTATGAGTATGAAATGAAAGGGTATGCTAAGAAGAATACGAAAAAGCTTGCTTTAAAAAGTATTTTTAAATTAATAATTTTATTTAGACTTAGATAAATAGATAACTTTACTCTTAAATACTGAAAATATAGTTGGATGGATACCAAACTGATCGCTTCTCGCTAAAGCAATCAGGCAGCCTATTATTCCATGTTTGCTATTATTAAGATAAGCCGTTGGCGAATCCTCTGTCTTACTTCGACATGTTTGTCTTTTCAAGTTGCCATAGCTACGATGTTTACCAAATTGTGCCATGTTTTGATTGTTTCCTAACTTACCCTTCATGTGTTCATGGACAAACATTAGATAAATCTTGGGTAGATCCTGAAGCCCAACGCCAACTTGGGACGAAGAGTCGAAAATAGTACCCAAGGATAAGCTTACAAGGTGGGAAAGTAAGCTCTTTTGAAATTAAAATAGAAAAAAAAAAAAAAAAAAAGAACTACTTCAATTACTAGAGTTACTTGGGATGGAGGCGCAACGTGGCTGAGAAGTGAAGTAGAATAGTTTAAAACTCAGATCAGAAAAACTTAATTTATAATTTTAGTTTAATATCTCACACTAAAATTATAAATTCGAAAGCATCTCTCTTTCTTTATATCTGAGTTTATGTGGTGTGCTGAACTGATCTTGATGATATTTGACAAAAAATATGTTGCAAGAAAGTAGGTGTACACTGTACAATAAGGAATAGCATAGGATACGTTTTATCTCTTGACTTTCGTATTTTTTTTCTTCAATTTATTGACAATTACTGATAAAACTGTATTTCATGGGTAACACTGCGAGATACCACTAGTTCCTTAACAAAATAGCCATACTAATAATTAGTAGGCGTATCACACTTTGACCTTACCTCGAAGAATCGACTTGGAACTGTCACAAGTTCGAGGTCGCGAAGATGTACCGACCTGTCGATATTTCCTGTTATGGACATCAATCAACACAATTAAGCTCCAAAACGACGCCCACATTTCGCGCTGGTAACAAATTGTATAGTTTGGGAGCTACGGTCATTGATAATCACATCACACTATTATGAATGCGGAAGTTTGTTTAATTCAACTCAACTCGACTACGGCTGATGAAGTTGGATGATATTTTGGAGTCGAGTAGCGTATACGCTGGATTAACATAGAGGCTACTTTTTTACCCCGAAAAATAAAATATTCTAGAAGAATTGTAAGTAAAATCACTCAGCTAGTTATAGCCATATACTTAAGTATACATTTTTCCTGTATGTTAACAGTAATGTATACGATATATTATAATAATTTGAACAAGTGTCGGTATCAATCAGTATCTATTAGTAAAATCTTTACTAAGGTATGTTCTCAAGAAAGTGGAAGTGAACTTGTATTTTTGCAGTGGGCTGAATGGGCGCAAGTTGTAATGCGTTTTTAACCGACTTCGAAAAAGAAGAGGTTATCAATTCGACTGAATGTTGTTGTTTTTTTTTTTTTTTTTTTTTGTATGTTTGTTACGCTATTACTCCGCCAATTTAGAATTGTTTTTGATGATTCTTTTTTGGTTGGTAGGTCATAGCTCATAGGTGGTCCCATAATTTTTTTATCGACATTGATTCAGTGCTTTTTGAAAAATCTACAAAAATATCTACGAATTCAATGTACATTGTAAACATTGGACAGTGCCACCAACTTAGCTGTTAAGGTGGGCAACATTGGAACTACCGTTACTTCTTGGTTAATTTCATACTTTGTTCTCCACTAGCAACGCTGTCAACTAAACAGCAAACATCACAGATCTACTACTGACAAACATAGAGGAACAGACTTCAAAAAACAAAGAAGTGTCTCCAGGGTGACCATTCCCTGTTGTTTTTCGTTAATTTTTTTATGACCGAGTTACGACAACGAAATTATTAATACATATATTACCTACTTATATGCATATTAACAATTTATAATCAGTTATTTTTGGAGTCGGTGCCAGCCAAAGCAAAAATAACCTTAATAGATACCTACTTGATTAATCTATTAATATTTATGATATGAATGTGAAATAGAGATAAATATAAAAGAAATCGAACGAAGGCTAATAATTGAAAAAAAGCGCATCAAAAATTATATGCATTTAGACACAACCGTCAACGTGAATTCCGCACATCATCTGTAAGACTACGGTGCCAAAAATTAAACTTTAGTGCAGAAAACATAATATCAAAATAGACTGTAGAAAAGTATTTTCCTACAAAGGCTGGATTAACCCTTTGCTGGCACCGACTCCAAAAATAACTGATTATAAATTGTAAATATGTATATAAGTAGGTAATATATGTATTAATAATTTCGTAGATTGTCCTTTAATGCTCATTGCTTTGAAGTTATTTAAATATTATTTTCAACTTTTTAGTTTTAGTTTGTAAATGAAGGTATAATCATGAAGTCGGTTCTTTTGTTTCTAAAAATTATCTTTATTAACGAATGGCTTTGAGTTGTCATACCTGACCTTACTCCAGCGAACTAAGCACATTTGCTCTGAGCTCAATCACGGAAATCTTAGCGGTAGGAAGAAAGGTCGGGCGGTGAGTATTTTCAATCATAGTTTTTGCAAGTGACATATAAAAAAAAACCTTAAAATGGGGAAACGAACTCAGCTTTACGTACGGAGCTTTGCGTTATAATACGACAAGGATTGTAACAATATCACAATGTACGTATATTGTCCAGCGAAGGGTATTGTTACGCCATAACACAGGTTAATTCCTAGCTTGGTTAACAAGGCTCTTCATCTTGGAGTATTATTTATTTAAAAAAACAAACTTTCTTAAAATTTTATGACCGGCAACTTTTGTAGACACCAAATATATTTTCGTTATGAAAATATACCCAGATGGGTCTAAGCTAACAATTATAATGACGATGCAGATAATTAATTGATATATAAATTATTATACTAAAAAACAAAACAAAAGCTCGATTTTATTTACATTTATCATCATCAGCCTATCATGTCATTGTCCCCACTGCTTGGACACAGGCCTTCTCTCAGTGTGTTGGGTGTGGGAGTGGAAGTAACCCACCATGCTGGCCCAGTGCATATTGGTGAATGTCATGTTTTTTAACTTTTGAGATTCTTGGACATACCGGTTTCCTTACGCTGTTTTCCTTCACAGTTGTTGAGCAATGGAATCAAAACTGCAAATAAATATTAAAGTTATAAATAAGTCATTTACGTTAACGTAAGTTAATTTTCCCGTTACTTCTGCACTACTAACGCAGAATACCGCAAAAAAATAGCTACGTTTGTCGATTGAAATCGGGCGTATTCGATAATCCATTAAACCGTAGCGTTGGAGTTTTGACAGATGACGCACGGGCATCGGGCATAGCATAGCGTCACATGAGTGATGCGACCCGCCACCGCCAGCGGTTACTATTTGTTTCACGATATCCCAAACTAATTGTGTTGTGTTTCATTATTTAACTCAATTATTTTTCAGGTTCCGTAGTACTACAAGAAACCCTTATAAGTTCGTTAATTCCGACCTCCTGTCCGTCTGTCCATCCGTCCATCCGCCCTTCCGTTCGTCCGTCCTAATTATTAAAAACCTTCTCACTTCTATAGTTATTAAGATAAGTGCATTAACTTTGCAAACATAGATTTAGTATACAACATAGATCTTAATTTTAAAAGTAAAACAAATTTGTGGTTTTTTTTTATAACTTTTTCAGATAATAAAATTATAGTGATACAACTTTCGTAAATTAATCGTAACAAAAACGCTTATCTAGTAGTTTTCTTTGTAGCTAAAAGTAAATGTTATGTCGGAATCATAAATCTTTAAAATAAAAAATGTTTTGGCTTAGTCCACAGAGCTTCGTTAATTCAAATTTTTCTATGACAGCAATTTCTGAAATATGATTCTGAGAATAATTATAACGTATTTGACTACGGAACTACCAATATCTCAATATCAATATCTATAGTCTCGACACGTTCTTGGCCAATTATTTTATAAATCAACCATATATATATAAAAATAAAATAAAATAAATCTATACCAAAGCTGAGCTAAGAGCGTTCTGATAGCTGTAAATTTTAAAATGCTTATGAAAATCGTAAATTCTGATAACATTTGCTAGCTTTTGAACGTAAGACTGGTAGCTGATAGCGGATACACTACAATTAAAAATCAAAATGACAATTATTTTTTTCGTCGCTTTTTACAATCACGATCCTTCTTGCCTCATCTTGCCTTGCCTCCAAAATGTGGAATGAGCGTTCACGATGTTTCCGAGAAGCTACAACATGGGGTTCTTCAAAAGGCAAGTTAATCGAGCCCTAAAGGGTCGAGGCACCAGAGATGCCTCTGGTGTTACAAGTATCCATAGGCGACGGTGACTGCTTACCATCAGGCAGCCCGTCTGCTTATTTGCATTTTTTAAAATTGCATCATGGTATAAAAAAATACTGCATAATTATGAAGTCAAGCCCATTCATAGTGTGTTTACTATTACTATTATTTTTTCTGTGGTGTACACCGAGTTATTATTTTGTAGGTACGTAAATGGTTCCGTTATCCAAAACTCTAGCATAGATGTAGACGTTTCATGCTTGTAGAGGTTAGAAACTAGAACTGTTTTCACTCCGACTAACAAATATCGTAAATATTGTGTTATGTCGTGACAATGGTAAGGGACGTGGTGTGCCCTAAATATGTCACTCACGTAACTCTACTAGCACGTCGCTAAACTAGTACGATATTACGTTATGCAAATTCTTACAACCCTCTTAGGAACTAGGAGAACTGCTTGCATTTTTGACCGAGCGAAGTGAGTATAATCTTCTGAGTTATTGTGATAAAACTGTAATAAATTAAAGACATTCTATTTCAAAGGTCATTGACCTTTTCGTAAATTTACCTTTAAAATGTTTTTCAAGTAGTTTCATTTTAAAACTAAACCATAAAAAGTTTATCACACTTAGAATAACTACTCAGAGAAGGTAGGTTTCCAAACAACGCCTTCTCAAAACGTAAGCTACAAATTCGATTTGTAGCTTACGTTTCTATTGGTATTCTAAACGATTTAAGCAAGAAAATTAATGGATTACCCGTGGAATGTCACACCATAACTCTTATGCTGATTTTCTGATTTGTCGTGGTAAGATTTCACCGCGCAAATTGTCATAGTAAAATTTTTTTGAAATCATGTATGACACATTTGAATGGCTTAAATTTTGCGAATGTACTTGGTTTCTTTGTGTAGTTATTCTAAGGTATCACAAGTCGAGATGATAAATTTCTGACATATAAAAAAAAAGTTTTGACTTGTCCACTGAGCTTTGTTCATTCGAATTTTTCTATAACCACCAATTTCTGAAGCATGAATGTGACCATGATATGTCTGTAGTCAGGAGCGCCGTTAAAAACCAACACAAGTGTATAAGTTTTACATTTTTGTGTAAGTAAATATCTACTGACAACCTACCCACCATTGACAGGTGACAAAAAAGCACTTGAGCTTATTTAAATTGTGCTTGAAGTAATTATAGCCTGTTTGCTTATTCTACGAGCCTCACCTTTGACACCGTTACAAGAGTACGTGCAGCCTTTGTCATGTTTTCGGTGAAGTGTCATGTAGATGAGTATTTTAATGTCAATGGCTCTTGAAGTTTGACAGTTAGGAGGACAGAAAGGCGTTTACAAAAATTGGTATGTGATTCGAACCGAACGCGTCAGCACAGCTTGAACGCAGTGCCGCGTGTTTTGTAATAGAAGAAATGTATGAACGACTAAACATTGCACGAAACGCATCGCAACTACGTTGCTCAGGTAATGCCGGTATAATTTGAAATGTAGCGTGTAGTGCACAGAACAGAGAAGTAAATAGAACGGAAATGAGGACATGCTTTGACAGGCTTTATGAATGAACCTTGATTAAACATTCTTATTTAGCTCAACGCGTCGAACTCCGCATCACAGTTGCTAACTGAATTCGAATGACTGACGTTTCGTTTATATGGATGCAACTGGCTAAAACGAATTTCTAACAAAAAATGACTAGCCAGCCGTTCTAATAAAAAAAAAAAACCCCGTGGTGTAGTGTATGACGTGTAGTGTTTCATTTATGAACCCGTTAACCGTTAACCCGTTAACCGTTAACCCGTTAACCCGTTGTGTTATTTACGTGAACCCGCGTTCAAGCTGTGCTGCTGTTGATACGCGTTTCGTTTGTAACGGCCAGCCTCAGAGCAAATAAAAATTTTGCTCTGAGCGGCCAGCATGCAAGGCGCAGATATACTGAGTGATTAAAGATGCAACGCATTATGCCACTGCAAAAAAATTGCGAATTTAGTAAATTCAAATAAAATACACTACGTACACTAGCTAAATAGACAAGACATCTGAAGCCAAAACTTAGAAGGATAACATCTGAAGCCAAAACTTAGAAGGATAAAACACTTTTAACTTGTAGTTCTTCTTGTTTCTGAAATGAAAATGAAAGAAAACTGTTCGCTACAAGAAGTAACAAGAAAGCGCTACCCAGGTATTGTTTACAGCGAAAACTTTGGGTTTCATGAAACTAAATTATAGAGTTCTGAACTTTCCCCTTATTTGTACCAAGACAGCAGCGATAGACAATGAAATATTCGCCTATATTATGGACCGCACTACTTCGGACACAGAACTAGTAAAGGAGATAAAAGCAGTAAGCTAACTATAACCTAATAAAAGCTAATAAAACTCAGTAACCAAAATGCTGGTGGCATTGTTACGCTGGAAGGCAATGCTGGCAAAATTCTGGCTACTTTTCCCTCCACCAAGGGGCTTTAGATACATTTTATAGTTCAGTTGGTTTTATGTGAGTTTTATTCGTTCCCTGGTACATATGGCATTTTATTGAAAAAAATAAAAGGTTAACTTGTCAAAAAGTTTTAATGTTAAGTATTTTTTTTATAAAGTTATGATAATGATTTAGATAAGAATGATTAAGATAGTGATTTGGAAAAGGCTGGTCAAATTTGAGCACAAATACTTTGGGTATACTAGTTCTTACAATGCTGGGTACGCTGCCAAACTGATAATGGGCTTGAGCATTTGGTTTGTTTTTAGACCTTCAACGGTCTATGGGCAGTCTAACTGTATTTGTAGTGTTAGTGTTAGCTTGTATTTTGTTTATTTATTATAGGCACTTGCCTAGTAAAAATAAAGTACTTTGGTACTAAATATTGATAGGTAAGTACCTGCATATTTTTGATTGTGCATGGACATCCAAAGCTAATGATTATTAGCAAGATTTTCTTTTTGCCAATTACTAATGCTTAGGATCTCTAAAACTTTCTCCAACTACGAGAACTTTTTCTTTCTCTAAATACGATACGAAATTGTATAGGTAATTAGGTACTCAATAGTTTGTATGGAATTGTACTTCTGTCTTTACCCAACATACCGTAGAAGTGTTATTCCATACTTTCCCTACTTGGGGCTGCAACTTACAAAGTTTGCTATTGGGTCTTCAGACACTAAACATTCAAAACGCCAGTTTATGTTACGTGATAGCGGATAAATGTATATTGCTTTTAAAACCCGGTATACGTAAAGTGCGAAGCTCAAACTGTCGAAGATAAGTTTTAAGATCTCTTTGTGTAGCTTTGAGTGCATTGGGGTGTTAAGGTTTAGAATAAATAGGTATGGCATTGCAAAACTTAGTTTAGCAGGTTTAAAAGAAAAGGTACTTTTAAACTGAGGCCCAAACTCAGATCAGACAAAAAATGAAGATATCGTAAGGAAACGTGGTGGGTGGGAACGCAACTGGCCTAAATCAGGCTTGATGCGCTTAGTCAAACTTACCCTGAAGACAGCCTTGCCGCCCTTTTTTACGTATTGAACTATAGGTAAGGTTTAAAAATAAAAAATGTTCGAAACCAAGTTTTGAGTTAGTGTGCCGTTTTTACAGTTTTTGCTTAAAATTATTTTGCGGTACCTATAGTGAAAAGAGTAGGAGATATATGAAGACATTTGAACATGAACAATAGGCTACTGGGCAGGTGTTTGATTAATTAAAAATAACTGGTTTATATGTAATTTTATATTAAACAATTATTAGACAACTACTGAATGAATTATTCAAATCGGCTAATAAATATCTGGGATATGAGCGTTTATGTTTTATTCATAAAGCGATACGATTGTATGTTATAGACAATTTAAAAGTTTGTCGACTGGCAGAAATCGAACCTGCGCCATCGGGGTTTGCTCCCCGACCGCTCTATCCGCTTAGCTAAGCTACGGTTACTTTTTTATCGGCATCCAAATTCCAGAGCTGTTTTTGCAACCAACCTAAGTGTTTAAAATAATAGCGTTAAGAAATTTATTTTGTAGTAAAGTTGTTGATAAAATATTTTTATAATCTACTAGCTGACCCGACAGACGTTGTCCTGTCTTAGAACTGTCAAACGCACGAAGTAAAAATCATCGTTAAGTTTTCTGAAATTTTCCAATGTTCTGCGCAATTTTCTTTATATTTTTTTCTGTAAGAAAGTAATGCAAAGTATTGGAAACTTAAAAAATATATAAATGAAATCGGTACAGTCGATCTCAAGTTATGGCGTGTCCAAGGTAAATGGGGATTCATTTATATTTATATTTATAACATCTGTCAGCCAGCTAGTAGTATATATATATATATATATAGACTACTAGCTGGCCTGACAGATGTTGTCCTGTCTTAGAACTATCAAACACGCAAATTTTCAAAAATGAAAATTTTAATTTTTTACCCCTTCGGTTACATTATTGGAGTTTTAGTAAGGATTCCTATTTTTTTTGGATATATAATATAGCCTATGTCACCCGGGGATAGTGCAGCTTCCCAACAGTGAAAGAATTTTTCAAATCGGTTCTGTAGTTTTAGAGCCTATTCAATGCAAACAAACAAACAAACAATCAAATCTTTCCTCTTTTTAATATTAGTATAGATAATATTTTCAAGATGTTATAAGTTAAGTTTTAGTTTTAAGTTTAAGTTTTAAATTTAGTTTTATTTTTAAGTTTTAGTTTTAGATTAGATTTGGTTATAAATTTAAATTTAAGATAGTTTTTATTTTACTTGTAATTTTTATTGAACAATTATTTAATAATAAATTAAATATAATATAAAAATAAAGATGTTTCAATATTTCAGTTCAGTAATTCGACATAGAGACACAACAAAAAAAACCTTCAACAGATAAAGGTTGTCCACAAGAGCATGATTGTATGTAATCCACAAACGGTCCGTCCTTTGCCTTGTAGAGAGCAAGCTACAGAACCGTGTGTATACGAGACTTTACATACAATGCTCTGTGGGCGTCAAACACGAGTAACTACAATGAATTTGGATAACTGAACAAATTTAAACATAGCAGTTAATGAAAGAAACTTACTGCCAAAAAAGCCTTACTAACTCTACCTAACAGGTAGCATCTTCTACTACAACGTCACTTATCAACAAGCGAATTGGTAGACAAACGTAGAATAAACCCTCACGAGAGTTTTGATGAAACGTAGAATAATATACAAAATAAAATTATCATAAAAAATATTTACCTATCGATTCAATACCAGAGACATACTTCAGAACAATCAACTCCGTATAATGTGCTCAAATAGTAGATTATTTGCCAAAGGATGAAAGCAATCTGTTTCAAAGCGAGGGTGTTTATATTTAGAGTGTGAAACACCTACATGATTTCTCTCGTTTTAAATACCTTACTTTTCATTTTGAATGTGAAAAAACTAAAAGTGAGATATTTGATTTATCACTGGCAAATTACAGCCAATTCTGTGCAGCCCATTTTTTTTGTAGGTACTACCATATTGTTTCGTGATTATTTTATTTACAAACATTTATTTTCAATACAGGTTTAGAAATCTCTATTAAAGCACTTTTATTCGTGGTTTGCGGTGATATAAACAACTTTTAGATTATGAATAAGTAATAGTTTTTTATTACTTACTAGCTTAGAATAACTACTCAGAAAAGGTAGGTTTCCAAACAACGCCTTCTCAAAACGTAAGCTACAAATTAGCTTTGTAGCTTACGTTTCGATTGGTATTTTAAACGATTTAAGCAAGAAAATTAATGGATTACCTGTGGAATGTCACACCATAACTCTTATGCTGCTTTTCTGATTTGTTGTGGTACGATTTCTCCGCGCAAATTGTCATAATAAATTTTTAAAATTTTTTTGGAACCATATATGACGACACCATTTGAATGGCTTACATTTTGCGAATGTACTTGGTTTCTTTGTGTAGTTATTCTAAGACTTACTAGTGACCCGTTCCGGCTTCGCACGGGTGTTATTTACGTGCGAAGCCAGGGCGGGTGATAGTTATATTTATAAATCTTCCGTGAAAAAGTATCTAGCTGAAAGTGAAAACCGCATCAAAATCCATTACGTGGTTTAGGAGGAGTCAGCGGTTATACAGACAGACAGACGCAGAAAGAGACTTTAATTTATACTGTGTAGAGAATAGAAAAGAGAAAAGGTGAAAACCGCATCAAAATCGGTTTAGGAGGAGTTAGCGGTTATAAAGACAGAAAGACGTTTAAGAAAGAATATAAAAACACTTAAGACTCTTAGCTTATAAGAAAGCGACTCTAATTTATACTATGTAGAGAAGAGAAGAGACAGAGAAGATTCGACTACTTATAATTTCTTTTTAGTTTTTTTTTTATACTTCATTTGCTTCGCTACTGATTTGCGAATTGCTTACCTTGACGCGACGGAGCTTGACACCTTTAATATTCCTCATGATTTATACCCATTCATGGGTCATGAACGCTGTCCGCATTAACCATTTCAAAGGCTTTTGATGTCCGTTGCAAGGAGTTGTTATCACTTACTTGTTGCTGAAACTTACTTCGCCTAACTGCTGAACTTAAAATGTAAGGTGGTTTCTTTTTTATAAGCTTTTATTAAATTTGCCTCATTAGTTTGGGTCAAAACTTGCAATTTAACTGAATTTTACAGTTATTCCCAACCGATTGAGCTGAAATTTTGCATGTACACTTTTAGATTGGATGATAATGCATGGCTGGCTAATTCAATATGGCGGCTCCCAAAGATGGCGGATCAGTTATTTTTTATGCACTCCCATGATATGTGTAATGTGTATCGAATGAAAGAGCTTGCTGAGAATAATACGAGAAATATAATGACGTCATACTAAATTAAAAAAAAAAAAAATGAAACCTAAAGTCTTTATGATTAAAAAAAGTATGACTTGAAAGCTGGAGGAGGTACCGGAGTCGACTCCTGGCTTACCAATTAATGTTTGAATGATGAATTTGAATATCAGTTCTGGATCTCATATATATATATTCATATTAATTGCATATCTATTAGTATAATTATTTTAAATAATTTTAAGTAATAGTGTGTATTACTATTAGAATGTATGTGTATGATATAAGTAAAAAATTTATAGTCGATCCTCTATTGCACACCCCGTCTTCTACGTCTTCTATAAATCCTTTCCATCCTAAGGTTGCCTGGAAGAGATCGCTTTTAGCGATAAGGCCGCCAGTTGTTACACTAGTTTTTAAGAGTTTTTTGTCCTCTGTATCAAATTTCATGGTGTGAACAATAAAGAGTTAATCAATCAATCAATCTCAGTGTTAGTTGTCCGTGTCTGTGTGTTTCCATGAGATCCCCAACACAGAGGATTCGAGAGCCCTGGGAGCTATGAGTGAGAAACGTTATTTGTAAAAAGATGCTTTTATGAATCTCTTGTTACTTAATCTTATTTTAATGTATCAACATTATAAATAAGATATTTTCTTAGAAGCCTTTTATCTCATCTCCATTGACTTATTTAGTAAGGATGGAGCGAATGTTTTTTTTAATGGCACCTACTCTGCGGTGCTAACAAGTATACTGTGCACCAGTGTGAAGTTATACGGTCGCCAACTTTGTACTGCGTCGCGTCATTCTTTAGAGCAGGGGTGTCCAACAAAATTTTGTGGCGGGCCGGATTTATTAACTTTGTAACTGCGGGCCAAGAGATGTTTCGTAACTGAGCAAATCAAGACTAATATAAGTAAAATGGTAAAAAAGGTACAATTTTAACCTTTTGGCGGAATTCACAGCAGGTTTCGCTTGTAACTACATGCACAGGCACACTAATATAGATGATATAGATATGGATCTCCGTTCTTTACAAAATTACGTCTAAAAAAAGTTAAAATTTACCCAACTTTTGACTCATTCGCAGGCCGGATTAGGAACCTTGATGGGCTGATTTGTGGCCCGCGGGCCGTATGTTGGACACCCTGCTTTAGAGCAAACATAAATGGAAACATTATATTATATCTTATGTATAAAAGGCGATATGTATATGTATGTATGTATGTCGGTATGTATGTTCTCCATCGACTCCATAACGGCTGGACTAAATTCCCATTTCACTAGGAGATAGCTAATGATATATGGAGTAATCTACGCGGGTGGAACCTTGGAGTGCAGCTAGTCTATACTAATATTATAAAGAGGAAAGATTTGATTGTTTGTTTGCATTGAATAGGTTCCGAAACTACTGAACCGATTTGAAAAATAATTTCACTGTTGGGAAGCTACACTATCCCCAGGTGACATAGGCTATATTATATTTTTTTAATTGGGATCCCTACTAAAACTCCAATAATATAACCCAAGGTGTAAAAAAATAAGACTTACACCCATGCGAAGCTGGGGTGCGTTGCTAGTATTATATATAGGTAAACATGACTTACAGGCTACAATGCGAAAAAATTACTTGCGATTTTGAAGTAGGAACGGCCCATATTTTCTACCGGTCTCAAAAAAAAGGCAATTTTTTTTTGTTATTTCAAACGGCTTACATTCACGATTGTTTTTTTTTTCTATTACGTGATTTTATATCTGATAGTTAACCGCTTTTACAATTTTTTTTCTTCATAAATTCAAAGTCTATCTCGTGGTCCCGTTTAAATTTGAAGAAAAAATTCCCCCTCTGAGCGAGGAAAATTAGGGGATGAATTCCGTTCCGTTTATTGGATGTTTGATGCAATAAATTGTAACTTTTTTGTAAAATAGTATTATTTGTTAAAGTACGTGACATATTGTGACGCTATCACCCTCTTGATATTTAGCTTTATGCTCAATATGCTCATATCGCAATTCGAAATCCTATGCTTTTATCTACTTACAATATTACGTGTCCTCTCAAAGAAGCACTCACAGAAATAAGACTGCTCAGGTTTTTATGTCACGATTCAAAAGTATATGAACATTCTCAAGATTTAAAACGAATACTGATTGCTCACGACACTTGCTTGCAATTTATTATGCGAATGGGTTATGAAGCCCATTTTGAGGTGACATTAAGCCAATATAACTATGTAATTAACTTTATTTATTGGGACGTTGTTAATAAATCACATTAAATAATAATTTAAAAGCGTGGGAGCAATTTCTTTGCTTTTAAATAGATTTGAATTTATTTTTGCTTGTTGCGTAAGCTAACATAACTCATCGAAACAGTCTTAATAAAGAACCAACGGTATTATAATGCCACCAGCAAACTCACTAGAGTTTGCTGCCATCTGGTAGGTGTCTATTGTATTTGAATTATCTCTAGACCTTCAACGGTGTATGGGCTAACCTGGAATACTAATAATTAAGTGATCGGTTACGTGCATGATTGTAGGTATTTGAGAGAATGCAGTGAAACTTGTCGTTTTCGTGTTGTTTCCAAATCCTCATAAAATCTTCCAGTATAGTTCACTATTTTACTAGAATCTAGATCGTTACTAGGACTTGATTGTAACTTACTTACTCTGCTTGACTTTGACTGTGATTATGGCTTTTTTTTTTTTTTTTTTTTTTTAATTTTAACTATCCCTTATTTATAATTTCTAATACTTGGCACTGCTTTAATAGAAAAAAATGTCTGGCGCCAAAACAAAAAAGAAAAAAAAATGTCTGAACAACTCACTCAAAATGACGATGATAGTAATATTTTTCCTGAGTACAACCAGTGTCTATTATGTCTTCTGTGGTACAACTATTCAAATAAACATAAGCTCTCGATCTTTTTATTACAATGGTAATAGAGAGTTCGAAAGCCAACACAGTCTACTAAAAACCTCCAGATGTACTTCACTTAAAAAGCCATAAACAGGTGGGCGACAGATTTATGCATAAAAAGTGGATTAAAGTCATAAAAGATAATCCAAATATATGTCGTGGATTTGCAACAACGTTGTCTTGTGCTGTACCATTTATTAAAAAGAATACAATATTATCAAGAACTGCCTGTTAATAAAATATAATATAATATGTTTCAATCAATATCTTCACCAAAAATGCTTGCGCTCTCTCATCGGTTTATTCTTGGTTACTACGTTTATTTAAGAATAAATTGGAATGTGATAAATATAATTTCTTTATTACCTGAAAAATCTCCAGGTTAGACTTTTGGCTTCCTTTTTTCTCCAACTTTTCATGGTATTGTCGTAGCCAAATCCATCCGTATCTTTTTAAACCAAAACACAATGTCTATGGTTTCTATACTTCGTTGAAGACATCGAACAAACGTTATTCTTACTTAGTCTGCCTGGTGATGCATTAACTCAGTTTTGGCCATTACTTTTTACAAAGTTTTATTTAACTTGCCTTGTTAGTTTGGTTCAAATCTTGCAACTGAATTTTAAAACAGTTATCCCACAGAATATAAAAAATATCGTTTGCTAACCCCAACCGATTGAGCTGAAATTTTGCATACACGTTTAATTTGGATGACAAAGCACGGTAAGCTAAGTTGACGTCTTTCTGAATCTAATATGGTGGACCAGTTAGTTTTTATGCACCCCCAAGATATGGGTTTCAAATGAAAGCGTTTGTTGAGAAAAATTTAAAAAAGATGACGTTGTACTATACTAAATATAACGGACGCCTAAAAGCTTAATTAAAAATTAATAACTCATGAAAGAGTTTTTTTTATTATTAATTTAATACTTAAATGCAGTGAAATTTGTCCTTTTCGTGTTGTTTCCAAATCCTCATAAAATTTTCCAGTATAGTTCACTATTTTACTAGAATCTAGATCGTTACTAGGACTTGATTGTAACTTACCTACTCTGCTTGACTTTTGACTGTCACTATGGCTTATATGAAAATATTTTTTTTTAATTTTAACTATCCCTTATTTTAAAATTTCTAATACTTGGCATTGCTTATGTTATAATAATATATTATTGGGTCTTTAAGATTATACTGGGTAAAAAAAAAGCTCTGTCGACTGCAATAGATTGTAAAAAGCAGAATGAGAACCACAAATTGTGTTATTTTTTTTACTTTTTTTCTGCTAGATTTATTAACGTAAGTTTGTAGTTGGCCTATAATCGATCAACTCTATGAAAAAAAAATCTGCTTCATTATTATTGAAAACATCAGAGCTAAAAAAACTTGGGCCAACTATAAGGTAATAATGAAATTACTTACCGAATGATGTTCACATTGATCTAAGCATGTTAGAATTAAAATTCCTCCCCCAGACGCTCAACTAACAAAATTAACATATCCACTGTTTCATCTCAACTGGTTCCCACTTTTGAATTTCCTATTAGTGTTTACAAAGGCAATGTCAATATGCGGTAGCCAGAATAGCGTTTTGAGTCACCATTCAAATTGAATCTTTAAACCAATAGTAGAAAAGTTCCGAATTGATTAGATTTTGTTAGTTTTGAAATGAAGATCCACACGCTCTCCTATTGTCGTGTTTACAGTATTTTCGGTATTATTGACTTTGGCGTGAGAATTGGTCTCTAACGTCCGTAACCCTGGTAGGTCTGATCTTGCATACTACTGTTAAGAATTATTAAGGAACATTAGCAAGTTGTCACCAAACAGAATTAATAATTATGTACCTACCTACCTACAATTGTACACCCTTTCTTTGGAACGATATGTTCACTTGGGACTTTTATTTAAGTAGTCATCTTAGCACACTTGCTTTGATTACATAGTATATTATCAAAACACACTTGTAATTGATTCTCTTTTTCATATCTTTATTCGAAGGATTTTCTTCGATTTAGACAACACAGTTTCGAGTAACATTTGTTTTTAATATATACATTTCCTAATGTTGCATTATGTTTGTCTACATATTTAAAGGTACCTCTTAACTATTGTTTAACCTTAAATTTTTATTTGATTCTCTTGTTAAAGATAACAAAGCTGTTCCGGAACTTAAAAACTCTCTACTTAGAAAGTCGTTGGCACTAAAAAGTGTACCATTTTCATTAGTACCGTTTATATTAATAAGGTTCAAACAAGTTGATTACTTAGCTTCTGTGTGTTCCGTGTAGAGATGGGAATATTTCATTCGAATAATCATTCGAATATTATTGGAATTGCTTCATTGAAAAATTGATAAACTATTTCTTGTACGATCGATAAATTCCAATACCGACATGAATACGAATAGTCGGTAATTTTAACCTATACTGACCCGCTTCTGGGCAAAGGTCTCACCTATTTCCTTCCGTAAATTTCTGTCCTCCGGCACTTCTTGCCAACCTCTCCGGAATGAGTCAAGATCATGACACTAGCGTTTCTTAAGCCTTCCTTGACTGTTTCGTTCATCAAGCACGTGCACTGAGACGATCGAATCATCATCCCCATTGGTCGAAACCATGAGACCATGAAAATTCTTAAACTTTTTTAATATAAATACGTGACGAGACTATCAAATCGCTTACACACCCCATAACGGATCAGTGCCACCAAGAATTGTTTAACTTCAACAGTTCGAAATTCTGCGTGGCAATGCTTTGTGCTTGTCACCCTGAGAAATCAGATGTTAATTTTTTTTATACCGCCCCGCTACCACCCCTATCAAACATTAACCTTGGCAACACACAACATAACCAGTGTAAGTTGCCAGTAATCATGCAGCGGGCAATAGAGAGAGCTACTTATGTGGTTTTTTTTACCTGATAGAATCCGGAACGTGGATATTCGCTAAATAACCAGAGTCACCGGCATAGCTATTAAAATTTGCAAGTTGAAGTGGCAATAGGCAGGCCACATCGCTTAAAGAACTGATAACCGATGGGGATGAAAGGCTAGTGAGTGAAGACCACGAACCGTAAGACGCGGTGTATGGTCAGCGCAGGTAGGTCTCCCACTAGATGTACCAACGAAATCGTGAGAGTCACGAGTATCCAGTGGATGCAGATGGCAGGCTATCGTTCAGTGTGGAGTTCTAAGGGGGAGACCTATATTCAGCAATGGACGTCTTAATGAAATAATAATGATGATGAATAATGAATCTTTTTTTGCCTTGTAATTATACTAGAATCATTTAAAAAAACTTACACGTGATTAGAAGAATGACACACCATTTTACCTTTAACTGTAACCACGTGGTTTCATCTAATTTCACGCCTAGTTACAGAATGTAAATCTACGTAGCCAATCAACTACATCTGTTGGTTCCCTTTGACACAATCGTTACTAATTTGTATGGGAGCTTCTGTGATACGGAATCGTTTTGAGAACCACCTGTATTGGAACAAAAAAGCTAATAAGTTTTTTAAGAGATGTTTGATATCATGATATCATGGTGCTTGTAATTTCTGTAGAACTGTACAGATTTTCTGCAGCAAACAGAATAAACATTACTAACTGCTCCCTATGGTTTCACCCGAATGAAAATTCTCTCCGAAATTTCCGGGATAAAGTATCTTACGAAACTCCCCGGCAGCACGCACAGCATGCTGTGTTGCTGCGTGAAAAAAGAATCAACCAAGAAACACACTTTCACTTTTATAATATAGTATGATTTTTTATGGTGCATAAACACTGCTTACTTAATGAGGAGGAGTGCAAACGTAATAATTATAATTTTTTGAAAAAAAAAAGAACCGACTTCATGACTATACCTACATTTAAAAACTGAAACTAAAAAGTAGAAAATATTGTTTAATATTACGACTGAAATACTTTGTATCCATGGTCATGAAAAATTTAACGAAAAACTACATGGCCCGGTTGCCATGGAGACACTTCTTTGTTTTTTTGAAGTTCTGATCTAGAACAGTTTCTCTATATTTGCTGTTCAACTGACAGCGTCGCTAGTGGAGAACAAAGTATGAAATTCAAGTTGGTGGCACTGTACAATGTACATTTAATTCGTTGCTTATCGTCATGTTTTTGTAAATTTTTCAAAAAGCGCTGAATTAATGTCGATTAAAAAATTATGGGACCACCTATGAGATATGACCTACCAACCAAAAAAAGAATCATCAAAAACAATTTTTAATTGGCGGAGTAATCGCGTAACAAACATTTAAAAAAAAAACATACAGTCGAATTGATAACCTCCTCTTTTTGGAAGTCGGTTAAAAATAAAAAGTAACTTTCCATGTTCTAAAACGCACGTTCTCAAGAATTAACTGTGGCATTAATGCACTGTTACAAATATAAAAAAATATTATAAATTTATTAAGAAATAGGAAATACAAATACGTTACCAAAATATTGAATGTACGTTCTAATACGTTCCCAACTTTGATCAAGAATGTACATACATTCTTGATCGAAGGTTTCCAAGAAGTAACTGCTGCATTAATGCACTATTACAAATATGAAAATTGATAATTAATTTCTTAGGAATAGGAAATACAAATATGTTGCAAAAATATAAAATATTTGATCAGAAAGTAGGTAAAACAGCAAAAAATATGAAACAAAATTTCCATCTGTTTATAAAAGAAGCTGCTATAAATAAGATAGAGATATTGTGTTCTTTTAATAAATAATTCTGTTATCTTATCTTTATTTTCTTCGACTGTAGAATTTGTCAGTGATTGAATATCTGCTAGACGAATCCAGCTGGGGTGGGCTGCTTTTGGAAAACTCGATGACGTATTTAAATCCAAGATCTCGCAAAGCCACATATGGCGCTGAAACATAGACTACTAAAGAGACCACGCACAAGGTCCAAGTCGCACAAAGGGCAATGGAATGGGCCATGTTAAGCATCTCACTCTTGGACTGCATACCAAACGTGGAAATTCGACAGAGAACGAAGGCGAAGACGTGGTTAACCACGGATCACGAGACTCAAGTGGAGATGGGTGGGACACTTGGTCAGACGGGAAGACCGGTGGACCAAAGCAGTCACAAAATTGTGGCCGTGGAACAGAAAGCAACCACCAGGCAGACCACCAGCGCGCTGGTCGGACGACATCGACATCGACGAAAAGATGAAAAGGAAACCTATACCTAGCAGTGGGTGGAAAATGATTTATGATGATGATGATCAATATCTGCGTATTTGTGACTAGTATATATAACTTTAGCCATCAATTATTACCCGGATATTGGAGCCAGTAACCCACTACGCGCATATTTGACTCCTGAGAAGATTAACAAGCCCCCCGTTCCGAATCAAACAGAATTGTAAAGGAAGTCACGCTGATTACAGCCGTAATCCTACGCTCTGCGGTGGGTCGGGCACTATGATACGCCAAATTAGATTTGGAAATTGCACTGTCGGCATTTATTTTGGTTATGTTATCACAATAAATTTAACCAAACAAGTTAACCTGTTACTTCGGGGCTCAAAATCTCTGAAAATAGTAACTGCACTGACGTTTCAGGCTTCAAAAACTTACTTAAGTAAGTAAGTACAATAATGATACAAGTAGCAATCAGTTTTGAGTACTAGCAGCACTACGTGGTTTTGCCCGCTTTCTTACAGGAACCGTGATATTTTTCACAATATAAAGATAAAATTTTTGAAAAAAAAAAGAACCGACTTCATGATTATACCTTCATTTACAAACTAAAACTAAAAAGTAGAAAATAATATTTAAATAACTTCAAAGCAATGAGCATTAAAGGACAATCAACGAAATTATTAATACATATATTACCTACTTATATACATATTTAAAATTTATAATCAGTTATTTTTGGAGTCGGTGCCAGCCAAAGCAACGCTTATTACCTTGGCCATATAATTTTGTATATATGCTACCTATTGGTTTTGCATATCCATTTTGTGTATGTGTATAAATATTTATATTTTACATATTATTATTATATTTAAATCAATAGCTATACCAAACTCTGACATTAGGGCTGGTCACACAGCTTATACGAACTGACTTACTTACTTACTAATAGCCATGAGTATACTTTTAGATTTCAATAACTATATTTTTTTAATTTTTATCATTTATATTGTTAAACTGATTAATTATTTATTTACGATATAATTATGAAAAAGTATGATAGTCTAAAGCACGGTTTTAAACTAACACGGTTGATTATTTACGGGATATTTACCGTGGTAAGGTTGTGGAATGAGCTCCCGATATTTCGGCGTAGTTACATGCACCATGTTCACGGAAAGACTGAAAAATGCGGATGGTTGATCGAACAGTTAAAAAGTTAGGTGCAAACAAAACGATCTACCCTCTTTATTAGTCTTTTGCTACGGCTACCACTGGAACTCGAACTCGAACCTAAGTCCCGACAAAACACACTCACTGTATCACTGCGTATAGTATTTTGATGGTCTATTAAGCAATCTATAAAACAATCATTTCATGAGGAAGGTTTAAGCGATGAAAATAATACGATATTATCAGTGATATAGCATTTCATTATTGAACCATTGGATACAAATAAAATTTTAGTATAGAGAGGTTAAATTATACAATAATTACTAGTTAATGCATAACACTTTTTGATTTATAATTATGTTTTATTGCAAATATAAAGCCTTGAACAGATTTCAGCAGGAGTAGATGCTGATGGGTAAATTTTAGTTGTAAATTTTAATTTAAGTTGGGTCAACATAGATCACCGTATATAGGGACTGCAGTAGAAATAAACCATGTAGATAGATGATTATTACGACGTTTTATATACAGGGCTACGCGGAAAAGTACACTAAACCAAAAAGAGTCCATAATAGCCATCATTATGAATAAATTTCACAATAGGACCAACTAAAAAATCGCAAACAAAATCAAATTATACCTGTTACCATAGAAAACGGTCATTCGCACTCGACTAAATGTATGGAGCAGCTAAGTTTTTTTGTAATATCTGGGTTTTTCCTATATTAAAAGTTTTTCATAACGATAAGAACAATGGACCTCTTTCGTCTTAGTACATCCTTTTTGTGTAACCCTACATAAACACGTCATACGCTAACATAAGTACACTAAAATAGCATACGAGCTCGGTCAACGCATCTACATATGAAAATATCTTAGGGTGATCACACTTGTCAACCACCCAATCGTCTACACTGTCAAGGTTAAATCTTTTTGATCAATGTCACAAAGTAATAGTATTATTGTTGTATGTCTTATCATTTGATGTCCAACAGTTTTCTTAGGATTCATTGATTCATCACTTAAGAGCTCTTGTCGTTGGAGAAACTTCCAGGCTTGACGGTCTTCTGCCAGCGTTTTATCCTCCCTGTACGACATGACATTTGCCTCTTCTTTTATTTGGTCTAAGAATACTCTTATTGGCCTTCCGGGTCCTCTCTTTCCTTCTACCTTTCCCTCTATGATGGTTTTTAATAATTTGTCATATCGTACAAGGAGGCTTAACATCTTCTTCTTAGGATAGTCAATAAATAAGTAAGTATGTTTTTTTTATATTCAAAACAGAAGATCTATTATAATTTTGAGCATTTTTATCAGTTACCACAACGATTAACTTAATGTAAAATACTATAAATAGTAGGTATCTTATAAATAGACAAGTAAATATAGGTAGATAGATTTAAGAGACAGATTAAGGTCTAAACAGCAAATAAAATTTACAGCTATCAATACAAAAATATAGGTAGATACTTACATTAATTTTAAAATAGTATATCTATTTAGAACATGTCGTTTTCAATCCTTGGATAGGTACTTCATAACCAATCGTGTTCTTCAATATGTTATCGTGTAAATTGTCTTAGCTATTCATAATAGAATGTTCCCGAAAAACAATTTTATAGCCATGTAACAGAACCCTCTGAAATGGATCTACTATAGATTTTATGAGTTGCAATGGATTGGAACTCCTTATTAAATTAGTTAATTAAACTTCAGCAAAATCAACGAGCGTGATCAGGTTTTTGTTGCCATTGGATGTTATTTCAACGCACCTCGTACACCTTGTTTGCAGGTTTACGCGTTCCATGCCTTACATCATTTTCTTAATCAACTTTATTGATTTTTCTTGTTTTAGAATACACTGACAGACCTATATCCAAGTAGATGCGACAAGTCAACCTACCTTGCATGTCATATTTCCAATACAACTACGATACATTGTCGTAGTTGAGTCCGGCTAAAACCAGTCTGCTCAATCGGTGCCGCGACAACACGTGTCAGTTTGAAACGAAAATGGGTAATGGTGCAATACTGAGTTGTAAAAATACCACAAATAAAGTTGGACGACAGAATAAAGTTATTTCTTTTCACAGGTAAGTACTTTTAGGTAATAAAAATTTGACACGATTATTTTTCGTACAGTTTGGACCGCTTGTGAAGTCTACTTAGATATATGTCGGTACGGCTACGCTCACCGCAGCCAGAGCTTGCTCTTTCGTAAATTTTTAACATTTCAAAAGATACGAATTCGCTATGTTGAGTATAAAAAGATTAGGAATTTTTAGAATAACATTGTAAGCGTTTAAAATATTTTTTTAAGCTGATAACTGTTTTATTTTGGTGGAAGAGCTCGAAAACAAGTTTTTTTTCAAATATTTTTTTTTCGATCTCCGCCATCCTACAAAATATCAACACGAACATTAAATTTTACCATTTGCAATATTATTCTAAAGATAATGAACAATCGTTTTTTTTTATTTCACTTCGTAATTTTTTATCTTTATAAATATGCGAAAGCGATTTCTTTGGCCGGTGAGCGCGGCCTTAATAATTTTACCGTTGTTTTGCTCGCAAATTGCATTTTTGACAGTTCCGTACGTACTTTAACAGTTCTTGTTTTTGCTCATGCATAAACTTTAATTCTATTAAAATACCATCTAAAGTAATTAATGAACTCAACGAATATAACGCATTAACGTGCGTCTATAATGTACGGACTGTGTAAATCGTAAGAATGATCTCTGACAGATAAAAAAAAATATATATATATAACGGGGTGTCAGAGTCGATAGTTACGATTTGGCTATGATTTTGCTTGATATTTTTATGAGCATTGCAATATTATAATCTATGATAACAAAATATAAATCATACGGGTTCGTAAAGAAAACATAATATTATAAAACAAAACAATCACAGCAAATATCAATTTCCTATCTACTTTCTTAGTTCAATGTCTATCTATTACTGTAACAATGGTGTCATATCTTACAACAGTTACTCGTATGTATAGTTTAATTTATTTACATGAGATGTATTTAAATTATTCTTATGAAAATTCTTATTTGTACAATCGAGAATAAAGGTCGACTATAGTTACATTATTATAATTATATAGAATCTAGAAATATCCGGTTTATAAACCAATAATACTAAGTACTACCTATGATGAATCACTTAAATAAAATTAATATTATTTTATCTACTAATAGTTACAATATTAGATACAAAAAAAACTTTTATTCTATTTAAAAACAATTCCATCATTGGCAGTTGCTTTTCCAAAAATTTATAGTAGCCTTTTAAAAATATATGTACGTACGTGCCATTTAACTATTTTCTAACATTTTATGATAATGTTAAATTCAAATCATCTATCATCATTAATGCTGAGACGGACCCATTCGACACTGAGTGTATCCTTTAGCTATAAGTTTTTGTAAAGGTGTCGAATAAAATTTATTTTCTTTTCGTTCTTTCTTTTCTAAATATGTTTATTGACTTACAATTATACAAGCAGCAACTTAGTATTTTTAACTTGATAAACGTAATCTATATCTATATACATAAATATTAAAAATGAAACACCACTCACTCATTTACTGACTCTTCACAAAACCTCAAAAAGTATGAAAGTCGTACAAGTACGATACACGCAATACGAGTACAGCTATTTATACCTACTTATTAGAGGTACATAATTTTTCATGAGGCGCCCAAAGTGTTGTCGACTTAGTATCATATTTTTGCTCACAAATTTTTGGAATATTCGCGTTGTAGTGAGCAGTCCTTATACTTGTTCTGTAGTATAGGATGAGAGAGAATGAAGGTAGTAGAAGATAGGAAAGGGAGGGTGGAATTAGATCAAGAAACTCTTAAGTGATACTCGATGAAATGTATCAGGTAGAAAATATACAGACATGCTACATAAAAGCGCTGATCAAGGCTCAACAATTTTACTATAGCTTGCTTATGTAAAAACGCTCAATATTCTAAGTTATGCGAAGTTTTCATAACTTTCCTCTGAAGAAAATGATTAAAGAAATTTAGAACAAGGTTAGTTTATCGAGCGTAATTTTTATAAGAGTGTTCATTTAATGGTGTAGGATTTATCGTATAACGATTGAACCTTCAAATCAGATAAACAAAAGAGATATGGTAAAGTGGTATGGCGTATGAATCTGTCCTAAATCAGCAGACAACTTTGTCGCCCTTTTTGCATGTGGTATATTATTTAGTTCATTAGAGTCGTTGCAAATTTTTCAGTATGCTTGTAAAATTTGTAGGAGCCGTACTTACGGTTTCAGCATTAAGCGGCTTAGCGATAGTGAAAAAAAAAAGATTTTTTTTTACATTTTTACACAAACGATAATTGTACTAAAGCATATCTCTCTAGTTTGTTTGATCTGGAAGTGAACCTAATTTTAATGTTATTATTTACATTGTCAAACTATGCTACGTAAATAACCAAATCTGTCGCAAACAGTCAAAGAGGAAGGACACTTGTATCGAAACAGAGTACCCGAGTGATCCAATTTCGTTCGATAAGTCGACGGAATACATTCTAACTTTGTCCATAAATGGCGCATTACTCGTTGCCCGTCATAAATATTCATTTTCGGGAAGCAGGAGGAAGTTTTCACGGTACTCCTCGGTTCGACTTGGTATTAGCAAATTTATGAGCAAAAATATTCCATACTTAGGAAAGATTCCTCGCCCGCCGGACAAACTTCGTAGATTTCTTATCTATCGTTGAATTAATGTCTTATGGCTGTCGATATTGATTGAAAAACTTTAGGTCCTTTAATTTTACATTTTTAGTAGATTTTGAAATTCTAATTCAAGATAGAGTCGTTTGAAAGTTATTTTAAACGCTTTAAGTAAACATCGTTCAAAATTAACAAACATTTAGGTATCGGATGTTTCTACAAACAATATTTACATATTTTCGTTTAAGAATCCGTGATAAAATATTTCGTTTAATCATTCTGATGTTACAGGATCGTAATAATAGAAAAGTCAAGAATAAAGTACTTGTAAAATATAGATAGTTACGTTAACAATTTAATTAAGCTATCAAGTCATTTTACGAACTTTACAAGGATTAATAGAAACCTTATAGATAGATATTAAATAACCAACAGATAATCCTAAATGACTATGACTAGGTCACCTTAACTTACAGAGGACAAGTAATTTTTTTTAAAGTCGATGTGCTACATAAAACACAGAATATCCACCATCACTTCAGAGCTTAGTTTTGCACTTTTAGTTTATTTTTCGTATCGCAATTACACACTTTTTCACATTTTAAAAGTTTTTATTATAATTGAAGAGGTTCCAGCTATAGTAAAGCTTCTTCAAGCTGGTCAGTGACGTACCATCAGTCGCTTTCGTAGAGAGTAGAGTTGGAGCTCTTGCGGCGACTGTATGGAGAGCAGAACTCTATCCTGGTGTCTGGCAGCCAGGAGTACGCAGTGCGTTCCGAAGATGCACTGTAACAAGGGAGAAAAGAAAATTAGTATTTATTCCCGATGGCGATAATTGGTCAAGGTTGTTGTTTGTGTGCTATTCAAAGGACAAGGCGTTGAGATTAAGGGGCTATCTTTACTAGCGATCCTAAAGTATCTCGCAATAAAAAAAAATTATGTGCGTTTCGTGTTTTCACGTTATAACTTTGTTGCAAATTTTTTATAGTTTAATACTAATATATTTTTTTTTTCTTTTTTCATAAAAACATTATTGAGTTTATAGATCTTTTTGACACAGGTCTTTGATAGAGCCGTTTAGTCGTGAAAAACCATAGATAAAACAACCATAGATAACCATAGATTGCGTATTTTATTGTAATGTAGAATACAGTAAGACCTCGTATTTTTACCCTAAGTAGGAAAGTATAATACCGAAATTTATAGATAGATAGAATAAAGATAAATTATTTATTGTGCATTCCACAAAGAAAAGTTACAAAGAGATAGAAACTTTAGAGTCACAAGTGGCGGCCTTATCGCTAAAACCAATCTTTTCTAGGTGACCACTGGATGGATGGGATTTACATATCGAAGACGGGGATGCTAAAAACTCTTTATATGATACCATTAAATAGCGTATGATATAGATTGTACATAATATATATATAATACAAACGTGATAAGATTGCGTAGTGTCAGCATGTTACATACACGAAATCTATGGAATACCCTTGCATTATAAATAAAAAAAAAATAAAAAAAATAAAAAAACATTTATTTCAGGCACGTAAATGACCCATAAAATATAAACTAAGAGTACAAATAAAATAAAATGATACCACGCTGTAAAGAGGCGCTCGTCTACTTATACCTAAGTGTAAATCTAAAATCTAAGAAGCACAATGGTGCTGGGTAATTTTTTGTTGGCATCCATATACTACAACAGCATATATACATATTGTACAATACTATATAAATGATTAAAAGCACACATTTAGAAAGCAGTAAGGGAAAACTACAGTGACAAGTAGCAACTTACAAGCATTAGGAGCAAATCGGTAAGTCCAATTACTGCTCCCTTCTTTAGCAGAAACGGCAGTTCCGTTATTGAGAGAAATAGAAACATTTCACTCTCTCCTTGAAAATGCTTACACTTTATGATTGCCTGATGGAGACCGGTAAGGTATTCCATAATCGTATGGCTTTCACGCGTATGGTATCCAGTGGATGCAAAAGGCGGGCTGTCGTTCAGTGTGGAGGTTAAAGGGGGAGGCCTATGTTCAGCAGTGGACGTCTTCCGGCTGATGATGATGATGATGGCTTTCACGGAAATAGCATCCTCATAGATGGTGATTTTATGTTTCATCTAACAAGAGAGAGAAGTATTATAATTCAGACAAACGACAAAAGTTTAATTAGTCACTGGATTTAACTATTTTAATTATTTGAACAGACAGATGATTTTGGCGAAACTTATTTTAATCCATCCTACACGTTTAATTCATTTAACTTTGAAAATGTTACGACAGGGAAAATTACAAAAGCTTTGTTAATAATGACTTGACGTCAATTTACTGAATAAACCTAGGAAAATATAATACCCGTTTGTTATTATTAAAACTCTTTTTTGAGGTAAATCGTTAACACGTTTTTGGTTAATTTAACACAGCTTCAATGGCTTTGGTACAACGAAATTTGTATTTAAAGCGTTGATATGAACATTTGCAATATTTTAAAAGGTACCACTACGTTACTGACACTGAAGCAAAAGCAAACAAAAAAAAACAACACAAAACTGCGGATGCGAAATAAATGATAGATACCTGGGCAAAGAAGTTAAGGTCATTGGCCTAGTGACATAATTGAACTGACTGACCGATTTGTCACGAAATCTATTGGACTGACAAAGCTGAAATATGGCAGATAGATTCTTTATGGAGTGCAAAGGTCCGTTAAGAAAGAATTTTGCGAAAGGTTCGAATTAAGGAGTGCAAATGAAGATTGAAAGTTTGTATGAAGTCTCCGCGTATGAAGACGCAGGCTCGTACACAATAAAACCAAGTCAGTCTTTTGGATTCGTGACTTTGTCAAGTTCCAGGATGTCCTAAGCTACGTTTTCGATTCATGGTCTCCACTCTAGAACACGTTGGTGTCTGATAGGATCGGAACACTGCCACTTTAGCTTGCTGATACGCTGAGCTATGTGGTGTTAGAGCCGAAACCAAACGAGGTAAGTGATTGTGCCTTGAGAGAAGCCTATAGGCCAAAAATATTGGCTGATCTTGATGAAAATCTAAACAAAGATTTGAGATCTTTATCCTTAAACTGTTAAAGAATGTCTAATTGTATCTTACATGATAAGAATAACTAGAATTTATGCTAGCAGTTTTATATTGCTAACATTTGCTTTTTACATTAACATTATGGGCTTTTTTAATTGATTAATTAACTGACTTGCTATTGGTATGCAGTCTATGATTGAGCACGCTTGCCTAAAAGACCCCGATTTACTTGCGACTAGTAACTATCGGGGAACACACATGCAAGCAGCACATACCACTGTCTAGGAGTTTTGACAGAAAAAATGGGATCAAAGTGTTTTATACGGGTTTTCAGAATATCAACATATAATAGTGACGCCTTTTCGTGTCTGCTCTAGCAAACGTACGGCGTCTATTTATTTAGCTGCAACAGCCTCTACATTAGGCGTAGACGCACTAACATCGTTACAATGAGGTTGTACAACAAGCGTCCGCCGGTTACGCCTTTGTTTGGTCTAAGGAACTCGTTCCAATTGTTGCAGCATGTAAATGTTGCTCTAGATTACCATTAATGCGGAGTTACGATGTCGTAAGCCTACCTTTGGACTGTGTATGCGTTAATTGGACATGCTGTTTATGATGTCACATCATATGGAAATTGGTACAATACCAGAAATCTATATCATCATCATCAGCCAGAAGACGTCCACTGCTGTATATAGGTCTCCACCTTTGTCCTTCACACTGAACGACAGCTTGCCTTTTGAATCCACTGGATGCCCGCGACTCTCACAATGTTGACGGTCCATCTAGTGGGAGGCCTACCTACACTGCGTCTACAGTTCGTGGCTAACTCAAGATTTTTTCTTCCCAACCGGTTATCGGTTCTTCGAAATCTTTATCATAATATTTAATATCGAAATACTCGCTGGCAAATCATGAAATCTCAAAAACTTCTTGTTCGACGAAGCTAAAATTTGGGGAGTAGATTTTTTATAATAAGGTTATGAGGTGTAGTGGTACACAAAGAATTTTTTTTTGCGAAATACCCGAATTAAAAGGCTTTAAAAAGGGTTAAAAATTTATAATTAAACCCCTTTAATAAATTTGTGTTTTTAATTTTAGATATTTTAAAAAAACTGGTAATCTGAACTAAACAAATTTAGAACTCTCAAAGAAAATACAGTTAAACGTATGTACACCAGACCTGATATTTATAGCTTTTTTAATTATTTATTTACGGTTTCATTCCAAGTAAGTATAATGCTATACTTAGTTGGAATGAAACCGTCACACCGTTCACACTACTGACTCCCCCACATGCGTTCCATGCAATACCTTCTCTTAGCTTTTCCCAATCGCGACCTTACCTCAATAAAATTTAAGTTTTTGTTAAAGTAAACACAAAGCTTCCCAAGTATGCATAGTACTGATAAATTCCGCAACGTGCGCCAGGCACAAAACCGTTTACGATTAAGCAAATCAGGTCTTAAGGGTGATTGAAACACTCGCCTTGAGAATAAAATAAACACAATGTGTAGAACGTATCCATTCGCGTCTATAATGTGAAAGGTCTAAGTACCTGTCTTCAAATGCCACCGGCATCGGCACTTGGTTAAACAGAAGCCCTGTTTATCTTTACCTAAGGTAATGTTGCCTTAAATACCTTCATAGGAACAGAGGTCAACGTGCTTGACATGCTCGTCAAATAGAAAGTACGATATTATTGTAAACCCATTAGTTCATAAACACGTTACATGAATATTGAGTCTAGTATACATTCACAATTTAAAATATCATCTTATACATAATATTGCATAGTGTAATAACACGTGTGTGTGGGTATGTGTGTGGGTAGAATAATATTGTAAATAATCTTTTCAGCTCTTTTTTTCCGCGATTTACAGGAGTAAAAACGATGACACGCCAAAGAGATCTTCAGCAATGTTTTTGCAAGTGGGTGAAAATGGCTGATGATGATATTTGATGAAGAAACGTAACCTGGCTAAAGGATAATATTGTGTTGGAAAAAAAAAACATATTGTGCAGATGATATTTTGTATGCCTTTAAAGTTAAGAACGAATTTAGTAAAATAAACTGACCTATTAATATTACAAGAGAAATAAACTAATAGATTTATTGCGTTAATAAACTTCGCTTAGAGCTACTTCAATTTAAATAACGTCGTTAAATATTTTATGTTCTAATTTAGAATAAGACTTCTATTGAGTTACGCTACAGTATTCACCAAAAATCAAGTTAAGGAGTAATAGTTTCTAAACTGGCAAGCACTAAGTATTCAATATTAACACAGATTAGAGAATTTTAAGATAGATAACTCGAGACGAAACATGCACAACAAATAACCACACAAACACTTTGGATAGAATCCAAAAAATACACTTTGATGGAATGTTCCTTTGTAATTTTACATAGCTAAGTATGTGCCACTTGTGATCTTCTGACGAAAGTGGATTGATCTTGAACATGAACGTCATACACTTAGGTATATAACAGAAGAAAAAAAACATAGCGAACTACTAAACAAGCTAAACTCATTAAAAACCAACAAAACCATCAAAAACTTATTAAAAACCTTAAATGCCCAAATAATGTCCAAGTAAATCACTATAACACCTATAATGGCCATCTAATTATATTCATCCAATGGTTGCCTAGAAGAAATCGCTTATAACCAAAAAACCGCTACTTGTGGCACTAGCTCTTAGGTATATTTATACAGTAACTTTTATTTCTGGTGTGCACAGTAAAGAGTTTTTATCTATCGAATGGCAATTTCTAGTGAAGTGCAGTATATTTTCAAAATATTGTTATATTATATTTTTTGTTGAATTTATTTAAGTTAAATAATTTATTTATTTATTTGGTTAGTTTTTATAATGTAGGGTCTGATTTAATTTACGAGTATGCCCCATGGTCTACTATGTTTTATTTATTGGATCCTGCAATCTCTTCCTTTGATACACTGGTAACTCAAGGAATTTAACGATAGCATTCACATCAAAATCGGTCCAGTTATGGTTGACTTGAGACATGACACCCTACCGTGAACCATAATCAAAACATCACTCTCCTTTTTTGGGCAGTCGTGTAAAATAAACTTTTGCTACACAATGTCTCGCACATATCACGCAGAACAGATGGTCGATGGGGCCGAAAGGTTCTGGAATGGAGATCACGGACCGGTAAGCGCAGCGTAGGACGTCCACCCACAAGATGGACAGACGACCTAAAAGAGACCGCAGGGAAAAGCTGGATGCAGGCCGCTTCTAACCGGCTCTTTTGGAGATCGATGGGGGAGGCCTATGTCCAGCAGTGGACGTCCTATGGCTGAAATGATGATGATGACACAATGTCTAAAACTATGAGTTTTTACTACGAAATTACGCGTGTCTCTGACAATTTTATAAACTGACTGACTTTTACAATTTGTTCAAAGTTCTCCATCGGTTACATAGTGTTGCAGCATCGGTCTACGTAATAGAATTAGGTACAATAAACGTCTATCTTGACAGAGTGCCCTTCGCACGCCATTCAGTCGAGACTAGCGGCACGGTCCTAGCTCAAATAGCCACAGACAGTAGATTAACTGATGTTTGCTGTATAAGATAATTTTGCGGCTTCGATACACACACTGGGTTGGATAACAATGAAATATTGATTGAGCTAGCTAACTTGTGAAGAGATTTTTGATCAGTAAATTTCAATCTAGAATTTAATCCGATTAGTTATATTTATTTGGTTAAAGATAGTTTTAATAATGTTATTAAAGTGAATTCATGATTTATTGATACAAAAAATACGGTTTGTTAAGTTCATTTGACCATTTGCTTTCTTGGTAATTTTCAAAGATGAAAACCTGTAAAATGGGCCATTTGCTACGCCTCCATGTAATCGATTCGAGATCTATTTATAATTTTGTCGTAACGGCTTTTAGCACGTTTAAATAAAATCTGCGTAATGAACTTAAAACAAACGACGAATGATGTAATAATTTGTATTTGGTTTAGGTTATGCCAACATAATAATGTATTGAATTGTCTTCTCCCTCCCTCCTTATTGAAATCAATTAAAACATAATGTAAATTGCATAGACTTTTTTTATCAAGACAACTAAAAACACAGCGTCCGTTTTTTTTTACCTTCTATGACGTCACGAAGTCAATTTAGTGGTAGTCTAATCGCACGGCCAACTGCTACCGAGGAGTTTTATCAGTTTTTTATGGCGCAATTTGACATTTTTGAATTGTCGTCTTACGTGCTACTGCTAATATAACGGAGATTGAACTGAATTTTTCGGCGTGTTTTTGAGCACTGATTCAACTTAAGACAGGCTACATACATACAAATTAAGTAAAGCAGTGTATAACTGTATATCTTAGTATAGGTCTGTGGTAAATAAGAACACAAAATTATACAAAATCATAGAAACTAACACCACTCACTGCTGCATTGTTATTAAAGTATGTTTGAATTGCTGGGCTTTTGGAAAACTCAAGAGTGGCATAACGGGCAATGGAGGGAACTCAATTTCTTTGCGCGATAGAATCCAGGGGCCTTACGGACAACAACTAATTGCGGCACCTAATCCGCTCAGTTGGAAAATCACGCGAACGTGAACCTTATCGCGCCCAGATACGGTTTGCGGTCGCGTGATTTTCCAACTGAGCGGATTAGGTGCCTGTAATGGCAGTTGTCCGTAAGGCCCCAGGACGAGGATATTTGCCAAAGAACCACAGTCACTGACATAGCTGACCCACTAGATGGACCGACGACATCGTGAGAGTCACGGGCATCCAGTGGATAACGATGGCAGTCTGTTGATCAGTATGGCGTGCAAAGGGGAGGTCTATATTCAGCAGTGGACGTTTTCTGGCTATTGATGATGATGATGTTTGAATTATTGTACAAATCATTATTGTATCAATATCAGTGAAGTGTTTTTATTTTGAAATAATAAGCTCAGTGAAATTTTTTATAAAATTTAATACATATACCGACTAAATAAATTATTTAAATCAGCTTATCAAATTCTGAGATGTAAGCGTTCAGATATTAGATGGATTAGGAAGGAATGCTCAGTCCAGTTCCCGCAAAGTGAGTGTCAGTATAGTTTGTATGGCATACTGATATTACTGATTACTTACTAGTGATGTACGTTTATAAGTACAATGTACTATTTGTCTAGCAAGATACTATTATAATGCTTTTTTTAGAAGACTATAAAAATAATCAGTCCGGAAGCCTATTGATAAGATTACATTAAGCAAAAACAACTGTCACAAATCACTACATAAGCCAAACATAATTCCCGATACGTTTTTGTAGCGGGTCAAAAATCAGTTTGCTCCAATAAAATAAGCTATAATAAATTGACAACCAAAGGAGACCAATAGAAAGGAACAAGTCGTCCACTATTAAAAGGAAATGAAGTCGCCAGACTCGCCAGTCTCTCGACTTGAACGAAATCCAATTTGAAATAAGTGCCCTTTGAATTAATCCCGCCACGGACCGGGACTGGATGAAATTTCTGGTATTTTTCACGTCCAGCAATAAAAACGAGCCTTCTACGCGGGAAAAAGATGAGTAATAGCCCGCCTAGAGCTCGGAGATCCGCGAGGAATAATAATATTATGCTCGTACGATGGAAACCTTTTTTAATCCGACTGCGTGAGTATTCGGGTACAGGAAAAGATATCGGGGAACCCGCCAACGTGGCTGTCTTAAGGCTGTCTGGCTCTGAAATCGGGATGGAGAAGGTGATAAATGTTTACGTTATTTTTGGCAACACCTAAAATAACAATTGAACCAGGTGTTAATTTTGCCAATGGTCATCTCTAAATCTGAATCTCAAAAAGATTGTACTAGCATGCTTACGGAAAAGCGAATCATCTAAGCGAAAATCTAAAATGTGTCATTTTGGCTTACAAAATACACCATAAAACTAATAAAAAAAAAAAATTATATACTAACTAATCTATAGGATTCACTCACTAACTGACAGAGGAGGAAATTTTTGCCCCCCTTAATTCGACTATTTGCTTTTGAATTGTTTTCTTTCAAACTTTTTATCGCAGTAAGCTGTGACTTAAAGTACTGGCGTAAAAACAAAACACTCTCAGAAAATGTACTTCATATAATTTACTTGATAATTAATACAGTGCAGTTAACCGTATTCTAATCGTTGTTACTACAGTTTGATTAGTTGTACCAACAAATTTGTGCTTTGCACCACCTGGTTTACAACAACTTCAAACTAGATCTGTTAACACCTCATCCTAACGCTTCCATGAACATTTATGACTGGAATTATTAAGTTACAGTTTGTGCGGCCATGAGTAAAATTCAGGTCAATTTGTACTGCTTTAAATAAGTGTAACTTAACTTAGCTTGTAACAGTTTTACAAAATGCAATCATTCAATTTAGGTATGTGAATTTGAAGGCATAAAATTAAAAAAAGCCTTAATTGTTAAACCGAATATAAAAAAAACTATAACATTAAATTTGTTTGTTCGATGTCAGTATATTACTCACACCACTCTCAAACTTTTCCCTTAGACTCTTACAAAAAATAACTTTTGTAAGTTAACAAAAGGTAACAAATTGATATGTTGAGTTTTTCCAAAATTTTAAGCCGTTATTTTTAATAAAACATACAAATCTAGGTATATAATAACATAAATTGAATTTCCTATAGATTTCTCTATTTGATAGCATCTCTAGTTGATAGCATCAGAACGACAAAAATCCAGTGAGAGAGGCGCTGCAAGCGAGCGCTTTATTTGCAGCGCCTCTGGCTTGCGGCAAGGCAGAAGATCGTGCTAAGTGGCGTTCTTTAGGAGATACCCATATATCCAGCAGTGGACAAACATCAAACAATCTGATGATGGATGATGATGGTGAATGATTTTTGCAGAGTAACAAGTGCATTATAGGTGCCGTAAGACTGCCGTAGTACACAGTACTCAATAACCACTAGAGTCGACTCTAGACTTCTAAAGCGGAAATTTTGTGTAAACACACGTAGCGAAGGTTGCTATACTGCCAGATATAGTGACAACTTGCAAAATGCGGCGAGACAAAAGCGGTTGCAGAGAGCTGTAAACCAAACTCAGTACGTACCTACTACTAATATGGCGCACTAATTAACGCCACATCAGTGTAAACCTATGTCTCCAGAGTTAACAATAATGAATGATAATATAGTAGTATTGAGGCACACAGTTAGCTTCATATTAATATGTACTAACATTTTGCGAGATCAACAATCGGCCGTACGAGCCATTCAATTTAAGTGCAATATTTAAGAACAATTCAAAGATACAATTACAATTACCTTTGTACTTAAATAAATAAACATTATTCGACCCCCCCCAAAAAAAAGAAGCTTACCTCCAAAATCGAAGGTACCTACCAACCGAACATAAAATAAAGATGGCCGGTGATACTTCGGTGGCATAAGCTGGTGCCGCGAGAATTGTCTGCGCAAACACAGACGCAGCGGTCAAAATGGAAGCCCTATTGTGTCAGAATGTATTCATTTGTATGGCAAGCCCAATATTGACATACGGAACTCGTTCCGTGTATGTAAACATTGTGTCGAGTAACAGCACCGCGGCTTTTTCGTGATTAAAATTACCTACATTTTAGAAACTATTGAAGTAGCTATAATACATAGTATCTATGATGAATAAAGTGTCTGAGCTATGGAATTCCGAATCATGTTTTTTGAGAATATTTTACTTTAAACTACGCTACTCCAAATGTTTGTAATGTTAAAATCAGGTTGCTGCTAAAGTTCATAATGCTGGATCATGTCACTCCGAAAGTTGCTCCACAAATTTTCGGAGTGACATAATTTGGCATTACAAACTAATTTACTATGTTTTGACAACGTAACAATGTCAATGTTATTCTCGAAATAGTTGTTTGGTAGGTCAAAAGCAATTTAATTTTTCTTAAAAACTGTTCTTACACCAGTAGTACAAAGAAACACTAAAGTAGGATCAGTTAAGTAGGTAAAGTTCCCAAATACTATTTGCTTGTTCAAGTATATCATATCGGCATAATTCAAGATTTAATCTGATTTGTCCGACATTAATGCCGACCTAATGAAGTTGAGTCATTCAACCGAAATAAATTTTATCTTAATAGTTTCCTTTTAATATATTCTTTTCCTTTTAATATATTTTATGACAATTAATGCGAACTTTATTTGGGAAATAAAGATGAGAATATTGATGAAAACTTCTTTGGTGGTCCCGCTACCTAATTAGCATTCCACGCTTCAATGCCTTCACCATTCAACACGAAGAGTTTGTAACAGATTAATAAACATTTGTTAGATTTTACGACCTATTCAAATACATTTTCATATTTTAATTTGTCTTTGGCTGCAGCTTTACTTTCATTGAAAAAAAGGAAACATATTTTCTGCTATTGAAACTTTTCTGCTCTATAGAAACAAGAGTAGAATAGTAAAAGGTAATTATAAAGAGAGCAGTAAAGTCATAAACTTAAAACCAAAATCATAATCTGTTTCGAAAAGTTCCTTTGGACCATATTTCCGTCTTTCTTTGTTCCAATTATGGTGTAGCAATCAAAAATTTGTCTTAGCTGCAGAAGAATAAGTTAAGATTTTTCGCACGAAGTAAAATAAAATAAATAATCCGATGGATTGTTTCATATTTATGTTTCCGTAGCGTAACTTTCATATTTTGTTGTGTCTTTTTAACCGTCTGTCCGCTACTTACTCGCTACTATGAGTACAAAGTCGCAGGCATCAGCCTGTTCTATAATAACAAGTTAAATGATATAAAAATAAATGTCAAAAGAAAACCGAACTGATTCTAATTTAAATAACTTTTTTAAAGGTTTGATATTACACAGAATATTCTAACAACTGTTTATTGGGTATCCGAAATGTTTATTTAGGTAGATTATTATGTAACATTTGTTACTAGAGGGATTATGAGAAAGTTATAAAAACTATAACTTTTGAGGATTACACGGACTGAATTTTGGTTTAGAGACGGTGAGGATGTTATTGTGATGTTCATTGGTAATAAATATTTCCACATATAAACTTCAGCAGTAACTTAAGTAAGATTTTTTTTTTCTAGATGTATTTAAGTAGTCTATAACGGACAGTTTTGAATTACACTAATTTGAAATGCATTAAAGTTTTGTGCGTGTAGGTATAGTATGTAAGTATTGACTGTATTAACATTTTATATTCAGTGTGTACGTACAGTTAGTATATTTTGTCAAAATAAATTTCCTTGTAATGATCATATTTTTGTTAACGGTTTATAGTATCTTTCCCTACTTTGTGTTTATAAACCATAGACAAATATGTAGCCACACAAAATGTATCTGAGATTTCAAACAAAGAAAGTATCAAAATTGTTTTACAGTTGTCATTATTTTATCGTTGGAATCTAGATACATGATTTTCCAGCTGATTTCTTGTGATATAAAAATAAGCCGCTTTGATATTACTATTTAACTTGCGATGTATGTATCTTTGTTCGGGTGGAATTTTGCAACTCAATTTTCAAGCAGATATCTTCAGCCGATTGAGCTGAAATTTGGCACACTTATCTAAGTTCGGTGACAGTGCAATATTTTGGTACCTTTGAGCTGGTCTGATGATGAAAACAGAAGGCGGCAATAGGAACTTCTAAACGAAATGACGTAACCCCGTCGAGTTTGGGTCAATTGGATTTTTCTTCCTAAGCACTTTGGTACTAGATGATAAATTCAAAATGGCGGACGCCCCAAGATGGCAGACAAAATGTTTACATCATGATATGGGCATCAAATTAAAGAGTTTGCTGAAAAAATACGAAAAAGATTGTTTTAAAACAAATTAAAAAAAATCTAACTTTGTGTTCGCAGTTCCCTCACTCGCGCATTTTAATATTAAAAAAGATATAAAACAATTGAGTGTAAATTTTCCAACAGTGAAAAAAAAACAAGTTTTGCTGACCATTTTAACATTAATCAAATAAAGACACTTTTGTTTCGATATCTTTATTTTGATATTTTGTTTTGACGGAGTAAAATGGTAAATAGCAAAAATTCTCTTATTACCATATTGCTCCATAATAGTTTTTTATTTATTTGTAGTGCTATGTGATAGACAGCAAAACATGTTATTTTCATTAATGTGTAAATGTGTGAGTAGGTATATGTATGTATGTGTATATATTGTACCCTGTGTTAAGAATGTATACATATTCATAATTAATAAAGATTGTAGAATAATATATTTGGTCTCACGACATGAAATAGGGTAAATGAGGGAGTGAAAATGGCTTATACCAGTTGTACACGCATGGGAACAAAAGTTTAAACAATTTCCAAACGTCGTTGCCACCAATTAACCATCAAATAGATTGTTAACAAATCCACCCCCTAATGTAATGTGGTACTGATAAAGGGATGATAATATTGTTTGGGCGTATCTAATCTCTATGGTAACTAGGATCGTGGCTAGAACTTTATTGCGCATCTGATTTTTCGCTGTCTCATTTGAACATGCCATGTGTTTGTAGCTATGTGACAGCAGTACATAATTATTATCTAAGTGATGCAGCGAAATAACATGCTGAAGTGATAATATTGACGGCCAGGCTATCGTAACTTAAAAAACAGTGTAGATAACTATGACGAAAAAGAAATCCAATTGTTCACCATTGATTTTTTATTAGTGTTGAAGTGTTTGTACAATAACGCCACCATGTCGGTCCGAGTACAGGAGCAGAGTTCGAAGGCAATTCCATTGCGAAGAGGCGTGAGACAGGGAGACGTTATCTCTCCGAAACTGTTCACTGCCACAATGGAAGATGCTTTCAAGCTCCTGGAATGGCAAGGACTCGGCATCAACATCAACGGCGAGTACATCACTCACCTTCGGTTTGCCGACGATATTGTGGTCATGGCAGAATCGATGGAAGATCTCAGCATGATGCTCGAAGGCCTCAATCGAGTCTCCCAACAGGTGGGCCTTAAAATGAACATGGACAAGACAAAGGTTATGTCAAATATCCATGTTGTGCCCGCCCCAGTATCAGTTGGGAACTCAGTTCTTGAAGCTGTTGACGCGTACGTCTACCTAGGACAAACCGTCGAACTAGGTAGGTCCAACTTCAAGAAAGAGGTCAATCGGCGAATCCAACTCGGCTGGGCAGCGTTCGGTAAACTACGCAACGTCTTCTCGTCCAAAATACCTCAGTGCCTTAAGACGAAAGTCTTCGACCAGTGTGTGTTACCAGTGATGACATACGGCACTGAAACGTGGTCTCTCACTATGGGCCTCATAAGCAAGCTCAAAGTCGCACAACGAGCTATGGAGAGGGCTATGCTCGGGGTTTCTCTACGAGATCGAATCCGAAATGAGGAGATCCGTAGACGAACGAAAGTCACCGACATAGCCCACCGGATTAGTAAGTTGAAATGGCAGTGGGCAGGGCACATATCACGCAGAACAGATGGCCGATGGGGCCGAAAGGTTCTGGAATGGAGACCACGGACTGGCAAGCGCAGCGTAGGACGTCCACCCACAAGATGGACAGACGACCTAAAAGAGACCGCAGGGAAACGCTGGATGCAGGCCGCTTCCAACCGGCCCTTTTGGAGATCGATGGGGGAGGCCTATGTCCAGCAGTGGATGTCCTACGGCTGAAATGATGATGATGATGATGATGATGATTTTTGATGCTATAGGTGACAAACAAGGTGAACTGCCTGATGGAAAGCATTAACTGTAGTTGGGGGAGGTGTGTCTTGTTGTACACAAGGTTATATTACAGGTATGTAAAACCTGAGGTATCACAAATATGTTGCCGACCTTTTAAGACTCAATGATACAAAGCTCAAATAAAAGGAAACTGGCGTCAGTTTGTTGTACTTTTGTAAGCTAAACTGTAAGCATAAATATATATATATATATTTAATAAATATATATATATATATATATATATTTATATATATATTATATATTATATATATTTATATTTATATATATATATATATATATATATTTATAAATATATATATGTATATATATATTTACATGAAAAAGTATAGTTGAGTTTTATTGAGTTATTGGTAATTACTGTCTATTTTAATGAAGTACTGACAGTTTTTACTCAATGTCAGCTTTAAAAAAATATAGTAAGTTTACAGACCTGTAATACAATTAAAAATGGTAGATTGTTTACCAAGGGATGAAGCCATCCATTTCACATTCGATCCTAAGGTGTAAGAGCGAAGCAAGAGCGTCTATAGTTCAAGTGTGCATAAAACTGATGTTTTTACCTGATCAAAATACACTGCTTTTTAAATAAAATATAAGGTAATTAGAAAAAAAATACTCTGGCTTGAATCTGGGTGGCTCTCATTTTTGTTCCAACCTTTTGAATGACTGGTAGAAAATGGTGAACAAGTCCTCCATTTGTGCATTTCTTCATAAATTGCAAGTGTGAAATAAAGTATTAAATAAATAAATAATACACACACGCAGCCAAAGATAAAAACACAAAATACTTATGTATCCAAATCAAAAATATAAAAAATCAAATTCAAATTACTTTTCAATGTTAGTTCCGAAAACTCTATTAAAAAGTGGCACTTTCCAACGAGGGTTTGTTGGCAGTTATATGAACAGCTTTCCAAATGTATGTAAGGTGTTTACTGTTTATTCTTAACATAAAAATAAAATAGGCCAGACCATTTTTTATTCATTCATTCAGTAATTTGAATTTCAATACAATCTAATTTGCAGCAACAAAAGCGAGCCACATACCTCTATTACAGCGGAATTTTTTACCAAAATGCTTCGAAATAGCTCGCGTGTTCATAATAATAGCGTGATAAGTTTATTCATAAGGCACATAATTTACAACTATTTTACAAGAGCATTTTTGTAATAAATTTAAGCTCGCTTGTGGCTTTGGAATTCTTTGTACTCTACACTTTTCGCTACATTCGCACAATAATTACTTACCGGAATAACTCTGTGTTTATTTAAACTAGTAAATAAATGAACTGAGCCAATAATATTACCATTCTGAGGATTTGATTGAATCCGCAAATAGCTTCCCATGGTTACAGATCAGAGATGGGAAATAGTTTTGAAGTGGTAGTATATAGATAGTTTATAAGTAGACTGCGAGTCCTATATGAATGCCATATATAATTTAGTATACATATACCTAATTGCCAATGTTTTTAAAGTTATTACTAAATAAAACATTAAAAACATGTTAGTTTCTATTTAAATCATATTTTACTATTTTTCCCAAAGACTAAGCATTGCCATACTATACGTGGCAATACTGCCAGCATTTTGGGAAAGCTGCCCACTGGTAGCAGCTTGTTAGATTAGTTTTACTTTTAGGTCTAAATTTATATTTAAGATTTTATTTTACTTGTAATTTTTATTGGATTGGATTTTATTTTGGATTTTATTGGACATATTTTACAATAAAAAAATAATAAATTGTAAAAAAAATAAGTTATTAATACCTTTTCTACCAATTATGATTCTTTAGGCAATACGTATGCTTGTTTAAAAATATTTTATTTTTTTACTATTAATAGAAGCTAAATGAAAATCGCATGTTCTGATCACTTTTGTAAGGGTTTTGAACGTGAGGTTATAGCTGGTAGCCGATATACTGTCAGTGGAATAACAAAAGAAAATCTTTGTACAATGCTATTGCAGCTGTCAGATCTAAAGAAACGTAGACCGAGTAAAGCTGTTTTATGAATCGTTCAACTTACAATGTCAATACTGATATTTTATATTTAAAACATAACTTTGATTGCTGTAAAATAAAATTAATTTACAGTCTAATCAGAATAATTATTTGATTTCTGGCTTCTTTCAATTTACACTCTTACAATCTGTATTTTTAATACAGAATCGCCATTCGCTTGAATGTAAGCGATGGTGTGGCCGAGGATGTAATACGTTGATCTAGAAGAAATCTATTCACTCTAGCCTTGAAGATGGCTAGATTTTAGTTCGGACGGCAGATAGCTCTATTCTTGGGCAGTACTTATCATAAATGACGACCCAAATCATTGAGTACAAATCTTCGGAATTTTCACGAAAAAAGGGTGGCAGCGTGCTTTAAAAAAATACATAATCTAGCCAAAGTAGTAGCTCATCAAAATTACAAGAAATTTCATATTAAATTGTTATAGTGAACCGCTGAAAAAGTTTAACACTCCCCAATTTATCACCATAATAACACATTATTTCAATTTGTTTAAATGCATTACTATCGATATCGATAAATCTCATACCACATCACTGGCAGAGGAAATGACATAGTGCGTGATATGCGGAAACGTATTTAATGAAACGCGAGGGGTGCCTGCGTTATGCGTGGGGCCACACTACTATACGCAGTACGTAATAAAAGCAGTAGGTCAATTCAAAATATTAAATACAAATTAACCAGCAAAGTGCGCGTCAGGCTCGCGCATTTAGGGTTCCGTACCACCACAAATTACAACCATCAGTTTTTGTTCCGGCTTAACACCTTCCAAAATAGTCGAAGCTATTGCTACGCAGTCACATATTTAATATTTTGCTACAATGACGCTCGAGTATAACTTGGTAATGAACAGACAGAAGTCACCGATTTGTATTTAGCCTTTATTATTATTAATTTTGTTATTATACTTTAGAGTGTGTACTAAAATCATACCAAGTTTGACACTTGTATGTATTGCCGTTTTTACGTTAGTGCTAATACAAAAATACGTAAAAAAATACGTTTGTTGTATGGGGACCACGTTTCGTTTTGACATTTTGCCTGTTTTATTATTTCGTAGTTAATCCGCCGTAATATTACATACTGTATGAAAATTTCAACTAACTATTATATACAGCCGTTAATAGATAGGATAGACGGACGAACGGACGGACGGACGGAATGACGGACGGATGGACGGACGAAAAGATAGACAGACAAACGAAAAGACGAACAGACAGACGGACAGACAGTTTATTCTATTGACAGTAGTGAGGCTTAGTGAACGGCAAAGAAAAAGAGTGCATTGTGGGACAAAAGTGGGACATCAACAGTCGAAATTACTTCCGTTCGCCAAAGAGGCCTGAATCATCTATTACGTAGTCAACGTCATTTTTCAAAATATTTGCCGATAAGTAGTCGAAATCTACGTTAATCAAGAAGGTACTTAAGCCTTTTCAAGGTTTGTGAAGATGAGCTACTGGACTTAAAAATAATATTGATGAGACATACACACACGTGTTTACATTTCTATTGTACTGACCCAAATGTGCGAGTTACTATTACGCAAAAATTGCGGTAAAATGAAAAGCGTTGATTAAGAAATTTTGAGAGGAAGGTAAAATTGTCTTAGTCGCGTGTATAGAATAATTGCAGAGGTGAATTTAAAGATTACTTATCATTTAATGTTTTTTGGAATAAAAATAACTGCTTGTTATATTTTATATGCATTTATGCTTGATATGAACGATACGCATGAGTTTGCCAAAGTATAACAATAGATCTAAACTTGCATCTGGTGATCATATTTTGCTTAGTCAAAGCTAGAACAAGTAATTATAAAACACTGTTTTAAACTATCACGGTTGTTCACTAAAGTTATATGATTATTTACGGGATATTTACCGTGGTAAGGTTGTGGAATGAGCTCCAGATACTAAATACCCAAATACGCAATTACTAAATTATAATCATGTAACTTAAGTAATTATAATTTAGTAATTGCGTATTTGGGTATTTAGTATCTGACTGTCTTCAAATCAAGAGTGAATTGGTTTCTTCTGGGCAAGCGTGTTCCATCGTAGACCGCATCATCGCATAGCATCAGGTGAGTTGGCGGTCAAACGCAAGTCATAGGAAAAAAGATGTCAAAAATTTGTGTCAGATATTTAAATCAGATATTGTACAATGTTCGCATACGCGTTGTTCACATTGAACACTCAGGTTGATGCGTTGAATAATAAAATCTGAATAAGGTTTTATTTGTTTCTCGTTATCCGTTTATTTCTCTCATATGTTGCACATTTTGAGAGTAGTGTGAAAACACGCGCAATTATTTGTTATTTTCATGATTTTTTTAAGTGACTTTAAATAAAAGGATGTTACTCAATTTGACCCGTTTTTTAATGTGTGTAAATCGATTACGCTGACACCTGTGAATCAATTTACGAGTTCCTTTTTTCATTATGTAGAAGTCACTCTTGAGGTAGTTTCACAAAAAATTCACCAATTTTGGCTTAGTAACATTTAAACCAGCTCCAATAATATAAATAATTATGGTCGAGCGCCTACTAATTTGGTATAGCAAATAACTACAATAGTTTTGTTTCAGTGCCTTGATTGGGTCAAAACAAGGAGGTATTACATTATATAATTAGCTTTATAATTTTGATGTCTGTTTTTTTAATAAATAGTTATCATTTATGGTTTTTGAATTGAAGTTGGAAATAAAATTATGTAAGGCAGGTTTTTGTAGAATGCGTGCAAGTGTGTTAATAATGATCGACCTGTAAACACTGAAAGTTACAGTGTATTACCATATGAGTTAAACGGAATTCATCAACCAGTTACATCAACCACAAATCTTTTGATCATACCCATCAGAGAATCCAGAAATGTGAAAATACCATAATGGACAAAATTTAAAAACAACAATAGTAAATGCACCTCTGATGTTTAGCACACCTTTTAAGATGAAAGTACGAACAATACCAAACACATCCTGTGTTCTTGCTTTCGAATGTGCTAATGGATAACTTTCATTCACACATCATGCGCTTTAACGAAGTGATAATGAAGTAAATCCTAGTTTCTCAGATTATAAAATTGTACGATAAATTAGGGCCCTTTATATTATGTATGACCAACTAGCTGCATCCCGCGTTTTTACCCGCGTGGACATTCCATCAAGAACCGTATCAAATTTATTTAATAATTACTATAAAAGTATTTGTAACAATATAAAACAAACTTTTTTTTTTTCCTTAGAACTTATGTACAAAAACAGTAAATTACTTACTAAAGAAAGAATTCGACATGAATATCACGAGGAATGATAATATTGTTGACGATGTACAAAATCGAAAAAATATAAAAAACTTTATTTTAATTTCATTGTGCCAAAATTACTCTAATCCTCTGTCTTTTTCCTAAACCTTTCAAAAACTAATCAATGATATTGGCAAAAAAAATAAAAAATAAATAGGCGCGTAAAATTATGAATTAAAATATATATTTTTTGCAAGACCCTTATCTTAATGATATTTTTTTTTGTAACTTTAGTTTAATAATGAATTTTGACAGATCTGGTGTTGTAATACTGTCAAAAACCACTACGAAGTTGATTCATAAATGTCGTCACAATGGTTTTCAATATCATTGCCGTAGTAAATCAGACAAATTTCATTATCCACAGTCGTAGCAAAATTTCCAAAAGTTTCACACACTTTTAAGTGGACACGTTGTTCATAATTTTTAATTTAATATAAAGCCACGACGAATGTCGGCCGTGCATCATATACGAGGTTATCTCAGCGCAAATCGCAGTCTGATGATGGACTAGATTTATGATAGTTCATAACTTTTCCAGTGCTTATTTAACTTAGCTTTATTAAATGTTGCATGGCGCACGTCTCTAGATACTGCGACGATGATATAAAAACCCGTTTTATGTGGGGTATTCTATTAAATTTGATGTTTTTGTGTTCGCAAAATTAGTTTGCAGACCAAAATGATAGTCACCAAAATAGCATATTTCACGAAATACCAACGAGTATTTTGTGAATACTTAAATGTGTAGTTTTTCTACAAAATAAAGGCAGTGTTGCATAAATAAAGTATTAGATTTATTTGTTAATCTATTACGCTTACTTTCTTTTAATTTCAAACGGCTTACAAAAACTTGCTAAATGTTTTTTTTTGCTAAATAATAGCTTGTCTTTTTACATCGGACTAGGTAACATTTTATTTTATGAAACAATTTTATTTTGGTAAATATTTATTTTAAGCGATCCAAAATTGCTATTTGCAATGCAAAATTGCCCCTAGTCGAATTTTATTACTTACTTATACTTCTTCATAATGAAAATATTAGCTAAACCTTTCGATAACAAACAAAACAGCAGTGCAAGTACCGTTCTTCATCGGTCGTCAAATTCGCTAAAATGCCATAGAATCGATCACAGCGAGTACTGAAAAAATTGCATATTATCGAATTTGACGACCTCAACTGTCAATTTGACGATCGATAAAAGAACGGTACTTGCACCCCAGGGTCGTAATTTCAAATTCCTAAAGCATATTGCAAAATCGAATTTCTACGATCAGTTGACGCAGTTTATTAAGCGAATGTAGTTACAATTGCTTAAATAGCTCCAGGGCAAGCCTATAATTAGGGGTTCAGACTACGGGAGACGGTTATGTTATTTGAAACATTTCTATCGATTTACATGCTGTGATTCTCCCCTAGGTGCCAGTGGTAATTTTAGACCGGTAATTGACAATGCGTAAGCTGGGGGCCCTTACTAGGTTTTATTACTCAAGATAATCAATAGACGCGGGGTCTTTTTATTCGGCTGGCAAAGAAGGAGTATGAATGTATAAATATAATTATTTGTATTTTTGTGTTCCTATATTTTTTCTGCAGCCTAAGCTGCTGGACCGATTTTAATGTATGAGGTGTCGTCAGATTAGACTTCATCATGCCAGTGTCATACATTTTACATTCGGGTATTTTGTTTTTCTTTTAATAATCTACTAGTCAGATAAATTAAAACTTCGCTAATCAGCCTATTTGAAATTACTTACTTAATCATCGCATCATTATATTATTTTGCTAATATAAACACTTGAAAACACTTACTGTGTTCTGTATACTGTACACTTGAAATAATGTTTAACTTCAACATTTATGATAAAAAAACCTGATAATTCAAAATTATATGCAAAGTTTATCAATTACCAAGGTAGGTACATAATATTTTAACCTTTGCTTGGAAACTTACAAATCATAATTATGTTTTACCTACCCATTACACTAATATATACGAGGGAAAAAAAACAACAAATAATTTATTATATTATTTAAATGATAATTTGGCTGAAATGGTGATAATGATAATTATCACAATACATAGTTTTATTAGCAATGTTACTACATCAAATTTATGTGACTACATGTCATCTACAGTTACATCTTAAATGTTATTTAAATTGTTGTTTAGTAACAAAACTAAGCATTTGCTCTCTCACTTTTAGTTTGGCCAGCCATTCACTATATATATGATATTATTGGGTCCGATTAACGCAAGGCCTTTGTGATCGTTGGTTAATTATGTACAGTTAAAATTGTTTGGTGGTAAAATTAGAGCATGTTCGCTGGTAATATGAGAAATTTGAAGCTCTGTTTGCTTTAGATATTATTACGGATACCGGTTCTGGTTTTAGTTATACTCCGGTCTAATTAAGTGTAGCTCAAAAGTTGTTATCTTCATAGAGAAATTGGATTTTTGGTATCTACATAACCAATATATGACCTCAGTACAATTGCTATGTCGATATAAGTAAGAGCGATTACGAAATATATAAGTAAAATGTATTTTTGGAACGTCACAATGTCAAATGAAATTGAATATCAGGATAACAAAATATCATTCTGAGAAATACAATGCACAGCCTAAATCGCAGTCCAGAAGCATACAATTTCTCACAAGTTTCTTATATAACGAAAGTGAGCATTAAGGAAGAATTTTTAAAATTCATCTCCCAAAGGGGTTAAATAAGGGATAGCATTTAGTACAGAACTCTGTCACTTTTATTTAAAGTCAAAAACGTGGAAGTTGGTACTTATACATACTTACTTCTGTTTATAAGTAAAATTTCATTGTATCATCTTTTTTAAAAACGCGTTTACAAACACAGTCAGGGGGTTAAATAGGGGCTGAAATTATACAACAAAATTGAGCAAAAAAACATTTTTGAAAGGCCAAAGGCTGAGCTATGTAGCTCTAAGCCTTTGGCATATGCGTATAAAGTCACGGGCATTTAGCTAGTCATTTCTAAATGAATAACTTTCCCATAAACCAACCACCGGGACCGTGAGAATAACAAACAAAATTAATGAACAACAAACCTATCATTTAAGCAGGAATAATAACCATTACGGTCTTTAATAAAAAATAATTCATAAAACATGTGCCATTGCCATAAACGGGTGGACTGCAACAAAATATTAAAGTGTAATAAATAATGGCACACCCCTAATTTCAGTCGCTGCGCGCACGCACGCTTAACTTGATTTGTACTTCGCACAACCCTACGCTTAAACTTTACATTCAATTCATTGTCACCAAAAGCAGTACAGTGTACAATTATTATGACCCCGCATGTGTCAGTAAAAAACACAAAGAGATATTCGAGATTATTACATCTTTCCACGTTTAATTGTACACAATGGTTAAACAACAAAGCCGATGCCGGCATTTGTAACAGTTGCACTCAAATTCAATCCAGTCGAGCGCATAGAGAGAAAACATTCGTTGCGGCAACGATTTTCTATATCAAAATTTGAATGATAAAAGTTGAGTGAAGCCCAGCGCGCTCGAGCATGTGAATAAATGAAGATATATTAATCCAGTTGGGGTTAAATTGTTATTAAAACTATGATTAATGATTGCTGTTAATGGAGCACAGATTAAGGAGCGGGCGCACGCAACTACGCTCGAAATTAACGTCGGTTACTCCGTGACATAGTGTGGATTTATCTTCATCATGTAAACGTTAGTTCCGATCACGTAATTATGAGGATAACTGGTAAGATTGCTATAATTGGTCATCATAATAACTTTCACTATGGAAAATGATAATGAGTAGGTATAATATAGGTAGGTATAATATAATATGGGGTGTAACAGAAAGTTGTGATAATACTTAAGAGTGTTGATGTACCCATCAAAGTGAACAACTTGTTGAAAACTAGTTTACTAAATTCGAGAGAGAAAAACTTGTGTCTCTATTCAAAACAGATCACGTGATGGGTCATTTTGTATGAGGCCTCATTTTTCTCCTAACTTTAGTAATTATGTAGATCGACAATCTTACAATACCATTCTATTACACCCGTTATAGGAATACAATTTTATTTACACTAATTACTGTAAAGTCTTCTTCATCATAAAATGAAAGGAAAAACATGACAGAAAAACAAATATCTCAAGAGTAAGTATATGCTCATTCAAACAATTGCATCTCAATATTTCTACTTCAAAAATTAGCACCATCTCTCGATACATATATTATATCTATTAACTATGCCACATCGTAGTCTAGTAACTGCGTCACATTGCTTTCAAGTACGACAACTAATCACTGAATGTGTGTTCTCCGATAGTTACAATCTGGGTGTTTTAAAGTCGCAAATGAAACGGTTTCTTCTAGACAAGCATGCTCTATCGTACACCGCATCATCGCTTAACATCAGGCGAGGTGGCGGTCAAGTACAAGAAAAAAAACTAAGATAAAATAGTTATGTATTAATACATAAGCATTTGTTTTAAAATATGACTCAATAGCAATATATTTGTGCTCACCTCTGAATCGATACCATTGTAAAAGTCCTATCAACCTGATCTTTACGAAGTAACATGTATTGCAATGAGAGGAAAGCATTATTTACGATCAAACACCAAATCGGTAGTAAAACACACTTCCAAATTACTACCAAGAAGGTAAAAGACGTAATTCCTTACATCAACAATCTCGAGGGATTGAAGGGACGTAAAGACAAACCGAAAGCGATTGCTTAGAAATTTATATGGATAGCAAACATCATAGCTTACGTTGAAGCCGAAGTACGACTAAGTATGTAGTATCAAGTCATTATTGCTAGAATTTCATTCCACGTCCAAGTTTAACCGCCTGTTGGTGTACAAACAAAATTATCCGCTTTCATTGCCCGGGGTGGCTGGTTCCCTTCGATTTTCTATGATAAACAAACTTACATCGGTGTAAGGTAAACACGCTCGTAAATTTTACTACAGCGAATCGCGGTTCCGGGAATCTTTCGAATCAAATTTTCCCACTTTCTCATCTTTGCGTCTTTCAATGTTGGATTCACTTTCATCCGAACGAATTGAACCAATGTATTCAAATAAAGTTACTACAGTTACAGTTTCCTTATTTTTATTACATTTGTCTATGTGACAAACTCAGTCACGATTCCAAGAAGAGACACCTGTGTATAATGTTCGCATGCGAGTTTATATTTGTTATTGTGTTGTGTTGGTTTTGTATTTACTTGTGTTTTTTAATGTATTTATTGACAAAAAGTTGTCATAATAACAGCAACACCAAGTCGTGTGAAATGACAAGAATATTTTTTTAGGCATAGTATCAATATCAATATCTTACAACGTACATTGAAGTAAGCATAAGTTTGATCGTGGTTGGAGTAGATACTACTTGCACCTTTGGGATGGTTCAGCCATGTACCTTGGAGCGTGAGAGTTCATTGAGGAACGTGGCAAGAATCTCATCAGCAACGAATCCTTATTTCAGACTAAGCTTCTTAGCCTTGGACATCGGTGCAAAGTTGCTAGTCTATCGGTTTTTACTGGATACATTTCGGAAAGTGTACATCAGATCTGCATGGTCTAATTCCGTCCAGTCCATTTTTCTACTGGATGGTCAGGGGCTCAGGGCGATTACAAAAAGGAGACACTGTTTCATGATCAACCATGAAAATGTGTCGCATTTTCGTTTTAGTGGAATAAAAAGTGTGGAAAAAGAAGTGTACATTCTTTATATCAATATAAAGCATTATTCCATTTTTATTGTGCAAATTGCTAGACTTTGGATTGCGCTGCCTGAATGGGTGTTTACCGATAGATATAATCTGAGTGTCTTCGAGTCGCGAGTAAATTGATTTCTAATAAGCATACTCCTTATTCAGTCAAAATGTAGCCTAATTTAGAGCTAATAAGTAATTAATTGAAAAAAAAAACTTACGTATGTAATTTTAGAAACTAAAAATGTTTCCAATTACATGTTTCTTATAGTCTCTATTAAGGAAAAGAAACTTTGTTCACGTGTTATTTAGAGGTAGAACTACATTAATTTTGTTCTTATAAGTTTAGTCTTCCATCAATATTTGTGTGGTAATAATATATGTATTCACATGATGATGAAGTCCGTATTCGTTCCTCTTGGTTTAAAGCAATAAATACATTTAAGAGTTGCCAGTAGCAACATTTCTGAACCCTTTTATTGGCAGCCAGTATGTCACATTACCTATTTTACCAATCGAATTGTATAAATTGAAAAAAGCGCTTGCTCGAAGCGTGACGAATGGAATTTTGTTAATAAAATTAGCATAATCAATACGCCAAAGTCATTGACGGACCCCTTGCATGGAATATACCCGTAAGGCTTTAACCGCACCGGGTGTTCTACATTGTCCGTAATCCTGGACAATATGATGAACCTGGATGAACATTTCATTATTATCAGTCAACTTAATGTTAATGCACTGCTGAACGTGGACATTCTCCGAAAGAATGCGACATGACGTTTTGTTATGCGCATTCTTTTGCCAGCAACTATTCGCAAGTCTTCGATTGACCTGACCACAGGGCACCCTACTCTATGTTTGCCGTCGCACGGTCTTCACTCTGGAACCCGTCTACTACAATAATTTGTACGGGTTTAATGAATCCGTAAGAAACGCTTTGATTCCACTGTTAGTGTTTGAACCACGTAGCGGTTAAACGATAATAAAAACAGTTGTCAGTTATTCAGATATGCCAGTCCATTGTCACTTCAGCTTGCTAATCCTTTGAGCTATGTTGATCAGTTGTTTGTAGTAGCACACCCTTCACCCGTTCACTGGATGTCCACTGTAAACTGATTTTAACCAACTTTAAGATGGATAGGCTCAATTTGGTCCGTTTTTTAATGTAAGTACACCAATTACCTACTCCAAAAGTCGTCAACAAATTTACTTGATTCTTTTTTATTGTGTAGAAGAAGCTATCGAGATATTTCCCAAAAAATCTCAGTAGTTTTAGAACCAGCTTTAATAATTCGAACAGTTTCGTCAGTTTCTATTTAGGCGTTATCAATAATTTTGTATTGATAATTTGTTGTATATGCAATTTGTATTTTCTAATTAACTCTAATAAGATAGTCTCTACTATACCATCTATTAGTTGTACCCACTAAGCTTCAATTACTTAACAAAAAAACAATTTTGACGCGTTTTGCAAAGTTTATCCTAATGGAGTCATACCATAAGTGCATTTTGAATTTATATAGCGGTAATTACGGTTCAAAAACGCGGTTTATTGCCAATATTCACAAGTTTACATGAACATGATATAAGGAATTGATATTAAGCATTATTTCATGCAAATTTATATGGGTGCGATGCCATCTACACTTTATCGTACTGAAAAATAGCAATTATAAAATCTTTTTTGTATATTATTTTTTGCAAGCATATTACTGTAAAAATACTATAAAATCACATCACACTAAAATTATTGACAAAATATTTGTTTACAAATGAGAAATATAGGTTGAAATTATTGAAAGTACGGTTTAGAGATAAGATTAATAATTCAGAATTCATTCCATAAAAATTTACTGTTTTTGTAAAATAGTACAGTAGAAACCGTGAGGTGTAACTAGTCTGATAATTAAATTACGTGAATACACAATACACATCGTATAATAGAGGTATCATTGAATAGGTCTTTTGAAATAAAGGTAAGGTTTCATTTATTAACTTTTTTACCAGGTGTATCCTTTGCCCGCCGAAGTGGCGAAAAGTGTCAAAAATTCAAAAATCAAAAACAATCTTCGCAAAGAATATTTCTCAAATAGTTTTTGACCAAACCATAAAAAAGTACACGCTATGTCAGGCTGATACATTTGGCTATGTTCACAGTCACAGTCACAGGCTGGTTATTTATAAACTTTTTTCATTGACGTAAATGTTGACAAATGAATGTGTGCCTAATGGGCAACCAACCTGTCTGGCAGTACGACAGGTGTTATGCAGGGCTACACATATAGACTTTACTAAGCCGAAAGAAGGTCACTGTACACATTATTATGAACAACTTTTACTATTGGACCAACCGTGATTCCACGAAAAAAATGTTTGCTGTTCCATAGAAAACAGTTGAAAATACATTCGACAAAATTTATGGAACAGCTGATTTTTTATCACAATTTCAGGGTTTGTCTCATAGTAAAAGTTGGACATAATGATGAGTACAATAACCTCTTTTAGGCTTAGTACAGTCTATATGCGTAACCCTGTATAAATCTCCACTGGTACTACCAGCCAGGTTGGTTGTACTGCGTGCAAAAAATTATATCCGTGGTACTACCAGTAGCACCATCGGTAGTACCACGGGTAAGAAGGGAAATAATGAAACAATGAAAAATATATATTACACTGAATAAACAACATCACATGCGGTTTTGTAAGAAAATACGATTGATTGCTATAAACGAAGTAAAAAATTATATTATTCAACGCAATAAAATAGACTCGACACTTGCCTTGCCACTCTAGCTCTATTCAACCAGCACAGTCTAGCTTGAAGCCTTGTAACTAAGATTGACATGTCCATGAACTGGCCTATATCATTGTCAGGATCACAATACGGCGGTGCTTCGTCTCTGGCATTGTGTTTCAATTACTTGATAGGAACAGCTGGAGCGATTAGAATTTGTAATGTATTTACTAAGGTCTGTACCAAGAGTTTGTATTAACTAAATATAGATTTCTCTACGCTCTGCCGTTTTTTCGGGATGAATATACAATATCCATTCTATAAGTATTTTTATGGTGCCAAATAAAAAACTCTAAAACCACTATAAACCTACAACTATATTCCGGCCAAATCATAAAAATGTAGCAAACCAGTATATACAGGGCTAAGCGGAAAGGGCCAACAAATAAACAAAAAATCCGAAAGAAGGTCATTATGAACAACTTTTAATATGGGGCCAGCACTGATTCAGCTAATCCATACATTTTGTTGAGTGTGACTGACATTTTTCTATGGAACAGCTGATTTTCCCCTGTGATTTTAGGGTTGATCCCATGCTAAAAGTTGATCAAAGGAATGATTAAAATGACCTCTTTTCAGCTAGTACACCCACTAGGTAAGCAGGTAGTGTAGAGCTTTAATTAATAGAATTCTCTCGTAGTTTTAGAAAATGGAAGTGTGTGATAAAACTTAAGTACAGCGTAATTTTTGAATTTTACAAAACCTTAGATGACAACAACAATGGAAAACAGTTCTTTAGATTTTACAAGAGTAGAATATTTTTGTAAAAAGAATTAATCGATAGTAAAGTAGTAAAGTTATCTATCTCTATTGTGGAATTAAGAGGCTCTATTCTCTCCCTTTGGAATAATCTTACATCGATATACTACACAATATACACAGTACAGGTAACTCATCTAAGGATTATATCTGAGCTACGGAATTGTTGGAATAGCGTTATAGTGTGGGCTTGGTGTCTTGAAATATCATGTATTCAGTTCAATATCAGTTTTTGTCTCTTACATTAACGCAAGTAGAAAGACGTTAGATATGTGCTTAGCAAGCTTTGACACAAACATATCTTGATGAAATATTCCTCCTCCTTAAATCGTATTCCTCATGGTCTGAGGGTCGTGACCACTGTTCCATCAATCTCTCTCTGATGATATCTTTCCATCGTCTTCTATCTTCAGCAACATGGAGTGCGTCGTAGACTGAGGTGTCGAGAGTGGTGCGAATCTGACCGGACCAACGTATTGGGCTGTGACCTCGTGATCTTTTGCCGGCAACTTTCCCTGTCACCATCAACTTTTTCAGGTTGTCGCCTTGTTTCCTAGCAATGTCACCAAAGTAATCGAGAACATGTTTGAGATGGTAGAGTCTTGTCGTGACCTTGAGTTGGTGTAGTATAAATACGTTGGTCCGGTGTGCTGTCCATGGTATTCGAAGCATTCTCCACCAGCACAACATCTCAAAAGCAACGATGCGCCCTCGATTCGCTGCTTTCAAAATCCATGTTTCAGCTCCATAAAGAAAAAATTTAACTACCATAGTACGTTTTAGTATAGACAAGTCTCATTTTAGTTTTCAACTTATGACATATTACTAAGACACAAATACTTATGCTTAATATCAAGTTATTAGATATATATTTATTTATTTGTTTTATTATTATTTATTTATTTATGTATTATTCTGTATCATATTTTAGTATTTAAATATTGTAAAATTAGAAGTGTTTACAGTTTTCCCCGTCTAACTTATACGTAAATTCTATCCATCCAATAATCGTTTGCTCTTATGTTTTTTATCCTTTTATTTGTGGTGTGCACAATAAAGAGTTCCTATCTAACTATCTACCTACCTATCTTACTCGTTGATTATAAAAACGTCTGGATGCCCAAATATCGAAATTTCAATTCTTCTTGATTTGAAAACATTTCAACTTTAAAAAAAGGGTCTGTAAGTTTCCCTTTGTTATTGATTAAGTATCAAAAAGAACTAATAAGACTTATTCAGCGAAAATTGGGGGCGTGGGTTCGAGGATACCCCGTTGGTCCAGTTGGTAGTGAACCTGCCTTCTGCGCTTGGGGGCGTGGGTTCGATTCCCATCTATGACAAACATTTATGTGATGAACATTTGTGTTTGTTCTATATCAGGTTGTTAATATCTATTTAAGTAAGTATTTAAAACTATATATGTATGTATATCAGTCTCTGGCAGCCATATCACAAGCTTTGCTTAGTTTGGGGTCAGATGACCATGTGTGAAAAAATTATTTTATCCCTATTTATAATTACAAGGAACAACTAAACTATGACAACCCACAACGAAAACACCACAACAGCTCAGCGCATCTTGTACAAGTCCCACAAATTCAAGTTAACTGACCTAATAAATTTATCTTGCCATAACTAGCTATATTACTGAGTTATGCCCCCGCCCGCCTGTGACTGTTTCCACTGTCGGTCCACTATTTATTGAGTTATGAGTTAATGCATATGCATGGAGTATTGGAGTAGTAATATGAATTAAATACATCTGACATATTGGCAGAATTATGACTGATAATCGAGTCGACCGAACTAGTTATTCCAATGCGCCGCGTCGTTTGAATTTATTAGTAAGTACCTTCTAATAAGTCCAAGGATAGAATAAAGACAATATTTTTGAGTTACTGCTGAAGAACGACATGCCTGATAAAGGTATACCTATTAACCATTTACGGCATACTGGGTACGCTACCAACAGATAGTAGGCTTTAGCAATTAGATTATCTATAGACTTTCAACAGTCTAAAGGCAATCCAACTCGTTGCCTTAAAAATTAAACGAGCCTCTTTGGTCCAGTTGGTAGTGAACCTGGCTTCTGCACTCGGGAGTGTGGTTTCGATTCCCACCTAGGGCAAACATTCAAATGTGATGAAAATTGTTGTGTTTGTTCTATATCTGAGTGTTAATATCTATTTAATTATGTATTTATAAATATATATATGTACGTATATCAGTCTCTGGCAGCCATATTACATTAGATCTACTTAGTTTGGAGTCAGATGAACGTGTGTGCAAATATGTCCCGAATGTTAATTTATTAAATGTCCCGAATGAATTTAACTGTTTTTGTATAATGGACATTATTGTTCAGGCATTTTGTATTAGATTATTAGGTTGAATTTTGTTTAGTGGTTACAGGTAGTCTAGATGATGGATATCTATAGAAATGTTACGGTATTATTCACATGTACCGCCAATGATTTTTGATAAAAACGTTCTTTATGTACGCCGTAGTCGCTTACGGTGTATAGAGGCATTGCAGTGCTTTCCCGGGCTTAGTTAAGATTTTATTAATTTTACGACTGCTATTTTAAAATTTATATCTCTGTCTCATTGACATAATGTGTAATGGATAAGAAACAATGACGCGTGCGCCAGTGTTGCCGGCCTGATATCAAAAAGCTGCCATTCTGCAAACGGGAACGTACCAAGTCTCTTCCCGTACACCCGTTTAGATGAAGATACATGCCTATGCTAAATCACACGTTGCATTATTCAAAACAACACAACCACTAGCAGTTTATTCTATTTCGGTGCACATAAATAGTTTGAAACGTTTCCCACAAACTTTTCAGTGTAAAGTTTCACGTGGATGATATTTTCGTTGCTTTAGCTAACTGCCTGGAGTAAGGCAGTTTCACACACGCATTTGCTTTCTTGCATTTGTTTTAGGGGGAAAGCATGCAAACTCTACGATTCAAGTACATTAAGTTGAATGACCTAAAATACTAAAGAGAAAACGGTTCGATCTTGTTAGTTTAAAAAATTATCACAGATTTAATAATTTTCACAATTCAATTTAAAGTTAAGTGCATTTTACTTTTTATTTTTAGTGTTCCGTACCTCAAAAGAAAAAAAAGAACCCTTCTAGGTCCATCTGTCAAGACCCTTTTACAGGAACGCGTAAAGGTCTCAAATTAAAATGTATATGTAATGTTAGTGTCTATGGTTCCTTTTAGCTGTGAAAAAATCAAATTTGTAAGTCAACGCAATCGAAAAATATGACCGTTTATGTCGCATATTTTCGCATATTTTGCGATTTTACAAGGGAATCAAAACCTACAGGGAACTTCCCGTTGACCTAGAATAATGAAATTTGGCAAGAAATAAGGTCTTACAGCCGATATAAAAGAAACAATCTGAAAGTCATTAATTTGAATTTATATGACACAAAAAAACTGTCATTACAAACTAAAATTTTGTCGTTGGTATGTACTTATCGGAGCACCTGGCCATCTACAAAGTTAAGTTTGTCCATCAATATTTTAACCTTTTTTCGTCGACACTCTGTACCCGGGATGGATGAACTATCTACATACATATTTATTAAGTTTGTACGGAACCCTCAGGGTGCGAGTCCTACTAACACTTCTCCGGTTTTTTGGTACGATGAATGTACAGACCGGGCAGAGCTGAACATATTTGAAAAGAACTTTACCTCTTAGGTACGACAAAAACACTATAAGTAGGTACGTCATTAGGGGAAAATACAAATTTAAAAAGCAGTGTTTAACATAATTAACGTTTAACATAATAAATAATAACTTTTACAATACTATGTAAAACATCCCTTATTTACTGCATAAGTTTGAAAAGAACATTTTAAAGAGCTACATTTCTGTCCGTCAAACATCTAATTTCGTATCTTCGTTTTGAGTTGCAGAGCAACGTGAGAGCTGCTGAAATTAAAATAGATGTTATTTTGAATACCTGGTTATAGTTTATTCCCTGAGTTAGAATAGAGTCAACTTACCCAAACAAGTGTCGGACTACTTTTTAGCCAGTTTCTTTAAAAAGCGATGGGATTTGGGAAATAATAAATTGGCATTAGCGCTCATATATGTATTAGCAAAGCTTTAATACTTGTGTTTTTTTAAATATTAAATGAGCGGCAAACTGGCCTGCAGTCGACTTGATGGTGGACACCAGCAACACCTGCGGTACTGTCGATGGTTTGCTAGATCAGAAAGACAATTTACTTTGGAATTTTGGAAATGTGTGATGATTATGTTTGAAAAAGGAGGTCATTGTAATCATCGATGAAAACTACAAATCGCCAAAAACGTTAGTCATTCCCACAGAATATGAAAGCTGCTGGTAGCTTATGCAGATAATTTTTCCTATAAATGCGACTCACTAACTAGGGCTGTGGCAGGGGACGGTATAGATAGGTATATGCTTATGATTCGCTAGCATTCCGGCTGATGAAATCTAAGAAATTAGTGATGAGGTACGACGACAAAATATAAGAATGAAATATCGATTAAATCGAATATCGCATTAATAATAACCATACATAAAGGATATTAAATTAATTTGAAAGTAAAAGTAGCTGCAGTATACGTTAATATAAATAAGGTAAAGGACATCAAGTTTGGAAGACTACAGCAAGTTTAATTTGGAAAAATTGTTACAAAAATTCACACTATTTAAATTTTTTTTATTTTTTTTTATTTTTTTTTTTTGTGTTATTTAAAATAATGTTACATACCCAACTTTATTTTTGAGTCACTTTTATTTATATTTGTAAGTATGGCATGTCTGAAAATCTAAGAGAAAACCAATCAGAACAAAGGGCATTCTATTGTAACAAAAGGCAAACACTTAAGTAAAATTGATATTGAATATCGATAAGTTATTCTAAGTCTGATTGGAAACGTAGAACTCTCGTTGAGTAGGATAAAACGAGACAGAGTTATTCAAAACTACAAGGAAAAGAACAAGAGGAGACAAAAGACGTCCACGGGTTTACATTTCCAATTTTTTTTTCTATTTCAATGTTTGGTTTTAAAATCAAAATTGACGTTCTTGGTATTCTATAATGGTTACAAAAAATTATTTACTTGTGGAATGATATGCCGTCCTTTCCACGACTGGGTGTTTTGCTCGTCTTCACTCACCATTTTACGCGCTTACGCAGTAACTCGTTTTTAGGGTTCTGCACCCAAGGGGTAAAAACGGGACCCTATTCCTGTTTGTCTGTCTGTCTTTCTTTCTTACTTTTTAATGGCTGCATCTCTCAAACTGCAATAGATAGCCAGTTAAAATGTTCACAAAATATGTAATGTTACGGCGGTTTAACTTAAATAATAAAGTCAAAAAGTAAAAACTTTAACTTTTTAACTCCATACAACAAATGTTTTTTAACGTATTTTTGTAATTGCTCTAATATAAAAATGGTAATACATACAAGCGCCAAACTTGCCATGATTATAGTACACACTGAAATTTAATAACAAATTATAAATAATGACCAAGTATGAGTCGGTGACAAATTTATGTTCATTACCAAGTTAAGCAACGTAGGTCGCGGTCGGTACTTGGATGGGCGACCGTCTGGAGATAATGTTGTCTTTTTGCACTACTTTTTGTGTTTTGTGGTGGTACAGAACCCTCAGTGCGCGAACCCATCTCGCACTTGGCCGATTTGGTTTCTTTGTAATTTTTTTATTGCGGGCGCTCTCCGTGGAAAACAGAATCCAAAATGATGTACTGGTGGCAGTGGCTAACAGTGCATTTGAACCAGTACCCTTAATACGCGCATGATCCCTCAAGCGTTGTGCCATTGGTCGAAAAAGTTCATAGTTTTTGGCTGTTCCATACATTTTGTTCAGTATGTAATCTATAAATGACATTTAATTATGGAAAAGCTGATTTGTATTTGATTTAAGCGTTGGTTCCATAGTAAAAAATGTTCATAATGATGAGTGAACTCCTTTCGGCTTAGTTCCATTTTTCGGTATAACCCTGTATATTTATAATAGCTAGCTCTACTAGCACCATCTGCTAAAAGTTTCTACTAGCTAATTACATTCATAAAAACTTTTTTATTTTATTTTTTGATAATCTTATTTTTTTTTTAATCTCAAAAATCAATTGTGAACTGTCACCTCTAGTTCCCAAACATACATAGTAATACAAAATGCCATATTCGAAAGATAAAAAACAAAATAACAAAGCTCAACGTGTCGTTTTAATTCAAATGAATCAAAGCACCCCAATCATTAAACTTGCACATAAATAAATAAATACCAAACGTTGGGTAAATGTGGGGATGTAAGCAAAGGCGCGCAAAAAACTATTCGCAACCATGCCTAGAGTAGCTAGATGTGGCATTGCTTACTGTTAATTTTTATACACCTATTAATTATTTAACAAAACATAATAATTATAATATAGTTACAGTATACGTAGTTTCACGGTAATTACAGTCCAAAAAATATAGGCCTGAAATGTACTTTACAGCAAAATGTCAAAAACAACTTATATTTTGCAAACCAATATAGCTAGCTACCGTCGCGCCCAACACTTCATAATTTCGTAAATCGCGATCGCCGGCCACGTCGCATCACTAAAATTAAACATATACTTAATGAGCTAATGAATTACCAGCAGTTATGAAACGTTATGACCTTTACGCGAGTTACATATATTTTTATTATCACAGCCATGAGCGCTACAATGGCTATTCATTTATTAGGACTGACAGCGAATTGTCCATAAATAGCAGAATAATATTTCCGAAACAAATTTTGCAGGCAAGCGTACTCGCGTAAATACAGAACGCACACATAAAGTTGTTTGTGTGAGTTTGGAAACTTTTGATCCCTGACATAAATCTCCATCTGAAAATAGGGAGGGCCGTAACCGGCTTAGGCTTAACTGTGACTAGTGGCCCCGAACCTTACTTTAAATATATTGTAATAATGATAAAATATACTAGTTAATTTAGACCTCTATTTATTTTGCAGTAAAGAGCTTTTTGTCATAACATTCCACTGTTTGCAGTAGGAACGTGCGGGTTTCGCAAATATTTGTTTCATATTTCGACTCTCTCTCTGCTGTTGTTCGGGTAAATAGATTTATGTTATTGGATCGCGTAATCTTATTTAGTTACTTAGATAATCTGTCCTTAGCGCTAACTAGCAAGTTGGGCTTAGATGTTAATATTTTATTTTATTATCACTTAACGCTAACAAGTAACGTTAAATGTTTTCGTTGGTAATTGAAATATACTTCCCTAAACTCTTATACCCCTATTAATAAACTTGGAGTAGCCTTAGAATAGTTACTCCGTCTTATGTCTTTTTCGACCGAGTTCATATTTCGAAAGAGAGAAATAGACAAAACACTGCGTAACTATTCCAAGACTACTCCACGCTTATTAATAAGGGTGTCAAGGGTGTAATGTCAAGTCGACATGGATTGCGTATAAAGTCAATGCAAGAAAATTATGTCCGCTTTTTAATTTCTTTCATTGTTTTCTTCTGTTTGAGATTGGCTGAAACGGGCAACGCCCTTTCTAGTCTTTACCATAATCTGTCTTTCCACCCATTTTACGATACGATTACGACAAACCCCTCTTCGTTATCTGCTATATTATAGTTTTTTTAGTCTATCCCATCCAATCTTTCTTCTGCATTTTCTTCTGTGATACCTAATTTTGCTTCTTCTCATTTCTTTTCGATTTTAATACCATCTAGAAAAAATTACCATGTAACAATTCATGTCAAAAAAAAAAAAAACCGGACAAGTACGAGTAGGACTCGTGCTCTGAGGGTTCCGTTAGACGGAACCCTCAGAGCGCGAGACCAAAAAAAAACTACAAACAAACTTAAGTTTGTAGTTTTTTTTTTACTGGGCAAGTGCCTTTAATAACTAAACAAAATACAAGCTAAAACTAACACTACAAATACAGTTAGGCTGCCCATAGACCGTTGAAGGTCTAAAGACAATCCAAATGCTCAAGCCCACTACCAGTTGGCAGCGTACCCAACATGCTGGCGGCATTACCACGTTGAATGGCAATGCTAATGCGTTGAGCCAGAAACACGCCAGCATTTTGGTCACGCGTCGCATTAACCAGGCGCTCTGAAAGATTTTTGAAAATGAGGTGAGCTCCCGGTCCCCAAGGGCCCAATGTCTCGACCCCAAACGCCTCAAATATGTAACCACTGCCGAGGTTAGCATATTTGCGACGCTTGTGCTGCTCTGCCGAATTAGCAGCCGCGCCAGCCCTACCCTGTGTCTCAGGAAGATGTGACGGCGCCAAAGTATCGACACAAGTTGCGTTCCATACAAGGGGCCGCCCCAACCTCCAGGGCACAAGTGTCATACCGTCAGGCCTCTTTCCATCGTCACGCGCAAGACGGTTTGAGCACAGCTGCGAAATTGGCGGTGGAAAGTGCCCTGCGTATGATGTCGTTCAGGCTAGCGTGTCGGCCAATACGACCAGCGCTTCTCGAGCAAGAGAGACCATGGTGACCGAGCTGGTCAACAGCAGTACCACACTGACAGCGATGGGCCTCACAGCACCTTGCACCCAAGCGTAAGCTGACAGCTAGAGGAAATGCGGTTGGATCTAAAAGGCTACCTGTGTTAAAAGAGGGCATGGCTTGCAACCATAGTCCCGATTCCCAAACAGAGACAGCAAGAATACGAGCGCGATCTGCAATACTAGGACACGTATCTAGTAGCGATTTCCATGCTAGTTCGTAGATCGGCCGATCCCACAGTCTCTGGGAAGACAACTTTGAAGTTTGTAGTTGACAATAAGGTTCTTCCATACATCCCAACTACAAAATGTAAGTTTGTAATAGCAAAATAATTATTTTTAAATACCTTCAAATTTATAACTTTCGGTTTTATTCCTATATATTATGTACTATGAGACCTTGCCTCTTGCCAAATTTCATGATTCTAGGTCAACGGGAAGTACCCTATAGGTTTTGATTCCCCTGTGAAATCGCAAAATATACGACATAAAGGAACCCTAAGAGCACGAGACCAAAAAAAAAACTAACTGAAGTTAAAATATTGAAAGACAAACTTAAGTTTGTAGTTGACAATAAGGTTCTTCCATACATTCCAACTACAAAATGTAAGTTTGTAATAGCAAAATAATCATTTTTAAATGATATACCTTCATATTTATAACTTTCGGATTTATTCCTATATATGTGCTATGAGACCTTGCTTTTTGCCAAATTTCATGATTCTGAGTCAACGGGAAGTACCCTATAGGTTTTGGTTCCCCTGTGAAATCGCAAAATATGCGACATAAACGTTCATATCTTTTGATTGCGTTGACTTACAACTTTTATTTTTTTACAGCCGAAAGAAACCGTAGACCCAAGTATTTGGTATAAATTTCAACTTGCTACCTTTACGCGTTCTTGAGAAAAAGGGTCTTGACAGACGGACAGACAGACAGACGGACAACGAAGTGATCCTATAAGGGTTCCGTTTTTTCCTTTTGAGGTACGGAACCCTAAAAAGAGTTACACAGCTTTATATAAGTTGTGGTTCAGTCGTAGAACTGGCGCCGTTTCATGAAATTTCATTTGAATAATTACAATTTGCCCTAGTACTAGCGCTGATGTCACTTTGTTTACGAGCATTTTAAAATGCAAGGACAGTGAAGAGGTTTTTGAAACCAAATAATTATTTGTCAGTTGACAGTGTAAGGCAGCAAAATAAATCTAGAAATAATTGTTGAAAAGGAAAATTCCTAGTCATTTTCGCCCAAATGTGGATCCTACAAATTTGGACTGTATGATATGGCTATAGGTTACCGGTCAAATCGAGAAACTTTAAGCAATGGACGACATGGTCACAACTACTTGGTTATTTCATGAAATGGCACCATTTCATGAAATGTCAGGAATCTCCATGATATGGCCAATTCTACGATCGAGTTACAACGTATACATAACTACGGTATCAAGACGTTCAGCGTAATGCCAAACAATAGAAAAGACGAGACAAGATCCCATCTATTTCCAATCACTATCATCCTCACTGCAAATTGAAAGGAATCGGTCCTGAAGACTGCCAATATTGCACACAGTGAACCGGAGGGGTCATAAATCAAACAATGTCAAAGTGATTTCGGAGCTAAATCCTTCTTAAACTTTAGTTTACTCTTTCCGATAGACGCAAAGATTGGGAAAAACGTCCTTCGTATTATTACACTGGCATTTCTTACGCCCCATTGGCAGACTCCAAGCGTTCAGTTGATTCTCTCGGATGAAACTGGCATCGGTTTTCTGAAGTGTAAAATCGGGTTTACGCTTTCTTGATGACGATTCATAAAAGTTTGATTACATTGTGAAACGCTTTTCTCGGTACATCTACTATCTAAGTGTATTGAGATTCGGTAAGTGCTCTAAATGATGGCGTAAAAGTGAGGATAAGTTCTCAAATGATAGTATTTAATAAATAATAATAATAATAAATATTCGGGACATTTTTGCACACCCGGTCATCTGACCCTAAACTAAGCAAAGCTTGTGATATGGCTGCCAGAGACTGATATACATACACATATAGTTTTTAAATACATACTTAAATAGATATTAACAACCAGATATAGAACAAACACAAATGTTCATCACATAAATGTTTGCTCTAGGTGGGAATCGAACCCACGCCCCCAAGCTCAGAAGGCAGGTTCACTACCAACTGGACCAACGGGCTATCGTACCTTCGTATCGTACTTCCTCTGTACCTTCTTCCTTCTTCTGTGTCTGTGGTATATTTGAAAATTCAAACAATAGCTGCATCTTATTAACACCAAGACACGGATTGCGAAGTCTAATCAAAGCTAGTTTAAGTACTGCATTAATATTTTACTTCAATTTACCGCATTGTAAAAATGTGCTCCGATACGCACGCTATTGGTTATTGATTGCAAAATTTATTTAATTGACTTTATTTAAAATAAAAAATATGAGTAACTGTAATTAATTATTTTAAATGGCTAAATGCTGTTTAGTTAGTAAATTTAATCTGAAACGAGTATTATTATTTACTTTCTTTTTATTACTGTAGTTATTTTGTATGTGTTACCGGAAATGTATTAACTACGTTACTTTCTACAATGCCTACGTATTGTATGCAACGATAAAAATGAAAATTAAATTTTATTTCTCAAGTGTGATGTGTGATGCTAAACTCGTAACCGGGAATGCGGAAAACCGATATACTAAGAATGTTAAGAATCACAGATCTCACAAAAATTTTATCATCAAACAACTCAATCAGTTCATCGGCAAATGATAGTAGGGCAAATATTTTTAGGGTTCCGTACCTCAAAAGGAAAAAACGGAACCCTTATAGGAACACTTCGTTGTCCGTCTGTCTGTCTGTCTGTCTGTCCGTCTGTCAAGACCCTTTTTCTCAAGAACGCGTAAAGGTAGCAAGTTGAAATTTATACTAAATACTTGGGTCTACGGTTTCTTTCGGCGGTAAAAAAATAAAAGTTGTAAGTCAACGCAATCAAAAGATATGAACGTTTATGTCGCATATTTTGCGATTTCACAGGGGAACCAAAACCTATAGGGTACTTCCCGTTGACCTAGAATCATGAAATTTGGCAAAAAGCAAGGTCTCATAGCACATATATAGGAATAAATCCGAAAGTTATAAATATGAAGGTATATCATTTAAAAATTATTATTTTGCTATTACAAACTTACATTTTGTAGTTGGAATGTATGGAAGAACCTTATTGTCAACTACAAACTTAAGTTTGTCTTTCAATATTTTAACTTCAGTTAGTTTTTTTTTTGGTCTCGCGCTCTTAGGTTTCCTTTATGTCGTATATTTTGCGATTTCACAGGGGAATCAAAACCTATAGGGTACTTCCCGATGACCTAGAATCATGAAATTTGGCAAGAGGCAAGGTCTCATAGTACATATATAGGAATAAATCCGAAAGTTATAAATTTGAAGGTATTTAAAAATAATTATTTTGCTATTACAAACTTACATTTTGTAGTTGGGATGTATGGAAGAACCTTATTGTCAACTACAAACTTCAAAGTTGTCTTCCCAGAGACTGTGGGATCGGCCGATCTGCGAACTAGCATGGAAATCGCTACTAGATACGTGTCCTAGTATTGCAGATCGCGCTCGTATTCTTGCTGTCTCTGTTTGGGAATCGGGACTTTGGTTGCAAGCCATGCCCTCTTTTAACACAGGTAGCCTTTTAGATCCAACCGCATTTCGTCTAGCTGTCAGCTTACGCTTGGGTGCAAGGTGCTGTGAGGCCCATCGCTGTCAGTGTGGTACTGCTGTTGACCAGCTCGGTCACCATGGTCTCTCTTGCTCGAGAAGCGCAATGGTCGTATTGGCCGACACGCTAGCCTGAACGACATCATACGCAGGGCACTTTCCACCGCCAATGTCGCAGCTGTGCTCAAACCGAGTGGTCTTGCGCGTGACGATGGAAAGAGGCCTGACGGTATGACACTTGTGCCCTGGAGGTTGGGGCGGCTCCTTGTATGGGACGCAACTTGTGTCGATACTTTGGCGCCGTCACATCTTCCTGAGACACAGGGTAGGGCTGGCGCGGCTGCTAATTCGGCAGAGCAGCACAAGCGTCGCAAATATGCTAACCTCGGCAGTGGTTACATATTTGAGGCGTTTGGGGTCGAGACATTGGGCCCTTGGGGACCGGGAGCTCACCTCATTTTCAAAAATCTTTCAGAGCGCCTGGTTAATGCGACGCGTGACCAAAATGCTGGCGTGTTTCTGGCTCAACGCATTAGCATTGCCATTCAACGTGGTAATGCCGCCAGCATGTTGGGTACGCTGCCAACTGGTAGTGGGCTTGAGCATTTGGATTGTCTTTAGACCTTCAACGGTCTATGGGCAGTCTAACTGTATTTGTAGTGTTAGTTTTAGCTTGTATTTTGTTTAGTTATTAAAGGCACTAGCCCAGTAAAAAAAAACTACAAACTTAAGTTTGTCTTTCAATATTTTAACTTCAGTTAGTTTTTTATTTTTGGTCTCGCGCTCTGAGGTTTCCGTCTAACGGAACCCTCAGAGCACGAGTCCTACTCGTACTTGTCCGGTTTTTTTTTATGAAACTCAGAAATCTTTCCTGTCACAGAACAGGATTACAGGTTGGTAATTTGTTTTACAATAAACTTTTTACCAAACTTGTATTTGTGTTTTTCATACAATCACTGACACCAGTGACTAATTTGGGATTATATACATTTAAGTAGTGTAAATGAAAATTATATTTTTGTCGCTGCCTAACTTCGATCAGGCCCCCGATTCTACTAAGCAAATTGTTTTTTAATTGTAATTGTTTATATTTTATTTTTAAATAATGGCCTTAAAATTGACAGTTATAAAAAAAAACTATAAAAATGCCACCACCTAATAAATTATAATTTAGTATAAAAAAATATTAAAAACTGTCAACTTTGAAGCAATTATTTACAAATAAAAATTGAAACAATTACAGTTTAAAAACAATTTGTTTAGTAGAATCGGGGCCCTGGAATTGCATATACCTAGTTACTGTATATTATAATACTACCATATAAATATATATATACTTTTCCGGTAAATCTATAATAAAATAAAATAATGTATGTGAACCATAGTTTTATTATAAGGTGGTTACGGTTGGATTTTCCAATGCTAATTCAACATTGACTTTTGAAAAGACCTGTTTTCAGTTTGTGGTCCATTATTTTAAAAGGAAGTTCGACCCGATGCTTTCGCGGCTGGTTACATTGTTACTCCCTTGTGGTATATTATTGAAGTTAATGGCATCATTTACCGTTTTCCGATCCTCAAGGGAACGGTGTCCGTGTTGCGTAATGGACGTTTTAGTGTTCCGTTTAGAACGTCGAAGGATTGGGCTTTCAGATTTGTTTCAAAAGTTGGGCAGTTAGCGACTTTTTAAGGTTGGGAATAATTTATAAGTAGGTACATACACATAATGATGTCGATTATAAATGCTTTAGATACAGCGAAATAAATTATTTCGATGTTTAGATAGCAAACTTGTTAAAAGTGTTGTTGTGCTATCTAATTGACTGCAATGAAAAACATTGCGATATTTTTAATTACCTAGTACTTGGTACTTGTACTTAGTACTTGTCTAATTACGTCAACGCTAACTTTCAAAGTCATACAGTTGCGAGATAAATTGAACATGAAATATTGCTATAATGTACCCACATAAACATTTTAAATCGGTAATGAAATATAATTAAGTTAAACAAAAATAAGGCTTGTTTAAAGAATAATAAAAAATGTTGGGTTATCTAATCTTTAAAAAATATATGGTTTCAATTTTGACACTAAATTGATCAACTAGCAGGATAATACAAGCTTGTGTGTTAAAAACACAATAATATTCGGAACCTTCAAGTTACACCCATTCATTAAATAAGTACCACCAAATTCGTTTTTCCCGCCCATTTGACAAATATTGATGTGAATAGGATGACTGATCATTCACAAAACGTTCGAACAACTGGCCACAGTGCCAATTCATTGTTGCCAGCCACAAAAATGCTTTCTATGTTTCAATCACAGGCAAATTATTATTTATTGACATTAGTTTTGGGTGGTGAACACCCTACGCGTTTTTATGCACCATAAATTAAAATAAATGTTCCTAGTTATTATGACGTAGTAAAACTATGATAAAACTGATGATTTTGTAAAAAAATACTGTTGTTTTTTGTAAATTAATGTTCTCCTTTTTTGGCGTCATACGTATTATGTATTTGCCAGTGTAAAGTAAGCCATTTACTTTACACTGGTTTTTAAGTTTCTGTTGTGTAGTTTTGGTGCCGTCGTGAAATAAACGTGTCGCTTCATTATATTATTTAAATTATATTGTGTATTTGCGGGTATTAAATGTGTAATTAAAGTGTTCGAGAATGTTTTAGACAGTAACACAGTAACACAGCCTACACGCAAGTGATATTCAGGTGAAACATGTATTTTCGTGTTGTTTCCAAAACTCCTATTAAAATCTCCACTTTACTAGGGCATTACTTGGACTTCACTATATAAAATACTTTGCTTGACTCTGGCTATGACCTTATTTGATGATATTTCACTTAAAACCTTACAAAAAAAACTGGCAAATACCCATGAGGTGCGGCGCCAAACAAAATATTGATTAATCTTTCTTAGTTTATTTTTATTCGGCACGCTTATTATGGAATACAAATAATTAAAACATCCAAAATTGGATAAATTTTCAATGAAAAAGTTTTAAACGTTTCTATAAGTTTTAATTATACTCAAATTGTTTGTACAAATTATTGTTACCGGAGTATTCATATTAATTTTACATGTAAATTGGAAACTGTCATTTGTGGTGGTATATTACAGTAATTGTTTACGTGAACAAAGAACGTGGTTACCGAACTGAAACTACGATGCGGGGCTATTAATTTAATTATTGTCAAAATAAATATCTACATCGACGCTATCACTCAACAACGGTGCTAAAGTACATCGTGGGGAAACTGGTGTGTCCAAAAACTTCAGAAGTTCAAAGACAAAACATTCACCAACTTGCATTGGGCCGGCATGGTGGAGCCTATTTAGAGAAGGCCTGTGTCCGTGCAGTGGGAATATAATGGGTTGATAATTATTAAAACCTTGAGTGGTGCCAAGCCGGATCCCGGTTATGCGCGTTTGCGCTCGAAGTAGCAGGGAACTGGGCGCTGGTTCCGTACCTGCCTATGGGGGGCGGGGGTCTCTGCCACTTGACAGTATCAACGGCAAACTGGCGTTGCCTTTCAAGGGTTTAATAATAATGAACTGTTTTGGCGATTATTCAACACTTTGCGATTATTGCTTTTTTTGTAGCAAATATCAGAAATAGCTAATACCGTTATAGCTATGAGTGCCATGCGTGGCTTGAGTATTTTTTAACGTCCACAAAAATAACGAGCAAGAACAGTGTCAAACTGTCCCGTTGGCCGGTTTGACGTTAGTTTGACGAGTTCTTACAACTAGTTATGAGTTCTAAAACTAAAATATTTATAGCCTATTTTTAGTACTTATCATCATGTCTGATTTATTATTGGCCAATAAAATGTATTTGACATTTTACTGACCAATAATGAGAGCTTTAATAATACAGTAGGTTTAGTGTAGTAGGTATAGTACTAAAATACTAATAACATTGATACCTATTACATAATTATAATTAAAATAAAAAAATACAAAGTTAGTACAAAAGCTACTATAACAAAACTACTTATAGGAAAAACAAGTAAAGCCGTAAATAATTTTGATAAATTTATTTTTATTTGGATATATAACTGGAAAAAAAACAATTGAAAGTCAAAACTGTATTAATTGCAGAAGTTGCAATAACTCACCACCCGACGTGTATGTAGTTTTGATCCACATACACTATCCCAAGAAATTCTTTTCCAAAACAACCACAAACTACAAAACACCTCGAGATAGGACTGTTAAATTTGCGTCTACAAACAAAACGCGTAACGTCGGGGTGAGTCCGCCAAAATCGTATTTAAATTCACGATCGGGTACCAGATAAGCAAAATCATGAGTTCGTTCGGAAGGGTTATAGAATCCTGCCACGTGAGGCCGCATAATACCGACACCGGGGGGTGTCCATGCTTCGATGTTATTGCACATTTGGATACAGAGGCGAGAATAAACATAATTTTTTTTTAAGACATAGTTTTGAAATAGCAGATATTTATTTCAATATAAATATTTTATAACGGTCAAGAAATTTTACATGCAATCTAAACCTATTTTTAAATATTTTATTTTATTTAGTAATAGGCTTGCGTTTGGCCACCAACACGCAGCGATAATGCAGTGGAGCACGCTTGTCTAGAAGAAACCGATTTACTCGTGATTTGAAGACACCCAGATTGTAACTATCGGGGAACACCCATTTACATCTAACTTTATTTTCATTCGTTTATTTGCTCTGCCCTGCAATAACATTGAACATTAAATTAAGCTCAATCAAAACATTTTCTTTTATTATTTAATTTTCTTTTACCTCCTTTTTACAATGTTATTGTAGCTGTCAGATCAAATAAATACTTAGACTGACTTAAGGTATCTATGGTTTGTTTTTAAATCAGTATATTTTCAATCATTGTGTAAGTATAAATGGGATATTTACCGTGATTAGATTGTAGATAAAGCCCGATATTTCGTCTCAGTCACATGTACCATGTTTATAGGAAGACTGAAGAATGCGGCTGGTAGGAAAAAAAGTTCAAAGTTTGGTGCAGACAAAACTATTTACCCTCTTATGACAAAACCCATCAGGCACAATTAATTTTTACAAAAAAAAAAAAACTTAACTCACCAGTACATAGAGTGATGCACTGGCAAGTTGAGCATTTTTTAAATAGACAGCTATGTTTAGCAGACTTCAACGCGGTCTAGAACTTTTACATCGCTGTTCCAAATTTTTTTGTACTAAATTGTCTACACCTTTGGTTTACTTTTAAATCAGTAAATTTTTTCAACCATTAAGTAAGTATAAATAGTTAAGTAAATATACTATATTAATTACAAAATAATAAACTTATTGATATTAAGGATGGTACGGATACAATTTTTTTCTTTTCTTGGAAACCATTTTACGTAAAATAATGTGTCTAGACTACCAGCTAAATATCTAACATCCATTACAATCTATTCAATACATTCCCGTGAGACACTATCACCGTTCCCTTTGCATCTTGGTCTACGTAGTGCACAATCACACCAAGTGTCAGTATATCTCGATCTTGAATGGGAAAGCTCTTTAGCGTCTTTTACGGTGGTTTCTTTAAAATGTCCGCAAACGACAGGCTTATCAGGGAATCGTGAATTTGTTTAGTCAGGAGTGTTTGTACATGTCTGGAGAGGAAATACATTAGCCTTCCTCTAAAATTTTGTAAACTCCATTTTCGCGACTAAAACGTTAGAAAATATAAATTATTCCGTCGTGAGAAAAGATTTAAAAAAACTATTGGTCTTTTATTAATGTTGTACATCCTTCAAAATGAAAAAATCTTTTTCTGAAGTAATTTTTAGCATTTGCATTTATTACGCAAAACTTTGCAAAAGTTTTGTTTATCTTTTAATTTTATGTGAAAGCACCTGCACAAATTCTAAAATTTCGGCAATTCATTTGGAACTGTCAGATTTTTCCTTCTTTATCCGCAACCCCACATTAATTTAGGTACCCTAATCCACTGCTCTACGGGGTGTCGTGTTTGAAAGGGGTGGTTAAGGAAAAAAAGTAAGGGTGATTAAAGATAAACAGTGACGTCAGGCCACGATTGCTGGTGGTATAATTTGCAATTGGATTATTATAATTTGAAATTTGAAACTTAAACCGTGAGTGTTTATGCGGAATTGAGTTGAAATGAATATAAAATAGTTTTTTTTCTAGCAATTGGAAAGAAAAGTGGTGTTATTTTATGTACGATAAGTACCTATCTATCATGATAACATAGTTACTCATTATTTATTTTATGGAATAAAAATAAAAACTTGCAATTAGAATATTATAAAATCCTTATTGGAGATATTTTGTAACGTATTTTTCGTAAATATAACAACAATAATTTTAAGGCTTACAGTAGAGTTGCGAAAAATAAAAATACGCTCGATATAAAGTAAACCAATGCTATCAATATTGTTGGAACACAGTAACGGGAGCTTTTGTTCTATTTCATCCTGGCTTTAATTTAGTTTGAATCGATTTCAACGGGTATTGTTTCCTCACTTATTAAAATGAATGAATTACGATTTGTATAGACCTTTACAGACCCCTACATAGACCATGAAGTATAGTGCTTCTAGCTTTGTTGACAATGTTTTGTCATGATGTTTAGATTGTGGGTAACTTGTTAGGCCCACTAAGTTACGGTAGTCAGGCATATCCATTTTTGTGTAGGTATAACCTGTTTAATTAAATTTATCGCCAATATTTAATATCCAAATCATTATTATTTAGTACCTTCTTTATTTCAGTTTGAAAGTCAGAAAAAAGAAAAAAAAATAAGCAATTTGATATTTGTTGCGCCAGCCAGACATTGTCATTTTGGACATCGTGGACTATTTTTACGGAAATTATTATACTGTATTGTGTATTTATTAAACTGAACAAAATTTTATAACTCTTAAATTGAGGCTCTTGAGAAGATCTTTTTTTAAGCCCTTGTAAAGAAAAACAAAGTTATTAATTTTAGTCCTGTCAGACTAGTTTAGTGATTGTTACAACAGAATCGATGCCACTGTCTGTTTTACTGATTCTGCGAACTAGCTCTCAAATGAATTGCCGTGCGCCGAACTGCCGTGCGAATGTGCGTCTAGTCAGGTAAGCAAGAAAATGCTTTGCGTTTTATGTTAACATTACCTGCAGGCTATTATCCTATTTTTTACCGACGAAAGAAGGAGGTTATCAATTCAAATGTATGTTCTTTTGCACGTTTGTTGCGCGATTACTCCACCAATTATAAATTTATTTTGATTAGATTCTTTTATAGTTTGGTAGGTCATACTTCAGAGGTAGTTTCAAGTATTTTTTTCGAAATTGAACTAAAAATATTTTATATCTACATGATGTTTTGGTTTGTGGTTCCCTATAGAAAATATTTTAATGAAGACATTCAATCTCTTTTTTAAATATGTAGGTATAGTCTTGAAGTCAGTTTTTTTTTTTTTAAATAATATTATTTTCTAAAACTTTGCCAACGTGTCATAAGAACGCCATGTCTGTACCTATATAACCTTATCATAATTTTGTTTTAAAATATCATTATATATACTATATACTATAGTTTCGACAGTTTCGACTCCCGGACTATGGTCGATGTAGTGGAACTATAGTCGACTTGACCAAACATGAGTATTCTCGTATAGTACGCGATTCTTCACAAAACGTGTCATGCCGTAGCGTTTAATATTAAATTATTAGCAAATAGGAAAGGTTACCTACAGACTTCATAAATCAGATACAATAGGCACAAAGACAAACATTTTCGTAAATATTTCTTTGTGTACATTTTCATCAAGCTTTGTCGATTCCTCCTGAGAATAGGGCCTATGAATATTTTTATATGTATGTACGAATTTGTGTCATAACCAACGAAGATGTTTCATATTCCGTCCTAACATGATATGTATTTAAAGCCTTATGTTGTAGAGGTAAAGGTTAAATTTCAATAACTGTTGTCTCTGCTATTGCCTCTAATATTGTAGCTGCATTATTTTTGTAAAGAAGTAGGATTATTTGGGTGTTTCTTCCCTCTGAGGTTTGTCTTTTGTTCTTGTTAGGGAGGATTTATTTGGGCATTAGGATAGGATGTTTTAAGCAAAGATTTCAGGTTCTATTTTATTGTTTGTTTTTTGAATAAAAACGATCATACAATCGATGTAAATACTATTAAGTAATAATATCGATAAAAACTTAAATGCGAAGATGCGCACAGATGTAAGACTAATACTAGTTCTTCGCTGGAAAGATATGGAACTTTCAGCTGGAGTCTGTGTTTCCTGAAAATAAGAGCACAAATTCATTTTATGTAAGAGAGCGTTGTCCACGTTTTTTCTAGTTTAGGCAGAATGTAGATAAAAGCTGTCGCAATACCAAAAAATCTGTGATCTCATACTGTAAACATTGTATTTGCAAGAACTAATAGAAAATCATCGTCATCACTTATTGTATCACTTGATGACTTATGGTACTGAGACGTAGTTTTCAACTGTTGGCCTTTTGGAAAAACTCTAAGTCACACAGCAGGCAATGGAAAGAGCTATGCTTGGAGTTTCTTTCCGCGATATTATCCGGAACGTAGTTATTCGCCAAAGAAGTCGCCAGAGTCAGCGACATAGCTATTAAATTTGCAAGTTAAATTGCCAATGGGAACACACATCGCTTGAAGATATTATAACCGATGGGGAACAAAAGTTCTTGAGTGGAGACAACGAACGGAAGACGAAGCGAAGGTAGGCCTTCTACTAGATGGAACGACAACATCGTGATAGTCGCGGACATCCAGTGAATGCAGATGGCAGGCTGTCGTTCAGTGTGGAGGTTAAAGGGGAGGCCTATGTTCAGCAGTGGACGTCTTCTGGCTGATGATGTTGAAGCTGACTAGAAAATCACTGATAAATCTGCACAGTTCGTCTTCTATGATAAACCTATTCGTTCTGGTTTCAGGAAAGCTTGTTAGAGACCCAGCATGCGGTATATGCGGATATCAACACACGGTGTGGTGCGGTTACCGTCGTGACTATCTTGAGATGATCGGTAGACGTACTCGAGTTATGTGAGGGCCAGTTGCCCCTATATAGAAATACAGTATGCAAAATCCTTACAACAAACAAACAAAGGAGACGTGACCGGTGCAAACGCATCTGGCCTAAATTAGACTTGATGCGTTTAGTCGAACTCGCTCAGCAGACGAACTTATGTTCCTATTTTTTGGAGTTAGTTCATTGATGTCGCTACAAGTTCATTAGTGTGCCCGAAAAATTACCCGAGACTGTGAACCGTTCTTAAAGATTTTCGTGAAACGGTTCAGTGAAAAACGGTATAGTGAAAAGAATATACGAAAAATTTTGACATTTGAACACAAACTATAATAATTGTTCTAGGTCATATTTTTTAATTTATTTAATTAGAACAGGTTTATGTTTGGCCACCAACTCACCTGATGGAAAGTAATTTTGTGGCTGAAGATGGAGCCCTTAGACCTAGAAGGTACTTATAAAATTATATCTCCCTTTTTGGAATGATCTGAACCACTTTTCATGCGTGAGACTACAGGTTGTGAAGGATATGAGAAACTATACAGGATTATAAAGGATTATCAATAAACGTGTACTGAATTTGATTAAATTAATTTTGTTTGTCACTGTCAATTACTTTTGTAATGTACCCACTCTACTTATCCAATAAAATTATAAAAAGGTATTCTTAAAATATTGTACTAGCAAATAACTCTCGATTGCTACAAATATAAAGCTAACAAGTGCTAATTAAAATAAAAAAACCCACGACGAAGAGCTCTTAACTATTAAACTACTGGACAGATTTTGATCAAACATAGCTAAGGCCGTTGAACATTTATTTCAAACACGACATTCACATTTAAATTGGTTCAACAATGTTGAAGAAACATAGTTACAAACATAATTATATTCCGTCTGTTCCATTCTGTCCATTCTTCTCCTTATCGTCGTTGATTAAAAAAAACCCCATAAAGTCATCCCTAGCTCCACAAAAAGCGAGAGTATTAAAAACTCATTTGCAATACTAGACGTTAACGTAATACATAACAAGATGTTATGGAATAGTAGCCATATTATTGTTCGTAACAAGTTTGGAAGTAATTTAAATACGAAATACGAGATATGTCCGGTCGGGTAATATAGTAAAAAATGATTTTTTGATTGGACCTGCTGTAATGGGTGTCTAAAGGAGGTGGGATCTATACAAAGCTGCTCAAACACGAACAAAAAAATATATTCAAAAAATAAGGATTGCGTACTTTAAAAAAATGACATTATTGATTATAAGAACGTAGAAATGCTATGTTTAAGCTATTACACATTAATAACAATACATGCTGAGATTTTAAAATTGTCGCTAGAGTCTTAAAACGAGTATGTTTTATAGTTACCTACTTAAATTACAAAATAATCAAAATTGGAAAGGGTAACGCTGTGCGTTGTTAATAAATAAACCGAGCTCGCGCACTGAGGGTTCCGTACCACCACAAAATTCAATAACAAAATTACCAGTTATAACTTGGTAATGGACAGAAATTTGTCACCGACTCGCACTTTGTACTATCATGGCTAATTTGACGCTTGTACGTATTACCATTTTTAACATTAGAGATATTAAAAAAATATGTTTGTTGTATGGGGATCCCCATTTCGTTATTACTTTTTGACTTTTTATTATTTCTTTTTCTGTTAATCCGCTGTAACAATACATATTCTGTGAAAATTTCAACTGGCTATCTATTACGAAAGATACAACTGCTTAAAGGTAGGACAGACAGACGGACAGACAGACAGACAGACATCGTAGGCTTAGTAATAGGATTTCCTTTTTGCCCTTTGGGTACGGAACCCTAAAAAGCTTCACACTCAAAACTCTCTACTGGGATTCTCTGTCTCATCCCAGAGACAGGGAACGCAGATATCTAATAACATCTAGAGCAACAGTGAGAAATACAAGTAAGCGGTAAGCAAACTAGCGATAAAATTAATTAGAAATAGATTTGCTCAAGTTAAGCTTAAATTCTGATCATTATTATTATTTGTTAGCGTGTGTAATATTAAGATATATGTTTGTAACGTAATCAATATTTTTTTTAATGAAAAAATAAACAAAGCAACAATTGAAGTATTAACAGCTCAAATATATCCTCCGCTCGACAACGAAGCCAGGTCATCACGACTTCAATTGGGACGTCCCACTGACGGATGCCTGCATATGTTATTGACCTTACCTTATTGTTAGCCATATGGCAAACGAAATTACTTCGTGCCTTCGCGAATTAGTGAAAATCTCCCCTTAAACTTGTAACAATGTCTAGAGGTCGCATTTTCGAGTTAACAAGTTACACTTTTGCTTCTTTTTATCAACGCTTTGGTATTAGGAAGATTGTTTTTGTTATATATTGAGATTGTAGTGTTAAAATTTGTTTTAATAGAAATGGCAACTGTCAACTCTAATCTATACTATAATATTATAAAGAGGAAAGATTTGATTGTTTGTTAATTTGTTTGCATTGAATAGGCTCCGAAACTACTGAACCGATTTAAAAAATTCTTTCACTGTTGGCAAGCTACACTATTCCCGGGTAACATAGGCTATTTTTTTTTTTTAAATAGAGCGCCTTATTAAAACTCTAATAATGTAACCCAAGGTGTAAAAATATAAGATTTTCAATTTTGACTTTGCGTGTTTGACAGTTCGAAGACAGGACAACGTCTGTCAGGTCAGCTAGTAACAAATATAATTATAATATATAATATTCAGGACATTTTTGCACACACGGTCATCTGACCCCAAACTAAGCAAAGCTTGTGATATGGCTGCCAGAGACTGATATACATACATATATAGTTTTAAATACATACTTAAATAGATATTAACTACCAAATATAGAACAAACACAAATGTTCATCACACAAATGTTTGTCCTACGTGGGAATCGAACCCACGCCCTCAGGCTCAGAAGGTAGGTTCACTACCAACTGGACCAACGGGCTATCTAATTAAAGTCTAACAATATCGTCGACTCGTTTTACTCCTTCTATTGCCTTTGCTCAATATCAGGAATGAAGTAGACAAACAAAAAGCTAAAAAAAAAATAAAAAAAAATATATACCTTATAAAAAAAAATAACTTACGAAAACACGGAATATTTCATTTAAGTGTTTCTCTTGGTCAATTTTCAAATGATCATTCCACTGTCATTTCATCATGAAATTATTTCTCATGTTTTTATATTACATTTTAACTGTGAAGGATGTACTTTGTCAATATCTGAAATTTATATATAACCTAGATTTAGAATTGCATTACACCAACAAAGAATCAAAATTCTAAAGGTAATTTAAAAAAAAAAAACCTTTCTAAGTAAAGTTTCGCTATCAAGTTTGTTGATACCGGGGAAAAATAACAATAAGTACAAACGGCTCCTAAGTTGAAGACGTTGCTAGCCAAATGCCCATCCGCGACATATGCTCCCTATCATAATGACACGGAATTATGGTCAAACAACGGTCACCAATTACTGGCCATAGACAAGGGTAGACGTGATAAAAACAGATCTTCTAACACGTAATTACGTAATTGCGCGCCCCTGCCTCGGGTACGACGCCGCACAAATATGCCTGACAGAAAAGTAAGATTGTAGTTGGTGTTCAAATTGTATGGACATGACAATGTTTTAATTTATCTATACTAATATTATAAAGAGGAAAGATTTGATTGTTTGTTTGTTTGTTTGTTTGTTTGCATTGAATAGGCTCCGAAACTACTGAACCAATTTGAATAATTCTTTCACTGTTGGGAAGCTACACTATCCCCGGTTAACATAGGCTATATTATATTTTCAAAAAAATAGGGATCCTTACTAAAACTCCAATAATGTAACCCAAAGTGTAAAAAAATAAAATTTTCAATTTTGACTTTGCGTGTTTTACATTTCTAAGACAGGACAACGTCTGTCAGGTCTGCTAGTTTTTTTAATAAAATGCTTGCGTTTTACCACCATCTCGCCTGATGTTGAGCGATGATGTCGTCTACGTTGGAGCACGCTTTCCTAGAAGAAACCGATTTTATTACAGTCATATCTCAGATTGAAGGTACTATAAGTGAAGGAGAGGGAAAGGAAGGCTACATATTGTGCGATAATAGTTACAATAATATGTTTTCGGATGCCATGCTTCATCTGGTGTGGATAAATGTTCAAATGCTGACAATGAGCTCAAGTTCATTGCACACAATGAGATGCAGAGTTGAAGTGGCAATGGGCAGGCTACATCGCTCGAAGAACCGATAACCGATGAAGAAGAAAGGTTCTTGAGTGGAGACCACGAACAGGAAGACGCAACGTAGGTAGGCCTCCCACTAGATGAACGGACGATATTGTGAGAGTCGCTGGTATCCAGTGGATGCAAAAGGCAGGCTTTCGTTCAGTGTAGAGGTTAAAGGGGGAGGCCTATGTTCAGCAGTGACTGGCTGATGATGATGAGATGCAGAAAAACTAACCACACCAGAAAAAGAAACCATAACGTATTATTACGATATTTTTCTTTGGTCTACCATAGTGTCTACCTTTCACCAGTCTATTTCCTTCAAGTTGAAATTTTTTCAATAACTTAGTCTCTAAGAACTTAGTGGTATTTTTCAGCAGCTCCAATTATAATTAGGAGACCGAGTAATTTTGCACCAAATATCAGGTATAAGTTTGAATTATAAGCTTGTGTTTGAAAACTAAGCGCAAAGCAATGCGATTAAAATGTTTAAGTGACAGTTATTGACAGCTCTGCCACGAGTAAGATGTTAGTTAAATAAATATTCGTCGTAAATAATTTTAGCCTATTAACCACAAAATATCAATAAATGACTACACGCCAAAAAATATAACATCAAAATTGAATCGTCGTCGTGTTCAAATTAGAAAATCCTATCCACACTATTTCCCCTGCGGTGCTTGAACAGACAAAACAGAAAAGGGCCCCAAAACAAGTTTAATAAAAATGTGGAAGTAAAATATTTTCTGTACCGGAATCGTTAACGCCGTTGCGGTTTGATGTTCCGTCTGACGAATCCTTTTAATTTGAAGCCTGCGCAGGAGTTAACAACCTGCCTAATTATAGCTTAGATCAAGAACAAACAAGATCCGAAGGCTTGTTATAGTTGGATTGTTATAGCAAATAGGGGTGTGAGTTAATTTATCGAAGTCAACAAGTTCTTCTATTTTTCATTCTTCTCTTTTTCTCATTTCTCATCGCTAATTGATCTCGTAGTAACTTTTGAACAATTAACATTATTGCATTTTGCCTGTTAAAAAAATATAAATACGCCCTAAATGTTTTAGGTCCAAAGAAATACCAAGGGAGTTAAAAAAAGTTGCTTGGTACTTTTTTAAATTAGAATAATCCTATGTCCTAGTGTTTATTTATTACAAACTTAGCGAAGGATATTATATATGTAAATAATTTAAATTGCATAATACATTTCTGAGATATAAGTGTTTAAATTGTTTGGTGGGGATCGAGAGCGGATGCTCTGTCCGTGTTCCGCAAACCGTGTTTTAATATAGTATTTGTATGGCACGCACACTGTTTTGACGTCGTAATGTGCTATATAGTACGCTCTCTGTCTAGCATGAAATTAAAATACTTATAACTTTTATTTTCATCGATGGGTTCTAATAATGAACAGCTTTTTTTATGACGTAAAAAAATATCTAGGACACATGCCCATAACCTTCATAATTCTTTGATAAATACTAATACATAACTTTTAAGAGTACATACTTAACATAACTTATTCTGTTATAAATTTTCACAACACTCAGTTCGATAAACTAATTAATCGATAAAAATATATCGATAGTAATATTTGGCACGCTTTGTGGCATCACTATTTGAATTTTATTTTAACGCCATACCATATGTTATAAATTGGGATATTTTGCGTTATTATTTTTGTGTAGCTATTCAGTTTTGGTGAGATGATTTTTATAAAAAGATTTACGATCCAATAATTTTTATAGAGATTGTTCGAATCATTTTTATCGAGCTTATTGTTTTATTTAACATCGTAATTCAGTTGTCTGTTGTTGCGTGCTCTATAATGAAATAATGTCTTTTCGACTAGTTGCCACCGAGATTGACCACACACAATTTTTTTTTTATATTGTTATTCCTAATTACTAGTTGCACTTCGCAATTTTGCTCCCTTTTCAATTTTTCTGCATAGTATAAAGTATACGTATTTGTTTTCATAGTGAACGAACTCTATTGTGTTGAATTTATTTATATCTTAAATTCGATTAAGATGGGTTCAGCTGTTTGGTCATGAACAAACAAGAAACCACCAATAGATCCGAGCTATTTCAGTATTCATAATAGGTCAACATTGAGTCCTATATTGAGAACAAGGCTCAATTGGCTGTCAAAAACTTGGTTATCCTATCGAAGTTGCGTCGGCACTCACGTCAGAACAGTTTTATTTTATTTTTTATAGAATAAGTGGCAAACAAACGACGGGCCACCTGATGGTAAGTGGTCACCGCCGCCTATAGACACCTACAATACCCGGGGCATTGTCAGTCATTGTCAGTTGTTTTCTCTTTACCAAGCACAAGTTCTGTTGTTCACATTTGGGATGTATCAACTAAGTACCAGCATGGGGCTAAGGAGTCTATTGAGAAACGTGCCAAGAAGCTGATCAGCAATGAATCCCTAGTTCAGACTAAGGTTATTAGCCTTGATCATCGGCGTAAAGTTGCTAGTCTATCGGTTTTTTATCAGATACATTTTAGAGAAGTGTGCATCGGCTGAATCGGCTCTGCATGATCTAATTCCCTTCTGTCCATTATTCTATTGGGCTGCCACGTGGGCAAGAAAAATAAATACAAACACTGAATTCACACACATTTCTACACAAGTTCACAATAAACAGCATCTTCAACGCTCAAACTCGTTTTAAATTAATATACTGACGCACCACAATGCTAGTGTAATAAACCAAGCTCCATCAAAGATTTGGAATTCATTACCAAGTTTCCGACTAAAATTACCCACTCGCCTCTCTATTGACGATAGTTAGCTACAAGATTCATCCTTGTGTTATGCATATTAATGAACCTGCATGTTATTACTAGGATATGATCCGACACTGCACGTTATCATTGCCTTTACCAACTAACGTGAGCACAAAGTTAAAACCACTGCGTAGAATATCAAAGTACTTGACTTCTTGAAACAGGTATTTGTCAGTAATTTTAATTAGCAGATTATCTTAACAAGAAATATTTGCCCAAAATTTTAATTTAAGACACATTTCGGGTGTATTCACTGTAACGAAATTTTCATGAATATTAATTATGCTATTTAAGTTTTGATGTCTGCAGACGACCGACAAAGTTACAAGCTAACAAAGTACTTTAATTATCTTTCTCGACACTTTTTAGCCTTTCGTGTAATTACGAGAAAAACAAATCAATAACGAAGGCTTTTACCAATGAATATTTATTTTATTTTATTGTACTACAAAAAATCTACTGCTCACGTATACAGCTAGCATAAATCCTACAGTTTCTTGGAAATAAAAATAACAATTATGATAATTATCGCGCCGTCAAAACTTCTCTTTTGGACATGACCATAACTAATAATTAAGACCGTAAAAACGTTATCTCTAAGAACCAGTAAAGTTCAAATAAGAATAAAGTAACTCTTAATTTTCAATCTATAGTCAACACTGGAAACTTTTCATTCAAAATTGATACTAATTTTGTAAGCAACACAACAGCTATTACATCACTGCTTTTGAATTTTACAAATAGTGTCGTATCTGGTATAGCCGCGTCTTATAAGATAAAGTATCAAGTTCTCACAAGACCATTACGGTATCAAAATTAAGAAGCAGTGATGGGTCTCTACTTCTCAAATCAAATTAATTATAATTACAAACAATTACTGACTGATTTAATGAATAAACAAAGCACAGTAGAAGTAGATGCAGAGAGAGACAAAGTGCTTGAAATTAAAGGTGTGGAAGCAAGATGTAGCACAGATAACGCCTACGTTTCTTTGAATGTATGATTCGGTGAGAGATAAAAATCGTCGGTCTTATTCGTCAAGAGTTTTTTTAATTACTGAGGGGTCTTACATGTGAACTGACAGCGGCCATTGTGTGAAATAAATACGACATACAAACGAAGGACGACATGGACATTGAGACGGACATAGCATAAAAAGTAGTGCAAAACTTTAACCCACCATTGTATGTTAAAACCAACTTACGCGGTAGCGATAATGGTTTTTAGAAAAGCTCTGCGAATAAAAGTTATAGATGTTTGATGAAAAAACGGACAAATTAAAATTCGAATATTAATAATACATTATAAACAACACAAGAAACAAACTAACAATAAATTAGACACAGAGGTATGTCCTAAAAAGCTACGAAATACAACAACTGATTTAAATAACCAAATGCTTTATAATTAGGTAATTTTACAACTGTTTCGAACCGATCATTAGAAAACTTTATCAGACGATGGCAATTTGTCTTCTGTTTTGCATTTCAATAATTCTAAGTGGTCGATGTTCCTTGTATTATAATTTGCATGAATTAAGTAAAAACTAACGCCGTATTATCGGCATTTCTGATTCGTTCAAATTTAATATAGGGGAGTTAAAGCTTATAAAAAACGTGGTTTTGTTTTTTATTTTTAACTAGCTATGCACCGTGATTTCACTTGCGTTATATACCCGTTATATACCTCCTTGAAGCAACCTCTTTTGACTTACATGACATTTATTTCTATGATGTAATATAAATGTCAATATATTGACTTCAACTCTTGCCGTTCAAATTCCGTTTCAAATGAACTTTCGACATAATTTATTTTTTCGTGAATTTTCCCGATATTTTAATACTAATACTACTATTCAGAGCGGAGAGAAATTCAACTAATCAAAGATCATGAAAATCGGTCCAGCCATTCTTGAGTTATGAATGGTGTAACAAACGCGACTTTGTTTTATATTATTATGTTAATTACTAGCGAAAGGCTTCGCACGGGTGTAACTTACGTGCGAAGCCGGGGCAGTTCGCTTGTTACATAATTATATAAACCTTCCATGAAAAATTATCTAACTGATAGTGAAAACCGCATTAAAATCCGTTGCGTAGTTTTATAGATCTAAGCATACATAGGGACGGACAGACAGCGGGAAGCGACTTTGTTTTATACTATGTAGTGATAGTGATAAATCAATGTGATTTGTTATAAATTATATGGCTAGTACCTATTTGCCTTCAGGGGCTTTTTAGAGTTTTTAAATATACCTTTTCTAACTACAGCCACTGTATGAAGGCAGGTGTATAAACTCTTTCATAGAGGACATAAATTTAAAAAATCCATAGATTCAATGCTATTGAAGTAAAATCACAATAGAAAGGATATGTGACAGAGGACCAATGCATAAAAGTTTTTGAGTGTACAACAACCAACATAGGTTTTCCGTTAAAATTGTACATACATTTTTATATGGCTATTGATATAGAGTTCAAAATCAAATGACCTCTCTAGTTTTTGTCAACACGAATAGTGAACATGGTACGAATGACATGTTCAAAAATGTCTCTGAGATAGATTTTTTGACAATGCACAGTAATTGGTGGGTTGGGTACCTGGTTTCGACGGTTTTGTTGTTAACAATACCTTTGGTTTTCACAAAGAAACATACGGAACAAAATTGAAGTAATTTGCTCATTGAATTACTTGTAATGAACCCTCGGCTAATTCATGCTGTGTAGTGCTTATAATTATTAAAAAGCTATAAAAATTAATTTTCATTTAAACTTACAATCATAAACACTAAATAAACCTTACCTAACTTTCGTCTTAAATATGCAAGTGAAACATAAAGTAATATCAATAAACTTTTTGAATAGTAATTAATTTTACATCAGTGAATTGCTTTTAAATTTGCTTTTCCAGGTGTACAGAAAATTTAATAAATAGAACTAACTACGAGCAAAGCTTTTAGTTACGCCGAAAATCGCAAACCGCGACATCTGGTGTCTCCTTTACCACCAGAGTTCCCGTAGATTGCATTTAGTCTTCTTTCATTTAATAAACTAATCATATGAATATAAACTGTAACGCTTTGGAATACAGACTATTTTGGCTTGATACTTTTACTAGTATAGTCGTAGACGTTATGACCTTCTGTTACTAACAGTATGTTCAATCTGTTGTCTCGTCTGCTTTGGTACTATGGAGCTATTTGGTACAGGCACGGATTGCGGAAAGAGAAACGAAAACTCGATTTCAACAGGACCAATTTCCCGAACATAGAAATGCAAAATGATTACGAATTGTGGATATAACAAGCTTTAAGTAAAGTCTCTTTTGTTTTGTTTCTCAATTTTTCGAAAAGCTCATTATTATTTTTTGTTTTATTTACCTATATTTCGTAATATGTAATTTTGTTGTTGATGTTACCTACGTAATAAAAAAAAACTATTTAGCTTTCAAAATTAAAACGGTTTGCAATACGACATTTTATGATACGAACTACTAAGCCACAACAGGCAATTATTTACATAGCTAACGAGTTAGGCTACGGATCTTGTCCTCACCCACAGATTTCTCCTAATATAAACATTGAGACAATAGTTCAATACGCCCATCAATTCATCGCATGTGATATCTATCTCCACCACGGGCATTAATAAATCAAGCGTTGTACCGTATGCGATTGTTCCGATTCGTTATTGTCTCAAGTCGATAACTGGCTCGATCTATTTACTCAAGAACGGTAGGCGTGGATGTCTTTGGCTTCACACAGGTCGTGATATGATGGCGTTATTGTGTGGACTAGTATTATTATGGTACGTAAGCATTATTTATTTTTGTTGGTAGCTTATTACACCATCTCTATCAATTCATACAGTAAGTAATAACTACTTAGTGACAACTTTTATTAATATGGGGTTTTTTGTTTTTTAAGATGTGTCATCTTCTACAGTCATTTAGATCAATCAATCTCATCAATTGTACAACTTTTTATATCACAATTAAATTCAATAGACTAATTATTTCAATATTAATCAACATAAGAAATTCATCATCATCATCATCATTTCAGCCGTAGGACGTCCACTGCTGGACATAGGCCTCCCCCATCGATCTCCAAAAGGGCCGGTTGGAAGCGGCCTGCATCCAGCGTTTCCCTGCGGTCTCTTTTAGGTCGTCTGTCCATCTTGTGGGTGGACGTCCTACGCTGCGCTTGCCAGTCCGTGGTCTCCATTCCAGAACCTTTCGGCCCCATCGGCCATCTGTTCTGCGTGATATGTGCCCTGCCCACTGCCATTTCAACTTACTAATCCGGTGGGCTATGTCGGTGACTTTCGTTCGTCTACGGAACATAAGAAATTACATGTGTGTAATACAAAGAAAATTCACACAATAGATAATAGGTTTGCTTTATAGACAGTAAGCACACCGTAAATTTCGAACACTCGCATCACCATTCCAAAATACTTCAAATATACCCGAAGACACTCCAGTTTCTTGGTCCTAAGCAAACATGTTACCGTCGTTGTAATTGCTTACTTTGTTTACAGTCTTTTATTGTGTATTGTAGTTCAAATATTATCTTTGGATGCATCAGTTGTCTTACCTACATCTGCGATGGATATACGAGCCGAATTTTTGGAAGTTAATTTAGCGTTGATTTTTAATATATTGTGTTTGCGAAGGATCATTAGCAAACATTTTTTGTGATTAGAGATCATGGCAAATATTGCAAAAAATAAACAGAAGGATGTGAAAAAGTATTACGCATTGCTTACTTATCAGATCGCAATAATAATTTTAAAAAAGAAGATACACCGGTATTAAACGAAATAATTTATAGACATAGTAGGTACGTACCTATTATTGAACTGATATTTTTTGACGTTGTTGACTTTATAACAGTTTTTTTAAACTAAATTAGTGTATAAATGTCTTTACAAATCAATGAAAAACAAAGGTTGTCTAACAAAGGCAATCATCTATCAGCAGGTGAAGACAAAGAACGTCGAACCAAATTATGTTCCCGTTTTGAGAATTTATAGCTTCTTGACTCCAGACACCATAAAACCGATTCCAACCCGCCCATAGTTACACCCATCAACAAACTACTGAGTAGCCGCTTCATAATGGAAGAAAAAAATGGCCAAGAGTAACCTAATATGAATGAACGGCACCTACTTTTGGCTCTCTTATGTTACAGCACTACAAAGACGCTACCGAGTAATCTGAGAATCTATAGGAAACGCGACAGTCAACCGACTGGGACACTAAAAAAACACTTTCAATCAAGCGTAAAGGAAACTCAATATGCCATTGCAACGCGGATTAAATTTTGCACAATCTTCAGCCGCAATCGACAGATGTTGCCAGAAATTTAGCTTACCATTTATGTGATGAGATTTCTTAGAAGGCTTTGAACTTCTACAATTCTGGCTGAAATAATTAGAGTTCAAGCTGGGGGAAATGATAGCAGATAAAACTTTGCAAGAACAATATTAATCAAAGCTGCCGAAAGATTTGAGATGTATCATGAAAATATTCCATCTTCCTTATATATTTTCATTGTTGTTATTTTACGTGATACCTAAATAAATCTGCCACATACAGTCTTATTTAAAACAACATTTTGCACGGGTCCTTCGCGTGCTTTAACTGCTTTACTATTTTATCGTTTGAATAATAATTTCATGATTCTATAAAATAATAAGTAATTTTGTTATCTTTAAAAATTATGTTCTCCAGATAAACAAACATTCTAAAAATAACACCAGTATAATAACAAGAAAAGTGGGCTATAAAATTTCCATTACCCCAAAAGCATCGTATGGTTTGGTGTTTATCTTGGCCGTCGAGGATGCCAGATTTTATGATCGCCATAACATCAGTTTTCTATAAAATCACGATGTCAAACTCTTATACGGAAACAAGGAGTAAAAAAATTCCATATAACAATAGTAAAATGTAGGTAAGTGATTCATAGAGGCAATTCAAAAATGTATTACAATTTTATGATCGAACTTAAACTTTTTACATTAAGTAGATCTTGGAAAATAAAAGAAATAATAAAACTAACAAAGATAAATGAATTGTCTTATAACGAAAGTCACACAGTAAATAGTTTTCATTGATGGAAGCCTTGGTTCACTTTGTCCAGTAATATGAGATGTCTCCGAGCCACTAAGGGGGAAAACATCGACTGAGTAAATAAGCCGAGGAACACGGTACGGCAAACAATCAACCAGTCTTTGCAGACGTGTAATCGGATACAAAATGGTCCTTGCTACCACTCAGGACTGCGGCGATTCAACAAACAGTAGCCTCTTCAAAGGGAATTACATGGAATTACAACAATTCTCCCAGAAGAGAGATATAAATATCATCATCATCATCAGCCAGAAGACGTCCACTGCTGAACATAGGCCTCCCCCTTTAACCTCCACACTGAACGACAGCCTGCCTTTTGCATCCACTGGATGCCAGCGACTCTTACTATGTCGTCGGTCCATCTAGTGGGAGGCCTACCTACGCTGCGTCTTCCGGTTCGTGGTCTCCACTCAAGAACCTTTCTTCCCCATCGGTTATCGGTTCTCCGAGCGATGTGGCCTGCCCATTGCCACTTCAACTTGCAAATTTTAACAGCTATGTCGGTGACTTTGGTTCTTTGGCGAATATCCACGTTTCGGATTCTATCGCGCAAAGAAACTCCGAGCATAGCTCTCTCCATTGCCCGCTGTGTGACTCTGAGTTTTTCCAAAAGGCCAACAGTTAAGGACCACGTCTCAGTACCATATGTCATCACTGGCAACACACACTGGTCAAAGACCCTTGTCTTTAGGCACTGTGGTATCTTGGACGAGAAGATGTCACGCAATTTCCCGAACGCTGCCCATCCGAGTTGGATTCTTCGGGCGACCTCTTTGCCTAAGTTGGACTTACCTAACTGAACAATCTGCCCAAGATAGGTGTAATGGTCAACAACTTCGAGAGTATCGTTCCCAACGACTACCGGCACGGGTTCAACATGGATATAAATATACTTATGCGGAATATCGGGGATTTCTTAGTTTATATTATGGAAAACAAGATATCCAGTAGTTTTTTAGTTTTGTATGAACTATCCAATATTCCTTTTCAGTGCAGTAAGCCTGTGCTTTTATTGTAGCGCTTTCTATGTTTTAATTTCATAGAAAATTATTATGAAAAATATAATATTAAAACGTTTGTACGCCCTTTAAATGAAAACTAAACACGTGATTTAAACACATTTAAAAGGCATAAAATATTAGCTTCCCTACGTATTTGTGTATGGGGATCCCAATTATTTCCATTCTGGATACAGATTATACCTACGTATTAGACATATTAACACAAATTACCAAAACAAAAATCCAGTTATAGAAATTAATACCATTCACCCCAACCTATTGTACATTCTAGCGACTCAGCGATTTTTGATATCTTTCAAACAAGAAATGTCAAAAAGACTGTAGTCAGTAGTCAGAGACCGTCGTCGGTTGCCTTTATTATTTTTCTCTCGAAAGCTTTTTACTGCAAACGCTCTCTTCGTAACGACATTGAGTATCCTTTGTCTTGAATATAAGAGCAATTTTTATTCGAAGTTGAAATATTTTTCAAATATGGGTAAATGATTCAGCAGTACGAAAGTTTCTGGGCTTTGTATTTTGTCTCTATCGTCGGTCGGCGCTGAATATGCAATTTTATGGTTATTTGTCTGAATGGTTCGATTTGTGGCGTAATCTGTGATGATGGATGGCCAATGAGACTTGAGAGATGCCGAGTGAGTGACTCTTCAAAAGAATGCCAATTTGCTGGCACAAGACATTTCTCATTTTTGATAACATTTTGTAAAACTATATTTTCAGTTGTGATAAATGTAGTTTAAGCTGAAATGTTATTCAAAAAAACATCTTACACACGTGGACGATTGAACTTTAGATGTTTCTCACGAAACGTTTTTGTAATCAACTAAAAAGGGTACTCCTTTTGTTACGTAAAAAAACCAGTAGACTTTGGTGACATATCAGAGATCTTATCCGCACTAAACCTTCGCACAATGCCCGTTAATAATGGGTGCACAAAAAGTGATCGGTATCAAAAAGCAGCAGTAAACGGGACAAAAATATCCACAATGCATACATCGAGGCACAACTGGTGACAAAAAACTAAAAATTGTTTACATGTGTGTGTACTACCAAAGAGTTTGGACCTATAGATCTTTTTAGATTGAATGGGACCAGTTAAAAAACGGACTCACAACAGAGAACTTATTTATTTAAAATGTTTAATAACAGAGCGGCTCGTAAAACTAGCTCTATTTTTCTTTTGCGTTGTCAATCTGATCGTTAGATGTGATATCGTCCTTGCCTCTCGGCCACTCTCGTTAATGGGGTACCTATGAGGCTGAACCCGCATTGTATGTACACAGGAGATTTCTATACCGGCGACCCTACGTGACAAAACTTTGTCCCTCCCTACATTCAAATATCTGAAGGAGCAATTGAAATCGGAGATGTTAAAGAGAATTAGAGCGGGGGTCTTTTTCGAGCGTTCGTTTTGTTTCGTGCGCGTTTCAAAGCGGGGCTTCTTTTGAATCTCGATCAACCATCGAACTGGAAGTGGGGGGACGTTTATTAGGATTCCCTATGGCCTACCAATCGGTCGATGCGACATCGTAATCTAATAGCTTATTAATGAAGGGGAAGTTTTTTGGGCCCCTATTTTCTATCGTAGTCAATTTTATAAAATAATGGATTGCATCTCGCTCGTTTTTTATTATCGGCTCATTGAACGGTATTGCCGTCTTGTTCCTGCGTATACGTGTCGCGAAGTGGGAAGGTGGTCGATAGCTCCTCCCACTAAATTTATAATACAATAAATGAGCGAAGCGGTGGCGCGGAACCGGCCGCGTGGATAACACGTAATGTGAGGTTATGGCGTAAAAACAAACGGCAAAAAGCCGTCAGTGCGAGAGATACTGTTTCGCTTACGGACCTTTATGATCCGAGTTGGAGCGAATATACGAGTGGTAGATTCACGCCAAGGATTACAAGTGCAATAAAGAGGATAATTTAAAATTACGTTCGCCACAATCTTGCTATTAACCATAACCTGGTAAAGCATACGAGTTACAGGATAGCTAACATCGTTAGATATTATATGTATTATGATACGGGTCGAGTATGAAGCATTATTCTTGATAAACTGGATCAAAATTATGAGAGATATAAAAACACTTTTGCTCTACAAAAGCGTAGGTACGTTAAAATAGGCATATATTTGCTAATGAATTATGGATTAAGTAATTTCAATTTTATTTCAGTTTTTAGGTATTAAACTGGTTCATATCTAAACATCAAGATATCCTAATCATAAATGCCTTCATTCGTAAACCTAAAAGTGGCTATTCTCGTTTCTAGAACTAATCGCATTACAAGCGGTTGAACATTAATTTAAGAAAGGAAATGATTCGTATTTTGTATCTTGACCGTAAAATCTTGGCCTGATTTCTTGTTGTTTTCACTGGTTAGATTATTTTTTGTGGATAACATACCATTTAATTATGGACCACCCTTTAACTGAGCTAAAAAATCTACAAAATTAAAATTCATAAATGAGGTTAGAATAGTAACACGTCGACCAAAGTGCTTTTCTTTGTAACTTCTATCGTAGAAATTATAAGTCATGAAATAACTTAATTAACAATGACTTGGCAATTGCGGCATTTAAGGCTAAGTACGAAAATGCTCTAAAGTTAAAACAGTAAAGAAATAAACCTTGCGTGCAGAGATTAAGAAATAGTAAACCATGAATAAGTTACCATAGCATTAGGTACATTTGTTAGTTGTTTACCTATTTTCTTTCAACCAATCCTTAATGGAGTTGTCATGTTATGGTAATGAGATACGAGGCGATAACGCCGTGGATCATAATAATGGTGTAAGAAATGCCACCTAAGCACAATTCCAGTGGGTCCTTCTTTATCATGCTTTGATTAATGCAAAGAAGATTGTTGTAAAGTTGATAAGACAGATTGGAAAAACGTAGAATTGTGATTTGGTTTGACTGTTAATAGTCAACTGCTCCAAGGGCAAGATTTATCTGATGTAGGTATACTAGGTATGTAGGTAGGTATTCATTCGGTCATTGGCAAAGAGGTCAGTGTACCGATAATTATAAATCAGCAGGCAGATGTCGCAGATGGCAGATGGCAGACTGTCGGTCAGTGTGGAATTCTAAGGGGAGGTCTATTTTCAACAGTGGACATCTTCTGGCTGATGATGATGATTTCGGTTTTGCACGCTGGTTCCATATTGAAATCTTTGTGGTGATTGTAGTGACCTCTATTTAGTTTTGTACCACCGTTCCGTGAAGCCCTGCATATTTGTCTCTTCCTATGTCACCTCATGAAGTATAAACAGCTAGACAGAATTTTTAGGGTTCCGTATCTAAAGGGTAAAAATGGGACCCTATTACTAAGCCTACGATGTCTGTCTATCTGTCTGTCTGTCCGTCTGTCTTACCTCTAAATGGCTGTATCTTTCGAACCCTAATAGATAGCTAGTTGAAATTTTCACAGAATATGTAATGTTACGGTGGATTAACTGAAAAATAATTAAAAGTCAAAAAGTTAAAAACTAAAGGGGGGCATACAGCAAACGTATTTTTTAACGTATTTTTGTATTAGCTCTAATGTAAAAATGGTAATATGTTTGGCATGATTTTAGTACACACTCTAAAGTTCTAAAGTACAACAACAAATAATAAATAATGGCCAAGTGCGAGTCGGTAACAAGTTCCTGTTCAGTACCAAGTTATAATTGGTAATTTCGTTATTGAATTTGTTGGTGGTACGGAACACTCAGTGCGCGATCCCGACTCGCACTTGGCCGGTTTATTATGTTCGGAGTGCCATTTGCAGTTTTTTAATTTTATTTTTACATAGTATATAATTTTATTTGGTAGAATACTCCATGAACTTTAGATAAGATTAATATGGTTATCGGAAACCATAAGTTCACGGCGCCAATAAAGTTAATTAAATATTATAACTAGAACCGCCCGCAGATTCACCTTCTTTCCATCGGGAATGGTTAAATTTTTCAAAATTAAAAGTACATGTCGATCTCGAACTTTTTCCTTTTGTGTCAATCCATGATATGAGCTACCTATACCAATAATAATATAATACTAAATTTCATTTAAATGCATTTATACGAAGATTTTTACGAAGTAGAGTGTAAACAACATACCTATATTTTCTCTTTACACAAAAAACTTTCAAATTTATGGTATCACCCCTTTATTATAATAAACACGGAGAAGCTGTTGAATTGATAACCTTCTACTATTTGAAGTCGGTTAAAAACTAGTCATAGCTATTCCTAGGCTACTGCGCATTTATTAATAAAATGGGTTAGTGATTAGTAAAGTCATAGGATTAGGTATAATACTCAAATTGTAATTCTTTGAATTAAACCAACACATATTTCCGAGAAATGGGCAGCCGGCGTTTTATCACTAAAATGGTGTTAGTGACCTGAAATGTTGATGTTATCAGATGAGCTATGGGGCAATAAATAGGTCACTTTTATTGTTTTTGGGACCATAATGATGTGTTAGAGAACACAGTCTATTAAACTGCTTCTGTTAAAATGTTGGACTGTTCGATTACAAAGCAAAAGATATAATAAGTACTTGGATGTTAACAAATTTGTAAGAATTTGCTTACTTGTCTTGTAGTAATGGTGGCCAGAGTTAGAGGATTATAGTTGTCCGAAGGCGTCCAAACCGGACAAGTACGATTAGGACTCGCACTCTGAAGGTTCTGTTGGACGGAACCTTACAAGCTCACGACCAAACAAAAAAACACTACAATGCCATACATGCCTACTACAAAATGTAAGTTTGTAATTGCACAACAATATATATTTTATATGATATAACTTCAAATTAACGACTTTCGGATTTTTTTCCTTTATATGTGCTGTGAGACCTTAACGTTTTGCCAAATTTCATGATTCTAGCTCTACGGGAAGTACCCTATAGGTTTTGATTCCCCTGTGAAATCGCAAAATATGCGACATAAATGGTCATATTATCTTTTGATCGCGATAACTTACAAATTTGATTTTGTCACAACTGAAAGAAACCGTAGAACCAAGTATTTGATATACATTTCAACGTGATACCTTTACGCGTTCTTTAGAAAAATTGTCTTGACAGACGGACAGACGGACCGATGGACAACAAAGTGATTCTATAAGGGTTCCGTTTTTTTCCTTTTGAGGTACGGAACCAAACGTGAGTACTTGGGCTTTAATAAATTTAAAACACTGTTTTAAACTATCACGGTTGTTCACTAAAGTTATATGATTATTTACGGGATATTTACCGTGGTAAGGTTGTGGAATATCGGGAGCTCATTCCCGTAAATATCCCGTAAATAATCATAGAACTTTAATAAATTTGTAACGAACTAACATATTTTAACTTAATTAATAAAACAGGATAGTTTGTAGTTTGAGTTGTAGTTTGAATGTGATTAAAACTCTCAAACATGCGTCAATACTCGGCACTATAGCATTAGAGTATCTTGGGCACATGACAAAAGAATACATAAGGAAGTTTTACTGATCTTTTAGTGGTCTAATATTCAAAACAAGAATGCAAGCTCGAATAAGCATTGTGATGCAAATAGACTAAGCTCCATATATTATTCAATTTTCAAAATGCTCACGTACTCTTATGTGTCAAAAACGAATAATTTAGTCACATGTGTAACAAAACTCGAACAGCAATAACGGGTAGTTACTTGTGAAACATTACCTGTTTCAATGTGCTTTAAGTGCTCACGCGTACTCTTTGACAAATAATACAAGTATTGTTAAAATACTAAAAAAGTGAAAAGACAAAAGACTCGAGTTACGTGAAAAGAGGCCGTGCCTCCATGAAATAACAGCAACCCACGAAATGTACGCGGAATTTAATATGCTCCAGAATTCAAGTTAGAAATATATACTTACCTACTGCCTACTTTGATTTTGTTGTACCTGAGACGTGTCGTATAATATAGGTACGTATTTGAAGTAAAGTATGGTAAAAAAACCTAGGTATATATACAACATAATAAACTTAGTAAGTACAGTTCTACATACTTGATGAATAACTGCTATAAAATTAAGAATTTTTCTTCTTTCATTATCAACGATAAAGATTTTTATGGAGTAGGTACCTATTAGAATTTTATAATTAAAAACTTAGTGTACGCTTTTACCCGCGTTATATACATCCTTGAAACAACTTACTTGGTAGCGATATCAACATCCTTTAACTTAGATGTTTTTGTTTTTTCGTATGATATACTATAATTATGACAATTCATGAATGATTTCAATTTTTATTCTTGTTTTTAGTAAGAAAAATATATTTTAAAAAATAACTGTTGATTTGATCGCTCTCAAGCTTCAAAGAATTACTCTCTTGACCTAATCTGGACTTATCTAGAGATTTTCTGAAAATTTCTTCAAAATCGATCGAGCCGTTTTGGTGTCCACACATTGCCTCTTATATATCTAGCTAAATAAAATTTGCATCATTATTAGCCTATCATTATGTTCCTACTGACAGTGCACTCTCTCAGAGAGACGGTAGATGGACCCTAATCCAGTATATGTTGGTTCACGTCAATTGTCGTTGAACTTTTTTTTGAGGTTCTTGAAAATACCGGTTCCTTTCCTTCACCGTTGTTGAGCGATGGCATCGAAACTGCGCATAATTTATTTAAGTACTAGATAAGACATTGTTGCAGGTCCGAAGCTTAAACCAGATGCCACCAGATTGCAAAGCACACATGCTCTCAGCTAGCATTGCTCTTTAACTTAGCAAAAGTTACACAGAAGTAGGTTGATAAACGTATCCTGTACCACAAGTGGCCTTATTGCTAAAAGCGATATTAAGACCTGTTTTATTAATTTGGTGATGTAGAGGCTTTTTCAATGAAATCAATCAGTGTATTTTCAAAAGCACGCTAATGTATAATATCAATGGTATTTTTTTTGGGACATTTTTGCACACACGATCATCTGACCCCAAACTAAGCAAAGCTTGTGATATGGCTGCCAGAGACTGATATACGTACATATATAGTTTTAAATACATACTTAAATAGATATTAACAACCAGATATAGAACAAACACAAATGTTCATCACACAAATGTTTGTCCTACGTGGGAATCGAACCCACACCCTCAGGCATGGGTTCGAATTGCAACGTTAGTTCCTTTAATTAGTCACAACTCTAACAGTTCTAAAAGTCTATCTATAGAAACTGCGAACCTACTTGACACTTTGACTCTACCATACAATAGCTCTTTAGGTATCATGTCACATAAGCACGCTCATTCATACCTACACGTGCCTCATCGTAAGATAAATTGCCGCTCCACACAAATAACTTCCAACAAAAACTCTCGTATACCAGGCTATCTATACTCATCTCAAACTTTGAAGCTATTTATTATGTTTAGTTCGCTTCGATCCATTGACTTTTGTGGCTATCCGCAGCATCTTTTGTCATCGAGTCGAGAGCAAGCGTCCGTGTAATATGAATTAATAAGCACGAAGAATGATTATTATACGTTTATTTGTCGTGAGATTCCTAGACGTTTTGGCTGTATTGTGTTCGAAGACGCAAGCTGTAAGTCCGGAACGAATTTTGGAGTATCGCGTGCTTAAGAGCATGGCTAGATTTGACAGTGAAGATTAGGTATGTCAGAAGGTGAAGGTGGTGAAAAATATGTTACCTACAACCTATAACGAAAAGCTTCTATGGTGAAATCAAGTCAGAAGATAACATCGGGAAAAATATATTATCTATCCTACATATTACCTATAACGAAAAACCTCTATGATATAATAAAACCAGAAGGTAACATTGTGAAAAATATGTTACCTACATACAACTTTTAACAAAAGGTCTCTATAATACATCAAATTTTTGCTCATAATGTTAGTAATTCATCTTAAAAATTTCATCTTTAGTAAATCTATAGAACAAATCTACTTATTTATTGTTACTACAAAACTTAATATATACTGGTGTAACTTAATATATAGCTACAAAATATAAAAATATTTAAAATAATTGATATATCGGTGAACTAAATAAAACTGTCCCTTTACATTTTTTTTTGATAATTGTAATTTTAGAAGTTACTCATCTGATAATATGAAATGACTTGACACAAGAAAAGATGAAAGATCGCCGCACTTCTACTTTACAAGTTCAACTGTGAGTATGATTGGAAGGGTTCTGTTTGAAGGTTGTCAAATTCTCTTTTTTGTCGGTCACAAATAATTTTTCATAAAATGGGACAAGTTGGCGTTTCTATTAATTGTATGCTTATAAATTGCTTGACGACAACTTGACTACCGTTGATCCGATTGTAATGTAACTAAGTAGACAAATAGGTAAATTCTATAGAATTACATTTGTTAAATAAAAAACGATCAACAGTGTCACAGTTCAGGGAAAGCAACTAGTTTTACAAGGCTAAATAAGAATCCGAATAGATGATAGTCAAAGAAACACCCCCAAAAACTCATAAAATGTGATGAACGACAAATATAACGACAAGTTTTTTGAATTTATTTTGAAAAATATGTCGTTGTGTCTCCTAATTTATTGGAAGATTAGTACGAAGCAATAAAAAACTAATTTAAAAGTGGCTTAGCATCACATGTGTTGAAAGACTGAAATAAGTTGATGTCTCTTTATGACGAAGACTTCTTTGTAACTTAGGGAGGTCTGATGTAAAATTTCTTATACCCAACTATCTATAAATTGTAATAAAGATCAACAATTTTTTGCTTATAGATAGGTAGCTCTTAATTGTTCACATCAGAAATGACATAGGTATATATGACAAAAACAAGTGCAACTATAGCTGCTAAATGCAGCAGCTGCTGCTATAGCTGCTATACTACTTTATTACAATAATAGTAAGTAGAAGTAGCAAAAGTAACTTTTAAACTTTCGGGATTTGAACAAATGTTTTCAATGTTTGTCGGGACTTAACGCACATTATTTCATTTTGGTAAAAATATAAGTAGCAACACTGAAAAGGAATGTTTTTACTTTTTATTAGTTTATGCTTAAATTTCCTGTTAATTTTTTACTAGCTGACCTGACAGACGTTGTCCTCTCTTAGAACTGTCAAACACGCAAAGTTAATATTGTAAATATTATTTTTTTACACCTTGGGTTACATTATTGGAGTTTTAGTAAGGATCCCTATTTAAAAAAAATATATAATATAGCCTATGCTACCCGGGGATAGTGTAGCTTCCCAACAGTGAAATAATTTTTCAAATCGGTTCAGTAGTTTCGAAGCCTATTCAATGCAAACAATTAAACAAACAAACAATCAAATCTTTCCTCATTATAATATTAAATAAAATAAAAATATTTGGGACATTTTTGCACACACGGTCATCTGACCCCAAACTAAGCAAAGCTATGTGATATGGCTGCCAGAGACTGATATACATACATATATAGTTTTTTTAATACATATTTAAATAGATAGTATAGATGAAACTAGATTCAAAATGCTTGACGTCTGATTTAACATAATGCAGTTGAATTTCTAAAAAGCAAATGTTACCAATTCAAGCTTCAATCAGCTAAGTAGATACGTTAGCATTTCGCAATCAAACTGTTCTCAAAGTGAATCAAACCCAGGTGCCTCTCTATCAAGCAGTCAATTAGTTTAATCAGAGCACAGAGGAACAAACTGGAGAAGCAGTGGTTTTGTCGCGTAAATAATTTCTAAGGATACAAATACAAAGACAACGTGTATTTTGTAGTAGCTTATTGTTTAATCCTGCTTAGTAGATTTTTGTAAAGAATCTTACTAGTAAATACGTGAAATATTCGCTACCCGGAACATTAAAACGGATGTAATGAATTTCGATACAAATAATTTTACGTTGAAGTTTGGCTTGCATCGCTGAAAAGATTTATTTTTCTGCGACTATTGAGCGGAGCTTGCGGAGAATGCTGAGAATACCATGGACAGCTCATCGGAACAACGCATCGCTATTAAAACAACTCAAGATCTCTACTACATTGTCTACCATTTGTCTCAAGCGAATATTAGAGTATTTCGGCCATATTGCCAGGAAAGACAACGACAATCTAGAAAAATTAATAGTAACAGGCAAAGTCGATGGAAAGCGATCTCGAGGCCGCAGCCCGATGCGTTGGTCTGACCAGATTCGCACCACCCTAGACACATCAGTATACGATGCGCTGCATGTCGCCGAGGATAGGGGAAGATGGCGTAAAATCATAAAGGAGAGACTGATGGGAGGTGGGGGTCACGACTCTCAGACATGAGGAGCACGACGCCAGGAGAATTGAGCGGAGCTTGGCCACCAAAGTACAATGTACAAAAAAAACCGGACAAGTACGAGTAGGACTCGTGCTCTGAGGGTTCCGTTAGACGGAACCCTCAGAGCGCGAGACCAAAAAAAAAACTAACTGAAGTTAAAATATTGAAAGACAAACTTAAGTTTGTAGTTTTTTTTTACTGGGCAAGTGCCTTTAATAACTAAACAAAATACAAGCTAAAACTAACACTACAAATATAGTTAGACTGCCCATAGACCGTTGAAGGTCTAAAGACAATCCAAATGCTCAAGCCCACTACCAGTTGGCAGCGTACCCAACATGCTGGCGGCATTACCACGTTGAATGGCAATGCTAATGCGTTGAGCCAGAAACACGCCAGCATTTTGGTCACGCGTCGCATTAACCAGGCGCTCTGAAACATTTTTGAAAATGAGGTGAGCTCCCGGTCCCCAAGGGCCCAATGTCTCGACCCCAAATGCCTCAAATATGTAACCACTGCCGAGGTTAGCATATTTGCGACGCTTGTGCTGCTCTGCCGAATTAGCAGCCGCGCCAGCCCTACACTGTGCCTCAAGAAGATGTGACGGCGCCAAAGTATCGACACAAGTTGCGTCCCATACAAGGGGCCGCCCCAACCTCCAGGGCACAAGTGTCATACCGTCAGGCCTCTTTCCATCGTCACGCGCAAGACCACTCGGTTTGAGCACAGCTGTGACATTGGCGGTGGAAAGTGCCCTGCGTATGATGTCGTTCAGGCTAGCGTGTCGGCCAATACGACCAGCGCTTCTCGAGCAACAGAGACCATGGTGACCGAGCTGGTCAACAGCAGTACCACACTGACAGCGATGGGCCTCACAGCACCTTGCACCCAAGCGTAAGCTGACAGCTAGACGAAATGCGGTTGGATCTAAAAGGCTACCTGTGTTAAAAGAGGGCATGGCTTGCAACCAAAGTCCCGATTCCCAAACAGAGACAGCAAGAATACGAGCGCGATCTGCAATACTAGGACACGTATCTAGTAGCGATTTCCATGCTAGTTCGCAGATCGGCCGATCCCACAGTCTCTGGGAAGACAACTTTGAAGTTTGTAGTTGACAATAAGGTTCTTCCATACATCCCAACTACAAAATGTAAGTTTGTAATAGCAAAATAATTATTTTTAAATACCTTCAAATTTATAACTTTCGGATTTATTCCTATATATGTACTATGAGACCTTGCCTCTTGCCAAATTTCATGATTCTAGGTCAACGGGAAGTACCCTATAGGTTTTGATTCCCCTGTGAAATCGCAAAATATACGACATAAAGGAACCCTAAGAGCGCGAGACCAAAAAAAAAACTAACTGAAGTTAAAATATTGAAAGACAAACTTAAGTTTGTAGTTGTCAATAAGGTTCTTCCATACATTCCAACTACAAAATGTAAGTTTGTAATAGCAAAATAATCATTTTTAAATGATATACCTTCATATTTATAACTTTCGGATTTATTCCTATATATGTGCTATGAGACCTTGCTTTTTGCCAAATTTCATGATTCTAGGTCAACGGGAAGTACCCTATAGGTTTTGATTCCCCTGTGAAATCGCAAAATATGCGACATAAACGTTCATATCTTTTGATTGCGTTGACTTACAACTTTTATTTTTTTACAGCCGAAAGAAACCGTAGACCCAAGTATTTAGTATAAATTTCAACTTGATACCTTTACGCGTTCTTGAGAAAAAGGGTCTTGACAGACGGACAGACAGACAGACAGACGGACAACGAAGTGATCCTATAAGGGTTCCGTTTTTTCCTTTTGAGGTACGGAACCCTAAAAAACGCTGATTTAAAATTCACTAACATAATGGAGAAAACAAACATAAAAATGTATATATGAAATAAACCAATTCTGAAAAAAATTTAGCAATTTAATTTTTTTGAAATACACAAATGTAGTCTAAAATAGTATAATTGCCACAGATAGGCACACAAAATGAAAACAAATTAAATATCTGCACAAGTTTAACTTTTCCCATCACCAGGTTCCGAAACTAATACGTTATAGATATCAGTAGTTTATAAGAAAACAGCAATCAAAACTATCACGAGAAGGCCGCAATAAAAGTAACAGGCATTTAATTAAAAAACATAATCATCAGAACACGACGTTAACCGATTGAAATTTACGATGCCGCTAAAACAGAGAGAGGCAATAATTCAAATCATATCTAATAAGAAAATTATGTAAAATGGGCCTATTATAATTAATAATTCAGGTTGAAATGAGAAACACATTTGTACAAGGCATTAACGGGCGAAGACGAGATATTTTCTAACAAATTAAATGAGTTCTGACATTAAAGCCTTATACTTGTTGGCGTATAGAATACCGCGTAAATACCAATAGATTTGAACACATACGAATATTGGATCTGATACAAAATTTACGAAAAATATTTCAGTTTTCATTTATTAAAATTTAGATAGATATATATATATATTCATTCAGTATTATATATATATAATACTATAGTACTGAAAAACTAATTTAAATCCTATCTATTAATAATGGTGTAAAAACAATAACTAATTTAGCTTGCTAAAATTTTTGTCTACTTAAGGCTGCGCTCAACGCCCAATCTCTTTCACAATTTTTCACAATTTTCAACATTTTTGAAGATTCTTAAACGAGAAAAAAAAAATTGGGCATCTTTAGAATGACATTACAAAAAGTATAAAGACACTTTCGTGTTGATATTTTGTAGGATGGCTGAAAATATAGTTAAAAAAACAAATTTTCACTTCTCATGCTAGTAACGTTCTTGTTTATGCCCGACGTAAGCGGACTAAAATTGGTTTTTATGCTCTAGACGCAAAAAGACTTTTGTACTGGTGCATAATAGTAAACTAAACCTCTTTCAAATTGTTCAAAGAGGTTCTGAACTGTTCTGGTTTGTGCATGATTGCAGGACATCTTTAAAGTTGTTCAAAGAGGTTCAGTTGTAATACATGTAGGAAGTTTCCTTCGGTCGACACAAACATAATTTTTGTCGAATAAAAAGAGGTTCTGCTGCCAACTTTGGTCGTAATGGCGTTAGTCTGCCCAATAATTAGCGATAAAAAATATAGTAAAAAAAGGAGTTTTGCTTTTGGCTGGCACGAACATGGAAAAAACATGTATCATTGTATTATTTTCCTAAAATTATGTATTTTTGATTGTTAATGTACAGAAATGGTGGTTATTATTTACTAAGTGTTAGTGATTGTGAGAATGTGGTATAATGAGGTAATGTATTTTCATGTTGTTTCCAAAACTCCTAAGAAGCATCTAGTAAAGTCTACTATAGGTATTACTTAAAATATCACTATTTCATTTTCTCGCGATTAAAATGAAAAGCTAACATCCCTATTAATAAAATTTGAGTAGCCTTGGAATAGTTACTCCGTCTTTTGTCTTTTTCGATCGAGTTCAAATTTTGAAAGAGAGAAATAGACAAAACACTGCGTAACTATTCCACGTTTATTAATAAGGGGGTACGTGTATAACTCGTGCATAAAACTCATTTTATCTTCGACTTATATATCCGCTTTCGCCTTCGGCTCGGGCTGATAAACATTTTGGCTAAAATGACTTCTTTTAAGTACTCTTTGTAAAATCTACTACTCAATTTTTTTTTCTTTCTCCTTAGCCGTACTTTTAGCTGCCTTCTAGAGATTTAACACAAAATATCGATGGTTATAATGTAGTTTGGTTCAGACATTTTTGACAGCTGACCCAAAACGAAGCCTTGTGTTTGTAAATCTATACATGTGAATAACAATATATTGATTGATTGATTAGCTCTTTATTGTTCACACCATTAAATTTGGTACAGAGGACAAAAAACTCTTAAAAACTAGTGCAACAACTGGCGACCTTATCGCTAAACGCGATTTCTTCCAGGCAACCAAGTTAAATATGTTTATTGTACGTATCAGCGTCACGCATTTTTATCTGGTTTATATTATACTAGCAGACCTGACAGACGTTGTCCTGTCTTAGAACTGTCAAACACGCAAAGTCAAAATTGTTAACTTATTTTTTTACACCTTGGGTTACATTATTGGAGTTTAGTAAGGATCCCTATTTTTTTTGGAAATATAATATAGCCTATGTTAACCGGGGATAGTGTAGCTACCCAACAGTGAAAGAATTTTTCAAATCGGTTTATTAGTTTCGGAGCCTATTCAATGCGAACAAACAAACAAACAAACAAACAATCAAATCTTTCCTCTTTATAATATTAGTATAGATTAATTGTAACTATCTGCCCCACGCAGTTTCACTCGAGCTTTTCCATACTTCTCAGGATCATGGTATAGCTAATGTTAATGAAATAATATTGTAAACTTTGACTAAAAATACGAAAAAGTTATTGTTGTCGTCAGATTTAATTGATAACCTTTTTATTAAGATGTTCCCATAATTACAACTCTTTTTCACTCTCGACGATACTTAAACATGTAACTAATGAATCTCATATCCGTAAAGACAGACTTAATTTATAGAAACATTTATTTTTGGAAAGCAGAAGTAACAGATAAAATAAAATCAAACAGTTTTAACAAGATAACATACCCACGACAGTAAACTTTACTTCAACCATAAAGTGGCAATAAAATAAATCACAAAATTAAGTCTTGATAATGTAATATGTAGAAGTGACATGAGATTAATTGGGTATTAGATTTATGGGAATAAAATTAAGACAAATGCCAGCACAAGTCGAAAACAATGTCAGATGCTGACGAGACAGTGTCCTGCAATGACAACATTGTAATATAGTGTTCTTAGGTGTCAATTAGAAGTTATAATAATATATAAGTTATACCCAATACATGAATAAAAAATCATTCAGGAGCTCCATAAACTCAATAAATACAATACTTGAAGTAAACAAAATTGTGTCGCCATGCCATATTAATCAAACTCCCATAATGCAAGATAATAATTCAAAAAATTACTCTTTAATTTCATGCTCGCGGCTCAATAAAAAGCCTGGAACGTAAAAACACTCCTGCTGCCGCCATCTTGATTCGGCGGCGGCCGTTGCGCGCGCGCATTTTGCTCGTATCCAGGTGTTTCTGACAAAACAATCGACTCTCAAGCGAGAAAGGGGCGGAGGGCCCATTCATAAAACTTTTACAAAATCCACCAAAAATAAAAGTGAGAACACAAAAAGTTGAAAGCTTATTTTGATACCCGGTAATATTTCATTGTATTAACTACTTAGGGATGTGAAGACTGGGAGTGTTATAAAATTATGATATTGGTTGTATTATATGGCACCTCGTATTTTGTAATCCGAGCTGAGCAGATAATAATATGAGCAGATATTGTAATTGTAATTTGGACCACCTTGCTAACTTGCTAATGAGAAAGTAATTTTAGTAATTTCCCGATGACACACAGCCAAAAAGAGGGTATTGCATAGCTGGTTTATATGTACATTTGTATGTCGGGAACATACAGACCCAACACCTCAACCGATTTTAATAAAATATGAGGAGTCGAGAGATTTGTGTAGAGGGATATTCATCGGATAGGTAACGTCATTCCAACAACATAAGAAAGCGAAATTTTAAAAAGTAAAAAGTTAAAGGATTGCTCCCATGTGACAATGGTTAAATACTCGCTATGAAAGTACCACGAGAACCATTTTCTGCCAAAAGTACCGTTATTAGGCGTTTTGTTGGGTTTGTATCCACGGTCCCGTTATCGGATTGTTTTGTTTTTTAATTATTTTGTTACAAATCTTACTCTTTGAACATGTCATTCCTTCCAAATACAACATTTTGAAAAGGTACTAACTAACTATAAATGTTTCTTTTTTCTACTAATCATTCATAAGTATGATTTCTAGCTGAACTTTACCAAATCTATCCTACCAAAATTATAGCATCCAGTCCACTACCAATTCAACCGATAAAAGCAACCGTAACATCAGCGCACCTATCACAAAAGACCGTATTGTTACATGTTTTCATAAGCCTCAAGGACCGCCTTTACTACGGGCCGAAGATCGCTACGCACCAACGATCTTCAATGCAAATAATTAGATGTATACCTTACAATTTGCCAAAGATCTCTATTGTACGTATTATTCTCTAAGTGGATTCCCTGTACAAAGCATCCCGCTTGACATAGCTACCTTTCGCCTCGTGTGTGTATAATTTTATTATTCCCAGCCGCATCTGTCACAAAGGCCGTTGCGTTGTGATTTTACAGTTTAATCAGCGTTAAATGCTCTCAAAGTTACCGCTGGAAAAAATGGATAACCCTCAGAGACGCTGAGGAATGTAGAGTCCATAAATCATTCGGATGTCGATGGCGGTTCATAAAGAGCACTCTACTTGAATTTGACAGGAACGGTAACGGCAAAAACGAGAGAGATTGGTATAATAAAATTGCTAGATTTTTACCCGATGACGCAAAACCAAAAAGAGGATGTTGTAGTTAGTGTTTAATGTTTAAGTATGCTTTTTATTCTGGTAAGTTTCTTTATCAATAAGCAAAATACAAGCTGAATACCTAAATTTGGCCTTTAATACAAAACAGTTGGATTTCACAGACCATTGAAGGAATACAACCCAAATGCTCAAGCCCACTACCAGTTGGCAGCGTACCCAGAATTATGATGCATTGAGCCAGAAATGCCTATATGGCTAGGCCGAGTGGCTAGTCCTGATGTTAGACTTTTAGAATACTTGAAAGCCTTTGTTTGACATGGTTTAGCTGTTTTTGTAATTCATATCAGCCTATCATGTCCCCACTACTGGGATACAAGCTTTCTCAAAGTGAAAGAGGATGGACTCTACTAGAAACTAATCCACCATGCTGCCCCATGGTTTTTGTTGTAGAATAAAAAATACGACTTTATACGTCTGACCTACGGTAGCAGTAGGTATACATAAATCCCATTCAAAGACTAAACCTGTTGCAGGTTACTTAAAATCAGTGATCGTTTAGAGACATATATATGGTTGAGCTATACGCTAAAAGGGCTACACTTTCATGATTAAACGGCTAGATTGACTTAGACAAAATATAGGAAAATAAATTAGTGTACGATAAAAATGGTTTAATATATTTTTAGGGTTCCGTACCTCAAAAGGAAAAAAAAGGAACCCTTATAGGATCACTTCGTTGTCCGTCTGTCTGTCCGTCTGTCTGTCCATCTATCTGTCCATCACGCGTAAAGGTATCAAGTTGAAATTTATACCAAATACTTGAGTCTATGAGTCTGGTTTCTTTCAGCTGTAAAAAAATAAAAGTTGTAAGTCAATCAATCGAAAGATATGAACGTTTATGTCGCATATTTTGAGATTTCACAGGGGAATCAAAACCTATAGGGTACTTTCCGTTGACCTAGAATCATGAAATTTGGCAAGAGACAAGGTCTTATAGCACACATATAGGAATAAATCCGAAAGTCATAAATTTGAAGTATTATCATTTAAAAATAATTATTTTGCATGGAAGAACCTTATAGTCAACTACAAAGTTAAGTTTGTCTTTCAATATTACAATTTCAGTATTTTTTTATTTTATTTTGGAATCGTCCAACGGAACCCTCAGAGCGCGAGTCCTACTCGTACTTGTCCGGTTTTTTTTTTGTATTACTTTACATTCTAACAAATGAAAAACTAAACTAGGAAAGCATATGCAAAACTAGCAGGATTATCTATAGTAATGTGCAAAAGACATAAGTCATGAATATGAAACACAGAAGATGCACATAAAACCTTTTACAAAACAAACGATTTCCTAAAGTCTTTTAAAGATTTTTGATGCAGCAAATGCATCAAAAATAAAAATAAAACAGCAAACTGAAAATACATCACACTTGTCCCAACAAATTCACTTTCACAATAGTATTCGGTAGCGATTACAGTGATGTATCTAAACGGTCGCATCAAAGGGGTTCAGTTTATAGAAATAATAATATTATAGCACTAGACGTGAGTTCATTCATATCCAAAGAGATATGTCATCCATTATGTCTCATTGTGGACTGACCACTTAGCGCTGAGAGGAAATAATTTATTCAGAACGCGCCGCGGTCTATCTTCGTGTTCTGGTCCACTGAGAGATGAGATGAGAGGTGCTTTGAGGTAGTCTACTTTTGTGTTGATAAAAATAGAGTAATAATGTTGCTTCAGCGAAACTACTTCCATCTAAAAAAAACTGTCTTCTACGTTATCTATTTGCGAAATAGATAATTGACGAACTGTGAATAAAGATAGTGTTAATAAGCGTGCTCCTTCTAATTGTTTATACAAAGATTTATATTACCATAGATAAATATACTAGATATTACTATGCAACTAGATGCACATCAAGTTTTTTTTTGCGATTATCGAGTTTTCCTGATAAAATAGGGATGTAAAGTTTCCTTTCTGTTCCCAAAACAGATACTGTACAGTTCCTCTTTGTAAAATTTTAACACTATCACAGTTCTACTTTTTGTCCTGAAAAGGTTAAAAACTTTGATAGAAATAAAGAGACACATAATCTAAGTTTAAATTTCGAATTAATGAGTTCAATGAAATATCACTTCATCAAAACTTAATATCCCTAACCTAAATATAACTATGAAATATTGTGATACAAAAATATGATAAAAATATCATAGCTGACTTCCCAATTTGGGCACTTGAAAATGTGTTAAACAAGAAACCACAGTGATGTATCAGGACTGGTTCCGTAGACTATTAAAGTAATTAAAGGAAGTGAGTACCTATCGCCTATTAGCACGTGCTCTGCCAAGTTCATTAGTCCACCACGCCCTCCGCAAATTGATTTGTTATTACCAACAAATTGGTGTGAAGAATCAATTAACTTCTGGTAGCAAATATTAATTAGATTCCTCCGGTCTGGTTCACAAAAACAGCAGATGTAAGGCTGAGTACACAAGCTGCATTATTAGCTGCTCAGTTATAGTGCGTTTTTTTTGGTTTACTAACTGCTCGCACCATAACATCTGTGTTCTCTGTACGGTATGAAATGATACACACTGTTTTTAGAATCTCAAAACAAAATGCATTATCATAGATTGCAATAATGAATTATTATAGCTTAAAACACACTTATAGTCCGGTCACTAAGAGAATGCGACTGACAGCTGTAATTGCATTGTAAAAAAGTATATATATATATATATATGTATATATATATAGCTAGCTACTATGTTACAACACAAAAACCAATACAAAAAAACCGACTTCACAAAACTTCTATAAAATAATAAATTTCGGTTACATGGAAGATCAATGTTAATTGTCATCCAAGTAACCAATTTTCCAGTAATTTAAATTTTTAAGCCAAACTGTTAAACTTATTCTGATGAAATTTCTAAGGGACCAATCTAGTTCGTTAGTTTAAAAAAATCGGTTCATAAATGGAGTTATGAGGTTAAAAACATTTTTTTTTAAATATTAAGATCCCCCTGCCTTTTGAAGTTAGTTAAAAATCTAGTAAAAGTGACAAGAATTTACTGTTTTTACCCAATCTCGAGAGGTTTTACTAGAAAAAGAGCTTTTTGTTTCCATTGTCCACCTCGCGGATCCATTAGTAGATCAGTTTTATGGTACCAAATTCTTGTATTGTTGTTTGTAATTTCAGAGTTGTTCCTATGGTATTAGAAAATATTCATAGTGATGGCTATAATGGCCTCCTTTCAGCTTAGTACCACCGTTTCGTATAACCTTGTATAATGTCCGACGACATTTTAAACTGTAGGTATAAGGAGTTTCATAATTATAACACTTGTCTATATCCTGCGTATTTGTATGACTGTAGATCAGAGATTTATAGTGCTCTTGCCGCTTGCTGTTGCTCGACTTTTTGTTCTAAGCGGTTAATCACTGGATGATCTTTGGGTAATGTGTTTTTGGTATCTTCTAGAGCTGTTGTGATTAATGTTGCGGCGTTATTTTCTTGTTCAGCTTTATCTTTATCACAGAATGAATTGATTGTAATTTGAATATGTCTGTGTATTTTCCAAGAAAAACAAATTGCGAGTCTCATGTTTCAAACTTGTATCAATTCTGATCCAATCCGTAGCATAGATAAAACATTTTTTAGTTGTTCAAAACTTTGTTTTAGTAAGTAATTTGATATAAATAATTTAACAATGCAATTAATTTTATAATCTCTAAGTTCCGAAATTTCAACAAAACCTTTCACAGACTTATCACTAACTTAATACTACTAACGCTAGTAAGTAATTAAGAGTTCGTTTCGTATAACTGGTTCTATAACATAATATTTATCATGGAAACTATAACAAGCTGGAAGTTTTTATTTTGTAACTTGTATTAACTCCAAGCTATAAATCTGTTTTAAATTGATTACCGTTAATTTACAAAGAAGTGGACCGCCTATCTTTAATTACATTTATGGTCATTGCTGTCTGATTCTCTTCTACTATGGGAAGCTGTTTCATCGAGTTTCAACGAATTATCATTATAGCTTTAGGCACATTGTATACTGTTAAAATCATTTTAAGTTTCTATTTTTAGTGTCATGAAAGAAATAAGAAGTCAAAATATATAAATCAAAACTTCTTATAAGCTCCGGAAGTATTTAACAGGACGAAGACTTTCTTTTCAAAACGTAATAAAATTTTGTTTAATACTCCTCCATAGATCATCCCTACAAAACTCCGCTCCATAAATTATAACGACACATGACAAAATGATATTTAATGTCTCTTTTTGTATGTGTGTGTAACATCATTACCTACCAAAACGCATTTAAGAGTAAATGCCCTTAAAGAATTCATCCTTAATTTAAAGGATGTGTTTTTTCAACACCACTGCATCATCAATCTGTTCGAAACCCTTTTTACGTCCTTGTTACTACTCCACAGAACATATTTTCAAATAGAACAGGATCTAAACTTGAGTCAATCTTCTGCTTTAACTCTATGTCATACCTATACAGATATTTAATGCAAAACATCGTATTTCCAGGATTTGCGTAAATTCATACTTCCAGGTTTTATATAATTTCATATTTATAGGTTTTGCACAGCGAAATAGTTGTTATTTCGCTGGTTTTGCACCATTACAAATCTAGATTCTAGATCGTACACCATTTCCATATGTCAATTTTTCCCCGAAGTGCCTCTAGTTCTAATCTGGATCCTCGAGGTGTTATAATCTGAACTTAAGCAAAACAGGCTAGTTTTTAACCTTAATTCGTAGACGTATAGACTTTAATTCGGCTAGACATCGTCATTTTTGGCTATACAAGGCTCCAGCAGCCGGTCACCTGACGTTTTTTTTTTTTTTTTTTTTTTAATATTCGGGACATTTTTGCACACACGGTCATCTGACCCCAAACTAAACAAAGCTTGTGATATGGCTGCCAGAGACTGATATACATACACATATAGTTTTAAATACATACTTAAATAGATATTAACAACCAGATATAGAACAAACACAAATGTTCATCACAAAAATGTTTGTCCTAGATGGGAATCGAACCCACGCCCCCGAGCTCAGAAGGCAGGTTCACTACCAACTGGACCAACGGGCTATCTAAAGGGTTAAGTGTTTAAGCTTGTCCGGACTCACCTACATAGCAGCTGAATGGTTTTAAATGAAATTTGGTATGGAGGAGCTTATACCCTAGATTAATACAAACTTTTATCCCGGAAAAAATCATAGTTCCTGTGGGATAAGCAAGTGAAACCGTGGGGTGCCGCAATACCATACAACTAAATGCTCGATAAAATCATGTAATGGTCATCAAAACATCATATTATTGCGGTTAACTATGCCGTTATAGTCGATCCATCTATAGTACTGTGTCCATCGTCCAGTATGGCTACTCGAGTCCTTGTTACTCTTACTGTTTAGTCGCATTCGGAGGGCAACAAATAGAGAATGCATTATCTATTTTGTCTCTCGTGACAGTAATTAATGAGTGGATTTAAACGCTTCCTCACGCCCGTGACATTAACTTAAATAGAATGATTTTCGTTTGCTTGTTCCATCCCCTTTGATTCGTGTATTTTTAACTTTGCACTCACTATTTCTGTGTATCAATTTGTTTGTCGTGGCGTCACCGTTTTTAATGCTTTGATGTTTCGAGTTGTTAGGTGTCTGGTAATCTTCAGATTAACATGTATTAGAGGCTGGAGAGTGTTGAACGTCTTAAGTGCGCTTGGTTCTGTTTTGTTTAATCTTTACAAGACCTGACGGTATAAAGTTTTTGCTAACCTAAGATTAGACAAGGGATAAGGCTTGTGTCCTAAGAGAGGTCAACTCGCCAATGAATTCACGTGAACTGATGATATTGGTGAAGTTTAAATATAAATTATGATAATATGTTTATAAATTTCTATTCCTATTTTTTAAGTTGTGCATGATAAAATTCATTAATTATGATAATCATATCTATAAAATATCTAAAAAAAAGTATTTTACTGTTCGTTATAGTGACCGGAAAATTTCGTGATTAAAACGTGTCTAAGAATTAGAGAGAAGAAGAAGTTGGCGCATGTACATGTGCACTTGCACATATTACTGCCATTAGCGTGGACTCAGTCAAATTTAAATTTGTAACCCTCGGTCCGCCAAGGAGACCTAAAAACCGAATACCCTACCTATATCCTAACCTATATCCTATATCCTAGGAAACCTATATCCAGCAGTGGATAGGGCGATGAAGACGATAACGTATTTTTAACATGCATTACATAGTGTTTAGAAAATAAAATAACTTAATTTGCGACGATAAGTCTTGTTAGTAGAATTAAGGCCGCGCTCACCAGCCAGGGCTATCTCTTTCGCACATTTTAAAAGATAAAATATCTCTAAGTAGTTATAATAGGAAAATGATTATGCATTATTATAATAATAACATTGCAAACGTTTTAAAGTATTTTTTATGGTAATTTATTCTTCTGTTTTAGATTGGCGGTTTTTTTTTTCAAATTTTTTCGGTCTTCCCCGCCATCTTATAAAAATCAACTCGAAAATTTCTATATATTACTTACTATGTTAATTTTAATGTAATGCCCAATCGATTTTTTAAATACTGACCATGTGACTTTTTATATTCAAAATTTTTAAAATGTGCTAGCCCATGAGCGCTGTCTTAAGCATCAGACGACAAAGAAACAATGGCTTTTAAAAGTTATGGAGAGAAAACGGAGCTTCGAAGTGGGACTAAATTATAGCAATCAGGTGCTCTAATATATCACTTTTATTTATGTTAATTGCTTTACGTGATAGGCTTTTTGCAAAAATCAAAGAAGCTTTTGCTGAAATTGAACTGTGAGTAACATTTTCTGAACATCTACTACATTTGTACATGCTTAGTAACTATAGTTATCTGTTGGCAGTACCATTGTCTCATCTGGCTTGAAAATGGCTTTTTACACGACTTCGAAAACTAGTGTATCTTTTAAACTTTCGTGGTTTGAACACTAGTTCATGTTCAAATGACGGTAGATGACCACGGCCATTGTAACATGGTTGAAACGTTGAGTTAAAGTAACTTATTTAACAAGCTTTTATTACCTTGTTAGTATGGGCAAAATTTGAATTTTACTACAGTTATCTCCAACTGATTGAGCTGAAAATTTGAATACACGGCTGGTTTGGATGACAGACATGCTAAACTAAGTGACGTCATTCTAAATTCAATAGGGCAGATAGGGCAAAAGCAAGTAATAGGGCTAGCTAGTAATAGGGTAGTAGCTAGTTTAAAAAAACATTTTCATTTACTTTTAAAGCAGGTGTGCTATATTGTAAGGGTTCATGTATGTGAGTAAGTTTTTTGACTCCGCCATAATTCATAAACTCATTTGAATGTACCTAAGTGGTTTCATTAGAATTCTAGCTTGGTATTATTATTTCCATAAGTAAGACTAATAAAAAATTATGTAATCTTACTATGGGACATAAATAAAACCAGAAAAGCTTTTTTTTAAACTCTCCAACTCTATAATTATTATCTAAACCTTGTAAAGCAGATTCTAAATATAAATAACAATACTATGAAGTCCACAGTAGTTTACTTGAAATTGCCATTAGAGAGATCGACGTGGTGCGATAGAAAATTAGCGAGTTTGTAGTTAGTCATATTTTGGAAATTTGTTGGTAACTAAACCGAAAATATAAATATTTATAACAAGCAGAAAACCACACCAAATTAGATGAACAAAAAATATCTCACAAAACAAAATAAACTCAAATAAGGGATCGACAATCATATAAAATTCAACCCTAAGGCCCTGTCCAAAGATAATTCGTTTTTATCACAACCTAAGGACAAAATTCCCCAATTATTAAATTCTATTCCTTTAACTCAAAGCCTTTGCCTACAATCAGACAATAGATGAAAAAGAAAAATGTATAATGAAGATGTATCTTTGATAGATATTGAAATGCTTTTTCTCGGTCGCCCACGCGAGTCCACACGATTGTATGATTATTATTAATTAATAAAAACATAATTATGAATTATTTATGATCGAACCCAGCTCGATAGGAATGCCTCGCATTGTTAGGTATGAATTTATTGAACGCTTTAGCCGTCGTAAATATTATTGGAATCGAATTAAGTCGGACCAAAAACATGCTGAGCTTGATTTGTTGTGATCTTTGTATCAGAATCAATGTAATTAATTTCTTTCGATGTTTATTAAAACTCTATTATCATTATTGCTTTGACTAAGTAGACAATGTTTGTGTTATTTATATTTGTTATTAATTAACTTCTACATAGAATTAGGTTGAGACTGGTTTCATCATCCTGATCGTTACAATAATTAGCCTTGCTTAGTCCACTGCTGAAAATGAACCTCTTCCGACCCGAGGTATGCCTCTGAGCCCGAAGTTCGGATTTAAAAAAAAAAAACCTTAACGCGCCGAGATACAATTTGCGGTCGTGGAACTTCGCTTAACACAGCTAGCCATAAGGCCCCAGCTGCCTTACGTATACGATATTGTCACTCCATAGATTTTCAAGGTGGCCTAAGCTATGTTTGCCGATTTGTGGTCTATGATCCAACGGGTTTTGCGAACGATATGAACGGCTCACAGCCAGCTCAGTTCGCTAATACGCTGAGCCATGTTAGTGATTTTGATTATATCGCAAATTACGTTGTTCTAATAATTCTAGAATCATGGAACCCAAATTCAGGGATCTAATCACGAAACATCTAAAATCTCTACATATTTTTTGCCAATTTGATGAATCACTGACGCCCTGCGCTCTACTGAATGCAAATCATTGGAAGTGGGTCACGTCGTAAGATTTTTTTCCCATAGAACTACTGCAGAAGACCTCTTCCAAAATGATTGATTGTTCATTGTCGAGTGACATTTTTACGAGAGAGGATGTAATAGAAATTTTTAGTGTCTCGAGTGGTCCTTGTGTGTGGTTCTGAATAAGATTATTGTGGATGAATGGAGTTTTTTTGCAGTTCCGGGCATTGATGAATTAGTTAAGGTAATGTTAAGAATGACTATTTGAAGTCATGCAATTTTGTTATTGAACACTGACAAAAGACGATTTATGTGAAAAAATCTTCAACCATACTATTAAAATATTTTTGTTGATTTTCTTCACCCAAAATATTAACGAACATCTTTATTAATTCATCATCATCAACTATTTTCCACACACTGCTAAGTATAGGTCTTTTCTTCAGCACGCCATCTTTTTCAGTCCTGTGCTGTTCTTTTCCACTGCTTTCTGTGGCTTGCTGCCTTAGCGATGTCGTCCAACCGATTAATAAACATAATAAACTGATAGCTCAGTGGTTGGTGCGTTCTAATTCCATTCTGAAGGGACTAGTTGAAATCTTAACGATGAGATTGAGCTGCCGGTGAAGGAAAACATCGTGAGGAAACCATAGCATGGTGGTAGCATTTTCTATTTTCTATTCCCCGGCTGGCTAGCTATTCAAGTCAAAAATCTATCGCCAAACAACTAGTTGTGTGTTTCGGCAGAATCGTTTGAGAGACAGTTCCCATTATAGGATAGAAAAATTTACTATCTTCAACCACACCGTCATATAACATCAGGTGAGCTGTGGTCAAATGCATAGCCAATCAACCATAAAAAATACAAGCTAACCTAACACTAAATACCAAATTACTAAGTTTCAAATATTTAAAAAAACAGTCGGACCATAAAAGGTCTAGAGACAATCCCAATAGCCAATACTAGTTAGCAGCGTACAGCATGCTGGTTGAAATGGCAAAGATTATACGTAAAAACCGTGCCGTACCGATAGCCGATGGGGAAGAAAGATTTTTGAGTAGAGACCACGAACCGCAACGAACGGAAGACGCAGTGTAGGTAGGCCTCCCGCTAGATGGACCGACGACATTGTGAGAGTCGCGGTCATCCAGTGGATGCAAAAAGCAGGCTGTCATTCAGTGTGGAGGTTAAAGGGGAGGCCTATGTTCAGCAGTGAACGTCTTCTGGCTGATGATGATGATACGTAAAAAAATAACCAAAAAAACCAACATCAAAATACAGACTTAAATAAAGCTTTTACCATAATTGTTATTGAAGTTTAGAACCGCACAGATCCCCAAGTTGCCATGTACCAATCACGCCATTAAGTTGGTAAATTGTAAGCTATAAACGCAAAAAAGTTGGATTCTGAGCTTTCAAAAAACTAAACATAATCAGGCCGATGTTGGTTTCAAAGAAACTTTATGTATTAATACGAGCTAATGCGTGCCCTGAGGTTGTTTTGGAGCAATTTAAGTAAGATAAAAAATAAAAAATATTGGAAATTCGGTAAGCGGTTCGAATGTTTCGAAAAGTTTTGCAAAATGTTTTGATCTGCATCTCATTCGCATAATTTTATTGCTCCATATCTCTAAACTGACGGAGTAGTCCGAAACAATAATACGAAAAAAAACTGATATCTTTCACCAGTTTTTGTCAAATTAAGTTCTGATGACATTTAAATACAAGACCAATTTAGGCAACAAATATATTTAGGTAACAACGGTATGATGAATCTAGTTTATTTCTACTTTAACGTCACTAAATATAATAAACTTAACAAAATACTAGAAAAGCTAACATTTACACTAGAAAAACAGTTAGACTGCCTATAAACCGTTAAAGGTCTAAAGACAACCCAAATGCTCAAGCTCACTACCAGTTGACAGCGTATCCAGCATGCTGGCGGCTACAATAAGGAATTTGGGATACATTATTTTTGTTTTGCTCTACAGAAATTTGACAATGTTTTTTTTGAAGATGAGCTTCCGGACAGTGTCGGCTGTATATCAACTATATTTAGGTAATTGAATATGTATGAAAGAAATAACTCTGGCCGGCGAGCGTGGCCTTAAAAATGCATTTTCTTTTGGAAAATCTCTATCTTTCAGGTCAAAGTTTCTCTACCTAAAGCTAAAGCCTGTCTTCTCCAGGGGGTCTCCTGCGTGCCATCTCACTTCTCGTTCACTAACGTGGTGCGAGTAAATAAATGGAACGGGATGGCATGTGGTCGTGATCACAGTCTGAATCACGAATGGACTCCATCATAAGCTTGCTGTAACAGAGTAAATTGATTTATCCTAGTTCGAGCAAAAGCTAAGCAGTAGAAATCTATCAACTATAGTCTGTTCTAGCCATATGCTTAGACAGACACTCTCCTGCTTACCATCAGGGGAGTATTGGGCAAACATTAATCTATTCTCTAAAGTTATGTAGTTATGTTTCTGAGTTTGACTCACAGAAAAATCATTCCTCATTAAGCATCCTCCGGCTCAGAATTCTAATTTTCCCTACATTATCATGCTCTCGTCGCCATGGTACATCAATCACACCTCGGTTTGTAGGCGAGAGACAAGCGAGAACGTCGTCTATTTTTGTTAGATTCCGTAGTTCCGTGCTTGACGCGGTTCACTCATATTTTACGAAGATGACGTTTCTGGGTTGTCGCAAGAACCTGTCTGTGTATAGATGTCAACTATACGTATACGCAATCGACAAGGTAGGTATTTGATCGTATAGCTAGGTAAACCTATGCAATTAACAAGGTATATTAAGTATCAGTTAGTATACTCAATTAATACATATGGTTTTTATTGAAAGGTAAAGGTAATAATTTAAATGTGAACATTTTCAGTCATTTTCATGTTTGTAGCCATGAAACAGTTATTTTTTTAATTTCTCTTTGGTTTGGCAGAAATTTGACGTTATAATTCTGATCCCAAAGAAATTGACGGTTCCTGAAGGAAAACGGGTACCAGCCGGACGTTGCTAGTAAAAAAATAACTTTATTTCTTATATTGGCAGGTCTCTTGTAGTCTGCCTGGAATCTTTGCCAGTTATTCTACAGCGTCTACTAGTGTGCAAACGTTACTGTGTTTCGAATTGAAGAGCAATGTTTCTAGGGAAATTACTGGGTATCAAGATGTTTAACATCTAATGTCGCAGAGTGAGCACAGTGCCATGCAGGGCTTTGAATTATTCAAGTTCAAAACTTTGGGTGGCACTGTACTGCTATGAGCAAACGTGACGCTTACCATCAGGCAAGCAACTTTGCCTCGTTAATCAGTTGCAAAAATATGTATAACTTTGGAATATTGTGAGTTTCGCAGCACGTCTACTTATTTCCGAAACGCATAATTTTGCGGTTATTTTACTCTTGTTTTAAACTAGATAATAACCTATTCTTATGGAACCCTAACAACTCAGTTCCTTTACGAGAACGGATTCACAAAATATGATGATGATGAGTTATGTAACGTAATCATCTGTAACATTTGACGCGGCCATTGCCCAGTACTGTACAGTTAGCAAAAAAAAAAACATGAATGTATACTTTATAAAACAAACTTTCAAAAAACACTCAAAACTAATAAAAAAATGCGATAAGAATGCCAGTATTTAAGATAAAATATTCACTAGTACTATGCCTATTAGTTTCTTCACTATGCAAGCCTGTATCGAGGAAACCGGATTCCTGGTTAATATAAGCAAAACCTGGCACGATACTAAATGGTTGAAAATCAATTCAATAAACAGTAGGTAAAATTAACGTTCAAATTAGTTCAACTTAGTTGCATTAAATATTTCAAATGTTTTAGAGAATTCAAAAATTTAAGAAACACCTGGACTCGACCCTACGCTCTCCATGTTTACAACCTGAACGCTCTTTTCGCTTAGCCGTGGTTGATTTAAGTCGGTTTTTAAAGTGTGAAACAACATTGGAACAATTATAAATACTCACCTATAGGTTTAATTTGGTACGATAAAATATAATATTTATAACGCCACAAAATTAAAACAATATGAACCAAAAATTAAAAAAATAAACATAATATAAGTAAAACCTGAGCCTTGTTTTGAAAATGAGTGTTAGGAACCTTATTATAATTCTGAATTATTTTTTCAACACTACACTCTATATAGGATATAATAATATCCTATATAATTAATAATTAAAACAATATGAACCAAAAATTTAAAAAATAAACATAATATAAGTAAAACCTGAGCCTTGTTTTGAAAATGAGTGTTAGGAACCTTATTATAATTCTGAATTATTTTTTCAACACTGCACTCTATATAGGATATAATAATGTCCTATATAGGATATAGGAATATTTTTTATTCCCAGTTTTCATCTATTTTTTACAATAGCGGGTTAATTGTAGTAAATGTAGACAGGACACATTTTTACTAATTTAATCAGTACAAAGTCCAAATATCTTTAGGCAATAGACAAAAATTTAAAATTACTAAGTGCCTACGACTTAAGTACATCAACGTTGCTCAATGATCTTAATCAAATGAATCAATGATCCCATTTTATACTTCGCAGATCACTTTTATCAAACGTTTTATTATAACTTTGTTAAGATTTTTGAAACAACGTTTTACCAACGATTTGTGATTGTTTTGTTAGACTAAAGTTGCCAAAATTAAATGGCACTATGACATAAATTCAGAATGACGCCCTAAATTCAAGAAACTGGGTGTAAAACTCACAATATTTCTATGTTGTCTGTACAACGTGTTGATCACGATTAAAATAATACAGCGTAGCATCAGAACCGTTATTATTTCGTCCCATACAAACCTGTGACCTTACATGCGGTCGCAGGTAGCTACATATTTTCAACAACAAGGTTTTCTTACGGTCATAAATAAATCTGATCACGTTATACTTCTATAATAATTTATTTTTATTTTACAAAATTATATTTGTAATGACTGTCAAAAACTGTGTAAATACTTCCAATTTTATTTTCATAAACGATCAGTAAACTAACTTGTATTTTTTTTGTATATATTTCATGTGTGATTCTTCTCATCAGCGAGAAATTGTCAGCACAGAATAGCTAATCGAGTGTTTGACAAATATTCAGCCAATTTTAGAAGGTTTTTTTTTTCAAAAGTGCATGTTTACAACATAATTGAAAGCATTTTGGCATTTCATTCAAAGGTTGCTTCGGGTAAAATCATTATAAATCTTGTTAAAAAAACAAACAAAAAATACCCGTGCCTTCTAAAAATCACAAACTTTGGCGCAAAATTTTCTCAATCATTCTAAAATATGACCTAGAGTCGAAATTTTTTAATGCATTGACTGAAGAGTGAAGAGGGATTCGCCATAATATATGCATTGCGGTGTACAAGCGCTCTCAATGACAAGCGGTCATAAAAATATATTTGTTTTAAGATGTTATAAATGTGGTTTTTTAGTAACTAGAGTTTAGAATAGACGAGCGCAGAAGCAAGGTGGGACGATTTTGAACGTTCAGTAAATCGAAAGGTTCACTTTCCCGCAACGTGACGCCGTAATGGTGTTAAGGTGACAGAGTACTTACGCGATTTGTTACTATATTACATAACTAGCAGACCTGACAGACGTTGTCCTGTCTTAGAAATGTCAAACACGCAAAGTCAAAATTAAAAATCTTATTTTTTTACACCTTGGGTTACATTATTGGAGTTTTAGTAAGGATCCCTATTTTAAAAAAAATATAATATAGCCTATGTTACCCGGGGATAGTGTAGCTTCCCAACAGTGAAAGAATTTTTCAAATCGGTTCAGTAGTTTCGGAGCCTATTCAATGCAAACAAACAAACAAACAAACAAACAATCAAATCTTTCCTCTTTATAATATTAGTATAGATAACTAATAGTCGGTACTCGTATTATTTAACCGAACAAAATTAATCGAAGAAAATGTTCTATGAAGCTTAAACATACCTTTCGTTGTAACTTTTTCAACAATATAAAAGATTTTTCAACAACATATTCCTCCGAAACACATATTCCTCCAAAACGCGGTCAGATCTACGACTGTATGATCATTACGCCATCCCATCAGCCTTGAAACATGCTTTATTGTCTTGATTCGGCTTGTTCTCAACTTGTTACTACACAAAAAGTAAAAAGATATCATCAAACTCGTATTATAAAGCTCACGCAACCGCACGGTGAAATGTTCGTAATTATTTGTTGAAATTTTGTTCGACAGTATTATTTAATAGTGTACTAATGATAGCGTGCTAGAGTAGACTATATAGCTAGTTGAGTAGTTGGCTATTCTTACAAAATACTAGGTAAAAACAAGCCCATAATATTAAGAATTTGAATCAATTTACTCTAATTGGCTATAGCGTAAGTCTGTAGTAGATATGTACGGGTCCTAATACGGACTCATATATGTCACGAAATATAAAAAAAGTCACGCACATAATGACATTCATACTACCATAACCCTAAAATATAACAATAATTTATCCTTCAAGCAGTCGTGGAAAAGCAATCTAACCAAAGTTTTTCTTTAACTTACCTATATACTATTAATAAATTTGTCTTGCAAACGATGTTAAATTTATCCATTCCTTACAGTTTATTGCCACTTTAAGTGCAATAAACTATCGCACTATGTTATTATTCCGCAATTCCCGATCCAAATCCTCAGTACGAAACGAATGAACGTCGGATAAAGTCCGCCGAAGTATATTTTCCAACGAAAACGGCAATAACTTTTTAGGGCCACCATGAAAGTAACTTTTACGATTGTTAGAAATTAATATCTGAAAAATGGTTTGGAACCCTCATATCTTACCGATAAGGTTCCAATATCGAGGAAATATGTTTCAATATTCTTTTTTGATACTTTGTAGCGCGAATTTTCCTTTTTGCTCGGCTGTTAATTAAAATTTAGTACTTGGCAGTCAATTAGGTAAGGCGGCCTTTTTAACTCTATTCAGGGTTGTTGATAATAATTATGCTAACTACGTCTCTATTGACATTGTGATAAACTTTTTAATGACTCGTATTTTTTGTCCAGAAATATAATTATTCAATTGTTGCGATTAAATGGAAATAGCTTTCGTGATTTGAAATGACACAAGCTTAGGAGCCAACTCTAGCACCTGAAAATTTCAGAACTAAAATCAATTATAGTTTTGGTTAATTCGTAGTTTTATGAACATTCATCATAGAATAGAAGTTGTTAAGAATGATGTATGGAAGTAGGCTTCGAGAAATTGTTAGCATTTATTATCGATAACCCTATGTAGACCCTACGTAGTGTACTATTCTTAAAAGAGACCACTGACAGACAACTTTTATATGCATAAAATATGTATTTTTTAAATAGTCAATCTTGATATTAGTCAATTTGGGTATTAGTATATACGTTATTAATTCTGTATGTAGTATTACATTAGCTCGTATATGCATATAGCTCAGTGCTTTTTTTTAAAGGTTGCATACATTAAACATTGGCAGCTGAAATGTTAGTGCAGTTAACTTTGAATATAGCAGATATAACATTCTTTTTAATATTACAAGCAGCTCGCTTCGTCCGAAAAAGGTCGCCTAATTTGTCGGCCGGAATTCGACATTACTCCCCTCTCCCATTGTTTGTGTTACGATTACCGCAGGGGTTAAATAGCCCGTTTAAACGTCGACTTTTTCGTCCAACTCCGCTGTTTAGAGGAGTGAACTTAAAAGGGTTAAGCTGCTTAAATTGTAAACTGCCTGTGCTTCTCTTTTGTTTTCTAGATTTCTGTCGCTTTCATCCGTCGTACTATGCAGTTGGAAAAGATTACGCAAGATATTCACTTGGGGTTAGAGAGGGTTGGATTTTGTAACCCACTCATGACAGTATACAAGTAGTAAACAAAATATATTAAATTTGGGATTGTAACAAGGAGTGATGGTGACCAGGCGGTAGTATTATGCGCTTTACAATCTGACGGCACCCGGTTCGATCCTCAGCCCGCACCAATGACTTATTAAGTACCTAATTAAGTAAATTATGTGCAGTTCTGATGCCATCGCTCAACAATGGTGAAGGAAGCATCGTGAGAAATCCGGTATGTCCAAGAACTTTAAAAGTTCAAGGATATAATGACATTCACCAACATGCAATGGGCCAGAATAGTGGATTAGGGCCCATCTTCTCTCTCTGAGAGAAGGCCTGTGTACCAGCAGTGGGAACATGATAGGCTGATAATGATGATGATGAACTAGCAGTTGTAATAGAAGTTATGGGGATTTTATATGATAATTATGAAGCCTTACTGCAAGACATATCTTTCTTGATGCAGTCTAGACTCCAGAGACTTACGTACTATTTAAAGATAAAATGCTTAACACTTAGGCTTTCCATTGTGTCGTGCCAAGTTGCATCGCATCTAACGCAAATCATGGCCATTAAACTTAAACAGATAAGCTTATTGCAGTCGATTTAGCCTCTTCATAAGAAATCTTCCTTTAGTATGTAAATAATAGTGGTTGAGGTATAGTTACTTGAACACCGGAAAGACATATTAGAAAAGACATATTAGAAACATATTGAAAACACTTCCACCAGATTTTATCGCGTATATTTTACATTATTTTAATTCTTGACGAATCGAACACTTTGCAATGTACAACTACATTAGATGACAGATATGAAAATATTTACAAATACCAGCAATTATTTCTAGTATAAAAGTTATCGCTCATGGTGCCCAGAGTAGGTCCAGCAGTTCTGCGCCAGGCTTGATAATATAACCCACAAAAAGAAATCATTAGACCTAATAAATCATTATTACAGTCATCCAAAAGACTCACAAAATGCATAGTGCACCTCCCAACTATTTTTCTTTCCAAAGAGCTCTCCCTAGACTGTAATGAACAGTCTCCCAACCTAGAAACCCTTAACCAAAATCAGGTTCAATTTCATATTCTTCTAAAAGAAGTAGTGAAATGCACTTTGTTATAGACGAGTTTTACTGTCCAAGTAGCTATAAAAATGAGTAAGGTAAATGGTGTCACTATAATAATAATTAGCATTAACTAAATGGCTTGTCATAACTGAACACCTTAGGTATTCAATTACATACTTGTATTCCTTTACAGGCATAATAGAAACTTGATTCTCAGAAATAGTAAACTTATGAAGGCGTCGATGTAATATCATAAATTTCTGTTATCTTGGTAGCTATGATGTTAGGAGTGTTTCATAATTACCGTAGGTATAATTTTCAATCTTATTTAAAAAGATGAAAAATAAAATAAAATTGTTACGCATAAAGATGCATGGAAAGATTGAATCCCAGTAAATGGCAAGCGTATAGCCCTGGTCAGTCACCAACTCGCTGGACCGACTTCATCAAAAATGCCACGCAGTCTACCATAGTGCAGTGTGCTTGCAATGCAACCAGCTGCCAGAAATGGAGAAGCATTGCGAGACGAGCGGCAGCCCTGGGAAGAGACGAAGGCGATAGCGAGGAGCGTTGTTGTACCATCACCGCAATCAAGACTGCCTTAGTCTGCCAAGAGTGCACGACTAAGAAGAAGAGAAAGATTGAAGCATATATAGTTATGGGTCTTACAATAATTGAAATAAATGAAACAAATAATTTTTTAGGGCCAAGGCTTAGAATAACTACTCAGAGAAGGTAGGTTTCCAAACAACGCCTTCTCAAAACGTAAGCTACAAATTTGCTTTGTAGCTTACGTTTCGATTGGTATTTTAAACGATTTAAGCATTAAAATTAATGGATTACCTGTGGAATGTCACACCATAACTCTTATGCTGCTTTTCTGATTTGTTGTGGTACGATATCACCGCGCAAATTGTCATAGTAAAAATTTTTTTTTTTTTGAGCCATATATTACACCATTTGAATGGCTTAAATTTTGCGAATGTACTTGGTATCTTTGTGTATTTATTCTAAGGGCCAAGGTTTTATTTAAGTTACACAGAGTTATTTAGGACTATAATTATAATGCAACGTGAAGTAACTGGAAGTTAAGAGGGTACTATATACAACAGAGCAAAGAGCACACAAAATTAAGGCACATTTACCTACAAGATACTTTTTGGCGAGGAAAAGAAGATAAATACGGAAAACGTGAAAGATCGCGTCTAAAATCGCGGTGGTAGTTTTGGCACCAACTCGAGAAAATCATATAATATCATTGTATTATTTTCCTAGACTTGAATATATTTTAGTATTGTGGTAGATTGATTATTAAGTACTAGTCAACCCGCTCGAATGAAACAAGTGATATATAATCATTTCGTGGCACACTTGACACTGGCAAATGCACAAAACGTGCAACACCAAAATCCTTTCATGAGTTAAAAACACAAACACGGTATACTCAACAAAATTAAGTTACAAAATACGTGAATTTAATTTCCTAAATATAACTTTTATGTTTTGTTGACCAAATAGTCAATGCACAACGAGAACGTACGGAACGCTATACTAAGGTGTGAAATTCACAGATCTTGGTATCTCCAGACCTGACTATCAATTCAAGGCTTATCAACAATCGGGTCCCTTAATTGTTGCACTGGGCATGTTGAGGCTTAATTAGTGAAAATACTCACTCCTATCGAAGCGGCCATCTTTGATTTTGAATGCAATTATTGTTCTTTGATAAAGGGACGATGTTCAACCTGATGGAGATAGTAAATTTTATTGACAGTTATTGTTTGCTATGCGGTAGAAAGGCAGGCGGTCAAACGGATAGTTTAGGCTTTAATAAATTTTTTATTCATAAGATTGCGTTTGGCCGCCAACTTGCCTGGGCCCTGATTCTGTAACTACAAACACGCACGTAACGCACCGCGTTAAGTTAACCTCTAAAAGTTGGTCATTATTCCGTAGCGAATAGAGTCCAAATTTTTTGAGCTGAACTTAACGCAACGCGTTACGTGCGCGTGTTAGTTAGTGAATCAGGGCCCAGATGTTAAGCGATGAAGCGCACTATGTACTACATTTATCTAAGATATGATGGATATGAAACAAAATGTAATATGAAATGTAATAGTAAGTGAAAAAAATTGTTATAGTTCTCAATATTAATTAGGTGTTTAAAGGCTTCACTCAGTGCTTAACTTTCACAAAAAGCTATGTGGAAATCCCTGGTCGAAATTTAAAAAGTATATATATTTTTGTTATTTTGTTATCTTAGTAGGATAGTTTCACTAAATTATTAAGGACATACTATTAACCTAAAAAATAACATAAGAACTTTAATTATGAATCGTAAAAAAAAGAGACAGAAGCATAAAGATCACACTAGTATTTAAAATGCGAACAACTTGTGAGTTTTTATTTGTGTGTAGGTATGTTTGTTTTTTAGGGTTCCGTACCTCAAAAGGAAAAAACGGAACCCTTATAGGATCACTTCGTTGTCCGTCTGTCTGTCTGTCCGTCTGTCAAGACCCTTTTTCTCAAGAACGCGTAAAGGTAGCAAGTTGAAATTTATACTAAATACTTGGGTCTACGGTTTCTTTCGGCTGTAAAAAAATAAAAGTTGTAAGTCAACGCAATCAAAAGATATGAACGTTTATGTCGCATATTTTGCGATTTCACAGGGGAACCAAAACCTATAGGGTACTTTCCGTTGACCTAGAATCATGAAATTTGGCAAAAAGCAAGGTCTCATAGCACATATATAGGAATAAATCCGAAAGTTATAAATATGAAGGTATATCATTTAAAAATGATTATTTTGCTATTACAAACTAACATTTTGTAGTTGGAATGTATGGAAGAACCTTATTGTCAACTACAAACTTAAGTTTGTCTTTCAATATTTTAACTTCAGTTAGTTTTTTTTTTGGTCTCGCGCTCTTAGGGTTCCTTTATGTCGTATATTTTGCGATTTCACAGGGGAATCAAAACCTATAGGGTACTTCCCGTTGACCTAGAATCATGAAATTTGGCAAGAGGCAAGGTCTCATAGTACATATATAGGAATAAATCCGAAAGTTATAAATATGAAGGTATATCATTTAAAAATGATTATTTTGCTATTACAAACTTACATTTTGTAGTTGGAATGTATGGAAGAACCTTATTGTCAACTACAAACTTAAGTTTGTCTTTCAATATTTTAACTTCAGTTAGTTTTTTTTTTGGTCTCGCGCTCTTAGGGTTCCTTTATGTCGTATATTTTGCGATTTCACAGGGGAATCAAAACCTATAGGGTACTTCCCGTTGATTTAGAATCATGAAATTTGGCAAGAGGCAAGGTCTCATAGTACATATATAGGAATAAATCCGAAAGTTATAAATTTGAAGGTATTTAAAAATAATTATTTTGCTATTACAAACTTACATTTTGTAGTTGGGATGTATGGAAGAACCTTATTGTCAACTACAAACTTCAAAGTTGTCTTCCCAGAGACTGTGGGATCGGCCGATCTGCGAACTAGCATGGAAATCGCTACTAGATACGTGTCCTAGTATTGCAGATCGCGCTCGTATTCTTGCTGTCTCTGTTTGGGAATCGGGACTTTGGTTGCAAGCCATGCCCTCTTTTAACACAGGTAGCCTTTTAGATCCAACCGTATTTCGTCTAGCTGTCAGCTTACGCTTGGGTGCAAGGTGCTGTGAGGCCCATCGCTGTCAGTGTGGTACTGCTGTTGACCAGCTCGGTCACCATGGTCTCTCTTGCTCGAGAAGCGCTGGTCGTATTGGCCGACACGCTAGCCTGAACGACATCATACGCAGGGCACTTTCCACCGCCAATGTCGCAGCTGTGCTCAAACCGAGTGGTCTTGCGCGTGACGATGGAAAGAGGCCTGACGGTATGACACTTGTGCCCTGGAGGTTGGGGCGGCCCCTTGTATGGGACGCAACTTGTGTCGATACTTTGGCGCCGTCACATCTTCCTGAGGCACAGGGTAGGGCTGGCGCGGCTGCTAATTCGGCAGAGCAGCACAAGCGTCGCAAATATGCTAACCTCGGCAGTGGTTACATATTTGAGGCGTTTGGGGTCGATACATTGGGCCCTTGGGGACCGGGAGCTCACCTCATTTTCAAAAATCTTTCAGAGCGCCTGGTTAATGCGACGCGTGACCAAAATGCTGGCGTGTTTCTGGCTCAACGCATTAGCATTGCCATTCAACGTGGTAATGCCGCCAGCATGTTGGGTACGCTGCCAACTGGTAGTGGGCTTGAGCATTTGGATTGTCTTTAGACCTTCAACGGTCTATGGGCAGTCTAACTGTATTTGTAGTGTTAGTTTTAGCTTGTATTTTGTATAGTTATTAAAGGCACTTGCCCAGTAAAAAAAAACTACTAACTTAAGTTTGTCTTTCAATATTTTAACTTCAGTTAGTTTTTTTTTTGGTCTCGCGCTCTGAGGGTTCCGTCTAACGGAACCCTCAGAGCACGAGTCCTACTCGTACTTGTCCGGTTTTTTTTTTCTTCTTTGGCCTGAATGGGTTTGGATGAAATTTAAAATGGAGGTAGCTCACACTACCTAGACGGGATTAACACTACTCTTTATTCATGAAAATAAAAAACGCGATTCATAAAAGTTAGCAGGCGCTGCCAGTATTGTTATAAAACCAAAATAAGAAAATTAACAATGCCATTTATCGAACATTTTCAACAATCTAAGTATCTAAGCGACATAAAATATCAAACCTGTTTCCATAATTAATACCATGCACAACTTCATACGATTTTAAACAAAACTACAAAATATGGATGTATTGTTAGTTATGCTCGGTCGTTCGTTTTCGTTATCGGTGCACTCAACCTGGTTATAGAAAACCATCTAACTTCAAAGTGAAATTCTGCGAACACAGAATATCTGGTACAGAAGTTAGTCGCAAAATGTTTTCTACTTTAAAGTGGCAACGTTACATTCTATTTCATAGACGAATGAAAACTGCACCCGATGGAGAACCGTTCGTGAGGCAATTTAATATTGTTAAAATGTTACAAATTCATGTTTACGTATTCGGTAACACTCGAAAAGTTTTGTTCCTCAGTGGTAAAATGCAATTTCTGAAAAACTATATACAATCAAAAAGACCTTGGGCCTGTCATATATGTCGCAGAACTGAAAACTGTTGGGATAGACGTATTCTAGATTTTAGATAGACTAAAAATCAGCAAATGTAGCTTGGAATGTCATGAGACTCGATGGAGTGACGATATACGATAGGCAGCAGCTAGTAGTGTCTGGTAGCAAAAAAACATGAGATCAGATTGAGTGGTGGGTCTTGGGAGAGGCCTATGTTCAGTAGTGGACTGAGTGAGGATGATTATGATAATGATTGTAATTTTTTGTAATGATTGGACATTTCGTTACACTGTGTAAGTCATTTTACAAAAATAACTCTATTATATGTATATTTACTGCGAAATCGTTTCAAGCAAATCATCCTACCTACTTTCCTAACAACCTTAAATTTATTGAGTTTTAATACGTAGATATGTATAACTAGATGAGCTCACAACCACAAAATCCATGAGCATCACTTCATCAAATTTCAATATCATATAGAATGTAGCAAACGCGAGCAAAAATGAAAATGTAATCTTGCGTGCATATCGCATAAACCCATCCGAATTATCTAACGTGGTTGATCTTTAGTTGCTCACTGAAATGTGTGCTTGCTTCCCTTTTATTCTGCCACTGCCGCGTAGAAAGCTGATGGGCTTAAATTTTAATTAATTTTTTACTCCACGGACTTTCTTTAATAAAACCGGAGGCTTAATTGCCAAAATATTTCACAATCCTTTTAGAAGGGAACACCTTGAGACGAATTTAATTAGGAACGTGGAATACATTTATATTGCGTTTTGGGTACCATGAAGTACCTACTTATTTAATAGGAGCATGCTTGTTGGTTCATTATTAAGGGTAAAATTCAGAATAATAATAAAGCTCTCTTTGTAGGCAATGCCGTGTAGAGATCGAGCAAACGCAATTGCGCTGCGTCTCCTTCATTTCAATTCAAATGAAACGAGATGCAAAACATTTACGTTCGTTTAGTGCGCTTAGTCTGTACACGACATGGAGCAGATAAAAGAGCGCGACTATCTCACTTTCATTTTCGCTCATTTTAACGTTTTGGAAGTTAAAAAATCACTAGGTGAGAGTTAAAAAAATGGATTGGGCAGCGGGAATTATCTTAAGAATAACACTGCAAATAGTATAAAGCAATTTTCTTGTTTTTATTTCCTCCGCCATCCATTAAATGTCAACACGAAAATTGCTTTAAGAAAAGATAAACCGGCGAGTGCGAGTCGGGTTCGCGCACTGATGGTTCCGTACCACCACAAAATTCAATAACAAAAACTTGTCACCGACTCAGACTTGGCCATTATTTATTATTTTTTGTTATACTTTAGAGTGTGTAACCTAATCGTAGCAAATTTAACGCTTGTACGTATTACCGTTTAAACATTCAAGCTAATACAAAAATACGTTAAAAATACGTTTGTTGTATGTTGAGGTTCTTTTGTTTTAACTTTTCGTTTTTTTTTATTATTTCTTAGTTAACCCGCCGTAACATTACATATTCTGTGAAAATTTCAGTTGGCTATCTATTACGGTTCGAAAGATATAACCGTTAATACATAGGACAGACAGACAGACAGACAGACAGACAGACAGTCGGACAGACAGACAGACATCGTAGGCTTAGTAATAGGGTCCCGTTTTTACCCTTTGGGTACGAAACCCTAAAAACTAAGTCAGATTTTTAAAACCTGATTTGGCATTATCTTTTGAATAACATTTCAAATAGTGTAAAGGTGAAGCACACATATAAACTCGGAAACGGATTGTCCTTCCTATATTTTCGCACCCACTTGACCGATTTTGCCAATATTGTAACTTAAAAATTGTATTAAAATTATCTTTTTGTTCACTAAATTTCATGAAGATCAAAACAAAACTATACGCAAGTTATCTTTGAACAAATATACAAACATATAGAAACGCCTACTTTTCTCATTAGAATCTGAGTTCTTCTTTGCTTGGTCCATAAAAATATCTTGTACACCATTACCATTTTGTACATAGATAGATAAACTCTTTCTTGTAGGTAACTCAATTTGTACAAATTGTCAGTAATAAAAGAATTTACATGAGCTTAAATACAAAAGCTCATAACTTTTTGCCTATTAAGCCTCAAGCCTCAACATAAATTAGGAATTAAACCTGTTCCAAAACATTATCCATTATATCCACGTTGAATACCACACAAAACTCTTCCAATTCATTTGGTTATCTGTTTGAAAGCTACACATTCAGACCAGTGGAGTCTAATGTCACAAAACGGCGTAAATTCATCCATCGATCCAGCTTGTCATTATAGCAGTTTAAGTTTACATTAATCTATTTAGCCGACAGACACGGGTCTTTGTTAAGTCTGCTAGTAAATTTCAGTAGACATTTTCTAAAGCATTGCGATCTAAGCTTTGAAACTGGAATTTCTTTTTGTTTGACTTTATTGCAAGATTCGCAATTCAGTCACAGACTAACAGTGATTAAACGCGTTTTAATTTACGATGAAAATGTATTTAGAAGTATTCTTTATTTTATAAATTCACTAAAATCGATTTATGCGTAAGTCTAAAATATAAAACAAATAGCTTCGTAACGTCGTAAACGTCGTAAAGTGAACACACAGACATAGAGACAAACAGAGAGACAGAGTTCCTTTCACTATTATAAAATAATTTGGGATGATATTAGTTCCAATAGACGTGTGGATTTGGTTGACCTCGACCGTGGTCCGTCCACCAAATCTTGTTCAGTCTTGCATTGCAGTTTAAAAGCAAAGATGTGTACTAGGATAAAAAACATTTGCCTAGAAGGAACTTACTCTCGATGAGAAAAAATTGGATGTAATATCTAGAGACACGGGGGTCAGAGAATATTTTACGAGGTACACTGACTTCTAACTTTATTTATCCCAACTGTATTTTTGCCAATATTTACAACTTTTTGATTTGAAATTGCCACCAAAAACGAGTTTTCGTACCATTCAAAATACTCTACTTCAACTACTACTTAAATATAAAATTCACGTGTTCACACTGGGTTTCCCATTTCCAGAGATCCAAGCGAATGTTGGTCGAGTTAAATTTTATAGGACGTCAGTGACGGTTGCCAAATGGTGTGCTTTAATATCGGGTGCTGGCAACTAACCATTGGCTTGGTTGAAGGCTTCATGGCTCTTGCGGAAACATAAACGAACTAGCCTTGTGTATAATAGTTTAAAGAGGTTACTAGCAAAATGAGAAGCCTTATAAACTTTTACTTTTTAGTTTCAGTCTTAAACGAAACAAGTTAATGGCCTCAATATCAAAAAAAGCATGAAACGGCCGGCTCAAATCCAGTGAGTATTAAACAAGTAAAGTAAATTTTTTGAAAAAAGAAATGCTACTTTAAGACCATTCCTACATGACAGTGTACATTGTACAAGCAAAGATTCAAAAATTTCAAAAATTATTTGTAGTTGTTCCCACCCGACTTCAAAATCCATGTAAAAATATTATTTTGTTCTTTCTAGTGGCATATTACCTTTTAGTGTTTTTTGAAGTCGTTTTTTTGAAAGATAAATTGTTTTAGAATCTCTTGTGGAACAGCTATGATAGTGTAATGCTTAAAACCCGATAAAACTCGTTTCTTTATAGATATGATTATACATCCATGAATGAATACCTCCTTGTTTTGACTCGAACAAAAGACAACAAAATTATTATACTAAGTAAAATAGAAACATGCCAATTGGTTTACAGATGCCAGCGTAATCGATGTACATACATAACAAATAATAATAAAAATAAAAATACGGGCCGAATTGAGAACATGCGTTCTTTTTCAAAGCCAGTTAACAAAGTACTTTAAAAAAAAAGTTAACATTAAGGCTATTCAATTCTAAAATACTGTTTTAAACTATCACGGTTGTTCACTACAGTTATATGAGTTCCAGTGATAACCGTAGCAAAAGACTAAGAAAGAGGGTAGATCGTTATGTCTGCACCTAACTTTTTAACTGTTCGACCAACCACCCGCATTCTTCAGTCTTCCTGTGAACATGGTGCATGTAACTGCACCGAAATATCGGGAGCTCATTCCACAACCTTACCACGGTAAATATTCCGTATATAATCATATAACTGTATTCAATTCTACATGTACAAACTTAAAATATAATAAACTTTATTGAATAAATAAAAACAAGCTTTTCGTATTCTTCTCAGCAAACCCTTTTATTTAATACCCATGTTATGGTGGTGGTAGATTATAATATTCTGTCCTCCACCTTGAAGCGTCCGCTATATTGAATTTATCATCTAGGACTAAAGTGCTTGGAACTCAAGAAAACAAATCCAACGAACCCAAACCCGACCCGATGTCTCCATCATCAGACTTGCTCGATGGTACCATAACATTGCATTGTCACCGAACTTACATTATGCCAAATTTCAGCTCAATTGGTTTAGATAACTGTTTAAAAATTCAGTTGCAAGGTTTGACCCATAATAACAAGGCAAGTTAAAAAGCTTGTAAACAAATTAAAAAAAACTATAAGCCCATACATACAGAAGCTATTCTATAATCCCGTATATTTACTTGAGCTATTCTTTCCGTGTATTGTGGCTCGCACGAAGAATACTCGTCTGTATCTAACATTTTGTTATCTAAATTATCTACTATCTCGTAAGGTATTCGAACTCGACTATTGATGGCTGAAAACGGGGAAAATATTTTCGCAGAGGCTTTTGCGTTTGTCTCGGTCACGATAAAGAAAATAATATATTTCACACTTGACTTAGATAAGCTTTATTTCCTCTATTTACGAACGATGTAGACGTTTCTTCTTACGAAAAATACGATAGGTACTGAGTTATGTTCTATATTTTTAGAGCGCAAAAATGTAAGGTGTATGACTTTACCAAGCGAAAGTGAAGATATGGGTCGAAGGGTAGCGAAGGCCAGCATACGTTAGTCATTCCAGAGGCCTGGCAACGTGAATCTTATCGCGCCCAGATACGGTTTGAGGTCGCGTGATTTTCCAACTCAGTGGATTAGGTGCCGCAATTAGTTGTTGTCCGTAAGGCCCCTGGTATATTCACGTAAAAATATACATAAATATTTTGAAATAATTTTCACATTTCATTATAAAACAGAAAAAGTTGTCGTTTGCCATCACGGATGGCTTTGGTTGATACTATGTGCCAATCCCAGAACACCAACAAATCATCCATCTGGAAAAGTTGCAAATGGAAAAATAACATCTGAACATTAGCCTCTTGCTAGCGGAACAACGTAATATTTAATATTATTATTTGCGCATTAAAAATGAACGTATATTAAAGTAGGAATAAATTTTTCCTTGAAGCCCTTTTTCAAATAATATAGACACAATAACTAACATGTTTAAGAAAATGTTTCTTCTCTCCAAAATAATATATCTTAACGAGTTTTATTTTTACAGCGGAAAATATACTCTAGAAATATCTACACTCGTTATTAATTTAGAATTTGTGACTACAAATCATAATTACCTCTGTAGCCATTTGATTCAGAACACTAATCATTGTAAAATGAGCTTTGTGTCACATTAAATTATCGCTTCATTTACGACTACACGCATTAAACAATATTTACAGTGTGCCATAAATCTACAAAATTATACTTACAGACGAAACAAAAATTCTTAAAAATCGTACCATAAAAGAGCAATAATAGCCCATTCGCTATCGACAGCTGCAGTAAATAGCAAAACATTGAATGAAAACATGTAATTTTTAGGGTTACATAACCCTATTACTAAGCATACGCTATCTGCCTGTCCAAATTTTTTACGACTGTATCAGTTGAACCGTATTAGATAGATAGCCCTTTGATATTTTCACAGAAAGTATGAGGTAGTAGAAAATATAGTAACTCCTTTTCAAAAGTAATAATTTCAAATTTTAAGCGTTGTTTAGGATTACCTATTTAAATGCTATAGACAATTCAAAACTTTGACGACCGGCAGGACTCGAACTTGCGCCATCATCGGGTATACGCCTCGAGCGCTTTATCTACTAAACTCCCCTCCCCCTCCTTTCACTTGAAAGCCAGTTTCCATTCCAGGCTAGATACGTTTACAATCTTCGATCACACCGTCACTTAACTTCAAGTGAGCTGTAGTCAACCTCCTAGCCGGTCCACCATAAAAAAATGCCCTTATTTTTTTCTTTGCTCTAGTGTATAAACGGTTATACGTACAAGCGTGAAACTTGGCATGATTATAAAACACACTCTAAAGTAACATGAAAGTTATATAAACCAGTCAAGTGCGAGTTGGGTGCGGGCTAAGATTACGAACTGAATTAAAGAAAACTAATTTTTTTGAGAGCGGAACCAATGCACGATTCCAACTCGTACTTGACCTGTTTTTATTTTTTCGTATATTGACTGCAATGTAAAGTATTACGTTAGAAAACCTGTTAGCACTAAAGTATTTTTTTTTTTGTTTTTTGCAAAATACTGCTGCTGTTAGTGAGCGAATAGCGAATAAACTATAAACTATTTCATTGACAGCAAAAAGTAATGGTGATATTCGGTAGCAGTAACAAGCGTTAAACGGACAGAAGTCCATCTTATCAGCACGTCAAGAGTCTCAACTGAAGACATGGCCATGACCAGCTTTGCTAGACACCGGAACTACCATTGAAAATAGCTCTAATGTTAGAGTTCCTCGAAACAGAAAACAACAAGAAAGGTCTATAAAAAGTGGTGGCATCACTCACGCGCTTACGTGGGAGTTTGTACGACGAAATGAAATCAAGATGCTTGCAACGGAAGCCAGGTGATGCATTATCGAGTCGCTCCTTCAACTGCCAGGTTTGAGAATCGAGATTACATCGAGTTGGCTTTCGAGTGAACTTTAGCTTAGATTTGTTTGCTTTTTCGCGATCCATCTTGTGGGTGAGTTTTTAGGATATATAAGAAAATGACTACCAAAATAAGTAGATAAGTGGTATTTTAGTTAGCTCTTACATAAATTGTTCATTGCCGTGTTTAATATAGGTTGTTGTTGTGTGTTTATTTTGACTTTACTGGGGCCTTACGGCCAACTGCTAACGCGGTAACAAACTAACGTTAAATCTGCTCAGTTGGAAAAGCACGCGAACGTGAACGTTAACGCGGTTTGTGGTCGCATGATTTTCCAACTAAGCGGATTTAACTTTAGTTTGATACCGCGTTAGCAGTCGGCCGAAAGGCTCCTGTACTTACGGAAAAACTAACTTTATGTAGATTACCAGTAGATGCTTGCGACATTGTAGGCGTACAAAAAAATATAGTTGCGCTGTTTTATGCGTTATTTAATTTGGCGCATGTTTTTCATCTGTTTCGCTCCAATTCTGCACACAATTACCGTTTCGCTCCGATTTCGCTCCTGCTCCAATAACAAATACTGATTGTAATGTTTCTAATTTCAAATTCACAGGGCTTTACCACACACCATTCGAAACATTCTCGAAGAGACCACGGACCGGCAAGCGCAGCGTAGGACGTCCACTTACAAGACGACTTAAAAGAGACCGCAGGGAAACGCTAGATGCAGGCCGCTTCCGACCGGCTCTTTGGGAGATCGATGTAAGGTCTATTTACAGCAATGGACGTTCTATGGCTGAAATAATGATGATGATGAACACAACATTCCGACCCTACATTCCTTAGTACGTCCATTTTGTAAATACCTGAAAGAGGTACCATACTATCATTAACATTATTAAGAAGAATCTCATAAAGACATTTATTTATTTTAAACTATTCATGTTCATGTTCAACATCAAAACCATAAATATATTTCATATAAACTTTCAACTTCTATCTGCTTCTCTTAATTCGGTCCTTTCGCGAAATCCTTTTTTAGCGGACCTCTAAGCCCCATAAGAAACCTACTGACTAAACTTCAGCGTAGGTCAAGTATTTTTTGAGATTTCGTAATGAGAATCATCATTCACTGAGAATGAGTGATATTTTGCTCTTCTTTTATAGATTTTTCCGTAACTAAAGATTATATCAAGAAAAAAAGCAATTTTAATCTTTTTATATAAAAATCTTTACGTCAAAAAGTTTACGTAAACAACATACAGGCAATAAGCAAGCAATATCCGATCTAAAACAGAACATGCTTCCTCGAATATATTTCCTTACATTTCCTTCCTACCCAATTAAACTTTCCCCAAACTTGAGATCATTAAAGTATCAAAATGTTCAACAGTAAACGTGATCAATATTTTCTACCGCTACTTAATGCAGGAAGCGTCAGATACCATCTTGATTAACGTCTTCAATACAACAATCCATTTATTCTAACAGCTAAAACTCGATAGGTGAGTTTAATTTCAATTAATTCATGGCATTTTATAAAAAAATATATTTTACAAGTTTTTATTTAACTTGCCTTAACCGATATCGTGAAATAAATATCAGCTGTTCCACACATTCACAAACTCTCACACACTCGACAAAATGTATGGGGTAGCAGATATTTTTTTCGCGGTTTCAGGGTTGATCCCATAGTAAAAGTTGTTCATAATTATGGGTACTATAGACTTCTTTCGGCTAAGTACACCCTTTCCGCGTAACCCTGTATAGCAAAACAAAAAAAGTACTCTGTAGGCCGGTATCCTTTTGAAACGATTTTATTTTATTTTTGTATCCACGGATACCGGTATTAGCGAGTATATTTTTTTTTTTAAGGCAACGGATCCCAATGTCGCTGTATACAACTCACCGGGATCCGTGGCTAATTCAAACCGATACCTGTGGGCCTAGTGTGAGTTTTTCTAATTGCGTTAACGTACACGACCGCGTTAGCGTAAACCACGATTTGTATGAAATAAGAGCAGTTTCATCTACATGGCGCCAGATGGCGTTGTTCTTTTTTCATACATGTCGTGGCTTACGCTAACGCGGTCGTGTACGTTAACGCAACTAGAAAAACTTACACTAGGTCCACTGGTTACAAACTCTCACAACGGCTGATTGTAGATCTAGTTCCAATGATTCGATACCAAAATTGGCTCAGTATTAATACTGCAGTCCATGTTGCAATCACAGAAATGTTAAGGTTTATTTACCTGTCCGCCAACGCGATTCATTAGCAACTAAGATTCGTTTGACGTGAGCGTGCACTGCGTGTGATATACAAGTTGTTTTATATGGTTTTGCTTGACATATACTGGTAAATTTTCAGAGGCAATAAATAAAATAAACATTCGAAACATTTTTGCACACACGGTCACGGTCATCTGACCCCAAACTAAGCAAAGCTTGTAATATGAACTCTGATTGGTTAAAACTTGTACCTACCTTGTACGTGTGTATGTTAACCACGATAATGGGCATAAACATTCTCAACATTCAATTGAACTCTATTTAATTTGTTGAGTTTTTAGGTTTAGTTAATAATTTCCTTTGGTACGCAGAACAATAACAAATAATAATACAGATACAATAAAAATAAAAATCTATTCCAATGCATATGAAATAGTTGACTAAATTGATTTTTTTATGAGCCAGAAAATAGTATACCTACTTTCGACAATCTAGGCATTTTCATATATATAGGTATAGTTCGTTGGAGATTTTATTCTCTATCAATTTGCACAATTGCTTACCACAACATCGTACCATGAGGCAATTTCGTGGCCTTACTTAAATCTAGGCATTTCTAATGATAAAAAAGTTATATATGGGTGGATTAAAAACTTTAACATTATATGAAAAGAAATTATGTAAGCAAGTATTAACTGGCAATACTCATAAATATTCGTGTCAAAGAGTTGATATTCAAATTTATAGACAATTCAAAAAGTAGCGAGAATAATAGATGGCGTCACTATCGCTTAGATTGATTGTAGAGGTCGCTCAAGAATTTAGGCGGCCGTAGCTTAGTGGATAGAGCGCTCGGGACGTATACGCATCGGCATGGCGCAGGTTCAAATTCTGCCAATCGTCTAATATTTGAATGGTCTATTTTTACATTTAAATAGTAAATGTACAAGTATGGAACAACTCTAAAAAAAAGCTACTTCGAATCAATATTATGAGGATTTTTTATCGGATACATTTCGGAGTGTGTGCATCGGATCTGCATGATATAATTCCCTCCTGCCCATTTTCTTAACGGACTGCCAAAGCGAGACTGCCGTCGCTTCATGGTTGATATTCCGAAAACCCGTATGAAACGCCTTGATTTCACTTTTATTGTGCGAACTGTTAGTCTGTGGAATGCGCTGCTTGAATGGGTATTCCCCGATAGAATCTATGGGTGTCTTCAAATCACGAGTGATACGGTTTCTTCTAGGCAAGCGTGTTCCATCGTAGACCGCATCATCGTCTAACATAAGGCAAGTTGGCGGTCAGCAAGCCTATTACTAAATAATAATAAAAAAATAATCTATAAGTTACTAATACTAACTTGTACACTGTTGCTTAGTTAATATCACTAACCAACAGTCAAACCCGATTGTAACCCATAGTTTAGAAGTCTAAATAAGCATACGATATGACGTGGGTGTCCGTTACTTTAAGGAACAAGACGGTTCATCACGATCAGTTACAGTTCCCTGTTAAATTGAAAACGCTTTATGACGAGGCCTATGGCGTTGATTGATAATGCGTTTTCCAAGCGTTTTGTACTTGTTAGTTTTAATTGTTTGTTTTTGAAGGACCATCGATGGCATGACGAAACGAGTGGGAATAGATTTAGATGCAGCTAATGAATAGAAGATTATTTTGTCAATGTCAGGTTTAATTAGTTTTTGTATTTGAATATTTATTTTCAAACGCACCTACTTAAAAAACGAGGTTTTTAATTTGACTGATTTTTTGTGTGTGTTTTAACATGATATCTCCGCTGACTGAAAACCGATTTTAATGATTATTTAAATAAATAAAATTGTCTTGCAATTTTAGTTAGTTTGTTTAGGTTAAATCTTGCAAACCAAATTAGAACAAGTTCCTCCTACCCGATTTTGCTGTTATCTCATACTCTTTTAGTTCTGGTAACAATACAATAATTATGCAATATCAAATTATAATATTATAGTTTTTAAATGACCACCAAAATAAAAATCATATAATTATACTAGCTGAAACCCGCTACTTCGTACGCGTAGAGCTCGGCCTTCGGCCTCGCTACTACAACCCCTTATAGCCTATGTGTTATTCTAATGTGCTATATTATTGTAAACTTTCATTAAAATCCATTCGGTAGTTTTTGCGTGAAAGAGGAAAAAACATCCATACATCCATACATACAAACTTTCGCGTTTATAATATTAGTAGGATAAACATTAAATTAAAACAAACAAAAATATTATAAACATAAGTAAAATCTTGTTTCAAATTATTTTTTTGTAAAACTTGTTTATTTAATAGGTTATAAATATATCAAGAGTTTCTTTCTTTAAACTGAAAAAATAAATAAAGAAGGGTTACCCGGGAGGATTATAAAATATAAGGTTGTTTATTTAATAGGTTATAAGAGTGTATTATATTATAACCTTTTAAACTAAAAAAAAATTAATAGGAAAAAAGTTTCCCAGGGTCGAAAATGTGAGAATGAAGCCCGCTTATATAATTTCTTGTAATTTTTTTAAATGTTTTTATTTATAACAGCTTAATAATATGAAGCGTTAAATGGGTCACTGAACAAGTAATTAGCAGAAGTTCAATATTTTCATAAAAGTTAACAGAGTACAATTAAAAGTTTATTTTGGAAATACGAAATCAAACATTAATAACTGTAAAACGGTTTTCAAATTTAACCTATTCAACTTTCAAAACATAATTTCTTGATGAACACTTTAAACATAATCCGCCGTTTGACCTTTAACAACTTCCAACAGTGTCTAACAAAGTAACAACAAATAAATCTTATGTTTTAAAGTTGGTCTCGCGGTATAAATAACGTACCTTAAACGTCCCTTGCTGCGTTAAAATAAGCAGTTATTTTAGATAAGGAGACATCGCCGTACAAAGGCTCTACGCAACTGAACGCAACGTCTTTCTTAGGCTGTGTGCAAACTCATTATCTTTAACACGCTGCAGAACTTATGCACCATGCTTTACGTATCGCGCCTTTAAACACCACTTTCCTGGTTTACGTGGCAAATACAGTGTATATACAGTAGGGCAAGTTTGAATATTTTACTAGCTATTATAGCTTTAAAATAGTGACAGTAACAACAAATAACATTAAAATTTACATCATACGAGTTTAAGATTAAACGCTAGCCTATAATATAAAAAAACCTTTCTTTTATAATAACATTTTAAATAAAATTACGTTTTATAAATACTATGCCATTAAATGGTATATAAAATATATAATTGTAAACATTAAATACATTAAAACAACCTAAAAATCAAAGGTGTTTATGAGGCAAAGTACCGAAAACGCAGGATGCATTTACGTTGAATAGCCAAATTACCATGTTGATAACTTACGTAGTGTTGTTACTAAAAAGCAGATAAGATAAATAATATAGGAATCACAATCAATTAGTCCAGCAGTGGACGAAAATTAAACAGGCTAATGATGATAAGTAAAAAGATTCAATAAATCTATAGGAAAAAATTGAGAAATAACTTGGTTATCCAATTCCGCCCATCTAAAATACTTTTTAGATCAGTTTCTTATCTGATGTCGTAAAAGTAAAAGTTTGGTAAAATAATATTTTCAATAAGAAAGCAGTAAAAAGAATGGCATGTGATTTAATTATTATAAGTTAGCACACTGTCACCTTTTCTTTGCACACAACATTCTCGGTCCGCATCAGATAGGAAAGTCCATACGTTTATTTATTTACCATTATTTACGGTGCGCCGTGTAATAGCTCGCGGTATCTCGTTTTTCTCCTCACATACATCATTTGTGGTGAGATTCGAAGATCTAAAATGCGTATAGGCTTTATAAGAACCTTTTGTATTCGCAACAGGGAGCTGCTTAGCATAGGAAGGCGATTTAAACAAATTGCCTTAACGATTTTTGTTGGGGATGCTTTTTTGTTGCGATGTATTGGCGGTTAAAGATTAAAGTGACATAATGATAAACGTGTTTTGAGTATTGCCTTATATTGTATCTATGGTTTTAGGCATTGATGTATATTATAAGGATTGGCCCAAAATAACTTTTTCAACGATATTGATTTAGTGGTGCGCGCAATACATAGCACCAGTGTAAACCCAGTTGCACGTCGCATTAGTCGGGGAGCGGTGGCTGTACCTACATCAAAACAATGCGTAGATAATAGAGATTTTGGAACACAAATGTTTGGATTGGGATATCTACACTACATCTATGGTTTTAGGATTAAAAAAAAAATTATAACTTTCACTCTCAAATTCTAAAGATAAGTGATAGTATTTTTTACTTCACAAAAGGAAAGGAGTCACCAAACTTTAGCTAAAACTAGAATACATTCCTATTATTTATACCTTGTTTCCGTCATACGGAAATAATGAAGAAAAATCAAAGGATGTGACAGTGATCCAAGGTTTTCCTTGTATCGGTTTTTGTTCAATATATTTCTCCCATACAAAAACACGCGACAAAGTTTTTATTATGATAAAAGTTTTGCCATAATATAAGCTTTACTTTTCCTTAGAAACTAACGTAACTTTTATCAAAATTAATACCCTGATAAATGGCAACATGTGGCGTTTGGGTCACATGTTTTTAAATCATATTACATTCTTGTAGCAAATCTTATTTTTTTACTAGATAATGTTTTTGGGATATACAAATTAACACCCCAAACGTATGTTTGTGTTTTTCCATGTTGACACTTGTGGCTTGACAGATTTTGAGGTGCGAGCAGGTGTTGTTAGATTTGTTTTAAATTTGCGCTCATCAGCAAGACCTACCATATTCATACAATTTCAAAATTTTTGAAAATAAAAATTATATTTGAAAATCACTTTCGATAAACCGATTAGAATATTATATAGAAGAACTATGAATGTGATTACTAATGGTGATAATTTAATGGGTTTGGTTACGGAACTCTACTATATGCGTGTCTCAAGACGCTGTTGGCCAGTTATTTTAAGTTTTTTTCGATCCTCATTCATCCTATAAGATATCAACACGATAATTGCTTTGTACCATTTGCAACGCTGTTCTAAAAATAATGCTCAATCAGTTTTTATGCCTCTAGTGAATTCTTATCATTTTAAATGTGCGAATGAGATAACTCTAGCTGGTTAAGACCCTCTTTTCCCACCTTTAGTAATTTTGGTCATTCTAGTTTTAACTTCTACTTCCTTGGCTTAAAATTGTAAAAATGACGTCATATTAAAAATGAATGTTTTATCTAGGGAAATGTGAAGACCGAAAAACGATTAAGGAAATATAGCTCGAAAAAAGTACTCAAGTAACAATGATAAGCGATTTGGTCCCTGTTTTTTTAAATCATTCAAATACCTTTTTACTAAATTATGTCTATAATATCGTAATATATAGATTTCATAATCATGGTAACCCCAGAGGTACATTTTACATCACAGCTGTACTTTCGATAAATATGAGTAAAACCTCAAAATTAGAAATAGCGAAACGCACGACTGTGTGTAATTGCTATGGTTTTGTTCCACTAAATGTGACTAGGTATAATACAATATAAATATTAAACATAATGGTCATCGGTAGTAACAAGCATTGCTTAAAAATGGGAAAAAACAAGCTGAATTTTGAAGTTGGATTATTTAGTTTTATTTTAGTTATACCACCTAGGCCTGTTCTATAGCTAAATATAGAGCTTTTTTGATATAAACTTTGTGACTGTTTATCATCATCATCATCATCATCATCATCAGCCAGAAGACGTCCACTGCTGAACATAGGCGTCCCCCTTTAACCTCCACACTGAACGAGAGCCTGCCTTTTGCATCCACTGGATGCCAGCGACTCTTACTATGTCGTCGGTCCATCTAGTAGGAGGCCTACCTAACTGTGACTGTTTATAAGATGAAAACTAAAATCTTTTGAAATTCGCTTACTCTTTGAAAATAAACAATATTTATATTGAATGTATTTATAAAGGTACCTATACTGGATACTATCGAAAAAGTCAGCCAGTAAATTCCTCTTAAATTCGCGCAAAAACGGTTTTCGGATAATGTCCTGCCATTAGAGGTTCGGGAAATGCTTGTTGGCAAGCTTTTTCAAACAAATTGCATTTAACTCGCCTATTTTTTTGTCATGTTTCGAAAATGATAATAATTTACCGTTTAAAATGGTCGATTAATGATTTGAAATTGCCGGATCGTGTTTTTCCGCGGTTTTCAACGACGCAATTTAGAACATAAACGGTTTTGTCAGATTTTAGATGTATTGTTATTTTTTAGGGTTCCGTAGTCGTACAAGGAACCCTCATAGGTAAGTTCGTTATGTCTATTCATCTGTCTGTTTGACTTATTTTTTTTAAGCTTCTAACTACTATAATTATTATGAAGATAAGGTATGAGACTTTGCACAATTATAGTAGTAACATAGAAATCAGTTTTATAAGTATATATTGCACTAGCTTAGCTGCACCCCGCGGTTTCACCCGCGTAGTGATGAAAATTGGTGATGATGATGATGATGATGATGATGAAAAGTAGCCTATATACTCTGGCACTTGAACTATATCCATGCAAAAGCTCTGTTGCTGCGTGAAAAAGGAACAAACAAACTTTTCGCATTTATAATATTAGTAAGATTTTAGGAGTGACATAATTATATTATGTGAAATGGGGATGGTTTTTCCACTGCACCCCCTCGTGTGATATATCGTTGAATAAATAGGTCTTTTAAAATTAAGGTAAGGTTAATAGATCATTTTAATCAAGTCTAATCTTTGCAAAATATGGCCCACCAAAGTGGCAGAAAGTTGGTCCTTTCCTGTTTTTCTAAATTACAAGACATAGAAACTTGTAACTTACATTACTGATAGGTTATATTTAAAACCTACATATTATTTTTTTCAAACATTGGCTGTTTATGACCTTTGGAGTTGCAATAGAACTGTGATAAATTCCAGACGTTCTAGCTCAAAGATCATTGACTTATTTGTAAACTTAATGATCTTAACAAAGAATGTTTCCTTAGTAGTTTTATTATAAAAAGTATAAATGTTATGTCGGGATGGTACATATCTGAAATTTGGCTCTCCACCGAGCTTCGTTTTTTTATAACCTCCAATTTCTATGTATTTTGGTGTATAGGTACAGGATTATTAAGGCAACTTTCCTACGTCGTATTTAGAATAATTTTCTCTATCATCAAAAAAGAATTATTAAAATATGGCTCTAAAATATTTTTACGTAGTTTCATAAGAAAATAAACGCGTTAGCTCGGGTAAAGCTTCATCAACATCATCAGCCTTTAACAGCCCACTGCTGGACATAGTCATCTTCTAATGCACACCACTGAGCTTCGTGTCGACTATTAACATATCAATACCTGGTTACAAAATGCACAACTAAAAAGATACATCAAAACTAAAAAAAAAAAAATAACACGTACTTTTTTTTTCTTTTTTTAGTAGTATAAAATAAAACTCAAGAAACAAAAGTTGTTAAGTATGACGTCGGAAAACTGAGTGTGACATTTCGTTAATTTTCAACAACCCCGTACACAAAATTCATCATTATCATCATTTCAGCCTACCAAGTTCCCACTGCTAGGACTCAGGCCAGGAGAGAAAGAGAGAGAGAGAGAGAGAGAAGATAAGCCTAATCCACCACGCTGGTCCAGTGCATGGTGATGCATGTCATATGTCTTTGAACTTTTTAGGTTCTTGGACATACCGGTTTCCTCACAATCGCGATACAAAACTGTTTGTCTCCAAAAATGTGTAAATGTCGTTCTGACGTTCAAAAGTGTACAGTGGTGTACCAATTTGAGGAATAATAAATAAATAAAAGTGTGACTATTAACCGACTTTAAAAAAGAGGGGGTTCTCAATTCAGTTGTATTATTTATGTTTGTTACCTCAGACGTCCGTCATTTATGAACCGATTATTATTTATTTTTTATTGAAAATATATAAAGTTTATACTTTCAAATTGGTCCTTTAAAATTTCATCAAAATCGGTTAAGGCTTTTAAATCAAAATAACCGAAATTGCGTATTAACAATTTTTATGCGAACTGTTTTTTAAAATTAATAATTATTTTAATATGTAGAATATATTAAGTAACAATAATAAAACCAACTGTCACCATTTAATAAGACAAAACCTGCGCAAGAGCATACAAGATCGGCTTCCAATAAACCAATCCTGTTACTACATCATGGCGTCTTCAGTCCACAGTTTACATCGTAAACCCCTTTTTATCTTTTGTTTTTATGTTTGACGGGTGGCCGGCGTAAAATAAAGACTATTTATAGCAAGACGAAGAAAGTGTTTCATATAACATTAGAGGTAATAAATATTAATAACCAGTCCGAACTTTATAGGCGTTATAAACATCGACGTTTGAAACAATAGATAGACCTTGAGCTGGTCTTTTAAAATCTACCAACTTTCACTTGTTTTATGGTTTGTCTTAAAGCAGTGTCCTTTAAAATATACTTTTACTTATTTTATGGTTTCACAAGGTGTTACGACGAAACCTTTTTTTACAGGTTAGTTTGTCCCAATAGCAAGTTTTTGTTAAATTTTGATTTCTTTTGTGACGTAAATAATCCTTTTTTTTTTAATAACAATTTTTCCGTGGGAATTCTAGTAAGAAATATAGAAAGGGCAAGTTCGAATATAAATACTGTTTTGAAACATGGTATTTGTTGTCCATAATTTGACGTTTTTTTTATATTAGGTTTTTCCATTTTCAACGAAAATTTTATTTTAAATCTGCGACCTTAGGCTAAAAGGCTGTAAATTTTTGTTTTCTTTAAATTTTGTAGGGACGTTCGTACAATAACCCAATGAGCAAAAATGTTTTATTACACTCACACATTTGCACTCATCTCTTTTTAGTAGAAAAACACTAAAAAGAGATGAGTGCAAAAAGGCTATGTTAGATTTTACCGATAAAACATAATTCACAATTCCATATGGTACAAGCCAAAGCTATGTGTTTTTTAGGGTTCCGTACCTCAAAAGGAAAAAACGGAACCCTTATAGGATCACTTCGTTGTCCGTCTGTCTGTCTGTCCGTCTGTCAAGACCCTTTTTCTCAAGAACGCGTAAAGGTAGCAAGTTGAAATTTATACTAAATACTTGGGTCTACGGTTTCTTTCGGCTGTAAAAAAATAAAAGTTGTAAGTCAACGCAATCAAAAGATATGAACGTTTATGTCGCATATTTTGCTATTTCACAGGGGAACCAAAACCTATAGGGTACTTCCCGTTGACCTAGAATCATGAAATTTGCCAAAAAGCAAGGTGTCTCATAGCACATATATAGGAATAAATCCGAAAGTTATAAATATGAAGGTATATCATTTAAAAATTATTATTTTGCTATTACAAACTTAGATTTTGTAGTTGGAATGTATGGAAGAACCTTATTATCAACTACAAACTTAAGTTTGTCTTTCAATATTTTAACTTCAGTTAGTTTTTTTTTTGGTCTCGCGCTCTTAGGGTTCCTTTATGTCGTATATTTTGCGATTTCACAGGGGAATCAAAACCTATAGGGTACTTCCCGTTGACCTAGAATCATGAAATTTGGCAAGAGGCAAGGTCTCATAGTACATATATAGGAATAAATCCGAAAGTTATAAATTTGAAGGTATTTAAAAATAATTATTTTGCTATTACAAACTTACATTTTGTAGTTGGGATGTATGGAAGAACCTTATTGTCAACTACAAACTTCAAAGTTGTCTTCCCAGAGACTGTGGGATCGGCCGATCTGCGAACTAGCATGGAAATCGCTACTAGATACGTGTCCTAGTATTGCAGATCGCGCTCGTATTCTTGCTGTCTCTGTTTGGGAATCGGGACTTTGGTTGCAAGCCATGCCCTCTTTTAACACAGGTAGCCTTTTAGATCCAACCGCATTTCCTCTAGCTGTCAGCTTACGCTTGGGTGCAAGGTGCTGTGAGGCCCATCGCTGTCAGTGTGGTACTGCTGTTGGCCAGCTCGGTCACCATGGTCTCTCTTGCTCGAGAAGCGCTGGTCGTATTGGCCGACACGCTAGCCTGAACGACATCATACGCAGGGCACTTTCCACCGCCAATGTCGCAGCTGTGCTCAAACCGAGTGGTCTTGCGCGTGACGATGGAAAGAGGCCTGACGGTATGACACTTGTGCCCTGGAGGTTGGGGCGGCCCCTTGTATGGGACGCAACTTGTGTCGATACTTTGGCGCCGTCACATCTTCCTGAGACACAGGGTAGGGCTGGCGCGGCTGCTAATTCGGCAGAGCAGCACAAGCGTCGCAAATATGCTAACCTCGGCAGTGGTTACATATTTGAGGCGTTTGGGGTCGAGACATTGGGCCCTTGGGGACCGGGAGCTCACCTCATTTTAAAAAATCTTTCAGAGCGCCTGGTTAATGCGACGCGTGACCAAAATGCTGGCGTGTTTCTGGCTCAACGCATTAGCATTGCCATTCAACGTGGTAATGCCGCCAGCATGTTGGGTACGCTGCCAACTGGTAGTGGGCTTGAGTATTTGGATTGTCTTTAGACCTTCAACGGTCTATGGGCAGTCTAACTGTATTTGTAGTGTTAGTTTTAGCTTGTATTTTGTTTAGTTATTAAAGACACTTGCCCAGTAAAAAAAAACTACAAACTTAAGTTTGTCTTTCAATATTTTAACTTCAGTTAGTTTTTTTTTGGTCTCGCGCTCTGAGGGTTCCGTCTAACGGAACCCTCAGAGCACGAGTCCTACTCGTACTTGTCCGGTTTTTTTTAAATTTGGTTGCTAGGCAACCTCTTAATTAATTGGGAAAGTTACCCCATTTTTAAAACAGTCTTTGAGTTACCCTAAAACATTTATGCTCATTTTATATGAATCATAGTAGTGTTTCAGAAAAGTACTATGTAAGCATTGGCAGCAACTGGCTATGCTGGCCTTAGCTACGTAATACGCAATATTTTCACGTTCATCCATACATATCTCTATTCCAGGACTGCAGTAATTTACCTACCATTGGATGTCGGAGAAAATTATAATGACAACATTTACTGTGGAGAAGGCTATCTAGTTAAAATAACGCGAATATTACCTGATATTATAACACGTTACTATTCATAAAAAGATAACCAATATTTATTTATTTACCGACTTCGAAAAAGAAGGAAATTCTCAAATTAGCTCGTATTTTTGAAAAGAACAAGTGCATTTATTAATGAAACAAAATACAAGCTAACACTACAAAAACAGTTAGACTGCCCATATACCGTAAAAGGTCTCAAAACAATCCAAATACTCAAGCCCACTATCAGTTGGCAGCTTACCCACGCTGAATGGCAATGCTTATGCGTTGAGCCAGAAAAACGCCAGCATTTTGGCCACGCGTCGTATTAACCAGGCGCTCTGAAAGTTTTTTTTATCTGAAAGCTCAGAATTTTTTTATCTATACTTCTATACTAATATTATAAAGAGGAAAGATTTGATTGTTTTTTTGTTTGTTTGCATTGAATATGTTCCGAAACTACTGAACAGATATCAAAAATTCTTTTACTGTTGGGAAGCTACGCTATCCCCGGGTAACATAGGCTATATTATATTTTTTTTTAAATAGGGATCCTTACTAACACTACAATAATGTAACCTAAGGTGTAAAAAATAAGATTTACAATTTTGACTTCGCGTGTTTGACAGTTCTAAGACAGGACAACGTCTATCAGGTCAGCTAGTTTACCAATATAAATAGATGGTAGGTACTTGATATATATTAAAATTAAATACCTTATTAATCTCATTTTGTAAGTTTACATAGTTGGTAAGAATGCCTCTATAGGAAGCTAAATCTATAGCCAAGTTTTGATCATTCAAATTCCAGAGATACCGTTATTTCGCTTCCCTTGTATGCAAAAGACTTTGAATTTGAACATCAGCAGCCTCATAAATAAACTAACAAAACCTTCCTGAGAAGCCATTGTCAAAGGACTGTGCATAAAATTGCATTTTAGTTTTGCATTTGTCCACCTAAAAATAAAGATTTAAAATTCTGCGGTTTTTTGATAGCTTCTTACAAAAACACAAATAGGTACAGTAATCTTTACTACAAAAATGGGGTTGAAATTACCATTGGATCAAAATTAATTAAATAAACATTCATTAATTTTAGTCTATACTAAAATAATGCACAAAACCAAAACACAGATATTTAACAATCCTAATCCAATCAACCTCCATTAAACTTAATTACTTAGAACAATAAACCCAAAGACAAAAACCTTAGCAAGAAATCTAGACAATCCAATCCCAATTCATCACAGAACAATAAAACAAAAGAAACGTATGGATATAAATAAAATTAGATTAGCTTTCCTTTCCTCGCCTATAAATCGCTGCACGCAGCCCACAAATAAATCCTATAAGAAAAGCTCCACACCCAGCCAATATTCTTTGTGGATATTCATTTGAATTTTGCTTGCCGATTGTGACTGACTCAGCTGGGAGAAACGTCATTTGTGACCTTTGAAGGTTTTATTCATGTAGTGAGAAGACTGTTCTAGAAAGTATAAGTATTTAATTGTTTTTACGTGTGTTTTCAGTGTAAAAAGCTAGTTCTCTTCCGTTCCCGTCTTGAAATAGTATATTATTTATGAAATACGGTATATTGAATTAAAAAAAATATTTGTAAGGCGTAAAACGGCTACGGATTGTGAAGCGAGCCATTACACCAGCTGATGACCATAGTCAGAGTTTGTTTTGAATTGTACCTAATATTAAACAACAAACAAACAAAATACCAAGTAATTTCAAAAATAGTATTTACCCACTGCAAAACAAAAAGTAATTATTACATTGTACTTATACATAACAAGCAAATGAAACAGGAAAATACTTTCCCAAAACAAAAGCCTACAAAAAAGTACTAAAACTTTTTTACCCGCAATTCGTTTTGGTAGGCCAAACCTTGCTTACGATGTGGCTGAGAAAACAATCCCCAATCCCCCGAGTTTCCTTTAAGCAAATTCGCATGAATTCCTAATCCTTATACGGTTGAAGCCTCAAAAGGCTCGAGAGAATCAAAGTTCCTGGATCTGCCTTGAACTTTATACAGTCAGCTTCACTAGTCGACACTTACAGATTTTAGGGAAAAGTTTGCTATCAAATCAAATTATAGTATAAAAATCCATACCTAATAATTCTGTTTCTTAGGCTGCATTTTAATACTAAACTAGAATTAATTTGTTCGTGTACCTTATGGCGAAAAATTATGAAACAATTTTGAAGCTCGAAATATTTAGCTCAGTACCGATTTTCGCCAATAAATTTTATTAATAGCTTGAGTGAGCATAGACATTAAAAAAAAAACTTTTAAATGTTTGAAATAACACGATTTTATCTTAATGTGCTTTGCAGTGCAAAGAATTACCATTAAAAAGGCCATTTCTAGACTAACATCTCCCCAACTCTGCGAACCACAATCCAATTCTTTGTTCCAATGTCAACGTCTTTACGATTATCCCGTGGTATGCGAGCGCTGGAGTTTTTTTATATGGCTAAAATGTGGAACTTTGCCTACTTTTCAGGTAATTAGAGAAAATAACAATAAATAAATAAAAATATATGTATAAATAATTTCATATGTATTATATACGAGTACCATGAGAGTCAACAGATACTTTCTTAATGACCACTGGACAAAATAAAAGGTTCAAAATATACATTGTCCCTTATATTGAAGCTTTAAAACACTACAACTGTTTACTATGTTGTGATTTGATTGCATCAATCAGTATCAGGTTAAACTAAGACCAAAAGGAGGCCCAAAATGTCTTCGAAGTGACTTACAAATTGCCCTTGATAAGCAGAATGGAATGGTGCATGAAAAATATCTTCATTGTACACTCATATATCGTACTTAATCAGATTACATCGTCAAATAATCCAATTTATGACCAATATCCTTTAAATCTAATTAAAATAATGTCTTTGACTAGGCTGTCTATCTCAATGCCAAAGAAATATTTTGATTCTACGAAATACTTAGACGATGATAGCCGCAAAGTATTTCAGGAAATAATTTTTCCAATAATGTATTCCGGAAATACCTTCATTACACAGTACAGTAGCTGACGGGATGGCTCAGTGGTAGGTTTTCTTCGTTTTGAACAGGAGGTTAGGAGATAAATGTCGACTTCAACTGTTTAATTTGTCGATCGATAAAGGCACCGGTACTTGCACTGCTGCAGTGCAAGTACTATTCTTTATCGATCGTCAAATTTGACAGACGAGATCGTCAAATTCGATGTAATTCCATTTGATCAGTACTCACTATTATCGATTCTATGGCATTTTATCGAATTTGACGATCGAATGGTGTCGATTCTGTTCCATTACTCACTAAACTAAGCCAATCTGACAGAACTAAAACTACCTGAATTTCCTTTCATTTCAATGCGTGGCATAAGTATAGCAACAATTTAGGAGGTATCAAATCTAGTTATATTTAGAAAAAAATATACAAAATATCGACGCCAATAACAAAACAACGTGATATTTACAGGCTATCTGGCAGATAGGTACATGCAATCAAGAGATGGTAAAATGCTTGTCTTGTTGTTTTGTTTTTATATGACTAGAGTCTATGAATGGTTCAAAACAATACTTATAACTACACTTGTTTTTTTGTTATTGTCTGATAATATTCACGAGGTTAATGAATCTTTTTTTTTCCATTGTTGTTACTAATGAGAATCTAGTTAAAATTGTTCACTATTATTAACTAGTTGCAGTCCGCGGTTTGATTCGTAGATATACATTCTGGAAAATTGTACAACCGTTTAATTTTTCGGCATACAAATGTATATTTAGTCAAAATTCAAAATTCGCGTGAGGATTTATTATAAATTACAAAACGACTCACACTCACGATTATGTTTATTGGTCGAGACGATCGACCGGTTTCGGAGCCATTAGAAAACCGGTTGTGGGGTGAATAAAATGTGTTTACAGCATTACTTTCTCATAAAAGTAGTACGAATTAATCTGACTACACATAAGGTTGATGCTATAAGAAGTGATTGTTAGCATCTAGCCATCCTTGGCTTGGCTATTTAAGGCTGCACTTAACGGTCACGGGTAAATTTTTTGGACGTTTTCAATATTTTTGAATATAAAAACTTCATTAAAATGTGATAAAAAATGTATAGGGCATTTTTTCCACCAACATTGTGTAAAATTTTATAGGATGGTGGAGGAGAATGAATAAACCAGAAAATAAAAATGATGAGTATTTTTTTTTTCTATATTCTTTGATTATTTTCATTCTTTCTTCTTTAAAAAATATCACCACGAAACACGAAATTTATTTCATATTTTATGCAGTGCTTTAAAAAAAAAAACTTAAAAACTTATTCGGTGATTTTTGACTGGTATCATAGAGTAAATAATACTGGTACTTACCTCCTTATTTTGATGCACCACTACCTACAAAAATTTTACCAATCTAGTGAAATCCTAAATAAATACCCCTTAGACAAAATTTAAAGCTCAAAACGCAATTTGTTGTTAACGGATGAGCTGCCACCTAAATCAAGTGTAATAGCAGCCTCTAATTTATTCATTGATTTATTTTAAACGATACTAAATAATTGTTGAGCTTCGACACCATTATTTTTAACTATTGTTTAAGTTAACCATTGAAATATGAACTAACAGTTGATTTATTGGAATCTGTAGGCGTTATAGAGATGACATGTGAGGTATTAAGATGTCGATGAAAATATAATTATATTTTTTCTGGGCAAGTGCCTTTATTAACTTAACAAAAAACAAGCTAATACTAACACTACAATTACAGTTAGACTACTTATAGACCGTTCAAGGTCTAAAGACAATCCCAAAATATATTTATAAAAGTAAAAAAATTACGATATTCCATGAATTATCATAAGTACCTATTTTAATCAAGTTGTGAGACTATTTCGTTAGAATACTACTTTTATATACTTTTTGTTTTAAAAATATATATTCACCCGCGATAAATATCATTATATTATTTTGGTCACATGCTTTGTGTTGGTTAAATTTGGGTACACTATTAAAATAATATATAAAAAAAAATACAAGGGTGTGATGAAAACTATCTCCATTGTGTCCGCTAACGTCAGACAAGATGGTGGTTAAGAGTAATTTTATTTTCATTGATAAAAATACTCTACCATCACTTTTATATAATTAGTTCTTTTGCTGTGTTGTATGCATCCGCTCATAAAAAAATTCTTAAAAAAAGAATTAGACTTTTTATCGATAAATCCATCTACAAAACTACATCTCTAGCTGTCATGCAAGAACACAATTTTTACTGTTCGCCATCCATATGATAATTAAATTTTGACCGCGAGCGTTAGGCAAAGCTTTTGTATTTATGACGGAAAAACTTGACACATAGAGGTCCAGGTGTTAACAGTTACCAGCTTTGGCAGTCAATATTTTTAACACTGCATTATAAAGACATGATCATGAGAAAGATTTTATGGAAACATTTGAACGCTTATGATAGGTACTTTATACATATCAGAAGTAAGGTATATACATAAGTATTTGATGGACAGGTATGGTTTTAATTTTTATATAAAGTAAAGTGAAGTAACTTTATGTGAAAAGCTTTATTTATTCTGACAAAAAGATTGCGATCACATTAAATGACACTAATATAAAACCTGAACCCATTTTGATCATATACGATCTTAAAAATTATATTAAATGAACTTCTTGATTACAAAATTTCATGAAGTTTTTATTAACGACACGCAAGTTATCGTCGAAACAATATGCAAATATACATATTGTAAAGTCATTAGATTTATGTTATACTAATTGCGCCCCACGGTTTCACTCACGTGGGTTACTCCTTATTGCATCGGCTATCTGCCAGTGAAAGTCACGTCAAAATCGGCCCAGCCGTTTCGGAGTCCATAGGGGACATTCATACATACCCACATCGATATATATACAAGCAGTGGTTGACCAAACAGAGTCCGTGAAGTTGCAAAAAATATACATGACCGCCGACTGTTGATGACCGATGATGTCCTATTAAAATATGAGACTTTTCTTAGCTCAGTCAATAAAATTTAATTATATAGTTTTTTTTTAAATTAATCATTAGATTTTCATGGTTATAATACGTTGAAATAAAACAAAACAAACTTTTAATCAATTACAAATAAATAGATCACATTTTAAAACTTATTTCTCGTTCTTTGGAGTCAACGTTTAATTAAAAAAAATGTTTACCTTGGTAAGTTCCAAATTGCATCCGAATAACTCACTGGTTCTAACACCATAAATCGTTTACTCATTAAAGATTATGATTCCAACGATGATCTCAATAGTAAAACAGGCAATAAATAATATCGAAACAAGAATCAGCTGTTAATAAGACCACACCCACAGAGCCACACACTAGCACCTATAAACAATAATAAAAAACTTAACGCGGTTTTGATTGGCCTCCTAACCATTACTAGTGTTAACTGTCACATAAATACTTTCACAGATTCTTTTATAAAGAAAAAACAAGAAGAATCTTTGATATTTGTGAGATAAGTTACCGGATACAGAGCTATTAGAACAACGCAGTAAATTTTACAAATTAGTAGCGTATGACAAACTAAAATTAATGAATTTTGTCGGCCGGGAGCGCTTTTTTAATTTTACTCGGTTTGTAGGTGTCCTAATGATGAAGCAGATGTCATCGTCGCAGCTGAAAAATGAGTTAAATTCATATTTTCGGTGGCTGCTCTGAGTTCGTTGCTCTCCAAAACTTCTTATTTATGTTCTTTTAAACTTTTAAATAAACCAACTTTTAAAGATTGTTATTAAGCGTGGTAATACCGCCAGAATGCTGAGTATGCCACCAACTGGTGCGGGGCTTAGTTTTTTGGCTTTCCTTTAGAAATTCAACGGTCTATGCTATGGTAACCTCGGTAACGGGTTAATAACTCAAATGTTTTAAGACGAAATATGCTTCAATTTTGACGATTCGTCCTCACGAATATTCAAGTAGACCTTTAAAATCGATTAATTGACATTATTTCTTTATGTTTAATAAATGTTATTGAAATATTTTATTCGGATGTGTTCACCGATACACGATTAAAGAAATTTGACTCGATAGAAAAAAATCGGTAACTTTCCTAAAAAAGCGTCCGTTTCTACGTTTTATTCAATGGATTGAATCAACTTGATTCAGATTCAATAGAGGATGTTTTTATCAAAAAATATTGTGTATTATCCTAACAATAATTCGAATACTTTAATGGTCGCAGTTTTTTGTAAAAGCGTAAGATTATTAGTAGAAAATAAAGAAAAAATAAATATTGATAATATTTGAAAGCGCGCACGCCGCATTACCGTCATACAAGTGTACGGTTCTCTACCATTTCGCCTTAACGGACTGCGCAAGGAGGGTTATTTTTGTATAATGCGCTATATAGCTTAGATAATTAGTGTTATTTAGCTTGTAGTTTGTTTAACATTTCTGAAACCTATATTAACACCATTTTTTTTAAAAATTAAAACCTAGTTAAGTCACTTGCTTATTTAAAAAGTTTTATTTTTGTTGTAAAATTTTGAAATTCGAGATCAAAATTGGTCGAGTGGTTGCGAGGATATTAGGGGTCGCGAGGTCTCCGTTTGGGGCAAAGAACTGGTTATTGGCCGAGCAAAGAGAGATCTCAGTTTCTACCAAAACAAGTTGGCGTTTGTATATAGGTTTGTATATTTGTTCAAAGATACATCACATACCGTTACATACCGTTGATCCAATCGTAATGAAAAAAGGCAAGTTGCTCTAGCAATTTTTTTTTATGATAATATTATTAAAAATCGGAATTTTGATGACAAAGATGTTGCAAGGTCACAGTTTGGGGCGAACTACTTGTATCACCTAAGATAATTCAAACAAGGGATATGGTAAGGTGACGTGGCGTGTGCGAATCAAGTCCAGTCTAAATGCATCCAGTCTAATTGAGCCTTTAGTCCCAATCACCCTACAGACGACCTTGTCGCCCTTTTTTGCACGTGGGCTATTAATTAGTTAATTAGTGTCACTGTAAGTTTTTGAGTGTGTGTAAAAATGAGTAAGTGAGCCGTATTTACCGTTTTTGCGTTAAGCAGTTTAGCAGAAAAGTGATATTATTTTAATGAAAAATTAAGACATTTGAACACCAACAATACCTAATTGTACTAAAGCATATCTCCCTCATTTGCCTGATCTGAGAGTTTCACCATCGTTTACTATTTTGGGTTAAAGAATTTTATTTTCTTAACAAGAAATTTATAATTTCACTAATGTGTGAAATTAAATTAATTTAGTAACTAATGCTTCCACATGTTGGTAAACTTAAATAAACTAAAATAATAATAATATGTTTGTGCAAATTTATTACTGCATTATGTACAGGAATAAACTTCCACTAGTCTAGTCATTTACATGAGTCAGTAGTTCGACCGCCTGTTATGAAATTTTAATCAAAGTTGGTGGCCCCAAGCGTATCACCGGAAACAGTTTTAATGGTATCGATACAGTTCCTCTGTAAGCAATTCGCAATTCAAACTTGTTTTGATCACAAAACTTTGTGTTGTTTGATTTGAAATTACAATTTTATAGCAGTTTTTTTTGTAAGTTAGCGAGTTGTTTGCAATTCGTAATGGCATTTGTTTGGTTTTGAATCGGAAACTTTTTTTATATTTCGTTTGATTTGATATGGCATTTTAGATAATTGAGTGATGTCTAAAATCGGTACTTTTTTAATTCTTTTTTTACGCGTATAATGAAACGTAAGCACACCGAGGCAATACTGGGGCCAACTGCTTACGCGGTATCAAACTAACATTAAAACCGCGTAGTTTGAAAAATCGCGCGAACGTGAAACTGAACGCGCCCAGATACGGTTTGCGGTCGTGCAACCGACGTGATTTTTTCATCACCTAAACTGGATTGCTTTAAACAGCTAGCCGTAAGGCCCCTGGTTTTAAGTTGATTTTAGTAAATCCATTTAATTAATATGTTTTAAGTAAATTATATTATTGCACAACGGTGGCCGCGGAATGGAAAGCGACCACAGGGTAGACCATCAGTCTACTGGTCGGACGACATCGCTAAAGCAGCAAGAAAGCAGTAGATGACTGGCACAGAGCTTGAAAAGATGCTGTGCTGAAAAGGAGACCCAGCAATGGGTGGAAAATAGTAGATGATGATATTATTACAACCAAATAATGAACATATAATTTTCCTCTGAACCATCATTTGAATTGACATTTTTGGCTTTATTAATCGGTTTCTTCTAGGTAAGCGTGCTCCATCGTAGACCACATCACTTGACATCAGCCGAGTTGACGGCCAAGCGAAAGCCTATTATATATATTTTTTTAAATACCCACTCAGCGGTAGACAACATCCCAATTCTAATAGCTCTTTTGCCAAACATAATTTTGCATTCAACGCAATCAGGTCAACTTTTGCGTAACTTAACTTTAACAAATCGTTTCGGATTCCCAAGAGGCAATAACTCATCAACCGTCGTTGAGGCTGGAAAACTATACATCAAGTTTGATAGTCAATTATCGGTCGGCGCTGGAAACTGTCTGCTCTGGTTTATCTGTGCTATGTAACTATGCGTTTAATATTGGAGCTGTGAAACAGACGAGATAATGATACAACTACGGTAGCTATTACAAGAATAATTTTCACGTGTTTTGTTCTTTTTTTACAAGCATTTATTGATTACCTTGTTAGTATGCGTTAAATGTAACAAATTAATTTTAAAACAATTATCCCCAACCGATTGAGCTGAAATTTTTCATACGCACTTAGTTTGGATAATAATGCATGATTAGCTGAGTGACGTAATTCTAAATTCAATATGGTGGACTCCCAAAGATGGCGGATCAGTTATTTTTTATGCACCTCCAAAATATGGGTTTGTTGAGAAAATACGAAAATAAAACGACGCTACTAAATTCAATATGGCGGACAACATTTTTTTATCTAGTACATGGTATGGGCATCAAATGGAAGAGTTTGCTGAGAAGAATACAAAAAAATTTATGACGGTGACGTCATAAATTTAAAAAAAAAGTTTTACAGAGTGATCAGTAAAACTTTTTTTTATCGCCTTAATAGCGTCATCTCGTTTGATGGAAAATGTGGTCTACGATAGAGCACGCTTGCCTAGAATAAACCAATTCACTTGTGATTTAAAAAACCCAAATAGAAACTATCAGAGAACACTCATGCAGACAGCACATTCCACAGTCTAGCAGTTCGCACAGTAAAAGTGAAATCAAAGGGCTTCGTTCGGGTTTTCGGAATATCAACCATGAAATGGTGTAGCAGTTTTCCAATAGCAAAATGGGCATGGGCTTTTCAAAGCCTACAAGAATGAAACCTACAATTAAGACAAGTATATTATCAATAAATTGTCATCATATAGATTAAAAAAATGATTAAAAAAGTTAAAACTACATTTTATTCATATATCATAAAATTACTTTGTTTTTTTTTACTAAAGAACTTTAAGTTTATGTTAAGCTCAGGTAAAGTTTAACATAATTGAAGAACCTTAATTGAAAAGTTACTTTTATTCAACAAAAAGATTTCAAGTTAGTTTTAGAACAAACTAAAAACCAATTTCAACATTTCACAGCCTGCTGGATTTACTGACAAACTAAAAACATATTCCATGAAAACTCAATCAAAACTAAAACAAATCAAACTTTAATTTCGTGGCCCGCGATTTGAGGGTAGGCCTTACATAATATCGTATTCATAAGGCAACTATCAGCTAAATAAAGGTCCTCTCTAGGGAGGTTTTGATTCATAGACTAATTTGATAATACAAATGTGGTGTGAATTTAATGTGTTTTGGGACTCGAGACGCTGAGCGTGAGCAAACTACCTTTTTGGTATTATGTGATGACGTAACATTTTCTACTAATTGCAAAGTGAACATAGGTGTATCTTATCGTAGCTTTATCATCATTATTGACGTCTCATTCGGCCCTCTGCCCGCCAACTTCCTCTTCAACAATTTCTACAATATTTTGTAGACAAATCACAACACAACTATAGTCGGAGTGACCGGCTTAATCTTACGTGAGTAATTCCTGTGTAATATAAATAAAATTTTGTAGACAATATAAAAATCTATATTATCAAGTTAAACAATACTTTTCAAAAACAAGCTTTAAAGCGTCGGCCATATTGAATTATGGTGACGTCATTTTATTGTCGTATTCCTCTCAGTAAATCTTTCATTTGATACCCGTATTATGGGAGTGCGTAAAAATAACTGGTCCGCCATCTTTGGGAGTCCGCCATGTTAGTTTTAGAATAACGTCACTTAGCTAACCATGCAAAACAAAAAAAAAAACATAAAAAACATGCATCATGCATCTAAATAAAACATGTATGCAAAATTTTGCTCAATCGGTTGGGGATAACTGGTCTAAAATTCAGTTGAAAGATTTGTTCCTCACAGATATTAACAGGGCAAGATAAATAAAAGAAACAAATGAACTTATTGGTGCTTTTAATATTATTGTTGTATATCATTGATTTTGGAATTAACAATTGTTGATTAAATTAGACAAAATGACTGTAAGCGAAGAAAGCGAGTAAGGTGAAAATATTTTGACGCCTCGTGTCGTGTTATATCGTGAGTTCACCTTAAGTTTAAAAAAAATTACATAAAAAATGTAGTTCCCTTCGATAAAATAAACAGGTATTTTCAAATAAAATATTCAACAGAAATACTTTACGTAGTTTGAATTTTGCATTTATAGACTTACGAATGCTGGCCTCGGCTACGCCTTGGCCCACATTTCCACGTTCGTCCATAAAATGATTATGATTCTGGCTGCTATTGTTGTTTACTATACCTTACTTTCATGAGTCTCTACTAATTCAAAGTAACTCATAAATTATTACACGATGTCATAACATTCAACCGTGTCATTTGTTTCCAATGAAAATTGAGTCAAAACTTTTGAACAAATTGAATTAAATAGACTGTAAAAAGAAATTATTGATTCGACTCCCCTAGTAAGCGTGTAATTAAATTTTATTAATAATTAAATTATAATAGCCTTTAAATGAATTTTATGAACATTTTTGTTTTTATACCTTCAACAGAGAGCGGTACTGCGAGATTTATTAGGACGATACTTTAGTGACATCCAGCAGTAATTTTGGGAAACTTAAATGAACTCCCCATAATGACTGCCTCTACAGAGCTATTTACTGAGCTCCAAAATTCTCATGCCCGACACTATTCACATTCTTCTACGACTCCGAAATTGAATTAATGACACTAAAAGTGCACGGAGTCACGGAATTCACACTGGAAATTAACTGTACTGAAATCTATTGTACTGCCGATGTCACCGTCCTAAACGGCATTCTTAAAGCGTATTCAAATTTAGACTGCGTTGTTCGAGGTTTTAACATTTTGACAACAATTTCGAGACGGGAACATGTTGTAAGCTGGTTGTAAATGCACAAATAGATGTTTACTAAAATAGATTTGTGAACAAACGTGTGCTTCGGACTAGCAAACATTTTTTCGAGGGCACCGGTGCATGTGATTAAGGGATGGGACATTATCTGAATTGCCTTTGTCCCCGTTGGCCTCGTTTTGCGGTCTGCGGTCTGTCATATCAGCAGCCAATTTGATTCTTATGTACACGGGAATAAAACAGTAGGTCTGGTACCACGACTACAAAATGTATTAAGTTACGCAAACCCAATACCGTTGGCTAGACGAAAGCTGATCTCTGACGATGACATCTCCAGAGTACGTAAAGGATTATCGAATGACAATGTGGATTTTTTCCATACGCATTTTAGGATATATTCAAAGGGATCCGATGCTTTTAAACTAGGATGCTATTAAATTGCGCATGCGTCTTTTGTCACGCCACATGGCATTTTCCAGCAGATGGCTCTTTTGTTAAACCTATATCCGAGTAAACCAATATATTTTAAAGAATAGTTAGTTTAGATTAGAACCTCAGTAAGCAAGTGCTTACATGTACAGTTATTTCATTCCATTAAGTTACAGGTTTTCCCATGAATAATTTGTATGCCCACGGAACGGAGAAGGTATACCTATGTATTGAGGGTCAGAGAGTATTGTGTGTTAGTGTGTAGTGTAAGTGTATAATTTAATTATGTTTTAAATTATCACGGTTGTTCACTAAAGTTATATGATTATTTACGCGATATTTACCGTGGTAAGGTAATACTATACGCAGTGATACAGTGAGTGTATTTGTCGGGACTTAGGTTCAAGTTCGAGTTCCAGTGACAACCGTAGCAAAAGACTAAGAAAGAGGGTAGATCGTTATCTCTGCACCCAACGAATTCAAAAATAGGTTGTTGTCTGCACCTAACTTTTTAACTGTTCGACCAACCACCCGCATTCTTCAGTCTTTCCGTGAATATGGTGCATGTAACTGCGCCGAAATATCGGAAGCTCATTCCACAACCTTACCACATATAACTATATAATCATATAACTTTATAATTTTATTTATCTTTTAATATTTTGATAAAACCCTGATTATTTAAATGTACGTAGGTATTTGCTATCAGAGAATTTATAAAAGCAAAATACCACTGATTGAAAGACTAACTAGCTCATTACCAAATCTCTTAAATTTAACTTACAAAGCTGAAATTTCGCAGGTTGATTCTGGTGTGTAAAAGTTCGCTAAGAAAGGATTTTGCCAAAGAGACGAATTAAGGGCTTAAAAAGGGCTTAATATATTATATGAAAATCTACGCCTACGTAGTTACGGGTTTCTTGCAGCTGGTATTCCATGTAAAAAAAATGTTTGTCTATCTACTTTGGTTTCGTAATTAGATACGTATTTGAAAATGGTCGGATTCCATGAACAACCTCTGACTTTTCCCAGAATAACCTTGAAACGCAATGCGGATACGATCTCTGAGAATCAAATGGTTCGTCTAATTTTAAATTGGTTAGATAATTCAGTTTCAGATTCATATCAGTCTCTCGGTTGACTACTTTGTTTCAGATAGCTCATTAAAACAAATGGAGTCTCAAGAAGACATCAAACTTGTAAATATCATGTCTAATAATGTTTTAAAGAAGAGAGAAGAAGAAGAAGATACATCTCAACTGATTTCCTAAAATATGTTTATAATTTTGTTCTAAATGTCAACCTTGACGTTAATTGAATGAAGCATCCAATATTCATTAAGTCATGTATCATATAAGTAATGTAAAAGATTTTGTACGTTTTTTTTATTTTCCATTATTTGTATCAACCATAATAATTATTTATTAGTTGCAATTATTATTACGAATATCAAAACTAAAATCTAAATCAACTTATTTTGAACGACCCCTCAAAAACATAACTAAAATTTTATATGTACTGACCCTTTCTGACCATAAAACTAAGTTAATTACGAAACTAATTCCATTATGTGATCCTTGTCCGCTAACATTCGGACTCGGAACGTGGGTCACTAATCGTTATAATATTTGTTTAAAGTTTAGTTTAGTCCAACTCTGTCTGTATGAGTCTCTTTAATTTAACTATTCGAAATAGTAAAATGTGATATGATTTTACAGCTATGTACTAAAATATACGTGAATTTCATCATCTGCTCTTGGGTTGTTGTTAGTTATCCTTGTTATAAATATATGTGTTCCATCATTTCATGGCATCCCCGACACAGGGAATTCTACGAGAAGCTTTGAGTGTGAGGTGCTATTTATTTATATATCATATTAGTATTCTAATAAACTCAATCTATTATCAAATCAAATCAAAGAACCAAAGTCATCGACATAGCTATTAAAATATACAAGTTGAAGTGGCAAGGAGCAGGCCACATCGCTCGAAGAATCGATAACCGATGGGGAAGAAAGGTCTTGAGTGAAGACCGTTAACCGAAAGACGATGCGTAGGTAGGCCCCACTATATGGACCGACGACATTGTGAAAGTCGCGGGCATCCAGTGGATGCAGATGGCAGGCTGTCGTTCAGTCTGGAAGTTAAAGGGGGAGGCCTATGTTCAGCAGTGGACGTCTTCTGGCTGATGATGATGAATATCAAATCAATTTTATATAAAAAAAAAACAGTGATTTGTGGTTGTCTGAAATAAATCCTAGCTTGAGCAATAAGGCTAAGATTAAATTTTATGTGAATTTTAAATAATATAGGTAGGTTCTTAATTATTTCATCATCATCATTTCAGCCGTAGGACGTCCACTGCTGGACATAGGCCTCCCCCATCGATCTCCAAAAGGGCCGGTTGGAAGCGGTCTGCATCCAGCGTTTCCCTGCGGTCTCTTTTAGGTCGTCTGTCCATCTTGTGGGTGGACGTCCTACGCTGCGCTTACCGGTCCGTGGTCTCCATTCCAGAACCTTTCGGCCCCATCGACCTAATTATTCAAGTATTTGAAATTTTAATTCTTTTAGAAAGACTGCCTGTGTCCCAGCAATAAAACATGATAGGCTGATCATGATGATGTTGAAGTCCTTAAATATGTCTTGATGTGTGATTAATGGCACATTTTATTTCATCATGGATGTATGCTGTGCCGTATGAACATATAATTATGATACCTCCTTTTCATATCATTTCGATTTGCTGGTGGTTTTGCATTTCCATATCTTGTCTCTACTTATTGGTTTTTTTTTTCACTTCTTATTGTGGAGTATCTAAGGATAATGTTTAAGTCATAACATCAGGGCTTACCTAATAATCTAGTCAGTAGTATGAAACCTTAGCTTATAATTCTCAAACTTTTCCCATCACTCTAACATAGGACCATTTGCGTCTTTCATGATGAGGGTGCGAACGTCAGATATAACTAATGTTGATTCGCTTTTGATTCACCCGCAAGGCGATAATAGCAGTTTCATGACTGGATCGCTAGATGGCGCCAATAGTCGTACTGGTTATAACTAGTTATAAGAGGATAAAAGTGGATATTACTGGATACAGGGTGGAAAATATGAGAATTTATTGCGAACAGTGTGTTTGTAATGGAAAAAGAATGGTGTGAAGAAGTCAAGGGGCGGGTACTGATAAGGTTCCGTTGAGATTTATGTTTTTTATTACAGTTCGAAAGCGGCCCCTTTAACGTGATACGTGTAGCGCCTAATCGTAAACTAACAGCTTTTATAAACATAGGCGTTTATACGTTTTTGAAATTATAGAGAATTGATAGGTATCGGTAACATAATTCCCACTTATAATAATCTAGTTTTGGTGGCTTATTGGTACTCAGAAAACTGTTCACTAGTAATGGCAGTTGCTTACTAATACATTTTTGGCCATGTGTTAACTGTTATAGAAAAAGTTTTGAAAATGTAACTTGACGAATTACTTGCTAATTAGTTAATGGTACACCGCACCACCACGTTTTCATAACTTCAACAAAATAAAAGTTTTATTTGTGGTATAATAAATAAATAAATAAACAGTATAATACCAATGACAAGAAAATCAACCAATTTAAAAAAAAAAAAATATACGAATTATTTTATTTTTATATTTTTTTACTATAGTCGGAGTAATTGGCTTAATCATACGTGAGTAGTTCTCGTGACATATAAATAAAATATCTTTATGATTGTAACATCAAATCCTGGCAGAAGAAATTAAGAAATTAATATGGAAACTCTTCGATGAACCTAGAACCAAATGCATAATTACTTTGTAAACAAGTGACAAATTTTAGATTCTACGCACACTAGTATTGTAACTTACCAAACCCCAACCAAACTATAGCGGATATACTTAAACCTAAGCAAGTTAAGCGTAGCATTAGTCTCCTTGATCGATCACCGGTTAAATTGATGTCGAAGGAAACTTACCTCGTCTTTACTTTGCTCTGCTCTAATCCAATTTTGTTGGTCCCCGAGACATTACCGTGACAAACAGTACTGTGTGCGGTGGGGCTTACGTGAATGTGTGTGTGGAACTAAATTAAAGGTGTAATGTTTGGCAGTTACCACGAAGGACATAAAACAGAACAATAGTGTTTCTGGAAATGTTTAGTCTCTGTAGAGTCAGTAGTCTAGTACCAAAAGTGATTGTTTTAGTATAGTACTTCGTATTCTAAATATTATATTTTTTTAAACTAACCCCCGTATTCTTAAATTTTAAATCAATATCAAAAATCTTTAAGGTTTTATTTTTATTTCTTTTCATGTGTTTTTTTGTTCTTATATATTTGTTGTTGTTAAGTGTCTTTAAGGGTCAAGTTATTTCCTTTAAAATATATTCGTTATTTAGAATATGAATTAAAATAAGCATATTTTAAAATGTAAAATGTACTTCCATTAAACCTTAACAATGCGTATTAATAATAAAACCTTTGTGTAATATTCGTAACACATCTACGAAAAAACGGCTTAGAGATAGAATTAAAGTTTATATTACTTCTATAAATAAGTTGGTTAGTATTGTAAGAAAAAATTACTTGATACACACGTATATAAGAATAAATACGATTATATATTCTTGGTATATTATGATAATTGTCACAGTGCAACCTATTGTATAATTATAAAAAAAATACGTAAAAAGTTAGAAAGATTTATACATAGTTCAATGGTATGACCTCAAGTGCAACCAGAACCACCGGAGGATAGGCAACAGCATCCTATTAGTACATTTTGAATGTACTGCGATCCACAAGCCACCGGCCAAGCGTGGGGATTATGGCAATACCGCTCTCTAAGAAGAAAGCCTTTGTTTAGCAGTGAAGGTTTACTGGCTGCTGATGTGATGTGTGAAATAGTTCAATAACTAGAAAAAATACCAATCTGCTTGAAAATTTAAAAAAAAAGCTCTTCAGTATACTTTTTTTAAACTGCCCAAAGCTCATTTTACTAACTTTGAATATCGCAAGTTCACCTCAAAACTTCCTCGACCAGTCTATAACTGCTTTCCTTTTAGCCATGCCTAACTTCACCGGAGTGACTTTCAATTTCCAATATGTTTGCATATTGGGTAAAAGCGTTAGAACCTACTTCTACTTTATGCTGATGGGTACATAAACTTTCTGAGTGCTGTAACTATGTCGGTACTTGTGAAAAGTGTTTTATTCGTTACCAAGGCAACGTTTCACCTTAACTGTTTAACTTTAAACATACTGTTTAAGACTTCTAACGTTATTAAAAGGATTGTAAACAGTTTCTAGTGTCTTCCTATCTCTTGTTATCTAAAGTCAGTAGCTTAGCTATTAGGTAAACAAAAAATAAAGGAAATAAAACAAAACAAAAGTAAAATTTTGAAAATGTGTATTTCGTCTCTTTTCAAATGTCTCATCCCAATATTTACATATATGTACAAAACTCATAATTATTTACAGTCTCTCTTTATGACAATAATTTGCTGAATATAAAATTAAAATAAATGCATCTGTACATAGATTTAACTTTGGCATTATTATAATTATTTTATGCGATTGAAATACCGTAATCAGTGATGTCGATCAAAATATTTTAATATGATTTAAATATATATTTACATCGGTTTTATGATACTTACCTACACGTATAAATTACTATCGCAGAAATTAGGAAATGAATCCGTAACAACTTAATTAAAACTAGCGGCCTATTATAAACAAGTAAATGCATTATCGTAGGCACGATATACCTTAATCTAGACAATAAATATATGGAACAACCTTATGGAATAATTATCACTTTTTATTGGACTAATACGCTTAAGCGTTGCAAGTATCAGTGTCTGTTTACCTGCGTTGAAGCATACGCTACGCCCAGAGTGGCGCTTGTGGCGGCATTCGGTGTGCGTGCGGGTCCCGTGCGTGCACGCCGGGTGTCAGGGCCAGCCCGTCACCCAGCAAGGGGGGCAGCTTCCCCGGCGGAGGCGGGGGTGGCGCTGGGGCCCGCCCTGCCCCCACAGGCGACACCGACGCGTAAATATTCACTGTCGACCGGTGATATTGACACTTCCGCAAGTCCGGCATCGCGAACCTTAACTTTTGCCAAAACTGTCTATCACCCCACTCTATACACGTGTTCGCCTTCAAACACAACCTCAACTCCGGATCGATGTCTCTATTCGGAATGTCACCTAGTAATATGATTATCAGTCTTCTTCGTCTCTCTTTCAGTACTTCGTGCAATGCCGTTTTGAATTCGAAACGGCACCATTCGTTGTTTATGAAATTTTTGGATAGGACTATTATCGTTCTTTTGGATGACTCTACGGCTTCTATTATCGTATCCGCCACGTATGCTGAAGCGTTGAAATCGCGGTAATGTAGGCAGAGCCGGAAACTTGGGTCGGCGGATTCTAGGCCGGGCGCTAACATTTGAGCGACGAACGCCTCATCTTTCACGCTATAACTTATGTAGGCGTCGAATAGACGGTCTTTATCGGCTTCCTCGTCGAAAACTGTGCTTTTGTAGCACATTCTGAAGCCGCAATGGTAGTAAACCCACACTCTGAGCTCTCTCCGCCAGTAAAACATGCCACATATGAGTGCGGAGCTCACAACGAAAACGCAAAGAGATATCAGTAACAGCGGGAGGTAATCATTGATTACTTGATTTTCAATTATCGACGAAACCCCACCGACATGGCTCGTGCAAATCGTGGAATTGAAATCAGACATGAGTGGCCCCACTGCGTTAGTAATGTTGTCAAAAACGCACGTGATCTTATTAGCGTCCTCTACTTTCCCCAGGTTGTTCTTAAACCAATTTCTAAATTTATGCATGTATTGGCAGTCGCACGACCAAGGGTTCCGCGAGAGACTTATCTCCACCAAATATGGATTCATCGTGAATTTCCACACTGCAAAGCCGTAAATGTTATTTCCTTCCAAGCGCAGCACCTCTAAATGCCTCAACTCCATGAAGGTTCGATTGTCGATATAATGTATTTTATTGTCTTGCAGATGCAATTCGCGTAAATTTTCCAGAGGCGACAGTTCAAAACCGAGTAACTCTTTAATATTGTTCTTTTCTAAATGCAACACAGTTAAGCGTTTTAGTCCACTAAATGTGTTATTATACAAAGCGTCTATATTAGAATTATTCGCGTACAATATTTTTAAGTTTTTACGCCCGATAAATGCATGACTCGTTAAACCACCAAAGTTATTACCGTCTAAGTAAAGTTCAGTAGCGTCCATAGGTATGCTGCTGGGTATTTCGGAATACCCAGCGGCAGAACAGTCCACAATGTTTGCTGACCACGGCTGATCATGATAGCACGTACAGTTCGATGGGCACGTCATTTCACAATCACAAGCGTCAAAATCACAACAATGGCACAACGTGAAACAGTGAGTTTTATATGTACACAAAAACTGTGAAGATTCCGCTTCAATGAGCGGGATATAAGTCCTTTCACGATTGTAAAGCAACTTGCAGTATATGCTTTCTAAGTCCATAACTCGCGGGTGTTGTCTCAGGTGATCCAGTTTGTTTATGCGTTGAAGCCACTCCATAGTACAATCGCACTGGAACGGGTTCCCTCCGATATAAAACTCTGGCAATGGTCGTCCCGGATCAACCGGAGTCAGCCGGAGAGCGTTGAGATCCATACTAGTAATCTGATTTGCATACAAATCGACTCTCGTTAAATTGGTTTTTCCAACAAAAGTTTGAGCTTCAACTTGTGTAATTTGATTATCATTCAGGAACAGAAGCTCCACACTGCTCGGTATTGAGTAAGCGGATATTTTCGTCATTTTATTAAAACTTGCGTCTAACGTTTGGAGACGAAGTTCTTTGTCCAACCGGTAGCTATTTTCTAGTTCTTTGATGTTGTTGCTGTGTAGATCCAACCACTGTAGTCCCGAAGGAATGATGGTGTAATCAAACCATCCTAGTTGGTTATCTGACACGTTTAACCACAACAGAGATGGAATGTTTACAAATAAACCTTGTATGTCCGTCAGCTGATTAGCATCCAGTCTAATGGCTTGCAGAGTATTCAGTGTTTCAAATGCATTCATATTGATTTGTTTTAACTTATTTCGGGCCAGGTTCAAAATTTGCAGAGATGGTAAATCCGTAAACACATCCTTACTTATGTTCTCTATTTTATTTCCGATAAGACGTAATCCATAGACGTTATGCAAACCGACAAAGCCGGGCTCCTCGAGTGATGTTATCTGATTTTCTCCCAGATCAAGAGTTCTAAGTAATCGCATATTCCTGAGCGCTATAGGTACTTTCTTCAAACGATTTCCATTTAAATTTAAATCTTGGAGGGAAGACGTATTTCTGAATGCTTCGGGATGAAGTTCATCGAGACGATTATTGTCTATAGACAGCAAAGATAATACGTACAGGCCATTCAGAGCGTATGCGTCGATATGTGATATTTTGTTGTATGATAAAATCAAGGTATGCAGATTATTCATAGGGGAAAATGTATCCGCGGCGATGTTCTCCAAGCTGTTATGTTGAACGTTTAAAATTTGTAGCGTATACAAATCTTTGAAAATCTTCGGATCCAGCATCGTTAATCTATTGTTAGATAAATTCAACAGCACCATTCTTATAAGACCGGTGAAAGTATTCTCATTTATCCAGGTGCTCGTTAAATGATTATTAGATAAGTCTAACGCTAACAGCTGATCTAAGTTAGCGAAAAGACTCGGTGAAAGCACACTGATCGAATTGTTTTGCAAGTATATTTCTTTTATCACCGGCCTGCAATCTTTAAATAGATCTTGGGGAAGAGCAACAATTTTATTATTAGAGAGATCAATTATCTGTAACTGCTTTAGACCGGCTAGTGCTTTGTCAGCCACCATAGAAATTTCGTTGTCGTGAATGTGAAGTTCTTTAAGTCTTCGTAAAGCCATAAAACCATTTTCCGGCATTAGCACAAAGTGGTTACTCGAGGCGTCTAGCACTTCAATGTCTAAAGAGCACGACGAATGCGAAATGGGGGACGTCGGCACCGGTCCATCTTGCTCACTTATGAGAGCTTGATGCATCGCTCGCTCTCTGAATCCTAGATCACTCACGTCTTGCAGTCGATTCGAGGAAACGTTCAAGTATACTAAATTGGTCAACGGGCAAAACAGGTTTTCGGGAAACGACCAAATGTTATTAAAACTGAGATCCAACTTTTCCAACTGCCTAACAGCCGTAAAGCTTTCCGATGCTATCTCTAAGCTCATAGCAGCCCATTCCGTGTTTTTCGTTCGGATCGTTAAATTTCGTAGATCTCTCAGGCCAGAGAGAACACCAGGCGGCCATCTTCCAATTTTACAGTTATCTAAAACAAGCTCACGCAGTTTCATTAAATGCGCGAAACTACGATCATCGAGTGAACTTTTGTACATCATTTCTTCATTGCATTCTATTCTAAGTGATGTCGTGTGTTCTGAAGGAATGACACTGAAATTCGTAGTGTCAAATTCGCTGTTTATGGTACGAAGTTTACATGTGAGAGAAACTTCGTGAGCATCATTTGGGCCTCTGAGCCACCATTGACAGTCATCAGGAGCTTCGTATTTCAGCGGTAATGAGCTTTGATCAGCCACATTGATTCCCACTATGAACCAAAATACAATTTGGCTAAAAAAGCAGTTTCTTGAGGAAGAGTGCTGTAGAGCCATAATGGGGGAAAATCAAATATCAAGGAAGAAAGAAAACAGGACACGGTAGGCTCAGTGTCATGTTTTTTCCGTCGGCGTTCGTGTGTTCGGTCCCCTTGCCGGATGTTGATTATCCATCAATTTATAGAGTGTATTTCGGCGTCAATTTAACAAATAGTCCTTGTTATGTTGATCCACATGATTATTTCACAATTAACGGTCTGAAAGTTGGGTGCTCGAAACGTAAACAATTTTTTCACAAAATAGTCCCACTTTGGTTGTGATGTCCAATAAACACTTTTACTTGTATTTATAAGAGACGAGGTTGAGATAATAAGCGATTATAGTTCACAGTTCGTTGTTTCGAGAGGTTGTGATAAGCGTGTTTTACAGTCACGTAAGTTACGATCAAAGCGTCAAGTGGCGCGACCGTTCACCGACGCTGCTTCGGGTCGACTGAATGCTTGTAGAGTAGAGCATTGCAGTCGAGTAGTGTATACGATCTGGAGGGGCGAAGGGCGCGGGACGAGATGAGCCGAGCGGTGGCGAATGTTCACGACGACTTATTACAATAAATTATTTTTTCCGGAGCTTTAAGCGATTGGCTATAGTATAGTTACGTATCCTAATCCTAACCGCAGAACTTTGAATGAAACACAGGCATCAGCTGTTTTCAGAAGTTCTAAATTATGTATTTATGTTTTTAAACTTGACTTATTTTTGTATGTTTCGTTAAATATCTTGTGTAGAGAAACTTTAGTTGAATTCACAGCGAAGCGGAGGTTGCAAAATCTTGTTATTTTTTGAGCTAGTAGAATTCAGTCGGCGAGACATCCGAAACCTTCTAAGTTTAAGAATGTTTTACATGCCATGGCAGTATTGATCTCGAGCCTTACTATGACTTTACAGAAACACAAAAATGAAGCCTCTTTATTTTAGGATATTGCGGCTTGTGCGGATTATGCTCACGAGATTTGGTTTGAAAGGAGGGAAAAAAAAATGGTCAAAATTGTTCGCATAAAAGAGTTTATAATAGAACAAACAGGATGAAGAAATTGAAAGCTCCTTCAATGGTTTTGCTTATTATTAACAATGTAGTATAATAGTCTATTGTTTTATATGGTTGTTTTAACGCTTTTATTTTCTTCTACTTTCACTCATAAAGTTTAATTAATGTAAACGAACGCAAGTCAATTTAAGAGTTGCATTTGCAACAAAAGAAAACTTTAACTATGTAGTTACTAGAACGAAAATTTAAAACTGGAAGAAGTGGCCTTATGTAATGACAAATAAATCCGCGTTGTAGTACCTATGTTAAATTAAACTGCTCTATTGTTCAGTCCTATAGACTTTATTTGATAAACGCAATGTAGAGTTACTAACTTAAAATATATAAAAAACTGAGCAACGTTCCTTCTTCATTAATCAAATTACTGACATTTAAGCCTCAAAGACGATTAAGAAACCTTCAAAAGAACGCAAACATTATTTCAAAGGCGTTCAATAGGATCAAGTAAATCTTAATAAATCTATTTCAAATACCATTATGTATAAAAAATCCCTTTCATGGATTGAAACCGCAAGAAGAATTGTGACAAAAAGAAATCTTAACCATGTTGCCTCTGCGTAATCGGGATTAAAAATCAACCCTTTGGACTTGAATGCTAAAATTAAAAAGTGATGGCTTGAAGGTATTAAAAGCTTAAGGTAACAAAATTCTTGAACGATCCAACAAAAGATTTTTCTGTTAACGCTTGGCGGACCACACTGGCTGTCAGACGGCGGAAGATATCATTTTAATCCTTTTAGTTAAGTTGACTATGAAAAGACAGATGCCTTGCCGGCATCCGTGTTTTTCTTTTGTCACTTCGCTGACGGTTCACGCTTGGCTGGATGTAAATTAATTGAAACTTTTAGTTTTAGGTAAAGCCTGTTTCATTGAACTTCATCATCATCATCATTTCAGCCGTAGGACGTCCACTGCTGGACATAAGCCTCCCCCATCGGTCTCCAAAAGGGCCGGTTGGAAGCGGCCTGCATCCAGCGTTTCGCGGTCTCTTGTCCATCTTGTGGGTGGACGTCCTACGCTGCGCTTACCGTGTGAATTGAACTTATCATGTTGTAAAGCGAAAGTAACTCTACTCTCTTTCTTATATTTTTATATAGAACGGCTGCAGTGACCTTGGTGAATTTTTAGTAAGGAATAGTGCTCGTCATTCAAGGACATAGGATAAATTTCATCACGTAAATTATGGAAAAAATATGAAATAGCAAACAAAATAGCTAGTTATCGAAATATCTAGTTATTTTTAATAGCATTTTTCTAAATAAAAACGCCACCCGCCCGCCAAGCGCACTCTGATTCGAATTCAAATTCAAAATTCTTTATTAACTGATTCTTTATAATATACAGGTTTTTGGCCTCTCCTGTTAAGTTTTGACAACCTGTGTTAGGAGAGACCTGTGATTAAAATCTCTAATCAAATATCTCTCAAATATCTCTGATTAAAATAATAACTTATCACTAAAATGTCCGTAGGTATGGCGAGGGGGTGAAGTTTGACAGTAAAACTGCCTAATTTTACAAAGTCCAATTTACCAATGATAATAACTAATTATAAAAAAAATATGACAATTTCGTTTTAAAAAATACAGTTTTTCGAATCTTTGAAACCCATTTTATATACTTAAGTAAAATTTATACATATCCAAAGTTTGTCTAGAAGAGATCTTTTTTATCGATGAGACTGCCTTTTGTGCATATATTTAATGTATTCTTCTTTTAATGTCCTTGTTTTGGTGTAACTAAAGTGTTGTATTGTATTTTATTTTTAACATACGATGCAAAAAGAAAGATGTTATAAGTTTAAAGTGTATATCTATGTATCTGCAGCGTGTATTTATGTATCTGTGTGTCTGTCTGTGGCATCGTAGCTCCTAAACGGCTGAACAGATCATGACATTTTTTTTTATGTGAAAGGTGATTTGAATTAAGAAAAAAATCTATTCAGCGGTAAGATTATCAATTATTTTATCGTAGGTTCATCAAAATCAGCCGGAAGACGTCCACTGCTGAACATAGGCCTCCCCCTTTAACCTCCACACTGAACGACAGCTCGCCTTTTGCATCCACTGGATACCCGCGACTCTCACAATGTCGTCGGTCCATCTAGTGGAAGGCCTCCCTACGCTGCGTCTACCGGTTTGTGGTCTCCACTCCAGAACCTTTCTTCCCCATCGGTTATCGGTTCTTCGAGCGATGTGGCCTCGTAGGTTTACAAAAATCAATTTATATTTGAATTGTTAAAAATTATAATATAAATTATTCTTTATCACTATCATCATGCCTATTGCATCAACCTATGAACTACTTATCGCCTCCCTCAATAAATTTCCTCGATTTATTCCTATCAAAACAAACCTAAACAAGAGCCGACGACGTCATTATCTTCCTAATTCATTGTCCAAAAGAAACGCGTTAACATCTATGTTGTTGCAGACATCTATCAAATCACTGTTTTAAACTATCACGGTTGTTCACTAAAGTGATATGATTATTTACGGGATATTTACCGTGGTAAGGTTGTGGAATGAGCTCCCGATATTTCGGCGCAGTTACATGCACCATGTTCACGGGAAGACTGTGACTGAGTCTTCCCGTGAACATGGTGCATGTAACTGCGCCGATCACAGTCTTCCCGTGAACATGGTGCATGTAACTGCGCCGAAATATCGGGAGCTCATTCCACAACCTTACCACGGTAAATATCCCGTAAATAATCATCTATCAAATCGTCGTAGTGTTAAAAGTTATTATACCGAAGTGTTTCACATCCGAATCTGTCATCGAATGAGTAATGGGAAATTTTGTCTGCGGCATCTCTTTGAGTGCAGAATATCGATAATGCAAAGTGTTTAAGTTTTCGGTGTTTATGTTGGCGGTGTAAAGCAAGATGAGCGATGCGTTGTCAAATTTAGATGATGAAGTACAAATGTTGACAAAAAGCTACTTTATTACTTATGGATTAACTCAGTATCACAAGTTTATTTACTGGCAAGTGCCTCTAAACAAGCTAACACTAACACTGAAAAACGGTTAGGGTGCCCATAGACTGTTGAAGATCTAAAGGCAATCCGAATTCTCAAGTATCAGTTGGCAGCGTACTCAGCATGCTGGTGACACTACCACGCTGAATGGTAATGCTTGTGCAGTGAGCCAGAAACAAACCAGCATTTTGGTCACGCGTCGCATCTAAAAGTTTTAGAAAATGAGGTGAGCTATGTCCCCAAGGGCCCAATGTTTCGACCCCAAACGGCCCAAATATATAACCACTAGTCACTACTATATGTAGGTTAGCATATTTACGCCACTTGTGCTGCTCTGATGAATTGGCAGCCGCACTAACCCTACCCTGTGTCTCAGGAAAATGTGACGGTGCCAAAGTATCGACACACGTTTAGTCCCGTCCCATGCCAGGAGCCGCCAAACTTCCCAATTTTGTATAAATGTTTCCACTAAGAAGCTGAAATGTATAATGTAACATCCCACGCTTGAAGATATTATACTATTATGTAATCATAATATCCTTCGTAATACGTAAAATTTGATATCAGTATAATAAATTTGTTAATCTTGGATATATTGTTTCGGGATAAGATGGAACCCGTTTATGTTATTAGAGATAGAACTTAACAAGGGTTGGACAAGAAAACAGCAGGATGCCTAGTGTGAAACAATATTTCTTACAAAACTTATTACTGCTTTAGAATTAATGTTATTCCTTTTTAAATATTGACATATTATTTATGAACATTTTGTTGGTTAATTAAAAAGGATAAAATTAAAATAGAACAATTAAAGTAAAATATTAAATATGGGTTAAATTGTTTGGGTTAGACGGTATTCTAATTGAAATTTATTGTTCTCGTTTTTCAGCACATACAAAAAAGACAAAGACGTAATTATTACATAGACAAGCCAAGTTTTTAGTTTAAATCGAATACTTATTCTTTAAAATTCCAATAGTAAGAAAGTAATTAGGGATCAACGACAGATGATGCATCTCCATGGATTCAAAAGAATTGAGCATTTCTTGCAGAAAGGTTACAAAAAATCTTGTCTCTTTATCTTTTTACCGAAACCCTATTAACTTATCTTAAGTTTTCGATAATTGGAAATCGAGTTAACTTTAGAATAAGGTCTTTGAGAACAACGCGAGCTGTTTTTATTAGAAATAAATAAATATTAGAAGTAAATAAATGTAGATTAAATTCATTAATTAGGTAAAGCAAGGCACTCTCTGTCTGTAACGGCTGAAACAATCTTGATGAAATTAGGCAGGAACTATCTTGAGGATAGATTAAATAGTTTTTATTACAGTAAAAAAGTGTCAGATTTTTTAAATTTACCAAGCTACAAGTATATATGTTTAATAATTTTATAAACAAAATTAATATCACCCGCTTCAATTTTAATTATCAATTAGCTGATCTTCTGCAGAAATACTAAAACTTTATAATGGGAGTTAACGTCTATTAATGTAATATAATAACATTATGATATTAAATATATTCCAATAAAACAAATAAAGCTGCTTTAATAGAAGATAACGCATGAATCAAAGTCACAAAAAAATTCGAAGAAAACTTCCGCACGAATATTTTTAATAACTAAATTTATTGCAAAACGCTAAGCCTTCCTTCTTAGTTTTTTTTCACTTTGTGTTGACAGTTACGGTCTCCAATAATGCTATAATGCTGATTCCACACAATGGTTGAAACCTGAGAATAGTAAACATTCTTTTCACATGATATACCATATTTCATACCGTACAAAATCACAAAATATGAACCTTGACAGAATGCGTGAATCACTAAATTAATATCCTTGAAATCTAATCAAAGCAATTAAGGATGCTCTTTTTAGATTCCGCGGCGTATATCTGTCTTTTTCCCCCTGGTACGTTTAAAGCAGTCTATTTCATTTAAGTTAAGTTTTTTTAGCTGATATGTGACAAGGGTTGGTCTGCAATATTTCACGAGGGCCCAAAAGCATCCAAGCTCAGGTAGCTTATATTATCACTAGCGTTGTTTGTGTAACCAAAAAAGATCAAGTAGAAAAAAAATGCAGCGCAGAGGTATGGAGTAGTCCAGAAGAATAAAAAGTTAGGCAACGGTATAATGACTATTGATGTAATGACTGTCGGTTTGCACTAAAATATACTGTCCACTTATATGGATGTTATGGCCTAGCGCGGATTGATATTTTCAGATAAATTACTATTGTTATCTTTTAAAGCTGTGCTCCGCGGACAGAGCGATCTAATTTGCACATTAAAAAAATAAGGATGAAAAGATCACTGTGTACTGTTGGGATATTATTCGGTCTCTTCGGCCAAAAACTAAAAAATATGAACATCATTTTTAACAAGGACTTGTTAAAAATTATTTTAAAATGTTGATATTTTGCGAAACCGATAGTTACGACGTTATACTTCAATGTTGCTGTTTGCAGGGTCTATAATAGGCGTAGGTAATTACATTTCTTGCATAATCTCTGGTATTAATCACTGTTTTAAACTATATAGATATTCAACATTATGTTTTAGATTCACCATAATTATTAGTGATGAAAGAAAAACTATGGGTAAGGATATAAATCAATCTATTTCAATATTTCTCGTAATGCGGAAGTCTCCAACGTCTGTATTAGTCCACGTTTCGGGCACGAAACTATGAAAAAACGTGCAAGGTAGGGTAAGTAAAAAAAAAACTGTCTCGAAGATTATTAATCTTAAAAATGATAAAGAACACTATTTACGAAGGCACCTTTCTGCGTTGCCATCTTTTGTGCCAATTATTAGCTATTCTTTTTTTAAGTAAAAAATAGTTACAGTGGGTGGGAACTTGTGGACAAATCTTTGCTTTGCTGTTTTTTAATCTTTAAGATTTATTGTTTCTTTCTTATTTGGGATTAGATATAAATAGAGAATATAACTATTGTTAATAGAAATAGGATTGGTAAAAATAATATTTATTAGAAAATTAAGATCATTAATATTAATTGCATAAGAGGTTTAGCTTGGTTTAATACAGAATTTAATTGTATTTTACTCGCAATGCTTTTGACTAATGTCGTTTAAAAAATTTCAAAATGAAGGTAATATTTGTAACCGTAGCACTTATCATCGGTTAATTTCTAAGTCTTTTCAACATAAAAATATAGTTATGCTTAATAATTGTCGAATTAAGCAAATCATGAACGCTTTATTATGTAGATTAAAATTGCTACTACTTACAGTATGAATATTAAATAACAGACATTTTACTGCAAAAAGGCATAAAATTGATGTAAAATTAGATTGAATGTTCTGTTTTATTACTAACCAATATGAAATTAGATTGAATTACAAAAGTCTTAATTTTATTAATTCGGATATCTAGATCGGCAAAACAGGTTCACCAACCGCATAAATATCATTTAATTTGACACTTTATCTCAAACGGCGAAGAAAAAATGTCACTACGTTTTCGTATATTTTGCTTAAAATATTAGTCTGGTCTCCGCCTACGCGAAATTGATAACTGTTTTGATAAAAAATGCAATAAAAAGCTACATTCCCCTTATTTACATAATAACTTATGTAGACTTATTACGTAAACTAAAACGATTTTTAGAAACTGGAAAAGTCGAGTTGAATCTTTTTCTCAGCTGTGAAATTTCACATGCTAGAAACAACAATAAAAAGCTATTTTAGTTCGCGTGTCCTTATTATCTAAAACGATGGTAACCGAGCGGTAGCAAGTGTGCTTTACAATCTGACAGCACCTAGTTCAATCCGCTGCCCTGCACCAGTGGCTTATTTAGTACTCAAATAAATTATGTGCAGTTTCGATTCCATCGCTCAAAAATAGCGAAGGAAAACATCGTGAGGAAACCAGTATGTCCAAGAACTTCAAAAGCTCAAAGACATGACATTCATCAACATGCACTGGGCCAGCATGAGCTATCTTCTCCCTCTGAGAGAAGGCAAGTATCCCAACAGTGGGAACATGCCAGGTTGATACGTGTATGTGTTTGTGTTCTTATTATTGGATGCTTAATACACAGTTATCACAAAGCAGTCTGTGTTGACCAGATTTTACAAAATAACTTGCGGTGCGCCGTGGTTTTACCCGCTAGCCTAAAGGAATCTTTAAAAAAATTGTTGATTTTTTATGCATAAATGTGTTAATCTAGAGTCTCACTTACCTCTATATCAAATTTGATCTCAATCCGTTCAGCCATTTCGGAGTCAAGTGAGGACAAACACACACACTTACACATAAACTTTTGCATTTATTAAGTTAGTGTGATTTAAAGTCACAAAGATCGATGTTTTTTCACACGTGCGTTGATGTCTTATTTTTTTAAACATAGTTTTTGGACCTAAAAGATTTGTTTGTATATGATGGGGTATTGCGAGTTATTCAGCTATTCGAAATATCAACTCTGATCTGGATGCTATTTATTAATCCATTAAAAACTTCATAGTGTGGATCCGACAATAACACTGCGGGGTCCTCGATCGTGCGAACAAATTATTCTTTTCACAGTAGGACATTTTTCTTTGATAAAAACAATCGTTATTGGATTAATTATTAAACAGTGTCGCTACAACCGCAGGGAAACGCTGGATGCAGGCCGCTTCCAACCGGCCATTTTGGAGATTGATGGGAAGGCCTATGTCCAGGAGTGGACGTCCTATGGCTGAAATGATGATGATGATGATTGCCACAACATTATTTTATATTCAGCGTAAAATATTTCAATTCATCCTAACTGGTAATTATATGACTACTAGCTGTTGCCCGCGACTTCGTACGCGTAGACTTTCATATAAACTTTCAACCCCCTTTTGCCATCCTTAATTCGGCCCTTTCGTAAAATCCTTTCCTAGCGGACCTCTACACCCTAATTTCGTGTTTAATGAGTGAATGAGTGAGTAGATGAGTGAATTTCGCTTTTATATATATAGATTTACAGGATATTTACCGTGATTAGGTTGTGGATAAAGCTCTCGATATTTCGGTGCTGTTACATGGACCTTGTACACGAGCAGACTAAATTATGTAGGTAAAAAATTGAAAAGAAAATTATAACATCCGATACAAATTTGACAGGTCAAACCGAAATAGGTATATAAAAACCAAAGGCATTTCAATTCATGTTTTATTTCAAACAAGACCCCGGAGCCTGTAGGATCTTTAGTCCACATTACAAACCTCAGTCCCAGCATTCATCAAAGCCAGGAAAATTTTCAACATTCGTTACATCCCCAAACCTAATTTTTGCGAGCTTTTGTCCGTACAAACTCGTTAAATTATACAAAAGGTAAACTGGTAAAGTACGGGACCGATCTTGCGAAACATAGATTATCTGAGTTAAAGATAAAGAAGGCAACACTGAGGGCCGACAAACATTGAATTAGCATTACCAGATTACAAACGGAATTTGAATAAGAGGCTTAAAAAGGATTTTTATGTAAGAGAAAATCAATTCAAGCGCTCACATCTTTCACTTACGTACTTTTGATTTGCACCAATTTGTTTATATAAAAATCGGCCTTTTTGCTCGATCAAAAAGTGTTTGAGAAGTTTTTTAAGTCTTACATTAGAAGCATAAATATGTTAATATAGTTTTATATTCTTTTAGATCTCTAACTTTCCAGACATACTTAAAGTTAGATAATGCAAAGTATGTTAGTAACTCCGTTACAGCAATATAAATAACATATTTATCTAGTACCAAAAAAGCATATTTTTGATTATTTGAAGCTACATAGGTATAATAAGACAACAAAATAGAACAATAACTGGTCAAGAGCATGTTAAGACATGCATATGGTAAGATTCCGTTGCTAAAGTAATTTAGCTGTGGTCACATTTAAATAAATAAAATATATTAATTATATATAAAAAATAATAATAAGAACGAAGCTCTGTGGACTTAGTCAAATTTCAGAGATGTATCGTTCCTATATAACATAAACTTTTTATGGCTTAATAAAAAAGACAGCTACTAGGAAAACAAAGAGCACACTATACTTACTAATGACGTCATTTGTAAGTACGCCGTGCAAACTCCATACTGACACTTACTTTGTGAGAATGGAGCAGAGCATCCTTTTCTAATCCGACTTAAAACTTTATATGCTTATAATATAATCTCAGAACTTTAATAGCCGATTTCAACAATTTCTTCAGTATATTTGTGTTAGGAATATTTAATTATATTTTTCCCAATGACTTATTTTTAACAAATCAAACACCTATCCGATATTTTTTTGTATTTTCTCATCTATTCACCTATTTCCTAAACTTCCGCTGTTGAAAGTCCATAACGTTAATGTAATATTAGAACTTTACAATTCTAACTTACTCTATCAAGGCTCTTTCATTACTCGAACTGGTTACAAACTAAGCTCTATTAGACTAGATGTGACCGCAGCTCATGGCGGTTATATTTGCTACAGTGCTACCAGTTGTCCGTAATTACGGAATTCTATGTTTGCTGAGGAAGTCACTGTTTGAGCATTATTACGTTTGCCGTGTAACTCTACGGATTTCTTAGGGTATGTACAGACAGACAATAAAATCAAATACTTTTGTAACGTATTTTATGCCGTGTATTTTATATTAATATTTTTTTTTACGTTTCGAACACTTTGGAGTGTCACTGTAAGGTAGACTAGACGAAGGAATCTATTGAAATGTTAGGAAAAAAAAACATGTTTTTTTAGTACTTTCGTAGCTATCAACTGTAGCTTAGTGGTTAGAGAGCTCGGTAAAAATTCAAGTACTAAATTAAATCCTAATTTAATTTAAGTGTGGAAAGTCTTTTCACACCACAGCTGCTGTGGACTGTATTTAAATAATTCTTCGTTGGTCGTTTTCCTTTATCGTTTCTTGTAGTAGAGTAGACCACTGAAGAACTCTTTCTATACAGTCAACAACAGCTGGTCCTTCGAGCCCAAAGATAATAATTTTATAACCACTTAATCGTGCACGAGTCATAGGTTGCTTGTGCAGCCGATGATGTAAGCCCTATCGGTCGCGGGAGGTCCACTATCGGTCGTATAGCGCTTGTGATTGAAGACTCAAAAGTCATTTATTCAATTCGCGCCTAAGATTGGCCCGCTCGAAAAAGATTAAACTGAAAAAGTGTTCAAATGGGTGTTCCCCGATGGTTACAATCTGGGTGTCTTCAAATCACGAGTGAATTGGTTCCTTCTAGGCAAGCGTGCCCCAACGTAGACCGCATCATCGCTTAACATCAGGCGAGATGGTGGTCAAACGAAAGCCTATTAATTATATTTAAAAAAAAGTGTAAATTTGGCTTACGGCGGGGTAAAGCATGAGCAGTTAAGTGGTATCGTCATTGTTCGAGCCGCTGAGCCATGGTTATAGTGTTTGCAGAGTTAACGTGGATTGCGCAAGTTTGATAGAATACGTCGTATGTTTTTTTATACTTGTTTGAATTATAAAAATCTTGAGTGTGTACGAAGCTTTAGATATAGAAGGCGGTTTAACAATATGAGGTAAATGAATAAGTCTTTATGAATTTGTGTGGTTAAGATACTATGACACAGTAGGAACTAAGCGAGATATGAAAATTAACTACTAAGATGTCAGTTCATATTTGATGAACGTATGAACTTCCAGTACCTCTAGGCTTTTATGAGAATATTTTTTTGCTTTCATGTGTCAAAATGTACCATGAGACTTTATGATGGTAATGTATTTATTTTCCATTACCATCGACGTGAACTCATTGGAATAAAATAAACTTTAAAACGTAAAAGTCTTGCATTTATCTATACTAATATTATAAAGAGGAAAGATTTGATTGTTTGTTTGTTTGTTTGTTTGTTTGCATTGAATAGGCTACGAAACTACTGAACCGATTTGAAAAATTCCTTCACTGTTGGGAAGCTACACTATCCCCGGCTATCATAAGCTATATTTTTTTTTTTTAAATTGGGATCCTTACTAATACTCCAATAATGTAACCTAAGGTGTAAAAAAATAAGATTTACAATTTTGACTTTGCGTGTTTGACAGTTCTAAGACAGGACAACGTCTGTCAGGTCAGCTAGTGTCTTTATAAGTACGTCGATTTGATTGAGATGATTTCAAATAGGCAATTAACTAAGCCTTCATAAAAAGTGCAGGTATAAAACAAATGACTGTCGAATGATAAGCAACAAATCTAAGGAATTTCTCTCGGACTCGAATTGTAGGTACAAAAGAAAAACTCCAGTTCAAATAGTGAGGAGTCGGTGTTAGGAAATTTTATACTAGCCGACTCCGATATAAGCTATTTTAACTTTTAAATGTTGTAGTATATCTTTTATTTCATCATCATCATCATACTTCATCAAACCTTATTTTTTTATCTCATGCTAACTCTTTTTTATGTTACACATATTATGTTTTTTGAAATTTGAAATTAGAAACAAAAAAATAACCGGAGATGGCACTCTGAGACGGGCTTTGAAGCAAGGCGGAGGTCTCTGATAAAATTTGGAAATTATCAGAAGAACTCTGCGTTCGCTAAGTAGTCCGGTCAAGCTGTAGAGGCCAAAAGGCCAACAGTACAAGTCAATATATAAAAAAAAAAAAAAAAAAAAAAAAAAACCGATGTCGTGTCGGTATCGTTTCCAATAAAACACCCCAAAGAAGTACAAAAGTTACTACAAATCGGACCGAATCGAATCTTTTGTACAGATAGAGCGTGGAGAACTCATCCGGATTCTACCAACTAGTAAGGTAAGGTTTTTTTATATATTCTCATTCTAACCAGCCAAAACGAATTGTGAATTTTTATCATTCCTTAATTAGAGAAGAAGTAAGAGACCGTCTCAGATAAAAGGTTGGTAAACCTATTTGGTTTCTGATAAAACACGTTTTTATTAACCGACTTCCAAAAAGAGGCGGTTATCAATCGACTGCATGTTTTTTTTTTTTTTTTGTATGTATGTTACGCGATTACTCCGCCAATTTAGAATTGTTTTTTTTCTTATTCTATTGCGTTTTATTAATATTTAGACATATTTAGACGCTTAATACGCCATCGTCATTGCACTAAAAACAACGTACGTTTCTTCTCTTTCCCTGCTGAGATATGCCTTAGTACAGTTATAATTTTTCGATACAAGACGTCATATAGAGTCACAATCGTGCCAAAAAAATTACCGAACCAAAACTCGGCACACGCTATGAATTGCGCAGACTTTTTGGTTAGTTACAAGGTAACCGCGATCCGACTACAACGCCGCACGATGCCAGAGCTACGATGACATAGCGTTGACAACTAACGTTAAATACTATGCATGCAACATAACATCTAAATCGGAGTAAATGTGGCATTGTGAAGTATATCATTGATACAATGCATATACAATGACACTCAGACGTTTTTTGACTGTTTTCACTGAGAGATTGTCTCTATAGGAATTGTATCTCGATGACTATACCGCTAAACCGTTTAACGCAAAAGCTGTAAGTACAGCACATTTACTATTCTTTTACACACAATAATAAACTTGCATTAAGAAAACTAATAGTCCACATGCAAAAAAAAAAATGGAAATAAATAAATATTTCGGACATTTTTCACACACGGTCATCTGACCCCAAACTAAGCAAAGCTTGTGATATGGCTGCCAGAGACTGATATACATACAATATATAGTTTTAAATACATACTTAAATAGATATTAACAAACAGATATAGAACAAACACAAATGTTGATCACATAAATATTTGTCCTAGGTGGGAATCGAACCCACGCCCCCAAGCTCAGAAGGTAGGTTTACTACCAACTGGACCAACGGGATATCAAAGGTCGAATCAAAGGCGAAAGGTCGTATCGATTTTTACTAAAGACATCAAGTCTGATTAAGGCCAGATGCGTTCGCACCCGCCACACCTCCTTACCATACCTGTTTGTCTGATCTAAGATTGCACTCAAACCAATTAGCAATTGTTTTTGTAGACAGAAGCTCTTTAAAAGCTTAATACAATAATAAATAAAAGATGAATACAAATAGCTGCTAGAGAACTCATAAAAATATATGATTCGAATAAATAAGTTTTTTAATTAGTAGCAACATTTCTATGAATATTCACATATTTTAACATCTCCGAATTTATGACAATGATACCCATCTACGTATCACATAAAAATATCTTTAATTTCTCTAATTCGCGTTGTAATCTACCATCGCTATAAAATTAAAACAACTTGAATCTCGGCCATGGAACTGGCTTTTAATTTTTGAGATACAATCTTTAAGCACGTATGTACAAACATAATAGAGAAGAATTTTGTACTGAATATTTATACACAGATTACCTTGAAGTGTTAACTGTAATAAATAAAAACAAGAGCATACATTGTTTATTTAGAAAGCATGGCATCTAGAAAAAAAAACCGGACAAGTACGAGTAGGACTCGTGCTCTGAGGGTTCCGTTAGACGGAACCCGACCGCGCGCGGCGCACCCGGCGCGAGACCAAAAAAAAAACTAACTGAAGTTAAAATATTGAAAGACAAACTTAAGTTTGTAGTTTTTTTTTACTGGGCAAGTGCCTTTAATAACTAAACAAAATACAAGCTAAAACTAACACTACAAATACAGTTAGACTGCCCATAGACCGTTGAAGGTCTAAAGACAATCCAAATGCTCAAGCCCACTACCAGTTGGCAGCGTACCCAACATGCTGGCGGCATTACCACGTTGAATGGCAATGTTAATGCGTTGAGCCAGAAACACGCCAGCATTTTGGTCACGCGTCGCATTAACCAGGCGCTCTGAAAGATTTTTGAAAATGAGGTGAGCTCCCGGTGCCCAAGGGCCCAATGTCTCGACCCCAAACGCCTCAAATATGTAACCACTGCCGAGGTTAGCATATTTGCGACGCTTGTGCTGCTCTGCCGAATTAGCAGCCGCGCCAGCCCTACCCTGTGTCTCAGGAAGATGTGACGGCGCCAAAGTATCGACACAAGTTGCGTCCCATACAAGGGGCCGCCCCAACCTCCAGGGCACAAGTGTCATACCGTCAGGCCTCTTTCCATCGTCACGCGCAAGACCACTTGTTTTGAGCACAGCTGCGACATTGGCGGTGGAAAGTGCCCTGCGTATGATGTCGTTCAGGCTAGCGTGTCGGCCAATACGACCAGCGCTTCTCGAGCAAGAGAGACCATGGTGACCGAGCTGGTCAACAGCAGTACCACACTGACAGCGATGGGCGTCACAGCACCTTGCACCCAAGCGTAAGCTGACAGCTAGACGAAATGCGGTTGGATCTAAAAGGCTACCTGTGTTAAAAGAGGGCATGGCTTGCAACCAAAGTCCCGATTCCCAAACAGAGACAGCAAGAATACGAGCGCGATCTGCAATACTAGGACACGTATTTAGTAGCGATTTCCATGCTAGTTCGCAGATCGGCCGATCCCACAGTCTCTGGGAAGACAACTTTGAAGTTTGTAGTTGACAATAAGGTTCTTCCATACATCCCAACTACAAAATGTAAGTTTGTAATAGCAAAATAATTATTTTTAAATACCTTCAAATTTGTAACTTTCGGATTTATTCCTATATATGTACTATGAGACCTTGCCTCTTGCCAAATTTCATGATTCTAGGTCAACGGGAAGTACCCTATAGGTTTTGATTCCCCTGTGAAATCGCAAAATATACGACATAAAGGAACCCTAAGAGCGCGAGACCAAAAAAAAAACTAACTGTAGTTAAAATATTGAAAGACAAACTTAAGTTTGTAGTTGACAATAAGGTTCTTCCATACATTCCAACTACAAAATGTAAGTTTGTAATAGCAAAATAATAATTTTTAAATGATATACTTTCATATTTATAACTTTCGGATTTATTCCTATATATGTGCTATGAGACCTTGCTTTTTGCCAAATTTCATGATTCTAGGTCAACGGGAAGTACCCTATAGGTTTTGGTTCCCCTGTGAAATCGCAAAATATGCGACATAAACGTTCATATCTTTTGATTGCGTTGACTTACAACTTTTATTTTTTTACAGCCGAAAGAAACCGTAGACCCAAGTATTTAGTATAAATTTCAACTTGCTACCTTTACGCGTTCTTGAGAAAAAGGGTCTTGACAGACGGACAGACAGACAGACGGACAACGAAGTGATCCTATAAGGGTTCCGTTTTTTCCTTTTGAGGTACGGAACCCTAAAAACACGGCAAATTGAAAACCTTCCTCCGTTTTAAGGTCAATGAAAAATTACTTAACTTTTAGATATAAACCGGCCAAGTGCGAGTCGGATTCGCGCGCTGAGGTTTCCGAACCACCACAGAATACAATAATTATCAATTTTATAAAACCGACTTAAAATATGGCACTTCGATTCGGTGATATGGAATAATGAATGGTGAATTATTTATTTATTTATTATTCTTATTTATTTATTTCACGTAAAATGGTACATCAATAAAGATTGTCGACCTGAGAAAGAGGGTAGATCGGGGTACATCGTTTTGTCTGCACCTCACTTTGAACTGTTTGACCAGCCACCCGCATTTTTCAGTCTTCCTGTGAACATGGTGCATGTAACTGTGCCGAAATATCGGGAACTCCATCCACACAGTAAATCTCCCGTTAATAATCATAATTATAACTGTAGTTTACAGCCACAGTATACATCGCAGTTAAAATTATGTACTGTATGTACAGATTAAACTATAGCTACTACGTATGTGGAAGTCTTAATTAAACACAAAGAAGACAAGTTATCCAGCTACCGATGAAAATATTTCATCCATCATTCCTCGGTTGATTGATAATAGAAGGTGAATTACTGATAGATAGTGCTGCGGCGAGAACCATCGTCTCAATTTATTTACATGTGTTTGTATCACTTGTTGATGTTAGCAACGGTAAAACTATGGTTTTGTTATGATACAAAAGCTTGGAGAAGGTATTTCTCACACAAAGCTAGCAGATAAAGTTAGCCAAGTCAAGAAAAGTTGCCTGCCAAGTGTGGGGATTATGGCAACAGTCCTCTCTAAGAGGGAGGCCTTTGTTCAGCAGTGGACGTTTACTGGCTGATGATGTGAAGAGTGTGAGATAAAATTAGTCAAATATATTCACAAAAAAATATAAACAATAGAATAACATCAAAATGATTTCGCACGATTAATGATTACTGAGCGCAAGTTTTGTCAGGGTTATTTTTTTACCGACTTCAAAAAGAAGGAGGTTATCAATTCGACTGTATGTTTTTATTTTTTATTATTTAAGATTTGTCATATGTGGTCAATGTGACACGTGACCAAAATGCTGATCTCTACTTTACTCAAACTGTTCAGCAAGGGTGAGCGTGAATATTGCTATACAATGCGGTTATGGGGCCAGCATTTTGAAAACAACTCCAACTGGTAGCGTTTTTTTTTTTAATTGTAAATAAACTATTTATTCATAATCATGTTTTTTTTTTTTATTATTGATACACATTTCAATGTTTTTTTTTAAAATCTGCTCTGTGTTTAGTTGTCAGTTTTCCGTGTCTTTTTTGTTCCATTGTATCTCGACAGCGGGAATCCTATAAAAAAGACCTATGAGTATACTAAAGCGTTATTTTTAATTGACTTAAAAAATAAGGTTCTCAATTCAATCTGATTTTATATAATTATATTATGTCCCTCGATTACTCCAAAACTTTTAAACCGGTGAACTCTTTTACATGTTGTTATTTTTAATAAAATATTTTAATACATTATATTCCAAACGTAGAGTGCCGTTCCTAAATCATTTTAGTTGGGTCGCTTTAATTACCTAATAGTTTTAACTGCATACTATTTAAACGGTAATCTTGCCAGTGATTTGAGATGGCCAACAACATAAATAAAGCAGTCTCAAATCAATGGCAGGAGAAACGTCATGGCAAAATCCCAACGCCAAAGAAATTATTTAATTTAAAAAATGCAAGAAATGCTACTAAATCTTTACCACCTCCACCAAAAACTTCTACATCACTCTCCAAATCAGATATACGCGCGCTAACGAACCGTCAGATGTGATTGAAAATCATCGCATAGGTATGTCCTAGACGGAAGCATTATAAATCATGGCCCGACGGTAGCTCATACATCAATAAGGTCGATTATTTGATAACTTCGAAGAAAACACGGTCACCTCTTGTTTCAAATATGTAGCTAATGTGTAAATTTATTTTTAGAATACAGGGTTCCGTATAGATTTTCAAATGAGTTTTAGTTCTAAAGAACACAATAAAGGCTTATCACTTAAACGCTTTAAGTGATAAGGCCGCCTGTTAAAAGCCTAGATAGTATTTTTTATTTTAATGTTTATGTTATTCTTGTTTTATGGTATTTTAATAAAGAGTTATTGTATAAAACTTACGCCTAAAACCTACTTAAACTTTTACGTTTAAGTTCTAGGCTTCTAAAATACCGGACCGGTAAGCGCAACGTAGGTCGTCCACCCACAAGATGGACAAACGACCTAAAAGGACCGCAGGGAAATGCTGGAGGCGGGCGCTTCCAACCAGTCCTTTTGGAGATCGATGGGGAAGGCTGTCCAGCAGTGGACGTCCTATGGCTGAAATGATGGTGATGGTAAAGTAGGTTTTACCTTTAATTTTTATTTCCTTGATTTCGTTAAAGTGTTTCCATTTTTGATGTGAATATAACTCGTATTTAAATTTTATAGAAGAAAAAAAACAGACCAACAGTATTCGGACCTTCCTCCTGTCCTGTCCTGTCCGTTCCTTGCTCCTGTCGTGTTTTTTTTTTTAATTTTTTTTATTGAGTGTGGAAAAAAAACTCCATTATGAATTTGTGTGGTTAAGATACTATGACACAGTAGGAACTAAGCGAGATATGAAAATTAACTACTAAGATGTCAGTTCATATTTGATGAACGTATGAACTTCCAGTACCTCTAGGCTTTTATGAAAATATTTTTTTTGCTTTCATGTGTCAAAATGTACCATGAGACTTTATGATGGTAATGTATTTATTTTCCATTACCATCGACGTGAACTCATTGGAATAAAATAAACTTTAAAACGTAAAAGTCTTGCATTTATCTATACTAATATTATAAAGAGGAAAGATTTGATTGTTTGTTTGTTTGTTTGTTCGCATTGAATAGGCTACGAAACTACTGAACCGATTTGAAAAATTCCTTCACTGTTGGGAAGCTACACTATCCCCGGGTAACATAAGCTATATTTTTTTTTTTTTTTAATTGGGATCCTTACTAAAACTCCAATAATGTAACCTAAGGTGTAAAAAAATAAGATTTACAATTTTGACTTTACGTGTTTGACAGTTCTAAGACAGGACAACGTCTGTCAGGTCAGCTAGTGTCTTTATAAGTACGTCGATTTGATTGAGATGATTTCAAATAGGCAATTAACTAAGCCTTCATAAAAAGTGCAGGTATAAAACAAATGACTGTCGAATGATAAGCAACAAATCTAAGGAATTTCTCTCGGACTCGAATTGTAGGTACAAAAGAAAAACTCCAGTTCAAATAGTGAGGAGTCGGTGTTAGGAAATTTTATACTAGCCGACTCCGATATAAGCTATTTTAACTTTTAAATGTTGTAGTATATCTTTTATTTCATCATCATCATCATACTTCATCAAACCTTATTTTTTTATCTCATGCTAACTCTTTTTTATGTTACACATATTATGTTTTTTGAAATTTGAAATGAGAAACAAAAAAATAACCGGAGATGGCACTCTGAGACGGGCTTTGAAGCAAGGCGGAGGTCTCTGATAAAATTTGGAAATTATCAGAAGAACTCTGCGTTCGCTAAGTAGTCCGGTCAAGCTGTAGAGGCCAAAAGGCCAACAGTACAAGTCAATATATAAAAAATAAAAAAAAAATAAAAAAAACACCGATGTCGTGTCGGTATCGTTTCCAATAAAACACCCCAAAGAAGTACAAAAGTTACTACAAATCGGACCGAATCGAATCTTTTGTACAGATAGAGCGTGGAGAACTCATCCGGATTCTACCAACTAGTAAGGTAAGGTTTTTTTTATATATTCTCATTCTAACCAGCCAAAACGAATTGTGAATTTTTATCATTCCTTAATTAGAGAAGAAGTAAGAGACCGTCTCAGATAAAAGGTTGGTAAACCTATTTGGTTTGTGATAAAACACGTTTTTATTAACCGACTTCCAAAAAGAGGCGGTTATCAATTCGACTGTATGTTTTTTTGTTTTTTTTTTGTATGTATGTTACGCGATTACTCCGCCAATTTAGAATTGTTTTTTTCCTTATTCTATTGCGTTTTATATTTAGACGCATAATACGCCATCGTCATTGCACTAAAAACAACGTAGTTAAACTGACACTAGCGCTTTGAAGAAATATTCCATCCCTAATAGTGGTAAATTAAGGGACGAATTCTGTTTATAGAAATTCACCCACTTTTTTTTGATGAATTGTTTCTATCTAAAGACTAGCCTTTATTTCTTCTCTTTCCCTGCTGAGATATGCCTTAGTACAGTTATAATTTTTCGATACAAGACGTCATATAGAGTCACAATCGTACCAAAAAAATTACCGAACCAAAACTCGGCACACGCTATGAATTGCGCAGACTTTTTGGTTAGTTACAAGGTAACCGCGATCCGACTACAACGCCGCACGATGCCAGAGCTACGATGACATAGCGTTGACAACTAACGTTAAATACTATGCAAGCAACATAACATCTAAATCGGAGTAAATGTGGCATTGTGAAGTATATCATTGATACAATGCATATACAATGACACTCAGACGTTTTTTGACTGTTTTCACTGAGAGATTGTCTCTATAGGAATTGTATCTCGATGACTATACCGCTAAACCGTTTAACGCAAAAGCTGTAAGTACAGCACATTTACTATTCTTTTACACACAATAAGAAACTTGCATTAAGAAAACTAATAGTCCACGTGCAAAAAAAAAAATGGAAATATATAAATATTTCGGACATTTTTCACACACGGTCATCTGACTCCAAACTAAGCAAAGCTTGTGATATGGCTGCCAGAGACCGATATACATACATAATATATAGTTTTAAATACATACTTAAATAGATATTAACAAACAGATATAGAACAAACACAAATGTTGATCACATAAATATTTGTCCTAGGTGGGAATCGAACCCACGCCCCCAAGCTCAGAAGGTAGGTTTACTACCAACTGGACCAACGGGATATCAAAGGTCGAATCAAAGGCGAAAGGTCATATCGATTTTTACTAAAGACATCAAGTCTGATTAAGGCCAGATGCGTTCGCACCCGCCACGCCTCCTTACCATATCTGCCTTGTTTGTCTGATCTAAGATTGCACTCAAACCAATTAGCAATTGTTTTTGTAGACAGAAGCTCTTTAAAAGCTTAATACAATAATAAATAAAATATGAATACAAATAGCTGCTAGAGAACTCATAAAAATATATGATTCGAATAAATAAGTTTTTTAATTAGTAGCAACATTTCTATGAATATTCACATATTTTAACATCTCCGAATTTATGACAATGATACCCATCTACGTATCACATAAAAATATCTTTAATTTCTCTAATTCGCGTTGTAATCTACCATCGCTATAAAATTAAAACGACTTGAATCTCGGCCATGGAACTGGCTTTTAATTTTTGAGATACAATCTTTAAGCACGTATGTACAAACATAATAGAGAAGAATTTTGTACTGAATATTTATACACAGATTACCTTGAAGTGTTAACTGTAATAAATAAAAACAAGAGCATACATTGTTTATTTAGAAAGCATGGCATCTAGAAAAAAAAACACGGCAAATTGAAAACCTTCCTCCGTTTTAAGGTCAATGAAAAAAACCGACTTAAAATATGGCATTTCGATTCGGTGATATGGAATAATGAATGGTGAATTATTTATTTATTTATTTATTTATTATTCTTATTTATTTATCTCACGTAAAATGGTACATCAATAAAGATTGTCGACCTGAGAAAGAGGGTAGATCGGGGTACATCGTTTTGTCTGCACCTCACTTTGAACTGTTTGACCAGCCACCCGCATTTTTCAGTCTTCCTGTGAACATGGTGCATGTAACTGTGCCGAAATATCGGGAACTCCATCCACACAGTAAATCTCCCGTTAATAATCATAATTATAACTGTAGTTTACAGCCACAGTATACATCGCAGTTAAAATTATGTACTGTATGTACAGATTAAACTATAGCTACTACGTATGTGGAAGTCTTAATTAAACATAAAGAAGACAAGTTATCCAGCTACCGATGAAAATATTTCATCCATCATTCCTCGGTTGATTGATAATAGAAGGTGAATTACTGATAGATAGTGCTGCGGCGAGAACCATCGTCTCAATTTATTTACATGTGTTTGTATCACTTGTTGATGTTAGCAACGGTAAAACTATGGTTTTGTTATGATACAAAAGCTTGGAGAAGGTATTTCTCACACAAAGCTAGCAGATAAAGTTAGCCAAGTCAAGAAAAGTTGCCTGCCAAGTGTGGGGATTATGGCAACAGTCCTCTCTAAGAGGGAGGCCTTTGTTCAGCAGTGTATGTTTACTGGCTGATGATGTGACGTGTGTGAGATAGAATTGGCCAAGTAAATTCACTAAACATATAAACAATAGAATAACATCAAAATAATTTCGCAAGATTGATGATAATTGAGCGCAAGTTTTGTCAGGGTTATTTTTTTATTATTTAGGATATGTCATGTGTGGTCAATGTAACACGTGACCAAAATGCTGATCTCTACTTTACTCAAACTGTTCAGCAAGGGTAAACGTGAATATTGATATATAATGCGGTTATGGTTTAAGTATTGATACACATTTCAATGTTTTTTTTTTTAATCTGCTATGTGTCTAGTTATCAGTTTTCCGTGTCTTTTTTGTTCCATTGTATTTGATTGAATCCTATAAAAAAGAGCTATGAGTATATTAAAGCGTTATTTTTAATTGTCTTAAAATAATAAGGTTCTCAATTCAATCTGATTTTATATAATTATATTATGTCCCTCGGTTACTCCAAAACTTTTAAACCGGTGAACTCTTTTACATGTTGTTATTTTTAATAAAATCTTTTAATACATTATATTCCAAACGTAGAGTGCCGTTCCTAAATCATTTTAGTTGGGTCGCTTTAATTACCTAATAGTTTTAACTGCATACTATTTAAACGGTAATCTTGCCAGTGATTTGAGATGGCCAACAACATAAATAAAGCAGTCTCAAATCAATGGCAGGAGAAACGTCATGGCAAAATCCCAACGCCAAAGAAATTATTTAATTTAAAAAATGCAAGAAATGCTACTAAATCTTTACCACCTCCACCAAAAACTTCTACATCACTCTCCAAATCAGATATACGCGCGCTAACGAACCGTCAGATGTGATTGAAAATCATCGCATAGGTATGTCCTAGACGGAAGCATTATAAATCATGGCCCGACGGTAGCTCATACATCAATAAGGTCGATTATTTGATAACTTCGAAGAAAACACGGTCACCTCTTGTTTCAAATATGTAGCTAATGTGTAAATTTATTTTTAGAATACAGGGTTCCGTATAGATTTTCAAATGAGTTTTAGTTCTAAAGAACACAATAAAGGCTTATCACTTAAACGCTTTAAGTGATAAGGCCGCCTGTTAAAAGCCTAGATAGTATTTTTTATTTTAATGTTTATGTTATTCTTGTTTTATGGTATTTTAATAAAGAGTTATTGTATAAAACTTACGCCTAAAACCTACTTAAACTTTTACGTTTAAGTTCTAGGCTTCTAAAATACCGGACCGGTAAGCGCAACGTAGGTCGTCCACCCACAAGATGGACAAACGACCTAAAAGGACCGCAGGGAAATGCTGGAGGCGGGCGCTTCCAACCAGTCCTTTTGGAGATCGATGGGGAAGGCTGTCCAGCAGTGGACGTCCTATGGCTGAAATGATGGTGATGGTAAAGTAGGTTTTACCTTTAATTTTTATTTCCTTGATTTCGTTAAAGTGTTTCCATTTTTGATGTGAATATAACTCGTATTTAAATTTTATAGAAGAAAAAAAACAGACCAACAGTATTCGGACCTTCCTCCTGTCCTGTCCTGTCCGTTCCTTGCTCCTGTCGTGTTTTTTTTTTTAATTTTTTTTATTGAGTGTGGAAAAAAAACTCCATTATAGACACATCAATCATGAAACAATGTGTCGATGTGTGAACCTTTTTTGTGTGACCTAAATTAAAAAGAAATGACAATGTTCTTTATAATAACACAATCTTTTTCCGAATGTACATCACATTTTACTGCAAGCAATTGTGCAGGCTAAATAGAGTTAGCATCGAGGATTCCCAGTTTACCAATAGAACCCTAATAAAACCGGCTTCATGCAGAGTAAGATGTAATTAAAATAAAAAGTTTGTAATAAATATTTCTATTAAGCAATGCGTAAAGTAACGGTAGGCTGAATCGTTATTTTTGAAATGTGTTTAATTAGAAATAACGTTTTTGGAAAGGTTTGTGCAACTTACGCATTCTAACTGTATACTTCAGTTTTAAATCGCAATTTAAACCATGCCTTAAGCCTAGTTGCAAGCTTTCTCAATGGTAAACCTAACAAATACAATACAATTTCGCATATCTGAAATCTAAGAACAACAACTGCATTAGATAAAAATGCAGTTGTTGCAAAAATACCATATCATATCACCTCCAGAGATCTACTTATGTTTATTCCAGACTTACCATGATTAACCATACTCGACCACAGCTAAAATTGTAAAAAAAAAAAAACTTGATTCATACACAATAAATGCCAAAGTTATGTTAGTCTGTTAATATTTTTGCTCTTTCTCAATTGCATCACGGTTGAATGGATTTAGATGTAATTTGGTAAGAGGTAGCTTGACATTGGCGACTAATTATATATTTAAAAGAAAAACTATTTTTTTAGGAGATGAGATAAAACCACTAGGTGCTAGATAATTAAAACTATTATACTAATATAATTATTGAATAAAAACAAATAATTTTTTGTTTTATTTTGATTCGTTCAAAAACATATTTAAGCACTTCGGTATGAACACAAAATCCATGAAATTCTCAAACCACTAACTAACGTTGCCCTTAAGCTTCATTCACAATACGAAACTTGAACTAACGGTTCTCCACGCAACTTGCGAAGGTATTTTGATTGGCAGCTGTGACCCCCAACTGATTTATAGAGTCTCGAATTTGTGAATTGATATTATGGTATCATAACAACGTTTCACGCCCTTAATTTTCGGTGTCGCTGTTCTCGAGATTGTGACCTTTTGGATGTAATAAACGCGCTAAACTTTCATCTTTATAGTGTGACTTCCTTTTTGGAATCTATTTGGTGATATATTGAACAGATGACTGTGTTTTTCAAGTTTTTTATTTTTATGATCAAAAGTGGTAAAAAGACTTATGTAGGAATATCCCGCGTAAGCAATGTGATAAAGCAAGTTGATTATGATAATTGTTAGCTAGTTCTAAAAAAACAGTCGTGCAGTTTTCAGGCCTTTCCTGGAAGGCGTTGGGCCCTCGTCTCAACGTATCTGAAACTAAGGCTATCGTTTTAGTCACAGAAAAGATAAGTAAAAGTAAAAATCTATTACCAGGCATTATGAGTGAGATGAGTGAACATTCTTATTTAGATCAACGCGTCAAACTCCGCATCACAGTTGCTAACTGATTTCGAATGACTGACGTTTCGTTTATATGGATGCAACTGGCTACAACGAAATTCTTACAAAAATGCCTTGACAGCCATTCTTATTTGAACAAAAAAAAACTTTTCTGTTGTTTTAGTATATTCCGAAACTTACACAGACCAAACGTATGTCAGCAGCACAGCTAAAAGGCGGACCCGTGCAGTGTAACTGTGTGAACCACTACACCGCACGAATCGCTCCGCGGCTGGGAAGCTTAGTTATTGGTGGGTTATTTGGTGTGTATACTTGTATAAGGGGTATAGTTCCTTGTATAATAAAACGCACGGACCCTCATTAAAACTTCACTGCCACTGCTGCTTTTGGAATTTTAGGATATAATAGACTGCATAAAATCACCGCAATAGCTCTACAATCTTAAAGTTCAAAAAAAGCCTTTGAATGCTTTTATAAATAACCTGATAGGCACTTAATTGGCAGTCATGGGGCGCCCGGCAGATGTAAAACATGACGACGTAAGAAAGCCTCCTATTGTTTGGCGTCACGACATACGAGTCGGTTTTACTTCCAAAGTACGCCTACAATTGATTCACATCAAAAGTACAATTTTGACATCACATGAAAACTCTAGTCACACGCCACAATAAGGATGTTCTTTATGATACATATACCCGTATTTATACCGTTTATAACTCTAAAAGCTTTTATACTCAAGCAACAATTACTTAATTAGAGATCTAAACGATAACCGAGGCAGGTGTAGCCATCAAAGATCAAGACGAGCAACGGGCGGACATCAATTCGTTACAAATTCGACCATTTAGTTACACCTCGTTGATTCAAGGATTCTCAAACTCATTCCACTTACAATAAGAAAAAAAGTAACAAATTAAACGATTGAACCTGTTCTCAAGGACCCCTAAAGAGCGGTACGCTGTTAAGTGAACTAATTTATACTCGGTTGGGTCATAAACAATATGTATAGGCGTTTCGGGAAGGTGTTTGATGTTGGTCCGGATGATTCCAGTTCCTGTAGTAGTGAGTAGATGTATGCAATCATTTATTTGAGCTATAAGAGATATAAAAAAAGATATTACTCGAAATTTCTAAATTATAAACTCTAGAACGCTCTTTTAGCATCAGTTACAAGTAGGTACTTAAGACCGGTATTACAAAATGCATCGTTCAATTTGAGGTATTTTTCGGGCATAAAACGAAAAAATAAAGCCGTAATTGTCAAGATGTATATAAAATACAACCGGAACGGTAAGCGCAGCGCAGGACGTCCACTCACTAGATAGACAGACGACCTAAAAGAGAGCGCAGGGAAACGCTGGATGCAGGCCGCTTCCAACCGGCCCTTTTGGAGATCGATGGGGGAGGCCTATGTCCAGCAGTGGACGTCCTATGGCTGAAATGATGATGATATAAAACAAGTAAACCTTAACATTAAAATTGTTTAATTTATATCAGTAATTTAACGAAATCCACCCTCAAACTTTCCGTCCCTGATTTAAAGTTTAAAAACAACTTTTGTAAATTGGAGGCCTTACTAGGTTGAAATGTTGAGTTTTACCAACATTTTAAGCCATTACTGTCAATAATCTATTTATAATTAACAAGTAGCAATTGAATCTTTATATATATTAAAGAAAGTCATGTTAGTTACACTATTTATAACTAAATAATGGCTGAACCGATTTGGCTGAAAATTGGCGGGAAGGTAGCTTAGAACCAGTAGACGGACATAGGTTTTTTATTAGCATCATTAACATTTTTCATCACTACGTGGGTGAAACCGCGAGGTGCAGCTAGTATTCTATAGATCTTTCTATTGATAGGATCAGAACGCCAAAATACAGTCTGCTTTTTTCGTCAAACAATGTAAGAGGACCCTTAAAAATATGTTAACAAGTCAAATAAAACGTGCGAATTCTTGTCATGTTTATTTGACTACCCGCCGCGTTTGTAAGAGCATGTCACACTTGCCGTCGTTTCAACTTTAGAATGACGTTTTTATATTTTCATTTGCGTATTTTAAAATAAAAACTTAACTACCAATGTTATTAGACGTTTTGATGCAATAAAATGGCAAGATTTTGTCGCTTTTCACATTGAAAACCAGCGGGGGGCGCTGTTTTGATGCAAATGAAGACGCGCGGGATGGTTCGGTATGTTTCATTACAAAGTTTTAAAACAGAACTATTGCGTAAACCAATGAATAAAAAAATATCGGAAGGCAGTTGTTATTTCGCAGGTAAACTGAAAATGTACACGGCGCAGCTAAGTACATTCACAAAAACAAAAATATATAGATTAGGGATACCAAGCTAAAAAAAAGGCATGGTACATAGCACTGTTAACATCTTTTTCTATGAGATCAACACAAAATCGTGAAAAAAATACAACTGTCACATGAATCGGTTTCTTCTAGGCAAGCGTGCTCGCACTGTAGATCGCATGGTGAGTTTTTACATTAGAGCAACTACAAAAATATGTTTAACAAAATACGTTTGTTGTATGGGGACTCCCTTTTTGTTTTTACTTATTGTCTTTTTAATTATTTGTTAGTTGATCCGCCGTAACATTACATATTCTGTGAAAATTTCTATTGGCTATCTATTACGGTTCGAAAGATACAGCCGTTTAATGGTAGAACGGACAGACGGACAGACAGATATTGTAGGCTCAGTAATAGGGTCCCGTTTTTACCCTTTGGGTACGGAACCCTAAAAACACAATTTAGGTTTAGGTTTTAGGTAGTTTTGACATTTATTTTCACATAATATGTTACATCACTTCCATGAGAACACTGCTAACAATAAATTTACATTTCGTCGTCGCAAAAATAAACAGAATAAACACAATTTAAATAAAATACATTCAAATGAATGTCAAAAGATCATCTTTTGGCTTCTACATTTTGTAAAATGCACATCTTTTATCTAACAAGACTACATTATTATTTAGGATGGCGCAACAATCATCTGACAGTGTTACACAAATTAGTAACCGTTGGCGCCCGTTATTAAAAAAGTCCTATTTGGCCGTCCAAAATATTCCATTTTGTTGCCAGTGGGGGTTCGGCCTTTTCAATCGGTGGTACAATTAATCAAAGTAGAGCTCTGTCATCTACCATCGGTCAGTTGCTGTGTGCCTTTTTATACGTTTTCTTGTTCGATTAGAAAATAACACGATGCGTTGCATAATAATTGGAATCACTTTTTTTCTAGCATGCAAGTGCCTTTATTAACTGTACAAAATACAAGCTATCACTAAATACCTGACATACGTGGCCTATTATACAAACATTTGGATTGCCCATAAAGCATTAAACGTATAGAGACATTCCGAATGCTCAAGCTCACTATCAGTTGGCAGCGTACCCACCATCCTGGTGCCATTATCACGCTGAATTTAAATGTTTATACGTTGAGCGAAAAAACGCCAGCATTTTGGTCACGAGTAGCAATAAATAAGGGTGTGCTGAAATATTTTTAAAAATGAGGTTAGCTCCCCAAGAGCCCAATCTCTCGACCCCAAACAGCTGAAATATGTAACCATTGGATTAACAAAATTATTTTAGTAGGCATTTGTAGATTTTCATTCATACGCGTTACATATTTAGCATGGATCGTACAGTAAATGGTGTTCATCGACCTTCTAAAGAAAATATACGACTTTTTTACTATGCAATCCTTTTATTTGATCACAATTCTGAATAAAAATTATCATAATTGGTTACACGTATATTTATAGCACTATCATAATTATCTCCTGTAAAATTGTCAATTACTAGACATAACCTACATGTATAACCATGTAGGTAAAAGTCTATGGTTATTAGACAACAAATTAAAATGAAATCCCATGAGAGATAAAAGACAAATTGCTAAAATTTTAACAGGTGCTATTCCATCTTATTAATTATCTAAGAATAATTTGACATTTAATTTCAAAATTAAGCGTATATTCGCTTGCCTGGATTTGAAATTCCAATTAGCGAACTAATTTCAACAAAAAATTAAACTAAAAGTATTGCTTTAATCGAATGATTACGAATGCGATTCGAAAATTTAAGTTATTACTTTATGGTGGGCTAAAAAACGAACATAAAGAAATTTTCTTTATAAGGATTGGATTAAAATAATGATCGTATTAAAGCTTGCCAAATTGATAATATGGTTTAATAATAAAAGGCGGTAGATACAAAAATATTTTAAGATCATTTGTAAAAGTCAAAGTTTCTTGCGGTGAGACTAATTTGGTGATATTACTCTGTCTATGGGAGTCAATGATACTTTTAGGCAACAGAAGCTACTTGCCTTTAAGATTATGTTTAATTTTTCAAATGGCTTCTTTCTTTCCTTACATTTCTTTTGTTGTTAAGCTTATGTTGTCCAGTTACTGCAGTGGAAGCAGAACTCATTCCGCCATCTCGTTCAAACACATTTGATACATAATGCACTACATATGAGTAAGTTTGTATGGACTGAGTGATTAGCTAGTATTAGAAATTTGGGCTGCCTGAAAACCTAAGGTATTCAGACTGGTCTTAAAATAAACAAATAGGTTAAAAAATAAAGTTAAACATCAAATCACAGGACGTTTTCATTATTTTTCGTTCGTAAATTCTAACATATTCTCTGTCCATTTACTTCTTTTTAGTGGTAACGTAATCAAACCTTCTTGCACATTGAAATATAAGTACGCACGTACGAGATAATCAGAGGAGACAAAAAAATGCCACTAATTATTCTAGCAACGGTTGAGGTCTTATAGTCCATTTTATGAAGCAGTCGATTTTTCAAATGATGAACACATTAAAATACTATGTCAGAAAAGTTAAGATGTCGATATAAGGCAGACATTTGTCTTGCACTTAACATATTGCTACGCAATACTCTGATCAATTTCTCTTGATTTAGCTCAACGTTTAAGAGCCTTGTCTGTGGAGTAACTTCCAAGCTTGATGATCCTCTGCCATAATTTCTACCCGCATGCACGACATGTAATTTGAATTTTATTTGGTCTAAGAATGCTCTAACTGGTCCTATTTTACTTTCTAACTTTCCTTCTATGGTGGTTTTCATTGAGAGAAAGTTAGAAATGCTCATCATCGATGATCTGTTAGTCTTGTTACGCCACGCTTCTTCTTCTAAATGTCTGTAGAATATTTGACCCAACGAAGTGAGGTCTAAGAGTTAACAGTGGGACCAATCGGCGTTTAAAAAAAATTATGTTTATATGTTTGTTACACGATAACTTGAATACCGTTCATTCGATCTTCATGAAATGTTATAGGCAGGTAGTTCAAGTAAATATAATTTTTAGGTTTGTATATGAGTTAATAATCTGATGCAGTGGTTGTAAAGGTATTAAAGTAACAAAGTTATAAAATACCGTTACCCGCATAGATCTGGACAAACTGCAGGTCATTCAAAACCGCTTCATACGCAGAGCGGTCGGCGCTAGCTGGTATATGCAAAACGCCGATCTGCACTGCGATGTTGAACTGCCATCCATGATTCAATACCTTAAGTATACCTCCCGCCGCTAATTTGACGCGGCGCCTCACCACCCCAATCCTCTTGTAGTAAAATCCTCAAACTACTCGACAGACGTGACAGACCCTCCTCCTCTCCGTAGACGCCCTAGAAACATCATAGGCGACCCGTACAACCCCATCGCCGTCGTCACCGCGGCGGCGCTGGGCTCGCCCGATCCAACTGCTCCTAGCAATAGGAAATATTCAGTTTTTGGTACAGGCGTCGGTTACCAGAGGCACACACACACACACAGCGATCCCGCCGGCAGGATCGTAGACCCACAGGATCTGTTAGAAGATCGATTAGATTCTCTCCAAATAATCAATCAGTTCAACAAACCGTTAGGGCTCCAGGGCACACCCCCTCTGGGGTGCCATGGCAAGTCTGATTCCCACTCCCGGCGACGGCCCAAGCCGAGGTTCGTACCTTCGAGGTGCCCTTGTGCTAGTCGCCTATAAACTTAACCACCAAGCTATGCCGAACGCACTCTGCGTTCGCTAACTAGTCCGGTCAAGCTGTAGAGGCCAAAAGGCCAACAATACAAGTTAATATAAAAAAAAAAAAAAAAAAAACCGTTAGTTAAAAGTTAGTTAAAAGGTAGTTCCTAATAAATCCGAAATGAACTTATTTTGTACAAATAATGTCAGTATGACTGAAGTGAAGATTGTCAGTTGATTATCGTAGCTGTTAACTATCATATTTTTCAATCAAGATCATGGTAAGTAGGAAACCTATGGAGTGGGTGTACCTTCGTGTAGGTGAAGTAAAAGCTTGTGAAAACGGAAAACCACGAGGTCTCAGTTAGGGGTGAACTATTAGTTAAAATGAGGTAAATCTAATAACTGCTAGATATTCTGGGACTATAGCAGGGTCAGGGGTAACATGAGAGCTCGCTAATCAGAGACGCAAAACAGGAATTTATTGTTTGCAATGTACCGTGGCCAGTCCATTGTGCGATGCAGTGAAGTGTGCAATTACTCGTGTTCTTGTACTTTTACTGGCTGTAAGCTCATAGAACCTTGTCACAATTATTACTTTCCTTACTTAGTTTTTACTATTTAAACGCTTTCTGATGTTTCTTTATAATGCCATGGTTCCTAAAGTTACTGCATTTGCGCGTAAGTACTCGTATGTTTCATTTTGTTATTTTTGCGATCCAGCGGAACTCTCTGGTCGATGAAGTTTAGTATGGGGGTTGTAATTATTTTGGTTTAAGTAGCTTGTTAGTGGGCTCCTGCTAAAAAGGGTTTATTTTCAAAAATAAAACATAATGTGAACTTATGTTTTACAAGACTACATCTTGGTATGTCTGAAGACGCAAACGTATTTAGAGACAGCTTATCTTTTTAGGGTTCCGTACACAAAAGCTGAAAACAGGACTCTATTACACAGCTAACACTGTCTGTCTATCTGTCCTACCTTTTAACGGCTGTATATTTTGAATTTTTTACAGAATCTGTTATATTACAGCGTATTAACTAAAAAAATATAATAAAGTCAAAAAGTAAAAACTAAAGGGGGTGTCCCCATACAACAAACTTATTTTTTTACGAATTTTGTATTTGCTCTAATGTAAATACGGTAATACGGACGAACATCAAACTTGTCATGATTATATATACATTCTAAAACCAAGTGCGAGTCGGTGACAAATTCCTGTTTATTACCAACTTAAGCAACGTAAGGCACGGTTGGTATTTGAATGGGTGAACGTCTGGGCGTGATGTTATCTTTTTGCACTACTTTTTGTATTTTGTGATGGTTCGGAACCCTCAGTGCGCGAGTCTGACTCGCATTTGGCCCGTTTATTTATTTATGCATATAATATTATGTCAATTTAATGCCATTATGGGATTTACATTCAAATATTTTGCCAAACAATATGGCAAGTATGTCTAATGAACACAGACTCCTTTAATCCATTACAACTGATAAAACTTAAATTATCACCAGAATTTAAGTGAAATTATAAACGTCCATTGACCTCTGATGTAAATAGAAACCTTCAACATTTCCTTTCCACTTGTTTCCTGGTAAAAAGTAAAAATATAACTCAAAACAAAAGCACAAAGGGTTACATAAAGCTCAGATTACGGCCGCCAAGATAACTGCAAAAAGGTGAAATTCGTCAAGAAACACCGAGATAAAAGTACGTACATTTTTTAATTTTAAAGTTTTCCGTTTTGCGTCGGTTTGCTTCCTTTAATTTCCGGCGAGATTATCAGAACTAAGCCTGGCTTTCGCTGCAGTCTTCATGAGTACGTCAACAGTTTTCACTTAAAATAGTGCTTGCAGTTGCGGCTTAATCAACTTCAGGATATTTATTAGCTTATCTTGACAGGGTTTTGCAATATATATATTATAAGTATAGGTATGTTTAACTAGATTTATAGTAAATCTAGCAATAACCCGTGATTTTACACTATTCTACGGATTCCAAACCGCACATTTTTTGTTTACTTTGTGGGTGACAGGTTAGTTTTTTTTACCACTTTAACCTAATGTAAAGTGACGGTGTGGTCGGAGATCGTAAAAACATCTGGGCTAGTATGGAAACTGGCTCTATAGAGGCTACCGGAATACATAATAGGCTACCGGACTTATGTTTTTTATTACCTATTTTATAAAAAAAGCTGACCACACTTTTTTTTTAAATGTGTTCAACGTTAAGGAAAAAAAAGCATTTTAATATCATGCTAGACATAGGGAGCCCTTACTTACGTATGACGTCACATGTAAGTACGCCAGACAAACTCCATACTGCCACTCATCTTGCAAGAATGGAAAAGACCATCCCTTCCTACTCTAAGCAAAAACTTTAAACGCTTAAATTTCATTAGCCGATTTAAATAGTTTCTTCAGGAAGTGGATTGAATTATATTAAATTTTTAACTTAGCCTGTCATTTTTGACAAATCGAGCACCTGCACCTGTCTTGAATGCTTGGCGGCAAATTTTCAACATGAAGATAGTTGCTAGCCAGCCGGCATCATAAAGGTATATAACTCTACCGTTGCGCCAAATTTCGGATTCTTTATTTAAGTAGCGAGTATTTTTTTATTTTTTTTCTACATTTGATTCCTATTCCATCAAAAGATAACTATCATGACCTTAAAACAAGCTCATTCTTTTGTTTAGCGACAAGAATTTGTGCCATTTATAACGCAGTTTGTTATTTTGACTCTGTAAGTACATAGTCAGAAGGTACATAGGTTATGGTCGTGAGTTTATTAAAAACTTTCATAATAAATTCAGTTGGTTCAATCTTCTCTTCCGCGAATGTAAGTACTTTATACCTTTATGTACTTTTATCTAGGTGTAGGAACTAAAATAACAACACCATTATTCCCCCATACTTCACTCGTGATTTCAAAACCGCGAATGCACCTATTCAGATTTCTGCCCGTGAGAAGAAAAAACAAGATTGCAGTCGATTTGCGCGCTATCCTTATGTAGGGGTAATTTTATGTGTGGTACTATGGAAGGCTCTAGACGAATCGCACCTACGGGCATTACCGGTCCAGTAATAACTAGTAACCACGTAAGAACATTTTCGCTCGTAACTACCTTTAGCCTAGGGAACGAAACAAGGAATAAGCTTGGATTTTAAAAGTAGATTAATTAAAACCGGTGAAACACTTTTGTAGCAATTTTAAAAGAATCGTCTGAGCCTGAGCCTAATAACATTATCTGCTTTAAAGCTCTGAGACTAATTTAAAAGCATGCTTAAGGGTGTATAATAAGACTATATCATCATCATCATCACTTCAGCCATAAGATGTCCACTGCTGGACATAGGCCTCCTTCATCGATCTTCGAAAGGGCCGGTTGGTGGATCTTGTGGGTAGACATCCTACATGGCGCTTACTGGTCCGTGGTCTCCATGCCAGAACCTTTCGGTCCCATCGGTCATCTGTTTTGCGTGATATGTGCCCTATTTATAAATAAGACCACTGCAGTTATATGATTATTAACGGGATATTTACCGTGATAAGGTTATAGATAAAGCTCCCTATATTTCGGCAAATTTATATGCACATAGTCACGGGAAGACTCAACTCAGTCTTACCGTGAACTGGCATGCGCCAAAATATCGGGAGCTCCATCCACAGCCTTTTCACGATAAATAACCCGTTATTAATCATATAACTGTAGTGAACAACAGTGATAGTTTAAAATAATGAGACTAATTTACACATTTCCACGGATCATTTTGCACCATAAAAAAATACGATTGGCATCAACAAAATAATAAATAAGTATTCGCCTATATTAAGGGACTTACTAGCTGCACTCTGTGTTTCACCCGAGTGGACATTCCTTCAGAAAACGTGCATTATCTATACTAATATTATAAAGAGGAAAGATTTGATTGTTTGTTTGTTTGTTTGCATTGAATAGGCTCCGAAACCACTGAATCGATTTCAAAAATTCTTTCACTGTTGGGAAGCTACGCTATCCCCGGATAACATAGGCTATATTGTATTTTTTTTTTAAATAGTGATCCTTACTAAAACTCCAATAATGTAACCCAAGGTGTAAAAAAATAAGATTTACAATTTTGACTTTGCGTGTTTGACAGTTCTCAGACAGGACAACGTCTGTCAGGTCAGCTAGTCCGGGATAAAAACCATCCAATATCACTCTCCCTCCAAGCATCTTGATGCAGCGCGAAACTAACAAACACACACACTTTCGCATTTATAATATTGGAATGAAGACTGATAACTTAAACTGATAAAAAAGCGAAAACAGCTATCCAGCTTTTATCTAGATGTCTTTATTACAAATTAAGCATATGATTAATTGAAAATCCAAAATATCAACATCAATCTTCAAGTCGTGTGACTCGGTTTCTTCTAGGCTAGTATGTTTCATCTTAAACCGCATCATCACTTAACATCAGGCGCGGTGACGATCAAACGGAAGCTTATTATTAAATAAATACAAAGAAAAAACAAGGATCAAAAGTGATCAGCACATCATTTACAAAAATAAAACAACTAGGTATTCATTGAATTTATAGAATACTAGCAGACCTGACAGACGTTGTCCTGTCTTAGAAATGTCAAACTCGCAAAGTCAAAATTGAAAATTTTATTTTTTTACACCTTGGGTTACATTATTGGAGTTTTAGTAAGGATCCCTATTTTTTTGAAAATATTATATAGCCTATGTTAACCGGGGATAGTGTAGCTTCCCAACAGTGAAAGAATTATTCAAATCGGTTCAGTAGTTTCGGAGCCTATTCAATGCAAACAAACAAACAAACAAACAAACAAACAATCAAATCTTTCCTCTTTATAATATTAGTATAGACTAGCAGACCTGACAGACGTTGTCCTGTCTTAGAACTGTCAAACACGCAAATTCAAAATTACAAATCTTATTTTTTACACCTTGGGTTACATTATTGGAGTTTTAGTAAGGATCCCTATTTAAAAAAAACCGGACAAGTACGAGTAGGACTCGTGCTCTGAGGGTTCCGTTAGACGGAACCCGACCGCGCGCGGCGCACCCGGCGCGAGACCAAAAAAAAAACTAACTGAAGTTAAAATATTGAAAGACAAACTTAAGTTTGTAGTTTTTTTTTACTGGGCAAGTGCCTTTAATAACTAAACAAAATACAAGCTAAAACTAACACTACAAATACAGTTAGACTGCCCATAGACCGTTGAAGGTCTAAAGACAATCCAAATGCTCAAGCCCACTACCAGTTGGCAGCGTACCCAACATGCTGGCGGCATTACCACGTTGAATGGCAATGTTAATGCGTTGAGCCAGAAACACGCCAGCATTTTGGTCACGCGTCGCATTAACCAGGCGCTCTGAAAGATTTTTGAAAATGAGGTGAGCTCCCGGTGCCCAAGGGCCCAATGTCTCGACCCCAAACGCCTCAAATATGTAACCACTGCCGAGGTTAGCATATTTGCGACGCTTGTGCTGCTCTGCCGAATTAGCAGCCGCGCCAGCCCTACCCTGTGTCTCAGGAAGATGTGACGGCGCCAAAGTATCGACACAAGTTGCGTCCCATACAAGGGGCCGCCCCAACCTCCAGGGCACAAGTGTCATACCGTCAGGCCTCTTTCCATCGTCACGCGCAAGACCACTTGTTTTGAGCACAGCTGCGACATTGGCGGTGGAAAGTGCCCTGCGTATGATGTCGTTCAGGCTAGCGTGTCGGCCAATACGACCAGCGCTTCTCGAGCAAGAGAGACCATGGTGACCGAGCTGGTCAACAGCAGTACCACACTGACAGCGATGGGCGTCACAGCACCTTGCACCCAAGCGTAAGCTGACAGCTAGACGAAATGCGGTTGGATCTAAAAGGCTACCTGTGTTAAAAGAGGGCATGGCTTGCAACCAAAGTCCCGATTCCCAAACAGAGACAGCAAGAATACGAGCGCGATCTGCAATACTAGGACACGTATTTAGTAGCGATTTCCATGCTAGTTCGCAGATCGGCCGATCCCACAGTCTCTGGGAAGACAACTTTGAAGTTTGTAGTTGACAATAAGGTTCTTCCATACATCCCAACTACAAAATGTAAGTTTGTAATAGCAAAATAATTATTTTTAAATACCTTCAAATTTGTAACTTTCGGATTTATTCCTATATATGTACTATGAGACCTTGCCTCTTGCCAAATTTCATGATTCTAGGTCAACGGGAAGTACCCTATAGGTTTTGATTCCCCTGTGAAATCGCAAAATATACGACATAAAGGAACCCTAAGAGCGCGAGACCAAAAAAAAAACTAACTGTAGTTAAAATATTGAAAGACAAACTTAAGTTTGTAGTTGACAATAAGGTTCTTCCATACATTCCAACTACAAAATGTAAGTTTGTAATAGCAAAATAATAATTTTTAAATGATATACTTTCATATTTATAACTTTCGGATTTATTCCTATATATGTGCTATGAGACCTTGCTTTTTGCCAAATTTCATGATTCTAGGTCAACGGGAAGTACCCTATAGGTTTTGGTTCCCCTGTGAAATCGCAAAATATGCGACATAAACGTTCATATCTTTTGATTGCGTTGACTTACAACTTTTATTTTTTTACAGCCGAAAGAAACCGTAGACCCAAGTATTTAGTATAAATTTCAACTTGCTACCTTTACGCGTTCTTGAGAAAAAGGGTCTTGACAGACGGACAGACAGACAGACGGACAACGAAGTGATCCTATAAGGGTTCCGTTTTTTCCTTTTGAGGTACGGAACCCTAAAAACAAACAAACAAACAAACAAACATTAGTATAGATATACATAGTATAGACAAAGTACTAGGATAGCAGAAATACTGCGTAAGGTACTATCACCATCATTTCTTCAAAAACCTGGAGGCAGATGACAAAGACGGATTTCCTAATTTAAACTTCACCTATCAACTAGGTAATTAATCTTGACCGCATTTCTTCACTCATACATCACGCATGCTTACGTCATATGCAACTGCTTCTTAATTGTACAATTAGCTTCATTGCAGTTGACAGCGTCTTCAATTAAAATTTGCTTTTGTTACTTTGCTTTAGTTGCAATTGAGAGTGATTGCAATAGTATTCATCAGATTCGTTGTTTTATAAACTCGAAAATTTGCTCGCCAACTTTTTAAATTTTTTCAGTTAAAAATTCGAAATTTAAATAACATTCATTTTTCATAGCCAAAGAACTCCCTGCCAGAGCTATGAAAAATGAATGCCGATAACCGATGGGGAAGAAAGGTTCTTGAATGGTGACCATGAACCGGCAGACGCAGCGTAGGTAGGCCACTAGATGGACCGACGACATCGTGACAGTCGCGGGCATGCAGTGGATGCAGATGGCAGTTTGTCGTTCAGTGTGTAGGTCTGAAGGGGGAGGCCTATGTTCAGAAGAAGACATCTCCTGGCTGATGATAAATCTATTCTATAATTCAATCGAGAGAATTTAATACCCACTGTGATCTACTAATCCTTAAAAATGTCGAATACGTGCTAAAAAGACAGCCCTTTGACGATGAAGGATGGCAAATAAAACATGTAACGTACAAGTACAAGTACATTTTTTTTTTTTTCGGGCAAGTGCCTTTATTAACTAAACAAAATACAAGCTAAAACTAACACTACAAATACAGTTAGACTGCCCATAGACCGTTGAAGGTCTAAAGACAATCCAAATGCTCAAGCCCACTACCAGTTGGCAGCGTACCCAACATGCTGGCGGCATTACCACGTTGAATGGCAATGCTAATGCGTTGAGCCAGAAACACGCCAGCATTTTGGTCACGCGTCGCATTAACCAGGCGCTCTGAAAGATTTTTGAAAATGAGGTGAGCTCCCGGTGAGTACATTTTGTTCAAGTTCTAGTAGGTACTCATAAAAAACTTGTACGGAAACTAATGGTACCCCATTGATCCAAAACTTTCTTACCTCGATTTTACCAGTATCGTATTTTAACCATTTTATAAATTCAATGAGGTATGTACAATTTTTTATTGCGCTAATAACTTTATGCATTAAACGACGCTGCAACTCGTAACACGATAAAATTAAAGACTTGAAACCAAACACCATAAAAGTGTGCTATTTTACTCGCAAAGCCTCGAAACCCCTATAAATCGTGGTAGGTCTCCAAATAGGTCTGAAAAGAGTAGCATAGTCCGTAGCCTGGACTTGAATATGGAGTGTGTAAAGCATGAATGCTGGTAACTTGAGAGCTGCTATACAAGTTTTACACAGTACACTAACTCACCCTTTTTGACTAGAAAGAGTTATGGATGAAAAAAAACTGGTTTAGTAAAAATCTACCAAGATGTTAGTAGATTTTTGTTGATAGGTCACCACACTACTATATTTTTACCGACTTCAACAAAGGAGATGGTTCTCAATTTGGTAATTTTTTTTTTGTTACCTCAGAACCCTGTAATTTATAAACTGTATTGGAAAATTAATTTTTACTCTCCATATTTTTTCGATTTATTTCATAGAAATTTCATCAAAATTGTTTCAGTTTGGTTTTTATATGAAAATAACTGGAAAAAAAAAACATACAAGTAAACAAAATTGCGCATTTACTAATGCAATTTGCAAGGCAATTTTTTAAATTGATAAATATAAAAAAAAAAATTTAAGAAAATCAATTTAAAATAAAAAAGCTGCACCCTGTGGTTTCACCCGCGTAGATGATATAATATGAACCGTACATTTCCGTTTTTTTTTTAACACTGTTACATTAGCACGTTTATTCACTAAAGTTATATGATTATTTACGGGATATTTACCGTGGTAAGGTTGTGGAATGAGCTCCCGATATTTCGGCGCAGTTACATGCACTATGTTCACGGGAAGACTTTATTTCTTTTCTGTCCTCCAACTACCTATCTGTATGCTAAAATTACGTCGATCGTCTGCTGCTGCGTGAAAGAAGAAAAAACAAACAATCACGCAATTAATAATAGTATGATAATTAATTAATAACATGCCGTGCTATACCATGGTACACACACAAATACACGGACATGTAAAAATCAGACCCAAAGCAGATATTATATGACTACCAAACCTTTTACTTTTACCTAATTACCTACTTATTAGAGAGTACTTTATTCTAAAGTTTCAGAAAATTTGTAAATAAATTTTAGCATTTTAAGGACTTAGAAAAATAATTAAAACAAAATATTAATATAACTATACTAAATAACAACGATGCCCTACCATTTTATAACTTAAAAATATTAAAATGCGCAAGCGAGATTTATTTTGGTCGTAACGCACGCACGAAACATTTGCTCTTAAAGATTAAATGACTTAGGTACCGTATTAATGTATGCGGTCTTACACCGAGATAGTGGTCCCCTTATTGCTCCGACCCTAAATTGTGGTTTGAATGCAATGCCTTTGACGTTAAATTATTGTCGCCATGCAACGTTACACCGTACTGGAACACGTGTGCAATGGTCTTATAGCCTGTTTGCGTTGTATTTGCACTATATCTGCTTTAATGGTAACCGAGACTATTAGAGATAGCTCATCTGGTAGGGGTTTGTGTGGCTAAAGATCTGAAGACGAAATTGAAGGAGTATGAATGAGATTTCAAGTAATTTCTTATTGCATAAAACACTTCTCTATTGGACGAGTCCATTGCAATCTTGGTAAAATTTATAATAGGTTCTAGCTAAAAGGTAATTTTGATAAATTGAATTAATTTTAAATTCTCATACCCATTTACTTTGATGTACATTAAAAATAATATTGAGTGTTTCTTTTTACCAAATATGAAAAGTTGGATATCTCTGGTACGATACATGGAGTAAGCCTAATACATATTATGGCTTATTTATTTAAAAATATGGTTTTTGAAATGGTTAATGTTTTTTTTTATCTTGATAAATCTCATATTTTTCTCACTATTATCACGGAAGACAAAATAGACACAGAAGGTTCGCTCCGCGAAGAAATTTAAATAAATAAGGATTCTATCTACGAGGCAATAGAGTAGCAATTCAACTCGTACAGCGCTGGATACCGCTCGCTATATTCACCTAGAAAGCCGCTCTCTTTCTATCACGTAGCTCTATCTCTCCTGACGCGGCACGTGTAACATTAGGGTTGTCTTCTTCTATTATCTCAAAAGTTTACTATGTAATAATGGCATGTATCCAAAACTTTTTTGTCATAAAACTTTGATCTTTTAATTTGGTTCCTCTTTAATTTTAATATCATATTATATTGTTAACTTTACATAAGATGCTGTTGCCTATTTATTTTTTAAATATGTTTTAAAAAAACACTGTTTTTTAGTCTATTCTCTATACAATGGACTATTTTCAAATAAACTGTGCCATAGGCTTCTACTACAAGTATCTGTCACATTATGATTTTTTCAGTTACGGCAAAAATGCGGACCGTTACAAGTATTGTTAGGGCTGCGCTGAAGTCATCTCTATCTCTAAGCGCAAAGTTCTTGTCGGTGGAATAACTTAGTAATTTTTAAACTTTCTCGATTTGAACACATGTCCAAGTACAAGTCCCGATAAACGTTTAAAACAGGTGGAATAACTTCCTGAAAAGTCTTGGCGTACATTTACCTTCTCTTTTAGTTGGTCTGAGAATGTATTCTGTGCTCTTCCTAGTCCCTTCTCTCCTTTTACTTTCCCTCTTTTCATTAATTTGTCATATCGCAAAAAGAGGTTAAACATCTCGCCTCTTCTATTATTGAAGCCGTTATGACGTAAAAATATAAATTGTTCTCTTAGATTCTCGGTTGAAAGCTCGGTTGGTATAAAGCTTTCTAAATTGATGTATAATTCACATTAAACTTTTAGCAAGTGCATGATCTCCGCCTCATTTTAAAGATAAATGTATCCTCATAATCGATATCTGAAACTCATTCCGCAAGCGAATTAAACAATCGATTTTAATCGTTCACTTAATTACGTAATTAATGTCGGAGCGTACAAAACCGATGTTTAATGCTGTAGTACTCGCCACAGAATGCTGCGCACATTAATATGGGAGATGTATATCTATAGAGCTACTCTGCACTTAGTCATAAAACTAGCTGCACCGTTCAATTTCACTCGCGTTGAAATTCCCTAAGGAACATCCTTTTCTGGGATATTTTTTTTATCCTTTGTCACTTCCGGCCTCAAATCAAACAAACAAGGGAGATATGGTAAGGTGCATGGGGTAGCGTGTGTGAACGCATCTGGACGAAATCAGGCTTGCTGTTGCTTGCTTTTAGTCGAACTCACATTGCAGACGACCTTGCATGTCGACGATCCATTTTTTGCATATTTTTGACTACTCGTTAGTTCATTGCTGTCGCTGCAATTTTCTCGGTATGCCTAAAAAGTTAAGAGTGCCTTATTTACAGTTTTAGCGATCATTTTAGCGGTATAGCGTAAAATTAGGTGAAACACGGATACATTTGATCACAAACCATAATTGTACTAAGGTACACAAACAAGAAGATAATAATTAATATGCCTATTATATCATATTTATCTGATTTGAGTTTCCGGCTCTATAACTATCTTTATGAAAAAAAATCCGCTGATCTGTTTTTCTGTTGCTGCGTAAAAGAGGTACAAACAGACAGACATGGTGTAATATTAGGTATGATGTATATCTACTTACATAATTATTATGTAGTGAAAGACATCATTAGCTCGTTTTAATATTTAATCCGAACAACAACAGCATTTTAATGCTTTCTCGTGGCGAATCTCAATTACCTCCTCCTCATATAATTTGGTTAGTTTTTTTAAAATAATTAATAGACTTGCGTTTGACCGCCTGATGTTAAGGTGGTACGATTCACCTATGGCGGGAAATTCAAATTTTAAACAGTCCTCAGTCCAGTGTTTTTGGTCCTTGTAGCCAGGCCATGTAATTATTTTTAAATAACACAGTGTTTGGGCAAAATGTTGGCTGTTCTTTACATTATAATGTACAACTATTTAACAGTAACACACCATTTTACTTACATTTGTCAATAAACCGTTTGAAACAGCAAAAATTTGCTTATTCACATATAATTATGTAAGTAATAATATGCATTATTAGAGATAAATAGCTTTACATGATTTTGTAAAGAATAATAATCAATTTGCGCAAACATCATGATCGTTTACAATCATTACCCGGCCTAGCTACAAGCACAAGAAAACTTTTTGGAATTTGAATTTCCCGACATTTGTGATACGAAGCACACTCCGAAATGTATCCGATAAAAAACCGATAGACTAGCAATTTTAAGTCGATCGAGTCATTCAAGACTAAGAAGCTTAGTCCAAACTAAGGATTCATTGCTTATGAGCTTCTTGGCACGTTTCTCTATAGATTCCAATGCCACAAGCTGGTACTTAGCTGATCCATCGCAAAGGTGAGAGCAGTACTTCATGCACGACCAAACTTGTGCTTGGTACAGTGCTAGCAACTGTTCCGACGTGAAGTACCGTCGCACCTACCATAGGATACCCAGATTTTTGGCAGCCAATTGAGTCTTGCTCTCAACTATTAGTACTTTATTGGATGGGTAACCGCAAGTGGTATAACTGTGACTCATGTTGGTTGACACAAGAATCCTGGTTGTTTTTAGCTTATCTCACGTCGAAGGCAACGTGGTACTGGCAACTCAATTTATCTGATAAATTTTTAAAGAATAAAATTTATGGGTATAATTAAATAGAAACAATCTAGACATGACTATAACATGACCTCATTTTGGGCAAGTACTGGATGCGTTACTATCCAAATAACAAAAAATATTTGTGCTCAGATTGTTATAATTTATACCTATCTAATGTTTTTATGTTTAAAGAAGATATCATCATTATCGTCAACCAGAAGACGTCCACTGCTGAACATCGGCCTCCTCCATAATACGACACTCTGAACTACAGACTGCCGTCTGCTCCAATATTTGTACTACGGCATGTCTCTCTTACTTTTCTTATCTGACACAAACCTCTTTGATATGCTACACCTTTTGATTTAGCTTTTCATATCGTGCAATTATTTCGCCAAATGCCTATATTCGCATCCTGCCGCCTTTCTTATTTTGCCAGATCAACTTACTATTCGTCAGCCTTTTACTGAGCTGTAGGTATATCGTTGTTTCAAAATCCATAAAATTAGAACCATAGGACAATTTTACCATTTCCTATGCTACATAAAATTTCGTAGAATATTGCACTTAAAATTAACTTGTCAAAACAAATGGCTCAAAACATAGCCAACCATTAATTGCACATCCATCTTTAAGAGAAAGGCGTTACTGTAATTAAGTCGAAACTAATTACATAAACGTTCACAGCAACGTTAATTAACTTTATTACGATTCGGACACATTTCATTTCGCTGAGAAGTCGTAAATACAAAAATAGCGAACGCGTGCAAACTAAATAAATTTAATTGTAGCCTGTTCAAAGGCGAGGCCTTAAAACGCAACAAATTAAGGCGGACATTTCAATTACATTCTTGCGCAATGTTATCCTTGCTCCTTGCTATGGGCACAAAACTTGTATACCATTTAGCAAGATCAGTAATTCCCAAAGTGGTATATATTGAACCCGAAGAGTCGATTTGCAACCTGCAAGGGATCTATGGCACTGGAGAAATATTTGAGGTTCTATGAGATTTAATTAGAGGGCCCCAAAGTCGATTCTGTTATCAAAAAATTAATGAGCATTGTGCAGTAAACTTATGAAATTTTGAATAAAAGAACGCAACGCAATGCTAGCATTTAGGGTATTTTAAGGAAGCTATGAGATTATTTGATTGCAGACAAACATTCAAGCATTATCAAAGTATCCATGAAGTTTTGTTACTGTCGTTAGAACAAACATGACCGAGCAATGAAGAAGAATATAGGTGATATTATAGGAAGAGAATTGGGTCGTGAAGAAAGCTTATTTGGAAACTGACCTGGGTGAGGTTCATTTACGCAATTATACCGTGATGCCAGTGCCGTAAAAATTCATCAAATATTCCTATTGAAATTCACTTTAATGTTGCCCAAGTATTTTAGTGCCATAGAATAATCAAGTCAAGAAGTACATGCCAAGTCGTAAGAAAACAGATCGCGTCCCGTAAATAAATACCAACCGTCACAATAGTAACACAGAGAACGGTGTTCGGATACGTTTCAGTAATTAAGATCGAAGTTGCCTTCCTCCAATAAAGGTCTGGGAGCGTAAAACGTTTTAGGTCCTTCGGTCTCAGCGTCGTAACTCTTGCAATTAAGTCGAATTAAAAATAAAGTCGAAAGAAACCCTAACAGTGAAGGTTACAGTCGCCAGAGCTTTCTGCCGCTTTTAGAGGACAAAGTGTAGTGTGACCACGATATGATGATATTTAAATACATAGTTGATAATTTAAAAAAAAAGGATTTTTAAGTCATAATGAATGTTGTTACAATTTAATCGAAGTACTAATAGTGGTCCAGCATTACCAACAGGTATGATAATTTTGATCTGTCGTGATGTAACAGCCAACAATTTCTCAAGAAAGTTTACGTATTTTGAAATTATGTATACCTCGGTTTCGCCCTTGACCGTGTTCTTAAGTGTGTTTATTACATAATATACTCAATTTAATGTATCATATATAATAAGGTAAGTATGAATCAAATAAGTAACTGTTAATTACAATAAAAAAATACTTTGAGCTGCTGCAACAGAGCTGATTGATATAACTACTGGATGAAACGAGTTTTGAGTTTTTTATTCAAAGCCACAATATTTCGGCAAACGTAATAATTGCTAACAAGCACATTCCAAGGCAGATAAAAAAATGGGTATAATAATTAAATTATAATTTAAAACAAAATCTATGCACGAATATTGTTTTGTTTTTTAAATGTAACAGTCACTATAATAATAATACATTATTTTAGTGAGTAGAATCTTAAAAAGTGAAAGATTGTCACCCCCGCATAGCTGTTGATTAAACGCCATCTCGCGGGCTCCCCATCAATAACAACAGTTTAATTAAACACTTGTATTTGCTCCCGAATGGTCCTGACTAGTACCGAGCTTTAATTTCCTTTTTTATTTTTCATATTTCAGTTTTTTTTAATGCGCTTGGCGGCGAACGCTTGCTAAGTAATGGACGCTGGACAAAGAAAGTTCTGGAGCATCGGATCTGATATTTAAAAGTCGTAAGGTAAATATAATTATTAATAAGACTAGGTGAAGTTTCGGACACAATATATTCGGATACTGTGTCTGAACTGTCACATTCAAATTTTTTTTTTATGAATCAGTTTTTCTGTCAAACCTTACTACCGCTTTTACCTTAAATAATAATAGTTAAACAAGAGGAAAGAGAAATTTACCGTCTTACCACAAAAGATTTAAGCACGCTTTAGACAAGTGTTTAGCATATTTTTCGCAGGGAAACAATTATTAAGCGCTTGTCTAAAGCGTGCTTAAATCTTTTGTGGTAAGACGGTGACTCTTTAAATAATTCAAAGTTCTGAATCAAGTATGCGAGAGTCAGTAACTCTTGTCTTTTCCAGTATAAAATAATATTGTTAAACTAATATTGTAGGTACAATTAAAACGCGTTATTTCAAACTTTGCTACATATTTGTTACTAATTAACCACGAATATTTACGACTGAGTAAGTCTGAATTCATGATAACAGGAACAATAAAACTCAAAGTTAATTAGCCAAGTCCTAATCATGGTCAAATATCGTTCTAAATTATCATAAAAAATACATTTTAACTAATTTGATAAGGTTAATATTATGTGGTGCATAGATAGCAGGGAATACTATATGCTTTCACACATCATTATAAATAACAATAAAGATTGGGAAATAAAATTAGGGAATGGAGAATTCATTTGTAAGAACAAAAGTAAAGGGATCTACACACCCCGCAGTAATTTTTCTGTGAATGGTTTTCACCTTCAAAATATCCCAGACTGGGTTTCATTCACTTTAAGTAGCGCACGTTGTTTGCGTTCCACTTCAATCATGTGCGTTTTGGCAACACAAACACGGTTACCTATAACGCACTCTCCAAGCGCTTCAAAAGTCTGTAAGCGTTTTATCTGCTACTTTTTATCTACTTTTGGGGCAAAGACATGGATTAGTTTTCTAATTCGCTTAGAGACAGATTATGTTTGAAATCGAAGTAATTTGATTGTCAACGGTTACTCTGAGATATTTGATTGTATCTACTAGATCTAGTAGTACATGTGTAGTCCTTGCGGGTATTCTTTAAATGATTGCAAAGAAACGTATGGGCGTTGATGCTAAAGTGTTTGTTTCTTTCGATGTTATTATATATAGTATATAGTATTTTATAATAAGGCCGTAGGTTATGAGCAGTGCTTTCGTTTTTAATGTATCGTTGTTAATTTTATTATCTGATTTTGTGTTACGACTTTAGATACTTACGTAGCAGGATAAGGATTAGGGATAGATGCTAGCCACAAGGAACCGAAGAGAATAGTATAAGTAATACATTTAGCAGAAAATAATAGATTACAATAATAGACAATGATTTAAAAAAATACTAATTATTGATTCTGATCATTGATGTACAAACAGATATACAATGCTGGCTCTGGTACAAAATTCACGATAAAAGTGTTCTAAGTTTACCAATATAATGTTTTTTTATACCGAAAAACTAAGTTGAATTTTATGTCGTTACAACAATGGCGTCGATTCTGTCATGCCACTCACTAAACTAAACCAATCTGACAGGACTAAAATTATCTGCCTCTCTTTTCGTTTTAATATGTGAGAGAAGGATGGCAACAATTTTAGAGCTGTCAAATTTAGTTTAGTTTAGCTTAGAGCATATCAGATTTGATGCCAATGTCTAATAAGCCTGTATCCTAATTTTTTATGGCCGGACATAAAACTGATCATAAATAGGCATCAACGAGAACAAAATCATGCGAAATGGTGGCCAAATGCAAACCTATTTTATTAAAAAAAAATGTTCAAAATAAATAAGTTATAAGTATTTTAATTGCATGCTAGACAGAGAGCGCGCTATAGCACGTTATGACGCCAAGCCGTGCGCGTGCAACACAATTGCTATTTTATAATAAATAAACCATCGAGATACAGAACATAGAATAGGAATTGTATATCGATGTAAATAGCACACGCTTTGCAAGAGAGGGACAGAGCATCAGCGCTCCCCACCAAAAACTTTAAACGCTTATATCTCAGAAATGTATTAGCCAATAAATGTTAATATCTTTCATTTTGATGTTAAAATTCAGTTATTATTGCTCGTTCTAACCGAATTAAACCAGCATTTAAATTAAAAGGCTATAAATTGTGTAAAGTGCAGTTGAAAGGTATTGTCGGCCACATAATGCGTCAGCGAAGATAACGATTCCACACTCACTTTATTATTATTGACAGAAAAATAGATAAAAATAAAATTTGATCAAGTACGATCGGAATTCATTTAATACGGGTTCCACGCAAACCAATATTTTATTTATTTTATACTTTATTGCACATTTACAAATTATGTAGAAATATACAAATGGAAGAATTAATCCTAAGCATTTTCTACCAGTCATCCACCAGGTTGGAACAAATGGAACCTGTATTAATTTTATTGATAACTAGTGACAATGTTGATGGATGTGTTTTCTGGGCAATTGCTTTCATTAACTAAACAAAATACAAGCTAATTATAACACTACAAAAACAGTTGCCCATAAACTGTTGAAGGTCTAACTAAAGACAAACCAAATGATCAAGCCCACCACCAGTTAGCAGCGTGTCCGGCATGCTGGCGTCATTACCACGCTGAATGGCAATGCTTATGCTTTGAGCCAGAAAAACGCCAGCATGATGTTGTTGTTACTAATGATATCGATTATCTTATACGGGGTACAGGGGACGGTGGTAGTATGCCAACGTAAGTCATTATTTCCATTACACACAAATTTAAGACCCACCTAGAAATCACTACAAAAATTAGCTGTTACAAAGAATATTTTTTGTAATTTTGCAAAGGGATAATTATATAGAACTGTAGATATTTTTGTGGTGAATTCAGGGTTGTTCCGCAATATCAGTGACATATTTGTAATGAGAACAATGACCACCTTTAGGATTAGTGCGACAGTTTTGTGTAAGTTTGTACAATGTTTTAACTAAAATAAAAGAAATAGAGACCCCATAACAATGTAACTTTACTGCCTAATGTAGCGATAATTTTTGATAGGGATAAATTGTCTCTGTCTTTGTAATTTTTGTATAAAGAACACACTTTATACATTTATTTATGACTACAACACTAGTAAGAGATTTATATATTTTGTTAGATTTAATGTGTTGTTAAAAATATACAAATGTAAAATTTTAGTTTAGCCAAACATTAACACAGACAAAACAAACAAAATATAAAAGCATTGGTCAGGTACATGAAATTCCTTAAATTACAAAAAAAAAATTACATGGTACAGTAATTTATGACCTAACTACCTAAAGGGATTTGCAGAAAAAGTCATCATCATCATCATCATTTCAGCCGTAGGACGTCCACTGCTGGACATAGGCCTCCCCCATCGATCTCCAAAAGGGCCGGTTGGAAGCGGCCTGCATCCAGCGTTTCCCTGCGGTCTCTTTTAGGTCGTCTGTCCATCTTGTGGGTGGACGTCCTACGCTGCGCTTACCAGTCCGTGGTCTCCATTCCAGAACCTTTCGGCCCCATCGGCCATCTGTTTTGCGTGATATGTGCCCTGCCCACTGCCATTTCAACTTACTAATCCGGTGGGCTATGTCGGTGACTTTCGTTCGTCTACGGATCTCCTCATTTCGGATTCGATCTCGTAGAGAAACCCCGAGCATAGCCCTCTCCATAGCTCGTTGTGCGACTTTGAGCTTGCTTATGAGGCCCATAGTGAGAGACCACATGCAACGTCGCGCAGAAAAAGTGCAACGTCGTTTCTTTTTCACCTTTTGTCAATAGAACCCAAAAATTGTACACCCTTCTTTACACTGTCTTCAGAGTATAAAATTGATAAGAACAATATAAAAGTCGTTCTTACCGAGAACGGCGTCCCCAGTGTTATTTCTGTAAAAGTAAAATAGCCGTTCGGGCTTGTTATAGAACCTTAAATTTTATCGCCGTATTTTACTCAAGGCTTTATTTTGTTTTATTTTATAACATTTTTGAGACAGGTACGTGTTAATATAATGATATTTCGTAGTGCTTTAGTACCGACCTATAAGTTTAATAGTTTTTAAAGGAAACTAAAAACTTAGCGCAGCGTAATTTAGGTAAGAAATTTTTATAGCAACTATATTATTACATACCCGTTTATTTGCTTAATTTTTCACAATATAGCTTTATAATGGTAATTATATAATTTTATTTGTATACCTTTATCTTGTGGTAAATGAGTTGTCATAATACAGTTTTTTTTTTTTTTTTTTAAATCTTCATGAGCGTGGATTCAGTGTCCTTTACTCGTAATATTAAACAGTTTACTTTGTCTTAATAGCGTCAAACAAGTCATAGTCACAGTCAGAGTCAAGCTAAGTAAGTCACGGTCAAGTCGAGCTCATGCCCCTGTAAAGTGGTGGAGACTTTACAAGAGGCTCCTATGGAGTTTTGGAAACAACACGAAAAGACACGTTTCACCTCGTTATATCACTTGCCCACACTCGAGCACGTTTACGAGCACTTAATGAATAATAATTCACCATTTAGTACACATTAACACTCGAAAATACACAAGTTTAGGAAAATAATCCAACGAGCCGACATGTTTTTTCCGCGTTGGCGCCAAAACTCCTCATAATATAGTTACTTACCAGTGTTTTAAGTTCAAACCCTGACATTTCTTCAACAAACAAAAAACCACTCATTAAAAAATACAGGAAATCAATCTGAATCACACTGAGTTCTGGGTTCTGTACCACCACAAAATACAATAATTATCAATTAATTCAGTTTTATATATATATAACCAATTTTCGACATCTTAAATTTTTTTTCCATAATACTGCTCGTCTACCAAACAGTCACTATTCTGGAAACGTAGAAATGTCCAGAATACTTGACACCCATTTTTCCGAAATCTAATAATAATATTATTATTGAATTATTTTTCCCGTCATTTTTCATCATCCCTGAAATCAATAGCATTAACAGAACTTGAAAAAAATAATGGGTTTGGGCAATCTAAGGGTTAAAAGACCAATTTACAAACACTCCACAAGTGAAAAAAAAAATCTTTCCCATTTCAGATGTATCAGAGCCATCTCTAAAATGCAATATGATATTTTTTTGTACATCTAACAAGAGACTTGTACAAAACTTTAATTGTAAAAAATTTATGCACTTATCTTAATACATAGTTATAGAAGTTAGAAGGTTCAAAAATCACTGGTAATACAGCGCGCATGCGCGGAAACGTATCGATGACGTCACTCATGCAAGATTGGCTTAACAAATGAGCGCTGCGCTTTCATTGAACAAGGTATATCTGGACATACGTAGTTATAAGTATGACATCTTTGCTCAAAACTTTCTGCTGGAAAACTTATATCATGCAAACACAAGACTTGAGAGTTGGTTCTTCTTACGTAATCATTTTATGAATTTTATGAGTTACACGAGTAGTTATGACGTGCAAGAAGACAAGTTTATATAGGTCTATTTGGTTTTGTGAAAAACTTGTGGATGTTTCAGCTTCGTAGGTCAAGTAGGTAGTTTTACAGATTTTCTGATGAGTGAGTGAGTATGGCGATTGTGGATTGTTGGCTAAGTTAGTCCTTAGATTATTTGTGGAAAACAATTATGGTGTTTTTTTTTTGCATTTTTAAGAATAATTTTACTGTAATAACGAAAATAAAGCCGAATAATTAAGTGAGTTACAAGGTGTGATAATACTTATAAAGGTCTGACATTCTGGGAGTGACAGATGCCTACGTAACTGTCTTTTTGCTACTTTATTACAACAAATAGAGTAAATATTCTATGAAATAAAATCACAGATAAAATACAAAAATCACTTCAAGCTTATGTCACCCACGTGACCTTTGCGTCTGGGAATGTCATACCTGACGGAGTACCCATAAATCAGGGATTTTTATTATCATTGAGTGTGAATGACATTTTCCTACAGAACATTATGGTATTTAAATATTAATCATCATCATCATCATCATCATCAGCCAGAAGACGTCCACTGCTGAACATAGGCCTCCCCCTTTAACCTCCACACTGAACGACAGCCTGCCTTTTGCTTTTATTAATCATATTCATGTTTAACCTAAAAATAAATGTAATGTTTAAAATCATGACAAACTATAGATGTACTATAGATGTAGAGGAAAGTCACCAAATATGGAATAGTATCTGAATATGGAATACTCGACCGAATGAAACAGAAGATGGTCGAGTGTTGCGTTTCATACTTAAGTCTTAGAGAAATGAAGGTATTCCATATTAGGATACTATTCCATATTTGGTGACTTTCCTCTACTTAGATGTACGTAAGTAAACTAAATTTTAAACTTAAATTTTAAATTTTAAAGTAAACCAACCCGCACTGGGCCAGCGTGGTGGACATGGCCCAATCACCCTTTCGGGGGTAGGCTAAAAGTCCAGCAGTGGACTGTTAAAAGGCTGATTATGATGATGATGATGAAACTAAATTTTAAACATTTTGAAACTCATTTGGTGACCTACGTATATAATAGTCATTTACTGACAGCATTTTTTGCTAAATATAGTCTTATCCTCACAATTCTTTTAAAATGTATGATAACGCTCACGCAAAACTCAACAACTACTGTAACATTTTATGGAAGACTTTTTCAAAGTGGCTCTTCGAATACTCACAAACATTTACTTGGGAATAGTTTTTAACCATTTTGCAATGTTAATATCCTCTCGTCGTAGTCGTCTCATTTTACCATAGACTCAAAACGATTTTACAACCACTAGCAGTTACAGTTTGGTAAATAAGATAGGTAACCTTTTTGCGTGATGTTCATTTAGTTAGAGAAGTATCTTAAATAGTTTGGTTGGCAAAGTTGGAAATAATTATTGTCTATAGTAAGGGGAAGATACTTTGTTGACGTGTTTTTAGAGGTACCACTAACTTATCACTGACACTTGGTTTTTCACTGCAAACCGAACTGTTTAGTTCTTTAAAGTTAAAAAATCTGAACCAACGTAATTTTGGTCACTACCAATTCAGGAACCTCGTTTCAAATCATTTTTGTCTACCCAACATAATCAACTTTTATTCTAAAATAATTGGGTCATAAACTATCTACTATTACATACACTTTATAAGCCATCAAATACTTCTGTGTAGCTATGTTATATTGTATTCGAGTAACAAGCAGTTACTCCCACACTTTAATAAAGAACCCATTTTAATAATGATATAACAAGATCGTAAAATTGGTTGCTATAAATATAAATAAAGAAAAGTAAGCCGAGTTCACACCCAGTTTTGTGGCAATTACTGTGTTATGGTTTTTCAAAAAGGTCTCGTATTACTAGGTTATTTCTGGAAACGTTTTTCCCTACGTAAAATTTATTTATTAAAAAATAGTTCAAATCACTTCAAATATCAAAAATATCTATCGTCTAAAATATCTAGAGTATGAGCCAGTATAAAGAGTAAGAGTAGAGTAATTTTTAAACTTTCGCGATTTGAACACATGTTTTAAACGTTTATCGGGACTTAGACTTTTACCGATACTAGGACATTTACCGATACAGTCAGTGTTGTGTGTCGTAGTGACAACCCTGCGATTTTTCAAGATCAAGTGAGGGTAGGAAAACAAAACACCCGCTCTTCTCGCCGGACTCACCCGCAGTTTTCAGTCAGCTCGTGACCACGGCCATTGTAACATGGTCGAAACGTCGAGCGAAAGGTACATATTTTTTACCTAAACTAAATAATACGTGATAAGTCCCGATAAACGTTTAAAACATAAGAGTAGAGTGTAAGAGTATAAGTTAATCCAGAGTATAAGCCTTTTCCATACCAAATTTCATCTAAATCGATTTAGTAGTTTTGCCGTTCAGTCCAGCCAAACATACACTTACACACAAACTTTCGCATTCATAATATGTATGTATTAGTAAGATCTACACAACGTAGTATATTAGGAAACCTTTGAAACTACACATTTGTGCTATGTAGAATTGTAGAGCATAACGATCAAAAATTACACCTTTATTATGATAAAACTTCTCACAAGCTAGCACTCAAAACGTACAATTATTCGAATGTTGTTCGAATAAATGGAATACATTTTAAACCATAAGCCCGTGAAACTTTGAACCACGACTAAATTAAACATAGGTACTTGTACGCAATTCATAATATGAACTCGTAACGGGTGCGAGCAGACTTTAGAGTAACCCCTACTATGGAAGAAATGTCGATTATGATTTGACAAACATAACAATTAATTAGACAATGATTATGTTAAACTACAAAATATATTACTTATCTACGTATCAGCCCGCTCCCCAGCCATAGCATTACGCCCTTTCGCACATTTTCAAGATAAAAAAATCTCTTGGTATATTTTTTTTTTATTATCTTTAGAATAACGGTGCAAACGTTTAAAAGCAATTGAGGTGATAGAAAAAAAAAGTTGGAAAAAAATCAAATAATATTATGGGCAGGTAATCTTTTTTTCTTTAAAAATTTGAAATGTGCATGCATGATAAGTGAAGTGGTGAGCGGGCTCTTAAGTTTCCTCTGTCCTGGCTATTACATATATCCCACATGTGATGGTGAAGTTAGATTTTCTTTCTTCTCCACTTTGCTGTCTTCAACATCATGGATGGATAGCGCTATGGGATGTCATGTTGTCTTAAAATAATTAACTAAACAATATACAAAATTAATACCTAACCTCATCACCATAATCAGCCTGTCGTAAGCCACTGGTGGATATAGGCCTCTCCCAAATCACGCCACTCAGGCTGATCGGCTTGTCAGTTTTAGGTTTATCGCATCCAACTGCTGCCAGTACTTCTAGGTACTGATTTACGAATACTGCCTTGTAAATGGATCGAGTCACGAGGAGTCCTGCACTACGGTTGGCGATTCAAGGTCTCCACTCTAGAACACGTCTACTCCAACTGTTATCGGTTCTGCGACAGATAATTATGACCGGCCCACTGCCACATCAGCTTGCTAATACGCTGAGCTATGGCGATGACTTTGATTCTTTGGCAAATAACTCTATTTCAGATACGATCCCTCAGAGAAACGCTAAGCATGACTCTCTCCATAATATCTTACTGACTGCTTAGCCCATTGTACGAAAAAATCCCATAGAACGTTGAAAGACACCAAATGCTCAAACCTACTATCTTTTACCATTTGGCAGCGTACCCAACTGCTGGTGGCATTAGCACGCTGTATAGCAATGCTACGTTGAGCCAGAATAAAGTAAATATGAATCATATGGTGTGTGTGAAATAAAATTCATATCTTTCTCATACAACAAAATGTATGTATAGCACAGCTTATATTTTTTTACGATTTCAAGGCCAGTTCCAGGAAAAGTAAAATTTATTGAAATATTGACTACAATTACCTCTTTTCATCTTAGTACCACCGCTCCGTGTAACCATGGTATAATTTTGACTAAAGAAAAGTGTGATCCATGTCTTGATTGAAAAAATATATTTGAAAACTAAAATTTGATTCGAGTTCTAGTTTGCTAGTGTCTTACCGTGAACTCATAGTAAGTTCTGCACGTAGAAGATTATTGTACACCATAATAATTTCAAACAAGGTACAGTACTTTCTCATAATTGCCTTCTCACATACATCTTATGGAAAAGTTAAGGTACATAAGAACTTGTATAAAATTAAGTTTAAATATGTATAAGTAAGAAGACTGTCTGAAGAACGCCTATTTTCTCCTAATGTTAAGGTATAAGATCTTTAAATGTAAGTAAAATGCTTGCGTAAAATGAGCAAAAGAAAATTATCCAATGATATTATTTGAGCTCGAATTTTCAGTTTTTGTTCTAAGAACTATATTTTGTAGCAAAATTATTTTAGTTCTGCAGACAATCGTTTTAATTTAAAGTGTTCTTTAACTATTATTACTGATCTTTTTAAATGGTGAGAGGCGTGTGAGATCTTTTTATGCACACCAACACAGAAAAGAGAAGTATTTTTTTTTCTTTTTTGTGCACACCACTGATCTAAAAAGTAAGCATATGTCATCTGAACTTTGGCATATTAGTATGGCTTACTCAATTACATCAATGGGCTTCATTGATGTATTTTAAAACTGTCATTGATGGGCTTACTTGAAACACTTGCACAATCTATCATAAAATCTGCTAACTACGTCGCATCGTGACGACCGCTCATAAATGAAGTCCATGCCACTGAGTTTGCACTGGTGTGCTGTGTACTTGGGCTCACCACTGAGAAACTTTTAAAGTGGAATTGCATGTCCGATACTTACGAAGTAAATTATGATTGCATATTTAGAAGTCATACGAAGTAGACAATATGCTCACGAAGAATTTTGTAAATCATAATAATATTATAAATGCGAAAGTGTGTTTGTTTGTTGGTTTGTTTGTTCCTCTTTCACGCTGCAACGGAACAACGGATCGACCAGATTTTTTGGATGGGTATGGGTAGCAGTTCAAGAGCCAGAGAGTGACATAGGCTTTTCATCAGCATCACCATTTTTCATCGCTACGCGGGTGAATCCGCGGGGCGCAGCTAGTAAATAATAACGAGTACTGTCTTATTATCATTTATATTAAGCATCAAGAGCTGGTTAAGTACAATATTAAAATACGTAGTTTATCAGGTAGAAGATTTTGTTGCTGACAGTATTTCGATAAAATTTTCACCAACCATTACGATAAAAAAAATTACATCAAATACGACACCAGCTCCAGCTGGAGTAATTTGAAGTCCTAACGATACATCTAGGTCCCAGACTAAAGCTTTTAAGTTTCACTAACTTTACATCTTCAAAAGGTAGGGTAAGATCAGCAACGTCCTTGTGATGCCTTTGGTGTTACAGGTAACGACGACTGCTTACCATAAGATAGTCCGTCTGGTTGTTTAACACCTCATCATCATCATTTCAGTCATAGGACGTCCACTTCTGGACATAGGCCTCCATCGATCTCCATTAAAGGACCGGTTGGAAGAGTCCTGCACGCAGCGTTTTCCTGCGGTCTTTTTAGGGTTCCGTACCTCAAAAGGAAAAAACGGAACCCTTATAGGATCACTTTGTTGTCCGCCTGTCCGTCTGTCCATCTGTCAAAACCCTTTTTCTCAAGAACGCGTAACGATATCAATTTGAATTTATATTAAATACTCAAATTTACGGTTTCTTTCAGTTGTAAAAAAATTAAACTTGTAAATTTATGCGATCAAAAGATATGACCGTTTATGTCGCATATTTTCTCATATTTTGCGATTTCAGAAGGAAATCAAAACCTATAGGGTACTTTCCGTTGAAGAATCATGAAATTTGGCAAGAGGCAAGGTCTTACAGCATAATTATATAAATGAATAGGAATATCCAAAAGTCATAAATTTAATGATATAATTATCATTAAAAAATAATTGTTTTGCTATTACAAACTTTTATTTGTAGTTGGAATGTATGGAATAACCTTATTTTCCACTACAAAGTTAAGTTTGTCGTTCAATATTTTGTGATCTGGTTTGACATATAATTATATGGCATATAAAAACTATCTGGAGACGCGAGTGTTCAGATTCGCGAGACCAGTTTGCTACGAATTCAGTTAATTAATGCAATTAAGATTAGAGTAGGTAGGTAAACAAAACAGGTTGAATTATCAGTAACATCTATCACGAATACTATTAACTTTGCTCACGTAGTAATTCTAAGTAACGTCTTAAACAAAAATTATGTCTATGTGAACGCCCATGCACGCTTGGTAATTATCGACTAAAATAATTTAAAATGGACAGTTACTTAACTCGCATGGTTTCTCATTTTCAACCGAAGCGCATGCCAAGAACCATTTAAAAAAATTGAGGGAACTAACCAGAGGTAATATAAATCGTCATTGGAACTAAAAGAGCAGTGTAATTCGATACAATGCAGAGTCTTGCATAAATCTTAGCATGCGTGTCCATGGATGCTATGTGGAATTGTAGTCCACATAGGTCCACATAGTCCATTTTTAAGTTTAGTGTTTTGATGTTATAATAGTACATCGTGATTTTCCATTTTTAACGAAGACCAAAGTTGGTTATAAGACACAGGACTGTAAGATTTTTGACTATTATCATATAAATTTTGATATTTTCACAATATTAATTTTATAATACCAAAAGATGTAGTTAAGTTATAGTTTCATACCGATCGGTTCTCTTCTGGTTTATCTTTTATTTGCCATAATCCATTTTCTTAGACATCGAATACTGCCTTTACATCTATTGTGACGCTAATGTGATAATCTCTAAATGTTATGCTTTGATGAGTTCATCGAAACGAAAGCCAAAGAATTCTTCTTCCAGGTCATTAATTACGTTTTTTCTTGTAATTTGTCTGTTTTGATGTGTATGTGAAGCTAGTTTGTATTTAGTGGTATCTTTATTACTGACTTAGCTGTATTCCAGGTTAGCCTTAAAACATTGAAATACGAAACTCATGCGCAGCTATCAACAAATATGTTGGTTTGTTATCTTAGTACTGAGTCAGTATGAAAAAAAGAAGACTAGTCTGTGATAATAATATAGTTTGAAGCTCAAGCTAGTACCGAAAAAAGCCTGCTAAAAACTGACGGGGGCGAGGTAAAAACGTATTGCATACACTGGCATGTCCTTGCTACTTCTACAAATTAACGCGCACTTCAATATTGAACGACACACAACTGCAAACGATATGCTCTAAATGTAATTAAAAGAACGACCTAGGGGGGTGTGTGTGCTAAGGGGAAACTGGGGGCTTAGTCCCAGATTTGATAGTTTTCGAAAACTTTTTTCGTTTACGTTTTGTTCCATACATTGCTGGGCTGAAAGGTATTCGAAAACTTTTTCGTATGTGAAGTGAGTGAAGCAATCTATACCGCCGATTTTAGTTCCTCCACGTTTCCGCTGGAGGCGCTTTACTAAAATGTATGGAACAATACGTAAACGAAAAAAGTTTTCGAAAACTATCAAATCTGGGACTAAGCCCCCTGTAGTTATAACGCTTGAATATTTTTTTTTCGGAGAGACTAGTAAATATCTCTCTTCATGAGTTTCGTACTAAATAAGAAAATACTTATTTAAAAACCCTATTTTTTCCTGGTTATTTTGGTTAAAATCCTATTTACTTGAAATTATGTAGGAGGGACAGAAGGGGAGGAAATTTCAAAAACTATCCTCGATTTAAAAAATCACTATTTATTTATTATTATTTACCATTCACAAAAATAATACCCCACTTGAACATCGGCTATTACGAGTACATACAGGATATACATAGGAGTTTCACTAATAAGGGTTATTTATTTAATTTTGGTACGAAATCCTTAAAATTATCAAGCGATAAAGATGACGCTTTCCATGTTTTAAAACGTATTCTCAAAATAATGCCTCACTAATTCAACGTTCAATCTCAATATAGTACTCCTTCAAACAACCGCTAGACAATCATGGGAGATTCTCAAAGGAAACGCTATTAGCACACAAAGTAATTACTGGTCTCAACGCGCACGGTCGGGATGCGCAAGAGTCAGTAACAAGACAACATAATGATCCGAACCACCTTTTGTGTGTGTGTTTCGCCACCTGCCCAAACAGCGAAGTGATGGGGCACTATCGATATCCGAAAACAATGGAGATCCTCTGATATTGCGAGATGATTCGATATTCGATTTTAAAAGCGTTTTTTGTAATGCCATCTTAATAGACTTCTATTTTGGGATAACAGCGACTATAATAAATTTTTGGAGCAAAAAATAACAATGAATCTTTCAGTTGATTTTCAGTCAAAGACCTCTTGATGAAGCGATTTTACTAGAATTTTTAAATAGTTCTAAATTAAGACTAGTTACGGCTTCTTCAACCATATTATTGAAAAAAACTACTTTGTCTTACACTGCTGCTTACTTAAAATAAAATAAAAATAAAACCGGGTAGTTAAATCTCCATTACAATAATAATTTCATTTCAGAAACTTGCTGCAAAATACTTTGTTATTAAAATTATGACTATTATTAGCAGACAATTGGTAGAATTCAAATTACAATGATTTAGCAATAACCAAAGCTTACGTCAACGTAAGAACCACGATAGTCATCTAAAATCGAAGTGCTATCGTATTAGGCTTTACGAATCACATTTAACACATCTTATTACAGTGTTCATATCATCGCAAAAAATAATGAGCAAAAAAGTATCGATAAAAAGACAGTGGGGTCGACATCCTTATAATGACCGCTTGTTAGCAACTGCCATTCCTTCCCGCAGAGAAGCATCAGTATCGCCATCGCCCTATAAGGCAGTATAAAAGCTTAACACTTCACACATTTACATTGTACGAAGTTTTTTAAAATTAGTTCTTTGACTTTAATAGTAACATAACATTTAGGCTACTGAAAAGGCATCACAATAACGATTTCACAAAATTCCTTCTTAGTCAATTACTGTATGGTAAAACGACGCACTTTAAACACATGATTTCTTATATTAAAGTTAGTAAATTTGCAACTTTCGCCATAATTAAATTTGTCAAATTAAGTATAAGTAACAAAACTGTAAAAAGAGATTATAAATGCGTCAAAAAATATGAATAGAATATGGTATCTGAATTTAAAACATAGATGCATATTTACACTCTCTGTGAAATATGGAATCTTATCCTCTTCCTGTCTGTAGTCCTCTCGCTCGAACATTATCACTTTAATGTAGATTCACTGAGTAAAATCACTGAGTATTCTTTTATTGCGATAATTTTTTAATGTTAGTTTCAAGAAGTGCAGAGTTTAACTACTGCACAAATTAATATACTGTGTTGACGTAAAGAAAATTGTACCGATTTTTAACTCAAGGGTGTGATTTTGGTGCCTTGAGGAAGTGTTAAATATTTAAAATCGGGTTTAAACCGATTATGGCGATTATTTCGTCGGAAAAGTTGTCGCTCAAACTAAATGACGGTGTAATGGGATCTCATTATACCAGATCATAATGATAGTGATTGGACACGATAAAATGTCGGCCCATCTTGAAATTATAATAGGGATTTGATTTTTGGTGTAATTGATTACTTATAGAAAGTTGTCAAGCCTTCATTACAATAAAATGTTCTTTTTAGGTACCTGAAACTGAAATGTTAGTTCGAATAAATTAGACAGGATTTCAGTGTTTGTTTTTATTTGCAGGGAAACGATGGATGCAGGTCACTGGTTGTTGCAAACCATAAACATTTCAAACAAAAACTCGTCAAACCTTTCTACTTAAATATAATTATTTATTATACGTTTAGCACTATCTTTTTGGTCGTATATCAAACCTGTCTAAATAGTATATCACAGAGTATTTACCACTGTTTTGATCGACCTTTCTTTGAAAGCTAATATTTATCGCTTTCTCATGGACTTTGTTTACTTTTCTAGACACCACGTCTGGTACTTACTATACTTAATATAATTATAGAGATGAGTACTTTATTGGTACTTTACGGTTATAATATATTATATTTTAATAAGTAAGTAATAGTTTTATCGATAAGTTGTATAATTATAATATCTAAGATTCTAATAAATATACCTTTACGGTTAGGTAACTTTCATAAGGTAATAACAATAACACTGCTTTTTTCATATATTTTTTACTGAAAACGAAGTTTTGATGTCATTTAATGGAATTATTCTTTCCTTGTTCGTTTGTTTATTTGTATTTTCTACTCATAGATATTTACTGATTCTTTCAAGTACCTACATAATTTATGAAATTAATTTTGAAATTTAGATTTAACTGCTAATATAATTAATGTAAATAATTGGAATGATACAGGTTAACGGATTTTACCTCTACAGGTGTATGTTCAACACTGTTTTAAACTATCACGGTTGTTCATAGATGTATGTTCATAGTAAAGTTCATAATCAAAGTGCCCGGATTTATTTTATCAGCTCTGCAGTGGTTGAATCTTTACAAAACTCTATTCTTAGCTATAAATTACTAGCAAACTATGGTCAGAAGACCGGATACTGACTTTTGTATATGTTCCTCTTATTATGTTTTCGGATATAAATTAGAAAGATTTATATGCGACGTTGTGGTAAGCAGTCCATTTTGGTTTAACAATCAGAAGCAAATGTTAGGTCAAAATTTAATGTTTAATAAATAATCTTTAAGCCATATAATTTGGGTTAAAAGATTTTTATAGCTTCTAATTGTACCTAACAATAAATAGTTATAGTTTAAGCAATATAATAGGTAAGTACAATGAATTCGAAGGAAATAAAGAATGCTCTTAGTCACAGTTTTTTTTCTGGCATACCTATTCGTATCAGAATCTTTATTTGAACTGACATTAAATAGATTGTGTTTTGTAATATCAAAAAGCTTGGAAGTTAAACCCATTCTAACATAGTTAATAACCAAAGCCAATAACAATTATTGCTCACAAATAGCTCGTATATTTTAGAAACCGTATATGCATTTGATGACCAATAAACTTCTATAATCACATTGCCTTATAACGACCCCTAAAACTGGTGCACGTATACTAATAGGTTATACAGTAAGAGCCATTGTAGAATTTATTGTTTTACAGCGCATTCTGACCATAAATTCTTTAATTGGGGCCGTCTTTACGCTCTGCGGACCCTTAATTTAGAAGGGCAACCACGGACAGTATCATTTTAGGGTTCCGTACCCAAAGGGTAAAAACGGGACCTACGATGTCGGTCTATCCGCCTGTCAGTCTGCTTGTCCTACCTATTAACGACTATATCTTTCGAATCATAATAGATAGCTAGTTGAAATTTTCACAGAATATGTAATGCTACGGCGGAATAACTAAGAAAAAAATATTCAAAAGTTAAAACAAAAGGGAGGTCCTCATAAAACAAAAATATTTTTTAATGTATTTTTCTTTTTTCTCTAATGTGAAAACGGTAATACGTACAAGCGTCATACTTGGCATGATTATAGTACGCACTCTAAAGTATAATAATAAATGGTCAAGTGCAAGTCGGTGACCAATTTCTGTTCACCATTGGTTCTCGTACGATCACCGAAGTTAAGCAACGTCGGGCGCGGCCGCTACTTGGATGGGTGACCACCTGGGCGTAGATGAAATGTTGTCTTTTTGCACAATTTTTGGTACTTTAGTAGCTAACAAGTGTGGTGATACGGAACCCTCAGTGTGCAAGCCTGACTCGCACTTGGCTGGTTTTATTTTAATATACTGCGCGTTGAGTTCGTAGCAATTCGCTTCAACGCCACAGTTAACAAGCTTGCCATCATATAATTTGGAAAAAGAATGCCTACATATTGTTAAAGCAGCTGCCTTGCGAAGACAAGCAACGTAACAATTTTCACATTTAAAATAACAGTTCACAAAGGATAATCTTTTCGAGGTCGTATTTATAATTTATTGGGACGGCGCCAGGCTTGTTAGCAGTGGGATAACGTAATCCGATCACTGTAATTTGTAAATTAAAAAGCCGATCGAAGACCGAGTAAATGTTATGAAATGGGCCCTTCATTAGTTATTAAATGTAGTGTATTTCTCTTAGAGAATGAGGAGCCGACTGGTGTAGACCGGATTTAAACGCATCAGCCATTTTACAGTTACTGAGATTACTGTTAATTAGCCAGAAGACTGTTCAGATTTTAATTAAATGGTATCGTTTCGGAAACGTTTATGAAGATCGTCTTATTTCAATTTGAAGCATTTTTATGGTTGCTAAGCTCGTTAACTACAAATGGATCGAAGAGTCCATCGATTTTATGGGTCTAAAATGAGTTTGAATTTACTGTCGGGGCATTTTTACTACTCGTGTTTTTGTTGAAATTATCATGATGTATTTGTAAACACCGTGTTTTCTCATAGAAAATTACTGAATTTTATTTATTTATTATTTATTTAATACTTTATTGCACACTTACAAATTTAGTAGATATGTACAATTGGAAGACTTAATGCTAAACATTTTCTACCAGTCATCCACCAGGTTGGAACAAATGGTAGGTAGGCGTGCATCAAAAATACCTTATAAAAGACTAAAAGAAATAAATAGAAATACCAAAGTTTTACAAGAAAATATACAAAACAACAAATTACAATAAATATAAATCTAACTTAAATTATTTATCAATACAAAATTATACTATTATATTATATATTATTACACAATTTATAATTAATATTAGACATATAAATAAAAATTTAAAATATATTTAAGTGAGTAATTTAAAATGATAGATGAGCTTTTAAATAATGAATTTTATCTAAAGTTAAATTTTAAATATTTATTATAAACAGTTACTTATTATTCTAGATTCTTTACATTTGCAAAACGTATGACCAATGCAACACAATGCCTCAAATTTAAGACATGTATTGTGTGAGTTGGCGTTGGCAGGAACACTCGGTAAAATATTCAGGGCAAAAGTCAGTCACGATGTCCAACGCTCTTCTCTCTGCTGCCTTCCTGGTACTTTTGTTTTTCATACAGCAAAAGATGCTGTTACACAATACAAAGAAATTTCATTAACAAGATTGAAAAAAGCGGGCTTACAAACTTTTGTGTTGGTGTCATTAAAAGCATCTTCATAGCAAAAGGAACCTTTGGAATACCTATATGTCCTTGGTAGCTTTGCATCCATTATCTTTAACATTGTAAAAGTAACAAACAAGTGAAACAAATGAGAGCAAAAGTATTTATGTCAACCAAACAATAAAAGCTGCCGTCCAAGGTACAGCCCTAAAAGTGAAACCCGTCATAATGTTGAACAAAACAAATTGCAGGAAACAAAAACTTAACAACAATAGTGTCGCAATGAAACGCTGAGATAAAACAAGTGTACCATAAAGTTACTGCTGTAAACATTGTTTATAAAACAATTCGGTAGACGGGAAACAAAAGTTTTCGGCGAAATGCCGCACCACCCTTTTGGCATCCTTAAATTGTTATAGCGGTAATAAGGCCGAAGTGAACATGTGACTTTTATGGCTAACCAGTTCTAGAGTTTTTGGGAGCACATTTTGTCTGTGACGAAATTACGGGAGCTGTAATTGTATCCGGTCTCCGGAGTGAAAATTAAGGCAGTTGTCTGGTTTGATACAAAAGGTCCATAATGTAAGGACCTTTTGACGAACAAAGCGTTTGGCTGGGTTTAAACGCTAGACTATGGTGGCTTTGTAGATAATTCTTTGTACTTGCTCTCAACTCTGTATTTTACAGAAAAGTGTACACAATTTAGACTCAAAGGACAATAACTTAAAAAGTCAAATCAGTATGGTCAGTAGTTGCTTACCTACTCTCGCTTTACCTGTTTTTGCTTAAATGTATTTATGAGTAACTTTTAAAGTCAAAATTTTCAGTTACCAGCTATTTTTATTATACTGCTAAAGTCTTCGCGGCTGTATCGTAAGAAGATGAGAATAGACAGCTCAAAGTGAATTGTAACCAAAATCAGTTTATAAGTTCTGACATAAAGTTTTCAAAATTCATAATATTTATTTCACTGAAATATGTACATTGTGTTGAGATGGTATATAAATAAAAGCAGGTTGCCATGATTTCTCTGACTTTTACCCAAAATCTTTCCATTTTTATAACTCGAGTAAAAAAATCCAGTTTATTTCTTGATATAATTTCTACTATCCACGCCATCGTGATAATTTTGAGCTCATTCAATCAATTCCTCCACAATTTTTTGCCAGTAGGTACAATATACGTGTATAATGCAGTAAATCTGAGATGAATAAAAAAAAAATTTATGCACTGGCAAAAATTTCCCACTTTAGGTACTGAGTGATACAAATACATAATCTGTGGCAAAAGGACAACGAAGGGACATTTTGACATATTGTGTGAAGGACGTAGCCGCAATTCGCTACTTTTATAGTCTTCCACTCCTCGGTTTGCTTGTTACAGAGATCACGAAAATAAATACGAGTAAGTACAATTTTTGAGTCTGCATTTCAGTTGTTTGTAAATCAATTGATATTGATGCTAAAGGAAATATTAAAATCAAATATAAATTGTGTTTAATCATAAATAATACAAAAAAGTCTGCAATCCCCAAGCCACCTGCCAAGCGTGGGGATTATCGCAACAGATAAATCAATGTCTACGCTTACCCAGATTTGCATTTAGGTTTACTGGTAACAGTAATTTCTTGTTGTTATTTCTAAGTATTATCTATACTAATATTATAAAGAGGAAAGATTTGATTGTTTGTTTGTTTGTTTGCATTGAATAGGCTCCGAAACTACTGAACCGTTTTGAAAAAAAATTTCACTGTTGGGAAGCTACACTATCCCCGGGTAACATAGGCTATATTATATTTTCAAAAAAATAGGGATCCTTACTAAAACTCCAATAATGTAACCCAAAGTGTAAAAAAATAAGATTTTCAATTTTGACTTTGCGTTTTTGACATTTCTAAGACAGGACAACGTCTGTCAGGTTTGCTAGTTTAATATAATCGAAGTATGATATAATGAGCAAACACTTAGAAAATAAACAAATGCACACTTAATTTTGTTATTTACAAAAGGGCTTATCCAATGTATTAAAGAATATCTTGATGTCCTTAAGGGTCGGCCACGTATTTGTGATACCTATGGTGTTACAAGTATCCATAGGCGACGGTGACTGCTTACCATCAAGCGGCCCGTCTGCTTGTTTACCACCTAAATAATTATAATAACAATCCAACTAATTCTAGTACTATTTCTGATGATAATAATAATATTGACAGTGCTGAAAATCGTTAGGTTTCTTAAATGTACTTCATTAATTACATCACCGATGGATTCTTCCGAACTCCCCTGACAATAAAACGCTTGCGGATTATGTTATGAAAGCTGGAAGCTAATTCAACTCGTAATAAATCAGAGACTTGTTAATTGCCAGTCGTCGTCAGTCATAAAGAGCTCTTTGTTTTTGGTAACTTTCTTTGACTTCAAAAGGATCTTCCTTGATTGCGAAATTGTATTGAGTATCATTTGAAAGATGAAGGATCTGTTTAACTAGTGGAGAATTAAGCTACAGTCGATGTAAAAGTGTCTAAGTGCATGTGAATAAAACTAAGTTTGCCAGATATTTTCGATTGCAATTGAAATGGAAATACTTGTGCCAATTTTACATACAGAAATTCAAGCTGCCTACTTAACTTTACTTAGTTTAAAGTACGAACACAATATGCGTACTTGGGCTTACTTTAAGTTTATATTTTTGTCCATCAGCAAAAGGTGTATGTAAGTACATTTTTAAGTATAGAATTGTCTTGTTTCACTTCATCTTCTTTAAGAGCAAAATTTTATATCAAAGAAAGGCTCATCAGCGTGAGTTTTTTTTCTAAATGAGAAAGTCCAAGTGCGTCATTGTTTCCAACTTTTAGTCTGTACATTATTATGAACTTTTCACTGAATACGTAATTCACTTTCATCTTCTACTTATTTCATTATGCCCCAAAAGAGAAATTATGACAATTTCGTTAGGAGAAAATTAAAAAGTTACCTGTTCTTAGATTAGCGTTAACAAGTTAAATTTTCTTCATCTTGTCCAGTATTAGGAAGCGTTCCTTTTTGAAATATTCAAATTGAGTTTAGTTGGGTGTTAAGGAGGGCTTTGGACTTTGGGATGGCCATTATTTTACATAAATTTCATGACTATATTTTTAGGATCCCTTATTTACAAACGTCATGATGGTAAAGTTATATGATTATTTACGGGATATTTACCGTGGTAAGGTTGTGGAATGAGCTCCCGATATTTCAGCGCAGTTACATGCACCATGTACAACCGTGATAGTTTAAAACAGTGTCATGATGGTGTTTGACAGCTTCATCCCAGACAGCGGGACTCTGGGTCCCTTTTCACTATTTGTAACGATGCAATGGTTTAACTCTGAAAAATACAAATTTAGACAAAAGCAATATAACGAAATTTTTAATTAGGGTTTGGTTTTTATATGTTATCAAAGACATACAAGTTTTTCATAGAACATAATTAATTTGTTTAGTGCCATAAAATACGAACGTATCTAAGGATAAATAATAGTCAAGCAAATAATTTGGAGTTAATATTTAAATTAATTGAGTTAATAATTTACTTAATAGTTGTTGATCTGACATGTGCATATTGTGCATACTTGACAATACTATCAAAAAAAAACTTTAAACCAACAGAACAGAAAATAATATATTATAACGTCATTATTTGAACTCCAAACAATCAACAGCAAAAATATTCCACGGAATTCAACTGGAATTTGCCTCTCATTTACACGGCTTACATTAACGTTATTTAATCAACGCATAATAAATCCAAAGTCAACTGACCGTGGAAGTTATATCAGCCTATCTCCATATATAGCTAAATAGGCGTAGTCTACATTGAAGGGGCCGGCGTAAGCGAAGCATAACCTACGCTGTTTTTATTTTATAACGAGACTCCAACTATTATTATGGCGTCACCGTGTCAGTCCCACATCAAGTGAACATCCGCCCTATATCACATACTTACTCCCAATCTGATAGCGTTTGTTTAAATCACATTACTTCGACAAGGTACGTTTTACTTTCATCTTCAAAATAAACTTGAACTTTGTCTGGTAAGAAATGAGTAGGTAAGTAGGATTATAAATGGTGGTTAAATGATTTCTTGACAATTTAATATCAATGCATGCTATCTAATATAGGGATTCGTCAATAACAATTACTATGGAATGGAGATAAGTTTTGATTGGAGAATCACCTGTTGCGTTATTTTTAGAACAGTATGTTTATTTTATCTAACAGTTAATGCCTTTTTAAGTAGATATCCTTGTCTTGATTGATGAATGTCGTCTTCTATAGGTTGTTCAGCGGAAAACAAACCGACGCTATTATGGTAACAAAAAGTGATTTAAATTTGTTTACCTTAATAGAGATTAATGTATGGGTTTGCGCAGAGGCCAACCAATGTTATGTGAGCTGAGTCATTGATCTAAATTATAGTATAAATAATTATCATACTTTCATGTTTCTTAGCAACCTGTGCAACCGTTAAAAGTTTTACTACTTATTCAATTCAATTCAATCAATTTATTTCAGAAAGCAATTCCTTATATGTATATATATGAATATTTTGACAAAATGTCAAAAATTAGAATTATTATTACATACACATAACATTTAAAAAAAAATATATACTTATGACTAAATTACAGTTTTTAGGGTTCCGTAGCTTAAAAGTAAAAAACGAAACCCATATAGGATCACTTTTTTGTCCGTCTGTCCGTCTGTCCGTCTGTCAAGACCTTTATCCTCGAACTTTAGAACGCGTAGAGGTATCAAGTTGAAATTTATATTAAATATTTAAATTTACGGTTTCTTTTAGCTGTGAAAAAAATAAACTTGTAAGTTAACGCGATCTACAGATATGACCGTTTATGTCGCATATTTTCGCATATTTTGCGATTTCACAAGGGAATCAAAACCTATACCTATATAAACCTACCCAAACCCTTCCCGTTGACCTAGAATCATGAAATTTGGCGTGAATAGCATACCTATACGAAGGAAAAAAAACGAAAATTGACAATTTGATGTTACATCACATAAAAAATGGTTTTTGCTATGACAAACTTACATTTTGTAGTTGGTATGTATCGGATCACCTGTATGCCACCTTTTTTCGTTAAGACTCGATTCCCGGGATGAATCTGCATACATATTTACTAAGTTTATATGGAACCCTCGGGGTGCGAGTCCTATTCACACTTGTCCGGATTTTGTCTTCTTTATTCTCTTCTACTACAGCAGTTCTATTGGGCTATCTAATATCTTTCTCAGCAACAACGCGATCTGAATAGTGAAGTAGGATCACTTTAACCAACTTCTTGAAGCATAATAGCAAAGAAAAAGTTGCATAAAGAGTATCACAACTCGCACGGTTTCATATTTATATCCACGTAAATATTCAGCATGTTTGTTTTTATAGTTTTAAATAATTTATTAATTGATAATAGTTTATAACGTGTTATATTCAAAAATATCCATTTTAAAAATAATTGTGTAGAAAAATTGTTATTCAATGATACTGTTAACCTATCACAGTTGTTCCTACACAGCTGTTCAGTTATATGATTATTAACACGATATTTACCGTGATAAAGTTATGGGTAGAGCTCCTGATATTTTGGTGCATATACACGCACCATGTTCACGGGAAGACACGGTGCATGGTGGTCTTCCCGTGGAAACACGGTGCACGTAACAGTGCTTAAATATCGAGAGATCCATTCACAACCTTATCACGTTATTTTTTTAATTTATTTTTCTATTAATAGGCTTGCGTTTGACTACTAACTCGCCTGATGTAAAGCGACGATGCGGTCTACGATGGACAATAATCATGTAACTGTAAAAATCATGTCTTTATGGATGTTATTACACATACACATTCATCGTTATTATACATAATATAATATAAAGTTACCATACTGTTTGTTTAAACACTGGATCTTCAAGTATAATATCGTCCCATTATATTCTAACAGGATTATTGTAATCCATGTAGCTTTTGAATGGCCTTAAGTATTCTATATTTTTAGAAAGTTTTGAGCTGGCTCTATACGATCGAGATTATTCTATATTGCAACTATGTAAAGAGTTCCAGACATTGAACGCAGCTTCACTGAATTGTTATTTTAAAGTATATCTCGTGACTTCGTTTCTCATCATCTTATATAATTATTATAGTGTATGTATGTATGTATGTATGTATGTATGTATGTATGTATGTATGTATGTATGTATGTATGTATGTATGTATGTATGTATGTATGTATGTATGTATGTATGTATGTATGTATGTTTGTATGTATGTATGTATGTATGTATGTATGTATGTTCGCTATGGATACCAAAATGACTAGTCCGATTTTGACGGGACTTTCACTGGCAGATATCTAATGTTATAAGGAGTAATCCAAGCGGGTGAAACTGCAGGGCGCAGCTAGTCCCTGATTAGATAATATCGTTGGCTCAAACCACTGTGAAACTTATTGTCAAGATTTTTAAATTGACGAGCTCACTGCTATATAGTACTGCATATTTAGACATTTACTTTTCAAACAATAATAATGAATTAAGCATTAAAATGATACGAAGCCTCCCACGTTGCGATTTCCGTGCGAGGTATTTCTTAGCAAATAAATTGACTGGAAGAGTCAATATACCGAGCAAAGCAAATGAAAGCAAATAACTGAGCAATTACAGAGTTCAGTAAATACGAGACACCTTTGCAGTATGTAATTAAGGTGCTAACGTTTCTAGTAATCCATTAATTGGTTGAACGAATTACTGTCGCGTCGAGCGTAACACTATGTTGTACTCACGCTGGTTTTGTTTATTGGAAAATAAAAGGTGTTCACTTTTTAAGGTTTCTTTTTTAATGTAATAGTAGACTAACAAGCGACGGGCCACCTGATGGTAAGTAGTAACCGTTGCCTATGGACACCTACAAAACCCGGGGCATTGGCGGTGCGCTGCCTACCTTTGAGGACTCTATTCACTCTTCGTTTGAAGCAAAAACAAAGCTACGGAATTCAAGGATTTCTCATATTTACTTTAATGAAACTAACAATACCGATGACAACTGCAATAACTTTGTATTTTTTTTATATCAAACTATGTATAGCCTAGGAACCATTATCAGCTACAGCTATATCCGTCTAGTTTTACGTTAGAAAAACTAGCAGAACTGATAAAATTTACGGTTTTCATTCAGACATGTTTAATGCTGGACATACGCCTCCCCCATCGATCTCCTAAAAGGCTGGTTGGAAGCGGCCTGCATCCATAGTTTCCCTGTGGTCTGTTTTAGGTAATCTGTCCATCTTGTGGCTGGACGTCCAACGCTGCGCTTGCCGGTCCATGGTCTCCATTCGAGAATCTTTCGGCCCCAAAACGCGATTGCGGCTTTTGGTCAAATATCTGAAAGGTACAGATAACGCAGACCAGAAATTATAAAACGCACAACGTATTATTAAAACGTACGTTTTTTTTAATAATAGATGGTCTTGCGCTTGGCATCTCGCCTGATGTTAAGCGCCGATGCGGTCTACGATGGAGCACGCTTGCCTAGAAGAAACCGATTCACTCTCGACTTGAAGACACCCAGATTGTAGCTGACAGGGAAAACTCAACAATCTTGTTTCTGAACGCAGTGTTGGCTATTCCAGTACCCAAAGTTCTTCACAGCACATAAATCACAAAATCTATATTCCGTGCTCGGGACACCTGCAAACTCGACATAACGAAATCCAATTAAATACATCTCGATAGCAGAGATCATTACTGCACTACAGTACATGGCCTGTTAGAGCTCCTTAGTCGAGGTGTCAACGCGATATGGGACGGTTACACCAGAATTATTTTGAAGAACGTGTTTCTAGGAAAATTTTAACGAGGTCGAAGCAACGAATGTTTCGTTTCGATTTAGAAGTTCTGTCGGACTTCAAATTTTACATTGGATTTCTTTTAAAATATTTTTTATCAAGTAACATTTTTTATGATTTTGGTTTAAGAAGGTACGTAGGGTTTTTTGTTTTAAATGTGCACACATTCTGAGATAACACGTCGATTTTTTTTAATTTAAGTATGTATTTAAAAATATATTGGTATGGTACATCAGTCTCTGACAGCCTTCACAAGCTATGCTTAGTTTGGGGTCAGGTGACCGTGTGTGCAAAAATGTCCCGAATATTTATTTGTTATTTCTTATTGCAAAGGTTACACTTGAACAAAAAATTACGTACCAAACTTAATTGCATATACAGGGTTACTGGTAATCAGTTAGAATCATAGAATGACAACGCCAAAAATTCAGTTTTAGTTGCTATTTTAGTTATAAGGGCTCTGAAAAAAAATTCTTAAATCGGTAAAGCCGTTCTCAAGTCATGCACTTACAAACGAGCAGCATTAAATTTATTTTTATTATAGAATAGATAGAAAATTTTTTTGTCACATTACCATGTTTTCCAGGTGAATTATAATTGTAACACTACAAGAAATGTACCGGTCATTAGGAACAGAAGCGAAACTTTTCTAAAAGTGTCTCTACGGGAAAACGTATCTCTGGGGAATTAATCATTTTAAATACTATTTATATTTACAATCAATAGTACACACCATTCCCAATGCAACGAAATCGATTCATGATTCTGTAGCGGTCACGTAAACGCCACGATTGTCGTGTAGCGTCGATTTATAAAAAGGACCATTGCGGCTTATTGCCTTATACGTCTAAAGGAGCCCCTTGTCACGAGGAAAGGAACTTAAATCAGCTGCCAATGGTGGCAATGCACCTGTGGAAATGTCGATTATGCAAATGGTAGGGCCCTTTTAACTAAACACCGCGCTTTGGTGTTGGCTCCATTCAAAAATTCCTCGTGACTATTTTTTGTCTGATTTAAAGCCGTATAGCGTTTAACGTTTTAAGTGAAACATAGTTGAGAACTTTTTCAATTTCAAGAGTATTTTTGTGTCTTTTAGTTTTATTTTGATTAATAACATGCGGCTTGAACCACTATCCTGCAGAAACCGTATATTTTTCCAACGTATAGTTTACAATTCTTAAAATGGTGTCATATCAAATTGTTTTGTCTATGAAACCGCAAAGACCGAAATACTATTAAGCACATTTCACTCCCTAGTAAAAAAGATATGAAATTAGCACTGATTTGAGCTTTTCTCTTTTTCTTCTTTTTTCTCGTTTATTGGATTCATTCAAACGCATTTTTACTGAATGATGTCTACGATATTTTAATATACAAATTTAAAAATTATGGATGGAACCTTAAAGGTACATTTTACATTACAGCTACACTTTTCGAAAAATATGAGAAAAACCTCTAAAATGAAGTAGCGAAACGCAAGGCTGTGTGTAAGTGCCATGGTTTTCCTCCACTAAATGCAACTTTAATCCAAAAAATAAGCCTTATCGTCAACTGTTATAATAATAAGCGTTGCTTAAAGTGGGGAAACCTCGGCTTAAAAAAAAGAAATTAAATCATAGAAGTAAGAACATTTCCACTTAAAATGTATTCATTGGCTAAGAACTGCTTATCAAAGCAAACGGGTTACAACATAAACACTCCATTATGTTATCAAACTATCCTCACTAGTGGAGTAACTTATATTCATTAATTAAACGTTCTCATTATGATCAACACCTGTTCTAGAAAAGCATTTAATAATGTCCTCTAACAGGTTCGTCGCAAGTGTTGAAAGTTAAGGGTGATGATACTGAGAATTTTTCAAGATAAACCTTGGCAAATAAGAGACAGTTTTACATCGGTTTTTGCATTTTATACCATCACAAGACCATAAGGCAGGTACAACGATGAAAGATATTAACTAACTCGTCTAATAAAAAATAAAACACCCAAAAACACCATTTTTATTCTAAGTATAATTTACAGTATAATTTTTTACAAGCAATTAAATCATACTAATATTATAAATGCTAATGTGTTTGTTTGTAGTTTGTTGATATGTTTGTTCCTCTTTCACGCAGCAACAGAGCAACGGATCGACCTGATTTTTTGCATGGGTAGTTCTAGGGCCGGAGAGGTTATTTGTATATTTTATTATAATATAGGTTACTTATAATCATCACCATCATTATCACCATTTTTAATCACTACGCGGGTGAAACCGCAGGGCGTAGCTCTAGTATTTGATAAACTTTTTTTTCTACCCCTCAAACTAACCTCCTGTCTGCGAGTCTGGCGTCAAGTAACAGCTGCCGTGGTTACCCGCACTAGCAGAACGTGAGTTTTCCACGGAAATTAAGGAAAATCATAATTGTATTAACTGAACTTTGAACCAATGATTTAATTTAATATTTAAGAACTAGCTGGGGGAGCCATATTCATTCCTAAAAATTATTCATAACTCTAGTTTCTATGTCTCTTTCCACTCCATAGTCTATGGTCTCCATAACTCCATAGTCTATGGTCTTCATAACTCCATAGTCTATGGACTATTTTTATATTATGGTCAGTCCAGCCCATACCTATGTGATTGATCAATCTTTGATTAAGTTGATATTCTGTTTGTATGACAAGCCTCTTAGAAGCTTCCTGAGCCTGGATGTTGTTATTATGTCTATAGCTACACCAAACCTCTAACCAAACTCCAAAACTCCAAAAACCAAGACATTCGGTTTATTTATTAAAATTAACTGCAATTTCGTCCAATTTTCAAAGACATTCCTAACGAACATTACTGTTAAAGTAACACAATAGACGTACGATGCCACAAAAGCGACAAGCAAAAAGAATTCCTTAGAAAAAGCGTGCTCTATTTTGTAGAAGCTAATTATAGTGGTTATCCGAATCGATCCATTTACACGATTGCGCAATCGAGTTCTCGATTACAAAACGCAGTATCGAGAAATGAGAATCGAAGCTCGAGTTTATCTAAAGCTAAATGCACACGAAACTTCATAGATGAGTCTGTTATGTTTAAAAACTATACAATTTAAAATAATACTAAACCTTTCAGCATTTCGATGTAAAAAGAAATTAATACTTTATGCTCATAGAAAATGTGTAATTGTATATGCCTTGAATTAGTATTATTGTACACAATGAGCAATATTACTTCAAGTTTTATGATACTTGAGAAATTCTACTCAATTCAAATCATCGATTAATAATACTAATTCAAGACAACTCATTAGTTAAAGTATGTTTAAGAAAATGATTTGTTTGTTAAATCTGTAAGGTTTTTGACCTTCATAACTGCGTACGCATCCGTAGTAACTCTTATGGTCGGCTGAATCTTTAATTAATGCGTTATCAAGATCGATACAGGCGAGTGTAATCGATTCGATTCAATCGAATGCTAATGTAACGTTAGCTTTATCTTGATATGTATTGAGATCGGCAACCATGCCCTCTGGTTCTTAACATGGCACTTAATGTTTCCTTATTCTTTAATTAATTAATCAGACAATAATAATCGTTCTAAATATTATTATTTAATAATTTATTGAAACTGTAAATAAGAAAATTAAACTAAATTGGAAATGACTAATACCATTTTTTTGTATAATTTTTTAACCGAAATGAATACGTAGGTATTTTTGTAAATGAATACAACACACCGTTTTACACATCATTATTCATTGGAGCTGGTTAAAAACTATACTAAGCTAAAACTAATTTAAAATACGAGTAAATAAGAACCACGTAAATTGGTGTAAAACAACTTTAGTTTAATCATTTAATGTATAGATGAACTAACAACACCATTATAATGAAACTGTATTGGCGAAGTTCACACGTGTTCGTTGACAGTTGGCAGTCCTTTGTCGACTGCCAACGAACACAGTATATAAGTGGCGGTTGCATTGCAATCACCCTCTTTCTTTGCTCGAACCTCGAAGCGATAACAAGTGTAAACGAATTGTGTGTAAAACAGTTTAAAAAATGATTTCTTGGCTGAAAAGCTACCAAATCAGAATCGGGATTAATAAGTTACAGATGTCTTCTTATTTTCCCATGTCCACAGAGTGTAATTTGTCTTTTGTTAAGTGGTTCAAAACCTGTTTGCTAGTCATGTTTTTTTTTAGAGCCCTAATTAATAGTTATTGTACAAAGTGGCTGTTTTATTCCTTGCGTTTTCTTGATTATAATTTCTTTGCTAATGATTAATTTAATACTAATTACTAAATAACTGTGCTCATGTTAAAAGTTCTTCAGATTATATATCCGATTAGTGTACTTATTGTTATATATGCAAATTTCTGCCGCCGATTCTGCGGCTGAGCCTGCTGCTGAGCCTGCGGCTGAGCCTGCCGTCGAGCCTGCGGCTGAGCCTGCTGTCGAGCCTGCCGTCGAGCCTGCGGCTGAGCCTGCTGTCGAGCCTGCGGTCGAGTCTGCAGCGGAGCATACAGCGGAGCCTGCAGTGGAGCCTGCCGCGGAGTCTGCGGCTGAGCCTGCTGTCAAGCCTGCTGTCGAGCCTGCTGTCGAGCCTGCTGTCGAGCCTGCTGTCGAGCCTGCGGCTGAGCCTGCGGCTGAGCCTGCTGTCGAGCCTGCGGCTGAAGCTGCCGTCGAGCCTGCGGCTGAGCCTGCTGTCGAGCCTGCGGCTGAGCCTGCTGTCGAGCCTGCGGTCGAGTCTGCGGCGGAGCATACAGCGGAGCCTGCAGTGGAGCCTGCCGCGGAGTCTGCGGCTGAGCCTGCTGTCGAGCCTGCGGCTGAGCCTGCTGTCGAGCCTGCGGCTGAGCCTGCGGCTGAGCCTGCCGTCGAACCTGCCAGCTGAGCCTGCAGCGGATCCTCCAGTACGCAGTTACGTAAGAGACATTGTACGCAGTTGCGTAAGATCCGGTGTACGTAGTCGCGTAAGAGCCGATGTACGCAGTTGCGTAAGAGACATTGTACGCAGTTGCGTAAGATCCGGTGTACGTAGTCGCGTAAGAGCCGATGTACGCAGTTGCGTAAGAGACATTGTACGCAGTTGCGTAAGATCCGGTGTACGTAGTCGCGTAAGAGCCGATGTACGCAGTTGCGTAAGAGACAGTGTACGCAGTTGCGTACTGACTTAACTAAACCAGATTCGGTTTTAGTCTGATATGATGTGCTTTTCAGTATGCAGTTGCATTCTGATATTATGTAACATAAAACGATAGTATAAGACTTCAAAATAAGATTGTAAAGTACACATTTAATTAACACGTATAATGTCTATTATCATATAATACATGACACGTATACACGAGGACGTGTAATTGAGTCGGATGGCCGAATGTAAAACAACTTTAGTTTAATCATTTAATGTATAGATGAACTAACAACACCATTATAATGAAACTGTATTGGCGAAGTTCACACGTGTTCGTTGACAGTTGGCAGTCCTTTGTCGACTGCCAACGAACACAGTATATAAGTGGCGGTTGCATTGCAATCACCCTCTTTCTTTGCTCGAACCTCGAAGCGATAACAAGTGTAAACGAATTGTGTGTAAAACAGTTTAAAAGGTGATTTCTTGGCTGAAAAGCTAACAAATCAGAATCGGGATTAATAAGTTACAGATGTCTTCTTATTTTCCCATGTCCACAGAGTGTAATTTGTCTTTTGTTAAGTGGTTCAAAACCTGTTTGCTAGTCATGTTTTTTTTAGAGCCCTAATTAATAGTTATTTTACAAAGTGGCTGTTTTATTCCTTGCGTTTTCTTGATTATAATTTATTTACTAATGATTAATTTAATACTAATTACTAAATAACTGTGCTCATGTTAAAAGTTCTTCAGATTATATATCCGATTAGTGTACTTATTGTTATATATGCAAATTTCTGCCGCCGATTCTGCGGCTGAGCCTGCTGTCGAGCCTGCCGTTGAGCCTGCTGTCGAGCCTGCGGCTGAGCCTGCTGTCGAGCCTGCGGTCGAGTCTGCGGCGAAGCATACAGTGGAGCCTGCAGTGGAGCCTGCCGCGAAGTCTGCGGCTGAGCCTGCTGTCGAGCCTGCGGCTGAGCCTGCCGTCGAGCCTGCGGCTGAGCCTGCTGTCGAGCCTGCCGTCGAGCCTGCGGCTGAGCCTGCTGTCGAGCCTGCGGTCGAGTCTGCAGCGGAGCATACAGCGGAGCCTGCAGTGGAGCCTGCCGCGGAGTCTGCGGCTGAGCCTGCTGTCGAGCCTGCGGCTGAGCCTGCCGTCGAGCCTGCGGCTGAGCCTGCTGTCGAGTCTGCCGTCGAGCCTGCGGCTGAGCCTGCTGTCGAGCCTGCGGTCGAGTCTGCGGCGGAGCATACAGCGGAGCCTGCAGTGGAGCCTGCCGCGGAGTCTGCGGCTGAGCCTGCTGTCGAGCCTGCGGCTGAGCCTGCGGCTGAGCCTGCCGTCGAACCTGCCAGCTGAGCCTGCAGCGGAGCCTCCAGTACGCAGTTACGTAAGAGACATTGTACGCAGTTGCGTAAGATCCGGTGTACGTAGTCGCGTAAGAGCCGATGTACGCAGTTGCGTAAGAGACATTGTACGCAGTTGCGTAAGATCCGGTGTACGTAGTCGCGTAAGAGCCGATGTACGCAGTTGCGTAAGAGACATTGTACGCAGTTGCGTAAGATCCGGTGTACGTAGTCGCGTAAGAGCCGATGTACGCAGTTGCGTAAGAGACAGTGTACGCAGTTGCGTACTGACTTAACTAAACCAGATTCGGTTTTAGTCTGATATGATGTGCTTTTCAGTATGCAGTTGCATTCTGATATTATGTAACATAAAACGATAGTATAAGACTTCAAAATAAGATTGTAAAGTACACATTTAATTAACACGTATAATGTCTATTATCATATAATACATGACACGTATACACGAGGACGTGTAATTGAGTCGGATGGCCGAATGTAAAACAACTTTAGTTTAATCATTTAATGTATAGATGAACTAACAACACCATTATAATGAAACTGTATTGGCGAAGTTCACACGTGTTCGTTGACAGTTGGCAGTCCTTTGTCGACTGCCAACGAACACAGTATATAAGTGGCGGTTGCATTGCAATCACCCTCTTTCTTTGCTCGAACCTCGAAGCGATAACAAGTGTAAACGAATTGTGTGTAAAACAGTTTAAAAGATGATTTCTTGGCTGAAAAGCTAACATTGGTTAGTAAAAGTTGGAATAATAGACGTTTATACAAAAAAAAAATATTTATAATAAAACAAAATACGGACCAAATAGAGAATCTCCTGAAGTTGGTTAAAAGATAATAACAATTTTTGGGCTAGCAAGTTTAGTTTAGTTTAGAAAATTTTAATGATACCTATGACAGAATCGACTACACTGTCAATGTATACAGAAGTGTTTCGTGCATACTCTACATGTAACTCCTCTACCCTAAATTTTTCACAACTACCTACATGTATCACGTTCTCATTATATTCGAGCAACGAATTATAAATACGTATCCATTTCCCTTGTAACACCATCTCTCATTACTGGTTTGCCCTGATACCATCGAAGCCAGGGGCGGTCTGCTAGCAAAGTGTTATTTATTGTGGAGATTTATGTTTTAATTCGGCTGTTCCTAAAATAATTTTCTATAACGTTACGTAATTATTTTTTAAGTGGAAGATTGTTTTTGTTCTTATTACAAACAAGCTTAACTTTCAGGTGGTTTAATTTTGACATAATTTTCTAAATGTTCTCGCTCAGATTTCTAAGTGAGAACATTATAATTTTGTATTGTAGGTACTTTTTACTAAATTGATGTTTTTGTATTAGCTTGTACAACCGCCACGTTAATTTATCGCTGATTATGATATTATAGTCTACAATGAACACATTCGCGACTTAGCGCATAACACTGACTAGCAGTTCACAAAATAAAAGTGGAATCAAAGCTCTTCGTACGCGTTTTGGAATATTAACCATAAAACGGTGTCGATTTTCCGTGCCCAAACTGACAGTCTAATAAAAAAAAAGGCATGAGGGAATTAGATCATGCAGATCCAATGCACACTCACCGAAATGTATCCGATAAAAAAACTAGACGGACTAGCAACTTTGACCCGATGCTCAAGACTAAGAAGGTCAGCCTGAACTAAGGATTCGTTGCTAATAAACTTCTTGGCACATTTCTAAAGAGAATCCAAAGCCTTAAGCTGATACTTAGCTAATCCATCCCAAAGATCAGATCAGTACTTAATGCATGACCAAACTTGTGCTTGGTACTGTGAAAGCAACTGTTTTGACGTCGTGAAGACTTTTTTGGCAAATAATCTAACGGGCTGTTTGGTGGTAAGCAATCACCAGGGACAACACGTTGCTGACTCTTAAAGACTCTATTGACAACCTTTTTGCAGAACACCATGTAACAGTTACTCGTTAATGCCACAGAAGGGTCATCCACAAATTGCAGGTATGAGGCAAAAAAGATTGCGTAAAAATCACAGTGTGCGATTCCACAGATGATATTATGTGGATGAACTTTCAGGCGGTGGTGGCTAGTGCGAAGATAAAACTGCGATGCTGGCATCGATCGAACAGTTCTTCAGAACATTCCCCGTTGTAAATGCAATAAAAGTCACAAAGAGACACGCACGTCTCTGCGCATGCTGAGCTCTACAAACGACAGCTTTAAGTTGTATTTTAATCACAAGTGTTACGTCAACGTTACAATCGTAGAACATTGATCGGTAACAATTTAAACAGACGTTACCGTTTTACGATAGATTTACTTGACATTGTTTAGAGGCAATATTCTAGTTTTACGCCGATTCGTTCTGGTTACAATCCCATTAAATCTCCTTCGGGAGACAGCACAAGTGGCGGATATTGTTTTGCACTACTCTGTTACTGTCTATAAATGTCTCCTTATTTGACTCTTAAAGTGTTGGAATAAAGTTGCATTTAAATTCAATGTTAATGAGGTGTTGCTTGGTTTATTTTAGTAGTAATAGAGGTAGTAATGTTCGTCATCATAATAAAATTATGGAAACCTGTATTGGTCAGCAATTGATCACCAAAACAATACAATACCACAACTCATTGAAACCACAGAAAGAAACTTACAAGAAGAATACATTAAATAGAGCCGGTCTTATCGCACAAATTGCAATCTCTCTCCGACAACCTTCGGATAAATAGATAGATAATACTTGCACGGACAGTAGATAAAATTATGTTTATCTATCGTCAAGACTTCAAATTTATTTTTCTAAGTTCTGCATCGAAATATATTTTGAGTTCCGCGAAAGAGCTCGTGAACCGAAAACCACCGTAATCACTTGGTGATTGGTTCTCGAGCAGTTACACTGATGTGGGCTGAGTGATTTGGATCACAGAGGGCCACTTGCTGGTCTTTCCATTCCATTCTGTATGTTTTCTTCGGGAACCAAAGCTCATGCTCTAGGTGCTGGACGTGACGTAAAAAAAGATTTTCACCCATTATCACAATTTTTAGGTAATACACATGTCGAATTTATATTAGAAAATAAGTATTGGACTCTGGCTAGTAATAAGTTAAGACCAGTTTGCATCAGCATTTGTGTAGTGGTGATAGCTAAGTGGTTGGTGCATTCGAATTCCAAACAAGGAAAACATCGAGGAAACAGTTGAGTCCAAGAACTTCAAAAAAGTTCAAATACATATGAAATCACCAACATGCACTAGGTTAACATGGTGGACTAAGGCCCATCCTTTTTCTCTGAGAGAAAGCCTGTTTCCCTGCAGTGGGAAAATGATAGGCTGATAATGAATTTTGGTAGGAAACTTTCTAGGTCTCGCTGACTAGCTACCACCCTGAAGTTGAAAATCTGTCGGGAAGCAGCTGCGTGTTCCGGCAGCCTTAATCGAGAGCCAGTTCTCATTCCAGGCTAGCCATGTTTACCATCTTCGAGCCTGTCACTCACAAAAAAATAGTCCAATGTTAAATCTGTCAATCATCTAAAGATACATTTTGAGATACGTTAAGTAGTTTAAACTACTGACAACGCATGTCAAAGACGCCGCGATGGCCCCCAGCATTTGATTACACACTACGTTTATTTTAATGGAAACTGATTTCATTAATTACAAATATGGTTCCTAATCTTTATTATGTCAATGGGTCTAACTCCGATACAAGCAAGCGAGCTGACTCCAAGCGGATGTCGTCTTTTATTCTTTTATCGGCATTTGTTAAGGTTTTATTTCGTGTGTCGTTTGGGATTTTAAAGTTGGTTATCATTATCAAAATCATCGTAGGCATTAATACGACTGTCATATTACTTTCCTGGTAGCTCCGACCGGTTCCGTGGGTCACATATTTTGTGAAGCTTGAGTATAAAGTATCGAATTGTGATACTTTTGATACTGTCATCGTTTATTAATGAGTTTGACACCTAGGATTTAGTGACATCGCTTCGGTTTACAACGAGATTATAGATTTAGAATGGGTTATTTTATTTGTTTGTGTCGAGCATTGAGAAAGGCTCATGTCCAGTCAGTGGACAGATTTGGTCTGATAATGTTTTTAAAGGCTTAACAAAAGGTATTCAACAAATCAGATCTACATAATAAAAAGCTTTTCAACGAGTTTTTATCAAACCTTCATCTTGGGAGGATTTCGTACAAAGTTGTTTTAGGTATTCTTCAGAATTTTCGGAGACTGTCATCGTTTATTTATACAAGTAGATTAACAAAGTACTCAAATTCACAATACAATTTATAGCACTTTGGGTATAAAGACAAATCTAACGTCACCACATCGGCCAGGCCGTTAATAAGAGGTAATGTAGAAACAAACAAAAAAATACAAAAAAATATTAACTATCTTCTTGGGCAATTGGGTAAAAATAGAATGAAATACAAACAGGTGGGCGAACATGGTGGCCAACCGGTAGCATTAGCGTTTACAATCTGACAGCACCCGATTCGATCCTTGGCCCTGAATCAATGAATTATTTAGTACCTAAATAAATTATGTGTAGTTACGATGCCATCGCTCAAAATCTGTGAAAGAAAACATCATAAAGAAACCAGTATGAACAAGAATCTCAAAAGTGTAAAGACATAGATGACATTCACCCACAAGCACTGGACCAGCATGGTCCCATCCTCTCTCTCTCTCTCTCTCTCTCTCTCTCTCTCCCTCTGGCAGAAGGTCTGAGTCCCAGCAGTGGGAACATGATAGGCTGAAATGATGATGATAGATAGCAGTTAAACTCAGTCCAAGAATTTATTTGCGTTGTCAGATGCATGAACAAATAAATTCTTGGACCGTAAATTGCATGACTAACCCTCGTATTAATAAACGTAATAAAGGTCACTCGAAGCCTCACGTCACCCTCAAGTGACGTTTTTTGTATGCTAAAACACCACTTGAGGGTGCCGCAAGGGTCACGTGAGGATTTGAGATACCTTTATTTACGTCTATGAACGAGGGTATATTGCATGGTGAAGGTATAATTATTATTATTCCAAATTAAAATGTTGCAATCAAAATTCTGGAATCCTTCCAGACTAAACAGGTAAAGTATGTCGTCCACGTTCACGGAACTGTAGGTGTATCTTTTGTTTGATCTGTTTAACTTAATACCTTAGTTTAAAGTTAAAAATAGGCACGAGGCTAGCCCTCATGTCCAGGCCTTTTACATGGTTTATAATACTTTTTTATTAACTATTTGAATCTATATATTTCATATAAAAGCAAAATTAATCTACTCACTCACTGACTCATCACGAAATGTCGTAAACTACTAGATCTACGAAGTTGAAATATGGCCGGTAGATTTCTTATGGGGTGTAGAGATCCGCTAAGAAAGGATTTTGCGAAAGGACCGAATTAAGGGGGGATGAGGGGTTTAAAATGTATATGAAAGGCTACGAGTACAAAGTCGCGGGCAACAGCTATTTAGGTTATAGAATAGTAAACGCGATTAGTCCAAATGGCGTCGATTTCTCCATTCTCAGGAGACGGGGATGTATCTTTCATTTAAAGTCGTTTACAAGAATTCCTCTAAATAGACTGATCTGTTGATATTTATAGTTCGTTGGAACATTGACACAATGATCGACATGTTCACAAAACATCGTTCTGCGGTGGCTTTTAACCAGACGTTTAACCTAATTTGTTTTCCGACTTGAAACGTTTGTTACAATACATATTGCTGATGTTTTCGACTTTGATGTGCGTTTTCAGTTCATTTTTGGTACATGGAAGAATTTCGCCGTAGTGTTAGTGGAGTTGCTGGTTTTTTTTTTTGTTGTTTTGGTATGATACATTTTATAGACATTTAATAGCTATTGTATCTTGTTGGAAAAATGACTTTAAATGTCTTCGTACTATGTTGGTCATTTTCATTGGCGTTTTTGGTATGTTTCATGATTCGGAACGCACTCTAGTTCATTTCGTTACCCAATTGTATAAAAGTGCTAGTTGCTTCGCTCGGTCAATTAATGTGAAGATCACAGACCTATATCTAAGTAGACTTCACAAGCGGTCTAAACTGTATGAAAACTAAGCATGTCACATTTTTCGTACTTGTGAAAAGAAAAGAAATGTCATTATTCTGTCGGCCAACTCTATTTGCGGTCTTACAAGTCAGTATTGCACAATTACCCATTTTCGTTTCAAACTGACACGTGTTGTCGCTGCACCGATTGAGCAGACTGATTTTAGCCGAACTCAATTACGACTATTTGTCATAATAGGCATGATTCCTAATGATTAATTTATTACAAATAACCGGCTTAGCGATGAATATAAGTAAATACATTACACATACTGAAAAAAATATTTTTATTGGATGATAAATCTCTGAGATATGGGTATTTAAAGTTTTAGGTGGGGATAGAGAGGGGATGTTCTATCACTTTCTCGCAAAGCGTGTGTTAGTATAGCATTTGTATGGCGCTCCTGCGCCGTGACGTCACGGCTCAGTATAGTGCGCTCTCTGTCTAGCATGAAATTAAAATGCTTATAACTTATTTATTTTTGAACTAATTTTAATTTTGTTTTTGTTGATGTGCTCTATTTAAGATCAGCTTTTTATTGAGGTAATAAAAAAATATTAGTCATCATGCCTGTTGTATCTATTGGAAATATGACATGCAAGATAGGTCGACTTGTGGCGTCTACTTAGATGTAAATCTGTGGTGAAGATGCATAAATTCTGACAGAGTAAATACACTATCGTGTACTCTTTCACATCCTTATCATCCTTATCCGTATATTTATGGAGCAGTGAAAGTATAACGCCTGTGAAACATAAAGGACCGTTTATCATCCACTTGGTGTAGTCTCCTGTATCGAAGATTGATATCCTCTAAACGGTGTCGGTTATTTTTGCATGGAATTTTATAGGGGTTCTGATAGATTGTTACCGAAGTATTATCAAGCTTTCAGAACACTTGTAGAGTATCACAAAGAGGCTGGATTGAAGAGGGAAATGGTTATGGAGTTTTATCAGTATATACATTTGTTTTAACAATTTAAAGCTTTTATTTAATGTTTGTTTGTTAAGGTTAAATTTTGCAAGCTGAATAATGTTAGCTTTCTCAAGCCACGAACAAGGCTTCGCTTAACTCAAGAACTCTTAATCTAAGTGATCTTCTGTTTCACCTATCTATTTTTAATAGGTTGATATATGTAAATAAACAATTCTTAAATATTTAGGCATATGATTTAGGCGACTCCTAGGGTAAGTTAAAACGGCCATTCGAATCTCTTATCCTGTGGAGCTGAATTTTTACATGTTGGTGCAGTTTCAACGATATTGCATTTTTATGGTAAGCTCGACCTGAATCAACTTTCATGGTTTATATTAATCGTGAAATCCTCTTCATCTCCTAAATATTTAGGAGATGATGATGCTCCAGATAAAGGAACTTTTCAATAGTCAAAAAAGACGGCATGAAAGTTTGTGTCATTTTATTATGATAGACAGTTTTAAGTTTTACCATGACATGGTTACTGCATTCAGGGTTAGGTCCTGACTAGGAAACTCTTTAATGGTTAGCAGCACAGACATAAAATATTATCTATGTAATAACTGTAATTAAATTATGACAATAAAAGTGTCAGCATCACAAGGTAATTTTTTTTTTTTAAGTATGTTTTTTTTACTATTAATTTATTCAGTGAGTAATTTCCTACTGTTTCACCCACAGTTTTTTTTTTGTTGTTGTTTAAATTAGAACGGCTGTCAAGGCGTTTTTGTAAGAAATTTGTTGTAGCACCCATATAAACGTAACGTCAGTCATTCGAAATCAGTTAGCAACTGTGATGCGGAGTTCGACGCGTTGATCTAAATAAGAATGTTCAATCAAGGTTCACTCATAAGGCTTGGTAACAGATTTTCCTTCTCATTTCCGTTCTATTTACTTCCCTTTTCTGTGGTTTCACCAGACTGCTAAACCTTATGACCTACCTCTCCTTACCTTCTTTCTAATTTTTTATGCACACTATGAAACTCGCAGCGACGCCAGTGAACTAACTAACAGTCCATATGCAGAAAAATATGGACGGCAAGGTTGTCTGTAGGTTGTCAAGGCTGTAGGTTAAATTCAACTAAAAGCATCAAGCCTGCGCACCCGCCACGCAACATTACCATATCCCCGTTGTTTTTCTAATCTGGGACCGCTAACATGCTAAAGAAAGCATACATAATATTTAAGTAGGTAAGTTACACAGTTTCTAGTCAAAAACATGTTGTTGAGTAGCTAAGGGCAGCAACAGTAACATATAAGTAACTTATGAACCGTCTGCTTATAAATCAACTTGAGTTACACTGCTTCAGCAGTGCAAGTCATAAGCGAGTTGAAGCAAATGAGTTTGTTGTTAATAATAATGAAAGCATACAAAATATTTATGTAGGTAAGTTACACATTTTCTAGTTAAAACATGTTGAGTAGCTAAGGGCAGCAACAGTAACATGCAAGTAACTTATGAACCGTCTGATTATAAATCAACTTGAGTTACACTGCTTCAGCAGTGCAAATCATAAGCGAGTTGAAGCAAATGAGCTTGTTTTAATAATAATTAAATGCATACAAAATATTTAAAAAGCCAAGTTACACAGTTTCTAGTTAAAACATGTTGAGTAGCTAAGGGCAGCAACAGTAACATACAAGTAACTTATGAGCCGTCTGCTTATAAATCAACTTGAGTTACACTGCTTCAGCAGTGCAAGTCATAAGCGAGTTGAAGCAAATGAGTTTGTTGTTAATAATAATGAAAGCATACAAAATATTTATGTAGGTAAGTTACACATTTTCTAGTTAAAACATGTTGAGTAGCTAAGGGCAGCAACAGTAACATACAAGTAACTTATGAACCGTCTGCTTATAAATCAACTTGAGTTACACTGCTTCAGCAGTGCAAGTCATAAGGGAGTTGAAACTAACGAATTTGTTGTTAAAAATTATTTAGATACAAAAGACAAATTAAAAAAACGTATGATCAATTTGGATAAGTGGTTTAGAGATTTAGTGTCAGTGAGTTTGTATTTTATTTAGCTAATAAAAGTACTTGCAGGAAAAAATATATAATAATATATGAATATATAAGGTGTTTTGGGAACTGTTCTCACTTAGATATTATCTAAGTACGACTACTACAAATAGAAGAAACTAACTTGCAAGACATGGCTTTCCAAAAATCATTTTGGCAGTCAGAGCCAGTAACAATTTGGAACTATCATTTCTTGAATAAATCATATTGAATCTTATATGTTTCTTATCTGATTTAAACAAACGTCATTAATTTTAATGAGATTTAGTTATACTTAATAACATTATCGTTGTCTACCCACAATAGTTCACTGCTGATCTTTCTTCTCCAGTCGCTGCTGCAGGGCTTTTTACATTAAGTTTACCGATTTACGGACTCTTTAGAATATGTCAAACTATTTAAACTATGTAAACAATACTGCCATTACTCTATGCAAAGCTTCTGTAAAAGTTGTAGTATTGTGCAAGTAATGGTCACTATAATATGGGGTTTTTCAAGTATATCCATAGACGACGGTAATCGCTTTCCATCAGGCGGTCTGCTAGCTTCTTTGCCACCTATGGCAAAAAAAACTCGCTGGCATCTCTTAACTTGCAACCTCCATAATTTCAAGAACTTGTTATCTACCGTCTTGCGGGACTCCTGGCCTTCATTACAATTTTCGTCTAATATTACGTATGGAAAATAAACACGCTTCCTCTATATTTACAACCTCAGATCAAAGAAGAATGGAGATATGGTAAGGTGGGGCAGCGGGTCCGAACGCATCAGGCTTGATGCTTTTAGTTTTAGTCGAACTCACTGCAAACAACCTTGCCACCCTTTTTGTATGTAGACTATTAGCTAGTTCATCAGTGTCGCTGCAAGTTTCTTAGTGTGCGTGAAAAATGGGTATGTGTGTCATTCTTACAGTTTATGCGTAAGTGAAAAAAGTAGGTGAAACACGGAGATATTTGAACACGAACGATAACAATAATAAGACTAAGACATATCTCCATTGTTTGTCTGATCTAAGGTTACAACGGTCTTTGATGATAAATAATCTTATATTATGTTATATCCAATTGCAAATTAATGCTTAAAATAGGGTTATGAGTTGCTTAAGTGCATAACATTGATTTAGTGAAGTTGCTGCTTTCTTACCAAAATAATACAAGTGGGATAGATAAGGTCTTATTTAATGAAAAATTCTGCAGTTGCAGAGAAACAGAAACATTAATGAACGAACGTAAAAACGTGAACCGATGCGTAGCCGAGGCCAGCATACGTAACTCCTTTTTTTCCACCAGTCCGTCTATCCGTCTGTCAAGTTTTTTTCTTCGTTTTCACCCGAAAATCCAGATAACTAAATACTTAAATGCAGAGGTCAAATTGGACTTATTCACGAATCGGAACGCATTTCCCTTCAAACCTTGCGACCTTTTAACCGACTGTCCAAGAAGAAGGGTGGGTAATCTTTTTTGGTTGTATGTAAACGGCATTTTTTTAAATGTATTTAAGGACCGATTTTGACAAGTGAGGTGTCGTTGGATTCCTATACGAACGAAACGGCGTTCCGGTGCGTTCTGGTCTATTTCGAGCACTGCTTAAATGATTGCATATATAATACGGGTCTTAATACTGTCCTTAAATAACCGATGCTTTATTTTAATAGCTGGGCTAAGTAATATCACTTACGTGTTGCCTGCTAACTGCTGATCTAACAATAGAGATCTCAAAATCCCTATCTACCAAGTGTCAAGGTTTTGTATTCATGCCGCCAAAGGTTCGTTATCGTCTCCAATAACCATCCGATTACAAAACTTGCCAACTCCGAAAGGATCGTAACGGCATTGATAAAGTTTAAATGAAGCTTCAGAATAACAATTTCCGCATTAATTTCTGAGAGATTATCAGTTATGGTAGAATTTATAGGACACGCTCCTTGAATCTATATACAAGTAAATGGGTCGTTGTGGCCTGTGGTGTGGATACTGTAGGTGATCCCCAAGTAAGTAATTAGTTTTAGTATGTAATCGAAGAAAAAAAAGTTAATTAGTAGTTAGTAGAAGGTAATTAGATTTATGGGAGTGCCATGGTCGAATATTGACAAAACTTCTTTAATAAGAAAAGATAAATAAACAAGTAAATTAAATTAGAAAAATAGACGAGCAAAGCGAGGAGGAGTGTTAGGTTACTGGTGCACCACATTGTGCCGCGGCAACGGCTGGCGACGCTCCAGAAGAAGAATATTCAGGTAATTCTTTTGTCATCATAAATGACTAGTCTAAGGCTAAGTATAGGCGCGACGACAAGCTTAACAAGATCTCAGAAGAATAAGTTTTGGATGTTTAGTTTCGTATGTTTTTTTGAAGTTCGATCAAAACATAGAAATGCGTAGTGAATTGTATATCAAATAATTATTATTTCATTTGCGGAGTATATAACATGTTTGTTATAGCCTTTGAATGGTTTTATTTTGTAATTATGTTTTTTTTAATTTCAATTAAACGTTTTATGTATAATCTATTATTAATAGAAAATGAATGTTACATAAAAAGTTTGCATTTCATTTGTAAATATAGTATTTATTCGAACATGTATAGCAGTGGACGATTTATGGCTAATTATGATGATGTTTATAAGATAGTTGCCCATATTAAAACATATTCGATATCGCATCGTATAGTTTGAGCGCTGGTACGTCTCTAAAGTTCATAAATTCAACGGTTAATATGTTACAAAGACGAAGTTTGGTAGATTGAGGCGAATCCACGCCGATGAGCAACTGAATACCAACTTCCTGTTTTGAACATTGGATACGTGTAGATTCTCATTATGCACAGGTACAACTATAAACAGTGCTTAAATTCGTACTACAAGGAGTTAGACCCCCTAACGCACACAAAGATGCGCTTTCACATTTTGTAAAGCAACTTCTCGACTCCAATGTGCACAATTCAGTTCAGTTCATTTATTTATCAAATATGGGTACATTAGTGTACACTTATGAACGTCAAAATATACAATATTTATAATAAAAGTGTAAATAATCAATTAAATTAAAATAAAATAAAATGTCAACAGTAATAAAAATAAAATAATAGGCACCCACTTACATTATCACAAAAATTTACAAACATGTCCATAGAATTAATTACATATATCTTTACAGTACAAACACAATTTGCGCAAAGAGGCTTTGTCACAGATAAAATCATTAATTTTGTAATAAGCATTTTGTATTAAATATTTTTTTACTATTTCCTTAAACGAAGTGTCATTTTTGTTTATTAGGCTTTCGGGTAGCAGGTTATAAAATAATAAACTATTCATAACAAAGGAGTTGCCAGTTTTGGCTAGTCTAATCTTTGGCAGAACAAGTTTAGACTTGTTCCTTGTCTTACAGTTATACATATCACTTCTTTTGTGAAATCTGTGTATGTTTTTACGTACATACATTATATTTAAAAAAATGTATAAACTTGGCAATGTTAAAATTTTAACCTGCTTAAAAACATCTCTTAGGGATTCTCTATATCCTAGTCTATAGATAGCCCTAACCGCGCGTTTTTGTAGGACAAAGATACTTTGTACGTCAGCTGCGTTACCCCAGAGCAATAACCCGTACGACATTAATGAATGAAAATAGCCAAAATAAACAATTCTTGCAGTTTTTATGTCTGACAACTCTCTAATTTTTCGTACTGCATAAGCTGCTGAGCTCAGTTTGCCTGATAGTTCTTTAATATGTGCCCCCCATTGGAGTTTGCTGTCCAATGTGAGGCCAAGAAACTTAGTGGTTTTCGATAGGGCAAGCTGTTCGTTATTAATTACTATACTCGGCAAGGTAATATTGTTAGTTAAAGTGAACTTAACACACTTTGTTTTCTTGGCATTTAGCATTAAGTTGTTGACACTAAACCACCTCTCAATAGAGCTAAGTGACCTATTGATATCGGATACGTCATAGTTTCTCCTATTGATTTTAAATAATAAAGATGTATCGTCGGCAAACAAAATAATTTCACAATGCTTACGCGCCAGGAACGGTAGATCATTGACATAGACCAGAAAGAGGAATGGGCCTAGAATTGATCCCTGTGGCACTCCAATAGATACATTAGCTGCCTTTGATCGTACGCCATTGATGTCAACATTCTGAGTCCTACTACATAGATACGATTTCAACAACATTAAAGCATCATCCGTGACCCCATAGTGCGATAGTTTACATAGTAAAATTTCATGGCTAACGCAATCAAATGCCTTTGACAAATCACAGAAAATGCCAAGGGAATCAAGGTGAGACTCCCAAGCCTCATAGATGTTTTCTACGAGACTTGAGGCCGCGTCAACTGTAGAACAACCCTTGGAAAAGCCAAATTGTTTACCGTACAATAATTTATTAATGTTAAAGAAAGAAGACAATTGATTCAACATAATTTTTTCAAAAATTTTACTAAGACATGGTAGAATGGAAATTGGTCTGAAGTTACTAGGATCTTTTTTACTGCCGCTTTTAAATAAAGGGATAACTTTACTACATTTCATAAGATCGGGGAACTCATTACTGTCGACACAGCAGTTAAATATATGAGCTAAATAAGGGGCCAAGTGGTCAATTATTTCAGCGATGAAACGGACTGACATCCCCCAAAGATCTTCCGATTTCTTAACTTTAATAGACTTAAATGTGCTGGTTATAGTAGCACTAGTCACTTTATGAAATTTGAACTGTTTTGGACAAGCATCTACATTATTAACAATAAACTGTGCGGCCTCCGAACAGCTCGTATCCAATGTCTCAGTGGTCTTGTAAGGTATATCACCAAAAAAGTCCACAAATTGGTTGGCAATTTCTGTCTTATCTGTAATTATTTTGTTATTTTTTGTAAGTTTGTACTCTAATTCACGACTTGCCACTCTGCCAGTTTCAGTTTTAATGATAGACCAAACAGTTTTAGATGTATTTTTAGACTGTTTTATCTTACTGAGTATAAATAAAGCTTTTGCATATTTGCAAACCCTTTTAAATGTTTTACTGTATCTGCGCACATAATCGATTAATTGCTTATCATTACTTCCTGATTTTTTATTGTAAAGCTCATACATTCTATCGCGACTAATCCTTATCCCCGGAGTCGCCCATTGATTAAAAATTAATTTGATGTCTATTTTTTTGCAAATAATAGGAAATGTAGAATTAAAATTTCGAATTAATTCGAAATAAATTTCGAATTAATAACACAACGTATTTATATCTAGTGAGTTAGGACTGTTTCCAAGGCCGTAAACGATTTTTTAATTTAAAAAGGACCTTAAAAATTGTTCTCAATAATTCATTTTTAAATGTTTGTTACTTCTCAGTAGGTACTGCGTCATCTGTAAACCGATTTGGAAAACTCTTTATTTATTAAAAAGGATTTTCAATATAGGATATATAAAGGATTTTTTATATTGGTACGATAGACATTCCATGAAAAGTGGTTCAGTAGTTTGGTTTACACAGATAATAACTGGAAAAAAATATTATGTCATCCAAGTAAACGAAATTGTGTATTTACTTCTTTGAAGTTGGTTTTTTCAATTGATAATTATTTATAACTAGCATCGCATCCTGGCTACGCACAGGTATAAGTCTTATCTTTTTACACCTTGGGTTACATTATTGGAGTTTTAGTAAGGATCCCTATTTTTTTTGAAAATATAATATAGCCTATGTTACCCGGGGTTAGGGTAGCTTTCCAACAGTGAAAGAATTTTTCTAATCGGTTCAGTAGTTTTGGAGCCTATTCAATGCAAACAAACAATCAATTTTTTCCTTTTTATAATATACTAGCTGACCTGACAGACGTTGTCCTGCCTTAGAACTGTAAAAAACGCAAAGTCAAAATTGTAAATCTTATTTTTTTACACCTTGGGTTACATTATTGGAGTTTTAGTAAGGATCCCTTTTTAAAAAATAATATAATATAGCCTATGTTAACCGGGGATAGTGTAACTTCCCAACAGTGAAGGAATTTTTCAAATCGGTTCAGTAGTTTCGGAGCCTATTCAATGCAAACAAACAAACAATCAAATCTTTCCTCTTTATAATATTAGTATAGATGATGGCTGACATTTTATGTGATTTCTGGGTTGGTCCCATAGTAAAAGTTATTCATAATGACGAGTAAGTATAATTGACCCTTTTTGGCTTAGTACATACACCCTTTCCGCGTAACTTTGTATATACCCAAGTATAAATGTAGTTATTTTAAACTAAGGCTTAACGAAAAAGCCGTTCAACCTTAGTTACTGACTCCATTATTACATATTCAATGGCTTTAGTTCACCGGGTTTAGGTTCTAAGGTTTCATTATCTTGAAACTCTCCTAGGACAAAGAGAGTGCTTGTTTTTATGAAAGAAAATTCCCTAAAGAAAAAGCTTTTATCTAGTTTCTAGAACTTTCATTTTGCTTCATCATAATATTATTGCTAGAGAAATACTTCAGAAATATCTTAAATAAGGTAAAATTATATTTGTAACAGATGAAAAACTGAAAAATTTAGTTTAAATAACTGGCCTTGTCAAGACACGCATATGGTAGGGTTCCGTAGACAAGGCCATGTAATTGTGGCCACATTTATAGTTCAGAAATTGGTGGCTTTATATTAAGGATCAAAAGAACGCAGCTCTAGTGTGTGGAATTGTCAAAATTTCAAAGAAGTTTCATCCAATTTAGTAGTGACTATACTTAGTAAGTAAGTTTATTTAAGTAGAAACTTGTATGGTTCATTCAAAGAAACAAACATCTAGGGAAATATTAATTTTTAAGATTTAATCACAAAATGTGTTAAACAATTTTGAATAAAAGTTTTTCATTTTCCTATCAGCATGGCAAAAAACTATTTTCTATGCGTCTAATAGTAGAATTGCAGGGAGGGGTGACACATTTTTGCCACATTGTTGGCCTTTTTTCTCAAAGGTTTTGCATGGAAGAAAAAAAATGATAAAAAAGTAATTTGCTAAAACTTTACTTCCGTTTTAAAAGACCTATTTAATTATGTTTGACGTGATGGGGTGCAAAATTTTTATTTCCATTTCACATGTACCAGGAGCAATGCCTTAAAAACTTTTTTTTAATTTTTTTTTATTGTCATCTATACTGAAACCCTGATTGCGTAAAGTTTCGTGCACTTACCTGTAGAAGTAAGAAGATTCTAAAGAATTAGGACGGACAGACAGACAGACAGACGGGCAAACGGACTGTTACGTATAAGAGTTCCTTGTGTTACTATGGAACCCAAAAACCAGCTTCTTTCTAAATTACTTATACGCAAGGTGAAAATGAAATTCACTATTAATATACTATAATATGCATGCAGTTTCAAAATTTAATTTACAAAGAGTTTGCCTTGTGATAGCTTGAATTGCGGAGGCAAATGTGCGGTGAGAGCAAAATATAGCTCTAGTATCTTTGTGAATACAATACTGTTTACTTTGCGTTCACTGGCGAACGATAGGTAAGTAAGGTACTTTATATATAATAGATAGACTCCTTATAGCTTAAGCTAAGCTTAAAGCCTTAAGCTTCTTTATTTTGATTTTTAGTTTAAAAGCATTAATTAAGGCTTTTTTGTTTGCTTCGTTTAATATAAACTTGTACATTATATTTTTCGGGAAATTTTTCAATTTTTTCTTAATTTACAAACTTAGTTTGGACTAATATGGCTTTTTTAAAACAATTTATTATTAAAAAACGACTTAATTACTAAATGCTCATTATTTTTCATGACATTAATAATCCAGATGCTTTGATTTAATTCATTGATTTTTAATTTCATGGTGTGATCAATAAAGAGTTAACCAATCAATCAATTTAAAAACCAAACTACTGAACCGATTTTGATGAAATTTCTATGCATTTTTTGCAGGTTTTTCAATGAATTATAATGTTATTATAAGTAGGTACATGACTGATCCATCCCAAAGGTGCGAGCAGCACGGCCAAACTTGTGCTTGGTAGGTATTATTATATGTTCCTGCTTTGTCAATAATTCATGCATAATAACTACTGAGTAAACTTATGAATAGCTCGACATAGCCCACCGGATTAGCAAGTTGAAGTGGCAGTGGGCAGGGTACATATTATCACGCAGAACAGATGGCCGATGAGGCTGAAAGGTTCTCGAATGGAGACCACCGGCCGGTAAGCGCAGCGTAGAAGGTCCACTCCCAAGATAGAGAGACGACGTAAAATAGACCGCAGGGAAACGCTGGATGCAGGCCGCTTCCAACCGGCCCTTTTGGAGATCGATGGTGGAGGTCTATGTCCAGCAGTGGACGTCCTATGGCTGAAATTATGATGCTGATGATGAAACTTATTAATTACCACGCTATACGGATAAATGTTCATACGGCTCGCGTAGTAAAATAGAATTTAAAACTAACCTATATTTGAAAGAAGGTTTCTAAACCAAGGTTGAAGCTTTGAGGGAAAACATGTGATGCTTGCCACGTTAATGTACTGTAAATAATGTAAACGTAAATTATGCTGTCACCGGAAATGTATTCTTTATTGTAAACAAGACTGAATGATTTACGGAGGATTACGGTAAATAATTATGTAAGATACTAGCATAGCAACCGTTCGTAAATTTATTAATAGTAGGGGTTCCCATAGAGATAGATAGATGAACCCGGGTATGATTCCCGATCTAATTCCCTCTTGCCCATTTTTCTATCGGACTGCCAGAGCGGGCACGAAAAATTGTCACCGCTTTATGGTTGATATTCCGAAAACCCGTACGAAGCGCTTTGAATCCACATTTATTGTGCGAACTGCTAGTCTGTGGAATGCGCTGCCTGAATGGGTGTTCCCTGATGGTTACAATGTTGGTGTCTTCAAATCACGAGTGAATCGGTTCCTTCAAGGCAAGCGTGCTCCAACGTAGACCGCATCATCGCTTAACATCAGGCGTGATGGTGGTCAAACGCAAGCCTATTTTTTTTTTTTTTTTTTTAAAGTCCTAAAACTGCGACCAGAACCACCGGAGGATGGTCAGCAGCGTCCTAGTACAAGGTGAAGGTACGGATATCCCCAAGCCACCTGCCAAGCGTGGGAACTATGGCAACACCCCTCCCGAAGATGGAGGCATTGGTTCAGCAGTGGAAATTTACTGGCTGATGATGATGTGATAGAGATAGATAAATAGATGTAAACTAGTTGTTGGCCCCGAAATGTGACCTCACGATCCCTATATTTCCGTAATTCCTTAACCAATTTTGCTTATATTCAACTCCTTGTCTACAAAAGTAAATCCAGTTTACCTGTGCTCTTTGTCCTTACTTTTAACAGTATCGTCATTTCTTTAAGTCCTTAGTTTTAAGAAACGACATTATTATCATCTTAAAATGTTTCTGTCAATATTTTTAAAACGAACTCAATTATTAATCTCCTAAATATAGACAGCTGTATTGGATATAGCCAGGTTATGTAGGACTGCACCTACTAAAATTCTGTTGGTGGCCTGCTTCTGTTCCTGACGTAGGGCAACGGAATCTCCATAGGAAAGCACCAGTACCCCTCTAGCACGTTGTCTAAAGCAATACTCCCGTGAATTGCTGAGAGCATTTTCCCTCGTTATCTGTACAACGGCGCAGACTTAACCACGCAGTTGTCTTCCACATAACTTGAAGGAACATCTACCACCACCATGGCCAGTAGAAGATTAGAGTTGAGCACCTGAGATATGTTAGTATCATCTGAAATATTTAAAATTCTGCGAATGCCTACTTTTAAACAGATGAGTATTAAGACACTTTAAAATTCTAAAGATCATCATAATATTAGCTTAGAGTTAGCTGAAGCGTTCATACCTCCACGATTCCTAACTTTTCACATTTACACTTATAAAGCCAATTTCTCTCACCCTATCACGTAGGTCCCATTACATTTCAACATCTCCACAGATGAAGTAGACTAGTTAGATTAATCACACTGTTGAAATCCTAGATTTAAAAAGAGGTGAGTGATGGTCTTATCAATAAAAATATGTCGATAATCACCATTGGAAGAGTATGCTGTTTTTCATAAGTATGCTACTGCTATGTCGGCAACTGTTAAAATTACGTTAACATAATTGTATATTTTTGTCTATAAGTCATTTGGCATTTTGGGATACTGAAATTTTTGTCATCAAAAAAAAAAGTTATTTAAAAGGAACGGGGTATCACCGTCTGACTTGGATATGTATTGGAGTTAGTGTGTTGTTAATATATGAGGGTTTCACAGTTTTAGCTCATTAGCTTTCTATAAATCAGCCTTGCCGGTCTAAGTTAACAAACTTCTTACGCTTTACTGTGATAACCCGTCCAGGTTTTGAAGTTCCACGGATAAATATCTTGTCGTGAGCGAATGCGCCTGTTAACACGTAACGAGGTGTGGAGTTTAAGCTCAGCAACTCACAAGTCATGATCAGGTCTTAGCGAGTTATTCGCCGACCGCTGACCTGTTGACGAAAAGGAAAACAGTCTTAAGTAACACGAAGCGCTATGCTGTAAAACTACTAAGTCACAATCTTATACTTTTTTAAATAAGGTTGGTTTTACATCGATAATGTAGCATTGGTTTCGGTGGTGGTAATTTTAAAGAAGAAACGTCGGCATGTGATAATTTGTACGCCTCGTTGTAGTATTATCTGGACGTGAGATTCGTATAACAAGTGTAAGGAACGAGTATAAGAAATATAAGGAAATGATTGAATAAATAAATGGGTTTGTATTGGGTTAGATTGTAATTATAGTTCGAGTTTTAAACTTTGAACAGTTTTGGGATGTTCGATTCGCAAAAGTTTGGGAACTGTTTTGAATGTTTTAAAAGCAAATGCCGTATCGGAATCAAATTAGGCCGACCCGGTACCGATGGGAATTCTGTCGATTAAATTGGTTGGAGTTAGTTTGAACCAACGGTCCCTACAGTATATGTGCATGGGTGGTTGATTGGCTTGTTGTATCGAAAATTAAGTGTAGAGTATAAACTAACTCACAAGACTTTTTATCTTGAAAATATCTCAACAGTTTAAAACTAACGAGAACATTTGTAGTACTACTGTAGATTTTTCAAGTAAAATACACGTATATATCTCTCGTACTATAAGATTTAGATTAGGCACTTATTTAACTACCCGCTTAAATCTTACGTTTTAGCTAGAGGGTATTATCTACTTTATATTACACGAGTCTGCTAGCGCCCTCTCGCCGCAATGAGTAGTCTCTTTCCCAGAATTCTCTAGCAAGGTTACATGTTTTAAGTTTACTTGCTGAATAAATTTTATTTTAACCGACTGTAAAAGACGAGGAAGGTTATCAATTCAGTACATTTTTTTATGACCAAGTTTAAGAGGATTAATAAAAAAACAAATAACTTTTATTTATTTAAGTACAGAGGTATAATAACAAACGAAGAAAATAAAAAAGCCTTAATTATTACTTATTACTAATTATCACTAATATTATTATATATTAAAAATTAAAAACAAGATGTTGTCCGTGTGGTAAAGTACCAAGAACTGGCTGCATTCCCCGCGTTGAATTGCCAAAGAAATACTCTGCGTGAGGAATGAGCCAGCTCTCTTATAACCAGCGGAGTTGATTAATTGTTGTACTTTTTTTTAACTTTTTGGTACAAGTACCAATGTACCATGTACCAAAAGTTAAAATTAAAATTGTTGTATTATAATATTTCTTGGTGTTTTTTTTAAATTATTGGATGTCTGCAACACCATCTATTATAAAGCATAATATAAATAATAATATTATTAATTAATAAAACAAAAATATTACCAACTAATATAATAATTATTATAATATTTATACTGACAAAAATGCATTTTAAAGATTTTAAAGGTTCCCGTTCTGGCTCGTTCCTGGTGCAAAGATTGGCCATTGCCATTCAGCGTGGGAATGCTGCCAGGAACCACCCGGGAAGGAACTTTTGCACCAGGAACGATCCGGGGCGGGCTGTTTGATTAGACTAGATTTTTTATAATTAGAATTAAGTAGATTGTGTTGTATTCATTGTTTAATATTAATAATATGTATTGACAAATAAATAAATACAATTAATTAGAAAAAAATAATAAGATTAAGTGGAACAATATTTTTTATTACGAATATCATCATTATCATCAGCTCCCACGAGTTCGTTAATGGACATCAACAACGTTTTCCGAGGTACACTTCTCAGCCTGGTTTTTAACTTTTCGTCTACTCTATACAGTGACTAGTTAAACTCAAACTAGATTACAATATACATAAAAAGTACAGACTTATATTACAATGTAGTAAACCATCAGACGGTTGTTTGAAACGACAAACTGAAAAAAGAGCGATAATTTAAAATGCATGTCATAATTATCACTCTCTAAAAAAGCTTAACATTTTAATGCTCAAACAATGTCTCTAACCGTTGAGCTACCTTATTAAAACCTGAGCATAATGCAAAAGGTCGGCATTATAACTGGGAAGGTAGTAAATTTTTACGATAATTGTTGTTTCATGCAACATAGGATCATAGTTAGAACATATACAGACTTATGCACTGTTAACCTATGTGCCCTCTAAACTAGGGTTGTGGTGCAATAGAAAAACGATTTCTGAAAAGAACAATGTTCATTTTAGATAGGCTAGGGTTCTTGATCCTAGAACCGGAGTAAATACGGCTTCGGTATCGCCTGCCTGTCGTGAAAACTGATTAAGAGGGAACCTATAGGCTGGTGGGTGGTTAAATTTTGGGATTTTATCTTCTATTTATGCGTACTGCAGATCATACCGGACAGTTTATTAGTAAATGGAAGGAGCGGTAATGGTCCAAGCATTTTCCGAGGGCGACGCTTCAGGCAGCGCGCTAGGGGGTTACCGGTGCGTTACTCGAGAGATCCCAGTGCCGTCCGTCTGGCACAGGAGTAAGCCACCAAGGGGGTTTTTAATCGGGGGTTTTATTTAGAGGGGGGGTCCCTGATGCGCCGCGTGCGGGCAGCTCCAACAGCTACCTGCAGCTGTTCGCCTGGCGGATGGACCTGGACTGCCCAATAATGCAGCACTGGACCAAAGTCCGGGTCTAAGCCGAAAAATAGGTTAAGATTTAAAAAAAAAAAAACACATTTGACTTTTAATTTTTATGTTTTAGGTAATTCTATTTCTAATTACTCTGTGCCGGGTTCCTGTTCACAATTTTTGACATGACAGATTTTTAGTTATTTGTTATACAAGAGTGCAATGCTCAATTTTGATGACCGTGGAAGCGAAGGATTCTAAAATATGAATCCTCAGCGTTACCAAGGGAATCAAAAGAGCACGAGGTGAAAAATCTTTGCACTCGAGTGCAACACGTAAGTAACTTTTCATCCCACATTAGCGAGGAATTAACTAAACGAAAAAAACATTTGCGCATTATTAACAGTTTCAGTCAACTCTGTTGGCGTCAAATAAACTTCCTCGTCGCTAAAATCACTCATTTTAGGTGTTTTCAAGTTTCTTGTTTTTAACCTTAGGTTTTGACAATATGACGTGAAAAGAAAATGACGCGCACAAAGCAAATTAAAATAAAGTACACCAAGAAGGTTCCGAGTCTGAGTTTTAAACACATTAAAAAAGGTTGTATGATAAATTCGGCACCATGAAGGTAGAAGTAAATAGGTTTAATGATGTTTTGAATTCACAAACAACTCACACGATGTTCTAAATTCAATTTTACTTTATCCTCTAGCGGATAAAAACTCAGATATCGAAGAACAAAAATACTCTTTCCGAGGTGGGGGGATGAAAAACAACTTTATAATGGCAGATTTGTCAAAATTACTTATAAAAATTTGGAAATCATAGAGCATATTTCATAAAATTGTGCCATCCGGTGAAGCTTATACAGGGTTAAGCAAAAAAGGTGTACTAAGCCAAAAGGGTCCATAGTAGCCATCATCATGAACAACTTTTACTTTGGAACTAACTCTGAAACTGCAAAATAAATATCAATTGTTGCATATAAAACGGTCGTTCACACTAAACAAAATGTATACAACTTTAAAAAATACAAACACAAATATAAAACTAAACTAATCTAATAAACCGCTGCCAGCAGGCATCTTACCCAAAATGCTGGCCGAATTGCCGTGTTAAATTGCAAAGCTAATACGTTGTGCAAGATATTGGCCAGGATATATATCGGATATGGAGTAGCTGACTAATTTTTCGTGATTTCAAGGTTGGTCCTTTAATAAAAGTTGTTCATAATGATGATTAAAACGGATTTTTTTTCGGCTTAGTCCCTTTCTGCGTACTTAACTGCTCTGAAAAGCTCCGATTTGATTGCTGTTCTCAAAACGACATCAATACTTGTTAGGTTTCAGTTGCAGATCCAAAAATATTAATTATCGTTAATTATCGAATTGTTTTTGTACCTACTAATTTCCATGTTTTAAATAATAAATGTTTTAATCGTGTATGTAAGCTTTTAATGGTAGGAAGTATTAAAATTACGGCGCAACACGCAAAATCGTGGCAATGAAGTATATACTTGGCAGCTTTTACATCGTAGTGGTTTTAAGGTTGTTTTTTAGAGTAAAGAATAAAAATTGCTGTGAAATTGTTTTGAATATTTTTTTATTTTTTTTAAGTTTTGTAATTAATTACTAAATTCGATATTTTACTAAATTTAAACTGTCTTATATAAAAGTTGAAAAACTGTCGCCAAGCATGGTTTGTTCCAGAAACCTTGACGCGAGAGTCAATTATCACTTAAGGCTAGGTGTGTTACCATCTTCGACCACACTGCTACTTAACATGAAGTGAAATGTGATCAAACGCCAACTATAAAAAGGTGTATAAAATATGGTGGCCAATTTCCTTGAAGTTATTCATTTATACAGGGTTACGCATAATATATAGACTGTACTAAGCTGAAAGGAGGTTATTGTATTTATAATTATGAACAACTTTTACTATGGGACCAACCCTGAAATCGACAAAAAAACAGATATTCCATAGAAAACGGTCATTCACACTCGATAAAATGTATGGAAAAGCAGTTTTTCTTTCGCGATTTCAGAGTTGGTCCATAGTAATAGTTGTTGATAATGATGAGTGCAATGCAATGACCTTCTTTCGGCTTCGTACAGTCTATATGCGTAACCCTGTAAATATTATAAATTTTTTGTTACTTATCTATATTTCTCAATTTAACTACCTTATAAAAACCAGAAAATATTCTAAACAATAGGAAAAATTTAGTAGCGGTATGAAAATATCAATCAAAGGCCAATCATCAAACCTCATTCGAGAGCAAACAGAACTCTCGGCTCCTTTTAATTGCATTAACTGCCACTACGGAACAAACAAAAAACCACAGCATGGGCGTAGTGAGGAGAAGAAATTTAGAACCCAAACTGAAATAAACCGGCCAAGTGCGAGTTGGACCTCGCCAATTAAACAATGACTCAGTAGATGGCAATACAATCGCAGCAGCTAAATCTAAACGTAACTTACTTTGCTTGACTCTAACTATGACTTGTTTGACGTTTATTTAATACCTAGTAAACCTGTTAATTATTCCGACAGAAGAACTCTGTAACCAATAAATAAAATAATAATATTCAAGAAATTTTTGCACACAGGGTCATCTGACCCCAAACTAAGCAAAGCTTGTGATATGGCTGCCAGAGACTGATATACATACATAATATAGAACTGAATCCGAGGTGAAAATCAAAATGATATTTTAGGCCTAAGTTTTCTTTTGAACTACCCCACTTGATTTTATACTGCCATCTAGTGACGCTTTCTGGAAAGCAGGCCCTGAAAAGCTCTTATCATTTGAAAATTGTGTGGTTTCCTTGAGATTCAATGTATGTTTCTCCTCAGAAATAGAAACCTGTCTACTAAACAAGAAAAATAAGTTTTCTTTGATAGAAACGTTGACTTTTCAAAATGAAGTCCTTAATACGCCCACAAAATACAGGAAACGGTTTCACTAATTGAATAACGCAGCTCCAATATGGACAAAATGAGTAACCACGGTGACCCTTTTCATTCATTAATTAATCCCAAATGAGTAGGAATCGGGCCATAATGGACTATCGATTGAAATGAGCGTGTGGTGACCGGTGGTGATAATTATATCAGTTACACTCTTAATTCGATAGCATCCGTAAAAAAACTACTGATGATAAGTGACAGCCTGCTCAGAGATGGTAAACAAACTTAGTCTGGAATGGGAATCGGCCCTGGAGAGAAGCTGCCAAAACATACTGTTAGAAGCTTAGCGACTGATTTTAAATGGAGGATGGCTGCACTAGACAGTGCTCTACCACAATGCAATAGTTTCTTCTCGATATTTTCCTTCATCAGAAGTTCAAATTCATCGTTAAGATTTGTTCCATCCTGCGGGTGAACAAAATGGCAACAAAATACTACTTTTCTCGAAAACAAAATAATAGTCAGTTTCAAATGCCTTTTTTTTGTCCAGGAAAATTCTTTATGGATACCACCGGCCCCTGGGCAGGCAGGGTGGTTATGTAGGACTCACCATCAGAAGGGCAGCCTACCCACTAAAACCCTGGAGTGTTCCACCTCGGCGGTCAGTATCGATGTCACGGGACCGCTTTCGCACTTTATCATGTCCTCGACAGCGCCAGCCCTTCCGGGCTCCACCTCGCTACGCTCCTCCTCACACGATGACGATGTGTCGGAACACCAGACACATCGTACATCCTCCTCTGAGACCAGGCCAGCTAGTGGGCGCCAGACAGCCCCGTATCCGGACGCCCTTGGTCCCCATGCTACGGGCCACATAAATGACCCCGCGCCTGCCACGTCGGTTGCAGAGGATAGGAAGAGCGGATTAACGCCATACCGACACTCCTCTTCCCCTGCGACCCCACCGCGTCCGCCATTAAACGGTGGCGACCCCGTTGAAGCTGCGGAAGGTAAGGAAAGTGGCAACGAAACACCAGCAGTCCTCTCCCACCGCGGCTTACCACCTTCAGCTGCAGTGCCGCCCATACAATACCGCAGCCCGCCTCAGTTGCAGTTGCAGTATACCGCAAATGAACTAATAGTCTCCGAAAAAATAAATGGAAGTGTTATACTTACAGTTGCAGCAAAACAATGGAACGCCTTGCCCCTGTATGTGCTTCCGCAGCATTACAAACTTGAAGTGTTCAAGTCTAGGATTAATAGGTTATTACTGGGCAAACGTGCTCCATCTTCGACCGCATCATCGCTTTCCATCAGGCGGGATCGCGGTCAAAGGTTAGCCTAGTCCGACGTAAAAAAAAAAAACAAGTTTCCTCTTTAGCACATAACCCCCACCCCCTCTTATTTGTCCATTTGATGATATTTTGATCATCTCGTTTGCAGTTTTATGCCCCTCGATATTTGAAATGTGCGTTTGTAGAACTATATGCTAGTATGAGCAATACTTGTTTACCTCGCCCCTTTCAGTTTTGACTTTTTTCGGTACTCGCTCGATTGTTTAGGTAAATCCAAATTAAATATATTATGATCAAAACTAATAGTCCACATGCAAAAAAGTCGTCTGCAGCGTGAGTTCAACGTGGTTCGATGAGAAACAGGGCAGATGCATTATCAAGGCGTTATCATCCGCCAAAGCCAACTAAACATATTCCCCTTGTTTATCTGAGCTCTAACCAAATACTAAATAATAGCTACTGCATTTTGTAGTCATAAAGCCGGAGCTTGACACGTATTATTATTGTTCGCCGTTGTAGAGAATGCATTAGTGGGTGCAAATGAATTACTTTTTGCGGTTACAATAAATGCTTCTCAAAATTAATAAGTGTACAGCAAATTGCATTATTATTATAAAACTGTGGTTTTGATGCAGTTTTATACTGTTATTGGGAAATACATTTAGTCGTATCTGTATATTTGTTTATATGAAACGAAATGTTATTTTGCAAATATGTACATGTAAAAGTGAAAGAAGCTGCAATAAATACTTACAAGTATTAATAAGTAAATAGTTTTACTTGACTACTATAAAGTTTGGATTTCTGGAGACAAAGATTTTATATGCGGTAAGTGCAAACATACTAATATTTTTTTCTTAGTGACCATAGCATTTTCATTACCTATGAGCATTGGAAATATCTTATTAATTATGTCATACTATGCTGCACCCTGCGTTTTCCAGTTTTCTTATAATTCTGGGTAATTCTCATGTTTTATCAACTTTATGTACATTCATTCAGGCAAGTTCCAGCCGTTCAGTCCTAAAAATGATTAAGACGAGAAAACTGTGCGAGAGAGAGAGAGAGAGAGACAACAAGCCCCATCCTATCATTCTTACACCCAAGTTAATGAAAATTAACTGAACCATAAATATATACCATAGCTGTTAAAATTTGCAAGTTGAAGTGGCAATGGGCAGGCCACATCGCTCGGAGAACCGATAACCGTTGAGGAAGAAAGGTCCTTGAGTGGAGACCACGAACCGGAAGACGCAGCGTAGGTAGGCCTCCCACTAGATGGACCGACGACATAGTGAGAGTCGCTGGCATCCAGTGGATGCAAAAGGCAGGCTGTCGTTCAGTGTGGAGGTTAAAGGGGGAGGCCTATGTTCAGCAGTGGACGTCTTCTGGCGACGATGATAATGATGATGATGATAACTATCCAGGGTATAAACTAGCATGAGGGTCTCATAACAATAACATACAAGTAATTTAATTAAGCCTTTACAGTACTTCATTAAACACTAGTGCTTACGCGCACTACACTAGAGGTAGGTAGGTTTATGAGATAGTAATGGAAGTATATAAAGAACATAATTATAAGTAAAGTATTCAGTACTTGTAACTACGAATACGGAATACTCGTTTTGCACACAATGCATACATACGTACATGCATATGCATACATAGCATAAATTTTTAGTAACATATATTTAAAGTAACTATTATTTATTTACGCAATTTGTTCCAACATTGATTATTACAATTTATCATTCATTCATTATTCTAAAACCTACTTATACTATTTATTAATTATAAATATCATTATATAATTAATACGTCACTTACAGAAATAATATACAATAAATTGTCAATTAATACTAATTACCTACTATTATTAGTATTAGTATTTTTATACAGGTAATTTGTACAAGTATTTTTGTGGTAAGAATTTACTTGAAGTACGTGTAAGTACCTATTAAGTATCACATCTCGATAACTTTTCGTACTCAGTATTGAAAGTACAATTCAACCCCTAATACAATTAACTGATTGGCAATTCCGTATGGTTAGCGATGTCAGACCGAGCCGGGTAATTGCGCTTGTATATGGACAAAGGCAATTAGTGGTAGGCAGGCTCTGATTGGTGGAATGGTAGAGAACGTACACTTGTTTGATGGTAATGCTTGCATACTCGGCGTGAGTGTTTTCAAATATTTTCAATAAAAAGTTTTTTTTATTTTCTACGAATAATCTTACGCTTTTACAAAAAACTGCGATCACTAAAATATTTTGAATGATTGTTAAGATTTTTTAATAAAAATATCTTCTATGGCAGCCAATGAAGTTGATTCCATCCATCGAAGGGAACGTAAAAACGGGTGTTTTTTAGGAAAGTTTTCGATTTTTTTTCTACTGAGCCAAATTTACTTAATCGTGTATCGGTGACACATCCAAATAAAATATTTTGAGTACATTTATTACACATAAAGAAATAATGTCAATTAATCGATTTTAGAGGTCTACTTTTGAATATATGTGAGGACGAATCGTCAAATTTTAAGCATATTGAGCATTGACAAGTTCTTAGTATGTTGAGATCCCGTACTTAAGACGTACAAAACAACAACACAAACACAAAGCACAATGAGACTAGTAAGTACTTCTTCCAGATTATTTGGTACTTAAATTGTATCAAACTTATACTTAGAAAAGTGCTTAGAACTGCTCCGTCAACTTATACCGTCTTTTATTGTCCGTTAACTTATTTAGCTAACGCGGAAATTATCTCTCGCTAAAATTAAACACAGCAACATTAATCAACGATTAACTCAAATAACAGTTTAAAGTTATGCAGTAAGTGTATGTTAAACAATTTAACTACCTTTGAAAATGACTGTAATGGTCAACTTTCCGTTGCCGGTTTAAAAATCACAGCATTACTAAATGATGTACGATAGATGTGCTTACAGATGTCAACACGCCTGGGAATCGAATGAAGCTGGCTGCGAAGCAATGGGCTGTGCGAAGAGGAGTCAGGTTACATGGTGGACGGAGGTAAGTGAAGTAGGTAGCTTATGGAGGTGGCAAAGACCTAAAGTAGCTATGCACTTCAGTGTCACCCGCATGGACATTCTCTCAGAAAACAATAATTTTCCTGAGTAAAAAGTATTTATTTATGTAAACTATGATACTCTCTGGCCATCCAATTATTTATCAAAAATCACGTCGATTTATTGCTTTCTTGCTGCGCGAAAGGGGATTTATAAACAAACAAACACACTTTCGCATTTGTTATATTATGATGAACTATGTGGCGGGTTAGTTGGAAGATTACTCAATTTAAGACGAGTAACAGGGTGCACAGGTATGCAAAGTATGTGAACCTAGGCGGAGTCTGTAATTATGTATCTTGAAATCTGAAACGGGTTTACTAAATGGAAATATTACCTACGCCTACACTCTAATGAACATAAAAGAGAGAAAAAGAAAAAAAAACCCCTAAATTTTGGTCATTTTAACTTCGGTTATAAACTCAAAGTTTTTTTTGGATTAATAACCTCAAACACATTCACAATAAACACTATCAAATGCTATTTTAAATTGGCATATCCAATATCTACCTATTTTTTACATCAACGTTTCCATAAGAAACTCACATAAGGTAACCCAACCCGTGCCAGCCGCAGTGGCGATCTTCAAACCGCTCCAGTGTTCACTGGTCAACTTCTCAACTTCACTGGCTCCGGAATTTCGTGACGTAATGGATAACTGATGAATGCGATGATCGGAGAAACCTTTTGAGTCGAACTATCTGGAACAAGGAACATGAGTAAGAGCTGTAGTTGGGTACAAGAGGGTCTCACTTGTGCGGTCTTTGGAAGGGAACCCGCTAGTGGTGTGACCACTAGGAACTACCGTATTTTGAGCCACGTGTTAACACTCCTACTACGGAAGGACTTGAGAGAAACTTTTTACTAGTATGGATGATTTACTTGATCTATACTGGGTTACGTGGAAAGCTAAACCGTACTAAGGCAAAAGGGGCCTGATTTCAACCTCTTACGCAAATACAGTTCCCGCGCTGTTGCACGTTAGTACGCGTGTTTTTGGACAAAAAGGTTTGGTTTAACTGTGTCAGAGGCCTTTTTGGTAAGGGGAGTTTTGGTTTTTTGGTGAGTTGAAATCCACAAAAGATACACAATTGCATTAAGATATGGGCAGGCTATGTGTTATTGCACCCAATTGGTCTAAGGCACTAGACATTGGTGACGAAATTTTCCCTGGTTATTGCTCTCTTCGCCCAACCCCACAACGCGGCCACACAGCACCGTTGTCTTCCATGGACTTGTTTGATTAAGTTGTTAGACCCACAAATCTGAACACCCACTACTCCAAAAGCTTCCTTATATTCGGCTCTTACGACGAACATAAGCTACCAAAGCCGTATTCTAAAACCTCTAGGAAATTGCTTTGAATTAATTATTTCCATTTAATTATACACTGCTTCCAACTAGATTAGCAATTAAGCATGCTCAGATGTATTAGGTAATATCTATGAATATGTTCTGTTCCTATGTTCAGTAGCTCGCAACGATAACTCTCAAACATAATAATAATTAATGTAATTGGCTATTCAAGCGCGCTTCTCAATAGATAGGTTGCTAATAAACTAATAGTTTCAACATAATAACTAGATTCGATATTGAATTTGCTAATTGACTTTGAATTAGGAGCTTCGGCAATAACCTTTTCATAAGTACAGATCATATCACATTACATCATCCGCTGAACAAAGGCCTCTCTCTTTTTTTTTTTGTTAAAATCTTCATGAGCGTGGATTCAATGTCCTTTACTCGTAATATTAAACAGTTTACTTTGTCTTAATAGAGTCAAACAAGTCATAGTCACAGTCAGAGTCAAGCTAAGTAAGTCACGGTCAAGTCGAACTCATGCCCCTGTAATGTGGTGGAGACTTTACAAGAGGCTCCTATGGAGTTTTGGAAACAACACGAAAAGACACGTTTCACCTCGTTATATCCCTTGCTCACACTCGAGCACGTTTACGAGCACTAAATGAATAATAATTCACCATTTAGTACACATTAACACTCGAAAATACACAAGTTTAGGAAAATAATCCAACGAGCCGACATGTTTTTTCCGCGTTGGCGCCAAAACTCAGGCCTCTCTCTTAGAGAGGGGTATTGCCACAATCCCCACCCTTGACAGGCGGCTTGGGGATCGCTGTACGTTAACCGTGTACTAATAGGACGCTGGTCCTCATTTTCCGGTGGTTCTGCTGGCAATTTTAGGACATACCCGGGTCCAGTAAGGACCATCTCCAAATATTTGGAGTTAGTTAGTTATATGTATTCGATTGAATGAAAGAAACGAAGGCTACCACATTTACATATTGTTATATGGCAATTTATATATTGACACGATCCTCCTTCATTCTAAAATATTAATACTCTAATGTCGAAACCTATTGTTTTCCCTCAAACTACGCGGGCGAAGCCGCGGGTAAAAGCAAGTGTATTAATATTCTCGTTCGTGAATATGCTCGAGCGTGCCAAAGTGATATAACGAGGTGAACCATTATTTAATTTTTGTGCTGTTTTTAAAACTACATAGTAACATTTAGTAAATCCTCTACCATTTTACTAGGGCATGACTTTGACTTGGCCAACCAATCCTAACGGGATTTTAGCTTTATTAAGTTACATTGTACTAAGATTTAATCACATTTAATCACAGTATTGAACAGAGATAGTGAATACTGAAAACACTAACTATCACGTTATAATGTAGAAAAGCCCTAAATAGGTTTATCTTGCTATTTAGTAGACACGTACACAATACACCTTACTAATGTTTCTTAATTTAACAGAAGCACATTCCAGAGTCCAAATACAACAATGAAACTCAAGACTTAATCAAGTCCTGTATTACTCTCCCTAAAAATATTCGCCAAAATCCTACAAAAGACGGAGACAAACTTTGATAATATTAGTCTGGAAGGTAACAATTTAGTCCGTGTTTGTCGAGATTTTGTTAAAACAAAAACAAGAGTAGGTATTACGCGAGTAGGTACTTCATTACAGAAGGCTTACCTAATTCCATACCTTCTAAACTTGGGCGTGAAAGGGATTACATTTTTTACCTCAGAAAATAGGCGCGCCATAAAACATGGAGCGGGATTAAACACGCGCATTTAGGCTGTTATGTGCTTATGTATAAAAGGAAAAACAACATTTTATGTTGTGTTTGAAGAATGAACAGGACGTACGACGATACAGGATAACATACAGAAATACAAGCACACAGTGTTACTTGTAGACCCATCTTTAGAAGGAAAAATCACGGATAAAAACATGCTTGTTTTCAGCTTGTATTGAAACAAATGTTAACAAAATCACTTCACAAATATAATTTTAAAAAATCAAGCTTTTATTTAACTTGCCTTATTGGTATGGGTCAAATCTTGCCACTGAATTTTAAAACAATTATACCGATTGAGCTGAAATTTTGCATAGATGTTTGAAAATGTTTATCTAAATGACGTTATTCTAAATCCAATATGGCGGACTCTCAAAGATGGCGGACCAGTTATGCTTATGCACTCCTATGATATGGGTATCAGATGAAAAGGTTTGCTGAGAAAAATACGAAAAATACAAATTAAATGACGTTAGACTAAATCCAACCTGGCGAACGCCTAAAAGCTCGTTTTTGAAAAGTATTTTTACAACACATTTGCTCAAAAAGTGCACTTACGAAGCCTGTATACATCGTTCGAAAGTTAAACATTACGGATCATACAACGGAGCGTGCGGAAATGAATTTATCCGCACGCTCAGATGTATAGCACCGTGCGTGTGATTTACGGTATTTTTTTAATTTCCATCATAATTACATAAGAATTCCACAAAAGAGTTTCATATTACGAGAATAAATAAGCTGAATGATCAAACCTCCTTGGAAGCGCTTTTGCTCAATACGTTTGTCTCAGTTTAATACTAAAGAGAAAATGAGACGAAAGATGTAGTTCTAATTTTCACCACGTGATAGTGGCGCTATTTGCATGTTCGCGCCATTTTCTTATTATATTATAGAAACTATTGTTGTGACTGATATTAAGTTATAAACAAATTTTTTTTCATTTGTAACCTTTTTTTCTCGCAAATGTGTTGTAAAACGTTGTATGGCACACGTGCGGATTGGTTATTACAAACTCGTGACTATGGTAAGCCCTCGACTTCGTCTCGGGCTTACATTCGTCTACTCGTTTGTAATAACCAACTTACCGCACTTGTATCATAAATAACTAATTTATACATATTTTTATTTTAAGAGAAAAATGTCTTATTTCCTATTAAAATAATTAAATAATCATTATAAATAATAAGATAGAAATTGATATTTTTATTTCAAAAATTTCACGTTATATTAGGTCAGTAAAAGATATTCTCCATACCAAGCCCGTCAGATCAGACACAACCACTGGGTTGAGTCTGGCTGCTCCAAACACATCCGATGCATAGCATACTCGTGCAGGGTACGCACACTGCGACACTTGTAGCGGTAGTGTGCGCTCTGCAGGTTTATGCACAGTTTGTATATATTAAGCACTAACCTCATTCATGTTTGCTCATTTTGTTTTTATGCTTACACATATTTTTAAGTTACAATCCAGATCTGGACCTATAATAGATATAATGTTTTATAAGATTGTGTATATAATAAAATAAATTAATTAATTAAAATAACCCAATTAGACATACTTTGAGTTAAGTTAAGTTTAAGTTATTAATCTTCGGTATAGTGTCGGCTCAGCTTGGCTCTTGGGTCTTTGGCCGAGCTGCTCACAGGTTTAGCAACCGAAGTGTATAACTGTCCATAGAACCTTTCGATTTCCCCTAATACCTCGGCTTTGGTCGACGCTACACTACCATCTTCCCTCTTCAGCTTTGTCAGCTGGCTTTGCCCAATAGACATGTGTCTTGCAAACACTTTGGAGCCTTTGTTTTGCTCAATCGTCTCTTTAATACTGTTCGTATTAAAGGTACGTATGTCGTGCCGCAATGACTTCCAAATTTGTCTATTGAGCTGCCTATATGAGTCAGCGTCATCGGAACATTGTAGTTGTAACGAGCGTCGATCAGCCATGAGGTTACGGGTATGGTCGGATAATTTTTGAGGTCTATCTGTGCGCCGGCCAGGTCTAAAAAACTTAGAACCTACCGCATGGACAGTTTCCACTAACCTGTTATTAATCTCATCCAAGAGCCAAGCTGAGCCGACACTATACCGAAGATATCCCGGACATCAGCCTGTACGAGATTAGGATGGCCCTGAAACAGCTCAAGAACAACAAGGCGCCGGGGGACGATGGAATCACATCAGAGCTTCTGAAAGCGGGTGGAACACCGGTACTCAGAGTCCTTCAGAAGCTCTTTAATTCTGTCTTACTCGAAGGTATAACGCCAGAAGCATGGAACAGAGGCGTGGTGGTGCTGTTCTTTAAGAAAGGTGACAAAACCTTGCTGAAGAATTACAGACCCATCTCGCTTCTGAGCCATGTTTATAAGCTGTTTTCGAGGGTCATCACGAATCGTCTCGATCGCAGGTTCGATGACTTCCAGCCTATCGAACAAGCCGGTTTCCGAAAAGGCTATAGTACCATAGACCACATCCACACGCTACGCCAAGTTATACAGAAGACCGAAGAATATAACTTGCCACTATGTTTGGCGTTTGTGGACTATGAGAAAGCCTTTGATTCGGTCGAGACATGGGCGGTGCTCGAGTCTCTCCAGCGATGCCGTATTGACTATCGGTATGTCGAAGTGTTGAAGTGTTTGTACAATAACGCCACCATGTCGGTCCGAGTACAGGAGCAGAGTTCGAAGGCAATTCCATTGCGAAGAGGCGTGAGACAGGGAGACGTTATCTCTCCGAAACTGTTCACTGCCACAATGGAAGATGCCTTCAAGCTCCTGGAATGGCAAGGACTTGGCATCAACATCAACGGCGAGTACATCACTCACCTTCGGTTTGCCGACGATATTGTGGTCATGGCAGAGTCGATGGAAGATCTCAGCATGATGCTCGAAGGCCTCAATCGAGTCTCCCAACAGGTGGGCCTTAAAATGAACATGGACAAGACAAAGGTTATGTCAAATATCCATGTTGTGCCCACCCCAGTATCAGTTGGGAACTCAGTTCTTGAAGCTGTTGACGCGTACGTCTACCTAGGACAAACAGTCCAACTAGGTAGGTCCAACTTCAAGAAAGAGGTCAATCGGCGAATCCAACTCGGCTGGGCAGCGTTCGGTAAACTACGCAACGTCTTCTCGTCCAAAATACCTCAGTGCCTTAAGACGAAAGTCTTCGACCAGTGTGTGTTACCAGTGATGACATACGGCACTGAAACGTGGTCTCTCACTATGGGCCTCATAAGCAAGCTCAAAGTCGCACAACGAGCTATGGAGAGGGCTATGCTCGGGGTTTCTCTACGAGATCGAATCCGAAATGAGGAGATCCGTAGACGAACGAAAGTCACCGACATAGCCCACCGGATTAGTAAGTTGAAATGGCAGTGGGCAGGGCACATATCACGCAGAACAGATGGCCGATGGGGCCGAAAGGTTCTGGAATGGAGACCACGGACTGGTAAGCGCAGCGTAGGACGTCCACCCACAAGATGGACAGACGACCTAAAAGAGACCGCAGGGAAACGCTGGATGCAGGCCGCTTCCAACCGGCCCTTTTGGAGATCGATGGGGGAGGCCTATGTCCAGCAGTGGACGTCCTACGGCTGAAATGATGATGATGATGATGAGACATACTTTAAAAAATTTGAAACTTTAAAACAAGACTGCAACTGACTCTGAGCAATTTTCTTCTTTATAATAATATGTTTTAGGATAGGATGGCGGGAAATTATAAAATATAGATTGTTTATCCGGTCTCATTCCCCGTATCATAAGATTATGTCGCACCTATAATGAATTTAACGTTTCCTTGAGTGATCTGGATGTATTTAATGATTCTTTACGTGTTTTTAAAAACAAAATAGTAAAGTTTCTAACTAGAGACAAATAATATTAAGAATATCATTATTCGATTTTATAGTTTTAGCGTCTAACCACTTTTTTGGCGAATGTTGTATACGCCTATAAAAGGTGTTCATATCAGATCTATGCATGTATAACATTTTTGTATTTGATAGGAATGTGTAATATGGCTGTTGGCATATCTCTCAATAAATAAATAAATCATACATCCTTACTAATATTATAAAAGTGGAAGTAACTCTGTCTCTCTGTCTGGATATTTGTTCGCTTTTCATGACTAAACTGCTTATGCTGCTGCTATTAGTGTACATCATATGGATGGACATAGGGTACTTGGTCTCCCAGAAAATGTAGGAAAACTGGAAAATCACGGGTAGCACCACGGGATTCAGCTAGTTTCATCATAAAAAAGATATAAAACCTGCGCATTGTTGTCATTCTGAAATTAATGCCTAATTTAGAAATTCTTCTTAGTGCCTTTTTATTGATTGATTAACTCTTTATTGTTCACACCATTAAATTTGATACAGAGGACAAAAAACTCTTAAAACCTAGTGTAACAACTGGGCGGCCTTAACGCTAAAAGCGATTTCTTTCAGGCAACCTTAATTTTGTGCCATTTTATCTGTAAAATTGTTGCGAGCGAGATATCTGTGAGGAAGTGGCTCTTAAGAAAACCGATGGTTGTCACCATTTATTACTATCACAGTAAAATTAGTTAACATCCATCAAAATCTCGAAACATAATAGATTCCACAACAAAGTAGCTGTAACAGTTTGATGCGCGTAAAATAATGCAGAGCGGTGACTACTCATATGGAACCATAAAATGCACTGCACTGCACGGGTGATTCAGTCAAGTGTATTAAATTACAGGTAATAAAAAAATACAATGGGTGGTAAAAGAAGCATACAGTGCAGTGCATAGCTTGAGGGTTGCAAAGAGATTTTATGCGACGTTAAATTAAGGGGGAAGATTTATGCAAAATCCTAGTTCGTTCCAGGAAAGTGGGTCGACGTCGATAGGATATTTTTGAGTAGATTTACTTTCGACTACTTTAGATTATATGGTGTGTTTTTAATATCAATATTTTAATATGGTAAGTACTTACGTATTTTAGTCGTGAAATGTATTTAATACCTAGTAAATTAGAAGGTAAATAAACAACTATCTTTGCGTCATAGTTTTAGTTGATATTTTCAAGTTCTTTGTAATTTTAGCACAGATTTAAAAACTCATGGATTTTAGTCTAGTAGATGCAAATTTAAATTAGAACTGCTGTCAAGGCATTATTGTAAGTAATTCGTTGTAGCCAGTTGCACCCATATAAACGAAACGTCAGTCATTCGAAATCAGTTAGCAACTGTGATGCGGAGTTCGACGCGTTGGTCTCAATAAGAATGTTCAATCAAGGTTCACTCATAATTCCTGGTAATAGATTTTCCTTCTAATATCCGTTCTATTAACTTCACTTTTTACTTCTCTTTTCTGTGAGTAGATGCATTTAAAATAGAAATTCAGTCTAATTTATTTCAATTATTTTATTCTCATAACAATGGCTAATCTGGCTTGTAATAAATAACTACTACTGTACTAAGCAATTCTGTCAGAGAAGTTAATCCAGTCGCTTGACAATGTTTCACAAAAAAAAACAATAAACATTCTTCACATTTTTTTTTTTTTTTGTTAAAATCTTCATGAGCGTGGATTCAATGTCCTTTACTCGTAATATTAAACAGTTCATTTTGTCTTATTAGCGTCAAACAAGTCATAGTCACAGTCAGAGTCAAGCTAAGTAAGTCACGTGTAAAACAATGTTTCCCATCCTAAGCGTAGCTACGAAAAATGTTACTATTGTCAAATTTTCAGTTCATTTACCAATCAGAAGCCTTTTCCTTCAGGTTTACACAAAAGTTCATTGGTGACTTAAACATTGTTTCTAAGCACACACGGTTCATCTTTCTTATAATTTTTAGCTTATCATGTTTCCACTGCAGTAACACAGGCCTTCCCTTAGATATAGAGATATAGAGGATGGGCTTGGCTCTGAGCCCTTTTCCACCATGCTGGTCCAGTGTATGTTGGTGAATGTCGTATACTTATTTCATTTATTGAGTATTTTATTTTATTGTCCTAATACTGTTACATAATTATTTTTGTTACAAAACAGAATGCAATTATTTTTAGGGTTCCGTACCTCAAAAGGAAAAAACGGAACCCTTATAGGATCACTTCGTTGTCCGTCTGTCTGTCTGTCTGTCTGTCCGTCTGTCAAGACCCTTTTTCTCAAGAACGCGTAAAGGTAGCAAGTTGAAATTTATACTAAATACTTGGCTCTACGGTTTCTTTCGGCTGTAAAAAAATAAAAGTTATAAGTCAACGCAATCAAAAGATATGAACGTTTATGTTGCATATTTTGCGATTTCACAGGGGAACCAAAACCTATAGGGTACTTCCCGTTGACCTAGAATCATGAAATTTGGCAAAAAGCAAGGTCTCATAGCACATATATAGGAATAAATCCGAAAGTTATAAATATGAAGGTATATCATTTAAAAATTATTATTTTGCTATTACAAACTTACATTTTGTAGTTGGAATGTATGGAAGAACCTTATTGTCAACTACAAACTTAAGTTTGTCTTTCAATATTTTAACTTCAGTTAGTTTTTTTTTGGTCTCGCGCTCTTAGGGTTCCTTTATGTCGTATATTTTGCGATTTCACAGGGGAATCAAAACCTATAGGGTACTTCCCGTTGACCTAGAATCATGAAATTTGGCAAGAGGCAAGGTCTCATAGTACATATATAGGAATAAATCCGAAAGTTATAAATTTGAAGGTATTTAAAAATAATTATTTTGCTATTACAAACTTACATTTTGTAGTTGGGATGTATGGAAGAACCTTATTGTCAACTACAAACTTCAAAGTTGTCTTCCCAGAGACTGTGGGATCGGCCGATCTGCGAACTAGCATGGAAATCGCTACTAGATACGTGTCCTAGTATTGCAGATCGCGCTCGTATTCTTGCTGTCTCTGTTTGGGAATCGGGACTTTGGTTGCAAGCCATGCCCTCTTTTAACACAGGTAGCCTTTTAGATCCAACCGCATTTCGTCTAGCTGTCAGCTTACGCTTGGGTGCAAGGTGCTGTGAGGCCCATCGCTGTCAGTGTGGTACTGCTGTTGACCAGCTCGGTCACCATGGTCTCTCTTGCTCGAGAAGCGCTGGTCGTATTGGCCGACACGCTAGCCTGAACGACATCATACGCAGGGCACTTTCCACCGCCAATGTCGCAGCTGTGCTCAAACCGAGTGGTCTTGCGCGTGACGATGGAAAGAGGCCTGACGGTATGACACTTGTGCCCTGGAGGTTGGGGCGGCCCCTTGTATGGGACGCAACTTGTGTCGATACTTTGGCGCCGTCACATCTTCCTGAGACGCAGGGTAGGGCTGGCGCGGCTGCTAATTCGGCAGAGCAGCACAAGCGTCGCAAATATGCTAACCTCGGCAGTGGTTACATATTTGAAGCGTTTGGGGTCGAGACATTGGGCCCTTGGGGACCGGGAGCTCACCTCATTTTCAAAAATCTTTCAGAGCGCCTGGTTAATGCGACGCGTGACCAAAATGCTGGCGTGTTTCTGGCTCAACGCATTAGCATTGCCATTCAACGTGGTAATGCCGCCAGCATGTTGGGTACGCTGCCAACTGGTAGTGGGCTTGAGCATTTGGATTGTCTTTAGACCTTCAACGGTCTATGGGCAGTCTAACTGTATTTGTAGTGTTAGTTTTAGCTTGTATTTTGTTTAGTTATTAAAGGCACTTGCCCAGTAAAAAAAAACTACAAACTTAAGTTTGTCTTTCAATATTTTAACTTCAGTTAGTTTTTTTTTTTGGTCTCGCGCTCTGAGTGTTTCGTCTAACGGAACCCTCAGAGCACGAGTCCTACTCGTACTTGTCCGGTTTTTTTTTTACATTTTAGGTACAGTCTTCAAAAAAAGGGAAGGTCTCATTTCAACTGTATGTTTTTTGTATGTTTGTTACGCGATTACTCCGCCAATTATGAATTGATTTTGATGATTCTTTGTTTGTTTGGGTCATACTTCGGAGGTGGTCCTGTTTAAACTTTATCAAAATTGATTCAGCGCTTTTGGACAAAATGAACAAAAACAAAAAAATACACAGATCATGTTTTGGTTTGGGTTGTTTTTAGTTTAAGTGTGTACATGTAAGTGCCTAGAGTATAATCTTGAAGACGGTTTAAAAAATAATAATATTTCTAGTGAAATTTTATCGATGTCAGTGTAGATCGTTTTGTCGTGAAGATTTAATTAACAGACAGAATTAATTTATTTAAAATGTGGTGAATGTGAAATATAGAATTGTAAAATTCCTCCGCGAAAACATTTGAACAGGAATTCCGTCTAACTTGGAAATGTCTCAACTACATCATTGTCACAAAATTCTCTAGGTCAATTCGAGAAACAATCTCTATTTGCGTCGAAAGTTTCAGTCCTATATTTATGCGGCTGGAAGGTCCATTCCGGATCTTTAGATTACATAAGTTTTCAAATTAGATCGAATTATACATCTTAACTCGGATTCTTTAGAAGTTTCTCAGGAGTACCAATAAATTCGAAGAGAACAAATAACTTGAGTTGCAAATTTGACTGTAAGTTAATTGTTGAAGAGGGAATAGACTTTATAACTTTAGATAGACGTTGCGGACGTTTTTTGTTTACAGATTAAGTGATGAAATATTTTCCGAAATGTCTTCGTAAAATTAATACCTACCTGGTGGTACCTTTTAACAAATAAGTTATAAAAAATCATTTATGAAAACAAGCTAAAACAGCTAGCTAGATAATAGGCTTAATTTCTTGTATCCACCGATACCGGTATCAGCAAGTAATTTGAAAATTATTTTTTTCTTGTATCCACGGATACCGGGTATCAGCGAGTAAAACGAAAATTGTGTTTTTTTTTTTAATGGATCCCGGTTTCGGTGGATACAACTCGCCGGTATCCGTGGCTAATTCAAACCGATACCGGTATCCGTGGATACAAACCCCTTACTTCTTAGCTTTAGCACAGAAAATATAAGCTTGCAAGATTTGACCTAAACATACAAACATACGTCTTATAAAATAGATCTAATATTTTACAGATACCAACTCATTGTGTTTTGTACAACTTAGGAATTGTAAGGATGTTTAAGGATTTTTACAGGCATTGTGAAAAATTCGCCTATTTTGGTACAGTTTTTTAAAATGTTTTTTTTTCGGAAGTTGGAAGGGAAGTTATTGCAAAACACTCAGTCAGTCATGAATACAAATCGAGACACTGGCCAAGTGCAACTCGAACTCGCGCACTGAGGGTACCAAATTTAAAAAAATAACCGGTAAAGTAGCCGGTTTTTTATTACTTGTTATTTAGTTTTAGAGGGTGTAATGTACTCTAATCATGCCAAGTTTGACGTTTATACGCTTTGATCAAATACATATACTGAATCTATGATCAAATATAATATTTCGAAATTTTGTACGTATTGTCATATGACAAAAATACGTAAAAATATGGGTTGTATTGAGGGACCATACAAAAACTTATTTTGGGAGGAAGGAGATCCAGTTCTTCTTTTTTCTTTTTGATGTTATTATGTCTTAGTTAATCTGCCGTAACATCACATGTTTCGTGAAAATTTCAACTGGATGCCTATTACGATACCAAATATACAGTCGTTAATATAGAGATAGACAGACAGTTTATAGGCTTAGATAGGGCCACGTTGATATCTTTTGGGTAAGCCATCCTTAAAACCATTTTCGCTGACGAGAAGAGACCCACCCAAAAAAACTGCCAGAGACTGATGAAAATACATATATAGTTTTAAATACATAGTTACTTAAATAGATATTAACAACCAGATATAGAACAAACACAAATGTTCATCACATATATGTTTGTCCTAGGTGGGAATCAAACCCACGCCCCCAAGCTCAGAAGGCAGGTTCACTACCAACTGGGCCAACGGGCTATCTCCAACAACACACAACAACACAAAAACAAAAGACTTTTTTTTTTTATAGATTACCTTATCGAGCATTTATGCAAAAGAGGGTAATATTTAGGTATTTTACCATGTGAAACACAGTATTGCAGGTAAGATTTTCTGATTCAAAATATTAAGACACTTTCAAGTATTCAAAGCAATTTCTTCTTACAGCCTCCAGCTAGCGTGCATGAAATAGCTAAATAAGATAGATTTTGCAGTTTTTGTACCTACATAGAGTGTTTTTCTTTCGTAATTGCCTACTTGCCGATGCAAGGTGATACTTCAATAAACGAAACATAATCATGGCGATAAAAGTTGAATGACAGGGCTAGTGTTGTACCTACTAGGTATCGTTAATTGCACAATAATTGTCGATATTGATTTTTAATTTAATAGTGTGTTTTGTTTTATGTTTTAAATATGTTCATATCTATGTAGTGACATTTTTTAAACCTCTATTTTAGAAAACCCGTTTTTCGAGATAAAAAATTATATATAATTATATCAACTAGATATACAATATAACTTAATGCCGAAAATACTCAAAATTACAGGAGTTAGTCACATGGAGCTGATAGTCAATGAACATTCTCCTTCTCACACACACGTTTTACAAACATTCGCATTTCATGGACATTTCCTCAGGACCTGTATATTTTTTCTGGGTAAAAAGTATTCTATTAAAGGTCAATCTGTGAGCAACTTTTTCTCCTTTTTAAACGATGGTGGCCAAACAGTAGCATGTGCGCTTAATATCGCACATACGGGTGCAAGCAGATTGAGTGCAAGCAGATTATAATCTGCTACCGCAAAAGCTTGCTCAATGCTGAGCTTCCAAAAGCCTCAAAAAGGTCAAAGACTTGTTGTGACATTTACTAACTTGCACTTAGCCAGCATGGATGATTTGATTAAGGCTTATTTTCTCTCTCATTGAGAGAAGGCCTGGGTCCCAGGAGTGGCAACATGATGATATACTGATAATGATGGTCACACTTTGGCTCCCTAAATATTTCTGTCAAAAAATTCACGTCGACGGGTTGCCCGGTTGCTGCGTGAATGAGGAACAAACAAACCCACTTTCGCACTTTTCGCTATATCGACATCTATAAACATAATATACCCCATCACTAAGCAACCCGCCCGCGGTCATACTTCCACAAATTACACGCTACGGCCGCTCATTCCTCAGTTTGCACCTATCGCTCGTTTTGCAAATTTATATGAATCATTATTGGTTTGAATTACAGTACGGACGTCGTGAGCCGACGCCGACGGACGTGAGAAGTCATGTTCGGTATCGATACAAAGTACGAGACATACTTGGCATGATTACGATGTTGGTGTTAGCCTTTCAACCTGTTTTATTGACCTGTGTTGTGATGTGATCATTATCAGATAGGAACGGGTTGAAATCTTAGATATATAATGTTTAGGAAACAAAAACTTTAACAAATTTGATATAATATATGTCGAAATTTTTAACGATTTTATGCAATGACTGTTTCTACATCAATGGTTTGGTGAAAATCTTAGTTTTTCTTCGATTTCGATTAATCATGCCACGGTTGCCACTTAATATAAGCGAAAAGAAAAATACCTTACCAAATACGTTTGTTGTATAGGGACTCCCTAATATTTTTATTAGATTATTATTTCTTAATAATCCCGGCGTAACATTATATTATATTCTGTGAAATTTGCAACTGGCTATTTATTGTGATTCAAAAGATACAGCTGTGAAAAAGTGCGACGGACAGACATAAATACATACAATATATAGAGAGACAGTGAAAGCTTATAGGGCTTAATAGGGTTTCATTGAAACTTTTTTGGTTACGGAACCCTAAAAAGGTATATAATACTTTTCTAATTTTAGCGGGTCAAACATTTGTGAAAACTAAAAGCTGAGCAAAGCCTAAATAATATGATAAAATACAGTCTAAATTAGGATTCGCTTAAAAATAATAATAAGAAGTGTGGAAGTTTGGATTTTCTGGAGGTGAACCAAACCTTTAATTTTGTTAAGGCAAATTTCAAAGAAATGTTTTTGTGTTTTGTTTCCTTTAAATTTACATTATCGTTATTTATCCTTTGAATATACATTTGTATACTGTAGCAGATAGATACCGTTTATCGTAATTATGAAAGTAACCTTTTTAGAAAACTTTTTTAATGTTTCAGAGCAATGCCTTTAATCCTTCGTGTAATTTTCTGTCAAAGAATTTTTCTGTCTAGTAAGTAGAGAAAGTAAACAAATGTAAACTACAATGCAGAATATTCTCAGTTTTTTTCTATTAGTTTTATTATTTTATACGACAAAAGGAGGGTCTGGTAATGTAAGAGAGCCAGAGAAAATCACATCAGCGCGTCAGTTCAAAAATAGTTTGAGAAAGACACCAAGCGAAGTCGCAATTACAACGGCTTATATCGTGCACGATAACAAAACCATCAGTAATGAAGAAAAAAATTTTTCGATTACCAAAATTGTTCTAGTAAATAAAAATAATAGTGAGAATATAGGTCTCCAACGCCAAAGAATATCCAGGTTAGCCATGGGAGATAAGCCTCAAACTATAGAATGTAATACATGCAAGGGCGCTGGACTTTCAAAATATGATGATTTTTGCTATACTGGAGAACCGTAAGAAGACCTATACATTTATTATTTTTTTATGCCAGAGGTGGCAAACAAATAAACGGGCCGCCTGATGGTAAGCAGTCACCGTCGCCTCTGGACACTTGTAACACCAGAGGCAGGCTGTCAATGATGGTGATGGTGTGGAAACAATAGTAGGTATCCTCTTATTTGCTAAGCATTAAAGATTTTGTTTGTTCCAAAAAGTGTTTAGTCAGCTCCATTTGTTCCAGATTAGATAAAAAAAAGTGCGCTGACGCTGAGGAATGTTTTACCGAACTCCATCCTCAATACATAAAGAGAGGTTGTATGTTACCTGCGAGCGTAAATAGGACATTTGTATGCAAATGTCCCTTATGTAACGACAAACCTGCGGGAGATCTGACCTATTATGAGTATAAGACGATCAGCGATTGGCAATTCGATAACGAACGTCTTGAAGTGCCTATATCGAGCTCGGAACTGCTTTGCAAAATCTGCGAAACGACGGGAAGGAGTCGAGTTGCTGATAAAATTTGCTCTAATGGTTCAAAGTAAGTTTGAGTTAATTGGAATTTTGGAATTTTATGTTTTCTTCTCGTCTGGGTTATGGGGCGTTAATATGAACTTAAAAAAATTGTGTCTGACAAGATTGGACACTGCAACGATCTGCACTTACTTCCTCGTTGCTTTCATCCAAATAAGCTAAGTTTTGGTCATCTCTAACAAAATCTTTGATGATATTTAGAATGTATAATGTTTTGTTTTGCAGGGCCGATTATATGCTCTGTGGGCACAATCAACTATGTTTTACAAACATAAATCGTCAATTAGATTATGTTTCTAGAGGATGCATCGACCCGCCAGTTTTCAATTCGATGTATTTCTTTTGCAACTCTTCAGCTTGTAATTCTCAACAATATGAAAATTCAGCAAGACTCAAGAGAGCAACTGAATTGAATAATTTAGAAAAAAAACACGCAAATTCTTTTGCAACTACTTTTAGTATCACTACTAAACAAATTTTGGTCACTGCACATTTTATTTTTTCTATTTTGAGGTACCATATTTCTCATGAAAAACCTTTTTAAAACAATACGAATAAAAATGTATCAAAGAAAATAATTCACATTTTGATAATTCTGTCACATTTGTTTTTACGTCAATTTATCTACTTTTGAGTTTTTAGAAGAAAGTTTACAAATCACGGATAACTGAAAATATAAACAAAAATACAGATTAAGATGAGATCTTGGCATATAATAATATATTTAACTCAATTATTTATTGTAACCATTAAATGCAACAACAAAGAAGGAATCAAAAGTAAGAACTCCTTACCTTACTTTAGAAGACAGGTAGAGGAAGATTTTGATAGCCCCTATACAAGGGAAAAGGATATACATTCAGATGATATTCAAGGTCATTTATTTTCATTTCTTGTTAATAATATAAAAGAAATATTCCATGATAATGATGAAATAATGGAATTTTTAGTATCACCATTACCATCTCGTACTACAGAGATTTTAAATACTAAAAATTATAATAACATTACTGAAGAAGATCCTAAACTTACAGATGACGTCAAAAGTTACCGGAATATGTCTCTTACTCCTCAAGTAGAATTGAATCAGTACAGAACCATTTCCCCTGGCAATGAAATTAAAAAAGCTAAGCAATCGCATATGTTGCTGCTGTCTGAGAATTCTGTGAGAAAATCTGAGCAAAAGCTCGTTTTAAATGACTCTTTTTTACTTGTAAGTTCATTAGCTCCGGAACCAACCTATACTATAGATTCTACAGAAAATGGAAGTGAACGTTCTTGTATATTTTGCAACAACGTTATGACTGAAGATTGCAGTGATCCTAAAAATAAGTTGTAAGTGCCCAATATGCTTAACATCACAGTAATTAAAAGATTCTAGACAAAAAAAACTACAATGCCATTCTAATAGACTATCTGACTGTAATTTTTTATGGTCTTATAAGAGTCTGACCATTAATAGACCCGATCATCGCAAACAATTTTTTTAAGGGCTTATATTATAAATAAGGGATATGTACGCATTTTAACGACTTGCTAGACAGGAAGTCCGCAAAGTATGTAATGATGTCGCTTATAAGTATGCTATTGAAACTCCACACTTACTTACTTTGCGGGAAAGGAACAGAGAATTCCTATCTTATCAAACCAAAAAAAATACACGAAAACTTTACTAGCCAATTAAAATATTTTTTCAGTATTATACTTGTATCTCTCTCTCTCTCTCTCTCTTTCTCTCTCTCTGTCTCTCTCTTGTATACTTGTTCTATTCTTTAATTATATTTTTCACTAAAATTGTTAATTAAAAAAATCAAACACCGGTCCGATTTTAATTGATTTAATGGTAATTGTGATCAAGTCCATTAGTTGAGAAGTTGGACTCGTGCGAACAAACGGTGTGAATAGTGTAAATATATAATAAACCGGCCAAGTGCGAAATTTGGGCTCGCGCATTGAGGGTTGCGCACCACCACAAAATACTTTTTTTTTTACAAAAAGACAACATCATACCCAGGCTGTCAACCACCCAAGTACTGACCGCGCTTGACGTTGTTTAACTTGGTTGTGAACAAAAATTTATCACCGACTCTCACTTGGTCATTATTATTTTTATGATTTATACTTTAGAGCGTGTATTATAACCATGACAAGTATGACGCTTGTGTGTATTACCGTTTTCACATTAGATCAATTACAAAAATACGTTAAAAAAAATTGCAAAAAGTTGCATGGGGACGTCCCTTAAGTTTGTACTCATTAAATTTATTTAAAAAAAATAGTTAATCCGCCATAATATTACTCATTCTGTGAAAATTTCAACTGGCTATCTATTACGGTTCCAAAGATACAACTGTTAAAATGTAGGATGGAGGAACGGACAGGCAGACAGACAGACGGACCGACAGACAGCGTAGGCTTAGTAATAGGGTCCTGTTTACACCCTTTGGGCACGGAACCCTAGGATAAAGAATTCAAAGTTAAACTTCATCTTTCAGAATACCGTCAGTAATTTGCGAAAATGTCGGCGATCAATGTTACTCACTGCACACACCATTTGGTATAATAGATCGTGGATGCTTCAACGTAAATCGCAACCTCACTATCTACGTATGTGCTTGCAATCTTTGCAACTACATATCCATTGCGGAAATGCCATACGTTTTCTCTAACAAGCGAGAATGGGTACATAATGTTATTGAGCTTTCACGTACGAGAAACTTGAGGAAATCTGTGTTTAAAGATATGGCTTGCTTGAAATGCGAAGTAAATGCGAGTAAGAATAGCATCAGTGATAATGAAAACTGCTTAGATGGAAACATGTAAGATAAGTTATATTTTTTTATTTTTTTAAATTTTCGGGGCATTTTTCACACACAGTCATCTGACCCCAAACTAAGCAAAGCTTGTGATATGGCTGCCAGAGACTGATATAATACATATGTAGTTTTAAATACATACTTAAATAGATATTAACAACCAGATATAGAACAAACACAAATGTTCATCACATAAATGTTTGTCCTAGGTGGGAATCGAACCCACGCCCCCAAGCTCAGCAGGCAGGTTCACTACCAACTGGACCAACGGGCTATCGTTCGTCGAGCAGTTCGTTGCAGTATCGTCATCGTTTTGTCATCCAAACTTGTCTTCACCCAATATCGCTTTCTTGAGCATATTTTGAGGGTCACAGTTCGACGAAAATTTGACTTCAATTTTTGTTTAGCTCATTTCACAGGTGTGAGGCAAGAAAAATTGCATGTATTGCACAGTGTGCGGTATCCACTGATCTATGGTAATACGGATGAATTTTCAGGCGGTGGCGACTAGTGCGATGGTAAAACCACGACACAATCAGATCAAACAGTTCTTCAGAACACTCCCCGTTGAAAATGCAATAAAAAATACAGAGAGTCTCTACACAATTTATTCGAATACCTTGTTTGTTTGTCAATTTATTAGCAAAATTTATTCGTCATATTTTGATAATAATTATGGCAATTTTCTGAACGAAAGAAACGAAGCGTTCTGATCGTTGGAGCGAAATTTTATTTCACGTTTTTATTCAGCTTACAAGCCATCGATTAATTATTATTTTTTCGAATTTTGATAGTTTTAACTACCAGGCTATTTTTTAATTAATTGTGAAAGCTGCCCCTAAATATTTAGGGATATTTTACTTGAATAGCCTCGCTATGTTTCAGAAAAGTACTACACAATTATATTATATAGAAAATTTTATGAACTCACGTATGTTGGTCTGGGCTACGCCACACTTTTCACTTTAGTCCATGAAAGCATTTGTTGCCTGCCTATGTAATGATTATTTTTCTTTCAGTGGAAGTGTGCCTACGGAAATATGTGATGTAAATGAAATATGTGCAGTAAAAGTGATCAAAGGCGAAAACTATGCCTGGCGCGGGTGTGTCAGGGCTCCCCTTTATAATTATTGGTGGAATATATGCGAGCGCGACCTTTGCAATTACGACAGTTTAGTGTCAATTTACGACTATCTTTAGATGTTTATTATAATTTTGTCATTTGGAAAATATAATGTATTTTTGCCTAATTTCATAAATTCTTTTCATAAGTTTTGCTTATTAGTAGATTTTTTCAACCAACTTCAAAAAAGATTCCTTACAGGATGTAGAGGTCTAGAGGTTCGTTAGGCAAGGATTTTGCGAAAGGGCCGATTTAAGGGGGGCAAATGGGGACTGAAAGTTTATATGCAAGTCTACGCGTACAAAGTCATGGGCTCGTAATATATATATGCAAGTATCTTAAATGGGTCTCGGAAATATTTTTCAGAAGTGGTTGGTCCAATAAAGAAAATTCGCAAGAAAATTTGTAACATTATTTTCTCAAACCTCCGTCTTCAGAGGGTCTATTCCATTACCTGGCTCATTGCCCAGACCGATGTTATTGGCTTCCATCCAAAGGAAATATTTGGATACTTTTTAAACCTTGACCTCATCAACTTGTATTTTTGTCTATGACTGCATATTTTCTATAATTTTTTTTGGGCTGGTACTAATTGCATATTGGTTTAAGTAGATACTATTAGATTTTTGCTGTGTCAGAAATGCCAGGAAGCTCACCAAAAAGGACGCAAAGCTAAATATCTAGACCCATATTATCCATCGTTCAATTATCTAGTCGAGCGAAAATCAAACATATCGCCTTACTCAGTTTGTTTCGACGGTTTTTGACTGCTTTATCATAGCAAATCTGTAAAAATTCGTAATCTATCAATGTTAAACCACTCTTCTGCTCTGCTACAACTACCAATACTCCTAACAGTAGTAACACTGTTAACTTGACCCAACCTTAACCTAACCTTTCTTACTACTGCAGTATTGTTAGAAGGGCAATGAAAATTAGCCCGTGTTTCTACCTCCAATTGTAAGTAGTTACTACTAAAAAGTTACTACTGAAAGGAGAGCAAGCAGATCAAATTGACAGTGTTAATTCTGGTATTTGGTTTTGGTATTAATATTAAGCCGTTGTTTGAAAAATGTGAATACTGTGACCTTAAAAACCTCACACAATAACTGTTCACAAATGTATCTAAAAATAAAAACGCAAAAACACTGAAAAACGGTGTTAAACCAGTGTTTTGAAAATGCATAAGATAATAAGGTATTAAAACTATGAATAAGTATTAGATTCAAATTGCTCCAACAATAAAATTATACCATAAAATAGAAACTAAATTAGGTAAAGCACAGTCGGAATGCCGACGTAATGACCTTATATATATCTTTAATGAACTACTATCCTAGTTTTGCTACGTGAATTGCTCTAGTTGCAGTTTTCGAAATATATGACTCGTCTTACATGAACAAGGTTAGACGGAACTGCTAAGCTAAGCCCAAAGATGGTCTTTAAACTCAAAAATTTTCACAATTGGACAAACTCCGAAATCACAACAAAAAAAAAAACAGCTGATCAGAGGAAAAAGTTACTTTCTCGAGATGTTATTCACAAAATACAAGTAAAACGCACGTAAAATTCACTCGTCATGGACTCTGTAATGTTGGCATAGTAGTTCTGTATAACCTGACACACTATCTGCAGTAAGTGAATTTGGCCATTAAAGAAGTTGAATTGCTGTAATTTAGTAGCCTCAGTATGTGGCCAAGATTCTATAGGGCTTTTTATATTTTACCTAAGACGCATACGTAAATTTTATGGAAATGCCCTTACAGTACACACCTCTTAGAGCGATTGCAATATTATGAGTATGTATTCAGTGATGTGTAAGTAGAATTATTTTGAGAGCTTTTAGGGTTCTAACTTTTATAATATGAATTAATTGCTGTGTCGAACTATCATTATGTTGACTTTCGCAGTAGTCTGATAAAATCGAGTGCCCGGCACATTAACTTCTTGCATCTGTGATTTTTCTTATATTGGTTCTTTTTTTTTGTGAAACATGATAATAGAAAATTATTTAAAAACGATTTAGATTTTAGCAACATCGGCTTATTGTTTCAAAACCTTATGAAATTAACAACCAGGTTCTAGTTGTGTGGTCGTGTAAAAGTAAATTGTTTTTCAGTTTATGCTAGTCATAAACTGTTAAGAATAGTCGAGGCGTGGTAGAGGGGCGACGCAGCGCGGAAGCACGCCGAGACAATTCTGAACTAACGGTGAACCGGGAAGAGTCGACTTTTCTACGGCAAATGTAAGCCGCGACGCAGTCTCAATGTTACATTGAGCGTTGGGCCTTACAAGTCTACAGCACCAGAGGCTACTTTCCAAATGATTTTTTGGGAAAAATTATAACTTGAACAGTCAAAATCCTGCGCGACAAGGAACTGTGCTTGTCAGCACGACATGTTAAATATTAAAAGCGTCTTTGCTCAGTTATTTCAATGGAAACATTTTCCAAACACAGTAATATTTGCACACTGTTGCTTAGCAATAGGCTACCGGACAGGTATTTGAATTGGTAAAAAAAGCTTAGTGAAAAATACAAAAATGTGGATCATTCTCGATATATCCAATGCTAAGATCCATAATGGATCTATAGAGATTGTTTTCTCTCTTTAGATTCCATTATAAAATTATGGATCTATCGAGAACTTTTTTTCTCACTTGATCTATTAGTTCCTCGATGGATCTATACTGAAGAAATTATTTCAATCGGCTAATAAAGTTCTGAGATAATAATGCTTTAAAGTTTTTGTTCGGGTTAGGAAAGGATGCTCTTCCCCGCAAAGTGAGTGGCTTATGGAGTTTGTAGTGCGTACTCACAAGTGACGTTATTAGTAAGCATAATGAGCTCTCTGTCTAGCAAGATATTATAAGGAGAGATGACGGACCCTAACCCATCATGCTGTCCCAGTGCACGTTGGTGAATGTCATAATTACGTCTTTGAACTTATGAGGTTTTTGGATATATGGATTTTCTCTAGATGTTTTCTTTCACCGTTGTTTAGCCATGGCATTGAACTGTAATTTAATTAAGTACTAAGTTATTAAGTTCTAATAAGTAAGCTAAGTAAGTAATACGTTCTATTTCTCGTCAGCTTTTTTATAAGATAAAGGTGTGGAACTTCCTCAAACGGAATCTCCGAGAGTTATATGTAGGTACCACTACAAAGAGCAACTTCGATGTAGTATATCTCCAATACATTCGAATTCAAAACAAAGCAAACCAGTTACAAGCTACTAAATTACCTCACATAATATCAGTAATCCTGTTCGGTTTGTTCAACACTAGTCGAATATGAACAAAAAGTGAGATAATCACATCTCAAATAACGCGATCATTGCTCGCCTTTGTCAGGTTATAATAACAGTGTTCTTCTTGAAGCGGATAAGATGGTAATGAGAGGCAAAGCTGCTTAAAAACGTCTTTGAAAATCAACTGTAATCCTTGGAAATAGAGTTACGATTTGTGAGGTTGAAGGATGGTTTTGTATATAAGGAACGCTAGCTTGAGATGCCTTGAGGCCCTCACTTTCTTTCAACACGTACCGCACTGTGTGTTTAATGTAGTAATGCTTGCCATCAAAGGCGTCTGAGACTGAAAGGGTTTGAGATTCGCAATCGTGTTGGCGTAAACGAGATACCATTTAGCCAAAGGCAAACCTGGATGATGTTTTGTTCGGAAAGCTCTAGGAGCTTTTGGAATAAGAAAATTATAGGGGAGATGAGCCTTGCCTATGTTATGGGTAAATGGGGCTGAGACCGCTAGGAGTAATAGTGTTCCGTGGCTGAGATTCATCATAATATAGCCTTTCACATGTGTCTTAGTGGAATCTTAAACATTTGCGTGGATAAGATGAGAATAAAATGTTATTTGTGATTCTCATAAGTAGCTGCATCCTGGGAGTAACCTAACATAAGTACCGATAACCTTATATCTAGGAAGACGGCTAGGGCGAACACATCCCCGAGCACGGAACACTATTACTCCTAGCGGCCCCCGAGGAAGGAGCGCGTAAAGTCAGTTTTTTTTTTAAGTAAAAATATTGTAATGATTATTATTGCATTTTCACTACTGGCTGATCTTGATAAAATTAGGCAAATTGCGACGATGGATGTTTTTAAAATTTTGTTTCAGCGGTGAGTAATCAAAAATGTAGTAGTCTCATTCTTCTTGCCTCGGTGTGTTCGCCGCTTGCCCCCTTTCTGATTAGGATCAGCCAGTAGTAAAAATGCAATAGTAGGCATAATGACTAATATATTTTTATTACCTGATAAAAAAGCTGATCATAAATAGAGCCATCAACGAAAACAAAATTAAAATTAGTTCAAAAATAAATAAGATATAAGCAGATATAAGCATTTAAATTTCATGCTAGACAGAGAGCGCACTATACTGAGCCGTGACGTCACGGCTCAGGAGTGCCATACAAATGCTATACTAACACACGCTTTGTGAGAAAGGGATAGAGCATCCCCTCCCTATCCCCACCTAAAACTTTAAACGCTCATATCTCAGAGATGTATCAACCAATTTAAATTATTTTTTCAGTATGTGTAATGTATTTAGTTATATTCCTCGCTAAGCCGGTTATTTGTAATAAATTAAACATGAGGACACATGCCTATTATTATTAAAATATTTTTACTCAAAAAAACTGACTTTACGTGCACCTTCCTCGGGTGCACTGACGCTTACCATCAGACGACTTGGTGAACAAACGTATAGTTATCCTAACTAGTATTATAAAATCGAAAGTGAATCTGTCTCTGACTGTTTTTGTTCCCTTTTCACAACAAAACAACTGGGCTGATAAAAAAACCATTATGATAATGTACATCATAAGGATGGATACAGTACTTTTTTCCAGAAAATGCGGAAAACTGGAAAGTCGCGGCTTACACAGCTAGTTTATTATTATAGAGGAAAAAAACCATATTCAGCTGACCCAGGTAAATTTTTATATATGCACCTGCAGAATGCATACGCAATAGATATTTCTACCTATATTCCACGCAAAAACGTACAAGACTAGTTGAAAAAGCTCGAAAATCCGCGTGTTAAAAGAATAAAAGAATAAAAAATGTTCCAGTAACGAGCACCCGCGCTACTCATAGTGGGCATCGATAAATAACAGTTTACTGGGTGATTTAACTTTAGCACTGAAAAATTAAACGATGAATCTTCGCTATACTCTACATTTACTGTGACGCGAATGTACTGAGCTTAATCTTACCCACACTGAATGTTTCTGGGAGATTAATAGGGTTGCTTTGTGGATAAAAAATACGAATCCAAGTATTTCTCGGATAAAAAAGTGAATAAACTCGAATTTTTTTGTTTTTTTTGTTAATGTTTTCATGACCGTGGATTCAATGTCCTTTAGTCGTAATCTTAATCAGTTTACCTAGTCTTAATAGCGTCAAACAAGTCATAGTCAGAGTCAAGCTAAGTAAGTCACGGTCAAGTCAAACTCATGCCCCTGTAAAGTGGTGGAGATTTTACAAGAGGCTCCTATGGAGTTTTGGAAAGAACACGAAAAGACACGTTTCACCTCGTTATATCACTTGACCACACTCGAGCACGTTTACAAGCACTTAATGAATAATAATTCACCATTTAGTACACATTAACACTCGAAAATACACAAGTTTGGGAAAATAATCCAACGAGCCGACATGTTTTTTCCGCGTTGGCGCCAAAACTCGCTCGAATATAAGGTTTGCATGGGCTGCCAGGTTTTGTAGAATTTAAACTCCCTTGATGGCCTGACTTTTTGCCTGACAGAGGGCACTCATATAATAGGTATTTTTTAGGCAAGCGTGCTACAGCTTCGACCACATCATCGCTTTCCATCAGGTGAGATTGCGGTCAGAAGTATGCCTAGTTTGTTGTAAAAAAAAGTTTATTAAATTACACTGATAAACGCCCAGATGCCAAGAATATCAGAAAATAACGATACTCATTTCAACTGATTGATTTATAATATTTGCAGTTGGCAATTTGAGAACTTCGTATTGCAATTAAGTGAATTTATGAAGTTACGAAATGGCAATTTATGAGTTCTTTGTGTTTGGACGAGTGTGGTTTGTCTTGATAAATTAGTTTTATTTTTGTTGCATGACTAGGTAACAGTAATATTTATATCTATGATGCTTACCTTCTTCTTTCTTTATGGTAAGTTGAAGAATTCTACAATCGACCTCCAAATTCATCATCGGAACGTCGCTGTCAAGTTGGCGACCAAGCGCAAGTCTATTTATAATAGTAGGGGAACCCACGATGCTAAATGGGGATTTACTCGAGCGTCATAGAGACCTATTGGGTTTCAAAGCGTAGATACGTGATAAGAAAAAAAAATACATAATGTATAACCTTTTCATCGGTGGGGAGAGCGGCTATAGATTTTTAAATATGTAAAAAAAACTGTTGCATGGACATACTCGAGCACGTCAGATATTGATAGCATAAATGTCCTACGTATTTTTAATAATGTACGTATGTTAATCTGGTCATTTGCATGATGGGGATGGTCGTAAGTAAGGGTTGAAAATGAATAAAAAAAAAAATAGCACGTCAGATTTTCTAAGGGGGTGTTAAGCACAGAAAAGAGATTTTTTTCTCTCTTCTGTGGTGTTAAGTGAACCTAAAAAAGCTCTCATTCAATAATCTGACGATTTAGATGTGACGCAAACTCGCGGCCATTAATATAAAAAAAATCGAATCTAAATTTTAAGCAACTTAAACTTTGTTAAATAATTACAAGTAAAGCGTATTGAAAAAATATCAAAACGCAACAATCTGAAACGCTACACTATCTAAATTTTTCACCTAATGTCAACATTTTTTCCTCTTTGTTCACAGAGAGATTTTATATATTTGTTTGTAAACTCCGACACTAGAACATTACTTCCCTACAAGGAATTTCCACTTACCGAATACAGAGCGCATATACAAGGCAAGGGAATGACAAAATGAATACCGATCAGTATCATTATAATTAAAGTAGTATTTAAGAAATCTCACCATCCTATCAGGAATGCGGGACCGTTCGCGATGACAGTAACATATTGCTGACATAAAATCCCGAGATTTGGAGATATCCTCAAATAGTCGGTTTCCGCTTGAGAGGCCCACGATCCTTCTCACTTGGGTCTATAAAAATGTGGAAAAATTATTTAGATAACGCCTCCGTCTGATCCATCAATGTCGGACGTTAGCACGTCTTTTATTCCTACATTCCTGAAAGAATAAAAGAATTTACTAAGACGCTTTACGAAAGCGTTTTATCTAGCGAGACGGACGAAATTTCTTGAGGGCGCTGAACCTTGGAAAGAATACACATTGTTCAACGAAACGACAAAAAATATTCAAATTAAAAGTTAACATTCACAAAACAACATAGTTTTCCCATAAATATAAATATCGTCGATCAATATAAATGAAACACCTAATTGCCATAAACATACACCTAAATAGCTTTTCTTATCAGAATAGTCGTCCAAAACCCGTCTCTCTGTATCCATGGCATATTTTATCCAGACATCAACAGACAAGATAAGATAGCTTGTTTTTATAGCCGAATCAGAGAAAATAACATGTGTCAATAAGCCAAATACCCAACATGGAATTCTTCGGCGATGTTTTATGTTAGCTCATATATTTCATCAGCCATACCATCAAAATTTTATTACAAACGGTGGCTTATTACTCCGAAATCTTGGCTGGCGGTAAAACAATTCGTTTGGGGTAATACGGGTTGAGCTTACGAAATTGTATGAATATTATGCTCTGAAATGTTAAGTAGTAGATGTTTTCAGCTTCAAATATGAGTTCATATAATACGTTTCTCTTTGGTATTGTGAGGAAGATAATGGAAATTCAAGAAGTGAAGGATTCAATTTTTACTTATATAATGTGGGTCTACATTAAAAACAAAACACTAACATCACGAGTGTGGCTGAAAAGCAATAGATGGACTTGATGAACACAGGATCGCACAGGATCGGAACTGAAGACGCGCCGAAAAGAAAAAAAATGGTGTTGATGACGTTTTTGATTGAAATATAATCTTGTGAGTTCTTCACGTTCTAAGGATTACAGCACCGCAACAAATCCGCATATAACAGCGCGAGCCAGTTGTATACTGCTCAATTTGCGATGATAAAAGACAAAATTTGGACTTGCCAACAACATACAGACAATAAACCAAAATAACCAGAGTCGCTACCGTCGGACTCGATGTGGATGATATCATCATCATCACAATGAAAATGTATAGCAAGGACATGCCATTGACAAAAATATAATACAAATATCTTCTACTTAATTTTTATTGAGAGATGGACGGTGGACGATGGGCAGTATGCCCTTAGTTATGTGGAACTAGGATAGCAATATACTGTTTTAGTTTTGCCAGGTCAAAGTTCGAACGTGTAAAAATTAACCTCTACTTCAAAGGGCAAGTGCCTTTATTAACTAAACTTAACAAAATACAAGCTAATACTAACACCACAAAAATGTTAGACTGCCCATAGACCGGTGAAGGTCTAAAGATAATCCAAATGCTCAAGCCTACTATCAGTTGACAGCGTACCCAGCGAGCTGGTGGCATTTCGCCCAAGGCTTGTGCGTTAAGCCAGAAACACGCCAGCATTTTGGTCTTAAGCGATGCACTAACCAAGCGCTCTGAAAGATTTTTGAAAATGAGATCAGCTCGATGTCCCCAAAGGCCCAATGTCTCGACCCCAAATGCCTCAAATATGTAACCACTGCCGAGGTTAGCATATTTGCGTCGCTTGGGCTACTCTGCCAAATTGGTAGCCAAACCAGCCTTAAAAAATCTGATGTAGATTAATTTAAGAACAAGCATCAGCTATCTTGCTCTAATCCCCGAGGGTGATTCGGCTACTGAGATTTAAACTCGGTTTGAATGTATAATGCTTTATTCCTTAGAGAATAGGGTTTGCATTAGGTAGTTTTTTATATAAAACAAAAGTCCGAATGACCCCGATCTTGGTGTCGATGGCGTTTGCGCGATTCAGAAATGATTGTTTATTTGCTAACGCCATCTAGCGGAAATACGTTGTATTATTGATTTCACTTGAACATTCCGCCCACCAAGACCAAAGTGACCCTTTGGACTTACGTACATACATGTGGATATAATACAAAAAAAGTTTTAGTTACATTAAGCGTACCATTAAAACTATAACAAATTGCTTTCTAAGTGCTATTATTATAATAAGTTTACATGCATGTTTTATATTTTTTTTACAAATAACAATTATTGTGCCATAGGTAATAAACATAATTTTGAAGATGGTCTTTTAATCGTTCCATTTTTAACCCTTAAGGTGACTACTCGCGCAATTCCGTCCGTACCCGGATGAGTATCAATCACTCGACCATAAAGCCACCGAGATGGTGGTAAACCATCTTCTTTTACGATAACCACGTCACCTACATTTGGCTGAGTAGTCACTGATGACCATCGATATCGTTGGTAAAATTTTGTCAAGTAATCGCGGGACCACTGACCCCAGAAATCTTGAAGCATCCTTTGAGTATATTGCCACCGTCGTAAGGAACTAACGTTAGATGATTCATAGGAATGATCAGGTGCGGTAACTAGAGCTTCGCCGATTAAAAAATGTCCTGGAGTCAGCACAAGAACGTTGTTTGGGTCATCGTTTAACACCGATTGCGGCCTGGAGTTCAAGCAACTCTCAATTTGGGCCAAAACGGTAGCCAGTTCCTCATATGTTAGGGTTGAATCACCAACAACTCTTTTGAGGTGATATTTTACAGATTTTACCCCCGCTTCCCATAGCCCTCCGAAATTAGGGGAATAAGGAGGTATAAAATGCCATTCACAGTTATTTGTAGCCAGTGATTCCGATATTTCCTTGTGTATGCGTTGTTGTTCAGCCTTAAATTGTCGAATCAGTTCTGTCGAAGCTCCAAGAAAGTTCGTGCCATTGTCGCTCCAGAGATGCAAACAATGGCCACGTCTGGCTACAAATCTCTTAAATGCTTGTAGAAACCCTTCTGAAGTGAGATCGCTCACTACTTCCAAATGTATAGCTTTTGTGGCCATACATATAAATAAACAGATATAGCCCTTATATGACTTATGGCCTCGTCCCTTAGTAGTTCTTATTTGGATTGGGCCTGCATAATCCACTCCGCTGCATTGAAATGCACGAGTGGGAGTGACTCTTGCCGAAGGTGCTTGTCCCATAAGCTGATTTTTAGTAACTGCGCTGTTTTTTACACATGTCACACATTTGCGGTAATGAGCTTTGACCATTTGCGTGCCACCAATGACCCAATACCTTGATCGAAGATAGTTCAGAGTCAGCTGAGGTCCGCCGTGCAGTGTCTGCTTGTGTGCGTCTGAGACTAAAAGTTGCGTTAGATACGACTGCTTTGGAATGATAATTGGATGCCTTCGGTTTCCGTCTAGACGGGAATGCTCCAATCTACCTCCGACTCTTAAAATGTTAGCCTCATCCAGAAACGGATTCAACGAACGGAGTTTGCTGTTAGCTGGTAAGTTTTTATTTTCCTTTAGTTTGTCCAGATCTTCACTGAAGTGATTTGATTGACTTTGTCTAATGCAGATGGTAAGAACGTTGTTTAATTCCTTTGTAGAAAGGTGTCCCTTTGTTTGACTGTCTTTTAATTTCCGCGCGTTGTTGGCAAAACGTCTGCAATAGGCAAGTACCCTTATCATTCTTGTTAATGAAGAGAACCTTTCCAATAGTGAAGTCTGCACTGTAGCGCAGTGAGTTTTGGATGTTGTTATTTCTTCCAAGTTAGTTGATAGCATTTTTGGCTTCTCGTAGTTGATTGTTAATTGGTTTAAGAATCCTGGACCATTGAACCATATATCATGTTTTAATAAATTAGAAGGGTGCATTCCACGAGAAGCAGAATCTGCTGGATTTTGTTTTGTTGCAACGTGAGACCAGTGATGTGTATCCAAAGTTTCCAGGATCTCGGAGACACGGTTGGCCACAAATACCTTCCACCGATTTGGATGCCCGTTAAGCCACGATAGAACGACTGTTGAGTCCGTCCAAGCGTGCAGGTAGGTATGGTCAATTTTCATGACCATAGCTATCTCTTTGAGTAATCTTGTCACTAAGACCGCTCCACATAGTTCCAGACGCGGTATCGAAACTTGCTTAACCGGCGCTACCTTTGTTTTGGCAGCAACTAAAGCAACCTGAACTTGACCGTTCGAATCGACTACACGGATGTATAACACCGCCGCATACGCCACCTTAGAGGCGTCACAGAAGCCATGTAGTTCGATTTGTTTATCATTTGCTTTAGTTCCTATCCACCTTGGTATCCGAATGTTCGAAAGAAGTGCAAGTTCTTCACGGTAAGTCTGCCATTCCTTTATTAACTGATCGGGTACTTCCTCGTCCCAATCTATACCTGCAAGCCATAATTTCTGTATCATTATTTTTGAAATTATCGTACTGGGTCCAGCCCAGCCAAGTGGGTCATAGAATCGAGATACGTCGGAAATTATTTTTCTTTTTGTTACAGGTTGTTCCAGTTCTGGCAGCGTCACCGAGTAGCGGAACGTGTCTTCTCTGCGGTTCCAGGTGAGTCCTACCACTTTCGTCATATTATCCGCCTTAATTTTTACTTCTTCTTTCCCCTTTTTTCTTCTTTTCATTCCTATCATTTTCTCTTGCAATTCTAGCCCTGGTTTGCTCATTAATTTATCAATTTTCTTCTGTATCCTTATACCTTGTTCTTTATTTTGACATGCTTTTAAAAGTTGTTTCATATAATAATCTGTATTTACTTTTTCAGAAGCCGATGGGTACGCTGCACCTTCGTCAAGATCAACCTGCTGTAAAGCCTTGACCGCAAGGTACGGCGCGCTAGCAGTCCCAAAAGTCACGCGTAGTAACCTGTAATCCTTGATTTCAGATGCAGTATCCTCCCTCCAGAGAATCCGTTGCAGATCAGTATCTTGTTTGTCAACTACCATTTGCCTGTACATCTTTACAATGTCGACTGACAAACAAATAGGCGATGTTCTCCAGCGCATGACGATATACCTGAGCTCCATCTGCAAGGTAGGTCCTACCATAAGGTAATCATTTAATGATGTTTTATTTGTTCTCTTGCAGGAGGCGTCGAACACAACCCTGACCTCAGAAGTCGTCTTACCTTCACGGATCACCGTGCGATGAGGTAAGTATACCACTGTAGAATTCTCTTTTTCTTCCCTTGCAGCTAATTCCATATTATTATTAGGCAAAATATATTCATTTAATACTTCTTTATGCTTCATTTTTAAATTTTCACCTGTTTTAATTTCCCGAAATATTTTATGTATATCAATTTCGTCACATTTGCAATGTAACACTTTTATATTTTCAGATTGCGAGCTGGTTGTATTTGAAACCTCACCGGACACAATCCAGCCTAATGATGTAGATTGTGCTGCCAGTGTACCAGCTCTATTCTTCGTGACACCAGTTTGCAGAACTTTACTGCAAAATCCTGCCCCTAACAACAAATCAATTCGATTTGGGATGTGGAATTCTGGATCGGCCAATGGCAGTTCCGTGAATTCTTTGCATTCCATCGTATTTATATTGTTTGATGGCAAGAATCCAGTAATGGTTTTAAGCACATACGCCTTTACTGTGATGGTAACTTCGGGGTCAATTTTAGAACCTACTTGAAGATCCACGACAGCCTTGGATATGAACTCTTGCTCATCTCCAACACGAGATATGAGTCCCTTTACTGGGGACCTTTTCAACCCTAAGCGTTGGACAGCCGATTCCGTTATGAATGACGACTGTGACCCTTGGTCTAATAAAGCCCGAATCGTGTGACTAATACCGTTTTTCGACGAAGCCGTAACTACCGCTGTTGGAAGTACGCCCTGATCAAATACCGTTCCTGTCGAAAAACATGATATTGAGGCCACAGAACTCTCAACTTTATTGTTTATTTCGTCCGACGTGGCAACATCCTCATTGGATGTGTCCCGTTGACTATTTACTTTTGAACCTTCCTCACCAATAGCCTCACCCTTGGGGTGTAACAAAGAGTGGTGTTTACGCTTACAGATACGGCACATTACCGTATTTCTACAATCCTTGGCGGAGTGATTGTCACCCATGCAGTTAAAACATAAGTTACGATCTCGGACGAATTTACGCCGAGCATCAACCGGTTCCAATACAAATTTCTTGCATTGTCCTAACCTATGCTGTTCTGAACAAAAGCTGCACAATTTTTGTGCAACATGAAGGGACTTAAATTTGTTAACATGAAGATTCTGATTTGAATTGTTCCCTTGAATTTTACTGTTATTTATTCCTTTGCTCCCCAAATTCTGTTTGGTTTCAAGAAACTCAACAGCTCTGTAACGATTAGTAATGAATTCCTTAAATTGACTATAAGTAGGTAGCTCATCTGAACCATTGCTGGTACTAACATTGAACTCCCACTGTCTTTTGGTTTCAGCATCGAGTTTGAGTGTGAGGATGTGAATAACCAAAATATCCCAATTTCTTACATCAATTCCAATGTTTGATAGCGTGGCCAAGCAGTCATTCGTAGTGTCAATCAACTCTTTTAAGCCACTTGCGGATTCAGAGATCAAGTTTCGTTGACTAAGGAATGTTTTTAAAACCTGGTGACTGACATACCTTTTATTATCGAAGCGTTCCTCCAATAATTTCCAACATCTTTCATAGTTGGTGTCTACGATCGGAATGTGTCTTATAACCTGTTCAGCCTCTCCTGACAAATAACCTTTTAAGTAGTGCAGTTTCTGAACGTTAGCCACGCCGTTATTTTGGTGTATTAAAGACACAAACATGTCTCGGAACGTAGACCATTCGGAGTATTTTCCCGAAAAGGTGGGAATATTTATTTTAGGCAGTCTAATTTCCGACCTGACCTTGCCCTCAAATGATGATGATTGGCCAGAAGGGCCTGGTTGGTGAGTGTCAAACACTGACAAACTATCTTTCAAATAATATTTACAGTCACTATAAATTCCTTCAGTTTTATCATAATAATCGTTTGTTACATATGCTAAACCTTTTAACTTTGTAAGATCACTTGTACACATTATTTGTTTATGACCTGCCATGAATTCCAACCATAGCTGCTCTAGTGACTCGAGCCGACCTTCTAAATATCCCTTAGTCTTTCTTTCTTTCGATGTCTTTTTAATATTTGCATATACCTTTGCAATACGCGCATGGATATCTTCTTGAAAGAATATTAAAGACTCCATTATTTCAACAATAATTTAACTATGATAATTAATTAAATATGCCAATATGTACCAACAAATTCAACAACATAACCATTAAATATTTGAAGTTGAAGTTACAATATTTTCGAGTCCAAGAAAACTATTTTAAGTTGAAGACAAAATGTAATCTAATTTTCTAAGTTGATGAACAAGAAAGTTTACAAAAATATTCTAAGTCGATGATAAAATAAAGCAAATTTTTCTAAGTGTACGGAACCTTGTCGTAGTCAATTTTATTACAATTTGGCCGTAGGTTCCCCGTACCTTCGTTTTTAGTAAAATTATTCTAAGTCCTAACTATCATGCACAAGGTTAATTTTACAAGTTAAAAGTTATTACAAGTATTATTTATTTATTTTATTTTTAAAGTTTCTAAAAGTTATTTATTTATCAAATCCACAATTTTTTATATTTGGCTGAGCTAATAATTATTTCAAAAGTACTCACAGTTTCACTTCACTTATCCTTGTTCACTGTTGATGTAAAACTGCTCGCTTCACTTCACGTGACTGGACTCGTGTGTCCCAAAATCCTCCAAGCGCCGCCCACCGTCGTGTTTCCACGCGTCAGTGAGGTTCACTGGACCTGACGAGCACCGCTGTTCCACGGTGCCGTCTGAAGCTCGACCGACTCTTCAGCTGTCAAGGTCGAAGCTCCTGATGAAAACTGCGGTTGCGGCAGCAATCCACTGCCCGCAGTTTTGTCGACGAAAAAACCACTACTCCTTCGGTAATCCGACTCGAAAGGACCATGAACAAGCATCAGCTATCTTGCTCTAATCCCCGAGATGGTTCGGCTACTGAGATTTAAACTCGGTTTGAATGTATAATGCTTTATTCCTTAGAGAATAGTGTTTGCATTAGGTAGTTTTTTTTATATAAAACAAAAGTCCGAATGACCCCGATCTTGGTGTCGATGGCGTTTGCGCGATTCAGAAATAATTGTTTATTTGCTAACGCCATCTAGCGGAAATACGTTGTATTATTGATTTCACTTGAACAGGCTGGTTGGTAAGAGCCCTTGAGAAAAAGTGATTACAATCATCTATTATTGTAATTTAAATGTGTTGGTAATATAGGTTTCAGCAGGTAGATCTAACGCTCGATTTTAACGGGTTTCTTCACTAATCTGTCATTATATCAACGAGCCATCGTCAAAATGTTGTGACTTACTCTCTATCTCGCCTTCCGGGGTCATCTCGGGCCGTGCTGATGCTTCGTACGCATTGTTTTGGGTGTCAAGACCCATCCATCAAGGTACAGTTAGCTGGGCCGGTTTAACCAAGCGACTAACTGGCCGCTGTTTTTTTGAACCAGTTTTCAGACCTGTAAAAGAAATTTTCGGATAGATTTTTTTTTTGTGTTTTTAACAAAGAATACGACATGGATCAATACTTAAAAGTTTTTTTGTACTGACAAAATACTTTTAAATTCAGTCAAATTCAGCAAATTGCAGCGAGAAAATTGTAACCGTTCTTTTATAAACCAAGATTCTGAAAATGGGGTCTCAGAGAGACATAATAAATAAATAAATAAACTTTTATTTGGTAAAATTGATATTTAATTAACGTATGTAGTAGAAAGAGATGGGCAAGACCTTAGCCCAGGAGAGGGACAGTATATTTTAATATATTTTTTAAGTATTGTGACGTGACAAGTATGTGACGTGTGTGTACATAGGTACGTATGAAGGTATGTAGTTTTACTCAGCAGTCAAGAAAAGTTGTGAATTTCCACCACACTGCTGAGTTACTGCTAATCAACGGTTAACCACTCGTTTAATCAAAAGAAACATGAATGATTGTTGAGCTAGCCCTTCACCCGTCAGATCCGATAATAATAACTCCGTGGTTAGAACAGTTGCCGATGTGAAAGCATTGTAATCTTTGAAAGCTTATTAGTATTTAGGTTACCATATTGTTACTCTGAGACGCTGTGGGAATGTGTTAAATGGCTTTGATTATAATGTGAGCTTCAAACTTAATGATAATGACTTGAATTATATTAACAAGATATATTGTTTCTTGTTTTATAAAGTAACTAACAGCACCTCGTGGATTCATTAGAAGAAACCGTATATCTTCTCCAGATAAAAGTAGCCTATCAATGATTCTAGGGTATAAGCTATCTCCACATCACATGTGATCCGAATTCGTTGTATTGTGGGAACAAACTTTATTACACGCACACGCATCTACTGGGTGACTGGTTAGACAGTTTAAATATACGGGTATATCATTCTTCTACTTCAAGTGCCTCTCCATTCATTGTACTCATAATTATAAACAAATTTTACTATAGGCTTAACCCTGAAATCAAGAAAAAAAAATCGGCTGTTTCATACAAAAAGTTCATTGATACTCGACATAATGTATGGAACAGCTAATATTTTACGTATTGTATAAAAGCTGAAAATGTCATATAATGTGAATTATCTGGATAACTTACGCTGAACTAACGCATCACTCAAAGCCTAGCCCATATCCCTTATAGACATGCCCTCTTTTCCGACTTTTGGCAACTTTGGTTATTTTAGTTTAAGTGTGTCTACTTCTAAGATTAACTTAAAATTATGAAAATTGTGTTATATCAACAATGTTTTATCTAGGAATCCCCAAAGCACATTTGGCTCGATAGAACAAATAATATTTGAAAGTAACACTCATTTGCGCTTTTCTCCTTGTTTTTTTAGATTCATTCAAACACCTATTTATCAAATGATGTTTACGATATCTTAATATAGACAAAGAGGCAAACAGCTTGATCGCGGAAGTTGGCCGCAGAATAAGAGATAACGGTGGCGACTCCCGCTCTGGCTCGTTTCTGGTGCAAAGATTGGCCATTGCCATTCTTTTTTTTTTTTTTTTTTTTTTTAATCTTCATGAGCGTGGATTTAGTGTCCTTTACTCGTAATATTAAACAGTTTACTTTGTCTTAATAGCGTCAAACAAGTCATAGTCACAGTCAAAGTCAAGCTAAGTAAGTCACGGTCAAGTCGAGCTCATGCCCCTGTAAAGTGGTGGAGACTTTACAAGAGGCTCCTATGGAGTTTTGGAAACAACACGAAAAGACACGTTTCACCTCGTTATATCACTTGCCCACACTCGAGCACGTTTACGAGCACTTAATGAATAATAATTCACCATTTAGTACACATTAACACTCGAAAATACACAAGTTTAGGAAAATAATCCAACGAGCCGACATGTTCTTTCCGCGTTGGCGCCAAAACTCCCCATTGCCATTCAGCGTGGGAATGCTACCAGTGTTGTGGGCACTTTTGCACCAGGAACGATCCGAAGCGGGCTGTTTGACTAGATTAGTTTATATTATGATTAGAATTAAGTAGTTTGTTAAATTGTGACGTATTAATTATGTAATATTAATAATATGTATTAGTTGTCATTTTTATATGGTAATCATTGAAGTATTTAATATAAAAAAAATATATATCCTAGTGGCCAGGATCATCCATTCTTAATATACAAATTTCATAATTATGGAGGTAGCCGTGAAGGTACATTTTACAATACAGTTTACGAAAAATATGAGAAAAACTTCAAAAATAGAAGTAGCGTAACGCACGACTGTGTGTAAGCGCCATGGTTTTGCTCCACTAAATGCGACTTTAATACAATATATTAAGTATTATGATGATCTGTAGTGATAAGCGTTACTTATAAGTGATAAAATCTGGCCTAAAAGAAATAAGCCTGTAATACCAACACTCTATATTTATATAAAAGCTAAAAACACAGCGCAAATACACAGACTCACAAAAATTCACACACTGACTCATTGATTTGTCACTAATTCTACTTGACTGATGAAACTGATATTTGGCAGGTAGTTCCTTATGGGGTGTAAAGGTCTGCTAAGAAAGGATTTTGTGAAAGAGACCAATATTAAGGGTGGCGAATTAAGGTTAAAAGTTTGTCTAAAGGTCTACGCGTAAAAATTCGCGGGTAAAAGCTAGTATTGAATCAGAGTTTTTGTTTTTCATGAGAACTGCCTTCTACTGGGCACGTTTTTGAGAAGAAGCAAACGGCCTAGTTTCAAAAATAATGAACCATTATAGTACAAGTAAGTAAAGCACAAGTTTGTAAATACTAACATACTTACTTTTTCAAATTTTGGGGATAGTTAATAGTTTCGTTTAAACTATAACTTTTGTACGAAAAACTGAACACTAAAATAGATTAATTACTCTACGTTGCAGATGGAGTCATATTTTCCTAACTCATCAATATTTTTAACGATCAATACATTTTTACGATGGCGTATTACATAAAACATCAAAGGGAGCCAGTTTTAAAACTATTTATGTGCCAATTACTTTCAACGCCGCCAAAATAATCGATGTTCCATTGTATGGAGACAAACCATGCGTTGCGAGCAGACAGTGATATAGGTTTATAATGTACGCATGAAGCCTTGTTCCCGCTAGGTTGTCATACAAAATGATTTGCTTATTAGATCGACCATTACATAAAAATATGTGTGAATCAACTGATATTTTTTTCAGAATCATGTGTAATCTACTGAAAGTCTTAACTTATAATTTACTAATAGTTTACTCCGAACTGTGACCTTACGACCTATATTAGTTTTTTTTAAATGAACTACTTGCTTACGAAGCCTTTTGAAGATCGGATCAACGATACGCAAGTTATTGTTCAACAAACCATGCATAGAAATGTTGAATTGTCCCATTAGAATCTGAGATCTCACTTCGCTCAGTCAACTAGTAGTTCGCCCCGAACTGTGCCTCGTGACCAATAAATATTCGGAACCACTTGATCGATTTTACCCATATTCTAATTTAAAATTATATTGAAATGAACTACTTGCCTACAGACGACGTAAAAAAGACCCCAGGGAAACGCTGGATGCAGGCTGCTTCCAACCGGCACCTTTGGAGATCGATGGGGGAGGCCTATGTCCAGCAGTGGACGTCCTATGACTGAAATGATGATGATGATGATGACTTGCCTACAAAGTTTCATGAAGATTGGATCAGCGATACGCAAGTTATCGTCTAACAAACCATGCCGAAATGCCGACTTGTCCCATTAGCCATTAGAATCTAAGACCTATCTTCACTCGGTCAATTAAGAGAGACATCTTTTTATTGTTCACAGAAGATATTACATACATCTGATGATGATGATGATGATGATGATAGAAAGTTTTTTAATCGCTTGCGCTTGCCACTATGCCTGATGATAAGCGATGGCGCGTTCTACTATAAAGCACGCTTGCCTAAATGAAACCGATTCCCCATCGCCGTCGTTACAGCGGCGGCGCTAGGCTCGCCCGATCCGACTGCTCCTTGTAATAGAAAATATTCAGTTTTTGGCACAGGCGCCGGTTACTAGAGGCACATACACAGCGATCCCGCCGGCGGGATCGTAGACCCCCAGGATCTGTTAGAAGATCGGTTAGATTCTCTCCAAATAATCAATTAGTTCAATAAACCGCTAGGGCTTCAGGCCACACCCCCTCAGGGGTGCCTGGGTAAGTCTGATTCCCACTGCCACACCGGTGACGGCCCAAGCCGAGGTTCGTACCTTCGAGGTGTTCTTGAGCTAGTCGCCCAAAAACTTAAACCACCAAGTTACGCCGAGCGCACTCTGCGTTCGCTAACTAGTCCGATCAAGCTGTCGAGGCCGTAAGGCCAACATGCATAAGTTAATGCAAAAAAAGAAGAAAAAAACGATTCAGGCGCGAAGTTGGACGCACGTATCGTTACATACCTGCATCTTGCTCTCAAATGCACAAGTTGCGCTGATTACTTGCACCGTATGTAAGCCGCATAAAACAAATTCCTCCTTGCCAAATAAATTTCATTCAAATGCGTTTAACAATTATTGAATTGTAAACGCACAAACCAGAATCACTACCGTTAAAATCGCAAAAGTTTACGTACTCTTTCCACGTTTCCAGGTTCGATTCCGTTTAGGGCGGGTGTACACTTGCGTTGAATATTTCACTGTCAACAATACGGTGACAGTAGAGTTATTAATGCCTCCGGCTGAGGATCTTTTCGCCACTGGTTTCAAAATGTCGCACAGTAGAAGCTTTAGAGCGGTTGAGAAGCCAATGATGATGAAAATAGGTAAAACAAGTAAGTGTACCTAAGTAAATTGTAATATAACGATGGAAGTATCTAACAAACATGCAACACGTAAGAGACCTTCAAGCGTACTAACTCTTTTTTTTTAATTATTAATACGCTCTATTTTAAAAGCTTTAATTAATATGCAAATAACCGTTCAGAATGAAAAAAACAAGTTTTTCCCAGAGATAACACTTATCTAGGTAATTTTTTTGCTCCCAAACGCCGGGATTCTAGGATCAGAATTGAATTAATTGTGCTAGGGAATTTTGGCTCTCAAGATTTCAAAATAAATGTATAGTGCGCAGGCTTTAATTTCTGGAAAAACGTGTTGCATAAATATCGTACAAGTTTTCATAAAGAAACAGAGAAGAACTTGATTGCCTAGATTAATTATTATTATTCATTAGACTTCTCCTTCTAACAAAATGTGCTGTACTCTTAGAATAACTACACAAAGAAACCAAGTACATTCGCAAAACTTAAGCCATTCAAATGGTGTCATATATGGCTCCAAAAAAAAAATAAAAAAAATTTACTTTGACAATTTGGGCGGTGAAATCGTACCACAACAAATCAGAAAAGCAGCATAAGAGTTACGGTGTGACATTCCACAAATAATCCATTAATTTTCTTGCTTAAATCGTTTAAAATACCAATCGAAACGTAAGCTACAAAGCGAATTTGTAGCTTACGTTTTGAGAAGGCGTTGTTTGGAAACCTACCTTCTCTGAGTAGTTATTCTAAGGCTGTACTTAATGCTAGAAAAATAAATCGTTTGAAATAACGCTACAACTTTTGAACTTTTTTTTTAGTGCAGTCTTCATCATCATCGTTTTAGTCATAGGACGTACACTGCTGGATGGACATAGGCCTCCCCCATCGCCGGCCTCCAAAAGGGCCCGTTGGAAGCGGCCTGCATCCAGTGTTTCCCTGCGTTAGTTGGATGTTGTTTTCAAGATCAAGTGAGGGTAGGAGAACGAAACACCCGCTCTACTCGCCGGACTCACCCGCAGTTTTCAGTCAGCTCGTGACCACGGCCATTGTAACATGGTCGAAACGTCGTGCGAAAGGTACATATTTTTACCTAAATTAAATAATACGTGATAAGTCCCGATAAACATTTAAAGCAACGGATGTTGTTTAGTGCAGTAACTACAACTAAAACAATACTGAATAAAATGAAACCTGTTATTTTCTTCAGTGTTAAACACCAAAAACTATGCCGCGTCATTTTCATTTATACGCTAAAATAAAAAGTTTCAGAAACGTAACATACTTTAAACTGTCTTTTTGCCTCCCAGATTTGGCAGAATAAACATGCCACCCGACGTCCGTTGAGCAACTACAATCACTCCGACCCAACACGACCAAAACACCGTACAATTATGTACGACAGGATCTGCGACGGCCGCGCGCCACACCTTTTTTGTTGCTACTGTGTGCGTCGCCCTTTACGAAACTTAGTAGCTTTTTGTGCATGATTTACAATTTTAAGGGTAAAAGACTGGTCAATTTTGTTGAGGTCCCTGGTATATTGGATATTAAATAGTAAACGGACCCGTTTGTAATACAGGTTTTGTTTATTTTCCGGGTTAAAAAGGTATCACGATGTCCTTGTTATGATCACTTTCGGGTAAATTTTTATCAATATCGTTTTATCGCCTTTTTGTTGTGAAAATTGATAAACGTAGTGTAACACAGAACTGCTTACTGTTTTAAAGATATACCTACTGCATGGGTTACACGCTTACACGGACCAGTGATACACAGCCGAGACGATGTCACTCTACTCATCATTTCAAACATACTTTACTATAAAACCAACACCGAAATCGCGAAAAAAATATTAGTTGTTCCATACACTTCGTTGAGTTTGTAATTTTTTTTCTTCTAAAGAACGACTAATTTTTTTCGCGATTCTAGAGTTAGTTTCTGAGGCGAGTCCCATAAGTAACGTTATTAAAAATAATGAATTCAATGCTAAGTTACCTATCTTTCAGCTAGTACCACCGATCCGCGTAGCTCTGTTATATTTTGTGTGATAGTGTTTATTATTTTTACATCGGGCTAGGCTAACGTTGACTACGACCTCTTCTGATAGAAAGCGATGATATGCGACGGAAGGTGGAGCACGTTTACCTACTAATGACCTATTAACCCTGGGCTTAAACACTCCAAGATTGTGAATCTGTGGAAGCATAGACGAAGGTAAGACGTTCCATATAAGTTTACCATTCTGATTAAGAAAGATTCAAAACGCTTGGTGCGATTAAATAATATTTTGACCGTGATAAGAGTGACACGATTTTCTGGATGTTATAGTTTAAGATATAATTTTGTCAAAGAACAACATTTATTTATTTCAGTGAGATAATACATGTTTTCCTTAGCTAGGTACTTAAAGATTGACATGATAATTACAGATGTTCAAAATAGATGTACACTAGTACAGATGTTCGGACCTCACTCAAACTGACCTGCGACTCTTCGACTCTGATTTACAATCGCCTGTTGGACAATGTAAACTAGAATGTCGTTTATTTTTATTAACTATCTTTACAGTATAAAGTAGGCATTATTTCCATCTGAATAGAGTCTAGCCTCATAAATTGTTACCTACTAAATGTAGACTACCCATAAATCAGACTAATAAATTAAACGTTATGGCTAATAAAATGATACCTATTGAAAAGGAATATCAATATCAATAGATGTTTATGCTTTTAGTCATTTAAATGTAGGGAAAACTAGTAATTCTCGTTCAGTGATTAGTTATAATTAGTTAGACAAAAAACAATCTTTGTAAAAGCAATCACTATTTATCGTATATATGTTTTATAGTATACTCCATTTTGATTCTTCATTATCAATCATTTTTAATTTATGGTAGGCCATATTTTTAGACCTCCATCTTATCAAATTCTGTGCAAGTCACGTCCTGTGCTTTCCTGTCCATTTTAATTAGCTAATAACACATAATTATACAAGGAAAATAATATAGCATTGTCAATTTGTCACCCAGTTAACTGTTTCAATTCTCTAGCTTATAGAGTTTAAATTTGATTTTATAATTTGTACTAAACAGAAAAGGAAGAAAGTTAATAAAAGCTTGGTAAAATAAGTACGTTCAAGAATGAACGTTCTTATAGCTGAATTTTATTTTAAAACGATTTCCGTCTCGTTAAATTGTTTAAGAGTGTCTGTAGAGTGTGCGGTAGTTACTATAAGCATAGAACGGTTTTAGGAATTGGCCGAAAATATTATTATAATATAATGTGCAAAAAATCTCACAGAAGCTTTACACAGTGATTGAGTCACGCCATTTTGTAGAATCTATTAAGTTTTGGATCAAACCTCCATTTTTGTGTATAAATAAGTGGCAAACAAGCGACGGAAAATCTGATGGTAAAAGTGATCTGACGGGAAATGTAGACTAAATTAATAAGTCTGGCCCTCATCTCCTTTAATCTTCTGCAGGAGACACCTTTACACTTGACGGTTGAAATAGACCTATTGATAGAGCTCTAAGTAAATTTACGAAGAATGCTTTAAGGGTTTTATTCTATCACTAAGTGTGATAAATATGTTCTAAATGTTGCTACGCTATCGCATTTCGCAATAAACCTGTAATGGTAGATGTAAATAGGGGAAAAAAGTTTTGGTATGTACATTTTTTGACGTTGATAACCATAGTAATTTTTTAACTTTCGCGATTCGAACACATATTTTAAATGACGTCGAGCGAAAGGTACATATTTTTTACCTAAATTAAATAATACGTGATAAGTCCCGATTAACATTTAAAATATGTTGATAACCATAGTTTAATTATTTAGTGTAGTCATAGCTTAGTATTTAAAGCTTTTGTCAGAGGAGTAATATCCTGACTTGACGGTATTCTGCGCTGGTATTTTCAGTTCTCTGTACGATATGACATATTTCCTCTACTTTAATTGGTCTAAGAATACTCTCCTTGTTTTTCCTCGCCAAAGATAATTCACTATGCGACCCAACTAACTTATTTGCTCTCGTACTCGTTTAATAGCAGAAAAAAATATATAAACAGGCACTGTAGGTGGGTTTTTAAACATATTCCATTCATGAAATTCCATGCCATACCTAACAATCTACACGTATTTGTGCAAAGTATTCCAGACGATCCTCAGTTCCTCAAAACCACTAGAAAATGTTAAAACGTTGACTGCAGAGGTTTTGCCGGAGAGGCATACCGACAGCGTGTTAACAAATGCATTTAGAATTTCTGCAAATACTTCGAAACGCGTTCCGTCGAGTTTTTCTGGATTGCACATTCTTTAGTTTAGAATTTTTGGTCTTTGAAGACCGCAATAAACTTGGTCTGATTTTGGTTTAAATGGCTTTAAAGGACTTACCGTGCAAAAAAAAACATGGTGTTCCTAACGCGAAAATTTATTTGTTAGCGTATGTGTTTGTGTTTCTTAACAGACCTGTTTATTTTTAATAAGTGTTTTAATATAGAAATAATGATTTGGTAATGAATAACACTAATTATTTAAAAAGTGAGTATTTTTTTCTGTAAAAGAAAATGATGGCATAACAAATTGCTAAGTAATTACATTTTCATTTCAACAAGACATACAAAAGTAGAAGACAAACTCGTTCAATCCAATTTGTCTTTAGATACTTGTAATTTGCGAAGAAATACCTTTGCTTTTGAGTAAATAACATTTCTTTGATACGAAAATTGGCTTCTATAAATGATGAAGCTTTTACAAGATTTACTACAATTTTGTTCTGACTTTTTGGGAACGTTTGATGTAAACATACTTATGACATTATGGACATAAGGAAAGACCTATTTTGCTATAAGCCTATAAGGTAGAGATATGAGTTAATTTACAAAATAACAAATTAGATATCGTGAAAACCCCTTACTAATGAGTCCTGTTTTTCTTATAATATATTTTACTTAGTAATGTATCTTTTGTTCTTTTTTAGCAATGCCTAAAATGTTATTCTGATCATTTACATTCATAGATTTCCGTACTTGCTCTACCATTATTATTTTTTAAATTCAATAATAGGCTTGCACTTTGCCGCCAATTCGTCTGATGTTAAGCGATGATGCGGGCTACGATGGAGCACGCTTGCCTAGAAAAAAAATCAATTCACTCTTGATTTGAAGATACTTAGATTGTAACTATCGGGGATCACCCATTCTGGCAGCGCATTCCACAGACTAGCAGGTAACCCAATAAAAATGGAATCAAAGCATTTCGTACGGGATTTCGGAATATCAACCATAAAGTAGTGTCAACTTTTCGTCCCGCTTTGGCAGTCCGATAGAAAAATGGGCAGGGAAAATTGGATTTGTATGATCTATCATACAAATCCAATGCAAACTCTCCGAAAAACCAATAGATGAATGCTAACTAGCCACGACTAGCTAACTTTGCGCCAATACTCAAGACTAAAAAAACTTAGTGTGAACTACGGGTTCGTTGGTGATGAGCCTCTTGGCACGTTTCTCAATAGACTCCAACGCCACATATATTAAACAATTTAAAATAAACATTCAACAAAAAAAATTACACGCTAACACTTCGTTAGCGTGTTACTCTATCTCCATTAACGTCTCAAAAGACAAACAAAATTAAGTGAAACTCATCTAAACCGATTAAGAATCAAAGTCTCCAAACTTTGGAATCACGTTTAACAAGATCGCAACTTTTGCAACACCACTAAACAGATTGTTTGCTTTGTTTCTATTCCCGTCTATTGAAACGAGATTAATAGCGGATCCTTGAGTAAGTGCAAAACAGTGAATGAGCTTTAAAAGACTATACATACTGTCTTGGTCAAAAAGTTACGTCTTTTGCACTAACTTACTTTTTGTAGCGATAGCACAGCAGTTGACGTGTTTGATATCAACGCCATGGGCGTGAGTTTAACCCCTAATAATGAGTTTGAGTAATCAGTGAAGGAAAACATTGTGAGGAAACCATATGAAGGTGGGTGGGTACTTTATAGTACTTAGCTGGTTAAAGTTGATATTCTGTCACCGAGCACTCAACCCATAATTTTCATTATAGGCTAAAGGTAGCATTCCAATCTCGGCGATCGCAACCAGTGGCAGCAACTGTGTCGCGCTACCCACTGCTCAGTATGAAGTTATGTGGAGCGATCAGTGTGATGAAAACAACAGTGAATCATAAAGATCACAAATAACACATGAACTGCGATTAAAATTGATTAGGGTGACTCATGTAAATACAAACGTTGTGTTACTGTGAAATAGCCTTAAAACAGATATGGTGAAGTACACTATATGCATCCTAGAGGTATGCGAAGTTAATATACCTACCGAGGGCTGACCAAAGATGAGGTGGACCGACCACATCAAAAAACTGCTGGAAACGAGTGGATGTGACTGGCGAGTGACCGGGGGAGTGTGGCATAAACAAAAGAAGGCTTATACCCGCAGCAGTAGGTTACTCATGGCTGATGATGACAATGAAGATAATAAAGTCATGTTAAAACAATATAGTTAAAGTCATGTAAAACTAATAACCTCAGTTGTGGAAGTTGTTGATTCGTACGTCTACCTAGGACAAACAGTCCGACTAGGCAGGTCCAACTTCGGGAAAGAGGTCAATCGGCGAATCCGACTCGGCTGGGCAGCATTCGGTAAACTTTGCAAGGTCTTCTCGTCCAAAATACTTCAGTGCCTTAAGACAAAAGTCTTCGACCAATGTGTTTTGCCAGTGATGACATACAACAGTGAAGCGTGGTCTCTGACTATGGGCCTCATAAGCAAGCTCAAAGTCGCACAACGAGCTATGGAGAGGGCTATGCTTGGGGTTTCTCCACGAGATCGAATCTGAAATGAAGAGATCCGTAGACGAACGAAGGTTACCAACATAGCCCACCGGATTAGCAAGTTAAAGTGGCAGTGAGCAGAACAGATGGTTCTCGAATGGAGACCACGGACCGGTAAGCGCAGCCTAGGACGTTCACCCACGAGATGGACAGACGACCCAAAAGAGACCGCAGGGAAACGCTGGATGCAGGCCGCTTCCAACCGGCCTTTTTGGTGATCGATGGGGAGGCCTATATCCAGCAGTGGACGTACTATGGCTGAAATGGTGATGATGATGATGAAAACAATATAAACGTTGTAACGCAGCACGTAATAGCTCTTCACCAGCTCCCTTAAATGTATATAAATTTTATGTCATATATTTCTGTAAGCAATTACGAACCAATAACATCAGTTGCTGATTTTAACTGGATAAGTCTTCTTTTCCATTAAAACCTAAATCAGTCGAGATAAGACTCTGTAGACAACCTCCATCACCAAGTGTTAAATCAACGGGTGGTCGTAAAAAACACCTGTCCTCTGTTAATGTCGAGTATCAAAGTTTTGATCGGAAACTCCGCCGTTATGTTGCCGGACATTTTATTGGTTTTGGCGCCTTGTTTGATAGACGTGGCTCTTCAGTAGAGTTCTATTTTGTTTGAAGAAAAATCTGCGAGAATGTTTTTAAGCTATCACCTTTAAATTGGCACCCCGTAGGCATCGGCGCGGTGGTAACGGATTGTATAAGGTAAGCTTAATAATTAGGAGATGTTTGTTATTTCAAAATAATATGGGGAATGTCCGAAAAAGGATAGGTGAGGGGCCATCTTTAATTAGGGCCTATTTGAGAGCCCTTCTCTTCCTGCACACCAAATAGAAGCCTTGTGGGCAAGCGTCTCTATTTTCTATAAAGTAAGGTGTAAGTGAGTCACACGCGGGTGCAGATAGTTATGAAAAAAAAAACTTTTTTGTTTATATAACATGGGAAACTCACGTACTATGATTAAGCCAGTTACTTCGACTCTAGTTTTCAACGACTTTTGTTTTTTCCGACTATAGTTTAGTTTTTATAGTTATTAGTGTAATCTTTTTCGAGGTAAATGCATGCGCGTCTCCGTCTCGCTTCGCACTGCAGGCTACGCGCACTGTGCACGTGATGAAAGTGGCTGTTGATTGGGTGCGGACTGCGGTAGTGGGGGTAGAGAGATATGTTGCGTCGTCGGCAATAATTGATATTGATTAGTAGTTTTAGTTATTCATAAATAAATAAAAAAACTCTTGTTTTTTTTTTGTTGTGAATTAACTTTAACGGATAAACAATTTTATTGATAACAGTGTGAATAATTATAAGTCAGTCAAGAATAAATCATGTTAAAAATAATAATAATCTTAATTATCAATAATTTACTATTAATTAATTAATTCATAAATTATATAAAGATTTAAGAAAGATTAAATTATATTACATTGCGTCCGTAGTTATTTAAATAACATTTCTTTTCACTTTTGAAAAAGTCTTCAACCGTGTAAAACTTGTTCTTTCAACGAGCCAGTTTATTAATTTAGTTTTAAATGTATTGTCACTGGGTACTCCTGATATCTTTTGTTAAACAGTTTTAAATGTTCGGCCCTATCACGTGAGTCAATTTCCCGTAGTGCGAGCCGTCTGTGTAGAGTGCTTTTCATGAAAGAAGTCCCCCATACGCGGCGCTGTCATCGCGTATCAATCACTATCGGTATCATTTCTCGAGTAGAACTTTAACAACTTTTGGCATCGTACACGACTCTTTAACGATGGAAAATTAATAAAAATCTCACTAGCGTCCAAACACAGTAACAACACTTGACAACTACAACATGGAAATTTAGTTCCGCTGTTTGCCGTGGGACTTCTTTCATGAAAGTGACTTTACTGTCGCGAGACTGCATGACTGTTCACGTTACGGAGGTTACAACGAAACGAGTGGCGGGCTCCTCGCCTCTCCAACGAGTCCAGAATAAATATAAATAAACCGGCCAAGTGCGAGTCTGGTTCGCGCATTGAGGGTCCCTTACCACCACAAAATACAATAATTATCAATTTAAAAAGCCGACTTCAAAATTAGTGAAATATGTCATTTCGATTCGGTGAGACGAATTTATGATAAGGTCATCTAAGTAGCAAAATACGTTGCTTAACTTGGTAATGAACAGAAATTAGCCACCGACACGCACTTGACCATTATTTATTATTTGTTGTTATACTTTAGTGTGTGTACTATAATCACACCTAGTTTGACGTTTGTAAGTATTATCGTTTAAGAGCTAATACAAAAATACTTAAAAATAATACAACAAACGTCAAACCCTTTCGTTTTTATTTTTTGAATGTTTCATTATTTTTAGTTAATCCACCGTAACATTACATATTCTGTCAAAATATCAACGGGCTATCTATTACGGATCAAAAGATATATCCGTTTAAAGGTAGGATAGACAGACAGACAAACAGACAGACAGACAAACAACATAGGCTCAGTAATAGGGTCTCGTTTTTACCTTTTGGGTACGGAACTCTAAAAAGAACAAGTTCTAACTGAGATTAATAATTTTCAAACGAAATAGTATTTTGTAAATTGTTTAGTGTTTACATTTATAAAATGTCATCCAAAAAATATCTCAATATCTTCACGCAAAAGCAAAATAACGCTCCCACTGGCAGTATCGCCACTTCATACATAACCGTGCAGGAAACAGTTTGTTTATTGTTCAGATCTTGCTGCGAACGGTTGCCAAAAGTCGTTAACACTACACAGGCTCACTTCGTAAATATCAGCGGTGTGTTCTGCTGCTGATATAGTAGCTGTTGTAGCAGGAAAATTATTCACAAGTTTACTTTTTCTGCATTTTTATGCCATAATATGACGAGACGAACAAACAGCGTTCTACTTGCTACATAAGGCTCTTTTTTGGTAACGGGGGAAATCATCTAAAGATACTAAGCTTGACTGTATTAAGGTAAAGCTAGGTTACGTTGAATTACACCTACTAAGACCCCCTCGGTAGCTGCATCTGTGTCTGATGAATAGTACCGAGTACTTTATAAGAACATACCGGTACCCTCCTACAGCCTCATATTTCCTGAGGCAATACTCTTAGGAAAGGTTAGGAGTATTTTCTCTCATTACCTCTACAACGGCGTGACCGACATTAGAGTGCTTTTCATGAAAGAAGTCCCCCAGACGCGGCGCTGTCATCGCGTATCAATCACTATCAGTATCATTTCTCGAATAGAACTTTAACAACTTTTGGCATCGTACACGACTCTTTAACGATGGAAAATTAATAAAAATCTCACTAGCGTCCAAACACAGTAACAACACCTGACAACTACAATATGGAAATTTAGTTCCGCTGTTTGCCGTGGGACTTCTTTCGTGAAACGGACTTTACATTGTTGTCTTCTCTGGGTTCACTTGAATGGTAATTAAAGACTCGACTGAACCCTAACTACCCTACTAAAGCCCCCTCAGTTGCTTGCTATTGTGACTAATAGAGGGCATGGGAATCTCCATAAGAAAGTATCGGTAGAAGCCCTGCTACGTACGTAGTTGCCTAGCCTATCTATTTATTAAACAAGACTAATATAATCGAAGCAGTAAAGTGAATAGCTCCTCAATAAACCTTTAACATTAACCATTAGCTTTTCATTGACCGACATCCATAAACTAACAGAGCCCCCAACATCACCACATTAATTACCCTGCTGTCCCTCAGAAACACGCAAGATGCTCGGCTCATACTAATTATTTTAATACAAGCCCTCTGTTATGAGCAATTTACAACTAAGACCACAGTCTTTAATCATCATAACCCAAACGTGGATTATATGGGCATATAAATTAAATGTTTGTAGCTGGAACAAGAACTTGGAACCTAGCCCGACCCTAATACTGCCTTGAGTATTTTCACACAAACAGTATGGAAATTTTACTATAAGGGGATCTTGAAAGTATGAACCTTTGCTTGCAGTCTGAAAAGGTATACAAGTACCTTACCAGATACCTACCTACCTACAAGTAGTTATTTAGATTGATGTGATGAGTTTACGTACTAAAATGTCTTTTAATAGTTGTGACAAAAATGTTTGGCTTTTTAAACCAACGAAAGGAGGTTATCAATACGTCTGTATATATTTTAGACATGTAAAATGAAAATTTTGACACAAATGACACTGGACATTATCTATACTAATATTGTCCGTCCGTCCGTCCGTCCGTATCTATCTATTATTGAAGAGTTCAACTATCCACCTCTGTTGAACGATGGTAGCGTGCACTTTACAATCTGACGGCACACAGCCCACTTCTCGGCCCACCAATGACTTATTTACTAACTAAATACATTATGTGCAGTTTCGATGCTATTGCTCAATGGGAAGGAAAACATCGTGAAGAAACCAGCAAGCCCAAGAAACTCAAAAATTCAAAGATATATGACATTCACTAGCATTGCACTGGACCAGCATGGTGGATTAGGGTCCATCCTCTATCTCTCTCTGAGTCCCAGTCCCAGCAGATGGAACATTATAGGCTGAAATGATGATGACTATCCACCTCATGACATCCGATCCTCATTCCTCATCCTCATTTATCCTCATTAGATCCGTTCGATGGCCTCAAATCATTGTATTATCACCCGGGTGACATCACCCCATCATCTCTTAACTAAAATAACCAAACAAAATCTTGCAACAGTCACAGAACACATATAAGCACAAATACAGAATATTCACTTCGCAAAATCATTAATTATGTAGCGACCTTGCTACTACACAATAAAGTGCAATTCAGGTCGTGCGAGCGCTAAGTACCTACAGCTATATTAACTCTAGAAGTTGCTTCTCTGTCTATCACGTTAATTCTTTTTGCGCTATGTCTATCGCGCGGCAGCGGGTGCGGCAGGTCCGACAAGTCGGCTACTTAAAGCTTCATACCTAAAGTTCGAAGTACGCCAGGCTTGCCACAGTCTGATTTAACCGAAGTAGGCAAACGACTGGTAATAGTCTCCAAGTTACACAGGGATCAAGCTCGACGTATATCCAAGTACCGTGTTGGTGCCAAAATTACTAAATAATGGTGGATAAGTTTCTACCACGCTCTATTCCAGTGTTCTCTTTGCATGTATGTTAATTAAAATTGGATGATGAAAAATCTGCGTTTTTTTGTATGCTTGGGTTTTTATTGGCACAGTTCCAAATATTATGTTTGCATTTCTTTTTAATGTAGCATGAATGTGCGTGCCTTTATTTTTCAACCGACGTAAGGAGGAAGTTATTGACTATATGTTTTTTTTTTTTTTTTGCATATTTGTTACGTGGTTACTCCACCAATTATGAATTTATTTTGATGATTCTTTTTTTATTTGGTAGGTCATATCTCGGAAGTGGTCCCATATAAATTTTATCGAAATTGATCGCTTTTTGAAAAAAAAAACATTTAAAATAAAAAATATATAAAATATGTATATTTTAAATATATAAAAATATGTATTTGTTTCTGTCATAAATAAATATTTTTCTTTCTTTTCTTTTCTTTTCAAAATATAAAGCCATATGAAGTTTTGGTTTGTGGTTCTTTCAGCAAAAGTTTCGATGAAGAATCTCTATAACTGTATTTATTACTGTATTTTTTTTAATTTTAGTTTAAGTTTGTACATGTAGGTATAGTCGGTTTTTGTTTTTTTACAAAAAAAAAAACATTATTAGACGGTGAGGACCAGAACACGGTTTTCACGATGTACTATTAATGATAACGCGTTGATTTTTAGGGAAATCAATAACTAGCCTCTAATAAAGTTTCCACCACTTTATTGGAAGGAATTTGGACTTCAATGACCATGAATCAGCAAACGTAGCGTAGGACGCCATAAGACTCGTTGAAGTGACAATATACGGAAGGCAGCTGGCAGCTAAACAGAACAGCTGAAGATTGGGTTGAATGGCATGCCGTGAGAAAGGCTTATGTCCAGCAGTGGAGTGGTATAGACTGAATATTATTATAATGATGATAATGTAGTCTATTTTGTAGCTTTTTATCTGTTGTGCACTATGCAGAGAAGTATAATAACAGTTTCTCAAACCAACACTACCCAAAACACCCGTAAAACAACTCTGAAGGGAGGTAAGTAGCTAAACCATCACAAAATCACTTACCACAATTTTCCCTCTCTCCAACTTTAGCGCTTACCTTAAACGCATCGAGCAAAAAGAAGCATTGGTCTCGAAAGTGGTTTTCGCTGTCATTACAGCTCATTTTGCTGAAAAGCTTTTATAAAAGGCATGTTAAGTCCCTGCCTCTCAACTATCATTATCTGAAGCTCACCTGAATTTGTTTAGGCATTAGAACGGCGTAGTTAAGCACCTACATTGAATAACGTCTCCTAGAATGACTAAAAAATTACACGGTTAATTCTGATCGTTTTTAGCAATAAGGCCGCCACTTGTGGCGGCGTTTTTGTTCTTAATAAAGATATTTTATGTACATGACATTCTTTAAACATAAAACAGTTTGAAGAATAAACGAATTTGTTCAATTGATAAATTAATCAGTCGATTATTTAATCTTTTGTTCATGGCTTCAATTCCTCAATAATACTTTTTTTTATCGCGGATAAGTCCACGTTTTACCACCAACTCGCCTGTTGGTAAGCAACGATATGGTCGAAGATGAAACACACAGACTTAGAAGCCAATTCACCTATTTGCCTATTTACTCTAGCCTTGAAAAGGCCCAGATTATGTCTCTCAGGAAGCAAAGAATTTGGCAGGTTGTTCCAATCCTTGGCTGTACGGATTAGAAACGTAGATTCGAAACGAATGGTACGGATCTAAGGAAAATCCACAATGTATAGTAGTGGATAATGGATAGTAGTAGGCCATTTTCCTACTTGTCCTGTAGTAGAAAAGGAATGGTAGGATAAGGTCATGTAGCTCCGATACACATTCTCCGAATTGTGTCCTGTGGAAAATTGACAGACTCGCTACTTTACAGCGGTGTTCTAGACTGAGAAGCCACTTCAAGTAGTATTTTTTAGCCACTAGCTTCTCATCTCCTATAAGTCGAGCAGCACGCTGGTCTACCGATTCAAGAGCTTTGAGCTGGTATTTGGCTGAACCTTCCCAAAAATGACAGCCGTATTCCACACAGGATCGGACATGAGCTTGATATAGATAAAGCATCTGCCCCGGTATGAAATACCTCCCAACCTTACTCAGGACGCCCAGCTTTTTGCCAGCTAATTTAGCCTTTGACTCAAAGTAGTTGCCGTAGTTGAGGGTCGAACTATACTATTCTAATATATACTATACTAATTGTGTTGCTCAGATTCTGGTTGTCAATAAAATGGAAAATTTATTCTTCAAACTATTTATAACCTTTCTTTTATACGAATTTTTAGTATTTTGAAATCTTAAACAATATAGATAGGTCGGGCTTATATAAAGTGAGGTTTAGGGGGTCAGAACCCCCCCCCCCCCCCCCCCCTCCTCTTTAGCACACGATGATATTGGACAGATGACATGGATATTCTGTGCCACAAAATATATATGTGCACGCGCCGCTCGTCATAGCACAGAAGACATAATTCATAGCAACGATTCTTAGCTTTGCATGTAGATAGGTACCTAAAAATAAATGTGTAAGTCTATCATACCAACAAAATACGCTCCAAAACTCTGAAAGTAATCTTAGAGATATTAGGAACTTCCCACACATTGCTGAAATAAATCATATTTCAGCCGAAGAAGCGTTATCGACGAAAAAACATCACTTTGTGAGGAACTTTAAGTTTCTACCCGAACTTTGGACTTGTGTTTAGTAGAGCCAGTATATGTCAGATGACTTTGAAAAGTAAGCATTTCTGGCGGCCAACTACTAAGAAGGTAGTCCATTATAGAACGACCAACTTACCTTTGAAGTGGCCAAAAAAAAGACTAACCTTTTCGACAGGTGGCTGACAGTTTTCTTCAGAAAATGCGATAGTAGCTCCGTCATGTAGTTATAAAGATACATTATTGTTAAGTCTAGTTTAATCTATAACTACCGCTTTCTTTGCAAAAATAAGTAAGGATGGAATTAATCCGGGATAAAAATGAGATAGAGCCATGATAAAGCTGTATTCTGTTGGTATTGTTATCTTCTGATAAAATATTGAAGTTATAAAGAACCTCAGTTTAAGTAAATGTATTTTTTAATATCGATTTCAAACTTTGCCCTTTAGTTTCACCCACTATCCTCCAAATTTTCCAATAATTTTATTCGAGAATTATAAGTCTACTCGTTAATTCAGACCTTAAGCTATCTCTTTACCAAATTTCATAGAAATCTGTTCAGCCTTCACGAAGTTGAGTGCAGACAAATACACTTACATAAAAACTTTTGAATTTATATGATTAGAAAAGAATAGATAGCTTATCCGGACCCGTCATTTGGGCTATTTTCACATAATCATTATTAAGTATTGCTAGGATCTAATGGTAATTATTTAAACAAAGCTATTAGTATAAGGCTTAAAACGTTTTAGCTCGGAGACCATGAAAAAGGCCTAAGAATTTTAGTATTTTACAAGGAATCTGTGAACCTAAATGCTGTTTTATGTAAATCGCGCCGCTCATCAATTTTAATAAAAAGCTCATTTTCTTAACTCCGGATCTTGTAAGTCTTAGAATACTTAATTTTTAAAAGCCATTGAAAAATTAACGTTGTGTAATGTAGTTTTTTCCTTTTTGGGGCAAGTAAAGAAAGAAGGCATGAGCAGAAGTCCATTAGATGGAATCATCGCATCATCCACTTTTAATTATGTTCACGAAATCAGCATTGTCATCATCTGGTACCACTACAGGAGATGGTTAATTTGACATTTTGTTTACCTTGAACCATTCACTGATCTACTCTTAAAACAAATAAATAAATATTCGGGACATTACCTTTCCATATGCTGGTACTTCACAATTAAGACTTATTTCTTTTTCCACCGTATCACCTTAATTGCCCTCAACGGTCCATCGTGATGACAATGATGAACAAAAATATATAAACCAGCCAAGTGCGTGTCTGGCAAGCGCACTGAGGGTTCCGTCCATACCAGCATAAAATACAAAAAGATAACATCACGCCCATCACCATTGGTCACCCATCCAAGTACCGACCGCCCCCAACGCTGCTTAAATTGAACAGAAATTTTGTGACCGACTCAGACTTGGCCTCTATCAATTATTTGTTGTTTCACTTTAGAGTGTTGTTTTAGTTAATCCGCCGTAATTTTACATGATTTGTGAAAATTTCAACTGGTAAATATATATTACGGTTCGAAAGATGCAGCCATTAAAAGGTAGGACGGACGGACAGACAGACAGTGTAGTCTTAGTTATAGGGACCCATTTACACCCTTTGCATACGGAACCCTAAAAAAGTACCTAAATATGAAATTCTCTCTACTTAAAATAAAATATCTAATCTAAGAGATGTAGGTAAGGGCTGTAGAAGGGTTATAGACCTCAACAGCATAAGAAGTCAAACCATTTTTATTTTTAAATTGTATCATTAACTAAAACTTCCCCTGACATAATTTAAGCTTCTTCATACCGCAACATTAAGAAGCTTAGCTTCACTTAAGGGTGCGTGTTCATAACATTAAAAAGTTTCTCAAAGTCTCTAAGCATGTTTTATCATTGTTTAAAGTTGAAATTTCCTCTACGTAAGCTGGTCGTCTGAACTCTTTAATGACGTGAAACAACCCTCGGATAACGTAATCTGACTCGTATGAAAGTTTTGAGTTCGTTTATTAGATTAATTTTCAACCGACTTTTAAAAAGGAGGTTCTCAATTTTTTTTTTTTTTTTTTTTTTTTATATTCTCCACGGACCTCTCCTGGGTCCGTGCCTTTTGTCAACTTTTACAATTCTTTTTTTTAAACTATATCTGGTGTTACATAAAACTAATGACTATACAAGAGGAATATACAAATTATAAAATCTTATGACTATGTTGCGTGTATACGCCGAGCAATCCAGCTCCCGCAAGCAGCACCCGTTCACGAGTTGACGCGTGTGCCAGCCATCGCTCTCCTCGCCATGTTTGAGGGAAGAGGGCGACCCGCCACACGACGCCGCCGCGACTGTGTTTGTAACGTGATTACTCCGACAATTATAAATTGATTTCAAAATCAATTTATAATTGTCGGATTGTATGGATCCCTAAAAACATCATCAATGATGTTTTTAGGGATCCGTACCCAAAGGGTTAATATCTTTATTCTTTATTCTTTATTGCAAATATGTACACTTTCTTCCTCTAAAACTAAGTTTTGGAGTACATTGTGTAATATACCCTGCATAAAGGGAGTAGCAATGGTTGGACCCTATTACTAAGCCCACATTGTCTGTCTGTCCGTCCTAACTTTAATCGGCCGTATCTTTCGAACCGTAATAGACAGCCTCTTAAAATTTTCACAGAATATGTAACGTTACAGTGGATTAACCAAAAATTAATAAAAAAGTCAAAAAATAAAAACGAAAGGGAACTCCCCATACAACAAACGTAATTTTTATGTATTTTTGTATTAGCTCTAATGTAAAAATGGTAATACGTACAAGCGTCAAACTTTGCATGATTATAGTACACACTCTAAAGTATAACAACAAGTAATAAATAATGCCCAAGTGAGAGTCTGTGACAAGTTTCTGTTCATTACCAAGTTATAACTGGTGATTTCGTTTTTGAATATTGTGGTGGTACGGAACCCTCAGTGCGCGATACCGACTCGCACTTGGCTAGTTTATTATTGTTTGATAGGTCATACTTCAATGGTGGTTTCATATATTAATTTAATCGCAATTAATTTAGCACTTTTCGAACAAATCAATAAAAACTAGATATAAAGATAATGACATGCTTTGGTTTGTTCCCTTCAGCAAAAATTTTGATGAGGACTTTCAATCTCTGTTTTAACTGTAATTTTTAACCGACTTCAGGAGGAGGTTATCATTTCGACTGTATGTTTTTTTTTCTACTTTTTGGTTTGAGTTTGTACATGTAGTTATAGTCTTGAAGTCGGTTTTTGTTTGGTGCTATTGATTCGCCTGAGTCCGAATTCATTAACCAAACCGAGATTGCTAAACAGTACAGTTGAATTTAAAACATTCCTAACTTTCTTTCTAGTTTCATTCACATAATATTTTCGAGTAAAAGACAAAAAGATGGTCCTGACAAAGTGCGTTCAAACAACGGGGGGTCCGTAGGTACCTACAACTTGTGTTTGGAATTTGAAGTAAACACATTAGGTAGCGTGTTTGCATAGGCGCCAGCATCACACAGAACTTGTTTGATCCGAGACAAAACAAACCGCGACTAATCAGAGACAACTTCGCCGATTCAGTTTTTAAAAAGGTTGGTTCATGTTTGATATAGTGGATTTAAAAAAATGGGTGAAACGAATAAAGCTGCTGATGTTATTCACTTAATTGATACGACAATTACAAATAATTTTCATATTAACGGCCTCTTATACCAAATTTGACGGTTTTAAATCAATTTTATTCAGTTAAATTACAATATTTGAGCTGAAAAAAAATACATTACACAGATACATCTGTGTTTGAGATTATGATTTGGTTCAAAACACGACAGAATAAACTTTCCTCGATCAAAAAAAAATCTGAAACAAAGTCGAGTTACTTTATTTTTTTCGTTTTATGCTCTAATGAAAGCTCGTAACAACCTGGAAATTGAATGTACTGAAAGGCTATTTTATTCATAATTTTTTTATTTGGATAGATTTTTGATAGTGAATAGTTTCATTTTTTAGTGAAATTAAAAGCGTAGAAAGGTCGCGAGAATTTGCGCGCGCCGCGTTCAGTACCACGCCAGGCGTCATCGAGGTTGGACCTATGTTCGTTTTTGTCGTTGCACACTCCCCGCGGGCGTCCTGACTCTTGCGTGGCGAAATAAATCGTCGCTATAACTTGGAGCTGGGCTGAGGGAGCGTTTTGTTGCCTACGCGACTCGGATAACCGGCCGTTAAATCAAGCATAGATTTCATTTAGGTACCTAGTACCTACGTACATTGATTTACAAACCCATAGATACGCCTAAAAATTTCACGATAAAGAAATTTTCAAATATTACATATTACGGTTTAAAAAAAGAAGTTTTTTAATACCATCAAAACCAAATTTTAAAACAATGCTGTTTTAACTTGAAATAAATGTAAAAACTCAAATTTAAGGGGTTCTTCAAAAAGGCTGTTAATAGAGTCTCAAACAAACAGACAGACAGACGGAGAGTCGGACACTGACAGATGGACAGACGGACGCTAAGGGTTCCTGGTAGTACTACGGAACCCTAAAATGACTTAAAGTAGTGTAACATTTAGTGACGTAGCCACCTATACCATGTACTTAGGTTAGAGAAAAATGCAAAAAAGGTTCGACTCTGTATTAATTTTAGAAGAAAGAAACTGCTGCAATTTCAGAACTGTCAAAGTTAGTTTCAGATTTGATTATGATGTGTATTTTATTTCATAAATTTGTACATCGTTTGAATTTCATGTTCGCAAACATAGAAACTTTATAACGCACGAAGTTTCACTTGAATCTTCTGCTAGAAGCACTCCAGGCGATTTGCGATTTTAAAAGTCCAAGATCACGCCTCCCTGTACAGACTTCAGAGTATCTTAAGAGTAAAGTTTGATCAAGTGGGAAACGTTCAAAAGTTTACATTCCCCACAGAAACCGAGATAAATATTCATGAGACTTAACTCGAGGAAAACTTATTTCCACGTCAGTGTCTGTCCGCCTCTACATTTGTAATGAAACGACTTTTAACAGACTGCTTTAATACTTTTAATTTGAGGAGTTGAACATTATTCCTCCTTCGAGTATCTGGATCTGTTTAATTTAGACCGAAGGTTTAGTTTTGCTATAAGGGTGAATCAAAACATCAGACAAAAACTAAAGTTACAGACGCTCTTATCCATGCACTCACACTTAAATGGAAGTGGGCCGGACACATCTCACGATATACAGACAAGAGATGGACCATTGAAACCACACGATGGAAAAGCCCATCAGGGAAAAGAAAATATGTTGGAAGACCAATGAGACGGTGGGCTGATGATTGTATGCAAGTAGTAGGAAACGATTGGATACATTTTGGTAAAGACAGAGAGTTATGGAAGAAGATGGAGGAGGCCTTTACCCTTACAGGGGTCCATATTTCAATCACAGATACTAATACTACTAACACTATTTAAGCAAGCTTACTAACAAACTACTAACAAAATTTTAAATGTACCTACAGAAGAAATATGGAATTAACGGCTTTATTGTTATTATTTATTTTATTATTATAAGGGTGAATTACAATGTTTGATATATAATTATACTAGCTGCGCCCCACGGTTTCACCCGCGTAGTGGTGAAAAATGGTGATGATGATGAGGATGAAAAGTAGCCCATGTCACTCTCTGGCTCCTGAACTATACCCATGAAAAAAATCAGGTCTATCCGTTGTTCCGCTGCAGCGTGAAAGAGGAACAAACATCCATACATCTATACATACAAACTTTCGCGATTATAATATTACTAGGATGTGTAGAGAACGTATAGTAAGGAGAACGTATTTAGTCTTGTTTTAGTTTGGGCATTTTTGAACGTTGAACGCTGGCCCGACATTTATAGGTTTGAATATCTTTTCGGTAAATAGCAAAACTTTGTACTCATAGTTACACACAAACAGATAGGTATACCTCTTTTAAAAGAAAGATAACACAAGGTTCAAACGCAAACACATACATTTTATTTGCAAGAAGACCGATACGAAAACTGCAAATACAAATAAATCCCTGTCAAATTTATCGACGCACTTAATTTTTACGTCCAGTTTACGATTATGTTAATCTCGTCAAACGATAACAGAGAGGACCACACGTAGGTACATTGTGCTTCTAATTAAACCCTTTAGGCCGGCTAAGGCCCTTGTCTCAGCATCATTGGTGCCGGCGAGTAAACGACTGGCTGGGAACTATTTTCAGGCTCAAATGTCATACTGCCATAAATCCGGGGCACTGAAAAAGTAGTGTATGATAAAAATTTATAGTAGACGTCCATGCTGCCTAGGATTAGCTCTACCAGTGGCCATACAAGTTTAGTGTTCTAGCTTAGTGACGCTAGCTGACCGAACAACACCCCTAAGGAAAGATAATATTATAATAATTAACGTCATTGCATGCAGCTAATTGCACAATAACAGCAAGCCAAAAAAGTACGTGTCAAGATACCCAAGCCATGTTAATTACGTCTATTTTTTCAAATATATTGTCTTGTGGTGGGTATAATTTAGTAGGCTTAACTACCTAATTTCAGCTCCGAACCTAGCTGGGCTTTTTCATCACGTAAATTTTTGCGTTTGATCACCAACAGGTGAGTTGGTAGCAACAATATGGTCGAAGATGGAGATATCAAAACATTAGCTATCCAAGAAAAATCCACAATGACCTATGAGCTGTAATTTTACAAGAAACAACACTAACTTTTCTCGCCATTTACTAGTTTAAGCTTGACTCGCTTCTCACTGCTAGTCGACGGTGGGACAGTTGCCTAATTAAACCCTTTGGCCGGCCGGTGGGGCATAAGTCAGGTATGCCGAGATAAAGATGAATTCTCCCCTGTCAAATAATTTACCGTGTAGATAGCGGCGGTTTGGAGTCTTGGCTCGTGTATCTTGCTGGAATTAGCAGAAGGGGTTGCGTACTTACTTTTACTTGCCAATTTTCGAGTAGGTAAACTAAATACCAAAACACATTACATAGAATGGTAAATGGGCGAAGGTTGTTGTACAACATGCATTTGTATAACTGTATTTTATAATGTTTTTATTATTATTATTAGTATTTTGTGCTAGCTATTGTATATTATGATAAATATGTGGTTTTTTTTCAGTATGTACTAAGCAAGTGGTCCAGAGCGATCAGGCTGCGGATCTCACATAATTGATTTAGACGCCAAAAAAACTAAAAAAATATTTGATTATACAACAAGTAAAAAAGTGAATTTAATTCAAAGGACTAAGTTGGATGTCGAGAGCACTGAAGAATTATAAAGGACAATCCTGAGCGGAGCGAGAGATACAAGGATTAAGATGGTTTTTTCTTATCACGAGTTATAGATATGCTCTATTTTTTGCCAATGAGTGCGAGAAAATAAATAGTAGTATAGTATTTATTTTTCCAAGACATAAACAACCACCCCGAAAGGTTCTGGAATGGAGACCTCGGACTGGTAAGCGCAGCGTAGGACGTCCACCCACAAGATGGTCAGACGACCTAAAAGAAACCGCAGGAAAACGCTGGATGCAGGCCGCTTCCAACCGGCCCTTTTGGAGATCGATGGGGGCTTATGTCCAGCATTGGACGTCCTATGGCTGAAATGATGATGATGATAATGATGAAACAACCACGATGACAGAAAATAAACTAACTTTGACTTCTAAAGTCAAGGAAGATAACTCTAATCTAAAGATGACTGGATATTTTTTTCTTAATTTAAATTAGATAGCTAGCAAGTCAGTAGTTTCGTTCAGGTCACACTACAGGACGTTTTATTTATTTTATGTACATAATTCGTATAATTCGTGCTTGTTCCAAATTCAAAATATTTTTATTCACCAATGAGTAAAAGAGCATTGTATTCATTGTTTTTTATGAATCAAACGCCCTATTCCGAGTGGCAATATAAAAAAAAAAATGTCTAATACCTAATAATATAGGGCATTATAGTTTTAATGAATACAAAGATATGGATTTCATTTGGACCTATTTCAGTAGCAATTTGTTTAGTAATTTAATGCTTAGATAGATTGTAGAGATGTTTTCAACTTTTCGTTCATTGCTCGATTTTGTACCTTCACAAAATACAAAAATTTCAAATACAGCTAGTAAACAAAATGCGCTCTTTTAAATTCTTTCCGCGTCGTTTTCAAAGCGAAACTTCTGTTGCTTGCCACTGATTTATGAAATTAATTTCTAAGAGAATACGCTCAAACTCTTTGGGAATTATACTTGTTTCTCGAATAAGATCCACGTGAGACAACACTTGAACGAACAGTCTTTACGTAACTTGTATTTAATATCGGAGACGTGTTTTGTGAAACTTATTTTGAAACTGTTGGTAGAGTTGAAGTTGAAAATTACAAATTGCGTTTGCTTGTTTCGAGTTTTGTTTCACGTAGCGTAAATAATTGGAAGTTTAATTAATATTTAATTTTGTAAGTGTTTGTAATTAATTTTATTATGGGTATCTGTGTAACTGTGTATATGTATCTGTGTGTCTGTCTGTGGCATCGTAGCTAAATCGGTTCATAAATAACGGAGTTCTAAAGTAACAAACATAAAAAAATACAACTGAATTGAGAATCCCCTCCCCTCCTCTTTTGAAGTTGGTTAATAACTAAGATAAGAGGTGAAAACATGAAGTATGATTTGTGTTATTTGAGGCCATATACTTTGCTCATCTTCGCGCCATTTTTTATGGCGTGGCCATATTTTGAGTTGCGCTGAGAAACAGGAACAGACGGACAGACAGACAGACAATGAAGGCTTAGTAATGGGGTCCCGTTTTTAACCTTTGGGTACGGAACCCTAAAAACGGTAATACGTACAAGCGTCAAACTTGGCGTGATTATACTACACGCTGAAGTTTAACAACCAATAATTAATAAAGGCCAAGTGCGAGTCTGTGACAAGTTTCTGTTCATTATCAAGTTATAACTGGTAATTTCTATATCTTTACATATTCTTTTGATTCTATTACGGTTCCAAAGATACAGACGTTAAAAGGCAGGACGGACAGACAGATGGATGGACAGACAGACGACGTAGGCTTAGTAATAGGGTCCCGTTTTCACCCTTTTGGTACGGAACCTTAAAAATGATGCAACATTTTAAGCCTCGGTTGTTAGTAATGGATACGATGTCAATTAAGAGCATTAATTTCTAACATCGAACTATATTTAGCAAGTTTGATGAAATTTTGATGTAAGTTGACGACAGTTGGCAGAAGTCACCTTTGAAATATTTGAGACATGCGTTTTAACGCTCTTTTGATAACTTTACATAAGTTTTGATTGTAAGTTTATGAAACTTTACAGAGACAAGCTATAAATTAATTTATCGTTAGATTTGTGAACGAAAATTAATTTTACATCATAAAATAATCATTGTTCCATCTAGCCACAGAACGTCGCAACTGGCAGTACGCCGTCTCCAGTAGTAAAATATTTTTTTCCACTATGGACACTTTTTACCGAGCCTCACGTATTTTGTTCCAATTTTTAAAAAAAACTACTGCATTTCAACTTTTATTAACACATCGTAAATTGTTCACAAAAATTATCGCTTGTGAATATTTAGAACAAACGTAATTTGTGTCTACTACGCTTGCGTAACGGGGGTAAATAAAATTTGAATTCTTTCTGGGCATAAACTGTGTTTTATACCTACCTACATGTTTACTTAAACACTATAATATAGGCATACACAATAGGCAACTATGGCTTCTTCTTTTTCTTGGATTTAAGAGTTTGGTCTTGCTATTTCCCTGTATCCCTAACCTGAACTAGCGTTTAAACTTATTTGTACAAACATTAATATTGTCTTGACTTATTTATTTACTAGCTGAGCCCCGCGGTGTCACGCGCATTGTGATGAAAAATGGTGATGATGATGTTGAAATGATGGTGATGTTTTTCGGAATAAAAAGTGTTAAATTTTAAATTAAATTCTATGTGTTAATCCAGGGTATAAGCTAACTCTGTACCAAATTTCATCTAAATCGGTTGAGTAGTTTCGGCGTTGAGTCCAGCCAAACATACACACGTTCGCATTTATAATATTAGTATGATCTTACTTGGTTGGTATTATAGGTATTTCTCTGCCTCCGCCAATAACAAAACCCTGAAACATAATCACATAGTTAAGACGTTTAACTATTCAAAACAATTTATAATTCTTCAATCTTGAACTATGAGATTAAGCCCCGAAAGCAATAAAGTAGTAATAAGAAAGAGTCCAATACCATTCCTTTATCTAGAAATGAAATTGAAACATAATATTCCGATTAGTGAGATCAGAATATCTTGTTTAAATTGAAAAGAACTGACTCGCCTCCGGCTATATCCTTCATTAACTCTTTCGATTTAATACCAAAAATCTTTTTCGATTCCATCTTTTTAAAAGCATTTCTCGCTCCCTTGAGGCTTTGTAAAAAACTTAAAGAAACATTTTAAAATCCTTTGGGATGGCTAAATAAAATTTTTAACTTTTGAATTTTAGAAGAACTTGTGTTTATCGTCAGATGTTTTCACAATAATAAAAAAAATATTGACGACGAAAATTTCTGAAAATAGATTTACTGGTACGTTAAAAGACGGACTAAATTATTTACTAATTTCAGGTACCATTTGAATTTTGGTTTAGATGGTTTTGATACAATCAAAATTAAATTATGAGACTAAAAATTACACTGACCTATGAAGGTGCCAGTGCCAGAATTTTTAGCTAAAGATTCTGCGTGACATTACATTGCGCTCGTCATTTTGAAGATTATAACATTTGTAAACAAAATACAAGCTAACACTAACACTGCAAAACCGCTAGAACAGTTCATACATAGTTGAAAGTCTAAAGACAATCTAAATGCTCAAGCGCACTACCAGTTGGCAGCGTTATCTTTACTGTTAATTTTGTCTATCTTACAGACTTTGCGATAGGTACCTAACTATTGATATTGTTTAATCTTCTCGAATTCGTGATTAACCGATTTATTTTAGTCACCAGAAAAGGTGTATATTGTATCCTACATACTTCAGAAACAATTGTATGTAGTAGACTTAAAGGCAATAAATGTATGAAATTTCTTTTGATGATGATAATGATAATGATAGCATTACTTTTTTGTACCCTTTCGAAGTGATACTACGACAATGTCATACACATGGCATAACACTATCTCTATAAAACAGATTGTAAAAGGTCATTATGTAAAATTAAACATTGAAATCTTGAAGCAACTGTCGCTGATCGTTATCTTTTATTACCCCTTGACTTAACTCCCATATGGTGACATATTTCGAAGACAAACATCGTAAAGACCCTCCATCGACGAGATCGACTTGTATTGTTTTAGAAAGGTTTTGTCGCTGTAAATCGTTACATTGATGTGCTCGGATTGTCATTCTTGAAGTTTTTATGATCTTTCTTCGTACTTCTTGCCCAACGTACGGGTAGGTATTTACTTTGTGACATCATACAAAGTTCTATTGTACTTGTGCTTACCATAAAGATTGTGTGAGTATTAACTTTAACAACAATGATTTCATCAATTCTTTCAGCTGTTTATTATAGGCGTATCACTAAAATCACATCCCCAAAAAGTCACGTATAGCAGAATGCTTTCATGGTTTTTGCATTCCATTGCTCGATCATACTCTATTTTACAAGATACACTAACTGATCTCACTCTGCTTTTTTATCTGATTATTGCGTCAGAATTCCACTACCACATCTCGATGCCATCAAAAGGCTCACCCCCACATGTTGCAAAGCTGGAAATATCATACCGTACTGTTTTGTCGCTCCTTTCTTCTACGAACCTGCAAGGTGTGGCATATCTTTCCTCCGAAGGTCTTCTGACCGAGCTTTAACAAAGGGCGTTTTAAAAAGAGTACCTACAAACATATCTCTGGGCTGGAAAAGTATCGTCAACACCGCTAGTGTTCCAGGTGTCCATAGATAATGATTACTGTTTACCATTAGGCGGACTGCTTGGCGCTCGCCGCTCTTTTTATATAATAAAAAATCTCCTACTTTTATGCATATGTATATAGTTTAGAGGCAGTTATTTGTGATGTTTTTTGCATTAAAAACTCAAGTACTGTTTCTTAGAGATTCTCCACGTGAGGTGAGACCGTGGGGCATAGCTAGGTTTTTTTATTAATACCCGAAAATGATGTTGATTCAAATCACAAAACTGCTCGATTTTTGACCTTATGACAATTTACAAGATTTAATTAATAGTCTTTCGTCACTGGTTATGTAATTAATATCCAACTGACAAGTCGGGCGATAATCTTTGTTCTAACGATTTCAGCTCTATTGCCCTTTATGTTTTTTTTGTAGATAACCAGTGAGAAGTAGAAGCCATGTGTTTTTGCAGTGGCGCGAGACCGCCGCATGATTGATGCCCATGTGTCAGCTACTTTTTGGCCATAGAGTAAGAAACTAAAGAATGGACACTGACGATTGAAATATCTGCTACAAAAGGTTAGATATAATTAGGTGAAACATGTATTTCGTGTCCAAAATTTTATCTGTTTCCTTTAATAAAGTCTTCACCACTTTACTGAGCCATGACTTGGGCTTGATGATTGATTCTACTATGATTGATTCTGATTATAATTGTGACTTGATTGACGATTGAGCATGTCTCTGACAAACTGTAAAAAGGTGGTTGAATCTTGGCTGAAAAGCCTAACATACCATAACACTGAAAACCTTCTCATAATAAGTGAGTGAACTTAGCTACAGTAAGTGAGTAAGAAAACAAACTCTAAGCATATCATTATACTTGCCAATACAGACACATAACAATCAGGGCTATGCATCAAAATTCCTTAGATGTAAATTTACTTTATCAAAATTTACTTTAACTTCATAAAAATTTTGAAACGATTAAACTTTATCAATCCTTACTAATATTATAAAATCGAAAGTAACTCTGTCTCTCTGTCTGGATGTTTGTCCGCTTTTCACGACTAAACTGCTAAGCCGATCTCAACGAATTTTGGCAGGATGATAGTGTACATCATATGGACGGACACAGGGTACTTATTCTCCCAGAAAATGCGGGAAAATTGGAAAATCGCGGGTAGTACCGCAGGGCTCAGCTAGTTTGTTATAAATTCGATAAATTATACTTTTATAAAAACAATAATTAACTACAGTTTGACTACTATTTCTATCATTGCATTCATTAATTATAATATTTGCATGTTAATTATGACTACATTTCATTTCATAATTTATAATTATCACACTGTACCTTAAAATGTTTATTGCCACGTAAGAGAAGCCTAACATCAAGAAACGGGTGATCAAACCCAGTTTGATGGTTAGCGCAGTTATTATTTCTGGAAAGTAAGTACTATAATGAAAATGAATTATTTGTATCTAATAATTTTTTTAAATATTTCCATACTCGACTTGTGATGCCAATATCCTTTTAAGAGGAAAGAATAAAAAAAAGTTACCCCATAATATTTATGCATATGTTTTACGTGAATATCACCGCAATGTTATAGAAAATTACTAGACAAGCTTTGGCGGCAACTGAGCATGTATGGATTCATATAATATGCTGGCCTCGGCTATGACATCTCTTAGCCTAGATTTTTGCATACGTCCATAATTATTGTCAGCGCAATAATAATGCAGTAGGTAGAGTACTTACTAATTCTTTACTATCCTAATCTGTAATTATTGATCTTTGTCGCTCGTCATAAACTAGCTCAGATTTCTTGGGGGTGTTCCTAACCGTGCAAAATGCTTCACACGTTGCGATGCTAACACATGTGGTATTTTGGTATTGTTTTTTCCTTTGTAAATGCCGCAATGACATTATTTCCTTTGTTTGTTATACACCGATAGAGATATCTTGAATGGTGTAATTATATTGTATGAGTCGTACACAGGTAGGTTTAAGGGTGTCTAATTTAAATACAACTTTGTCTCTTTAAAACTTTATATTTTTTTGTTTTAATTTGTTATTCGAGTAGTTTTACTCAATTAAGAACATGTTCTAAACCAATGGAAAAAATTATAAGATTATTTATCGCAGTTGTTTTTTATTTATTTTCAATTGACTGTATGTCTTTGGTTATGTAAAACTAATAAGGTGACAAAATTAATACAGAAAAGGTTAACTTTTCAAGTTATGGAAAGTCAAAGTGGTGTGAACATTGGTAGCTGCCACCTTAAGTACCTAAATGTAGGTAAACGTTACCTACGTTCAAACTCAAATAATCTCAACAGGCATAGCCACAGGCTCATTTGCCACCCTCTTGTCAAACAAGCTAAATCACAATAACATCGTTCCATACAGTTTATATTCAATTAATTTATAATTAACTATTCATATTAAACAAGACGGAGTTCCCCGGAACGGTGAATACTTTTCCCTCTTCCCCTAACATTGTTAAAGGATTAAAGACAGGCTTGGAAAGTCTTTGGTACATGGACTTAAATTTTAAATGAAATGTGAAGCGTCTTTAGAAATGTTTTAGGTGAGACTGCATGGAACAGTGACTCTTGGAGTTTTAGCCTATTATTAGAAAATATCTTAAATTATATTATGGTGTCATTTTCCAGCACCAATTTTTTACATCTTCGTAGTTGATGGCATGTGAATGCCTAGCGGGCAGATCACCAATAAATGTGTATAAATGTGAGGTCATTAAAAATCAGTGGCTAAGATTGCACAAGACCGGAACAAATGGGTCTCCTAGATCTATACCCAGAAAAAAGATAAAATGGTTTGATGATGGTGAAAACGATTACAAATTTCATTCGTTTGAAATACAGTGTTGTCACCATTGGCCGTGTAAGCTACAACATTGTTTTGGTTCATTCTTTCATCAGCGTATTAATCGGAAAAAGTGTCACAAACATTTAGATACGTTGGAGAAACAATGAACGAAAACTATCTTGGGGTCAACATGCCCCGCCCCATCTTTGGACGCGGGGTCAAACTAAATCACAAGTTCACATAACTCTACTTCATGATGAATTGAGCTAAGAGTTTGTCAAATAGCTCAGTTTCTATTCCATACAATGTATACAATATTACCACAGTAATACTGTCTTATCTGATGGTAAAGATGATTCGCTCCATTTACTAGTAACCAAACCCGTAACAAGTCTCTTCAAGCCGAACAGGGATACTCGTAAGAAAGTGTGTCTCGTACCGACCGGGAACTAATTAATGCAATGAACGCCGTCTCGGCACTAACGAGGATCGTCGTTTGGGCTCCTCTTGGTGTGGGAGATACGGGAGTATCCAATTACTTTTCCAGTACTGTTTACAGTTACTAAGCAGAAAACTAAACAATACAGTATGTGTTAACTGTAGGTCCAACAACAAGATATTGATACAAGATACCTGCAATATGTGGAATGAGGTAAATCTTGCGGCATTTCCAAGTAACTTTAAATTTTGAAGAACCATAAGGGCTTTTAACGGCCGGCTATCCGAGTCGCGTAGTCAACAAAACGCTCCCTCAGCCCCCGCCAAGTTATAGTGACGATGTATTTTGCCACGCAAGAATCAGGACGCCCGTGGGGGGAGTGCAATGACAAAAACGAACATAGGTCCGACCTCGATGACGCCTGGCGCGGTACTGAACGCGGCGCACGCAAATTCTTACGCTTTTAATTCCACTAAAAAACGAAACTATTCACTATCAAAAATCTATCCAAATAGAAAATTTTTGAATAAAATTGCCTTTCAGTACATGCAATTTCCACTAGCTTTCAGTAGAGCATAAAACGAAAAAAATAAACTAACTCGACTTTGTTACAGTTTTTTTTTTTGGTCGACTAAAGTTATTCTATCGTGTTTTCAACTAAATCATAAACTCAAACACAGATTTATCTGTGACATGTATTTTTTTTCAGCTCAAATATTGTAATTTAACTAAATAAAATTGATTTAAAACCGTCAAATTTGGTATATGAGGCCGTTAATGATGTCTTTATAGGTCGGCAACATATCTGTGATGCCCCTAGTGCTACAGGTAGATAGGCGACGCTAATCGCTTACCATCAGACGACCCGTTATCTTCTTTGCCACTTATAGTATACTAGCAGTCCGCCCTGGCTTCGCACGGGTATAGATTATAGCCTATGTCACCCGGGGATAGTGTAGCTTCCCAACAGTGAAAGAATTTTTCAAATCGGTTCAGTAGTTTCTGAGCCTATTCAATGCAAACAAACAAACAAACAAATAATCAAATGTTACCTCTTTATAATATTAAGCTTTGCTTAGTTTGGGGTCAGATGACCGTGTGTGAAAAAATGTCCCGAATATTTTTTTTTTTTTTTTTTTTTATTAGTATAGAAAAAAGGCTTGCGCTTGACCGTCATCTCACCTGGCATTAAGCAATGACATCCTTGTGTCCTTAGTGATTTTTCACGTAAAACCGGCTTTTAACAATTGTATTGTATTTAATTTGAATAATAAATGGCGATAAATTACTTTACTTTATAGTTAGCTACTTCTTGCGGCTTCCGCGTGTCCAATTCCCTATGAACCGTAAAATTTCCGTTAAAACAGTATTATGTCACATTGTGGCTCTATCCAACTATGTTTGTTCAAAAAATCTCTTCCTTTGTTTGTTCTTTTGCTGCAAAAACAAACATACTTTTGCATTTACGATATTAGTTAAGATTTTCAACATAATTAAGGCGATAATACTTAAAAGAGTTTCTAAAATGAAAAATATATATTCCCCGAAAAGTGTCCCGAAATATTTTTTATTTATTTAATATGTAAGTAAAATCAGCTGCGTTTTCGGTAAACCACCTTGATAAGTTTTATTTTATTTTTGATGCCCTGTAAAACTATTTGGTATCTTATCTATGTTGTACTAAAATATACAGGTAATACAAATATAAGTACTTTTTTTTAATATTTCCCTCTTTTATTATTATTCCTGCTACAAGTAGTACAAGACAAGAAAATGGATCCCATACTATTTGGGCTTCTTACATTCTGTGCTAAGAAATTGTATTATAGAAATCGATCCTGACGAACGTCAAGCTGCCTCCGATAAAGGAGTTACAGTAACTTTATTGAGAGCAGAATCTAGGTTAAGTAACATGGAAATAGAGACTAAGTTAGAATTTTGTTTCAAAATTAAAGATTTTTATGGTTCTGTTACCCAGGGTCAGTGAAAGAGAACATCGTGAGGAAACCGGTATGTCCATAAGAAACGCAAAAGCTCAAACACCTAATGACATTCACCAACATGCATTGTACTAGCATGGTGGATTTGGGCCATTCTCTCTCTCTGAGAAAATACCTGTGTCCCAGCAGTGGAAACATGACAATGATCCTAAGTTACCCAGGGTGTCAACGGGTTTCAACAAATAGGAGTATTTTAAATAAATGTACATTTTTATACATTTTTTTCTGATAGATTTCTTGCAAAGTGGAAAAAAGGGGATTTACATAGCATGGCAACGCAATGTTTAAACCTTACAAGAATCAATATCGGGAACTAAAACAAACGTCCAGTCAATAAATAAACTATGATTGCCTTTTGATGGATCACCGGACGAAATGTGATTTATTTGGCGGCTTCCATCAAAAATTTGTTAGGTATTGTAGATAAGGCATAGGCGTTGCCACCGGTTTGCGTAAGTTGATTGATTGCAGGGTGTGGTTTTATTTTTGTATTTGTTAGGTAAGTAGAATGACAGAAACTCTTTATTATGCACACCAGTAATAAAAATTATGTACTTTTGTGTCCCTAACCCCCTTGACTCGGGTATGTCCTAAAACTGCGACCAGAACCACCGGAGGATGGGCAGCAGCGTCCTATTAGTACATACGGTAAACGTACTGCGATCCCCAAGCCACCTGCCAAGCGTGGGGATTATGGCAACACCCCTCTCTAAGAGGGAGGCCTTGTTCTGCAGTGGACATTTAATGGCTGATGATGTGATATGTGATGTGTGTCCCTAAAAGTTCACCCAATTTAAGTCTTCGGATAGGTGACCGTAAGTGGCATTTACAACTAAGCGCTACTGTAGGTGAGATGACGCATTTAATTTTAGATGCTGGTTGTTTGTCTTATAACATCAGAGGTATTTGGGCGGCCTTAAACTCTTGATATTAGGAATGGCCACAATGCATATAGCCAATATGAATTTACTTACTCAGGTGACAGGAAAAGAAATGCCAAGGAGCAAAAAAGATGTGACTAAGAAGAAGCCTTTATCCAAGAGTGGTATGGGATAATAGTGATTTCTATATACAGGGGAATATATTATTTTATAAAGTGTAAAAATTCAATCATGTTAAAACCGATTTTCTGATCCAGTATTTTCCTAACCTAAAAGTATAACATACTACTATTTTTCTATCCAAAACATATAAAAATATTATAATTTCTAACAAACTGTATCAATGTAAAAATATTCGCCAATTTGCCACCGAATCACTGAAACTATAAAGCTAATAGAGAATCGTCCAATTCGTCCAAATTAGACTCATTTCAGCTTCTGTTAGGAACGAAATCGCTGTGAAAAGCTGCCATGTTCCAGCACACTAGAAAAGAATAGATGGAAAACTTAGTAGAGTCGGCGAAAAGCACAATTTGTATAAAAAGTATTAAAATTTATATTTATCTAAAGAAACTGGATTTTTACAAAGCTTGATTATTTAAAGTAATTAGTATTCATTAAAAAAAAACGTTATAATGGCCGGTAGTGTTTTCAAAATTAGGTAAGAAGCAAGTTACAACAGCCATTTTTTTTCATCAAAAACACATAAAAATCGATCCATGTTTGAACTTCAGCACAGTTGACCCAATGAAAAGTAACAATTAAAACCACATTTTATGGCAAGAACTAATAATTTCGTACTATTACTAATCGATTGTGAATTTAAAAAAAAACTGATAATTTCAGAATAATATTGCAAAGGTTTTAAACCTATTTTCTTGTTGATTTCTTTCATTTTTACGGAAGACGTCGAACAAAAATAACAGTAGAAATAGCTCGTTGTAGTAGCTCGTTCAAATTTATTATATTACATAGATAGATATATACCTATATGGATGGATATTATGTTTTTTTATTATACTCAGGGATTATTTATCTTCGAACATGTTCAAAAGTGCAAGTGTGGTACCTGTGGTTGACACCGGGCTCTAAATAATGTGATAATCTGTGTATTACTAATCTGCGATGTTACCGAGATGTTCGCTATAATAGACGTCGTTAGTGCCGATCGCCGTTTCGGGGCGCTACTTTTTCAAGTCATTGAGTCAATCGTTTATCACGGGGCTGTTGTGTTAACTTTTACATCGTATGGACAAAAATGCGTAGAGTTGCCGTAGACGTCATAGTTAATGCAAAGATCAGCGATAAATATTTTTGGGTTACAAGCAAATGTTTAATTATAAAAAATAAAAAAAATAAAAAATTGTTATATAATTTATTAACGTTACTAACGTGGCTAAATTATACTGTTTTAAAAAATACTGACTTTTCCTGTACAGTTCAAAAACTCATATTTTCTCCCTTCACTTTTATTTTTGTTACGATGCATCTGCAATAATACTAGTTGTTCGCCCGTCGCATTGCTGTTGCAAAGATATAGATTATAATTATTACCCCTAAATATTTGTATTGAAATGATCTACTTGATTACAAATTTTCATGAGGATTGGATCAAAAATACGCAAGTTATCGTCGAACAAATATACAAACTTACATAAAAACGCACCTTGACCCTTCGTCCAAAATAAAATTAATCTGGACGGGCCCAGAAGAAGCGCATTTTTGATGATTACAAAATGAGCGCCGGTGCTCACTTCGTTTCAGTCGATATCTAGCCATAGGAAGTGCAACACGCGACTGTTGTTACATGGATAACGAAACATCTGACAAAATTATGCCTTCGTGTGCTTTCCCGGAGTGTAATAGCACAACAAAAAACCGCTATCTATTTTTTGTAAAAAATTTACTGAACATGGTTATAATAGGTGTTGTAGTATATGTCCGACGGTTTTGACTCGTTTTTACTGAGCAAGTTCAATGGTTATGGCCCGTCCATTAATTTTATTTTGGCCGAAGTCTTGACCTATTAGAATCTGACACCTCTCTTCACTCAGTCAAATACACTAGTATTTCGTTCACTCGAACTTAAACTTCACACCATTTTTATATGTGCTACCTCTCAACTAATTTTGCCCATATTTACCTTTTATATTGAAATGAACTAGATACTTGTTTACTAAATTTCATAACGATCGGATCAACGGTACTCAAGTTACCGTTGAACAAAATATATCATCATCATCATTATCAGCCAGAAGACATCCACTGCTGAACATAGGCCTCCCCTTTAACCTCCACACTGAACGACAGCCTGCTATCTGCATCCAGACGATGCCCGCGACTCTCACAATGTCGTCGGTCTATCTAATGGGAGGCCTACCTACGCTGAGTCTTCCGGTTCGTGGTGTCCACTCAAAACCTTTCTTCCCCTTCGGTTATCGGTTCTTCGAGCGATGTGGCCTGCCCATTACTACTTCAACTTGCAAATTTTTACAAATATATTATACAATGATAATATTATACACATATAAACATGCATGGAAACGCCGATTTGTCTTATTAAAATAGTCGATTAAAATTACCCACTTTCACTAGATCTTACCAATGATATAAATTTATGCGAAAATCTGTTTGTTCGTTTGTTTCTCTTAAACACACGACAACCACGTGATTTTGTGTATGGGTATAGTTTAAAGACTGGAGTAAAATACGATTCTAATAACTTGTAAAAATGTACTCTTCCTGTGGGATTTTTCATGCAGTTATAACTGCAAGGCGCAGCTAGTTTTCAAATATTATTTAGAAAGTGTGCTCCATCGTAGACCGTGTCATCGCTTAACATCAGACGAGTTGGCAGTCAAACGCAAGCCTATTTAATTAAAAATAAATGTTCACCAATCAAATTATCAGACTATAGACTCCACGACCTTTCTGTTCTTGTTTAGGGAGTCATCTCGGACGTCAGGCTCATTAGTTGAGGTAACTGGCCCAAAATTTTGCGAAGTCATTTGCCAAAATGTTACTTAGCAAAGATTAGTTTGCGAGTGCCACTTGCTAATTTATTTGGCAGAATGGCGATAGATCATTAATCTGTCAATTTGGGGACGTCGATCAGACTATTCAGCATTGTTAACAAAAACAAAGCAGAATAAAATTTTGATGGAATTTTAAGCCCATGAAAAATATCTAGATGACAAGTAAAAACTAAAAATACAAATAGGACAAAAAGAACAGTGATTAATTAATTGCGGCATTTGTTAGTTGTCATCAATTATAGATATCCCTTTCTAGTTGATTTTAATGTCTACGAAAGCAAAACAATAGTAGATTGTTGCATCGAGCGCAAAGTGAGTTATTAATGCACGAGTGTTATGTTGGTACTCGAGCGCATGCCAGGGCACTAAATTAACACGAGTGCATTAATTACTCACTTTAGGAAGGTGCGTAATCTACTTTTCTTTCAACTACCAAACTACCTACCGTAATAAAATATACCCACTCAAAATAAAAACTGAAGTTAATGAAAACAAAGTTTAATACATATTCTCCTCAAAAAACCTCATTTAAAACTTACAACTATTTTCATCAAGTCGGGTTTATTCCGCCGATTTTTATTTTCAGCCAGTGCCTTTTTGATCTAATGCATACATTTTATATTAAACTTAATGGCAGATATTAAACCTCTGTGGTAAATTTATATCTAAATAAAAAATAAAAACCAGTGCATGAATGAAAAGCTGTGCAACAATGACATTTCATATATCGTTTCTGCACTGTTTTGGTTCTAAGCAAAAAATACGTATTTTGTGATCGGTTTTGTAGTCATTAATGATAATATTACTCGGAAGTTGGAAAAAAAAGACCATGACTGTATCATACCGAATTTAAAGATGGGCCACCACATTCCAGTGCATGTTTGTTCCCAATGACGTTCCAGTAGTTTTCCATCCCCTACAATAGATAAATAATCCTTGAGCTCAGAGCGCGTTCCGAACCATGATACAAGATTTTGTGCCATTTTGGTTCTAATTAGCACTTTTGGCGTTGATTCGAAACATGATCATAAATCTGTAATATGACCATAAAAATAAAATTTTATTAAAACTACTAGCTGATTAAAATTATGTTGTAATCTTCTCGTAATTAAAAATGGTTTGAAAAAATAACAGGATGTCCGATAATCATTTCCCGGAGCATAAGAGACGGAAACTGACATAAAACCTGTCGTCAATACGCTCAGAAAACGTAGTAAAGATAAATTTTACTATGAAAACATAAAGCCAAGAGCGATAGTAAAAGTATTAATGACCAAATGAGTCGTACATTTCGCTTATCGCGAAAGCTTGAGTCAGCATCTTGTAGATCGATTACCTAAGGCTCGAATCAGTGGAGGCATGAATGTGCCTGATTGAGATGGAAGCTTTGTGTGAAAATACATTGATTTTCAACAAATACATCATCATCATCATTTCAGGAGGACGTCCACTCTGGATACAGGCCTCCCCATCGATCTCCTGAAAGGCCGCTTGGAAGCCTGCATCCAGCGTTTCCCTGCGGTATCTTTTAGGTCGTCTTTCCATCTTGTGGGTGGACGTCCTACGCTGTGCTTACCGGTCCATGGTCTCTATTCGAGAAACTTTCGGCCCCATCAGCCATCTGTTCTGCGTGCTGTGCCCTGCCCTCTGTCACTTCAACTTGCTAGAGCTGTCAGCACAATATATCATTTTTATTATTTATTATAATTTTTCAATTTTATTATTATTATTTATTTATTTAGGATTTTTATGAAATAAAAAATATCTTTATTATATTATCTTTATTCACAAATATCTTTTACAACAGGTTGTTGCTAGCTAAACTATCTCTAAGTCATCATCTTTCCTTGATCATCATCATCATCATTAAGGCCTATCATGTTCCCACTTCTGGAACACACAGAGAGATGATGGGCCGTTATCAACCATGCTGGCCCAGTGTTTCGCTTAATAAAAGCAATGATGTGGACAAACGCAAGCCTATCCAGAATTTAAAAAAAAAACTGATTTCACGTCCTCGTTAGAATTTAAAAAAAAAACATACTTCTTAATGTAAATTGTTTTAATAACATAATTTACAAAACTTCTAAAAAGATTTGACAAATCATGCAAAGCACCTGTGAGTTTTGCATGATTTGTATACTCGGTATACTTGAAAATTTACCTAAACTCGAAATCTCGTGTTCTTTAGTATCTTTGAAATAAACGAATATTATTCAAGCATTGAATTTATGCAGGCTTTTAGTCTAATTAATTAAGAATTAATTAATCCTTTACATGTTAGGTCCCTTGAACCGAAATTCACGAAAACTTTCTTCTGAATTTTAAATAGACTGGATAACCTACAGTTCAATGTTTTATCTAACTGTAGGTATCTCTTATTTTGTATACATAACATACCTAGCATAAATAACTATAAAAATGGTTAAAAACTAAACTCGAGGGGTTTACTATAGTAGCTATGCCGAATTTCACTATCTACCTCCCATTTCCATCAAACGACCTTAGTGACAAGATTCGGATTATGAACTGCAATGCAACACTGCAAACCAAGCTCGGGAAGCGATTTTTTTTTCTTGAATCAGGGAAGAATACCATCTCTCAAGTCACGTAAAAAAAAAAAAAAACAGTTCTGCTGTTTGGAAGTTACAATGCCACACAGACACACAGACACACAGGTACAATAGTATACACCTGCCACAAAAAAAGAGAAGGTATATACCAACGTCCTGTATAACTATGTATACTATTAAGTCGTTATAAAAGTTAACTTTTCTTTCAAAGAAACTGCCACTTCCTGGCTCGATACAGCAGTCAGGGCAAAGATTTCAACAACTTGAAAAGAAAATTCTATTTTCTTTAGAGCTGACTAATCGTACCGAAGGAGATGCTGAATAGAGGCAGCTTGAATACGCTTTTGTACGAAATGCTACATTTTGAAATTTGTTTCGTTTGGAATATAATATATTTACGCTGCTTATAAATGTTAACGTTCCGTGTAAAATTACTATATGAACTTTTAAAAATAATGTTCTTCGGTCATTTTAGAACGTTATTATTTCAAAATATTTCAACTGCGGCAATAAACTCGACCATGCGGCCAAGTTAACCCTATTTTTATCCGAATTCAGGAAAAGATTATCAATTCGACTGTATGTTCTTTTTGTATGTTTGTTTCGCGATTACTCCGCCAATAGGCATGTGTCCTCGTGTTTAATTTATTACAAATAACCGGCTTAGCGAGGAAAATAACTAAATACATTACACATACTGAAAAAATAATTTAAATTGGCTGATAAATCTCTGAGATATGAGCGTTTAAAGTTTTAGGTGGGGATAGGGAGGGGATGCTCTACCCTTTTCTCACAAAGCGTGTGTTAGTATAGCATTTGTATGGCGCTCCTGAGCCGTGACGTCACGGCTCAGTATAGTGCGCTCTCTGTCTAGCATGAAATTTAAATGCTTATATCTGCTTATATCTTATTTATTTTTGAACTAATTTTAATTTTTTTTTCGTTGATGGGCTCTATTTATGATCAGCTTTTTTAAGAGGTAATAAAAAAATATTAGTCGTCATGCCTATTATGAATTGATTTTGATGATTCTTTATTTTTGTTTGGAGGTCATACTTCAGAGGTGGTTTCATATAATATTATTAAATTTGATTCACCGCTTTTGTAAAAATCTAGCGTATAAATAACACCTTTAGTCCTTCTTATTATAGGTATACACTCAGATGACGTTTTGGTTTGTAGTTCCCTTCAGTAAAAGTTTTGATGAAGACTGTCAATCTTTTTTAACTCTAATGACGTAAAGTCTTCCTTTCTCAAAGGTTTTAACTATCAAAGAAATATTAGCCTAAGATTACATGTTTTTTTAAAGAGGCGTCATAGTAATTATACATAAATTTATTTCAATACTTAAAAAAACTACTAAGTTGTTGAAAAGATTACGCAACCGTGTCATTACTGTTAAAGCTTTCTCATTGTGGGGTCGATTTATCTACTTTTTAGTTTAAGTTTGTACATGTAGCTATATCCTTGAAGTCGTTTTTTTTAAATAATTTTACTATGTTTTACCAACTTTTCTAGTGGCCATCTCAACCGATAGTGGAAATTCATAGGTATAATCAAAGAAAATTTCAACAAATTAAAAAGAAAAGCTAATAAAAGTGCGGTAAAATACCACAAAACAGAATCTTAAGCACATTAATATATCTTAGTTATCAGTGACTTTGCAACAATTTTCTTATGAACGCCAAACAATGTACCCCATTTCCTTGCACAGGCAGGTCAACACGTAGACCGTCGCAATGATTAACGACCCTGGACCAGACCCGAATCAGATGCACGTGACATCACTGCCCGTTACGTCATTGAATAGGAAACTGCAGATAGTCAATTAAAAAGGAAATAATATATCGGGTGGCAAGGAAAACATAATTACCCCTATTAATAAACTTGGAGTAGGCTTGGAATAGTTACTCCGTCTTTTGTCTTTTTCGATCGAGTTCAAAATGTGAAAAAGAGAAGAAGACAAAACACGGCGTAACTATTCCAAGACTACTCCACGTTTATTAATAAGGGGGTTTATGTATAATATACTACAACTAGAACAGCGCAGCGGTCCAGTAGGATGACTATGAATAAATGGACATTAACTCAACGTCATTCCCATTCCCGTCTAGGAGATGACGGCAGTGATGATATCAACTGGATGAGATATAAAAGCATATAAAAGTTTATTCAAATTTATATCCTTTCTGTTCTTAGTATATGCGTAGGTACACACACACATACGCACACACAAAATACTTCGACTTCAGGAGATTCTCAATTCGGTCAGTATTTTTAATATATTGGGAAAACTATGAGACAGTCTACTAAAAATAGCGTGAAAGATCTACAAACAAACACACTTAAGCGTTGATAAAATTAAGTGTTAATTTATTTGTTATACACTAATACTGATTCCGAACTAAACCTGTGCTAAAATTCGTATAACATATTATAATAGTTTGTTCGACTAATTATCTGTGAGTTTAGTTTCTGCAATTTCCTTATCTCTGATAACGTCCAAATAATATTTGCCTACATACGAAAATGGGTCAAAATTTTACTGCAATATTTAAAACCAATTTGTTTTAAATAATTTCCTAAGAGCATGTCATGTTTGCGCATAAGGTAGGGTTCCGTTTTCAAAGCCATACATTCATAGTTCAGAAATTGTGTTAAGGTTAAGTTAGGTTAAAACACAAACGAACTAAGCTCTGTGGACTTAGCCAAATTCCATTATAATCCTGACATAACATTTTACTTTTTATGGTTTAGCCAAAAAGAAAACTACTTGATCTCATTGTACACAGATACAAACGTTAAACTACCTCTCTTTTTGCGTCGGGGGTTAAAATGGCACCTAGTCCAGATCTACATAGTTTCGGTGAATTTTCACCCTAAAGTCTCAGACGGTCTAAAAACCTGGGGTTAGCTTAATAATACTAGAAAGCAAGCAAGAACTGCACACTCATTTCTTTTTTGCAATAATTCATCATATTAACAAAATTATCTTGATAAATTGCTTCTAATGTTTTAAAGACACACCTCTTCTATAATATCCGTTCAGTTTTTGCCTAATTAAGTCGTAACTCTACACTTGACAGTGGTTTTGTATTCAATGTCGAACAAGCTGTTGGGAGTGGGCGGATGTCTTAGGGTCATGGTATTTTTAGTTCAAGCCCAATGTGCGATGTCAACCATTCAGTGATTTATTTTGAAATCTATCCAAATTATCGGCACATAATCGGATACGTATTAATTTCGGGCTATAGACAGCAAGAAATGATGTTTAAGTTATATGACGCTTTAAGGGAAGTAACTTTTACCCAAAGATAATAATTTTATAGTCATTGCTTTTGCCCCTTATTTAATTCTACTACAGCATAGTATATCACATATTTGGTACACACCGAAAATACAAATTTAAATCTGTAGGGTGGTATTAATTGGTGTTATAAATTGAAGCAGATATAAGTGTCTATGTTGAGGACGAGCCCAAAGCGCTAAGTAATACTGTGCAGGCTTTTTAACTGCGTATGAAATTCATAATTCTGATAGTTAAGTATTAAGGATAAACGCTTACAATCAGGCGAATTACTTGCTTATCTGTTTAGTCTAGTCTCTCAGTTGTTTTTTTTTTTTTGTAACCAAGGAAAGAGAAATCTCATATTCTAATGGGACTAATCGGCGTTTCTATGTAATTTGTTTGTGTAATATCGAATAGCCCCGTCGGTCCAGTTGGTAGTGAACCTGCCTTTTACGCTTGGAAGCGTGGGTTTGATTCCCACATAGGACAAACATTCATGTGATGAATAATTGAACATTGGTGTTTCTTCTTGATCAAGGTGTTAATATCTATTTAAGTATCTATATTAAAAAAAAAATAGTCTCTGGCAGCCATAGTACAAGCTTTGTTTAGTTTGGTGTCAGATGACCGTGTGTGCTAAAATGTCCCGAATATTTATTTTGTTTATTTGTTCAACAATAACTTGCGTATCTTTGATATGATCTTTAACCGATGGGGAAGAGAGGCTCTCGAGTGGAAACCACAAACCGGAAGACGCAGCGTAGGTAGGCCTCCCACTAGATAAACCGACGACATTGTGAGAGTCACTGGCATCCAGTGGATGCAAAGGGCAGGCTGTCGTTCAGTGTGGAGGTTAAAGGGGGAGGCCTATGTTCAGCAGTAGACGTCTTCTGGCTGATGATGATGATGACGATGATGATGATCTGATCTTTATGAAATTTAGTAGGTATGTATAAAAAAAAAAAAAAAAAAAAGTTAGGTATAGTTCGCTACAATAAATTAAAAAAAAACAAAATAGACAAAATCGGTCGATAATTTGTGAAGATCGGGGAAAACAACGAGTTTATAATATATCTTTGTCACATCGCTTAGGAAAAGTTCACAATATACCTACTGAATGCAATGCAGTACATCGTATTTGGCTCCAATAATTATTGGTCACCAACGGCTGGCACCGACAGAAGCGTTCCGGAAACGGTGTCCCAACCGGATATTGGACAGTAAACTGCCGCTGTGTATCAGCTTGAATGTTCAGCGGTGCTTGATATACGTTTACTACTTGATGGATATCTAATAAAAATAGTTATGGCTGTTGGTCACTTTTTTGATGGGACAGTACAAGGATACACGGAACGGAGATACTAAACCAGAAAGGTGATCATCATTGTGAACATCTTTTACTATGGGAAAAATCTGCTATTCCATAGATAAATGAAATCTCATAGATGGTAGAGAACGTACACTTGTTCGACGGTAATGCATGCATACTCGGCGTGCGCGCTTTCAAATAATTTCAATATTTATTTTTACTGTATTTTCTACAAATAATCTTACAGTTTTACAAAAAACTGCGATAACTAAAGTATTCGAATGGTCGTTAGGATTACACACAAATTTTTAGTAAAAATGTCTTCTATAGATTCTGAATGAAGTTGATTCCATCCATCGAAGGGAACATAAAACACGGGTGTTTTTAGGAAAGTTTACGATTTTTTTTTTCTATTGAGCCAAATTTACTTAATATTATAATATTTTGAGTACATTTATTACACATAAAGAAATTATGTCAATTAATCGATTTTAGAGGACTACTTTTGAATATTCGTGAGGACGAATCGTCAAATTTGAAGCATATATCGTTTTAACAATGTTCTGGACGAACGACTGGAAGCGATTGCTTTTGGCGATAAGAGGCCGCTTTTTGTGCCTATAATTTAATGTATTATTTGTAAAATGTAATTTTTGTGGTATCAATAAAGAAGGTTATTTAATTATAATTATATGTTGCTACTATGTACTATGTAAATGTTGTACTAGCTGTTGCCCGCGACTTCGTACGCGTAGACTTTCATATAAACTTTCAACCCCCTTTTGTCATCCTTAATTCGGCCCTTTCGTAAGATCCTTTCTTAGCAGACCTCTACACCCCATAAGGAATCTACCTGCCAAATTTCAGCTTCGTAGGTCAAGTAGTTTTCGAGATTTCGTGTTTAATGAGTGAGTGAGTGAGTAGATGAATTTCGCTTTTATATATATATAGATAGTAACGAAATGTAGGCACAGCTGAAGATTTTGTGATTTTATGTTAGGCGTTGTAGTAAAAGTTGTTAATAATTATAAGTAGAAGAATACAATGACCTCCTATAGGCCTAGTACCAGTACTGTGTAACCCAGTATAATAATAATTACCTTTTCTTTTTCTCCTTCCCCGTCCAAGGTGAATATCTCGATTATTTTTTACATCAACTTTTACTTATAATGTTTTGTCATAAACCATTAACCCTTCATATAGGTAGGTAGGTATATAAGGGTTAATAGTTTTTGCTCATAGATTGACCAACCAATATCCATTAGGTCTGTATCTGATCCATTTGAGTATACTTATAAAAATTTCCACAGAACAGTTGAAATAGCAGACTGGCACAATGGTACAAATAATTCAAAAGGATGGACTTAAAATAAACACAAAATCAGTACTATTTTGCGCCTCGGGCCATCGGACATGCGGACAGCAGTCCGCTGTGACATGTCCGGGAAATAGAACTATCTGGAACGCTCGCTGCGATAATTCTGATTTCAGGTTACATCTAGACCGGTATACATAACATAATGTCTTTTTCTATATTTATAAATAAAGGCAATATTTTTACCGACTGTAAATTCAATAATAAGTAATTAATTCAGAAAATAATTAATAATATTAATAATATGTTAATTGAGTAATATGTTAATTCAGTTATATGTTATTCTCAATTCAATAATTTTTATTTATGTTTGTATGCCGAGAATCCGAAATATTAAAAAACAACGTACTTTTTATCGAAATAAATGCTTATCTTTTTATTATGTAGAGAATAATCTTGCAGTAGTTTTACGAAAATTTTAATAACTTTTGCTCAGTAGTTTTATGATTAAATGTATTCAAGTACGTACTCATTTTATAGTTAGTTTTTAACCGACTTAGAAAAAGGAGAATGGTTTTCATATCGGCCCGTTTTTTGTTTTTTTTTATGTACGTAAAGCGATTACGCCTGCATCTGTAAACCAATTTGCGTGCTTTTTTTTATCATGTAGAAGAAAACCGCGTGGTGGTCCTGCAAAAATTTCATTGATTAGGGTTCAGTAGTTTTTAAGCCAGCTCAAATAATATGGGTTTTTGCCTATTATGTTCCCACTGCTGGGACACAGGCCTTTTCTCAGGGAAAGAGATATGGGCCACCATGCTGTTGTTGCCCCCGGGCATGTTGGTGAATGTCATATGTCTATGAAATTTTGAGGTTCTTAGACATACCGGTTTTTCACGATGTTTTCCTTCACCGTTGTTGAGTGATTGCATCGAAACTGCATATAATTTATATAAATACCGCCCGAAATAAGTCACTGGCACAGAGCCGAAGATCAAACCGGGTGGCGTCGGATTGTAAAGCGCACATGCTACTCGGCTATCATTGCTCAAATGCTCAACCAGGTACAATATGCAATAGTAATTTATTCTACTATCAACATAACACAACTAAACATTTCCTCCCCTGTGTCAGTAAACAGAACATTGTTTCTCAAATGCACCGCTTCACAACATCAACCGAATTTCACCATTTTCACCTAACAAACGCCTGTCTAAGCTGTTTCCTCGGTGGATTTATGCACTAATTTCTCAGTACCTACCGGACACGGTTTTGTCTGATCCGCTACCGGCTTTGGCACAGCGGCCAGTGGGCGACTGCGGTTGCGGTATACCCAATTTCTATAGCTATGGATACTGGATCTAAAAACAGATGAAATAGGATTCATTAAAACTTGGACGATTTTTAAACGTGTCTCGTTGTGGACTCATTTGCTCTCTCTTTTCTTTTTTTGATATCGCTTGATTATAACTTACTCCAATTAAAAATGCAAACAAAGATGGAACTTTTCCCCTTGCAATAAATACACGTTTATCTTTCAAAAAAGTCTAAATTATAGAACACCTCAGACCATTAAAAAAAGTTACAAGTGCCGTTTGAAACGCCTTCGAAGTTTGTCGCTTTAAAAATTTAATGCCTCCCATGGTTACAATACAAGCGTTCCCGCTCAAACTATGCCCAGGGGTCGGGCATGGACCATTATAGGTATAATGTCGTAAATAACCTCGTTTGTCTCGAATACAACGTAAATTTGTTTTAAAAAAAAACAGGTAAAATGTTAGAATATATTTCGATGTGAAAAGCCTATCGTACAATTTGCGTGGGTTACTTTTTCACGGTATTTCAACACTATATATAGGTTATCTTTACAGTTTTATACGGAACAGTTGTATAAGAAATGAGGTCACAGTTATCATCATTATACGTCTTCTATAAATCTTTTCCATCCTAAGGTTGTCTGGAGGAGATCGCTTTTAGCGATACGGCCGCCAGTTGTTACACTAGGTTTATAAGAGTTTTTTGTCCTCTGTATCAAATTTTATGGTGTGAACAATAAAGAGTTAATCAATCAATCAATCAATCATTATTAAGTCAGACAAAATAGCATTCGCACTCAACGAAATGTATAGAACAGCTAATATTTGATTGCAGCTTGATTTCAGGGTTGGTCCCTGGAATGATAAAAGTTGTTCATAATGTTAAAATGTACCTACAATGACCTCCTTTTGGCGTAGTGCCGCTGTTTATTGTAACCCTGTACAGATATTTTAAGTAGGTAGATACACAGCAACTTTTTATTATAAAATGTGGGCAATATTCCCCAACATAAGAAACAACAGAACCGCGGTAAATAAACATTATTTCCTCGCATATTGGAAACTTCGTTTCAATATTAAAAACGCTGGTAACAATGCGCAAGTTATCTAAATCCTTTATTAAAGGCCCGCACTATGGGCTCTACGAAACGCTGAATTCTTTATAAAGTGCCCAACCGTTATCCCGAAGTTTTGAATATTTCAAATTTCCCACACAATCTTACCTAATTTATTAATATTTGCCGATGGAAGGGATCGGAGGGTATTTGACTATGTAATAAGGCTTAGAGGAAGTACATTAATAAAGGTTGTCAAAAATAGAAGTCACGTTTACCCAAGCTGACTGGTTTAGGCATTATTTAATGACACACACCATAGAGCTAAATATTAAGACAGTAATCAGAGTTTTTACCTCTCAATATGTTTCATCATCATCATCCATAAGAGGTCCACCGCTGGACGCCTCCCCCATCGATTTTCAAAAGGGCCAGTTTGAAGTGGCCTGCATCTGACGTTTCCCTGCAGTCTCTTTTAGGTCGTCTGTCCATCTTGTGGGTCCGACGCTGTGCTTATCGATCCGTGGTCTCCATTCGAAATCTTTAGTACCTTAGTAACTTAGTACCTTAGTACCCTAGTACCTTAGTACCTTAGAACTATAGTACTTTTTCAAGTTTAGTTTAGTACTTTAGTACTGTTTCAAGTTTAGTTTTGTTTGAAGTACGTACAAACTATCGCCGAAAGTTCATCAACATATCGTTTTATGCGATCTTTTTTCCTTACACATACAATATTATTATGTGGAATAAGCAGTTTTGCCGCATTTCTTAGTAACTATAACATGGGGTTCCTCAAAACCCTCGTATCTTACAAGTATCCATAGGTGATCAGGCATCCCGTAAACTTATTTCCAAACTATGGCATAAAAAATTAAAATAGTTTGTAGTTGTTCCCATCCGACTTCAATATCCGTGTAAAAATATTATTTTGTTCTTTGTAGTGGCATATTAACTTAGAATGTTTGTTTTGTGGTTTTTTGAAGTCGGTTTTTAAAAAGACAATTAATCATTACTGAATTGTAATGCCATATTTTACTAATTTTGAAGTCGGTTTTTTAAATTGATAATTATTTTATTTTGTGGTAGTACGGAACCCTCAGTGCTCGTGCCCGAATCGCAATTGGCTGGTTTTATTTAAATAAAATTTAAAACAAGGTTAAATAATTATAAAATTATTTTTTAACGATAATACTTGAAAGAGTTAGGGGAGAGTTTAACTACTAAAATGCCAGTAAAAACAACAAAGTTTTAATATTCAAATATTAAAAGAAGATTAGTAAACTCGACAAAGGCAAAGAAAAAAAGGATTTATAAACATTTCTCGCATAAGGCGCGGTCTGGCAAAAAAATTCATATGAAACAAGCATTAAATCTAGAAAATTGGTTCAAAACTGAAATACTAAACTTTGGTGCAAAGTTATTTCGCTTTGCTTTTACTTGATAAATTAAATAAAGAGATAATGATAATTAGTCATAAGTACTTAATAACTACGACTTAATATTTTTTATTTTCTTTGTTTGATATACCTACCTTTGTACTTAAATAAATAAAATTATTCAATAAAGAGATTGATAAAAAAAACCTGTCTATAAAAATAGACATAGCCCATAAAAAAATTGACATACATAATATAATGTTTGTAAACTGCATTGTTTGAATAATGAAATCTATTTTGTATAAGAAAAAAAGTGGCTCATCTGCTTTGTTTTTAAATTTTAATTATTACTCAATACAAATTTTGCAATTAAAAATTAAAACCGTAAACATTTAAATATTTTAGTGTCACCAAACACACTGTGTTAATAATTATCACACCTAAAAAAAAACAACGGGCTCTTATACACTAATTTTGTGATAACGGGTTTTGACACATTTGCAATACTAAATCTTTATTTTTTTTTTTGTTTGACCGTCGTTCGATAAAGTATGAGGTGCCTTGGCTTTTTGATCGCTATCATGTCTAATGAAAAGTGATAGCATACCGAATTGATTCTTATTCGAAAGACCATCAGAAAATTCTATTGGCTACATTCAGGATTCATCGTCAAACTCACTATGATAATTATTGTGTATTTAAGTGCTCATGGCTGTAAAACAACTAAATTAAAAATGTATTAAATAATATTAGGGTCATTTTTGCACACACTATCATCTGACCCCAAACTAAGAAAAGCACGTGAAACAACCTATTAGCTTGTCAAACTCCACAAACATAACCGCATTTTTACCAAAATATAGTTTGACAATGAAAAATGAATCGAATCATTTCACTGCAAGCCCGTTACGTTTGATTTCGAGTTTGTTGATCTACGTTCAATGTTCTCAACTCTCTGAATTAAAAGCAATTCAAATTCAATCGAGCACGCTCTACTTTCCACTAAAATTAACTACCACCGAGTTTAGTTTCTCTGTAAACACAATTATCCTGAACAAAATGAAAACGTATCAGCCATGAGAAAGCTCTTATTTAGTGTCTCTTCATTCGTTGGGGTGTTTACTTAAATTAAGATAGCGGAGAATCGAATCCATTTCATCGGGTTTTCGTTACTATGTTATTATAATTTAGGTAAGTAGTGTTTGTGTTGGCTGTCGCATTCTGCGAATTTTACGCCAATAGGGTTTATTTATTGAAGTAAATAAAATTGGGATTACTTTTATTGATTTCGTTGGTGAAACAAAAACAAATGAATTTAACAGAAAACTCTTGTTTTCTATTGTGTTCTCATTGTTTTTCCAGGATAAAAACAAAACAACTACAAAACAAGGCAATTAATGCTTATATTATCTTATTTATTTTTGAACTAATTTTATTTTTGTTTTTGTTGATGTGCTCTACTTATGAACAGCTTTTTTATGAAGTAAGTTTAAAAAAAAAATTTAATAAACACGTATCGCTTTTTACTGCGTCGTAGAACTAATTTCTAATATTCTTCCCATTTGTTCTATTGGTAGAACAAAGTGTAGAACAAACGGGAACGACCCTTTTCTTGAACATTACATTAAAAAAAATTAGGTTGCTAACGATTTTAATATTTATTTGAGAAAATAACTTATAAAACAGAAAATTAACGAAAACTTAAATTAATAACTATACTGAAACTTAAAATAAAATCTATACGATTTTAATTGAACTTATTAAAAGCTTATTTAACTTGCAATATACTGTTAATTTGTTTAGGTCAAGCTGAATTTTTTTTTGCATACACCTTTAGTTTTGGTCATATAGTATTACATGCATTACATCCAATATTGTAATATTTTCAAAATGTCACCTTAAATAAAAATAAAAAAATCATTTAAAGAAAAAGCTTGTTATTAGAAACTTTTATTTTAATAAAAGTTTGTTCTCAGTGAATCGTAGATGCTTTTCATGACATAATATACTTTTTTGTCGCAGTTGACATCAATGAAATCCGAGGATCCGAAAATATTATAAACGAATCCCAAAAACATTGAAAATTCCTCGAAAGTTGTTTGTTTTTGCATCAGTTTAAATTTTAAACTTGTCGACTCTAAAAATGAAAGCATTTAATTTTCATATCACACTTGCAGCTTGCTGTGCCCACCTGCAAGTTTGATGGAGACCCGTTGAAACTAATACAAAAATATTGGATAACCTTTCAACAAAATGAATTGGTTTTCGGAAGGTGCCTATCGAGGGAACTATTTGTTCCACTCCATCGCAGTAGGGCACTGGCACTTTCTATCAAAATTATCATATCTGTAAATTAAGGACCGTGTTTTGACATAAAAAAAGATAAAGTAAGGTAGCCATACTCAATAACTACTTAACTTCTCCCACTTCTTTTTTTTCTTTTCTACTTTGTCTTTCTTCTTACTTTTGCTTTTTATTTATTTTTTACATTTTTTTTCCACAAATAAATGATGTCTATGTCTATATATAATACTTAAATCAATTATGGTAAAAAATTATAAATAATAAATATTCATTTCCAAAGGGTTCACAGTGAAAAATTCTATTACAGAAAACTATGGTAACAGTTTTCATTTCGATCATTAATTTAATTACACTAATAAACAGTCTTTAAAATTACCGGTCATAATTAAAATCATCTGTTCTACATTAATACTAATTACCACGCAATTACATAAAGAACAAAAACAAACAACTTAAACAACAACTTCATTAAACCATGGTTACTCTACTAAAACTGCACCTGTCTCCACCAAGATGCCTTGTTAAGGTTCCGCGGCTTCTAAAACTATACCACGAAGACAGGTGCCAAATCTAAACCCAGTGGGGGTCCAAAATACCTGTCGTGTCACCCATAACCTTAATTGATAGGAATCGTTAACCTTTAAACGCGGCCCTTAGTTTCCTTCATAAATACTTTTCGATTTTTATCTATAGTTTTTTCAACGTTATTTTATACGAGGTTTTATTTTTCGGGTGCTCCAGGATCGTTATTTTGTAATAAACAGTTCTTTGTCACTCGATATTTTTGAGATTGGTTACAGATAGTTTGACCTTCTTGGCGCCGTTAGTGGTATTGGTTATGGATCATAATTCTGAATGTCAAATTGTGCATCGTTATTTTTGTTAAGGTGTAGGTAGCTAGTTGTTACGCTTAAGGCATCCAATGATGTTTTTTTACTCCATACATGATAAATTGATGACAATAGAATCTCATCTTCTCAATAAATATAAATAGACAAGTACCTACTGGAAGAAAAACTGAAACTTACTGGAAGTTAAAGTAAGTTTTCAAACCAACGCGGACGAAGCCGCGGGCGGAAAATAGTGTTTTATTATTTTATCGGGACCTATCGCACATCATCTTATTTAGGTAAAAATAGGTACCATTTGCTCGACGTTACGGCCATGTTACAATGGCTTTGACCACGAGCTGACTGAAAACTGCGGATGAGTCTGGCGAGAAAAGCGGGGATTTGTTCTTCTACCCTCACTTGCTCTTGAAATATTCCAGGGTTGTCACTACGACACATAACACTGACTGTGTCAGTAAATGTCCTAGTACCTACACCGCGGTTTGTACACATGCTTACTATGGGATTCCACGACGCCGCTAACTTAAATCCATATGTGGTTAGTTGCCGCTAACCACAAATGTTATCTAAAAACCCCTTGGTGAAAAAAAAAACAACTGATATAAGCTGACAGAAGTACCACATTGAATGGCAATGCTTAGTTTTGGCCAAAGTTAAAAGTTGAAGGAACATTAATTTTTTTTCATGACTTCTCATTTATTTTTACCTTCTGTAAAATCACCAATTTAAATTAATCACCGAAAAATAATGAGCACCATTTTAAATTACCCCTAATACCATTATTCAGCCACACGTGATCATGAATTACTCTAATCGGCCAAAGATATTGATCAGTTCTCTCCATTAAATCAACTTAATTTAAAGTTTTCGACTCTAAAACCTCCAAGGCGTAATCAATATCTTCGGGGACTGAATACCGGTGACATAAATTCTATGGGACATACATTAGTAAGTTTGTCATCGGAAACCTTATCATCGGATCAAATGCTGTCGGGGCTTCCTTAATTTTTTGTGGCAAAAATATCTTGACGTGATCTGAAACAGCGATTCTTTAAAGACGCAACCACTTCATGAAGCTTCCCAAAATTATCATCATCACCATCATCATTTCAGCCATAGGACGTCCACTGCTGGACATAGACCTCCCACAGCCACATGTGGTCTCCATTCCAGATCCTTTCGGCCCCACCAGCTATCTTTTTTGCATGATATGTGCCCTGATTATATTTATTTACACAAAATTATATTACTCACATAATTTGCATGTCGAGTAGGAACTGCAAAAATATTTTCCAACATCAAGCTTACACAAGCGGCTAATACATGAATTATGCAAAGTAATCAAACCATATTTGAATAGGATATGAGATAGTGTTCAGTTCGGGTCTTAGAACAATAATAATCAAACAGACCCGCATATTCATGAAGAACATACGCTTGGCGAGGCATGTGTCAGAAATTGACTTCGAAATACCGATTTCAAGGGGGTTTATTTATAGTGTGAAGAAAATAAACATTAGCATTTCCCAAATTAATTCTTGGATTAAACATTTCAGACAACAAAAATTCCGAATAATTTATCAACATGTCCACCAAACATTTTGTAATTTTGTCTTGAGATGACATTTTGTGAAATTTTTTAACTTGTGGTAAGCAAGTTTGTTCCAATTTTTTTACGTGGGCACAGAAAAAGAATTCCAAACATTGATAACGTCGTTTATTCTTAACCCTTCTTTACAGCACAAAAAGCTACTTGAATTTTTTTCTCAACAGCACAACTTTGCAAAGTACGATTCTGGATAAAATTTGGTTAGATAGATTAGCAAAAGCAGGTAAATTGGAGGAGTTTTACCCTAGTAAGTACTTCGATTATTGGCGGTTAGATTTGTGATATGCAGATTTGTATAATTATGCTGTAAGTAATTTTGCTGGGACATAATTATAAGTATGAAAACAAACTTTTTACATATCCAATCATGGTGAAATAATGCATTTCATAAATTTTACGCTTTTGCAATCACCATCATCATCAGCCCGAAGACGTCCACTGCTGAACATAGGCCTCCCCTTTAGAGCTCCACACTGAACGACAGCCTGTCATCTGCATCTACTAGATGCCCGTGACTCTCGCGATGTCATCGATCTATCTACCTATACCTGGAGGCCTACCTATGCCTACGCTGCGTCTTCCGATTCATGGTATCCACTCAATGCAATTTAACGCTCTTGAAATTTAGTATTGTAGAATGCTGAAAACTAATTCACTGTAGTAAATCCGCTATCAAATAAAATCTGATCCTTCATAAGCCTAGCAAAAGTTATTTTTTGCAATATACATCAGTTGTGAGTGTTTTTTTTTTTTAATACGTTTGAATTATGATGATGCGGTCTACGATGAGCATGCTTACCTAGAAAGAACCGATTAACTCGTGATTTGAAGATATGGGATTTTAAATATCGGGGAACACCTATTAAGGCAGTGCATTCCACAAACTAGCAATTCCCACAATAAAGGTGGAATCAAAGCACTTCGTACGGGTATTTGGAATATCAAACATAAAGTGACAATTTTACGTACCCATTCTGGCAGTCCGATAGAAAAATGGACAAGATGAGAAGGAATTAGATCATGCAGATCCGATGCAAACTTCCGAAATATATCCGATAAAAAACCGACATACTAGCAACCGACTACTAGAAATTAGACCAAGTACAGTAAAAATCTCTCAGAGACCAAAAATAGCCCTACTGTTTGTACTACTCAGCTCAGTCTCGGTCACCTCCGCTAAATGGCCAGAACAGGTGCATTAAACTTTTTATAAAGTCTACCCGATCGTAAATCGCCCTAAGTAACAAGGGTGAGCTTTAAGTTTTAGAGTACAATAAATAAAGAATGAACTCTCCCAAACTTTTATAAAACAGGTATTACGTGAAAACCCCGTATTTTTTAGAGTTTGGTCTAATCGGTTGTCAATTAAAAAGTTGGGGACTTTATTAAGTAAGAATAAAATTGAGAGTATAAGTTAAGATAACTTTCGAAGTTTTTAAGTAGGTAATACCCAAAAATATTGTTATAAGAAATGCTATCGCTTGGTTAGCGAGGATAACGCAACGCTAAATTTTCACTCAACTTCGGAGTAACGAAACTTGAAAAGTATAACTAAATAAAAATAAAATAAATATTCGGGACATTTTTACACACAGGGTCATCTGACCCCAAACTAAGCAAAGCTTGTGATATAGCTGCCAGACACTGATAAACATACATATAGTTTTAAATACATACCTAAATAGATATTAACAACCAGATATAGCACAAACACAAATGTTCATCACATAAATGTTTGTCCTAGGTGGGAATCGAACCCACACCCCCTAGCTCAGAAGGTAGGTTCACTACCAACTGGACCAACGGGCTATCCAAATATCAAATACCTATGCTTTATTTTATGATCTTACTACTTACTTACACATCATTATTAACCAATTTCCATCTACTACTGAGTCCCTTATACTGCAAGGTCTCTCCAGAGTGCCGTCTTTTCCGTTACTGTGCCAATCTCGTGCATTTCTTTCCTAGTTTCACTTAATCAACAGCTTGCATATTTTTTTTATTAATTCAAAAATATATTTTTACAATATTAGAAACTGCTATCCTCTCTTAATTTCATAATTATATTGACTAGAGTATAAGACTAATAAGTACCTAATTCATAATAACTATCGATAAAAAACCGACTTCAAAATTTGTAAAGCAATTTCGATTACTCGGATGAAGTTGGATGACATACTTTTGTTGTAACATATTTTAATTTAAAAACCCAACTGTTCAACCGAATTTGATGAAATTTATATGGGAGCAATATGATAGTAGGTACATCCTTTCAAATACAACTAAATCGGTTTATAAATGACGGAGTTGTGCAGAAACAAAATTTAAAAAAATACAACCGAATTGAGTACCCCTTTTTTGTCTTTTAAAATAGAAATAAATAAATTAATTTCATAAAAAACGTATTTAATTATAAATACAATGGCTTTTTCAGACATTGATTTCTATCAAAATATACCTACATGATAAAAAATGTATAACACCTTACCTTCATTTTATAAGACCTATTCAACGATGAGGTGCAGCGAAATCCTTTTTACCCGACTGCGCAAGAAGGAAGGTTATGTTTTTCGAGTGTATGTATGTATGTTTTCTACCTCATTTCACAAGTACCATAGCCACCCCTAAAATGCAATATTTGTATTATACTTTTAAAATTGAGATCGATACAAAATCTTTATTCGTTTCATGCATTTCATGTTACATGCGCACTATTCTAGAAAGTTCTAAATAATTAGGATGGACGGACTAAAACGAACAGATGAACAAAAAGACATACGGATGAACAGAACGAACTTGTAATACAACAGAACCCTACAAATTATACTTTAATTATCAACAAGGGTAAAATAATTTAGTTAACCAGATTAATAGTTATTTATGATACAAGTGCGGTAAGTTGGTTATTACAAACGAGTAGACGAATGTAAGCCCGAGACGAATTCGAGGGCTTACCATAGTCACGAGTTTGTAAAAACCAATCCGCACGTGTGCAACGTTTTACAACACATTTGCGAGAAAATAAGGCTACAAATGAAACAATTTTTATGGAAATGGAAATTAAAAAAATACCGTAAAGTACACGCACGGTGCTATACATCTGAGCGTGCGGTAAAATTCATCACCGCACGCTCCGTTGTATGATGCGTAATGTTTAACTTTCGAACGATGTATACAGGCTTCGTAAGTGCACTTTTTGAGCAAATGTGTTGTAAAGGTAATTATTTGAAACATCAATCAAGCATGAATATATAAGATCATGTTGTCATCTCGCAACAAAGTAGTCTCATTACAAAATTAAAGACACAAGATGCGTATCTTGAAAATTGTTTTGAGATCTATATCGTTCGTTATCTAAAAGCGTGTAAAATGTCTCCTGGTAATAACAAGCATGTTGCAGACTAGCAGTAACAATAGAGGTATGCCCGAGAGAGAAGTGATAAGAACGAATCTAGGGCTATACCCCTAGGGCTTTCTATGACTTAGCATCACATCACAAATAAATAAAAAACGGCACAAGTACGAGTAGGACTCATGTTCTGAGGGTTCCGTTGGATGGAATCCTCAGAACGCGAATCCAAAAAAAAAACAACTATCTAAAGTAACAACATTGAAAAACAAACTTAATTTTGTAGTTGACAATAAGCATCTTCCATGCGTAACAACTACAAAATTTAAGTTATGCCAAGTTATGCTAAACAATATTTTTATATGATATAACGTCAAATTAACAACTTTCAGATTTATTCCTTTATATGTTCTGTGGGAACTTGCCTCTTGCCAAATTTCATGATTCTAGGTCAACGGGAAGTACCCTATAGGTTTTGATTCCCTTGTGAAATCGCAAAATATGCGACATAAACGTTCATATCTTTTGATTGCGTTGAATTAGAAGTTTTATTTTTTTACAGCCGAAAGAAACCAAAAATCCAAGTATTTAGTTTAAATTTTCAACTTGATACCTTTACGCGTTCTTGAGAAAAAGGGTCTTGACGGATGGACAGACGGACAGACGGACAACGAAGTGATCCTATAAGGGTTCCGTTTGTTCTTTTTGAGGTACGGAACCCTAAAAAGATTACTGCAACAAGTATTCTGACTTTGATATTTGTAGGTAAGTATTGTTGATTATGGTCCATAATACAAAAACGTCAATACAACTAAGAAGAGTTATTAAACATGAACATTAAAAAATACATCGTATTATTATCAAGTTACGAACTCTTAAGTTGTCACCACTTGAGAAAATTAAGAGCTTATATTTTTGGAAGGTGCCACCTACTGCTAGTCTGTGGGAGTGCGCTGCCTGAACGGATGTTCTCCGGGTGTCTTCAAATAACGATTGAATTGCTTTCTTCCAGGCAAGCGTACTCCAACGTAGACCGCATCATCGCTTAACATTAGGCGAGATGGAGGTCAAACGCAAGCTCTGCATTCTTCATACAAAAACAGCTGTTGCGTTTCAAAATGTTTATACGCAAAAATAATCAAATAATCAAAATGCCAAAAAAATGCAATTGCAATTATATTTTTTACTGGCCCTCTCCTACTGACTTCCCTGGTAAAACCCCAGCATTGTCGGCAGTACTTTAATGTCATGTTGTCCATGTAGATGTCTAGATAAAGGAAGGGACATGCTACGCACGGTAGCCTAAGGCCTTCGCATTAAAAGTCCCTCTTATCTCCGATAATATCAATAAGAATTGATATAAAAGGGTGCGCAGTGACTTTTAAAAGTTTGATGGTAACTTTTTGATATGGTAAACGATTTGGTAGGTATATTAAATTTTGTATTAATTGTTTTGGATACGTTTTATCTTCCCTACAGCTGAATTAAGTAGGCTTTATCATCATTATTTTCAGCTCATATTAATCCATTGATGCACTTAAAGGTGCTGACAAGAACCGTCATGTCACAAGGTACATCACTTGGCTTGACCTTTGACTTTTTGCTTCCAGTCACCGTCAACTGCCTAACCTTACCTTCTTCAACTTAACTGTGTCGCACTCGCAAGACATCCTAAGTCACTTTTACTAATTTTGCAAAACTTGACAAGCGTTTTTTACACTCAACTTTCTGTGAAATTTGGCACCAACGAGAAAAATCGTGACGCTACATTAATATTATTTGTTATTATGTTAATAATGTAATAATTGCATATACTTATTGATTTGGTATTCCTGAATGTGCTCAAATGATATTATTGCGCAGCTAATACAATAATGTTAAAAAACAAATCAAAAAAACTTACATCTTACACATTTGATGTAATTAATATTCTTAACGTATTCCTTAGTAATAAAATTTGTTAAGCTTTAACAGAAGAAGCTTTAACCTTCACGTGATCCATTACTTTCTATTAAATAGTGATATAATATCAATATGTGACACAAAACTCAAATCAAAAACAGTTAACGACGAATGTATTGAAATCAGTTTATAAACCTCATTGATTTTAATGAAACATAGAAAATAATCGTCCGTACAAGAACTTACGATGCTCATTATAATGTAAGTATGCACATACAAAATAAACTGTATGGTCAACTTCAAACATGACTTACTTTTCAGAACTCTATCTAATTAATAAACAAATGTGTATCAAGGAATAATTGAAGGAAATGTTGGCATAGATACTGCGATAAGGTTCTAAACAGTAAATATATGAATGTAGTTAAAATATATCTCCACGTACGGTTCCTACTAACAGTTCGTAATAGATTTTAGACTGACATTGATGGGCAGATAAGATCGCAGTGCCCGATTCATTAAGCGTAATGATATGGTTCATTAATCTAGGACAATCGACAATTATTCTACGATACTTACTATATTATATACTACGACATATGCTTCGTTTGGTACTAAGTAGACGGTCAAGTCAATGAGAGATGGTAGCAGAGTCAGCGATAGTTGCCAAGCGAGTGATGGTCTGATGGTGGCTGAACAAGCGATGGTGGCTAAGTGAGTAATGGTGGCCGAAAATATGACGGCTGGCACCCGGTTCGATCCTCGGTCCTACATCAATGACTATGTGCAATCGTCCAAAAATTGTAAATGAAATTTTCATGAAGTAATCAGTATTTCTAAGAACCTTTTGTTAAATTTCTTTGTGTGACAGAATTTGGAACAAAGAAATAAATAATATTCGCCAAAGAACTAGAGTCACTGAAATAGCTATTAAATTTTTTAAGTTGAAATAGCAATGGGCAGGCCACATCGCTCGAAGAACCGATAACCGATGGGGTAGAAAGGTTCTTGAGTGGAAACCACAAACCAGAAGACGCAGTGTAGGTAGGCCTGCCATTAGATGGACCGACGACGACACAATAGTTACCTGTCTACGAATAATAATGTAATAGTAGGTACAGGTATTTTACACTCAGGTTTCATTAATCAATCGAATCGTCTAAATTAGAGGCAAATTAGATTGAATTGATTTGACATTGAACTTGAAAATTATTAGCGAGTGACCCTTTAACTGGACCAAAGCCCTCAGACCCTTTTGTTTACAAATCAGTCAAACAACAGTCACAGGTCTATGTTGAATGGTTTTGTTAATCGTGACTCACAGACAACGAATAACACAGATGATTGTTTGGTTAAATTTTTGTGTTCTATACCGCGAGCCGTTAGAAATGACGAGTCATATTAATCTTTATGAAATAATCAATTAAGTGGTGGGGGAAATCTGGATTAGATGGTATCGGTGCTCTGTCGGCGTGTACCGTGAGACTAGTAACAAGATTCTTTGGGGATTTAAGTGTTTTGATACTTATTAAGTCACACCACACTAATCATCTCCATGTTTTCTTAAAACTTTTTTTATGATATTGTGTGTACACTATTTTATTTTACACATATAAAAAAATACAAAATAATTGTTCTTTATATAGGTACATCATAAGCAATACCTATAGAAGTGCAATTATTAATTTTATTTGCATTTAATTATTCTGGGCTTAAGTAGTCATTGTGTTTCTAGCTACCCTACCCTCATACAATTTAATATTATTTCATCTAAATCTGTTTAGCCTTTACGGATTTAAGTAGGAACAAATATCGCATGAGTATGCGAGCATGTAAGTGTGATTTATATGTTGAACGCTGCTTGTTACATTTTTAGACCGTTTTAAAAACCTCCTAGTATCAAGATGGTTAAACGCGTATCGAGACCAAAACGGTATGTTTTGGTATCGACTGGTCAAGTATTCGAAGTATTGTCAGTGATTTAATTGAAACAGCGGGAGCCGAGCCGTAGTCCAAGCATTCAAAACAGGAAACAATGTTTTGTATAGAAAAAATGATATGCTACATTCTAATTGCCTCCATATGAAAGTTTAATTAGAACAGTTCTTTATTGTAGGTGATTAATGTTATACCGTAGATGAGATGTGTGTGACGTGTATAAAATATGTAGCTGTGGAACCCAACGAATGGGAATAGATAATTTTGATGCTACGTGATGTATGATAAAGATAGAGTTTATGTATAATTACTGGTTGTTCAATTACAGCTATCAGTTTACTACAAGCTTAAGAACATTATTTCGCGTAAATAAAGAAAGATTTTTTAAGATATTGAATTGGTGAATAGTAACCGCACTACTATTATAATTACACTTTTATTCAAATTTATTAAAATTTCTCAGCCCTGTACTTTGTGGCATTGGTGGGCCGGACTACAAAAAGAGAGTTGCAAATCAGCAACTTATTATTCAGCTGGATACTAATAAAACCATGGATGTAAAAATTACATCAGAAAACTCGTTAGAGAGACTTATTTGACCCTAACTAATTGACCTTGAAAATTGAATAAATATCACAAGGATAGAGGTTATTTCATTTAATAAAATTATGGAGACGATAGACGTCGTATTCCCACTGTCAATTGTTATTCTCATTTTGCTTCAAGGTGACAAACAGAAAGGAAAAGAGCCTAAGCTCGCTCAAAAAGACTTCATTTTCACCACAGATATACACAACTCTCTGATTTTCACATATTTTTTTCTTAGACACTAGTTTCAGCATGACAATAATATTTGTATCAAGAAGTCAGCTGTCTAGCTATTTCAAGTACTTGTTAATTATATCCAGATAAAGCACTGCCTGCAATTGTGACCGTTGAAACTATCTTCTTCCATATTGTTAACGCTGGAGCAATCAACGCTTTGATAAATGAGAATACTCCCGAAACTAATCTCAACATCGACAACTTTGACTAAAGGTTGATGGCAAGCATACGAAAACGGAGAAATTTGAAACTTTGTAACTGCTATAAATTGGCTTGCGGAGTACCAAAATTCTAACCTTAAACAATGTTTAAGGAGACTTGATTACTCATAAAAATTAGACATCAAAAACATTAAAAAAATTAAAGCAAAAAATTATCGATCGTATCCATAATATATTAAACCCAATTAACGTTAACGAATAACTATTCAGGATGTGAGTTTTGTATTAGATGGCAATTTTTAGTAGAATCACACTGATTGCTTGATTTATGTTGTACTCAAAGATGACCACTGTTGAGAACCAGTGAATTAAGGTTAGGTTATATAGAAATTATTTGTTATGTACACCAGGAAAAAAAAAAACATACAAATAAAGAAACTAAAGTTTTAGAAGTGGCGAACTTATTTCTAAAGCGAAATTTTCCACGTAACAATTGGATAGGTAGCATTAACGTATCAGTGTACAATACAATACAATAACTCTTTATTAAAATACCACAAAACAAGGATAACATAAATATTACAATAAAAATATTATCTAGGCTTTTAACAGGCGGCCTTATCGCTTAAAGCGATCTCTTCCAGGCAACCTGAGTGTAATAGACGAGGAGGTCATAAACACTTTTAAATCACTAACATAATATTATATAGATGAGGTTTTGAAGGCCGTTTGTTTCTATTTATAACACCATTGTAAAATAAAATCTATCCATTTGATACTGGCAAATTGTTTCATTTAGATACAAATATTTAAAGCTCTGCCGTAGAAATCTATTTTCTTTCACAGTAAGTGTATGCAGTTCTGATATGTTACAACTTTCTCCATAAAGGCAGAATATCGATCATCATAAAAGTATAAAAAAATTACATAGTTGTGATGTGAAGCACAGCAGTCTATCCAGTTTTCTTTTGGTAAATCTGGTTAAAATCGGTTTTATTTATTTTGCTTGTCTACGAGCAGAACAGTGCTGGTCATCTCATTGTGAGTTTACTGCCCCCCGACAACTTTATTGTTCAGGCTCTCACCGCGGTCATTTGCTTTAAACTTTTAATTAGATCCCATGTTGCCTTGTTAAGGATATTGGCCTGATTTTATGATGATACGCCATTGGGTAATTCTCGGTATTTTTTCTTTTATCTGTTTAGTCGGGCTACATTTTTAGACCTTTTTAATTTTAATGGAGATGCCGAAAGCCGTGATTATTCCCAATTAATATAATAGGATTAGTTATATTTTGGGAACAAAAAAGCGAGTTGAAATCACAAATTAATTGCTAAAGTTATTCATGGAATTTATTTTGATTTGCATTTTTAGTTTGCTAGTAATAACGGGGGCTAGCGAATCTGGACAAGGTTTTCTGAAAATATCGCCAAACTTAAGGAACAGATAATTCAGTCATCTGATTAGGATGGGTAACCGTTAGTATTTGTGGGTCTGATAACACGGTAAATAAGTGGTCCTGGTTTTTATCTTATGACAATAACTAAGCCTTTTTAAAAACCTTCTGGTGGCCCAAAAACTGACGTCAGGGCCCACTCTCCCTATATGAACTCTCTCTCAACAGTAAACCAGTTGTGTTTTATAATAATTTTGCTTAAGACTTACTAGTTATCTGGTGGAATAAATTAAATCAACACAAGTTACTCAAACTCCTGATAATGCTAAAACATTTCATAAAGATGAAAAAGACCTATGACGATGACCACTCACTGATTAAATAACTGACTCATCACGAAATCTAGAATACTACTTTATCTACGAGTAGAGAATTTTAATGGAAATTTTACTGGATTTTTACCGATAGATTTATTATATGAGGTGTAAATGTCCGCTAAGAAACGATTTTGCGAAAGGGCCGAATTAAAGGGTGCCAATGGAAATTGAAAGTTTTTATGAAAGTCTTCTATGCTGTGGAGGTACCAGCCTAAGAAATGCCATGGAGGTACCGGCCTAAGAATAGACCTCCCCCTACTCTTCCCGTGGGTGCCGTAGAAGTTGCAATTTTTTTTTTTTAACTTCAACTAGATTATGGGCATCAGTGTCTTATGAGTTTAATAACACCCAGCTACGCTCGCCAACCCGCTTACCAAGCATGGCGAGTATTTGCAATCCCCCCCTTCAATGATTAGTACAAAAAGGACCAGGCCCCCAGTCCCCGGCAGCTCCGCTATTCCTGGCTACGGTAGCGGTCACGGTAACGATGGGGCATGTGGTGCTAAAAGAGACCGCAGGGAAACGCTGGATGCAGGCCACTTCCAACTGGCCTTTTAAGAGATCGATTGGGGAGGCATGTATCCAGCAGTGGACGTTCTATGGCTGAAATGATGAAAATGATGGCGATAAAAATCTACGCGCACAAAGTCATGGGCAACAGCTAGTTTACATTTAATCTTACTGTTATTTGCAAAAATGCAGCGGCAGATGTCACTAACAGCTACAAACCAATTAATATCTTAAGAACCACAGTTTGTATAGCGGTCTAACAAAGAAACGTGCCTCATAATAAAATGGGACATTAAAAAAGGCAAGAGCACAAAATAAAACAATAAAAAAGGACAAACAGAAAACAAAGGAGAATACTATAAATCAGCTGTTGTGGAACTGTCCTTTTAGAAAAGTATGGATAGGAGCAGACGGGTGATGTCGGCTGTTAACTCGGAATTTATTGTTCATCATGACCGAAGGTTTCATTCTCGTAAATTTTCGTGTAATACGAGTGGATTGATGCAAGAGAGCTGATAAGCACAACATACAAAATATGGCAGTAACTCTAGTTCAAATAATTTTGTGACAAAATCGAATTGATCTTTCTGTAGTAGATCGTTGTGTCAAAAAATGGTCGAGCACTAATGCTAAAAGCTTTAGTTTTAACTTTAAAGAGCATATAAGGGAGAAGGGTAGTATTTAACATATGAGGCAGCTCCATGCAAACGGTAAATATACTGTTAATGATAATTTTATCTGTTACAAATCTTGCTAGTTGAAGTTAATTTTCGTAACGATTTAAAACATTGAGAGTATACATTATGTTACTCGGATGGCAACACAATAATTTAGTACCATTAAGCTAGTTCAATTATGACGCTAGGAGGTGGATAACGGAACTCTTTAATGGCTACTAACCGTCGAATTTAGGCTCTTTGGTTGATTTTAACAAATCCTATACATTATACTCGGTAAGAGAGAGATAAGTAGATAGATAACTCTTTATTGTTCACACCAGAAATTATATACATAAGACAAAAACAACTTAAAAGGCTTATGATGGAGTCGGAAGGTGGATAGTAGAATTCTTCAATAACTAGCTTCTCGAGTTTGATCTACTTTGCTTTGTAATAATCATAAGCGTGTTTTTTATATTCAAAACTATATAAATTATTTAAATTCATTAATTACAATTTGCTTGGATAAATCTGTTGGACAAAAATTTTTTTCTTTACCGATCATGTAAAGATGATCTACTGCTAGTTACATCATGTATGTGGTTCAAGCGTGCGGCGGAAATAATTGGAGGGCTTTATGGAGATGCCTGAGGTAGCTAAAAGCACGACAAAACCGACTTCCGATCCCTAATATCCCCTTTGACATAAAGTCGAAAGTTGAATGCGTTTTTAATTAAATTTTCTGTAACTCTTGCCCTGTAAATGTATAGTAAAATCGGTTCTGGTGGTTAAGCATGATCTAAAGTAAGTGCTCTGTTTGCTCCAAAGAAAGGAACACTTCAACGGTCACAGACACGAATTTTTTTGTGCGCATTTAATTATGATAGCCAATTTTAAGTTTTACCATGACTTGGTTGCTGCATTCAGGGTTAGGTTCTGACTAGCGAACTCCTCAATGATTAGAAGCACAGCCATGAAATGTTGTATAGAAACGCATTCAATTAGGATAACCCATTTTAAGTGTTACCACGACATGGCGGATTAAATGTTCTATGTTTAAGCTAAAAGCTTGTTTTGAATAATTATTTTTAATATTAACTTATTTATATTTTATGGTACAATGTTTTTAATGATGCAGTCTTGAAGATTACTTCTCACTCGCGACCAACAGAAAGAGAAAATTGTGACTGTGACATTTTTTGTAGTATAAAAACCACCTCACTACAATTGAGTAGATATACATAATTACTCATTAATTAAAATTTTGTCAAAATGGCGAATCTCCCTTCCCCCCTAAATTTACTTATACAGTGTAAACTCCATGTAACGTCACTCGATTTCACGACAAACTCCCTAAAGCGTCGAAACCAGTTTGGTGGTTGGTTTGGTTGGTTTAGCTTGCCTTCCACACAATTATACACTCTATACGTTACACCCACGTACATTACGTAATGAAAAGCATAATTTAAGTTGCTAAAATTAGTAAAAACTGCGCAGCTGTGTACATTCTTTTGTCGCTTTACTATCCTAGCCCATAATAAACTCAACTGTCGACACCTTGCATACCGAACTTTCTAAGTAATCCTTTAGTGTCGTTATATATAGTTTACACTGTATGTCCAAAATATTTGGTACCTAAGTTTAACAAAAATCCAGAATTAATCAATTATCAGATTAATTATTAACTATGGGCAGTCTAACTGTATTTGTAGTGTTAGTTTTAGCTTGTATTTTGTTTAGTTATTAAAGGCACTTGCCCGAAAAAAAAAAATAAAAAAAAAAATATTAATTAGTACAAGTCATGAAACAATATTTGTTTGAAGAATACAGACATCGTTTACCTTATGGTCTGCTAAATTACGAATATTTCGAAACAGTTAATACGAAAATAATTATATTTCTACCGTTACATTTTTACCTTCACATAAAGTTAGTAGTTATAAGGTTTTAGTTTAGTTTACTATATTTTGTAGGTAGTTTTGCTCAAACTTACTTCGGAAATTACTTTTTACGCGTCTTACCTTTCTTCAAAATGTTTTACATCCAACATTGCTCAATTGCTCAAAATGTAAACAGTATAATGACCACCACATGCCCGCAGCAACCCCAGAATAAGTAGTAATAAGGATATGACTGCACTGTCTACTCGATACTTCGCGATACTAACCCCACGGCTATTCGCTACTTACGATGGTCTTTGTCAAAAACATCCCAAATTAAAAGTTGACTTTGGGGGGGGGTATAGTCTTAAACCTCACCATGTATCACCAAGGGGGAGGGGGGGTTAAAAAATGCAAAAAAAACCCGTGATTAATGGACGGCCCCCAATGTATACACTCTAGCACATATAATAATTAAGACACTCGTGCGACTCACTCCTTATTTACAAAATTTTTGTCACGTCAGATTTTGACTACACTACCAAAATTTGTAATGTATCAAAGTTAAGCCATCTTTACGAAATATGTAAATGAAATCTGTTTTTGGAATCGAAAAAAAAAAACATTATTATGCTATGACTCGACGTGTCATATGCGTACCTAGTGCAGTCTTGCCTTAAAGCAAGTATTTAAGTCTAAAGGAATCAAACAACTAACAACAACATGCAATGAAACGAGAATGTTTCCCGTAATTAAACCAGTTTTACCGTCTCAATACGCATCTTCTCCACTGCGATCCAAAAAGTAGCTTGTTATTTTACGGGCAAGTAATTTATTGGGACTTTTATTGTTTAAATTTAACGATCTTTAATGCACCGCTGGAAAAAAAATCTAAAAATCCTGACAAGGAAAAATAAAAGAGTACAGTAGGAATTTACCTACCATTTTAATACTCAATTATAGCCGTTGCCCACGACTTCGTACGCGTCAACTTTTACATAAATATATTTTTTTATATATAGGAAGTTTTTATATGAAGGTTGACGCGTACGTTTGACCCCCTTGACCTAGTCGTAAAATACTAATTTAAGCACTGACTACCCTCTATATTTTTTGACTAAACCAAATTTCAGCTTTGTAGGTGTAAGTATGTTTTAGAAGGTTTCGTGATGTAGTCAGTAAGTAAGTGGTATTTCGCTTTTATAGATTTTGTCACACAACAAAAAAATACATTTAGTATACAGCAAATCCAAAAACCTTCCTTTTTAGCACGCATCGCAATTTAGCAAAATACTCACCTACTTTATATGCTTTTTGTCGCGTGAAGGCAATAAATTTCATTTCATTCCGGGAAGCGGAAAATATGTTCCATCCTATTGCATACTTCGTATGAGACAGTGTGAAAACATGTTATTACCTAAAAGCGGTATAGGTTCAAGTCCCAGAAAGCCACTTTTATATTTTCTGATAAAATGAAATGGCAATCTTGCTTGTAATATTTAAATATCTCGTATGTCATGAGAGATGCCGCCGGTTATTGCTTTATTGAGCTTACTGAATACGGTACACTAGTTAGCTGTGAATCCTTATACGCGTCGCCTTATTGCAGTTGCAAATAAGTACCAATGATTATTCACACATTCTTAACATTTCATTTTCAAACAGTTTAATCTTAAAATACAGGTGTGGAACAGTGAACCTTTTCATGTCCTACATAAGAAACAAAACAGCGTGTAAAAATTTAAAACATGCGTCGCATGTGCTCATGTTATCCAATACACCCGGGCTCCTTTGACGTGGCAAGAGCAAAAAAGAAGGAAACAGCACCGGGCGTTGTGATGAACACAAATTTATAAATATTTATTACCTTATTATTAAAGTCTGGTTTAACACCTCCAATGTTATATTTAGCCAAGGGGGTAAATGCATCACTAAGACAGCGCCAATTTGTATTTTAATCCCTGGAAGTGCGAGCTTTAATTTTTCAGAACTTGTTAACACGATTATAAAGTTGTCCATTATGTTAAACCTTCCACTGGCAGGTCTGATGTGATATGAACTCGCCACGCTGAATTTAAAAACGTAAATGATATGTTAAAATTCTCATTCAGAACTCTTTGTTTATTAATAGCACTTTAATATTAATTCTGATTAGTGTGTTATTTTATTCGAATATTATGAGACATGAGCTTTAGAGTTCTTTTCTTATCTGATCGATCTTCGACTTATCAAGTTTGAACAAACTTAGTTTTGCCTTTGAAAACTTGTTTGCATCAATCACGAAAGTTTTTAAGGTTAAAAGTTGTGTATCACAGCTTGTTTGTAGAAAAGTTTTCTGTGTTTACTTAAATAATTTAATCCGATTCATTTCAATACGATCGGCATGAAACTCGTTCTGCCGTCGATTCTCGGAGTAAATTATCGAAATGTGACGTTTTATCCGAAGAAAACAGCAGTTTACACTTAAACAAGTGTCGGGATACTATCTGGGCTTAGTTATGCGTTTACTCACCTTATTAAATAAAGCTTTATCAATTACAACCTCGTAAGGTTCTACAAGACTACAGATACAAGACTGGGGACACAAAACTAAGTAAAGCTACTAAGTGGAGAGCACAGAATCTGAAGAATGTTGTGGACTAGCATTTTGAACATAGTGTACCCATGTAAAATAATATATTTTTATATATTCGCAGATTGAGGGAAAAAAATAATGACCCTCGCTCCGGCTCGTACCTTGTGCAAAGGTTGGCCATAGCCATTCAGCGTGGCAATGCTACTAGCATTATGGACACCTTTGCACCAGATACAATTAGGGGCGGGTTATTTGATTAATTTTTATATTTTTTATTTATTTCAAATATTTAGTTTGTAATTACAATTTTAATTAGTAGGTAGTTTGTTTAGATTTTATTATAAGTTTTAGTTATTAATTTAAGTTTTCGTAAGTATTCTAATGTTAAGTTGGCTTGTAATTTTTATTGAATAAATAATATAATTTTTAGGTAAAAGAAAATTAATGGCAATTTTTTAGTAAAAAAATGAAATGTCTTTCTTCCTTTTTTTTTTTCTTTTTTAAACATGTAGGTATATAGACTAGATCTACATTGGCGTTGTTGTTTGAATAAAGTTTGCGTTTACCGCCACCTCGCCTGTTTTAAAGCGACGATGCGGTCTACGGTGGAGCTCCTTTGCCTAGAACAAACTGATTTACTCGCAACTCCAAGATATTAAGATTGTAAATATCGGAAACATATTCAGGCAACTGTCCAGCTAGCGATTCCAACAATAAAAGTGGAATCAAAGCACAGGTTTTTGGAATATCGGCCATAAAAAGGTGTCGCTTTTTCGTGCCTTCCTTGGCCGTTCGATAGAAAAATGGGCAACAAGGAATTAGGTCATGCAAATATGATATACATTGTACACTTTCCGAAATGTAGTATATACCTATATCATAATGGTAAAGGTATATACTATTATGGTATAGGCATATACTATCACGAGTTGGTGGTCAAAGGCGGTGTCCAAACCCAGAGCGCATTGCATGGTAAAATCTATTGGCATTCTTTATTTAGTTCCGAGTAATATCGCTAGATGGCGCCATAGGAAAAATTAGATCGCGCAAGTGTTTCGTTCGCGGCAATGTAAGGCCATGTCAATGTTAGTAAATAAAATTGCTTTTCTTTCTACGGTATACAGTGTGTTGTTATTTGTGAACCTACCTACGAGTGTAAACAAAATGGTGCCGAAACCAGGGAGTGAATCAAGGACAATAGTGAGTAAAGTGAAACAGTGCAAAAAATACAAGTGTTAAAGACTTAGAAAATTCGGTGTAAATTTATCAAAAATATTCTAAGTGTTGTTTAGGACTTAGCAAATTCAGAGTTCGATTCGTAAAAATATCACAAGTGTTAAAAAGACTTAGAAAAATTCGGAGTTAAAATCGTGAAAAAATTACAAGTGTCGGAAAGGACTTAGAAAAACTCGAGTGAACTTTAAATAAGTTATAAAGTGTCTAGGACTTAGAAAAATCACGCAAATTTAATCGCGGACTCGGTTTGTGAATACGAGACATAGTCTCTGAGTGACTTTAGACTTTGTTTTTGGAGCATCATCGAAAAATAAAAGTGATTTTGATCATTGATTTAATAAAAGTTTAGAAAATGACTGAGGTACTTGAGGCATGCTTTCGAAGGCAAGAAGAGTTATTAGAGCGTGTAAAAAAGGCACAAACCAACTATAAAAAGACATCAAAGGAGAGACTTACTGTAACATATATTGAGACAAAAACGGAGGCATTAGAGAAGCTGTGGGATTTATTCTTGGATGGTCATAACGAAATTGCTACTTCGATAGATAAGGCAGATAAAGTCAAGCATAATTACTTTAAGGAAGATGTGTGCACACAATTCGAAGATATTTACGCAGATTATAAGACAAAGCTCAAAGACGATCTAAAGGCTCGTAAGCCAACTTCAGCAGTTTCTGGCGCATCTGGTTCTGGTATCACGAGAAGTACTATAGAGAAACCTAGTGAAATCAAACTACCACAAATCCACTTACCTAAATTTTCCAGTGGTTATGAAGAATGGCAGACATTTCACGACATGTTCGAGTCCCTAATACATAAAAATGCCAGCTTGAGCGCCGTTCAAAAGCTACATTACCTGAAGAGCTGCTTGTCGGGAGAGGCTGAAATTCTACTGAAAAACTTAGCTACTACAGATGTAAACTACACCGAAGCGTGGAGTCAGCTTATTCGTCGTTACAACAACAAACGCTTCAACGCCAATGAGATAATGAAACGGTTATTCGCACAAAAGAATATAACAAGTGAGTCGCCTACCGCTTTAAAGCATCTTCTTGATACGACATCTGCGTGCTTAAAATCTTTAGATAATATTCATATTGAGACGAGTTCATGGGATGCGATAATCAACTATTTGATAGTGTCGAAGCTGGATCCTGATTCGCGAAAGTTATGGGAGCTTGAAGTGAGCAGAGTGGAATCGGAGGATAATGCAGACCAGTTACCTACATGGACGCAACTCAAGAAGTTCCTCGAAATGAGATTTAGGACTTTAGAGATGTTAGAGCCATCCCAAACCTACAACAGCAAACCCACAGTTAAAACACCTCAATATAGCAACACTGCAAAACAAACTGTAAAGCAGAGATCTTATCATTCGTCAGTGCAAGAGGAGAAAAAGAGTACTACCTGTACGATGTGTTCTGGACAACATACACTGTACCAGTGTAAGCAATTTGCAACGCAAACCCCTGAGAAGAGATCTGAGTTCGTACAATCAACGGGTATGTGCTTCAACTGCTTGTCCAAAACTCATGCCGTGAAGAATTGCCAAGTACCAACCTGTTGTCGTCGCTGCGGCAAGAGGCATCATACGCTACTGCATTTTGAGAGAGCGTTCAACCAAGATTCAACTACTGCTGAATCTTTAAGTTCTGAGAAACCTTCTACTGAAGCACCACCATCGAGCAAACAACATGAGATGAAAGTTGTGGCTCACTTTGCAAAAGAGAGTCACCAGTGCAGAGTATTATTAGCTACAGCGATGGTCAAAATAAAGTCACCTACTGGTTACTCACAAATAGTTCGAGCCTTGATTGACCAAGGATCCGAAGCTTCGTTCATCAGTGAAGCTACTGCACAATCGCTAAAACTAAAGCGATCTACTGTGAATGGCTTTGTGTCTGGAATCGGTGACGGTCAAACAAGAACCAAGAGTTTGGTTTCCTTCGAGATAGAGTCTTTACATAGTCCTAAATTCTCTATTTCTGTCAATGCGTTCGTATTAAAGAGATTGACGTCATTCTTACCGTCTAGAGACACATCAATACCTAACTGGCCAGAAATCAGAAACTTACCTTTGGCTGATCCAACGTACGGGACCCCTGGAAAGATAGATATTATTTTGGGAGCTGAAGTACACGGTGAAATTCTACTAGAGGGACTTCTGAGGCATTCTGCGTCGAGTGGACCAGTTGCACAAAATACGCAACTGGGATGGATTTTATCTGGAAAAATAGGAAATGAGTTAGTACTAGAAGATCGTCAAGTAGTCAGCATGCATATTCAATTGAAAGAAGATCAACTTTTAAAACAATTTTGGGAGATAGAGAGAGAACCTGATAACATCAAAAAAAGAATGACAAAAGAGGAAATACGAAGCGAAGAAATATATGAAGAAACAACACATAGAGATAGCGAAGGTCGTTACGTTGTGAGGTTGCCTTTTAAAGGTTCTAATCCGGAATGTTTAAATGGTCAGTCAAAAGAAATAGCCGTAAGAAGATTCATATCACTAGAGAAGAGATTACTTAAAGATAAGAAGCTACAAGAGGAGTACAAAAACGTGATAGAGGATTATGTAGAACAAAATCATATGAGCCAAATAACAGATGAGAGGCAGTTGAACGATTCTGACGTAGTTTATTTGCCGCACCACGCAGTGATTCGAGATGATAAAGAGACAACTAGAGTGAGAGTGGTGTTCGACGCTTCGAGTAAAGGAGTAAATAATGTGTCATTAAACGACAATCTACTCGTCGGACCTAAATTGCAAGGTGACTTACGTCACATTCTAATGAGATGGAGACGCCATGGAATTTGTATCGTGGCAGACTTAGTGAAAATGTATCGTCAAGTTGTTGTTGACGACCAAGACACAGATTTTCAAAGAATATTGTGGAGATCAAATCCACACGATCCAATTCAACACTACAAACTATTGAGACTTACCTTTGGAACATCATGTGCGCCATACTTGGCTGTGAAATCCCTGCAACAACTAGCAAAAGATGAGCAAGAAAAGTATCCACTCGCAGCTCAAATCACGCTGCAAGATTATTATATGGATGACTTACTTTCTGGTTGTGAAACTTTAGAGCAGGCTATCGATATCTACAAACAGATGAACAATTTAATGAGAGCAGGTGGTTTCGAGATACAAAAATGGTGTAGCAACAGTCACGAATTGCTCGATCATATCAGCAAGGAGAGTCAGAGATCAAATCAGTTGATAAATTTTAAATCTAGTGATAGCATCAAAGTGTTAGGTCTATCCTGGAATAAGAACACTGATCAATTTGAGTACCACTTCAAATTACCTGAGAGTTATGAAACGAGAAGAGACGTAACCAAAAGAATGGTACTGTCCGAGATAGCTCGACTTTACGATCCAATGGGCTGGATAGCTCCGATAATTGTCACGGCAAAAATATTCATTCAAAAACTGTGGAAGTCGAAGTTATCGTGGGATGAGAAACTTACGCCACTACTCTTACTAGAATGGCAACGGTTCAAATCGGATTTACCAAACGTAAAGAAGATTGTTATACCTAGATGGTTACAAAGCAAGAACGACGATGACGTAGAACTTCATACATTCGCTGATGCATCTCAATCAGCTTATGCAGCAGTTGTTTACCTGAAATCAACGAGCAGAGATGGTAGCACCGCTGTCAATCTGGTCACCGCTAAAACTAAGGTGGCGCCAGTTGAGAAGGAGATTTCAATTCCTCGCCTGGAACTATGTGCGGCGCTACTAGCTACAAAACTAGTATATGAAGTGTCCCAGATAATGAACGTACCTAAGATCAAAATATTCGCATGGTCAGATAGCACGGTCGTTTTAGCATGGATAGCAGGAGAGCCAAGTCGGTGGACGACTTTCGTAAGCAATAGAACATCTGAGATACTTGCCATGTTGGATCGTGATCAATGGAGACACGTCGGAACGGATCAAAACCCAGCCGATTGTGCGTCAAGAGGGCTACAAGTTCTAGAGTTAGTAGAACATCAATTGTGGTGGCATGGTCCCAATTGGTTGCAACGAGATGATCATTCACAGAGCATATGCAACAATTTCGAGACATCGGAAGAGACAAGAGCGATTAAAGCTTTAACATCTACTATAAACGAGAAGGAAGAACCAATTTGGACGAGATTTTCAAATTTACCTAAAATGTTAAGAGTGTTATCCTATTGCAAGAAGTTTTTAAACCTGAAACTACCTAAAGAACAGAGAAAGATGTCATTCCAAATTGTGAGTAGAGAAGAAACTGAAGAGATATTACAATTTTGTATAAAAGAGACACAGAAAATGTATTTTAAAGAGGACATCAATCGTCTGAGATCTGGTCAGAGTGTTCCGAACAAGAGTCAGCTCCACACTCTTCATCCAGTTTTAGATGAGAACGGACTCTTAAGAGTAGGAGGCCGAATACACGAGGCTCAAGTGGAATATGATAAGCGTCATCCTGTGATTATGCCTAGTGAAAGTCACCTCACTAAGTTGATAATTCTGGACGCTCACCTTAAAACTCTCCATGGCGGACCACAACTGATGTTGAACTTCTTGAGATCGAAGTATTGGATATTTAGAGCACGAGATTTGGTGAAAAAATGCTATAGAACTTGCGTTACATGTGTGAGATATTCGCAGCAAAACAATAACCAGTTTATGGGACAACTTCCAGAAGATAGATTAAAGCCAATGAGACCCTTTAAAATTTCTGGAGTTGATTTTACTGGTCACATCAATATCCGATTTTCACCAGGGCGAGGAGCCAAATCCTACAAGGGCTACATTTGTGTATTTGTTTGTTTTTTTTCCAAATCGGTACACCTTGAAGCGGTATCAGATCTGACTTCATCAGGATTCCTGGCCGCATTCCGGAGATTCGTATCGAGGAGAGGTCATTGCCAGATGTTATACTCAGACAATGGCACGAACTTTATCGGCGCAGACAGAGAGTTACGAGAAATGTTTACCAGATCTACGTCACAGCTACCTGATGAGCTTCAGCACCTTCTGGCAAACGAAGGCACAACGTGGAAGTTTATTCCACCACACGCACCGAATTTCGGAGGTTTGTGGGAAGCAGGTGTGCGCTCTACAAAAAAGCATCTCAAGAGAGTCATCGGGGACTCTACACTTACCTTCGAGGAGCTAACGACGGTCTTGACACAGATAGAAGCCTGTCTTAATTCACGACCCCTATCGTATCTGAGTGACAATCCAGACGACCCGAGGCCCTTGACACCTGGTCATTTCTTGGTGGGAGAACCATTATTAATTATACCGGACGAGACTTATGAGGAGCATAACATTTCGAATTTGAGACGGTGGAAGTACTGCCAAAAAATGATGAACGATTTTTGGAGAAAATGGTCCAACGAATACTTGGTCACTTTGAACCAGAGATACAAGTGGACCACAAAAAAGACTGAACCTGATATCGATGACATTGTCATAATAAGGGACAATAATATACCCCCAGCTAAATGGTGGTTGGGCAGAATTGTAGAGAAACACAGCGGGAAAGATAACATTACGAGAGTGGTATCTATTAAAACTAAAAATGGAATTTGTAAAAGACCGTGTAATAAGCTATGTTTCTTGCCAAAAACAACTGAGTAGATTAGATTACAACTTTAAGTTGTTTGATTGTTTAAGATGTATCTTAGAGGAGTAACTTTGTTTCGAGTCATTATATCTAGTTTCTTATTTGTTCATACTCGTATATTACCAGACATTCTGTCATGGTGGGCGGTTGTTCTAATTGTCACAGTTCATATTAATTTAGAGTCACAACTTGTTTTATACAGTGTTTTTAGAGTTTCTTAAAGGACTACGTCCTTTGGTGGGCGGTATGTCCAAACCCAGAGCGCATTGCATGGTAAAATCTATTGGCATTCTTTATTTAGTTCCGAGTAATATCGCTAGATGGCGCCATAGGAAAAATTAGATCGCGCAAGTGTTTCGTTCGCGGCAATGTAAGGCCATGTCAATGTTAGTAAATAAAATTGCTTTTCTTTCTACGGTATACAGTGTGTTGTTATTTGTGAACCTACCTACGAGTGTAAACAGGCGGACTTATTATTAATTTGACAATTTTTTTTTTTTGGACATAATTTCTATTTTTAAATTGTATTCTTTTTTATCTTTATTTAATATTAATGGATGTAATTAGTGTAATTGGTGTAAAGCCGTGCTAATTTAATAAACAAATACAAATACAAATTATCAGCGTTAAAAAAAAAGTGTACCTATAACAAAAATATCATTAGAAATGTCATTAGAAAATATTAGAAACCAGTCAAAGTTAGTTAAATTAGGGTCTAAAAATAATATAGTTAGGTATTAACGTCAATTGATATTGGAATTAAGGACGAAATTATCATAAACTTATTCCGAATTTATTTGAAAGGTTTAATTTAAGTAATGAACGGTTAATAAAACTACTCAATACTCATTACTGATAACAAAACGTAAATTAAAAGTCAATTTAAATTCATTTTCACCAACTTTTAAGTTCAATTATAAGATTTTAGGTCAATGAGATGCTTTTTAAACATTTATTCGAAATTCAAATTAAACCAAACTAAATAGGCAAGTCATTGATTTTCAATCGGTAAGTTATATATATTAGTTATTAGTTATATATATATATATATAACTTATACGGCCTTACTTAGAAACATTTACTTGAGTTGGATAATGCTTTAAGTCAACTGTCAAGACCTGTCAACTTTTCGCTAATAGAAATTGGCACTCGCGAAATAAAGACAACAATTTTAAGCATTTGACTCAACTAAAGTTTGTGTGTAGGTCCAATAATGGTTTAGAACTTTGCATTTAGGTAGTTAAAATTACAAGATATAGCGTAAAATTGTTAAGGTAGATATATACCGCGTGTGTTAACCCACGTCAAAAAATTATAGGTAAAAATATGAAGCATAATTTATGTATATTTATATAGGTAGATACATCAGCGTACGAAACAAAAATATTGGTATAGCCCTAAGAAACTTGAAACTCAAATATTACTCTATGTGAGTAAAATTGCATGACCAATAAATAATTGTTATACAAGAGTGCAAAGTTGCTTTTTAACCGCGTGCTCAATTTTGATGACCGAGCAAGCGAAGGATTCTAAAATTGAATCACGAGCGTAGCGAGTATCTTTGCACTCGAGTGCAACACGTAACTTTTCATCCCACCTCAGCGAGGAAATGACTAAATGAAAAAAAACCTTTGCGCATTATTAACAGTTTCAATCAATTCTGTTGGCGTCAAATAAACTTACTCGTCGTCGTTTTAATTTAATCGTTTTCAAGTTTCTTCACAGATATTCTTGTTTTTAACCTAAGGTTTTAACAATATGACGTAGAAAGAAATTGGCGGGCGCAATCAAATTAAAATAAAGTACACCAAGAAGGTTCTGAGTCTGAGTTTTTAACAAATTAAAAAAGGTTGTATGATAAATTCGGCACTATGGAGGTAGAAGTAAATAGGTTTAATGATGTTTTGAATTCACAAACTTAGTGCACACGATGTTCTAAATTCAATTCACTTTAGCCTCTAGCGGATAAAAACGGCTTTTGCACTCAGATATCGAAGAGCAAAAATACCCTTTCCGAGGTGGGGGGATGAAAAGTTTTTTGATGCCTTTTGATCTGCACAAAAATAAATGCTTTCATCACACAAAAAAATATATGATGATATAAGTCATCATAAAACAAGTGACAAAACTCTTCTAATGCATTGTTGAAGAGCGTTTACCTACCACTAGCCCCAGGCTTCACTCGTACTCATGATTCTGTCAGTCTAACAAATGCTAAGAACAATCAATCAAGTGGAAGGGTAAAACATAACATTTGATTCAACAGTCGTTAGTATAAACAAATATTTGAGCATCAACTGTAATTATTAGAGTCACGACGTCATTTTTTTTTTTGTGTTGTCGGGTTTGGATATGCTTGTGCAAGGAAGAAACTTCACATGTAGTGTATACAAGAATTTGTAACATTGGTTGGGACATTGTATGCTCGGGGACTGGAAACTCATCTAATGTTTTAATACGCTTTTATAAATTCATTTGTAATTTTAAAAATATGTAAATGAAACTTGTTACTCAATTTTCACCTAGATAACCACACTAAGGAGGATGTTCTATGTTCAGCAGTGGACGTCTTCTGGCTGACGATGATGATGAGGGTTAGCACGTATTTTGTTTAGTTAACAAAAACACGTATCCATTCAATAAAAACTAATTTGAGGTTACACTTGTTAGTGTGCCAAACATCGTTGTAAAAAAATTATATATAAAAAGTCAGCTCATTTATTTTCCATTAATTTTGCAGTAGTTAGACCCGACATCAATGGTGCTATGGTTTTACCACTCAGATTTACTATAACGTGTGTAATAATAAAAAAACTTACTACTGACCTTAGAATAACTACTCAGAGAAGGTAAGTTTCCAAACAACGCCTTCTCAAAACGTAAGCTACAAATTCGCTTTGTAGCTTACGTTTCGATTGGTATTTTAAACGGTTTAAGCAAGAAAATTAATGGATTACCTGTGGAATGTCACACCATAACTCTTATGCTGCTTTTCTGATTTGTTGTGGTACGATTTCACCGCGCAAATTGTCATAGTAAATTTTTTATATATTTTTTGGTGTCATATATGACACCATTTGAATGGCTTAAATTTTGCGAATGTACTTGGTTTCTTTGTGTAGTTATTCTAAGCTAGTGACATGAATTTAATTTCATAACAGATTTTTATTGTAAGCATTTAGTTTCATTTAATGGTTTTAGCACCTACATCTGAATCAAGAAGATATTAAATTTCGATAAAGGAATCGTTAATGTATAAATTTATTGTCATCATTAATTTTAAGAGGCAATTAAATTATAATGAAATAATAAACGTAAAAAACGCAATTATTAGATTGCCGAGCTTTAGTTTTAGTATTGAATAATAGGTAATTCATAGACTATAATATAATAGTCAACAAATATAGCGTCAAAATTGTTTTACTGACTTCATTCAGTGTTATCATTTTAAGTTTCCCCGCTGTATTATTGCTAGATTGACTATAATTTTGCTCTGTGTAGATCTAGTTTATAAAGTCACTAGCTAATTCCCGCGGATATCCCGCGATTTTCCAATTTTCCCGCATTTTCTGGTAGAATAAGTACCCTATGTCCGTCCATTTGTTGTACACTATCATCCTGCCAAAATTCGTTAAGATCGGCTTAGCGGTTTAGTCGTGAAAAGCGAACAAACATCCAGACAAAGAGACAGAGTTACTTTTGCTGTTATACTATTAGTAAGGATTAGTTAAATTATTAAAACTAGGTACTTATGAACATAATTATAAATAATTATTTACTACATTATCTACTCCACTTATAATCTACTTTTGGAGAAGTGTTTAGAGAAATTTCTTGTTTGACTTCTCCCGACTTTGTTTTTGTAAAATGATCGTTATTCTCACAGACCAAAACCTGGACGGATCAAATCATCGATAAAAAACTTATACAAAATTCCTGGGCCGGATGTATTTGGTCAAAATGAAAAGTGATTGCAGTAACTACCACGTAACCTGCAACCAAGGACGTTGGACTCATGACTCAGAATGTTAACAAACTGGTCAATTTATTATAGAGATAGTCAAACTCGTGCCATCCATTAGGACGTAGTTTTTTATACGGCTTTTAACACCAAACATCACTAATTCAATACCATATCCAATCACCCATTTCAAAAGTTACCTTGAAAATGTAAAGAGCTTGTCGAAATATTAATACAGATAGAGTACAAGCTTACAAAATTTTAAAAAACATGGACGTAGACCGTAAGTTTTGTATCATCAAACTAATGATGCACAAAAATATTTTCCGTGTCGTTGTCAGGCATCGATTAATCAGGACATTTTTTGCTTTGTTTCTGGACTAAAAGGATTTTATGTACCAGGCATAATTTTATGTACCAGGCCGGCAGCATTGCCATGTTGGATTGTGATGCTTTGTTCTGTACTACCAAGCAAAAAATGGTAGCAAAATACAGATAAATTGGGTGCATTTAAAAGTGCTGTTTTAAAGTTCCGACCATACACAATCCATTAGGGTTTATGAAGTGTTACGTCAATATTTATGAATGTTTGATGAACCGTAGCGTCAGGTTGAAGCAATTAAATTTGGGGACTGGTGATGGAATATATTTTATACAAAGTTACGCGGAATGGTTGTACAAAGCCGAAAAGAGATCATCGTACTCATCATAAGCTAAGCCGATAAGAGGTCATTGTACTCATAATTATGAACAATTTTTACTACAGGACCAACCCTGAAATCGTCATAAAAAACAGCTGTACCATACATTTTGTCGAGTGTCAATGGCCCTTGTCTATGGAACAGTTCATATTTTTTCGCGATTAATGTTGGTCCCAAAGTAAAAGTTGTAAATAATTAAGAGTACAATGACCTCCTTTCGGCTTAGCATACCCTTTCCTTATAACCCTGTATAGCGGTGATAAAACTTATCCATAGACACAAGTCACAAGCTCTACAAAAACCGCCCAATATTACTTACACGTTACCATCCTTTTCCTGGAATGATAGATAGCAAAAAGCCTTTCTTTATCAATATTCCACGGTTTTCCTCAACAAAACTGGATGTTTTTATATTCTTAGAATATTCAGAATCTCATTTGCAAACGCAGTTCAAACGAAAAAAGCATTATACATGTTCCAAGTTTTTTAAACTGTGACAACTGTAATAGCATAGTAAAAAAAACCTATTTTCTATTGTTAGAGCAGCCAAAATGTTTCATTCAAAAATCTTGCAGGCTCAAAGTTGTTTTAGCTCGAGTAAGTTATTCTAGGACCTGCGGATACAATGATATTGATTGATTGATTGATTGATTAACTCTTTATTGTTCACACCATGAAACATATACTAACAGGACAACCTAACTAAAAGCAAAAATGGCTTGTAAGAAAAGTGGACTTAGTATAGATTAATTTGAGCTGGTTAAAGTTGATAACTGTAGCAATTTTTTTGTGAATTGTCATTAACTTGCTGACCTGACAGACGTCCTGTCTTAGAACTGTCAAACACGCAAAGTCAAAATTTTAAATCCTATTTTTTTACACCTTGGGTTACATTATTGGAGTTTTAGTAAGGATCTCTATTTAAAAAAAAAAAAATATAGCCTATGTTACCCGGGGATAGTGTAGCTTCCCAACAGTGAAAGAATTTTTCGAATCTGTTCAGTAGTTTCGGAGCCTATTCAATGCAAACAAACAAACAATCAAATCTTTCCTCTTTATAATATTAGTATAGATATAGATAAACGATTGCAAAGTATTGGGTGTTTCTGCTTTCTGCAGAAACCAAGACCAATACTTCCCAAGTTCCGCTGTTAGAATGCTACCTAAGCCCCAGAAGAAATATTAGTTGCTCGTGGAATAATATACAGGCGTTATGGGCGCACGCCTCGCGACTAATAGCGTTATTAGTCAAAACGAATTTTGTGGTAGCAGGTTAATTTCAAATGCGAGGTACTGGAGTGCTACTGTAATTCGATTATGGGCATTGTTATATATTTATGTAACTTATTTGTTAACAAGTTAAGTAAGTTATTTTTCTACTGGCAAGTGAAGTGATGTATCTCAGATAAGACAAACAAGGGAGATATGCTTTTCTACAATAATAATAATTTTTCGTGTTCCAATATCTTATTAGTATTATGTTTTTTCGTAAAACTGTAAGTACGGCTCACTTATTAAATTTTCACTCACACTAGCGCTTTGATTCCATATTTAATGTGCGAACTGCTGGTCTGTGGAATTCGCTGCCTGAATGGGTATTCCCCGTCAGTTACAATCTGGGTATCTTCAAGTCGAGAGTGAATCGGATTCTTCTAGGCAAACGTGCTCCATCGTAGACCGCATCGTCGCTCAACATTAGGCGAGATGGCAGCCAAGCGCAGGCCTATCTATTATTTAAGAAAACCCCAAAAACTTGTAGCGACACAATGAACTAACTTATAGACCACGTGCAAAAAAAGACGACAAGGTGCTACTGGGTAAATTCGAGTAAAAGCATCAAGCCTCATATAGGCCAGATGCACTGTTTTAAGCTATCGCGGTTGTTCATTACAGTTATATGATTACCACGGTAAATATCCCGTTAATAATCGTATGGATGGTGGCGGTTTTAGGTCAGATGCGTTTGCACCCTCTACGCCACCTTACCATATATTATAATCTCCCTTATTTGTCTGAACTGAGATACAAATTAACTAACCCTTAAAACTAAAACTGCTGGGCCTATTATACAAAAATCGTTGGACTGCCTATATACCGTTGAATGTCGAGAGACAATCCAAATGCGTTGGCAGGATACGCATGCTGGCGGCATTACCAATCTGAATGCTAATGCTTATGCCTGTTGATTTTCACACTTATTTTATATGCACTAATTTATGAGTGAAAGTTGGTGGTTACGTGTGTATTTTTGTCAACACTCAGAGTTTGAAACAGCTGAAATGATATTAATGTTTTTACAAGATTACTTAGTTGGTCCTATAGTAAAAGCTTTTTTTTTTACTAACGAACATTTATTAACTAAACAAAATACAAGCTAACATCATCAGCCAGAAGACGTCTCCTGCTGAACAAAGGCCTCCCTTTTAGACCTTCACACTAACAATAGCCTGCCATCAATATCCACTGAATGCCCGTGACTCTCACGATGTTGTCAGTCCATCTAGTGAGAGGCCTATACCTATATGCTGCTTCTTTCAGTTCATGGTCTCCCCTTAAGAACCTTTCTTCCCCATCGGTTATCGGTTCTTCGAGTGATGTGGCATGCCCATTGCCACTTCAACTTGCAGTTTTATATAGCTATGTCGGTGACTCTGGTTCTTTGGTGACTGTCTACGTTCCGGATTGTATCGCGCAAAGAAACTCCGAGCATAACTCTATCTATTGACCGCTGTGTGACTCAGAGTTTTTCTAAAAGACTAACAGTTAAGGACCACGTCTCAGTACCATAACTAACACTATAAAACAGTTGAACTGCCCATAGACAAATGCTGAAGGACTGACAAATGCTATAAATCCAAACTACCAAAACAAATGCAACAATCCAAATCTAAATGGACAATCCAAATGCTGAAAATGTAAAAGTTGTTCATAATTATTATTTTAATGTTCTTCTTTCATTTTAGTAATACCGTTCCATGTCTTCATGTTTATAATGCCTTAATCAAATCGTTTATAATGCAAAAGTCTTTTCCACTTCGAAATTATACCAGAAGATAAAGTTCATTAGTTGAGTATGTTGGTGGCTTTGGCTATCGTGATTTACTATCGGTATCAAACAAAATTTATAGCCTCAGAGTCAATTACAAAAATAGTCCGGCGCTGGTTAAAATTCAGGCACCAATTTACGACTTGTTGTCACGCCACCGACTGACCACCGGCCGCCCAAAGTGGGTCGTAGTCCAATTTCGGTCCTCAAACTAGGCAAAAAGTTCCAGGAGAGGTAACTAGTCTATTGTGATGACGGAGCGTTGACCAAATTTGCACTTTAATGGACATCCGGCTAGAAGTCAACCCTCGTTGTTTTAAACTTTTTTTAGAAAGAATAGATCTACATTTTGCCACCAACTCGCCTGATAGTAAGCGACGTTGTGGCTGAGAATGGATCACGTTGATTTCGAACCTGGAGTACTTTCCAAAAACTCATGAGTTGAAATAAGTTCCATATTAATTTATCTTTACTTTCGCGTTAATTAGTAAAATAGTTTTTTTCTTTTTAAGTTTTGGCTACAGACTTCTTGTCTATTTAACCAGTATACAACACAGCAGTACAATAACAACGATAATCTACCATAAAAATATGCTATTTAATAAATATTATGGTCAATATGCCATTATAAGCCTCAGTCAGCCATTGACTCAAATAAATCTCAAAAACGATATCTCATCTCTTTGTGGCTTTACATACCCGTCAAAATCACGTTAAATTTAACCACAATTATTTACGTTTGTTGACATAGGCTACATTATCATTGAACCCAAATCGTGAATGACGAGATCGCAGAATCAAGACCTCAGAGTCAATACCTCCATTGAAATGACTTGGTCAGAATAAGGGTAAAGTCGCACGTAGACAAACTCCATTTTGAGACACGACAAAGTGAAGTTTAAGATCGGTACAAAAGTTACACAATCTACTTTTGAAAACGTCTCGTTGATATTGATGTATAGCTTGCAAAACGTATATTAAACAATATTATTTTTAACTACCTTCTGAGGTAAACTGCGCTAGAAAACATAATACACGGTGCGGCTTAATAGAAACAAGACCCGCGAACTGAAAATGACGTCACGTCACGCAAAAGGGTGTTGCCATAACATGACCCTATTCCATACAATTGATTTAAAAAAATCAGACCAGCAAGCTCTTGCACCGCTGCACCTGATTCGAGCACCGTCGTAAAGTAGCATCTCTGCCTATTTTCTACCGGATACATGTCAGCGAGTGTGCGCAAGAACTACATGACCTTATCCCACCCTTCCCCTTTTACTAATTATTTCCATCCAGTGGTTGCCCGGAAGAGATCACTTTTAGCGATAAGGCCGTCACTTGTGGCACTAGCTCGTTAGTGGTTAGTGGTTTCTATCTGTGTGTAATTTTTAGTTCTGGTGTACACACTAAAGAGTTTGTATCTATCTACAGATTCTACAGGACAAGTAGGTATACACACAATAAACACCCCTTCCCCCCCCCCCCCCTCCACATCCTCTTCCACCCCTTATAACACTGAACCCCTTCTGTTTGCGTTGGGAATAAAAATATGTTGTATCAAGTCGTGACGCGTGGTATATGAAATCCTGGTGTAGTTTTACCGCAAAGCTACAATGGGGTTCCTATTATTCATGGGTGGCCCGAGCAAGACATCCAAGGTCTTTGTAATTGGCAAATGTATTCGTCAGTTTTGTAAAACGCTGCGGGGTCCTGCTGCAATGATACAGAATCAGAATCAATCACTCGATTGAGGTGTAGAATAAGAAGTGTGATCCAATACTGATCCCACATAAATTGTATGGTTACATCGACATCTGTTCGTTTGTTTCAGTTCAGATTGTTTGCAAAGCTCCTTGTTACATAAATTATATTTTTAATGTACTAGCTCAAGGCCTCTGTTTCAACCGACGCAAGGACATTCCTTCAAGAACACAATTTTTCTCGGATAAAAAGTATTCTATGGGTGTTAGGTGGCAGGTCGTCCAAGTCAGAAACTCGTCTTTGGGACCACTTCCCTTTCATATTTCAAAATGTATTGTACTAATAGTAAACTGGGCCCACGTTGGTATAGATATTAAGACGATTCGTACTACTGAATAATTACTAAGGGTCAACAGAAAAGAAAAAGAAAAGTTTTTTATGGAAAGACACAGAATATACTATAGTTACTTCTATATTCTGTTTTGAATAAGTGAGTGATGTTACAAAATGAAAAAAACTTTCGTTATTATTACAATATATAAAACTTACATATTAACGACACTCTTCAGCCATCTAACTATCTATATAAAAAAACAGTAATGTAATCCGTGGGTCTGTTGCTGCGTAAATGAAAAACCCACAGTTTCGCATTTATAATACTAGTATGATGATAGTCATACAATCGACATATAAAACAATATTGTGCATGATAATGAGTCAGCTAAAATAGCCTTTGTCTTGTTATTATGCATGACATTTTCCATCACTGAGAAGTTGCTAAACCATCACTTTCTAACCAAAACTCAATTGATGCATTAATAAATTAAGAAACAGCAATGTTTCATCCACATTCAACATAAAATCAAATTTAAAAATATACTTCAGAAACGTGTATTCATATAATGTACTTTGCTATATTCAGCTAAACACAATTGTCAGCACATTGGTAAAAAGCATTGCGGTGCAGTTTCATGCTGTATATTAAATTCTCATACCACCTCCTAGATGCGTTTTCTTAGAAGTCCAGTCAGAGCTGTCTACAATCGAAATGAAGCAAAGGAATCTCGACGGCATTGTCCCTTTGTTCTGACCACCTTTGTCCGAGAATTGTTTTATACAGAATGTAAGTCACGAATACCGTGTACAGTCTAACTGAATAAGGCTGCGTCGGCTGTTCCTATCCGCTACTTCTTGCAGTCGAACAACTCTATTTCGTGAGGTTGTCTCTTGTTTTGCCTTCTTTGAATATGGTCGGCTTGCGAGGCCAGCGAGTTTGAGGGTTCTGGATAAAGGGATTTATATATAAAAACAGAAAGTGTGAATTTCTACGTTTATGTGATATAACTTTATGGTTTAATTATTTATTTGTGAACATAGATATTATATTATAATTATGAGTTGAACCTAGTTGAAAAAATCGCCACCATGCCCCATAATGCTGGCAGCATTGCCCCGCTGGATTGCGAGGCTTAATTTTTATAACTTTATGCATATTTATACAGGTAATTAAATACAAGGTGGTACTGAATAAACCCGCTATTTTGATGTTAAATATTATGTGAGTAACATATTAAGTAAATTATCTTTTTATCACACTACTACTTGACCAGAATAATTTAAATCAAACTTAAATAAAGGAGTTTAAGTACGAATTTACCAATTTTTCAGAAAAAAATCTTATCATCGATCCTCAAGTGAACAAAAGAAAACTTTTTTTGCGGGACATGCACGACAATTTATTTGTGTATCGAACATAGATGGAATATTGACACTCATGTATTGTGAATGCAAAAATAAGTTGCACAAAGACTTTGTAGTAGTTTTACTGGTCCTTGAAGGTACATAATAACAGCAGAGCTGTTACTCGACCAATTTTTTTACTTATAGGTACTATCCCCATGCTAGGCAAAGGTTCCTTCCAAAAAAACCCGGTCCACCGTCACCTGGTAAAATAACAAAATTCTAAACCAAACCAGAGGCCTATTACTATAAAGTTTTCCAAAGTTTTTGTGAATTGTTATAAACTTTTTTTTTATAGAAAACTTTTTTTTCTCCAGAATAGTATCTTTTTTCCAATGATAGGGACTAGAGAAATGAGCCGTACATACCGGAAGACTTCCGTACGTTTCAATATAGAATTCAAGAAGAAAGTGCAATGGATGCGGTTTGCGATGCCACAGCGTATTTCTTACTACAGTTGAGGAATATTGGAACGGAATTGCTTTCATAAATAGAAATAAAGGAGTTATGTTTTGACCGGATTTAAAACATTTAGGTCTTTTTGTTGAGTGTCGTGAAAATTTCTACCTGGTTCGGAAAAGTTTTCAATGGCGATCAATATTAAGATTTTCAATATTATCAAAGGACACACACATACAGTATGATACATATTATAATGGTATTTGGGCTTTAACATCCCAATTATATTCTTGTACCGCTTTCTATATTTCTTCTATTCGTTTTCTTTTGAAAACATTTAGAGGCATCCATAAATTATGGATTTTCGTTGATAACGTACTTACGGTTGTGATAATATATTTCTAATCCGTACGGTCTATACGAACTTAGTATACATTTATTGTTTTGTAGGTAATGTTTAATGTAACGTAGGACGTCCACCCACAAGATGGACAGACGACCTAAAAGAGACCGCAGGGAAACGCTGGATGCAGGCTGCTTCCAACCAGCCCTTTTGGAGATCGATGGAGGAGGTCTATGTCTAGCAGTGGACGTCCTATGACTGAAATGATGATGAGGTAATGTTTAAAATTAGGACATCATTTTAGGACACATTCATACATCATTCCTTTTTCAACAAACCGTAGCGGAATATTCACCGGGTACGTTGCATTTCTACTAGTAGCATTTGCAAGGATACTGCACAACGGAGGCTCCAATTGTGTAGTCGCCTCAGTTAAGTCGTATATTCTCTCCTAACGGCATATTGTACTCGACTCTTTGGGGATCAAAGAGCACAATTGCTTTTGAGTTTTTAACCGACTTCGAAAAAGAGGAGGTTATCAATTCGACTGTATGTTTTTTTTTTTTTTGTATGTGTGTTACGTGTATACTCCGCCAACTTAGAATTGTTTTTGATGGTTCTTTTTTTGGTTGGTAGGTCATATCCCATAGGTGGTCCCATAATTTTTTTATCGACATTGATTCAGTGCTTTTCATTCATTATAAATTGTAAATATGTATATAAGTAGGTAATATATGTATTAATGATTTCGTTGATTGTCCTTTAATGCTCATTGCTCATTGTCCTTCAAAAAGGTATTTAAATATTATTTTCTACTTTTTAGTTTCAGTTTGTTTCAGTCATGAAGTCGGTTCTTTCTTTTCCAAAAAATTATCTTTAATATTAATAATGTGAGTACAAACTGCGTAGAATTGTGGATGGATGGATGGATTTACCTGTAATTTTCTAACTAACCAAAAGATCCAACCAAGAAAAACTTCCAACCAACTTACAATTTCCAACCAATAAAAAGAAACTCTCAAAAAAAAAAAAAAACTTTTGGCCGTGTTTCCGGCCGGAGCTATCTTATTCTTACATATTTAACAGTTTTGAGGGTAAAAATAGGAGTAGAGTGTTACAACACTAACATGAGCAATAACTTTAAAACAACACTTTTTACCAATTTTCATCATAGTGATATTATTGCCTTCTTAAAGTTGTAGTTATTTCCATAATTTGCTTTTTCATCCCTCAAAGATTATTTCATTTAAATTTTATTACTTATTCGCTAACAGATAGAAAAAGGTACATACAAATAGGTAAAAAAAAATGTGTCATGGAACTCATGGATGATGTCGTTCTAAATAAAAATACTCACCTATAAATTGTAGTGCAACATACGTGAAAGAAAAATTATAACAATAACAAAATTTGGCAAAGGTTTACTTAAAGTTACCTAAAGGTTAGGTTAATAGGTTCTGAATATAATTTAATTTTAGGTTAGATTAGGTTATGGCTATACAGCAGGTTGAGTTGTTATAGGAAAAACGCAATACTAGAAAATATTATTTAAATCTAGTTACCATAATATATTTCACAGCAACTTTGCAGATATTTATATTTCAGAATATCTTAACTTTAAAAGGTCACTCTTGGAAAAATGTGTCCATAATGTACATGATTTCGTACCATATTCGTCACGTGGCCCCGCCCGTATTGCTCGCGTGCCGAACTTGACCTCTACGCTATCTCAATCTGATTTCGAGATAACCACCAGCATTGTTCTCAGCGGGACGCGAGCAACGTATTCCAGAAGACAGATAAGCGTCTATACACAAATAACTTTCTTTTGATATTTTGTTTTCCATTGATATACTACAAGTTGTCCCCTCCACCACCACCACCACGAAACTGCCATCATATTGTTATTATTATTAATTTTTATTTGTACCTTTGTAATTTTAAATACCTAATTTTGTGTTTTTATATTTTTTGTGTGATTTAGTTAGTCGAAATAAATGAATTGGAATTGAATTAATTTTTCTCGATATGTATTCATTATTTTCCTCGACATTAATTTGATTTTGTCTCGATTCATTTGTTTTCTGATATTCATTTGTTTTAATTCTTCGTGACTGTGCAAAATAATAAAACCTGGATCATGGACTTCCGGTATGGGGCACCACCCTATACCTGAACTTCAATAATCGTTTTGCCCTTGCCCCACGAAATCCCGTGGTCTAACCTCATGGATATAAGAGTTAGACTACCATCTCTCAAGCAAAAAAATAATACTATGTACTACTTATGCTGACGCAGCGACCCAAAATGCGTGTTGGCCTCCGATGCCAAAAAACGCCACCCTGCCCTACTTTGCGCAAGTTCATGCCAATCACTAACATTCAGATTCTGTATATTTTCCCTACGTCATCCTTCCATCTATACCTGTTGGCCCTTCGGCAGCACCAAGTAATAGGCCTTTTATACGGAGCAATCTTCTTCCATCCTCTCCAGATGTCCAAACCACCGGATTTTTTTTTATTGATACAAATTACTCATATCAGAATAAAATGTTATGATCATAACTACGAATTCAGAAACAAATTTGGTTCAGGAATAAACTTCTGGCTAGCATTTCTGTGTTCCTCAACTATGGCTAACAATGATAAAAAAAGGGTTTTAGGTTTGTCTTATCAGAGTTTGCGTGCAAATGTAGGGAAGACAACTGCAGCGCGGTATGTGGAATTAGTCCCAGTGCCCTCCATCAGACACAAAGCAGGTCACCAAATGATAACTGCGAATGTTCTTCAGTGCATGTCAACCAGAAAATTTGGACTTTTCCAAAATTTCAGTGATAAAACCCCTACTGCTTATACCATACTGTATCATGTAAAAACCAGGGATCTTATCTCTAAGATTCCAAAGTTGAAAATTGACGAGCAACCAGTGAGTTCATAGGATGGATTTGTCATAAGGTTACATGAGTGGATAACACGTTGTCTTTGTGATTTAGTCTATAGGTCACGAGAAGTTGTGTTGAGCTGTCAATGTTTCCCACGTTGAAGTATCATGCTAAAATATTAAAAAAAAAGCTTGGATAGATTTTTTTGAGCTACATTATTTGGCTAAAGTATCTTAGCCTTGGAGTAACTTATTTTGGAATGAACTATTTTTGGAATAACGACTCCCAAAAACACTACAGTAAGTTCCAAATTTCAGATTAGTAGGTAGTACAGCCATAAAAATGAAGGCGTTGTTAGATAACCCAGCTGGAAAGCTGTAGTAAAATCTGCAACTATCTTCTTCTTTGGATTCCTATTGGAAGTTGGGAATCATTTAAGGCAATTTTAACCTCCCAGGATGCCGCTCTGAAAAGCAAGGTGGTGCTGCAGCCAGACCACTCCCACAGGTTTTTTTAATCAGGTGTGCTGCCTCCTGCTTATATGTTTTCCCAGCAAGTTTGGTTTGGTTCTCTGTAACTTAGTAAATATTAAAGTAGATATATATGATTATTTACGGGATATTTACCGTGGTTCATATAACTTTAGTGTACAACAGTTCATCATAGAATACCTACTACGTAGGTTTAGGTCACGATTTTCATGGGCTTTCTGGGTATTATTAGTACCACCTGGGGCCTTACGGACAACAGCTAATTGCGGCACCTAATCCACTCAGTTGGATAATCACGCCACTGCAAACTGTATCTGGGCGCGATAAGGTTCACGTTCGCGTGATTTTCCAACTGAGCGGATTAGGTGCCGCAATTAGCTGTTGTCCGTAAGGCCCCAAGTCACTTAAAACCTGCTGGGGACTAAGAACTTAGTATCTCTCCTTGTATTTCACCCATAAAGTTGTTTGCTAGGGAAAATGATGTGGTAGCTTAGAGTGGTAGCAAACGTATAATTTAAAAAAAACAGTAAGAATATTTCGTTTTCGAAAGCTAATCTTTAACTAGCGTTTATTGTTCAAGTTTTCCAAACAGGCATGAATAAATTTGAATAACGCATTTGAATGGAGCGAGCTTGGCTGATCTAGGCAGCACTTCAGGCGCAGCGCTCGAAACGCTATCAAACTTTCGCTTTTCTAATGAAACTTAAGACGGAAATTGCATGGAAATAAATACGAACGCAGCATTTTGCTAGGAAACTTTTAAATACGCCGTAAGCACAATGCCTTTGTTAGTTCGTTTTTAAAACGAGCGAGATCTGAAACGCTTTAAAAAATAAACTCAAACTAATAAACTACGTTGCATATTGACTCTCCTATGTCCCGCATTCGCATAAAACTTTTAATTGAAATGCAGTTTTGGTTCATAAATAATTGTTTGGAAAGCCCGTGGAAACGAAAACAAGCTTAACTCCCTAAATGGGAGGCAATAAAGTATTGTAGGTAATACGGTCATTGAAGAATTCAGTACAAAGGTTTAAAAAACCGGCAAAGGCAGTAAAAGCGGTAAAAATCCGCAATCGCCTGCGAGTAAGGAGTATGTTACGAATGAAATATTAAAGTTATAAAGGACTGTGCTTCACGGAAAAGTAATAAAGTAGTCAAGGGTGAGGCTTTGTGAGAAATCATGTGCCAGCTTTATTGCAAATTATATTTCGGAGTAGCACTCCTACTTTCCCGTGAGCGATCTTGGGAATCGGGATTTGTAGTAATTTTTGTTCATAAAATAATGATAAATATTATTTGTAGTTTTTTTTAATGGGCAAGTGCCTTTATTAACTACACAAAATAATAAATAATACTACTAAACAAAATAATTTGTAGCTAAAGTCACAGAAGCCATTTCCGTTCTAAGGAAGAAATGACAATATTATTGCTATTGATTTGAGTTAGCTCAGTGACAAGTAACTTACTTTAAAAAAACCGGACAAGTACGAGTAGGACTCGCACTCTGAGGTTCCTGTTGGGTGGAACCCTCAGAGCGCGAGCCCAATTTTTTTTTAAATATAATAATTTTAATATATTTATAAATAAATTTTAAACAACTTCAAAAAAGAAGGGAGGTTAATTTTTTTAATCTTCAAGGATGAGTCTATACCAGAGACTGAAAGTTTTATACATGATCTTATTGCATAATCCAACATGCGGTCTGAATGCTCCATGATTGATAATTAATATACTATTGTACATAGTACATTTACCTCTCTAAACCCCAAACATCCTTGATTTAACTGGAATAATATTTTATGCGATCACAGGCACTCAAAAATTTCAATAAAATCAATCAGCTTATTCCCGAACGAAATTTTCAAAGAGCCACGTTTCAATTTAGTACTCAAGGTCTTGCATGAATACGCTGGGATAACTAAAGCGATAGTTTCATAAGAAATGCTAACTTAGCAAAATAAAAATGTCTAACCATTTTCCATGTTCGATATTTCACGCTAAGTATAAAATTATGAAGCCAATTGTACTATTTTCGACTCAACATTTCTATGAGGTTCTCTGGTTGTCGGAATAAAATTTTACCTCAAACGGAAATTATACTAGTCAGCTGATAGCAAATTCAACGTGCTTGGTAGTAATAGTTTCACTCTATAACCCTCCATGGAAATTCTACTTTTTTAGGGTTCCGTACCCAACAGGGTAAAAACGGGACCCTATTACTACGCCTACGCTGTCTGTCTGTCCGTCTGTCTGTCCGTCCTACTTTTAAATGGCTGTATCTTTAAAACTGTAATAGATAGCTAGTTAAATTTTTCAAAGAATAGTTAATGTTACGGTGGATTAACTAAGAAATAATATGAAAGTAAAAGAGAGTTCCTCATACAACAAACTAATTTTTTAACGTTATATTGTATTTACTCTAATGTAATAAAACCGGCCAAGCGTGAGTAGGGCTCACGCACTGAGGGTTTCCTACCGCCACATAATTTGTTAGCTATTACAGTAAAAACACAGTGCAAAAAGACAACATCTCATCCAAACCATCCCGTCCAGGTGGTCACCCATCCAAGTACCGGTCGCGCCCGACGTTGCTTCACTTCGGTGATCGTACGAGAACCGGTAACCTTAAAAGCAAAACAGATTTTCCACACGCAGATTTACTTACAAAACAAGTAGCAGAAGATAAGACTTGAACTAAGCTTTGAAAGTCCATAAAACCCCTAACCGCATCCTAGAATCGCTGTTTAACCATCTAATAACGCCAGTGCAGTTCTAATAATAAATAAGGAGTGCAATATCTGTCTCGGGCATAGAGAGTGCAGACCATTTGCATCGGTAGTGAATACGACGAAACTGCCTCCGAAGGAATTTAATAAAAATATCTCTCAGACTGGCTTAGTGTTTCTTTAAAATACGGCCGAGTTTATTGTCTTTAATGTGCTTGAGAAAGGTTTGTAAGGAAGTGGAAGGAAAATACCAGCATATTTAAAGATGGGTAGACTCTTTATTGCAGAATATTTACGAATATAATTATACTAGCGACCCGCCTGCCCGGCTTCGCACGGGCTTAACTTACGTGTGAAACCAGGGCGGGGCGCTTGTTACATATATAAACCTTCCGTAAAAAATTATCTAACTGATGGTGAAAACCGCATCAAAATCTGTTGCGTAGTTTTATAGATCTAAGCATACATAGGGATGGACAGACAGCGAGAAGCGACTTTGTTTTATACTATGTAGTGATTTACACTACATGATTGAGTACTACTATGATTTCGTTTAAACAACCTCTATACCAAATTTCATTCAAAATTATTTAGCTGATTCAGAGTTCAGTGTGAATAAACAAACACTTGTAAATACTTACACATACACTTGCAAACTTTCTCGTTTATAGTATAAAGTGGGATCAAACTAACGTAGGTACACTATTTATAATTGAAAACTTTCGCGCATAGGTATAGTACTTAGTGTCATATTTTTGCTCTAAAATCAGGAAAAAAAAATGAAGCATGAACTCAATTAGCATTTGCCATGAGAAGATCTAATTTGTAAGTAATCCTGTACTTCGTTACACAAACAAACGACCCTTTCTTATTTACATACTAATATTAGCTGCGGACAGAACGCTGACTGATGTGGCCAAATGAGAGATATCCCTCACTGAAAATTAGCATTCATAAGCCAACTCAGACAACATAAATAACATGGTATATTTGAACCATTACGTGTTCTCATAGAAATTGTATGCAATCACGAAATTGACAAATGTGTTTTCCAGTCAGTTTGAAATAACGTCTTTGTTTCTCCGTTATAATAGATATGTAAATGTTCATCCTATTATGGATTACTAGCTGCACCCCGCGATTTGACCCGCAAGGGTAACTCCTTCACTCATAGCTGTTAGTGAAAACCCGTCAAAATCAGCCCGGCCGTTTTGGAGTCCATAGGTAACATTCATACATACATAGACATACACACGCAAATACACTCACTCACACACACATCGCCTTCTAAATATAAAATTTATTTATTATCTTTATCTTTAAAAGTCTATTGATAGCAATAGAAATTAATACATTTGCATTTGTACACGTAATAGATAAGTAGATCTCTATCTCGCAGATCTATTCTGTATTCGAGTCGACCACTTGTCTAGCTCCAGCGGGAATATTGCTTTATCTCGGCCGCAAACAAACGTCATAATATGTCCTTTTAATAGGTCATATCATTGATAATAACTTGGAGTAAGCAAACTGATAATATCTTCACTTAAACTTTGGTAATACAATGGTCAGGCCATTGCTATTCAGCGTCTATCGGGTGACCTTTTTTAGACAGAAAGATTGGGAGTGACATCTTCGACAAAAATAAAATGAATGGACGGGCCCCAACCTTTGAAATTGCTCAGTAAAAATAAGTCTAAACCGTCGGACATATACTTCAACACCTAATTATAAAAATGTACAGTATATTTGTTACAAAAAATAGATCCCGGTTTTATTTGTGTATTTACACTTCAGGAAAGCATATGAATGCATAATTTTGTCAGATGTTTCGTTATCACGTAACAATAGACACGTGTTGCACTTCCTACGGCTAGAGACCGACTGAAATTAAATGAAAGCCGGCGTTCATTTTGTTATCTTCAAAAATGCGCTTCTACTGAGCCTGTCCATTCATTTTATTTTGGTCGAAGAGTGACATGTAGTGTGTAGAGGTACTAGATGTGCCTGCGGAATCTTATTCTCGGCTCTTATTCACTATAGTGCTGGTCCCATCAATATATGCTAAATTAGGTGGGCCTAAGAAAAAAAATTTGGTGGGCCCAAGAAAAATTGTCTTCTTTCGTCATGACAGTTTTTGACAGTTTTACCATAATAAATCTGCCAAAAACCTTTATTTATCGATGTTAAACTTTCAGTACGAAAAATGGAAAATAAAGCAGTCTTTATTTATTTATTTATTTTTGTTGAAATTTATCTGTTTTATGATATAATCACTTTAAATTATAATAATCAAATATAAATCCTCCATACAATAAAAGAATTTGAATAAAATTATTATCAATATAAAAAACTCGTATTAATTTTACCTAGTCTGTTTAAAGCAAAATTATTAGGAGCTGGATGAAAAAATATACCTAAATCGGTTTGCATACATACGAGTACATAATGAAAAAGAAACCGGCCCTAATTGAGAACCCCTGAAGTCGATTAAAGATTGCATCAAAAGTGCAGATTGAATCGGCCAAATTCCATACAAACAAACTTACTACCACTGCCATTATTCAAACACAAAAGCTACTGATTTTCTGGCTAGTTGAACAAACATCTATGTCAAGATGGTCAGGTATTGTCTCAAAAAAAGGACAGATGTTGTCATCAGTCCTAGAGTCCTAACAAAAAGGGCGCCTGCCCATCTTTTGTTAAGTAAACTAAGCATTCAAGATGTTCCCCGAATTACAAAATGTTTAGCTATTTGTTAAAGTCCTATTAAGTTCTGTCACTTCGGTGCTACCTTTACAAAATTACTCTTGCGATCCTATTCAAGCAATTTTGTACTCTATTTTCACTCTGCTAAGGGTTTCAAAGATTGTTGGTAAAGTTTTGCACAGTTGTAATTGTTGTTCGACGCAACGGAGAGCTTTTCAGTCTGAATGAGATGTCGATAAATTAAATTCGTTTCCGCTGTGTGAATACCAAAGTTGTCTCAATTTGTTCTCAGTTACGGACAAAAGATTCCTTTTTTGTCCATTCTAAATTCAGTAATGTTTACGGCATTATGCTTAAATGACGCGTATGTGATTCTAAAATCTTATTAATTTTAAATTGTTGACAAATGGTCCAAAATGTGAAGAGTCATATTTATGACGATTTCTTGGTTGTGAACTTTTTTATCTCCATATAGGCAGTATTGAATGCTACATTGTATTTGTTTGTAAATAATTCAATTATTCACATTTAAGCACACCCTGCGAGCGTGACTATCCCAACAATGAGCTTGAGGTGCCGGTTAAAGTAATCATCGTTATAAAATTTAGCTATTACCCTCAAGCTCATAATTGCACCTAATAGAGAGTTACAACTGCCTCACTTGAGAGCCTGTTCCCATTCCAGGCTACGATGTTTTATCATTGCAGACATCGTCATTTAAGAAGATAACTTGTGGTACTTAACATCTGAAACTTGAAAGAAATATCAGCCAAACAAAATTGAACTTTAATTAATATGCATCAAAAAGTGAATTATGTAGTTAATTCAATAGAATTCTAATATTTTTCAATAAAACAGTTTATTACCTATTACCTAACCTTTTTGATAACAAACATTTTGATCTCTATCTAAACGATATTACTGTCTGCCCTTCACTAAAATATCAAGAGTCATCGTCAAAGCTCGAACCTAAAACAATAAAAATTATTTTCTTATTTGCTGTGCCACCGAGATATTAAAAAAAATATTCAATAGACGTTCAGTAGACGCAACTCAACACTGTGTCAATAGTGATAAAAGTATTTGCTTTACCGAGACTACAAAGATCAGGGCAAACACTTGAGTACGCCTACTGAGGCCCGCCTCGAGTTGATACGCCAATAAATAGTTTTTCTAGCTCTTGAGGTTTGAAAAGACTATCTTTTGTTTGTAAGTGATTTTCAACTTTGAACTTGTCTTATTCTTAGGTTATAAAAAATTGAGCTCCATAGGTGTAGATATCAAGATATGGCCAACCAAACAGTTACGTCCCAGATGTCTAATTGTACTAGCGTCATCTATCTCTATCTACCTCTAATCTCTACTAACCACGTCGAATCACACTCAAGCGCGATGACGCTACCATCAAAGTCAGCATGTAATAATGCGTTAACACTGCGTCTGTGTTAGTTTGAGCGCACCACTGAGTTGGTGCCATTGAAAGAGTTCCATTGGGCCGGTCCTAATAATAAACGTAATGGGGAGCTCAAAGCAGTTATTTCGAGTAACCTATTCATTTATGCTAAGCGAAGTAAGTGCCATCATATTCATGTGCTTTAACACGTACGTGAGTAAAATCTTTAAACTATCATCCAGTGCATATAAGGTAGATATTACTTGCATATAATTTTCTACAGTTACACGCACAAACATACAAGACAACGAACCAAATAAACTGCACAAGCAACAAAAGCAACAACCAAACAAAAACAACATTCCCAAACAACAACAACAATTCAAAATGTTGCTATTTTAGGTACTGGCCAGCAGCAACGTTACCGATGCCGTTGGCTGTCGAATTTCACGTACAATTTACGCCTAAAAGCCTTTGAGCCGGAGCTAATGTTTTCGCTAAGCGATTCGTTCAAATTGTTAGACAGGGAAAGCATTTGTTTTTAGTAAATGCTTCACTCTAACGCCTTGGCAGGGGCGGGTCGTTAAATTCATTGCGGTATTAAATTTAACAATGTACTTCATAGGCCAGCGAAATATTGCTTAGGACATTTAGTTAGACTTGATTTATTTGTCATCTTTATGAAAATTGTATTTCGCTGTTTTTACGAGCGAGTTTACGACTTGCTGTTAATGTCTTTATTAGAAACTTTGTTGCTTTACTTAGTCGGATATGACCAGTATTAAAATATTAATTAAAAAGCTTTACAAACGTCTAAATCTAGCAAAATTCTCACGAAATACTAACGTGAACTGAAATGCAGAAATAATTATGCAACACTTATGATCAGTATAAGTGTTTGTTGATTCTTCAAACGGAATACATAGAAATAAATATTATAAACAAAATATACGAGAAGAAAGAGAACTTTATACGAGAAGTTCAATGCAAAAAGTAACAAAATCTACAACCTATCTATTAAAAGATACAGCCGTCAAAACTCAGAACAAATACTCGTAAGCTTAGTAATAAGGTCTTGTTGACATTCTTTGGGTGCGGAACCCTAAAAAGTGCTTACGCAAGCTACTATATACGCATCGTATGCAACGCGTTTAGATAGAATATCACATGCGCTAATGGTTCACCAATTAACATCGAAACACTCTCACAACAAAAAGATACCAGCAAAATATCGCATCACTAATGGTCTACGCAACGTATTGTGTTACTACGCAATCAGCAAAAGGCTGAAAGAAATTCTGGAGTGAAACAAATTATCTTTGGCATATTGACTTACGCGTATCAATCATAATAACAGTAAGGCAATTCAACCGTTGACAAAGGTAAGATGGTACCTTAATAACTTTTTTATTTTTTATATATATCATAATAGGCTTGCGTTTGACCGCCAACTCGCCTGATGTTCAACGGTGGAGCACGCTTGCCTAGAATAAACAGACTCGTGATTTGAAGACACCCAGGTTGTAACTATCGCGGAAACCATTCAGGCAGCGCATTCCACAGAGCAGTTCGCATAATAAAAGTGGAATCAATGCGCTTCGTACGGGTTTTCGGAATATCAACCATAAAGTGGCGATTTTTTGTGTCCGCTCTGGCAGTCAGATAGAAAAATGGGCAGGGGGGAATTAGATCATGCAATCTGCAATTCGATGCACACTCTCCGAAATGACTGTATCCGATAAAAAACCGATAGACTAATTTGCACCGATGCTCAAGACTAAGGAGTTAGTCTGAACCAGGGATTCGTTGCTGATGAGCCTCTTGGCACGCTTCTCAATAGACTCCAACGCCCCAAGCTGATACTTAGCTGATCCATCCCAAAGGTGAGAGCAGTACTCCATGCACGACCGAACTTGTGCTTGATGCTTACTTTGGTTCTTACTATAGGAAACTTGCTTACATCTTTTTAATGGTTGAAAGTTAGGCGTTTGACAACAAGTTACCTGAGCCTAAGTGACGATTTTTTTTTACATTTCCAACAAATCCAAAGGAAATTCGAAGAAAACCGACCATGCGGATGAAGGCTTACTCAAAATCGTGTCTCATTTTTTTTTATTGAATCTTTAATATTGCATAGTTGTGTGAAATTTGAAACACACTTTCTACTCATAATCAGCCTTTTAATAGTCCTCTGCTGGACTAAGGCCTACCCCAGAAAGGGCGATTGGGCCATATCCACCACGCTGGCCCAGTTGCGAGTTGGTGGATTCACATACGCCATTGAATTTCTTCTCCGATGTATACAGGTTTCCTCACAATGTTTTCCTTCACCGAAAAGCCAGTGGCATGAAAATCCGTACATAAACTCCAAAAAGCTTATTGGTACGGGCCCGGAATTCGTACCCACGGCCTCACGGCTTCAAGTCTGTCTCCCAAATAGGCTACCACGGCCTTGTGCTTCCCATCTACTAAGTGATTATAAATAAAAATACATATCTAGAGATATTACTGTTCCAGAGTTATGTTATCGGAGTACTGTGCGTCACAGAAGTATCGCTTACATACAAATTACAGATAAAAAATATTTGCTCAGAATCGCGTGGAACAAATTACGATTTGATCTAGGTAATTTGATTTTCCGGGAACTAGTAATCATTTTGATACGGGACCGATTGTATGTCTTATTTAAAAAAAAAATTTAATGCTGTGTTGTTTTTTTTTTTTCAATTTTCTTCACACTTTCCCGTGGTAAAAGAACAACATTTTCAATCTTAAATATTAAATTTATTTCTTAATTTGTTAAGAGCACATCTTAGTTTATTTTAGTCTATTTAGAGTCTATTGATTTTTTCTTTGTTCTAACATTTTATTCTATTTTTTATTCACATATTTTAGCATTCATACAATGTGATCTGTTTTTTATAAGTATAAACATTTGAATGAATTTAAATTCAATAAATTAATTAAAATTAAATTACAATTTGAAACAAAGTTTATATGTGTGTACAAACTAAATTTTATGATTTCTACTATTCTCTTATGATTAAAACTATAAGTTTTCATTCATGCGAAATAATAAAAATATTTTTTTTTAATTGAAATGAAAATTATTTCAATTTATTCAATTATTTATTTGAATTTCAATCTTGAATTTTTTCTAGCAAGTTTTCAATAACATTCTAAAAAGCTGAATAAAACCACAAATTCTGATCATTTTCGATAGGTTATTGAACGAAAGACTATAACAGGTATTCCCGGTAACCCCTGGTATTTCAGGTAATACCCGTGTAACATAAATAAAATGTGTGAAAACCACGTCAGTTTACATAATAAAACTAAAACAGGTACTTACCCGATATACTTTAGTGACATATTAAAAGATATTTTTTACAGCTTTTTATTATGTTGCAAACACAGACTAGGTAAAGCTACTGTTGCAAATAAATTCCGTGTTTCCTGAGAACTACAATCTAGGCATTTACAAGGCTAGAGTGAATAGATTTCTTCTAGATCAGCGTGTTCCATTCTCGGTCACACCTTCACTTACCATCAGGCGAGTTGGTACCCAAAAGTAGATATTTTAAAATGTTTGGACTGCGTTTAGTGCGTACTGTTTGAAAGCGTCCTAAATCGGTAGCAAGAAAAATACCCACCAGCAAAATATTTTCATGCAAAGAAACTTCTCCATTAATATTATGGATATTTACGTTGACTGCAGCAATGGGGGGTCCGCTTTGCACTTACCACCGCACCCACCGCTACCTACCGTCAAATTTGTTGAAAATAAATGGCAATCAAACATAAAGGTTATTTTAATATGCAGTAAAATTTCGAATCAATTTCTTTTTGAGCAATAAAGATGCTCTTACTGGGATTTCTCGTGAATCATTCCTGACTTCATTCGGATCGGCGTGATTTGTGGGTATGAGCGGGTAAGGTCCCAGCGAGAGACCTCGTAAATCAAAATTCTTGACGCTCATGTGAGTCTTGGTCCTGCAGTTTACAAAAATAAGTTTCGAATAGGGATGAACCAGCCCGTCACTGAACTAAGACATAATTTTCTCATGCTTCAAAGATTTTATATTAACTCGAAGGCAATTTTGTATTTAAGTATACTAATTAACATGTATATTTTTGGGTTCCGTACCCAGAGGGTGTCAACCAGACTTTATTAAAAGCCTACTCTCTCTCTCTCTATCTCTGTCAGTCCTACCATTTAATGGTTGTATCTTTTGAACCGTACGTAATACATATAATATATATCTAGTTAAAATCTTTACAGAATAATTTAAGTAGCAGTTATTTTTATGGTGTTTCTCTATTTTTTCATGGGATTTTTGTGTGAACCATAACTCATTTGTAATCAAATCACTTTTGTTTAGATATAAATTCCATCGGGCTCATTTTGCAAAAGCTAAATAAATAAAATTTTATGTTTAGACCGATATCAATAAAAATAGGGATATAATACTTTTTATAAACCTACTTGTTTAATGGCAAAATTGACAAACCGTGAATATTTTTTTTTCCTTATATATTTTGTGTGGCAATTGCATTACCGTACCAATATATTTATATTAGTTAGAGATTGACAAACGATGTCCTTTCCAAATCTCAATATAATTTGTTTGAGTTAAAGTTAAACCAAAAATCCCGAAAAAAAAATCCACTATCAGTGTTTCCAGATTTTAAAATTTTCCCGACAATTTTTTTCTCTACCCCTTAACCCCATTATTGTTGCGAAAAAGAACTATTCAGTCAAGACATTTTCGATTATATAGAATACTTACATAGTAGTACGCCGATACATTCAAACCCTAATTCATAGAGTCCGGACAAAAATTTACAATGATTTCGGCCGGAAATTACCTGCATCTCTATTCGATTTCATAAAGGTAGTTTTTAAATATTTATAAGAAGTAAACAATTCTTGTGTTGTAAAATATGCCGCGTTAAGTTTTGTTGCGATATTGTTTATGGGGCTATATTTAACTCTAGAGTCTCGGAAGCAATTTGTGGGCTCATCTATTATCCTATGTTTTGTACATATATATTTTTTTAGTTTTATCTGTTGTCCAGTATAAAGTTTGTAAGTAAAAGCTGACACAAAATCAGCTTTAGCATTCCGTAAAATGTTTTCACATAAATATATAATTAATTTTCGATAGATATAGAATATAGATATATCGATTTAATAGAGGCGTTATTCTTAAACAAAAACAATCAAGAAGCATCAAACTAATATAAATAAATATTCAAAAAACTTCAATAACTCACTCTCGTTTTGGCTTTATGGTTGACATAAACGACCAACATTGGATCACAAAGAAAAAGAAAAAAATATACTTTTCTGTGGGCACATCGATAGTTGAATGCTAATTAGTTGCAATCTTAATCGAAGACCGTGCTGCCCGATCCGACTGCTCCTTGCAATAGGAATTATTCAGTTTTTGGTACAGGCGCCAGTTACCAGAGGCACACACACACACGGCGATCCCGCTGGCGGGATCGTAGACCCCCAGGGTCTGTTAGAAGATCAGTTAGATTCTCTACAAATAATCAATCAGTTCAACAAGCTGCTAGGGCTACAGAGTGGGGTGCCTGGGCAAGTCTGATTTCCACTCCCGGCGACGGCCCAAGCCGAAGTTTGTACCTTCGAAGTGCCCTTGAGCTAGTCGCTCAAAACTTAAACCACCAAGTTACGTCAAACGCACTCTGGTGGTGACAGAAAATTTTCACCGACTCGCACTTGGCTTATTATTCTTTAGAGTATGCACTACAAGCATGCTAAATTTGACGCTTGTACGTATTAGCATCAACATTAGAGCAAATACAAAAATACGTATGTTGTATGAGGTTCTTTAGTTTTTATTTGTTGATTTTATTATTATTTCTTAGTTAATCCTCCGTAACATTACATATTCTGTGAAAATTTCAACTGGCTAGGTTTATATATTTTGATTCAAAAGATACAGCTATTAAAAAGTAGGACAGACAGACAGACGGACGCACAGACAGATAGCTTAGATAGTCATAGGATCCCGTTTACTGTCCCTATAGGTACGGAACCGTAAAAACCTAGTCTAAACGTTGGAAGTAAGCTACAATCTACTTAATAAAATTTAATTATATTTGGTGTTAGAGACTGTCATACAGTGAATGCTATCTATCGTGCAATCTGACAGCTTGTCTTCTTATGCTAGAAAGTTTTAAGTGGTTATTACATTTAGCCGTATTTGATTTAATTAGAGCTACTAAGTACGAAGGCCTTCACTCAACCTTGAAAGTGACTCAAATTAAGTCCATCAGATTTTAACGACTCATTTAATCGCTTCGCAAAGAGTGGCAAAAACATTAAGTAGGCACTTACTCAGTAACTAAACCAATACAAATATATGGTCAACAAAATCTTTAGTTGCTTCTTTTTTTTTTTTTTTTTCTAAAATAAAAAATGCGAAGTTTGTGTGTAAATGTACAAGTGTGTATCTTTGTCCATACTCAAGTCAGTAATAGCTGAAAAGATTTTAGTTAAATTTGGTATAGAAGGAATTTATTATACCCTGGACGAAATTTAATTAGACGAATATTTTATTTCGAAAAAAAACATTGTTTTATGTTAGCTTATTATACCGAATGAGCAGGTGACGGGCAAACGAAAAAAATAAATACAACGGGTGCTTTTTTTTATTTTTTTATTTATTTACTTTACACAAATAATACAGTTTATAGCATATTGTTGCACCAAAAAACCACAGTTGGTTGCTGCCAATCTATATCAAAAATTTAAATGTATAAAATAATCCCTATTTACATTGGTCACACCATAACTTGAAAATGACTCTAGCGATTTCAATAATCTTTTTGTTTAAGTTTTCTAATACTTTGTAGAAGGTTTTTACGGAAAGAAAAATTAGGAAAATTACGCAGAAACTTGGAGAATTTCAGAAAACTTATCAACGTTTTTAATTTCGCGCGTTTGACAGTTCTAAGATTGACAACATCTGTCGGGTCAGCTAGTCTATACTAATATTATAAAGAGGAAAGATTTGAATCTTTTTTTTGTTTGTTTGTTTGCATTGAATAGGCTCCGAAACTACTGAACCGATTCGAAAAATTCTTTCACTGTTGGGAAGGTACACGATCCCCGGGTGACAAAGGTTTTAATCTATACCCGTGCGAAGCTGGGGCGAACCGCTAGTTTACAATAAATGTAATTCAAATGTAAGTACTAATATTATATTCTGACTGTAAAAGTATTTTGTAAATGTCACGTTTGTATGATAATGTTAAGCCTTTTTCAGCCTATTCAAGATCTACGGCTCAGAGAGCCTTGCATCAGGTGCAGAACAATCATTCCGAAACACCTTTCAATCCAGATTTTGACACGATAAATACCCGGCTGTCAAATCTTTGTTCTATGAAACGCCATTAGCACTAAATACAATCCATTAGAAGCATCGATTGATTGCACGGTCGCCGTTACTTTTTACAGCCACCAAACCCAAAATATTGTTGAACTTTAATGAGGATTGGCACTTAGTTGAAAAAACTTTGAAGGGAACACAATGATTGGCAATTTTGTAACAGATTTGGTTTAATTCTGGGAACCTCTTATTAGTCAAATGTTAATTTATGAAATAGCCGAAAAAATAATAAGATTTTTACGAGAATACTTAACATATAATTAACCTTGTTTTCTATATTTTAAGATCATTGAGAAAGTACGCAATGAATAAGTTTATTTTTAGGGTTCCGTGCCTCAAAAAGACAAAATACTTATAGGATCACTTTGTTGTTGATCACGTCTGACTGTTTGTATGTCAAGCAAGACCATAATTCTCAGGAACACGTACGTACAGGTATAAAGTAGAATTAAATATCAAATACTAAGGTCCACATTCCTTTAGAGGTGTACAGAATTCAAGGTTCGATATTTAAATTTATCTGCATTTTAAAAATACGGCCATTTATGTCACATAATTATTTTGATCACAAACTCACAATTCAACTCTTTTTCCACTGTAAAGTTAAGTTTTCCCTTCAAAATGTCAACATCTTTAGTCGACTGCTGGAGGGTAATGTTTTTCAGGTGAACGTATGACATTATTATTTATTAAATTTGTACAGAACCCTTAAAGCGTGAGTCTGACTCGCACTTGGCTGGTTTTTTCTATGAAATTAGGTGACGAGAAAAGCAAATTGCTTACCTGTGATGGTAAGTAGGTCTGCTCATACTAATTGCACTAAAGTATAACCCAGAGTTTTTAACTTAATCCTACGCTGTAATGCACTAAATTCGTCATCCTAAGATAGAGGCTGGCAATACTGTTTTAGGTTCGTATGATATTCGTACCTTAATAAAAAAAGCAAACTAGAAATTATTTTATATTGTGAATGAGAAAATAAATTTACTAGCCAGTATAAATACATGAAGGGACAAAGAGTTTGGCCACCTTATATGACATGACAAATTAATGAAAACTACTATAGAAGTAAAAGTAGAAAGAAATAAAGTACTAGAAAAAACAAGAAAATCTTTTTTAGACCAAAAAAGAGAAGGCAATTTTCAAGTCATACAAGGAGGTGGAAACGCTGGAACAAGTCTTAAAATTACTCCACCGAAAAATACTAATCTCCTTAAATATGAATGAATTATACCTGTAATAAAATAATTATGTTTGATTTAAACAGATTTTTATGAATCACGTCAACTAAGACAATATAAGACAATATATACAAAGGTAAATACAACATCACGAATGATTGAAATTGATTATCTCCAAACCGATCGCAATTGTCCCAAGGAATTACCTAACCCGAAAGGAATTCACCGTCTAGACGCGATCCTTAATGGGTGCAAATCATTGCAAATTTCATTCCAGGAACGTCCGATGATGGTGTTATTTACAACTGCATCAACTGATAAAATGAATTAAAATCTATTCTTGAATATCAATATAGAGCAATGTAAAATGATCGAGGTAATTTTCTGTCCGTACCGATTCGATTCGTATTCGTTTGTAACTAACTTCAAACAATTCAAGGAATAAAATGAAATTGAATCTACTATTGTTACATCTTCTTCTTTTACTATAGATAAAATACTAACTGGAAAATATTACCTCTTTCTTATTAGAACTAACTTCTTCCAATCCATGGGTTTTTTTTTTCTATATTTCTTTCCATTAACTATTCTATTCATATTCTCTGTTCGAGCTTTAATTATTTTCTTCTTTTACATCTACAACTATATTGCTTTATTTATTATTATTTTAGTATGTTAGTTTATATATCCTAGAATAACGATCGTTAAGTTACAAGAATCTCAATGTAGGGTGTCTTTGGGCAGTCTACAAACTGACACTAGAATTGACTACTTGGCATACTTATTTACTTACTATGTTGCTCTTTACTATCCTAATATTCTGATATTTGAGGTAAAAATGTAGGTTAGGATTCAAGTTCTTACGATCAAAATAAAATTAAACTTCAGACAAACTAAAATTTATTTAAGGTAGGTATGCTAATGATTCGACTCTTTTTTATACCACGCATGTTCTCAAAGCCAAATCACGGTTCTTGAACTCGAAACTTTTTAATTGTAATGGAGATTAGTCGCTATCTGATTCTGCCTAGCGAGCATTAGTAATAACATATTTATTTTGTTCGTTTGACAGCGGTAGGCGGATCGATGGTCAAGATAAAGTTAAGAGCGTTGGAACACCTACACCTTTTCATATTAAGCTACGCTTCATGCTGTCGCTTGACGATCATAGATCCTCACTATGCTTCCCTGTGTTGGGGATGCCATAGTACACACACAAAAGACGGTTAACTAACATTAAGACCCAGAAAATATATAAGATAATAATATACAATAATTATAATATATATAAAATATGTAATAAATAGACCGAGAATTTAACCTGAGATCTCCAGCTCATGAGGTAGACGTGCTACCTGGGCTATACCATTCGGTCGGTAACTTTTAGTATTTTTTTGCATTTTAGTGTTAGCAATATAGCATAGCGTATCGCTAACGTATTATGGGCAAATGCTATGCTACACTTGTCTAAAATACGACGCAGGGATAATATGTCAAAATGTACCAGCCATCACGTAGTGTCGCAGTTTGATCTGTCGCTTTGCATTTCATTACCATGTTTTCGGTTTTTGTCACTAATCTAGGACAATGGGGTAAGAGTGCAGTTATCCACACAAAAAGTATGCGAAAGACATAACGGATGGTGGTCATAGCTTAAAATAAACGAGTTAAGGCTCAGGGGCTTGTTCCCTTTAAAATTTTGAAATAGCAGAAAATCACTCGCAACTGTTCTCTATGAAGGATTTGCGCAGAGTAACTGTCCTATTATTACCCCTCTAGGCTCTAACTCCACTGTTTTGACCTAACAGTGTCATGACAAGACTAAGGCCTTGAAAGCCTAGATACTCGGATATAGCAGGGCGATTTTATCAGATCATAAAAAAGCTACACTTCATATTTATAGCACAAAACAAGCAGGTAATTCATCGCAACGAAATCTCTAAAGCCATGATAAAAATAAGGATACATTATTTATAGCAGCGTAGTCTGAAGACGTCTTTCTGACTACATCTTAATCTGTGGCAGTCAATGCGAACTAGAATGGTTATAACAACTCACTGCAACTGGTCTTCAATTAGTTAAGTTCTTTTGTTTTTTTAATGTATCTTGTTATGGAGGTGTTGGAATGTGGCGAGTTGGCATTTATCTGTGTTTTGATAGTGACCGGAGATATTTTGGAAACGGTGTGGGCTTTAGCGGAAGACTTATTATGAAGAAAATATTTTAAGTACTTAGGTAACTTAGTAGGTGTTTTTATCTGAAATCTGCCTGCGGATCAACGAACTGCTAAAGTTAATTATATGGATCACCAAACCCAGTAAGAATGAAACTAAGCATAGCACAGGTTTTTTTTAAAATAAATTAGATTTTTAATGTTTAAAAAAATCTCTCACCGACACTCAGATCCCGGATCCTGGATCTCGGATGGCACGGGTTAATCTTATCGGTCGTCAGTTATTTGAAACACACATTATTTGATTGTGTTTTGAGTCTTTAAGATTTAAATAGCAACTCCTCAATTGTGGAACAACAAAATATATAAAAATATATTTATTTTGTTTTTTTTATGGTTACTGCATTTTACGTTTATGTTTTTAGTGTCTCATAGAAATAAAACACTATAATCAGTCCAAAACAGCTGCAATAAAATTGTAAATGGCAGAATGAAAACATTTTCTTTTTATGTTAAAAAATATATCCAAAAACTTATCGAAAGCTATCATAATTAACGTTTTTTTTTTCTGTGTTTTAAATAGAAAATTTCTCCTTCCAGTTATTTTAGCTATGAATTTAAAAATAAATAAACTCTCTTTTACTTACATTAAAACTCGTTGCAGGCGATGTACACTTGCACAGTACTCGCGCGTGTTTACTGCGCATTGTCGGCAACGGGTTCACTCCGCTAGTGACTAACTAAAATAACACGGTCTTTTTTTTGTTCTTTTTAACGTCCATCCGATTTTTCATTCTTGTTTTAAACTATCGTAGCTATTTACTACGCAGTTATATTGCGCCGAAATATTGAAAGCACCACCCACAACTTTATCATGATAAGCACATATCACGCAGAACAGATAGCCGATGGGGCCGAAATGTTCTGGAATGGAGACCACGGACCGGTAAGCGCAGCGTAGGTCGTCCACCCACAAGATGGACAGACGACCTAAAAGAGACCGCAAGGAAAAGCTGGATGCAGGCCGCTTCCAACCGGCCCTTTTGGAAATCGATGGGGGAGGCCTATGTCCGGCAGTGGACGTCCTATGGCTGAAATGATGATGATGGATGAAATATCCCGCTAAAATCATCTACCTAGCTGTTGTTCATTCCTGCTTGAATTTATTTTCTTCCAATCCTAAATTATTATTTTATCTGTCTTATTTTAAAGCATTTGATAACTTTTCTGTCAAAACGAAGCGTGCCGATAATACAAGTCATTTAGCACACATTAGCTCCCTAAGCTTTTACAGGCGACATCGACGGTCATTACAAAAACTGCATTTCATGTATTTAATAACATCGTCAACGCTTCTCCGTACGACCAGTATAAGAATTTGGATGTTTCACCACGCCTATACGTACGTGAATTCCAAAATATAAGTTTAGGTTTCAGTAAAAACTAGCTGCTTTCAACCGCGGGGATTACTCCTTATAACGTCAGCTATCTGTCATTGAAAGTCCCGTGAAAATAGATCTACGACGTCATTCTAAATTCAATATGGCGGACTCCCAAAGATGATGGACAAAGAAATTATTTTTAATGCGCCCCCATGATATGGATATCAAAGGGTTTGCTGAACAGAAAACAAAAAAGGCTACTAAGTTTTGAAAAAAAATACTTATTTTTTTACGTTTCACATCAGGGATTTTTTTATTAATCAAAAAGACCAATTCTTATTTAGAGTAACGCAGGATGGTGGTGCTACTCTGAAAAGAAATAATTGAGTACGAACATTCTGTGTAACCCTGTAAAGCATGAAGTACACATTGGTTTTGTCCTTACTGTTCATATTGCAAAGTGCACCCCACACGGGAAATCTATTAACGTCAAAACGGACGCAATCCATCAACCTATCAAGCATTCAACCCCTAGTGAATAGAAACGTTTTGTGCGTAGGCATGTATGATGATGATTGTACTATTTGTATCTTCAGATTGATCTAAAAATACAGGCAATCTGAAAAGAAAAAAAAACTCAAACCTAACTTCATCATCTAATTTTCACACAACTTTAATCTGGCAATACGCCTTTAGTGGGGTTTTGGTGCCAACGTGGAAAAAAAACATGTCGGCTCGTTGGATTATTTTCCTGAACTTGTGTATTTTCGAGTGTTAATGTGTATTAAATGGTGAATTATTATTCATTAAATGCTCGTAAACGTGTTCGAGTGTGGGCAAGTGATATAAAGAGGTGAAACGTGTCTTTTCGTGTTGTATCCAAAACTCCATAGGAGCCTCTTGTAAAGTCTCCACCACTTTACAGGGGCATGAGTTTGACTTGACCGTGACTTACTTAGCTTGACTCTGACTGTGACTACGACTTGTTTGACGCTATTAAGACTATGTAAACTGTTTAACATTACGACTAAAGGACATAAAATCCACGGTCATAAAAATTTTAACAAAAAAATAAAAGCCTTTAGTGGATGTTTTGGCGCCAATTACAAAAAAACATTGCCTCGTTGTATTGTTTTCCTAAACTTGTGTAAGTTTAAATTTTAATTTGTAGTAATGGAAATCATTGCTTTTTAAGTGTCATTAAACGTGCTCGAGTGGAAACATTTATAATGAGTTGACACTTGTATTTTTATGATGTTTCTAAACTCCACAGAAGCGTGTATAGTAAAATCTCCACCACATTATGTCTTCTGTGCCACCACTTTACTAGCGCATGACTTGAGGTTGACCGTGACTTACTTTGCTTGACTCTGACTGTGACTATATGACTTGTTTAACGTTACTTTATACGACGTAAATCTATTTGTCCGACTGAAGAACAATGTGGTTGGCGAGTAGTTGGCCAAACGTAGATATGTATAAAAAAATGTTACCATGGCCAAGAAATATAAAAACCTTTTTTATGAGCCACTAAACTCGGCTCAAGCATTTATTCATTCTAACAGCTGCAATAACATTGTAAAAAGTATAATGAGCTTTTCATGGAGCTTGGAGTATAGTCTCTACAGTTTTACTAAGTCACGATTTGGACTTGACCGTGACTTACTTTGCTTGACTTTATCTGTGACTATGAAGATGTATGTTTTACATAAACCTGAATTTATTAAAATACTTGAGACTGGCAAATTCACTAGAAGTCCGACGCCAAAATCTTCTAAGCTGAAAAAAAGATAGAGTAAAGACGTCGTCGTATTGAAAAGAAGACATAAAAGCACATCGCAAATAAAAACTTTAGGAGAAGTAGTGAATATTCTTTTATGGCGCTAAAAACCAACCTGTTGTTTATCCCTCTCAATGAAGTCCATTGTACGCGACCAAAATAAAACGTCCAAAAAATCAACGTTCTTTAAAAAGCGTAAAATATAAAACGAACGTTTAGATTTTATTTTCACTTTCTCGCTTCATAAACGGACAATAGGCAAACAATAACAGGGGAAATTTGCATTCACTGCGAACATTTTTCTACCATCTATCGCAGGAGACAACGCAGTAAACTCGCTTCATTAAACGTCAAATTATCAAGACCGTGCTCGACTATCAAGCAAAAATAACCATTAAGCACTGAAAGCGAAAGCCAACGAATCCCTTCGGTAAAGCATACTGCCACCCCTCAGTTGGTAAAGTAGATTTTCGTATAAAACGGAAAGGAATGCAAGCGATTTTTGCTTAGAACTCTGGCAGATCATAACTCATGACTGCGGAAAACTGATCACACCTAACGATGAATGTGCTAAAGAAATATAGCTTGCTTGTGTTATGCCATAAGGATTAGTATCAAATAGCATAAGTGTAGAGAAGAAAATTATTTCGCATACTTCAACTAAAGACCCTCTCGAAGGCTTGTAATCCCCTTTCGGTGTACTTAATTGTTTTGGTTCTAAATTGCAAAAATGCAAAAATGAGGGTGCATTTTTAAAGTCAGTAAAAACGTTTGGTTTTTCTCCGTGTTATCAAATTGCTCGATATTTTTTGTATTTTTCATTTATTTTGATGTCTGGACCGGAGTGTAGCCAGTAAATATGCATATTTGAGCGACATATTGTGTGAAATGTGCTTGGAATGTGTACTAATTGGTTCGTGCGTTTTAGGGTTCCGTATCCAAAGGGTAAAAACGGGACCCTATTACTGAGCCTACGCTGTCTGTCCGTCCATCCTACATTTAATCGGCTGTATCTTTCGAACTGTAATAGATAGCTAGTTGAAATTTCGCCAACGTCGGGCGCGGTCGGTACTTGGATGGGGTCACCCATCGACCGCGCCCGCCTGGGCGTAGTAGCTAACAAGCTATGTGATGGTACGGAACCCTCAGTATGCGAGCCCGACTAGCACTTGGCTGGTTTTATTTTTTCTAAATATAAAGTTATTTATTAATAGTCCAGGGTATAAGGTAGTACAAGGGAGATATGGTAAGGTATAAAGTATAGCGGGTGCGAACGCATCAGGCCTAAATCAGGCTTGAAGGAAGCTTTTAGTCAACTCACCCTGCAGACGATCGTGCCACCCTTGTTTGTATGGGGACTATTAGTTTGTTCATTGGTGTTGAATCTTGTAGTGCGTGAAAAATAAGTAAGTAAGTTACAGGGATTTAAAGTAAGTAAGTTGCAGTTAACGAAACAAGTGGGTGAAACACGGCCACATTTGTACACGAACGATAATTGTACTGATAAACGATAGTTGGACGAGGACAAACATTATTATACACTTAAGCACATTAAACATTTGGGGTCGAATCCATAGGGCCGTAGGGATCGGGAGCCAAAAAAAAATCAAAGATTTGTCTTCACGTTTGGTCGATGCAAATGCCAGCCTCTACATTGCTCAAAGGGTGAACATCGCCATACAACGTTGTAATGGGGCCAGCATTTTGGGAACAATTCCCACTGGTAACGGTCTTTTTTATGTTACGAAGTTAAAATGCCATGTTATTTAAGTTACTGACTATACTTACTGGACTACTTCATTGCGTAATGGCTAGACGGGCTAAGATGAAATTTGGTCTAAAGGGCGAGGAATGCATATAATATTGTTTTATCTAAAAAAAAGGCATGTGAGAAAACGGGTAATCCGCAGTACATGTGAAATGAGAATGAAACAATTTTTTTCGCTGCCCCTCGAGTGTCTCTCTTGTGAAATATTGCCTGCTAAAATGGGGAAAAGTTCCTATCTAAAAACTATTGTACATAGAAACGTGTTACTTGCCATGCTGATATTAAAATTATTTCGAATATTTTGTAATCACAACTTTTTGAGCGATATAAATGTACCTAATAAATTCTAGATGCTTTAGTCAAAGGCCAACTTCAAAGGTCTTTTTCGATGGAATGGATTTTTTCGTAAAAAGATATGTAAGTACAAAAAACGTTTCCCAGGTAGTTTTATCTTTGCATAAACCATAAAAAGTATTTGTTATATCGGGATGATACATTCTGGAAATTCGGATAATGCCACCAAACTTCGTTTGTTTGAAGTTTTTTATGTAGGTAAAAGCGCCAATTTCTGAACTAGAAAAATGTGACCACATTATTTAAGTCTTTGGCTACGAAACCCGCGTGTCGCGACACACTCTTAGCCAATTTTATTCTTCACAAATACCTACGGAATTTTAGTAATGTTTCTTTTGTTAACCTAATACAACAATGGGTGAATATACTCATCTACCTAGATAGATAACAAAAGAGGACTGAATTTCAACATGCCGAATAAAGCTTTGTATTTTTGAATCCAACTAAACCAACATATTTATCTCGTCACGTTATTCCATTTGGATGAATCAGGAAACACGCAGGACAAAGGATAAAACTGACTCAAACTAAAATGATGGAAATCGTTGCATGTCACCATGCCTGCAGGCAATACGCCGTTTCCAAAAATGTATTTCCCATCCCTATATATTTTTCGCTTTTCCTTTTGCTTAGTAATACAATATTCATTGATAGCGTATCCAGCAGCCTGATTCCGAAACCTGTCAAAAGTCAGTAACATTGGATTGATAAAGAACGTCCTTGTTCAAATATCATTGTTCTATCAATAAAATTATTGACTTGTAGTCAATAATTTTATTATAATTTTAATAGGTAAAAAATTACAATGTAATGTAATAAATAAGTATTAATTGCAAGTAAAATATAATATAATAATATTTAATGTAAATTTGTTATGGTTTTGATTGTTATGTAAATATCATATTTTGGGATGACAAGATGTATATGTATATTCGAGTGTTCTTCATCAGTTAATTCCATTGATATGTGACGTTTATTGTTATTATACTGCGGGTATAGATTCCAAATCGAGAACTGTCTCGCATCGGAACAAGTAAACGCAAACAGTATTATTCCGACACATTTTGACAAATTGAAGTGTGATAGAGGCCTCTCAATATGGTTTCGTTCGTTTTTATTTGCAACTCAATTTTGTTTGAACCGAGTTCGTTAGTGATTGTCTGTATTTGATTTGTGATTTATGTAGTGCGTGGGTCGCATCGCAAATCGGTAGGCTATGCGTGTGGGCTGTTTGATATCCAGTTCTTTTGATCATAAAAACAGCGTCAGTGTTACTTTTAATTAAGCTAAAATATAAGCTAGTTCACTTCCATTGGCTAATAGCCAATAGAAGGATCATAATTGACGGTGTAGTAACCTCGCGACCTTTAACGAAGTTCTTAACTTCTCGATCCTGCAGTGCAAGTACCGTTCTTTATCGATCGTCGAATTCGCTAAAATGCGATAGAATCGATCACAGTGAGTACTGAAAAAATGGCATATTATCGAATTTGACGACCTCAACTGTCAATTTGACGATCGATAAAAGAACGGTACTTACACTGCAGATGTCATACACATGATATATAAATATGTCGGCGCGTTGACGTTTTAGCATTCGGGGGCAACTACCGTCGGATAGTTTTTAAGGCTTAGATTATGTAGGTAGGCGTCACCTAGCTTTGTTTTGGTTGACTAGTAATGGAGGTGGCGCCATCACTGGTGTAATGTTGCAGTAACTTACCACAGTAACTTACTCTGCACGTTACGTTACGTCTGTTACGTCTTACGTTGTGAAGTTGTGTCGTTAACAACCAATCAGAGTTTAGCAAGTTGGTATACCGTCCGGCAGAGGCGCTAGTGAGGGCGCTGGCGGACATGCAAGGCTCGGTGAAGCTTACTTTACTTTGGTGCAAGGAATATACTACTAGAGCTTTGGTGTCTGAATTGGGATGGTCAGTTTGAGGTTGGAATTTGGAATTGTTGGTTCGAGGGTGGCAGCGTTTGTCACACCTTCCGTCCGTCGGAACACCTTGTCCCCAAGTAATTTTCAAGTAATTTGATATTGTAAAATTAATCATAGAGCTGTAATAAAACTTTTGTAATTGTGTGATGTCTCATTCTCCTCGGCCGCTATACTCACGCCATAGAACCAAGATAATCTAATGCAGATCGGCCATCCATCGACCGGTGCCCTCCCCCCCTCGCATGCACGCTCCGTCAAATATATACCTACCTAATATTGAGCGTTGTATTAAAAATACGACTTAAATAGCTATTAGACTTAAATCAGTAAAATATGCCCATCAGACCAAGGAAGCTATAGATATCGGGTCCCTCCTGAATGTCCGAGCCAAAAATGCTTGTAAGACTTGTAACCAAAGATTTAATCTAAGCTTGTAACCTTACTTACCATTAAGGTAAGCTGTGCAAATAGTTGGTGGCCGAGTAACAGCATGTATCATGTGCGCTTTGTAATCTGATGGCACCCGACTTGATTCTCAGCCCTGCCTGTTGACTTATTTTGTACTTAGATAAATTATATACAATTTAGATTTCAATGCCATCGCTCAAACACGGTAAAGGAAAACATCGTGTGAGGAAACCGGTATGTCCAAGAACCTCAACAGTCTAAATACATATGACATTTAGCAACATTACTTCTTTTCCAGTACTTCTTTAGCTCTCCCTGAGAGCAGGCCTGTGTCCCAAATAGTGAAATCGTGATAGAATGATAATGAGTGCATGTAGTCTATATTTGTTGCAAGATAAATTAGACATTGTTACAACAATATAGAATTTACATTAGTTTGTCAAATTAATTTGAATTTCGAAATATATTTTAAATCATATACTAGGTAAACTCATGATACCAATCCTCGACTCTGCACCAATGACTTATTTGGTACATAATTATATTATGTGCAGTTTCTATGCCATTGTTCAAAAACGGTTAAGTAAAAACATCGTGAGGAAACCAGTATGTCCAAGAACTTTAAAAAGTTGAATGATATATTATGACATTCACCAACATGCACTGGGCCAGCATGGTGGATTAGGGTCCATCCTCTCTCTCTTGGAGAAGGCCTGAGTCCCAGCAGTGGAAACATTATAGACGGAAATGAAGATGATAATGAAGATGTGTTACTATTATTCTGATATTCAGCTTCCCACCTCCAGTCACACAACATTTAAGATAAGACAGAAATTATATTTTTTCAACAAAAAAAAAACATCCTGAAGAGGTTAAATATTTTATACATAATCTTCTATTATACTAACTAAACACAACCGAATACCAATAACCATTTGACGTATATTTGTTGTTATTGTGGTTTAGAATTTTACAAACCAGCAATGTAAAGCGTATAAGCGAGCGCGCGGCGCCGCGGCGCAGGTTGGCTTCGTTGACCTCTATCGTCAGCTGATATTTTATTTGCATTACATTGCGAACATGTTTTTATGTTTTTTATGTTTCTGTTTTTATATAAAACAGCATTCATTTTTGTGGTACCTATCGTATCAGCAATCACCAGCAATATACCCAGTCTTCGTTTTCGGAAGCGTTTCCCTTTCAATAAAAATAATTGAATTCTGTTCACAATTTTACTAGCGAAGATAATTATAGATGTAACACAAAAAAAACCAGTTGAATTGAGAACCAAAATTTTGGAAGTCCTTTGAAAATATAAGCAATATCTTTTAACTCGCCTAGCCTTACGTCAAAAAAGTTTGTATTTCCCCCAAAATTAAAGTTTTGATAAAGTAACCCAACTTAGCACCCATCAATAACATTTTAATAAGCCAGTTAATCGTGAGTCTACACGCGACATTCCAGTTAGAGTCGGAGGCGACAACTACTGTGGTATGCAAATATGGCGTTCTTTAACGGCCTGTTTACACTAGTCTAGCTTAGTTGTTGAGTCACTGGATCAATTTACGAAACATCGACTCGAAAGAAGAAGAGTGGATCCATAACTATTCACAATTAAACTCCAATGAATTTTCAGCCTTTGGAGGTGGTGAATTATGATCATCGTCATGGTTAGCCCACATTAGTCCACTGCTGGACATAGCATCTCTCATGGTACGCTATTCAGCTCGATCTTCGGCTTTTTGCATATAATCACTTTATAGATGGTGATAATTTCTCAATATATTAATAAGAATTGACGGTAGATGTATTAACTACACGAATTAGAAAGTTATGGAAAACATAATGTATTTTTTTTTTCATTTTTTCTTATAAGAATAAGAATTGTCACATATAGATAAATACTTCCTATTGCAGTTTGCATTAGAAAATAAACGAAAAAAAATTCTCGTCTGTGAGAAAATAGTATCTGATTAGAAAATCTAAAGTAAACTTAACTTTTGAAGTAAATTTCTGGACATTAAACTTATTAGCTTTTTTGCTACCAAGCAATTATTTGCTTTGACAACATCAATAATATTGTAAAAATCTGAATAAAAACTAATTTTATTTTTATATTGCACTGAATTAAATTCTACAGTCTTAATGATCAAAAACCTAATAAGGAAAGAAAGTGATCAGAATTTGTAGTTTTCACTAAACTTTTTACAATGTTATTGCACTTGTGAGAGCAAATAAATGCTTGGACTGAGGATAAGAGATTTAATTGTGATTTAAAAGAGTGCATTGTATTTCCTGCATTTTTAGTTTTAGACCCTAACTGGCACTGAACTGTCTCAACACACAGTTTCATAAAAGAAGAAAACTCAACTCATTAAATCAGGCTTTTGAAATTGTCTCATCTACTGGCAGAGTGTAAACTAGACATAACTTAAATTAATTTATTGCGCTAGGTGTACATTTTACGGTCACATGTCGTGACTTATGACTATAAAAGTAGGCAAGTATTTAGAACAACGTGTTTATTGTACATTAAAACAGCCATCTTATCTTTATGCTCGTAGAAAACAGCAATATCATGAATAAAATTATTGTATATCATTTTTATTGAAGTTTGAAAGAATGGCTTGTTTCCGGCCATGTTTTCACGCTGCGATTTCAATATTGATGATAGTACATTTGGTGTTACAAATATCATGTAGATTTTCTTAACTGATTTCAAGAGACAGGTTCGTTCGGTTCGTTTTTACTGCGAAAGTGAAACAATTTACAAAAGACCACCTATAATAAACCTCTAGAAGCAAAAAAGGTGCCCAATACACTAAGCATACATTTTTAGTCATTTTAGTTTTGTCTACTGTTTTATATTTCAACTAGCTGCGCTCCGCGGTTTCACCCACGTACTGATGAGAAATGGTGACGATGATGATGATGAAAAGTAGCCTATATGGTAATACAGGACATAAGATATCTATATTTTAAATTTCATCCAAGTCTGTCTAGCCATTTAAGCGTGAAGGAGTAACAAACATACATACACATACATACACACACACTCACTCGCAGGCACACAAGTTTCGCATTTATAATACTAGTGTGATAGTGTAATGTGTAATAATTTTATAATGTATTTTACTCAAAATAGCTTTTAAGTACTATAGTACATTGTTACCCCAGGGGTGAAAGTAAATTATTTAGTCCCGAGACGGGGTTTGGTGCCCGAGCGTAGTGAGGGCGCTAATAGTTCGAGGGACTAAATAAGGCTTTAACCCCGAGGTAAAACATTGTGCTTTTCATTACGTTTTTTTCCGGGCCATCTTGACACTGGCAAATGCACGAGAAGTGCGGGAATATAATACTCTGAGGAGAAAAAAGAAAATTGGAACATGGTTCAATACAAATGGGAAAATAGAACTAACAGTGTCTGTCAGTTGTCAGCTGTCACTTTCAGTTGAAAGTGATTCTCCCTAGGGCTGAAATGTATTACTTTCAACCCGCTCCTCAGGCAACTTCAGGCCTACTTATCGAGTATGAGTAATGAAAAATATCTTTAAGGTATAAGTAACCGAATTTCCAGTCAAAAATATATACTTCCTAACCTAAGAATTAATAAATCAGTTAACCGCAATTGAAACGTTTGACGAAAGCTAAAATCAAATGAAAAGCAAAACAAAAAACAATTACAAAAACAACAATTATAATTTTTTTTTTTTTTTTTTCACAATTATTGAAATGTCAATTGAGTATCGAGCTAATTCTAAGTCAGATTAGTATTATTGTTTTGTTGGTCGAGGAAGTTAGACTCGCCGGTATTTAGTAGTCTGCCAACGTAATATACGTAAATTTTAATTTGTAAATGAAATCACTACTGAACTTACTGGAAATGAAAACGACGAAATATATTCAAATAAATAACAAATCCACATATAATCTTAGAACACGTAAAATAAAGGGTTGTGATTGCAAAGTACAAGAACATGGTTCCAAAAAGAAAGAGTAAATGAAAGATACCTGCAGGTGATCTTGTAGAATAAAATCTAACAATTGAAAAACTTAACTCGTATAAAAAGTCATATAACATGGTCATTATTAAAAATGAACTTTCAGTTTTATATCTCTACAAACTAATACGTTTCTCCGTTCGATAGATATTTCATCGATAAATCGAATGGTCGAGAATAAGATAAGACATGATATTCAAATTAAATACCTTTGACATTTCAAGATTACAAACATCGGCCTTACAATGTCGAGAAGTGGATGCGCCGGTCCAACGAAAGAATAATGCGGAATAAAGCATTTTTTTTTACATACCAATCAGAATCAGAAGTGTGTTTTGTTTCAAATGTCTATCTAATAACAGTCCGGAACAAACTTTTTAAGTAAAAAATGATACTGCAGCATTTCATACCGCGTATGGTTCAACACGGTGTGAATCGTTTCAGTGTTCAATTGAACCTTTCGCACCGCGGTGTGAATCGATCATCTAAGATTTTTTGTTCTTGGTTGTTTTGTGTTCGCATCAACTACCATTAAACTTTGGACAAGTTTAATGGCAATTTTTCAATAACCATAAGTCACATGTCTGTCAAGCACCGTGGATCGACCAAGAACCTATTACCTGGTGGTTGTTTTCACTTTCATATGAGAGTAGCCATCTATTACGATTAAGCTACGTCACAGTTTAATCGCTACACGATTAATTAAAAACACCCACTTACGCTTCCACCTTCATTATCGTCATCATCATCATCATCATAATCACCACACCTTAGTACACTGCTAGACATAATATGCTTCTTGTGAGGCAATCCAGATTTTTTATTCGTATTGCTACCTTATTCGTCTGATAACAAAGGGATCGCCTATTACTCGTAACAAAGGCGTACGTAAAACGGGGTGAAATAAGTTAAGAAATAACCTAACGTGAACCTCAGACGAAATATGGTTCAAATTTGACTATTCGTCATCACGAATATTCAAAAGTAGACCTCTAGAATCGATTAATTGACATTATTTCTTTATGTTTAATAAATGTTCTTGAAATATGTTATTCGGATATGATCATCGATACACGATTAAAGAAATTTTACTAAATAGAAAAAAATTGTAAACTTTCCTAAAAAAGTCCCGTTTTTACGTTCCCTTCAATGGATTGAATCAACATCATTAAATAAATTTTTATCAAAAAATTGTGTGCTATCCTTACAATCATTCATTTACTTTAGAGGTTGCAGTTTTTTGTAAAAGGGTAAGATTATTTGAAGAAAATAAAGAAAAAATAAATATTGAAATATTTGAAAGCGCGCACGCCACATTACCGTCATACAAGTGTACGGTTCTCTACCATTTCGCCCTTGCAATCCTCGATGCACAATTGCACATCCACAGGTTTCCAACGCCTGCGTATGAGTTATCACGGCAATGCACTTACGATCTCTCTGTCTCCAGCTTTAGTGCTATCTTTATCCAATTTGTTACCCTTATCGAGAATTAAATGCGTTTTAGGGCCATCGCTCGTCAGGTTTTTATTTTTTATTAATTACCGGCCATATAAAGCGCCGGCAACACGATCCAACGGACAGCTGATACGTTTTTATGATCCGGGATATTTATTGAATATTCGTTTGTTGCTCAATGAATTTTAGGACGGGTTTCTAAATGATTGTTTAGAAATTCGACGGAATTTTGTTCAGTTATTTTTGTTGACATAAAATGGACCAGAACGAATATATTTACAACTATATATAAATAAAATATTTGTTATACATTATGTTTACAATCGTGTTTTATAGCATTTAATCATCGAAATACAATTCCTATAGAGTCACAATCTCTCAGTGAAAACAGTCAAAAACGTCCGAGCTTCATTGTACATACATTGTATTAATTATATACTTCACAATGACATATTTACTCAAATTTAGACGTTATGTCGCTTGCATAGTGTTCAACGTTAGTTGTCCGCTATGTCATAGTAGCTCATTGTAGTCGGATCGCGGCTACCTTGTAAGCTTGTAACTAACCAAAACGTCTGCGCAATTCGTAGCGTGCGCCGAGTTTTGAATCGGACATTTTTTGGCTCGATTGTGACTCTATGTGTATTGTATCTCGATGCGTTTAATATATTACATTTGACAGTGCGTGGGCCCGAATAGTAATTTATTGTAAATATTGCAGAGCTCATAAATTAAACACTGACATGTCAGAACAAATGGCTACTGGATCGAAAACTTAATAATAACGTTTCTAACATTGTAAACCATAATAATTAAAAACACGCTTTAATATTTCCGTTGTTTAGAGATACGACCCGCTATAGTAGGTATTTAGATTGTTCATGAACAAAATAAATGGGAATTGCCCAAATTTCCTGACCTCTTAGTTTTATGTAATTTTCTACAAATATAGACTATTTTAAGATACTAATTTGAATAAATTTGTTTTCCTTACTATAGTTATAAAATAAATATTAAGATTGTTTTTTTTATGTGCTGACGTCACTATCGGCATTATATTGGTTTACGAAGATGTCAATACAAAAAAAACTTACATCTGTCATATTTTCATCTGTAAATGTCATCAGTTGCACAGTGGTTATTTATTTTGTTTGTTTTTGTAAACGTCTAAGATAAATTTTAACATAACGTCAACAACAACAACGTGACGTCATTTAAGAGTAAATAAAGGTCAATCATAATTTAGTCAAAAAGATTCTCCTTCAGCGCTTATTTAAAAAAAAATGTGATCAGTAAGTCTATTGCTCGCAATTACAATCTATAAAATATATGAACAATAGCCATTGAAGATTTGTGAAGATTTATGGGCCACTAGTCAGAAATTAGGAGATCCGTAGACGAACGAAAGTTACCGACGTAGCCCACCGGATTAGCAAGTTGAAGTGGCAGTGGGCAGGGTACATAGCACTCAGAACAGATGGCCAATGGGGCCCAAAAGGTTCTCGAATGGAGACCACGGATTGGTAAGCGCAGCTTATATAAGACGTCCACCCACAAGACGGACGACCTAAAACGGCTACGACGTCCTACGGCTGCAATGATGACGATCATGGGTCACTATACCATGAACTTTACTGTTAGTTCGTGGTGAACAAAACAAGTAAACTTGGTAAGTAAGTAACTACATAAAAATGCACTTGTATTGTATCTTACGTTCAAAAACCTAATTAGAATTCGTGGTTGTCATTCAACTTTTTACTTTTTCAATTGCAATTGTCAGCTCATATGAATGCTTGAACCAATTTTAGTAGCAAATAGTTATAAAATCACTTCAATAAACCCCTTACTTGTACTACATGTCATGCGTTTCGTTAACGAAGTAGATACAATGTAATAATAAAGATAAGCCAGCGAACACGCCTTGTCATAAGCTGTTGTATTTTACAACGACCATTATGTCACATGCAATTGTATTCACCTCTTTGTACATCGGGGGAATAAAAAGTAATTCACTAATTAATAACCTGATTATCAGTTTGTTTTGACTTAAAATATCCGGAAAATACTCAAACATTTCCAAATAGTTAGTATTCATATTATATTATTATACATACTATAATATTAAATTTATGCGTCCCCTACCCCTCCCTTTTACGATTCCCAATTATTGTGTACCAAACATAATTTACATTTAATATCAATCGAATTGTTGATTTTTCATCTTCATGTCAAGTTGAATAAATAACAGAAAATTTACGAAAACTTAAATAAATAACTAAAAACTAAAACTTAAAATAATAAATAATAACCTATATATAGCTATATAATAACATAACGTATTCTTTATTTCTCCTCACATTTAGTCATTGATAACGTTTGCTCGCTGATATAGTTTGGAGCTTGTACCGAAAAAGTCTGCCAAAAACTGAAGGGGGTAGGGCTGAAGGGGGCGAGGTAAACATGTATTGCATACACTAACATATTCTTACTAAAGTTATATGATTATTTACGGGATATTTACCGTGGTAAGGTTGTGGAATGAGCTCCCGATATTTCGGCGCAGTTACATGCACCATGTTCACGGGAAGACTGAAGAATGCGGGTGGTTGGAGAACAGTTAAAAAGTTAGGTGCAGACATAACGATCTACCCTCTTTCTTAGTCTTTTGCTACGGTTATCACTGGAACTCGAACTCGAACCTAAGTCCCGACAAAAACAATAACATAATCATAATCATATAACTTTAGTGAACAACCGTGATAGTTTAAAACAGTATATTCTTACTAGTTCTACAAACGCACACTTCAATATTGAGCGGCACACAACTGGAAATGATATGCTCAAAATGTATACGAATAAACAACCAAGGGGGGTGTAAGTGCTAAAGGGGAAACTGTAGATATAACGCTTCTATTTATTTATTTTTTCTAAGAATTTAATAGTTTCATTAACTAGTATTGTATAATACGTTTTTGTATTGTGATATCAAATCATGATTTTATGTATTGTCCGGCAAAAGATATCGTATGCAATAACATAGGTTATATCCTAGCTTAGGTAACAAATTTCCTCTTTCTGGAGTATTATTTAACCAGGAAAATTAAAAAGAAAAAGAAAAATGTAAATATATTTTTAATTGAATAAACACTAAAATATTTATACATAAATTATACTAAGGTAGATTGAACATGTTTATTTATTTAGAGAACAAACTAAGTAGCTAAAATCAAATAAATAATAATATGTACTTCATGAAATTAAAATAATATTTGGTGCCTCAGAATACAGAAAAAACCAGAAGGCGTGAACGAACCCAATAGTGAAGCGACAAAAACTACTCAAATATAGACTAGTTTTACGCGAACGCGATTAGTTACTCTGTGACCATTAATCGCGCGTGACGTGTTTTACCGTTGCAATATTATTTAAGTTATGCCTTCCTGTGTCGTCCCAACGTGTAAAAATTCAGCTGGGCTACAAAAAAAAACAAGATGGGATCACATTCCATACGAAAGTAGCGCCTTTAGATGTTTTTTTATTTGATAATTGAATAAATTGTTCAGTCTTTCATTGTCGTAAGTAATGATACCTCCATTTTGTCGGTGTTGCCAAATATCGAGAGTTGCAATTTTCCCTAGAATGAAAACTTTTATTGGTTGGTAGTTCTATATTATATACTTATTTTCAAAAAATCTTAACAGCTTACAAATAGTTATACAGGGTTACTGGTAATCACTTAGTGATTTGCGTGCTTTTAGGGGAATTTTGTCTGTACAACTTTTGTTCAGCTGCTTTTGAAAATTCTACTGAAGAAAAATCTACTGTCCCATACATTTTGTCGGAAATCGGTGAACTTTTTGTATGGGGCAATCGGTTTTTTACCGACTTCCAAAAAGGAGGAGGTACTATGTTCGACTGTATGTATGTTTTTTTTTGTATGTTCAAGATATTTTAGTCAATTGTGAACCGATTTAAAAGATAAATTTTTAATTCGAAAGGGTATATATACTCCCGAAGTGGTCCTTTCCATCTGATGATGGAATCTCAAGGAAATCGAGGAAAAACTAACTAATTAACAATGTTTGACCGGTTTCCCGGTTTCCAATTGCGCTGAAATTTTGCATACTTATGTAAGTTTAGTAACAATGCAATAATCTGGTACTATTGAGCTGATCTGATGATAGAGCCAGGAGGTTGATAGTGGAACTCCTCAACGGCGAACAGCAAAGGCGCGAAATTTTGTAAATCGATTTAACTATAATATAGCATGTTCTAAACTCCATCATGACATGGCTGCCGCATCCAGGGTTGACTTCCGGCGAGGGAACTCCTCAACGGTGAATAGTACAGACACAAAAATTTGTAAATGGATTAAAATTGGATGGATTAAAAGGATTAAATATTGTAAACTACCATTATGAATCATATTTTTTGCACTGGTAACCCCTTTGTTTACATAAAATATCTAAGATTAAAAAACGGAGTATAAGTTAGTTTCACGTTTAATATGCAGTACACGAGTTGTCTGTTTGGGGTGCACTAAGCCACCAAAAAAGAGGTATCATTGTGCTCACCATTATGAATAACTGATTTTTTTCTATGAACAGCTGTTTTTTCCGCAATTTCAAGTACCACAGTAAAAGTCGTTCATAAAGATGAGTGCAATGATGATGATAATGATGAGTACCCTTTCAGCTTTGTACACCCCAAACATATTATAACCTTGTATATGTATAAAAAGTAGTAGCTAGTAATTATATTTTTATTTACTTATGTTTGTTTTTGTGTCAATCCGATCAGTATATTGATTTCATTAAAAGTGTGTGTGAATAGTATCTGACCTAAAACATTTAACCATAAACGGGTAAGTAATGTCTAAGCTGGCAACATTACGCGGGTGGAGGTGAGACAGGCGCGGGACGTGGGTTTTGTTTTTTGGACTCAGCGTGCGGCTTGCAATCACAGCTTAAAGCGGGTTCTGTCGAATTCTGTGTTTGGTGCTTACAATCGTTTTATTAACGTCAACGTTTTACAAACGTCATAATGTTTAGGGCTAACGTCGACTGCGGAGAGTCGGGAGGGGCGTTGCGACATACAAAGGGCAGTATAAAAGTCAACTTTATTCTGTCTACACAAGGTTTGCAATTGTATGATATTTAGTAGCGTTTTGAACAAGTGCGACGCGGTGTGGAAGCGTAGTGGAGCAATTTTAAATCTTTATACATTTTTCTACGCGCTTATTCTCGTACGCCGCCGCTACGCTACGCCCTGTGGACCCATCGTACCTCTGGGCATACCCCAGGTGATAAGATGGGTCCCAGCGGTCCCATTGCCACATACTTGGTGGAATGGTGGGTCCCATGGCTATACCCCTAGTGGTATAGTGGGACATAATCATACCACCATAAAACTGACTAGTGCGATAACACTTATCTAAGTATATATATTACCTATCTATATAACGTACTAGCTGACCTGACAGACGTTGTCCTGTCTTAGAAATGTCAAACACGCAAAAGTCAAAATTGAAAACCCTATTTTATTACACCTTGGGTTACATTGTTGGAGTTTTAGTAAGGATCCCTATTTTTTTGAAAATATAATATAGCCTATGTTACCCGGGAATAGTGTAGCTTCCCAACAGCGAAAGAATTTTTCAAATTGGTTCAGTAGTTTCGGAGCCTATTCAATGCAAACAAACAAACAATCAAATCTTTCCTCTTTATAATATTATTATGGTATAGACTATATTTGAATAATGTGAATAGCTAAATATATGGGCTTTATTATGAAAAAAACCGGACAAGTACGAGTAGGACTCGTGAACGTTCGTGAGCGTTAGACGGAACCCTCAGAGCGCGAGACCAAAAAAAAACTAACTGAAGTTAAAATATTGAGACAAATATTACAATAAATAAATATTAACATTAAACATTTAACATTATTATTAATATTAAATATTGACAATAAGGTTCTTCCATACATTCCAACTACAAAATGTAATTTTGTAATAGCAAAATAATTATTTTTAAATGATATAATTTCAAATTTATGACTTTCGGATTTATTCCTATATATTATGTGCTATGAGACCTTGCCTCTTGCCAAATTTCATGATTCTAGGTCAACGGGAAGTACCCTATAGGTTTTGATTCCCCTGTGAAATCGCAAAATATACGACATAAAGGAACCCTCAGAGCGCGAGAAAAAAAAACTAACTGAAGTTAAAATATTGAAAGACAAACTTAAGTTTGTAGTTGACAATAAGGTTCTTCCATATATTCCAACTACAAAATGTAAGTTTGTAATAGCAAAATAATTATTTTTACAACACATTTGCTCAAAAAGTGCACTTACGAAGCCTGTATACATCGTTCGAAAGTTAAACATTACGGATCATACAACGGAGCGTGCGGAAATGAATTTGTCCGCACGCTCAGATGTATAGCACCGTGCGTGAACTTTACGGTATTTTTTTAATTTCCATCATAATTACATAAGAATTCCACAAAAGAGTTTCATATTACGAGAATAAATAAGCTGAATGATCAAACCTCCTTGGAAGCGCTTTTGCTCAATACGTTTGTCTCAGTTTAATACTAAAGAGAAAATGAGACGAAAGATGTAGTTCTAATTTTCACCACGTGATAGTGGCGCTATTTGCATGTTCGCGCCATTTTCTTATTATATTATAGAAACTATTGCTGTGACTGATATTAAGTTATAAACAAAATAATAAAAATGTTTCATTTGTAGCCTTTTTTCTCGCAAATGTGTTGTAAAACGTTGTATGGCACACGTGCGGATTGGTTATTACAAACTCGTGACTATGGTAAGCCCTCGACTTCGTCTCGGGCTTACATTCGTCTACTCGTTTGTAATAACCAACTTACCGCACTTGTATCATAAATAACTATTAAATGATATAACTTCTAATTTATAACATTCGGATTTATTCCTATATATGTACTATGAGACCTTGCCTCTTGCCAATTTCATGATTCTAGGTCAACGGGAAGTACCCTATAGGTTTTGATTCCCCTGTGAAATCGCAAAATATACGACACAACGGAACCCTCAGAGCGCGAGACAAAAAAAAACTAACTGAAGTTAAAATATTGAAAGACAAACTTAAGTTTGTAGTTGACAATAAGGTTCTTCCATACATTCCAACTACAAAATGTAAGTTTGTAATAGCAAAATAATTATTTTTATGATATAATTTCAAATTTATAACTTTCGGATTTATTCCTATATATGTACTATGAGACCTTGCCTCTTGCCAAATTTCATGATTCTAGGTCAACGGGAAGTACCCTATAGGTTTTGATTCCCCTGTGAAATCGCAAAATATACGACATAAACGTTCATATCTTTTGATTGCTTTGACTTACAACTTTTATTTTTTTACAGCCGAAAGAAACCGTAGACCCAAGTATTTAGTATAAATTTCAACTTGCTACCTTTACGCGTTCTTGAGAAAAAGGGTCTTGACAGACGGACAGACAGACAGACAGACGGACAACGAAGTGATCCTATAAGGGTTCCGTTTTTTCCTTTTGAGGTACGGAACCCTAAAAAACTAACTGAAGTTAAAATATTGAAAGACAAACTTAAGTTTGTAGTTGACAATAAGGTTCTTTCATACATTCCAACTACAAAATGTAAGTTTGTAATAGCAAAATAATTATTTTTAAATGAAATAACTTCAAATTTATAACTTTCGGATTTATTCCTTTATATGTACTATGAGACCTTGCCTCTTGCCAAATTTCATGATTCTAGGTTAACGGGAAGTACCCTATAGGTTTTGATTCCCCTGTGAAATCGCAAAATATACGACATAAACGTTCATATCTTTTGATTGCTTTGACTTACAACTTTTATTTTTTTACAGCCGAAAGAAACCGTAGACCCAAGTATTTAGTATAAATTTCAACTTGCTACCTTTACGCGTTCTTGAGAAAAAGGGTCTTGACAGACGGACAGACAGACAGACAGACAGACGGACAACGAAGTGATCCTATAAGGGTTCCGTTTTTTCCTTTTGAGGTACGGAACCCTAAAAAGTGCAAAAACAATACGTACAATACAAAAAAAAAACACAATATTTGTGGAATGCGTGTGTGCTAGCTTTCATCACAAAAAAATTGTGATCGTCATTATCGCCGATACCAAATTATTTCCACTCGTCAAGCAAAACGCTTCTCGATTCCACGCAAAAAATCGTAAAACAAAAGATGTCTCAAAGGATATAGGGCCATCATTATGTCAAACCGAGTCACTTTACACCTTAATGGATTTCGGTTTCTCGCCAAATGACAGTTTCCGCGTCACTTAGCTTCACTTCCGACGTAATCGATATCATTTCGTTGAAAAAATCGGGAAAGGTGTCACTTGGAGTTATTCGATAGCTCTTTTGGAAACCTTTTGTGTGAAGGTGTCATCTATACGAGGATTAAATCAATTGGATTTGTGACACGTTTGGTGAGGTAATAGGTTTTCGGTTTTGACATTTAAATTTTATACAGGGTAACGCATTTTATACCCTGTGCTCATATACCCTGTGATAAGCTGAAAAGTGGTAATTTTACTCATCATTATGAACAACTTTTACTATGGGACCAATCCTGAAATAGCGAAAAGAACCAGCTGTTCCATACATTTTGTCGAGTGTCAATGACCGTTTTCTATGGAACAGCTGATATTTTTTTCGCGATTTCACGTATGGTCCCTTTGTAAAAGTTGTTCATAATTATGAGTAGGTACAATGACCCTCCTTTCGGCTACAGGGTACATTATGACGTAACCCTGTATACCGAAACTCATTTAGGTAAGTACGTAAACGTAGGTATGTTTTGTTCAGGGTTTTAGTCGTGTGTTTTACTAAAACATTATAAAGGTCGACAGATGAAATGTATAGAGAAGGCGGCTGGAAGATAGTACCATGTGACGTTGTGTGCTCCAAGTTGAATACTTTTATTCGGTCTAAACTATTTTCCATACGAAGCGATGGCATGTAAAATGAAATAAAATATTCGATTATTTTATTACAGCACCAGCAGTGCAAGTACCGTTCTTTATCGATCGTCAAATTCGCTAAAATGCCATAGAATCGATCACATCGAGTACTGAAAAAATGGCATATTATCGAATTTGACGACCTCAACTGTTAATTTGACGATCGATAAAAGAACAGTACTTGCACTGCTGATGTTCCATTCGAGTTCGAGTCGCAACGACAGGACCTTCGCCTCTCAGAATACAGAAAAAACCAGAAGGCGTGAACGAACCCAATAGTGAAGCGACAAAAACTACTCAAATATAGACTAGTTTTACGCGAACGCGATTAGTTACTCTGTGACCATTAATCGCGCGTGACGTGTTTTACCGTTGCAATATTATTTAAGTTATGCCTTCCTGTGTCGTCCCAACGTGTAAAAATTCAGCTGGGCTACAAAAAAAACAAGATGGGATCACATTCCATACGAAAGTAGCGCATTTAGATGTTTTTTTATTTGATAATTGAATAAATTGTGCAGTCTTTCATTGTCGTAAGTAATGATACCTCCATTTTGTCGGTGTTGCCAAATATCGAGAGTTGCAATTTTCCCTAGAATGAAAACTTTTATTGGTTGGTAGTTCTATATTATATACTTATTTTCAAAAAATCTTAACAGCTTACAAATAGTTATACAGGGTTACTGGTAATCACTTAGTCAGCGTGCTTTTAGGGGAATTTTGTCTGTACAACTTTTGTTCAGCTGCTTTTGAAAATTCTACTGAAGAAAAATCTACTGTCCCATACATTTTGTCGGAAATCGGTGAACTTTTTGTATGGGGCAATCGGTTTTTTACCGACTTCCAAAAAGGAGGAGGTACTATGTTCGACTGTATGTATGTTTTTTTTTGTATGTTCAAGATATTTTCGTCAATTGTGAACCGATTTAAAAGATAAATTTTTAATTCGAAAGGGTATATATACTCCCGAAGTGGTCCTTTCCATCTGATGATGGAATCTCAAGGAAATCGATGAAAAACTAACTAATTTACAATAAAGTTATATGATTATTTACGGGATATTTACCGTGGTAAGGTTGTGGTTGTGGTTGTTCTTCAGTCTTCCCGTGAACATGGTGCATGTAACTGCGCCGAAATATCGGGAGCTCATTCCACAACCTTACCACGGTAAATATCCCGTAAATAATCATATAACTTTAGTGAACAACCGTGATAGTTTAAAACAGTGTTTTAATTAACAATGTTTGACCGGTTTCCAATTGCGCTGAAATTTTGCATACTTATGTAAGTTTAGTAACAATGCAATAATCTGGTACTATTGAGCTGATCTGATGATAGAGCCAGGAGGTTGATAGTGGAACTCCTCAACGGCGAACAGCAAAGGCGCGAAATTTTGTAAATCGATTTAACTATAATATAGCATGTTCTAAACTCCATCATGACATGGCTGCCGCATCCAGTGTTGACTTCCGGCGAGGGAACTCCTCAACGGTGAATAGTACAGACACAAAAATTTGTAAATGGATTAAAATTGGATGGATTAAAAGGATTACATATTGTAAACTACCATTATGAATCATATTTTTTGCACTGGTAACCCCTTTGTTTAAAATATCTAAGATTAAAAAACGGAGTATAAGTTAGTTTCACGTTTAATATGCAGTACACGAGTTGTCTGTTTGGGGTGCACTAAGCCACCAAAAAAGAGGTATCATTGTGCTCACCATTATGAATAACTGATTTTTTTCTATGAACAGCTGTTTTTTCCGCAATTTCAAGTACCATAGTAAAAGTCGTTCATAAAGATGAGTGCAATGATGATGATAATGATGAGTACCCTTTCAGCTTTGTACACCCCAAACATATTATAACCTTGTATATGTATAAAAAGTAGTAGCTAGTAATTATATTTTTATTTACTTATGTTTGTTTTTGTGTCAATCCGATCAGTATATTGATTTCATTAAAAGTGTGTGTGAATAGTATCTGACCTAAAACATTTAACCATAAACGGGTAAGTAATGTCTAAGCTGGCAACATTACGCGGGTGGAGGTGAGACAGGCGCGGGACGTGGGTTTTGTTTTTTGGACTCAGCGTGCGGCTTGCAATCACAGCTTAAGGCGGGTTCTGTCGAATTCTGGGCTTCGCCTGATAGTAGGCCTTATCCAAAATCCTCACAGGGGAAAGAATAAAAAAATGGAATCAAAATAATTCTATGCAGCTTACCTCAGAGTATAAAATGTGTCCGTAAGGCATGACCACAACCTGACCATCCTACGCTTCATAAACATGAATGAAACTACACCTCAATTCAATAAACGTAATAACCCTTGATTACCACCCAAACTGTGACCAATTTTGGTCATAATTGTTTTGAAATTGTTACTTTATGGCCCAAAAACAGTGTTTTAAAGAAAAGTTTTACGACTTTTAAATATTTATTAATAGATTCCTTTGAATAAATTAACGATTTTGTTTTGTGTTTTATGATCAGTGTTTTGGTCCTGCCATTTAAAAGTTAATTGTAGTATTTGCATACTGGTTGTCGTCAGCGTTTTAGTGATTTAAATAAAATAGTTATTTTTGGCGCTGTAGGAAATAATTTGTGCGAACGTTTTTAACTTTACAATTGTAAAAGGCAATTTTGTTCACTTGGATGACATATTTTATCCAATAAAAATATTTTATCCAGTTTTTTTTATTTATAAAGATAATTTTTAGAAAAAAAAAAGAACCGACTTCATGACTATGCCTATCATTTACAAACTGAAACTAAAAAGTAGAATATAATATTAAAATTACTTCAAAGCAATGAGCATTAAAGGACAATCAACGAAATTATTAATACATATATTACCTACTTATATACATTATTACAATTTATAATCAGTTATTTTTGGAGTCGGTGCCAGCCAAAGCAAAATCTGTTCCTCGATCTTTGCTGTTTAGTTGACAGCGTCGCTAGTGGAGAACAAAGTATGAAATTCACCAAGAAATAACTCTAGTTCCAATGTTGCCCACCTTAACAGCTAAGTTGGTGTCACTGTACAATGTTTCCAATGTACATTGAATTTGTAGATATTTTTGTAGATTTTTTAAAAAGCACTGAATCCATGTCGATAAAAAAAATATGGGACCACCTATGAGATATGACCTACCAACCAAAAAAAGAATCATCTAAAACAATTCTAAATTGGCGGAGAAATCGCGTCACAAACATACAAAAAAAAAAACAAAAAAACATACAGTCGAATTGATAGCCTCCTTTTTTTCGAAGTCGGTAAAAAAATCAAACTACTGCACCTTTTTTGATGACTTTTAATAGGATATAATCATCTCGCGTCTATTATTGGCGTTGTACTCTGCGTTTGACAGTTGGTCTCCACTCTAGAACGCGTCTATTTTAGCGATTATCGGTTCTTTGACAGATCTGGGGCCTTACGGCCAACTCCTTACGTGGTCTCAAACTAACGCTAAAACATTGCAGTTCGGAAAATCATGCGAACATGAACCTTAACGAGCCCAAATACGGTTTAGAGTCGTGCAACTTTTTTCATCACCTAAACTGAATTGCTTAAAATAGCTAGCCGTAAGGCCCCAGATATGACTGCGCCATTGCCACTTGAGCTTGCTAATACACTGAGCTATATCAGAGATTTCGGTTTACTGAGCTTCTAAAATAATAGTGATTTTCGTACTTTTAGGTTAGAAGGAAGAGTATTTATACGTTAAGCTATATCCACATTCCACTCTTGTTTTTATCAAAATTGCTTGTCGTTTGTTACACAGTTAAGTTTGAACAAAAAAATATACACACAAACTAGTCCATAAAGGTGATATTTTTAGTCTATATTAACTAATTTAATCTCTGGTAGTCATAGTTATTTAGCAATTTTGAAGGAAAAAGTAGGCCAGACTAATGGGCTAGTCCAAAACCTGTAGGTAATTACGGCATTCTACTCAATGACAATGGGCGTAACTATTTTGTACTAACAGGTGGAGTCTAAACGACCACACCTTGTATACATTATTCGTTCACATAAATTACTCATTCAAAAGCGTAACGATATCACGATAGCAACTAATTTGAATTCATTCCATGAGTCATTTTATTCGAAGGAAGTCGAAAAGTTTTTATTTGATGTTATATCTTTTGGGAACCACTTTTCTTGTACTTTGGCCGTTACTTTGTACTGAAGTAGTATAATGCTTTTTGGTAAACCACAAAATCTTGAGGAAATTGCTTACTACTAGTCTTAACCCGTCATTTTATTTATTTTTTGCTTTTACGAAATATTTTATCAGAAATGGTAAAACACCTGCCCCCCGATTCTACTAAACAAATTGTCTTTAAATTGTAATTGTTGCGATTTTGATTGTTAAATAACTGCCTCAAAATTGACAGTTTTTAATATATTCTTATACTAAGTTATAATATTAGGTGGTTCTATTTTTCTACGATAAAAAATATTTAAAACCGTCAATTTTGAGGCAGTTATTAAACAATTAAAATCGCAACAATTACAATTTAAAGACAATTTCTTTAGTAGAATCGGGGCCCTGCTATTCTACCTAACAGAGTTCTCATGTGTTACAAATCTTATACATATTATTTTTATGAATAACTAGCTGCGCCCCGCGGTTTCACTCACGAGATAAAGAAGTAGTTTTCTGAAATTTTCCTATTTTCTTCACAATTTTCTTATTTTTTCTTTCCGTAAGAACCTTCTATAAAGTATTAGAAAACTTTAAAAAACTAAGAATGAAATTGGATAAGTCATTCACAATTCATCATCAGCATTTCAGACATACGCCAATGGACGACCACTGCTGAACATAGGCCATCTATATTGCTTGCTAATGAGGCCCGCAATGAATGATCACTGTACAATAGAAACGATTAATTTTCTGAAATATCCACGTGGCTTTGAGATGTCTTATGTGGCAAGTTTAAAGCAGTATCATTGTAGAGGAAAGGAAGGGTAATGCTCAGCATTTCAGCCTCAGGCAATCGTTTCTATGGAGATTCCGGTGGCCTCCGTTAGGCACAAAGGCAGGCAGTAAAGGAGGTTTTGTTTGTTCAATCTTACTTAAGGCTGCGCTCAACGGCCACAGCTGTCTGTTTCCCACGTGGTCAGCATTTTTGAATATAAAATATCACTAAGTAAGAATTAGAAAAGAAACGAAAATACATTTGCAAACAGTATAGTAAAGCAATTTTTATGTTTCCTTCGACATTTTACAAAATATCAACACGAAAACTACTTTATACTATTTGCAATGTACGTGACTGTGTCATAATACGACCACTGACCAGGTATCTTTACAAGATAGTAAAAATTCATAACTGTCTGATTTCTGTAAGCACAGAAAAGGAAAAAATACGCGCGGTTTGATGAAGTTAAATATTTTGTGCCATTGTGTAACTGTTTACAAGAAACATGAAAACATACAGCAGATGTTTCCTCAGCTTTGATTTATAATTATAAAGAAATTGAGGACGTTCCCTTTGATATTTTTTTCGTTTGATGGTAATAAATCAAATCATCATTCTCGGATTCGACGTAAGTAATAAAATTACCTACTTTATGATTGATGTTCTTTGAACATGACAAATATGACGAGATATAAGTATCATGTGTTTCGTGTCACTTACTAACTAGAATTCATCGTAATAAATGTTACAGGTTAAAAATTTACAGAAGTTGAAGTCCAAACTTCGGCGACAGTATCTGCCATTGAACTAATAAATAAGTCCCAACGTACCGTACTTTCGAGTTCGAGAAAAGTCTGTCTTTTTAGGCTTCCATCCAGGTAGTGTAAGTGTAGTTATGCTAATTCTAATAATACGAATAATTTTGTCCGAGCACTTAAATTTTTTTTTTTTTAATTGATAAATTATTTCTATAATTATTCACTGTTCGCTTGTTTTTAAATTTTCCGCTGACGTAAGCACCTCGTATCTCACAGACCTTGCATTTATTCCGTGCCCAGTTTTATCTTACGGTTTTTGCAAAACTTGAGTTAGCTAAATAAATGCTGAAACGTCCCATTCCTAGCTTCTTAGATGTACGTCGGCTCCCAGCAATTAACCTCTTCGTATCTTAAGGCAATAGCCACTTTGCAGCAGTACGTACTTATGCCTTTACTTTGTAAGTAACAGTACAAAGACCAGTATGGACTGGTACCTACTGAAATTGTGTAGGACGTGAGATCACTTTATGACTCTTTAAGAATCCAAATGAGCTTGAATGTAGAATGTGAGCGCCTTGTTGTGGAAATGCTTGCGAGGTGCCACTGTATAGACTGTACTGTGGATCATCCATACTGCCGTTCTTGTTGTTGTAGGTAGGTAGACAGGTACATCAGTACAGTTGTGTAGGTACATTACCGGTAAGATAACAAATATTGGCAAACATTAAGTATTTAGTAACTACATACATTCAGCGGGTCTGTTTCTAGAAAGGTGTCCATTGAATATTAAACACGCCTTACAATTTAAATTAACTGAAACACCGAAATAATTAGGGAGCAAGAGAGCTTCATTATGAAAATTTCTTGTTAGATAAGGTTCTTGATAAATTTACCTAGTATGCTCTAATTTCCTTCTCAGAATTTTGATAACCCTTAGTTCATTTTATTTTGGTTGAAGACCCTTAGTATATTTTGGACGGCTCAACGTGAATTAGCTTAGAACTTATGTTATCTTGTTGTTCTGTTGAAATGTACACGCTTTCCTTTACATTTGTTACACTAAGATATCACATTAGTACCTCTGTGCTAAACCTTCGTGAAATTACAAGTAGCTATACTAATAAATAAATAAATAAAAACATTTATTTCAAGCACTCTTTTTTGACAATTTCTGCAAACTACAATATACAATATAATATATATTGTAGTTTATAATATAAGCAAATTATAACTTGATTTTATTTTTAAACCCCTGATAAAAAAAAATATAATCTTCAAACGCACGCAGAACAGATAGCCGATGGGCCAAAAGGTTCTGGAGTGGAGACCACGGACCGATAAGCGAGGTGTAGGACGTCCACCCACAAGATGGACAGACGACCTAAATGAGACCGCAAGGAAACGCTGGATGCAAGCCGCTTCCAACCGGCCTTTTTGGAGATCTATGGGGAGACCTGTGTCCAGCAGTGGACGTCCTATGGCTAAAATGTTGATGATGAATCTTCAAACAGCCGAACAGAATTTCATAAATCAACCTCGATCAAGTCCTCCTTACAAACAAAAAATACTAAATCAAAATTGGTTCAGCCGTTTGGGAGCCACGATGCCACAGACAGACAGAAAAATATTTTTTTTTACTAAACCAGTTTGACACCCTGTCCAATAGCCTATAAAACACCGTCGTCGTATAAACAACAACGCGTCAATCAAAGGTGGATTTTTTTAAATTTTTTTTTCTTTGCAGAGTATGGTTTATTAAAAATCTAGTAATCTTTGTTTGATTTCAGTTACGTGCACGTCTGCTTCCGATATAAAAATAACAGTCAAGTATTTACTGTTGAAATCGTGGCACCGCTTTTGAATCTATTCAAACATTCATTCACTTTTGAAGGAAAAAATCATACGCATGTATGTTGAAGAATAATTTATGGCTATTATAACCAAGTAGAGTCGGTATAAATACGGTAACAATCATTTGTTTTCTAGGTCCACCTTTGTTGTTAAACAGAACTTGACATACGTCGATCGTGGGCGTCTTTCTTCCGAGCGTGTAGGCTTAGCTAGACCCACATGGTCATAATTCTTTTGTTCCATTTTCTAGCATGCATAAGAACCGTTTGTATGCAAAAACGTATCGACTGCTTACCGTTCTTATTTGTTACCATTCCTCATGACAATACCATTGTTTGGGTACTAAAGTTAAAAATCAATTACCATTCTATAACTGTACTGGTTATAGATTTAAAATTTCGTTTAAATTCATAGTATTGAAATTACTTTAGGAATAATTTTGATCTAAACGTAAGCTTCATAAAAAGATAGGAAATGAGTCACCATCAATTTAGAAAAGAATAAAGTATAAAGGCAAGATTTACTATTCGAACATAAAAGATCAGGTAGTCTCTATCGTGGAGTAGGAGAACATAAAATCGATTCGAAATAAGAATCGAATAAAATTGCTTCTCTCCAGAGGGTCGAGCGACCTTTTCTCAGTGATCACTATCAGATGCAGTCGTCGATGGGCCAAAGCGACAATACCATCGAATCTCTATACTATCGATATGGTAATGTACTTCGCATTAATATGTAGAGTCGCGTGAGAGAGCCACAATCGTAGTTTCCGAACAAAACTGGTTGATTCCCGTGGAAATTATTAGTTCCTTCATTTGCCCATATCGTCATATGAGCTGACGGCTATACCGACCGTTGCATTCCTTACCTTTGTGTACTTATGTTGATGAGGTGGGCGAAACTCCATTGATATACAATCGATGTTATTGTTAATATTATAGGGTGGACCCGGTTTTAAAAGGCAATTTATTCTGGCCGATAGGACATCAGATACTGCTGTGTCATTTTCGTTCTTATTTGTTGGACATAATACTCGATCAGATGATGTCAATATGTAGACGACTCTGACATGAATTGTTGAATTTATCTTATCTTTAAGTCATACTCATTCTTAGTTTTATAGTCATTTTTACAGAATAAAAAACTAATGGTTATTATTGTCATAAGCATTAGAACCTTAACTATTTGGTCCTTAACTGTTGGCCTTTTGGAAAAACTCAGAGTCACACAGCGGGCAATGGAGAGAGCTATGCTCGGAGTTTCTTTGCGCGATAAAATCCGAAACGTGGATATTCGCCAAAGAACCAATGTCACCGACATAGCTGTTAAAATTTGCAAGTTGAAGTTTTAATGGGCAGGCCACATCGCTCGGAGAACCGATAACCGATGGGGAAGAAAGGTTCTTGAGTGGAGACCACGAACCGGAAGACGCAGCGTAGGTAGGCCTCCCATCATCAGCCAGAAGACATCTACTGCTGAACATAGGCCTCCCCCTTTAACCTCCATACTGAACGACAGCCTGCCTTTTTCATCTACTGGACGCAAAATTGAAGTTGACCATCACCTAACCTATAATACAATAAAAAAAGAGGTTAAAGGGAGGAGGTCTATGTTCAGCAGTGGACGTCTTCTGGTTGATGATGACGATGATGATGAATAGAAGCCTAGCTAAAATTTGAAAAAATACCACCAAAAATAGTACAACGGCAATTTAAAATTTCCATTCGGACCTGTCTAGACCATTTTTTCAAAACATAAAATCACCTTCTAAGGGCGTAAAGCAAATCAATAAATCCTCATCAAAAGATCGCTCCTACGCGTTAATTTAAGACCAAGCTATTAAATTTCAAAAACCCTTTCGGACCCTTCAGTCTATCGTAACGTTAACCACAATAATCCTCTATGCCCATAAAATTGGTATTTACCCAAATTAAACTCGGTTCGTAATTGATACAAATGGTTGTTTCTAGTTAAATGTAATTGAAGACAGGGGCAAGTGCAACGGAGCAGGCGTAATTTCGAACCTATTGTTCTAGAGATAGATAAATTCTTCAATTAACGTGGCTGTGTTGGTGAAGAGAGGGTTAAGATATGATTGAGATATTTAATAGCTGCTGAAAAGTGTGCAGTTTGTGTTTTAGCATACTTTGTAGTTAACGTCAGGCTTTGATTATTCAAGCAAATTTCATAAAATTAACTAGCACATTTGTAAAAAAATGCAGAGGATCGAGATTGGCGTCTTTTACGCGTTGTTCACATTGTAAATGCACTAGCAGTACTAGCACGCGTTCTACGTAAAATCCTCTCTAAGTTTATAATTCTATTATTATCGATTAAGTACATTTCAAAATCTTTTTTGTTGTTTCGCAGAAGTTAATATGAAACGGGCTAAAGTTGAATTTTCAGATCATTCAGTTGGGGATGGCAAATTTAAAATTCAGTTGGAATATTTGACCCATAATAACAAGGTAAGTTAAATTTAAAAATAAATAAATTAATACATAAGTTTGTGCTTGGCCGCCGTCTTGCCTGGTGTTGATCTTGTTATAAAGGCAGTTGAATAGTCCAAAGACCGTTAAGGACAAAGACAATCCAAATGACCACTATCAAATGGCAGCGTACCCAGCTTGCTGTCGAAATTACCACGCTGAAAAGTAATTAAACGTTGAGCCAAAAAACGCTATCACTTTGTAAATATTATTATCATCATCAGTCTGAAGACGTCCACTGCTCAACATTGACCTCCCCTTTAGACCTCCACACTGAACAACAGCCTGCCATCTGCGTCTCCACCTAGGGGGGGGGGGGGGGGGGGGGGGGGGGGTGAGTTTGTAAATATAGTTATCACATATATTTAGAGTAGTCGTTCAGCATTCAACACCTTCTGCTTTTGTTTTCAAAATTGCTTTAATTAACAGCAACTATTACCAATCGAGCGAAACAGTACTGTTTCCAATTGCAAAGTAAATTCATTTGCAGTGTTTCTGCCAATTTCTCGTGCATTGACTTGCATAAAAAGTTTTAATTAAACTGTGTACACAATTTTACTGTCAGACACTGTACCTTTACCTGATTCAAGTTAGTTTATATAATTCTTAACAAAAGAAAATCAATTTTACGGGTAGTGGGTGAAATTCAAGAAACTGTTAAAACCCCTAATTTTCTGCCCTTGTAGGTTAAATATTTTCTTTCAATTTAAATGGGTTCAACTTGGAGTTCAACATATTCAATTTAAAAAATATTCATTTACCTTAATAACTATAAAAGTAAGAAGGTGCTAAAAAATAGGACGGACGTTCGGACAGACGTACGGATTGAATAAATTTGTAAGGGTTCGTTGAACGCTAAAAATTAGACATTCAAATCGGTTTACAATCGTTATATCACAGATATCCTATACTTACTTAATTACTCCGCTAGTGCAGTGGCCCGAAGTGGGTCTTGGTCTCCAACACAAGGATAATGCCATTGGTCCTGGTCTCGCGCTGTCTCTCGCCAGTCGGTGACTTGGAGTTCACGCGAGTCCAACTTTACGGCATCTTTCCAGCGATATGTAGGCCAGCCTTTCGACCAAAATAAAATGAATGGACTGGCCATAACCATTGAACTTGCTCAGTAAAAACGAGTCAAAACCGTCGGACACATACTTCAACACCTAATTATAACCATGTACAGTACATTTGTTACAAAAACTAAATAACGGTTTTATGTTGTGTTTTTATTTTTTGTGTCATTATTTTGTCAGATGTTTCATTATCATGTAACAATTAAATAGTCTTGTGTTGCACTTCCCACGGCTAGAGACCGACTGAATTGAAATGAGCGCTGGCGCTCATTTTGTAATCTTCAAAAATGCGCTTCTACTGGGCCCGTCCATTCATTTTGTTTGGACGAAGGGCCAGCCGACATGTCGGCGGCCATTGCGTTCTCCAAGATACACCTTGACATTGCGACCCTGTCCCATTCTCATCATATGGCCTGTCCAGTGCAGTCTCTGGGCTTTGGTCTCTCCCATGATGTTTAGCTCAGCAATTAGCTCCTCAATCTCCTCGTTTTTCTTCGGACTCTCCAACTAGGTCAACGAGAAGTACCCTATAACGATTCCCTAGCAAATGTCAAAATATGCGGCATAAACAACCGTATCTTTTGAGGGCGTTGACTAAGAAATATGATTTTTTCAAAGCTCCAAGCGATTGCATACTTGAGTATTTGATATTAATTTCAACTTGATACTTCCACGCGTTCCTAAGGAAAAAGTCTTGACAGATAGATAGACAAAAAGAAAGACGGATTAAGAAATGATCCTAAAAGGGTTCTTTTTTTCCTTTAGAGGTACAGAACTCAAAAAGACCGGATCTTCCGTTGCTTAACTTCGGTGATATTTTAAAAACACCTAGTCGAGCTACGCCAACTGCTAATTGTATTCAACTCACGATTAGCTCTCCGTTATTTCGTATGTAAAAATCCAATAACATTTGTATAAAAGCGACATTCAAAATAGAGATCATTGTTTTGAGCAATCAAAATAGTTGTAAATTCACTTAAATCGACCATCAGTTAGCGTTTCTGATCGATATTGAATTTTAACTTACAAGCACCCTGCTGCGTAACTACGTTCAGAGATAGCCACATAGCGTTATTTTGTAAGTTTGTCGCGTTAAATTGCTATTTAGTTGGTAAATACGTGGTCGTTGTAACATTTAGATATCCATTGGTGGTTATTTATCGTGAATTTGTTGGATGCTATTTATATCAGGCAAGAGGTGAAATCGAATTTTCGAAATCGTGTACAGAATATCGATT